>CM046952.1:36011529-38649843 GCA_025698515.1 Gossypium sturtianum
GACTTCATCCCATACACTAGGGAGAAATATTTCGAATACAATTACAATTATAACTTAAGCCATCATCTAGGGCTATACACAACCAATCTCGAAGTTCTCTTAGGCCAACACAATTTGGCTACATCAATTAGAACTTAATCAACTCTAAAAGAATCCCTATACATGCCATGACTCATAAGAAATTGAAACACCATACCAAGCGCTTATTCAATAGTGTGAAGACATCTCCGGTGGCCTCCAACCCGAGCTAGTTAAAAATAACCTATAAGAGATGGGAAAAGAAAATGAGTAAGAATAATGCTTAGTAAGTCCATCTGCATAAACTGACAAATACCGACATTTATTGAATACATATAACCACAAGGTATTATACTGGGTTTTTCTCATTAACTCATGGTAACTTAACCACTCTTGAAGCTTACTCATTCTATCTCTTACCACATTCACCCCATGCCACAAGCCAACTGCTCGTGTTAAGTAGCACACATTCCTGCACTGATCGTCAGGTAATCACATAGAACAACACATCGAGCAATTTCAATAAGCTACTCATACTACAAATCTCTCAGTGGTTTTGCACTTAGCCCACCATTAAATCTCTAATAGGGTGGTATCACACACAGCCCACCAATCATTTATAAGCGATGGTATCGCACACAGCCCATCGATTACTAATTAATCAGGTGGTAACGCACATAGCCACCTATATTAATATAGTTGATAGTATCGCACTCAGCCCGTCACTACCATCAATAAAGTGATATCGCACATAGCTCACTGTTATTTTAAATTCGTGGATAGTAATCCGCAAGTATATCTCTATTTCAAATGTTCATCCGAGAACATCCTCACATACTTTTATTCTTACTTAACTTTCTACGATACTCGTTCGCATTCACACAATGCATCCATAAATCTATCTCATGCAACTAAGGTGCATTAATTACACATATCCCACTAGGGGTTCATCATATATTGAATTCATCTCCATTCAATTCTAACACATACTTGTGCTTCTCGTGGTACAACCACATACATTCAACATATCCGTTGAATCATTCAAATTGTTAACTAACTCTCTTGAGTCTCATACACATAGTTCTCATTGACATTATACCCCAATAAGGTACTACATACATTAACATGTCGATTCCATGTCCCTGACATGGTCTTATACGAACTCTTACACCCAGGCCATATTCTAATATGGTCTTACTCGAGACTTTAACCATTATCATATCATGCTATACACATTTCAATTCTATTGACATTTCATCAAAAGATATTTCATGCATTCATATGGTAAATATACATTCCATACCACATTGGAACGTTAAATTAACTCGTACGTAATTACAACGTTTGCACATGAACTTACCTTGATGCCGAAAGGGCTAAAAGGGACCTTTTTGCCCACATTTCTCTTTTCATCCGTTCTAGGTCCGAAACTCGTTTTCTTTGATCTAGAACAATGAAATTTACTGATTTAATCATTTATAAATCATATTACACCATAATATACACTTTAGGCAAAAATGACTATTTTGCCCCTACACTTTGGCAAAATTACAATTTTGCCCCTAGTCTCGTAAATAAATTTTTATCACATTTTCTCATTAAACAAGCCTATATGAACATTTAATCCTCTTACAACTATTCACAATTCCATCAATTTCATTCCTTAATGAACAAATTACAACTTTTGCATTTTAGTCCTAATTAGGTGTTTTCATGGCAACACCTTTCACAAAAGTTGTTTCTCATCATCCTATCATTCATTTTCTTCCATAAAAACTCATCAAACAACATAAAATCTCACATGGCAAGTCCTTAGACTTTCAACCATGTTGCAAATTAATCCTCCAATTAGCTAGCTTAAGCTTTGGGGACTCCAAAAATGCAATTTTCATAAAAAAATAAGCATCAAAATCACTTACTTGAATGGAGTAAAGCTTGCTGAAATTTGAAGCTTTCAAACCCCTCCCATGGCTGGTATTTTCGGTTGAAGAAGACAAGAAATAAAAAGATGATAGCTTTTTGCTTATTTCATCTTATTTTATTTCTTTTTAATTACCTAACATGACAACATTTAATGCCCTTGTCACCTTTATCTTCTTTGACCGGCCAAGCTAATTCCCATGGCCTAATTGCACATTTGGGACCTCCAATTTATAAACCATAGCTTTTTGGTACCTCTAGCAACTACAATTGAACTTTCGTACTTTATTCGATTTAGTCCTTTTTCACAATTTAGCTAGAAATCGCTAAAATTAAGGCACCAAAATTTTCACGCATCTTTATAAACATGTTATAATACATAACATAACATGAAAATAATTTTATCTAACTTCAAATTAGTGATTCCGAGATCACTGTTCCGACTAGCCCCTAAATCGGGCTGTTACAATTCTCCCCCCGTAGGGATTTTCGTCCCCAAAAATCTTATCAGGAGGAGTTGCTACCAACATTCTTAAAATGCTTCCATCTACTCTTCAAAATCGCCAATCCACTTATCCTCAAGTTTCTCTAGCTAATAACTCTTAAGCTGTGATACATAAGGTCAAAACGTAACTTGAGACCTAGGTTATTCTTCCTCTGGGGCATATACTCTGTAATTTACCAATTTGGAACTCTGCACATGTCCAAATGATCATTCGAATCTTTACTGGTTGATTTAATACAATTCGAATAACATTTCCCTTTCTTGGAAATTTTGTCAAACCAAATTTGAAATCTATAAGGTTTTATCTCACTTTCTCATTAAAGCATTCACCAACTGTAGTAGTCTTGTCTTGTGTGCTTTGGAAACTCAACTTTTAGTGGTCAACTACTTCTGACCATAACTCGATCATATTGTGAAATGTACTCTATTGTCAAAACATTTATGCACATAACTGCATTTCCTTACTTTTGCATTAGTAGATATGCTACTACTAAATCTCATACCAAAACTCTTGTATAAGTTCTGGATTCAACATCATTCACTTTCTATCTCGAAGAAGCATCAACAACAGAAATCTTATCCAACATGGTTAACTTATTTAAAATACCATTTATTATAACACTTCTGAACTCTTCTGTTCTGAAAGGAAGACTCACTATAGTCATTAACCTCGCTGAAACTAGGATATTACCAACTAGAGTCAACCGAGTAACTAACTCACATTACTAAACATGGATCTTTCATTCAGACATCTGTACTATGTCTACTATCTGAGTAGTATCACAATAACTATACCCACCATTGTAATAGCTCAAGTCAAGTTTCCACTATTTCATCTTCAAAATCTTACAGAGCATAAGATACCCTCACTTATTAAAATTCAGAAAATACACATCGATCTTCCCATGGATCAATACATAATATCTAACTCACAACACAGACACAAAAGTGATTGTCTCTGGATCACCCACATGTCAACTCTTTCTCTCGATTGATCGATCTCGAGACTAGAACTTTAAAATAAACAGTTCTTTCTATAGCTTTCAACTCAACCATCACGGTTTGAACATTTCGATGAGCATATCTTTGTATCATGCTCCCTACTCACGTACACACAGAATTTTATTCTCTTTACTGATTCATGCGTGAATATACACAGAACTTGAATCATATCTCAATACATTAATCTACTCTTTTCTCCATACTGAGAACCTATTTTAAGCACACTCTCATCTGAGTTTCTCTCGCTCTGCTAATCTAGAACCTTTACTATCGTCATATCACACGATAGCAGGGACATCTCGATCAATTTCGTTAACTCTATTCGGCTTACCCGAAAACCCATCACACAATGTGAAACTTGTGATTTCACCTCTTATACACGAATCATCACCAACTTCCTCCTCAAGGTACCCAATTAAGGTTATGAGGAGATAGAGGAAATGTCGATTTTAATTAACTAAATTGACAACCGTTTAGCCTGCTTTTTCCGTCAGTTAACATTCTCACACAATCACAATTTCATGAAAAGAACGACCACATCATCCCTGAAGGGAAACATGTATTAGTACATAATACTAAGGGAGATCATTATAATCCCATCCATGGAATTAACTAACCATGCACAAACCATAGGCCTCTAGCCAACTTACTCATACTTGCACTTATATAACACGTTCCGTGTCATATATCATAATCGTCTCTTCGTGATTCATTCACAAGTACATGTTTTCACTCTTTCACATGACTTTAGTACCATTCTCATTTCTACCTCTAGACCCATCTATCTGTTCCATTGATCACTAGGGATAATCAAAGACATATGTTCATCGTCCTTCATGTAGGTATGAAACCAATGCCACATTCTCGAGGTGGTCTTATATGGAGTCACCTCTAAATGCCAATGCCATATCCCTGATAAGGTCTTATATGGATTTCTTCATCAAATATCGATGCCATATTCTTGATATGGTCTTATACGGAATCTCAACTCGGTGCCGAGGCCATGTCCCGGTCATGGTCTTATACGGGACCTTGTCTATCTCATATCTCGATGATAGCCTTATCATTTTAGTCCTCTAGGACTTCAACCTCATGTTCAACAACAGTTACTCTATTTAGTAGAGTATTATGCATCGATGTGATACAAGACATTCTTAATCATGCTAGCATAATTATTGCATTAATCCGATGCAAACTTACTCAACTTAACTCTCATAACGTCTCATCAAAATTCAACAGTGGTAAGGGAGTGAGGTTGCAAAGTCCCTTAGCCTAACTCTCGTGACTACATACATATGATTTACTACTCATTGTCAATGAAATATCATCATAGTCACACAACTCGCCTTAAGTGAGTTTTCACATTTATCACGTTACAATTGTTTCTATCACTTATACTTTCGAACTATGACTTCACTTACTCAAGTTTCAAATTAAGGTCTTCTTGAGTACTCAACATTTAACTCTAATTCCTCTTACTATTTCTTATTAATCTAGAGAATGTCTTACGGGTTTTGAGTACGTCGTTTACTTGATTGCCATAGTCCAACTATGGTCTTACTCGTATCACAACATCATAGCCCAACTATTGCTTTACATGTCATCACGATGCCATAGCCTCGCTATGGTCTTACACGAAATCTCATATCAACACCAATGCCATATCCTAGATACGGTCTTACATGGAAACTCATATCGATGTCGATGCCATATCCCAGATATGGTCTTACACAAAATCTTAGATCGATGTCGACGCCATATCCCAGATATGGTCTTACACAATCTTATACTGAAGCTAGGTCCCAGACGTGGTCTCACACGGGATTACTATTTGATGCCGATGCCATATCCCAGATATGGTCTTATACGGGATCTCACAACAATTATCGATGCCATATCTCAGATATGGTCTTATCCGATTATCTTATTCAATACCGAAGCCATATCCCTGATATGGTCTTATACGGGATCATGTATCGATGCCAATGCCATGCCCCAGACATGGGTCTTATATGGGATCACATATACCGCCATGGTCCAACCATGGTCTTATTCATCATTTTATCATTGAACGACCGTACTCATTTCTTGCATTCTACTTAGTCAAACTTTTCAGTTTTAACTCTCACACTATAATATGTGTGACTTTGTAATAGGGTCATAAGACGAAACATTATATCTTCTCTACTTTAACAGTCACACGTGATTTTTAACCATGTGGACATATTTATCATAAACAATAGCATCACAAATCTCAAATGCTTACTTACTCTTACTAACTCTTACATACATCATGGAACTTACTAGTCTCATACTTGCAAGGTAAACAAGATAACTGTGTCACTTGATCACATAGATCAGCATACTTTACTATGATAATCATAATCTCTAATTCATCATTCATAACATGAATAATACTCATAATCAACTTGATAATAGCTTTACTTACTCATCTTTCTTGTTATCTCATTTAAGCTTTACTCATTTGCCCGATGAATTTCTATGAATAGCCGAGGATACTGAATCTCATTTCACATAACTCGATGCCAAAGCCATATCCTAGATATGGTCTTACGTGGAATCTCTCATCTTGGTATCGATGCCATGTCTTGACATGGACTTACTCGGAGTCTTCCTTGTGGGTTCCCTTGGGAACTTACCATTGCCATGTCTTGACATGGTCTTATTGGTAACTTTACTCATGAACTGGTCAATGCCGAGCCTTGGCTTGGACTTACATGAAAATTTCCTTGTTACTCACCAATGCCATGCCTTGGCTTGGACTTACATGGGATCTCTATCTCTTGATAGCTTTTCAATGCCAAGACTTGTCTTGGACTTACATGACATCTTTGCTTGGAGACTCGCCAATGCCATGCCTTGGCTTGGGCTTATATGGGTCTTCATCTCATAGTAACTCTTCAATGCCAAGACTTGTCTTGGTCTTACATGATAACTTGCTTGATTGCCGATGCCATGTCTTGACATGGTCTTATACGGACTTTCTTGTCTCATGTGGCAGATTGAGTATCCTAAGCAATTCATTTTCAAACGGGACTTTCATATACATGCTCTTAGTAACATCTTTGTTTAATAAATCATTACACATTTTCATGGAAATAATGTGCATTTAACAACATAGCAAGAAATTCAATGCAAATATCCATGAAGCTTGAAAATCATACAAACTTACTGAAATTAGCTCGGTTGGGAATCATCTTTGTCTTAACAAAACAATTTCGTTAGAGCCGGGAGACATCACACTATCACTGTCCACATATGGCATGTATAGCTAGACTCTTACTCGTGCTAGGTTAGTCCGAGAACCGACTAAACCATGCTCTGATACCACTAAATGTAACACCCCATACCCGAGTTTGAGGCTTAGACCGAATACGAGACATTACTATGCTTGAACTTCCTTAAACATGTATTTACGGGCTATAAAATTTTGTTCCGAATTAAAAACTTCTCTTTCTTAAACAACTCATACATCTCATTGGCCTACGAGGCCTTAAACTCACGTTCGGAAACTTTCGGAGTTCAATCAGGAACTTTTCCTCGAAACAGGGGTTGCATGCCCGTGTTACTTTGGACACGCCCGTGTGTCCCTAAGACATGCCCGTGTCTTCCACCCGCGGTCGACACTGACTAATCACACACGGCCTTGACACGCCCATGGACTTAGACCGTGTGCTAATCCTTGATATACTGACTTCCTTACACGGCCTGGGGCACACGCCCGTGTCCTAACCGTGTTTCATACACGGCATAAACAAATGACTGTGGAATTATCCCGTGGTCTATCGACTTAAGATACAAAGGTGCGGGATGCACGGCCTGACACACGCCCCGTGTGTCTATCTCTGTAATGGCACTTAGAGGATATCTACCAAGCCTTTTTACCACTCTCATTTACATAAATTCATACATCATCACATAACTCCACATAGCATCAATTTAACTCTTGAATTAAAGACATTTAATCATTTAAAGAGACAAAGACTTCATCCCATACACTAGGGAGAAATATTTCGAATACAATTACAATTATAACTTAAGCCATCATCTAGGGCTATACACAACCAATCTCTAAGTTCTCTTAGGCCAACACAATTTGGCTACATCAATTAGAACTTAATCAACTCTAAAAGAATCCCTATACATGCCATGACTCATAAGAACTTGAAACACCATACCAGGCGCTTATTCGATAGTGTGAAGACATCTCCGGTGGCCTCCAACCCGAGCTAGTTAAAAATAACCTATAAGAGATGGGAAAAGAAAATGAGTAAGCAATAATGCTTAGTAAGTCCATCTGCAAACTGACAAATACCGACATTTATTGAATACATATAACCACAAGGTATTATACTGGGTTTTTCTCATTAACTCATGGTAACTTAACCACTCTTGAAGCTTACTCATTCTATCTCTTACCACATTCACCCCATGCCACAAGCCAACTGCTCGTGTTAAGTAGCACACATTCCTGCACTGATCGTCAGGTAATCACATAGAACAACACATCGAGCAATTTCAATAAGCTACTCATACTACAAATCTCTCGGTGGTTTTGCACTTAGCCCACCATTAAATCTCTAATAGGGTGGTATCGCACACATCCCACCAATCATTTATAAGTGATGGTATCGCACATAGCCCATCGATTACTAATTAATCAGGTGGTAACGCACATAGCCACCGATATTAATATAGTTGATGGTATCGCACTCAGCCCGTCACTACCATCAATAAGGTGATATCGCACATAGCTCACCGTTATTTTACATTCGTGGATAGTAATCCGCAAGTATATCTCTATTTCAAATGTTCATCCGAGAACATCCTTTCATACTTTTATTCTTACTTAACTTTCTACGATACTCGTTCGTATTCACACAATGCATCCATAAATCTATCTCATGCAACTAAGGTGCATTAATTACACATATCCCACTAGGGGTTCATCATATATTGAATTCATCTCCATTCAATTCTAACACATACTTGTGCTTCTCATGGTACAACCACATACATTCAACATATCCGTTGAATCATTCAAATTGTTAACTAACTCTCTTGAGTCTCATACACATAGTTCTCATTGACATTATACCCCAATAAGGTCCTACATACATTAACATGTTAATGCAATGTCCCTGACATGGTCTTATATGAACTCTTACACCGAGGCCATATTCCAATATGGTCTTACTCGAGACTTTAACCATTATCATATCATGCTATACACATTTCAATTCTATTGACATTTCATCAAAAGATATTTCATGCATTCATATGGTAAATATACATTCCATACCACATTGGAACATTAAATTAACTCGTACGTGATTACAATGTTTGCATATGAACTTACCTCGATGCCGAAAGGGCCAAAAGGGATTTTTTTGCCCATATTTCTCTTTTCATCCGTTCTAGGTCCGAAACTCATTTTCTTTGATCTAGAACAATGAAATTTACTGATTTAATCATTTATAAATCATATTACACCATAATATACACTTTAGGCAAAAATGACTATTTTGCCCCTACACTTTGGCAAAATTACGATTTTGCCCCTAGGCTCGTAAATAAATTTTTATCACATTTTCTCGTTAAACAAGCCTATATGAACATTTAATCCTCTTACAACTATTAACAATTCCATCAATTTCATTCCTTAATGAACAAATTACAACTTTTGCATTTTAGTCCCAATTAGGTGTTTTCATGGCAACACCTTTCACAAAAGTTGTTTCTCATCATCCTATCATTCATTTTCTTCAATAAAAACTCATCAAACAACATAAAATCTCTCATGGAAAGTCCGTAGAATTTCAACCATGTTGCAAATTAATCCTCCCATTAGCTAGCTTAAGCTTTGGGGACTCCAAAAATGCAATTTTCATAAAAAAATAAGCATCAAAATCACTTACTTGAATGGAGTAAAGCTTGCTGAAATTTGAAGCTTTCAAACCCCTCCCATGGCTGATATTTTCGATTGAAGAAGAGAAGAAATAAAAAGATGATAGCTTTTTGCTTATTTCATCTTATTTTATTTCTTTTTAATTACCTAACATGACAACATTTAATGCCCTTGTCCCCTTTGTCTTCTTTGACCGGCCAAGCTAATTCCCATGGCCTAATTGCAAATTTGGGACCTCCATTTTATAAACCATTGCTTTTTGGTACCTCTAGCAATTAAAATAGAACTTTCACACTTTATGCGATTTAGTCCTTTTTCACAATTTAGCTAGAAATCGCTAAAATTAAGGCACCAAAATTTTCATGCATTCTTATAAACATGTTATAATACATAACATAACATGAAAATAATTTTATCTAACTTCAAATTAGTGATTCCGAGATCACTGTTTCGACTAGCCCCAAAATCGGGCTGTTACATTAATATTCCAAGTTTAGCCTATATAAAGGCCATTGTAATCAGTTTAAACACACAATTTTAGGTTTTTCTTTCATTATTAGTTTTTACTTAAGGTTATTTTATGTTCTTGTAATCGGAAGATCCTATCCCGAAGTGAGGCTCTCGCGAGAGGAGATTATTCTGGAACCACACTTTCAGTAATAAATCCATAAGCATCTCTTTTCCTTTATTCTATTATTTATATCTATTTCTTTAACATTGTTTAATTGAATGTTTGTGTAAAGATTAGAATCAATTTATGCTTGATACATATCTTGCATGGTTTCAACTGCTCTAATCTTATTAATTGATTGAAGGATTGAGTTTCTTAGCAGATCGACTTTTTGGGAGAGGAAGAACTTAAACCCTAAGCTTGATGACCTTACAAAGTCATTTAGGTGGGAATTAACCCAAAATTGGTATGGCCTATTCATGAATACCTTAACCCTAAATCAGTCTGGATTGTGAGGTCAAAAGATAAGTAGTCATTGCCGACTCATTATTTTAGTAGAAGTTCAGAAGATCCTATTAGGGTATCGACTAGTTTATTGATTAGAACCTTACATCAATAATTAATTAGGTAAAACAATTGGATCTAGGCTAAAAGGAACTTGCGTAGTCAAAACAAGGAATATGAAAAGCCTATACATGAACCTAGGAGTAGATTTAGGTTTTGTTAAATTTATTTAGTTTATTATTATCATCTTAGTTATTGATTAACACTACTAATTCATAACTCGAGGAGATTAGTAATTATTTTTGGTAATTGGCTTAATAGCAGTTTTCCCTAAACTGTAATCCTTTGGGTACGATCCTGGAATACTTACCAAGTGTTTTGTTGTAAACAAACTATATTACAACCTAACCTGTATACTTGCAAACATCACCTCAATTCCCATATATTTTGTAGTAGTATTCACACTCTAGACGTTAGTACATCTAGAGGCGGTCACCCAGTAATGATGACTCAAAGCATAATGTCTACCACCCCGGATTTCTCGACAATAATGGTTTTACACAATAATCTAACCCTATGGCATGCCAACTATATCTGACACAGTCCGACAACTGATAGGGTAACTAATTTTTTATTCTTTACATATAGTTCATTTTACAACTTAATGTTACGAATCATCCATCTTTAAAACTATTTATGGTGAAAAATTTGTATAATTTGCAGTGTTTGAATTAAACATTTAATAAATATCATAAGCCAATTGGCGTATAAACTTTAATAAGATAATTTCATTAAAGCATTTTTTAACATTTATAAGTTTCAATTACAATTCCATTTCAAAATACAACTATATATCACCCCCCATATGTCATGCATAGTACAAATAAAAAGATGTCTCATAGCAGCAAATATCCTCTGGCGTATTCCTTCAAAAAGTATTCTTTCAACAATAGGCCTGAGAAGGAAAGGGTAACGGGGTAAGTTCAAAAGAACTTAGTGAGTTCCATAGAGATCTTAAGCAAAACACTAATAGCACAATCCAATCTTTCAAAGGAATCACTCAACATTACAGAGTACACCCAATGGTATATACAGAACTTAGACAGACTCAGTATTCCAATGGCGTGTCACATGGGTGACTACTATACGCCAATAAAACATTACTCAGACATTCCATTTTCATGCCAGCCACATACCCAGAGTTCAGAGTTAGATTCATATCAAATGTTTTTGTTTCTAGAACCCGAGAATCCCAATCCTCATTTTTTATATATTCTAGGAATATTGGGGTATTTCCAGATTAACCAATGCACATTTTAATTTTTTTCACTCGTTACCCACCTGATTGCCTATATAAAGGGGGTTTTGCTCCCCCTACTCTATCAACTCTCTCAACCACCTCCCCTCACCCCTAAAAACTTATTTACACCATTGTTTATATTTTATTTTCAAGTGCTTAACTTTTTCAACGGACAGATTTATTTCTATTTGAAGGTGATAGTGTGCTAGTTTTTTAAGGTGTTTTTGAGTTCACAATGATGTGGTGGTGCTCTGAGACCCATATATTTCATCTACCGTGTCAAGATAGAACCATTGCATTAGAAGCTCATCACATTTCAACTCAAGCTCCGAGTTTGCAGTGCTTATACGCTTACGGGTTATAGTCTAACTATGGATTCTAGTTGATAGATGATCTGCCGCAATTCGTTGTATAAGATTAAACTAGTTTTCATACTTAAGGAGCTTAGATACGAGCAATCTTATTAGGTTTTATTTAGTTTTTCTACTTTAGTTTCAATTTAATAAAAGTGTGATTTAAGTTGATTTTATGACCTTAGGGGCCGAAGGAGGACTAAGGGAAGACTAACGTGTTTGGCAAGTGTACAGGACACCATTTAGAGGCATTACAACTTGAGACCGGTCGCCATGCTCCAACATGAAAGTTCAAATGTCGCAACATAGGGAGCAGAAGGCCAATATAGCAATATTTCCTTTGGTGTTACGACATAGCTAGTAGATGTCGTGACACACCCCTAAAGTTGGGCCCGAGCCAAGCAAACTATCTTCAGTGTTGTGATACTGGCCCTTTACGTGAAAACATTAACGAGCTGAGGGCGTTTTGGTCCACACAATATATTTTAACGTAAAAATGTAAACTGAACAAGGGCAAAGGAAAACTGATAACTCTTGATAAAAGTTATATTTCATGCCTTTAAACCAAGCTAATTGCTTGTACTTAAGTACATTTTGTTGCATTTTAGGACATTTTAGTTAGCATTCTTAATATTGAATTAGGACTTGGACTATGTTGGAATTAGATGCTTTAAAACGCTTGCAGTGGAGTTTTTTTGTGTGCTGGTCTGGCAGGAACAAGTTTTCGAACGAGGAAATAAATAAGTGAAGGTTTTCCGGGGCAGAAGGTTGGACGTTTTGTTAGCACGAATCCTGTGGCAATGCTGGGAAGACCAAGTCAACATTTTCCGCGTAGCAATCCTAGTTCAAATTAAAAGTTGTACCAGATAAATTCCCTTAAAAGAGGAGAAAATAATCACGAGTTGTTCGCCGACCCTAGCCTAATCTATCTATAAAAGCCAATGAAGGGGACCTCACAAAGGACGAGAAAAAAATGAGTGAGATCTTTAGGTGTGAATAAGGGTTCGGCTGCACAAAAGACAGGAAGTCGAAAGTAGTCCTTCTTAGCCATCACATGACGCTGTGTTGCTGAAGTGTGGACTTGGTAAGTGAAAGCTGTTTCCCAAAGTTCTTCCATTATTTCCATTAGTGTTCATTCGAAAGATTGAATTGAAGTAGTTGAACACAATGTCAGATAACATTTTGGTTTGGAATTTTATTTCCCAACCCATGAGCTGAATCTCATAGGGTTGGGATTACTTTTGATGAAACCTTAAACTGTTCTTATAGATTCAATATATCTCTAATTTACTTTACTGTTTCATTTGATTGTTCTTATTTCTTAATTAAAATGCAAATGATCTTTAGACAAAGAAGACTGTTCTCATCCTTATAAACTGATTCTAATTCCTAAAGGGTTGGATTGGTTGGATTAAAATTAAATGAAATGAGCAAGTATTTGATAGACACTTTTATTCAACTCTAGACATAGATTCACAATCATACAGAAGGAACCCATGCAAGATATCTAAAAAGTCTATAGACACGAGCAAGGTAACTTGAGGTTTTGCTTTTGCGAGAGGCATGCTGTTTTAGAACTCTTCTATGCAGTAAAGTAGATACGATTTTGCCAAGGCATTATTCACAGTAAGGGTCAATTCTGGGTAATCCCGACCTTCCGAATCAACATCACTCTATCCTTATTCATTGTCGTAGTAACTTTGACATAACATATTTAGTTGTTTATTTATTTGTTTACGTTCTATTCAGATAATCACTCTCGTTATTGCCATTATCTTTCTGCTCTCACTTTTGCCATAGCATTTCCAATTATTCATCAATTTCATCTATCGCATACATCAGCGTTCCTTTGAATTATCACTGAATACTTACCTTAGTTTACCATAACATCTTATTCGTCAGTCTTGCCAAAACATTAACCATATTAAAATAACTTGACCAATTTTGTGCCTCAATCTGATCTTTGTGGAAACGATACTCACTCATCACTTTATTACTTGAACTGGCATGTATACTTACACAAAATCACATATCATTTTACACGTGACAAGTTTTTGGCACCATTGTCGGGATCGACAATTTGGTGAAATTTGGTTTGGCTATTTTTAGTAGTTTTATTTAACTTAATGTATTTGCTTTTTACAGGTTTTCCATCAGTGCATGAGAAGAGGCATTCTTGCTAACACATAATACCTTTTTGACCCCGAGATTGGCAGAATCTTGCGGAGAAAGAGAAAAGAATTAAGAAAAATGGCTGGAAATAGGAATGATCTTAATGGTAATCCAAATGATCGCAATGAAAATCCTCCCGTTGGACGTGTAGTGGATGAATGAGATAGGCCAATTAGGGAACATGTCATTCCAAATGTAGATGATTTGAATCCAGGGATAGTTAGACCAACCACATAAGCTCAGTAATTTGAGTTAAAACCGATACTGTTCCAGATGTTATAGACTATAGGACAGTTCGGTGAACTACCCACTGAAGACCCATGATTACATTTAAGACTCTTTCTAGAAGTATGTGATTCATTCAAACATCAAGGTGTTCCTCAAGACGCCTTGAGACTTAAGTTATTTCCATATTCTTTAAGGGATTGAGCAAGAGCATGGTTGAATACTTTGCCTTTGGGAATAGTGGCATCATGGAATGATCTTTGCTACAGATTTTTTCTACGGTATAATCCCCCGAATATGAATGTCAAGTTGAGAAATGATATTACATCTTTTCGGCAGATGAAGGATGAGACACTATATGAAGCTTGGGAACGATTTAAAGATTTAATTCAGAAATTTCCAATACATGGATTTCAACACTAGACTCAAATGGAGATGTTTTACAACGGGTTGAATGCACACACAAGAATGGTAGTTGATACGTCTACCAATGGTACGTTGTTGGACAAAACTTAAATGCCAAGAATGATTATCAGTATTCGACCACGAGAGTTTGGGCGGGTAAGAAAGCTGCTGGTACCATAGAGCTTGATGCAATCACTTCATTGATAGCCCAGGTATCTTCTCTAGCTAATATGATTAAAACCATGAAAAATCCAACTATAGCCCATGAGATGAAATCAGCAGAGTTGTCATATGTTTATTGCGGGGAAAATCATGTGTTTGACGAATGCCCATCAAATCCAGCGTCAATATACTATATGGGTAATTCCAATTGAAATAGAAATCCATATTCCAACACCTACAATTCAGGGTGGAAGCAACATCTGAATTTCAGTTGGGGTAATCAAGGTGCGGGAAACTTCAAAAATGCCGCAAGATAGAATGTCAACAATGCACCACCTAGTTATGTTCAACCTATGCCAAGGAAAAATACCCAATATGGTCAAGCATCATCTCCTACTGCTGTTGAAGTTTCGTTAAGGGAATATATGGCCAAGAATGATATTGTAATTCAGAGTCAGGTTGCATCTCTTCGAGCGCTTGAAAATCAAGTGGGGAAAATAGCAAATTCTCTAAATTCAAGGCCACAATAAGCATTGCCGAGTGATACCGAGAATTCAAGAACACAAGGCAAGCAACATTGCAAAGCAATCACGCTTAGAAGTGGGACTCAGTTGAGTGATGTTATTCATGATGCCGCAACAGGAGAGGATAATGCAAGTAACAATCAGGTAAAGATCCTAGAACCATCTAAAAAGCATACAACATCTGAGAAGGGTAAGCAGAAGAATGCTGTGGCAGAACCAGATCAAGCTGCCAATAAAAATGCCACAGCAAAACCATATCAGCAACCTGAATGACAATCGCCTCTACCTTTTCCATAGCGTTTCCATAATTCCAAACAAGATGCTTAATTTAAAAGGTTTTTAGATTTTTTTGAAGCAACTCCATATTAACATACCTCTAGTCAAAGCTTTGGAGCTAATGCCCAATTACGTGAAATTTATGAAAGATATACTGTCGAAGAAATGCAAGTTGGGAGAATTTGAGACTATTGCTCTCACTGAAGGGTGCACAACAATGTTGATGAATAAGCTGCCTCCAAAGTTAAAGGACCCAGGGAGTTTCACTATCCCATGTTCAATTGGAAATCATTATGCAGGAAAAGCATTATGTAATTTAGAAGCAAGTATAAATCTAATGCCTATGTCTATTTTCAAGAAGCTAGGCGTTGGGAAAGTGAGACCTACCACAGTAACGTTGCAATTGGCTGATCGATCTTACACCCATCCAAAAGGTACAATTGAAGATGTATAGGTAAGGGTGGATTGTAACAGCCCGTTTTTGCTCAAATCGGAACAGTGGTTTTGGGACCACAAATCTAAGGTTAAAATATTTATTTTATTATTATTTCAATGTTTACAGCATGATTGAATGATTGTGTGAAAATTTCGTTAAGAAATTTTTTCGTTTAAATGGTCAATTTGAGAAAAAGGATTAAATCGTGTAAAGTGCGAAATTGATGTTCTAATAGCTAAAGTTATTAAATAGCTATAGAACCTTAAAGTCAAGGTCCTTATGTTGTAATTAGATCATTAATAGCATGAGTGGACAATTATGGACAACCATTATATGATTTTAATGTTTAATTAGTAAGGTTAATATTGTAATTTGGTAAATAGCATTAATTAAAACAAAAAAAGTCATATTTTTTGTCCATATTCATGCTAATAGCCAAATTTAACAAAGGAGGAAACCATTCTTAGGGTTTGAAGCATTCGGCCAACTCCTAGCTCAATTGTAAGTCCATTTTTGTCCCGTTTTTAATTATTTCTATGTTTTTGAGATCGTTGCAGCTAGTTCTAACTAGCCCAGGGACTAATTTGCAAAACTGTTAAAGATTTTGAATGTTTCCATTGATTAATATGTGTGAGTTTTGATGATTGATGATAGATTTTGAATGTTTGTTGTTAGTTAAATAAGTTTCGTAAAGTGATTTTGAGTAAAAATGAAAAATAGGGATTTATTTGTGAATATGTGTTGTTAAATGTGTGAATAAATGAAAAATATGGGCTGCTAGGGGCCTTATGGTAATTTAGCTAAGCATGGGTGTTGTGAAATTTGCATGAATTTGTGATTTTGTGTATTGATGACTAAATTGTAAAAATTGAAACTTTAGGGGAAAAAGTGTAAACATACCTAAATGTGTATTTTGGACTTAACTGAATAAATTAGCGATTGAATAATTTAAATTTAACATTATTTAGATAAAGAAAAGCAGAATACGGATTTAGATCGAGGAAAGAACAACATATCGGATTAGTTGATCGTGTCATCGTTTTCACATCCGAAGTAAGTTCGTATGTAATAAGCATTGTTACAATTATACTTTAAATGCTTTGATATTGCATAAATTGTGTATATGAGATTATAGTCATGTTTGACGACGATTCAGATATATATATGGCACTTAGTGCGCGATTCGAGATAGCTTCGGCTATTTATGGCACTTAGTGTGCGATTTGGAATAGCTTCGACTATATATGGCACTTAGTGTGCGAGACCGTATTGGCACTTAGTGTGCGAGAAATCAAGTATTCGACAGTATTCCAAAAAGGTATGAGTTCGTTACGAATTTGTACAGGTATGTACATGTAAAGTATGAGATTCAAATAGAAGAAGTTATGAATTTGTATATAAGCATATGATTAAGCATATGGAAGGTTTGTTGTTATCATGAATTATATGTTAAATAGTTCAAATTGATGATTTGTGTATTATGATTTGTTGAGTATATTTCGTATGAACTTACTAAGCTTTATAGCTTACTTTGTTTATTTTTCCCGTGTTTTATAGTGAATTCAAAGCTAACTCAGATTCAGGGATCTTCGGAGACATCGTCACACTATCCAACCATCACTTTGGTACTTTTGAACTTTTGGTTTGGTCATATGGCATGTATAGGGACTTTGAGTCATTTTGGTTATGTTTTGGTAATGATATTGGCCATATGAATTGGCATTGTAAATGTTTATGTTTGGTATGTATATATATAGCGATGTGTGATAGATTATTTTGGTTTGTTGGTATTCTTGAATAATGTACATATATGTATAGTTAAGTTTTGTGAATTGAGTTGGTTTTTGGTTGTGTGATGATTGATGATAATAGTTACTATGAATGGTCATTTTGATGATTTGAGAAGACAAGGTTCGGTATTAATTTGGATAGTATATTGTGGTACTTATGTGCCTTGAAATGGTTAATATTGAAATGGTAAGATTTAGGCTTGGCTTGGTTGTTTTGGATTGCATATTATGCTATGGTTTGGTGTTAATTGGATAGATGAAGATGTATACCAAATGGGGTGGCAAAATGGCTTTGTAAATAGCCTATTTTTTTCCACACAGGCAGAGACACGGGCGTGTGTCTCAGCCGTGTGTGACACACGGTAATGTTGCACGGTCGTGTGTCCCCTGGTGTTGAAATTGAAATGAAGTCAGTATGCTCCACACGGTCTCACACACAGGCGTGTGATCGGCCGTGTGGCACAAGTTAGTATACCTCCTAATTGGCACAAAGCCTAACACACGGGCGTGTGACTTGGCCATGTTGCATAAGCTAGTATACCCTGTAGGTTTGGCACGGCCTAGCACACGGCCTGGCACACGGGCGTGTGTGGCCACTTCGAAGGGCACACAGGCGTGTGGTTGGCCGTGTGACCCAAGTCAGTAAGCTCACTTGTTTGGACACAGGGTAGGACATGAGCTGGGACACGGCCATGTGATCCTATTTCGAATGTCCACACGGCCTATGACACGGGCGTGTCTGGTTGCCGTGTGAGACACACGGCCTGACCACACAGGCGTGTGTCCCCTATTTTGGAGAAAAATTTTATAAGTGTTGAAAAATTTCTCGAGTTATCGATTTAGTCCCGAACCACTCTCAGTGCATGTTTAAGGCCTCGTAGGTTCGTTTAAGAGACACTATGATTAATTGTGATTGAATTGTATTTGAATTGATAAATTGTATATGAAAAGTATGTTTAAAAGTGTTGTAAGTCTGGTAATACTCTGTAACCCTATTCTGACGGTGAATACGGGTGAGGGGTGTTACATGGATAAATTTATCTTTCCTATAGATTTTCTTATTTTAAAGCGTGAAGCTGACCATGATGTACCAATTATTCTTGGAAGATCGTTTCTTGCTACTAGTAGGACCCTAATTGATGTACAAAAAGGCGAGCTAACCATGAGAGTGAATAACCAATAGGTTACTTTTAATGTGTTTAATGAATTAAAATGCGCGGATGAGAATGAGGAATGTCACGCCATTGACTTGATAGAAGCAGCAGTGGACAAATTCGTAAAATTTTGCTACGACAATTCTGACAGTGAAGACGATTTGATAGAGCAAGGTGACACAGTAAGTTTTGAATAGATTGGTGAATTTATGAAGCCCAGCAGATAATGGATAGACTAGGGAAGAAATTTGAATCCCTAGATTTATCAAAACTATCTTTTAAGCCTCCTAAACCATTTGTAGAGGAATCTCCCGTTCTAGAGTTAAAGCCTCTTCCACAACATTTGAAATATGCGTATCTGGGAAATAACAGTACTTTTCCAATTGTAATTTCTACTAAGCTAACACCTGAGCAAGAGGACAGGTTGTTAAAAGTGTTACGGCAATCTAAAAGAGCTGTAACACCCCAAACCCGACCTAGAAGTTAGGCCCGAATCCGAAATGTCACATTACAGGCACACTTCAAAACGATTTTACTATTTAACCATTTAAGGCCCAAAAGCCCAAATTTTAAGAAAACGATCATATGTTGAGTTATTTTGAAAACCATGTTATCTTTAGAAATGTTATGAAATTTATTAAGCGGATAGTTGAAACAATAAAAATAAACCCCAAAATCTAAGTCAATTAGGAGATACATGGCCTTATTACAATTCAATGAAAAACAAAGTATTTAAAATAAATTCATTTGAACAAATTAAAAACATTTTATCAGCTTGTAGTGTGGCCATCTCCGAGTCTTCTCCTACGTCGAGTTGTCTATTCAGGATTACCTGAAACATTAAATTAAATTGTGTGAGTATCAAAACTCAGTGTGTACAACCCTTGGCAATCAATTCTCATACAAATATTCACATTGGGCCTAAGCCCTAACAAAATCGGTGGTCTTGGGCCTTAGCCCACAAAGACCTCATATCATATCATACTGCATCATATACAAACAAGATAATGCAAAACCCACCCCAAAAATCCATCCACTACACACACCATTTCCCTTCCAACCTTATGACTCATGTGGGGAATTCTAGCTCGACCCA
The DNA here is from genome assembly GCA_025698515.1 of Gossypium sturtianum. Taxonomy (NCBI): domain Eukaryota; kingdom Viridiplantae; phylum Streptophyta; class Magnoliopsida; order Malvales; family Malvaceae; genus Gossypium; species Gossypium sturtianum. The sequence goes on from CM046952.1 coordinate 36,031,752, forward strand.
CCCCTCCGCTATACACCATGGGTAGCCCGATTGCGGTACTACCGAACGTTGCAGCAAAGCTGCTAATCATACATTGGGCTTAAAGCCTCCGGTGGATCTATACCATATGGCCATGCGATCCTCAAATCTTCCTCCTACCATAATTCCCACCCATATGCATCCTAAGCAGAATATCATATGAATGCATCAAACACACAAGTAACATCCATAAACTCATATCCGTCACATAGGGGTATTTTTGTCATTTCACTACCCAAGGGTATTTTCGTAATTCTACCCTACAGGGGTATTTTAGTATTTTGGAAAAATAGGGGTATCTTGGTAAGTTTTCAAGACAGGGTATTTTGGTACTTTCACAAAGCAGGGGTATTTTGGTACTTTTGCAAAACAGGGGTATTTTGGTAATTTGCAAATCTAGAGGTATTTTAGTAATTTTACACATATAAGGGTATTTTAGTAATTTTACAAATATAAGGGTATTTGGTCCCTCTCGGGTTTTATTTATAAACTTTGGCCCATAAACAAGAACAAACACTATGCACCAGGTAGGATCTCAGAAAAGAGGAGGTGGGTCACTAGGACCGCTTAAGTACCAAGCTCTCACTAGATCCAATTCTAGACATGCATATGTCGGTTACCACACTATAACTAATCGACTTGTCCACAGATATGTTTGATTATTAGATTAAGTCTTATGTGATTTAAGAGTTGTTCAGAACTAGGCCTAAGGTCCATTAAACCCTAGCATACTTGTCTACGTCCCCCATAAAGCCCATATTACATCCTTACGGCCCATTGGGCCCAAATCTCATTCATATGAACTACTAGGCCCAAAACAATTCCAAATCATGTAACATACGTGACTAACTTAATACGTATGACCAAACCAACCAATTTCATCAAACTTAGCCTCAGGGCCCACCGGGCCCGTTTAGCCACTTTCAGCTTTTCGGCATTGCCGGTATCGTGTGTGTAGTGTTTGTACACACCTGATCACTGTGACGTGCTATCCTATCCTTAGCCTTGATCCTACAACCAACCAACCTTCAATCAGCCACTCATACTTAATCAAAAATATTTACTCAAAAGCCGAAACCTTACCGTAACCTTATCATGTGCCCCTGGGTTCTAATGGCCCTTCCTTAGCTACTAATCACAAGTGTACCCTAGATCCTTGCTAACGATCCTACCATGCTTGCGATCTCTGAACCTTACCCTTGTTAATATAAGATCCACGACAATGAGAAATTAGATCGCCCTTTGGCTTTCAACAAAACGTACTAAGGGGAGTTAACAAAATACTTACCGAATCCAACCTTAAATCCTGCAGCCTACCAAACGAGATTCGGCTTTTAACCCTGACTAAGAGTAGATACCAACTGATTTGTGATAGAGAAAAGCAACAAAGATTCGGCACTAATGGGGGATTTCGGCAAGAGAAGATGATGGTAATTTGGCAATAGAAAAGTTTGGCTAAGAGAGAATTCAGCAAAAAGGAATTTTGGTTTTTCGGCAATGGAAGAATTTGGTAACAGAAGAACAGAATGAGGGGGAGAAAAGAAAAGATCAAATGTGCTTGTGTGAGGGTAGCTACAGGATATTCGGTAAAGAAAAAAAAGACTAACTTATTTGCAAAACTCTCCAAATGCCGAAAGCCACAATGAAAATTCGTAATACCCCCTAAAAGACCCAAAAACGGCACTCATTTACCCTCCTAAGCCGAATTTATACACTTCCCACTTCCCACAACGGCACCAACTCTTCACACTTCTCAGTTTTCTCCCTGATAACTCCTCAATCTCATCCTAAATTTTCTCTAAGGTAATCTTATTTATCCCTTCCTTAATTTTCTCTCATGAAAACTTCCTTCAGAGTTCACATCCAACGCCACTACTAACCATCCAGAAGGCAAAAATTAAATCCCCAACAAAATACCATGCCATTACTCGAACCTTGGACTCCCTTGCCTGCTAATGACGCCACCTCCCTGCTCCCTAAGTGGTGCCACTTTGCCACTACACCACAAGCTCTTTTGTGTCATTTTTCTTCTTCATTTATTTAAAAGGCCTACTAACTGAAGTCACAGTTCCCTTGGGCTAAAACTAAAATTTTTCCTATACCCTTACTTGATCCCAGAACATCTCTAACACCCCTAGACACTCCAAATTCATTAACCCTCAAAGCCCACATGCCAATTGTCATTTTCTTGCCCACTTAAAAATTTTTCGAGACCCAAAGCCCAAAGCCCAATTCTTCTAGGCCCAAATTCAGGGCGTTACAATTCTACCCCCTTAAAGAAATTTCGTCTTTGAAATTTCCAACTAACTATTAAGCGCACTACCCAAGTCTCACCACTACGCTTTTGCTGCGCACTCTGACCCGAATAATTTTAATTCATACCCAAAACATCCACCTATCGCAAACATTCTCAAACATACGCAGAATAAGTACCAAATTATGATTCAAATGTTTACAAATCCCTAACACTTCCACAGCCTCGGCCACGACCTCTTCCTCCTCTTCTAGCGCTCATCGTTGATTCTCGTATTATCTGAATTAGGAATTTTATGAAGTTTTAGTTAGTTTCAGTAATTAAGCTGATGTTTTATGATAGTATTAAGTAAAGAGGTTGTTTTCGTAAATCCTCTACAGTTTCAAGTTCCTACGGGCTTTAGTTTCACTCTAACTAAAAAAAAACTTTAGTATAATCATCTAAAGTAGCCCAATATCTAAATACAGTTCAATAATTTTAAACAAGTGCAATAAAAGAAAATCTTACTTGGCTCGACGTCGAGGGCTCAGTGAACCACACTTCAAGAATCCTACAAAAAATTTTAATCTACTTGTTTTAAAAATCCAAAATCTAAGGCCCATTTCACAGGCCGAGCTTTGCAACTGCGCTCTGATATCACTAAATGTAACACCCCCAGACCCGGCCTAGACGTTATGGCCGAATCCAGGAATGTCACATCAAAGGAACACTTCAAAACGATTTTACTATTTAACCATTTAAGGCCCAAAAGCCCAAATTTTAAGAAAACGATCATATGTTGAGTTATTTCGAAAACCATGTTATCTTTAGAAATGTTATGAAATTTATTAAGCAGATAGTTGAAACAATAAAAAATAAACCCCAAAATCTAAGTCAATTAGGAGATACATGGCCTTATTACAATTCAATGAAAAATAAAGTATTTAAAATAAATTCATTTGAACAAATTAAAAACATTTTATCAGCTTGTAGTGTGGCCATCTCCGAGTCCTCTCCCACGTCGAGTCGTCTATTCAGGATTACCTGAAACATTAAATTAAAGGGTGTGAGTTTCAAAACTCAGTGTGTACAACCCTTGGCAATCAATTCTCATACAAATATTCACATTGGGCCTAAGCCCTAACAAAATTGGTGGTCTTGGGCCTTAGCCCACAATGACCTCATATCATATCATATCGCATCATATACAAACAAGATAATGCAAAACCCACCCAAAAAATCCATCCACTACACACACCATTTCCCTTCCAACCTTATGACTCTTGTGGGGAATTCTAGCTCGACCCACCCCTCCGCTATACACCATGGGTAGCCCAGTTGCGGTACTTACCAACGTTGCGACAAAAGTCGCTAATCATAAATTGGGCTTAAAGCCTCCGGTGGATCCATACCATACGGCCATGCGATCCTCAAATCTTCCTCCGTACCATAATTCCGACCCATATGCATCCTAAGTAGAATATCATATGAATGCATCAAACACACAAGTAACATCCATAAACTCATATCCGTCACATAGGGGTATTTTCGTCATTTCACTACCCAGGGGTATTTTTGTAATTCTACCCTACAGGGGTATTTTGGTAGTTTGGCAAAATAGGGGTATCTTGGTAATTTTGCAAGATAGGGGTATTTTGGTACTTTTACAAAATAGGGGTATTTTGGTACTTTTGCAAAACAAGGGTATTTTGGTAATTTGCAAATCTAGGGGTATTTTAGTAATTGTACACATATAAGGGTATTTTAATAATTTTACAAATATAAGGGTATTTTAGTAATTTTACAAATATATGGGTATTTTAGTAATTTTACAAATATAAGGGTATTTGGTCCCTCTCGGGTTTTAGTTATAAACTTTGGCCCATAAATAAGTCCTCATGGTTAAAGTGAACAAACACTATGCACCGGTAGGATCTCGAGAAAGAGGAGGTGGGTCACTAGGACCGCTTAAGTACCAAGCTCTCACTAGATCCAATCCTAGACATGCATATGTCGGTTACCACACTCTAACTAATCGACTTGTCCACAGACATGTTTGATTATTAGATTAAGTCTTATGTGATTCAAGAGTTGTTCAGAACTAGGCCTAAGGTCCATTAAACCCTAGCATACTTGTCTACGTCCCCCATAAAGCCCATATTACATCCTTACAGCCTATTAGGCCCAAACCTCATTCATATGACCTACTAGGCCCAAAAAAATTCCAAATCATGTAACATGCGTGACTAACATAATACGTATGACCAAACCAACCAATTTCATCAAACTTAGCCTCAGGGCCCACCGGGCCCGTTTAGCCACTTTCGGCTTTTCGGTATTTCTGGTATCGTGTGTGTAGTGTTTGTACACACCTGATCACTGTGACGTGCTATCCTATCCTTAGCCTTGATCCTACAACCAACCAACCTTCAATCAACCACTCATACTTAATCAAAAATATTTACTCAAAAGCCGAAACCTTACCGTAACCTTACCTTGTGCCCCCGGGTTCTAATGGCCCTTCCTTAGCTACTAATCAAAAGTGTACCCAAGATCCTTGCTAACGATCCTACCACGCTTGCGATCTCTAAACCTTACCCTTGTTAATACAAGATCCACGACAATGAGAAATTAGATCGCCCTTCGGCTTTCAAAAAAACATACTAAGGGGAGTTAACAGAAATACTTCCCGAATCCAACCTTAGATCCTACAGCCTACCAAACGAGATTCAGCTTTTAACCCTGACTGAGAATAGATACCAACTGATTTGTGATAGAGAAAAACAACAAAGATTCGGCACTAATGGGGGATTTCGGCAAGAGAAGATGATGGTAATTCGGAAATAGAAAAGTTTGGCTAAGAGAAAATTCGACAAAAAGGAATGATGGTTTTTCGGCAATGGAAGAATTCGGCAACAGAAGAACAGAACAAGGGGGAGAAAAGAAAAGATCAAATGTGCTTGTGTGAGGGTAGCTACAGGATATTCGGTAAAGAAAAGAAAGACTAACTTATTTGCAAAACTCTCCAAATGCCGAAAGCCACAATGAAAATTCGTAATACCCCCTAAAAGACCCAAAAACGGCACTCATTTACCCTCCTAATCCGAATTTATACACTGCCCACTTTCCACAACGGCACCAACTCTTCACACTTCTCAGCTCCTAACTTTTCTCCCTGATAACTCCTCAATCTCATCCTAAATTTTCTCTAAGATAAGCTCCTTTATCCCTTCCTTAATTTTCTCTCATGAACACTTCCTCCAGAGTTCACATCCAACGCCACTACTAACCATCTAGAAGGCAAAAATTAAATCCCCAACAAAATACCATGCCACTACTCGAACCCTGGACTCCCTTGCCTGCTAATAACGCCACCTCCCTGCTCCCTAAGTGGCGCCACTTTGCCACTACACCACAAGCTCTTTTGTGTCATTTTTCTTCTTCATTTATTTAAAAGGCCTACTAACTGAAGTCACAGTTCCCTTGGGCTAAAACTAAAATTTTTCCTATACCCTTACTTGATCCCAAAACATCTCTAACACCCCTAGACACTCCAAATTCATTAACCCTCAAAGCCCACATGCCAATTGTCATTTTCTTGCTCACTTAAAAATTTTCTGAGACCCAAAACCCAAAGCCCAATTCTTCTAGGCCCAAATTTGGGGCGTTACAAGAGCACTGGGTTGGACCCTTGCCGATATAAAGGGAATTAGCCCTACATTATGTATGCACAAAATTTTATTGGAAGATTGCATTGGAAATCCATTAAAAAATAGATATGTCTGAATCCAATTATGAAGGAAGTTATCAAGAAATAAATTATCAAGTGGCATGATGCTAGTATTATTTACCCCATTTCCTACAGCTCGTGAGTAAGTCCTGTGCAATGTGTATGCAAAAAAGGGGGTGACACGATAGTAAGTAATGACGACAATAAGCTCATACTAAATCGTACTATTATGGGATGGAGAGTGTGTATGGACTACCACAGGCTTAACAAGGCAACTAGGAAGGATCAGATTTCCATAGCACCTGAAGATCAAGAGAAGACAACTTTTACATTTCTATGTGGCACTTTCACGTTCAGGCGGATGCCGCTCAGGTTATGCAATTGTAACAGCCATATTTATGGGCTAGTCAGAATAGTGGTTTCAGAACCACTAAACCGAGGTCAGAGAAAATTATTTTCATGTTATTTTATGAGTTAGAACATGATTATATAAGTGCATGAAAATTTTGGTGCTTTAATTTTAGCGATTTCATGCTTAATCGCGAAAAAGGACTAAATCGCAAAAAGTGTGAAAGTTCTATTTTATAAGCTAAAGGTGTCTAATAGCCATATAATATTAATTGGAGGTCTTTAAAGGGAAATTAGTCCCTTAAATCATGGTTGGCCGGCCATAGGGGACAAACAATGTCAAAATTTGGTCAAAGTTGTTAGATTAGGTAGATTAAATTGAGGAAATAAATAAAATAAAGAAAGGAAAAAGATATCATCTTTCCTCTCTTCTTCTCCACTGAAATTTTTAGCAAACAAGGGGTTTGAGAACTTAAAAATTTCAGCAAACTTCTCTCTTTATAAGTAAGTGTTCTAGTGATCCTTTCTTGATAAAACTTGTACTTTTGGAACCCCTAAAGCTTAAGCTTTCTAAAGATGGGACTATTTTGTAAGATGGTGAAGAGTTTAGAGTTTCTCCATGAGAGCTTTTAAGTAGTGTGCTGCATTTTTATGGAAGAAAATAAGTCTTAGTTGTTAGATGAACAACTTTTGTGAAAGGTGTTACCATGAAAACACCAAAAAGGACCTTTTTGTAAAGGTTGTAAAATATGTAGTAAATGTGTGAAATGTTGAGTTTTGATGGTAGCCATAAGAGAAATAAATGTTCACCTAGGCTCGTTAAAGGGAGAAATTTGATTAGAATTGATTACCGAGCCTAGAGGTAAAATGGTCATTTTGCAAAAGTCTACAGGCAAAATAGTAATTTTGCCAAAATATGATTATTGAAATGCAATTATTAATGTGATAATTAAATGAGCTAATTTTCTATTATAGATCAAGAAGAACCAATAATTTACCTCAAACAGGGAATGAATAAAGTATCGGACTAGATCGACGATCTAGCTTATTTTGAAATCGAGGTAAGTTTGTATGTGATAAATTCAATATTTATGCTAGTATGATTGAGAATGTTTGATATTATAACGATATATGATATTCTATAAAATTGAGTATTGATGTTGAATGATAAAGATGATAAAAGTTGAGATGATGAAGTCCCGGTTGGACTATAATAAATGTGAGAATACTATCATTAAGACATGAGATGGATAAGGTCCCGTGTAAGACCATGTTGGGGACATGGCCTTGGCACCGAATTGAGATTCCGTATAAGACCATATCTGGGATATGGTTTCAGTATTGAATATGAGATTCGTATAAGACCATATCCGGGATATGGCATCGATACTTGAAGTGAGATTCCATATAAGACCACATCCGGGATATGGCATCGGCACTCAGAGGTGACCCCATATAAGACCACATGCGGGATGTGGCATTGGCTTCGTGTTTATGTTAATGTCAATGAATATGCGCCTTTGAATACCCCTAGTGAATTAGTGGGATAAATAGATAAGCTTGGAAATAGAAATGAGATTAGTACTAAAGTCATGTGATTGAGTGAATACAGGTACCCGTGAATAATTCACGAGGAATGTTTACGATATGTGGATGGTATATGCTAGATAAGAACAAGTATGAGTAAGTTATGGCAAAGTTCTTATGACTTTGTGTGGTTATATAATGTCACGAATTGATGTCATTATGAACTTATTGTTGCTATTTATTTTCATGCAAACTTACTAAGCTTTATGCTTACCCCTCTCTTTTCCCTTTTTCCTCGTAGTGTTGCCAAGATAATTTGAGAATCGTGGGATGTTGGAGTTCAGAAGTCACACTATCGACATCACTTTGGTATAACAAGTTAGACTTATTTTGAGTATGGCATGTATAATACTTGGTTATTTTGTTATGTCATATTTGTTAGCCAAAGTGTTGGCAATTTATGTTATCAACCTCATTTTGTAAGTGGTCATTGGAATTGGGCCATTACTTGACAAGTTTATATATATTCAATGATGATGAATTTCATTAAGTGTATGCTTGTACGGATGTCTTGATTATGAGTCTTTAGAGGTGCTCTATAATGCTGATACTTGTTGGATTGATTTGGTATAAGTGTGGTTGCTTTGTAGGGTGGCATTGGGCTTGGAAGATAGCCCTATAAATGTCCACATGGGTTGACACACGGGAGTGTTCACACGGCCAGCCCCATGGGCATGTTGAAAGGCCGTGTGACCCCTGGTGTGCTAGGTTTACAAGTCAGTATGCTCAGTAGTAAACACACGGGTAGAGACACGGCCGTGTGTCTCAACTGTGTGGGAGGCACGGCCATGGACATGGGCGTGTGCCCAGCCCGTGTAAAGTCTGCACCTAAAATTAGGAATTTAATTCGACACACGGTCTAAGGACACGGGCGTGTGCCTTGGCCGTGTGACCATAGTGAGGTGATGATGTCATAATTAGAATGCCAAGGTTTTGGCACACGAGCTAAGACACGGGCGTGTCGAGGCTGTGTGAGGCACACGGGCCAGGGACACGGGCGTGTGTCTGGCCATGTGAAATAAGTCAGTGTCGACCACGGGTGAAGAACACGGGCATGTCCCAGGGTCACACGGGCGTGTCCCTTAGACAACACGGGCGTGTGGCCCCTGTTTAGGCAAAAATTTTCTAAGTGCGTAAAAGTTTCTGTGTTAATTCTGAAACCTTCCGTAAGTATGTTTACGACCTCGTAGGCCTAAAATAAGGATGTTATGAGTTTTAATAAAAAGTTTTAAGTTGGAGCGAACTTTTATGGCCCGATGTTGTATGTTTAAGCAAGTTGAGTTAGGTAATGCCTCGTATCCGGTTTCGGCTTTGAACACGGGTAAGGGGTTTTACAGCAATGCCCTACAACTTTCCAGCGCTGCATGATGGCCATATTCTTAGATATGGTGGAAAATTTCCTTGAAGTTTTTATGGATGACTTCTCTGTGTTCGAAAATGATTTTGAAGATTGCTTAAGAAATTTGGAGATAGTTTTATGTAGCTGTGAAGAAACGAATCTAGTATTAAACTGGGAGAAATGTCATTTCATGGTCCGTGAAGGCATTGTCTTGGGACATAGGGTGTCACAGCGAGGAATTGAAGTGGACATAGCGAAAATAGAAGTGACCAAAAAATTGCCATCGCCCACCAGTGTTAAGGGTATTAGAAGTTTTTTAGGACACATGGGATTTTATAGAAAATTTAGTAAGGACTTTTCGAAAATCTCTCCCTTGTGTACTTTACTTGAACAGAATAAACCCTTTAATTTTGATGATCAATGTTTGCAGGCTTTCGAGGAACTAAAGAAGCGACTTGTAACAACACCAATTGTGGTTGCTCCAGAATAGGCATTGCCCTTTGAACTCATGTGCGACGCCAATGATTATGCTGTGGTAGCAGTTTTGGGTCAAAGGAGAAACAAGGTACTACATGCAATATATTATGCTAGTAGGACATTGACAGAGACTCAGATTAATTATACCACTGTGGAGAAAGAATTACTAGCAGTGGTTTTTGCATTCGAAAAATTTCGTTCTTATTTAGTAGGAACAAAGGTCACAGTTTACACAGATCACTCAGCTATCAAGTACTTGGTATGGAAAAAAGATGCCAAGCCGAGATTGATTAGGTGGATACTCTTTTTGCAAGAGTTTGATTTGGAAATTAGAGATCAGAAGGGAACCAAAAATCAAGTGGCTGACCATTTTTCAAGAATAGAATCGAGGAATGAAGATGAAAGAAAGAAATATATTAAGGAAGAATTCCCAAATGAATAGTTGCTCATTGCCAAGACATTACCTTAGTGTGCCGACATAGTAAACTTCTTAGTAAGTGGTGTAATGCCACTTGAATTCAATGCTCAAAGAAAACAAAATTTTCTTCGCGATACCAAACAGTGCTATTGGGATGAACCTTTTCTATTCAAGCATTATGCAGATCAAATAATTCGAAAGTGCATCCCCAGCGATGAGATTCATAGTATCTTGCAACATTGTCACTCAACTCCATATGGAGGACATTTTGGAGGGATGAAAACAGCTGCCAACGTACTCCAGTCAGGATTCTATTGGCCTAGTTTATTTAAAGATGCTCATGAATTTTATAGGTCATGTGACCGTTGTCAGAGAACAAGAAATGTGTCTAGGAGACAGGAAATGCCATTGCAAAGCATATTAGAGATTGAACTATTTGATGTATGAGGAATAGACTTTATGGGTCCGTTTCCACCATCCATGGGCAAGCTATACATACTTTTGGTAGTAGACTATATGTTTCTAAGTGGGTAGAAGCAGTAGCCCTAGCCTCTAATGATGCTAAGTCGGTATTGAAATTTTTACATAAGAACATTTTCACACGATTTGGTACACCGAGAACCATTATCAGTGACGAGGGATCCTATTTTGATTGTAAATTGATGGTCAATGCCTTGCGCAAGTATAGGGTGAAACATAGAATTGACATGACATATCACCCTCAGATGAATGGCCAAGCTGAAATTTCTAATAGAGAAATTAAACAAATTCTAGAAAAGGTGGTGAATCTGTCTTGAAAGGACCGATCCACCAGATTGGATGAAGCTCTATGGGCATACCGAACTGCATTTAAAACATCACTAGGGATGTCACCTTTTAAACTTGTTTACGGTAAGCATGTCATTTACCTGTTGAACTTGAACATAAAGCATTTTGGGCGATTAAGAAGCTAAACATGGATTGGGCTGCTGCTGACGGCAAGGGATTGCTAGAATTGAATGAGATGGAAGAGTTTCGCACACAAGCATATGAGAATGCTCGTTTGTATAAGGAAAAGACCAAGCGATGAAATAATGTCAGAATTTTACCAAGGCAATTTGAACCTGGACAGCAGGTATTATTGTTTAATTCCAGGCTTAAATTATTTCCTGGTAAGTTAAAATCTCGATGTTCCGGACCTTTTGAAGTAATTCAAGTGTATTCGCATGGTGTTGTTGTTGTTAAAGACCTAAGAACATGGGCTACATTCAAATTTAATGGACAACACTTGAAGCATTACTAGGGTGCTTGTAACACCCCTAACCCGTATCCGTCGCTGGAATAGGGTTACGAAGCATTATCGGACTTATTTCTTAAATAATCATATGTGTCATATACATTTCTCAAATCAAAATAGAAGTCATTCAAATACAATCATATAGTCCCTAACACGAGCCCTTGAGGCCCAAAACAAGCATTAGAAGTGGTTCGGGACTAATTCAAATACTTAATAAATATTTAGAAAACATAGAAAGTTTTCAAATTTTAGGGGACACACGCCCGTGTCCCAGCCCGTGTCTGACCCCGTGTAACTCTCTGACTTGGTTCACATGGCCAACTACATGCCCGTGTACCCTTCGAAATGGCCTCACACGCCTGTGTGCCAGGCCATGTGCTAGGCCGTGTGAAAATTGGAGCGTATACTGACTTATGCCACACGGCCAAATCACAGGCCCATGTGCTAGGACGTGTGAAGCTACTGACTTGGTTTCTAAATAAATATTAGGGGACACACGGCCGTGTCACCTAGCCATGTGTCACACACGCCTAAGACACGCGCCCGTGTCTCTGCCCGTGTAGACGAAAATAGGCTATTTTCCAAGCCATTTTTCTTCCCCAAACTTGCAACAACCTAAACCCATCAAATAGCATATGACCATATCATCAATAGGCATTCAAACCAATCTCAACCAAGTCCAAATCATGCAATATCAATACCAACAACCACAAGGCTCATAAGCATCACAATTAACTATTCGAAAACATACCAATATGCCTCCAAAGTATTCCTAAATGATCAAACTCACTTATTAGACTTTGTGCCTAATTCAACATGCATACCACATTCTCAAGTTCAATTATTTTTTACTCAAAATACCAATACACAATTAAGGCATTTCCATGGCAATCTAAATACATACCAAAATGAGAATAACCACATATATACATACATAACCAACATATGCCAAATCAAGTCATATTATATGACTAATTACATAACCAAAACATATAGGCTTCTATTAGCCAAATGCCCTATACATGCCATATAACCAAAATACACAAATTTCAAAAGTACCAAAACAACAGCTGGATAGTGTGATGAGATCTCCGACAACTCCCAATCCGAGCAAGCTTCGAATTCACTATAAAACATGGAAAAGTAAATAGAGTAAGCTATTAAGCTTAGTAAGATCGTATGGCTATAAAGTACAACTTACCATTCATTCACAATTTAAGTAAATAAACATAGCATTATGCAATTCAATTTGAATCCAAAAGCCTAACACATATTCAATCCAAAAGGTTAAACATGAATTCACAAATCTCATAGATTCAATGCTTATACAATTCATGAACATACATGTACTGGTATATGTCAATCTCTTACTCTTTCATATCATCAATATACCCGTTGAACCATTTGGAATACTATCGGATACTCAGGAATCTCACACACTAAGTGCCAATACATGGTCGAAACCATCTCTATCTCATATCTCGTATAAATGCTCACTCTCGAGCTATCACTGGGTCTGCTCACACAAGCTGACGGTCAAGACGTAGCTACACGGTGCTGCTCACACAACCTGACGAGTAACCGCAACACATGCCAGAAAACTCAGCCACCGGTAGAACATACGGACCATCACCCAAAACACGGCAACCCCTAATGACATGCCATTTGTATCCTATCTATTCCTAAGGTTCAATCAGGATCTCATATATTGCCAAATCTTCATTGAGTATATCCGTGAAGTCATATTCATCAATAATGTAATGATAAAGCATTTAAAACTCAAATAATTTAATGCTTATTAACATACGAACTTACCTCAATCACAAAAACGACGAAATGGATTGACTAGTCCAAAACTTTATCTTTTCCTCGTTCTAGATCCGTACAAGGCTTAACTTGATCTAAATAATCTAATTCAATCCATTTAGTATTCATTCTATTCAATTCAGCCCAAAATACATATTTTTGCAAATTTACACTTTTACCCCTAATATTTTAACTTCTTTATAATTTAATACTTAAGCTCGTAAATCAAAATTCATACAATTCCATCCACATACTACGCTGGCCGAATTCTATATAGTATCATAGCATCCCATAATTTTCATTATTTCACACATTTACCACATAATTTTCACATTTCTCAATTTAATCCCTATTTGACAATTTCAACCAAAATCACTTAACAAATGTTGTTTATCTAACAACAACCATTCATTTTCTATCATCAAACATCAACACATACACATTCATCAATGGAAAAATTCAAACAACTCAATAGTTTTCCAAATTAGTCCTTGGGCTAGCTAGATTAAGTTACAACGACTCTAAAAATATAGAAATCATTAAAACGGGACGAAAACACACTTACATGCACAAGGTATTGTTGGTCGAACCTTTGAACCCTAAAAATGGTGTTCTAACCTCAAATTTTCGGTGGAGGTTGAAGATGGATGAAAGGAATTTGATTTTGTTTTATTAATTTTAACCTTAATTACTCATTTACCTTTTTACCCATTAAAAACATTAATAATTTCAAATAAACCAATCCCATAAATGTCCACTACCACTTAAATGGTATATTTACCATCCAAGTACTCATACATTTAAATTTTATAGCCATTTAGTTCCTTTAACTAATAGAACTCAAGTTTTGTATCTTATGCGATTTAGTCCTTTTTATCAAATTGAGCATGTAAACAGTAAAATTTCTTAACGAATTTTTTATACGACACTACTAACATGCTGTAGACATTAAAATATTAATAAAATAAATATTTTTACTTTAGATTTGTGGTCTCAAAACCACTATTCCGATTTCATTGAAAACGGGTTGTTACAGTGCTCCTATAGAGCGTGACAAGCAAAGTGTTAGCCTTCGCGATGTTTGAATTTTTTTTATAAGTAGTTTTTTCTGTTTTATTTTCCATTGTTATTTTTATTTTTTATTCGCTTTATTTTTATTTCGTTTCTATTTTTATTATTAAGAATAGGAGTAGAATAAAAGAAGCAGGATTTGTTAGTGTATACGCTGCAGCAGTTTGCCATGGCATTAGATAGAAACGTTATGCCATGACAAACTGAATGATGAAGTGTTAATAAAAGACTTGACTGGTTAGAAAATTCCAAAGGAAAAATTTTTAGGCAGTTGGATTTAATGAATATTGGGAAACCCAAAGTATGAAGCCCATAATGTAGGGCTTAGTTATTTCATTTTCCCCCCAAAAGTCTTTTTCATTTTTAACTTTTCCTCCACATAACCTTTCACCCTTACGTTTCCCATTCTCTAAAAATTATCCCTTTTTATTTTCTTCAACTGGTTCACATTTCCCACTTCTCATAAAGTTCACATTTTTACAGTCCTCTCCGCTATTTGTTAACTTCATTATTTTTCTTTTCTGTTTCCCTGACCTTCTCTTCATGGCTAGTGTAAGGAGTACTTTCAAAATAGCAGAATCTTCACGCGCGGGCATCCCGCAACAAAAGATATTCTTTAATGCTGCTGCAGCCACAAGGTATTCAACTAGTATTCTAAAGTGGCCATTTTGTTTTGAACATGGATTTTTATTTAAAGATGAACCCCACATGGGGTATGATGAATTGGTATCCTCAATTGTAAAGAAGCACAACTGGAGTAGATTTTGTCTACACCCAGGGGATGTCGTGGGTAAGGTGGTATAAGAGTTTCACGCTCATGTAAATTCCCCAGATTCTCCCTTCATTTATGTGTGGGGTAAATCTGTGCCATTCGACGAAGACCATATTAATGCCCAGTTTGGCATTGAGGAGGTTAGAGATGAGCATTCTTAATTTTTCGAGAATATTA
Organism: Gossypium sturtianum; assembly: GCA_025698515.1. Lineage (NCBI taxonomy): Eukaryota > Viridiplantae > Streptophyta > Magnoliopsida > Malvales > Malvaceae > Gossypium > Gossypium sturtianum. The sequence continues at coordinate 36,047,004 of CM046952.1, forward strand.
CAGCAAAGGGGTTGGCAAAAGTATTAGAAGATTTATGCGTTGAAGGAATGCTGTGGATTATTTCAAGCCAAGAGTGTTACACAGTTGAACGAGCTGTATTAAAACCAAGTGGGAAGATGTGGTACCACTTTTTAAGGAGTCTTCTTATTCCATCTACACATAACACGAATGTTTTGAAAGAAAGAATGTTGCTGTTGCATTCTATTCTACACGGAAGATAGATAAATGTAGGGAAGATTATCTTCCAATAAGTCCATAGGTGTGCTGATAAGAATGCCATGAGTTTGAATTTTCCTTCCCTTATTTCTGGCCTATGTAAGACGACAAATGTGCCTTTAGTTAATGCTGAGGATGTTACCCCAATAAGGGTAGGATAACGTGAGCAATTTTTTCCAAGCTTCGAGGAACTGATTTTGCCACAGCATCCCAACACAGTTAAGCTTCCCCTACCACACGTATTCCCACAGCACTATCTCCCACCTCTCATGACCAAGAAATCTTGACTTCTCTAAAATAGTTAGAACAAATATTGCCTCTGTTTGAGGTGCAACAATACCAGATGATGGAAGAGTTGGACCAAAGCAACAAATGCTAGGCTCGGTACTAGTCGTGTGTGAAAGATAGGGATTTGGCATTAAGAAGATCCCACCAGAAAATTTTTTCGAGACCCATGCCAGAATTTCCTACTTTCCCAGCTACTTTATTCTCGTCTATAGAGTGCGAAAAAGAGCCAATTCCACCCACTGCCAGAGCTGACCCCGCGGTTGAAGGAGTCACTACAGATAAAGGAAAAGTTGTTGAGAAGGAGTTAGAAAGGCAATCTTTGTCGAACTAGAGAATAAAGTAGAAGAAGGAAAGGAAGAAACAAATGTCCTTACCACTGCACCAGCGACTGCCACGAAAAAGGTAAAACTCCTGAACCGATATCTTCACCCATCTCCATGACTACACAAGATCAAGAAATTGATCAACTGATCAATGCATTAATGAAGACCGACAAAGAAGGTGAGGAAGTTGACCTACGGAAAAGGAAGATGTGATACAAAGTCAGTGCTCGCAAGTCCACGAGAAGAATTGAATGAAGTACGAATGTTCCAGTCCAAGGAAGTTAAGTTTTGTTTTTCTCTCACGCATTGCATAGTTTTTTTTTTGCATATTCATACTTGTTATAGACTATTCATGATTTTACATGCTTTGACGACAATGCATCCCTTAGTTTTGGGGGTGTATTGTGCACCTAGGTTGCATTTTGTATGTTTATTTTGGTATATAGGATCTTTTGCCATGGCATAATAACTATTGAGATACTGCCTTGTCTATAATAAGTACAATTTTTCTTTATGATGTTCGATGATGAGCTTAAATTTTTTTCGATATACCTAGAACAGGTAACAATGGATTGGGTGAAGTTAACTTAGGCTAAGTTGCTTGGAAATTGATTTCTAAAAATAGGATGTCCTATACTCTATTTTTTATGGATGTTTGAAATATAGTAAGTATCTTTTAAATGCCCTTAGGGATTTTTGAAACCAAACATTAGTTAAATTGCCACGACATTTTGTTTAAATAAGTATGCACTCTAATGCTTAGAGTTGCTAAGTAGGTCAGCATCACTTTGTTTGCTCCATTGTGCTGTTGATTAGAAAGGAGGACCTAAGTAAGAGTGTATGGTATAACTTTAAGGGCATTCCGTTGTAGCAAAGGACTAAGTAGCTAATGAGGTAGTTGTATGCTCCATCCATCTTTTTAGTTAAAAGCCTTAGCTTCATGAATAACTTTTGGTTTAAATTGTGACATGATTGAGTACTCGGCAATTCATTGTATGCTCCATCCTGATTGTCAAGTCAAAGAATTTTGTGACATGTTAAATCCCCTAATAATAATAACAATAATAATATTCTTTCGAAAAAATTAATAAATATATGAAAATGTGAATAATATATTTTGATATGGGCTTAAAGCAAGTGACTTTTGTTTAGGTAACGAATAAACTAAGTAAATAAAAAGATATTTGCTATAGGACGAAAGAGAGAATGCATGGGTACTTAGGAAATTTTGTTTTTAGGGAGAAATTTTTGCACTGCCTTTGCTGAACAAACCTTTGACATTTGAATCGGTTTTAGAAAAAGAGAAGATTACTGAGAACGGAAGTATAAATTGTTTCCTGAATAGCTAGGAAGTACAAGAAATTTTTTTTACCAAGGCAAGATGGGTGCATTCATGCATGCATTTAGATGTATTTTGCTTGATGACAAGCAATAACTCAGGTTTGGGGGTGTAATAACTCTTGCAAAGAGTTATATTTCATGCCTTTAGACCTAGCTAATTGCTTGTACTTAAGTACATTTTATTGCATTTTAAAACATTTTAGTTAGCATTCTTAATATTGCCTTAGGACTTGGACTATGTTGGAATTAGATGCTTTTAAACCCTTGAAGTGGATTTTTTTGTGTGTTAGTGTGGAAAGAACAGGTTTTGGAATGAGGAAATAAAGGAGTGAAGGTTTTTCGGGGAAAAAGGTTGGACGTTTTGTCAGCACAAATGCCGTGGCAATGCCGGGAAGACCAAGTCAACATTTTTCGCACAGCAGTCCCAATTCAAAGTCAAACTTGTACTAGATAAATTCCCCTAAAATAGGAGACGATAATCACGAGCTGTTAGTCGACCCTAGCCTAATCTATCTATGAAAGCTGATGAATGGGACCTTACAAAGGACGAGAAAAATGTGAGAGAGATCCTTAGGAGTGAATAAGGGTTCGGCTGCGAAAAGGACAGGAAGTCAAAGGCAGTCCTTCTTAGTCATCATAGGAAGCTATGCTGCCGAAGTGTGGACTGGGCAAGTGGAAACTGTTTCCCAAATTTCTTCTATTATTTCCATTAGTGTTCCTTCAAAAGATTGAATTGAAGTAGTTGAACACAATATCAGATAACATTTTGGTTTGGAATTTTATTTCCCAGCCCATGAGCTAAATCTCATAGGGTTGGGATTACTTTCGATGAAAGCTTAAACTATTTTTATGGATGTAGTATATCCCTAATTTACTTTATCATTTCATTTGATTGTTCTTATTTCTTAATTAAAATGCAAACGATCTCTAGACGTAGAAGACTGTTTGCATACTTATAAACTGATTCTAATTCTGAAAGGGTTGGATTGGTTGGATTAAAATTAAATGAAATGAGCAAGTATTTGATAGAAACTTATAGTCGAATCTAGACATAGAGTCACGATCATACAGAAGGAACCCATGCAAGATATTTAAAAAGCCTATAGACACGGGCAAGGTAACTTGAGGTTTTGCTTTCGCGAGAGGCAGGCCATTTTAGAACTCTTCTATACAGTAAAGTAGATACGATTTTTCCAAGGTATTATTCATAATAAGGGTCGATTCTGGGTAATCCCAACCTTCCGAGTCAACATCACTCTATCCTTATTCTTTGTCGTAGTAACTTTGCCACAACATATTTAGTTTTTTATTTCTTTGTTTACATTCTATTCAGATAATCACTCTCCTTATTGCCATTACATTTTTGCTCTCACTTTTTCCCTAGCATTTCCAATTATTTATCAATTCCATCTATCGCATACATAAGCATTCCTTTGAATTATCACTGCATACTTACCTGAGTTTACTATAACATCTTATTCGTCAGTCTTGCCATAACATTAACCATATTACAATAACTTGACCAATTTTGTGCCTCAATCTGATCTTTGTGGGGATGATACTCACTCATCACTTTATTACTTGAACCGACTTGCATACTTGCACAAAATCGCATATCATTTTACACGTGACAATGACGACCAACCCTAACATTATAAATAGGCTCATTAAACACTTGAGTGATCATCTCTTCGTTAATTTAGACTTTTTCCTTTCAGTTTAGTTTTTAGTTTTTAGATTCTTTTATATTTAGGATTTATTTTCAATTTTTTTTCATTCGTGTTCTTTGAAGAATCCGATTTGTGGATTCAACTCAAACTCTTTGTGAATTTATGCGCTTTATTCAAATACAATTCAGGATTTTTCTTAAACTCTAAATCTTGATTTCTTCTTTATGTTTATTTACTTTATCAAGTTTATATTGTTCTTAAACTCTTATGGGGGATTAGCGAGTGGAGCTGTGATTAATTAATTTCTATGTATGTATGGTTTCTTAGTGGATCAACTATTTGGAATAAAAAGAACTTAAACCCTAGGAAGTCATCTAGGTGGGAATTAACCCAAAATTGGTATTGTCTTTCCGTGAACCCCTTGGGTACTATAAATTATTTACAGTACTAATTAGATCTATTTACGTTTAGGTTAATATTAATTTAGAACTCGTCTCCTTTGGGCAGGATCCTCAAACTACTTACCTACTTTGTTGTACAAACTATATTACAACCTGACCCATATGCTTGCGGACACCGCCTCAATTCTATATTTTTAGTAGCGGTATTCACACTCTGGACATTAGAACGTTTAGAGGTGTTCAAGTTGTTGGCGTCATTTCTAAGGAGGCAATGCTACTAAATGAGTTTTAATTTTTTGTGTTAAAATAATTAGGAAAATTTTAAATTATAAATACGATTTTTAATTTTATTTATTTATTTATTTTAATTTGCTAACTGATAGTACTAGAAAGAACATATGTTTTCTCCATGCTTATTGGTTAATTTGTCCCCGTTTAGTTATTTTCAGCTTATCTTTTAGCATTTTCAGTTCAGTGAATTGCATTTTAATACTCAGTGGATCTTACCTATTTATCCTTAATTTTGTCATGTTTTGGTACCGATGTCCTGCATGAGTATTTCCAGATTGTGCCTAGAATTGTCACCGCACCTGACAATTGTCTAGATAATAGCAAAAATGTGTGAGCTGTCCAGTCTGGTATAACCAACTTGTAAGTATAGAGGCAGCATGATTCTAATGAAAGGACACCTGTGCTATTTGGAAGAATATAAATTTTCACGTGAAAAGGAAAAAAAAAAGGAGAGGCTTTTTGAGGGGTATTATCTTCTTCAACCTATCTTTTGAAGCTTTTCGACTATGGCGGCTTAAGTCTCCTATGGGTGATTCGACGTGAAAGGGACGCAGATTAGCTCCTGACGAGTAGCCCTGAGTGCAACACAAGAGGGAATGGAGAGATTCAAGTCGAGATTGTCTAGGAATAGTATTCTCCACTTGTTTTTTTTATATTTCTTTTCTAAACGATGGTGATTACTTTCTATTTCATGTTTGTACGGAAGTACACATGATTTCTAGGTTAAATGTTATTTTATTCAATCTTGCTTCTACCGTTTAATCTTTGGGTTTGAATGTTTTTAGCATTGAAGTGTTATTGCGGTCACTGACACTGGAAATGCAGCGACAGTTCAAGCTAACAAGCATGACAATGGAAGTTGCTTGAGGATTTGAGGAATTTAATCCACTTGTTCTTAATAGTGTTCCATTGCCATCATCGGAAGGTGTGGTTAATGTACATGTTTAAGTCTTAGATTAATTATAGAAGTTGAGCTTGGTAAGATATTCATTGCAATTTAATGCATCGACAATCACCTATCCTTTTATACCTTGTGAGCACTTAGTATTCTGTTGAATATTCACTTTGGGGATCCCAGTTTATCATTATCATATTTTATCTTATTATTTTCAAGTTATTGCTTCAACAACAACTCTCACAATTTATCTCGTTTCTATCTATTTATTGCACTGACATTGATAGACAAAAGACAACCATTCTCGTGGGATCGATAACCAACAGACTCATATCTGTCCACTATACTTGAATCGACAATGTACGCTTGCACATTATTGCTGTGACATTAAACAACCGATCAAGTTTTGGTGCCATTGCTGAGGATGGCGTTTGTTTGATATTTATTTTTGTTTTTGCACTTTGTTTTTTATTATTTAATATTTAGTTGTCACTAACTTGTTTTCTTTTTGTCGCTATTTTCACATTTTATTTTAGGTGTTTGATGACCCAAAGCCATTCGGAGTTTATTACCGATTTTGATCCAGAAATTGAAAGAACCGTTCAGAGGAGACTTCAAAAACAAAGGAATATGGCTTTACCAAGAAGCAATAAAGCCTTACCCCAGGTGCAGCACCAAAATGCTAATGACCCACCGTTGCTGCAAGACACTCAAATACAAAACAGGACTATACGAGGCTTTGTAGTACCTGTCTTGGATGACTTACAACTGGGAGTTGTTAGGCCAACAATCCAAGCTAGGAATTTTGATCAAGCCAGTAATTTTTCAAATGTTGAATTCTAATGGGCAATATGCTGGACTACCACATGAAGATGCACGAGAACATCTTAAATCATTTTTATTAATTTGTGCTTCCTTTAGTCAACAATGCATTCCTGGTGATGCTTTGAAGATGCAAGTATTTCCTTATTATTTGCAAGGAAGAGCTCATACTCGGTTCCTTGGCCTACCTATCAGATTAATTACTTCTTGGAATGCACTAGCAACGCAGTTTGTTTTGCGCTTTAACCCACCGACAATGAATGCTCATCTCCGAAATGATATTACAGCTTATCATTAGCTGGATGATGAGAATCTTCACACTATATGGGAACATTATAAATCTTTGCTTCGATGTTGCCCCATGCACAACATTCGAAAGGAAACACAAATTAAAATTTTCTATAATGGGCTGAATTCACACACGAGGAATCTTGTTGACGCATCAGCCAATAGTCATTTGCTGGGTTGTACTTATAATGATGCTGTTGGAATTCTTGAGAGAATTGCTCAGAATGATTATCAATATCCTATCTCTAGAGCTGCACAAGTAAAAGTTACTCTGGTAGTTATTGAATTGGACGCAATATCTGCACCTAGTGCTCAAGTTTCTTCTCTTGCAAATATGATAAAAAAATATGCAAGGGACTAGTGACGTTGCACCTATACAAGTCGGTCAACAAGTTGATGTTCCTACCTTTTGTTGTGAGATAAGCAGTGACAACCATAGCTATGAAGATTGTCCACAACATGAAGAGAATGTCTTTTATGTCAGTAACATCCGCAATAATTCTTATGGCAACTCTTATAATAATTCTGCACGCAATCAACAATCTTGGGAAACTTAGACTGCTGGACAAAATGCTTTGACATTCCGATATGGGAATATATCTACTCAAGGCAATTATAATCCAAGACAAGGGAATTACAATCAACAACAATAGAACTACAATCAGCACACTCAGATGCATCCACACCAAAATCAGATGCAGCCACAACACTTTTCAATGCCGAATTAGATTCAAGGACATCGACAACAACAGTTTACGCAAGCTTCTCCTTCTGACCCATTAGCAGCTCTTGAGGCTTTAATGTAGGAGCATATTACTCGCACAGAAGCTATTGTGCAAGGGAATTCATCTTCTATTCGAGCATTAGAGGCACAATTAGGACAACTTGCTTTGAATCTAAATACTCGACCACCGGGCACACTACCTAGTGACACGGAAAATCCAGTCCAAGGGGGAAAGAACACTGCAAGGCTATCACTCTTAAGAGTGGTAAACAAACTAGAAAGCCTACTACAAACTCTACTGTAGCACCTCAAGATACCAATGAAGTGATCCCTGGTGAGAAGGTTGAATCTGAAGAGCTTGTCGATGTACCAGACAAAAAAGTTCCACAAATTGTCACTCATATGCCTAATGTCCGACCCTCGAAACTGTCGACGTAATCAAATGTGTCGGCGCAATCAGATGTATCTCCACCTTTACCTTTTCCACAAAGATTCAAGGAGAATGAGCAGGATAAGCAGTACCAACAGGTCCTGAACACACTGAAGCAACTTCAAGTCAATATTCCTTTAGTAGACGCTCTTGTGCAAATTCTGAATTATGGGAAATTTATGAAGGAGCTCTTGTCCAAGAAGAAGAAGCTTAGTGATATTGAAACTATTGCACTCACAGAAGGCTGTAGTGCTATTTTGACAAATAAGTTTCCCCCCAAAATGAAAGATCCTAGGAGCTTTACTATCCCATGTTCAATTGGCAACCATTATTTGGGCAAGGCTTTATATGACTTGGGAGCTAGCATCAACCTAATGCCACTATCTACTTTCAAAAAGTTGGGAATTAGTCACATGAAACCTACTGCAGTGACATTGCAACTAGCAGATCGATCCTTGGCTCAACCTGAAGGGAAAATCAAAGACATCTTAGTTTGTGTGGATAAATTTGTTTTTCTGGCTGATTTTATCATACTTGACTACAAGGCAAACAATGAGGTTCCCATAATCTTGGGACGACCATTTTTAGCCACATGACGAACTCTTATTGATGTTTACAAAGGTTAACTGACCATGAGACTTAATGATGAGTATGTTACCTTCAGTATTTTTGAATCTATTCAATGCAAGGATAAAGAAGAATGTCATACTGTCGATGTGCTAGATGATCTAATTGAGGAAGAATTCAATGACCAAAGCATAATACTTTTTGAGGAGTTTGCAGTGACATCTGATGATGAATTCTTAGATGATTGTGATAGCATGGTTGAAGTTAATAATATTGAACTCAGGCATGGATGGCAGATTGAATCGTTAGACTTAGCCAACAGAACAGCTCCAATTTTCAAGCCATCTATTGACGAAGCTCCTACTCTGGAATCGAGACCACTACCTACTCATCTTAAATACGTCTTTCTTGGTGCTAACAATACTCTCCCAGTTATTGTCTCTGTAACACTAAATGTAACTCAAGAAGAGAAATTGATCCATATTCTTAAGCAACATAAATAAGCTATTGCTTGGAGTATTGTCGATATTCGAGGCATTAGTCCATCTTTTTGTATGCACAAGATCAAGTTGGAAGATAAAGGCAAGCAATTGATTGAGCAACAAAGAAGATTAAACGAGAAGATGAAGGAAGTTGTTAAGAAAGAAATTATAAAATGGCTTAATGCTGGAATTATTTACCCTATTTTTTATAGCAATTGGGTAAGCCCAGTGCAATGCGTTCCTAAAAAGAGTGGCATCACTGTGATTAGCAACAACAAAGATGAATTAATTCTTACACGCATTCCTATGGGATGGCGAGTCTGTATGGATTATTGCAAACTTAATGCTGCCACAAGGAAGGACCACTTCCCACTTTCTTTCATTGACCAAATGTTGGATAGGCTTGCTGGAAGAGCCTATTGCTGCTTCTCAGACGGCTATTCTAGGTACAATCAAATTGCTATTACACCGGAGGATCATGAGAAAACAACTTTAACTTGTCCCTTTGGTATTTTTGCTTTTCACCGTATGCCTTTCAATCTTTGCAACGCACTAGCCACATTTCAAAGGTGCATGATGGCAATATTCTCGGATATGATTGAAGATTCTTTAGAGGTTTTTATGGATGATTTCTCAGTCTATGGGAATGATTATGATCATTATGTTTACAATTTGGATAAAGTATTGAAGCGATGTGAAAGGTATTCACAATTTCCTTGGGCATGCGGGGTTTTACCGAAGATTTATTAGAGATTTCTCGAAAATTGCAAAAGCCTTATGCTCATTGTTGGAACAGAATCAAAAATTATTCTTTGACATGGTTTTATAAACCCATAGAACATATTTTTAAGTTCTTGTTCTTGCATCGGAGAAATTGGACATTACTACTTGTCCCGTGCTCAGATGTCTGTACTCTACTATTAGCCTCATCATGTTCAGCATGTTTGAATCTATCTAACATCTTTACAATCTATAAGAAAAACAAGGGTTAGATCAGATCATACACGTCACACTAGCACAAATTTATATGGTATGTATTTCTAAACACTTTATACACTATATTTGTTCTGAGAAAACTGAAGCTCTAATATCAATAAATGTAACACCCCTAACCCTTATTCGTAACCGAAACAAGGTTATGGAGCATTACCAGACTTTACAGACTAATTACGAATATTTCATTACCTTTACTATACAAATCAAGAATCAATCATATAACACTCATATTGTCCCTTAGATGGGCCCTCGAGGCCCAAAATACACCTTAGAAGTGAATCGGGACTAAACCGGACACTCAGGGAATTTTTCCCAAAATCTTAAAAAATTTTCTTAGGAGCAGGGAACACACGCCCGTGTGGCTGGCCGTGTGGCTCTCACGGCCAGGAGACATGCCTGTGTCTTAGGCCGTGTAGGAATTTGATGTAAGGCCAACGGCCGTGTCCCAGGCCGTGTTCATACCCGTGTAACTCTCAGACTTGGGTCACACGGCCAACTACGCTCGTGTGCTAGGTCGTGTGCAAAAACCTGGGTATTCTGTTTTGAAATTTTAAGGTGCAGGGGACACATGACTAGACTACACGCCCATGTGCATGGCCGTGTGTCACACACGGCTGAGACACACGCCCCTGCCTCTGCCCGTGTGGACGAAAATAGGCCATTTTAAGGCCACTTTTCTCACTCATTTTGACATTAACCTGCACACAACATTCACATATACCAATATATCCCAACCAAGCAATCAATACAAGCTAAAACATGTTCTCAATATGACATAACATCACAAATATTTCAATTATTTATACTTACCTATTTAACTCATTTCATTTATTTATCAAATTCTATTACTAATTACATACATACAACATTTAAGATTCACAACCACAATTCAAACTATTTCATTTCCAAACCAACCCTATACATGCCATATAAACCAAAATTTACATTGTAAAAACTACCGAATTAAACTAGATAGTGTAGCTTGATGTGTTGATCCGATCTTCCGACTACACGTTAATCTACAAGAACATTAAACAACACGAGTAAGCTTAATAAAGCTTAGTAAGTTCAATAGGTTAAACATTGATCTTACCGAACTTAATACAATAAATTAAATTGTAAATAAATCATACATTTTTCCTTGTAAAATACAGTATAAATCAATAAACACACTTCCTTCAGATCAATATCAATTATAATCTATAAATCTTTCAATTCAATCACATAAGTCTTTTACCATTTCTTACTGAATCGAAGAACGACTTACGGATATGAGTACATCGTTCTCTTTGTGCCATAGTCTAACTATGGTCTTACACATGCATTGCCATGGCCCTGCCATGGTCTTACATTCGTAGTGCCATAACCCAGTTATGGTCTTATCATCAGAATGCCATAGCCCGGCTATGGTCTCTCAAGTGTATATATATATACTGCCATAGTCCAACCATGGTCTTACGTTCAAGGTGCCTTAACCCAGTTATGGTCTTTTCATTAAAATGCCATAGCCTAACTATGGTCTTACATTTAAACACTGCCATGGTCCAACCATGGTCTTATCTGTCAATTCATTCTTTGCCACGGAACGATTGTACTCAATCCTGTGTTCTACTCATTTAAAACATTCAATTCAATTTTCATGCTTTTACAATAATCTTAATTTCAACAACAAAATATATGAATTAATACATTATACCATTCCTAAATTAACAAATGTCCTGAAAGTTTAACCATATGAACTTACCTGGAGTAGATTTGTGGAATTGGTAGTAGTTCAGGGACTATTCAGCTAATTTCCCTTTTTCTCAATGATCTACGGGCTCTTTGTAACGACCCAAATTTGGGCCTAGTAGAATTGGGCCCAATGGGCCTTGGGCGAAGGAGCGCTTAAATTTTTTTAGAATAAGAGAACGACATTAATGCAAGTTGGACCTACTAGGTGAGTGATTTTGGAAGGTTAGGGGGCTTCTATGAAGTCTCGGGATCAAACTTTGGCTTTAGGGAAATTTTGGTTTTAGGTAAGAAAAACCCTGGGAGTTAGTAGGTAGGCTTTAAGAATAAAATGTGGAGAAAAATAGCACAAGTGGAGTGTGTGGTGTAGTGGCAAAGTGACGCCACTTAGGGAGCAAGGGGGTCCAAGGTTCAAGCCTTGGCGCTGGCATTTCATTTTGATTTATTTTTAAGTGAACTTGGAATTTGGCCCATTGATTTATATTTAGTTGCGCATGATTTTAGACACAAGAGGAGCTTGTGGCCTAGTAGCTAGCGGCGTAGATTATGCTACAGGGGAGCCTGGGTTCGAATCTCATGAGTAGCAAAAGGGGATATTTATTTTGCTAAGTTGGGGCGACAAGAGTTTGAGTTGGATTTAAACTCTGCTGACGGAGGGATCCCATATCAAAAAGATAGCAAGAGGGAAGGTGAGAGGCTGGCTATATATGGAGCTGTCTATGAAGAGAGAAAGATACCTTGGTGGGCGTTTGGGCACAGGAGTGGTCGGAGCGCGGGTTAGCACCAGATTCCTATCAGATGTGTATTTCTCTCTACTCTAGTTGTAGAGCGGCAAATGCCGAAATGCTGGTCACACGACGATAGTAGCCACACGAGCGTGCGAGCGCACGTGTGGGGGCTTCGACGTGATAGTTGAGGTCTCATGAGTGTTCTTGTGGGTTTAGGCTGTTAGGCCACGATGGGTCGAACGGGGCCAAGTGGGCCCATATGAATAAATTATATGATTACGTAGTAGATTTTGGACTGGTTTATGTGAATCTCATATATGTGGCTAGTTTTGGGCTAAATGGGCCACACGAGCGTGTGGACCCGCCTGGGCCGAAATTGGGCTTTAGGCCCAATCGCACCGTTTCGATCAAAAAGGGAACCTATGTCGCTCGAGGCGATAGTGGGCCTCCAGAAAGTCCGTTAGATGATGAATTACCGAAATACCCTCAGTGGGTAAATTACTATTATGCCCTTAAGGGTTGTTTAGCATGATTATGTGTAATTCTCACATCATCGTTTGTTTGATTAACAATAAGTATGTGAATTGTTTGAAAGCCGAAACATCGGCAACAGCTGTTGAGTTACCCTTGGGGGTATAAACGGAGATGCGAGGTTAGTTACCATCTGATTGTGTCATGTAAATACTTGATCATGGATATATGTATACTCTGACTATTTGATTTACATTGACATACGTTGCATTCATTGCATTATGATTATATGTTGCATGGGATTGGGATATGATATTGATTAAAAGGGGCAGTGTATATCGGTGACTCTGTCACATTATTTCGATGGCTTAGTGCCACATGTATCGGTGACTGACTCACACATTGTTTGATGGCTAAGCCACATATATCGATGACTCTATCACATTATATCGGCTTTGAGCAAAGATGATATGTCACAAAGATGACTGCCAATGAGGAGTGTAGCGGATGGAGGGTTGATTGTAGAAGTCCCCACAAGTGTGTTGAGGTTGGACATATGGAGCGAAGTGTAGAGGATGGAATACTAGGTTGGGTGGGTTGCATTGCATTCACTATCTGATATGCCATGTTGTTAGGGCTACGGCCCAATTCGATACGTATGGGCTTCAGCCAAATTTGTTAATGTGAGGGCTAAGGCCCAATGTGCTTCTGTGGGCTTAGGCCCAGATTTTGTTCGTAAGGGGAATTACACACTGAGTCCTCGTGACTCACCCCTCTGCTTAATTTTACAGGTAACCCCTAGTTTGAGGATTCGGAACCGAGGTGGACTCTGTGGTGGCCATGCATTACTTCTTTCGTAAACTCCGCTTTCTTTATCTAAACTTATTTTTAATTTGGGAATTTGTTATGTAATAAGGCCTCTGGGATTTTAATTTGGTTTTGATTTAATGCGGTTATTCTATATATTATGAAATGTTAAATATGGAGTTTTTCTAAAAATATAAACAATCTTTTTTTCCAAAATATTAACAAACGGATCACAAGCAATAAATAATTAAACTCGGGATTTTCTTAGAACTACAAACATTATTTTCAAAAGGTCATGATTCTGAAGTCCACTAGTTTCGGTTGTTTGTATCACAAAACAAGTTTTCAATAGTTAGTGTTATTAACTACATTTTGCAAGAAAACCATTAAGTAAATTTTATTTTTAAATAGAACCAAATCTTCGAAATTTTTAAACGAACACAAGTTTTTTTAACAACCTTTCCATGTGACATGCCAGATCCGGTCGTAACATCTAGACAGGGTCTGGGGTGTTATATTTAATGGTATCAGAGCCCGGTTGCAAAACTCGGCCATGGAATGGGTTCGAAAATGTTTTCCAAAAATTGGTTTGAAACATGGTTTAAAAATATAGGTCTTTTTGGGAAGTATGGCACCCGAGTCTCCGGCACCAAATCTGTAAGTTTCCTGACATTTTACTCTGTTATATGTTGTAATGACTGTATTTTTGGTAGTTATTCTGTGTGTGTTTGATTTGGATGTGATGTTTGGATATAGAAATTGATTGTGTATGAGATATCTGTCTGCTTTAATGGTTAGGTGTTTTGAGTATGTGTAGGGAGTTCCAAATTCTAGTTAGAATATGATAGCGATATTAGAATCAGAGTGCTCAGCGGAAACGTAGTAGAGTAGTCTGTGTTAAACGACTGTTAGATAGTTGGAAATTTCGAGGACGAAATTTATTAAAGGGGGTAGATTTGTAACGACCCGAATTTGGGCCCAGTAGAATTGGGCCCAATGGGCCTTGGGCGAAGGAGTGTTTAAAATTTTTGAGAACAAGAGAACGGCATTAATGCAAGTTGGACCTACTAGGTGAGTGATTTTGGAAGGTTAGGGGGCTTCTATGAAGTCCCGGGATCAAACTTTGGCTTTAGAGAAATTTTGGTTTTAGGTGAGAAAAACCCTTGGAGTTAGTAGGTAGGCTTTAAGAATAAAATGTGGAGAAAAATAGCACAAGTGGAGTGTGTGATGTAGTGGCAAAGTGACGCCACTTAGGGAGCAAGGGGGTCCAAGGTTCAAGCTTTGGCGCTGGCATTTCATTTTGATTTATTTTTAAGTGAACTTGGAATTTGGACCATAGATTTATATTTAGTTGCGCATGATTTTAGACACAAGAGGAGCTTGTGGCCTAGTAGCTAGCGACGTAGATTATGCGACAGGGGAGCCTGGGTTCGAATCTCATGAGTAGCAAAAAGGGGATATTTATTTTGCTAAGTTGGGGCGGCAAGAGTTTGAGTTGGATTTAAACTCTGCTGACAGAGGGATCCCACATCGAAAAGATAGCAAGAGGGAAGGTGAGAGGCTGGCTATATATGGAGCTGTCTATGAAGAGAGGAAGATACCTTGGTGGGCGTTTGGGCACAGGAGTGGTCGGAGCGCGGGTTAGCACCAGATTCCTATCAGGTGTGTATTTCTCTCTACTCTAGTTGTAGAGCGGCAAATGCCGAAATGCTGATCACACGGCGATAGTAGCCACACGAGCGTGCGAGCGCACGTGTGGGGGCTTCGATGCGATATTTGAGGCCTCATGAGTGTTCTTGTGGGTTTAGGCTGTTGGGCCACGATGGGCCGAACGAGGCCAAGTGGGCCCAATGGGCCCGTGGGCCCATATGAATAAATTGTATGATTATGTAGTAGATATTGGACTGGTTTATGTGAATCTCATATCTGTGGCTAGTAGACGTGTAGCAACAGGACAAAATTTTTCCAAAAACACGGGCTACATCTCTATTTAAACCCCCATTCTTCCTTTTTCTTTTCCAGTTGCCTTTCTTCTTTCATTTTCCATTATTTACTTTTTTTTTTTTTTACTTTCTTTATTATTTTCTTATTATTCTTCATGCCATTTAGATTTAGCTTAGGATACAATAAAATCAGACTGGCTGCTTCGAGGATTTAAATCCAAACAGTTCGAGGCGCTCCCCCACATTCACCTTCGCCCAATCCTATCCGGTTTCTTTTCATTGATTCCATCCAAAATTCAGAAAGTTTCACTCCTCTCCCTATCTTATGATTCTATTCGTTTGCATTTCTATCTATCTTTGTACATTGAGGGTAATGTACATCTTAAGTGTGGGGGGGTAAAACTTAAAAGTGCCAAACTTTTTGTATTATTCTCAAATCTTGAATTATATGTTGTTCTTAAGTAAAATTTCTCATATTACTGTTAAAATGAAATTTCCTATGATTTATGATTTTTATTGATATATTTTAGATTAAGTCATTGATAATTGTGCATTGAAGATTAAACTTTAAGATAATAGAGAATCAAGTCTATTTTTCAGAAAATAATTTTTTTTTAGGTTGTTGACCTGAATTTGAATATTACTTTGAAGTTTGAAATTTACGAGGTTGACATCAAAAAGCCATAATTTTTGGTGAGATTTTGAGCCTTATAGAGCATATATTCTTTTTCTTGCTCACTTTATTGATTATGAGTGTGTCAACATTGATTTGTTATTCTAGAACTTGCATCGATTATACATGTTGAGACCACACCTTTGATTTGATATACAGAGATGATAAAGGCACTTAGGTTTTAACCCACTTACTCCACTAAAAGCCTACCCTCACAATTAACCTCTAGTGAACCCCTTTTGATCCTAACAACCCTTTTTATTGACTCACCCACTAATTTTAAACCAAAACCCTTTGTATTTGTTATCACCATTCTTCTTGACTACCCTTTTTGTCGAGATTTGATTTTGAGCAGTTGCCTAACTATGTTCTATATTTCAATTGTTAAAGTACTTTCTTATTATTGTAAATATTTACTTGATTTGTTCTTAATTAAAAAAAATGACGAAGTATAGTCATTATTAGTTTTATTAGTCTTATAATTAAGTGAGCTTACATATTTAAATTCCACATCTTGAAGAAAAAGCTCGTATTATTAGTATTACAAGTTTTTAGTTGATGTAATTATTAGCTCATTTTTCTAGTTAGGTAATTTGTCAAGTTAATCTCGATTCTAACCCTCTAATTCAGCCTTTATCCACACCTTTAACCCAAGCCCCGTTACAACCCTGTTAAAGACCTTATGATTTGTGTATCATCTCATATTATAGTGGTGAAGATTTGATTTTCATGCAAGCCTATGGGATTAACTTTTCATGTTTGACTTATGAGTGCTTTTTCCTGAACCTTAAACACCTCGAGTGATTTGAGTGAATCTTTTGCGAGGATGTCAATCCTTGTCGATTTTGAATCAGGGGTAATTATTTAGATAAGGGGAAACACCTATGTTTTCATGCTATAAAATGTATAACTTAGATTGTTTGAATCTTTAGGACTCTTTGAGTTGAATTATCCATGTATGAATTATCTATGAATTATGACAAAACATTATTGATGAGTATTATGAATCGAGGAAGTTCGTTTTAATTGTAAGTTGAGAATTTTGCTTGAGGACAAGCAAAAGCTTAAGTGTGGGGGTATTTGATAAACCGAAATAGTAACATATTTTAAGCCCACACTTAGCATGCTTTTGGATGATTTAAGCCTTAAATTATGTAATTTGGTGCTCTTAATCCTTTGTTTTCATGTTTTATACTCAGGAAAGCACCAGAGAATGAAAAGAATGAGAAACGGGCTTAAAACGGACAAAATAGGCCAAATCACAAAATCGACACGGCCTGGGCCCAAGACCACACGGCCGTGCCTCATTGATAGACTCGAACACGGCCTGGCCAAGATTCACATGGGCGTGTGCCAAGGGCATGTCCCTACCATGGCAAAGAGAAATTCTATTCGGATTAGGATACTTAGAGGCGAAGTAACACATTCTGAAGCCTATATAAACACCCTAAGTATGACCTAATAAGGGAAGTTCGACGGGAGCCCAATGCTTTTGTCAGGGGGCGTCCAGCTAGGCCAAAGAAGGTAGATTTGTGGGAATTTACTCGAAGAAAGCCAGTTGATTCATCTCAAGAAGCTGGAGTCATACTCAAGACGGAGGATCTCTCTTCAATTCCTTCAGGGGGTTTTAGGGTTTTTCTTATGTTTTGTTTTATCTTTTCTTCTGAGATGTTTTCTTTTATCATTATGAACTAAACCCTCAGATACCTGAGGGGGATGAAACCTAAGATGAATCTTGTTATTGTTTTCTGAACTATATGATAAATACTTGATTTGTTCTTAATTATGTGTTCTTAATTCTTATTTTGATATTTCCGGGATATTGATTCAAGTTTGATGTGCTTAGGTGGAGGAGCAAAAGTCTCTGCCTAAGGGTAGATCTAGCATAATTAAGTGGAGTTGATCGCACGCCTAGACATAGGGTGACGAGATTTTTTCGGATTAGGGTGAAACCTAATATGGGATTCCATAGATCGAGTTAATGCAATTCTAGGGGTTTTAATTAGAAAGAGATTTCAATTAATCAACCTAGGGTTAAACGTTAGTAGCCTCGACGGAGGTATTAATATAACTTAGGGAATCCTACGGAACAAGTCAATTGAATAAATCGTCTGGTTCAGTGTTAGATAACAAGTGAAGTCTAGGTGGATTCTTCCTTGGGTATTGTCTTAATAAATTGGTCTTTCCCACAAGTATTTCCCCAAATTAATTCTTCTTTGTCTTAGAGTCTTTAGCTTAGTTAATTTAGATTAAACAATAATTCACTTCAATTCTGAGGCTAAATAATAAAAAATAAAGTTAGTATTAGTACTTTTAGTTCCTTTGGGTTCGACAACCCGGTCTTGCCTTAACTATACTACTGTTCGATAGGTACGCTTGCCTCAAATCGTTGTCATAGTTAGTTTCCAGGTTCGATCATTCTCTTTTTATAAATTTTTAAAACTTTGACAAATCATAGTGGTCAACTTATTAAATAAAATATGATCAAATTTAAACTAATCCTAATTCTATGCAAAGTTGATAATAATTAATATATACAAGAAGAGACATCTAATTTTTAGTATTTACAAAAAGAGCAACCAAATTTTGAAAATAGTTCAATTAAGTACCTAGACTTAAAGAAAATTTGAAATTGAGTTGCAATTTAAAACTAGGATCAAAATTGACCCTTTTATTTGAAAATTTAAAAATTTATTTTGCCATTTAGGGAATAACTTCTCGGAAGATTATGTTAAAATCAATTCCCAGGAAAGATTGGAGGGGTCACAAGCGGTCCTGCTTAAGTTCCAATCTCCTAGACAGAATTTATTTAAACATGCTAATCCCAAAAATATACCCTAAATCATTTATTAAAAAAAGAAAAATGAGAAAAATTAAATATCTGATAAAATGAACGAGATTTGATCTCGTTCAATTTTATCTCCCCAGTAATATTTTAAGCGCTGAGCATTGACTCGAAAATTACCCCCTTACTTTGAAGTTCGACAACTCCATATGGATAAACTTGGTGAATCATAAATGGACCGAACCAACATGATTTTAACTTACCTGGAAAGAACCTTAATCTGGAATTGAATAACAATACTTGCTGACCTGCTTCAAATTCTCGAAGCCGAATGTGTTTGTCATGCCATCTCTTAGGTCTTTTCTTGAGTAATTTGGCATTCCCGTATGAGAACATTCGAAACTCTTCTAACTCATTGAGTTGGAGCATCCGTTTCTCTTTAGCAAGCTTAAGATCCAAGTTGAGTTGTTGGAGAGCCCAGTAAGCTTTGTGTTTTAACTCCAAGGGCAGATGATAGGTTTTCCCAAAGACCAACCTATAGGGTGACATCCCTAAATGTGTCTTGTATGTTGTCATGTAGGCCTATAAAGCATCGTCCAATCTTTTGGACCAATCTCGTCAGTTCGGGCAAACTACCTTCTCGAGTATGCCTTTGATCTCTTTGTTTGCCAGTTCAACTTGCCCATTTTTCTGCGGGTGGTAAGCTGTGGCAACCTTGTGCTTCATTCCATACTTGTCGAGTAACCATTTCAACCACTTGTTCACAAAATGGGACCCTTCATCACTGATGATGGCTCTTGGGGTTCCAAACCTTGTGAACACATGCTTCTGCAAAACCTTCATCACAACCTTAGCATCGTTCGTCAGATATGCCTCAGCCTCAACCCACTTAGACACGTAGTCTACTGCTACCAATATGTACTTGTGACCAAAAGACGGAGGGAAAGGACCGAGAAAGTCAATATCCCAAACATCGAATAATTCTACCTCAACAATGATGTTTGTTCGAGGCATCTCATTTCTATTTGTGACATTTCCAACCCTTTAACATCGATCATAGCTCCTTACGTAAGCATACACGTCTTTAAATAATGTTGGCCAAAAGAATCCGGCTTGCAATACTTTGGCCGTAGTACGTGTACCTTTGAAGTGTCCCCCACTTGGAGCTGAGTGGAAATGATATAGAATCTTATGTACTTCATCTTCGGCCACGTATCTCCTGATCATTTGATCTGCACACTTTTAAACAAGTATGGTTCTTCCCAAAAATAGTACTTCACATCATAAAGAAACTTTTTCTTTTGATGATACGTCTTATCAATCGACATCAAACCACCAGCTAAATAGTTAGCAATATTAGCAAACCAAAGGGTATTATGGACATGATTTACCTTCAGTATGTGTTCATCTGGAAATGTCTCATGAATGGGTATAAGTGGAGAATTCCCTTCTTGTGGCTCCAATCTAGACAAGTGGTTTGCTACTTGGTTTTCTACTCCCTTTCGATCTTGAATTTCTAGATCGAACTCTTGAAGTAGAAGTACCCATCGGATTAGTCTCGACTTAGCATCTTTCTTGGCAAGTAAATACTTAATTGCCGAGTGCTTCGTATAGACAGTCACTTTGGTACCTACAAGATAATATTGAAACTTGTCAAAAGCTAACACAATAGCAAGTAACTCTTTCTCTGTTACCGTATAATTTAGTTGAGCTCCTGTCAGAGTCTGACTTGCATAGTAGATGGGATGAAAAACTTTGTTCCTTCACTGGCCCATGACAGCTCCTATCACAAAGTCACTTGCGTCACACATCAATTCAATTGGCAAATCCCAGTCTAGTGTGACGATTATGGGTGCCGAAACTAACCGACTCTTCAAATCTTCGAAAGCTCTTAAGCACTCCTTATCAAATTTGAACGTCGTATCCTTCTCCAATAATTTGCATAAGGGATTAAGCAATTTTGGAGAAGTCCTTGATAAATCTTCGATAGAAATTGGCGTGGCCCACAAAGCTCCTAACACTCTTTACAGATGTTGGAGGTGGGAGTTTCTTAATAACGTCTACCTTTGCTTTATCTACCTCGATTCCATGTCTCATTATCCGATGCCCTAGAACAATACCTTCTCGTACCATGAAATGGCACTTTTCCCAGTTGAGTACGAGGTTTGTTTCTTCGCATCGCCTTAGTACCTTGGCTAGATTGGCTAGACAATCATCATATGTATCTCTAAATACTAAAAAATCATCCATAAAGACTTCCAAGTATTTCCCAACCATATCAGTAAAAATAGACATCATACATCTTTGAAATGTAGTAGGTGCATTGCATAAACCAAATGGCATGCGTCTAAATGTGAATGTACCGTACGGGCAGGTGAATGTTGTCTTGTGTTGATCTTCCAATGCTAATGTAATCTGATTATACCCTGAGTATCCATCGAGAAAATAGTAATAGTCTAGCCCCGTGAGTCTATCAAGCATCTGGTCCAAAAACGACAAAGGAAATTGATCTTTCCTAGTCGCCTTATTCAGCTTCCGGTAATTGATGCAAATTTTTCATCCCGTAACCGTTCTTGTAACATCTCGATTTAGGGCCTAGTCGGAATAGTGGTTCGAGACCACAAATATGATATAGAAATTATGATTTTTTAAAGTTTTTGAGATGTTTTCATGATAGTATGAAAGTTTCATAAAGAGATTTTATGAAATTTTGATTGAATGGTCCAATAGGACTAAATTGCAAAAGTTGCAAAATGTTAGATTCTAGAAGCTTTATGTATGAAATAGCTTTGGATTATTAATTGGAGGTTTTTTAATAGAAATTTGCCCAAATTCTATTTTTTGGACAAAAATGGGCATGAGTGGGTAAAATTTGAAAGTTTGGCAAGAAGGGCAGTTTGGTCATTTGTCAAATAAGTGATTAAAAAGGGAAAAGATGACAAAAATTTATGTTCATCTTCCCCAAGTTAGCCGAAAATTTGAAGGAAGCCATAGTTAGGGTTCTTCAATTTTTCAAGCTTGCTAGTAAGTGCATCCTAGCCCCGTTTTCACTATTCTTCGTATTTTTGAAGTCCTCGTAACCTGAATTAGCTATTTTTAGCTATATGTTGAGCTAGGATTGATGTTCAAAAATGTACCCATGCATGTATTTTAATGTTTTATGGAAGATTATGAGAGCTTGATGTAGTATAAACATCTTTTTCTAAGTGAATTCCATGAAAAATGCATGTGGGGACTAGTTTGTAAAAGTCTTGAAAATGGTCATACATGAGTGATTTAGTGAGAATTGAAAGTCGCTATAGTTGAGAGTATGAATCAGCTATGCATGAAATTCTAGAAAGTTGAATGAAAATCACTTTACGAGCCGTGGGGCAAAAGTGTAAATATGAGGAAGTTTAGGGGCAAAATGGTCATTTTTCCAAAGTATGAGATATGAGTCAACTTAGTCAATGTGTGTATTAAATAAGTTGATTTATCATTATAGATCAAGAAAGACGAAGCCCGGATCGAAACCGAGGCAAGAGCAAAGTCGTGGACTAAATTTGCACGTTTCATACATTTTGAATACCGAGGTAAGTTTATGTGTAAACAATGCATTTATACATATTCATTGTTGATGCTAACTAGAGTATAGCATGATTGAGAACCTACACGGTTCAAGTGGATTGAATGTATTAGCTATGTAGTAATTGATGTATGAATTATGAAATAGCTGTGTGGATGTGTGGCGATAATACTTAACAGTAGGCTAAGTGCGATACTACCTTAATGCTTAACTATGATGGGCTGTGTGTGATGCTATCGTTGATCATATTATTTAGTGGGCTATGTGCGAAACCACTATAATGACCCTATTTGCTAGGCTATGTGCGATACTACCTTACTACTGGATTGTGGTGGGCTAAGTGCGAAACCACGAGTGATTTAGCTGTGTGGTTAAACTTTTGAGAAATCGTGATGTGTTGTATTATATGAATTGTGGTGTTGAGTGCAGGTATGCAAATGAATGAATGTAAGCATTAAGCTTATGATGTGGTGGAAATATGGTAAGGGATAGAATGAGTAAGCTTAGTTGTGGATGTGAATGGTTTTGTTTAGTATAATGCTAATTGTTGTTTAGCTCATACTATGATGCAAATTGTTTATATGTAAACTTACTAAGCTTAAAGCTTACTCCCCTTCTTTTCCCTTGTCTTATAGAGATAAAGAGTCGGGACGAGATACGCGGATAAATTGGAAGATCACCCACATTATCAGTTCACTTGGTATATTTTAGATTTAGTGCTTTTGTATATGGCATGTATAGGGACTAGACAAGTTAGTTCATGTTGATGTAATTTCCAAGGGTGTGTTGGCCCTTTTTGTTGGATAATCCATTTTGTACAATGCCATAGTTAATGGTTTATCATGTTATATGAAAAGATGTAGTTATCCATGAGAGTTATTGTGTAAAACATGAATTGGTCAATGAGGTGTTGAATGGATAAATGTTGTATGAACTAGAGGGGTGAAAAGGGCTTGGCAAATAGCCTTGTTCTTGTCCACTCGAATAGACACACGGGCATGTGTCTAGGCCGTGTGTGACACACGGGCTATCCACATGGGTGTGTGACTTGGCCGTGTGTCCCCTGCATGTTAAGGTGGTAAGTCAGTGTTGGCTACGGGCTAGCCACACGGGCGTGGGCCTAGGCCGTGTAAGGTTGTCAGTGTTAACCACGGGTGGGGAACACGGGCGTGTTCTTAGGCCGTGTGCAACAAACAGAATGCCTAAGCTTTTAGACACGGGGTGGGGACATGGGCGTGTCCGACCACACGACCTGCTCCCACGGGCGTGTCCCTTTTTACATGGGCGTGTGGTCCTTGTCAAGGTGAAAGAAAATTTTAAGATCGCAAAGGTTTCCGTAGGGTCCCGAAATCCCTCGTACGTATGTTTAAGGCCTTGTGGGTCTTTAATGAGGTTGCTTGGTGACATTAGGGAGTTGTCAAGTCAGGACTATAGCGGATTAAGTCCTATAATGCCTTGGGCCCAGTTTCGGAGTAGAATACGGGTAAGGGGTGTTACAGTTCTAGTCGGTATCAACTCGTTATTCTCATTCTCAATGACTGTAATACCTCCTTTCTTTGGCACACACTGGACCGGACTTACCCATGAACTTTCTGAGAAAAATTATTCCCGCATCCAACCACTTGATGATTTCTTTCTTTACCACGTCCTTCATGATGGGGTTCAATCTTCGTTGTCCATCAATCGTCCCTTTCTCGCCATCTTCCAGGATGATCTTGTGCATGTATACAGATGGACTAATGTCGCGAATATTGGTTATGGTCCATCCGATAGCCTTCTTGAATTGTTTCAATACTAAGATGAGTTTCTCTTCTTGCTCAACGGTTAATTCCGCTGCAACAATCACAGGCAAAGTAGAAGCGTTACCTAAATAAACATATTTTAAATGTGAGGGAAGTACCTTCAGCTCTAATTTAGGTGGCTCCTCGATTAACGCTTTTGGTTGGGCAAAATCCATATTCTCTAACTCCAAAGATTCAAAATGGGATTGCAGATTAAGTCCGCTTTGATTAGCTTCTAGGAAAGCTAAGTATTCATCCTCTTCTTCATCATTTGGAGGGTCTGATGTCAAAATTTGTTCCAATGGGTCCTCAACATAGTTGAGTTCCTTTTCCATGATTAATTCCTCTAAATCGGACACTACAGAACAATCATCAATTGTGTCAGGAAATCGTATAGACTTAAAAACATTAAATGTTACCTGATCATGCTGAACACACATAGTAAGCTTGCCCTTATGTACATCAATAAAGGTCCTTCCAGTTGCTAGGAAAGGCCTTCCTAGGATGATTGACACTTCTTTGTCTGCTTCAAAGTCTACAATAACAAAGTCAGCAGGAAAAATAAATTTGTCTACACGTACCAATACATCCTCGATTTTTCCTTCTGGATGTGCTAAATATCGATCTGCTAATTGAAGTGTAACCGTAGTAGGTCTAAATTCACCTATCCCCAACTTCCTAGATATTGACATGGGCATCAAGTTGATACTCACACCCAGATCACATAGTGCCTTACCACAATATGTTGCTCCAATGTTGCAAGGTATGGTAAAACTGTAACACCCCTTACCCGTATTCAACACCGGAACAGAGTACGAGGCATTACCGGACATAAACACAAGTAAACATACATTTCCGAGTCATAAATTTCCATTCAAATTTAAACTTTTCATACACATTCATATCGTCCCTAAAACGAGCCTACAAGGCTCAATTCATGCTTTGGAAGTTGTTCGGGACTAAACCGAGAACTTTAGAAAATTTTAAGAAACTTAGAAAATTTTTCATGTTACAGGGCTCACACGCCCATGTGGTCCAAGGGATACGTCCGTGTGACCCTAAGACACACACATGCTATAGACCGTGTTCAAAATAGGGTGCTCTTTGACTTGTACCACACGGTCGTGCCACACGCCCATGTGCTAGACCGTGTAGTACACACGACTGAGACACACGCCCGTGTCTCTGCCCGTGTGCTCAATTCTGGACATTCTGTTTTGCAACAATTAGGGTGCAAGGGACACAAGGACAGAACACATGTCCGTGGGGCAGACCGTGTGTCACACATGGCCTAGACACACGCCCATGTGCCTACCCGTGTGGAAAAAATAAAGGCTATTTACCAAGCCATTTTTCCACCCTCACTTGCACACATCGACACAACATCACATAGCACAAATTCAAGCATATGAGAGCAACCAAACAACCACAACCAAGACAATAACATGTCATCCTCATGCCATTATTTATCATGTTTAAAACATCATACTTAGCCCATTAAAAACACACAAATTTCACATTCACCAGAGGGCATTAACATATGAATAAACTTATGATCAACATAAGCCATCATTCATGGCTATATATAAGATGAAGCATTAACAATTACGAGCTAACACATATGGCCAAATTAATAATGACACACATAACAAATTGGCCTAGTCCCTATACATGCCATAGACTCGAAATGCTTGAATTCATTTATACCCAAAGTGATAGCTTGATAATGTGATAGAATCTCCGACGAACTCCAACCTGAGCTGGCTCAATGACACTATAAAACATGGGAAAGGAAGGGGGTAAGCTATATAGCTTAGTAAGTCCGTACAAAAATAATAAGCAACTCTTACAAATCTTTTATCAAGTTCAACAATTTAAACACAAGATAATACAAATTGCTATAAAGCTCACAGTTATAATTTTCATTCAGTCATAATGTTTACTCTATCAACTTATAAGCATAATTTAACATATATTGGCATCAGCCTAACAACCATAATCTATCCTTTGTAACATATTACATCAATTCAACAAATCATTTCGAACCTCATAGTAAACATGTATATTAATTATGTGTACTCATGTTTCCGAGCATATGTCTTAATATCTTTCAATTGCCTAAACTCTTATCTTCCCTTACTTCCATAACCATTTTAATAGGCAAATATGCCAATCTTTCTTTTTTCTCATATCCGATAAATCACAATTTAAGTGAATAAAACATGCTATGTCATAACTCAATTTGGCCTGAAAGCCAAACACATAATCGTCAATCGAATTTACCATGTATTTCATACATCACAAGTATTGACCAATAATCACAAGGTTTTCACAAAAACATCACTGTAGAAATCATGAACTCATAATTTCATGAAGTCAATGCTTATAAACTTTACATACATACCTGTACCAATTCGTAATATAATCACATACTCTCTCGTCTTTGACATACCCGTTGAACCACTTGGAATACTATCGGATACACAAAAAACTTTGCACATAAGTGCTACATATGTAGCCAATGCTATCACAATTCTCATAACACATATAAGCTCGCTCTCGAGCAAATCCACGGGCCTGCTCACACAAGCTATCAGTCAAGATGTAGCTACGCAATGCTACTCACACAAGCTGTCAGGTATCCGCAACATATGCAGGTATACCCAGCCACCGATAGGTAGTACAGGACCAGCACCCGGGACACATAAATCACATAATCACATGGGTTCCTAGTGACATGTCACTTGTATCCTAATCTATTCCTAATGTTCAACCGAGATTTCTCTCTTGCCGGAACTTCGTCGAATATGCTCATAGAATCAATCATACAATTCATGCAATATCAAAACATTAAAATACAAATATAACATTGCATTATTTACATACGAACTTACCTCGGCATAAAAATGGCAAAAAGGACTAAATCGTCAAATACACGTTTTTCCCCCGTTCTAATTCTAAACCTCATTTTTCTCGATCTATAATATCAAATTTAACTTATTTAATAATTATACTATTCAAATCAGCCCAAAATCACATTATGGAAAAAATTACATTTTTGCCCTTAAACTTTTGACATTCTATAATTTAGTCCCTAGGCTCGTAAAATGATTTTCATTCAATTTCATTACACCCAAGCCTATCTGAACCTATATCATGCACATAACAGCCCACATTTTTCATTTATTCACACTTTTACTACTCATTTTACAACTTTTACAAACAAGTCCTTTTAGGCATTTTTACCGAAAATCACTTAGTAAAAGTCGTTTAACAAACAACAAACATGCATTTTCTACCATCAAACATCAAAATATATACATGTTCAACATGGGTAAAATTTTAGACTTTGACATCTCTTCAAATTAGTGGTAGAATTAGATAGATCATGTTACAAGGATTTCAAAAACATAAAAATCATTAAAAACGGGGCTAGAACGGACTTACAATCGAGCTTGGAAGCTTGAAAAACCGTAGCCATGGTTTTCCCTTGTAAAATTCAGCCATGGGAGGAAGATGGATAACAATTGGCTTTTAATTTGGCTTTTTAATTCATTTTAATTACCAAATAACCAAAATGCCCTTAATGAAAAACTTTAGAAACATACCAAACCATGTCCATTTTTGTCCACCAACTTAACCAATGGTCTAATTACCATTTAAGAAATTAGACACCTTTAACATATAGAATTCAAGTTTTTCACTTTTTGCAATTTAGTCCTTTTGACTAAATTGAGTGCCCAAACGTCAAAATTTTCAAACGAGATTTTCACAGAGTCATTCCATAAAACTGTAGACCATAAAAATATAATAAAATTAAATTTCTCGGGGTCGAGTTTGTGGTCCCAAAACTACTGTTCCGACTAGGCCCAAAATCGGGCTGTTACAAAAACATCCAGGATCCTTCAACTTTGGGGGTAGTTTTTCTTGAAGATATGCACTGCATTCCTTTGTCAGGACTACCGTCTCAAATTCTCCAAGTCCTCATTTTTTTGGACAGGATATCCTTCATGAATTTGACGTAGTTCGGCATTTGTTTAAGTGCTTCAACCAACGGGATGTTGATATGAAGTTGAGTGAGTACGTCTAGGAACTTCTTAAATTGAACTTCTTGCTTCTGCTTCTGAAGTCTTTAAGGGTAGGGTGGTGGAGGCTTCTTTACTAGAATTGGTTGATTCGTCTTCTGTGGCAATTCTGCATCTAACGAAGTTGTTAGTTTATCAAAATTAACTGGTTCAGAAGTTACCTTATCCGATTTTGCAGATTCAGGTTCCGGTAAAACTAAAATTTCAACACTCGGTTGAACTTCCTCTAAGTCTTGAGCATCAGCTGGCTCCTTTTCAACTTTGACGGTGTTGAGTTCTAATGTCTTTCCGCTCCTCAATGTCAACACTTTACAATGCTCCTTCCTTAGATACCTCGTATTCTCTGTATCACTAGGTAAAGCACCTTGTGGTCGGTTTCTGAGTTCAGTTGCAAGCTGGCCCATTTGGTTTTCCAAGTTTTTCAATGTAGCTGCTTGGCTTTGGATTAAGGCATCCTTCTTGGCTGTGCATGTAACACCCCAAACCCGGCCTAGAAGTTAGACCCGAATCCGGCGTGTCACATTGAAGTGTTTTAGCGAAAACCTTATTTTCATTGAAAACCCTTCATAAAGTAAAATGTTGAGTACAAACCCCTTTTTAGTTGCGGAAGTTTTATTTAAAAATAAACAATTTATAAAACTTGGTATTTAATAATGGAGTTGCGGAAACATAATAATTGAAAACAGCCATAGCTTAGGAAAAACTTGTTAAGTTATGAAGAAAGCTCATGTTTTAATAAAACATCCATATGTTATAGTTATTTCGAAAACCATGTTAAACTTTAAAAATTGATTTAAGTTTAATAATTCGGCAATTGAAATAATAATGAAACCCAAATGTAAAGTCAAATTGGAGATACAAGGCCTTATTACATCCCAATAAAAATAAAGTAATTAAAATAAAGTCATTCGAAACTAATTAAAAACTTCTAAGTACTTTGCAGTGTGGCCACCTCCGAGTCTTTTTCCACGTCGAGCCGTTTACTGAGAGTCACCTAAAACATTAAATAAAAGGGTGTGAGTTTCGAAACTCAGTGTGTATGACCCTTGGTAATCCAACCAACATGCAATTATCACATTAGGCTTAAGCCCTATCAAAATCGGTGGTCTTGGGCCTTAGCCCATAATGACCTCATATCACATCAGTATCACATGAACGCAATGCTCCCATCCCAAATCCAACCCTGCACTCCATTTCCCTTCCAACCCTATACTCCTGTGGGGATATAAATATCAACCCACCCATCCCTACACTCTAAAGGTAGCACCAACAGCAGAACTACTCAAACGTTGCAGCAAGGCTGCTAAGCATATAATGGGCTTAAAGCCACCGGTGGATCCACGGTCGTCAAGCGACTATGCGATCCTCACATATCTTCCTCCGTATCATCAAACCCACCCAAGTGCAACTTATATCTCATGAATGCAACATGCATATTTTCACACATTAAGCACCTAGGGGTATTTTAGTCATTTCACTACCCAGGGGTATTTTTGTAAATCTACCCTACAGGGGTATTTTTGTAATTCTACCCTACAGGGGTATTTTCGTAATTTCTTTCATCTTGGGTTTTAGTTATGAACTTTGGCCCATCAACAAGTCCTTGCGGCTAAAGTGAACAGACACTATGCACCAGGTAGGATCCTAGAGAAGAGGAGGTGGGTCACTAGGACCGCTTAAGTACCAAGCTCTCCCTAGATCCAATCCTAGACATGCACATGTCCATTGCCACACTCTAACCTAGCGACTTGTCCACAGACATGTTTTATTATTAACTTAAGTTTTATGCTATTTAAGAATTTATCAGAACTAGGCCTAGAGTCCATAAAAACCCTAGCATGCATTTCTAAAATCCCATAAGGCCCACTAAACCCAATCATGTCCATATAGCCCATTAAGCCCAATCATGTTTATGTAGCCCATTAGGCCCAATCATAATCAAATCATACAACCATCCATACCAATCCATCATTCAATTTCACATATCAACTCTTGCCGTTTTGGGCCCACGAGCTCGGCAGGCCCATTTAACCCCGTCTGGCCCGATCGGCCAAACAGTGGCCCGAGACTATAAGGTCGCTCTCTCGGCCCCGATAATCCTATCAGTGTTCCCATACAAATGTTCGCACGCTCGTGTGGTTGACGGCACCAACCTTTCGGCTTTTCTGCTTTTCAGCATTCCTATTTTTTTCAGGATTTTGACTTTTGCCGATTGTCGTGTGTGAAGTGTATGTACACACCTGGTAAATGAGACGTGTTACACTATCCTCAGCCTTGAAACTACAACCAATACCAACCTCCAATTAATCACACACTTAACCATAATATTTACCAAAAACCGAAGCCTTACCATAACCTTACCGTGTGCCACCAGTCCAAATAGCCCTTTCTTAGCTACTACTCACGAACATCCCCTAGATCTGCATCAATCTTAATCGTTAAAGAAAAAATAATAGGTGACTTGTATCCACTTAAGTCACCATTTCCCTTATCCCAAAATCAAGAACACTTACCCAAAAGCCGAAAAGTATGGATAGCTTTTCGGCAGAGACTTGTAGATCCAAGCTCAATTCTGATTTTTTTTTCCAAGATCCGATCCACCAAAAGTCAAAGGAATGATGACAGCACGACAGAGATTTGGTCACTAGAATATTCGGCACAAGGTTTGGGGCGATGAAGAAATCGGCTTCAAGAGCAAAGGTTTTCAGCTTTTAAAGTCACGAATATTTGGTTCCCAACAATTGAGATGAAGGTGGGACGGCACAAGCAATGGAGAAAGAAGAGAATGATATTCAATTTAAGGCTTTAGAAGAGAAGAAAAGAAAACACATAAGGAAGAGCCGAGGTTTAGAACAGAAAAAGTGAAGGAGAATTCGGCAGAGCACTATAGTTGCCGAAATAGCACAAAGGGAATCCCAATTGCCGAAATAGCACAGAGGGAATTCAGCACCCCCTATTTATACACAAACCGAAACTCTGCCTACCCCCCAAAGTCTTAATCGGCTCCAACTCTTCCCCATCTCATCTCCTCGTTTTTCTCCCTGATAACTCCCCAATCCTTTTCCTAAACTTTCTCTTCTGATCACTCTCCTTAGAGTCCATTACTACACCACTTCCAACCTTCTAGAAGGCCAAAATTAAACTCCTAAAAAAATACTAAGCTAGGATACGAACCTAGGATCTCCTTGCTAGCCCATAACGCCACCTTCTTATACCCTAAGTGGCGTCACTTAGCCACTCCACCACAAGACTCTTTGATGTCATTTTTCCCTATTTTTATTTAAAAGCCCAACTACTCATCGCCCTGGTTCCTTTAATAATTAACTAAAAATTCCTTCTCCTCAAAGTTCGAACCCAGCACTTCTCCAACACCCCTAGACACTCCAAGTTTATTAACCCTTAAAGCCAACATGTCATTTGTCATTTTCTTGCTCACTTAAAAATTTTCTGAGACCCAAAGCCCAATAGGCCCAATTCTTCTAGGCCCAAATTCAGGGCGTTACAATTCTACCCCCTTAAAGAAATTTCGTCCTCGAAATTTTCAACTAACTATTAATCGCACCGCTCAAGTTAGACCACTATGCTTTCGCTGCGCACTCTGATTTTAACAATACTAACACACTTTAGCTCTAATGTTTTATAATAGTATTAAGTAAAGAGGTTGTTTTCGTAAATCCTCTACAGTTTCAAGTTCCTACGGGCTTTAGTTTCACTCTAACTAAAAAGCTTTAGTATAATCATCTAAAGTAGCCCACTAACTATCTACAGTATATCAAGTTAAACAAGCTTAATAATAAGAGAACTTACTTGGTTCGACGTCGGAGACTCGGTGTGCCACATCACAAGAATTTCCAAAACATTTCGATCCAATCCAAAAATAGTTTTTTTTAAAACCCAAGTAATAAGGCCCATTTCACAGCCCGAGCTTTGCAACTAGGCTCTGATACCATTAAATATAACACCCCAAACCTGAACTATAAGTTAGGCCCGAATCCGGCGTGTCACATTGAAGTTTTTTAGCGAAAACCTTGTTTTCATTGAAAACCCTTCATAAAGTAAAATGTTGAGTACAAACCCCTTTTTAGTTGCGGAAGTTTTATTTAAAAACAAACAATTTATAAAACTTGGTATTTAATAATGGAGTTGCGGAAACGTGATAATTGAAAACAGCCATAGCTTAGGAAAAACTTGTTACGTTATGAAGAAAGCTCATGTTTTAAGAAAACGTCCATATGTTATAGTTATTTCAAAAACCATGTTAAACTTTAAAAATTGATTTAAGTTTAATAATTCAGCAGTTGAAACAATAATAAAACCCAAATGTAAAGTCAAATTGGAGATACAAGGCCTTATTACATCCCAATGAAAATAAAGTAATTAAAATAAAGTCATTCGAAACTAATTAAAAACTTCTAAGTAGTTTGCAGTGTGGCCACCTCTGAGTCCTCTTCCACGTCGAGCCGTTTACTGAGAGTCACCTGAAACATTAAATAAAAGGGTGTGAGTTTCGAAACTCATTGTGTACGACCCTTGGTAATCCAACCAACATGCAATTATCACATTAGGCTTAAGCCCTATCAAAATCAGTGGTCTTGGGCCTTAGCCTACAATGACCTCATATCACATTAGTATCACATGAACGCAATGCTCCCATCCCAAATCCAACCCTGCACTCCATTTCCCTTCTAACCCGACACTCCTGTGGGGATACAAATATCAACCCACCCATCCCTACACTCCAAAGGTAGCACCAATACCGGCACTACTCAAATGTTGCAGCAAGGCTGCTAAGCATATAATGGGCTTAAAGCCACCGGTGGATCCACGGTCGTCAAGCGACTATGTGATCCTCACATATCTTCCTTCGTATCATCAACCCCACCCAAGTGCAACATATATCTCATGAATGCAACATACATATTTTCACACATTAAGCACCTAGGGGTATTTTAGTCATTTCACTATCCAGAGGTATTTTTGTAAATCAACCCTACAAGGGTATTTTCGTAATTCTATCCTACAGGGGTATTTTCGTAATTTCTTTCATCTCGAGTTTTAGTTATGAACTTTGGCCCATCAACAAGTCCTTGCGGCTAAAGTGAACAGACACTATGCACCAGGTAGGATCCCAGAGAAGAGGAGGTGGGTCACTAGGACCGCTTAAGTACCAAGCTCTCCCTAGATCCAATCCTAGACATGCACATGTCTATTGCCACACTTTAACCTAGCGACTTGTCCACGGACATGTTTTATTATTAACTTAAGTTTTATGCTATTTAAGAATTTATCAGAACTAGGCCTAAAGTCCATAAAAACCCTAGCATGCATTTCTAAAATCCCATAAGGCCCACTAAGCCCAATCATGTCCATATAGCCCATTAAGCCCAATCATGTTTATGTAGCCCATTAGGCCCAATCATAATCTAATCATACAACCATCCATACCAATCCATCATTCAATTTCACATATCAACTCTTGCCGTTTTGGGCCCACGAGCTCGGCAGGCCCATTTAGCCCCATCTGGCCCGGTCGGCCAAACAGTGGCCCGAGACCATGAGATCGCTCTCTCGACCCCGGTAATCCTATCGGTGTTCCCACACAAATGTTCGCACGCTCGTGTGGGTGCCGACGCCAACCATTCGGTTTTTTTACTTTTCGGCATTCTAATTTTTTCGGGATTTTAGCTTTTACCGATTGTCGTGTGTGAAATGTATGTACACACCTGGTAAATGAGACGTGTTACACTATCCTCAGCCTTGAACCTACAACCAATACCAACCTCCAATCAATCACACACTTAACCACAATATTTACCAAAAACCAAAGCCTTACCATAACCTTACCTTGTGCCACCAGTCCTAATAGCCCTTTCTTAGCTACTACTCACGAACATCCCCTAGATCGGCATCAATCTTAATCGTTAAAGAAAAAATAATAGGTGACTTGTATCCACTTAAGTCACCCTTTCCCTTATCCCAAAATCAAGAACACTTACCTAAAAGCCGAAAAGTATGGATAGCTTTTCGGCAGAGACTTGTAGATCCAAGCTCGATTCTGATTTTTTTCTAAGATTCGATCCACCAAAATTCAAAGCAATGATGACAGCACGACAGTGATTTGGTCACTATAAAATTTGGCACAAGGTTTGGGGCGATGAAGAAATCGGCTTCAAGAGCAAAGGTTTTTGGCTTTTAAAGTCACGAATATTTGGTCCCCAACAATTGAGATGAAGGTGGGACGGCACAAGCAATCGAGAAAGAAGAGAATGATATTCGATTTAAGGCTTGAGGAGAGAAGAAAAGAAAACACATAAGGAAGAGGCGAGGTTTAGAACAGAAAAAGTGAAGGAGAATTCGGCAGAGCACTATAGTTGCCGAAATAGCACAAAGGGAATCCCAATTGCTGAAATAGTACAGAGGGAATTCGGCACCCCCTATTTATACACAAACTGAAACTCTGCCTACCCCCCCAAAGTCCTAATCGACTCCAACTCTTCCCCATCTCATCTCCTCGTTTTTCTCCCTGATAACTCCCCAATCCTTTTCCTAAATTTTCTCTTCTGATCACTCTCCTTAGAGTCTATTACCACACCACTTCCAACCTTCTAGAAGGCCAAAATTAAACTCCTAAAAAAATACTAAGCTAGGATTCGAACCTAGGATCTCCTTGCTAGCCCATAACGCCACCTTCCTATACCCTAAGTGGCGTCACTTAGCCACTCCACCACAAGACTCTTTGATGCCATTTTTCCCTATTTTTATTTAAAAGCCCAACTACTCACCGCCCTGGTTCCTTTAATAATTAACTAAAAATTCCTTCTCCTCAAAGTTCGAACCCAGCTCTTCTCCAACACCCCTAGACACTCCAAGTTTATTAACCCTTAAAGCCAACATGTCATTTGTCATTTTCTTGCTCACTTAAAAATTTTCTGAGACCCAAAGCCCAATAGGCCTAATTCTTTTAGGCCCAAATTTGGGGCGTTACAGTGTATGCCTTCAACAAGTTTCTAAGCCATTGGATGGTTCAGCTTGAGGTTATTTCTAAACTTGTTGGGTAAAAATAGGTGGCTGGGCCGGTCTAGGTTGGGCGTATGTGTTACATGGTCCAGCCCCTTGGTTACTCCAGGAGAAATTAGAATGGTTTCGCCACTATGGGTTATAGTAATTGGATTGTAGTCCTCGCTTTCCTCGGTTTTGGTTTTGGTTACCCATGTAATACACGAATTCTGAGTTCGATGGACATTCTTCGAACAGATGTCCTTCCCCACAATAGATACATGTTATATTTTCAAATTGATTTGGTGGTTGTGCTGCAAAACTATTAAACTTGTTAGTGGTAAATTTTTTAAGCATTGAGGATACTGAGGATACCTGAGATGCGAGTGAAGTAAGAGCGTCTACTTCATGTATTCCAGCGACTCGTCTTCCTGACGCTGCTCGATTGGTTGGCCATTGATAATTGTTACTGGCAATCCTCTCAATGATTTTATAAGCCTCATTGTAAGACTTAGAAAGGAGAGCACCATTAGCAGAAGCATCCACCACTATCCTCGTGTGAGCATTGAGACCATTATAAAATGTCTCAAGTTGGATGCAATGTGGGATTTCGTGACGAGGGCACTTTCGTAATAATTCTTTGTACCTTTCCCATGCCTCATGCAAGGACTCATCATCCATTTGTTGGAAAGCGGTGATCTCGTTCCTCAACTTAGCATTCTTGCTAGGCGAGAAATATTTAATGAGGAATCTTTCTACTAACTCTTGCTATGTGAAAATTGAATTTGGTGGCAATGAGTTCAACTAGGCTCGAGCTCTATCCCTTAGCGAATATGGGAATAGCTTCAATCGTAGTGCATCTTCGGGTACTCCGACTAACTTGAAAGAATCGTTCACCTCCATGAACAGTCCTAAGTGCAGGTGAGGATCTTCGATAGGCATTCCACTAAATTGGCCCACTGTCTGAAACATCTGGAACATGATTGGCTTTAGCTTGAATTGTTGTGCCTCGATTTTGGGTCTCCTAATACTCGTATTAAGATCATGAAACACTGGCACGGTATACTGTCTTAGAGCTATATCCCTATCATCAGCAATAAGGATAGGAATTTGAGCAAGGTTTGCTCCGTTTCCTTGATTCAAATTTTTGAAATTCATCTTTTTGGTCCTTCTCTGACTTGCTTGTCTTCTTCGTTGTAACAGCCCGATTTAGGGGCTAGTCGGAACAGTGATCTCGGGATCACTAATTCTAGGTCAGATAAAATTATTTTAAAGTTATTTTATGAGTTATAGCCTGATTATATACGTGCATAAAAATTTTGGTACTTTAATTTTAACGATTTCATGCTTAATTGCAAAAAAAGGACTAAATCGCATAAAGTGTGAAAGTTCAATTTTACAAGCTAAGGGTGTTAAATAGCTATGGAATATTATTTGGAGGTCTTTAAAGGGCAATTATCCCCTTAAATAATGGTTGGCCGGTAATAGGGGACAATAGAGGTCAAATTTTGGTCAAGTAGGTGGATTAGGTGGACTAAATTGGGATTTTATATTAAAATAAAGAAAGAAAAGATATCATCTTTTCTCCTTCATTCCTCCACCGAAAATTTGCAGTAAATAGGGGTTTGAAAGCTCAAAAATTTTAGCACACTCTTCTCCTTACAAGTAAGTGTTTTAGTGATCATTTCTTGAAAATATTTGTACTTTTGGAACCCTTAAAGCTTAAGCTTTCTAAAGATGAGACTATTTTGTAAAATGGTTGATAGTTTAGAGTCTTTACATGTGAGCTTTTAAGTTTTTTGCTGCATCTTTATGAAAGAAAATGAGTCTTAGTTGTTAGATGAACAACTTTTGTGAAATGTGTTACCATGAAAACACCTAAAAGGACCTTTTTGTAAAGGTTGTAAAATAAGAGGTAAGTGTGTGAAATAATGGGTTTTGATGGTTTCCATAAGAGTAATGAATGTTCACCTAGGCTCGTTAAAGAAAGAAATTTGATTAGAATTGATTTCCGAGCCTAGGGATAAAATGATCATTTTGTGAAAGCCTAAGGGCAAAATAGTAATTTTGCCAAAGCATGATTATTGAAATGCATTAGTTAATGTGATAATTAAATGAGCTAATTTGCTATTATAGATCAAGAAGAACAAAGAATTAACCTCGACCGAGGAAAGGGAAAAGTATCGAACTAGATCGATAATCTAGCCTATTTTGAAATCGAGGTAAGTTTGTGTTCAATAAATTCAACATCATTTTATTTAGTTCTAAATGATTGATATTAGCAATGTTGTACAATATTTCTATGAATTTGAGTTATGATGTTGAATGAGAAAAACGATGAGAATTGTGAAGTTGAAGTCCTGGTCGGACTATGGTGAAGGTGAGTATAACTTTAACGAGACATGAGATTGGTAAGGTCCCGTATAAGACCATGTCTGGGATATGGCCTCGGCACCGAATGGAGATCCCGTATAAGACCATATCTGGGATATGGCATCGGCATTAAATATGAGAATCGTATAAGACCATATCCGGGATATGGCATCGACAATCGATATGAGGTCCCGTATAAGACCATGTCGGGGATATGGCATCGGCATCTAGAAGTGACCCCACGTAAGACCACATTTGGGATGTGGCATTGGTGTCGTAATTATGTGAATGAGGAGGATTATATATCCTTGAATATCTCAAGAAATTTCCATGTGATAAATAGTCAAGCTTATGCTAGAGATGAGATTAATGCTAATACCAAGTGATGAGGATACAGGTATACGTGAGTAACTCGTTAGAATGGCTCACGATATGTGGCATGTTATGTAATTAGTAAGAGTAAGTATGAGTAATTTATAAAAATGAGCTTAAGACTTGTGCGTTATTCAATGAAATGGATGGATGACATTATGAGTTTTATGTTGCTATTTATTTCATGCAAACTTACTAAGCTTTATGCTTACCCCTCTCATTTCCCTCTTCCTTGTAGCATTGCCAAGTTAGCTCGAGATTTTGTGGAACGTCAGAGTACAGAAATCACACTATCGACTACTCTTCGGTATAGCCAAGCTAGATTCATTTTGAGTATGGCATGTATAGGGCTTAGTCTCTTTTGTTATGTTACATTTGTTAGCTAAAGTGTTGGCTATTAATGTTGCTAAATTCATTTTGTAAGTGGTCATTGGAATTGGGCCAACACTTGACAAGTTTATATATTCAATGATGATGAATTTCATGAAGTGTATGCTTGTGTGGATGCATTGATTTTGAGTCTTTAGAAGTGCTTTATAGTCATGAAATGTGTTGGATTGAATTGGTGCAAGTATGGTTGCTATTCTGGGTGACATTTGGCTTGGTAGATAGCCCTTTAAATGTCCACACGGGTAGACACACGGGCGTGTGTCTAGGCCGTGTGTGACACACGGTCAGCCCCATGGGCGAGTTAATTGGCCGTGTGTCCCCATGCATGCTAGGCTTACAAGTCAGTATGCTCAGTAGTAAACACACGGGCAGAGACACGGCCGTGTGTCTCAGCCGTGTGGGAGGCACGGCCATGGACATGGGCGTGTGCCCAGGCCATGTGAAGTCTGCACCTAAATTTAGGAATTTAATTCGACACACGGTCTAAGGACACGGGCGTGTGCCTTGGCCGTGTGACCATAGTGAGGTGATGACATCATAAACAGAATGCCATGGTTTTGGCACACGGGCTAAGACACGGGCGTGTCGAGGCCATGTGAGGGACATGGGCTAGGGACATGGGCGTGTGTCCGGTCGTGTGAAAACCCCTGTAGGTTCGAATTAGAAAATAAATTCCACACGGGATAGGAACATGGGCGTGTGAGACCACACGGCCTGCCCACACGGGCGTGTTCCATTTCACACGGGCGTGTGGCCCCTGTTTAGGCAAAAATTTTCTAAGTGTGTAAAGGTTTTCGGTTTAATTTCGAAACCTTCCATAAGCATGTTTAAGGCCTCGTAGGCTCATAACAAGGATGTTATGAATATGAATGAGAAGTTCTATGTTGGAAAAAAAAATTATAGCCCAAAGTTGTATATACAAGCAAGATAAGTTCGGTAATGCCTCGTATCCGATTCCGGCGTTGAACACGGGTAAGGGGTGTTACATTCGTTGTCGAAAAGTTCTTTCAATCTCAGGGTCTACAGGGAGTAAATAAATAATCCGATCAATACTCATAAACACCTAAAATAAACACATAAAAATTAATTAAGTTAAAATTGAACAGGAAAATAAACCAAAATGCAAAATTAACAAATTCACAAATAATGACTTTTTAAAACAGTCCCCGGCAACGACGCCAAAAAATTGGAACGACAGAAATGTGCAAGTGTACACAATCGCAACAAGTAATAAAGTGACAAGTAAATGTCGAGTTATCGTACCCATTGGGACTGTGAAAAGAATTATTTATGAATTCAACTTTAAAAACATTTTGGTGAAGAAATATATTTTGATTTGAATAAGTGATTAAAAACTAGGATTTTAACAAATTAAAATAAATAAAAATAAAATAAAAGTTCCAATGCACGATTTCAAAAGATGATTTTAATCAATATGACATAATTGTGTTAGATTAATTACATTTCTTAACTTAGAATTATTAAACTCATGTCCATGTTGTTACGAATAAATTCACGACAACTCAGTAATTTGCTAACTTATGAACATACTTACCTACCAAAATCTATTTATCTCTTAACCATATCTCTACGTCAATTCAACCGATTAAACAAATTTTAAAAAGCAAATGTGTTAATGCACATACATACTTCTGAAATTAAAATAATCTCTTGTACATATCTCTATGCCAATTCAAACAATTAATTCAATCTCATAAGCACATAAAAGATTACGCAAGGTAACAATGTATTTCTACCTTGAAACAGTTTAATCACAATAATCTTGCAAGTTATGCAAGGCTAATATATCGTTACATACCATTGCGAATTTAACCCTCAGCTACCTTAGATGATTAAACATGCACTGATTAAGTATTGTGTCAATTAATTACAATTTAAATCCATTTAAATAATTAATTCATTAGTTACCTTACAATTGTAATGCAAGAATAAATTAGTCATGGTTTTACTCAATCAAACATTTTACCGAGGCCTATAACAGTACAACCACAATTTTAATAACTCAAGTAGACGAAATGCAATCAACTTAACACGAATTAAATTCAAGCCATATAAATTAAATTAAAAAATTCAACATCACAAATATTCATAGACATGTTCATCATAACAACAACAAAATTAAAAGGATAGGGAACAAGAATCAAATCCGGTGTTCTCTCCGTGGCTTGACTAGTTTGCTCCACTCCTCCTCCTCTTGTTCTTGTCGAACCGAGGCTTCTACAAACACTTGAATGCTGCTCCAAATGGTGGTTGATTGACTCTTTTTCAAGAGGTGAAATTGGCAAGGAAATAGGGGAAGAAAATTAAGAACAATGGAAAGGAATGAAGAGAGAAAAATGAGAGAGAAGTGAAGAGATGAGAAGGGTTGAGATGTGTTTGAAGTGAGTAGCCAAGATGGGTATTTATAGGTTGAGAAGGCTGCTAAAAATAGCCAAAATCAGCAGCCAAAGACTCCCCCCATGGCCGGCCACACATGTGGCATGTTTGAAGATTTCAAAAATGCTATTTTAAGGTAGGGGCAAATCTAGAAAGGCATAAATAGTGGAGGGGTTTGAATGCAATTTGAAGGAGTCTTCAAGGGCCATTTTGCAAGCCAAATAATCAGCCAAGAAAGCTTATTGGGTCAGCATGTGGGATGGTTTTGGGCTACCCAGTGCTCGGTTGGATCGGTTTTCTCGGTTCAGCTTAACTGGGCCCCTTTTCATAATTAATTAATAATAATTTATTTAACCCAAATTAAATTGGATGAAAATTAAAATTAATTATATTATGAATTAATACACATAATTTGGACCGTCTTAGGCTGAAAAATTAAGTTTCCTTGATGCTTCAAAATTGCTTCTCGATTTTGCGCTTCTAGTAGTGTCTGCCGAGCCGTTTTTCGCCCTTTGTGCAAATCTGTCGAAAATAATCAAAATTTGATATAAAATTAATTAAAATTCAACGTGTTCATAATTTGAGTTTAATTTAATTATTTTATAATAATTATATTTTTTTCGACAAGAATTTTATCGAAACTGCATGAATTTTGAGTTAAAACTGGCATGAAAAAGTGTGTATATTTTCGTGTTTCCAATCCCTCCTAACTCTAAAGTCTCTTTAAACCCCCCAAAACCTCCCACTTTTAAAACCCCTCTTATCCCTTTTATTTTGTTGTAAATTTTTCCTTTGCTTCACTTTGTGCAGGGATTAACGCACCACACTAAGAGGGCAACAACAACAAATTGTTACGAGGAATCCTGAGTAATCAATCGAGGTTAAGGGTTCCTATTTGGTTTTTAATGTTCCATTGTATATTTCTTGATTTCAATTAGTTATTCTAGTTAAAGTATACTGACAATGCCTCATAGAAAATCTAGAAAAACTAATGTGCAAGAGACACAGGTGGTCTTGAATCTCTCTAAATTCTTAAACGCAAATGTAGAAAAAAAATTCTTAGAACTTCAAGGAAAAACATTTATACAAGAGAGGGGATTTGAGTCATCAACGGTCTTGTGCAAGGAAATTTGGTCATTAGTTCTGTACCATAGGTGGGAACGCTTTTGTGAAACCCCGAAAGAAAATGTGGTTATCTCAATTGTTCAAGAATTTTATGCTACAATAAGGGATCAAGAGGCTAGAAGACCTTATAAGGCCATTTGGGAAACCGTAACAGTAAGAGGTAAGGAGGTACGCGTTACTCCTCGAGAAATTTGTGAGTTTTACAATGTTCTATACTATGAAAACGATTTTCTTGATAATACAAATCTAGACACTTTTAGGGGCATAGATACGGATGACATTGTAAAATACTTAACTGAAGGGAGGGGTGCATGGAACCACCGACCGGATACCGAATTACCAACCAATTTCAACAATCAATTATATTTCCTATAGCTAAGATGTGGATGTAATTTCTTTGCACTAGAATTACACATGCCATGAATGTGTCTAATGTAAACACTTTTCGAGCTCTTTTGTTGTATGGAATCTTGTAGAAAAAATAGATATGTACTGGCAGATGGATCTATCGTAGCATGAAGTGATGTATAAGCGGCCAGAAGGTCAGGGTTTTCTTTACCCACCTTGTGATGGCGCTATGCAAAAAAGGCTAGGGTTCCAATGGAAGAAAACGAGCAGTTTATGAGACCGAGAAAGAGCTTAATAGGAGATTCTATGTGCACACAATACATTGAGCTCAACCGAAAACAAGTCAATGATTGGAACCAGAGGAGAAAACAAAAGATGAACGCCCCGACTTCTCTAAAAAAAGGCAACAAAAACTCAAAAAGGAAGTGAAATCTCGAATGTAGAATGGATAATCAGATGGATATAGGAATCGAGACCGGTCATTCAGGAGTTTGCACAATAAAATAATATTAAAGTACCAAATTACTCTCCAAAAAAATATGGATCCAAATCATTCCATGCTAAATTCGAGGAGTAAGGAAGTGAAGATGAGGAAGGGAGTAGAAGTGAATAAGAGGAGGAGGAGGCCACAGAGCAAGACTTTCAAGATGAGAAGGATGACGGCTATGAGGCAGCATTCCAGCCGCAACATATTACACAAAAAGGACTCGTCATTCGTAGCCCAACCCGACATGCACATTCGTCAAGTGGAGGCTCTTCTCTGAAACACATCTCGGGAGAAAAAAAAGCACCAATAGAGGGGGCAATCGCCCTATTCTGAAGATTCTAACTATTAATAAACTTTTTAATTATTTTTAAGAGTTGTAAAACTTAATTTGGATGATTTTTTATTTTATTGTTTTAGGAGTAGGATTAAAAGTATATTTATATATATTTTCTGTTTTTGCATTTTCTATGTAGGAACCCCACATTAAGGAATCATTATATATACGAGCTTTCAACGAACAAGGAAGGAAGCACCCACCAGAAGACTATGGCAATGTCACGATCAATCGGATAACTTCCTTCCTTATATATTTAGCGGCTGCACATTAGGGATAATATGCTATCTAAAGTGTGGGGGTAACATAGGAAATTTTGTTTTTATTTTCATGTTTTTCTTTTAGTTTTTCTTGTCAAAGTGTGCTTGAGCTTGTAGAAATACATATGATTGGTTAGGAGTATGTATATAGGTTGATTGTATTTACTGTAAATTTGACATGATAGTGAATGATTTTAAATTTTTAGTTATTAAACTAATAAGTTCTATATATTACATTGTAAATAAGCATTAAGTAATTGAAAGTACCAGATGACATAAAAAAATATAGGGAAACGAGCATGTTAGTATGTATGATAAACGATTAAATTTGTGATTTATTGATTGATTAAATTTGTGAATATTGAGACACCTAGGGATGACCTAAGGCATTTTTGGTATAACCGAAAGCCAAAATGTTAAACCTTATTCTTTAATCCTTGGTACCTATTTTGAGCCAGAAAATACTTTTTAATGAACCTTCATACAAAACCCGAGCCAAAAAATCAATTTATACTTGTCCTTTTTCTTTGGTCCTGGAATTGCACGAATTTAGACATCTAGCCATACGTATTGAGGGATAGGTAAATACATCATGGCAATTTTGTAAAAATTAGAGTGAAATAGGAATGAGCAACGTGATATTTTGACTATAGGTAGCCAAAATGTGCAAAACAAAAGAAAATTTTAGAAAAATACAAAACGAGTAAAAGAAAGTATTTGAGCAATGAAAAACAAAAACATTGTGAAGTGAGATATGTTGAAAAAAAAATCAAAAATGACTCAAAAGTGACTCAAAAACAAAGTCACAACATTAGAAATCTCAAATCATTAGTGCACAAAAACTCCTGAGCTGACCGTAGTTACTTTATCATACTATGACTTCCTACATGGAG
Organism: Gossypium sturtianum; assembly: GCA_025698515.1. Taxonomy (NCBI): domain Eukaryota; kingdom Viridiplantae; phylum Streptophyta; class Magnoliopsida; order Malvales; family Malvaceae; genus Gossypium; species Gossypium sturtianum. The sequence continues at coordinate 36,091,282 of CM046952.1, forward strand.
AAATAAGGAAGGTGAGAGAAGGAGAAATGAGGCGGTGAGCGGGCAAGGGTTATTAAGGGGGAGAATAGACAACAATGTGATGTGCCAAACTACTTTCTTGCTTGAAACTATTTTGATGCTCCTTGTTTTTGAATTCCATACCAGTTTTAAGCCTTAGAACATTACAAGCCGAAAAGCCCTATGTGACTTAGGTAGATCTATTCATGAATTGACATTATATTGAGTTATCACAATAATGATTGTTTGTATTCTGCTAGGATAATTAAATTGCCTTTATGATTTATCGATGGATCCATATATCGGAGGACCTTACTATTTGTATACTTTGTAATATAGTGAACTTAGGTGTTTGAAACTGAAAATGGTAAGTAACTTATATATCATGCTAGAATTATGTGTAGATATGATTATTCTTGGTTATGTGTTCCCAAAACCAGTCTTTGTATCATACTTGTTCAAGAGTCGTCTTTTATTTTCGTTTTTATCTTTCTTTGCTTGAGAACAAGCAATGACTTAAGTGTGGAGGAGTTTAATCTGTCGTAATTCATTGTAGCAAATTAAACTAGTTTTCATACTTAAAAAGCTTGAATATGAGCAATCTTATTAGGTTTTATTTAGTTTTCTACTTTAATTTCAATTTAATAAAAAATGTGATTTGAGTTTATTTTATGACCTTAGGGGGCAAAGGAGGCCTAAAGGAAGACTAACATGTTTAACAAGTGTGCAGGACACCATTCGAAGGCATTAGAACTCGAGACTGGTCGCCATGTTGCAACACGAAAGTTCAAACATTGCAATATAGGGAGCAAAAGGCCAATATAACTATATTGTCTTTGGTGTCGCGACATAGCTAGTGGATGTCGCGACACACTGCTGAAGTTAAGCCCGAGCTAAGCAAACTGCCTTCAGTGTCGTGATATAGTTAGTGTATGTCGTGACACCGACCCTATACATGAAAACATTAACGAGATGAGGGCATTTTGGTCCGCACAGTGTATTTTAACATAAAAACGTAAGCAAAACTAAGGCTAAAGACGACGACCAACCCTAACATTATAAATAAGCTCATTAAACACTTGAGTGATCATCTCTTCAGTAATTTAGACTTTTTCCTTTCAATTTAGTTTTTAGTTTTTAGTTTAAATTATATTAGGATGATTATAAAAAGTCATTTTTTAAACATCCAATAAAATAAAAATGAGTCGCATTATAACTTTTAAACTTCTAACTAATATATATACTTTTTAACACTAGATCATAAAAAATAGAATTAAATAAAACTAATGTCAAAAATTAAATAAAATTAGCAAACAATAATAGTATTGCAAGGTTTAAGTTTTTGTTCATCTAGATTTATGAATTATTGTATGATGGGTTAAAATTTAGAAATTTAAGATTTATGATTCTAGGGAAAAGGTTAAAACTGTACCCAACATATAAATTAGATGCCAAAAAAGCCTAAATACTACACTCCCTACACCAAATGCCAGATTGGTTTTAGGCAACATTTCTGAAATGAGTTTTATTAGTTTCTTGGGGGCCTGCATATAACACTAATATATATTCAACCAAGAAAGATGGGATATAGCTTTGTTTCAACCCTATCTACCATCCTTGGCTTCAATTGGTTTATAAGATCGATGGAATGTTTGTTGACCACAGCTTTAACACAGTAGAGATATCTGCGGTTGGGGCTTTCTACTGATAAGTGCTAACCATATTATAGCAGTCTAGACTTTCATCTCTAAGTTCAGCTAAGGACATTTGAACTTCGGTCTTGATTATTCTCATAACCCTACCTAACAGGGAATGTATATTGGGATGTAGGAGACTTTGCACTATTGAAAGCTCGAGCAGCCACCAACGTTTGCTGTTGACCTGTGTGTTTTCACCAGCGGAACCAGCGACTGGACAACATCTGCCATCAATGGTCTGTAGTCAGCTTCTGGTTGCACACACATAGCAGCAATAGCTGCGACCTGAATCACTTCTTTCATTGAGTATTGACCTTCTAGTGTTGGATCCATTATCTGGATGACCTTCTCCCTATCTGTTAACTGAGGCAAAGCCTGTGCCATATACAACACACAAAAACTGAAGAATGACAGACAGAAACAGATGCAAGAATTCACCAGTCCCAAAACAAAGAAGAGATTAATGAAGAAAAATAGACCAGTGTAGAACCTTAAGTAAATAACATAAACTTAACCATCATAGAATAACTTACAAGACTGAAAAAGGATTTATAGCTCAAGATAAAAGAACTGAAACTCACCCATGATACAAGAACACCTTCCCCATGAGGTCTCTTTGCATCAACTGGTACTCTGCCTGTAAGCAACTCCAAAAGAACAACACCATAACTATATACATCTGATTTTGTAGTTAGATGTCCAGTTAAAGCATATCTGTACAGCAAGGCAACCAAACCCAAGATCAAACGGGGCAGTTATAATTTGATAAGAAAACCATTAAGTATTAAATTAGCAACAGTAACCCCTCCAGTTTGTAGTAAGAGATTGTTATTTCATACTCAGGAGCAACATATCCCTGGGTGCCCAATACTCGAGTTGAAACATGTCCGCCTGCTTTGTCTGATCCAAGCTTGGCCAATCCAAAATCAGAAACTTTGGCATGGAAATTTTTGTCCAAAAGGATATTACTACTCTTAAAATCCCTGTGAATCACAGGAGGGCTAACGTGTTCATGGAGATATTCTAATCCCTTAGCCGCTTCCAGAGCAATTCTCAACCGGGTTTCCCAGTCCAGTTTTAAGTTTACATTGTTAGAACCTGCATTTTGAATGCAACCAGTAAATCAGTTGTTATGGATACAGCTCTCCTATATCAATCATTCTTCCAAACTGAACTAAGCCTGATCTTGTTTCAAAAAGGATGATCAGAGTTTTGACATCATGATGTTACTGAGCTCTTAAAATAGTCACTGATAAGAGTGAAATTCAAGCTTGTACATGATCTTGATTGATGAGACTTAGATTAGGCATCTGACAAATGAATAAACAAACATCATTCAAAGGCAGAACACCTAGATAAGCTCTAGCATTTCTGAAAACTCAAGATTATTTTAGATAGCCAAAAAGGACCATTGATTTTTTAAAAATGTCAAACTCAGAAGGATTTTAGACATCAATCCTTCCACACTTTCTAAGACAAGATTTTACAATATCCCAAATTCAAGATTTTACAATATCCAAAATTTCTTTCAGGGCATTCCCATTTGTGCTTCACTTAGCTTTGGAAACTCCCCATAAGTGCATGAACATTTGTCAATTTCAAAAAAGTGGAAAGCAAGAGTTGCAGAAATGTGGTGCAAATAATACCACCCAGCTTTTATATGCTGAAGATAAATCTTGATTGGAATAATAAAAAAAGCTTAATTAACAGCTCATGCACATTGAAATTTTAATAAACAAAGGTTACTACTAAGTACTAGCTTACCATTAATGGGATACAGATGTTCCTGCAGACCACCATTTGCCATAAACTCATAAACAAGCAGTTTACGACTACTATTTGAGCAATACCCAATCAAATCCAACAAATATGGAGAACGTAGACGTTTCAGCAGTTCCACCTACAATTGTGCATGGTCAATCAATTAGTATAAACTCACCTTAAAATAAAAGGAAAGTTAACACAAATGATATCATAACTTTATTAACTCATTTTATCCATTTTTTCCAGAAGAAATATAAGGAATGAGGTAAACAGAAAGTATATTGTCGACAGGTTAGCATGGCACATTTGAAATACAGATATCAGAACACCAGAAAAGTGCACTTAGAACAGTATTCATAGCAGACCTCCATTTTAAATTCTTCTTCTCCTTGCTTCCCTGCCTGATCCATTAACTTGACAGCAACTTTCCTGCCATTACTAAGCACTCCCCTGTATACGGATCCGAACCCACCATGGCCAACCACATTAGACTTGCTGAAACCACCAGTGGCTGAATGTAACTGCTTAAAAGTAAAGACATGAAGCCCTTCGTCCATAGCAACTTCAAGATCGGTAGAGCAAGCTTTGTCCTTAGAATCAACCACTTCAGAGACAAAAGACCAACAATACATCAAGTTGCATAAAAGGGAACATTAGGAACCGAGTCATGCTAAAGCAACAAGCTCACTTTATTGATGATTACTTATACTACAGGCCCTGACTACAAACCATCATAAGTCCGAGTCCCCAAAGACCCAAAATAATTGTTGTCAAAAGGGTATAATCAACTTACCATCTTTTGGGAAGCACTTGATCGTGGGGACGAAATTAAACAAACAAATAAAGGTAAAAAGAACTATATAAGAAACAGAACAAGATGAATCAAATATATTTTTCCACCTTTTTTTGACAGGAAAAAGAGGGAAGAACAAAAGATGAACTAGTCCTTATGAATAGTACACAAAGGGAAGCAGAGAAAATGAAAAAGAGGGAAGCATTTTCCCCAATAATCTTCCTATATTCACATCTACTACACCGTCATCATACCCAACATAAATATACAAGAAAATGAAAGCAGAGAAAAGAAAATAGTGTAGTTTATTTAAAATATTATGTAGACAATACCAGTAGAGTGGGATTTGGAGCGCTTAGAGAGGACCTTGTTACGAATATAACAATAGTAACTAAAAGCCACTAAAAGCGAAGCAACAGCCACTGAAGCAAGCACTACAATGGCTACCAATGCAATGCGTTCTTTCCTCCTATAATACGAATATGAAAACTCAGGATCTTCCCCTCCTTTCTCCATTTTTGTTCTCCTTTTTCCCTTTGAAACCTAGCTCGCCTCCGACTATAAGAAAATGCCGGTCTTATTTGAACTTGGAGATTCCCCCTTCTCTCTCTCTCTCTCTCGCCTTTCTTCTCGCTGTGTCAGACACCAGTCTCAGTGAGTTTTACTTTACTGTTTTTTTCTTCTCCGACTGGCGCGCACAGAAAGAGCTTTTCCTTTTAGTCCTTTCCTTTTCTCTGCATTTGCATTTCCTACCTCAACTTAAATCATACTTTTCAAGATTACCACATATATGATGCACCCGTACTTATTTATATATACACTTCACCATTCAATCATATCATACCACTATTACTAACAGTACGTTTGGGGGGCATGAATAGCCGACCCATTTCGAGTCTAGGGGAATGATTATTTCGTAATTTGGTTTAATGAATTCTTTATTCAGTTGAATTAGAATCTTTGACAAGTGACAACGAATGACTATTTTTCACTTTTATAAAAGAATGACTATTTCACTCAATAATTAATAACATATAACTCAAGACAAACTCTATCAAACTTGAATTGGTTTTTTCAACATCATTTTGAGCCTTTAAATTCTTGAAGTCAACAACTAACCAAAATCAAGGATTGGAGCGATGGAAGACCACAAAAATGCAATTGAAGCTAAAGATTATTTTTGTAAACTAGGTTTATTGTTAAGTTTTTTTTAAAAATACCTCAGTAGAAAATAAGAAAAAAATTATGAGAAATCTGTGATGAAATTTCATAAAGCTTCAACAATGGTTGATGGTAACAATAACGACAGTTGTGATCGTGATGAGCTAAGAATGAAAAGATTCTGGAAAAATCAAAGTTGATTCATTAAAAAAATTTGAGAGAACTAGATAGAACTCCGTAGAAAAGAAAGAGATAAAGTAATATTAAAATAAAATGGTAGGTTTTTAATAATATTTTTAAATATTTAAATATAATAAAATAATTTTAAATATAATTTTTATATTTATTTTTAAATTTAATAAATTTAATATATTGTTAGATAATTTTTTATTATTAAATATAAAATGTTAAATTATTTATTTTCAAATATTATTTTTGACATAATATTTATAAAGTTATTAAGAAATACATCATATTTTTATAAATAATATATTATACTATTAAATATATTTATAATATATATTAATAAATTATAATATTAAATTTTTCTACATATATTATTTTTATTATTTTTCTGAATTATATTAATGAAATTAAATTTATATAAACATTTAATAATAATAGAATAATAAAAATACTATTATTTAACTTAAGGGTAATTTTGTCATTTAACATTTATTACTTTTCTATTCCTTACCATCAATCTAGCCAACCCAACAGCCTAATACTAATCTATTTCATTTAATCAACCAAACAACGTAATCTATTGTTTTTATATTCCATTTCTATCATATAGCTATTAAATTTATTATTTATTTCATTTCATTAAACCAAATATACTATAAGTAATTAGATTTAGGGTGAGTTTGGATGAACGATTAGGTGCGGTGCGGTGCATTTAGCGTACTTTTTGTTTTACTCTACAATATCTAATTTCACCGCCATCACTATTTTTACACTAATCGCATGTAAACACACCACCCATCCAAACTCACCCTTAGACTTCTTTTACATGAGTAGTATTTTACAATTTTTTAATATAAATATAACATATATTGTGAACGAGGAGTAAAATTTTGAGATTTTAAGCGTTTAGATTTAATTCTCATGTATAAAAATTATATGTGAATTAATTAATTAGTTAAGTTGAATTAATTAACCAGTTTGATTTTAGTTGATTTAGTGCCTATAATAATTAATTTTAATTTAATTTGTTAATGTAATTAATTAATTTTAATTTAACAAATGTAATATACATTAAACATTAATTACACTAATTTTTTCATATGATGTTTAAAGTTGACAATATATAAATTATATTTTTTTATAATAGTAATTCAAACTTAAGCTTTGAAGAAAATGAAGGCTACAACTTAAGTTCTTATAAACGATATCAATGCCTTATAAAATTAGCATATATTATAAATGATCATATTTGATAATATATATTATAAAATTGACATTTGATCACATTTGACAATTAAATTTGAAAAAAAAAATTGTTTCTAAGACATCTATACTTTATACTTAAAAATTATTTAAGAATGGTTAAATTTCAATTTTGATCCCTATATTTCGTTCATATTTGAGATTTAATCTTTATACTTTAATTTTGACTTAATTTGGTGCCTCAACTTTTATAGTGTCATTAGTTAGTCTAAATATTTTATTCTGATTAAAATGTTGACGTGATTTTTTAAGAATAGCTACCACCGTTAAAATTCTCTATTAAATTCAAGTCTATTATAATGTCATTTTTTATTACATGGATACCAAGGGAGTATTTCTTTTTGAATGTCAAAATGCCACACCGATAAATTTAACATAAGGATTTTAACAGAAATGAACCTAAATTTTAATATTCGAAAAGCATAGGAATTAAATTCCTGAAAATAAAAGTATGGATATTAAATTCCAAATATATGAAGACTATAAGAACTTTGAGCATATTACAACCTTTGAATTTTTACTCTATAATTTAGTTAAAAAATAATAATCAACCTAACGTCAATTTTTCTTAAGAACAATATTCCAACAAAAAATTATTTTATCATGACAATTTCTAATGAGTATTTTTAAGAAAAATCATATAAGTATTTTTAACGTTATTTTTATTGTTATATGACTATCAAGTGATTTTTTTTTTTAATTTCAAAATGTCACGCCAGAGAATTTAATAGAAGAATTTTAACGATGTTAGCAATTAGACCTAAATTTTTAAATTCAAAAAGTAGATGACTATATTCCTGAAAATAAAAGTAGGGGGACTAAATTCTAATGTATGATGTGTATAGCGACTTAGAACATATTTTAATCTTTAAATTTTTACTTTATAATATGACACAAATAAATAATCAATTCAACACGAAGCATGGACTGAGTACCATACTAGTTTACGTAAATGAGAAGTGTTTTTAATTAAGCCTTAACTTAGATAGCATCATTGTTATTATAATAATTAGAAGGATTTAAGTTTGAACGTGTTTAAGTATATTTTTCCTCTAATTTAAGGGTTAGGTAGAAATTATTAATAGAATTAAGCATAAATATTTTACAACATTTGATAATGAAATACTTCTCAAAGTTGGCATTATATATATAAATCTTATATTTTATTGTTTATAGGAAGTAGTTAGGTTTTTTACTATTTTATAAGCTTACAAGCATATCAAAATGTGCAAGGTTAATGTTAACGAGCTTTTGGTTTTATTAATTAAGGTAGGGTTTTAGATTTTTGAGTATTTATGTTTGAATCTTACCGTATGTAATTGTGGTTATGAGTTTTCAGTCTTATTATGTGTTTTGTATTAATTTGATTTTATACAATAGATATACAAATATATAAGAATATTTATTTTCGTTGTAACAATATTAAAATTGATAAAAGTATCAACAAGGAATGAGATAAGGAGGAGGATGTGGTGGTGTTGAGAAAGGCTGGTTCATCCTACAAGATAGAGAGTTTAAAGAGAAAAGTGAGCAAGGAAGTTGAGAATGCAAAGAAGAATGCTGAGGACAATAGGGTGGCTAGAATGCTTAAGAGTTGATCCATTCTTCATCGATCTGGGGATATATAATAGAGGTTTCGTGGGGGGATGTATGTGATGGGACTCATTCTGTTATTCATTGTAAATGACAATACAAGGTTGTTATGTTCAGGTAGGGTTTGGCGGCCTAAAAGTCACATTCTCAATAAAAGAGCGTGTGCTTTGAAGAATGAATGAGTTGTTCATAAATGTGAGTACACAAGACCATTCCAAAGGAAGCGGATAGTTCGTTCGTAAGGATGAGTGACCAGGGATCCTTTCAGAGAAATCGAGAGGTTGGGTAGAAACAAACCTTCCGAGACATTAGTAATCTGATGACTTCCTAGACAATAGAGAGAGGAGGGCGCCAATGGGTATCTCTCCAATCATTTCTCATGTTGAGGGGTATAACAATAGTGATAAAAAATAATTTTGTCTTGTTATTTACTTTTGTAATTCTTTAAAAAATATATATTAGAGTGTTTATTGGTCACACGTGAAAAGTACTTCCAACTGGAAGCGTTTTTCTGAGTTTTCCCTAAAAATGTTTCCATTTCCGTAAATTTTAAAAAATTTAGCCTATTTCCGTAATTTTCTTAAAAAGAGTCTTTATTTTGTATTTTACCCTCAAATTTTATAGAGAAACTGAAAAAAGAAGAACTTTGTGACAAAAACAAGAAAACATGAAATGTAAAAGGGTTTTAGAAAAAATATGGTGTAAGGAATTAGTTATAAAATAAAAATTGCAGAGCAAGACAAAAACACTCCACTCCCCGATGTCTACATATTGCTCTTATATTTCTACCTTTTCCCTTTTCACACTGTCGTTTCCGTACTCCTATTATTTCAAATTCAATGAAATGGTGAGAATAAATTGACTGAATTGCCCTTTTCTTTCCTACCTGCAAAATTGGCGCTTTCTTTAATCAAATCTTGTCCTGCCGTTTGGTTTGGATTTTTCGCATCACCCAAATCTCATTATGGTTTCATTTCATTTAAAAGAAAAAGAAAAATCGCATTACGGGATATGGACGATGGAGAGTGGTTGTACTGATAGGACCAAAATATAAATATTTTTTTTAAAGAAAAACATATAAATAGTTAAACTATGTTTTTGTTATGTTTATTTTAAAGGAAAAAATAAAATTCTTTCAATTCAAAAAATTAAAAATTTTAAAATTTGAGTTCTAGTTAATTGAGTTACTCAAGTTATCGGATTAATTTGATTAAACAGTTTGAGTTAATCAAGTTTGAATTTTAAAATTTACATATTTGAAAATTTAATTAACCTCAATGACATCAGTTTGAGGTTTAGTTATTTTCTATTTTACTGCGAGTATTCATAGTCAATTTCTAAAATGAGTAAATTGGTTTTTCAACTTTTATAAATATTAAAAATTCAATCAATCTTAGTTTTAAAAATAATACAATATTAAAATAATCTTATAAATTTTTTTTTATAATAGACGCCAATAATGATAATAGAATAATCGCAAAATAAGAAAAATAAGAAAATACAGATTTAATGTAGAAACCTTTTCAGGAAAAAACCACGGGTAGAGGAGAAGAAATTCACTAATGTTGAAAAACGAATGATACAATAGGAGTTTCGACTACATCTATTTAAGGGTTGAAAAACTTTATTCTAATCAATGTCAAATAGAAGAAGTGTAGCTTTATACGGATTCTCAGTCTCTTGCCCCCACAGATCCCTTTATTTTGCCACTGTATTTATTTCTTAAACAGGTGACGGGATTCGGGTCACACAAATTCTAACAATCTCCACCTTGACATGAATTCTCAACGAACAAGTTCTCCACCTCTTCCATAAAACCCCGAAAGAGGTATTCTTCAACAATGAACACCAATCAAGTCCAAGCAATGCTCAAACTTGGTTATAGGAAGTAACTTAGTCATCATATCTGCAGGACTATCATGAGTACTAACTTTGCTCACAACAATATCACCACGAGCAATAATATCACGTACAAAATGATACTGAACATTAATGCGCTTTGTTCTCTCATGAAACATTTGATCCTTCGTAAGGAAGATGACACTTTGACTATATTGTATTGATTTAAAGGTCTTTACTGAGTTCACCAAAGAGTACCTTTAACCAAATAGCTTCTTTACAAGCCTCGGTAAACACCATGTACTCAGCTTCAGTAGTAGACAAAGCAACTGTAGTCTACAAAGTGACTTTCCAATTGATTGCGCAACCCCCTAAAAAAATACATACCCTGTGAGAGATCTTTTTTTATCATGGTCTCTAGTAAAATTAGAATCAACATACCCAATGAATCCATCTCTAGTTCTTCCAAACTGTAAGCAAACATCATTAATACATCATAAGTATCTGAAAATACACTGAACTACTTTTCAGTGTTCTTTACCGGGATTCGCCATATATCTACTAACTGCACTAATTGCATATGATAAATCTGGACATGAGCAAACCATAACATACATGAGAGATACCACTGGACTAGAATATGGAACATGTGACATGTAGTCAATCTCATCATCTGATTGCGGAGACAAAACTGATGAAAGTCTGAAGAGGGCTACTAATGAAGTACTAACAAGCTTGGCACTCAACATATTGAACTTGTAAAGAACTTTCTCAATGTACCCTTTTTGACTTAGGTACAATTTACATGCTTTTCTATCTCTAAGAATCTCTATCTTGAGTATCTTCTTTACTACTCCAAAATCTTTCATCTCAAATTCTTTACTAAGCTCGATTTTGACCTTTCTTATATCTCCTTTATCTTTGGCTGCTATCAACATGTCATCAACATAAAATAGTAGATATATAGATGAACAATCACAATTTTTATTAAAATAAACACAACTGTCAAAACTGTTTCTTTTGAAATCATGAGTAGTCATAAATGAATCAAACCTCTTGTACCACTGCACAGGTGACTGTTTCAGGCCGTAAAAGTGATTTTTTCAGCAAGCAAACATAGTCTTCCTTTTCTGAGACTATAAAGCCTTCTAATTGTTGCATGTAAATATCTTCCTCAAGTTCTCCATGCAAGAATGTTATTTTCACATCTAACTGTTCAAGCTCCAAATCATACATGGCCGCAATACCAAGTAAGGCTTGAATTGAACTATGTTTATTAACAGGAGAAAACACATCTGTGAAGTCTACACTTGGAATCTGACTGTAACCTTTTGCAACCAGCTTTGCTTTATACCTAGGTTCTTCAACTCCTAGAGCCCCTTCTTTCTTCTTGAACACCCATTTACAACGAACAACCTTTTTACCCTTAAGAACCTCTACTAGGTTCCATGTTCAATTTTTATGGAGTGATTCCATCTTTTCTTGTATGAAAATAATTCACTTTCCTGAATTTTCACAGCTAGCTACTTTAGAATAAGTAGATGACTCTTGATTTGCATCTATATCTTTAGTCACATTTAAAGCATAAGCAACTAGATCAGCCTTAGTGAACCTCTTTGGAGGTTTAGTTTCTCTTCTAGGTTTGTTATTGGTAATAGAATATTGTGATTCTGACTGTGGTGAAGAAGCAACTCTACTCTAAGTTTCTGTACTAACTTGAGTAGTAGACTCTGTTCTAGATCCTGGATCAATTTGAAGCTCCACCTGATTCACATTTGTGTTTGATTTCTGCTGATCTTTATCAGAAGAGTCTTTAAGGGGTAAGTTAGGCAACATAGTAGTTTTATAAAAAATAACATCTTTGTTAATTACAACTTTTCTATTTTCAGGACACCATAACTTATACCTTTTAACACCAACCTTATATCCAAGAAAAAACACACTTAATAGATCTAGGTTCCAATTTACCATTATCAACACGAGCATACACAAGACACCCAAAAATCTTCAAATTAGAATAATTGACAGGAGTACCAGACCATACCTCTTGTGGAGCCTTTTTCTCAATGGCTACGGACGGAGACCGATTAATCAAAAAACATGTAGTAGAGGCCACTTCAGCCCAAAACGACTTCGGTAAACAAGCATTCGACAACATACATCGAACCTTTTCCATGGTTATTTTGTTCATTCGTTCTGCAACTCCGTTTTGCTATGGAGTATGGTGAATTGTCAAGTGTCTCATGATCCTTTCTGATTTGCACAATTCATTAAACTCATCAAAACAAAATTCCAAGTCATTAGCTGTACAAAGGTGTTTTATGTAACGCCCCAAAATTTTAATTTTTGATTTCGTGTATGTGTGACACACAATATCTATCTGCTTCAGTGGTTATGTGTTCTGGGTGTGTGTGTGAGGTCCCAAGTTCAAGCCTTACTTGGGAAAATTTTGGTATTTTTATAAATAAAGCCTTAACCTTGTGCAAAGGGCTTAAGTTTAATTGTTGGTAAGTTTATGTAACATCCTGGAAAGGGCCTATGCATTTTCGGTTTAATTGTACGAAATGACAAGTCTTAAGTAATATGAATAAATTTTTAATATTTTTGGAAATTCGGAAATGTATGAAAATGAAAATGGAAATGAACATTTTTGGAAACCTGGAAATGCATAGACATGAACATTTTTGGAAACCTGGAAATGTAAGGAAATGACTCAAAAATGGAAAGTACACATTTCTGGAAACTTGGAAATGTAAGAAAAGGGCAGGTTTACAGAGCCGATCGAAAATTTTAGGAAACTTAGAAATGACCCAGAAATGTCAAGTTTTAAATTCTAAAATAGGAAATCAAGGCAAGGTGGCCTTAAAAGAAAAAGTTTGTGAAATTTGACACACAAACAGGCTTGGAAAAGTGGCCTGAAGATGTCACTTAGGGCCTCTGGAAATGGCGCCACCTGCAAGGGGTTGGGCCTGGGTTCGAGTCACTTGGGAAGCAAATAAAGGAGGTTTTATTTTTGCTTCCATAAGCCAAGGAGTGGACGGCAAGGCTTCTAGAAAAAGGGAGGTTTATCCTCTTTAAAATTCGGCTATTAAGGATAAATAAAGGTTTTTTTATTGGAGAGATAAATGATGATTTATCTTAAGTATTTTCAAAAGGAATTTATTTATCATAATTTCCATGAGATAAAGGCTGGATTAAACTCTTTTATTTTATGATAATTAAAGGATAAAGCTATCAAATTGAAGAGTGGTGGCCAAGTCAGGGACTCCTTAGCTGATAATTTCGTCTATAAAAGGGAGGAAGGAAGGAGGGATACTCATCAGTTTTCTTTTTTCTCTGCCCTGCCGAAATTCTTAGGGTTCTCTCCTCTTCTTTTCTCTTTTCCTTTGTCTAGCCGAATTCCCTAGCCTCCTCTCTCTTTTATTCAAAACCAAAAACACAATCCAACTAAGCCAAAATTCGCCAAAGCCGAATCTTTGTTGTGATGTATGGGGTGTTGCCGATTTCATTCAAAAGGTAAGATCAGCCATTATTTGATTTTCAATCTCTCTTTTTAGCCGAAATATAGGAATCTAACTCCTTTAGAATTCCATGGCCGAAATTTGGAAGGTTTTCTTCGGGATTTCTAAGACTCAAGGATTTTCGACAGACTTATAAGGCAAGGTTTCGGGATTTGGACAAAAAGGAAATTGACACCAAGGTAAGTGTATAAATCCTACTAGGATTTGGATTGTGGTTCAAAAGGTTTATTAATATGTTAAATGATTGACCGAATATAGGAGTTAAGGATCTAAATCGTGAGATCAGTTCTTCGGGATTTCAAGGACTTCATTAAGCGAATCAGGTGTGTAATCCCCACTATCATTTAATATGATACATGGCAATATTTAATCTATGTTTATATATATATTTTAATGTGAATATGGCTAAGTACCCTAATGTGGTACAAAAGTACTCAGGTACGTTTCCTACTCCCATTAGGATTATGAAATATGTTATTTTATAACATGTGAAAATATATATGAAAGTGAATTTCAGTATGAGATGCATGTTATAAAAAAAATATGGGTCATTCGAGATTTATGAGAAAGGGGAAGTGAATGTGATGACTTCGGTCTCACTATCTGAATGTGGTGACTTCGGTCACATTATCTGAATGTGGTAACTTCGGTTACATTATCTGAATCTGGTGTCTTTTGACACAACTATATCTGGTGGCTATGCCACAAATTTTATATGGGCGATGAGCACGTCGACTGCAGCGACTGCCTTCGAAGGTGTGTAGCAGATGGAGGGTCGACTTAGTAGTCCCCATGGTGTGCAGGTTGGTACGGGGATGTGTAGCGGATGGCATCTAGGTTTTGGGATTGGGTTGCATCATCATTGATATCTGTTGTATGAATAAATGTTTGATATGAATAGATATGCCTGATCTATTGAATGTTAGTGTTGGTTACACATTGAGTCTGTTGACTCACCCCGTTGTGGGAATATTTTTCAGATGATGAGCATTAATGGACCGGGTCGGCAGGAGCTGAAGGTGACCATGCATCGCAAGGAGAAATTTAAAGATTTGGACTTTTATTTTTACTAAGTACTTTAATTTTATTTTTGGGTTTTGATTGATGTAATAAGGCCATAAGGCCCAAGTTGGATTTCTTTATACATTTATAATTTTTTTATTTATTATGTTAAGAATTATTTTTGATTAAAGTTTAATTAAAATTATTTCTTTCAAAATAAACCCTAAAATTGTTTTGTCACCATAATTAAATGATTTCTAAGTAAAATAAATGGGTTTCCAACTTAAGCCAACCCAAAACGATAATTTTCTCTCAAATTACACAAATTTTCTCTAAGTAACAAAGAACTTTGAAACCGGTTTACTTAAGGAGCATACGGATCCAGTCCGTGCTCGTGGGGGTGTGGGGTGTTCGATTTATATCGAATGGGCCCTGCTTGGTCCGGTGGTTAAGTGGAGTGTTGGAGTATTGGAGGTCCTATGTTCAATTCTCTGTGATGGCGTGGAGACGAGTATTTTTGCTCCAATTTCAGCTAAGAGTTGTGTTGGGGCAAAATTACGAGTAGTTGTGTTTTAGTGGGTTAATAGGGAGTGATTTTAGGAGATAATTGGGGAGGTTATCGAAAAATAATCGATTATCTTTTGTTACAAAAAAAGAGTAGAGTTTCGGTTTTCTCTCAATTCCCCAAACTTTTTCTCGCGTTTTCTTCTTCTTCTTTTTTCCCTCCTCTGCGATTCTTTCCCTTAGTTGTCGCTTAAAATTTCCATTACTTTTTTTCCCTTCCGTTTCTTTCTTTTTTTTCAATTGATTCGGTTTTTCATCGTTGGTTGCAAGTGTTCGGTAAGTAACAGTTTTGTCTATTGTTAATCGTTTTTGGTTAATCTCTAAAAGGGGGATTCCTTTTTGGTGTTTATGAGTTAATCAAGGGGCTGGTGGTTTTGAATCGACGCTGTGATTGTGCGAAGTCGTGGTTACTCAAGCGAGGTAAGGGTTTTGCTAGGTTTTTAGTCGAGTTCCCTCCGAAATTGGTTGATTAAAAATGAATTAAGTGATTAATCTGGAGATATGTTGGTCAATTTTTAGGTTCTAGAGGCTTAAGAGTGCTTACGCATCAGAAACGATACAAGGTGTGTACCCGAAATGCAGAAAACGGGATTCGGCGAAAAGCTAAAATTGCTTGCTGTCGAGAAATAAGAGAAATAAGAGAAAATGATGCGAAAAATTGTAGAGAAAGTAAATTGCATAATAGCATATCATCCATTGTATGTTGCATTGCATTGGGTTGGGGGTTGTTATTCGGAGGAAGTGTACTGAAAGGCTTTAAGCCTAATTTACTGATAGCTCAGCTGCAAACTACTCTTTTGTGCCGCATTCGGTACTACTTGGACTGTAGGGATGGGTGGGTTGATTATATCCCCACATGGAGTGTAGGGTTGGACGGAGATGGTGTGTAGAGGTCTGGTTGGGTAGGATTTTGCTCTTCGCATAACTTTTTCTCACTCGACATCGTGATGATGGGCTAAGGCCCTCTCGCATTTTTAACATCAGATCGAGATGGGCTAAGGCCCAAACTGCCACTGATACTGAATAGAGATTAGGCCCAAGACTATTCAACTGTGCACTGTGAATACTGATTGTTTGTTTGTTTCTGCGGGATTACACATTGAGTTTACGTAAACTCACCCTTTTTGTTTAATGTGCACAGTAATCCCAGCACTCGCATGCAGATCGGTGCGACGGAGGACTCAATGTGACCACGGTAATTTTTGGACTTCATGGTTTTCAATTTACGATTTATGATTTGATTATTATTGATTATTTGGGTTGTAATTTAAGGACCCTCTGGGACTTTGGTTTTAAATTTGGTTATTTATTTATTTATTTTACTTTATGGATTTATACCTGCTGGTCGTAGGAAATTCAGTTTTCAAAAAGTTAAAGTAATTTCTAAACGCATGATTACCTAGACTATTTTATTAAAGCTTTCACAACGAGGGATGTTTCAAAACAAATGTTTTAAATGAATAAAGACGACTTCCTAAGTTCTGACAAAGGTTTACTAAAGATAATAACATGGAATGTTTTCATCGTAACAACGAGGTTTCAAAAACACTATTGTGTGACATTGCCAGATACGGCCATAACGTTTAAGCCGGGTTTGGGGTTTAAGCCGAATCAATTGGAAAAAAAATAAAGCCTTAACCTTGTGCAAAGGGCTTAAGTTCAGAATGGGCCTACTTGTCTGGTGGTTAAGTGGAGTGTTGGAGGTCCAGTGTTCAATTCTCTGTGATGGCGTGGAGACAATATTTTTGCTCCAATTTCGGCTAAGAGTTGTGCTGGGGAAAAATTCCGAGTAGTTGTGTTTTAATGGGTTAATAGGGAGTGATTTTAGGAGATAACTGGGGAGAGGTTATCAGAAAATAATCTGATTATCTTTTTGTTGCAAAAAAACAAATAGTAGAGTTTCGGTTTTCTCTCTAATTCCCCAAACTTTTTCTGACGTTTTCTTCTTCTTTTTTCCCTCCTCTGCCGATTCTTTCCCCTAGCTGCTGCCAAAATTTCCATTATTTTTTCCCCTTCCGTTTCTTTCTTTTTTTTTCCAATTGATTCGGTTGTTCATTGTTGGTTGCGCGTATTCGATAAGTAACGGTTTTGTCTATTGTTAATCGTTCTTGGTTAATCTCTAAAATGGGGATTCCTTTTTGGTGTTTAGGAGTTAATCAAGGGGCTGATGGTTTTGAATCAACGCTGTGATTATGCGAAGTCGTGGTTACTCAAGCGAGGTAAGGGTTTTGCTAGGTTTTTAGTCGAGTTCCCTCCGAAATTGGTTGATTAAAAATGAATTAAGTGATTAATCTGGAGATATGTTGGTCAATTTTTAGGTTCTAGAGGCTTAAGAGTGCTTACGCATCAGAAACAATACAAGGTGTGTACCCGAAATGCAGAAAACGGGATTCGGCGAAAAGCCAAAATTGCTTGCTGTCGAGAAATAAGAGAAATAAGAGAAAATGATGCGAAAAATTGTAGAGAAAGGAAATAAGGGTGTTATAAACTTGGAAATAAACATTTTGCACTAAAATAGTTTTGGACAACAGCAGTAGTTTAACTTTGAAAAATATCAAAAATGGTGGGAATTGAGTTAGAGGTTGAATAAAATATGAAATTAAATTTTATTGAGTCTAGTTTTTAATGGAAGAAACAGTGTAAGCAATGGAATTGTAAATCATGATATATAATAAATTTTGTGAGACAAGGTCAGAATGATTTCAGGTTCCCCTATTCTGACTTAGGAAAATCATCAAAAATTGTAAAAAAATAATTAGGGTATTAAATTTATATGTTTAAATTTTTATTGAGTCTATTTTCAAGAGAAATAAACGGAAACATCATCTAAATTCTGTACTAAGAGATAAATAATTTTTATTAAGGAAAGGCTGAAGCTGTCAAATAGCAGAATAGAGATAACTTTAAAGATTTTACTGTACTTATTTGATAAACTATATATTCTGAAAATTTTATGGTAGAAAGGTATTTGAGTCTAGTTTCAAAAACATCAAGCGGATCTTAATTTGGAATTCAGTAGCTCAAGATATAAACAATTTAGTGATGATGACTCAAGTAGACATCTTTGAATGAACATATAAGTAAATAGTGAAAACATATATGAGTATTGAGCTAGCATGGGTTATTTTAAAAATGGATCACACGGCCAAGGCCAATTTGGGCCGAGTGGGCCACAAGGGTGTGTGGGCCCACACGGGCAGATTAGATGGGCATGTGGGCCCATTTTTACCGAAATGTTTTTAAGGTTGCATGGGTCGCCCAAGTTGACTGTGAACCTACTGTAGGGTCGGTAAGCGCTACTTAGACCCCTAAATGTGTGAAATTGATTGAATGATATCTGTACTGAGCATGTTAATATCTGAACTTAATTTATGTACTGAAATTGCATAATAGCATATCATCCATTGTATGTTCCATTGCATTGGGTTGGGGGTTGTTATTCGGAGGAAGTGTACTGAAAGGCTTTAAGCCTAATTTCTTCGCAAACTTTCACCGCAAACTACTCTTTTGTGCCGCATTCGGTACTACTTGGACTGTAGGGATGGGTGGGTTGATTATATCCCTACATGGAGTGTAGGGTTGGACGGAGATGGTGTGTAGAGGCTGGTTGGGTAGGATTTTGTTACTGCATAACTTTTATCACTCATCGATATCGTGATGGGCTAAGGCCCTCTTCGCATTTTTAACATTTATCTTGAGATAGGCTAAGGCGCAAACCATCATCGATCTCGAAAAGGGCTTAGGCCCAAGACTGTTCAACTGTGCACTATGAATACTGATTGTTTGTTTGTTTCTGCGGGATTACACACTAAGTTTACGTAAACTCACCCTTTTTGTTTAATGTGCATAGGTAATCCCCAGACTTAGACGGATCGGTGCGACGGAGGACTCAGCGGTGACCACAGTACTTTTTGGACTTTATGGTTTTCAATTTACGATTTATGATTTGATTATTATTGATTATTTGGGTTGTAATTTAAGGACCCTCTGGGACTTTGGTTTTAAATTTGGGGTTTTATTTATTTATTTTACTTTATGGATTTATACCTGCCGGTCGTAGGAAATTCGATTTTCAAAAAGTTAAAGTAATTTCTAAACGCATGATCACCTAGACTGTTTTATTAAAGCTTCTGCAACGAGGGATGTTTCAAAACAAATGTTTTAAATGAATAAAGATGACTTCCTAAGTTCTAACAAAGGTTTACTAAAGATAATAACATGGAATGTTTCCATCGTAACAACGAGGTTTCAAAAACACTATCGTGTGACATTGCCAGATACGGCCATAATGTCTAGGCCAGGTTTGGGGTGTTACATATTATCTATTTTCATATCTATTTCTCGATCATAATCTTCCAAGCATTAAACGTGGAAAACACATCACTTTTTTTCTTTAGGAAGAATGCCCAAACTTTTCTAGAAAAATATCAATGATCGTCAGCATATAATTAACGCCACCCCTCGAGGGCATTCTAAATGGTTTCCAAAGATGAGAATGAATATAATCCAGTGTTCCCTTCATGTTATGGGTTCCTCTGGTGAATCAAACTCTCTTTTGCTTCTCAAAAATGCAGTGCTCACAGAACTTCAATTTGCCAATGCCTTGTCCATCAAAAAGACCTCTTTTGCTTAATTATGTCACGCCACTCTCACTCATATGCCTTAGACGCATATGCCAAAGTCTAGTAACATCATCATTTGACAAGGAAGAGGAAGCGATGACTGCATCACCAGTAATAGTTGAACCCTGCAAAACATATAACTTGGCAGCCTTACTCTGCCCTGTAACACCCTAAGTAGGGCCTAAGAGTTTTACGGGTATTTTAGGAAATTTAGCCTTAGAGTGTTCGAAATTTTGTGACATGGCATACCGACATTGTTTTTAATTATGATTTTTAGAAAATTAAATTAATTTCTGAAAATGAGTTTTAAATACCTTTAATTTTGAAAATAGGACTGATTTGTAAAAGAGTCAAAATTAAGAGTTTTTATGAAGAAATTTGACCAAATGTCCAAAATCAACCTAAAAACCCATTTTCCAAATATTTGTCACGTCAACTTCTTCTTCCCCATATTGGTGTCATCCATTTGTTTTCCCTTTATTCTCCCAATCAATTTTTACTTCTAATTCCTAATCCTCTTTAATTTCTATCACCCTTGAACTTTAAACCTTTATAAAAACCAAGAAAATCACCCAAAAGCTTCATCATCTACATCATCTTCTCCAAACGTGGGTTTTTCCAAATTAGCGTCAAAGCTCATTTTTCTTCCATCGAAGGTAACCATTCGACTTCTTATGAGTTTTAAATGATAACTAGTCCTTTAAGCTGAATTTTTAGCCATTGAAATGCATGTTTTAAATAAAAGCCAAAAATCGTGTCTTTAATGGTGAATTTTAGGATTTTGCATAAAAACGTGGTTTCAAAGTGTTTTTCAATTAGTTTTAACATGAATAGAAGGTTTCTAGACTTACTTTAAAGTTTCGTTAAAGATTTCTTGAGTTTTAATGAATTTTCAAAAAATAGCCATAAAACATGTCGAAAAAGCCGATATATTGAATTGAATAGTTTTGTGTAGTTTAAAGGTTGAGAATTAGTCTTAGGTGAATTATAAGATGAATGGAATTTGTTTTAGGTGAAATATTAAGTATAAATCGAGATATTCGAATTTAAAGTTTATTATGTTATAAGTTACGATTACATGAGAACTAAGTTTAAGCTTATGTTCTGTATGCTTGTAATAAGTCCTTGGCTGATTTTTGGATGTTTTATTGTGTGAATTTGTTGTGTTGAAGTTCTAGATTCGATAGAACCTTCTACAAGTAGAGATAAAGGCAAGGAAAAGCTAGTTTGAGCTTTTGGCTTTTTGGTGAAAGCGTAATTGGTGAGTGTTTGAGATAATTTCTTGTGGACATGATTCAATGCATTATTTGGGAATTTAGTTGTAGCCTAAACCCCTACTCTAAATTCTTAGTGTAAGCTTTCTCATACCTATGTTTATCTTGTGAATTATGTACTTATGTGATTGTGAATATGTGATATGTGGATATGATAACTATTGTGAAAGTGCAAATGTGTACATATTATGTATATGTTAGTGACAGTGTTTTGCTAAAGATGCAAATATACAGTGATTGTGCATGGATAGTCGGTAAGTGATATGTGTTTGATTTTAGATATTTTGGCCTTGTGATTATTGAAAGTGTTGGATATAGTTGGCATGCCATAGGATTGTGAGTACTCACCTATATGTACAATAATTTTGGGCATTGAGGCCTTGGGACATGTTGGAAGGATAAGGGAATGTAAGCTAAGCTCCATTCAACGGGACAAGTGAGGGGAAATAAGGAGAGTGTTAGCTTTGTGCTTCACTTTTGGGACATGTTTGACTCTATGAGTCTATGTTTGGTGTGTTGCAGATCTGTGTATCCAATGAGTGATGATAGAGCTCACTTTTATGTTTCATAGCTCAAGTGCCAAATTATCTTAAAATGTATATATGATATATGCCTAAATGAGTATGTGGTTGCTATGCAAATTATCTTAAACTATCAACATGTGTGTGTTGTGATATGTGTTTATGTGACATGTGACCTTTATGTAATTTATCTATAAACCTGTTTTTGAGTATTGCAATATATGCTTGAATGTTATGCGATTATATAGGTATTGCGATATGTACTTGAACATTATGTAATTATACGCGTAATGTGATATATGCTTAAAAGTGAATATGTTTACCATGTAAAAGAGCTAGTAATAATGCATGAGTAAGTATAATATGACATTAGAAATGGAACTATTGAGGTTATGTTATATGGTTGTTTCATTGATGCTTGATGAATTGTTTGCATTGTGGTTATTTGGAGCATTCATTGAGCTTCTTAAGCTCACCCACTCCCTTCTTAAACTTTGTAGATTAGTTGTGTGCCTGTGTGAGCGGTGTGGCTTTCCAAGGGGTGATCCAAGCAAGTCCTTTTTCATTATTCGTAGGTTTTTATTATTTGGTTATGTTTTTGGAATAAGGCAATGTGGTAGTCTTTGTGCTAATATTGGACATGATATTTTGAGTTGTCTCCATGGTTTAATTACTCTTAGGATTTTGGGATTTGTTTCGTAATATGTTAACTATTGCTCTTATTTGCTTTTGATGTTATTATTATGACCGTTTCGGTGTTTATTTGATGATGATATGATAGCATGTTGAACCGGTACAAATTCGAATGGCTTATATGCTTAAAAATGTTGTATTTTTGAGGTCTAGAGCAGAGGTATCGATAATCGGGTTTTAAACTCGATACCTCTGTGTTTTGAAATGTGCAGGAAGTCGGGATAGAGATTTGGTATCGATACCTTTTCTTGAGTATCGATACTTAGGGTAAATTTATCAATACTTCACGAAAGGTATCGGTATTTTTCGAGACTTTGGGTTTTTAATAGAGAAACATAATGCAATTTTGGTACCAATTTTTCAAGCGGTATTGATACCTCTTGAGCAAAATATCGATACCATGTCTTTAGTATCGATACCTACGTTGATGTTTTGAGATTTTGCTAAAACGGACCATATGCAGCTTATTTATTATTTTAAGGCTATTTGATATATGTTAGCATGTAACGAGGATAACTAAAGCTTAAGATAAACTCTAAACCTGTACGAATGTTAAAATGGAAGACATTTTGTTAAGAATGAGCTTTTATGTAACACCCCAAACCCGGCCTAGACGCTATGGCCGAATCTGGCGTGTCACATTGAAATGTCTTTCGAAAGTTTGTCTTGTTGGTAAAAATTCGCTTCAAAGTTTAAAAAACCTCTTTATTATTGTTTAACAATTTATTTAGTCAAACGTGTGCCTTATTAGCTTCTTTGGTTATAGTAAGTTGATTTAAATTCGCGGAAGCTTTTGAAAAATTAATATCCAAATTTTCGTGTCTTTGAAAACAGTAATTATTTTGAAAACTCGTATTTTCTAAACTAGCAGTTTAAAAATAAGTAACAGAGCCCAATTAAAAACTTAAGCAAATACCAATGGCCTTATTACATAAACAAAACCCAACATAAATTCTAGATTTAAGTAAAAGCAAGTATAAAACAGTTGCAGTTGTGTGGCCACCTCCGAGTCCCTCACAGCACCAAATCGCCTATGGCTGAGGATTACCTGCACAGTAAAAGGGAAGGATGAGTTTACGAAAACTCAGTGTGTAATCCCTTATCAGTCAGTCAGTATATAACAATATTTGTAGTAACAGTCTGGGCCTGAGCCCTATTCAGTAACAGTGCAGTGTGGGCCTTAGCCCATTACAGTAACAGTGTGGGCCTAAGCCTAATACAGTATCAGTACGGTGCAAGTATGCAACCCACCCCAATCCAGCCAACACACCACCCGTACCAACCAACACACCATGTGGGGATAAAATCGACCCACCCAGCCAGCACACCAATATCGCAGCATAGCTGCCAGTAATAATAACGCAGCAGAGCTGCCAGTAACAGTATATGTGGCAACGCCACCAGTAACAGTGAATGTGGCAGAGCCACCAGTACAGTACTTCCTCCATATCAGAATCCCAACCCCATGCAGTATGTCATGTCATAAATAGTTCGTGTATGCAAAGTGTCCTACTCAGTACAGTCTTACAAATAACATACAATCATCAGTCAACCTACCTCTAGGGGTAAAATGGTCATTTCTATCTATTAGGGGTATAATAGTAATTTTACCCTTTAGGGGTATTTTGGTCACTTTACTTATTTTGGGGTCTCGGTGCAGATAACGACCTCTCCGAAGGTCTACAGTCGCCTCAAGCGACACAAATAACCTAAATGGTCATAACGGTGTAAATGGGCCCAAGGTCCACTATTCGGCCCAAGTGGGCCTACACGCTCATGTAGCCCATTTAGCCCAAATTCAGTCACGACTATGCGAACTACATAGCCCAGTCCAGTATCTGCCACTTATCGTAGATTTTATCCGTGTGGGGCCCACGAGCCCATCGGGCCCACACGGCTCATTTCAGCCAAACGAGGCCCATATCGACCCAAGAGCACGAGAACGCTCGTGGTGGCCTTTACAGTCTATCGCTCACGATTTTTTGGCTCGGTTTACGACACGAGCAATTGCACACTCGTGAGGCCTCAAATGCCGAAGTTTCGGCTTTTCGGCTTTTGCCGATTCACAAAAGAGAGGGGTGTGACTACACACCTGTTTACGAAACCGCTCCAAGTTCCACGAGCACCCAACCTAGATTCAAACATGACCCATGTTAGCCCTTTAATCGTTAGGGTAAAACACCCTCTTATGGACACTTAATCCAAACCACCATCCTTACCTTGCTTGAATGAGGCAACTTTAGTCCTCCAAAACCGCTAACCAGAAGTGATCACACGCCTTTATGGTTTATCTGTACCACAACACCGATTTCTTAAACCAAGATAGGCCATATAAGTGGCCTCAATTCATAAATATCAAACTTGCAGAACATAGGGATATTCGGCCTATACACAGAAGGGCCAAGATGACTCTTTTACCTTAACAGAACAATGAACGAAAATGTTTTGATTGCTTCAGTCACTTGCACCCCTTCACTCCACTGAAGCCCCTAGCACCCAACAAACTGCCACATCGCAAGGAAAACAAGAATCGCAAAAGAACACGTGAGAAGAAACACTCGGCTTTTGGAAAAGATAGAAGAAAACGGATTGAACACATAAAGAAACAACAAAGAATCAAAGGAGGGAACTTATGAGTACCTACCGATTCGTCAGAACTCTTACATGACTAAAACCGCAACACCACTGCAGAGTATAGAGGCAGTCGGCCAAAACCCACAAACAAAAGAACACCGAAAGAAAGAAAAATAGAGGAATAAAAGAGGGATGTATAATTTGGTCAAAAGAGGGTACAGATTTAGGAAGAGGAGAAGAGAGAAAAGAAAAGAATAGTTGCTCACAATGACAACTATTGACCGAAAAGAAGGGACTTTTGATGGCTAAGGCGCAACA
Organism: Gossypium sturtianum; assembly: GCA_025698515.1. Lineage (NCBI taxonomy): Eukaryota > Viridiplantae > Streptophyta > Magnoliopsida > Malvales > Malvaceae > Gossypium > Gossypium sturtianum. The sequence goes on from CM046952.1 coordinate 36,116,664, forward strand.
ACCAAAAATAATTCTGAAGAACCAAAAGCCGATAAATGGGAGGAAAGAAAAGAGAATTCGACAACTGCTAGACCAAAGTCAAAAATGACTAACAATCCCCCCAGTCGAGTTGTCAAAGTTTGAGTTCCCCCAAACGGCACAACACCTCCTCTTACTCAAATTCCTTGATTTTCTCTTTGAATCTCTCCCCTTATCCCTCCTTGAATCTCTCCATGACCAGTTCAAACACCATTCAAGTTCTATTCAAACTCCTCCTTAGCTGTGTTTCAATCCAACTCTACTACATCCACAGCTCATGCAGCAAAATAAATACCCCATTGCACAACCCAGGACTTGAACCTCAGACTTCACAGTTGCACAACACGCCACCTTGCCACTAGTCCACCAACTCTTCTTATGTCACAAACAAGCACTAAAATTTATAAATCCTACATGCTAGTTTCTAGATTCATTTAAGAGAAAAACTAAAAATTTTGCAAAAGCCCAGACTTGAACCCAGGCTTCTCACACAGCCCCAAACTCACCTAAATCACTTAGCCATTAAAGCAAACAAGCAATTTGTGTCAGAACATGAAAAATTAAAGACCCTATATTTTTGGGGCATTACATTTTACTTATAGTATTTGACATGAGACAGTGGTGTGGCACCTTGATATTCAGGCTTGGCGACCAGGCTAGGTATGGGGTGTTACATGCCCTTTCATCACAACGAGGGAACCCTTGCTAATCTTTAGAACCCTATTTTCAGTTGTGTAGTTGTACCCTTTTGAATCAAGAGTACTCAACAAAATCAAATTTCTCTTCAATTTTGGTCCATGTTGTACGTTACTAAGTGTTCTGACGACTCCATCGAACATATTAATTTTGATTGTACCAATACCTGCGATTCTACATGAAGCATTATTTCCCATCAAAACAACACCTTTAGACATTGTTTCATATGTTGTAAAACCAATCCCGATTGGGACTCATATGGAAGGTGCAACTAGAATTGAGCATCCACCCCTCGCTCACTTTAGAGTTGTTAACAAAAACAACTAAGAGTTCACCATTGTTGTAGTCTTCTACTACATCAACTTCATCATATTGTTCTAGTTTGTTTTCCCTTTTGATTCATAACCTCCCTTTTGATCTTATTTTGCAACTTATAGCACTCAAACTTAATGTGCCCTTTCCTCTTGTAGAAGTTATAGGTTTTACCTCTATTTGAAGATCTTGATCTACCCTTAGATTTACTATAAGGATTTCATTCCTATGTCCTCCCACGATTATCATCAATATTTCGTTCTTATCTCCCATGAACAATGAGACCCTATCCCTGAAAGTTAGATCCAACCACAAGATACTTCATCTTATCATATGAGGATAAAGAAGCATAGACTTCATCAATTGTGAGAGATTTGCTACTATACAAATCATATCTCTAAAAGTTGAATAAGACAGGGGTAATGAGCATAGTAGAATTAACCTTAAATCTTCTTTATCATACTGAACCTCCTTGGCCTCTAAGTTCGAGACTATTTCTTTAAACACAATTAAGTGTTCGAGCACATGCACACCTTTTTCCAAACGATGAGAATAAAGACGCTACTTCAGATGCAACTTGCTAGTTGGGGTTTTCAACATGCATAGCTTCTCCAGCTTTGCCCATAATGCAGCGGCAGTCTTTTCCTTCAACACGTCCTGTAGAATTTCATTCGACAGATGCAAATGTAATTATGTTAAAGCCTTTCGATCTTTACGCTTCTTCTTTTCAGGTGTCAATGTCGAAGGCATTTTATTTAACCTAGCAGGATATCTTCCGAATCCATCTACGTAAGAACTGCCTGCATCTTTACCTGCCATAACACGAACTTGGTGTTGCGATCCAATAGCGAAATATCATACTTCATTGTCGCCATTACCGTGATCGAGACAAGTAACTTGAAAAGTTTTGGTACCAGTTTGTTATAATAGACATCGATAATGACAATAGAATGATCACAAAATAAGAAAAATAAGAACACACAAATTTAGCATGGACATCTTTTCGGGAAAAATCACGTGTAGAGGAGAAGAAATTCACTAATGTTGAAAAAAGAATGATACTAGAGGAGTTTTGACTACATCTATTTAAGGGTTGAAAAACCTTATTCTAATCAATGTCAAATAGAAGAAGTGTAGTTCTATATGAATTCTCGGTCTCTTGCCCCCACAAATCTCCTTATTTTACCACTGTATTTATTTCTTTAATAAGTGACGGGATTTGGGTCACACAAACTCTAACAATTCGAAAAATGAGAAATTCAAATAAATTTTTAGAATTGTAAATTCATATAAAGTGTTTGGCCTTATTGGGAATATAATGTGCTTAGAGGTAGACAAGGTGAATCAAGGAAGGTCTAGGCTTGCAAACACAAGAAGAACTATGGGGGAGTCAAAGTTTGTATTCTAAGAGGCTCTCCAACAATTTGTCTTTAATTTCATTAGCTTATTGGTGAGTTTCCGCTTTGTATAAGAGCACATGGTCCTTCTCAGGTTGGCTGATGTGTCCTTAATATGATCATGCTTAAGGTCACTATATATGTTACCATGCTTTCGATTTCATTGCTTGTCAAGTTATGATGTTTACTTGTAGCACTATGATAAGTGTTGCTTAAGAGTATTGGAGTATGAGTTTTTTGAGTTGCTTATTCCTCGAGCTTTAGATTTATTATGTTAGGTCAGTATAACAAAAATCTCAAAAGAATTTTCAAAATATTATTTAAAAAAAAAAATCAATAAAATTTTCCCAAAGTTTGAAAGTATCACAAAAATAAAAAATAAAAAAAATCAAAAATTTAAAAAATTTAAATAAAAAATTTCCAAAATTTATATAATATTTTCTAAAAAAATTCTAAAGCATTTTTATTAATATTTTTCTTTGAAAGAAACTTTCAAATGTATATGCTCTCAAATTTACACGCCCTAATTTGAAATCTAGTCAAATTATTAACAAAGTTTTACTTGATTTTCTTAAATTATTTTAATTTAACTCAAACAATTTTATCGTATCTTTTCCTTCAACTTGATTCAAAAAATTTTAAATTGAGTTTGGTTGATAAAATAAGAATCCTCAACTTGATTAACTTGAATTTTTTTACTCGATTCAATCGAGCATTATCCCAATTCAGTTTATAATATATATATATATATATACACAAAAGGAGGAAATTTTGAGCCAAATAAAACTCATAATGCACAATTGTTATTTGTTTTTAAATAAATTAAATCAATTAAGAGATAAATCAAAAATTAAATCATTTTACAACTTTTTAATATGGATATCATATTCTTTAAGAATTATTTTATCTTTAACCATGATATAAACAACAAATAAAAGATATAATCCTTATCGGTCAGTCATCTGAAGAAACCATAATCTAGAAGAAATTTGTTATTGACACTATAACAATGGATCACCTCAAAATCATTCAGTATAAGTTCATAAAGTTCAAAAGGGCATAATTAAGAAACTCTTCAATAGTTTTGAAGGAATTTAGAATCCTAGGATAGTTCTCAAGAAATTCTCAAAAGCTACCACCTAATCTTAATTCTTAAAAGAAATGAGATCAAATATCTTCTTGAAAATCAAGTCTAGAAGGGCCTTGAAGCGGAATCATCCAAGATCAAGTTTTGAAGATCCTTGGATCAAAGCTCTATTAAATTTAATCATGTCAACACAAAGGAGATCAAACTTGTTTTCAAGATTAAGTCTCGACAATCCTTGAAGTAGATTGTATCAATACAAGGTCAATTCTAAACAACCCATTGGATTGAAGCTCCACTGAAAAGAAGACTCAAAGGATTTATCCAAAAATTGTAACCTTAACATTTTAATAATAAAATTCTTTCTTTTGTCTCCAATTTATGTGCAAATTTGTAGCATGCTTGGTGAGACAATATTTGACCTTCATCTATTTTATTTAAGGATCAAGTTCATTAGAGTTACAATGGATCCCAAGGTTTTGAAGTGAATCTTGGGTCTCTATTAGAGATGATAAAGATAGGCACACCATGAAGTCACACTATCTCGTTGATATATAACTCTTCATACTTGTCTAACATATAGTCGGCCTTGATAGGTAAAAAATGGGTAGATTTCATCAATCGATTAACTGTTATCCAAATTGCATCCTTTTTTTGGTGAGTGGTAAAACAACCATGACATCCATGGTAACATGATCTCATTTCCATTTAGGTATCACGATTGGTTTCAATAATCACGATGGAACTTGATGTTTGACCTTCACTTGTTGGAAAGTTAAGCATTTGTCGCAAATTCAACTATGTCATGTTTCATACCGGGCCACCATTAGTAAGCCTTTAGGTTTTAATACATTTTACTACTACCAAAGTGCATAGCGTAAGTGTAACACCCCCAAACCCGGCCTATTCACTACGACCGAATCTGGTTATGTTAGTGAAAATATGTTTCTTTACCTAGAATTTAATACATGAAAATTTATTATCTTTGGAAAATTATGTCCACAAAAATTATTAAATGATACAAGCTTGATTTGAATTAAAACTTTATTATAAGTTGGTATGATACTAATCATTTATAAAAATATTTCTAAGTCTAGTATAAACTTCAACAATAATAAATAAAGTACTTTAAAACGAAAGTGGCTCTTATTACATCCAATATATACCCAAACTGATAATATAAAATAATTAAATCAAATAAAACATCTACTGCATAAAATCTGCTTCTGCATGGGCCACCTTGTATCCACTCCAACCCGTCCACTAATCACGACTCTCCTGCGATGATGGATAAATAATTGGGTGAGTCACAATGACTCAGTGTGTAAGTTAACCACTGAAATCCACCCACATGCTTAGCCACATAATATCCCAATTATCAAATGCAACAAGTAATATATATATCATTTTAACAATTACCACAATCTGGGCTTGGCCCACATTCAAATCATACTCAAATCTTTGGGCTAGGCCCATTTCTCAATAAACCACATATCAACTGGGCTTGGCCCATTTCCACGTATGTTCCCAAAACATACCTAACCACATGTCATATTGGGCTTGGCCCATTCCATATCATTTTATAAAGAAACAATGCAACATGATACCCAACCCAAACCTAGGGTCCATCCGCTACACACCCCCTTATCCAGCCTACCACACACCAGGGGACTATCGAGTCACCCTCTCCTTTTTCCTCCAAAAAGGCAACCAATGCCATCCACGATGTAGCGTATAGCTAACATCAAACCACGATGGAGCACACCAGCAATCCATCAAGCCACGATATGGCATAAAGCCGATATCAATCAAGGTAACCACGCGAACTAAATCGCAAAGATCCACAACGCGACCTCGATCGGCGCCAATCCACGATGTAGCACAAAGTCGACATCAACCACGTGCTCAAGTACACCCGTACCTTCTTTTCATAACCCACCCATGCACATGCCACATAAAATATAATCATGATCATGCATGCACATGCTTATTAATGTCCATAAACATACTCATAAACAAATAATCACACCGCAATAGATCCGATACTAACTCGGGTCATCGCTATACCCTTTAGGGGTATATATGGCACATTTATTACTGCACTTGTTAGTAAAACATATAACACATAAAACCCGAAACAAAGTGGGTTAGTTACACACCTTATTACTAGGAGTTCTAGACTCTCGATCCTCGACACTATCGTCTCAGCGAAACTACGGCTTTACGCTACGCTTTCTTCTGTGTTGGCCCACACCACGTGGCCAATCTCGAGCAACAGAAACGGATCTCTTTTGAACTTTGGGACGGAGCTTTCCCTTGCCCACCTTGGACCGGTATTCGCCTCCATCGAAAGTCACTTAATCGGATAAACAGGTTAAACCTCCGGTCATAAACTAAATGTTGAACCTTTACCAAATATTGCTTACCAAAATATCCTCAATCCCGGAGAATTGATCTATGTTCCTAACTATCCTTGCTCCTCAAGGCTGATTTGATTTCCAATCAAATCTCGGGACTCTGAATGGTCCTTTTTGCAACCGACCACACCCTAAAACGCATAAATGATTAGCCTTAATAGCCTTCGGCTTTCGAATACTAAAAGAATAATTACAACATGGATCTTTACCACCACTTACCGAATCGACTACCAACGATTGAGGAGAAGAATCCAAGAGATCCACACCTAGAATTCGGCCAAGGGCAAACTAATAAAAGAGGAGAAATTTCTGGCTACCAAGGGATTAAAATAAAAGAATTATTTGGCTACAAAGGCCAAAGGAGAAATCGGCACACCAAGAGGGAGAGGCAAAAGACTTGATGAACAACTAGCACTCCCCCTCCCTATTTATAGCATTCGGCCAACCCCCTTGAAGTCTCCAAAATTTGGCCAACACTTCACTAATTTAATTCCACTTGAACACTTCACTAATAATCCAATAATAATTCTTTTAATCTTCATAATATCCTTGATTATCTCCTATAATAATCCTAAAAACTCATATTATTCTTAATATTCCATTATCATTAAAAAAACAAATAACTAATAATAATTCCACTTAATCTAAATAAATAATAATAAATAATAAATAATTATCCCATAATTATTTAAAATAATAAACTAACAAAGCTACCCCTCCAAATTAATTTAAAAACTAACCACTAATCTAATCTCGTTAAAATACTCCTACAATTATCCTATTATCTAAAATAAATAAAGAAAAATAAAACCCACCCTTATCACTCCAAATAGAAATAAAACAAAATTAATCTTAATCTTTATCCCCACCTGCAGGGTTCCATGTGCCGTCCATCCTTCAAATTTGCTACAAAAATCAAAATAAAAACAACACCCCAAATTGTTGCCCATAGGTCTCGAACACAGGTCCTGGGAAGCAAACAACCAAGTAGTGCCCAGGCCATTCGGCCACTTTGATTTTATGCCATAAAGCCACCCATTTTATTTTTAAGGCCTTCATACTACAAATCCATATCCGCATAAAATAAAACATGCCAAAATGTTGCTTCCACCCTCGGCCGCGACCGCACAAAGCCCCTTCTCAAGTAGCGCCTTAGCCACTCCGCCCACCGCCTTTCATGTCCCTAAGCCACACCATTTAATTTTTAAACCCTTCCTACGCCAGCCCCATAACCGCATATAAAATAAAACACCAAAATGCCGCTTCTACCACTCGAACCAAAGCCCTCACCATCCTCTAGCGCCTAAGTGGCGCGACGGCACCACTTTGCCAATGCCTTTCTTGTGCCTTAAACTCCACAAAATTATTTTAAGGCCTTTCTACCCTATTTCCCTCTTATTACCCTAAAATTTAAAAATTTTCTAAGGCATCCCTTGCCTTCTAAGGTTCTCCAAAACCCCTAAAAATTCTCCCAACATGACCATAGCCTACTAAATGCTCGAGTTATGCTCCAAACGCATAACCCCTAAATCAGGGTGTTACAATTCTACCCTCCTTAAAATAATTTCGTCCTCGAAATTACTTTACTAACAAACGTCCATACAACCCATCTTACCACTTTACGCTTATGTCGCAGCACTCTGATCTTACTAAGGTTATTGTACCTACACAATCTCTAAGTTCATGCTAAAAACACCTCTCTTAGCAACACAGAAAAGGCTAACTCGTAATGAAACAAAGTAATTAAAGCATGTACCAAAGCAAAGGAGCTTACCTAATATCACATCCTTGGTTGACTCTCACTAGAACCATTCCTTCCATGACTTGAACCACGACCCCTCGTTGCTTGAGGACAATTCTTAACTAAATGTGCCTTAGATCCGCACCGAAAGCATTCTTTACTATTTCCCCAACACTCTCCTGTGTGAGGTCTTCCACATCGAACACAAGAACGACTCAGATCCATTGGTACAAGTGCACTTACGGGGTTCTCGGTCCTTGGTCTTTTCTCGGATATTACCAACCGATCATGACGGTCCAATATTTCTCTTATTCTCGCTCCTATTCTTTTCTCGGTTTTCCTTATAGTCTTCTTAACCTCTTCAACGATCCGAGCTTTCTCCACTAGCACCGCAAAGTCTCTCTCCTCTGCGAGCAATCAAGATTCGAAGTTCATCTCGCAATCCGCCCTCAAACCGGACGCACCTCTCATAATCGGGTGGCCACAATTCCCTTAGCATACTTGGACTAAGTCGCACGAATTCCGCTTCGTACTCACCTATCGACTTACTTCCTTGTACTAGATTTAGAAACGCTTTCCTTTGCGAGTCCAAATAATCGGCTCCTACGTACTTTCCTTCAAACTTAACCTTAAAGAAGTCCCAATCTGTCGATCTGTTTGGTACACTTTGCTTGACAATGAGCCACCAACGATAAGCTTCATCGCGAAGCAACGAAACAAAGACCCTTCACTTTTCTTCATTGGTGCACCCAAATCGTCCCATGATTCTTTCGATTGCTTCTAGCCAATACTCCGCTACGTTCGGAGCTACTCGGATATTCCTCTAAAGATCTCACTCCGTTCAATCGAGCCTTCCGACACCGACTTTCGAGTTCCATTTCCTCTACTAGCTCCTGCTACACGTTCTAAAATTCGTAACATGGCCCGCGACACTGCGTCATCTTCTTCTATCTGATCTTGCCCTTCTACGTCCACAGCTGGCGGCACTTCACTTTCTGACTCATGGCCAGATCCTATCGGTTCCGATGCGGCCATTCTACCTCTACCGCGTCCCCTAGAGTTCATCTCTATCGTCGCGATTTAATCTGTTTAAAAAGTTTTATGCATTAGCAATTATTGTTTCACTATTTTATCCACGAGCAATTTTATGCAATGAAGTTTCCGAGAGTAGTTCTTTCGAGCAATCAAGTTTCCTTCCCTACCCAGGGGTAATTTCGTCATTTTCCTATAGGGGTATTTTTTTAGAAATTTTAAAACTAAGGGTTTTAAAACAGTGAGGCAAATCTCTTCCGGGTTTTAATAATGGGTTTAGCCTATGAACAAGTCCTCTTGGTTAAGGTGAACCGTAGCTACGCACTGTAGGATTCCAAATAAGAGGAGGTGAGTCACGAGGGCCGCTTAAGTACCGTGCTCTTCCTGATCCACTCCTGACATGCGCACAATGGTTGCCACACCTTAACTCTCGACTTAATCACGGGTTTGTTTGGTAATTTTAAGTCTTATGCATATGTTTGAGTAGACTAGTCCTAGGGTTCAATAGATCCTAGTTCACTAATCTACGAGCCCAACTAAGCCCATAACAGTTCATAATAGTAAAGCACTTCAAAAGTCCAAGTACTTACAGTGGACTCGGGCGAGGTACAAGTGCCATGCCGAAAACCTGAAATATTTCTTAAAAGCCCATTTTGAAAATGTTTTGGGCCCAAAACCCTCAAAGCCGAGTTTTGAACCGGCTCGATACTAAATCAGTAACACCCCAAACCCGGCCTATTCACTACGACCGAATCTGGTTATGTTAGTGAAAATATGTTTCTTTACCTAGAATTTAATACATGAAAATTTATTATCTTTGGAAAATTATGTCCACAAAAATTATTAAATGATACAAGCTTGATTTGAATTAAAACTTTATTATAAGTTGGTATGATACTAATCATTTATAAAAATATTTCTAAGTCTAGTATAAACTTCAACAATAATAAATAAAGTACTTTAAAACGAAAGTGGCTCTTATTACATCCAATATATACCCAAACCGATAATATAAAATAATTAAATCGGATAAAACATCTAATGCATAAAATCTGCTTCGCATGGGCCACCTTGTATCCACTCCAACCCGTCCACTAATCACGACTCTCCTGCGATGATGGATAAATAATTGGGTGAGTCACAATGACTCGAGGTGTAAGTTAACCACTTTGAAATCCACCCACATGCTTAGCCACATAATATCCCAATTATCAAATGCAACAAGTAATATATATATCATTTTAACAATTACCACAATCTGGCTTTGGCCCACATTCAAATCATACTCAAATACTGGGCTAGGCCCATTTCTCAATAAACCACATATCAATCGGGCTTGGCCCATTTCCACGTATGTTCCCAAAACATACCTAACCACATGTCATATTGGGCTTGGCCCATTCCATATCATTTTATAAAGAAACAATGCAACATGATACCCAACCCAAACCTAGGGTCCATCCGCTACACACCCCTTATCCACCTTACCACACACCGAGGGACTATCGAGTCACCCTCTCCTTTTTCCTCCAAAAGGCAACCAATGCCATCCACGATGTAGCGTATAGCTAACATCAAACCACGATGGAGCACACAAAGCAATCCATCAAGCCACGATATGGCATAAAGCCGATATCAATCAAGGTAACCACGCGAACTAAATCGCAAAGATCCACAACGCGACCTCGGTCAGCGCCAATCCACGATGTAGCACAAAGTCGACATCAACCACGTACTCAAGTACACCGTACCTTCTTTTCATAACCCACCCATGCACATGCCACATAAAATATAATCGTGATCATGCATGCACATGCTTATTAATGTCCATAAACATACTCATAAACAAATAATCACACTTTGCAATAGATCCGATACTAACTCGGGTCATCGCTATACCCTTTAGGGGTATATATGGCACATTTATTATCGCACTTGTTAGTAAAACATATAACACATAAAACCGGAAACAATGGGTTAGTTACACACCTTATTACTAGGAGTTCTAGACTCTCGATCCTCGACACTATCGTCTAGCGAAACTACGACTTTACGCCTAACGCGTTTCTTCTTTGTTGGCCCACACCGTGGCCAATCTCGAACAATGAAGCGGATCTCTTTTGAACTTTTGGACGGAGCTTTCCCTTGCCCACCTTGACTGGTATTCGCCTCCATCGAAAGTCACTTAATCAGATAAACAGGTTAAACCTCCAGGTCATAAACTAAATGTTGAACCTTTACCAAATATTGCTTACCAAAATATCCTGAATCCCGGAGAATTGATCTATGTTCCTAACTATCCTTGCTCCTCAAGGCTGATTTGATTTCCAATCAAATCTCAGGACTACGGAATGGTCCTTTTTGCAACCGACCACACCCTAAAACGCATAAATGATTAGCCTTAATAGCCTTCGGCTTTCGAATACTAAAAGAATAATTACAACATGGATCTTTACCACCACTTACCGAATCTGACTACCAACGATTGAGGAGAAGAATCCGAAGAGATCCACACCTAGAATTCGGCCAAGGGCAAACTAATAAAAGAGGAGAAATTTCGGCTACCAAGGGATTAAAATAAAAGAATTATTTGGCTACAAAGGCCAAAGGAGAAATCGGCACACCAAGAGGGAGAGGCAAAAGACTTGATGAACAACTAGCACTCCCCCCTTCTCTATTTATAGCATTCGGCCAACCCCCCTTGAAGTCTCCAAAATTTGGCCAACACTTCACTAATTTAATTCCACTTGAACACTTCACTAATAATCCAATAATAATTCTTTTAATCTTCATAATATCCTTGATTATCTCCTATAATAATCCTAAAAAACTCATATTATTCTTAATATTTCATTATCATTAAAAAAACAAATAACTAATAATAATTCCACTTAATCTAAATAAATAATAATAAATAATAAATAATTATCCCATAATTATTTAAAATAATAAACTAACAAAGCTACCCCTCCAAATGAATTTAAAACTAACCACTAATCTAATCTGTTAAAATACTCCTACAATTATCCTATTATCTAAAATAAATAAAGAAAAATAAAACCCACCCTTATCACTCCAGTAGAAATAAAACAAAATTAATCTTAATCTTTATCCCCTGCTGCAGTTCCATGTGCCGTCCATCCTTCAAATTTGCTACAAAAATCAAAATAAAAACAACACCCCAAATTGTCGCCCATAGGTCTCGAACACAGGTCCTGGGGGAAGCAAACAAACCAAGTAGTGCCCAGCCATTCGGCCACTTTGATTTTATGCCATAAAGCCACCCATTTTATTTTTAAGGCCTTCATACTACAGTCCATATCCGCATAAAATAAAACATGCCAAAATGTTGCTTCCACCCTCGAAGCGCGACCACACAAAGCCCCTTCTCAAGTAGCGCCTTAGCCACTCCGCCCACACGCCTTTCATGTCCCTAAGCCACACCATTTAATTTTTAAACCCTTCCTACGCCAGCCCATAACCGCATATAAAATAAAACACCAAAATGCCGCTTCTACCACTCGAACCAGTGCCCTCACCATCCTCTAGCGCCTAAGTGGCGCACGGGCACCACTTTGCCAATGCCTTTCTTGTGCCTTAAACTCCACAAAATTATTTTAAGGCCTTTCTACCCTATTTCCCTCTTATTACCCTAAAATTTAAAAATTTTCTAAGGCATCCCTTGCCTTCTAAGGTTCTCCAAAACCCCTAAAAATTCTCCCAACATGACCATAGCCTACTAAATGCTCGAGTTATGCTCCAAACGCATAACCCCTAAATCAGGGTGTTACAGTAAGAACTACAATAAGCTTTTTTAAGGATATCTAGCTTCAACTCATCGACATCAGGGACACATAACCTCCTTTTAAAGTACAAGTTGCCCTCTTTATTTAGTTCAAACTCAATCTGTAACACCCCTTACCCGTATTCAAGCCGGAATAGGGTTTGAGGCATTACCTAACTGATCTTTCTTAAACATCTTGATCGGGGTTATAAAATTTTGTTTAAACTCATCACTTATACAAACTCAGCCTAGGAGGACCTACACATACTTCCGAGAGGTACCAGAACTATCCCGGGAACTTTTACGAATTCGAGAAACTTTTCAATAAAACATGGGCCACACGCCCATGTGAAGTGGGACACGCCTGTGTGGGCAGGCCGTGTGGTCACACACGCCCATGTCCCTACCCCGTGTATAAAATCATGAGTATTCTGTTTGTGTCACACGGCCTAGGCACACGTCCGTGTGACTAGCCCGTGGGTGACACTGACTAATTTCACACGGCCTTGACACGCCCGTGGCCATGGCCCGTGTGCTAAAACTTAGCATTCTGACTTATCCACACGGCATATACACACGTCCGTGTGCTTCAGCCGTGGGCAAATTAAATTCCAAATGTAAAGTACAGACTTCACACGGCTTGGGCACACGCCCATGTGCTAGCCGTGCCTCCCACATAGTCTTGATACACGCCCGTGTGTCTACCCATGTGGATAATTATCAGGCTATCTACCAAGCCCTTACCACTCTACATTTCACACATACAAATTCCATTACAAAAAATTCACACATCATCAATTACAAATCTTGGATTATCACATTTGGCGATCTCAACTATGACTTAATCAACCTTAAATAGTAGCCCTATACATGCCATGACTCATAAGGACTTGAAACCTCATACCGCCCATTACTCATGATACCACACATCATGAATTCTCACTAATCCATCCACAATGCTAAATTACTCGATGGTTTTGCACTTATCCCACCACGATTAGATAGTAGGGTAGTATCGCACCTAGCCTACTAAAAAGGGTAATTATGTGGTATCACACATAGCCCACTAGATAATATGCTTAACGATAACATCGCACACAACCCATCGTAGTTAAGCATTTAGGGTGGTATCGTACTTAGCCCACCAATCATTTATAATTCCGGTGGTATCGCACTTAGCCCACCAACTGGAATAAATAAGCGATGGTATCGCACACGGCCCATCGTTTAATAATTAATAAGGTGGTAACACACACAGCCCACCGTTATTGTACATTCATGGATAGTTATCCACATGAGTTTATCTATTTCAAATGTTTACCCGGAACATCCTCACACACTACCATTCTTACTTAGCTTTCTACTATAATCGTTTGCACTCACACAATGCATTAATAATTATAACTTATGCAACCAAAGTGCATCATTTACACATAACCCCCTATAGGTTCATCATATACCGAATTCATCTCAATTCAGTTCTAACACATACATGTACCTCTCATGATACAACACATTCATTCTCAATTTCAAAATACTTATTGAGTCATTAAAATTGTTAAGTAACTCCCTTGAGTCTTATACACATAATGTCACATTGACATCATACCCCCAATAGGGTCATACATGAACTAACATATCAATGCCATGTCCCCGACATGGTCTTATATGAAATATCTCACACCGAGGCCATATTCCAATATGGTCTTACACGGAACCATAACTATCATCATTTCATACCATTTGCATTTCTTACTATTATTAGATTATATCTAAGAATTTCATTTATTGACATCTCGTCAAAACGTATTTAATGCATACATGAAGGCAACATAAAATTTATACAACATCAAATATTAAATATCTCACGTAAGATTTCATTATTTGCATACGAACTTACCTCGATACCGAAAAGGGTAAAAAGGGAGTCTATTTGCCCACATTTCTCTTTCTCCCGTTCTAGGTTTGAATCTCGTTTTCTTCGATCTAGAACAATAAAATTTACTAATTTAATCACTTAATGATCATATTACAACTTAATCTCTACTTAGGAAAAAAATGACCATTTTGCCCCTATACTTTGGCAAAATTATGATTTTGCCCCTAGGCTCGTAAATAAATTTTCATCCATCTTCTTTACTAATCAAGCCTAGCCGAATCATATTATCTTCTATAGCAACTAAAAATTTCAACTATTTCATGCACTTATTACCAATTTGCAACATTTACAAATTAGTCCTAATTAGGTGTTTTCATAACAACACCTTTCACAAAAGTTGTTTCTCATCATCCTATCATTCATTTTCTTCCATAAAAACTCTTCAAACAACATAAACTCTATCATGGTAAGTCCCTAGACTTTCAACCATATTGCAAACTAGTCCTCTCATTAGCTAGCTTAAGCTTTGAGGGCTCCAAATATACAAAAATCATCAAAAATAAACATCAAATTGACTTACTTGAGTGAAGAAAAGCTTGCTGAAATTTTCAGCTTCAAGAACCCCCATTCTTGCTTGTATTTTTGGTGGAAGAAGAGAAGAAAATAAAAGATGATAGCTTTTTGCTTATTTTATTCATTTTTCTACCTAATTTCCACCAATTTTGACCAAAATTAAATGCTCTTGTCCCCTATGTCACATGGCCGGCCAACTCACTTAAAACAAGGCCAAATTGCAAATTTGGGACCTCCAATTGATACTCTATAGCTATTTGGCACCTCTAGCAAATAAAATAGAACTTTCACACTTTATGACGATTTAGTCCTTTTTCGCGATTAAGCAAGAAAACGCTAAAATTAAAGCACCAAAATTTTCATGCACCCTCATAAACATGTTATAACACATAAATTAACATGAAAATATTTTTCTCTAACCTCAGATTAGTGATCCCGAGATCACTGTTCCGACTAGCCCCTAAATCGGGCTGTTACACAATCAACTTCCCTTCCTTAATATGTTCACATTTAGTCACCAATTTCTTGTCTTTACCTAAGCATCCTTTACTTGTTGAAGCAAGGTTGGCTTAACCTTAAATTTGGTAAGAATTACCCCATTTTCTACCATTTCCAAATGCGTACTCATAGACTCAAATGCTACACATAACAAAGATCATTTAATTATGACCACATTTCACTAATTCAAATAATATATTTAATATCTTAACTTCAAATTTATTACCTCATAAGGGTTTCCTATTTAGTGCATAAACTACTAGGTATGCTTTATTAGAATGATAATTAGTGATGCAATCGCAGTCTTAGCAATTCAATTCACCTTTTTTTGCCTCATATTGAGTTTTTTCTGAGTAAAATATTTCAACCTATTTTGATTGGTGCAAATGTAACACTTTTCACCATACAAATAATGCCTTTAAATCTTCAACAAAAAAATAATTCTAAATCTTGGGGTGGATAGTTCTTTTCATATGGTTGTAGTTACATTGAAGCATAAATAATCACCTTGCCTTCATGCATTATTACGCATCTTAGTTCATTATGTAGCGCATCACTGAAAACCATAACCTTTTTTGGATTGTCAAAAATGATGCCTCGATGAGAACTGTCTTCAGTTTTTTAAAGCTCTCCTGACACTTGTCACTCTATTTAAATTGAATGTTCTTATGGAGTAACAAGGTTAACAAAGAAGTAACCATTGAAAATCCCTTCACAAATTGTCAATAATAATCGACCATTCCTAAGAAGTTGCAAATTTTAGTCATGTTCTTAGGTAATTTTCATTCTAGAATGGCTTGGATTTTTTTTTTGGATCAACTTTGATTGTAACACCCTAAAATTTAAGTATCGATTTATTGCATGTTTTGGTGTTTAGATTATGAAGGAAATTTTCTTATTTCTTTTCGTGCCTATTATAGTCCTGAAGAAGAGTATAGAATTATTCGGGTATGGAATAATTTTTAGTTTGAGAATTTATTGAAGTGGAGCAAGTGGCATTGACACTTAAGTTAAATTAAGTGTTAAAAAGTAGCATAAGATGAGTAAATGGCAAGGTGGTGTTGGCGCATGAGATATTGCATGAGGGGAGTGGTTTGAATCCCTTGTATAACATTTGGACAACTTTTATTTTGCTCTTCTATGGTAAGTGTCGGCCAAGCTTATTTATGGTAAGTGTTGACCTTGTTATTTTTGGTTAGTATATCAAAGGAATAAGGTAAGAGTGAATGTATGGTAGGGAATCAAGAAAATATGGAAAGATATGGAGACATAGGGCAAGTATCAAGGAAAGTGTTTTGGAAACAAATTCATGGTCATTTGACCAATGAATTTGGACGGCATTATGGCTAGGGGGAAGGTTGGCCGAATTTTGCTAGTAGCTTGGTAAGGTTTAGGAGTTTGCTTTTGGTCATTTTAGTTTTTGTGCAAAATTTTGCATTCCTCTTCTCAACTTTTCCCTTTGGCCGAAATTGATCTTTTGGTAAGCCTTGATTATTTTGACAATTTGGTCATTTTTGCTTTTCACTTTAGTGTTCAATTTTGTGCCTTTCTCATAGTGCCGATTCTACCAACACCAAAAAGCCATTCTTTACTTTTCTTCTCCCCATTGCCGAATATACATTGCTCCCAAAACTCATCTCTTTCTTTCTTTCTCTTTTATTCTCTTTGAAAATTGAAACAACATCATCATCATTCTTCTCTCATCTTTTATTCTTGATACTTATACTTTCTCTATTATTTTCTCTCATGGCCAAATGTTGATGTACCCATAGCCGAATCATTTTTCTATTTTCTTTGGTCATATAGCCGAATCCTCCATCTTGCACAAACATCTTTCTCAATCGTCTCTTTCCAATCGTGGATAATAGGTAAGGGTTCTTTTTATTTTACGATTAGTTAATAAATATGTTGGCGAATTTTGATGATGGTAAAAGGATTTCTTGGATAGAAATTTTACCATTCCATCTCTTAAACGTTTCCAATGGTTATATTTTAGTGCGATAGCGGAAGATCGGAAATCAAGTGTTCGTGGGTATCTTAGAACGTTGGAATCGATTTAAAGTGATAAAGGAACGTTTGATCGATTCTCATATTTTGGAACAAGGATCTTTGTGGTAGCGAATTTCACCCTTAAACCCTTAGTCATATTTCGATGTAATAATAGATTGGATTAACAATCTTTTGTCTTTGAAGACAATCAAGATAGGGAAGAAAAGGGCGGTGTTTAGTGTTCGAAAGAAGGGAGGTTCCATTAATCCCCCGAAGTATAAGCAAAGGACTATTTCAAAGAATCCGGGATTTCCACCGGGTTGTGGACGTTCATCCGAGGAGAATCAATTGTTTGAAGTAGTTCGTACTCCCGAACCATTATTTGTTCGTGGATTTGATTTGGTTAACGAACCATCAATCGGGGAGAAACCGCAAGTAGAAGTAGTTCGAAAATCCGAGGGTAAAAGTTAGATCGTTAATTCCTAAGATTGATTTCGTTATTAAAATATAGTGATTCTAATTTATCGTGATACGTATAGGTGTTGACGAGCGGAAAAGTCTAGTTCTCACTATAACCAGTGTGTAACTTCACACTTATCTTTCTAAGTTAGATACTAAACGATAAGTATTATGATAAATCGTAAAAATGGCAAAATCGAAAATTATGTGATAATTAACACCTTTGTGTAAATGCATGAAAACGGTTAAAGTCGGAAAAATATTGCTAGATCGATAAAATTGAGCCGAAATATTGCTAGATCGATAAAATTGAGCCTAAATATTGCTAGATCGATAAAATTGAGCCGAAATATTGTTAGATCGATAAATTGAGCCGAAATACTGCTAGATTGTTAAATTGGGCCGAAAGACTGCTAGATTGTTATATTGGGCCATAAAACTGCTAGATTGATAAATTGGGCCATAAAACTGCTAGATCGATAAATTGGGCCATAAAACTGCTAGATCGATAAATATGGGCCAAAGTTTGCTAGATCGCTAATGGGCCAAAAACCCTCTAGTTCGAGATATGGGCCAAAGTTTAATACTATATTGTTAATAGGCCCAAATGAAAGGTTTTATTAAAAACTCATTTGTATTATGGATTACTTGATAAATTATTTATGATTAAAGTTTGTTATTCATACATAATTGCATGGGATGGGATACATGATGAAGAGAAGTAAGGCCTGTGGCCATGAATCTAGTTCGGTGGCTCTGCCACAAATTTGGCTTAATGCCTCTAGTTCGGTGACTATGTCACAATCTAGTTCGGTAGTGCACTACAATATTATTTAAAAGGCTAAATGCCTACGATTGGTGTGTTTGGCGGGGTGGGTTGACTTGATCCCCACAGGTGTGCTGGTTGGTACGGGGGTGTGTAGCGGATGGAAATTAGGCTTGGTTGGGAAATTCATTTTACATGCATTTTATATATTTTATTTCATTTTTATATTGTTAAAACTTGTAATTGGGCTCAAGCCCAAATTAATGCCTTGATGGTCCGCCCAATAATGGTGGTAAGTGAGTTACACACTGAGTTTCTTTGTAACTCACCCCGCTTTATTATCCATCTCGGTAATGGAAATTGATGTGGACTTGGGCTGGGGATGACTTGGTGGAGGCCATACTACGAGCTTGGGTTTTATAAACTATGAACTTTATTTAAGTTACTTATTTTAATTACTATTTGGGTATGATGTAATAAGGCCTCTAATTATGTTTTTATGGATTTTTATGTGTGGATGGATTTAATTTTATTTTAAGACTCTTAATATGGGCTTATGTTAAAATCTATAAAGTTTTCTTAAAAAATATTGTGTTTTATAACAATTTTGGACACCTAAATTACTTTTCAATTTCTTTCAAATTCTTTTAAAATTACGTTAAGGTTTTGACTAATATATATAAGATTTCAAACAAGTATTTTTCTTAATTCATAAATTTTAATCATTGTACTTAGTTTTTATTAAACCTTATTTCTAAAGGTTTTGCATTACTGTTTTACTTAAATCATTAGAGAATATTGGATGTTCGTTCGGTGTGACAAACCAAATCTCGTCTTAACGCATAGACCTGGTTTGGGGTGTTACATTTAATGGTATCAACTGGTATCACATGTGTTAGAAATGCTACTTCATTCAACCAGAATTCATACTTGTTAAACTTTGCATATAACTGTTCTACCTCATAGTTTGCAACACAACTTTTAGATGCTTATCGTGATCCTATTTGGTTTTGGAATACAGAAGGATGTCCTCAATAAACACCACCACAAATTGGTCTAGGTACGGTTGAAATATTCAATCCATCAAGTCCATGAATGTTGTAGGGGCATTTGTAATTCCAAACGACATCAATAAGAATTCATAATGTCCATATTGGGTCCCAAAAGCAATTTTGAATTTTCTATGTAAAATAAACAAATTGGATGGGCTATCTATATGTTTTAGGTTTAAGGTTTTGTTAGGGTTTTTAATATGATCTCGATACCCATGGGTTTACGTTTTCAAAATTTTACTATGGAATGAGCTATCTATAGGTTTTAGGGTTAGGTTATATGCAAACATTAAAAAAAATATATAAATTGTTACAATTTATGGTTTTCAAAAATTTACAATTTCGTGTCAAGTTACTTTAATCATTCCATAATCATTACTGTGATTCCAATAGGTTCTAAAAACTTGGGGACACAAGACATTGCTTTGACCTTGACAACTATAAATATCAAGATACACATAAAAAACTTATTCTTGGAATTAACTTCCTTATAAACCTATTTTGGTACATATATTTTATTTTTTACATTATTGAAATAAATAAAAAAACCTAGAATAACATGTATCCTTAAAAATATATTAAAAAAATATATAATTAACTAAGACACAAGTCATTGTAAAGGAGCTTTTACTTTGCACAAGAATACCTCATAATAATACTCATATTATATATATAAAACTTTGGATACTTGTTTGGTTCATTGGGGTAGAAACTTTTAACTCTATAAGAGTAGGGGTTAATAAGAGGGTTGAGATTTTGTGACATATCTTATTTATTTTTTATTTAAAAAAAAACTTAAATACACATGGTAACATCTGAACCCCATTTGTGGAATTAAAAATTTCAACTGTCAATATACCAAATAATTATCCATAAGCTTTTTCCAATATAATTTATACATTTATATATATTTGAAATTATACATTTACACATTTATTTGTATTTTTCTATTATACTGTATCCTAATTATTTTTTAGATTATACTAATTATTTCACTAATTCATTTTCCCAAATCTTTCACCGAACGGGTAGGTTCAGACTAGATTGAGCTATTTTCGAATTTAAATTATTTGGGTATGGATTTTTTTGGGCTCAAGTTATAATGCCCCCAACCTGTCCCGTTAGCTGGTATGAACTAGAGACGCTATTGGAACATTTTTAGTACAAAAATCGATACTTATTTAAGAAAATAAATGATCATTTTTCTAAAATTTATAGAAAATATATAAAATCAATTTTAGAGTGTCTGGGTTTTTTTGAATCATTTTAATCAATTTGTGGGTGTTCAAAGGTATCCAAGACTAATTTTAAGCATTGGATGGCCCTTTTTGCATAAAATAGTGCAGTGGCCCAAAATAGTACATGGGGGTGTGGTACCAAGGGGCAAAGGTATCAATACCTAGCCCTTGTACTATTCATGGGATGATTTAGTTGGAAAAAATCTCGTTTGAAAACGATTTTCTTGCACAGTAAAAAATAAAAATTTTGAAAATCGACTTGGTTTATGATATTTATAGTAATAAACCCTAAATTGAAATCATACATGTGTTTTAGATAGACAGATCCTTGTTGTTCTCGACTTTCAACCAAATGATATTCTCTGCTATTCTCATACAACGAATTGCCTCGAGTGTGGGCTCGATCAAATCGAATCAAACACAAAAACTAGAAATAGTTTTTTCTTTTGGGGTGAAAACAAAAATTCTCTTCTTAAATAGAAACCGACATAATCGTTATTCCAAAAAATATATTTAATTCTTAGAGAATAAAATTCTCTCTATTTTTGGGCAAAATAACGATATCTGAAAGTTGTGTGTAAATAACCCTACTGGTGCCATCCATTTATAGAGAGAGAAGGTAGAACCCTTGTTGAATTAGATAAGTTTATTTTAAATAGAAAAACACTTGTTACTTAGAGTAGGATTAGGGTGGGCGACACACCCCTATTATTCGTACTAGGGTTGTCGCCCTTTCATATTCCATGAGGGGATTTTGAGCCTCTCTCACATCGGGTCCACTTATGAGTACTTCCCGGACTTTTCAACCCAATACTTTGTAATTTGATCCAACCCGATTTTGTTTTCCTATTTCCCAAAATAAACTTCAATATTTATATTAAATAATTTTCTCATCTCAATTTTACCCCCAGTGAAATTATGATGGTTTTACCTTTGATAAAATTTTCGAGAAAGTATATTTAATATTTCACCATTCAACTTTTTCACTATGATCGCGTGATTTATTTTCATTTTCGGGTTTTAAAATAACTCAAAAGCATAAACTCAATATTGTGATAATTTTTTTTAGAAATCCTTGTTCATTTGTAAATGAATTAATTTATCATTTTCATTTCTATTTTGAGAAAACCACATTCGTTTCTAAATGATTCCATTTTCTCCATTTTCATTTTCATTTTGGAGAAAACAATAATCATTTCCTGAATGTAACAGCCTATTTTCAGTGAAATCAGAATAGTGGTTTCAGGACCACAAATTTGACGAGTAAATATTTATTTTATTATTATTTTAGTGTCTACGAAATATTAGTAAGGTCATATAAAATTTTTGTTAAGAAATTTTGTCATTTGCATGTTAATTTTGTGAAAAGGACTAAATCATAAAATGTACAAAAGCATAGTGCTAGCATCTAAAGGTATCAATTGGCTATAGAATCTTAATGTAGGAGTAATTAGATGGTAATTAGACCATTAATGAAGTTAGTGGATATATATGGCTATGTATTAATGAAATTTTGGTGTTTAATAAAGGTTAAATTAGTAATTCAATTAATAAGTTAAAGTTAAAATAATAAAAACAAAAGTGTCATGTAACACCCCAAACCCGGCCCATACGCCACGGCCGAATTTAGAATGCCACTGCGGAAAACGTTTGAAAAATATTTTGACTTAGAGTGAAAACATAAAAAATTATTGTCTTTAATAAAACATTGTATATTTATAAATCCAAATAAAATCAAGTTGTTACAAATCCTTCGATTTGTAATTTTAACATATATCTTTAAGATATGAGTTGCTAAAAACAAAACATATCCAAATAATAAAAATTGTCAATCCACTTTAAAACATAATAATAAACTTCAAAACCTTTTAAGTGGCCCTTATTACAATAACCAAATATTCGCAAATTCTGAAAATATGTATAACATATATAAAATAAGGAAAATAACTTTTACATGGGCCACCTCGTATCCACTCCAACTCGGTCCAAGCTTTATGCATCACCTGTAAGGTTTGAGAAAAAATGGGTGAGTCACACAGACTCAGTGCATAGTTAATACACATGTCCCCACATATGGGCTTGGCCCATATCCACACAGTCCACATACAAAATTATGCAATTATGAAGCCCAACCCAACCTAGTTCCATCCATTACACCAACCTCGGCACACCTGCCGCCCAAGGCCGTGGCTAATCCACCGATCACCTAAGTGATCCCACATAACTTACCTCGGCAGACTTGCTGCTCAAGGCCGTGGCCAAGCCACCGATCACATAAGTGATCCCACATATCAATTAATCCACGGTGATGCACACAGCTATCAACCGCCGAGATGGGCACCTAGCCAACACCTCCCTTGATGGAGCACATAGCTAACATCAAGCGCCAATGTAGCACAAGGCTAACATCAGATCACGTACATAAAGTACACCCTTTCCTTCGATAGTCACATCCCAATTCCCATGCATATATATATGTGTATCATGGCAACATATCACTTGGACAATAATGCATCACATGCCATCACATTTCATATATTCATCAATGATCATTTAATATCGTAATTCACTGACCTGAGTATTCGATCACCCACCACGGGTATTCACAAACTTAGCCCTTAATTCGGCTACCATTAACATCATATCACATATATATAAATATAACACATACACACAATCAAGAGACAGTGCGATAACTACGCACCTTTTTGGCACAGTCGGCTAAAACCCGAGATCACACGTTTGCACCTAAAAGTCTGCTAAAATCCCTAAATGGAACCATATTAGTTTCGGCCTCTACACCAAAAAGCATTAGAAAGTGGCCTTTGCCCTCAAGAAAACGACATAGAAAAGAGAAAGGAAATACGGCCATGTACACTTACCTATCTTCCAAAATCGATTGAAAAAAACCAAATGAAGATCTACCCTTATTGATATTCGGCTAAGACAATACAAAAAGAGTATGGGAAGTTTCGGCAATATGGTTGATTTGTAACAACAAAAAGGTTCGGCTAGAGTGGAGAAAGAGAAAGGAAAAAGGAAGAGAAAGAAAGAAATTGAAATGAGAGAGAGATGTTTTCGGTTTTGAGCAAAAGTGGAAGAAAGAAAAAGAGAAATGGAGAGAAGGAAGTTTCGGCCCAGAGAAAATAAAAGAAAAGTGGGTTTTGAACAAGTATGACAAGAATAGAAAAGAAGTTGAGAACAAAAGAGATTCGGCCAAGCACTATGATGATTTCGGTTTTTGTTACACTTTGATGTACTAGGGAGAAATTTGCAAAAACTAAAAAGGATTTTCGGTTATGACACCAAAACAAATATTGAAGGCCAAAACTAATACCAAAAACTCACCTTATGTCCAAGACACATTCGGCTATAGGGAGTGTTTGTGGAGAGAAAAGAAATTGGTGTTCAAATGCTTAGGAAAATGGCCAACTAGCTACTAACCTACCAAAGCCTCCATCAAAATCGATCAAGCCCTCCCCTAGACCAAAATGCCGTCCACATACATGAACTAAAGGCCATAATAGAGTTTCCAAAACACTCTCCAACATTCAAGCCTTTTGTCCCCTTATCCTTCCTTAATTCTTAAGATTCTTATCCCCAAAACTTTCCAAAAGTTGAGAGTTCAACCTATCATAAATAAAGGTTGACCGTCCATAAATACTAGGATTCAAAAATAAACCTTCAAAATGCTAAACATGCTACTCGAACCTCTAACCTCAAACAACCTTTCAAGCTCCTTAACCATCTTGCCACTTACTACTCTTGTGCTTTAATTAACACTTAAATTAACTTAAGTGCTAAGCTCACTTAATCCACTTCATTAAATAAACCATACTAAAAATTATTCTATCTTCCTAAATAGAATCAAGCCTTCACAAGACTATGCTAACACTCAAAAATTCATACCTGAATTAACACAAGCAACAAGATGATACTCAAATTTTTCCTAAAGCCCAAGGCCCAATCGACCCAATCCTATTAAGCCCAATTTCAGGATGTTACAGTTCTACCCTCCTTAAAATAATTTCGTCCTCGAAATTTCCAATTAACTAACAGTCGTGCATCCTTACTCACCACACTACATTTTTGCTGCGTACTCTGATCTTAATAAAACTAACATATTTCTATGCACGGTCTCTAAGTTCACACTCAAGGTTCTAGATACTTCACTAGCGATGGTTCCGACACAGCCATTTTGCTTCTACCGCGTCTATTACAACCACGTCCCCTAGAACTCATATCTAACATCGCGATTTAATCTGATTAAGAAGTTTTATGCATTAATACTTTTGTTCCACTTGTTTATGCCGCGAACTATTTTATGAAACGAGGTTTCAGAAGTTGTTCTTTCGATCAATCAAAATTTCTAGTTCAAGTTCACTATTCTAATTCGAGAGAATCACACTCACATTCATCCACGACATTCAACACATCATTATAGGTATTTCGACCATTCCCGACCAGGGTAATTTCGTCATTTTTCCTACAAGGGTATTTTCGTAATAAATCGAGGTCAACTCGAAAATAATCTTTACAAATCAAAGGCATTCCAAAATATACAAATCTCGAAGTTATTTTGAAAATTCTTCCAAATCAATGGTATTGCAAAAATTTCAGAAATCGGGGTTATTTTGTAAATTTTCCAAATCAAGGTATCTTAGCATTTTGCAAAACAAGGGTTTTGGTATTTTGTAAAGTAAGAATATTTTCATAAAAGTCAAGGGTAACATGGTAATTTTATAAACCAGGGGCATTTTCGTAAAGGGTATTTTATTAATTTTGCAAATCGAGTGTATTTCGGAAAATTCTCAAGTCTAAAAGGATTTTATAAATCAGAGGGGTAATTTGGTAAATTTAAAACTAAGATCTTTATAAAACAGTATGGCTAGTCCCTTTCGGGTTTTAGTTATCGAGTTTAGCCCGTGAATAGGTCCTCTTGGTTAGGGTGAACCGTAGCTACGCACTGGTAGGATTCGAGTAAAGAGGAGGTGAGTCACTCGGATCGCTTAAATACCAAGCTCTTCATCAATCCACTCCTGAACATGCGCACAATGGTTGCCACACCCTAGCTCGGCGACCTAATCACAGGTTTGTTCAATTGTTCTTTAAGTCTTATGAATCTTGTGTTGGAGTAGACTAGTCCTAGGGTCCATTAGCCCTAATATTCTAATCTACGAGCCCAAATAAGCCCATAACATTCACATATATAAATCACTTCAATAGTCAGAGGTACTTACCTGGTGGACTTCGGGTTGGAGATATAGGTGCCATGCCAGAATAAATCTGAAAAATTTATGAAAGCCCAAACCTTTGAAAAGGCCATCTAAAAAATATTTTTGGGCCCAAAACCCTCAAAGCCGAGTTTTGAACTGGGCTCTGATACCAATCTGTAACACCCCAAACCCGGCCCATACGCCACGGCCGAATTTAGAATGCCACTGCGGAAAACGTTTGAAAAATATTTTAACTTAGAGTGAAAACATAAAAATTTATTGTCTTTAATAAAACATTGTATATTTATAAATCCAAATAAAATCAAGTTGTTACAAATCCTTCGATTTGTAATTTTAACATATATCTTTAAGATATGAGTTGCTAAAAACAAAACATATCCAAATAATAAAAATTGTCAATCCACTTTAAAACATAATAATAAACTTCAAAACCTTTTAAGTGGCCCTTATTACAATAACCAAATATTCGCAAATTCTGAAAATATGTATAACATATATAAAATAAGGAAAATAACTTCTGCATGGGCCACCTCGTATCCACTCCAACTCGGTCCAAGCTTTATGCATCACCTGTAAGGTTTGAAAAAAAATGGGTGAGTCACACAGACTCAGTGCATAGTTAATACACATGTCCCCACATATGGGCTTGGCCCATATCCACACAGTCCACATACAAAATTATGCAATTATGAAGCCCAACCCAACCTAGTTCAATCCATTACACCAACCTCGGCACACACCTCGCGCCCAAGGCCGTGGCTAATCCACCGATCACCTAAGTGATCCCACATAACTTACCTCGCGGACTTGTCGCTCAAGGCCGTGGCTAAGCCACCGATCACATAAGTGATCCCACATATCAATTAATCCACGGTGATGCACACAACTATCAACCGCCGAGATGGGCACCTAGCCAACACCTCCTTGATGGAGCACATAGCTAACATCAAGCGCCAATGTAGCACAAGGCTAACATCGGACCACGTACATAAAGTACACCCTTTCCTTCGATAGTCACATCCCAAGTCCCATGCATATATATATGTGTATCATGGCAACATATCACTTGGAAAATAATGCATCACATGCCATCACATTTCATATATTCATCAATGATCATTTAATATCGTAATTCACTGACCTGAGTATTCGATCACCCACCACGGGTATTCACAAACTTAGCCCTTAATTCGGCTACCATTAACATCATATCACATATATATAAATATAACACATACACACAATCAAGAGACAGTGCGATAACTACGCACCTTTTTGGCACAGTCGGTTAAAACCCGAGATCACACGTTTGCACCTAAAAGTCTGCTGAAATCCCTAAATGGAACCATATTAGTTTCGGCCTCTACACCAAAAAGCATTAGAAAGTGGCCTTTGCCCTCAAGAAAACGACATAGAAAAGAGAAAGGAAATACGACCATGTACACTTACCTATCTTCCAAAACCGATTGAAGAAAACCAAATGAAGATCTACCCTTATTGATATTCGGCTAAGACAATACAAAAAGAGTATGGGAAGTTTCGGCAATATGGTTGATTTGTAACAACAAAAAGGATTCGGCTAGAGTGGAGAAAGAGAAAGGAAAAAGGAAGAGAAAGAAAGAAATTGAAATGAGAGAGAGATGTTTTCGGTTTTGAGCAAAAGTGGAAGAAAGAAAAAGAGAAATGGAGAGAAGGAAGTTTCTACCAGCAGAAAATAAAAAGAAAGTGGGTTTTGAACAAGTATGACAAGAATAGAAAAGAAGTTGTGAACAAAAGAGATTCGGCCAAGCACTATGATGATTTCGGTTTTGTTACACTTTGATGTACTAGGGAGAAATTTGCAAAAACTAAAAGGATTTTCAGTTATGACACCAAAACAAATATTGAAGGCCAAAACTAATACCAAAACTCACCTTATGTCCAAGACACATTCGGCTATAGGGAGTGTTTGTGGAGAGAAAAGAAATTGGTGTTCAAATGCTTAGGAAAATGGCCAACTAGCTACTAACCTACCAAAGCCTCCATCAAAATCGGTCAAGCCCTCCCCTAGACCAAAATGCCGTCCACATACATGAACTAAAGGCCATAATAGAGTTTCCAAAACACTCTCCAACATTCAAGCCTTTTGTCCCCTTATGCTTCCTTAATTCTTAAGATTCTTATCCCCAATTTCATGCTTTCCTTAAACCAATATTCAACTTTCCAAAAGTTGAGAGTTCAACCTATCATAAATAAAGGTTGACCGTCCATAAATACTAGGATTCAAAAATAAACCTTCAAAATGCTAAACATGCTACTCGAACCTCTAACCTCAAACAACCTTTCAAGCTCCTTAACCATCTTGCCACTTACTCCTCTTGTGCTTTAATTAACACTTAAATTAACTTAAGTGCTAAGCTCACTTAATCCACTTCATTAAATAAACCATACTAAAAATTATTCTATCTTCCTAAATAGAATCAAGCCTTCACAAGACTATGCTAACACTCAAAATTTCATACCTGAATTAACACAAGCAGCAAGATGATACTCAAATTTTTTCCTAAAGCCCAAGGCCCAATCGGCCCAATCCTATTAAGCCCAATTTCAGGATGTTACATGTCATCTTTCTAAATTCTATCTTCCATCAAAATTAAAAAGAAAGAAACACCATGGGAGCATGCTAGGTTCGTCCATGGCATTTTTGCTTGCATGATATGTGTTTTAATCCCGTTTTTAATGATTTTTATGTTTTTGAAGTCGTTATAGCTTAATCTAGCTAGCCTAGGGACCAATTTGTAAAATTTTTAAGGGTTAGGGTTTTGCCATGAATTTCATTGCATTATTTTTGAAGTTTAATGAAAGATTATGAGTCATTGTTGTTAAATAAACAAGTTTTATAAAGTGATTTTTGATGAAATTATCATTTAGGGACTTAATTATAAAAATAGTAAAATATCAAGATAAATTTGTGAAAGGTTAAGTTGTATGAGGTTGTATAAGTCCCTAGGTATTTTGACTAGCATGAAATGTGGATGAAATTACATAAATTTCCATTTACGAGCTTAAGGACTAAATTATAAAGAAGTTAAAATCTTAGGGGCAAAGGTGTAAATTTGAAAAGTATGAATTTTGGACAAAATTGAATAGTATGAGTATTAAATGAATTGAATTTACTTATTTAGATAATGATAAACCTTGTACGAATCTAGATCGAGGAAAAGCTAAAGCCTCAGATTAGTGATCTCGTTTTTGTGTCTTTGTAATCGAGGTAAGTTGGTATGTTAATTAACGTTGAAATGTTATTTTGATATTTATGGATTGTGCTATATATCATGTATTGAAATGATGAGAATCCAAATACGTGTCGATGATTATTAAGTCCCGTTTGAAACTTAGGAATACATAGGATAGAAAATGACATGTCATTAGGGTTACCATGTTTCGGGTGTTGGTCCTGAATGTCCTACCGATGGCTGAGTTTCGACATTTTTTGCGGATACTCGTCAGCTTGTGTGAGCAGCATCGTGTAGCTACATTCCGATCGTCAGCTTGTGTGAACAGACCCATTTATGGCTCGAGTGAGTAATGATGTAAAGGAAAAGGAAAAAGAAAGGAATGGTTTCTACCATATGTTTTTTTATGTGAGCTTTCCACGTATCCCATATTATTCTAAGTGGTTCAACGGGCATGAAAAGGGAAGGAACGGTAAGTGTTCCAATCGACTATATTTTGAACCTATAGAAATATATGAAATGTCAATGATCAATGTATGTATATTCATGATTATGGAAAGTATGAATTCAATGGTGATATGTTCATGTGAATTTACCTTACCATGTGACAATTCAAGTAAATTTATCGTTGTATTTCAAAGTTTTAAATTTATAATGATCGATCCTGGAACTAACTTTAACAACGATTGAGGCAAGTGCACCTATCGAATAGTAGTATAGCTTAGGCAAGACCGGATTGTCGAACCCAAAGGAACTACAAGTACTAATACTAACTTTCTTTCTATTATTTAGCCTAAAATAAATGAAGTTGTTTATTAATCTAAATTAACTAATTACTAAGCTAAAGACGCAAAGACAAAAAGAATGAATTGGGGAAATACTTGGGAAAAACTCAGTTGATTAAGACGATACCCTTAGGAAGAATCTACCTAGACTTCACTTGTTATCTAACACCGAACTGCACGATTTATTCACTTGACTTGATCCGTAGGGACTCCTAATTTATATTAAACCCTCTCTTGAGGCGAATAACGCCTAACCCTAGGTTGATTAATTGAAATCTCATTCTAATTAAAACCCCTAGAATAGCAGTAAATCGATCTATGGACTCCCATATTAGGTTTCACCCTAATCCGGTAAAATCTCGTCACCCTATCTCTAGGCGCGCGATCAACTCTGCTTAATTATGCTAGATCTACTCTTAAGCAGGGACTTTTGCTCCTCCACCTAAGCACATCAAACTTGAATTAATATCCACGAAATATCAACACAAGAATTAAGAATACATAATTAAGAACAAATCAAATATTTATCATATAGTTCAGAAAACAATAACAAGATTCATCTAGGTTTCATCCCCCTCAGGTATCTGAGGGTTTAGTTCATAATAATAAAGAAAAACATCTCAGAAGTAAAGATAAAACAAAACATAAGAAATCCCTAAAACTCCCTGAAGGAATTGAAGGAGAGATCCTCCGTCTTGAGTAGAATTCCAGTTTCCGGAGATGGATCAACTGGCTATCCATTGAGAGTTTCCCACAAATCTAACCTTTTCGGCTCGGCTCCTTGGCCTAGCTAACCGCCCTCTTTTAGGTTATACCTAGGGTCTTTATATAGGCTTTTGAAATAGGTTTGCCCCTAAGTATCCTTTTCCGAGTAAAATTACTCTCCTCCACGGCAGGGGCACGGCCATGGCGCACGCCCGTGTGAATCGTGGCCAGGCCGTGTTGGACTCCGTTAATGAGGCACGGTCGTGTAGATCGACTTCAGGCCGTGTTCTAGTATATTTGAGGAGGCACGGCCGTGTGGGATTTAGTCCAGGCCGTGTTGATTTCTTCTTTGGCCCATTTTGGTCTGTTTTAAGCCCGTTTCTCGTTTTTTTTATTCTTGGGTGCTTTCTTGAGTATAAGACATGAAAAGAAAGGATTAAGAGCACCTTTTTACATAAATCAAGGGATAAATCATCCAAAAGTATGCTAAATGTGGGATTAAAATATGTTACTATTTCGGTTTATCAAATACCCCCACACTTAAGCTTTTGCTTGTCCTCAAGCAAAAATTCTCAACTTACAATTAAAACGAACTTTCTATAATTCATAATTCCTATCAACAATGTTTCATCATAATTCATAGATAATTTATACATGGATAATTCAATTCAAAGAGTCCTAAGGATTCAAACAATCTAAGTCATAGATTTGTAGCTCGAAAATATAGGCGTCTCCCCTTATCTAAATAATTACCTTTAATTCAAAACCGACAAGGATTGACATCCTCACAAAAGATTCACTCAAATCACTCAAAGTGTTTAAGGTTCAAAATTTATGCACTCAAAAGTCAAACATGAAAAGTTAATCCCATAGGCTTGCCTAAAAATCAAGTCTCCACCACTGTAATATGAGATGATGCACAAATCAAAAGGTCTTTAATTAGGGTTGTAACGGGGCTAGGGTTAAGGTGTGGATAGAGGCTGAATTAGAAGGTTAGAATCGAGATTGAATTGATAAATTACCTAACTAGAAACAATAAACTGAATAATTACATAATGGATTGAAAATTTAAACTAATAATACGAGCTTCTTCTTCAATAAATAGACTTTAACTGTACAAGCTCGCCTTTCATCGTACTAATACTGAATATATTATTTTTATATATATATATAATACATCTATTCATATGCTAAGATGAAATAATTAGGTAGCTTAATCAAATCAAATCTCGATATAAGGGAATTCGAAAAAGAATGGTGATAACAAATACAAAGGGTTTTGGGTTAATATTAGTGGTTATGTCAATTAAAAGGGTTGTTAGGATTAAAAGGGGTTCACTAGGGGTTAATTGTGAAGGTAGGCTTTTAAATGGAGTTAGTGGGTTAAAACCTAGGTGCCTTAATCATCTCTGTATATCAAATCATAGGTGTGGTCTCGATATGTATAAACGAGGCAAGTTCTAGAATAACAAATCAATATTGACACACTCATAATCAAAAAGGGAGCATGAAAAAGGATATATGCTCTTATAAGGCTCAAAATCTCACAAAAAAATTATGGGTAATTTGATGTCAACCTTGTAAATTTCAAACTTCAAAGTAATATTCAAATTCAGGTAGACAACCTAGAAAAAAATTTTAT
Source organism: Gossypium sturtianum (assembly GCA_025698515.1). NCBI lineage: Eukaryota > Viridiplantae > Streptophyta > Magnoliopsida > Malvales > Malvaceae > Gossypium > Gossypium sturtianum. The sequence goes on from CM046952.1 coordinate 36,149,183, forward strand.
TTCTTGAAAAATAGACTTATCATGCTTGATTCTCTAGTATCTTAGAATTTAATTATCAATGCACAATTATCAATGACTTAATCTATAACATATCAATAAAAATAATAAATCATCAAAAATTTCATCCTAATTAGTAATATGAGAAAATTTCTTAAAAACAAGTCATAATTCAGGGATTTGAGAATAATGCAAAAAGTTTGGTACCTAATTTTAGGAATTTGAGAATAATGAAAAAAAATTAGGCGCCTTTTTAGGTTGTTCACCCCCCACACTTAAGCTGTACATTGCCCTCAATGTACAAAGATAGATAATAGCAAAATAAAATCATACGATAGGGAGAGAGGTGAAACTTCCTGAATTTTGGATGAAGTCAATGAAAAGAAACCGGATAGGATTGGAGGTGAACGTGGGGAAGCGCCTCGAACTGTTTGAACTTGAATCCTCAAAGTAGCCGGTCTGATTTTATTGTATCCTAAGCTAAATCTAAATGCTATTGAGAAAAAAAATAATAATAAAGGAAGTAAAAATAAAAATAAAAATAAAAATAAAAATAAAAATAGGAATATGAATAAAATTAAATAGAGATACGGTCCACGCCCATGTGCCTACCCGTGGTGTCCACACGGCCACAGCCACGGCCGTGTGCAAGGCCGTGTGGGTGTGGAAATCTACGCCTAAATACGAAAAGAAATAAAACGAAACTAATTAGTAGAGTTAGTGCTCGGGTTGCCTCCCGAGAAGCGCTCGTTTAAAGTCTTGAGTTAGACTTACCTCTCATTCGCATTATCAGGGTGGTTTGAGGAGGTGAAAATCCTTTCTCATGTGATCAATTTGGTTTTTGATAAATAATTTAAGTCGAGTAATGTTTTCCTTAAAAGTACCGAAATTATAATGTGTTACCTCGACTGTTCCATCTGGGAAGATTTTGAGTACCTGATCTCCTATCTTAAGCTGGGTTGTCCCATTATTAAGTTCGTCGTGGAGTTGCCTTGTTTTTGCTTCGTGTGTTTTTAGTCTCTCCTTGAAGTGTGTCTTCCATTCGTCTAGTTCATCGATCCAAAGCCTTCGTTCCTCATGAATTTCGTCTTTATCGACATGAGGTCTAGGATTTGGCATATGCGAAAGAGCTTCTAGAAACGGAAAGTTAATATGAAATTTCTTTGAAAGTTTAAGAGGCTTACCGAGTTGTTCCCCTGTGTGGTCTTTCTTTGTCGCATCGGGGTATGGCACACGGGGTTGGTACTCTATAATCACCAGGTTTAGTAAATCATGGCTTACCTCAACCTTACCTTCACTTACCACAGGCTCTTGCCTTGGGTCAGATTCCACTAACCTTTCACTGTCATGAGCTGTTACGGCTTGAATTTGCTCTTTTGGGTTAGTTTCAATGTTGCTTGGCAAGCTTTCTTGTAGTTGTTCTGAGATTACCTTTGCAAGTTGTCCAACTGTGTTAGTAAGTTGTCCAACTGTCTTAGTAAGTTCCCCAACTGGGCTCTCGATCCCTTTGATTGATGCCTGTTGATTCTTAAGGGTGGTCTCAGTGTCTTGGAAACGGTTATCTGTAGCTGCCATGAATTTTATCAGCATCTCCTCAAGGTTCGACTCCTCTTCTTGTTGGTGAGGTGGTTGTTGAAAATTTGGAGGAAGTTCCGGTCTTTGGCTACTTTGATCATCCCACGAGAAATTGGGATGGTACCTCCAACCTGCATTATAAGTGTTATCATAAAAATTATTTTGAGGCCTAGCATAGTTACCCATATAGTTGACTTGTTCGCTTTCCATGCCATGTCCGTAGGGTGGGTACTCAGGATTCGCCACGCCTCCACTTGTTTCACACACCGCATAACCGGATGTGCTGCGAGGAACTCAGATAAACCATCAAATTTTTTTCTCAGAACATCTCTAATCGGGTTGATAGCCTCGTTCTCGGGTCGAGGTTGTAGATATCGATCGCTTTTGTTGGCTTTGTCCTCATAACTTGCCACTGATAGTTATTCAGTGCCATCTCCTCTATCTGCCAAAATCAAATAAAATAAAATTTAGCAAAGTAAAAAAAAAATAAAAATAAAAATAAAAATAAAAAAATAAAAATAATGGCTAAAGTAATAAAAATTGAGCTTTCTTAATATTTTAGTTCCCCGGCAACGGCGCCAAAAACTTGATCGTTGTATTTCAGTGTTTTAAATTTATAATGATCGATCCTGGAACTAACTATAACAATGATTGAGGCAAGTGCACCTATCGAACAGTAGTATAGCTTAGGCAAGACCGGATTGTCGAACCCAAAGGAACTAAAAGTACTAATACTAACTTTCTTTCTATTATTTAGCCTAAAATAAGTGAAGTTGTTTATTAATCTAAATTAACTAATTACTAAGCTTAAGACGCAAAGACAAAAAGAATGAATTGGGGAAATACTTGGGAAAAACTCAGTTGATTAAGACGATACCCTTAGGAGAATCCACCTAGACTTCACTTGTTATCTAACACTGAACCAGACGATTTATTCACTTGACTTGATCCGTAGGACTCCCTAATTTATATTAAACCCTCTCTCGAGGCGAATAACGTCTAACCCTAGGTTGATTAATTGAAATCTCATTCTAATTAAAACCCCTAGAATAACAGTAAATCGATCTATGGACTCCCATATTAGGTTTCACCCTAATCCGGCAAAATTTCGTCACCCTATCTCTAGGCGCGCGATCAACTCCGCTTAATTATGCTAGATCTACTCTTAAGCAGGGACTTTTGCTCCTCCACCTAAGCACATCAAACTTGAATTAATATCCGCGAAATATCAACACAAGAATTAAGAACATATAATTAAGAACAAATCAAATATTTATCATCTAGTTCAGAAAATAATAACAAGATTCATCTATGTTTCATCCCCCTCAGGTATCTGAGGGTTTAGTTCATAATAATAAAGAAAAACATCTCAGAAGTAAAGATAAAACAAAACATAAGAAATCCCTAAAACTCCCTGAAGGAATTGAAGGAGAGATCCTCCGTCTTGAGTAGAATTCTGGCTTCCGGAGATGGATCAACTGGCTATCCCTTGAGAGTTTCCCATAAATCTGACCTTTTCGGCTCGGCTCCTTGGCCTAGCTAACCGCCCTCTTTTAGGTTATACCTAGGGTCTTTATATAGGGTTTTGAAATAAGTTTCTTTGCCCCTAAGTATCCTTTTCCGAGTGAAATTACTCTCCTCCACGGCAGGGGCACGGCCATGGCGCACGCCCGTGTGAATCGTGGCCAGGCCGTGTTGGACTTCGTTAATGAGGCACGACCGTGTAGATCGAATTTAGGCCGTGTTCTAGTATATTTGAGGAGGCACGGCCGTGTGGGATTTAGTCTAGGCCGTGTCGATTTCTTCTTTGGCCCATTTTTGTCTGTTTTGAGCCCGTTTCTCGTTCTTTTTATTCTTGGGTGCTTTCCTGAGTATAAGACATGAAAACAAAGGATTTTAGAGCACCTTTTTAACATAAATCAAGAGATAAATCATCCAAAAGTATGCTAAATGTGGGATTAAAATATGTTACTATTTCGGTTTATCATGAATTATGTGTTAATGTACTAACAATTGTTGTTGATGATGCTTAGGCTTGTGCCAAGCTATTTTTTGGATTGTATCATGTTTAAATTTAAGGTTACGAAAATGGTAAGTTATGTTCATGTTATACAAACTTACTAAGCATTATATGCTTACGTAGTTTTCTTTCCTATGTTTTATAGATTATCGGAAGCTCGATCGGTTTAGAAGCTCGTCGAAGATCTATCACACTATCCAACAATTAAATCGGTAGATTTCAATGTTTTTGTCAAGGTTATAATGACATGTATAGGTGGACTTGTGTCTAATGTCTAGTTGATGTTTATGGCATGTAAATGTCGCTTTGAATATGTGTTACTTATGGTACTTTGAAGCCTTGATAGTTGGTGTTGATATGGCTAAGTTGATGTATATTTTGAATGACCAATTTGGTATGTGATGATGTAGTTTGGAATGTGGTCAATTGTGGTATGTTTTGGTATGGAAATAAGTAAATATATATGGTTGACATATGATCAAATAGGAATATGTTTAGATATGTTTGATGGATTGTGATTGAGGTGCCTATATGTCATATTTGTTGTATGGTTTAATGATCTTGTGAATTGGTCATTTTTATGCATGTTTTGTGTAGGTTTTGATGCCTTGGTCTTATGTGTAAATGTGTTTAGGTTCATGCTTTGAATGGGTGAAAGAAATGACTTGATTTTGGCCAATTTCTTGTCCACAAGGCCTAAATCATGGGGGTGTGTCTCAGTCGCCTGTGACACACGGCCATGCGACACGGCTGTGTGTCCCCTGTAGGTTTTAAAGGTTGCAAGTCAGACAGTTACATAGCCTAGCACACGTCCTGGCACATGGGCGTGTGAGGCCATTTTGAAAGTTACACGGCTTGGAACACGGGCGTGTGGCTTGGCCGTGTGACCCAAGTCAGAGAGTTACATGGGCACGAACACGGGCTGGGACACGGTTGTGTGTCCTTATTTCAAATGTTACACAGCCTAAGACATGGGCGTGTGTCTCAACCGTGTGAGTTACATGGCCTGGCCACATGGCCCTGTGAACCCTGTAGTTTGAATTTTTCTAACTTTTTCCTCAATGTTTCAAATGTTCCCGATTTAGTCCCGAATTGTTTCTAAAGTGATTGTAAGGCCTCGAGGGCTTAAATAATGGATGATATGCATGTGTATTAATGGATTATGCTATGTTTATTGAAATGTTTGAAAATGAATGATTTTAGGTTATGTTTATTCAGTAATGCTCTGTAACCATATTTCGATGACGAATATGGGTTAGGGGTGTTATATTTTATGGTATCAGAGCTATGATTTAGTCAGTTCTCAGACTAAACGTAGCGTGTACGAGTCTAGAAATACATGCCATTATATAACCTGTGATAGTGTGATAACTCTTGACTTGATTTGAATTATGCTTTCATATAGATAATGTCATCCAACCGATCCGATTCCGATGAGGTTGAAAGTAACGTGGAAGGCTCCGTTCACGGAGTAGCGTTGAGTGGTAGTAGGCCTGTAGAGGGCCGGAGAGGAGAGGCTAAGGAAGTCTTTTTCCATATGATGAATGAGTGGTTTACCGAGTTCGTACAAACGAACCCAATGGCTCAACGGCCTCCACCCCCACCTGTTCCCTAATTGGTCCCCGTAGTTCCTCAGGGTTTGGAACCAGTACGATTGAGCAAGCCTCCAGTTGATAAAATACGTAAATATGGGGCTGAAGAGTTTAGAGCTACATCTGAATATGATCCGGAGAGAGCCGAGTTCTGGTTAGAGAATATGATCAGGGTTTTCGATGAGTTATCTTGGACACTGGCAAAATGTGTGAAATGTGCCGTTTCTTTATTGAAAGACTCAACCTATCAGTGGTGGAACACCTTGATTTCAGTTGTCCCGAGAGAGCGAGTAAATTTGGAATTTTTTCAAACTGAATTTTGAAAGAAGTATGCGAGTCAGAGGTTCCTTGACAAGAAACGCAAAGAGTTTTTTGAGCTTAAACAGGGTCGAATGACAGTAACTGAGTACGAGAGGGAATTTGTTCAATTGAGTAAGTATGCCCGATAATGTGTATCGACCTAGATTGCCATGTGTAAACGGTTTGAAGATGGGGTGAATGAAGACATAAAGTTGTTAGTCGGAATTCTAAAATTAAAAGAATTTGTTGTTCTAGTTGACCAAGTGCACAAAGCTGAAGAATTGATTAAAGCTAAAAGAAAAGCTGATTATGAGGCTCGAGATTCAGGTAAGAGATCAGCGAGAAAATCATATAAACTACCGTCAAAGAAGTCAAAAGAATATCATAACCGTTCGTCAGCTTCAGTGGGTTACTCTGGTAGAGATCGAGGAAAACAACATGCAGCTTCAAAACCTCAAGCTAAGTTTGTAGCGATCGTAGGCAGTGTGAAGAGTAACAAACCTGAATGCCAACAATATGGACGTCGACACTTTGGTGAGTGCAAGATGAAAGACGGGGTATGTTTTAAATGTGGTTCGTATAAGCATTTTATCAGAGATTGCCTGGAGAGGTCTGAAAAAGAAAAAGCTCAGATTGTTCGACCGAGCAATACAACTGCGAGAGGTAGACTGCCGCGAAATACTAGAAATGCGGGAAATAGCCGTAGTGGAACAAAAGACTCTGCTGTGAGATCTGAGGCATGAACGCCGGCTAGAGATTATGTGATCCGTGCTAGGGAGGAAGCGTCAGCTCCAGATGCTATCACTGCTACATTTTCTATCTTTGATACTGATGTTACTGTTTTGATTGACCTGGGGTCAACACATTCATATGTATGCACGAATTTAGTGTCAAGTAAGAAATTGCCTTTCGAGTCTACTGAGTTTTTGGTTAAAGTAACGAACTCCCTAGGTCAGTATGTGTTAGTTGATAAAGTTTGTAAAAATTGTCCTTTGATGATTCGGGGTTGCAACTTTCCGGCTGATTTAATGTTACTACCCTTTGATGAGTTTGACGTGATTTTGGGTATGGATTGGTTGACTCTGCATGATGCTGTTGTGAATTGTAGATGAAAGCTTATTGTGTTAAAGTGTCAGAATGGTGAAAAGCTTTAAATTGAATCAGATAGACTGGATTGTATGTTTTATGTTATTTCGACTATATCAACACAAAAATATGTTAGAAAAGGATGTGAAGTGTATCTCGCTTACATATTTGATTCTAGAGTTTCTGAGTTGAGACTAGAATTAGTTCCAATGGTATGTGAATATTCAGATGTGTTTATAGAGGAATTACCCGGATTACTGCCGATCAGAGAGGTTGAGTTTGCTATTGAGTTAGTGCCGGGAACATCTCCGATATCGATAGCTCTTTATAGGATGGCACCTACAGAGTTGAAAGAGTTGAAAGCACAATTGCAAGAGTTGACAAATAGGGGTTTTTCTCGACCCAATTTTTCTCCTTAGGGTGCACCTGTTCTATTTGTTAAGAAAAAGGATGGGTCTATGCGATTATGTATTGATTATCGACAGCTCAACAAAGTTACGATTAAGAATAAGTATCCATTGGCGCATATTGATGATCTGTTTTAGCTAATGCTATTTGTGGGCCAAGTCACACACTGGGCTTTAGCTCACTCGTTGATTTTAATCGTTTCAGGTGATCCTTAAGCTTAGGGGTTGGATGACGACCTTGGAGCTTGGTTATCACACTTTCGCTTTAGTATGTTATGAACTTTTACTTTTATGGACTTTTTGGACTTTTGGGACATTTTAAATTTTTTTGGGACTTTAAAATTTATTTTAGTATTTGTTTTGCAAAAGTTTTTGTTTTTAATCAGTGTTTAAATCAAGACGACTAACATTAAACTAAGGATAAATAAGACCAAATTGCTATAATGTTTTTCGCTGCCAAGTTTTATCGAAATTCACTAAAATGTTTTATCTCGCAAATAGTTTAAGTAGTTAGATCTATTGTAGTAAATCTAAGAAAACATGGTTATCTTCAAAGCACTCTCAAGTTTTCAAAATTGATACGGTTTCAATGGGTTAATCAAATATGTTCTCTTCAGAGTTAAAAATAAGTTTTTCACCAAAATGATGCAATATTTTTTTCACGTATGATGTAACCTTCACAATTCGATTGTAAAGTCCAAGCTGAGTTTGGGGTGTTATAGTTACAAAGTCATTCCACTATAGTATCGTGACTGAGCTCTCCCTAACGGCATACCATTACAAAAGCAACTCAATTATTGCTCGTCGAATGACCTTGTCATCAGTAAGTTACCCTCATAGGATATCCATAATCTCTTTGGGATAAAATTCGTTCTCCCATTATGATCCTATTTTATCTCATGGTAACCAATACATCGTCCTTCATAAAAAGTCAATTACTATCAAATAGTAATCAAGTCATTCATAAAAAAGACGAACGACCCGTGGCATCATTACTTTTCATGAACCATGTAATGCCAATGAGAGGATATCATTACTTGTGTCTCAGGCTATGAATTCCACTGTTGTGAATGATGGTACATAATGTAGAAGTCGTACACCCAACACATCAGCTTTCGGTTCCTTACCTATTCGAACTTAGACTTTTACTTACATCAAAGTGTACGAGTCACGCGTACATAGTCCGTCATCCACTCAGGATTTAAGTATGTCGCACTATGAACATCTCAAACAAATAAATCCGTAAACGAATTCATGATCTTTTCTTCTTGGGTTCCGTCCGATGTAATGTCGGTCTAGTTAGTCACATCTATATATCTATATTCTAAGAGTCATCCGCTCCGATGCCCAAGACAAAGAATCTCCATAATTGGACTTGGTAGAGTCTTAGCAAAACAAATCCCCTGGGTTTGTCCTCATATGCAATCTTTGACTACATCCACTATTTCGTCAAACACTACTGTCAAACAGTGCCATAGCTTTTCCATTCCTCATATTTGGCCCTCTATAGTGAAGTTAGTAGGGTAACCCTAGTTGTCAGTCATTCACACTATGGACCTACCATCTAGGACAAAAACATAGCTCAATGTCGATTTCCTCGAATCCCAACACATTTGGAAATCAAAATCAGTATATCCAATAGGAGTAATATCTCATTCGGAATAAACAAGCATATAACCCCTCATTCTCCGTAAATACTTGAGTATATACTTAATTGCTTGCCAGTGTTTTGGTATTGTATTCGCCTAATATCTACTTACCAACCCCATTGCAAAACAAATATCAAGGCGTGTGCATAACATAACATACATGAGACTTCCTATTACCGAATCATAAGGAACCTTTATCATGTTCTCTCTTTCTTTTGTTGTCTTAGGACAGTCCTCTAAAGAGAGATGAAATCCTGATACAGATGGTTGATTTTCATTCTTTGAATTAGTCATTGCATAACGCTCCAATATCTTGTCTATGTATGAAGCCTGAGACAGTGCTATCACTTTGTTCTTTCGATCCCTTAGGATTCGAATGCCTAGAACAAAATTAGCTTCTCCCTTGTCCTTCATGCTAAAAATTTGGGTTAACCACAATTTAACCGATGACAATGTCCATATATCATTCCCAATGAGTAGAATGTCATCGATATATAGAAGGAGAAAGACCACTTTCCATCCCATAAACGTTTATAAACACGATGTTTATCTACGTTTTTCTCAAATCTAAAAGTCTTGATCACTTGATCAAATCTTTGATTCCATGAGCGGGATGCTTGCTTATATGGATCTAAGCAATTTGCAAACTTTATTCTCATTTATTTTAGCTATATATCTTGTGGGTTGCATCATATAGATGCTCTCTTCAAGATAGCTGTTTATAAACATTGTCTTAACATCCGTTTGTTAGATCTCATAATCAAGAGCCGCTGTAGTGGATAATAATATGTGGATTGACTTGAGCATGGCAACTAGAAAGAATGTTTCTTTATAATCAATATCTTTTTTCTAAGTATATCCTTTTGCTACAAGTCTAGCATTATAAATTTCCACTTTTCCACTCGTATTTCTTTTCCTCTTGTAGATCCACTTACACCCTATAGGTTTTATCCCTTCCGATAAGTCTACAAGTTCCTACTCTAATTTGGAGTCCATAGAATCCATCTCAGCTTTCATAGTTTTTTTCTAGAGCTTGGAATCATCATTTTGTATCGCTTCATCATACGTGAGTGGGTCATCAACTTCTTGTTTGGAAGATTCAGTGTTAAAAACACTTCTTCCAGATTGAAAAAACTCAGGCCTACGAGAGACCCTCCCTTTGTGATAAGCACCCTATGCTGCTGACTATTTGTAGGTCTACTATTAGGAGTTGGTTTTGAAATTGTTTTTGTAGGGTTTTGTATATTTCCCAAAAGTTCCTCGAGTACCTTTTTACTTTTAGGTTTGAATTCATTCATGTAACTTTCTTTAAGAAAAGTAGCATGAGTTGACACTATTATAATTTTCTCGTTCGGGTTAAAAAACAAATCACCTTTTATTCCTTTTGGATATCTTTCAAACATGCATAATTTTGTCCGTGAGTTCAACTTCCTTGTATCTTGGTCCAATACATGGGTCTGACATCCCCAAATTTTTAAGTGATTAAGGTTCAGCTTCCTGCCATGCCACAATTAATATGGAGTTTACGATGCTGCCTTAGTTGGCACATCATTTAGAATATAGCAAGCCATTTGTACTGTATATCCTCAAAAAGAGATTGGTAGCTTCATATAACTTAACACCAAATGTACCATATCTAAAAATGTTTGATTCCTTCTCTCTACCAAGCCATTTTTTTTGTGGAGTGCCTGTCGCGGTCAATTGGGATATAATCCCATTCTCTATAAGGTTGTAACAGCCCGTTTTCAGTCAAATTAGAATAGTGGTTTTGGGACCACAAATCTGAGGTCAAAATATTTATTTTATTATTATTATAATGTCTACATCATGTTTGTAACGCCCTGAATTTGGGCCTAGTAGAATTGGGCCCATTGGGCCTTGGGCACGGGAGCGTTTAAATTTTTTTTTAGAACAAGAGAACGGCTTTAATGCATGTTGGACCTATTAGGTGAGTGATTTTGGAAGGTTAGGGGGCTTCTATGAAGTCCCGGGATCAAACTTGGGCATTAGGAAAATTTTGGTTTTAGGTGAATAAAACCCTGGGAGTTAGTAGTAGGCTTTAAGAATAAAATTTGGAGAAAAATGACACAAGGAAGGGAGTGGTCTAGTGGCAAGGCGTCATTAAGGGGATAAGTGAGTGCTTGGGTTCAAGTTTTGGCGCTTGCATTTCATTTTGATTTATTTTTAAGTGAACTTAGACTTTGGCCCATAGATTTATATTTAGTTGCGCATGATTTTAGACACAAGAGGAGCTTGTGGCCTAGTGGCTAGCGGCGTAGATTATGCTACAGGGGAGCCTGGGTTTGAATCTCATGAGTAGCAAAAAGGGGATATTTATTTTGCTAAGTTGGGGCGGCAAGAGTTTGTGTTGGATTTAAACTCTGCTGAAGGAGGGATCCCACATCAGAAAGCTAGCAAGAGGGAAGGTGAGAAGCTGGCTATAAATGGAGATGTCTATGAGGAGAGGAAGCATACCTTGGAGGACGTTTGGGCACAGGAGTGGTCGGAGCGCGGGTTAGCACCAGATTCGTATCAGGTGTGTATTTCTCTCTACTCTAGTTGTAGAGCGGCAAATGCCGAAGTACCAGTTACACAGCGATGGTAGCCACACGAGCGTGCGAGCGCACGTGTGGGAGCTTCGACGCGATAGTCGAGGCCATCATGAGTATTCTTGTGAGTTGGGTCTACTTGGGCCACGATGGGCCCAATAGGCCCGTGGGCCTATATGAATAAATTGTATGATTGTGTAGTAGATATTGGACTGGTCTATGTGAATTGACTAATTACTGAAATACCCCCGGTTTGTAAAATTACTAAAATACCCTCAATTTGTGAAATTACTGAATTACCCTTGATGGGTAAAATGACCGATATGCCCCTGAAAGGGCAAAATGATGAAAAAGCCCCTACATGTTATATGGTTATTTTTGTATGCAATTTATAATTGTTATCGTATGTTTATTATTGAAATGTTGCATTCATTTGATATTATGTTGCATGGGTATGGGATGATATTTAAAGGGGAAGTGCAAATAGGGTCGCATGGTCGCTTGACGACTGTGGATCCACCGTAGGCTTTTAGCCACCGAGCAGCTATGCTACACCATTAAGGTAATGCCACAACCGGTGTTACATAAGGAGTGTACGGATGGGTGGGTCGATTAAATCCCCACAGGAGTGTACGGTTGGACAAAAGACGGAGTGCAGGGTTGGTATGGGCATTAATGCATTGCATATATGGTTTTTATTATTGAGATGGGCTGAAGCCCAGATATTTATGATATGTGACATATGATTTGGGTTAAGGCCCAACCGAGGCTATTTTGGGCTAAGGCCCAATTGCAACCGTTACTGAAATGGGCTTCGGCTCGGATTGTTGTGATTCATGTTCTTACTGATGAGGGTTGTACACACTGAGTTTTCGTAAACTCACCCCCTCTTTTTATTAAATGTTTCAGGTAATCCTCAGTAGGCGATTCGACGTACTGGAGGACTCGGAGGTGGCCACACTACGAGCAGTTTTAGATTTTCGTATTCTACTTATTTTTATTTTATTTTGGGTTCATATTTTGTAATAAGGCCTCTCTTAAATTTTGGTTTTTAGTTTGGATTTTTACTTTATTATGTTTTAAATCTGCTCAACATTTAATCGCGGTTTTCCAAAACAATATCTGTTTTCAAAACACTACGCTTTCGCAACTGAGTTGTAAATATCAAGTTTTCATAAGTCAATTGTTTTAAATTAAGCTTCCGCATCGAACAAGGTTTTGAAGGTAATGACTTCTTAATAAATGTAGATTATTAATAACAATCGCAAACTGGGACTTTAGTTTTTGAATATCAAGAAGGGTTTTCAATGAAAACGCGATTTTCGAAAAACACCTCAATGTGACACGCCAGATTCGGGCCTAACTTCTAGGCCGGGTTTGGGGTGTTACAATGTTATTAGTGACGTATAAAAATTTCGTTAAGAAATTTCAACATTTGCATGCTTAATTTAGTGAAAAGGACTAAATTGAAAAAGGTGTAAAACTTGAGTTCTATATGTTAAAGGTACTATATGGCTATGATATTAAATAGTTGGAGGGTTTATGTTGTAATTAGAACATTAATAGCTTGAGTGGATAATTATGGACATTAAACATATGATTTTAAAGGTTAATTTATAAGGTTAATTAAGTAAATTGGTAAATAAGTTAAGTAAAAATAAGAAAAACAAAACATCATTTTCCTAAAAGGTTATCATCCACTGAAATTAAGCTAAGGAAACCTCCATGGAAGCTTGCTAGGTTCGGCCAAGTCTTCTTTGTGCATGTGAGTGAAATTTTGTCCCGTTTTTAATGATTTCTATGTTTTTGGAATCGTTGTAGCTTAATCTAGCTAGCCCAGGGACTAATTTGTAAAATTTGTAAAATTCTAGGGTTTTACCATTTATGAATGTATATGTATTTTGATTTTTGATGATAGAAAATGGAGGGTTGTTGTTAGATAAACAACATTTGTTAAGTGATTTTGGTTGAAATTGCAAATTAGGGATTTATTTGAAAAATGTGTAAAATTCATGGTGAAATGTGTGAAATAATGAAAATTTTGGGTTGCTATGAGTCTATATAGAATTCGGTTAGTATGGGTTGAAATGGAATTGCATGAATTTTTCATTTTATGAGCTAGGGACTAAATTGTAAATAATTCAAAATTTAAGGGGGAAAGTGTAATTTTGCCATAGTATGATTTTTTGGGTTAAATTGAATAGAATGATATTTAAATAAGTTAAATTTGTTTATATATAGATCAAGAAAGGCGACGTTCGGATTTAGATCGGGGGAAAATAAAATAGTGGACTGATAGCTCGATTCTCTCCGTGTAAATTCAAGGTAAGTTCGTATGTTTAATTAACATTAAATTATATATGTTAAATGCTAAATTGTTATTATTGAGATGATACGAAACCACGAAAATTCTTGACGAGTTATCAGAAATGTAAAAATCCCGGTTGAACCTTAGGAATAGATAGGATACTAATGACATGTCATTAGGGGTTAATGTGTTTTGGGTGCTGGTTCGTACGTTCTACCGGTGGCTGAGTTTTCCGGCATGTGTTGTGGTTACTCGTTAGCTTGTGTGAGCAGCACCGTGTAGCTACGTCTTGACTGTCAGCTTGTGTGAGCAGACCTAGTGGTAGCTCGAGATGAGCATTTACATATGAGATATGAGATTGAGATGGTTTTGACCATGTATTGGCACTTAGGGTTCGGGATTCCCGAGTATCCGATATTATTCCAAATGGTTCAACGGGTATATTGATGGTATGAAAGAATAAGTGATTGATACATATTATAACAGGTATGCATATGAATCATATAAGCTTTGAGTCCATGAAACTTGTGAATTTCGTATCTAACCTTGTGAATGAATATGTGATAGGTTTGTGGATCAATATGAGTTATATTATGATAAGTTCGATTACTTAAATTGTGTTCATATGATAAGTTGAGTTTATTGCTATACGAACTTACTAAGCTTAATAGCTTACTCTATTTACTTTTCCGTGTTTGATAGTGATTTCGAAGCTTGCTCGGATTGGGAGTTGTCGGAGATATCATCACACTATCCAGCCGTTGTTTTGGTACTTTTAAACTTGTGTACTTGGTGATATGGCATGTATAGGTGTTGTGGTTAATATGGTCTATATATTTGTAATGTTGATAGCCAATTAATTTGGCTTGTAAATGATATATGTTTTTGGTTATGTTTTTAGCCATGTGGCTTGGCTTATTTTGATAAACTTTGTTATGTATATATGTGTAAATGCCCTTTAATATGTGGTTCATAATTGCTATGTGAATTTCATGTTGAGTTTTGGTATTGAAGGTAGCAAATTGTTGAATTTGAGAATGTGGTATGCATATTGATTTAGGCACAAATTCTAATATGTGAGTTTGATCATTTAGGTGATTTTTTGAATGTGAAATTGGTATGAATTTGAATGGCTATTTGGGATACTTATGAGCATTTTGGTTGTTGGTATTGGTAGTATATGATTTTGGCTTGAAATTGGTTGATTATATGTGCCTATTTATGCATTGGTTGTTTGTGCATTGTTGAACCTACGTTGACAACATTTGGGTGAGAAACGTGGCTTGAAAAATAGCCTATTTTTGTCCACACGGGCGTGTGTCTCAACTGTGTGTGACACACGGCAAGGTGACACGACTGTGTGTCCCCTGATACTTATTTAGAAACCAAGTCAGTAGCTCCACACGGCCCAGCATACAGGCGTGTGGCTTGGTCGTGTGGCATAAGTCAGTATACCCTTCAGTTTTCACACGGACTAGCACACGGCCTGGCACATGGGCGTGTGAGGCCATTTCGAAGGGTACACGGGCTAGTCACGCGGGCGTGTGGTTGGCCGTGTGACCCAAGTAAGTGAGTTAGACGGGGTAGGACACGGGCTGGGACACGGCCATGTGATCCCATTTCGAATGTCCACACGGCTTGTGACATGGGTGTGTGTCCCCTGTTCTTTGAAAATTTTCTATGTTTTCTCAAAATTTCCCTGAGTTCTCGGTTTAGTCCCAAACCACTTGTAATGCTTGTTTTTAGCCTCGAGGGCTCGTATTAGGGTCTATATGATTGTATTTGAATGATATTTGTTTGGATATAAAAATCATATGATTGTTTAATTGATAAGTTCGGTAATGATCTGAAACCCTATTTCGGTGACAGATA
This sequence comes from Gossypium sturtianum, assembly GCA_025698515.1. Taxonomy (NCBI): domain Eukaryota; kingdom Viridiplantae; phylum Streptophyta; class Magnoliopsida; order Malvales; family Malvaceae; genus Gossypium; species Gossypium sturtianum. The sequence goes on from CM046952.1 coordinate 36,164,538, forward strand.
CGGGTTAGGGGTGTTACATTTATTGGTATCAGAGCTACGGTTTAGTCGATTCTCGGACTAACGTAGCGAGTGTGAGTCTAGCTATACATGCCATATATAACTTGTGATAGTATGATATCTCCTGACAGTTTTAAATCATGATTTCATGTAGTAATGGATCCTAATTGAGAAGTTGTTGATGATGTAGAAAGTAATGCTCCAGCCTCCGTTCACGGAGCAACACCGTCTAAATCGAGACCTGTATCTGAGAGTCAGGGTGGAGAGGTCAATGAAGCCTTTTTCCAAATGATGAATGAATGGTTCACTGAGTTTGGCCGAACGAATCCGATCGCCAAGAACCTCTACCCCCACATATTCCCCAATCGATTCCCGTAGCTCCTCAAGGTTTGGAACCCTTGCATACGAACAAGCCACCTGTGGATAAAGTTTGAAAGTACGGGGCTGAAGAGTTTAGAGCTACAGTTGATGATGATCCTAAGAGAGCCGAGTTTTGGCTTGAGAATACGATCGGGGTATTTGATGAACTGTTTTGTACGAAAGTGGAATGTGTCAAATGTGCTGTGTCACTTCTGAGAGATACTGCATATCAGTGGTGGAACACTTTGATATCTGTGGTTTCGAGAGAATGAGTCACGTGGGAATTCTTTCAGACTGAGTTCAGAAAGAAATACATAAGCCAACGGTTTATTGAACAAAAGCGCAAAGAATTTCTGGAGTTGAAATAGGGTCGTATGACAATAACCGAGTACGAAAGAGAATTTGTAAGATTAAGTAAGTATGCTCAAGAGTGTGTTTCTACTGAAGAAATTATGTGTAAGCAGTTCGAGGACGGGTTGAATGAAGACATTAAACTTCTAGTTAGAATTTTGGAATTGAAAGAATTTGTTGTTTTAGTCGACAGAGCTTGCAAAGACGAGGAACTTAACAAAGAAAAGAAAAAAGCCGATTTTGAGGCTAGAAATTCGAGAAAGAGGTCAATGAGTAAACCCTATCATTCTTCTTCAAAGAAATCAAGGGATTCGTATAACCATTCAACTGATTCAATAGGGTATTCCAACAGAGATCGTGGGAAGCAACACACGAGTCCAGAAGCTCAAGCTACCTCAGTATTGAGTATTGGTAGTGTCAAAACCAACAAACTTGAGTGTCAACAGTGTGAAAGACGACATTTTTGAGACTGTTGGATGAATACAAAAGCCTATTTTAGATGTGGCTCGCAAGATCATTTTATTCAGGATTGTCCTGAGTTACCCGAGAAAGGTGAATTTCTGAATACAAGGATGAGTAATACAGCTGCCAGAGGGAGACCACCTCGAAATACTAGAAATGTGTCTAGTAGCAAAGGTGCGGCAAAGGACTCTACTGTGAGATCTGAGGCTCGAGTACCAGCCAGAGCCTATGCTATTCGTGCTCGCGAGGATGCGTCATCACCAGATGTTATCACCAGTACATTTTCTCTTTATGACACTGATGTAACTGCTTTGATTTATCCTGGATCGACTCATTCATATGTCTGTATGAATTTAGTGTTTAGTAAGAGTTTACCTATTGAGTCAACAAATTTGTGATTAAAGTATCGAACCCCTTAGGCCAGTATGTCCTAGTTGATAAAGTTTGCAAGAATTGTCCTTTGATGACTCGAGGTTACTATTTTCTGGCTAATTTGATGCTTTTACAGTTTTATGAATTCGATGTAATTTTGGGTATGGATTGGTTGACTCTGCATGATGCTGTTGTAAACTGTAGACGAAAGACTATTGAGTTGAAATGTCATAATAGTGAAATTCTTCATATTGAAACCGATGATTCGAGTGGGTTGCCTGTTGTCGTATCGATGATGCTAGCACAGAAGTATGTAAAGAAAGGTTGTGATGCTTATCTTGTGTATGTACTGGATACAAAAGTGTCTGAATTAAAGATTGAATCAGTGCCAATAGTTTGTGAATATCTAGATGTGTTTCCAGAAGAGTTACCTGGGTTGCTACCGATCAGAGAGGTCGAGTTTGCTATTGAATTAGTACCAGGAACATCACTGATATCGATAGCTCTGTATAGAATGGCTCCAATAGAATCGAAAGAATTGAAAGCTCAGTTGCAAGAGTTAACAGATAGAGGTTTTGCACGACCTAGTTTTTTGCCCTGAGGTGCAGTAGTTCTGTTTGTAAAGAAGAAAGATGGATCGATGAGACTGTGTATCGACTATCGTCAGATTAAGAATAAGTATCCTTTGCCGAGAATTGATGATTTGTTTGATCAGTTGAAAGGAGCAACAATATTTTCAAAGATTGATCTGAGATCTGGTTATTATCACTTACGGGTTAAAGATTCGGATGTGCCGAAAACTGCGTTCAGAACCAGGTACGGACATTATGAATTTCTTGTTATGCCATTCGGATAACTAACACTCCTCCAGTATTCATGGATTTGATGAATCGAATCTTTAGACTGTATTTGAATAGATTCGTAGTTTTATTCATTGATGACATTCTGATTTATTCCTGTGACGAATCTGAGCATGTTGAGCATTTGAAGATTGTGTTACAAACATTGAGAGATAAGAAACTGTTTGCTAAATTCAGCAAATGCGAGTTTTGGCTCCAAGAAGTTGGATTTTTTGGACATATTATTTCGACAGAAGGCATCAGAGTTGATCCGAGTAAGATTTCAGCAGTTGTTGACTGGAAACCACCAAGAAACGTATCCATAGATTTCAGCAGTTGTTGACTGGAAACCACCAAGAAACGTATCCGAAGTTAGAAGTTTTCTAAGATTAGCTAGCTACTATCAGCATTTTGTAAAAGGGTTCTCGTTGATTGCTACACTGATCACTCGATTGTTACAGAAAGATGTGAAGTTTGAGTGGTCTGAGAAATGCCAACAGAGTTTTGAACAATTGAAAGCACTATTAACTGAAGCACCAGTTTTAGTTCAGCCTGAGTCGGGTAAAGAGTTTGTGATTTTTAGTGATGCGTCATTGAACGATTTGGGATGTGTTTTAATGCAAGAAGGGAAAGTGATAGCTTATGCTTCCAGACAGCTAAAACCGCATGAAAAGAATTATCCGACACACGACTTAGAGTTAGCCGCTATTGTTTTCGCATTAAAAATTTGGCGACATCATTTATTCGGTGAGAAGTGCCACATATTTATCGACCATAAGAGCTTGAAGTATCCAATGTCTCAGAAAGATGTAACGCCCCGAATTTGGGCCTAGTAGAATTGGGCCCAATGGGCCTTGAGAGTAGTAGCGTTTAAAATTTTTGAGATCAAGAGATCGGCTCTTATACATGTTAAACCTATTAGGTGAGTGATTTTGGAAGGTTAGGGGGCTTCTATGAAGTCCCGGGATCAAACCTGAGCTTTAGGAAAAAAATTGGTTTTTGGGCTTTAGGGGAGAGAGCTGTAGGAGGCAAGGCTTAAGGGAAATTATTAGACTTTTGCTAACACAAAAAGAGTTGTGGTGTGGTGGCAAAGTGGCGCCACTTAGGGAGCAAAGGAGTGACGCCACAGGGAGGCAAGGGATCCAAGGTTCTAGTCTTGGTACTTGCTTTTCTTTTAGATTATTTTTCTTTTAAAGGAAATTAGACTTTAGCTGTAGGCTTAACTTTTGTTGTGCATGTTGTAAGACACAAATGGCCACAGGGTGGAGTGGTATTGGCATCACTGGTGTAGCAAGGGAAGTGGGGTTCGAATCCCACATGCAGCGTATTGGAGTTTTATTTTCGTGGCCAAGGTGGAGAAGAGGTGGAGTTGGCGTGGGACTCTACCAGGGAAGTTTTGAATTGGTCAAATCTGTTTGAATGAATGAAGGAGAGTCAATGGTGGAGCAGGAAGGCGAGAAAATCGTGGGATTTGGGGGAGTGGGAGAGTTGGACGTGAGTGGGGGTGTGAGAGGAAGAAATTCGGCTGAATAGGGGTCTAAGGGAACATTTTTGGTTTTTTTGGTGTAAGTGTGGGAGACCGAAAGGGTCTTAGTTTTGGGAAAGTGCCGAATTCTTTTTGGTGTTCTTGTGAGTGTTACGTTTTGCTAGTTCTTCATCAGTTCGAGTTCTTTGTTTCTCTGACATCTACTAATTTCCATGTTTCCATTTCTTCTACTTCTCCTACACTTCTCCTCCTGTCGAAACGATCATTTCTCTCCTTTTCCCTAAACCGTACCAGCACACCCTTCATCTTATTTCATCATTCTTGCCGTTTCCTTTCTCTTCCAAAAGCTGTTTTCCACCATCTTTTTTGCGTTCATTGTTGGTTGGGGTGTACTTTTGTGACCGAAACCTTCCCCTCTCCATTCGTCTTAACCTTGGTTAGAGGCCGAAGCTACTCATTCTTTTCTCGATCGAATCGTTGGGGTTCCAGTTAGTAAGGGCCGAATTCTTTAGGGGAGAAACATTCGAATTCTTCTTCTGCGGGTATTGTCGATTCTAATGTCTCTCTTCTTGTTACATTGTTAACTAAGTTAGTGAAAGCCAAATTTACTCCTTGTGATCTCATGGGCGTTTTAATCTCTTCTTTTTACCTCTAGATTATCGTCCCTTCTGAAAATCGAACGTAGTTGAACTCCTCTTGTCTAGGGGATCTGCTGTCGCCGAATCTAAGAGTAAGTAGCGCTTATCTTTGTTAAAAATTCTCTGATGCTGAATGTTGTGAGATGCTAACACCCCCTGTGAACCAATCAATTTAGGGATGTTCACTTTGGCCAAGGAAGAAATGAAGCTGTCTAATCGATACTCGGTTGAAAGGAACCACGTCTAGTGGTAAGTGTCCCAAATGGTGTGGTAATTTGAGTTATGAAATCTTTTCAGAGGTTAAGACTAACTTTCGATGATGGTTGTTTTAGGGTCAAGCGAGGAAAAGTACTTCCGGCAGTCTAGATCAGGTGTGTAATCTCACACCCTTTCTAATGCATGTTTGCAATGTTCTGAGGTTCGGTCAAAAGCCGAAAAGCCGAAAAACCAGCATCTGTGACCACTCGGGCATGCGAACGCTCATAGTGGTAAATTGAGATATGAATAATGATGGTAGGCCGTTGAGAGAGTCACGAGCACTCTCGCGATACTAAGGCCGTAACGGGCCTAACCAAGCCAAAACGGGCCAAATGGGCCCAATGGGCTATCCGGCCCATTTCGGCCAAACTGTTAGAAAACTGTCACATGATAAGTCTGAAGGTGAGATCTGCAAATCCGAAATTGAAACCAAGTGTTTTGGGCCACACGAGCGTGTGGGCCCGTTTGGGCCTAAAATGAATTTTAGGCCCAATAGTTCTGTAGAGACCCAAAAAGGGTCCCGAGTCGCTCGAGGCGACAATAGGCCTTCGAAAAGGCCATTAGAGAGAAATTACTAAAATACCCTTGGAGGGTAAATTACCAAAATACCCTTGGGCTGCAAAATTACTCAAATACCCTCGATGGGTTGAATGACCGTTTTACCCTCAGTGTTGTTAAGTAACGATTGTATGTTTACCTTACACTTGTATATGTTGCTATGTTTATTGCATGTTATCATGTTGTATGGGGTGGGTTAACGAATGAAGAGCAGTGTAGCCTGGTGGCATAGCCACAATATATTTATATATATATAATTATGACTCTGGTGGCTCAGCCACAAATATTGTGATTAGCAGCTTGTCTGCAATATTGGTGTGATTGGCGGGGTGGGTTGACTTGATCCCCACAGGTGTGATTGGCTGGTACGAGGGTGTGTTGGTTGGATTGGGTTGGGTTGCACTACTTCATTTGCACTACTTCATTTGGACCGTTTTACCCTCAGTGTTGTTAAGTAACAATTTTATGTTTACCTTACACTTATATATGTTGCTATGTTTATTGCATGTTATCATGTTGCATGGGGCGGGTTAACGAATGAAGAGCAGTGTAGCCTGGTGGCATAGCCACAATATATTTATATATATAATTATGACTCTGGTGGCTCAGCCACAAATATTGTGATTAGCAGCTTGTCTGCAATATTGGTGTGATTGGCGGGGTGGGTTGACTTGATCTCCATAGGTGTGATTGGCTGGTACGGGGGTGTGTTGATTGGATTGGGTTGGGTTGCACTACTTCATCTGCACTACTTCATTTGCACTACTTCATTTGCGTTACCATGATTATAGGGCTTAGGCCCAGGTTGATACCTTTTGGGCTCGGGCCCAGTTGATGTCATTTAGGGGATTACACACTGAGTTCTCGTAACTTACCCTTTTTTTTAACCTCGCAGGTAATCCCCGGTAGTAGAGGGTTTGGAGCCGTGGAGGACTCAGTGGTGGCCATACAACAGAGATCTCTCTCAAACTTTAGTAAATACAGTTTTTCTTTACCTTTAAGACTATTTATTTATTTTGGGTTGTTTTTTTTTTTGTAATAAGGCCATTGGCATATTTTTCTTAAACTTTTCAATTATAACTGTTAAACTTATGAAATCGGGGTTTTCTTAAAACATTAACAATCATTTTCTAAAATATCACGTTACCGTAAATATTCAAAATCGATTTTCATAACAAAGGTGAATTTTCATGTTAATTACAACTATTCTAAAATGGACACTGAGTAAATCGGGTTTTTATAAACAACCAACGTAACACAGAGTTTTCAAAAGAGATGCAAACATTTCCCAACGAACGCTTAGTTGTAAACAACCCTTCAATGTGACATGCTGGATCCGGCCATAACGTCTAGGCCGGGTTTGGGGTGTTACAGATTTGAATTTACGACAACGAAGATGGCTCGAGTTGTTGAAAGACTATGAGTTAGTAATTAATTATCATCCGAGGAAAGTAAATGTAGTCGCGGATGCTTTTAGTAGAAAATCTTTGTTTGCTTTGAGAGCGATGAACACACATTGACATTATCCGATGATGGTTCGATTTTAGCTGAGTTAAAAGCTAAACCGATGTTTTTTCAGCAAATCTGTGAAGCTCAGAAATGTAACAATGAATTGTAAGCTAAAAGAGTACAGTGCAAGTCGACTACTAATTCAGAATATCAGATCGGATTCGATGATTGTTTGCTATTCCGAGGTAGAATTTGTGTACCGAGAAATTCTGAGCTTATTCAGAAAATTCTACACGAAGCACACAGTGGTTGTTTATCTGTTCATCCGGGGAGTACTAAGATGTACAATGATTTGAAACAGTTGTACTGGTGGTCGGGCATGAAATGAGACATTTCAAAATTTGTGTCAAGATGCTTGGTTTGTCAACAAGTCAAAGCCGAACATCAAGTACCTTCGGGATTACTACAGCCAGTAATGATACCTGAGTGGAAGTGGGATAGAGTTACGATGGATTTCGTATCGGGGTTACCCCCTATCTTTGAAAAAGAAAGAAGCTTTTTGGGTTGTTGTTGATCGACTGACAAAATCTGCACATTTCATTTCGGTACGTACAGACTTTTCACTTGATAGATTGGCTGATTTTTACATCTCTAAGATTGTTAGATTGCACGGGGTGCCAGTTTCTATTATTTCAGACAGAGATCCGCGGTTTACGTCATGATTTTGGAAGAAATTGCAAGAGGCTTTGGGTACGCGATTGTATTTTAGTACCGCATTTCATCCTCAAGCAGATGGTCAGTCTGAGAGAGTGATTCAGATTCTCGAAGATATGCTTCGTTGCTGCGTTTTAGAGTTTGAGGGCAACTGGGAAAAATATTTACCGTTGGTTGAATTCGCATATAATAATAGTTTTCAATCGAGTATAAAGATGGCACCATATGAAGCTTTATATGGTCGTAAATGTCGAACTCCGTTGTACTGGTCAGAACTTAGTAAGAAAAAGATTCAAGGGGTTGATTTGATCAGAGAGACTGAAGAGAAAGTGAAAGTAATTTGCGACAGTTTAAAAGCAGCTTCAGATCGACAGAAATCATATGCGGATTTGAAAAGTAAGGATATTGAATTTTAAATCGGTGACAAAGTGTTTCTGAAAGTATCACCGTGGAAGAAGATTCTTAGATTTGGTCGCAAAGGAAAATTGAGTCCGGGATTTATCGGACCGTATGAGATTATCGAGAGAATTGGGCCAGTAGCTTATCGACTTGAATTACCGTCAGAGTTGGAAAAGATTCACAATGTGTTTCATGTGTTGATGTTACGATGGTATCGATCAGACCCTTCGCATATAATTTCTCTGGCAAAAGTTGAAATTTAGCCAGACATGTCGTATAACGAAGAACCGATCACAATTTTGGCCGAGAGAGTAAAGAGTTGAGAAATAAAAGAATAGCATTAGTAAAGGTTCTTTGGCAACATCATGGTATTGAAGAGGCTACGTAGGAGCCCGAGGAAGCTATGAGGAAACAGTACCCTAACCTATTTTCTGGAAAGATTTTTGGGGACTGAAATTCCTAAGGGGGGAGAGTTGTAACAACCTGTTTTCAGTCAAATCGGAACAGTGGTTTCAGGACCATAAAATCGAGGTCAAAATATTTATTTTATTATTATTTTAATGTCTACAGCATGGTAGTAGTGACGTATAAAAAATTCGTTAAGAAATTTTGACGTTTGCATGCTTAATTTAGTGAAAAAGACTAAATTGAAAAATGTGCAAAACTTGAGTTCTATATGTTAAAGGTACTATATGGCTATGATATTAAATGATTGGAGGGTTTATGTTGTAATTAGACCATTAATAGCATGAGTGGACAATTATGGACATTAAACATATGATTTTAAAGGTTAATTTATAAAATTAATTAAGTAAATTGGTAAATAAGTTAAGTAAAAATAATAAAAACAAAACATCATCTTCCTAAAAGGTTATCATCCACCGAAATTAAGCTAAGGAAACCTTCATGGAAGCTAGCTAGGTTCGGCCAAGTCTTCTTTGTGCATGTGAGTGAAATTTCGTCCCATTTTTAATGATTTCTATGTTTTTGGAATCGTTGTGGCTTAATCTAGCTAGCCTAGGGACTAATTTGCAAAACTGTTAAAAGTCTAGGGTTTTACCATTCATGAATGTATATGTATTTTGATGTTTGATGATAGAAAATGGAGGGTTGTTGTTAGATAAACAACATTTGTTAAGTGATTTTGGTTGAAATTGCAAATTAAGGATTTATTTGAAAAACGTGTAAAATTCATGGTGAAATGTGTGAAATAATGAAAATTTTGGGTTGCTATGAGTCTATATAGAATTCGGCTAGTATGGGTTGAAATGGAATTGCATGAAATTTTCATTTTATGAGCTAGGGACTAAATTGTAAGGAATTCAAAATTGAAGGGGCAAAAGTGTAGTTTTGCCATAGTATGATTTTTTGGGTTAAAGTGAATAGAATGATATTTAAATAAGTTAAATTTGTTTATATATAGATCAAGAAAAGCAGCATTCAGATTTAGATTGGGGGAAAAACAAAATAGTGGATTGATAGCTCGACTCTCTTCGTGTAAATTCAAGGTAAGTTTGTATGTTTAAAAGCATTAAATTATATATGTTAAATGCTAAATTGTTATAATTAAGATGATACAACACCACCAAAATTCTTGACGAGTTATCGAAAATGTAGAAATCCCATTTCAACCTTAGGAATAGATAGGATGCTAATGACATGTCATTAGGGGTTATTGTGTTTTGGGTGCTGGTCCGTACGTTCTACTGGTGGCTGAGTTTTCCGGCATGTGTTGTGGTTACTCGTCAGCTTGTGTGAGCAGCACCATGTAGCTACGTCTTGACCGTCAGCTTGTGTGAACAGACCCGGTGATAGCTCGAGATGAGTGTTTACATATGAGATATGAAATTGAGATGGTTTCAACCATGTATTGGCACTTAGGGTGCGAGATTCCTGAGTATTCGATATTATTCCAAATGGCTCAACGGGTATATTGATGGTATGAAAGAATAAGTGATTGATACATATTATAACAGGTATGTATATGAATCATATAAGCTTTGAGTCTATGAAACTTGTGAATTTCATATCTAACCTTGTGAATGAATATGTGATAGGTTTGTGGATCAATATGAGTTATATTATGATAAGTTTGATTACTTAAATTGTGTTCATATGATAAGTTGAGTTTATTGCTATACGAACTTACTAAGCTTAATAGCTTACTCTATTTACTTTTTCGTGTTTGATAGTGATTTCGAAGCTTGCTCGGATTGGGAGTTATCGGAGAGGTCATCACACTATCCAGCCGTTGTTTTGGTACTTTTGAACTTGTGTACTTGATTTTATGGCATGTATAGATGTTGTGGTTAATATGGTCTATATATTTGTAATGTTGATAGCTGTAACGCGTAGGTTTGTGCAAGTGTACACAGTCACTATCAAGTAATAAGTAAGTATCGAGTTATCATCTCCACAGGGATTGTATTTGTGCTAAGTCACTTAATTTGTAAAATTATATTAACAATTTGGTAAATAAAAACACAATATGATTGAGAAGTTATGATTAAATTTAAATATATTAAACTAAATGCAATGATCCCTAACGCAAATTATCCTAAATATGAAAACTATATGAATGAAATAGATTTTAGCAAAATTAAACACAATTTGCAACAATTATAACATAAATAAACTAGGACAATTACTTTAATTAAAATCAATATATTATCAACATGCTTAATAACATTCGAAAAAACATTCCATGGCAACTCGATCTTTCATGAGTTTGGAAACCACATTAGGTGTAATATCCCGGGTTAGGGGCTATTTTGTTGTTGCATGATATTGCATGTGTTGGTGTGTCAGTGTTGTCGTTGTGTAGTAGTGTCTGGCTTAATTGTAGGCTAGGAGTGTGCCCGAGTAGGTAGGAAAATTTTAGTTTTTAGGCTTTATAGGAGGAGCTGATGGAGCCGAGGGATATGTATTTTAGTTGGAGTTTTATTGCACAAAAGAGAAGTCGGCAAGGTGGCAAGGCATGCGCTACTTGGGAGCTAGGTGTGGCGTCAACTGCATGAGGTGGAGATCTTGAGTTCAAGTCGCAGAGTTCCCCATTTTGGTTTCATTTTGGACGGCATGGAGGAAGAGGTAGAAGACAAGTAGAATTCTTCCTTGACTTGGTCTCCACATTCAAATGGAAGGTGGAGAGCAAATAGTGGAGGGAGACTTGGTAAACTCATTTGAAATGGGTGGCTTGGAGTGATTGTGGGGATGTGGCCGAATATTGAGGAGTGTTGGGGGTGTTGGCAAAACTTGATGCTTGTGGGAGAGGTTGGCCGGTTTTGGTAAGGGTAGGAGGGTGTGCCGAATGCATTTTGGCATTTTGTTTCTTTTGGTTGTTTCTGTCACACTTGGTAAAAGAGAAAGTCTCTTTTGGTCTTGGGTTAGCCGATTGTCAAGAGAGCTTCATCACATTTTCTTTTCTCAAACCGAAAGCTTCAAACAAAAATTTACTTTGCCTCTTCTTAATTTTGTGCTTGTGGCCAAATATTCTCCTCCATTCTTCTTCTTTTGTCTTTTGGGGTAAAACCGAAAGTGGTATTCTCTCTTTCCACATTTTCCTTCTTTTGTTGAATAATTGGTAGCCGAAATTGCTTTGCTTTCTTTTACTTTGTAAGCGAATACTCTCTTCTCTCCTCTCATAATTTCTTTATTTTCATAAGAGCCGAAACTTACCATTTTCTTCCCAACCGATTTCTCCATTCATCTTTTTCATCTCTTGTTGTCGAACCCTACTCACATTTCGCAATCTTTTCTTTCTCTCATTGCTATCCAAGTTGAATTCTTTTTCTTGTGAAGAGTAGGCCGAATTTCTTCCCTCTCCCTTGTAGCTCTCTTGGCCGAATATCAGTGAAGGGTGGATCTTGGTTGGTTGTTCAACCCTTGAACAAGGTAAGTGGGGTGGCCGAATGGCCATTTGTCCCTCTCTTGTCTTTTCTTTGGTTATGGTTTGGTTAAGGGCCGAATATGGTTTTTGGAAGGGTATTAATCTCTTCGTTATAGGGTCATTGGAGTGTGGAAGCAAGCAAGAGGAGCCGTTTTTCTGTTAACCGACTGATAAGTGGTGGTGTAGCCGATTGTGGAAGGAGAACCATTGTGGTTCGGGTTTGATAAGAAATCAAACCAATAGCAAGGTGAGGGATCAACATTAACCCCTTTGGTTAATTGATGTTGGCCGAATGTGGTGATTGTCTAATGCTTTTTCTTTTGGCCGATTATAGGAGCCAGTGATTAAGAAGCCTTAGATCGTTTCTTGTGGTATTAGGGTTGCGCTTTAGCAGGTGTGTAAACTAACACACTTCTATTTAGGAATGTGATTGATAACCTTGTTGTGATTAATGAAACAAGAATGATTGATATGATACCCTATTGGGTATGATCTTGGACTCGGTAAGTCAAGATTATTATGATAAGTTTATCGATGATCTATATGATACCATGACTATGGATATATGCGATATGGGATATGATGTTAAACATATTAGCATGATATGCATGACTTGTATGATATGCATGATCACATGAGTATGGTATGTTGATGGGTGATATGAGTGGAGGGAGAATGATGATATCCGTGTCTTTGGGACACTGCGTGTCTTTGGGACACCGAGGTTTGGCACCTCCAAAGGGTTTGGTACCACAGCTTGATTTTGTGACTTCTGTCACCACGGTGATTTGGTATCACATTTGTGTCTTTGGGACACCGAGGTTTGGCACCTCATTGCGACTGGTCCCCGTGGTTAACACCACCGTGGGTTGGCCCCACTATGAGATATGGGATCGCCTGCTAGTGATTTGGTATCACACGATGGGTTGGCCCCATCATCGGATTTGTGATCGCGGTCACCAAAGATTTGGTATCACACTCGTGTCTTTGGGACACCGTGAGGTTTGGCACCTCATTGCGAATCGCCCTCGTGGTTAACACCACCGTGGGTTGGCCCCACTTTGAGATATGGGATCGCTCGCTAGTGATTTGGTATCACACGATGGGTTGGCCCCATCATTGGATTATTCGTGACTTTGGGTCACCAAAGTGGTTTGGCACCACACTTATGGATATCGTGACTTTGGGTCACCAAAGTGGGTTTGGCACCACCAAAGGTTTTGGTACCACACGGTAGAAAAGGCGATATGGATGGTTAGGATCGGGTTGCATTAATCTTGTTGCTATGTATGATGTGTGTTAGCATGTTGTTTTATCGGGAGCGGATTTATGCACTCGAGTCATTCGACTCACCCTCTCCTTTGACATTTCAGTGACACATAGACGCGACATGGAGCCGGGATGGACTCGGGTGCTCATGCCACGCTTAATAAAGTTTTACTCGAGACTTTATAATTTGGGTACTTTAGCTTGCTTTTTATTATTTGGGTTTTGTTTTGGATTGTAAAAGGCCTTTAAATTATGCTTTATGATGTTTATGCTTTAAATAGACTTTAATATGCCTTAACAAGACAAGTGGGTTGAAATTTTACTAAAATTTGGAAAGACAAAGGATTTAAAAACTATAACGCAAAGTGTTTTAAACTATACCATCGGGTATCTCACCATGACTTGCATTAGAAACTCAAACGATTTCCAATTCAAAACTCGATTTTCTAACAAGTTAAAATGTCTTAAGTAACACTAAGAAACTATTTGAATAATGAAATGGAATAAACTCGTTTTAACTACATCTTTTGGTTAAGTTTTCAAATTTTTTTTTTTGGGTTTTCAATCCACCACCCGATTTCAAACAAGCCTACTCAAATTTTCTTCAAATACACTAGATAGTGAAGTGTCTACATCCTCGCTTTTAAACGAAAAACCTAAACCTCTCAAGTACGCTTTCCGTAACATACCGTATTCGTCGTGGTGTATTGACCGGGTTTGGGGTGTTACAATTGTGGTATCGAGCCGTTCAAAGGTTTCTGGCTATGGCCCGAGGCCCAAAATGCTTTCAAAAGTCTGCTTTTAAGTGTTTTGTTTGAAATAAATGGTTTGAAGGGCATGACACCGAGTCTCCTGCACTGGCCGCTGTGTAGTACCCCTTACTATTGCTTGCGATTTATTGATGTGATCGGGTGATTGCAATAGTGGATTACTTTAGAAATCAAAAACCGATAGGATTCTCGTGAACTCGCGAAACAAAGCTTCTTTACTATTCATAAGACTTTGCTTTAAAACAAAGGGAATAAATATCGATGCATAAAACTCTTAAAACAGATACGTGAGAGAATTTAGTCATGAGCGCTAGAGGTGGACGTGGTCGTGGACGCAGGTCGTGGTAGGATGATCAAGCTTTCAACCCGTAGGGTCCGGGTCGTGGGTCGTAAAATGAGATACCGGCATCGCCACCACCGGAGGTGGTGAGTTTCAAGATCGACCGATGACGCAGCGTCACAGCGATGCCGCGAGTGTTGGAAAGGGTAGCCGTGTAGGTGGTGGTGCAGAGTTAGAAATTTGTTCTGAGCGACCCGCAAACGGGCCGAATTCTTTCGAGGTGTTTCGTGTTGCTCCCAAAGATCGGCCGAGTATTGGCCGAGGCAACGGAGCGGATCATGGATGACTCCGACTTGATCGCCAAGAGAAGCTGAAGGGCATAGTATCGCTTCTCCGGATGAGTCATATTAGTGGTGGCTCACGGTTCGGATGTTGTGGCGCAGAGGATCCGACATGGGATTATTTTAGGGTCGTATCAAAAGAAGTACATTGGGGCTAGTTATATTGACTCCCAAATGAAAGGCATTTCGAGGCTTGTCCAAGGGAGTAAGTCTGCTTTCCGAGTATGAGGTCGAAGTTCTTGAAGCCGAGCCGGTATGCTAGGGGTATTGTGGCTACCGAACACGCAGAGGTGTGTTCGCTTTCGAGGATGGTCCGAGAGACGAGTTGAGGTCGCTGATTGCTCCTCGCCAGGAGCGTGAGTTTGCCGTCCCGGTTGAGAAGGCTAAGGTAGCCGAGGGTGTTAAGGAGTCCGTGAGGCGGTGGTATGGACAGAATGTGCATAAGAGGAGCTTTGGGTCTTCTCGATCGCCGGGTAATCCTCGAGAAAAGGGCTAGACAGAGTGGGCCGAATCGGCCTGGTAGGGTTGTTGCCGCTAGTCGTGGACCGCCGCGGTGTAACCATTGTGGGAGATATCATTGGGGAGGCCGACCTGACCGGTGGAAAAGGTTGTTTTGAGTGTGGTTCTCTCGGATCATCGCGTGAGGGACCGCCCGCGTAAGTTGGCCAGATTCGCCCCGAGAGTCGTACCGCACTCGGGCCAGAGTAGTGGACCGCCACCGCAGAGGGGCCGTGGTAATGGCGCAGGTAGTAATGGATCCGGTCGGGGCCGTGGAGCACCGGCGAGGGTGCGGTAGTTCTCGACGCCGCATACCGGGTTAGTGTATGCAAAGAAGGCGCCGAGAGGAGGGCGACGCACCTGACGCCATAACCTGCACGTTCTTGATCTTTGGTTCTCCTTTACTTCTTTGATTGATGTGGGGTCGACGCATTCTTACATGGCCGATAGTATAGTAGAGACCATGGACTTAGACTCGAGATATCTTCTAGGCGATGACCGTAATTAGCCCTTTAGGTCACTCGCGGTAGTAGATAAGTCGTTTAGAGACGCACTTCTAGAACTCCAAGGGGTAGTGTTTGTCGCCGATCCGATGGAACCGCCGCTTGGGGAGTTCGATTTGATTCTTGGGATGGATCGTTGGTTAAGTACCGTGCGGTTGGATTGCACTTCGCTAAGCGCATGGTTCTAAGGACGATTGAGGGTGATGAAGTGGCTATGATAGGTAATAGGAGAGATTGCTTATCTAATGTGGTATCCGCCCTCAAGGCGCAGAAGATGGTCGAAGGGCCGTGAGGCGATGTGGTTCATGTGTATGCCTTGGAGGCTAAGGAGTCTCGCGGTAGAGAAGGTCCGCATCATAAGGAATTTGTTGATGTGTTTCTGAGGAGCTTAGGGTTTGCCGCCGATCGTGAGGTAGAGTTCGGGATAGATCTGCATCTTAATCGCGCCAGAGGTCTATTGCTCCATATAGGATGGCGCCAAAGGAATTGGTGGAGCTTAAGGCTCGATTCGTGGAGTTATTGGATCGAGGTTTTATCAAAGTGTTTCACCGCTGGTGCGCCAGTATTTTTTGTAAAGAAGAAAGATGGTACGATGCGGATGTGCATAGACTACCGCCACCGAATAAGTCGACGACAAAAAACAAGTATCCGCTGCCACGGATAGATGACTTGTTTGATCACCAAGGGTGCAATGGTATTTTCTAAGATTGACTCGAGGTCTAGGTATCACCAGCTAAAGGTGAAAGAAGCGATATTCACAAGACAAATATTTGGACTCGGTATGGGCACTATGAATTTACGTAATGCCGCTCGGGTTGACTAACGACCGGCAAGATTTATGGATATGATGAATAGAGTGTTTCAAAGAAAGATCCGGATCGGGCCTGTCGTGGTTTTCATAGACGACATCTTGGTGTATTCAGAACAGAGGAAGAGCATGATGCGCATTTGAGAGTTGTGCTGCAGATTTTGAGGGAAAAGCACTTCATGCTAAGTTCGGTAAGTGCGAAGTTCGCTTAGAGAAGTGACTTTCTTGGGTCATGTAGTGTCGGCCGAGGGGATTCGAGTAGATCCTCGTAAGATTGAGGCGCTTTTGGATTGGAAGCCGCCTAGGTCGCTGGGTCGAGATTCGAGTTTTCTGGTTTGGCCGATACTCACCAAGGTTTGTTGAGGGTTTCTCGTTGATAGCAACGCCAATGACCAAGTTGTTAAGGAAAGAGGTTCCGCTTGTTTGACCGAGAAACAAAGCAGGAGAGTTTCGACGAGCTTAAGAAGATTCTAACGTAAGCTCCGGTTTTAATTCAACCCAAGGTCGGTAAGGAATTCACGGTCCATCGCGATGCATCACATACGGGTTGGGTTGTGTGCCGATGCAGAAGGTAAGGTTGTGGCTTACGATCTCGGCAAAATGAGGCCACATGAGGTCAACTATCCGACGCACGATCCGGAGTTAGCGGTCGTAGTCTTTGGCGCTGAAGATTTGGAGGCACTACTTGTACGGAGAGAGATCAATAGTCTACACCGATCATAAGAGTCCAAGTACTCTTGACTCGTAAGGATTTGAATTTGAGGCAACAAGCAGATGGGTTGAGTTGCTTAAAGATTACGATCGCTCGATTGAGTATCATCCGGCAAGGCTAACGTGGTGGCGCACGCGCTTGAGCCGTAAGGTTGTTTCGACTTAAGAGCGATGTTTGCCCATTTGAGCTTGTATGACGACGGGAGTATTCTCGCAGAGTTGCAGTGTTAAGCCTACTTGGGTTGAGCAGATCGTAGAGAAACAAAGTTAGAGGATGAGGTTCCGAGTGCGCCGGTTTCAAGTGCGTAATGGTGGTTTGGAGGGTTACAAATTGTCTAGTGATGAGGTTCTGTGTTTCCAAGGTAAGGCTTGTATGCCTAAAGATGTTGAGTCGGAGACAGAAGATTCTTCAGACGCACATAGCAGTCCTTATGCTATGCATCCCGGAGGTAGCAAGATGTATAGAGATCTTAGAGAGCGCTTTGGTGGCCCGGCTTGAAGAAAGAGGTGACAGAGTTTGTTGGGAAGTGCCCGACTTGTCGCAGTGTCAAGGCCAACATCGCTGCCGCCGGGTTTGCTTCACTGTGAAGATTCCTCGATGGAAGTGGAAAGGATAACCATGGATTTTGTCAAGGTTACCGCTACGCCAAGCAAGAAGGATTCGGCTTGGGTAGTGGTGGATCGTCGACTAAATCACCACTTCATTCCGGTGAGGGTTGACTATTCACTTCAAAAGTTGGCGGCCGTATGTTTCGTAGATAGTAAGGTTGCACGGTGTGCCGCTTCGATAATCTCGGATAGGGATCCCGATTCACGCCAAGGTTCGAAAGCGCTGCATCAGCTCTCGGGTACGCGGTTGATTTCAAAGACGGCTTTTCACCCGCAAATCGACGAATGCAATGTAAAGAGTTATTCAGATCTTAGAGGATATGCTTTGAGGTTGTGTCCTCGGATTTTAGAGGTAGTTGGGAAGAGTTTCTACCATTAGTGAGTTTGCCTACAACAACAGCTACTAAGCGAGCATCAAGATGGCACCATATGAGGCGGTGTATGGTAGGAAGTGTCGATCACCTACGTGTTGGACTGAGTTAGGTGAACGCCAGCTTGTTAGGACCCGAGTTGGTTGGCCGAGACCGAAAACAAGGTTAAGTTGATTCAGCTCTCGGTTGAAGGAAGCTTCGACCGCGTAAGTCTTATGCCGATCTTAAGCGGAGAGACATAGAGTTTTCTCGTGGGGATCAAGTGTTTCAAGGTCTCGCCATGGAAGAAGGTTTTGAGGTTCGGAAAGAAAGGCAAGCTAAGTCCGAGGTTTATTGGGCGTATAAGGTTTTGAGACGAGTGGGACCATGAGCGTATCACCGGAGTTGCCGCAGAGCTTAGTCGATTCACGACGATTTCACGCTTCGATGCTTCGACGTTATCGCTCGGATCCATCGCATGTGGTAGCAAAGTGGAAGGATCGAGGTAAATCCAGACTTGACTATGGATGAGGAACCCGTGCGCATTCTTGATCGGGATGTGAAGGTTCTGCGTAAAGAAGTCCGTGCCTTTGGTTAAGGTTCTTTGGCGGAATCATGGCGTGGAAGAAGCTACGTGGGAACCCGAGGATATGATGAGACAAAGAATACCCGCAACTCTTCCGATCGTAATTTTGAGGTCGAAATTATTTTTAAGGGGGTAGAACCGTAATATCCCGGGTTAGGGGCTATTTTGTTGTTGCATGATATTGCATGTGTTGGTGTGTCAGTGTTGTCGCTTTGTGTAGTGTCGGGCTTAATTGTAGGCTAGGAGTGTGCCTGAGTAGGTAGGAAAATTTTAGTTTTTAGGCTTTATAGGAGGGAGCCGATGGAGCCGAGGGATATGTATTTTAGTTGGAGTTTTATTGCACAAAAGAGAAGTCGGCAAGGTGGCAAGGCATGCGCTACTTGGGAGCTAGGTGTGGCGTCAATCGCATGAGGTGGAGATCTTGAGTTCAAGTCGCAGAGTTCCCATTTTGGTTTCATTTTGGACGGCATGGAGGAAGAGGTAGAAGACAAGTAGAATTCTTCCTTGACTTGGTCTCCACATTCAAATGGAAGGTGGAGAGCAAATAGTGGAGGGAGACTTGGTAAACTCATTTGAAATGGGTGGCTTGGAGTGATTGTGGGGATGTGGCCGAATATTGAGGAGTGTTGGGGGTGTTGGTCAAACTTGGATGCTTGTGGGAGAGGTTGGCCGGTTTGGTAAGGGGTAGGAGGGTGTGCCAATGCATTTTGGCATTTTGTTTCTTTTTGGTTGTTTCGATCACACTTGGTAAAAGAGAAAGTCTCTTTTTGGTCTTGGGTTAGCCGATTGTCAAGAGAGCTTCATCACATTTTCTTTTCTCAAACCGAAAGCTTCAAACAAAAATTTACTTTGCCTCTTCTTAATTTTGTGCTTGTGGCCGAATATTCTCCTCCATTCTTCTTCTTTTGTCTTTTGGGTAAAACCAAAGTGGTATTCTCTCTTTCCACATTTTCCTTCTTTTGTTGAATAATTGGTAGCCGAAATTGCTTTGCTTTCTTTTACTTTGTGTTTCTAATACTCTCTTCTCTCCCTCTCATAATTTCTTTATTTTCATAAGAGCCAAAACTTACCATTTTCTTCCCAACCGATTTCTCCATTCATCTTTTTCATCTCTTGTCGAAACCCTACTCACATTTCGCAATCTTTTCTTTCTCTCATTGCTATCCAAGTTGAATTCTTTTTCTTGTGAAGAGTAGGCCGAATCTCTTCCCTCTCCCTTGTAGCTCTCTTTGGCCGAATATCGTGAAGGGTGGATCTTGGTTGGTTGTTCAACCTTGAACAAGGTAAGTGGGGTGGCAGAATGGCCATTTGTCCCTCTCTTGTCTTTTCTTTGGTTATGGTTTGCTAAGGGCCGAATATGGTTTTTGGAAGGGTATTAATCTCTTCGTTATAGGGTCATTGGAGTGTGGAAGCAAGCAAGAGGAGCCGCTTTCATAAACCGACCGATAAGTGGTGGTGTAGCCGACAGTGGAAGGAGAACCATTAGGGTTCGGGTTTGATAAGAAATCAAACCAATAGCAAGGTGAGGGATCAACATTAACCCCTTTGGTTAATTGATGTTGGCCGAATGTGGTGATTGTCTAATGCTTTTTCTTTTGGCCGATTATAGGAGCCAAAGTGATCAAGAAGCCTTAGATCGCTTCTTGTGGTATTAGGGTTGCGCTTTAGCAGTGTGTAAACTAACACACTTCTATTTAGGAATGTGATTGATAACCTTGTTGTGATTAATGAAACAAGAATGATTGATATGATACCCTATTGGGTATGATCTTGGACTCTGTAAGTCAAAGATTATTATGATAAGTTTATCGATGATCTATATGATACCATGACTATGGATATATGCGATATGGGATATGATGTTAAACATATTAGCATGATATGCATGACTTGTATGATATGCATGATCACATGAGTATGGTATGTTGATGGGTGATATGAGTGGAGGGAGAATGATGATATCCGTGTCTTTGGGACACTTGTGTCTTTGGGACACCGTGAGGTTTGGCACCTCCAAAGTGGTTTGGTACCACGCTTGATTTTGTGACTTCTGGTCACCAAAGATTTTTGGTATCACATTTGTGTCTTTGGGACACCGTGAGGTTTGGCACCTCATTGCGACTCGCCCTCGTGGTTAACACCACCGTGGGTTGGCCCCACTATGAGATATGGGATCGTCGCTAGTGATTTGGTATCACACGATGGGTTGGCCCCATCATCGGATTTGTGATCATGTCACCAAAGATTTGGTATCACACTGCGTCTTTGGGACACCGAGGTTTGGCACCTCATTGCGACTCGCCCCTGTGGTTAACACCACCGTGGGTTGGCCCCACTTTGAGATATGGGATCGTCACTAGTGATTTGGTATCACACGATGGGTTGGCCCCATCATTGGATTATTCGTGACTTTGGGTCACCAAAGTGGTTTGGGACCACACTTATGGATATCGTGACTTTGGGTCACCAAAGGGTTTGGCACCACCAAAGTGGTTTGGTACCACACGGGTAGAAAAGGCGATATGGATGGTTAGGATCGGGTTGCATTAATCATGTTGCTATGTATGATGTGTGTTAGCATGTTGTTTTATCGAGCGGATTTATGCACCGAGTCATTCGACTCACCCTCTCCTTTGACATTTCAGTGACACATAGACGCGGACATGGAGCCGATGGACTCGGGTGCTCATGCCACGCTTAATAAAGTTTTACTCAGACTTTATAATTTGGGTACTTTAGCTTGCTTTTTATTATTTGGGTTTTGTTTTGGATTGTAAAAGGCCTTTAAATTATGCTTTATGATGTTTATGCTTTAAATAGACTTTAATATGCCTTAACAAGACAAGTGGGTTGAAATTTTACTAAAATTTGGAAAGACAATGATTTAAAAACTATAACGCAAAGTGTTTTAAACTATACCATCGGGTATCTCACCATGACTTGCATTAGAAACTCAAACGATTTCCAATTCAAAACTCGATTTTCTAACAAGTTAAAATGTCTTAAGTAACACTAAGAAACTATTTGAATAATGAAATGGAATAAACTCGTTTTAACTACATCTTTTGGTTAAGTTTTCAAAATTTTTTTTTTGGGTTTTCTGAATACACCACCTGATTTCAAACAAGCCTACTCAAATTTTCTTCAAATACACTAGATAGTGAAGTGTCTACATCCTGCTTTTAAACGAAAAACCTAAACCTCTCAAGTACGTTTTCCCGTAACATACCAGATTCGGTCGTGGTGTATTGACCGGGTTTGGGGTGTTACATTAGGTCCTTTCGGAATCCTTTACTTAGTAAATACGCATTTTACTGATCCTTATTTACTAAGGGTTTCTTAGCATTTGTGTGAGGTAACAGGGATGTGTTAGGTTTGAAACAGTTTAATCACGCAAATCTAAAAACTATGCAGATAACAGAGCTTGGTTAGAGTTGTTATGCAACCTGCAATTTAATCGGGTTAGGATCTAAATTGAGCATGCACATTTCAATTATGTGTCCACTAGTCATCGTCTGGTCAGGATCGCTCAGCTAATTCAGGTGCATTTCAATCACGTATGAACGAAACACAGACTTGATTTTAATTAAAAATATGATCGATTGAGGCATAAACATTATAAGCATGAATCAAATAAATATTATTTAATCAAAGCAATCATCCTAGCTTAAATAAAATAAAGCTAACATTGTTGTAAACAAGAATAAAGAACACATAGCAAACATTTTCAGATTAAATCAAAGAAAAGAAAGATTAAACCCAAATCAAAGTGGCTGTCACCTAAGACTTTGATCGACGAGGCTCCTTCGCTCATTCACTTTGCTCCTTTGCTGATAGCTCTCCAAGGTGGCCGACCAAGGGCTCTTTAAGAGGCTTAATTGCTAAAATCTCTATGAAGAGATGATGCCTGGGAAATGGAAACTTCTAAGAGAGTTGAGAGAGAAGAGAGAATGATGAAGGATGATGGATGATGAATGAATGAATGAGGGGGTCTTATTTATAGGTGAGGAGAGGGGGATAGTTTGCTAAAAATAGGAGGTTCCATCTCTTCAAGCATCTTTAAAGGGTGGTTGGCCATGAATTGAGGAAATTGAGCTGATTTTTGCTCAATTTAAGTGCCACAACAACTCAGGACTGATACTCGATCAAGTGCAAGACCTTGTGCAATTAAACCAAAAAGTGGTTTATGTGGACAGCCAAGTGTAGCCGAAAATTGGGTTGACTTGGTCTCCAATTTGGACGGTTTTGTAATCCAACAAAGCTATCAGACCTGTCCAAAATAAATATATAAATTAGAGGACCAAAGAATAAAATTTATCCAATTTAAATAATTAATTACAACCCAAATTATTAATGAAATATCTAAAAATGAATATTTAAATATAATTTTATATTTTATTATTTAGTTTAATCGTGCTTGGCCCACTTCATGTCTTAAAAATAATATATGCTCAATTTAATATAAAATAAGCCACTTTATGCATGAAAACTATATAATAAAGCATAAAATCACATTTTAATAATTTCTATGTCCTAATTTCATATTTTCACATATTTCATTAATTTATAAAACAATTACTTGGTTTTAACAACAAATTTAAGTAAAAAGGTGATAAATTATATAGGAAAAATCCTATATATTTGTAACATCCGGGATTTAGGGGTTATGTGGTTAGTGCATAATTCAAGTGATAGTGGGCCTAGTGTGTGTTTGGTTGTGTTTTAAGGGTTTGGAGAACCCTAGGATGTAGGAGAGTGCCTTGGAAAAATATGAGATTTTGAGTTTAGTAGGGGAGTTAGGATAAGGAGGCCTTAAGGAAATTTGTAAGGGATCTTGGACATAAGATTGGGCTTGGTAAAGTGGCTTGGAGGCGCCACTTAGGGCCTTGGTGAATGACGCTTCAAGCAAGGGTGAAGGGCTCAGGTTCGAGTCGTGAGGGCAGCATAAGGTGTTATTTTATTTTATTTTTTCCTCAAGAAAGGGGGGAGTGATGGACGGCTTGTGGACTTGGAAAAGATGAGGATAAGACTTGTTTTATTCTTTTAAAATTCGGCTATAAGGTAAGGGATAAGTGTTGTTTAATTCAATTTATTTTGAATGAGTAGCATGGAGGAAAAATAGGAGAAAATTTTGGGTTTTTAGAGGGGGATGAGAAGTGGCCGGCCAAGGGACTCTTGGGTTGGCAAAATTCGGTCATATGGAGGGGGGATAAGTGCCGAATTTTATTAGGAGTGTGTGCCTAATTTTAGTTGAAGGGTATCCATCTTTTTTTTCTTTCTCTTTTAGTGCCTTGCCGAATTTCCTCTCACTTTCTCTTCCTATTCTTTTTCTCTCAACCCCAATTCAAGTCTTTTTCTTGAATAGCCGAATGACTCTTTGTCATTTAGAACTTTAGTCGAAACTTTGATCACTTTGATCTATTTGCTTTCTTGGCCGAATTCACATCTCTTTCTCAAACTCTTTTCTTTTCTTAGCCAAATATCTCATCTTCATTTTGAGTCATAGCCGAATCTCAAAGGTGCCTATTCTCTCTTCTATTCCGCAAGTCTTTAAGGCCGAATCTTCTAGAGTGGTGCCGTTGGCTACTCTCTTGTAGTCTCTTCAAGCAGGCGTGTAGTGGTAAGTAATCTCCTCTTTAAACCATCGGTTTTTGGTTCTCTCTTTTGGTGTGGCGAAATCAAGTGATTAGGCCTTGGTCTAAGGTTGGCATAATGTTCTTTAAAGCCATAGTGATGTGTTCTTTTGTGTGTAGCCGGAGGAAGGAGGCATTAAAGAAGTCTCTCGGGATTTGAAGTGATCAAGGTAAGCAATGTAGTATTCGGCCAAGGGCCATTTTCCTAAGATATATGCTTAAAGCCGATTCTAATATGGTTTCACTCAGGGATTTTGACAACTTCATAGACAGGTGGTGATTTCGGGATTTAGGAAAGCAAGGTAAGTGGTTGGTAATATTTGGCCATAGGCCATGTTGTGGATATTTAAGTGTTAGCCGATTTTGACTATGGTTATTTAGGGGCAAATCGACGACAAGAGTAAGCAGAAGCTTTTCGGGATTTTGATTCATTTGGGTAAGGATGTTAAGTTGTGGTTTATTCGGTTAAGATCTCGTATAGTGGTGATTAACCGCTTTGATTCTCGATTAAGTATTGTTGATGGAGGCGAATACCAATAAGGAGAGAAAAGGGTAGTCCCTATCCCGAAGTTTAAGAAGAGATCGGTTTCTGCTGCTCGGGATTGGCCACTGTGGTGGGCCAAAGAGCAGAGCAGAAAATAGGCGGATAGTCAGTAGTTTCGTTTAGCGATAGCATCGGGATCGAGCGCGTAGTGCTTCAAGTGATAAGGTGTGTAGTTAGCCTACCGCTTTCCAGATTTATGTGATACTTGCATGTGTTGTATATGTGTTATATATGTGCTAATAAGTGCAGTGGCAATTATGAAATGGATGCCCTTAAGGGGTATGTCGATAATCGTGTCGATTACCAAAACCGATGCGAAATGTGGTTATGAATGTGAATATGATTGAATGCATGAATAACATGTACATGCACTATTTTATTATGTCACTATTGTACGCTGCATGTGCATGGGATGGGATATGAATGTGAAAGAAGGACGGGGTGTACTTCGAGTACGTGGTTTGATGTTAGCCATGAGCTACATCGTGGATTAGTGCCGATCGAGGTCGCGTTGTGGATTACTTGTGATTAAGTTCACGTGGATTGATGAGTGGCTCTGCGTGCCTCATCGTGGTTGATATCGGCTTAGTGCCATATCGTGGTTGATGAGTAGCTATGTGCCTTATCGTGGTTTGATGTTAGCTACGAGCTACATCGTGGATGGCATTAATTGCCGAAATTGGTGTATAGCGGTTGGAGGGTGATTTAGTAATCCCCTGGTGTGTGGTGGCTGGATACGAGGGTGTGTAGAGGATGGACCCTAGGTTTGGGTTGGGTGCATTTGCATAATTACATCGGATATGTGTATCTAATGGGATTACGGGCCAAGCCCAATATGTGAATGTGGAACAGTGTGGAAATGGGCCAAGCCCAATAAGTGGAATCATGTGGTTAATTACATTATGATCCGATATGTGGTATGGATATGGGCCAAGCCCGAATTGTGATATTATGTGAATAAATTGCCTTGTTATCTGTTATGTGGGATGATATGTGGTTTGATATGTGGGTGGAATTCAGTGGACTAATTGCACACTGAGTCCGTGTGACTTACCCAAATAATTATCAACATCGCAGGTGATACGTGATTCTTGGACCGGGTTGGAGAGGATACAAAGGTGGCCATGCAGAAGTTAATTTTATTTGTTCCATGTAGAAGATGTATTATTTAATTTTATGCACGTCATATATTTCAGTATTTTGGATATTTATTTGATGTAATAAGGGCCACTTTAAGTAGTTGAAGTTTATTAATATGTTTTAGTTGGATTGCCGATTAAATTACTATTTGGAAATGACTTTATTTTCAACAACTTACAATCTAAAATATATCTATATATTAAAGTTTTTAAATCCGGATATTATGTAACATCCAAATTTTTCTTGGCATTTTAAGTATATAATGTTTTACAAATGACAACAAATTTTCGTGTTTTCACTCGTAAGTTAAATCTTTTTCAAACGTTTTTCTCAGTGACATACCAGATCCGGTCAAGGCTCGTGGGCTGGGTTTGGGGTGTTACAGTTTGGTATCAGAGCCCGGTTCAAAACTTGGCTTTGAGGGTTTTGGGTCCAAAAACATTTTCTAAGATGGGCTTTTCAAAATATGGACTTTTATTTCAGGTTATTCTGGCATGGCACCTGTATCTCCTACCCCGAGGTCCACCGTAAGTACTTACTCGACTATTGAAATGATTTGAATATGTGAACTATGTGGGTATTAAGGGATCGTAGATTAGTAGATTAGGGCTATTGGACCCTAGGACTAGTCTACTCCAACACGTAATGCATAAGACTTAAGAATCATTAAACAAACACAGTGAACTAAGTCGCCAGAGCTGGAGTGTGGCAACAATTTGTGCGCATGTCTAGGAGTGGATTCAATGAAGAGCTTGGTACTTAAGCGGTCCTAGTGACTCACCTCCTCTTTACTCGAATCCTACCGGTGTGTAGCTACGGTTCACCCTAACCAAGAGGACTTAGTCACCTGGCTAAATTTGATAATTAAAACCCGAAAGGGACTAGCCTTCTTGTTTATAAAAACCTTAGTTTTTAAATCTCCAAATTACTCTTTTAATTTGAAAACACTAAATTATATTTTGAGAGAAACATTTTTCGAATTATTCCCGGTTGACAAAATTACCCAAATATCCCTGGTTATAAAATTACTAAAATGCCCCTAGTTTATAAATTTACTACAGTACTACCTCGATTTTTTTTACTAAAATAACCTTGCTTTACAGAAATACCTGAAACTCTATTTGAAAAATATCCAGATATCCCGATTTGGAAATTTACTAAAATACCCACGACTTACAAAATTACCAAATGACTGATTTCCAAAATTTCTACCATACCTCCGATTGAGAGAATTTTTAAAATAACCCCGAGCTTTGAAAATTTTGAAATACCTTTGTATAGATTTTCAAATTGATCCTGATTTATTACCAAAATACCCTTATAGGATAAATGACGAAATTACCCTTTGGGTTGGGAATGGATAAAATGCCATAGTAGTATGGTGGATGAATGAATGTGTCTCTATTGATGAATGTGAATGTGATTCTCTGAATTAGAATAGTGAACTTGAGCTGAAACTTTGATTGATCGAAAGAACTACTTCTAAAACGTCTTTGCATAAAATCGCTCATGGTAATCGCGGAACAAATTACTAATGCATAAAACTTTTAATCGATTAAATCGCGATGTTAGATATGAGTTCTAGATGATATGGTCGAACGATCAGACGGAACCAATAGTGGTCCGCCATGGGTCGAAAATGATGTCGCCGCCGCCAAGGCGCGGAGGATCAAGATCCGACAGAGGATGACGCAATGATCGCAGCTATGCGTCGCGAGTGCTAGAGCAAGTGGCAAGAGCTGGTATGGGAAATGGAGCTCGGAAGTCGATGATCGGAAAGACTAAGGTCAAATGGAGCCGAGGTTTTTAGAGGAGTATCCGTAGTAGCTCGAATGTAGCGGAATATTGGTTAGAAGCGGTCGAAAGAATCATGGATGATTTGGACCGTGCATCTTTGAGGAAAAGTCGAAAGGTGCCGTCTCGTTGCTCGAGATTTCCAGGCTTATCGATGGTGGCTCACCGTCGTGCAAGGTGTCCCTACAGATCGATTGGATTGGGAGTATTTTAAGCTTAAGTTTGAAGGGAAGTATGTTGGAGCCAGTTACTTAGACTCGCAAAGGAAGGTGTTTCTAAACTTGGTTCAAGGAAGTAAGTCGGTGGCAGAGTATGAAGCGAAATTTGTGCGGTTAAGTCAGTATGCCAAGGGGATCGTGGCCACTGATTACGAAAGGTGTGTTAGATTCGAAGACGGATTGCGAGATGAGCTACGAGTGTTGATTGCTCTGCAAAGAGAAAGGGACTTTGCTATTCTAGTGAAGAAAGCTCGGATAGCTGAGGAAGTTAAGAGAACTGCGAGACAGAACCGAGAGAAGAATAAGAGTTGGAACAAGAGGAGTTTTGGACCATCGGTATCATCTGAGGATTTCCGGAAGAGACCAAGGACCGAGAATGCTATACGTGCGCCTGTACCAGTTACTGAGAATCGGAGTCGTACATGTGCTCGGTGTGGAAGAGCTCATGCTGGAGAGTGTTGGGGAAATAGTAAAGAATGTTTCCATTGTGGGTCTAAGGCTCATTTGGTTAAAAATTATCCCCAGACGACGAAGGGTCGTGGTCCAAACCATGTAGGAAATGGTTCCGGCAGAGGTCGTGGAACACCAAGTAGGGGTGCTGAAGGTTCAGAGGCGAGACAACCAAGGTTGGTTTAGGCAGTCAGCCGTCGCGAGAAGAAAGATGTGCCAGATGTGATAACGGGTACGTTCCTTGTTCCTGGAATACCCTTTATTGCCTTATTTGTTATTGAGTTAGCTTATTCTTATAAGGTTATTGAGGTGTTTGGAACCTTGAATGTGAACCTTGAGATTGTATCTAGGAAGATGACCGTACCTAGTTTGTTAGGGCGATCAGTGGTGGTAGGTAAACTTTTAGTGAGTGCCTTTTGAAGTCCGAGGAATAGCAGTACCCTAGCTAGTTTAACCAAGTAATTTCGAGGACGAAATTATTTTTAAGGAGGGTAGAACTGTAACATCCGGGATTTAGGGGTTATGTGGTTAGTGCATAATTCAAGTGATAGTGGGCCTAGTGTGTGTTTGGTTGTGTTTTAAGGGTTTGGAGAACCCTAGGATGTAGGAGAGTGCCTTGGAAAAATATGAGATTTTGAGTTTAGTAGGGAGTTAGGATAAGGAGGCCTTAAGGAAATTTGTAAGGGATCTTGGACATAAGATTGGGCTTGGTAAAGTGGCTTGGAGGCGCCACTTAGGGCCTTGGTGAATGATGCTTCAAGCAAGGGTGAAGGGCTCAGTTCGAGTCATGAGGCGAAGATAAGGTGTTATTTTATTTTCTTTTGCCTCAAGAAAGGGGGAGTGATGGACGGCTTGTGGACTTGGAAAAGATGAGGATAAGACTTGTTTTATTCTTTTAAAATCCGGCTATAAGGTAAGGGATAAGTGTTGTTTAATTCAATTTATTTTGAATGAGTAGCATGGAGGAAAAATAGGAGAAAATTTTGGGTTTTTAGGGGATGAGAAGTGGTCGCCAAGGGACTCTTGGGTTGGCAAAATTCGGTCATATGGAGGGGGATAAGTGCCAAATTTTATTAGGAGTGTGTGCGAATTTTAGTTGAAGGGTATCCATCTTTTTTTCTTTCTCTTTTAGTGCCTTGCCGAATTTCTTCTCACTTTCTCTTCCTATTCTTTTCTCTCAACCCCAATTCAAGTCCTTTTCTTGAATAGCCGAATGACTCTTTGTCATTTAGAACTTTAGTCGAAACTTTGATCACTTTGATCTATTTGCTTTCTTGGCTGAATTCACATCTCTTTCTCAAACTCTTTTCTTTTCTTAGCCAAATATCTCATCTTCATTTTGAGTCATAGCCGAATCTCAAAGGTGCCTATTCTCTCTTCTATTCCGCAAGTCTTTGAGGCCGAATCTTCTAGAGTGGTGCCGTTGGCTACTCTCTTGTAGTCTCTTCAAGCAGGCGTGTAGTGGTAAGTAATCTCCTTTTTAAACCATCGGTTTTTGGTTCTCTCTTTTGGTGTGGCGAAATCAAGTGATTAGGCCTTGGTCTAAGGTTGGCCGAATATTCTTTAAGGCCATAGTGATGTGTTCTTTTGTGTGTAGCCGGAGGAAGGAGGCATTAAAGAAGTCTCTCGGATTTGAAGTGATCAAGGTAAGCAATGTAGTATTCGGCCAAGGGCCATTTTCCTAAGATATATGCTTAAAGCCGATTCTAATGTGGTTTCACTCAGGGATTTCGACAACTTCATAGACAGGTGGTGATTTCGGGATTTAGGAAAGCAAGGTAAGTGGTTGGTAATATTCGGCCATAGGCCATGTTGTGGATATTTAAGTGTTAGCCGATTTTGACTATGGTTATTTAGGGGCAAATCGACGACAAGAGTAAGCAGAAGCTTTTCGAGATTTTGATTCATTTGGGTAAGGATGTTAAGTTGTGGTTTATTCGGTTAAGATCTCGTATAGTGGTGATTAACCGCTTTGATTCCCGATTAAGTATTGTTGATGGAGGCGAATACCACCAAAGAGAGAAAGGGGTAGTCCCTATCCCGAAGTTTAAGAAGAGATCGGTTTCTGCCGTTCGGGATTGGCCACCAGGTGTGGGCCAGTGAGAGAGAGCAGAAAATAGGCGAGATAGTCAGTAGTTTCGTTTAGCGATAGCATCGGGATCGAGCGTAGTGCTTCAAGTGATAAGGTGTGTAGTTAGCCTACCGTTTTCCGGATTTATGTGATACTTGCATGTGTTGTATATGTGTTATATATGTGCTAATAAGTGCGCGCTGGCAATTATGAAATGGATGCCCTTAAGGGGGTATGTCGATAATCAGTCGATTACCAAAGCGATGATGAAATGTGGTTATGAATGTGAATATGATTGAATGCATGAATAATATGTACATGCACTATTTTATTATGCCACTATTGTATGTTGCATGTGCATGGGATGGGATATGAATGTGAAAGAAGGACAGGTGTACTTCGTACGTGGTTTTGATGTTAGCCATGAGCTACATCGTGGATTGGCGCCGATCGAGGTCGCGTTGTGGATTACTTGTGATTAAGTTCACGTGGATTGATGAGTGGCTCTGTGCCTCATCGTGGTTGATATCGGCTTAGTGCCATATCGTGGTTGATGAGTAGCTATGTGCCTCATCGTGGTTTGATGTTAGCTACGAGCTACATCGTGGACGGCATTAATTACCGAAATTGGTGTGTAGCGGTTGGAGGGTGATTTAGTAATCCCCACAGTGTGTGGTGGCTGGATACGGGGGTGTGTAGAGGATGGACCCTAGGTTTGGGTTGGGTGCATTTGCATAATTACATCGGATATGTGTATCTAATGGGATTACGGGCCAAGCCCAAAATGTGAATGTGGAACAGTGTGGAAATGGGCCAAGCCCAATATGTGGAATCATGTGGTTAATTACATTATGATCCGATATGTGGTATGGATATGGGCCAAGCCCGAATTGTGATATTATGTGAATAAATTGCCTTGTTATCTGTTATGTGGGTTGATATGTGGTTTGATATGTGGGTGGAATTCAGTGGACTAATTGCACACTGAGTCCGTGTGACTCACCCAAATAATTATCAACATCGCAGGTGATACGTGATTCTTGGACCGGGTTGGAGAGGGTACAAAGGTGGCCATGCAGAAGTTAATTTTATTTGTTCCATGCGGAAGATGTTTTATTTTATTTTATGCACGTAATATATTTCAGTATTTTGGATATTTATTTGATGTAATAAGGGCCACTTTAAGTAGTTGAAGTTTATTAATATGTTTTAGTTGGATTGCCGATTAAATTACTATTTGGAAATGACTTTATTTTCAACAACTTACAATCTAAAATATATCTATATATTAAAGTTTTTAAATCCGGATATTATGTAACATCCAAATTTTTCTTGGCATTTTAAGTATATAATGTTTTACAAATGACAACAAATTTTCGTGTTTTCACTAGTAAGTTAAATCTTTTTCAAACGTTTTTCTCAGTGACATACCAGATCCGGTCAAGGCTCGTGGGCCGGGTTTGGGGTGTTACAATATTTTTCCGTTTACACAGCCCCAAACTTGTATCATTGCTCGTCCCGAGTAATGGTTATGCACAGCAAAAGGTCTTGCTAAGGCAAAATTGCTAATTGTGTAAGCAGCATCAATCTTTGTCCCATACTCATGCATTAATAACTTCATGTTCATAGATATTCTTTATTAAGAAGTAATTCACATGCAAACACTTATAGAATTTTATACTAAGTTTCAAAATATTCCAACATGAATCATAGTTTGTATGTATGTCACAGCCACAGATAACATTCTTCATTCAACATAATTTCTTATCAATCAAGCAAACAATCATAAGGCTTACTTATGAACTTCATATGTTGAACTTAGTACTTCCTCTCCACTAATGTAGGTGACATAAGCATCAAATCAATAGGTCTTTTATAAGGTTGTAATGGGGATCGGTTAAAGGTAGGGATTTTAAGAGATGGGACATTTCGGTTTCAAAATCTTAACCTTTAACACTGTCTTGGATTTCTCAAATTACAACCTTCTTCTTTAAGTGAACCTTTGGAACACCCCCAAACTTATTTTGAATTCAAGCTCATAGATTTTTCCTTTTTGGACACTGAGCAAACTTTTCTTCGCTCTCTTTTCGTCTCTTTTTTTTTAAGCATGAGCACATACATCTTTTTGAAAATTTCCTCAAATGTTGATTACTAAGACAACTTTAGTTAAGATGGGTGCACAAAATTAGGATAACTTAAAAAGATGGTAATTGGCTTATATTATGGGTTCATTGCAATAAACAGGCCTTTAAGCTCAAAATTACAGTTTCAAGGGTCTAATATCATAAGGTTGGCTTGAAAAGGCTTAAACGATCCAAAGAAATAGTGCCTATATCATTTTAGATTTTTATGTCTCCTAGGATTTCGCGTCAAGAAAGTTACTAAGTCAATTCTAAAGATATAAACCTTCATGCATGTCTAATCTCAAGAGAAACTAAGTTTTCATGGAAACATTACTAAGGCTAAGATCATACAAGCATTCCATTCTTCATGATATCATACTTTCACTCAGATATAATCATCATTCATACTTGCATACAAACTATCTTATTAACAAAAAATGTCTCTAAACATTCATTTATTAAAACATACTTATGAAAGAAATGATTGAAACATACTTGAAAATTTAAAAATTTGAGCAATTTATTTGCCTTACCCCCCTTTAAAAAGAAGCAATGTTCTCATTGCAAGAACAAAGTAATGAATGAAAACTGAACACCAGGTAGGGTTGTAAAGAAAGAGAAGTGAGTCATTAGGACTGCTTAAATACCAAGTCTTTCCTAATAACCCGATCCTAGACATGTTCATTCCTATTGCCACATTACTTAGTCTTTTTCTTTCTAAAGAAGTGTTAAGTTTATTCATGCTTGCTATGTTTTATTATGCAGAAATTAAATCCTAATTACGAAAGAAATAAATTCCTAAAGACCTAAAAATAATTAAATAAATAACAAGACAAGAATCCCCCCTTTTATTTTTCTGACTCATTCCCCTTGTCTTCTTTAGCTCCATCTCCGCTTGCATAGTCAGTAACTTCCGTCCATGTCTCAAAGATAGCATCTGGGAACTCAGTAACAAAAGTATTAGAGATATTCTCAAAAGTATTTCGAATTGAGTCATCTCTAATTTTTGCATATTTCTAGTAAGTTTGTTGTTGATTGTGCATGAACTTGCACATATCCATCAAAATTGACAACTTCGATTTCCTTGAAGCGCTTGCAGAAGTTGGCATAAGAGTTGTAGATTCAGGTTCAACACTTAGCTTGACTGGTTCTTCTTCTGGCTCAACCCTTGGTTTAGGGTTTACAGATCCTTCAACTGGTTTAGGACTATTCGATTCCTTATCAGATTCTTCCTCTTCAGTGTCTGTAACTGAGGTAGCTTCAGTTTTAGTTTCATTCGTTGACTCCTCGGTATCTGGCTCAGTTGGCTCTTCTTGCTCGCCTTGATTCAACTCATGCACCTTCTCTACTAACCTTTCAAGATCATGATTTGTAATGCACCCTTGAACATATTGCCCCTTCAGATTTTCTTGTGTTTTAACATGGGCGCTTAAGCAAAGTGAAGTGATTAATGATGGGAAATAAGCACTTCCTGTCTTCTTTTTAGCACAATCATGAATCTCCTTGAGAATAATTTTCCCAACATTAATGGACTTTTCTGTCAAGATTGCATATAACAAGAGCATCCGTTCCATCGAGATGGTGGAACTATGTAAGATAGGCATAAAACTGTAGCGAACGAAATAAAACCATACCTTTGCTACTGGTTTTAGGTATTCCCTTCGACAAGAATGGCTCGCATACTTTCTTATAATCCATTGGGATCCCGGATTTGTCACAACATCAAGCACTTGTTGAAGAAAATCCTAATTGATATTGTTCATCATAGGGTAGTACTCATCTTCTTCAACATTAGGTAAGTTAAACAAATCATTGATGGATTTAGAAGTAAGAGGTACCTTTTTCTTTCGAACGACGACTTCAGTAGCATCTTGCATAGTCAAACTAGCATAGAATTCTCGAACTAGTTCATCATCAGAAAGTGAACGAGCATCACAAAATTGTTCCCACTTGAGAGCATTGATTTTCTTTCTCATCGGTATAGGAACAACCATCAAATCATTATTCTTCAAGTCAAAACCTTTTTCCGGCATCATAGGTTGATGCTTGAAGATTGAAACAAATTTCTCTTTCACTTCTTTATTGATCAAAATTGGGTTTTTAGGAGTAGTCTTTGAAGATCTGGTTCTTTTGTAAGACATGGTATCTTTTCTCGAAAATTTGGCAAAGTTTCTGCACAAGGGAGAAAAGAGAAATCGGCAAAGTGGGTAGAACTTGCTACGGCTGTAACACCCCAAACCCGGACTAGAAGTTAGACCCGAATCTGGTGTCACGCTAAAGTGTTTTTTTTTTGAAAACCATGTTTTCGTCGAGAACCCTTCTTATATTTAAGAATTTCTTCCATTTAAACTTGGGTAAAGCCTCAGCTTGCATTCGTTTATTTTCAAAACGGGGTTCCTTGAAAAAGGTTGTTCACTTTTAAAACGTTATTGATTTCCTTCAAAATCTCCTTCAACTGCGGAAGCTTTTTAAAATGTTGCAGAAATGTGATAACCGAAAACAATTGTTGTAACGTAGTGTTTTGAAAATAGTAATCATTTTGGAAAACCGTGATTTACTTCTAACAGATATAAATTAAAATAAAACCAATCCTAAAATTTAAAATCCGAAAACCTTAAGAGGCCTTATTACAAACCAAACCAAAATAAAGTACTTATGAATAACTTAATAGAAAAATAGAAGCAGTTATGTGGCCATCTCCGAGTCCCTCGCAGCTCCAATCTATCTAAGGCTCGGGATTACCTGCACAGTTAAAAACGGGGTGAGTTTACGAAAACTCACTGTGTAATCCCCTAATATAAAAACAGTCAGTCAGATAAATAGAATACGTAAGCATCGTGGCTTGAGCTCTATTCAATCCACAAGATACGAGTTTGGTGGGCCTAAGCCCATTGCCATATCGTTGGGTCCCTACCATAACAATCGTTTGGGCCTAGCCCATATCAATATCAGATCTCATAAACAGAAATGCAATAGTGTAAGAATGCACCCCACCCCACCCCAATCCAGCCAGCACACCACCCGTACTAACCAAAACACCATGTGGGGATAAAATCGACCCACCCAAATTAGCACACCACAATGTTAGCACCTTGGTTGCGGCACTAACGGATATCACAAAGAAAGTCGCTGTAATATAAGCGGCTTAAAGCCGTCGGTAGGTCCACAGTCGTCTCGGGCGACCTGTGCGACCCTAACAATCAAATCGGTGGGTCCACAATTTTCTCGGGTGACCTGTATAACCCTATCAATCAAATCGGTGGGTCCACAGTCGTCTCGGGTGACCCGTACGACCCTAACAGATCAATCACTTCCTCCAATTACAAAATCCCAATCCCATGCAGTATGTCATGTATGCAAAGCATATATATATATAAATCACATGGCATACTCTAAAAAGATAGACAAATCATAGCTCAGGTCAGTCAAAACATAGCATAAAACAATCATTTACCTACGAGGGCAAAACAGTCATTTTACCCTATAAGGGTATTTCGGTAATCCTACCATTCAGGGGTATGACGGTAATTTTTCAAACTGAGGGTATTTCGATAATTTTGCAAATCGAGGGTATTTCGGTAATTTTACAAACTGGGGGTATTTCGGTAATTTTACCCTTTGAGGGTATTTCGGTAATTTTACGACCTTTCCAATGGCCTACCGTCGTCTCGAACGACTCGAATGACTTATAGGGCCAAAATAGTGGAGTTGGGCCCAAAGCCCACTATTCGGCCCAAGTGGGCCCACACGCGCGTGTGGGCCCATTCAGCCCAATTTCAGTCACGGCTATGCGAACTTCGCAGCCCAATCCATTATTTCTCACTATCGTGAATTTTTACCCATGAGGGGCCTATGAGCCTATTGGGCCCACTTGGCCCATCTCGGCCCAACGAGGCCCATTACGGCCTAAGCCCACGAGAACACTCGTGGTGGCTCCTATAGTCTAGCGCCCTTATTCATGGGCTCGATTAACCACACGTACGCTCGTACGCTCGTGTGGTATAACATGCCATATTTTCGGCTTTTCGGCATTCAACCGACTCTACAATCTTAGCAGTATAACCATTACGTACTTTCGGCTTTGTAGCCTATTATCGAAAGCGGCATAGAATTACACACCTAATTGCAACCGCGAAAACTGCGAATAATCCGGAGGACACAACCTATAACCAACACAACACACGGTTAAGGCATATTCTTAAACAATCACCTTTATTTATTTAAACCACAACCACTCACCCTGCTTGAACTAACAGATACTAGCGCCTCCCTGCTGATCAAGGCGATTTCCCCCTCCTAACATGATTTGGCATCACAAAAGTTGTTAGAAAACAACCAACATTCGACCCCAAGAGAAAAACAAGAAGATAAAGTCGAAGCTTGTTAATAGAGTCAAAGGAGGTCTTAATAATAACGAAATAATAAAGTGGTTGGAGTAACCTCTTACCAATATCGATAACCAAACGTATTTCGGTAGTAGTTAGCTAAGAAGATTCAACCCTAACCACGAAGAACAAAGAGATTGAGAGGGAGAGGGTATGAGTATTCGACCTAGCAGAGATGGGGAGAACGAAATATTGGAAAAAGAAGAACAGGAAGTAAAAGAGGAGAGGACTACAAATTCGGCAAATAGCAAAATGTGGCGAAGAAAGAAAGAAAATGAGAAAAGAACAGAATGAAAAGGATGGGAGAGGAAGTGAATTCGGCAGAAGTGAACTGAAAAGGAAATACCTGAATGGTCAAAAATGTGCCAAAATGCGAAAAGAATGCCCGAAAATACCAGAGAAAATTCGGCACCTCTACACTCTCCCAAAGCCGAAAATGCACCAAATGACAACCCTTAGCCGAAATTCCCTTACTCATCCTTTCCCAAATTCGGCTAGGACTCCTACACACCCCAACTCCTTCAACCTCTCCACCAAATCCTCCTTGAATTGCTCCCCAGCCTCCCATTTTGTTGACACAAAATCACACACATTTATACATAAGTCCTAACTACTAACAACCAATTCAACTTAAGAGCAAAAACTAAAACTTTTCCAAGGCCCAAACTCGAACCCAAGCTTCCTAAAAACCTTCAAATACCCTCAAATACTCCAATATTGTTAACCCAGCAGTACTAACATGCATTCATGCCGTTTTCTTGCTCTCAAGAATTTTAGGCGCTCTCAAGCCGAAGGCCCAATTCTTTTAGGCCCAAAATTCGGCGTTACAACGGAAAAATCTTGCGACAGTAAGGATAGTGTGGCGGTGATGACGGTGTGCGATAGTAATGGCGATGTGCGGCGATGACAATGGCGATCTAGGTAGCAACGATGGTGCTTTGGCAATCTTCTTGCGGCGGCAGTAGATGGTTTCGACAAAAAAAGGGAAGAGAACTAGGGTTTCTTTCGAGATTTGAGGTTGGCGGCACAAAAGGAAGATTTAGGGATTTTTAAGGTTTAAGTAAATCTCTTTGAGGGATATGAAAATTAGTAGAATGGAGAGGGGTTTATATAGGGAAGAATTAGGGCAACATGTAGCGAAAATTTAGCTACATTAGGTGATGTGTCTCTAACTAACTATGACCACAATAAAGGCAAGCGTACCTATCGTTTAATAGTATAGTTATGGTAAGACCGGAAATATCGTATCCACAAGGACCAAAGAGTACTAGTAATTACTATCCTTTTATTATCTAGCCTAAAAATTGGAGTGATTTCTTTTTCAACTAAAACTAATTAATTAAAACACGACAAAGAATGAATTAGGAAAATACTTTTAGACAACTTATGTGATGGAGGCAATACCTAAGGAAGAATCCACCTAGACTTCACTTATTACTTTTGATTCATATGATTTATTCAATTGACTTAATCCATAAAAATCCCTGATTTATGTTAATATCTCTCTCGAGACTAAAAACAACTGACTCTAGGTTGATTAATTGAAATCTCTTTCTAATTAAAACCCTTATTATCACATTAACTCGATCTATGGATTACCTTATTAGATTTGACTCTAATCCGGCAGATTTTTGTTGCCCTATTTCTAGGGTGGCAATCAACTCCGCTTAATTTTGTTGATCTACTCTTAAACAGGGACTTTTGCTCCTCTGAATAAGCACATTCGACTTGAATCAATTACCTGAATTATCAAAACAAGAATAAAAACTCACAATTAAGAATAAGAATAAGTATTTATCTTATAAATCAAATAATAATAAGATCTATCATAGGTTTCATCCCCTCAGGTATTTGAGGGATTTAGTTCATACTGATAGAAGGAACATCTCAAAATAAGGAAAACAACAAAACATAGGAAAACCAAAAAACTTCTAAAGAACTTGATGGGAGATCTTCAGTCTTGATGGAGATCCTTCCTCCGAGCTACTTCCGATGGCTATCTTCGAGTATTTTCCGTGTTCTCTTCAGCGTCCCCCCTTTTGTCACCCCCTAGGGTGTTTATATAGGCTTTGGAACGTCTTTCTTTGCCCACAAGTAACCTTTTTCGGATAGAATTAATCTTTAATAAGGCAGGGACATGCCCGTGTCACACGCCCGTGTACGATAGTTTGGGCCGTGATCACTTCTGCTCGCCACACACGGCCATGGGGTCTGTCTGTGTACATTGATCTAGGCCGTGTTCGATTCTGCTCGTAACACACGGCCGTGTTTGATAACCCAGGCCGTGTTGGTTTCTAAGGTAGGCCCATTTTGTCCCTTTTTGGCCCGTTTCTCGTTCTTTTCGACTCCCTAAGCTCTTCTGTGTGTAAAACATGAAATTAAGAGATTAGGAGCATCGAATTCATCAAATCTAATGAGAATTCATCCAAAAATAAGCCAAGCATGTGGTTAAAATATGTGTAAATTATGGTTTATCATTAGGGTTACTTGGGCGGCAAGTAATGGGAGTGGCGGCAAAGTATGGATTTTCCCTTCTTGTTGCTGTCTTAGGCCTCAAACTCAGACTGTATTTAAAAACTTACTCAAGAAAAAAAGCTGATTAGTAATTGGGCCAAATTTGACCCCCTTTATTAACATAAAAATTTAAAATTTAAACAGAACAAATAAAACTTAAAAATCTTAAATTTTAATTAGAAAATTTCTTCTTAACAAATTACATTAGATTAATTCCCAGGATAGGTTGGAGGGGTCACAGCGGTCCCGCTTAAGTTCCAATCTCCTTAGACAGAATTAATTAAATGTAATAAGTTAAGAAAATAAGTTTAATTATTTATTTATTTACAAAACAAGTTCATGAAAAATCAATGGTCTGTTAATTTGAACAAGGATTCAACTCGCTCAACTTCACCATCCTAGTAGTGTTTGAGACATTGACCATTAACTTTAAACGTACATCCGTAATTGTTGTATAATTCAATAGCTCCATAAGGATAAACTCGGTAGATGGTATAAGGTCCTTTCCATCGGGATTTAAGCTTCCCAAGAAATAACTTCAACCTTGAATTAAACAACAAAACCTTTTGACCTTTTTTAACCTCGCGAGGTTGTATATGACTATCATGTCATCTCTTTGATCTTTCTTTACACATTTTGGCATTCTCATAGGAAAACAACCTCAGCTCTTCCAACTCATCAAGTTGTAACATTTTTCTCTCACCGGCTTGCTTAAGATCAAATTTCAACTGTTTCAAAGCCCAGTGAGCTTTGTTCTCCAACTCTAATGGCAAATGACATGCCTTTCCAAAGACTAACTGATAAGGAGTCATTCCTAACGGAGTCTTAAATGCTGTTCGATAGGCCCATAATGCATCATCGAGCCTTCGAGACTAATCTTTTTTGCTAGGGCGTACTACCTTTTCAAGGATACCTTTGATTTCACTTCTCACTCTCTCAACTTGCCCATTGGATCAATGTGATAGGCGAGAGCAATCTTGTGCTTCACATCATATTTTTCAAGCAACCACTTAAGCCATTTGTTCACAAAGTGAGAACGTTCATCACTAATAATAGCTCTTGGTGTCCCAAATCGTGTAAACACATGCTTATGTAGGAATCGCATGACTACCTTAGCATCATTTGTAGGGTATGATTCAGTTTCAACCCACTTGGATACATAGTCCAGAGCAACTAAGATGTATTTGTTCCCATACGAAGAAGGAAATGGGCCTAAGAAGTCAATGCCCCATACGTCGAACAATTCAATCTCCAAAATGTTTGTCAAGGGCATCTCATTCCTCCTTGATATATTTCCGGTCATTTGGCATTTATCACAGTTCTTCACATAAGCATAAGCATCTTTAAATAGCATAGGCCAAAATAAACCTGGTTGCAAAATCTTTGCTGCAGTACGTGAACCACCAAATTGTCCCCCACTTGGAGATGAATGGCAATAATACAAGATCGCAGCAATCTCACTTTCAGCTACACACTTTCGGATTATATTATCTGCACACTTTTTAAACAAAAATGGATCCTCCCAAAAATAATACCGACTATCATGAAGGATTTTTTTCCTTTTTTGGTATGTCATTTCTCGAGGAATTATTCCACATGCAAAATAATTGGCAAAATCAGCAAACCAAGGTGTTTCATGAATTCGACTTACCTCAAATAAGTGTTCATCTGGGAAATTCTCATTGATATGCGCACATGATCGAGTTACCTCATCTTGCTCCAATCTCGACAGATGATTAGCTATTTGATTTTCGACACCTTTTCTGTCTTGGATCTCAAGGTAAAATTCTTGGAGTAAAAGTATCCAACGAATTAGCCTCAGTTTTGCATCTTTCTTCGTGAGTAAGTATTTAATGGCCGCATGGTCAGTAAATACTGTAACTTTGGTACCTATAAGATATGAGTGGAACTTGTCAAAAGCAAATACTATAGCAAAGAGTTCCTTTTCAGTTACCGTATAATTGAGTTGGGCTCCCGTCAAAGTTCTACTTGCATAGTAAATAGGGTGAAACACTTTTGTTTCTTCTTTGACCCACCACAGCTCCAACGACATAAACACTTGCATCGTACATCAACTCAAAAGGTGAGTTCCAATTCGGTGTAACGATTATTGGGGCTGAGATTAACCATTTTTTTAGATCTTCAAAAGCTTCCAAACATGCTTTATTGAAATCAAACACTATATCTTTCTCTAACAACAAACACAAAGGTTTAAAAATTTTCGAGAAATCTTTGATAAATCTTCGATAAAAATCGGCATGGCCTAAGAAACTTTTGACCCCTTTCACATTAATTGGGGCTGGTAATCTTTCATTATGTCCACCTTTGCTTTATCGACTTCAATTCCTCTCTTTGAGATTTTATGCCCTAAGACAATCCCTTAACCATAAAATGGCATTTTTCCCAGTTAAGGACAAGATTCGTCTCTTCGCATATCTTCAGTACCTTAGCCAAATTACTCAAACAAATATCATAAGTGTTACCAAAAATAGAAAAATCATCCATGAAAACCTCAACAAAATTTTCAACCATATCAGTGAATATTGCCATCATGCATCATTGAAATGTTGCAGGTGCATTGCATAAACCAAAAGGCATTCGCCTAAAAGCAAACGTACCGTATGGAAAAGTAAAGGTTGTTTTATGTTGGTTATTCAGAGCTAAAACTATTTGGTTATATCCCGAATAGCCATTTAAAAAATAATAGAATTCATTACCTGCCAGTCGATCTAACATTTGATCCATAAAAGGCAACGAAAAATGGTCCTTCCGAGTGGCTTTATTCAACTTTCTGTAATCAATACAAATTCTCCAACCAGTAACAATTCTCATTAGAATCAACTCGTTACGCTCATTTTCAAAAATTATGATTCCATCTTTCTTCGGCACACATTGCACCGGACTTACCCACGAACTATCTGAAATAGGATAGATGATTCCTGCATCTAACCATTTGATCACTTCCTTTCTCACAACTTCTTTCATAATAGGATTGAGCCTCATTTGCCCATCAATTCGAGCTCTTTCACCTTCTTCTAAAATAATTTTATGCATTCAAAAAGAAGGACTTATACCTTGAATATCAGCTATGGTCCAACCAATTGCTTTCTTAAATTTCTTTAGAACAGTAATTAGTTGCTCCTCTTGATCTTTCGTCAGTTTTGCTGAAATAATCACAGGCAAAGTGGAACAGTCACCTAAATAATTGTATTTCAAATGGGAAGGAAGTACCTTTAGTTCGAGTTTAGGTGGTTCTTCAATTGACAACTTGGGTTGCACAAATTCTCTGACTTCTAACTCCAACGGTTCAAACCGTGTGGATTGAATAAAATTTCTCGGATTGACTTCCATCAAAGCCATGTTTTCTTCACCTTCTTCATCCTCTAAAGGATCAAGATCTAAGGCTTTCTCCAATGGATCTTCTTCAAAATTGCTTTCTATAGAAACCAGGGTTTCTATCTCTTCCATTACTGAACACTCTTTTGCCGGATCGGGAAATTTCATCGCTTTAAGAATGTTAAAGGTTACCTGATCATCTTGAACTCGCATGGTGAGTTCACCTTTCTGCACATCAATTAACGTTCTTCCCGTGGCTAAGAAAGGTGTAACAGTCTGATTTATACCCTAGTTAAAATAGTGGTTTCGGGACCACAGATCCGAGTCAAAAAAATATTTTAATATTATTTTTCGAGTCTATAGCATGTGAATTGGTATGTGTGAAATTTTTTTGAATTAATTTCGTTGTTTGTGTGCTTAAATTGAGAAAAGGACTAAATCACATAAAAGGTAAAAGTGACATTCTATATGTTAAAGTACTTAATTGAGCTAGCTTTTGAATGTAGTGGCCTTATGAGGAAATTAAACCATTATGATTGATAATGGACATGAATGGCCTTAATATTATAAGTTTTATATGTTAATTAATAAAGGTAAAGTAGTAAAAAGTACATTATTATGAATTAAATAAAATAAAAGCATGAAAATGAAGCCATTATCATCATCTATATTGTCGAAATACAAAGAAAAGAAAAGAAGAAAAGCAAGCTAGGTATTCAGCCCTTGTTCAAGCAAATTAAGGTATGTTTTGGTTTCAGTTTTTGATGATTTCTATGTTTTCATAATCGTTGCTTCGAATACTCCAAAACCCATGCCTTAATTTTGTGAATTGATGATGATTTTGAAATGTGCCATTGATGAATTCATGATTTTTGTGATGTTTGAGGATGAAATATGAAATATATGTGATAGATTAACATAGTTTATCTTTGAATTTTTGGTGAATTTGAGTAATTAGGATTAAATTGAGAAAATAATATTTTAAGGGACTAAAATGTGAAATAAATGAAAAATATGGGCTACTAGGGGCCTATAGAGAATTCAGCTAAGCATGGGTTATATTGAATTATGTGTATTTTGTGATTTTGTGAAATAGGGACTTAAATGACAAAATGTGAAAATGTGAGGGCTAATTTGTAAAATGCCTTAAATATGTGTTTTTGGATTGAATTGAATGATTTGGTGAATAAATGGATTATATTTGAATATGTATAGATCAAGAACCAAAGAAAATAGATTTAGACCGAGGGAAGTCGAAAGTGATTGAGTAGCCGAATCCGTCTGTTTATTCCAAATCCGAGGTAAGTATATATACAAATAAATGTATTTAAGTTGATTTATTCATGTTCATATATTATTGAATTGTGATGAATGGCTTTGGAAGATATACATGTGAAAACCGAGAAAGTATCGACAATGTATCAATGTCTGAAAAGTCCCGTACGAACCTAGGAATAGATAGGATTTTATATGTCATGACATAGGTTTCCGATATGTGATATCATGTAAGACCACGTCTGGGACGTTGGCATCGATATGAGATTTACGTGTAAGACCATGTCCGGGACATTGG
The DNA here is from genome assembly GCA_025698515.1 of Gossypium sturtianum. Lineage (NCBI taxonomy): Eukaryota > Viridiplantae > Streptophyta > Magnoliopsida > Malvales > Malvaceae > Gossypium > Gossypium sturtianum. The sequence goes on from CM046952.1 coordinate 36,208,813, forward strand.
CATCGTATTTGATTCGTGTAAGACCTTGTCTGGGACAGTGGCATCGATATTTGATTACATGTAAGACCACGTCTCGGACGTTGGCATTGTATGATTATTTCGAGCATTTCGAGTATCCTATTTGATTCCGAATGGTTCAACGGGAAATTTTGAGAAATGAAATACTATGTGAAATGCGTAATCGATTCAGGTACATTTGAGATGTACTCTATGTTTGAGTATGAAAGGTCAGTTTATGTGAATTTGCTAAAGAGAAATATGTGCATAGAAATGTTGAGATATAATGTGATACATGTATGAATGTGATATGATCCAAATAAATACATAGAGATGAGATTTATTGACAAGAAAATGGTTAGATACCATTGAGCTAGAAAGAAGAAATATGAATAAGCTATTGAGATATATTAAAGTTCTTGTATTTGAAATGGTTATAAATGTTTATTATGTTAAGTTTATTTGTATATGGCTTACTAAGCTTTTGAAAGCTTACTCTGTGTGAGATTACATTGTTTTATAGATCGTTACTCAGGGATCATCGAGGATCATCACAACACTATCAAACTTCATTTTGGTACCTTTTGAATGTGTACATAGTTAAATATGGCATGTATAGGCTAGTTAGTTTGGATTATGTTTTGAGTTGTATATAAATAGCCATGTGATATGGCTAGGTAATGAATATGAAATGAATGAGTAATTCATGCTAAATGATGCATAGTTTGGTATGGTTTCTTGGCCAATGTTTGAGCTAATGATATAGTCCAACTTATGGTAAGTTTTATGATGCAAAACTAGTATTATATTGATGAAAGAGTATCATAATGAATTGGTAAGTTGTGGATGAGTTGTACTTGAAAAATGTTTGTGATTAGATTGAGCTAATTGGTATATAAGTTGGTATGTTGAATATGTTCTTGAATGGCTAGAAAAGATGACCATTTTGGTATGTTTTGTTGCATTGGTGATATGATTTCAATTTGTATAATGTTTGTAGGTATAACCTAATGTGTGGGTGGCGATTTGGCCTTGTAAATGGCTTATATTTTCCTACACGGTTGAGCACACGGGCGTGTGGCTCAACCGTGTCCTTCGTGGTTGTAATTCGAAACAAGTCAGGCTCGACCACGGGCTGGACACACGGGCATGTGACTGGCTGTGTGATGCAAGTCAGGCTCGACCACGGGTGAGGCACACGGTCTTGTCTCAGGCCGTGTGGACAAGTCAGTATGTATGCCCTGTTTTGATACAGCTCGGGCACATGGGTGTGTCTGAGGCCGTGTGAGGCACACGGCCTACCCACACGGGCGTATGACCTCTGTAACTTTGAAAAATATTTGATTTTCTGAAAAAATTTATATGATTCCGGTTTAGTCCCGACCCCTTTTCAATGCATGTTTAAGGTCTCGTAGACCTCATTAAGGGACTATATACTTGTATTCTGCTATGATATGTCAATGATATACATATTGATTGTGTAATGTTTGTAAAAGTTTCCAATTGTCTGGTAATGCCTCTTAACCCTAGACCGGTGATGGTTACGGGTTAGGGGTGTTACAAAAGGTCTCCCAAGGATGATCGGGACTTCCTTATCTACTTTAAAATCTAAGATAATGAAATCAACAGGAAAAATAAATTTATCTTAACTTACCAAAACATCCTCGATCTTTCCCTTGGGATATGCTAAAGATCGATCCGCTAGCTAAAGCGTCACAGTTGTAGGTCTTACTTCACCTATCCCTAGCATCTTGAAAATAGACTTAGGCATCAAGTTGATACTCGCTCCTAAATTACACAAAGCTTTACCACAGTAAGATTCACCAATGTTACATGGTATAGTAAAGCTTCCTGGGTCCTTCAATTTCGGTGGCAGTTTGTTCTGCAAGAATGCACTGCAATCCTTTGTCAAGGCAACAGTCTCATACTCACTCAGTCGTTTCTTCTTGGACAGTATATCCTTCATAAACTTCACATAATTTGGCATTTGTTCTAAAGCCTCCACCAAAGGAATGTTGATATGTAGCTGCTTCAGAACATCTAAAAACTTCTTGAATTGCACCTCCTGTTTCTGCTTGTGTTGCTGCAATCTTTGCGGATATGGAGGTGATGGAACTTTCGGTTGAATCGGACAACTCTTCTGAGTAGGTAAATCTGCATCGAAAGAAGATGTTAGAGTATCTGAATTCACTAAGTTAGGATTTACCTTATCAGTCTTTGCAGATTCTAATTCCTTTGGTGTAGGAGTTTCAACAGTTGGTTGATTCTTCTCAACGGGCTTATCTTCGACATCAATCAATCGGGGTTCCAGAATTTTACCACTTCGTGATGCCACTGCCTTGATATGTTTTTTACCCAAATTTCTTGGATTCTCAGTATCGCTTGGTAAGGTTCCTTGCGGTCTATTACGAAGCTCCGTAGCTAACTGACCCATTTGGTTTTCAAAATTTTTCAGTGTTGCTGCTTGGCTTTGGATCAAAGCGTCATTCTTTGCCATGTACGCTTTCAACAAGTTCTCCAAACTATTTGATGCCTCAGCTTGAGGTGATCTTGGAGCTTGCTTATTAAACCCTTGAGATTGGTTGGTTCTATGTTGCAATAGGTTGTTGTTTGGTCCATTTCCTTGGTTGCTCCAAGAAAAGTTAGGATGATTACGCCATGAAGGATTGTAGAAGTTGGACTGGGGTCTTTTTCCACTCCTATTTTGGTGTTGGTTCCCCACATAGTAGATTGACTTAGGATTTGATGGACAATTCTAAAAAGAATAACCTTCCCTACAGTACACACAGGAAACTACTTCAAACGGACTTGGTGGCTGAGCTACAAAATTATTAGCACTATTAGTGGTAATTTACTTTAACATAGAGGAAATAGACGATACATGAGCCGATAACAAAGTGAGGGCGTGTAACACCCCAAACCCGGCCTAGACGTTACGACCGGATTTGACGTGTCACATCGAAGTGTTGATTTGAAAAAAAACTGGTCTTGTCGATGAAAATTCGTGACTAAAGGTTTAAATCCTTTTAAAACTAATTGCTATTGAAAATGTTGGGGTTGTAAAATAAAAACTTGTTAACCACTTGTTGGTCATATCATGTATTACAAGTTTATTAATCTGAATTAAAAACTGCGGAAGTTTTTAAATTTGTAAACCTTAAAGTTTGAAATGCGTGATTTTCTTTGGAAATAATTATTATTTTGAAAAACTCGTTTTTCCTAATCTAGCAGGTAGAAATAAGAAGTTAAAACCAAATAAAAGTTAAACCTCAAATGGCCTTATTACATAATCAAACCCAAACATAAATTAAAAATATTTAAAACTCAAGCGGAAAAATAGCGTTCACGTGGCCACCTCCGAGTCCTTCGCGGCTCCAAATCGATTAAAGTGAGGATTACATGCATGATTAAAAGAAAGGGTGAGTTTGCAAAAACTCGATGTGTAATCCCCTATCACCAAACATCAATCGGTGCAAGTAGAAAGCAGTGGGCCTAAGCCCTATCACGATGCTTGAGATCAATCACGGGCTTTAGCCTTATACAAGATGCTGATGTGGGTCTAAGCCCAAAATAATAACATGATGCGAGCAGATGCAACCCAACCCAATCCAAACCAACACACCACCCGTACCAACCAACACACCATGTGGGGACTAAGTCGACCAACCCGGCCAACACACCAATATCGCGAATCGCCGCTAACGATGAACGCAAAGAAAACGCTAACAGCGATGGCGTGGCCTAGCCACTAAGATCGTGATACGTGGCGAAGCCACTAGAACGATAAAGCGTGGCGAGCCACTAGTACGATACTTCCTCCAAATCGAATCCCAACCCCAATGCGAGAATGTCGTGTCATAAATATTACGTGTAATGCGGGTATGTCATATTCACAACCATCATATAGGTATCATATATACATCAATAAAACTACCACAAGGGGTATAATGGTCATTTCATCGGTAAGGGGTAAAATGATAATTTCACCCCTTAGGGGTATTTCGGTAATTCTACCCTACAATGGTATTTCGGTCGTTTTGCTCATTAAGGGTATTTCAGTCATTTTACTCATTAAGGGTATTTCAGTCATTTTACTCATTAAGGGTATTTCAGTCATTTTACGACCTTTCCTAAGGCCTACAGTCGCCTCGAGCGACACAGATATTTCATTTTATAAAAAAAAGTGTAAACGGGCTCAAAACCCAATATTCAGCCAGATGGGCCCACATGCTCGTGTGGCCCGTTTGGCCCAAATCCTATCACAGTTATGTGATCTACGTATCCCCAAAATAGTTTCTACTACTTTTTGTAAATTTTACCCGTGTGGGGTCCACGAGCCCATTGGGCCCACACAGCCCATTTCGACCCAACGAGGCCCAACACGGCCCAATCGCACGAGAACACTCGCAATGGCCTCTTCAGTCTACCGCCCTCGATTGTGGGCTTGGTTTTACCACACGAGCGATCGCATGCTCGTGAGGCCTCAAATGTCGAAGTTTCGACTTTTCGGCTTTTCGGCTTTTGCTGACTCACAAAGACGATAGTGTGATTACACACCTTCTTACGGAGTCGTTCCAAGATCAACGAGCGCCCAACCTTGTTTGACGACTGACCTTAATCTCTTAACACCACCGATCAAGATTGATCACATGCCTATGCCGAATATCTGAATCCAAACATATCTTATTATTCAAAACAGTGATAAAATATGTGGCCTTTAATTCACAATTGCTGACTTACCAACCATAGGAATATTCGGCCTAATCTAAGAGTATGATAGTGGTCTTACCCTTAACGAGAGACAGAGTTGACGACTTGAGTCACTTTTGCACTATTCCACTCCTCAGGAATACCTAAAACCCAATGATCACCTGTAACACCCCAAACCCGGCCTAGAAGTTAGGCCCGAATCTGGCGTGTCACATGGAAAAACTTGTTTGAGAATTACAGCCTCTTTGTTAAAACCCAAAACACTTAAGCAATTGTTAACTACTTGAAAACGTAATTATCTTTAAAAACCTTTTTGGTGGCGAAAGCATATTTGAAATAAACAATTTACAAAAATGTGATGTTTAGAAATAGAGCTGGAGAAGTATTTTGAAATCGTTGCGGAAACGTAGATAAAATACAAGTATTTTTGAGAGATCGTTTGATGAGTCGAAAATCGAGGTAGTGAGTTTTAAAACCGTGGCTTTTGAAAATATTGTTGATAATTCAAGAGAAAATCTCCTAGTTAAAATATTTGTAAAAGTTTGTTATAAAATCCATTTATTAATCAATTTTGGAAAACCATTATTTATGATTTTAGAAAATCCCCGTTAAAACAATTCAAGCAATATAATAAGTACGACTAAACATAAAGCAATTTAAAACATATCCCAGAGGCCTTATTACAACTTAAACCAAAATAGAAAAATAATAAAATAAACCAAAATAGAAATTTAAAGTTTAATAACACCATTTCTGAAGTATGGCCTCCACCGAGTCATCCATGGGCCCAAGTCCTCATTACGGAGCATTACCTACAAGGGTTAAGAAAAGGGGGTGAGTTACAAGAACTCGATGTGAAACCCACTACCAGTCATCCATTGGGCCCGAACCCATATAGCAACATCTTGGGCCGGAGCCCACTTTCATAACAGAACATATATATATGAAGCAAATGTATGCAACCCAACCCATCCAACCAGTCTCTCCCCTGTACCAACTAGTCTCTCCTGTGGGGATCAAGTCAACCCACCCCGCCAGTCTCTCCAATTTGCAGACAAGCTGCCATTTATAATAATTTTGTGGCTTAGCCACCAGAGTATCATATACGGTAATATAATTGGCACACAGCCTTAATCACGATGGCCCAAAGCTATATTTAAATTGGCACATAGCCCATATCAGAATTTGTGGCAATGCCACCGGTCTATACTTCTCTTCATTCAAGTTTCCCATCCCATGCAATATGTGATGATGCAATACACATAATAACATAAAATACCCACATGTATAAGAACCATTAGTCTAGTAATTTATACGATGAATCGGCCCATTATTGAGCTTTGTAATTCAGCCCACTAAGGCATTCTATCAATTCGGCCCATAGGGGCATTTCGGTAAATCGGTCCATAAAGACATTTCGGTAAATCGGTAATTTTACCCACTAAGGGTAATTCGGTAATCTCTTTGCCATTTGCTCAATTATGGGATTTGAACCTCTTCCCTCCATACTGTTCACTTAATGCCATAACCTCTTTGCCATATGCTCAATTATGCTAGCACATTTCTCATTTAATTCCATAAACATTGAGGTCACTTACTATATCTCCTTAAAGTGCTAAAACATAAAATTTACCTATAGCCTAACTTGAACCCGGAACTTCCTAGAAGCCTTGTAACTTTCCAAAATCACCCTCCTAATAAGTCCAACTTGAAATAATGTCGTTCTCAAATTCCCATAAATTTTAAAACGCTTCTACGCTCAGGGTCCAATGGGCCCAATAGGTCCAATTCTACTAGGCCCAATTTTGGGATGTTACAATTCTACCCCCCTTAAAGAAATATCATCCTCGAAATTTCCAACCAACTACTAAACGCATCACTCAAATCACACCACTATGCTTTCGCTGCGCACTCTGATCTTAATAACACCAATGTACTTTTAACATAATCTTGAATCCTCTTTCACGCAACCAAACATCTCACCACAGAAGCAAACAGTTATCTACCACTTATACCTAAAATTTTCTACATTCAATCATCATGTCCAACCAAAACATACCTGACTTGATGGTGATGAAACAATCCCGAGCCTTATGCTCCTTAGACCCACATCTCAAGCATGCTCCTGACCTCCTCCAGCATTCTCTCGAATGACGCCATTACCACCTCGACCTGGCCCACGGCCTCTCGGCGGCTGTTGAGCGCCTCTAGTTTGCTGCACAACATCGTTACGATCACCTTGAGTATGAGCAGGTTGTCGAGGGCAATCTCTAAACCGATGGTCCTTGGAACCACATCTGAAACAACCACAGGTTCTCTTCCAACATTCACCCGAGTGAAGTCTCCCACAATCGGCACAAGGTCATGATCGATTAGTAGCAACTGGAGCACCCGCTCAACCGGTCCTCTCATTTCGGCCCTTTTACGAAAACCTCTAGCGGGGACACGAGTACCCGAGTCTCTCTTGTTCTGCCGCCCTATCCTTGTCTGGTTTTGCCTCTCTGAGTGTTTAACCTCCTCAGCTATTTTGGCTTTCTCCACCAATGTGGCAAAATTCCTCTCCTTCTGTGGGGCTATTAGTACCCGTAACTCATCACGCAGCCCGTCCTCAAAATGCACACAGCGTTCATAATCGATCGGCACTATTCCCCGGGCATACCGACTCAGACGCAGAAGTGCGCCTCATATCTGCCACAGATTTACCTCCTTGGACCAGATTCAGGAACTCCTTCCTTCGGGCATCCACATAGCTAGCCCCGACATACTTTCCTTGGAATGCAGTCTTGAAGAATTCCCGTAAATGCGATCGGCCCGAGTGCCTTCGAGCAGATGAGCCACCATTGATACGCCTCGCCTCGAGCAAAGACACCACTCCTTTCATTTTCTGCTCGGCGGTGCAATCCAAATCGTCCATGATTTGCTCCACCACCTCAAGCTAGTACTCCGCTACATTTGGGGCTACACCTGAGATACCCCTAAAAACCTCAGCTCCATTCGATGCGAGTCGTTCGATATGTCGACCCACGAGCTTGGCCCGATTACGCTCCGGCAACCCTTTCTAAAACTTGCAACATTGCTTTGGACAGTGCGTCGTCCTCTCTCGTACGATCGTGTGACCCAGCTTCAGTCACAGGTGACGCAGGTACGTCCATTTCTGGCATATGTCCCGATGCCTCAGATACAACTCTAGCGTCACGGCCTCTACCACGGCCACGTCTACTGCGTCCACGTCCTCTAGCGCTCATATTTGCTAAATCGATTTAATCTGATTAAAAGTCTTATGAATCTGTGTACTATTTCAGTGTTTATTAAACAATATTTTATGGAGTATAGGAAGTAAAGTTGTTTTCGCAAAACGTATCCTAAAGGCTCAATCTCTATAGTTTCAGCTCCTAAAGCTAAAATTTTTATAGCATTCTATTTTGTGGAATTTTCCTACCATAGTACTAACACAATAATCATAAAATAAAAACACATACTTACTTGACTTGGTGCCAGATACCCCTGCTGCCATACTTCCTTTAGAACATGTTTTTATAAATTAAAATTCTTAATTAGCTTTGAAAACACTTTGGAACCCAAACCACAGCCGAGTTTTGCAACCGGACTTTGATACCATAAAATGTAACACCCCAAACCCGGCCTAGAAGTTAGGCCCGAATCTGGCATGTCACATGGAAAAACTTGTTTGAGAATTATAGCCTCTTTGTTAAAACCCAAAACACTTAAGCAATTGTTAACTACTTGAAAATGTAATTATCTTTAAAAACCTTTTTGGTGGCGAAAGCATATTTGAAATAAACAATTTACAAAAATTTGATGTTTAGAAATAGAGCTGCAGAAGTATTTTGAAATCGTTATGAAGCGTAGATAAAATACAAGTATTTTTGAGAGATCGTTTGATGAGTCGAAAATCGAGGTAGTGAGCTTTAAAACCGTGGCTTTTGAAAATATTGTTGATAATTCGAGAGAAAAACTCCGAGTTAAAATATTTGTAAAAGTTTGTTATAAAATCCATTTATTAATCAATTTTGGAAAACCATTATTTATGATTTTAAAAATCCCAAGTTAAAACAATTCAAGCAATATAATAAGTACGACTAAACATAAAGCAATTTAAAACATATCCCGAGGCCTTATTACAACTTAAACCAAAATAGCAAAATAATAAAATAAACTGAAATAAAAATTTAAAGTTCAATAACACCATTTACAAGTATGGCCTCCACCAAGTCATCCATGGGCCCAAGTCCTCATTACGAGCATTACCTACAAGGGTTAAGAAAAGGGGGTGAGTTACAAGAACTCGATGTGAAACCCCTTACCATCATCCACTGGCCTGAATCCATATAGCAACATCTTGGGCGGAGCCCACTTTCATAACAGAACATATATATATGAAGCAAATGTATGCAATCCAACCCATCCAACCAGTCTCCCTCAGTACCAACTAGTCTCTCCTGTGGGGATCAAGTCAACCCACCCCGCCAGTCTCTCTAATTTGCAGACAAGCTGTCATTTATAATAATTTTGTGGCTTAGCCACCAGAGTATCATATACGGTAACATAATCGGCACACATCCTTAATCACGATGGCACAAAGCCATATTTAAATTGGCACATAGCCCATATCAGAATTTGTGGCAATGCCACCGGTCTATACTTCTCTTCATTCAAGTTTCCCATCCCATGCAATATGTGATGATGCAAAACACATAATAACATAAAATACCCACATGTATAAGAACCATTAGTCTAGTAATTTATACGATGAATCGGCCCATTATTGAGCTTTGTAATTCAGCCCACTAAGGCATTCTATCAATTCGGCCCATAGGGGTATTTCGGTAAATCGGTCCATAAGGACATTTCGGTAAATCGGTAATTTTACCCACTAAGGGTAATTCGGTAATCTCGCAACCCAGGGGTATTTCGGTAATTTACCCTCCAAGGGTATTTTGGTAATTCGGCAACCTAGACTTAACTACTAATGTAAGGCTTAAAAAAAATTGAAATTGTCCATCTGCGTCATACTGACTAAATTGACTATAACTCGAGTTAGGAAACTCGAAATTTAAATCTGTAAATTTTCCTTGAAACTAGACTCATATATCTTCTTACTAAAATTTTTCCAGAATTTTTGGCTTAACCATTTAGTACATTTTATTCCTTAAACTTTCCCTTGTTTCACTGACCAATGGTTCTGACCTCTCTTACCCAAAATTCAAATATCTAACTGTACAGTTTTCATATGTTTCTCCCACTTGTTTCTATTGAAAATAGGATCACTAAGGAATATATACATATAAATTATAACTCATAATTCACTTTGTACAATTTTAAATGATTTTTATAAGACAGATCAGGGAACCACGAAGTCAATCTGAGCCAGTCCCACTAAATTTAAAATATCACAGAATATAAAATTCCTCTTTCTACTCCGTTTCTTTCATATGAAAATAGACACAGTAAGATTTAATTTGATATCTTATTCACTTTCTAATTCCTTTTCTCCTATTTTTCGTGATTTTTCAAATTCATTTCACTGCTTGCGACCAAACTGTTTCATTGCAAAAATATGGTTACCACTACGAATATACGCACGCCCGAGTGGTCACGGATGCCGGTTTCCAGTTTTCCTTCGGTATTTTGATCGAATCATAGAAAATTTCATGCAAACTTTCAGAGAGGTATGAGATTACACACCATTTCAAACAGGTATTCGGAAGGGTACGGGATTACACACCATTTCAAACATGTATTCGGAAGGGTACGGGATTACACACCTTATTCGGAATCCGTAACACGATACTCTCCGCGGCACCTAAAGGTACAATCGGTTAACAATTAGTCCAAAACCCAATTTTCAACTTCAACCAAGTATTGCGATTGATTAACAATCTATATCACTTACCAACGATCTGAGTCTCTTATTACGAGGGATAGGTGATCGAGCGATTTGGTTCCTTGTTGTGATTTCCACCACTTGACTTATGCTAGAATGATATTCGGCCACCCACTAAGATCGCGATTCGATTAAGAAGAGATTTTTCCTATACGATGGGGAACGAAATGATGAAGAAATAGGATGATAAGGGGTTCGGCTATGGAGAAAATCGAACAGGAAATGTGATCAGGGTCAAAAGAGAAAAATGAATGGAGAAAAGTGCTTTGGTAATTTCGGCTATCAAAGGGGAGATGAGCAAGGTGAGTGTTTCAGCCAAACAAAAGAAAAGAATGTACAAATGTGTTGGGAGATTTCGACCAAAGCTAAGAGGAAGATGGATTTGAAAAGAAGACACAAATGTTCAAAGAGAAAGTGTACCTCTCATGCACTCAAAAACTAACAAAATGATCTAAAGAGAAAAGAGAAATTCGGCTCTTCCTTTCCCCCTAACAAAACCGTGTACACCAAACCAAAAAGGTCAAACATTTTGGCCATCAAAAACATTCCAAAACATTTTCCTCTCTTTGGGCCAACATGTTCCCTATACTTGCCTTTTCTTTTGATTTCTTTCCCTACCTTCATCCTTTCCTAATATCCTTAGCCACCTTGCCAAAATTAAAAAGTCCAACTTGCCTTATTTACTAGCTTGGCCGACACTTAGGGAAAGAATACAAAAATAATAGTCAAAATTTGCACATTATGGGATTTGAACCTCTGTGCTCCATACTCTTCACTTAATGCCATAACCTCTTTGCCATATGCTCAATTATGCTAGCATATTACTCATTTAGTTCCATAAACATTGAGGTCACTTACTATATCTCCTTAAAGTGCTAAAACATAAAATTTACCTATAGCCTAACTTGAACCCAGAACTTCCTAGAAGCCTCGTAACTTTCCAAAATCACCCTCCTAATAAGTCCAACATGAAATAATGCCGTTATCATATTCCCATAAATTTTAAAACGCTTTTACGCTCAAGGTCCAATGGGCCCAATAGGTCCAATTCTACTAGGCCCAATTTTGGGGTGTTACATCACCACATCAAGAGGAAGGGGTCACTATTCGACCATCAAAGAAAGTGAAGGAAAGAAATTGTTGGCTTTTAGGGAAAAGGGGAATAGGGAGAACAGTTTTAAACACGAAGTGAAAAATATGAACACTTACCGATTTCAAAATGCTTGCAGAACTAAAACAGAGAGAGGAAAGGAAACAGAAATTTGGTCACCCCCAAACTAATCAAGAGAAAAGAGAAAGGTTCGGTTCATAAGACAATTAGAAGCCGAAAGAAAACAAAAGGAGAGAGGTGATATTCGACTTATAAGAAGAAAGGGAAAAAGAAGAAAACAAATGAATGAAGGGGAAGGGACAGGAAATGCGTTCGACTTAAGTTGGGAGAGGGAGAGGGAAGCAGAGATTCGGCCAACAGAGCTTGAAGAAGGAATGCAAAACCGAAACAACAAAAGTGCCTAAATGGTTAATTGCAAGACAAAAGATGCACGAATGGTAGGTTGAATTTTCGGCACTCCCAAAAACAAAAAAAAATGCCAACAATCGAATAGCAGCAGAGAAAAGCACTCAGGAACCACCTAGCCGAATTTGGATGCCCAAGACTCCTAGTTCGGCTACAACACTCACACCTTTGAAATTGCTTGATTCTCTCCACGATTTGCTCCTACAATTTCTCTATGACCAATTCAAACTTCTCACCAGCAGTGTTTCAGTCCAACTCTTCCACCTTCCAAGCTCAAGTAGCAAAATAAACACTTCATTGCTAATCCCAGGATTTAAACCTCAGACCCCTTGCCAGCTATAGTGCCACCTTGCCACTAGACCACTCACTCTCTTTGTGTCATTAATCAAACATTATTATTATTAAAGCCTAAGTGCCAGTGTCCAGGTTCATTTGAGGGGCAAAAAATAATTTTTTTGCAAAAGCCAAGACTTGTACCCAAGCTTCTCAAACACTCTCATAGACACCCAAACCACTTAGCCATTAAAGCAAAAAGTAATTTGTGTCAGAACACGTAAAATTAAAGACCCTATATTTTTGGGGCATTACAGGGCGTCAACTTCATGAACTCCAGCTACACGTCTTTATGAAGCTGTTCTATTTGTTGGCCATTGATAGTTATTACTCGCGATCCTCTCGATGATCTCATAAGCCTCATTATAAGACTTAGACAAAATTGCACCATTCGTAGAAGCATCTACCATCAATCTTGTATGTGCATTGAGACTATTATAGAATGTCTCCAACTAGATACAATGAGGAATCCCATGATGAGGACACTTACAAAGTAACTCATTGAATCACTCCCAAGCCTTATACAAAGACTCGTCATCCAATTGTTGGAAAGTTGTGATCTCGTTCCTCAACTTAACGTTTTTTCTAGGCGAGAAATACTTAACCAAAAATATCTGCTAATTCTTGCCATGTAGATATGGAACTTGGTGGTAATGAATTGAGCCATGCTCGTGCTCGATCTCGCAACGAGTATGGAAACAACTTCAACCTCAGTGCGTCTTCAGTCAACCGGCTATCTTAAATGAATCACTCACCTCCATAAATAATCGAAGGTGGAGATGTGGATCTTCCGTGGGCATACCACTGAATTGGTCCACCGTTTGGAGTATTTGAAACATCACTAGTTTCAATTCAAATTGGGTTGCCTCAATATCTGGCCTTCTAATTCCTGGATTTAACTTACTGAAAAGTGGCACAGCATATTGTCTGATGCATCAATCCCTATCATCGGCAATGAGGATGGGATTTCGTACACGATCGGCTTCATTATCTAGGTCTTGATTCTGATTTCCAAGGTCCATCTCGATTTGTCTTTGAGCTGTTCATTAACGTCTTCTTTGTCTAAAAGTTCGCTCAATTTCAGGGTCTACAGGGAGTAAATTGATAATCCGATCTATGCTCATAAACACCTCAAAAGAAAATCAAGAAATTAAAAAGAATAAGTTAGTAATGTTAGAAATAAACCAAATTGGAAGTAAATAATTTCATAAAAAATGACTATGGCAACAGTTAACATTCCCCGGCAACGGTGCCAAAAACTTGTAACGCGTAGGTTTGTGCAAGTGTACACAGTCGTTATCAAGTAATAAGTAAGTATCGAGTTATCGTCTCAATAGGGATTGTATTTGTGCTAAGTCACTTAATTTGTAAAATTATATTAACAATTTGGTAAACAAAAAACACGATATGATTGAGAAGTGATGATTAAAATTAAATATATTAAACTAAATGCAATGATCCCTAATGCAAATTATCCTAAATATGCAACCTATACGAATGAAATAGATTTTAGAAAAATTAAACATAATTTGCAACAATTATAACATAAATAAACTAGGACAATTACTTTAATTAAACTTAATTTATTATCAACATGCTTAATAACATTCGGAAAAACATTCCATGGCAACTCGATCTTTCATGAGTTTGGAAACCACATTAGGTTCTTTCAGAATCCTTTACTTAGTAAATACGCATTTTACTGATCCTTATTTACTAAGGGTTTCTTAGCAATCGTGTGAGGTAACAGGGACGTGTTAGGTTTGAAACAGTTTAGTCACACAAATCTAAAAACTATGCAGATAACAGAGCTTGGTCAGAGTTGTTTTTGAACCTGCAATTTAATCGGGTTAGGATCTAAATTGAGCATGCACATTTCAATTATGTGTCCACTAGTCGTCGTCTGGTCAGGATCGCTCAGCTAATTTAGGTGCATTTCAATCACGTATGAACGAAATACAGACTTGATTTTAATTAAAAACATGATCTATTGAGACATAAATATTATAAGTATGAATCAAATAAATATTATTTAATCAAAGCAATTATCCTAGCTTAAATAAAATTAAGCTAACATTGTTGTAAACAAGAGCAAACAACACATAGCAAACATTTTCAGATTAAATCAAAGAAAAGAAAGATTAAACCCAAATCAAAGTGGCTGTCACCCAAGGCTTTGATCGACAAGGCTCCTTCGCTCATTCACTTTGCTCCTTTGTTGATGGCTCTCTAAGGTGGCCGACCAAGGGCTCTTTAAGAGGCTTAATTGCTAAAATCTCTATGAAGAGATGATGCTATGTAACGCCTTGAATTTTGGGCCTAGATGAATTGGGCTTTGGGTCTCAGAAAATTTTGAAGTGAGCAAGAAAAAGACAAATGACATGTTGGCTTTAAGGGTTTAATAAACTTGGAGTGTCTAGGGGAATTGGAGAAGTGCTGGGTTCGAACTTTGAGGAGAAGGAATTTTTAGTTAATTATTAAAGAAACTAGGGCGGTGAGTAGTTGGGCTTTTAGATAAAAATAGGGAAAAATGGCATCAAAGAGCCTTGTGGTGGAGTGGCTAAGTGACGCCACTTAGGGTATAGGAAGGTGGCGTTATGGGCCAGCAAGGAGATCCTAGGTTTGAATCCTAGCTTAGTATTTTTTTAGGAGTTTAATTTTGGCCTTCTAGAAGGTTAGAAGTGGTGTGATGATGGACTCTAAGGAGAGTGATCAGAAGAGAAAATTTAGGAAAAGGATTGGGGAGTTATCGTGGAGAAAAAATAGGAGATGAGATATGTGGAAGAGGTTGAGCCGAATTGGGAATTTGGGGATAGGAAATTTGGCTATAGGCTATAAATAGGTGTCGATTTTGGGGTTCTAGGCTAATGCCAAATTCTTTCTTTTTATTTTTGCCGAAAACTACTTTTCTCTCCAAATACCTGAAAGCCAAAATCCCTTATTCTTCCTATTTTATTTTGTGCCGATTTCTTCCCTTCCTTCTCATCAAACTCTTTTCTTTCCTTTGCTTCTAGTCTATTTCTTTTGTGCCGAATATTCTTGGTCCCTAAAGACCAGTATTCCTTTTTTGCCGAATCCCTTGTGTGCCACCCCTTTTCTTCCACAATTTGATCAAAGCAATCCTTTTTTTTCAGTTACTTAACCGAATATTCATTCTCTCCCTTTTTCAAATCTTTTATTCTCCTTGCGTTGGCTAAATCTTCTGGGACTAGCTATTGCATTCATTTGGCCGATTGATAAGGAATTTACGATGAGCAAAGGGGGATCTAGTAAAGAGTCAGTAAAGATGCCGACTGAGTATGATCAAGTGACCACTACTCCCAAGTTTAAGCGACGTAAGGTGTCTGCGGTTCGGGACTTTCCACCTGGATGCGGAAGGCAGACTACAACGGACCTCGGATTAAATAGGGAAATCACAGTCGATCAAGGCAAGTATAGGTTGTCCTTCGGTGAGTGGTTGTAGTGGATTTATTTTAATTTATTAAGTAAGTGACTAATGGAGGGTAATGTTTGAATATAGGTTCTGACGATTATGAGTACTTAGTACTCTAGGTGGTAAGGTGTGTACTTCTACCTTATGATTCGATAGTTTAATATAAAGCCGAAGGTGTGTACATACACTTCACACACGACAATCGGCAAAAGCCAAAATCTAGAAAAATTAGAATATCGAAAAGTCGAAAAGCTGAAAGGTTGGCACCGGCAACCACGCGAGCATGCGAACATTTGTGTGGGAGCACCGATATGATTAACGAGGCTAAGAGAGTGATCTCATGGTCTCGGGCCACTGTTTGTCCAACTGGGCCAGACGGGGCTAAATGGGCCTGCCGAGCTCGTGGGCCCAAATCGGAAAGAGTGATATGTGAAATTGAATAATGGATTGGTATGGATGGTTGTATGATTTGATTATGATCGGGCCTAATGGGCTAAATAAACATGATTGAGCTTAATGGGCTATATGGACATGATTGGGCTTAGTGAGCCTTATGGGATTTAGAAATGCATGCTAGGGTTTTAATGGACTCTAGGCCTAGTTCTGATAAATTCTTAAATAGCATAAAACATAATTTAATAATAAAACATGTCTGTGGACAAGTCGCTAGGTTAGAGTGTGGCAATGGACATATGCATGTCTAGGATTGGATCTAGGGAGAGCTTTGTACTTAAGCGGTCCTAGTGGCCCACCTCCTCTTCTCTGGGATCCTACCTGGTGCATAGTGTCTGTTCACTTTAGCTGCAAGGACTTGTTGAAGGGCCAAAGTTTATAACTAAAACCCGAGATGAAAGAAATTACGAAAATACCTCTATAGGGTAGATTTATAAAAATACCCCTAGGTAGTGAAATGACTGAAATACCCTTGGTTTACAAAATTACCAAAATACCCCTGATTTATAAAATTACTGAAATACCCTTGATTTGTGAAATGACTATGATACCCCTATGTGTTGAATGTAAGATTTATGGATGTTACATGTACATTTGTCGCATTCATATGATATCTTTGTTTAGGTTGCATAAGGGTTGGGAATTGTGGAACGGAGGAAGTATATGAGGATCGCATGGTTGCTTGACAACTGTGGATCCACCGATGGATTTTTAAAGCCCAATATATGACTAGCAGTTTTGCTGCAACGTTAGGTAGTACCGCAACCGGGCTACCATTGTTGTGTAGCGGATGGGTGGGTTGATTTAGAAATCCCCATAGGTGTATAAGGTTGGAAGGGAAATGTTGTGTAGCGGATGAATTATTTGGGGAGGGTTTGTACAGCATTGCATGCACGATATTATTGTGATATTGATGTGATATGGGCTTCGCCCCAAGGCCCATCACGCTAAGTTGGGCTCAGCCCAAAATGACTGATGATTGCTTTATACTCGTTGAGGGTTGTACACACTGAGTTTTTCGAAACTCACCCCCTCCTTTTCAAACTTTTCAAGTGACCCTCAGTAGGCGGTTCCACGAGTGGTGGGACTTAGAGTGGCCAGCTAGCAAGATATTATTATTGGGAATTTCTTTAAAATTCCTAGTATTTTGAAATTATTTTGGTTTGGATTGTAAAAAGGGCCTTGTATCTCCAATTTGACTTTACATTTGGTTTTTATTATTGTTTCAACTACCTAGTTATTAAACTTAAATAAATTTCTAAAGTTTAACATGGTTTTCGAAATAACTATAACATATGGACGTTTTCTTAAAACATGGGCTTTCATCATAACTTAACAAGTTTTTCCTAAGCTATGGCTGTTTTCAATTATTACGTTTCCGTAACTCCATTATTAAATACCAAGTTTTACAAATTGTTTTTTTTTTTAAAATAAAATTTCCGCATCTAAAAAGGGGTTTGTACTTAACATTTTACTTTATGAAGGATTTTCAATAAAAATAAGGTTTTCTCTAAAACACTTCAATGTGACACGCCAGATTCGGGCCTAACTTCTAGGCCGGGTTTGGGGTGTTACATTTAGTGGTATCAGAGCCCGGTTGCAAAGCTCGGGCTGTGAAATGGGCCTTATTACTTGGGTTTTAAAAAAAAAACTATTTTTGGATTGGATCAAAATGTTTTGGAAATTCTTGTGATGTGGCACACCGAGTCTTCGACGTTGAACCAAGTAAGTTCTCTTATTATTAAGCTTGATTAACTTGATATACTGTAGAATAGTTAGTGGGCTACTTTAGATGATTATACTAAAGCTTTTTAGTTAGAGTGAAACTAAAGCCCGTAGGAACTTGAAACTGTAGAGGATTTGCGAAAACAACCTCATTACTTAATACTATCATAAAACATCGGATTAATTACTGAAACTAATTAAAACTTCATAAAATTCCTAATTCACCGGGGAGACGGGGATGCCCAAATGTGATAACGGGTATGTTTTGTGTGGATGCGATATTTTGGGTATAAAAACTGTATGCGTGCAATGTTTATCTGCTCCAGTGGGTAGGTTTTTTTCGAGTAAGTGTAAGAGGGTTCAATTAGAGTTAAAGTGTGTTAGTGTTATTAAAATCAGAGTGCGCAACGAAAGCATTGTGGTGTGACTTGAGCGGTGCGATTAATAGTTAGTTGGAAATTTCAAGGACGAAATTTCTTTAAGGGGGTAGAATTGTAACGCCCTAAATTTTGGGCCTAGATGAATTGGGCTTTTGGCTTTGGGTCTCAGAAAAATTTTAAGTGAGCAAGAAAATGACAAATGACATGTTGGCTTTAAGGGTTTAATAAACTTGGAGTGTCTAGGGGTATTGGAGAAGTGCTGGGTTCGAACTTTGAGGAGAAGGAATTTTTAGTTAATTATTAAAGAAACCAGGGCGGTGAGTAGTTGGGATTTTAGATAAAAATAGGGAAAAATGGCATCAAAGAGCCTTGTGGTGGAGTGGCTAAGTGATGCCACTTAGGGTATAGGAAGTGTAACATCCTGGAAAGGGCCTATGCATTTTCGGTTTAATTGTACGAAGTAACATGTTTTATGTACTAAGAATAAATTTTGAACAATTTTGGAAACCTGAAAATGTATGGAAATGTTAAGTTAAAAAAAAATGGAAAGTGACCATTTTTGAAACTTGAAATGGATGGAAATGATTTGGAAATGATTCAAAACAGAAAGTGCACATTTCTGAAACTTGGAAATGTAAGAAAATGTCAAGTTTACAGAGCCGAACGAAAATTTTTGGAAACTTAGAAATGACTTAGAAATGTCGAGTTTTAAAGTTTAAAAGAGGAAATTAAGGCAAGGTGGCCTTAAAAGAAAAATTTTGTGAAATTTGACACACAAACAGGCTTGGAAAAGTAGCTCAAAGATGCCACTTAGGGCCTCTGGAAATGGGGCCACATGCAAGGTGTTGGGCACAGGTTCGAGTCACTTGGGAAGCAAATAAAAGAAGTTTTATTTTTGCTTCCGTAAGCTCTGAGGTGGACGGCACAAGCCTTCTAGAAAGGAGGAGTTTTATTCTCTTTAATATTCGATTAATAAGGTGATAAATAAGGGATTTAATTTAGATTATTTTTGAAGAGATAATAAAGGATTATTCTCTAATTATTTTAAATTATGAGATAAAGCTATCAAATAAAGAAGAGTGGTGGCCAAGTAAGGGATTCGAGGAGTAGTTTCAGCTATAAAAGGAAGGAAATAGGGCTACTCATCAATTTTTCTTCCTCCTCCTCTCTCTCGCGAATTTACGAGTGCTCTCCTCTCTTCTCTTCTCTTTTCTTTTGTCAAGCCGAATCTATAGTCCACCATTGCCAAAATTCTCAAGTTTCTTTTCCTTATTTTCGTGGAAACCAAATACCCCAAGAGAACCTCTAGTCGACTTCTCTATTAAATCCCAAAAGTCGAAACTTTATCATCTAGTCATCAAGGCCGATTCTTTAAGGGGCTTTTAACAAGGGTGCTACCGATTTCTTAAAAAGGGTAAGATCCAAAGTTTGGTTTCAATTCTTTTATATTTTAAACCTATCTAAAATTTAGGGACTAATCTCTATTATGGATTTTGGCCGAGTTATGGAAGGGTGTTTTCTGGATTTAAGAAATTGTCAACTACAAGAAGGTATCTTTCTAACTTCTAAGATCTAAGGTAAGTTATGAATACCATTCGCCATAAGCTATATTATTATGATTTAATGTTAGATTGGATCTAACATGGGTACATAGGGATTTTGACAAAGAATAAAGAAGCAATGATCCAATTCGGATTTAAGATTTGAAAGGTAAGAACAAAGGTAAATTCGCCAAGGCCTATTTTAGTAGTAGATCTATTATTATGTGTTTTAAGCCGAAAACTAACAATTCAAGGGATTTAGTGACTAGCCAATTTCAAAGGGGAAAATACGAGTTTTCTGGGATTTGATTAAATCATCAAATTGACACCAAGGTAAGCTTTAAGAATACAAATCCTACTAGGATTTGGTTTTCTAGCCGAATAGGCTTTGTGCTAAATAGTAAGTGATTAATCAATTGTAGGAACTTGAGATCTAAGGCGATGATCAGATTTCGGGATTTCAGTGAAGTGGTTAAGCAAATCAGTGTACCCTACACTACTTCTTAATATGTTTCATGGCTTGTTTTATTAAAATATGTGATATTAAGAATATGAAAGTGGCTAGGTACCATGTTATGGTGCTAAGTACTGTGCACGTTTCCTACTTCTACAAAGAATATGAAAAGGTCATTTGTAACATGAGAATATGATAAGAATGTGAACTCGCATATTTATGCATATCATCATTATATGGGGCATATGGGTTTGTTTGAAAGGGGAAGTGAATGTGGTGACTTAAGACCACGAACACGGTGACCTAAGACCGTGATATCTCGAAAGTGGTGACCTAAGACCACGATGTCTGAAAGTGGTGACCTAAGACCACGATGTCTGAACGTGGTGACCTAAGACCACAAATGCGGTGACCTAAGACCGCGATATGGAGTGTAGCGGAAGTAGGGTCGACTTAGTAGTCCCCACGGTGTACAAAGTTGGTACGGGAGTGTAGCGGATGGCTTATTAGGTTTGGGTTTGGGAATGCATCATAATTTGTATGCTATGATATGAATGCGTAACATTTGTATGCCCGATTCTATTTTGATTTAGTGTTTGTGTACACATTGAGTCTGTTTGACTCACTCTGTTGGGAATATTTTTCAAGTGATGATCGGTGATGGACCGGACGGCAGAACTTGTGGTGGCCATGCTCAACATGAAGTTTTTATTTTATGAACTACTATTTCCATTTAAGTACTTGAATTACTTGGAAATTATTTGATGTAATAAGGCCATAAGGCCATAGTTGGATGGTTTTCCATTTATTTCTATTTATTATGATTATGAGTTTTACCTATTAAAGTTTAAGTAAAATTTTTAATATAAAGAATTGAATTAGCTTTCAACACAAGCCCAACCCAAAACAATTTTTTCAAAATCGCACAAGTTTTGTCTAGGTAACGAAAGAATTTTGAAACCGGTTTACTTGAGGAACATACCAAATGGGCAAATCTCGTGGCCGTGTTTGGGGTGTTTCGATTTGATATCGAGCCAGCTTTAAAACTCTTGGCTCAGTGGGCCAAGGCCCAAAACGTTTTCAAAGCGAGCCCAAATGAGTTTTTTTGAAAATATTTTATGAAACAAGCAGGTTTTCTCGGCATGGCACCTAAAGTCTCCGACCATGATCCACCAAGTAAGTACCCCTAACTATTTGTGTGATTATGTGTAATGAATATTAGAAGGGTAGAAAAGGAATGGAATGTAGAATAGCATGATAGGAACTTGAACCCTAGGACTAGTCTACTCAAACACAAACACATAAGACTTAAGGAACGTTAAACAAACCCATGGCTAAGTCACTAAGTTAGGGTGTGGTAACCCCGTGCGCATGTCTAGGATTGGATCCTAAGAGCACAGTATTTAAGCAGTCCTAGTAACTCACCTCCTCTTCGCAGAATCCTACCGGTGCGTAGCTTCGGTTCACCCTAACCTGCAGGGCTCGGTGAGGTGTGGCAACCTCTGCATGCGCATGTCTAGGAATGGTTTCGGTGGGAGCTTGGTATTTAAGCAATCCGCGTGACTCACCTCCTCTCCACTCGAATCCTCGCTGGTGCGTAGCTTTGGTTCATCCCGACCAAGTGGACTCGGTCCATAGGCTAAACACAATAACTAAAACCCGAAGGGAATTAGCCGTGTTTTTATCAAAACAACAAAACCCTAGTTTTAGAACTCTTAAAACTTTCTTCTAAATTCATGAAAACCATCTTTACAAAATTTTCCGAAAGATTTCGATTTATACAAAAATGCCCCTAGTGGTAAAATTACCAAAATACCCTTGGTTTATAAAATGACCAACTACCCAACAGTTTTGCCAAAATTTCATTATTTTATCAATGTTCAAAACCCTAATTTGCAAATTATCAAAAATACCTTGAATTTTGGAAATTTCAAAATTGCCCTAACTTATAAAATTACCAAAATGACCCCGATTTCCAAAATTTTTGCAACATCACCGCTTTGAAAAGTACAATTCTCAAAGAACCCTCAAAGTTTTGCAACCTTTGAAATATCCCCGATTTTTAAGATTTTACAAATTTACCCCCGCTTGGAAAAAAATCACTAAAATACCCCAGGGCCAAAATCACCGAAATACCCCGGATTTCAAAATTTTTCAAAATACCCTAAATTTAAAAATACCAAAATACTTTGTGACAAAATCACCAAGGAACTTTTTCCTTTGAAAAATTACGAAAAATACCACAGAGAGGACGAATTACGAAAATACCCCAGGGTAGTGGAAGGAAAAAAAACAATAACAATGAAAACTACAACCTTTCTCTCGAATGAACGAGAGTTCATGATTGTTTGATGGATGTATGGATGAATGAATGGAAAGACTGTGTGCATACGAAAGAACCACTCCTAAAACTCTTTTCATAAAATTTCTTCACGGGTAATCAAGTGAAACAAAGACTAATTCATAAAACTTCTTAATCAGATCACGACGTTAGAAATGAGCTCTAGAGGACGTGGTTGTCGTGGACGGGGTAGAGGAAGGATGACGGTGTCAGAACCCGTTAGATCGGGTCAAGGGTTTGACAATGAGATACCACCGCCACCACCACCCCCAGCTGTTGGTGTTGAGCAGCAAGCTCAAACTGGGGATGATGCTGTGTCGCAGGCTGTGCTACGAGTTTTGGAGTTGGTGGTCGTGGTCTTTGGAGGAAATTCGGGAACCCGTAAGTCCGTACTCGAGCGGCTCGAGCTAATGGAGCCGAAATGTTTCGTGGAGTATTGGGTGTGGCACCCGGGCCACCGAAAATCTTGGTTGGAAGCAACAGAGCGCATCATAGATGAGCTTGACTTGACCCCGAGGAGAAGTTAAAAGGAATGGTGGCACCGTTACGCCGATGAAGCGTGCTCGCTGGTGGTTGATTGTTCGGGATGGTGCCACGGTGAGGATCCGACACGGGAATATGTTAAGGAAGCATTTCGTAAAGAAGTATGTGGGAACCAGGTATACCGATGAGCCAAGGAAGGCATTTCGGGGGTGGTTCAAGGGAACAAGTCCGTGGCGAGTATGAGGTCAATTCACGAGGTTGAGCCGATATGCTCGAGGAGTAGTGACAATCGAGCATGAGCGCTGTGTCCGCTTTGAGGATGGGCTAAGGGATAATCTGAGACTGTCGATAGCACCGCATCAGGAGCGGGAGTTTTCTGCTTTGGTAGAAAAGGCCAAGGTGGCTGAGGGAATCAAGGATTCTACAAAGCAGGCTATGGATAGGAATAGGCCCAAAAGAGGTTTTGGAACATCTGGAAAGGTTCATAAGAGGCCTAGAGTTGATGGGCCGCGAGGTCAGCAAGTTGGTTGAGAAGGGCAGTATCAACCTTGTGATGTGTGTGGAAAGAAGCACTTAGGAGAGTGCTGGAAGAAAACAGGAGGATGTTTTAGATGTGGGTCCAAGGACCATGTGATCAAGGATTGTCCTAAGCAATCAAATGAAAGCCGACCAACAGCTTAGAATGTTAGTCAGACTGGTAGAGGAGGACCGCAGCCTCAACGAGGTCGTGGTTCGAGTAACAGAGGTAATGGTGCTGGCAGAGGCCGTGGAACACAAGGTAGATGTGCTGCTAATGCTGAGGCAAGGCAACCAGGTTTGGTTTATGCGGTTCGCCAGGGGGGAGATGGAGACGCGCCGGACGTTATAACTGGTACGTTCTTTATTTTTGACAAGCCCTATTTTTCTCTAATTGATATGGGCTCGACCCATTCCTATGTTGCATGTAGTGTAGTGGAAACACTAGGCCTAGACTCTGAACCTTCTGATAGGTAGATGACTATAGTAAGCCCATTAGGCCTAACTGTAGTGGTGGATAAGATCTTTCGGAATGTACCCCTAGAGATTCAGGGAGTGAACTTTCGGGCTGACTTAATGGAACTACCTTTCGGGGAGTTTGAACTTATACTTGGAATGGACTGGCTAGTAGAGCACCGAGCCGTGTTGGATTGTGCGGCTAAACGAATGGAACTAAGGACCCCGGAGGATGAAGTAGTAGTAATGATCGGAGAGAGAAGAAACTACCGTCCCAACGTAGTTTCGGCGTTGAAGGCTGAGAAAATGGTTAAGAAAGGGTGCAAGGCGTTCTTAGCCTTCGTAAGTGCGTTAGGTGGAAAGGAAGAAGGTGTCAATGGAGTTAGAACGGTGAAAGACTTTGAAGATGTATTTCCGGAGGAATTACTGTGAATACCCCAGATATAGGGAGGTGGAGTTTGGAATAGACTTACTACCGAAGCGACTCCTGTGTCAATCGCTCCATACCGAATGGCGCCAAAGGAGTTAGTTGAGCTCAAGGCTCAAATCCAAGAGTTGTTGGATCGTGGGTTCATACGACCCACTGTCTCCATGGGGAGCACCAGTTCTGCTTTGTAAGAAGAAGGGCGGAACTATGCGTATGTGCATAGATTACCGTCGCTTGAATAAGTCGACCATCAAGAACAAGTATCCTTTGCCAAGGATCGATGACTTTTTCGATTATTCTCAAAGATAGACTTAAGGTCAGGATATCAGCAGTTGAAGGTGAAGGAGGCAGATATCCATAAGACCGCTTTTAGGACAAGATACGGCCATTTTGAGTTTGTGGTGATGCCGTTTGGATTGACAAACGCTCCAGCTGCGTTCATGGATATGATGAACCGAGTTTTTCAACCCTACTTGGATAGGTTCGTCGTTGTGTGCATCGATGATATTTTGGTGTATTCTAAGTCTGAAGAGGAGCATGATGAACATCTACGAGTGGTGCTACAAGTGTTAAGGGAGAAGAAGCTCTATGCCAAATTCAGCAAGTGTGGATTTTGGCTTAAGGAGGTGGCATTCTTAGGGCATATGGTATCCGCAGAAGGAATAAGAGTGGATCCTAGGAAGATCGAAGCAGTGTTGTGTAACACCCTGGTTTAGGGGCTGTGCATATGGGGTATAAATCAAGTGTTAGTAGGTTTTTGGGAGTGCTTGGTTGAGTTTTAGAGGCTCTAAGAATGTTGGGATGAGAAGGGAAGGCTTTGGAAAATTTAGATTTTTAGGGTAAAAAGGAATTGGGCCTAGGAGAATTGAGCCCAATGGGCCTTAGGCGTAGTAGCGTTTCGGGTTTTGGTATCATTTAGGTGCGTAATCATCGCACTATTTCTGTGGTTTGGTTTGCTAACATGTTTATGTGTGTATTATGTGTAATAGCCGTTTATAATGGCATAAGTGATGAATAATCGTGATGGTAAGTTAATCTTGATATACATTTATATATGTACAATGTGGTAGTGATAAGTGATAAATACTCATTCTATATGATATTCTTGCATGATTTATTGACACATGGGCATGGGATTGGATTGAAGAAGGAAGAAGTGTACACAGGGATGTACGTGGTCTAATGATAGCTCAGGCTACATTAGCGCTTGAGGGTTAGCTTTGTGCTACCTCAAGGAGGTGTTGGCTAGGTGCCCATCTCGGCGGTTGATTGCTATGTGCATCACCGTAGACAGATTACGATATTTGGATCACTTTGGTTGATCGGTGGCTCACCACGGCCTCGGCAAATGAGAATGCCGAGGTAAGATTTATGGATCACGATGTGATCGGTGGCTCACCCACGGCCTTGTGCGATGGGTCCGCCGAGGTAACATATGTGGGATCACTCGGTTGTGATCGGTGGATTAGCCACGGCCTTAGGCGAGAGTCCGCTAAGGTTGGTGTCACGGTTGGATAGTAGGTTGGGTGAGATGCATTCTTGCATGATTTGTTTCGATGGTCGTGTGGGTATGGGCCAAGCCCATACGGATGGAAATATGTGTTGTGGTTATGCACTTGAGTCGGTGGACTCACTCTTTTCATTAACCATTTCGGTAGTGCATAAAGTCGGGCCGGGATCGGAGAGGACAAGGTGGCCCATGCCGAGGATGATGTTCAATTATTCCATGCTTAATTTTGATATAAGTACTTTATTTGAATTGTTGGGTTGTAATAAAGGCCATTTTATGTTTTTGGTATTACTTTAACTATGGTTTATTTAAATTAAATTGCTACGTGAAAATGATTTATGGTTTGCAACCTATTTATTCAAATTGGATATTATAAACTAAAGTTTTAAAAATGAATGAGTTTTATAGCAAAGTTTTATTCCAAAGATATGTTTTCCAAAATTCAGCAAACTACGATGTTTTATTTTAAGATTTTCAACCGTCTTTTCCCAGTGACATAACCAGATTCGGTCGTAGTGAATGGGCCGGGTTTGGGGATGTTACAGTTTGGTATCAGAGCCCGGTTCAAAACTCGGCTTTGAGGGTTTTGGGCCCAAAAATGTTTCAAAATGGGTTTTTATGAAAGGTTTTCAGGTTAGGCTGGCATGGCACCTGTACCTCCGACCCGAAGTCCACCAGGTAAGTACCCCTTACTATTGCTTGTGAGTTATTGATGTGATCGGATGATTCCAATAGTGGATTACTTTAGAATCTGAAACTTTGATTGCTCGAAAGAACGACTTCCAGAAACTTCTGTTCATAAAATTTGCTCGTGGATTAAACAGTGGAACAAAATTTCTAATGCATAAAACTTTTAATCAGAATAAATCGCGACGCTAGATATGAGTTCTAGGGGGCGTGGTCGTACTTCTCGTGGACGTGGTAGAGGCAGTTTTGGTGACTGTTTGTTTTGTTGCTCGTAAAGTATGTTAGCTCTTGGAGATCAGAGTGCGCAGCGATAGCGTAGTGGAGAGAATTGGACTGTTAGTTTAGACAAGTAATTTCGAGGACGAAATTATTTTAAGGAGGGTAGAATTGTAACACCCTGGTTTAGGGGCTGTGCATATGGGGTATAAATCAAGTGTTAGTAGGTTTTTGGGAGTGCTTGGTTGAGTTTTAGAGGCTCTAAGAATGTTGGGATGAGAAGGGAAGGCTTTGGAAAATTTAGATTTTTAGGGTAAAAAGGAATTGGGCCTAGGAGAATTGAGCCCAATGGGCCTTAGGCGTAGTAGCGTTTCGGGTTTTGGTATCATTTAGGTGCGTAATCATCGCACTATTTCTGTGGTTTGGTTTGCTAACATGTTTATGTGTGTATTATGTGTAATAGCCGTTTATAATGGCATAAGTGATGAATAACTGGTGATGGTAAGTTAATCTTGATATACATTTATATATGTACAATGTGGTAGTGATAAGTGATAAATACTCATTCTATATGATATTCTTGCATGATTTATTGACACATGGGCATGGGATTGGATTGAAGAAGGAAGAAGTGTACACAGGATGTACGTGGTCTAATGATAGCTCAGGCTACATTAGCGCTTGAGGGTTAGCTTTGTGCTACCTCAAGGAGGTGTTGGCTAGGTGCCCATCTCGGCGGTTGATTGCTATGTGCATCACCGTGAGACGGTTACGATATTTGGATCACTTTGGTTGATCGGTGGCTCACCCACGGCCTCGAGCAAATGAGAATGCCGAGGTAAGATTTATGGATCACGATGTGATCGGTGGCTCACCACGGCCTTGTGCGATAGGGTCCGCCGAGGTAACATATGTGGGATCACTCGGTTGTGATCGGTGGATTAGCCACGGCCTTAGGCAGGGAGTCTGCTAAGGTTGGTGTCACGGTTGGATAGTAGGTTGGGCTGAGATGCATTCTTGCATGATTTGTTTCGATGGCTGTGTGGGTATGGGCCAAGCCCATACGGATGGAAATATGTGTTGTGGTTATGCACTGAGTCGATGGACTCACTCTTTTCATTAACCATTTCGTAGTGCATAAAGTCGACCGGGATCGGAGAGGACAAGGTGGCCCATGCCGAGGATGATGTTCAATTATTCCATGCTTAATTTTGATATAAGTACTTTATTTGAATTGTTGGGTTGTAATAAAGGCCATTTTATGTTTTTGGTATTACTTTAACTATGGTTTATTTAAATTAAATTGCTACGTGAAAATGATTTATGGTTTGCAACCTATTTATTCAAATTGGATATTATAAACTAAAGTTTTAAAAATGAATGAGTTTTATAGCAAAGTTTTATTCCAAAGATATGTTTTCCAAAATTCAGCAAACTACGATGTTTTATTTTAAGATTTTCAACCGTCTTTTCCCAGTGACATAACCAGATTCGGTCGTAGTGAATGGGCCGGGTTTGGGGATGTTACATGTTGGATTGGAAACCACCTAGGTCCGTGGCTGAGATTCGAAGTTTCTTAGGTTTGGCAGGCTATTACAGAAGGTTCGTAGAAGGATTCTCGTCAATAGCCGCGCCTTTGACAAAGTTACTAAGGAAGGAAGTACCTTTGAATGGTCTGATAAGCAATAGAAGAGCTTTGACAACCTTAAGAAGGCAATGACGGAGGCTCCAATGTTAATTCACCGCAGGTGGGAAGGATTTTGTGGTGTAATCGTGACGCCGCATACAGGATTAGGATGTGTGCTAATGCAAGAAGGAAAAGTAGTCGCTTATGCGTCTCGGCAACTAAGGCCTCATGAGGTTAACTACCCAACTCATGACTTGGAACCGCAAAGCAGTGGTTTTCGCCCTTAAGGTTTAGAGGCACTACCTTTATGGAGAAAGGTCGGTGATCTACACAGCACCACAAGAGCCTTAAGTATCTGTTGACTCGTAAGGAGTTGAACTTGAGGCAACGAAGGTGGGTGGAGTTGTTGAAGGACTACGATGTTAGATAGAATATCATCCGGCAAGGCAAATGTGGTAGCCGATGCCCTAAGTCGAAGGTTGTGTCGATCTAAGGGCTATGTTCGCTCACTTAAGTTTGTACGATGATGGAAGCCTGTTGGCGAGTTGCAAGTCAAGCCCACATGGTCAAGGAGGTGAAAGAGGGACAGCTTGGTTGATAAGGATCTAAGTGCTAAGTTACGCAAGTGCGAACGGAGAGTTAGAGGATTATAGTGTTAATGATGAGGAGTATTGTGCTTCAAGGAAAGGCATGTATGCCTAAGGACAAGGAGTTAAGACAAAGGATTCTTCGGGAGGCGTATAGTAGCCCTTATGCTATGCATCCCGAGGCATTAAGTCGTCTGAGAGATCTAAGGGAACAATTTTGGTGGTCCGATCTTAAGCAAGAAGTGACTGAATTTGTGGGGAAATGTTTGACGTGTTCGCAAGTTAAGGCTGAACACCAAGTTCCATCAGATTGCTTCAACCAATCGAGATTCCGCAATGGAAGTGGGAGAGAATTACCATCGATTTCGTTAGTGGGCTTCCCATACGCCTACTAAGAAGGACTCGGTATGGGTGATAGTGGACCATTTGACTAAGTCCGCGCATTTCATCCCTAAGAGTTGACTATTCTCTTCGAAGTCGCTAAGTTATATGTGGCGAAATTGTGAGGTTACATGGTGTACCAAAGATCGATCATCTCCGACAGAGACCCAAGGTTTACGTCTCGGTTCTGGAGGGCACTTCATCAAGCTTTAGGCACTAAGTTGGACTTCACTACGGCTTTTCATCCACAATCAGACGGGCAGTCCGAACGAGTTATACAAGTGTTGGAGGATATGTTGAGAGGCTGTGTGATGGATTTCCGAGGAAGTTGGGAAGACTATTTGCCTTTAGCTGAGTTCGCCTACAACAACAAATTTATCGTGCTAGCATTCGGATGGCACCATATGAAGCATTGTATGGTCGGAAGTGTAGAACTCCTACTTGTTGGACTGAGTTAGGAGAACGTCGAGTTTTGGGTCCAGAGTTAGTGGCCGAAACTGAAGAGAAGGTTGAGATGATTCGAGCACGGTTAAAGGAAGCCTCTGATAGGTAGAAGTCGTACGCAGACCTTAAACGGAAGGAAATAGAGTTTGAAGTGGGAGACCAAGTGTTTCTGAAAGTCTCGCCTTGGAAAAAGGTAATGAGGTTCGGTCGCAAGGGGAAGTTAAGCCCAAGGTTTATAGGGCCCTATCGAGTCATCAAGCGAGTTGGAGCGATGGGCATACCAATTGGAGTTGCCACCAGAGTTGCGCGGCAGATGCACGACGTATTCTATGTATCCATGCTACGTCGTTACGATCGGATCCGTCTCATGTGGTACCGTCGAAGAAGTAGAGCTAAGGCTAGACTTATCCTACGAGGAAGAGCCGATCTGATATTGGAACGTGATGTGAAAGTGCTACGGAGGAAGTCGGTTCCTCTAGTCAAGGTGTTATGGCGCAATCATGGATCGGAAGAAGCTTCGAGGAACCAAGAAGAGGCAATGCGACAACAAGTACCCTCAATTATTTTAGTTAGAAAATTTCGAGGACGAAATTATTTTTAAGGGGGTAGAATTGTAACATCCTGGAAAGGGCCTATGCATTTTCGGTTTAATTGTACGAAGTAACATGTTTTATGTACTAAGAATAAATTTTGAAAAATTTTGAAACCTGAAAATGTATGGAAATGTTAAGTTAAAAAAATGGAAAGTGAACATTTTTGAAACTTGAAATGGATGGAAATGATTTGGAAATGATTCAAAATAGGAAAGTGCACATTTCTGAAACTTGGAAATGTAAGAAAATGTCAAGTTTACAGAGCCAAACGAAAATATTTGGAAACTTAGAAATGACTTAGAAATGTCGAGTTTTAAAGTTTAAAAGAGGAAATTAAGGCAAGGTGGCCTTAAAAGAAAAAGTTTGTGAAATTTGACACACAAACAGGCTTGGAAAAGTGGCCCAAAGATGCCACTTAGGGCCTCTGAAATGGCGCCACATGCAAGGTGTTGGGCCTGGGTTCGAGTCACTTGGGAAGCAAATAAAAGAAGTTTTATTTTTGCTTCCGTAAGCTCGAGGTGGACGGCACAAGCCTTCTAGAAAGGAGAAGTTTTATTCTCTTTAATATTCGATTAATAAGGTGATAAATAAGGGATTTAATTTGGATTATTTTGAAGAGATAATAAAGGATTATTCTCTAATTATTTTAAATTATGAGATAAAGCTATCAAATAAAGAAGAGTGGTGGCCAAGTAAGGGATTCTGAGGAGTAGTTTCGGCTATAAAAGGAAGGAAATAGGGCTACTCATCAATTTTTCTTCCTTCTCCTCTCTCTGCCAAATTTCTGAGTGCTCTCCTCTCTTCTCTTCTCTTTTTCTTTTGTCAAGCCGAATCTATAGTCCACCATTGCCAAAATTCTCAAGTTTCTTTTCCTTATTTTCGTGAAAACCAAATACCCCAAGAGAACCTCTAGTCGACTTCTCCATTAAATCCCAAAAGCCGAAACTTTATCATCTAGTCATCAAGGCCGATTCTTTAAGGGGCTTTTAACAAGGGTGCTACCAATTTCTTAAAAAGGGTAAGATCCAAAGTTTGGTTTCAATTCTTTTATATTTTAAACCTATCTAAAATTTAGGGACTAATCTCTATTATGGATTTTGGCCGAGTTATGGAAGGGTGTTTTCTGGATTTAAGAAATTGTCAACTACAAGAAGGTATCTTTCTAACTTCTAAGATCTAAGGTAAGTTATGAATACCATTCGGACATAAGCTATATTATTATGATTTAATGTTAGATTGGATCTAACATGGGTACATAGGGATTTCGACAAAGAATAAAGAAGCAAGAACCCAATTCGGATTTAAGATTTGGAAGGTAAGAACAAAGGTAAATTCTACCAAGGCCTATTTTAGTAGTAGATCTATTATTATGTGTTTTAAGCGAAAACTAACCAATTCAAGGGATTTAGTGACTAGCCGATTTCAAAGGGGAAAATACGAGTTTCGGGATTTGATTAAATCATCAAATCGACACCAAGGTAAGCTTTAAGAATACAAATCCTACTAGGATTTGGTTTTCTAGCCGAATAGGCTTTGTGCTAAATAGTAAGTGATTAATCAATTGTAGGAACTTGAGATCTAAGGCGAGAGATCGATTTCGAGATTTCGGTGAAGTGGTTAAGCAAATCAGTGTGTACCCCACTACTTCTTAATATGTTTCATGGCCTGCTTTATTAAAATATGTGATATTAAGAATATGAAAGTGGCTAGGGTACCATGTTATGGTACTACGTGCTCAGTGCACGCTTCCTACTTCTACAAAGAATATGAAAAAGGTCATTAGTAACATGAGAATATGATAAGAATGTGAACTCGCATATTTATGCATATCATCATTATATGGGGCATATGGGTTTGTTTGAAAGGGGAAGTGAATGTGGTGACTTAAGACCACGAACACGGTGACCTAAGACCGTGATATCTGAAAGTGGTGACCTAAGACCACAGTAATCTGAAAGTGGTGACCTAAGACCACAGTAATCTGAACGTGGTCACCTAAGACCACAAATGCGGTGACCTAAGACAGCGATATGGAGTGTAGCGGGAGGAGGGTCGACTTAGTAGTCCCCACTGTGTACAAAGTTGGTACGGGGAGTGTAGCGGATGGCTTATTAGGTTTGGGTTTGGGAATGCATCATAATTTGTATGCTATGATATGAATGCGTAACATTTGTATGCCCGATTCTATTTTAATTTAGTGTTTGTGTACACATTGAGTCTGTTTGACTCACTCCCGCTGGGGAATATTTTTCAGTGTGATGATCGCTGATGGACCGGGACGGTAGAAACTTGTGGTGGCCATGCTCAACATGAAGTTTTTATTTTATGAACTACTATTTCCATTTAAGTACTTGAATTACTTGGAAATTATTTGATGTAATAAGGCCATAAGGCCATAGTTGGATGGTTTTCCATTTATTTCTATTTATTATGATTATGAGTTTTACCTATTAAATTTTAAGTAAAATTTTTAATATAAAGAATTGAATTCGTTTTCAACACAAGCCCGACCCAAAACAATTTTTTTCAAAATCGCACAAGTTTTCTCTAGGTAACGAAAGAATTTTGAAACCGGTTTACTTGAGGAACATACCAAATCTGGGCAAATCTCGTGGGCCGGGTTTGGGGTGTTTCAGGAAGGTGGTGTTATGGGCCAGCAAGGAGATCCTAGGTTCGAATCCTAGCTTAGTATTTTTTTTAGGAGTTTAATTTTGGCCTTCTAGAAGGTTGGAAGTGGTGTGATGATGGACTCTAAGGAGGGTGATCAGAAGAGAAAATTTAGGAAAAGGATTGGAGAGTTACTGTGGAGAAAAAAATAGGAGATGAGATATGTGGAAGAGGTTGAGCCGAATTGGGAATTTGGGGATAGGAAATTCGGCTATAGGCTATAAATAGGTGTCGATTTTGGGGTTCTAGGCTAATGCCAAATTCTTTCTTTTTATTTTTGCCGAAAACTACTTTTCTCTCCAAATACCTGAAAGCCGAAATCCCTTATTCTTCCTCTTCTATTTTACACCGATTTCTTCCCTTCCTTCTCATCAAACTCTTTTCTTTCCTTTGCTTCTAGTCTATTTCTTTTGTGCCGAATATTCTTGGTCCCTAAAGACCAGTATTCCTTTTTTGCCGAATCCCTTGTGTGCTACCCTTTTTCTTCCACAATTTGATCAAAGCAGTCCTTTTTTTTCAGTTACTTAACCGAATATTCATTCTCTCCCTCTTTCAAATCTTTTATTCTCCTCACGTTGGCTAAATCTTCTGGGACTAGCTATTGCATTCATTTGGCCGATTGATAAGGAATTTACGATGAGCAAAGGGGGATCTAGTAAAGAGTCAGTAAAGATGCCGACTGAGTATGAGCAAGTGACCACTACTCCCAAGTTTAAGCGACGTAAGGTGTCTGCGGTTCGGGACTTTCTGCCTGGATGCGGAAGGGGGACTGCAACAGACCTCGGATTAAATAGGCAAATCACAGTCGATCAAGGCAAGTATAGGTTGTCCTTCGGTGAGTGGTTGTAGTGGATTTATTTTAATTTATTAAGTAAGTGACTGATGGAGGGTAATGTTTGAATATAGGTTCTGACGATTATGAGTACTTAGTACTCTAGGTGGTAAGGTGTGTACTTCTACCCTATGATTCGATAGTTTAATATAAAGCCGAAGGTGTGTACATACACTTCACACACGACAATCGGCAAAAGTCGAAATCCTGAAAAATCAAAATGCCAAAAAGCCGAAAAGTCGAATGGTTGGCTTCGGCAACCACACGAGCGTGCGAACATTTGTGTGGGAGCACCGATACAATTACCGGGGCCAAAAGAGCGATCTCATGGTCTCGTGCCACTATTTGACCGACCGGGCCAGACGGGGCTAAATGGGCTTGCCGAGCTTGTGGGCCCAAATCGGCAAGAGTGATACGTGAAATTGAATGATGGATTAGTATGGATGGTTGTATGATTTTATTATGATCAGGCTTAATGGGCTACATAAACATGATTGGGCTTAATGGGCTATATGGACATGATTGGGCTTAGTGAGCCTTATGGGATTTTAGAAATGCATGCTAGGGTTTTAATGGACTCTAGGCCTAGTTATGATAAATTCTTAAATAACATAAAACTTAATAATCAAACATGTCTGTGGACAAGTCGCTAGGTTAGAGTGTGGCAATGGACATATACATGTCTAGGATTGGATCTAGGGAGAGCTTGGTACTTAAGCGGTCCTAGTGGCCCACCTCCTCTTCTCTGGGATCCTACCTGGTGCATAGTGTCTGTTCACTTTAGCCGCAATGACTTGTTGATGGGCCAAAGTTCATAACTAAAACCTGAGATGAAAGAAATTACGAAAATACCTCTGTAGGGTAGATTTACAAAAATACCCCTGGGTAGTGAAATGACTGAAATACCCTTGGTTTACAAAATTACCAAAATACCCCCGATTTAGAAAATTACTGAAATACCCTTAATTTGTGAAATGACTATGATACCCCTATGTGTTGAATGTAAGATTTATGGATGTTACATATACATTTGCTGCATTTATATGATATGCTGTTTAGGTTGCATAAGGGTTGGGAATTGTGGAACGGAGGAAGTATATGAGGATCGCATAGTTGCTTGACAACTGTGGATCCACCGATGGCTTTTTAAAGCCCAATATATGACTAGCAGTTTTGCTGCAACGTTAGGTAGTACCGCAACCGGGCTACCATTACTGTGTAGCAGATGGGTGGGTCGATTTAGAAATCCCCACAGGTGTATAAGGTTGGAAGGGAAATGTTGTGTAGCGGATGGATTATTTGGGAAGGGTTTGCACAGCATTGCATGCACGATATTATTGTGATATTGATGTGATATGGGCTTCGGCCCAAAGGCCACCGCTGCTAAGTTGGGCTCAGGCCCAAAATGACTGATGATTGCTTTATACTCATTGAGGGTTGTACACACTGAGTTTTTCGAAAATCACCCCCTCATTTTCAAACTTTTCAGGTGACCCTCAGTAGGCGGTTCGAGAAGTGGTGGGACTCAGAGGTGGCCAGCTAGCAAGATATTATTATTTGGATTTTCTTTAAAATTCCTAGTATTTTGAAATTATTTTGGTTTGGATTGTAAAAAGGGCCTTGTATCTCCAATTTGACTTTACATTTGGTTTTTATTATTGTTTCAACTGCCTAGTTATTAAACTTAAATAAATTTCTAAAGTTTAACATGGTTTTCGAAATAACTATAACATATGGACGTTTTCTTAAAACATGGGCTTTCATCATAACTTAACAAGTTTTTCCTAAGCTATGACTGTTTTCAATTATTACGTTTCCGCAACTCCATTATTAAATACCAAGTTTTACAAATTGTTTTTTTTTTAAATAAAACTTCCGCAACTAAAAAGGGGTTTGTACTCAACATTTTACTTTATGAAGGGTTTTCAATGAAAACAAGGTTTTTGCTAAAACACTTCAATGTGACACGCCAGATTCGGGCCTAACTTCTAGGCGGGGTTTGGGGTGTTACATGCTAGGCGTGGGAAATGGAAAATGCTAAGAGAATTGAGAGAGAAGAGAGAATGATGAAGGATGAGGGATGATGAATGAATGAATGAGGGGGTCTTATTTATAGGTGAGGAGAGGGGGATAGTTTGCTAAAAATAGGAGGTTCCATCTCTTCAAGCATCTTCAAAGGGTGGCTGGCCATGAATTGAGGAAATTGAGCTGATTTTTGCTTTATTTTTGCTCAATTTAAGTGCCATAACAACTCAGGACTGAGACTCGGTCAAGTGCAAATCTTTAGAAAAATATCTAATTTCTTCAACATTGCAAGGACCTTGTGCAATTAAACCAAAAAGTGGTTTATGTGGACAGCCAAGTGTAGCCGAAAATTGGGTTGACTTGGTCTCCAATTTGACGGTTTTGTAATCCAACAAAGCTATCGACTGTCCAAAATAAATCAATAAATTAGAGGACCAAAGAATAAAATTTATCCAATTTAAATAATTAATTACAACCCAAATTATTAATGAAATATCTAAAAATGAATATTTAAATATAATTTTATATTTTATTATTTAATTTAATCGTGCATGGCCCACTTCATGTCTTAAAAATAATATATGCTCAATTTAATATAAAATAAGCCATTTTATGCATGAAAACTATATAATAAAGCATAAAATCACATTTTAATAATTTCTATGTCCTAATTTCATATTTTCACATATTTCATTTATTTATTAAACAATTACTTAGTTTTAACAACAAATTTAAGTAAAAAGGTGATAAATTTTATAGGAAAAATCCTATATATTTTTCCGTTTACAATAGCCAATTGATTTGGCTTGTAAATGATATATGTTTTTGGTTATGTGTTTAGCCATGTGGCTTGGCTTATTTTGATAAACTAGGTTATGTATATATGTGTAAATGACCTTTAATATATGGTTCATAATTGCTATGTGAATGTCATGTTGAGTTTTGGTATTGAAGGTAGCAAATGGTTGAATTTGAGAATGTGGTATGCATGTTGATTTAGGCACAAAGTCTAATAGGTGAGTTTGATCATTTAGGTGATTTTTTGAATGTGAAATTGGTATGAATTTGAATGGCTATTTGGGATGCTTATGAGCATTTTGGTTGTTGGTATTGGTTGTATATGATTTTGGCTTGAAATTGGTTGATTATAAGTGCCTATTTATGCATTGGTTGTTTGTGCACTGTTGAACCTAGGTTGACAACATTTGGGTGAGAAATGTGGCTTGAAAAATAGCCTATTTCTGTCCACACGGGTGTGTGATACACGGTAAGGTGACACGGCCATGTGTCCCCTGATACTTATTTAGAAACCAAGTCAATCGCTTCACACGGCCCAGCACACGAGCGTGTGACTTGGCCGTGTGGTATAAATCAGTATACCCTCCAGTTTTCACACGGACTAACACACAGCTTAGCACACGGGCGTGTGAGGCCATTTCGAAGGGTACACGGGCTAGTGACACGGGCGTGTGGTTGGCCGTGTGACCCAAGTCAGTGAGTTACACGGGGTAGAACATGAGCTGGGACACAGCCATGTGATCCCATTTCGAATGTCCACACGGCCGGGCCACATGGGCGTGTGTCCCCTATTTTTTGAAAATTTTCTATGTTTTCCCAAAATTTCCCTGAGTTCTCGGTTTAGTCCCGAACCACTTATAATGCTTGTTTTTAGCCTCAAGGGTTCGTATTAGGGACTAAATAATTGTATTTGAATGATATTTGTTTGGATATGAAAATCATATGATTGTTTTATTGATAAGTTCGGTAATGCTCTGAAACCCTATTCCGATGACGGATACGGGTTAGGGGTGTTACAGAGGTACCCTAAGAACTGATATGATAAATATTCCCCACCTCGATCAGACTGAAGTGCCTTTATGAGTAAACCTAGTTGTTTTTCCACTTCCACACGAAACTCTTTGAATTTATCAAATGTTTCATTCTTGCGGTGCATTAGGTAACATACCTATATCTAGAATAATCATCAATAAAGGTTACATAATATTCGTAACAACCTCTTGCACTGATGCTTATGGGGCCACTTACGTCAGTGTGCACAAGTTCTAGGGGTTTTATGGCCCTCATTCCTTTTGCATTAAAAGATCACTTGGTCATATTACCTTCCAAGCAAGATTCACATTGTGGAATATCAATTTCTTTAAGCGAACTTATGATGCCTTGTTTCATAAGTCTAGTGATTCTTTCTTGGTTAATATGTCCAAGTCTCAAATGCCAAATGTACGCCTAATCAGAGTGAGAAGTTTTGAGTTTCTTATTCGATATTTCAGTCCTAAGTAGTGTGTAAATCTTTGGTTTGATAAAATAAAGATTTTTTGTCATCCATCCATTACAGATAAGATTTTGATTTTTAAATATTACAATTCAATTGTTAAAATTTATCGTCAAACCATCTTTATATAAACATGCAACTGAAATTAAATTTCTCTTGAAACTTGGATAAGACTTAGATAAGTCTTTAGGCTTTTTGGTTCTCTTCCTTTCCACTTGTGGTGGCCCAAAGACCTTAGCATTGCCTTTCTTAGTACGCTTTCCCTTCCCTTTTGAGGAAGAGGCAACAACTATATTTGCTTCTGCTATTCGAACCGACTGATCACCATTCAGCATCAACTTATAGGATTGTAACTCTTTCATTAGTTGTGTAAGGGATAGGTTTTTGTGCCAAGGTTATATGCGTTTTCCTTTCCACTCGTGGTGGCCTAAAGACCTTACCCTTTCCTTTCTTAGTGCGCTTTCCCTTCCCTTTTGAGGAAGAAGCAACAACTATATTTGCTTCTGCTCTTCGAACTGACTGATCGCCATACGACATCAACTCATAGGACTGTAACTCTTTCATTAGTTGTGTAAGCGTCAGGTTTTTGAGGCCAAGGTTATATGTAGCTTGAAAGCCATGAAAGTCCTTAGACAAACTCTTGAACACCATCTCAAATTGAGTATTCTGGTCCAAATTGGTGTAATTGTTTGCGACCTCAGCAAAGTATCCTATAAGGGTTATCATATGGTCTTTGATCGGAGTACTTGATTTTTGTTGGGCATTAATCAAGCTAGTTATAGTAGACTATCGAGCAAGCTTGGCCTCCAAACATGTCTTGTAGCTTATCTAGAACTGCTTTGGCAGTCTTACAACTCTCTAGTTGCTTATATAGGGTGCTGGTCATGCTTTCCAGCATATAGCAATGAGCTATCTCATCAGACTCCTCCCAACGTTTTCTAGCCTCAGCTTGAGTGGCCGGAGGGAACTTGTTATCAAGAACTATTTTAAGTTTCTCACAGCTTAGGACAATTATTAGGTTCCTTTTCTATTCCTTATAGTTATTTTTGTTCAATTTATTTTTAGTGAGTATGTTTAATAAGGGAGTTGGTGCCATTTTGGAACTGAAAATAAAAATTCATATATTAATATCTTTGTATTAGTAAAATGTTTGAAAATATTTTGCAACATTACGATATGCATTAAGATGATGTATGCATATTACATTAAACCTTGAAAACATTTGTAAGCCGTTGCAACGATAATTCCCACACCCATTGGATCAAGCCACTGTGGGGTGATCAAGATCAACTAGTAAGAACATGGAGTTCCATCCAATTAGTACATGAACCTAATTTCTTAGGCATTCACATATACTAATAATCGTGTAACGTTTAGCCATCATTCTAACTTAAGTAGAGCTCCATGGGGAGTTACTTAACTAGAAGATCTTGAGTGTATAGCCATCAACCCAACACCTATTGCATCATGCACCACAAATGAGTCATCGTGGGACAATCTCACCGAGTAGCATTCTGTGACTAATTGTCCTATTTGAAGAAAGAACTTCTTGAAATATTGTATGATAGTACCTACCAGGAAGGTCAGTCCAACTATTATACGATCACAAGAGAGTTCTACTTACTTTCAGGAAATCTCCTCAGTGAGATCCACATGAAAATCC
This sequence comes from Gossypium sturtianum, assembly GCA_025698515.1. NCBI lineage: Eukaryota > Viridiplantae > Streptophyta > Magnoliopsida > Malvales > Malvaceae > Gossypium > Gossypium sturtianum. The sequence goes on from CM046952.1 coordinate 36,249,005, forward strand.
TACCGTGGGGTAATTAATTTTCCATGCCACCACAAGAGACCATCGATGGAGGCCGTAGGTCTTGTTTAGGAACCTTCTCTCACTCAATATTTTAAAAAACATGCAACATTTTTAATGTCAAGTTTCAATAATGAATGATCAATATATGCATGACAAGTACATATGACATTCTCCTCTAATCTATATGGCATGCTTATCTCATATATGCATGAACATACATTCATAGTCATATAATTATCATCATGTTTATCTTATAAAATTAAAAGCATAAAATTAAATGACTTTGACGAGCTAAAGTTTCCATGATACCATCCTAGATAAAATAAAAAATTGCAAAATTACAAAATTCACCCCAAAGCATACTTTAGGTCTTCAATTTTGCCACCACGGCCTTCTGTTGCAGTATCGGTTCATGTTTCTATCGTTGCTGTCTTTCTACCATCGTTTCTGATGGACCCCACCAACCACTTTCAGATAATCAACCGTTGGACCATCGTTGGCCATTGTCGACCATCGCGACTAGGTCACCGTCGGCCACCTTTCTGTTTGGCTGGGTCTACGTCATCTCGATTGGTTTGGATGCATCTCAATTTTTTGAGTTTCGGCAGGAAAAAATAGGTTACAAAATTTCTATGTCTGTTTCGAGTTCACATATTTTATTCTAAATAAATAATAAAATAAAACCCTACGTGGAGATGATAGTCCATGATCTAACATATACGTGTCCGAGATAATAATAAATTACATTTAAATTTCTAAGAATCACAACTTTGGCAAAATTACTTTATCATCCACAATAAAAAAATAATAAATGCCATACATTTATTCACATACATTCCCCTAAACATGCATATAGTTATGAGAATGTCACATCTTATCAAATATAATCATACATGAAGAAGAGAGAGAATTTCAGTCTTGATTTACACTATAAACATAGCACAACTGTAGATCTAATGCCAATTGGTTGAAAAAATCCAGTTTGAAAATAATTTTCTTGCACACCAAAAAATAAAAATTTTGAACACGACTCGATCTTTGATATTTATAACAATAAACTCTAGACCGAAATCATACCTTTGTTTTCGAATAAATGGATCCTTTCCATTCTCGGCTTTCAACCAAACGATCTTCTCCACTATTCTTGTACCACGAATTGCCTTAAGTGTGGGCTCGATCAAATTGAATCAAACACAAAAACTAGAAATAGTTTTCTTTTCTCTTGGGGTGAAAGTGAAAATTCTCTTCTCAAATAGAAATTGGTAGAATTGTTATTCCGGAAAATATATTTAATTCTTAGAGAATAAAAGTCTCTTTATTTTCTGGTAGAATAACGATATATGAAAGTTGTATGTAAATAGCCCTATCGGTGCCATCTATTTGTAGGGAGAAAAGATAGAACCCTTGTTGAATTAGAGAAGATTATTTCAAATAGTAAAAGACTTCCAACTTAGAGTAGGATTAGGGTGGGCGACACACCCCTAGTATTCCAATTAGGGTTGCCACCCCTTCATATTCCATGAGGGGATTTTGGGCCTCTCTTACATCGGGTCCAATTACGAGTACTTCCTAAACTTTTTGACCTAGTACTTTGTAATTCGATCTAATCCGACTTTGTTTTTCTAATTCCCAAAATAAACTTGAATATTTATATTAAATAATTTTCTCATCTCAATTTTACCCCCTATAAAATTATAACGATTTTACCCCTGATAAAATTTTCAAGAAAATATATTTAGTATTTCACCATTCAACTTGTTCACTATGACCGTATGGTTTATTGTAATTTTTGGGTTTTAAAATAACTCAAAAACATAAACTCAATCTTGCGATCATTTTTGAGAAATCCTTGTTGATTTGTAAATGAATTCATTTCTCATTTTTATTTCCATTTCCATTTTCATTTTGAGAAAACCATATTCATTTCAAAATGAGTCCATTTTCTCCATTTTCATTTTCATTTTGTAGAAAACCATAATTATTTCCTGAATGTTTTCCATTTCTATTCTTTCTATTCATTTTGATTCAACACGCAATTCATTTATGGTTTTAATGAGTTAGTGGAGGGATCAATTGGACATATGCAATTGAGGCTCAAATGATTTATAATTTAGTTCTAGCTTTTTGCCTATTAATTATAAACTCATTTAGTCACAGATTCATTCCACTATAGAATCGTGACAAATCTCTCATGACATACCATTACAAAAGCAACTCTTAGTGCTCTTCCAATGACCTTGTCATCAGTATGTTACCCTTATAGGATATCCATAATCTCTTTGGGATAATATTCGTTCTCCCAATATGATCCTATTTTATCTCATGGTAACCATTACATCTTCTCTCATAAAAAGTCAATTACTATCAAATAGTAATCAAGTCATTCATCAAAAAGACGAACGACTCATGGCCTCATTTAGTTTTCATCAACCATGTAATGCCAATGAGAGAATATCATTACTTGTGTCTTAGGCTATGAATTCCACTATTGTGAATGATGCTACATACTATAGAAGTCATACACCCATCGCACCAAATTTTGGTTCCTTATCTATTCGAACTTAGGCTTTTACTTACATCAAAGTGTACGAATCACATATATATAGCCTGTCATCCATTCATGATTTAGGTATGCAGCACTATGATCGTCACAAGCTAATAAATCCATAAACAGATTCAGGATCTATTCTTCTTGGTTTCTGTCTGATGTACTGTCAGTCTAGTTAGTCACATCTATGTCTTTATCTTTTGGGAGTCATCTGCTCCGATGCTCAAGACAAAGCATCTCCATATTTGGACTTGATAGACGACATATTAGCCTTTCAATCAATTTGCTCATTTTTTTGTTAGACTAAGGACATGTTTAGGTTCGTCTACTAATACAAGCTGTCTTTTTGTATTATGATCCGACCATGTAATATTGTTAAGTATTAATTTAAACATTAGACAACCAATGAGAAACATTTGCTTCCATTTTTCTTTGCGTGTAAAAACCATATGAGGACAATAATAAAAATTATATTAATGTAATCCATGAATTCATTTTATTAATCAATCAGTTCGAAAAATTACAAGTGTACTTAGACAAAAATACTACACTTAAGGCACCAGATCCAACAGAATTTGACTAATAGGGTGTGGTACCTGTAACATCCTAAAATTTGAGTTTTGTATGTGTTACATTAAATTGGTGATTAAGCATGTTAGATTATTAATTTTGTTTGTTGAAGAGGTCCTGAGAAGGCTTGGGATCTATTTGGACCTAGTGAAAATTTTTAGCATTTGGTACTTTAAAGAGAGGGAGTCAGTGGTTTTGTAACATATGGAAATTTTTGAGTAAGTAACTAACATAAGCTGAGCTAATGGTTAAGAGGATATGCACCATATGTATTGTATTGAGGGGAGAGGTTCGAATCCCATGGTATACATTTTTGTGACTTAAATTTTTGCACTCATCTAGCATGTGTCGGCCAAGCTTTATTTTTGGAAGGTTGGACTTTTAGTTTATGGCAAGGTGGCTAATGGATTAAGGCAAGAATTGAACATAGGGAAAGGAATCAATAGGATAAGGTATGTAGGGGAACAAGTGGCTTAAATTGAGGAATGTGCTATGGAAAGTAAAGTTGGCAAATGTTGACCCCTTTTTGGCTTGAACATGGACGGTTTTTGGGGCTAGGGAGAGTGGCCGAATGTTGTTAGTAGTTTGGTTAGGATTAAGAGTTAGTTTTGGTCAATTTCTTAGCATCATGTGTATCAAAAATTCTCTCCAAACTCTTCCTTCTAGCCGAATTTTGTCATAAGAAAAAGGTAAAGTTTTTGTTTTCTTTTGGCCATTTCATCTTTGTGACCATCTTGATATCATCTTTTCTCCCTAAAATTTATTCCTCTTTGTGACGAAATTATATAGTCTTTGAGTGACATTTTCTTCGTCTTCCATTTGGCCGATTATTCACCAACCGCAAGACCTTTTCTTTGTTCATCTTCCATCATTGAAAATCGATACATAAACACTCTCTTTCTTTTAATTCTTTTTCTCCTTCCTTCCTTCTTGCAAAGAACTTTTTAAACATTTTTTTTATTTTTAGAAAAGAAACCCCACATAAGTATTTAAAGCATATTATAATATCCATCCACAAGTAAAACATCCATAAAAATTTAACCAGAGGCCTTATTACAGCTTAACTTAAATAGTAAAAATAATAAAAGTACTTAAAAAGAAATCCGAAATGTAAATAACCCATTATTCGTAGTATGGCCTCCACTCGAGTCGCCCCCGCCTAAGTCTCCATCATCGATCATTACCCGAGGAGGGTAAGGAAAACAGGGGGTGAGTTACTTAGAACTCAAGCAGTGTAATTCACTTACCACTTTCACTGGGCCAAAATTCAATTAAGCATTTATTGGGCCAAAGCCCATTACAATCATAGCATTATATCATATATATAACATGCATGTGTTATGCAATTTCCCAACCAAACCTAGTTTTCCATCCGCTACACACCACCCGTATTAACCAACACACTGTGGGGAGCTTTAGTCACCCACCACCGCTAACACACCTAATCGACATTAAGCCATATATCAAATCGGGCATTAAGCCATATATCAAATCGGCATTAAGCCATATATCAAATCAGGACAAGCTACTGTAATTTTGTAGCAAAGCTACCAAAACTTCTCTTCATCAAATATCCCAACCCATGCAAATCATGTATAAATTATGTACATTCAATTACTACAATCCATTCCTATAATTATTACAAACATATGGCCCAATATAAAAATTCTCACAATCTGCCCATACCACATTTTGGCTCATGTAACCAATATCACATTTGGCCCATAAATCAAGTATCACATTTGGCCCATTTATCACATATCACATATGGCCCATTCAAATACTTTTATCGATTTAGCCCATTAAGGGCAAATTCCTTAATTTTCACTATTCTTAATACCGATTTCATAGTTTTTACCATTAAAATGATAAAAATACTATTTTACCCGATTTCACTAACTTGTGATTTAATCCAATGATTAATACAATATAGTTATCCAACCCACGAGATATGGTGTGAGATTACACACTGACACGATGAGCACCGCACTTTCTTGATCGTCAACACCTAGAATATTTTTAACGCTTCGATTAGATCATTAACACTTATAGTACTTTATTCTAAGATAAACAATCTAGGATTTTTACCTCTAATCGCGAATAACTACGATTTGTCGATTTTCCCTGCTGACGGTCCACAACCCATTGAAAACTACGAACGACCAATGGCTCCAAATCGCGAATAACCTCAAATAATTGATTTTCACCAGAGGAGGGTCCACAACCCGGTGGAAAGTCTCGAATTGCCGAAACGGACCTTCGTTTGAATCTAGGAGTTGATTACGCCAAACCACTCCTTTTGGAATCACCACTAGATTTCCCTTTCAAAATGTCACTACGGGCCTCCATTCGTTAGATCTTTAGTAAATCGATAATATACTAAAGTATGGACTTAAAGAAATGATATAGCTAGGCTTACCACGATGTTCTGAGTGATCCCCAAAAGAATCCCTATATAAAATTTTTGGTTACTTCATTCCAAATTGATAATCATTTTGATAATATTGAGGGTGATCATGAAATCCATGAAGAATTCTCTTTACCTTGAAGGTTTTTGATCCAAACTCTAATGATTTCGAGATAACTTCGAGGAGATGGTGATTCGGTCTTCCACTATTTCACTAAAATAAAACGAAAAGAGATTGTCTAAGAAAATGAACGATTATTTTGATTTAAAAAAAAACTCTCCTAAGCCAACCTATGGATTCAGCCAAAAGCAACAAATAACAAAATAGAAACCAATGAAGAGAATTCTTACCGATTGTCCAAAGTTTGAATAGAAGAAATGATTGAGAAGAAATATATGAGAATTGGAAGATTCGGCTATGAAGATGATTATTAACATTCGGTCATGATGAAAGATTTTGGAGGAGAAGAAAAAAAATGTTTAAAAAGTTCTTTGCAAGAAGGAAGGAAGGAGAAAAAGAATTAAAAGAAAGAGAGTGTTTATGTATCAATTTTCAATGATGGAAGATGAACAAAGAAAGGGTCTTGCGGTTGGTGAATAATCGGCCAAATGGAAGACGAAGAAAATGTCACTCAAAGACTATATAATTTCGTCCCAAAGAGGAATAAATTTTAGGGAGAAAAGATGATATCAAGATGGTCACAAAGATGAAATGGCCAAAAGAAAACAAAAACTTTACCTTTTTCTTATGAAAAAATTCGGCTAGAAGGAAGGGTTTGGAGAGAATTTTTGATACACATGATGCTAAGAAATTGACCAAAACTAACTCTTAATCCTAACCAAACTACTAACAACATTCGACCACTCTCCCTAGCCCCAAAAACAGTCCATGTTCAAGCCAAAAAGGGGTCAACATTTGCCAACTTTACTTTCCATAGCACATTCCTCAATTTAAGCCACTTGTTCCCCTACATACCTTATTATATTGATTCCTTTCCCTATGTTCAATTCTTGCCTTAATCCATTATCCACCTTGCCATAAACTAAAAGTCAAACCTTCCAAAAATAAAGCTTGGCCGACACATGCTAGATGAGTGCAAAAATTTAACTCACAAAAATGTATACCATGGGATTCGAACCTCTCCCCTCAAGACAATACATATGGCGCATATCCTCTTAACCATTAGCTCAGCTTATGTTAGTTACTTACTCAAAAATTTCCATATGTTACAAAACCACTGACTCCCTCTCTTTAAAGTACCAGATGCTAAAAATTTTCACTAGGTCCAAATAGATCCCAAGCCTTCTCAGGACCTCTTCAACAAACAAAATTAATAATCTAACATGCTTAATCACCAATTTAATGTAACACATACAAAACTCAAATTTTAGGATGTTGCAGTACCTCTGGCCTCGGGTACCAGACCTCGAGCACCTAAGGTGCATGCTTTGAGATTAATAAATTTCCAATTAAAAATAAACAAAAAATAGTCAAAATGGAATGAAAACTTGTCATACATGCATGGTTCATGCAAGCATTGTAAAATTTATATAAAAATTTTCAAAACTAAGTTGCAAGTAAGTTAAAAACCATAGCAAATTGGCTCAAAGCCATCCAAATCACTTTAAAAAGGGGAAATCAATAACATAACCATTATAAATTATGATAGCATGAAACAATTATATATGGATTATTTAAAGACTTTTCTAGTACATGCCACTAAGAATGGTAAAACAAATACAATGGCTTTATACCTTTCGATAATGGCGATGGTGTATGCTTGTGATCCCAAGTTCCTTCAAGCCTCGATTTCGGAAAACCTAAGCATAAAGACGATGACACGTTAAGCACAAAACTTTGTAAGATGATATGGAATTGATCTATATACTTAACTTTAAATTTGTGGTTCAAACTTCGTGCAAGAGGTTTATAAAGTATTTAAAAACAATTGTTAACTTGTCACATAAAATAGAGAACACTTTAGTTTCACTAAAGAAAAAATGTAAATAATGTCGTTTGACAATTTCAAAAACTCACTTATACAATGAAAGAATCAATTCAATTTCAGAATCAGTTTCAATAATCAATTCCTTAATTTAGAAGAATTAGAATTAGATTTAGTTCAACCCTTAGTATGCTTAGAAAAATAATTAGGGCATATTAGGGACTAGATATTTGGAATCACAATAACATGAGCACTGAAGTGTTGGTGTCAAAAGACCAAATCAAAGTCGCATTGAAGTGTCAGGAACAAGAGCACCGAAGTGGTAGTAACAGGAGTACCAAAGTACTAAAAATAGGGGTTCCCTATTGGCATGCCAATTGTATCCTAACTATTTATCTAAGCTACTAGGGGCTTGTTTCAATACTTTAAGAACATTAGTGTCTAATTAACCAGCTCAAATCACAATTCAGAAACATATTCGTGGCATTAGCCACTAGATCATAAAAGCAATAGTTCCAATAATACCAATAAATCACTATATTATAATTTCAAAAACTTTCATTTATATCTCTATAAGGAGACTTCAATCGGAAATAGTTTACCATGTAGCTTTCATGCAATTAACAAGTTTTAACATTTTTTGATATAAAACAAACTTTTACAAAAAGGTCAAAAAACACGTTTTAGTAACATTTTAGATATCAATATTCAACACTATATCCAATATAAGATTATTAAATCAATTTTGATGACTACTAATAGATTTAAACTTTTTTTCATACAATTTTGAAACCATATTATATACATGTTCAACATTAATAAACAATAACATACTTAAAACATTATCAATAAAAATCATGGAATAACATGATAAGTATGAGTAAGAGGTTTCCTTAATATCTTACCATACAAAATTATCATAAATAATGGAGAAGTTCCTTTCTAGCTCAATCCACAATCTTCCCCTTCTCATTGCTAGTATTTCCCCTTCTTCAGTTTCTTCATGATTAACAAAAATCTCATAAATACCAAAATATTAAATAGCCATAATATGGCTCAACAACACCCAAAACTTGGAATCAACATGATTTCATTTATGATTGAGATGAAAAGTACAAAATCCATACCTTGATAACCTCCTTTCTCCCTCCTAACCCACTTTCTCACATTAGGGCTCAAACCTTAAGCACATGGTGATGAGGAGAGATAGCTAAATCAAGGTTTTGATGGGGAGAGTTTACAAAGAAATAGTGAAAAATGATGAAAAATAGGGAGAAAAATGAGTAAATATGAAGGAAAAATTATGAAAAATGGAAAAGATTCTTAGCTTCCATGGCCGGATGCTATTTGAAGATGATGAGAAGATTTCTTTCTCATCCTTTTAATTATTTTATGTTAACAAAATAATATTACAAAAGTCAACAAATCAAAACAATTTCTAACATGTGATAAAAATGTCATGTATAAATTAAAATTAAATTTAAAAAGTCTCATAATCTCATAACTACATTTCTAAAAATTACTCTAATTTTTGATGTCATATGGGTTCTACATACCCGGATTACCCTTGGTGGCAAAATTACCATTTTACCCTTTTTTATTTATCTTTTTCACGATTTCTTCTCAAAATTCAATACTTAGGTTAAACCAAGTCCACAATTCATATTTAACTCCCAAAAAAATCCTTGGGTGGTGAGAATTACTATTTTGCCCTTTTCTTGGTAAATATGGGAACATTATAATTTAATCTGTATACTGTTCAAAATTTCCAATTTAGTCCTTAAAGTAATTTGCATCTTGCCACATTTATTTCCTAATCCATTCCATGCCAAATAATCCATAATAATAAATTTTCATTTTTGGATAATTTGCATATAAATCCTCATAGTCTTTAAAATTTGCGGTTTAGTCCTTTTTATCATATTTTAACTTTTACAATTATTTTCACATATCTTCATCTCAAATATCAAATTTCTTCCATAAAATTTCTTATCCAAGTTATTCCATAAGTTTTTCTCATAAGTTCCTCAGTTTTCGAGTCCAGAATTATGCCGCGTGTCATATCAAAAATTTCGAGGTGTTACAGCTCTCCTCCTTTAAGAAAAATCCATCCTCAAAATTTCTTTCTATATCTCACAGTGTATCAATCGCATGGCTATGACCTTTATCAAATTTCAAAGTTCATTTCCAGATAGACATCATTATAGAGATGGTACACCAGAGTTTCATTGATACAACTAACTCGTTGTAACACCCCAAACCCGGCCCATTCGTTACGACCGAATTTGAGATGCCACTGCGGAAAAACGTTTGAAGACTGATTTCACTTTTGGGAAAAACATTAAAAATTTTGTCATTTGAAAACCATGTCCAATTAAAAATTCTAAATAATATAAGCTTGATAAAAATATCCAAATTAAAAGCACTTCCAAATAATAATTTCATGGTCGTCTAGCTTAAACATAATAAAAATGCTCAAATAGAAATACTTAAATACTTTAACTGGGCCTTATTACAATAAATAATTAAACAAAAGTTCTTAGTAATAAATCTGAATAAAATAAAGAAGATGTCTTCTCAGATGGGCCACCTCGTATCCACTCCAACCCGGTCCAATCACTACGAATCATCTGCGATGTTTAATAAAAATTGGGTGAGTCAACACGACTCAAAGTGTAATTAATCCACTGAATTCCACCCACATGTTAACCACATATTAACTCATATATCAGATATCAATTATCAAATTCACATGTTATCACATTCTGGGCTTGGCCCATATTCATATCACATTCATCTAATAGGGTAGTTAACCACATAATTTCCACATACTGGGCTTGGCCCATTTCATCATCAACCCATATGACAGATAATGAGTTTATGCAAAGTGCACCCAACCCATCCTAGGGTCCATCCGTTTCACCTACCTTAGCGCACCCACACTCGCTCAAGGCCGTGGCTAATCCACCGATCAACTAAGTGATCCCACATATCTTACCTTGGCAGACTTGCTACTCAAGGCCATGGCTGAGCCACCGATCACCTAAGAGATCCCACATATCATTCAGTCCACGGTGATGCACACAGCTATCAACCGCCGAGGTGGGCACCTAGCCAACACCTCCCTTGATGAAGCACATAGCTAACATCAAGCGCTAACGTAGCACAAGGCTAACATTAGACCACGTACATAAAGTACACCCGTACCTTCTTTCATATCCCAACCCATGCACATGCCACATAAAATAATGATACAATGTAATTGTAACACCCCAAACCCGGACAGGACACCACGTCCGAATCTGGTATGTTACGGGGAACACGTTTTTGAGAATCCAAAGTATATAGTTAAAAACGAGTTGATTTCATTTAGCATATCCAATAGTTTCTTAGTGCTATTTTGAAACATTTTTGACTTAGTAGAATATCGAGTTTGGTTTGAAGCTCATTTATGCTTACTTTATAGCAAAGCATAGTGAGATACCCGATGGCATAGTTTAAAACACACTCATGTTATAATTTTGAAAACATTATCTTACCAAATTTTAGTAAAATTTCATACCAAGTTATTTGTTAAGCAGGTTGCGAATCTAATTAAAACATAACCATCATAAAACATAATTTAAAGGCCTTTTACAAATCCAAATTTAATCTCAAATAAAAATAAATAAGCTAAAGTACCCAAAGTGAATAGTCTGAGCAAAACTTTTATTAAAGCATGGCATGTGCACCCCGAGTCCACCCCTACTCCATGTCCGCGGCTCACGAGTCACCTGAAATGTCAAAGGAGAGGGTGAGTCGAGTGACTCAGTGCATAAATCCCGCTCCCGATGAAACAACATGCTAACACACATCATACATAGCAACATAATTAATGCAACCCGATCCTAACCATCCGTCTCTCCTTTTTCTACCCCGTGTGGTACCAAACCACTGGTGGTGCCAAACCACTAGTGACATATAGTCACAATGTGTTACTAAAACACCGGTGTCCCAAAGACACAATATCCATCAATGTGGTGCCAAACCACCGGTGTCCCAAAGACACGCTTGTGCTACCAAAGCACCGTGACCAAAGTCACAAATCCAATGATGGGGCCAACCCATCGTGTGATACCCAATCACTAGCAGACGATCCCATATCTCATGTGGGGCCAACCCACGGTGGTGTCAAACCACAGGGACAAGTCGCAATGAGGTGCCCAACCTCTGGTGTCCCAAAGACACAAATGTGGTACTAAACCACCGGTGACCGTAGTCACATTAATCGAATGATGGGGCCAACCCATCGTGTGATACCCAATCACTAGCGCATTTATCCCATATCTCAAAGTGGGGCCAACCCACGGTGGTGTCAAACCACAGGACAAGTCGCAATGAGGTGCCCAACCTCTCCTGTGTCCCAAAGACACAAATGTGGTACCAAACCACCGGTGACCCAAAGTCACAAAGTTGTGTTACTAAAACACGGTGCTCACAAAGACAAAAATATCACCGCTCCCTCCTCTCATATCACCCATCAACATACCAACTCATGTGATCATGCATATCATACAAGTCATGCATATCATGCCAACATGTCTAGCATTACATCTCATAGCATACATAACATAGATCATAATACCCAAGGTATCCATAATAGAACTTGTAATAAATTAGACTTACCTTGATACGCACACATACCCCGTTTGGGTATCCAATTATCCGTCATACTCGGGTATAGTTTTTAACAGAACAACAGTGTTTATTAATAACATTACTAGGTATCGCTTGTGTTAGTTTACACACCGTATACACGCGCCTAAAAATCCCAACGAATCGATCTAAGTCCCTTGATTATCCGCTCCTACAATCGGCCAAATAAGAGCATTAGACAACTTATCCCATTCGCCAAGACCATCTAACCCCAAAAGAATCAATATCAAACCCTTACCTTTATACCCGATTTGGTTTCCTACCAAATCTCGAATCAAGCGATGATTCCTTGACAATCGGCCAACCCCTAAAAGAGAACAGTTAAACTTTAATAATCTTGACTTAATCGAAACCAAAAGATTGAACGATTAATGATAATACCAATCACTTACCACAACCATCGCTAACAATCGGTTAAAAGAGTCGAAAACTCTTCTTGGTTACTTCCAATATCCAAAGACCCTAAAACGAGATGATTAATCAAAGGTTAACACCCTTCCATAATAGCCATATTCACCTTCATCAAACCCACAACGATTAAGAACAGAAAAAGAGAAGAAATGGCCATTCGGCCAAACACTTACCTAACTCCAATCGATTTATACAAGAACCCCAACACTCTACGATATTCGGCCAAGAGAACTACAAGGGAGAGGAGAGGTTCGGCCTTGACCAAGAAAGAAACGCAAGAAAAGATGAAAAGAAGGATTGATATTCGGCCAAAATGAGAACACAACTAGAAGGAAATTTCGGCAATTACCAAGGGAGGGTTCGGCTAGAGTCTTAAAAGTGAAGCAAAAGAATGATATGTTCAAGAAGAAGAAGAGAATCGGCCAAGGTCTTGAGAAGAAAAGAAAATGGAAAAGAGATAGATGCTTTTCGGTTTTGGAGAAGAAAGAAATGGAGAAAGTATTTGGAACAGGAGGTTTCGGCTACAATGTTCTTAAGCAAGGAAGAAGAAAATTAATATGACAAAGGAGGATAGAAGTTTCGGTTTACCTAACTGAAAGAAAAGGGAAAGAAATGGGAAGGGATATTCGGCTATCAAGTAGTCTAAGAGTCAACAATGAGACTTTCGGCAGCCTTTGCAAGTTTGGTCTCTCGGTTTCAAAAAATGAAGAACACCCTTAGAACATTCGGCTAACAAATGACCAAAGAAGAGACTTTTTGCTTGATATTCCAAAGACCGTAAATGCACCCAAAATGCCAAAAATGCAAAAAAATGCATTTCGGCTAGCACCTCTCCACACTAAGCCGCCCACTTCCCCACTCCACACTCCTTCAAATTCGGCCATAATCCCCAAACACACTCACCACCACTCATTTCAAATGAGTGGACCAAGTCCTCCTCCACATTTTGCTCTCCACCTTACATTTGAAAGTGAAGACCAAGTCCAAGTAGAATTTCACTAGCCTTCTACCTCTCCTCCATGCCGTCCCAAAAAGAAGCCAAAATGGGGACTTTGCAGAACACTAGACCTCCACCACAAGTAGATGACGCCACACCAAGCTTCCCCATGTAGCGCATGCTTTGCCACTAAGCTAGCTCCTTACTTGTGCAACAAAACATCAATTAAAATTCTTAAACCCCAGCTTCCTCAGCTCCCTTCACTTAACACCCAAAAACCAAAATTTTCCCATCCACTCAGGCATACCCCTAGACCACAATTAAGCCCCCAAAACATAGAAATAGCCACGCAGCACACTAAACACATGTAATTTCATGCAACAACAAAATAACCCCTAACCCGGGATATTACAGTTCTACCCCCCTTAAAAATAATTTCGACCTCGAAATTACCTGATCAAAAGAGTTGCGGGTATTGCTGTTTCATCATATCCTCGGGTTCCCACGTAGCTTCTTCTACGCCATGATTCCGCCAAAGTACCTTAACCAAAGGCACGACTTTCTCGCGCAGAACCTTCACATCTCGATCAAGAATCGCACAGGTTCCTCCTCCATGGTCAAATCGGATTTCTCGATCTCCTCCACTGCTACCACATGTGACGGATCTGAACGATAACGCCGAAGCATCGAAACGTGGAATACGTCGTGAATCGACTAAGCTCGCTAGCAACTCAAGCCGATACGCCATCGGTCCAACTCGCCTCGTAACCTTATACGGTCCAATAAACCTCTGGACTTAGCTTGCCTTTCTTCCCGAACCTCAACACCTTCTTCCAAGGCGAGACCTTCAGAAAACTCGATCCCCACAAATAACTCTATATCTCTTCGCTTAAGATCGGCATAAGACTTCTGCCGGTCCAAGCTTCCTTCAATCGAGACCGAATTAACATAACCTTGTCCTCGCCCCTCGCCTACTAACTCGGGTCCCAACAACTGACGTTCACCCAACTCCGTCCAACACGTAGGTGAGCGACATTTCCTACCATACAACGCCTCATACGGTGCCATCTTGATGCTCGCTTGATAACTGTTGTTGTAGGCAAACTCAGCTAATGGCAAAAACTCCTCCCAACTACCTCTGAAATCCAGGACACAACCTCTCAGCATATCCTCTAAGATCTGAATAACCCTTTCTGATTGACCGTCAGACTGCGGGTGAAAAGCCGTGCTGAAATCCAAACGAGTGCCCAGGGCCTGATGCAATGCTCTCCAGAACCTTGACGTAAATCTGGGATCCCTATCCGAGATAATCGAAACTGGCACACCGTGCAACCTCACTATCTCTGAAACATACAGCTTCGCTAGCTTCTGAAGTGAGTAGTCAACCCTCACCGGAATGAAGTGAGCTGATTTAGTCAGGCGATCCACCACTACCTAAACTGAATCCTTCTTGCTTGGTGTAGGCGGTAACCCACTGACGAAATCCATGGTTATCCTTTCCCACTTCCACTGAGGAATCTTCACAGGTTGAAGCAAACTCGACGGCAAATCGATGTTCACCTTGACTGTGACAAGTCGACACTTCCCAACAAACTCTGCTCACCTCTTTCTTCAAGCCAGGCCACCAAAATCGCTCTCTAAGATCCCTATACATCTTGCTACCTCCAGATGCATAGCATGAGGACTGCTATGTGCGTCCTGAAGAATCTTTTGCCTTAGCTCAACATCTTTAGGCATACAAGCTTTACCTTGAAAACACAACACCTCATCATCAGACAAGCTGTAACCCTCCAAACCACCATCCTGTACTTGTAACCTTCGCGCACTCAGAACCTCATCCTCTAGTTGCTTCTCTCGATCGCTTCAACCCAAGTAGGCTTAACTCGCAACTCTGCGAGAATACTCCCATCGCCATACAAGCTCAAGTGGGCAAACAATGCTCTTAAGTCCGAAACAACCTTACGGCTCAACGCGTCTGCCACCACGTTAGCCTTGCCCGGATGATACTCAATCGAACAGATCGTAATCTTTCAAAGAACTCGACCCATCTGCGCCGCCTCAAATTCAAATCCTTCGAGTCAAGAGATACTTGGACTCTTGTGATCCAGATAGACTATCGATCTTTCCCCGCATAAGTAGTGCCTCCAAATCTTTAAAGCGAAGACCACACCGCTAGCTCCAAGTCATGCGTCGGATAATTGACATCATGTGACCTCACCGTATCGAGCGTAAGCCACAACCTTACCTTCTTGCATCAACACACAACCTAAGCCCGTATGTGATGCATCGCAATAGATCATGTACTCCTTTACCACCTCAAAGTTGAATTAAAACCGAGCCTCGGTCAAAATCTTCTTTAACTTGTCGAAGCTTTCCTGCTGCTTCTCCCATACAAACGGAACTTCTTTCCTCAAAGAACTTGGTCATCGGTGTCGCTATCAACGAAAAACCCTCAACAAACCTTCCGGTAGTATCCACCAAACCTGTAAAAACTCCGAATCTCACCCACCGACTTAGGCGGCTTCTAATCCAAAATCGCCTCAATCTTACGAGGATCTACTCAATCCTCACCATACACTACATGACCCAAGAAAGTCACTTCCTAAGCCGTAACTCACACTTACCGAACTTAGCATAGAGCCGCTCTTCCTCAAAATCGCAACACCACTCGCAAATGCTTATCATGCTCTTCCTCCGTCCCTGAGTACACCAAAATGTCGCCTATGAAAACCACCATGAACTCGATCCAGATCATCTGAAACACCTGCTCATCATATCCATAAACGCCGCCGGTGCGTTAGTCAACCCGAACGGCATTACGTAAATTCGTGAGTGCCCATACCGAGTCCGGAACGCTGTTTTATGGATATCGACCTCCTAACTCTTAATCGGTGATACCTGCACCTCAAGTCGATCTTCGAAAATACCGCAGCACCCTTCAAATGATCAAACAAGTCATCTATCCGTGTAACGGATACTTGTTTTTAATCGTCGCCTTATTCAATCAAGGCGGTAGTCTATACACATCCGCATCGTGCCATCTTTCTTCTTAACAAAAAGTACCGGCGCACTTACGGCGAAACACTAGGCCTAATAAAACCTCGATCCAATAACTCCTCGGATCTCGAGCCTTAAGCTCCACCAATTCCTTTGGCGCCATCCTATACGGAGCAATAGACACCGGCGCAGCCTCGGGTAATAGATCTATTCCGAACTCTACCTCGCGATCTGGCGGCAAACCCCCAAGTTCCTCAGAAAAACATCAAGAAATTCCTTAACTGTTTAACCTTCTCCACAAGACTCCTTAGCCTCCAACGCATACACATGAACCACATACGCTTCACACTTTCCTCGACCATCTTCTCGCTTTCAGAGCGGATACCACATTTGATAAGTAATCTCTCCTATTACCTATCATAGCCACTTCATCACCTCAACCGTCTTAAGAACCATGCGCTTGGTCGCGCAAATCCAACCTTGCCTCGGTACTTGACCAACCAGTCCATCCTAAGAATCGATCGAACTCCCCAAACGGCGCTTCCATCGGATCGGCAGAAAAACACTACCCCTTGGAGTTCTAAGGGTACTCTCTAAATGGTTTATCTACTACTACAGAGTGACCTAGAGGGCTAATCAGCTATCCGCCTAGAAGATATCTCTGAGTCTAAATCCATGGTCTCTACTATACTATCGGCAACATAAGAGTGCGTTGAACCCACATCAATCAAAGCAAAGATAAGGAGAACCAAAAATCAAAAACGCACTTGCGGTTATGACGTCCGGTCGCGTCGCCCTCCTCTCGGTGCCTCGCAAAGATACACTAATCCAGCCGTCTAGCATCGAACTACCGCACCTCTCGCCGGTGCTCCACGGCCCGACGCAACCATTACCACCTCTTCCATTACCACGGCCCCTCTGCGGTGGCGGTCTATTACCTCGAACCGATTACGCCCCGACTCGGGATCGAATCTCGCCAACCTACGCGGACAGTCCTCACACGGTGCTCCAGAGAACCACACTCGAAGCAACCTTTTCCTCCACCCAAAGAACCACCCCAATGAGATTTTCCACATCGATCACATCGCGGCGGTCCCTCGCCTAGAAGCAACAAACCTAGCAGCCGGTTCGCCCACTTTGTCTAGCCCTCTTCTGCGGATTACCCGACGATCCGTAAGACCCAAAGCTCCTCTTATGCCTATTTCTCGCCCATGCCCCGTCTCACCGACTCCTTAACACCCTCGGCTACCTTAGCCTTCTCAACTAAGACAAGAAACTCGCGCTCCGCGCGAGGAGCAATCAGCCAGCCTCAACTGCCTCGCACCCATCCTCGAAACGCACACACCTCTCATGCTCGGTGGCCACAATGCCCTGGTATACCTACTCACTTCGTGAACTCACCTGCGTACTCAAGAACAGATTTACTCCCTCGAACAAGCCTCGAAATGCCTTCCGCTGAGTCAATATAACTAGCTCCGATGTATTTCTTTTGATATGCACCACTGAAATAATCCCATGTCGATCCTCTGCTGCGCCACACTGTCCCGAACCGTGAGCCACCACCGATATGACTCATCCCGAGAAGCGATCGATGCCCTTCACTTCTCTTCACTGTTAAGTCCGGATCATCCATGATCCGCCTCGGTTGCCTCCACCAATATTCAAGCAAATCTTGAGCAACACCGTAAACACTCTCGGAAGAATTCGGCCCCATTTGCCCGAGTCGCCAGAACAGCATTTCCTAACTCCGCACCACCACCTACACCACTACTCTTTCCAACACTCGCAAAGATCGCCGCTGACACACTCGCTGGTCGTCCCGATCCGATCTTGGAACTCACCACCTCCACCGGTGGCGGAACCGGTATCTCATTTTCTAAACCCGACTGATCCTACGGGCTCGAAACCGTCATCCTACCACGACCTGCGTCCACGACCACGTCCACCTCTAGTGCTCATGACTAATCTTTCTACGATCGATTAAAGAATTTTATGCATCGATATTTATTCCACTTGTTTAAAAGCAAGTCTTATGAATATTTAAGGAGATTTGTTCTCATGAGTTCACGTAATCCTATCGCTTTCAATCTCTAAAGTAATATACTATTGCTATTCATCAAATCATATCACATCCAATCAATTCACAAGCAATAGTAAGGGTACTTACAGGCGGCTAACTGCTGCCGAGACTCGGTGCCATGCCTTTCAAACCATACTTTAAGAATAAAGACTAACAAAACAATCTTTTGAAAACATTTTGGGCCTCAGGCCCACAGCCGAGCCTTTGAACTTGGCTCTGATACCACAATTGTAACACCCCAAACCCGGACAGGACACCACGTCCGAATCTAGTATGTTACGGGGAACACGTTTTTGAGAATCCAAAGTATATAGTTAAAAACGAGTTGATTAATCAAAGGTTAACACCCTTCCATAATAGCCATATTCAGCCCTTCATCAAACCCACAACGATTAAGAACAGAAAAGAGAAGAAATGGCCATTCGGCCAAACACTTACCTAACTCCAATCGATTTATACAAGAACCCCAACACTCTACTGATATTCGACCAAGAGAACTACAAGGGAGAGGAGAGGTTCGGCCTTGACCAAGAAAGAAACGCAAGAAAAGATGAAAAGAAGGATTGATATTCGGCCAAAATGAGAACACAACTAGAAGGAAATTTCGGCAATTACCAAGGGAGGGTTCGGCTAGAGTCTTGAAAGTGAAGCAAAAGAATGATATGTTCAAGAAGAAGAAGAGAATCGGCCAAGGTCTTGAGAAGAAAAGAAAATGGAAAAGAGATAGATGCTTTTCGGTTTTGGAGAAGAAAGAAATGGAGAAAGTATTTGGAACAGGAGGTTTCGCTACAATGTTCTTAAGCAAGGAAGAAGAAAATGAATATCACAAAGGAGGATAGAAGTTTCTGTTTACCTAATCAAAGAAAAGGGAAAGAAATGGGAAGGGATATTCGGCTATCAAGTAGTCTAAGAGTCAACAATGAGACTTTCTACCTTTTTGCAAGTTTGGTCTCTCGGTTTCAAAAATGAAGAACACCCTTAGAACATTCGGCTAACAAATGACCAAAGAAGAGACTTTTTGCTTGATATTCCAAAGACCAGTAAATGCACCCAAAATGCCAAAAATGCAAAAAATGCATTTCTACTTAGCACCTCTCCACACTAAGCCGTCCACTTCCCCCACTCCACACTCCTTCAAATTCAGCCATAATCCCCAAACACACTCACCACCACTCATTTCAAATGAGTGGACCAAGTCCTCCTCCACATTTTGCTCTCCACCTTACATTTGAAAGTGAAGACCAAGTCCAAGTAGAATTTCACTAGCCTTCTACCTCTCCTCCATGCCGTCCCAAAAAGAAGCCAAAATGGGGACTTTGCAGCTCGAACACTAGACCTCCACCACAAGTAGATGACGCCACACCAAGCTTCCCCATGTAGCGCATGCTTTGCCACTAAGCTAGCTCCTTACTTGTGCAACAAAACATCAATTAAAATTCTTAAACCCCAGCTTCCTCAGCTCCCTTCACTTAACACCCAAAAACCAAAATTTTCCCATCCACTCAGGCATACCCCTAGACCACAATTAAGCCCCCAAAACATAGAAATAGCCACGCAGCACACTAAACACATGCAATTTCATGCAACAACAAAATAACCCCTAACCCGGGATATTACAGTAATGATGCATGAGCATGTTCATCAAGCATATTATCACATATTCATATTAATAATCACATATCATTAGGTTTGGTACTTACCGGATTATCGACATACCCCTTGAGGGTATCCTTATCACAATTTCCACTGCACTAGTTAGCACATTCATAACACATACACATTTCACATACATATCATATACGAAAAAACGGTGGGTTAATCACACACCGATCACTTGGAGAACTATGCTTTACGCATCGATGCTATCACTAGGCGATACTACGACTATTTGCCTACTTTCTTGCTCGACGCTGGTCCACACCCGGTGGCCAATCCCTAACTGCCGAGAGACAGATCTCTTCTTAAACTTCGGGATAGGGACCTTCCCTTTCCCTTCTTGAATGGTATTCGCCTCCATCAACACACTTAATCATAACAATCGATTTAATCATCAATATACGAATTCTTAACCAAATATCCACAACTTATCATACTTACCGAAAGGGTCTTGAAATCCCAAAAAGCTTGATCTAATGCTTAGATCCTTAATCCCTACATTTGATTAATCACCTACTACTTTAATAAAAAGCCATTCGGCCATAAATCCAAATCCTAGTAGGATTAGTATACTTAAACTTACCTTGTTGTCGTTTGACTTAAGAATCAAGTCTTGAAATATCTACTATACTCTTCTTGCATTCGGCCAAGCATTGAATCGATTAACTTGGTTAGTTTTCGGCTTTTGAATAATTAATGAACACATATATTTACCAAACATGGCCTTGGCCAAATACTATAGACACTTACCTTGTGGATTTTAAATCCCGAAACTCACCGAATAACTAGGGAACACGTGGCCTATGGTGTACCTTTGGGAAAAGAACTTCTCCTTCCTTGTAGTCGACACTTAGTAAATCCCAAAAGATCTCTTCAAAGTTTCGGCAACAAGATATTAATGGGGTTAGTCCTAGATTTCGGCAAATCTTAAGAAAAAGGATGAAACCGAATGAGATCTTACCCTTACTTGAAGAAATCGATTGCACCTTCACTTCAACCTTCAGAGATTCGGCTATGGCTAGATGATGATCTCACAACTTTCGGCTTTTGGAGGGATTAGAAAGAAAAGAAAAGGAAGAATAAATATGGAGGATTCGGCTAGAACACAAGGTATTTCGGCTTGGCAAAAATAAAAGAAGAAGAAGATTTGGTGAAGAGAATTCGGCAGAGGCTTTCAAAGAACAGGACATAATGCAGAATGGCCTCTCTTTTCCTTTTATAATAAAATTACTAACTTAGAATCCCTTACTTGGAAATCACTCCTCTATTTTAATAGCTTTATCTCTTTAATTATCACTTAAAATAAAAGATAATTCAGCAACTATCCTTACTTAGCCGAAATTATTAAACTCAAAGTCCCTTACTTGGCCATCACTTCTCCTTTATTTTCCTCTTTATCTCTTTATTCAAATTAAAAGAATTTAATCCAACAATTATCTCTTGAAAATAATGATAAATAAATCCCTTATTTATCCACTATTTATAAAATAATAAAGCTCCTAATTTATAGCCATGTGCCGTCCACCTCTTTGCTCCTTGTAGCAAAATAAAATTTCTTTATTTGCTTCCCATGTGACTCGAACTTAGGCCCATTCCTCTTGCATATGGCGCCATTTCCATAGGCCTTAAGTGGCATCTTCTGACCACTTTTCCAAGCCTGTTTGTGTGTCAAATTTCACAAACTTTTTCTTTTAAGGCCACCTTGCCTTAATTTCCCTTTTAAACCTTAAAACTCGTCATTTCTAGGTCATTTCTAAGTTTCCAAAAATTTTTGATCGGCTCTGTAAACTTGACATTTCCTTACATTTCCATGACATTTCCTTACAAGACATTTCCTTACATTTCCAAGACATTTCCTTACATTTCCATGACATTTCCTTACAAGACATTTCCTTACATTTCAAGGTTCTAAAAATGTTCACTTTCCTCTTTTAAACTTAACATTTCCATACATTTCGTGTTTCCAAAAGTGTTCAAAATATATTCATAACACATAAGATATGTCATTTCGTACAATTAAACCAAAAATGCATAGGCCCTTTTAGGATGTTACAGATTCTACCCTCCTTAAAAATAATTTGGTCCTCGAAAATTACTTATTAACGAATAATCGTACATCTTAACTCACCGCACTACGCTTATGTCTTTGCGCACTCGATCTTAATAAAACCATCATACTTTCTAGGCACAATCTCTAAGTTCACGTCCCCTAGAACTCATTTCTAACGTCGCGATTTAACTGATTAAAAAGTTTTATGCATCGTAAATTTTGTTCCACTTGATTATTCGCGAACAGTTTTATGAAAAGAGATGTTCGTAAGTAGTTCTTTCGATCAACCAAAGTTTCTAGTTCAAGTTCACTACTCTAACTCAGAGTCACATTCACATTCATAAGCGAGACACATTCATTTTTCCACGAAGTCACATTCATTCACAACATCATTCACTACACTTTTATGGCCATTCCATCCATTTCCCTACCTGTGGGTAATTTCGTCATTTTCCCTACGAGGTATTTTGGTAATAAATCGGGGTCAATTCGAAAATATTATTCAAATTAAAGGTATTTCAGAATTTACAAAATCTCTGGGTTATTTTGTTTTCCAAATCAGAGGTGTTGCAAAAATTTCAGAAATTGAGGTTATTTTGGTAATTTTGGAAGTCAGGGGCAGTTCCGTAAATTTTCCAAATCAGGGTATCTTGTTATTTGTAAAACAGAAGTTTTTGATATCTTTGTAAAGTAGAAATATTTTAGCAAAAGTCGAGGGTATTTTAGTAATTTACAATACAGGGGCATTTTTGTAATTTTGTAAATCGGAGATATTTTGGAAAAAAATTTCACAATAATCTTTTACTACAATTAAAAGGGTAATTTAGGGATTTTAAAACTAGGAATTTTATAAAACTGCATGGCTAGTCCCTTTCGGGTTTTAATGATTGGTTTAGCCCGTGAATAAGTCCTCTTGGTTAGGGTGAACAGTTTACTACGCACTGCAGGATTCGAGTAAAGAGGAGGTGAGTCACTAGGGCTCGCTTAAATACCAAGCTCTTCATCGAATCCACTCCTGAGACATACGCACAACAGTTGCCACACCTAGCTCGGTGACTTACTTCACAGAGTTTGTTTAATAGTCCTTAAGTCTTATGCATGTGTTTGAGTGCACTAGCCTAGGGTTCAACAGATCTTAGTTCACTAATCTACGTTCCCTTCATACTTATAACATTCATATACACATTTCACTTCATGAGTCAAGGGTACTTACCTGTGGATCATGTCTGAGATACAGTGCCATGCCGAAAAAAACTGAAAAGTTTATGAAAGCCCATACTTTTGAAAAGCCCATCTTTGGAAAAAAAATATTTTTGGACCCAAAACCCTCAAAGCCGAGTTTTGAACCGGGCTTTGATACCAATTTGTAACACCCCAAACCCGCCCATTCGTTACTTAATTCGAATTTGAGATGCCATCATGGAAAAATGTTTGAAGACTGATTTCACTTTTGGGAAAAACATTAAAAATTTTGTCATTTGAAAACCATGTCCAATTAAAAATTCTAAATAATATAAGCTTGACAAAAATATCCAAATTAAAAGCACTTCCAAATAATAATTTCATGGTCGTCTAGCTTAAACATAATAAAAATGCTCAAATAGAAATACTTAAATACTTTAATCTGGGCCTTATTACAATAAATATTTAAACAAAAGTTCTTAGTAATAAATGAATAAAATAAAGAAGATGTCTTCACACATGGGCCACCTCGTATCCACTCCAACCCGGTCCAATCACCACGAATCATCTGCGATGTTTAATAAAAATTGGGTGAGTCATACAGACTCAATCAAGTGTAATTAATCCACTTTGAATTCCACCCACATGTTAACCACATATTAACTCATATATCAGATATCAATTATCAAATTCACATGTTATCACATTCTGGGCTTGGCCCATATTCATATCACATTCATCTAATAGGGTAGTTAACCACATAATTTCCACATACTGGGCTTGGCCCATTTCATCATCAACCCATATGACAGATAATGAGTTTATGCAAAGTGCACCCAACCCATCCTAGGGTCCATCCGTTTCACCTACCTTAGCAGACCCCCTGCTCAAGGCCGTGGCTAATCCACCGATCAACTAAGTGATCCCACATATCTTACCTTGGCAGACTTGCTGCTCAAGGCCGTGGCTGAGCCACCGATCACCTAAGTGATCCCACATATCATTCAGTCCACGGTGATGCACACAGCTATCAACCGCCGAGGTGGGCACCTAGCCAACACCTCCCTTGATGAAGCACATAGCTAACATCAAGCGCTAACGTAGCACAAGGCTAACATTAGACCACGTACATAAAGTACACCCGTACCTTCTTTCATATCCTAACCCATGCACATGCCACATAAAATAATGATACAATGTAATGATGCATAAGCATGTTCATCAAGCATATTATCACATATTCATATTAATAATCACATATCATTAGGTTTGGTACTTACCGGATTATCGACATACCCCTTGAGGGTATCCTTATCACAATTTCCACTGCACTAGTTAGCACATTCATAACACATACACGTTTCACATACATATCATATACCCGAAAAACGGTGGGTTAATCACACACCTAATCACTTGGAGAACTATGCTTTCGATACTGATGCTATCACTAGGCGATACTACGGCTATTTGCCTACTTTCTTGCTCTGACGCTGGTCCACACCCCGGTGGCCAATCCCTAACTGCCGAGACAGATCTCTTCTTAAACTTCGGGATAGGGACCTTCCCTTTCCCTTCTTGAATGGTATTCGCCTCCATCAGTACACTTAATCATAACAATCGATTTAATCATCAATATACGAATTCTTAACCAAATATCCACAACTTATCATACTTACCGAAAGGGTCTTGAAATCCCGAAAAGCTTGACCTAATGCTTAGATCCTTAATCCCTACATTTGATTAATCACCTACTACTTTAATAAAAAGCCATTCGGCCATAAATCCAAATCCTAGTAGGATTAGTATACTTAAACTTACCTTGTTGCCGTTTGACTTAAGAATCAAGTCTTGAATTCTCTGCTATACTCTTCTTGCATTCGGCCAAGCATTGAATCAATTAACTTGGTTAGTTTTCGGCTTTTGAATAATTAATGATGTAACACCCCAAACCCGGCCCACAAGCCCTGACCGGATTTGGTATGCCACTGCGGAAAAACGTTTGGAGACTGATTTCACTTTTGGGAAAAACATTAAAAAGTTTGTCATTTGAAAACCATGTCCAATTAAAAATTCTAAATAATATAAGCTTGATAAAAATATCCAAATTAAAACTTTATTATAAGCTTTTAAAATATAAGTTGCCAAAATTAAAAGCACTTCCAAATAAAAATTTAATGGTCGTCTAGCTTAAACATAATAAAAATGTTCAATCACTTTAACTGGGCCTTATTACAACAAATAATTAAACAAGAGTTCTTAGTAATAAACTGAATAAAATAAAGAAGATGTCTTCTCAGATGGGCCACCTCGTATCCACTCCAACCTGGTCCAATCACCACGAATCATCTCGCTATGTTTAATAAAAATTGGGTGAGTCATACAGCACTCGGTGTGTAATTAATCCACCGAATTCCACCCACATGTTAACCACATATTAACCCATATATCGATAACAAATATCATATTCACATGTTAACACATTCTGGGCTTGGCCCATATTCATATCACATTCATCTAATAGGGTAGTTAACCATATAATTTCCACATCTTTGGGCTTAGCCCATTTCCACATATGTTCACATACGAAATCATGCAATTATGAAGCCCAACCCAAACCTAGGGTCCATCCGCTACACACCTCTTATCCAGCCTACCACACACCAGGGGATTATCAAATCACCCTCTCCTTTTCATACCAAAGGCAATCACTGCCGTCCACGTGCAATTAAGCACAATAGTCCACAACGCGACCTCAGTCAGCGCCAATCCACGATGTAGCCGTAGCTAACACCAAAACCACGATGGGACACATAGTCACTCATCAACCACGCGATATGGCACATAGCCGATATCAACCACGATGAGGCACATAGCCACTCATCAAGCCACGCGAACTAAATCGCAATTAATCCACAACGTGACCTCGGTCCAACGTCAATCCACGATGTAGCTCAAGGCTAACATCAAAAACCACGATGGGACACATAGTCACTCATCAACCACGATATGGCACATAGGCCGATATCAACCACGATGAGGCACATAGCCACTCATCAAGCCACGCCGAACTAAATCGCAATTAATCCACAACGTGACCTCAATCAACGCCAATCCACGATGTAGCTCAAGGCTAACATCAAAAACCACGTACTCGAAGTACACCCGTACCTTCTTTCATATCCCAACCCATGCACATGCCACATGAAATAATGATACAATGTAATGATGCATGAGCATGTTCATCAAGCATATTATCACATATTCATATTAATAATCACATATCATCGGGTTTGGTACTTACCGGATTATCGACATACCCCCCTGAGGGTATCCTTATCACAATTTCCACTGCACTAGTTAGCACATTCATAACACATACACATTTCACATACATATCATATACCCGGAAAACGGTGGGTTAATCACACACTGAGTCTGTATGACTCACCCATTTTTTATTAAACATCGCAGATGATTCGTGGTGATTGGACCGAGTTGGAGTGGATACGAGGTGGCCCATGCAGAAGACATCTTCTTTATTTTATTCAGTTTATTACTAAAAACTTTTGTTTAATTATTTGTTGTAATAAGGCCCAGTTAAAGTGATTGAACATTTTTATTATGTTTAAGCTAGACGACCATTAAATTTTTATTTGGAAGTGCTTTTAATTTTGGCAACTTATATTTTAAAAGCTTATAATAAAGTTTTAATTTGGATATTTTTATCAAGCTTATATTATTTAGAATTTTTAATTGGACATGGTTTTCAAATGACAAACTTTTTAATGTTTTTCCCAAAAGTGAAATCAGTCTTCAAACGTTTTTCCGCAGTGGCATACCAGATCCGGTCAGGGCTTGTGGGCCGGGTTTGGGTGTTACAAATTGGTATCAGAGCCCGGTTCAAAACTCGGCTTTGAGGGTTTTGGGTCCAAAAATATTTTTTTCAAAGATGGGCTTTTTAAAAGTATGGGCTTTCATAAACTTTTCGAGTTATTCGGCATGGCACTTTGTATCTCCTACCGAAGTCCACCGTAAGTACTTCTAATTGTTGAAGTGACTTGTTTATGTGAACTGTTATGGGCTTATTTGGGCTCGTAGATTAGAATATTAGGGCTATTGCACCCTAGGGCTAGTGCACTCAAACACATGCATAAGACTTAAGGACTATTAAACAAACTCGTGAAGTAAGTCGCCGAGCTAGGTGTGTGGCAAATCACAGCGCATGTCTAGAAGTGGATTCGAGAAGAGCTTGGTATTTAAGCGGTCCTAGTGACTCACCTCCTCTTTACTCGAATCCTACCTGGTGTGTAGCTACGGTTCACCCTAACCAAGAGGACTTATTCACGGGCTAAACCCGATAATTAAAACCCGAAAGGGACTAGCCATGCAGTTTTATAAAATTCGTAGTTTCAAAATCCCTAAATTACCCTTTTAATTGTAGTAAAAGATTATTGTGAATTTTTTTTCCAAAATATCTCTGATTTACAAAATTACAAAAATGCCCCTGTATTGTAAATTACTAAAATACCCTTAGTTTTTAAGATTTTCAAAAGTACCCTCGACTTTTGTTAAAATATTTCTACTTTACAAAGATATCAAAAACTTCTGTTTTACAAATAACAAGATACCCTGATTTGGAAAATTTACAGAACTGCCCCTGACTTCCAAAATTACCGAAATAACCTCGATTTAAAAAATTTTTGCAACACCTCGATTTGGAAAACAAAATAACCCGAGAGATTTTGTAAATTCTGAAATACCTTTAATTGGAAAATATTTTCGAATTGACCCCGATTTATTACCAAAATACCCCTGTAGGACAAATGACGAAAATACCCACGGATAGGAACAGGCGAGAAATGTCCTGATAGTGAATGTGTGTGGTAGATACCACTTTGAATGAATGTGTTCTTGTTGATGAATGAATGTGTCTCTGTCTATGAATGTGAGTGTGACTCCACGAGTTAGAGTAGTGAACTTGAACTAGAAACTTTGGTTGATCGAAAGAACTACTTACAACATCTCTTTTCATAAAACTGTTCGCGAATAATCATGGAACAAAATTTCGATGCATAAAACTTTTTAATCGATTAAATCGCGATGTTAGAAATGAGTTCTAGGGGACGTGAACTTAGAGATTATGCCTAGAAAGTATGATGGTTCTATTAAGATCGAGTGCACGCGACATAAGCGTAGTGCGGCGAGTTAAGATGTACGATTATTCGTTAGTAAGTAATTTCGAGGACGAAATTATTTTTAAGGAGGGTAGAACTGTAACATCCTAGATTAGGGGTTGTGCGGTTGGAGCATAACTCAAGTGTTAGTAGGCTTTAAGTGTGGTTGGTGATGTATTAAGGTTTTTTTTTAAAACTCTAGGATAAAAAGGGAATGCCATAGGAAAATTTTGTTTTAAGTGCTTAAAAGAAGAAGCTTGGCGATAGAGGTCTTAAAGGAAAATTGTAGGAGGTTATGGACATGAACTTGGGCTTAGTAAAGTGGCTTGGGACGCTACTTTAGGGGCTTGAGGCTTGCGTCAAAAGGGAGTGCAGGAGGGAAGAGGTTCGAGTAACGCGGGGCGCATCAGAGACTTTTATTTTTGCGTCAAAAAGGGAACTAGGCTAAAAAGGCTTTAAGGGAAATTCGTAAGGGATTTATGACACAAGGGTTGGCTTGGTAAAGTGGCAGCAGGGCGCTACTTAAGGCTTAGGCAAGTGACACCTCAAGCAATGGGTAGAGGGCCCAGGTTCGCGTTGCGAATGAGGCAGGAAGGACTTTTATTTTTGCGTTAAGAAGGCGCCTGGCGAAAGAGGGTTTAAAAGAAAGTCTGGGGAGGTTATATCACAAACAGGGCCTTGGCAAAGTGGCTGGGGACGTTACCAGCAGCCTGTGTCTAAGGGCTCCAGCAGGTTGGGAGTTCGACTCGCGTGGGAAGCAGCAGTGGGTTTTATTTTTGCTGATGCGTCGAGGCAGGGAAGGCAGAGGTTGGACGACAAATGGACTCCTAATTGGGTGAGGATTAAGCTTGTAGGATAAGTGTAGTTTTATTTATTTTAATATAGGATAATTATGGTTTTATTTAGATCAAATGATATTTTATTTTATTTATTTTAGGAGATAGGATAAGAGATTAAATTGGGATATTAGTAAGGGATATTGTTGTTTATTTTATTTTATTTTAAGTTGGTGGATATAGGGGATAATTATGTGATTTATTATTTTAAATGGGTAGGATAATTGTAGATTAAATTCAATTTAATTTGAATAGGTGTTGAAGAGATATAGTAGGAGATTAAATTGGGATATGATAATGAGTTGACGTGGTGGCCGAATGAGGGACTCTTTGGGGTGCCTTGTCGGTTTTGAAGCTTTATAAGGAGGGGGTGCCGAATTTAGTTTCTTTTCCCCATTAGTGCCGTTTTTCCCTTGTGCAAAGCCGCTTATGTTTCATTCCTCTTTTCTATTTGTTCTTGGCCGAATCTATATCCCTTTCCCAATTCCTTTCTTTTATTTTTGTTAGCCGAATCTTCCCTTTGCCACCATTGCCGTATTGCTCAACTCCTTCTTCTCTTCCTTTCTTTAAGAATTCTTTTAAAAGCTGAAATACTTTGGTGAACCATAGCCGAATCCTCTAGGCAGTAAACTCCCTCTACTTTTGTGTTTTCTTCTTCACCATAAAAGAGCCGACCTATTCTCATTTAGTCTTCACAAGCAACAATAGTGCCAGCGTTAAGGAGTCTTAGAAGAGCCTCTTGGATTCGACTACTCAAGGTGAGTTAATGTGGTATTCAGCCATAGGCCATTCTGGTATATTATGGTAGCCGATTCTGACTTAGGTGGTGTAGGAAGGAGTTCTACAATCGCAAAGGTGCAAATCGTTAGACGTGGGTTTCGGGATTTAGTCAATTGTGCTAATCAGGTGCGTAGTTATCGCATTGTCTCTTGAATGTTTATATGTGTTATTTTATGTATGTGTATAAAGTGAATGATAGCCGAAATAAGGGCTAAGATTGTGAATACCCGTGGTGGGTGACTGAATCATCAGGTCAGTGATTTACGATAATAAATGATTATTGATGAATGTATGAAAATGTGATGGCATGTGATGTATATTTGTTTCAAGTAATATGTTGCCATGGTACATATATATATATATGCATGGGACTTGGGATGTGACTATTGGAGGAAAGGGTGTACATTATGTACGTGGTCTAATGTTAGCCTTGTGCTACATTAGCGTTTGATGTTAGCTATGTGCTTCATCAAGGGAGGTGATGACTAGGTGCCACATCTTGGCGGTTGATAGCTGTGTGCATCACCATAGACTGATTGATATGTGGGATCACTTAGGTGATCGGTGGCTCAGCCACGGCTTTGAGCAGTAAGTCTGCCAAGGT
Organism: Gossypium sturtianum; assembly: GCA_025698515.1. Classification (NCBI taxonomy): domain Eukaryota; kingdom Viridiplantae; phylum Streptophyta; class Magnoliopsida; order Malvales; family Malvaceae; genus Gossypium; species Gossypium sturtianum. The sequence continues at coordinate 36,279,881 of CM046952.1, forward strand.
AAGGTATGTGGATCATTATGTGATCAGTGGATTAGCCACGGCCTTGGGCAGGGAGTCTGCTAAGGTAGGAGTAATGGATGGACCCTAGGTTGGGATGGGCTTCATAATTGCATATTTATGTGTATGGACTGTGTGGATATGGGCCAAGCCCATATGTGGAGACATGTGAAATGACTATCCACTGAGTCTGTTTGACTCACCCAATATTTTATTAAACCTTACAGGTGATGCTTGATGCTCGGACCGGGTTGGAGTGAATACAAAGGTGGCCATGCAGAAGCAGATTTTCATGCAGAAAGATATTTTTAATTAATTAAGCATTCATATTTCCAGTACTTTGATTATTCAATTATTGTAATAAGGCCCCTAAAAGTATTTAAAGCTTGTTTAAGTGTTTTTCATTAAGTTTATTATTATGTTTTATTATGGATTGACAATTGAGGAATTATTTGCAAACGATTTTATTTAAATCTATATATACTAAAGTTTTAATTCGGATATTTTTATAAACACCACACCTTGCTTAAGAATTTTAATGAACACTGTTTTCTAAACTTAACAAAATTTTCATGTTTTATCCCAAAAGTGAAATCAGTCTTCAAACGTTTTCCGCAGTGGCATTTCAAATTCGGTCGTAGTGAATGGGCCGGGTTTGGGGTGTTTCAAATGAACACATATATTTACCAAACATGGCCTTGGCCGAATACTATAGACACTTACGTTGTGGATTTTAAATCCCAAAACTCACCGAATAACTAGGGAACACGTGGCCTATGGTGTACCTTCGGGAAAAGAACTTCTCCTTCCTTGTAGTCGACACTTAGTAAATCCCAAAAGATCTCTTCAAAGTTTCGGCAACAAGATATTAATGGGGTTAGTCCTAGATTTCGGCAAATCTTAAGAAAAAGGATGAAACCGAATGAGATCTTACCCTTACTTGAAGAAATCGATTGCACCTTCACTTCAACCTTCAGAGATTCGGCTATGGCTAGATGATGATCTCACAACTTTCGACTTTTGGAGGGATTAGAAAGAAAAGAAACAGAAGAATAAAGATGGAGGATTCGACTAGAACACAAGGTATTTCGGCTTGGCAAAAATAAAAGAAGAAGAAGATTTGGTGAAGAGAATTCGGCAGAGGCTTTCAAAGAACAGGACATAATGCAGAATGGCCTCTCTTTTCCTTTTATAGCTGAAATTACTAACTTAGAATCCCTTACTTGGCCATCACCCCTCTATTTTAATAGCTTTATCTCTTTAATTATCACTTAAAATAAAAGATAATTCAGCAACTATCCTTACTTAGCCGAAATTATTAAACTCAAAGTCCCTTACTTGGCCATCACTTCTCCCTTATTTTCCTCTTTATCTCTTTATTCAAATTAAAAGAATTTAATCCAACAATTATCTCTTAAAAATAATGATAAATAAATCCCTTACTTATCCACTATTTATAAAATAATAAAAGCTCCTAATTTATAGCCATGTGGCATCCACCTCTCTGCTCCTTGTAGCAAAATAAAATTTCTTTTATTTGCTTCCCATGTGACTCGAATTTAGGCCCATTCCTCTTGCATATGGCGCCATTTCTATAGGCCTTAAGTGGCATCTTCAGACCACTTTTCCAAGCCTGTTTGTGTGTCAAATTTCACAAACTTTTTCTTTTAAGGCCACCTTGCCTTAATTTCCCCTTTTAAACCTTAAAACTCGTCATTTCTAGGTCATTTCTAAGTTTCCAAAAATTTTCGATCGGCTCTGTAAAGTTGACATTTCCTTACATTTCCATGACATTTCCTTACAAGACATTTCCTTACATTTCCATGACATTTCCTTACAAGACATTTCCTTACATTTCCAAGGTTCTAAAAATGTTCACTTTCCTCTTTTAAACTAAACATTTCCATACATTTCCAGGTTTCCAAAAGTGTTCAAAATATATTCATAACACATAAGATATGTCATTTCGTACAATTAAACCAAAAATGCATAGGCCCTTTTCAGGATGTTACACTCGTACATCCTTTCATATATATATATCATAAATAATCTACATCCACTTCCTTTTATAGTAGTGGGATCTCACAGTAGCATTAATCTTATCATATCAAACATATATAGCTATACACGTACTATCATTAATACCACACTTACCTAATCCATATTTAAATTTTACCTCTACCATAGGGGTTCCAATACTTATCTTTACATCTTGCGACTTTATAGGGTTCTCAATATCATTTCTTCTTGCATACCTTTATAAGGTTATTAGTACTTATTTTTACATCTTGCAACCTTATAAAGGTTTTAGTTCTTCTCTTTACATAAATACTAAATATAGGAGCACATAAGTGCTATTTATAGGGGTGTTGAGGCCCACTCAGTAAATCAAACAATATAATTATTATTTTTATACCATTTCTATCCATCTTTTAGTAATCTCATTCACTAGAGCTGATAGTTATGACTTTGTCATAATTATTTATGTTTATGCAAGAATTTCCTTTGTTGCTCCAAAGTTATATATATAACAACTTACATTTATATTAACATTTCATATATGAGCAAACTCATAATCACTAAACACTTCGCTTTTCACTTTGGTGGTTTATACCACTGACCGCCTCCGGACGTACTAACTCCTAGAGTGTGAATATTGTAGAAAAAGATATAAATATGAGAGGCAATATCCACAAGTATACGAGTCTAGTTGTAATATAGTTACAATGGAGTAGGTGAGTACTTCGAGGATCGTACCCAAGGGAGCTGAGTGCTAATCAATTATAATTTGAACACAAAAAGATCTAATTAGTACTTTAACTAAGTCATATTACGAAAGTAAAATAAAAGGAGTTTTTAGGGTTTTTATAATAATAAAATAAAATAACATAAATAAATAAAATTCAAGAAATCAAAAGGTAGAATAAATCAAATATGATTACAGGTGATTAGCTTGCTTCGGTAACTCATATCAATTGTCGCTTCGAGTTCTTTATTGATAAACCATAATCTACACATATTTTAACCCAATGCTTGGCTTAATTTTGGATGATTTTCCATTGAATTTGATGAATTCGATGCTCCTAATCTCTTAATTTCATGTTTTATACTCAGAAGAGCTTAGGGAGTCAAAAGGAACGAGAAACGGGTCAAAAAGGGGCAAAAGGGCCTACTTAGGGAATCAACACGGCCTGGACCATTGGACACGGCCGTGTGTTTTGAGCAAGGATCAACCACGGCCTGGAATATCGACCACGGGTAGATCACACGATCGTGTGTGGTGAACAGGATCGACCACGGCCAAGTGAGTCCACCACGGGAGTGTCACACGGGCGTGTCCCTGCCGAAACTAGGATGAATTTTATTCGGAATAGGGTACTTGTGGGTCAAGTAAGGTATCTCAAAGCCTATATAAACACCCTAGGGGGCAACCTAAAAGGGGAGCTCGACAGGACGTCGAATAGACGCCGAGTAGAAGGAGAAAATACTCCAAGACAGCCATCGGGAATAGCTTAGGAGAAGGATCTCCATCAATACTGAGGATCTCCCATCAAGTTCTTTAGAAGTTTTTGGGTTTTCTTATGTTTAGTTGTTTTTCCTCTTTTATGATGTTTCCCTCTTTTCGTATGAACTAAATCCCTTAAATATCTAAGGGGATGAAACCTAAGACAGATCTTTTTATTATTTGATTTATGAGATAAATACTTGTGCTTATTCTTAATTGTGAGTTCTTATACTTGTTTTGATAATTCAGGTTATTGATTCAAGTCAAATGTGCTTATTCAGTAGAGAAAAAGTCCCTGTTTAAGAGTAGATCAACACAATTAAGTGGAGTTGATTGCAACCCAAGAGATAGGACGACGAAAATCTGCCAGATTAGGGTCAAACCTAATAAGGGAATCCATAGATCGAGTTAATGCGATAATAGGGGTTTTAATTAGAAAGAGATTTCAATTAATCAACCTAGAGTCAGTTGTTAGTAGCCTCGAGAGAGGTATCAATATAAATTAGGGATTTCTACGGTTTAAGCCAAGTGAATAAATCGCATGAATCAAAAGTAAAAAGTGAAGTCTAGGTGGATTCTTCCTTAGGTATTGCCAATCTCATATAAGTTGTCCAAAAGTATTTTCCCAATTCACTCCCTCGTCATCGCGTTCATAGTTAGTTAAATTAGTTAGTTAATTTTAGATTAAAAATAAATCCCTTAATTATTAGGCTAGATAATAAAAGATAGTTAATACTAGTACTCTTGGTCCTTGAGGATACGATATTCCTGGACTCACCACAGCTATACTCTTGTTCGTAGAGCGCTTGCCTTTGTCGAAATAATAGTTAGTTTCGAGCTCCATCAAGTTTTTGGCACCGTTGCCGGGGACCAAGATATTAGGAGAACTAAATTTTTATTACTTTAGCCATTTTATTTATTTGCAATTTATTTTTATTTTATTTTAACTTTTATAATTTTTCTTGCTTTGCTTCTGGCAGGAACTTTTAGTTTATGACTAGAAGGAACCCGTCAGGACTATTACTTTTTGACAGTGATATTAAAGGTACCGTTTGTAGAAATCGTAGAGAGATAAGGCGAAGCCTACAGTACATACAAGAAGAGTAAGAGGACGACACTAACACTATCGAAGAGATGGCTGATAATAATCCGCTACCTCCTGTGGTGACCGCAAACCTGGTGAATCAAAATCCTGCTCCTCGTACTATGTTTGATTATGCTAAACCTACTTTAACAGGGACTGAATCAAGTATTGTTAGACCTGCTATTGCTGCAAATAATTTTGAACTGAAACCTAGCACTATACAAATGATCCAGTAATTTTTTCAGTTTGATGGATTGCAGGATGAGGATCCAAACAATCACTTGGCAAATTTTCTTGAGTTTTGCGACACTTTCAAGATTAATGGCATTTCTGATGATGCCATTCGCCTTCGGTTGTTTCCCTTTTCATTGAGGAACAAAGCTAAACAGTGGTTAAACTCGTTACCACAAGGATCAATCACTACATGGGAACAAATGACCGAAAAAATTTTGTTAAAATATTTTCCGCCGGCTAAAACAGCTAAGTTGAGGAATGATATTTCTTCTTTTGTGCAGATGGATCTAGAAACACTCTACGATGCATGGGAGAGATATAAGGATCTACTAAGGAGGTGCCCTCACCATGGGTTACCCTTGTGGCTACAGGTTTAAACCTTTTACAACGGTGTGAACCCCTCAACTAGGCAGTTGATTGATTCAGCCACCGGTGGAACCCTAAATAACAAAACCCCGACGCAGACCTATGAGTTTATAGAGGAGATGTCACCAATAACTATCGGTGGCAAGTTACAAGGACAAGGCCAACAAAAGCCGCCAAGTGTTTTCAACCTCGACGCAATAACAATGCTATCAAATCAGGTAGAACTTCTTAGTAAGAAAATTGATGGTTTGTGTGGTTCTTCGTAGGTACATCCAGTGATGGAGTGCGATACAAATGGAGGAGGGATGAACAGTACAGAATACCCACCCTAACACCCTGGCGTAGAAAGCGAGCAGATGAACTATATGGGTAATAATTTTAGATCTCAAAATAACCCCTATAGTAACAATTATAATCCAGGTTGGAGGAACCACCCAAACTTCTCATGGGTCGGGTTTGGGGTGTTACAGAACCTAGAAGAGATGCTAACAAAATTCATCGCGGTGTTAGAGACACGTTTCCAAAACACTGAAACAGCACTCAAAAATCAACAAGCATCGATTCAAGGGATTGAGAACCAATTAGGACAACTTGCTAAGATCATATCTGAACGACCACAAGGCAGCTTGCCAAGCAACACTGAAACTAACCCAAAGGAGCAACTTCATGCCGTTTCTGCTCACGATAGTGAAGGGTTAGATGAATCGAAATTAAGGCAAGAGAATGTGGCAGAGGAGGGTAAGGTTGAGGTAAGCCATGATAAACCAAAACCGGTAATTACAGAGTACCAACCTCGTGTGCCATATCCCAATGCGACAAAGAAAGACCGCACAGATGAACAATTCAGTAAATTTCTTAAACTTTTAAAAAAATTACATATTAACTTACCGTTTCTTGAGGCTCTTTTGCAGATGCCAAATTCAAGGAAAATTTTAAAAGAGCTTTTGGTAAACAAACAGAAGTTAGATGATACGTCGTATGTGGAGTTAAACGCAGTGTGCTCAGCAATTCTACAAAATAAACTACCACGAAAATTGAAAGATCCAGGGAGTTTTACAATTCCGTGCTTAATTGGTAGTTTATCTGTTAATAACGCTTTGGCTGATTTAGGGGCAAGCATAAATATTATGCCTTATAAAATGTTTAAACAACTAGGTCTAGGGAAACCCAAACAAATTAGGATGAGCATCCAATTAGCTGATAAAACCATTAGAGTTCCTAGGGGTATAATTGAAGATGTACTAGTAAAAATTGATAAATTCATATTCCCAGTAGACTTTGTCTTTTTAGACATAGATGAGGACAACAATATTCCTTTAATTTAAGGAAGACCCTTTTTAGTAACTGCTAAAACTAAAATTGATGTTGGTACAAGGGAACACATACTTCGTATAGGTGACGAAACGATCACTCTTCAGGCTCTTGACTCGGCAAGGACATCGAGTGATAAAGGTGAAAACATAAATTATATTAATGACCATTTGGTTCAACCTTCTTTTCAGAAAGCACCACGAAATTACACATCTGAGCCACATCCTAGACCTCGTGCCAACAAGGAAATAATTCATGAGGAACGAAGGCTTCAGATCGATGAGCTAGACGAGTGGAAGACACATTTCAAGGAGAAACTAAAAACACATAAAGCAAAAACGAGGCAACTCCATGTCAAACTTGAAGATGGGACATACCAATTTCAGATCGGGGATCAAGTATTTTTGGACAAGACAGACCCTCGAATCGCCACTTCAGACCTTAACACTAATGAAGAGATTCCTTTCACGGTAATCAATGTCTTCCCATACAGAACAGTCGAGGTAACTAATCCTAGATTCGGCACTTTTAAGGTAAACACCAGTCGAATCAAACTATATAGTGATCCTAGAATTGATAGCAAGAGAGAGGAGTGTCAACTCCTTGACCCACCATGAGATATGCGAATTAGAGGTAAGTCTAGCTTAAGACTTTAAACGAGCGCTTCTCGAAAGGCAACCCGAGCACTAACCCCTTTAATTTTCATATCTTTGATTTTTAGCACCTAACTAAAAATTAACCAAGTTAAATAAAGTGTAGGTTTCGGTACCACACGGCCTTGCACACTGGCGTGGCCGTGCGGACATCACGGATTTGCACACTGGCGTGGCAGAGATCGTACGAACCAAGGATGAAAAATCCCCAAATCACAGACGGCGATAAAATGCCACGGCCGTGCAATACGGCTATGGTCGACACTGAGAAAGTCACACGAGTATAAGACACACCCGTGCTTTAAGGCCGTGGCCGACACTGAAAAAATACACGGGCGTGGAAACCTCTACACAAGCGTGGGAGAAACGAACAAGCCACCACACGGTCGTGCGATATGGCCATGTGACTTAACACGCCCACAACACACGGGCGTGGGCAGCAACCAGGTCCCTGATTCTTATTTAAAACCCCCCATTCTTCTCACTTTCTCCCCAAATTTTTCTTCTCCCAACCCCTAGCCACCACACCCCTTTCTCTTCTCACTATCTTCTCCCTTTATTTTCCTTTCCCCTTCCCCTCATTCTTTTTCTTTCACCATCCTCACCACCATCTCCATGTCGAAGAAGTGAAAGGACCCTAGCACAGTCTCCCCGTGCAAGACCGATCTACATAAGTTCACACCGGTCGCTTCATTTACTCGACAAGACAAGGACCTTTGAGTCCATTTAGTTTTTTCTTTTTCTTTTCTCTTCTCTTTTATTTTCCTTCTCTTTATCTTTCTTGTGCTAAATTTATATTGTTATATTTTGATTTCTCTAATTTAGGTTCTAAAGGTTGTTAGGGAATCACCACACCACGGCCCTAGTATCTAACACCACCGGCGTATCCTCTTCCAACTCGGCCCAAATTTCCCTCGTTTCTTTTCTTTGACTCCATCCAAACTTCAGGAAGTTTCACTTCTCTCCCTCTTATGATTTTCTTACAATATTGTGGATATCTATTTTTGTACATTGAGGACAATTTACATCTTAAGTGTGGGGGGTGAATTTTATTCAAGTTCCTAACTTTTTTGCATTATTCTCAAATCCACAGAATTTTGTCTTTTCTCAAGCCACTTTCTCATATCAACATTAGAATGAAATTTCTTTTGATTTATGATTTTCATTGATATGTTTTGGATTAAGTCATAGTTAATTGTGCATTGATGATTTAAACTTTAAGGTATTAGAGAATCAAGCATGATAAGTCTATTTTCCGTAATTAAAATTTCTAGGTTGTTTTCCTAAATTTAACTGTTACTTTGAAGTTTGAAATTTGCAAGGTTGACATCAAAAACCATAATTTTTGTGAGATTTTGAGCCTTTTAGACCATATTCTTTTCTTGCTCACTTTATTAATTATGAGTGTGTCAGCATTGATTTGTTTTTCTAGAACTTGCTTCGATCATACATGTCGAGACCACACCTCTGATTTGATATACTGAGATGATAAAGGCACCTAGGTTTTAACCCACTTATTCCACTAAAAAGCTTGCCCGTTTAGTTAACCCCTAGTGATCCCTTTGAAACCTAATCAACCATTTCTTGACTCACCCATTAATATTAACCCAAAACCCACTTTGTATTTGTTATCACCATTTCTCTTGACTACCCTTATATCGAGATTTGATTTGATCGGTTGCTTAACTATTTTCTTTATTTCAGTTGTTAAATTCTATCATATTATTATTGTATGTGCTTGTGCTTAAAAAAAATGAAGTATATTCATTATTAGTTCTATGTTATTTGAGCTTATGCGTTAATTTCACATTTTGAGAAGAAGCTCGTGTTATTAGTGATGAATTCTTAATTGTTGTAATTATTTAAGTTTTAGTTATTTTTCTAGTTAGGTAATTTATCAATTCAATCTCGATACTAACCCTCTAATTCAGCCTTTATCCACACCTTTAACCCAAGCCCCATTACAACTCTTTTAAAGACCTTTTTATTTGTGTATCATCTCATTTTACAATGGTGGAGATTTGATTTTCAGGCAAGCCTATGGGATTAACTTTTCATGTTTGACTTTTTGAGTGCTTAATTTGAACCTTAAACACTTTGAGTAATTTGAGTGAATCTTTAGTGAGGATGTCAATTCTTGTCGATTTTGGATCAAAGGTAATTTATTTAGATGAGGGGAGACACCTATATTTTCGTGCTATAAAAAATTATGGCTTAGATTGTTTGAATCTTTAGGACTATTTTAGTTAAATTATCAATGTATGAATTATCTATGAATTATGATGAAACATTATTGATGAGGATTATGAATTGAGGGAGTTAATTTTAATTGTGAGTTGAGGATTTTGCTTGAGGACAAGCAAACGCTTAAGTGTGGGGGTATTTGATAAACCATAATCTACGCATATTTTAACCCCGTGCTTGGCTTAATTTTGGATGATTTTCCATTGAATTTGATGAATTTGATGCTCCTAATCTCTTAATTTCATGTTTTATACTCAGGAGAGCTTAGGGAGTCGAAAGGAACGAGAAACGGGTCAAAAAGGGGCAAAACGGGCCTACTTAGGAAATCAACACGGCCTGGACCATTGGACACGGCCGTGTGTTTCGAGCAAGGATCAACCACGGCCTGGAATATCGACCACTGGCAGATCAAACGGCCGTGTGTGGCGAACAGGATCAACCACGGCCAAGGGAGTCCACCACAGGAGTGTCACACGGGCGTGTCCCTGCCAAAACTAGGATGAATTCTTTTCGGAATAGGGTACTTGTGGGCCAAGTAAGGCATCTCAAAGCCTATATAAACACCCTAGGGGGCAACCTAAAAGGGGAGCTCGACAGGACGTCGAATAGACGCCGAGTAGAAGGAGAAAATACTCCAAGACAGCCGTCGGGAACTGCTTAAGAGAAGGATCTCCATCAAGACTGATGATCTTCCATCAAGTTCTTTAAAAGTTTTTGGGTTTTCTTATGTTTTGTTGTTTTTCCTCTTTTATGATGTTTCCCTCTTTTAGTATGAACTAAATCCCTTAAATATCTAAGGGGATGAAACCTAAGACAGATCTTATTATTATTTGATTTATGAGATAAATACTTGTGCTTATTCTTAATTGTGAGTTCTTATTCTTGTTTTGATAATTCAGGTTATTGATTCAAGTCGAATATGCTTATTCAGTGGAGCAAAAGTCCATGTAAGAGTAGATCAACACAATTAAGCGGAGTTGATTGCAACCCTAGAGATAGGGCGACAAAAATCTGTCGGATTAGGGTCAAACCTAATAAGGGAATCCATAGATTGAGACAATGCGACAATAGGGGTTTTAATTAGAAAGAGATTTCAATTAATCAACCTAGAGTCAGTTGTTAGTAGCCTCGAGAGAGGTATTGATGTAATTTAGGGAGTTCTATGGATTAAGCCAAGTGAATAAATCGCATGAATCAAAAGTAAAAAGTGAAGTCTAGGTGGATTCTTCCTTAGGTATTGCCTATCTCATATAAGTTGTCCAAAAGTATTTTCCCAATTCACTCTCTGTCACGTTCATAGTTAGTTAAATTAGTTAGTTAATTTTAGATTAAAAATAAATTCCCTTAATTATTAGGCTAGATAATAAAAAGATAGTTAATACTAGTACTCTTGGTCCTTGAGGATACGATATTCCGGACTCACCACAGCTATAATACTGTTCGATAGGTGCACTTGCCTTTATCGAAATAATAGTTAGTTTCGAGCTCCATCACTCATCAATCAACTACTCGCTATCCCAGTAAGATCTTTCGATCTTCCACTTGAATAACAAATCGGTAAGAACTACTTATTTTCTAACCTCATAGTTTAGACCGGTTTGGGGTGAAGGTGTTCACGGATAGGCCGTACCAGTTTTGGGTCAATTCCCACCTTGATGACTTCCTAGGGTTGTCAGGTCTAGGGTTTTAAGTTCTTCCTTTCCCGAACAGCTGATCTATTGAGTAAACCTATAAAACAATTAATAAATCATACCTGCACTCGTTAATCCCACATAGAAGGATTAGTTCCTCATGGCTTTCATAAACAATATGGAATTAATGTAAAGAGAGAACATGATGAGTGAATTTGGGTGTAGAGTTTAAGAAAACTCCTAATTTGTATTAAAGATGAAAATGAATCCACAGAGTTTGATGGTCTCCACAAATTAGATCTCTTGAAATCAAACAAGAACAAACTGAAAATTAAACCTAAAACCTAAGAAGAAGAAAAACTAAAATGAAATTAAGAGTGAAATTCTATGCTAAGTAATTGGTGTCTTTTACATGTGACAAAGAAGCCTATTATAGATCTTAGGTGGTCGCCATCCTTAACCCTTTGTTAGTTGACGTTCCCAAGGTTTAAGTTTGATTGTGTGGACCAAAATTCCCCCTTGCTCATGTTTTATTCCATCCAGAGTAGATGTCGTGACACACCAGGACCTGTGTCGTGACATAGAAGTCAGTGTACTCCTCTTAGGAAATCTTCAGGGGTATGTCGTGAAACCATTAGTCGGTGTCGTGACATCGTAGGAAGTCTTGTGAATTCTCCATTATGTTCCCTATGTTGCAACATTGAGCACTTTGTTTTGCGACATAGCAACCAATATCGGTTTATTGCGCCTTCTAATGGTTTCCTGCACACTTATAAAGTCCATCAGCTCACCCTTAGGCCTTATTCAGCCCCTAAGGTCAATAAAAGACTCAATTTGTACATTTTATTAACTTAAAGGAAACTTAAGAAAACATAATTAAAACTTGACAAAAATACTTATTTTCAAGCTCCTAAAGTGCAAGAATTAGTTTAATCTGCTACACCGAATTACGGTAGATCAAACTCCCCCACACTTAATTCATTTCTTGTCCTCAAGCAACAAGAACAAAAACAAGAAATAAAAGCGACGACCTTTGAGAAAATATAATACAAGTATTGACTTCAGAGCACATGACTTAGGCATTTCCTGTAACAACCTTTTTTTAGTCAAATCAGAACAGTAGTTTTGGGGCCACAAATCAGAATTCAAAATATTTATTTTATTATTATTTTAATATTTGCAGCATGATGAAATGAATATGTGAAATTTTCGTTAGGAAATTTTACCGTTTGGACGGTTAATTTGATAAAAAGGATTAATTCGCGTAAAGTGTAAAACTTGAGTTCTATTAGCTAAAGGTGTCTAATAGCTATAGAACCTTAAAGTAGAGGTCATTAAGTGGTAAATAACCCAATAACTTGTTAATGGATGATAGTGGCTTGGTATTTATGAAATTTATGATGTTTTTAAAGGTTATAAAAGTAATTAAGTAATTATAGTTAATAATAAATAAAACCAAACTAAACATTATCTTTTAAACATCTTTCTTCAACCGAAATTCACAAGGAGGAAAGCTATTTTCATGCTTAAATTTTTTCAAGCCTAATCTCTTCAATTAGGTATGTATTTTGACTCGGTTTTTAATGATTTCTATGTTTTTGAGATCGTTACAACTAGGTCTAGCTAGCCCAGGGACTAATTTGCTAAACTGTTAAAGGTTTTGAATGTTTCCATTGAAGAATACATCAGCATTTTGATGTTTAATGATAGATTATGAATGTTTAATGATAGTTATATAAGTTTTGTTAAGTGATTTTTAGTGAAAATGTAAATTAGGGATTAAATTGTGAAATGTTGAAAATTTGTGGTCAAAATGTGAAATAAATGGAAAATATGGGCTGCTAGGGACCTAATTATAATTCGGCTAGCATGGGTTGTGGTTGAATTGCATGACTTTTTGTTTTTATGAAATAAGGACTAAATTGTAAAAGATGTGAAACATTAGGGGCAATTGTGTAAAAATGCCTTAAGGTGAATTTTGGACTAAATTGAATAGAGAGATGATTAAATAAGTTAATTTTGATTACATATAGATCAAGAAAAGCGAAACTCGGATCTAGATCGAGGGAAAATCAAATTTCTCGACTAATCGACTCGTTTCGTCGTTTTTACATCCGAGGTAAGTTCGTATGTAATAAGTTTCATTATAAATGTATTTTAAATGCTTTGATATTGCATAAACTGTGAATATGAGTCTTTGGACTTGTTCGAAAATGATTCAATGATGATTCGGTATTGGAAATCCCGGTTGAGCCTTAGGAATAGATTTGGATACTAGTGACATGTCATTAGGGATTATTGTGATTATGTGATCCGAGTACTGGTCCTGTACGTCCTACCGGTGGCTGAGTATACCGATATGTGTTGCGGTTACTTGATAGCTTGTGTGAGCAGCACCGTGTAGCTACGTCTTGACCCACATCTTGTGTGAGCAGGCCCGTTGATAGCTCGAGAGTGAGCATATATGTGATATGTGATTGAGATAGTGATAAACCGTAATAGTAAGATATTTTAAGCCCACATTTAGCATGGTTTTGGATGATTTAAGCATTGAATTATGTAATTTGGTGCTCTTAATCCTTTGTTTTCATGTTTTATACTCAGGAAAGCACCGGAGAATGAAAAGAACGAGAAACGGGCTGAAAACGGACCAAATGGGCCAAATCACGAAATCGACACGGCCTGCGCCCAAGACCACACGGCCTGACCACGACTTACACGGGCGTGTGCCAAGGGCGTGTCCCTGCCGTGGCAAAGAGAAATTCTATTCGGATTAGGATACTTAGAGGGGAAGTAACACATTTCGAAGCCTATATAAACACCCTAAGTATGACCTAAGAAGGGGAGTTCGACAGGGGCCCAAGGCTTTTGTCAAGGGCCGTCTAGCTAGGCCAAAGAGAGCAGATTTGTGGGAATTTACTCGAAGAAAGCCAGTTGATTCATCTCAAGAAGCCGGAGTCATACTCAAGACGGAGGATCTCTCTTCAATTCCTTCAGGGGGTTTTAGGGTTTTTCTTATGTTTTGTTTTATCTTTTCTTCTGAGATGTTTTGTTTTATCATTATGAACTAAACCCTCAGATACCTGAGGGGGATGAAACCTAAGATGAATCTTGTTATTGTTTTTTGAACTATATGATAAATACTTGATTTGTTCTTAATTATGTGTTCTTAATTCTTGTTTTGATATTTTCAGGATATTAATTCAAGTTTGATGTGCTTAGGTGGAGGAGCAAAAGTCCCTACCTAAGAGTAGATCTAGCATAATTAAGCGGAGTTGATCGCACGCCGAGACATAGGGTGACGAGATTTTGCCGGATTAGGGTGAAACGTAATATGGGAGTCCATAGATCGAGTTAATGCAATTCTAGGTGTTTTAATTAGAAAGAGATTTCAATTAATCAACCTATGGTTAGACGTTAGTCGCCTCGAGAAAGGGATTAATATACATTAGGGAATCCTACGGATCAAGTCAAGTGAATAAATCGTCTGGTTCAGTGTTAGATAACAAGTGAAGTCTAGGTGGATTCTTCCTCGGGTATTGTTTTAATCAATTGGTTTTTCCCACAAGTATTTCCCCAAATTCATTCTTTAAGTCGTGAAACCATTCCGAAAATGTAGCGAAAACGTAGTGTTGTTTTAAAAAATTTTAGCATTTTGGAAAAACCGTGATTTACTTCTAACGGGTATAATTCAAAAATAAATAAAACCCAATGTTAAAATCCAGAAACTTAAAGAGGCTTAATTACAACCTAATTCAAAATACTTGGTTGTAAGTAATAAAAACAGAAAACATAAGCAGTGTGTGGCCCTCTCCGAGTCCCTCGCAGCACCGATCCTTCCAACGCTAGGGATTACCTGCACAGTTAAAAACGGGGTGATTTACAAGAACTCAGTGTGTAATCCCCTCCTAATCAAAGCGATTAGTAAAATGCAGACAAATCATAATCGATGCGGGCTGGAGCCCAATTACGATGTGAGAACAATATGTATGGATCTAAGCCCAAGTACAATTTCACTTGGTCTCAAATTTATCGAAACCAAATGGGCCTAGCCTGTTCTCCATATCGGTAACAATTGGGCCTAGCCCATGTCGAATCAATTCCATATGCATAATGTGTGATGCATGCTAACCCATCCCATTCAACCTGCACTTGCCTCCGTCCAACCCTGCACTACTGCGGGGAATAAATCACCCACGCCATCCCTACACTTACGATTATTAGCACCGCCATGCGGCACTAACCAAAATCATAGCATAGATGCTAGTATTTATGCGGCTTTAAGCCTTCATTAATGGAATAATGATTGGCACATAACCATCGGTAACTGTAATAAGATCGACACATAGCCATCAGCTACGGTAATATAATCGGCACACAGCCTTGGGTAAAGATGATCGACACAGAGTCATCGATATATATGTTAGGCACATAGCCACGGGTAAATATGATTGGCACAAAGCCATAATCAAGATGGCACAGAGCCATATTTAGGTTGGCACAGAGCCATAATCAGATTACGCGGCTTTAAGCCGTCCGTCGGTCCACAGTCGTCTCATGCAATCCGTGCGACCTTAACAGATCAATCACTTTGGATCCACGATGCGTCTCATGCGATCAGTGCGACCCTATCAGATCAATATTGGATCCACAGTCATCTCATGCGACCTGTGCGACCCTATCATATCAATACTGGATCCACAGTCGTCTCATGCGACCCGTGCGACCCTATTAGATCAATACGGGATCCATAGTCGTATCCTGCGACCCGTGCGACCCTATCAGAACTTCCTCCGTATCAATGTCCTAATCCCATGCAATATGTCGTGTATGTCATGCTCAATCTTTGCACGTGTATGCAAAACGGCCATGCTCAGTAAAAAACATTTAGACATATATTAAAAGCATATCAGTCATACAACCACCGTCAAGTCAGTTAAAACACAGTCATACAATCCCAGTCAAATCAGTCAAATCATAGCACAAGTCAGTCATTTACCCACAAGGGAAAAACAGTCATTTTACCCTTACAAGGGTATTACGGTAATCCTACCCTACAGAGGTATTTCGATAATTCTACCCTACAGGGGTATTTCGGTAATTTCATAAATCAGGGGTATTTTAGTAATTTTACAAATCGGGGGTGTTTTGGTAATTTTGCAAATCAGGGGTACTTTGGTAATTTCACAAACTGAGGGTATTTTGGTAATTTTGTAAATCAGGGGTATTTCGATAATTTTGCAAATTGGGGGTATTTCAGTAATTTTACAAACCGAGGGTATTTCAATAATTTTGCAAACCGAGGTATTCTAAATAGAGATAATGATGCGAATGGGCCTAGGGCCCATTCTCAGCCCAAATGGGCCCACACGCTCATGTGGCCCATTTAGCCCAAATCTATCCACAGATATGAGATTCACATAGTCCAGTCCAATATTTACTACACAATCATACAACTTATCCGATTGGGCCCACGGGCCCATTGGCCCCACATGGCCCCTTTTGGGCCATCGTGGCCCAAACAGCCTAAACCCAAAAGAACACTCATGATGGCCTCAACTATAGCGTCGAAGCTCCCACACGTGCGCTAGCACGCTCATGTGGCTACCATCGCCGTGTGACCGACATTTTGGCATTTGCCGCTCTACAGCTAGAGTAGTGCGAAATACACACCTGATAGGAATCTGGAGTTAATCTGCGCTCCGAACACTCCTATGCCCAAACGCCAACCAAGGTATGCTTACTCTCCTCATAGATCGCTCTATTTAAAGCCAGCTTCTCGCCCAACCTCATGTTAGCTTCCCGATGCGGGATCCCTCCATCAATCCTCCAAAACAGCTCCAAATTAGCAAAATAGTCACATTTCGCATGCAAGGGGTTTCGAACTCAGGCTCCCCTGTAACTTAATCCACGCCGCTAGCCACCTTACCAACTAGCTCATTGTGTAACAAAACAAGCACAACTAAATATAAGCCTATGGGCCAAAGTCTAAGTTCATTTAAAAGGAAATCAAAATGAATTGCAAGCGCCAAGACTTGAACCCATGCTCCCTTACAACCTTAAAGATACCTTGCCACTAGACCACTCACTTCCTTTTGTCATATTTTAACCAAACAAATTTATAAGGCCTTCCAGCTAACGCCAACTCCCCTTTAAGGAAAAACTAAAATTTTTGCTAGAGCTCTGGTTTGAACCCAGGACTTCTCCAACACTCCCAACTCTTCCCAAATCACTTAGACACTAGACTAAACATGCAATTAGTGAAATTTCCTCGCACAACTAAAATCCAATTGCTCCGATACTCAAAGCCCATTTCTCCTAGGCCTAAAATTCAAGGCGTTACAGTCACTAAGTGGGGAAAAAAAAACTCATATTCTGGCCACTAATACATCTTTTCATGTTCTGGTGGATCCATCTTCCAATACATACTTGGTTTTTCTACAAAATAGCGTAGAGTAAAATAGCTCAAAAGGTATTAACGTTAGATACGTTTAAAGCAGGGACAATTCGTGTACATACAAATTGGATCCACATTTTAGCCTCTAGAAACATAATATCTTGATGAATAGATGTTGGGATATTGGTACTCGGGCGATATTTCCATTTGCCCCTTCCTTCAATTACAAAGTTTATAATGTTATCTATTTCTATGTCTCGAAAATACTCTAAGTTAGTTTCATTAATGAAATCTTTTTCATAGTATGGAGCATTATAGAAGTCATAAATAATTCGAGGGGTTACTCGCACTTCCTTCCCTCGCACATGTACCATCTCCTACATATGGCCTTCAGTGTTTCTAGACTCTTGATCCCGCAAATATGCATAAAAAACTTGAACAATAGGGACCACAGCACTATATTTCGGGATCGTTCAAAAATGTTCCGACCTATGGTATCTAACCAAAGGCCATATTTCCTTACAAAAAATCATGGACGGATCAAATCCCCTCTTTTGTATAAAGGTTTTTCCTTAAAGTTCAACAAAATATTTTTCATTATTCGATTTTGGAAAATTAGAGGGGTTTGGAACCACTGAAGATTCCAGTTCATTAGTTCTTCTAACTTTTCTAGGAGGCATGTTTAGTTCTCTAACTAATGAAACTTCAAGCAAGTGAGTTCAATAGAACAATAAAAGTTGAGTTAGGAACCCTTAACTTCGTGTTAAATGTTGGATTCCTTGTGATGCTTGTTTCTTCTTCGTTCCTTGAGATGTTTCCTTCTTTTCCTGCACTAAATAAGACTAAAAAAAGAATATTT
Organism: Gossypium sturtianum; assembly: GCA_025698515.1. Lineage (NCBI taxonomy): Eukaryota > Viridiplantae > Streptophyta > Magnoliopsida > Malvales > Malvaceae > Gossypium > Gossypium sturtianum. Next base: position 36,298,162 of record CM046952.1, read on the forward strand.
TCCAAGCAAAACTAAAAAGGAAAAAAAAAAGAATAATGAATTTTAAGGTGTAAGGAGTTTGGAAGGTTTTGGGAAATTAGATGATTAAGAGATGTTAAAGTAAAGGTGAAATATGGTTTTAGGTTATAAAATAGGTGTTTTGATGGTTAAAAATCGGGTAAAGTGGGGTTTAAGTCACCGGGTTTTACGAATGGGTCGGGTTAACCCTGCAAAAATTGCAGGGATATCGCGACACAGGGGTTTCGTGTCGTGACCTATCTGCTAGTTTACCTTGGTCGTGAGCCATTGCACCTCTGCCCGCTTGTCTCTTTCCTTAAACCTGTTTATTCGTTCTGTATGCATAAAAGGAAGTATATCCCTTGACTTGGGAATGTTAGAAACAAATAATTCTTTGCACTATTCCCCTAACTTCCTTCTACTTTCCTCGCTTAGTTGATGACCACATTTAAAGATTTCAGTCTCACTATTGATTTTCATGATTAATTCGTTTTTCTAAATCAATGGTAGGCCTAGAATTGGCTAGAAAAGGTCTACCTAGTAAGATCCATATCTCTCAATCTTCTTCAAAATATAGAACCAATAAATCTGCTAACTTGACTAACACATTTTCCAATACACCTTTCAGATGTACTAAAGACCTGTCATCCAACTGTATTTTTATCTGAGTAGTTTTGAGATCCCTTAACCCGAGTTTTTAAAAAATGGATAGAGGCATTAAATTAATACTAGCTTCTAAGTCATATAGAGCTCCATTAAAATGAATGCTCCCTATCTATATGGGAATAGTAAAAATTCTCCTTTCAAATTTTGGGGAACCTGTCTTGAAATAATAACACTATAGGAAGCGCTTAGATTAACTTATTTACCTACTTTAATTTTCCTACGTCTAGACATAATTTCCTTTAAGAATTTGGTGTGTTTAGGAACTTTCTCAATTAACTCAATTAGAGGCAGGTTAACATTTAATATTTTGAACAAGTTTAGAAAACTTATAAACTTGTCTTCATCCCGCTTTTGTTTTTCTTCTAGCCTTGAAGGGAATGAGATCTTTACAATGATAGAATCTTTAGTTATCTCTTTTTCTAGCTCAACTACCGGTGCAACTTCTTCCTCTGACTCTAGTTCATCTTCAGTTTTTAGGGATTTCTCTTGAGGGTCATTCGCATTCTCTATATTTACCTCCGAACTAGGGTTTTCTAGGCTACTCAATATTTTTCCTGATCGGAGCGCTATTGCTTTCACGTGCTCCTTACCTTCCCTCCAAGGATTATTTTCTGTATTACTGGGAATACCTGTGTCAATTTGTCTTTTGATGTCACTCATCACGCTCATCAATTGGCTCATTTGATCCTTAGGTTTAGTCCATTGATCGCTGTGAAGTCAGAGTTTTAAATTTATAAAGATAATGATCGAACCTGGAAACTAACTATGACAATGATTGAGGCAAGTGCACCTATCGAACAGTAGTATAGCTTAGGCAAGACCGAATTGTCGAACCCAAAGGAACTAAAAGTACTAATACTAACTTTCTTTCTATTATTTAGCCTAAGAATTAAGCGAATGGTTGTTTAATCTAAATTAATTAACTACTAAACTTAAAGCCTCTAAGACAAAGAAGAATGAATTTGGGAGAATACTTGAAGAGAAACCAATTAATTAAGATGACACCCAAGGAAGAATCCACCTAATGTAACACCCCAAACCCGGCCTAAACGTTACGACCAGATCTGGTATGTTACAGGGTGAAGAAAAACTATTTTTTTATGGATTTAGGAAAATACCGTAAGTTTGAAAACTTTTCGTTTGAGGTGAACTCTTGAAAATAGTGGTATGTAGATTAAGAAAAATTCCCAATTTATGATAGTCGAACATTCGTTATACTTGTTGGCACTTTAAAGAAAAATGATTATTTTATGTTGCTCGTATTTTGAAAACTCCATTTCCACTTTAGTGATTAAATTGTCATAGCATCGAGTTTGAAATAAACAAATAAGAACAAAAACCAAAGATTAACTTAGAAAGGCCTTATTACATAAAAAAAATCCCCAATTAAAAAAAATAAAGTAAAGCAGTAATCAAGTCTACGAAAAAAAAAAACTTTATGGCCTCCACGAGTCCGCCTCGGCTCCCACATCCACGATCTACTGATTACCTGAAAGGTTAAGCACGGGGTGAGTCACCGAGACTCAATGTGTAAATCCCCTATAACACATAAACGGCTCAAGGCCCACAATCGCATATTGGGCTTTGGCCCACTCAAGATGACATAGAAATTAATGAATGCATCATGTCCCAGCCCAGCCTAATTTTTCCATCCTCTGCACGCCAACCCGTACCAGCCTATCACACCGTGGGGATTTCTACAATCAACCCTCCATCCGCTACACGCCTCATACGTGGCTTAGCCACCGATCACTATGTGACCAAAATAATATAACGTGGCTTAGCCACCGATCACTATGTGACCAAAATAATATAACGTGGCTTAGCTAGCGATCACCATGTGACCAAATAATCAGGCACTTCCCCTTCATATCATATTCATATCCCATGCATAACACACATGTTATAATGAATGCAGCATGCTATCAACACAGTATAATATTACCACATACATCCTTAAACCCAAGGAAAACGATATAGTCACGTACCTGGCATCCCTAGCCTTACCCACAAGGGTATTACGACTGTCTACACAGCCCTTTCTGGCTTTTCAGCTCATACAATTAATATTACAATTAAAATAAAGTGTACGAGGTTTTACACACCCGATAACACGCAAAATAATACTCTCTACGTCGACACTTTTGATAGCAGAAATGACTGCTATCTGCCTACTACTCTGTTCTGAAGCCGGTCCACAACCTAGTGGCCAATCTCGAACAGCAGACACCGCGCGCTTCTTGAACTTAGGGGCTGGGACTACGGGTCCAACCCCTTCCTTTGCTTGGCTAGCGTTTGAGTCCATGAAAAAGATCTTGGTCAATAGATCGGATTAAAGCATTGAACAGAACCAAATAAGAATATATGCTCAAAACGTAAAGATCACTTACCTAGATCGACAAATCCCGGAGATTATAAGACTTCGATTAAGGCACTGATTGAATACCTAAGTCGACTAAAACCGAATGTCCCTTAACACCCTTCAATCACAGATCAGATGCCGAAAGAACGCGAAGACAAAGCCCCTCCTTCAATCGGTCAAGAATCATAAGACAAGATTAATACCTACGGTATCCAAAAGGAGAGAAAAGAGAATTGAAACGAAAAGAGAATACCTACCACGATCAAAGAGAATCCGATTGAAAAAGTTGTGAAACAGAGTGACGGCACTCCTCTAAACAAAGAACGAAAGATGAAGGTGAGCACTCAAGGAAGATTCGGCCAAGAAGAAATATAGAAAGAATAAGAACAATGGATGCTCCGGCTTTGGAAAAAACCTGTGAGAAGGTGAGGGATATTTTTCGGTAAATGAAGAACAAGAAGAGAGGCTTAAGAGATTTGGCTAAAGCAAGATGAAATCAAAGAGATGAATGGGAGTAATGGAGGATTCGGTCAAGAAGAAGAAAAGAAGAATGAGGTTTCGGCTTTAGGTAACACAAATGAGAAGAAAGAAATGAGAAGTAGAGAGGATGATAGGAGTTTCGGCTAAACAAAGAAAAGGTTCCGAAGTTTTCAAAAAGAAGAACACCAAATGCCGAAAGGGAAAAGAGCTCTCAAACTCGGCTACTAGACACCTCCAAAATAATTCAGCACCTACAACCCAAAACAAAAAATGCACCTTTGAGAACTAAAATGCCTATGATCATAATTGTAATTCGGCACACCCTAAACAAGCTAGAACCGATTCCTACACTCCCCCCCAAGCATTCAAAATTCGACCACTACCTTCACCACATGCTAATCCCTTACTTTTCTCCTTAATTCACTCCCGATCACTCATTCGAAATAGTTTGAATGATTCAAACTCCTCTTTCTTCTCTAAGCCACATATTTGAATTATTTGACTCAATCAATTCTCCCCTTTTGAAGTATCCTAGCCGAACTCCACCTCTGCTCCCCTTGACGCCAAAAAAAATTCCAAAATGAGCACCATGCGACTTGAACCTGCTCCCTCTCTGCTCCCTTGTGGCGTCACCTACCTGAACCTTAAGTGGCGCCTCCTAGCCTCTTTCCCACTGAATTTCTTGTGTCTTAAAACACAAGTAATATCCCTTAATTCATATCCCAGCTAGCTCTCCACTAAAGTGCCCAAATAGAGAATTTTTTGGCCAAGGCTTCGACTTAACCCCGAGCCTTTCCTGGACCCCTAAACACCCTAAACTAACACATTAAGCATAGCATACACACAGGAGTACATCAAATGCAAAGCCCCCCAATTCAGGATGTTACACCTAGACTTCACTTGTTATCTAACTCTGAACCAGACGATTTATTCATTTGACTTGATCCGTAGGATTCCCTAATTTATATTAAACCCTCTCTCGAGGCGAATAACGTCTAACCCTAGGTTGATTAATTGAAATCTCTTTCTAATTAAAACCCCTAGAATCGTATTAACTCGATCTATGGACTCCCATATTAGGTTTCACCCTAATCCGCAAGCGCCTCGTCACCCCTATCTCTAGCGCGCGATCAACTCCGCTTAACTATGCTAGATCTACTCTTAGGTAGGCACTTTTGCTCCTCCACCTAAGCACATCAAACTTGAATTAATATCCACGAAATATCAACACAAGAATTAAGAACACATAATTAAGAACAAGTCAAATATTTATCATATAGTTCAGCAAACGATAACAAGATTCATCTAAGTTTCATCCCCTCGGTATCTCGAGGGTTTAGTTCATAACAATAAAAGAAAACATCTCAGAAGAAAAGATAAAACAAAACATAAGAAATCCCTAAAACCCCCTGAAGGAATTGAAGAGGATATCCTCTGTCTTGAGTAGAATTCTGGCTTCTTGAGATGGATCAATTGGCTATCCCCGAGCGAATTCCCATAAATCTGCCTTCTCTAGCCTAGCAAGACGCCCCTAAACGGTAGCTTTAGGCTCCCGTCGACTCCCCCTTTTTAGGTCATACTCAGGGTGTATTTATAGGCTTTTGGAATGTGTTTCTTTGCCCCTAAGTATCCAAATCCGATTGAAATTGCTCTTTTCCGCGGCAGGGACACGACCATGGCACACGCCCGTGTGAATCGTCTTTAGGCCGTGTTCGGACTTTATTAATGAGGCACGGCCGTGTATTTCGTGTCTTAGACTCTGTTTGAGATTATTGAGGAGGCACGGCCGTGTGGTCTTGGGCCCAGGCCGTGTTGATTTCGTGCTTTGGCCCATTTGGCTCGTTTTAAGCCCATTTCTTGTTCTTTTCATCCCCCGGTGCTTCCCTGAGTATAAAACATGAAAAGAATGGATTAAGGGCATCTTTTTACATAAATCAAGGGATAAATCATCCAAAAGTATGCTAAATGTGGGATTAAAATATGTTACTTTTATGGTTCATCATCCATGTTCTTGATGAGTTGGTGCACTTAGACTACACCTACTTTATGTAACACCCCTCACCCATATTCAATACCAGAATAGGGTTATGGAGCGTTACCGAACATATCACACATTTAAACATTCATTTCACATACATTTCCATATTTCATGCAACTATCATTCAAACACTATCATAATGTCCCTAATACGAGCTTACGATGCTGAAAACATGCATTCAGGGTGGTTCGGGACTAAAAAGATAACTTTAGAAACTTTTTGAATACTTAAAATTTTTTTCCAAAAACAGGGGACACACGCCCGTGTGGCCCGGCCATGTGTCTCACACGGCCAAAGACATGTCCGTGTCACAGGCCATGTGGACATTCAAAATAGAAACACATGGCCGTGTCCCAGCCCGTGTGCCCTAAAAATGGCCATACACGTCCGTGTGCTAGGCCGTGTCAAACCTGTAGGGTATACTGACTTATGCCACACGGCCAAGTCACACGCCCGTGTGTGAGGCCATGAGGAGCATACTAACTTGGTTTCTAATTCAACACCAGTGGACACACGGCCGTGTACATGACCGTGTGTCACACACGGCTGAGACACACGCCCGTGTCTCTGCTCGTGTGGACAAAAATAGGCTATTTACCAAGCCAATTTTCCACCCAAATTTCCATATATCCACACCAACCCAATTGGCACACCAACAAGGCATAAATAGGTATTTAACATCAACTCCAACCAAGCATAATTCACCATTTCAATACCAACAATTAACATGCTCATATTACCATGTTTTGCCAATTCAAATCATGCCAATTTCACATTCACAAAACATCTATATGCACTATTTCAACCAAGCTTTTTACCTTGCCTAAAACCACAAGCATACAACATCAATTTCAAACCATTAGCTACCTTAAATGCTAAACTTCCTCAAGCCGTTCACAAGCAATATGACCACAACACCAAGGAGCATTAACACACATATATATATATATATACAACACCATATTTTCCATAATAAGCCAACTCTCATGGCTATACACAAAATCAAACTTTAAACATTTACAAGCCAACTCAAATGGCTAAATTTATAAGCAACACATATACCAAAATGACCCAAAGTCCCTATACATGCCATATGACCCAAAACATAATTTCAAAAGTACCAAGTGATAGTTGGATAGTGTGACGTAGTCTCCGACGATCCCCAAATCCTAGCTAGCTTTGACGTCATTATAAAACACAGTAAAATAAGCAAAGTAAGCTTTATAGCTTAGTAAGCTCGTATGAAATGAACTCAATGAAATCATAAATACACAATTCAACAATTCAAATATATCAATATGTAGCTCATATTATCTAACAAACCTTTCACATCTTTAAAATCATAAGATTATATGCAAACTTCTCAATTTCTTCAATTCAAAGCTTATACGGTTCATGTACATACCTGTACCATCTCGTATCAATCTCATGCTCAACCACATCTTTCATTTACCCGTTGAACCATTTGGAATACTATCGGATACTCGGGAAACTCACACTGGAGTGCCATATACATAGCCAATGCTATCTCAATCTCATATCACATATATGCTCACTCTCGAGCTATCAAAGGGCCTGCTCACACAAGCTGTCAGTTAAGACGTAGCTACACGGTGCTGCTCATACAAGCTGTCAAGTAACCGCAACACATGCTGGTATACTCAGCCACTGGTAGGATGTACAGGACCAGCATCCGGATTACATAATCACAATAAGCCCTAATGACATGTCATTCGTATCCTAATCTATTCCTAAGGTTCAACCGGGATTTCCAATGCCAAATCATCGTCGAATCATTTTTGAACATGTCCTTAGTCTTGTATTCACAGTTTATGCAATATCAAAGCATTTAAAATACATTTATAACGAAACTTATTACATATGAACTTACCTCAGATGTAAAAACGACGACAAGAGTCAACTGTTTTGATACCTTGTTCTTTCCCCAATCTAAGTCTGTATTTCGCCTTTCTTGATCTATATGTAATCAAAATTAACTTATTTAATCCTCTCTCTATTCAATTTAGTCCAAAATTCACATTAAGGCACTTTTACACATTTGCCCCTAATGTTTCACATTTTTACAATTTAGTTTTTATTTCATAAAAACACAAATTCATCCAATTCAACCCCAACCCATGCTAGCCAAATTACAATTAGGTCCCTAGAAGCCTATATTTTTCATTTATTTCACATTTTAACCACAGTTTCCATATTTCACAATTTAATCCCTAATTTACATTTTCACTAAAAATCACTTAACAAAACTTGTATAACTATCATCAAACAATCATAATCTATCATTAAACATAAAAATACTCATGTATTCATCAATGGTAACATCTAAAATCTTTAACAGTTTTTCAAAATAGTCCCTAGGCTAGATAGACTAAGCTGCAACGATATCAAAAACATAAAAATCATTAAAAACGGGACAAAAACGATCTTACAATTAAACCATGAAGTGGCCGAACCCTAGGAAGCTCCCATGGATGATTTTATTTCTTATTTTTAGTGGAGAAAGATGAATTAGAAGATGGCTCCTTTAATTCTTTTTTGTTTTATTTTACTAATTAAAATAATTACTAATTTAACCTTTCTTTAAACATTAAAATTTACATAAGTGATGTCCATATTTGTCCACTTACTTTAATAATGGTCTAATTAAAATATAAGGACCTCCAATTTTTAATTTCATAGCTATTAAACACCTTTAGCTTATAGAACATAAGTTTTACATTTTACGCGATTTAGTCCTTTTTATCAAATTGAGCACTCAAACAATAAAATTTCTTAACGAAATTTTCACACAATCATACTCTCATGCTGTAGATATTAAAATAATAATAAAATAAATCTTTTGACTTTAGATTTGTGGTCTTGAAACCACTATTCTGATTTGACTAAAAACGGGTTGTTACACTTTACATCTGTTCTCATTGACTGCACTCTCCTTTGATTTTATCCATACGTTGACCACATGTGGTATGGTCACTTGGGTTGACCCTATCCTAAGGTTTCTGTAAATAAAGAGGTCGATAGCTAGTATTTTTAGCTTGATTTGAACTATTACCTCCTCATTAGTTTCCTCCACATCTCAGATTCGGGTGATCTCTCGAGCTAGGATTGTAGATATTTGAATAAGGATTTCCACCCCTATTTCTGATATAGTTCATGTCCTCAGCAGGATTATTGATTTAGTGGAAGAGTGGTTTGCCTTTTCCACACATACATAGTTTATTAACAAATTTGATAAGGTTAATTCTATCCACTAACTGTTGATACGTATCATCTTCCTAGATCACTTTTACCATGGCGGTTTTCTGAATATATGTAAATCATTCAATAGGCTACTTATAGGAGTTTAATACCATATTTTGAATTATTTCGTATGCATCCTCATACATCCTATTTCATATGTGCTCCTCCTACTGCTTCGTCTAGTCCTGATCTTGCATTCGCATCCAACCCCTTATAAAATACCTACAATTGCATCCATTTAGGGAATCCGTGGTGCAGACATTTTTGAATCAGCGTTTTGAAACATTCTCATACCTTATGAAAACGTTCTCCTTCCATCTGTCTAAAGACAGTAATCTCTCTTCTTAGTTGAACCGCTTTACTAATCGGGAAGAACTTTTGTAAGAACTTTTCAGCAAGTTCATCCCATGTCGTGATAGGCCCTAGTGCCTGTGAGTCTAACCAAGAATAGGCATTATTAATTAAAGAAAAGGGAAACAACTGAATACGGATAACATCGTCAGTGACCTTGTTGTACTTAAAAGTATCACAAAGTTGGAGAAACCATTTTAAGTGCTGTTTTTGATCCTCTATCATGGTGCCCCTAAATTGTAGATTATTTTGGATCATCTGAATCATTGTCGGCTTGATCTCAAAATTATTCACTGTGATGGCCGACCTAGCTATGCTCTATTGAACCATGTCCAAACTTGGTAATGCGTAGCCTCTTAAGGTTCTCTTGTTACGAGACATGTGTTCATTCGCAGGTAGTTGTGGTGCTAGTGGATCTCTTAAAATGTTATCGTTAGCGTCGCCAAACAACGGATTTTCACGTGGTACGTTACCTGTAGTAGGTAGTGGTGGATCTTGCATCTCTTGTTGCTGCTATTGTTGTCGGTGATTTCTCTGAATTATTATTTCTAGATCTGTGACTACTACCATGGGTATTCCCCTACATGAGTCATACAATAAACCCAAAAAAATAAGATTAGTAACAATAAATAAAATAAAATTGTATCTATTACCTAAAAATTTCCTTATTATTCTACTTAAAATGCAAAAATTAAAATCAAACTAGTGATGTTGCCTCCCTGGCAACAGCGCCAACAACTTGACCGCCTCTGGACGTTCTAATGTCCAGATTGTGAATACCGCAATAAAAGATATAAATATGAGATGTGGTATCCACAAGTATACATGTTTAGTTGTAATATAATTACAACAGAGTAGGTGAGTACACAGAGGATCGTACTCAAGGGAGGCGAGTGCTAGATCAATTCTAAACTAAACACAAAAAGATCTAATTAGTACTTTAACTAAGTTATAGTACAAAAGTAAAATAAAATGAGTTTTTAGGGTTTTTATAATAATAAAACAAAATAACATAAAGAAATAAAATTCAAGAGATCAAAAGATAGAATAAATCAAATATGATTATGGGTGATTAGTTCGCTTTGATAATTCTCATCAACTATCGCTTAGGGTTCCTCGTGAATTAACTAGCCGCTATCCCAGTAGGATCTTCCGATATTCCACTCGAATAATGAGTCGATAAGAACTACTTATATTCCAGCCTCATAGTCCAGACCGGTTTGGGGTAAATGTGTTCACGGATAGGCTATACCAACTTTGGGTTAATTTCCACCTTGATGACTTCCTAGGGTTGTCAGGTCTAGGGTTTTAAGTTCTTCGTTTCCCTAACAGTTGATCTATTGAGTAACCCTACAAAACAGTTAATAGATCACACCTTCACTCGCTAATCCCCCATAGATGGATTAGTTCCTCATGGCTTTCATAAACAATATGGAATTGATGTAAAGAGAGAACATGATGAATGGATTTGGGTGTAAAGTTTTAGAAAATGCCTGATTTTTATTAAAGATGAAAACGAATCCATAGAGTTTGATGATCTCCACAAATCAAATCTTTTAAGATAAAATAAGAACAAACTGAAAAATTAACCTAAAACCTAGGAAGAAGAAAAACTAGACTAAAATTAAGAGTGAAATTCATGCTAAGTAATTGGTGTCTTTACATGTGACAAAAGAGCCTACTTATAGATCTCAAGTGAACGTCATCCTTAACCCTAGATTAGCTGACGTTCTCGAGCTTTAAGTTTGATTGTACGGACCAAAATGCCCCTTAGCTTGTGTTTTATTCCATCCAGAGTTGATGTTGCGACACACTAGGACCTGTGTCACGACATATCAGTCAGTGTACTCCTCCTAGGATATCTTCAGGGGTATGTCGCGACACCACTAGTCGGTGTCTCGACATCGAAGGCAATCTCGTGAATTCTCCATTCTGCTTCCTTGTGAGATTGAGCACTCTGTGTTGCTACATAGTGACCAATATCGATTTATTACACCTTTTAATGGTCTTCTGCACACTTATAAAGTCCATCAACTCACTCTTAGGCCTCATTCGACCCCTAAGGTCAATAAAAGACTCAATTTGCATATTTTATTAACTTAAAGGAAACTTAAGAAAACATAATTAAAACTTGATGAAAATACTTGTTTCCATCAACTCACAAATGCAAAAATTAGTTTAATCTGCTACACCAAATTACGACAAATCAACCACATGTAAGACCCTACACCTGACCCAATCACCGAGTTCGGGTATCAAATGTCACAATTAAACCGTGTTACTTAACAACATACTTCTAATTAATTTAATTCTGCACCTAGGCCTAATGCTATGTTCACATACAAATTTAACCCAATTAGTTAACTAACCAAAACATTTCTATAAATGCACATCATATGAAATCTCTTATTAATCGAATGACTAACTATGTAGAAAAATGTCATTTACAACATACTCATCCACTGAATATTCACACATAATTTTGAAAAATTTTATTTTGCTTAATTACATGTTCAATCCCTGGGGTGTAGCCTTTAAGGGCATCCCTCTATATGCATGCCACCGCATCGAAGAATTCCACATGGATTTTGTAAGGTCTAGCTTGGTCCCTTCCCATAATTTTCGTAACAACCTTTGGTCTTGCATTCAAGGAAAACCACTCATAAGTTCGAATGAAATTAGTGAGATTCCATACATAATTTATTAAATAATAACGTCTTGATGTTATGAGCAAGTAGGATTAATGCATGTCAATAACTCCATGAGTTTCACATATACTCTCACAATTGGAATGGCGCGGTCTACACCTATATACTCTTCTCGAATGAATTGTTGGCAGAAATATCTGTGGCAGGTGTAACACCCCAAACCCGGCCCATGCGTTACGACCGGATCTGACATGTCACATGAATAAAACGTGTTTAAGAACTTGTAATTCGTACTAAAATAAGTATTATTAAAAAAAACCGGTTTGAAAAAAATATTCGATAAAAATACTACTAATCTCGAGAGGTTAATTGAAGAATTGATATTCAAATTTGTGATATTTTAAAATCGTGACTTTTGAAAATAATGTCGATAATCCGAAAGGAAATTCGAGTTAAACTATTTATAAATATGTTATAAAATCCTTTTGTTAATCAACTTTGAAAAAATCGTTATTTATGATTTTAGAAAAATCCCCGTTTTAAACAATTTAAGTAAAATAATAAATACGTCTAAACATAAAGCAAATTAAAGTTTATCCCAGAGGCCTTATTACAACTTTAAACCCAAAACAGTAAAAGTAATAAAAGTAAATGTAAATAGAAATCTAAAGTTCAAAAAAACACCACTTCCGAAGTATGGCCTCCATTGAGTCATCCATGGCCCAAGTCCACCTCACTGAGCATTACCTGCAAGGGTTAAGGAAAAGGGGTGAGTTACTAGAACTCAGTGTATAATCCCCTTACCGTCATCCACTAGGCCTGAATTCATTTAGCAATAACTTGGGCTTAAGCCCATTTACATAATCAATAACAAAATGAAGTTAATGTGTGCAACCTAACCCATCCATCCATGACACCCCCGACCAGCCAATCACACCTGTGGGGATCAAGTCAACCCACCCAGCCGCTCACACCAATCGCTGCAGTCAAGCTGCTTTTCATAATATTTGTGGTAGAGCCACCAGAGTATCGCTGCAGTCAAGCTGCTTTCATATAGTATTTTCGTGGTCAAGCCACCGAAATCATAAGTAAACATTATAATGAATATTTTGTGGCAATGCCACCAGGCTACACTGCTCTTCATACATTTTTCCCAACCCATGCTATATGTAACATGCAACATACATAATAAAGCATAATATCCTTATATATGTACAACAATCATTAATCCAATAATTTATTACGGTGAATCGGCACATTATAGAACTTTGTAATTCGGCTCACTAAGGCATTCTAGCAATTCGGCCCACAGGGGCATTTTCGTAAATCGGTCCATAGGGGCATTTTCATAAATCGGCCCATAGGGGCATTTTCATAATTCAGCCCATAGAGGCATTTTCGTAAATCGGCCCATAGGGGCATTTTCGTAAAGTGGCCCATAGGGGCATTTTCGTAAATTTAACAATTTTAATACTAATTTTTACAAATCTATAGAAATAATGTAATTTAAGAAAATTTCTCGATTTGTGCCATATTACGATTTTTAGCCATATTAATAATAATGATCTATTTTCCAACGTGATATCTAATCATGAATCTACGGGATTTCGGTGTGAGATTACACACCTGATTACGATAAGGATTAATCCTTCTTGATCGTCGGCACCTAAATCACCATTACACTCGATTAATCCAACAAACAGGATTTTATTAATCTAAATCTAAATCAAACGATCTATTGAAACGCTTACCCTTAGTATCGTGAACGACCACGATTTTTCTATTTTCACTGGATGATGGTCCACAACCCGGTGGAAAATCCCAAACTACCGATACCGCCCTTCGTTCGAACTTAGGAGTAGGAATTGCAAATCCACTCCTTTTGTCTCCTACTATCGCTTTTCCTTTCAAATCGTTATCACTTGCCTCCATTGAAAAGATCTCAGTTAGAAAGTTCTATGATGAGAGAATGTATTTGTTTTGGAATAGGATTTGGCTTACCACTTATTCTGAAGAAACAACGAGTGGATGAAACGAGCGATTTAATCCCTATAATAACCGTTTAGTCAAATCCATCGATTCGTTTTAGCGGAATCACCACACAATAAAATATATCGAAATAAACTTTGAATAAACACCTTACCTTAATCGATGATGAACTCAACTCCAATCGATTCGACTTGTGACTAAGAATGAGTCAACAAAAACAAAATGAAAGTTTCGGCCAACCCCTCAATAACACCGATTCGGTCAAGGAAGAGAGTGTGCCCAACACCCAAAAGAAAAAGAAAAGAAAAAGGGATATAGTGTTATGTGGTTCGGCTATTGGAGAAAAAGAAAAAGGATGATTCGGCCTCTATGTAAAATTGATTAAAGAAAATGAGAGAAAGGTTGAAGAATTAATGAGGAAAGAAAAATAAGAGATGGACAGGAGAAATGTCAAAGTTTCGGCTAACACTATGAAAGAGATGAAAAAAAAGAGAGACTTGTGTTTTGGCAACCAAGGAAAAGATTGGAAGAAAAAGGCACCAAAATGATAAAAGAATAAAAGATGGGTAAGGCAAAGATGTAAAGAAGAAAAGAAAATATGCTCCCAAATGGTCTCGGTTTTAGGCAAGGAAAAGAGGTACCAAATGAACAAAGAAAAGACTTTCAAAAAAGAAATCAAAAGCTCTTCAAAATGCCTAACAAAATTTGGCACATCCCTCCCCCTTACCAAAACCAATTACACCTTAACCAAAAAGATGCATGTTGACCAAAAATTCCTTCCCTTGGCAACTCCTAAAATTCGGCCAACATGTTCCCTCCCTTGCCTTTTTATTTGATTTATTTCCTTCATTTTCCCTTGTTTTCCTCCTTGCCATAATCCTTAGTTATCTTTCCATAAATAAAAAGTCTTCCTTACCTTAATTATCACCATGGCCGACACTTGGAAGAGAAACACAAAAATAAATCCCAAAATTTGCAATATATGGGATTCGAACCTCTTCCCTCCATGCTCTCCACTTGACGCCACACCACTCCACCATGTGCTCCACTTGTGCTAGCAAAGCACACTCTTATTTCCTTAAATATTGATGCCACTTGCCTTCTCCCCTTAAGCGCTTAAACACAAAAATTTTACTAAGGCCCAACTTAACCCTAAGCCTTCTTAGGACCCCTAAACATACAAAATTAACATTCTTAACTAGCCTATTGCATGATATAATGCAAAGCATAAAATTCTGAATTTCAGGATGTTACAATTCTACCCCCTTAAAGAAATTTCGGCCTCAAAATTTACCTGATTAGAAGAGATGAGGATATTGTTGCCAAATTGTGTCCTCTGGCTCCCATGTAGCTTCCTCTGACCCGTGGTTACGCCATAAAACTTTGACTAACGGAACCGGCTTCCTTCTCAGCACTTTAGTATCTCGATCTAAAATCTGCACTGGCTCTTCTTCAAATGACAAGTCAGATCTTAACTCAATTTCTTCCACGGGTACAACATGAGACGGATCCGAACGATAACGCCTTAACATAGAGACATGGAATACACTATGTATCTGTCCTGACTCTTGAGGTAACTCAAGCTGATAAGCCACTGGCCCAACACGCTTCAGTACACGGTATGTTCCGATGAATCTAGGGCTCAACTTGCCTTTCCGCCCAAATCTTAAGATCTTTTTCCAAGGTGAGACCTTCAAAAAGACCTGATCTCTCACCGAAAACTCTATATCCTTACGCTTCAGATCCGCATACGATTTACATGCATGCGAAGCTTCTTTTAACGAGCCCGAATTACCTTAACTTTTCCTCCATCTCCGAGATCAACTCGGGACCCAATACACCGCCGCTCTCTAGCTCGATCCGGCCAAGTAGGAGTCGACATACTCTCGACGACCATACAACGCCTCGTAGGGTGCCATCTGGATCTTTGGATTGATAGTCATTGTTGTTGTATGCAAACTATGTCAATGGTATAAAATCTTCCCAACTACCCTTGAAGTCGATCACACAACCCCTTAACATGTCTTCTAGAATCTGGATAACCATCTCCGAATGACCATCAGTCTGCGGATGAAACGCCGTGCTGAAATTTAGCCTTGTACCCAAAGCTTCATGTAAAGCCTTCCAGAACCGTAATGTAAACCTAGGATCACATGCGATATGATAGACACTGGTACCCCATGTAACCTCACGATCTCTGCTACATACAACTTGGCCAACTTCACGCAGCGAATAATCCGTACGTACAGGTAGGAAATGAGTAGTCTTCGTTAACCGATCCACAACCACCCATACTGAATCCTTCTTAGTAGGCGTTAAGGGTAACCCACTAACAAAGTCCATCGTTATCCTTTCCCATTTCTATAGTGGAATTTTCACTGGTTGTAGCAACCCTGAAGGCAGTTGATGCTCTGCCTTCACCTGCTGACATGTTAAGCACTTGCTCACGAAATCAGTAACCTCCCGTTTCAACCCTGGCCACCAATACTGCTCACGGAGGTCTCGGTACATTTTGTTTCCTCCGGGGTGCATAGCATATGGGCTACTATGCGCCTCACGCAGAATCATTTGCCTTAATTCTGAATCCCTGGGCATACAAACTCTTCCACGGAAACACAATACTTCATCACTATTCAATCCAAAATCCCCTATCTCACCTCTTTTCACTTGCTGAAGTCGAGAACCCAACGCTTCATCTGTCAACTGCTTTTCCATAATCTGACTTACCCATGCAGGCTTCACATGAAGTTCGGCTAATAGGCTACCATCTTCATAAAGGCTGAGATGAGCAAACATCGCTCTCAAATTCGTTATCACCTTACGACTCAACGCATCCGCTACTTCATTAGCTTTACCTGGGTGATACTCGATTGAGAAGTCATAATCTTTCAACAATTCTATCCACCTCCGCTGTCTTAAGTTCAACTCCTTCTGGGTAAGGAGGTACTTCAGACTCTTATGATCCGTGTAAATAATCGACTTCTCATCGTACGGATAGTGTCTCCAAATCTTCAGAGCAAACACCACTGCAGCTAACTCCAAATCATAAGTGGGATAATTTATCTCATGCGGCCTTAATTGGCGAGATGCATAAGCCACTACTTTTCCCCTTGCATCAGCACACAACCCAAGCCCGTGTGTGGCGCATCACAATAAGCGATAAACTCCTTACCCGACCTCGAGTTGAATCAATCTTGGCGCTTACGCCAGAATCTTCTTCAATTTCTCAAAACTCTCTTGCTGTTTATCTGACCACACAAACGGTACTCCCTTACGCAATAGCTTAGTTAGAGGTGCAGCAATCAACGAAAACCCCTCAACAAAATGCCTGTAATACCCAGCCAAACCTAGAAAACTCTGAATTTCTGCCACTGACTTTGGTGGTTTCCAGTCCAACACAGCCTTGACCTTCCGGGGATCAACTCTAATTCCTTCAGCAGACACTACATGCCCCAAAAAGGTCACTTCCCTCAGCCAAAATTCACACTTACTGAATTTGGCATACAATTGCTTCTCCCTTAATATCTGCAATTCGACCCGTAAATGCGAATCATGCTCCTCTTCAGTCTTTGAGTACACCAAGATGTCATCTATGAACACCACCACAAACCGATCTAGATAGGGTTGGAAGACTCGGTTCATCATGTCCATAAATGCAGCTCGTGCATTAGTCAACCCAAACAGCTCACCAAAAACTCGTAATGCCCATAACGAGTTCAGAACGCAGTCTTGTGAATATCTGCCTCCTTGACTTTAAACTGGTGATACCCTGATCTTAAGTCTATTTTCGAGAAAACTGAAGCTCCTCGCAACTGATCGAACAGATCATCGATCCTCGGTAACAGATACTTGTTCTTGATCGTCAACTTATTCAATTGTCTATAGTCGATGCACATAAGCATCGACCCATCCTTTTTCTTAACGAACAAAACCGGCTCTCCCCACGGTGACACACTTGGTCGAATAAATCCGTGATCCAGCAACTCCTGAATTTGAGCCTTAAGCTCCGCTAACTCCTTCGACGCCATTCTATAAGGAGCAATGGACATCGGAGCCGTCCCTGGCAATAGCTCAATGCCAAACTCCACCTCCCGATCCAGAGATAATCCTGGAAGCTCCTCGGGAAAAACGTCTGAAAACTCTTTCACCGTTCTAACACTCTCTACCGACAATTCTTTGGCATCCAAAGCACTGATAAAGGCTAGGAATGCTCCACACCCTTTCCGCACCAACTTTTCTGCCTTTAAAGCAGATACCACATTCGACAGATAGTTCCGTCTTTCACCTATCACCATCACTTCCTTATCCTCTGAAGTTCTTAGTACCATCTGCTTTGCAGCACAGTCCAAATTTGCACGGTGTTTAACCAGCCAATCCATGCCCAGAATAAGATCGAACTCACCGAATGGCAGTTCCATCAAATCCACCAGAAATACTTCCCCCTGAACTTCTAAGGGCACATCCCTAAACAACTTATTTACTACCACCGACTATCCTGAAGGGCTAATTAAAGTTGCTTCTCTAGCAGTAATCTCAGATCTAATATTCAAAGTTCCAGACACAGCACAAGCAACATACGAATGGGTGGATCCAATATCTATCAAAGCGATGCCAGTGTACATCGGCTATGAAAAAGCGTCTGGTTATGATGTCAGGTGCATCACCATCTTCTCGATGTCTGACAGCATAGACCAAACCTGGTTGTCTCGCCTCCTTGTTACCCCTATTACCGGTACCTCTACCCGGTGCACCCTGACCTTGTCCTACGCCATTACAACCTCGACCTGGCCCACGACCTCTCGGCGACTGCTGAGCGCCTCCAGCTGGCTGCGCAAATCTATTATGAACTGCCTGAGTTTGATCAGGCTTCCGAGGGCAATCCTTAAATCGATGGTCCTTGGATCCACATCTGAAACAACCACCAGTTCTCTTCCAGCATTTTCCCGAGTGAAGTTTCCCACAATCCACGCAAGGCTGTAACTGATTAGTAGTAGCTTGAACTCTCACTCGAGCTGGCTCCTCATTCTTGGGCCTTTTCTGAAACCCTCTAGCAAGACCTGAGTATCCAGAATCCCTCTTGTTCCTGCCCCTATCCTTATCTCAGTTTTGCCGCTCCGAGTGCTTAACTTTCTTCGCAATTTTAGCTTTTTCTACCAGTGTAGTGAAATTCCTCTCCTTCTGTGGGGCTATCAATACCCGCAACTCATCATGCAACCCATCCTCAAAATGCACACAGCGTTCATAATCAGTCGGCACTATACCCCGGGCATACCAACTCAGACGTAGAAATTTTGCCTCGTAAGCTGCCACAAATTTACCTCATTGGACCAGATTCAGAAATTCCTTCCTTCGGGCATCCACATAGCTAGCCCCGACATACTTTCCTTAGAATGCTGTCTTAATGAATTCCCATGTAATCTGATCGGCTGAGTACCTTCCCCGAATAGTGAGCCACCAGCGATCGCCTCATCTCTCGAAGAACGACACCACCCCTTCGGTTTACGCTCGTGGTGCAATCCGGTCGTCCATAATCCGCTCCACTACCTCAAGCCAGTACTCCGCTACATTAGGGGCTACACCCAAAATACCCCTAAAAACTTCAGCCCCATTCGATCTGAGTCGCTCCGATATTGACCCACGAGCTGCCGACCCAGTTCTTGCCCTAGCAACCCTTTCCAAAACTCGCAACATCGCTTGGGACAGAGCGTCGTCCTCTCTCATTCGATCATGTGACCCGGCTTGATCCACGGTGGCGCGAGGCATCCATTTCCGGCATATGTCCGATGCCTCGGATACAACTCTAGCACCTCGGCCTCTACCACGGCCACATCTACCGCGTCCACGTCCTCTAGCGCTCATGTTTACTAAATCGATTTAATCTGATTACAAGTCTTATGAATCAGTATATTATTCAATGTTTATTAAACAATGTTTTATGAAGTATAGGAAGTAAAGTCGTTCTCGCAAAACGTATCCTAAGGTCTCAATCTCTATAGTTTCAGCTCCTAAAGTTAAAAGTTCTAGAGTATTTCTACAGTCATACCACAATAATCATAAAATGAAAACATAAACTTACTTGACTTAGTGCCGGATACCCGTGGTGCCATACTTCCTTTAGAACATGCATTTATAAATTAAAAATTTTAAACAGGTTTGGAAAATGCTTTTGAATCCAAACCACAGTCGAGTTTTACAACCAGGCTCTGATACCATAAAATGTAACACCCCGAACCCGGCCCATGCGTTACGATCGGATCTGACATGTCACATGAATAAAACGTGTTTAAGAACTTGTAATTCGTACTAAAATAAGTATTATTTAAAAAAACCAGTTTGAAAAAAATATTCGATAAAAATACTACTAATCTTGAGAGGTTAATTGAAGAATTAATATTCAAATTCGTGATATTTTAAAATCGTGACTTTTGAAAATAATGTCGATAATCCAAAAGGAAATCCGAGTTAAATTATTTATAAATATGTTATAAAATCCTTTCGTTAATCAACTTTGGAAAAACCATTTTTTATGATTTTAGAAAAATCCCCGTTTTAAACAATTTAAGTAAAATAATAAATACGTCCAAACATAAAGCAAATTAAAGTTTATCCCGAGGCCTTATTACAACTTTAAACCCAAAGCGATAAAAGTAATAAAAGTAAACGTAAATAGAAATCTAAAGTTCAAAAAAACACCACTTCAAGTATGGCCTCCATCGAGTCATCCATGGCCCAAGTCCACCTCACGACCATTACCGCAGGGTTAAGGAAAAGGGGTGAGTTACTAGAACTCGATGTATAATCCCCTTACCGTCATCCACTGGGCCCTGAATTCATTTAGCAATAACTTGGGCTTAAGCCCATTTACATAATCAATAAAAAATGAAGTTAATGTATGCAACCCAACCCATCCATCCATCACACCCCGACCATACCAATCACACCTGTAGGGATTAAGTCAACCCACCCCGCCGCTCACACCAATCGCTGCAGATCAAGGCCTTTTCATAATATTTGTGGCGAGCCGCCGAGTATCGCTGCATGATCAAAGCTTGCTTTCATATAGTATTTTCGTGGTCAAGCCACCGGAATCATAAGTAAACATTATAATGAATATTTTGTGGCAATGCCACCAGGCTACAGTGCTCTTCATACATTTTTCCCAACCCATGCTATATGTAACATGCAACATACATAATAAAGCATAATATCCACATATATGTACAACAATCATTAATCCAATAATTTATTACGGTGAATCGGCTCATTATAGAACTTTGTAATTTGGCTCACTAAGGCATTCTAGCAATTCGGCCCACAGGGGCATTTTTGTAAATCGGCCCATAGGGGCATTTTCATAAATCGGCCCATAGGGGCATTTTCATAATTCGGCCCATAGAGGCATTTTCGTAAATCGGCCCATAGGGGCATTTTCGTAAAGTGGCCCATAGGGGCATTTTCATAAATTTAACAATTTTAATACTGATTTTGACAAATCTATAGAAATAATGTAATTTAAGAAAATTTCTCGATTTGTGCCATATTACGATTTTTAGCCATATTAATAATAATGATCTATTTTCCAACGTGATATCTAATCATGAATCTACGGGATTTCGGTGTGAGATTACACACCTGATTACGATAAGGATTAATCCTTCTTGATCGTCGGCACCTAAATCACCATTACACTCGATTAATCCAACAAATAGGATTTTATTAATCTAAATCTAAATAAAACGATCTATTGAAACGCTTACCCTTAGTATCGTGAACGACCACGATTTGTCTATTTTCACCGGATGATGGTCCACAACCCGGTGGAAAATCTTGAACCGCCGATACCGCCCTTCGTTTGAACTTAGGAGTAGGAATTACAAATCCACTCCTTTTGTCTCCTACTATCGCTTTTCCTTTCAAATCGTTATCACTTGCCTCCATTGAAAAGATCTCGGTTAGAAAGTTCTATGATGAGAGAATGTATTTGTTTTGGAATAGGATTTGGCTTACCACTTATTCCGAAGAAACAACGAGTGGATGAAACGAGCGATTTAATCCCTATAATAACCGTTTAGTCAAATCCATCGATTCGTTTTAGCGGAATCACCACACAATAAAATATATCGAAATAAACTTTGAATAAACACCTTACCTTAATCGATGATAAACTCAACTCTAATCGATTCGACTTGTGACTAAGAATGAGTCAACAAAAACAAAATGAAAGTTTCAGCCAACCCCTCAATAACACCGATTCGGTCAAGGAAGAGAGTGTGCCCAACACCCAAAAGAAAAAGAAAAGAAAAAGGGATATAGTGTTATGTGGTTCGGCTATTGGAGAAAAAGAACAAGGATGATTCGGCCTCTATGTAAAATCGATTAAAGAAAATGAGAGAAAGGTTGAAGAATTAATGAGGAAAGAAAAAGAAGAGATGGATAAGAGAAATGTCAAGGTTTCAGCTAACACTATGAAAGTGATGAACAAAAAGAGAGACTTGTGTTTTGGCAACCAAGGAAAAGATTGGAAGAAAAAGACACCAAAATGATAAAAGAATAAAAGATGGGTAAGGCAAAGATGAAAAGAAGAAAAGAAAAAATGCTCCCAAATGGTCTCGGTTTTAGGCAAGGAAAAGAGGTACCAAATGAACAAAGAAAAGACTTTCAAAAAAGAAATCAAAAGCTCTTCAAAATGCCTAACAAAATTCGGCACACCCCTCCCCCTTACCAAAACCGATTACACCTTAACCAAAAAGATGCATGTTGACCAAAAATTCCTTCCCTTGGCAACTCCTAAAATTCGGCCAACATGTTCCCTCCCTTGCCTTTTTATTTGATTTATTTCCTTCATTTTCCCTTGTTTTCCTCCTTGCCATAATCCTTAGTCATCTTTCCATAAATAAAAAGTCTTCCTTACCTTAATTATCACCATGGCCGACACTTGGAAGAGAAACACAAAAATAAATCCCAAAATTTGCAATATATGGGATTCGAACCTCTTCCCTCCATGCTCTCCACTTGACGCCACACCACTCTACCATGTGCTCCACTTGTGCTAGCAAAGCACACTCTTATTTCCTTAAATATTGATGCCACTTGCCTTCTCTCCTTAAGGGCTTAAACACAAAAATTTTACTAAGGCCCAACTTAACCCCAAGCCTTCTTAGGACCCCTAAACATACAAAATTAACATTCTTAACTAGCCTATTGCATGATATAATGCAAAGCATAAAATTCTGAATTTCAGGATGTTACAGCAGGATTCCTCTAAGACGTATGCTTCCTGACGGCTCTTACAAGATACTTAAACTTTGTGTCATATTTAAATCTTTTCTCTCTGTTAAACTTGCTTTATTTGATAAATTGTTATGATATAACAAACAAAATTTTTTTTGAACAAATAATTTATAAAGTTCAAAGCATAAAAATTAATTCAAGATAAACTTCTTAAAAAATGTTTTGAACACTTAGAATATTTTGGACAAAATTTAAAAATGATTTTAAACTCTTGAACTTGATTGAAACAATCTTAAATCAATTGAAAAACTGCTTCCTACAAGAAGTATCGATATTTTCCAAAAAGTATTGATTCCAATATGATTTTTATTGATACCACATTTTTTATCAATACCAAAATTGCTCACTGACTTGAATAAAAAATTGAACAAAAACAATAAGTATTGATACCTTTCAAAATATATCAATACCTATTGATTTTTATAGATACCATCTTTTTATATCGATACCATTTTTGCATTATTCTTTTATGATCTTTCAAACAATGACAAAAGTATCGATACCCATTAAAAATATATTGATACCTTTTACCAGGTATTGATAAATCATCTTTGGAATCATTGTAAACTAACTTTAATGATCAATGAATCAGGTATTAAATGTTACTAGTATCGATACTCGTAGAAAATGTATCAATACTTTTTAATGCAGATGAATTTAATGATCTAGCATTTTTCATCCCAAATGACACTATTTATTTTCTCAACAACCACAATGGTTGGAATGAATTAGAGTGTATAAATATAAGCTTCTAAAGGTCCTACAACAAGAAGAAAGCATATTCAAGCAAAAAGATCAATCAAACAACCTTTGTGCCAAATATTTCCATACTTTTCTTTCATACACTTATGAGATATTGCCTCACACATAATACTTCCTCCACATAATACATACCCCGCCCCATAGTCAGATACAAACAGAATACTAGATACAATAGAATTAACAGATACCAGAGTTAATATATCAGACATGCTTGTATAACCGATATTAAACATGCATATACATAGCATATCAGACATTTCGCATTACATTACATGCATTTAAGTGTTGTTTACGACAAATTTCATACAAATAGAGTCCATACAAATACATACTGACCCCACGGAAGGCCCACAGTCATCGAGACGACATGTACGACCCTAGGTAAAAATTCTAAAATTTGGGCTCATATGCCCGTGTGGCCCACACGGTCCAAAATGGCTTGCTCGTCTAGGTCCACACGCCCAAAATGTCCTAGCCCATGTGGCCCACACATCCTGACACATGGCCCATATACTCTTGTGTGGCCCATACGGCCGAAAATGGCCTAGACACATGGCCTATCACACGCTTGTGTGTCGCACACGGCCTGTCACACTGCTTCGCACACGGCCGTGTGGCGTTGACAGGCCCCAATTTTGGCTTTCACCGTTCACTGATTTTTGAGTTGCTCGTTACACACCTGATATTTACTGATTCTGACTCAAATACGAATAACCCCAGAACCTAATTGACAATTAACACAACCAATTTCAGTAATGAATTGCAAAATCATGACTAAAAATTGAACCCAATCGAATAAAACAACCCTTCATAACACAATCACATCCTTACCAGAGCATGAACAACTACAACGCAAATTCTAAATCACTGGAGGGTCACCTACTGCCTCTTGTGCTACTCCTAAATTGCATTAGAATTAACATAACATCACTAAACTGATTTAACGCAACCGTCGTCCATCACAACTACAAATAGTGCATAAAATACTAAACTTAAATACCTTACCCTTGGATTTGAAGTCAAGGAGCCACAAACTATTGGTTCAAGAATTAACAGCCCAATCAAACAAGAATCGAAAGACCAGAAGAAAGAGAAGAAAAAAAATAAAAGCAAAGTGCCAAAATTGAAATTGGAATGTGTGGCGTGGTTTTGGGAAGGTAACAGAGGTGCCAAACGTGGATTTGTTCTCACGAAAATAAATTAAAAAAAAATAAAATGAATATTATTTTAAAATAAAGAAAGGATAAAAACAACCCATATTAACCACTTTGTTTTATTTATCTTTAAAATAAAACCTAAAAGATAAAACCTTGTATATATTTAATACTCGATTAACTTTAATTTATTTATTTATCCAAAAACAAACAAACTCATTTAAAAAAAAACAACTCCAAAATTTTGGCAGCAAGCATATTTTATTTAAAATTCGATAGGCCTAGGAACAAAAATGAATGGACTGAGACTCGAACCCAAAACTTCAAACACACACAACAATCACTTAACTACTAAAGCAGACACTTATTTTTCATGGAATTCATAAAACAAACTTTAATAGATTAGGGCGTTACAACTCTACCCCCTAAAAGAAATTTCGACCTTGAAATTTACCTGATTCAAAAAGATGCGAATATTGCTCACGAATTGAGTCCTCAGGTTCCCACATGGCTTCCTCAGTGCCACGATTCTGCCACAGAACCTTAACTAATGGAATAGGTTTCCTCCTTAAGACCTTAACGTCTCAATCCAGAATTTGAATCGGCTCCTCCTCAAATGTCAAATCTGGTCTAACCTCAATCTCCTTAATAAAAACAACAGGCTGATACCGCCTCAACATAGAGACGTGAAATACATCATGGATACGGTCTAACTCTAGAGGTAGCTCTAACTGATAAGCAATTGGTCCCACATGTTTCAAAATCTGATACGGCCCAATGAACCTAGGGCTCAACTTGCCCTTACATCCAAACCGATGAACCTTCTTCCATGGCGATACCTTGAGGAATACATAATCCCCCACAGAATACTCGATGTCCCTCCTTTTCAGATCTGTATTAAACTTCTGTCTATCAGAAGTTGCCTTAAGACGATCCTGAATCAGTCTAACTTTATTCTTAGTCTCAGAAATTAACTCAAGACCCAAAACTCGTCGTTCACCCAACTCAGTCCAACACAATGGAGTACGACACTTACGACTATAAAGAGCCTCGTAAGGTTCCATCTGAATACTGGACTGAAAGCTTTTATTGTAGGCGAACTC
The DNA here is from genome assembly GCA_025698515.1 of Gossypium sturtianum. Classification (NCBI taxonomy): domain Eukaryota; kingdom Viridiplantae; phylum Streptophyta; class Magnoliopsida; order Malvales; family Malvaceae; genus Gossypium; species Gossypium sturtianum. The sequence goes on from CM046952.1 coordinate 36,324,264, forward strand.
GGCTAATGGTAGAAAATCCTTCCAACTACCTCGAAAATCAATCACACAACTATGAAGCATATCCTCCAGTATCTGAATCACCCTCTCAGATTGATAATTCGTCTGGGGATGGAACGCAATACTAAAGTCCAACCTCGAGCCCAATGCCTCATGAAGTTTTCTCTAAAATCAAAAAGTGAAGCAAGGATCTCAATAAAAAATAATTGAGACCGGTACCCCATGAAGTCTCACGATCTCTAAAATATACAACTTAGCCAACTTCTGAAGAGAATAATCTATCCGAATAGGAATTAAGTGGGCAAACTTGGTCAACCTATCTGCGATGACCCATACATAATCCTTCTTAGTAGGTGCTAGGGGCAACCCACTAATGAAGTCCATAGTCACGGGTTCCCATTTCCATAAAGGAATCTTAACGGGTTGAAGCAAACCCGAAGGCAACTGATGCTCAGCCTTAACTTTCTTGTAACACCCCAAACTCGGACAGGACACCACGTCCGAATCTGGTATGTTACGGGGAAAAACGTTTTTGAGTGATCAGATTTTTCGTTTAAAAGTGGGGTGAAAACATAGTGAATTTGAGGAAAATTGGAGTAGGCTTGTTTGATTAGATTTTGAAAACTTATCCAAAGTATATAGTTAAAAACGAGTTGGTTTCATTTAGTAATTCAAATAGTTTCTTAGTGCTATTTTAAAACATTTTTGACTTAGTAGAAAATCGAGTTTGATTTGAAAATCATTTGAGTTTACTTTATAACAAAACATAGTGAGATACCCGATGGTATAGTTTAAAACACATTGCGTTATAGTTTTGAAAACATTATCCTTCCAAATTTTTAGTAAAATTTCATACCAAGTTATTTGTTAAGCAGGTTAAGAATCTAATTAAACCATAACCATCATAAAACATAAATCAAAGGCCTTTTACAAATCCAAACTAAAACCCAACTAAAAGTAAATAAGTTAAAGTACCCAAATTGCATAGTCTGAGCAAAACTTTTATTAAAGCATGGCATGTGCACCCGAGTCCATCCTGGCTCCTTGTCCGCGTCTACGAGTCACCCAAATATCAAAGGAGAGGGTGAGTCGAATGACTCGATGTATAAATCCGCTCCGATAACACAACATGCTAACACACATCATACTTAGCAACATAATTAATGCAACCCGATCCTAACCATCCGTATCGCCTTTTCTACCCCGTGGTACCAAACCACTGGTGGTGCCAAACCACTTGGTGACATATAGTCACAATGTGTTACCAAAACAACGGTGTCCCAAAGACACAATATCCATCAATGTGGTGCCAAACCACCGGTGTCCCAAAGACACGTTTGTGCTACCAAAGCACTTTGGTGACCAAAGTCACAAATCCAATGATGGGGCCAACCCATCGTGTGATACCCAATCACTAGCGACGATCCGTATCTCAAGTGGGGCCAACCCACGGTGGTGTTAACCACGAGGACGAGTCGCAATGAGGTGCCCAACCTCGGTGTCCCAAAGACACAAATGTGGTACCAAACCACCGGTGGCCGTAGTCACAATAATCGAATGATGGGGCCAACCCATCGTGTGATACCCAATCACTAGCGAGCGATCCCATATCTCATGTGGGGCCAACCCACGGTGGTGTTAACCACGGGGGCGAGTCGCAATGAGGTGCCAAACCTGCGGAGGTGCCAAACCTCTGGTGACCCAAAGTCACAAAGTGTGTTACCAAAACACTGGTGCTCGTCGGCACAAAATATCACCGCTCCCTCCACTCATATCACCCATCAACATACCATACTCATGTAATCATGCATATCATACAAATCATGCATATCATGCTAATATGCTAACCTCATATCCCATGTCACATATATCCATAGCCATGGTATCATATAGATCATTAGTAAACTCATAACAATAATATCTTGACTTACAGAGTCCAAGATCATACCCATTAGGGTATCATATCAATCATCAACTGTTTTTCATTAATTATCACACGGGTTATCAATCATATTACTAAGCGGAAGTGTGTTAGTTTACACACCTAATGTCTGAGTCTAGAAATCGACAAAAGCGATCTAAGTCCCTTGATTAACTTGCTCCTAGAATCGGTCAAACATAGGGGGTTAGTACATATAAACCATTCAGCCAACATCATTTAGACCAAAAGGGTTTGTCGAATCACCCTTACCTTGCTATTGGTTTGATTTCTTATCAAACCCGAACCACAGTAGTTCTCTTTCCAACAATCGGCCAACCCCTAAAAGAGAACAGTTAAACCTTAATAACCTTGACTTAATCGAAACCAAAAGATTGAACGATCAATGCTAATACCAATCACTTACCACAACCACTACTTACCAATCGATCGAGTTCTTGTGAGAAGGCTTTGTTGACTGCTTGAATCCCGAATGCCCTATCAAGCATTAAGTTCCAAAATAAGAGGTTAACTCCTTTCATCATCCAAAATCGACATAGCACTAGAGAGAAAAAGGAATGGCCATTCGGCCAAAAACTTACCAACACCCAAAATTCGGCCAAAAGGGGACTTCTAGGAGAGAAAATGGATTCGGCTAACACCTTTAACAGGGAGAAGGATTCGGCCACAGTGTTTTAACACACACCCCCAAATTCGGTTTTAGAGAAAGGATATAAAGAAAATGTTGATGAAAGTCTAGGTTCGCACAAAAGAAATAAGAAGAACAATTGGAGAAATCGGCTAAGGGTTTTTGGAAAGAAGAAACAAAAGATGGATAGAGGGTAGAAACTTTCGGTTTCGAACAAGAAAAGAAAAGATGAAGGTGCTTGAGAAGGTGAGTGTTTCGGCTACAAGAGGTTAAGAGAAGAAAAGAGAGGAAGGTGGGATGCTAGATTCGGCTTAGCTCAAATGAAGAAGAAGAAGAATGTAGGGGAAATGGTTCGGCTAATAAAAATAAAAGAAGAGATGCAACCCGAAGATGTGCCTTCAAAATGACATTCGGCCACCCAATTCAAAAGGAAAAATAATTTCGGCAAGATGAGAGCTTGACTTTCTGTTTCAAAAGGAAGAAAAACAAAAGAAACACTCTTGAAAATTCGGCTAAAACTGACAAAATGAGAGCTTTCTTTGTTTACCAAAGCTTGACCGAAAATGTACCAAAATGCAAGAGTACATTCGGCCTCCCCTAACCCACACTATGCCGTCCACTCCCCAACACACACCCCAACAAATTCGGCCAAATCCCCCATGCACTCACATCCTCACGTTCCAACAACAAGACCAAGTCTTTCTCCTAAAGTTCCTCTCCACCACACGTTTGAATGTGAAGACTTGGTCCAAGTAGAATCCAAATTGCTCTCAACCTCTTCCTCCATGCCGTCCAAAATGAGCCAAAAAAATGGGGACTCTGCATTTCGAACACTAGACCTCCACCACATGTAGATGACGCCACACCAAGCTCCCCATGTAGCATGCTTGCCACCTTGCCAGACTCACTTTTTGTGCAACAAAACAACAAGTAAAATTCTTAAACCCCACTTCCTCGGCTCCTTCACTTAACACCCAAAAACCAAAATTTTCCCATTCACTCGGGCATACTCCTAGACTACAATTAAGCCCCGATACAACACAAACAACAACACAAACACACCAAACACATGCAATATCATGCAACAACAAAATAGCCCCTAACCCGGATATTACGGTTCTACCCCCTTAAAAAATAATTTAGACCTCGAAATTACACGATCGAAGAGAGTTGCGGGTATTGTTGTCTTATCATATCCTCGGGTTCCCACGTAGCTTCTTCTACGCCATGATTCCGCCAAAGTACCTTAACTAAAGGCACAGACTTCTTACGCGAGAACCTTCACATCTCGATCAAGAATGCGCACAGTTCCTCCTCCATGGTCAAATCTGGATTTACCTCGATCTCTTCCACTGCTACCACATGCGACGGATCTGAATGATACCTCCGAAGCATCGAAACGTGGAATACGTCGTGAATCTGACTAAGCTCTTCTGGCAACTCAAGCTGATACGCCACTGGTCCAACTCGTCTCAGAACCTTATACGGCCCAATGAACCTCGGACTTAGCTTGCCTTTCTTCCCGAATCTCAACACCTTTTTCCAAGGTGAGACCTTCAGGAAAACTCGATCCCCCACAGCGAACTCTATATCTCTTCGCTTAAGATCGGCATAAGACTTCTGCCGGTCCGAAGCTTCCTTCAATCAAGACTGAATCAACTTAACCTTGTCTTCGGTCTCGACCAACCAACTCGGGTCCCAACAAGCGGCGTTCACCTAACTCCGTCCAACACGTAGGTGGCGACATTTCCTACCATACAACGCCTCATACGGTGCCATCTTGATGCTCGCTTGGTAGCGTTGTTGTAGGCAAACTCGATTAATGGTAGAAACTCCTCCCAACTACCTCTGAAATCCAAGATACAACCTCTCGGCATATCCTCTAAGACTGAATGACCCTTTACGATTGACCGTCGATTTGCGGGTGAAAAGCCGTCTTTGAAATCCAAGCGAGTGCCCGAGCTTGATGCAATGCTTTCCGGAACCTTGACGTAAACACGGGATCCCTATCCGAGATTATTGAAACGGCACACCGTGCAACCTCACTATCTCTGACACATACAGCTTCGCTAGCTTCTGAAGCGAATAATCAACCCTCACCGGAATGAAGTGAGCTGATTTAGTCGGTCGATCCACCACTACCCAAAGCTGAATCTTTCTTGCTTGGCGTAGCGGTAACCCACCTTGACAAAATCCATGGTTATCCTTTCCCACTTCCATCGAGGAATCTTCACAGTGTAGCAAACCCGACGCGGCAATCGATGCTCACCTTGACACGTTGACAAGTCGGACACTTCCCAACAAACTCATCACCTCTTTCTTCAAGCCAGGCCACCAAAGCGCTCTCTAAGATCCCTATACATCTTGCTACCTCCGGGATGCATAGCATAAGGATCTATGTGCGTCTGAAGAATCTTTTGCCTTAGCTCAACATCTTTAGGCATACAAGCTTTACCTTGAAAACACAGAACCCCATCACGGACAAGTTTGTAACCCTCCAAACCACCATCCTGCACTTGCAACCTTGGCGCACTCAGAACCTCATCCAATAAGCTGTTTCTCTACGATCGCTCAACCCGTAGAAGCAACTTGCAACTCTGCGGAATACTCCCATCGCCATACAAACTCAAGTGGGCAAACAAAGCTCTTAAGTCCGAAACAACCTTGCGGCTCAGCGCGTCGACCACCACGTTAGCCTTGCCGGATGATACTCAATCGAGCGATCGTAATCTTTCGACAACTCAACCCATCTGCGCGCCTCAAATTCAAATCCTTACGAGTCGGAAGATACTTTGAACTCTTGTGATCTGTGTAGACTATCGATCTTTCTCCATACAAGTAGTGCCTCCAAATCTTTAAAGCGAAGACTACACGGCTAGCTCCAAATCGTGCGTCGGATAGTTGACCTCATGTGGTCTCGGTTGCGAGAAGCGTGAGGCCACAACCTTACCTTCTTGCATCAGCACACAACCCAAGCCCGTATGTGATGCGTCGCAAAAGACATGTATTCCTTACCCGGCCTCGAGTTGAATCAAAACCGGAGCCTCGGTCAAAATCTTCTTTAACTTATCGAAGCTTTCTGCTTGTTTCTCGGTCCATACAAACGGAACTTCTTTCCTCAACAACTTGGTCATCAAGCGCGCTATCAACGAAAAACCCTCAACAAACCTTCGGTAGTATCCGTAAACCAGAAAACTCGAATCTCGACTCACGACTTAGCGGCTTCCAATCCAAAACTACCTCAATCTTACGAGGATCTACTCGAATCCCCTCGGCCGACACTACATGACCCAAGAAAGTCACTTCCTAAGCGAACTCACACTTACCGAACTTAGCATAGAAATTTGCTCTTCCTCAAAATCGCAACACCACTGCAAATGCTTATCATGCTCTTCCTCGTCGCCAGAGTACACCAAGATGTCGTCTATGAAAACCACGATGGCCGATCCGGATCTTTTTGAAACACCCTATTCATCATATCCATAAACGCTTGCTGCCGGTGCGTTAGTCAACGAGACGGCATTACGAGTAAATTCGTAGTGCCCATACCGAGTCCGAAGCGCTATTTTATGGATATCGGCCTCCTTAACTCTTAGCGGTGATACCCGACCTCAAGTCGATCTTTGAAAATACCGCGGCACCCTTCAAATGTGATCAAACAAGTCATCTATCCGTGGCAGCGGATACTTGTTTTTAATCGTCGACTTATTCAAGCGGCGGTAGTCTATACACATCCGCATCGTGCCATCTTTCTTCTTGACAAAAGTACCGGCGCACTTACGGCGAAACACTAGGCCTAATAAAACCTCGATCCAATAACTCCTGGATCTCGAGCCTTAAGCTCCACCAATTCCTTTGGCGCCATCCTATACGGAGCAATAGACAACGGCGCGCGATTTGGGTAATAGATCTATCCCGAACTCTACCTCGCGATCTGGCGGCAAACCGGAAGCTCCTCGGGAAACACATCAACAAATTCCTTAACGATGCGAACCTTCTCCACAATGGACTCTTTAGCCTCCAAGGCATACACATGAACTACATATGCTTCACGACCCTTCGACCATCTTCTCGCTTTGAGCGGATACCACATTTGATAAGTAATCCCTCCTATTACCTATCATAGCCACCTCATCACCCTCAACCGTCTTAAGAACCATGCGCTTGGCGCGCAATCCAACCTCGCACTGGTACTTGACCAACCAGGTCCATCCCAAGAATCGGTCGAACTCCCCAAGCGGCGGTTCCATCGGATCGGCACAAAAACACTACCCCTTGGAGTTCTAGGGGTACCTCTCTAAACAGTTTATCTACTACTACTGAGTGACCTAGAGGGCTAATCACGGTCATCCGCCTAGAAGATATCTCGAGTCTAAATCCATGGTCTCTACTATACTCACGGCAACATAAGAGTGCGTTGAACCCACATCAATCAAAGCGATATAAGGAGAACCAAAAATAAAAAGCGTACGGGTTATGGCGTCCGGTGCGTCGCCTCTCCTCGGCGCCTCGCGGCATACACTAATCCAGTATGCGGCATCGAGAACTACCCGCACCTCTGCCCAGTGCTCCACGGCCCCGACCAGAACCATTACCACCTCTGCCATTACCACGGCCCCTCTGCGGTGACGGTCTATTACCTCTGAGCCCGATTACGGCCACGACTCTCGGGCAATCACAGCCAACCTACGCGGACCAGTCCCTCACACGGTGTTCCAGAGAACCACACTCAAAGCAACCCTTTCCTCTAGTCCAGCAACCACCCCAATGAGATTTCCCATCACCGATTACAACTGCGGCGGTCCACGCCTGCGCGACAACAAACCTAGCGGGCCGATTCGGTCCACTCGGTCTAGCTCTCTTCTGCGGATTACCCGGCGATCCGAAGACCCAAAGCTCCTCTTATGCCTATTTACGTCCATGCCTGTCTCGCGACTCCTTAACACCCTCGGCTACCTTAGCCTTCTCAACTAGGACAGACAAACTCGCGCTCTGGCGAGGAGCAATCGCGACCTCAACTCGTCTCGCACCATCCTCGAAACGAACACACCTCTCATGCTCGGTGGCCACAATGCCCACGGCATACCTACTCGGCCGGGAACTCGGCCTCGTGCTCGAAAAACAGTTTACTCCACTGAACAAGCCTCGAAATGCCTTCCATTGAGTCAATATAACTAGCTCCGATGTATTTCTTTTGATATGCGACCACGAAATAATCCCATGTCGGATCCTCTGCGCGCCACACTTTGTCTCGAACCGTGAGCCACCAGCGATATGACTCATCCCGAAGAAGCGATACAATGCCCTTGACTTCTCTTGGCCATTAAGTCCGGATCATCCATGATCCGCTCGGTTGCCTCTAGCGGTATTCGCGATCTTTGGAGCGACACCAGATACACCTCGAAAGAATTCGGCCCCATTTGCCCGAAGTCGCTCGAATCGCGATTTCCTAACTCTGCACCACCACCTACACCAGCTACTCTTTCCAACACTCGCGGCATCGCTGTGACAACTGCGTCATCCGGTCGATCTTGGAACTCACCACCTCCGGTGGTGGCGAAACGTATCTCATTTTACGAACCACGACCAGGATCCTACGGGCTCAGAAACTATCATCCTACCCTACCTCTACCACGAGTATTACGACCACATCCGCCTCGAGTGCTCATGACTAATCTTTCTACGTATCTGATTTAAGAGTTTCATGCATCAGCATATATTCCACTATTTTAAGGCAAATCTTATGAATATTTAAGGAGATTTGTTCTCGCGAGTTCACGAGAATCCTATCGCTTTTCAATCTCTAAAGTAGTATACTATTGCTATTCATCCAATCATATCACATCCAATCAATTCACAAGCAATAGTAAGGGTACTTACAGGCGAACTGGCCCAGTGCAGGAGACTCGGTGCCATGCCTTTCAAACCATACAAACACTTAAAATAAACTCTTAAAAACTTTTTGGGCCTCGGCCCCACAGTAGAAACCTTTGAACTTGGCTCACGATACCACAATTGTAACACCCCAAACTCGGACGGGACACCACGTCCGAATCCGGTATGTTCTGGAAAACGCGTTTTTGAGTGATCGATTTTTCGTTTAAAGCGGGGTGAAAACATAGTGAATTTGAGGAAAATTGGAGTAGGCTTGTTTGATTAGATTTTGAAAACTTATCCAAAGTATATAGTTAAAAGCGAGTTGGTTTCATTTAGTAATTCAAATAGTTTCTTAGTGCTATTTTAAAACATTTTTGACTTAGTAGAAAATCGAGTTTGATTTGAAAATCATTTGAGTTTACTTTATAACAAAACATAGTGAGATACCCGATGGTATAGTTTAAAACACATTGCGTTATAGTTTTGAAAACATTATCCTTCCAAATTTTTAGTAAAATTTCATACCAAGTTATTTGTTAAGCGGTTAAGAATCTAATTAAACCATAACCATCATAAAACATAAATCAAAGGCCTTTTACAAATCCAAACTAAAACCCAACTAAAAGTAAATAAGTTAAAGTACCCAAATTGCATAGTCTGAGCAAAACTTTTATTAAAGCATGGCATGTGCACCCGAGTCCATCCTTAGCTCCTTGTCGCGTCTCACGAGTCACCCGAAATATCAAAGGAGAGGGTGAGTCGAATGACTCGATGTATAAATCCCGCTCCCGATAACACAACATGCTAACACACATCATACTTAGCAACATAATTAATGCAACCCGATCCTAACCATCCGTATCGCCTTTTCTACCCGTGTGGTACCAAACCACTTGGTGGTGCCAAACCACTGGTGACATATAGTCACAATGTGTTACCAAAACACTTGGTGTCCCAAAGACACAATATCCATCAATGTGGTGCCAAACCACTTTGGTGTCCCAAAGACACGTTTGTGCTACCAAAGCAATCGTGACCAAAGTCACAAATCCAATGATGGGGCCAACCCATCGTGTGATACCCAATCACTAGCGAGCGATCCGTATCTCAAGTGGGGCCAACCCACGGTGGTGTTAACCACGGGGACGAGTCGCAATGAGGTGCCCAACCTCCGGTGTCCCAAAGACACAAATGTGGTACCAAACCACGGTGACCGTAGTCACAATAATCGAATGATGGGGCCAACCCATCGTGTGATACCCAATCACTAGCGACGATCCCATATCTCATGTGGGGCCAACCCACGGTGGTGTTAACCACGAGGGGACGAATCGCAATGAGGTGCCAAACCTCCGAGGTGCCAAACCTCACGTGACCCAAAGTCACAAAGTGTGTTACCAAAACACTTGGTGCTCGTCGGCACAAAATATCACCGCTCCCTCCACTCATATCACCCATCAACATACCATACTCATGTAATCATGCATATCATACAAATCATGCATATCATGCTAATATGCCTAACCTCATATCCCATGTAACATATATCCATAGCCATGGTATCATATAGATCATTAGTAAACTCATAACAATAATAATCTTGACTTACCCGAGTCAAGATCATACCCATTAGGGTATCATATCAATCATCAACTGTTTCATTAATTATCACACACGGTTATCAATCATATTACTAAGCGGAAGTGTGTTAGTTTACACACACAGTAATACGAGTCTAGAAATCGACAAAAGCGATCTAAGTCCCTTGATTAACTTGCTCCTAGAATCGGTCAAACATAGGGGTTAGTACATATAAACCATTCGGCCAACATCATTTAGACCAAAAGGGTTTGTCGAATCACCCTTACCTTGCTATTGGTTTGATTTCTTATCAAACCCGAACCTGATAGTTCTCTTTCCAACAATCGGCCAACCTAAAAGAAAACATTAAACCTTAATAACCTTGACTTAATCGAAACCAAAAGATTGAACGATCAATGCTAATACCAATCACTTACCACAACCACTACTTACCAATCGATCGAGTTCTTGTGAGAAGGCTTTGTTGACTGCTTGAATCCCGAATGCCCTATCAAGCATTAAGTTCCAAAATAAGAGGTTAACTCCTTTCATCATCCAAAATCGACATAGCACTAGAGAGAAAAAGGAATGGCCATTCGGCCAAAAACTTACCAACACCCAAAATTCGGCCAAAAGGGGACTTCTAGGAGAGAAAATGGATTCGGCTAACACCTTTAACAGGGAGAAGGATTCGGCCACAGTGTTTTAACACACACCCCCAAATTCGGTTTCGAGAGAAAGGATATAAAGAAAATGTTGATGAAAGTCTAGGTTCGGCACAAAAGAAATAAGAAGAACAATTGGAGAAATCACTAAGGGTTTTGGAAAGAAGAAACAAAAGATGGATAGAGGTAGAAACTTTCTGGTTTGAACAAGAAAAGAAAAGATGAAGGTGCTTGAGAAGGTGAGTGTTTCTACTACAAGAGGTTAAGAGAAGAAAAGAGAGGAAGGTGGGATGCTAGATTCGGCTTAGCTCAAATGAAGAAGAAGAAGAAGAATGTAGGGGAAATGGTTCGGCTAATAAAAATAAAAGAAGAGATGCAACTTAGAAGATATGCCTTCAAAATGACATTCGCCACCCAATTCAAAAGGCAAAATAATTTCGGCAAGATGAGAGCTTGACTTTCTGTTTCAAAAGGAAGAAAAACAAAGAAACACTCTTGAAAATTCGGCTAAAGCTCGACAAAATGAGAGCTTTCTTTGTTTACCAAAGCTTGACCGAAATGTACCAAAATGCAAGAGTACATTCGGCCTCCCCCCTAACCCACACTATGCCGTCCACTCCCCCAACACACACCCCAACAAATTCGGCCAAATCCCCCCATGCACTCACATCCTCACGTTCCAACAACAAGACCAAGTCTTTCTCCTAAAGTTCCTCTCCACCACACGTTTGAATGTGAAGACTTGGTCCAAGTAGAATCCAAATTGCTCTCAACCTCTTCCTCCATGCCGTCCAAAATGAGCCAAAAAAATGGAGACTCTGCAGCTCGAACACTAGACCTCCACCACATGTAGATGACGCCACACCAAGCTCCCCATGTAACGCATGCTTGCCACCTTGCCAGCTCACTTTTTTGTGCAACAAAACAACAAGTAAAATTCTTAAACCCCAGCTTCCTCAGCTCCCTTCACTTAACACCCAAAAACCAAAATTTTCCCATTCACTCAGGCATACTCCTAGACTACAATTAAGCCCCGATACAACACAAACAACAACACAGCACACCAAACACATGCAATATCATGCAACAACAAAATAGCCCCTAACCCGGGATATTACATTTCTGGCATGTCAGACAATGAGAAACAAAATCTGTCACCTCCCATTTTAAACTAGGCCACCAGTACAGTTCGTGAAGGTCCCGATACATCTTATTTCCACCAAGGTGTATAGCATAAGGGCTACTATGTGCTTCCCTCAAAATAGACTGCCTTAAAGTAGGACCACTGGGTACACAAACTCATCCTCGAAAACACAAAAGCCCATCACTATTTAGCCTAAGATGTACTACCATTCTCTACCTGATGGAAACGCAGAACCATAAAATCATCCCCCAACTACTTATCCCGAATCTGGTCATTCCAAGTCGGCTTAACTCGTAACTCGACTAAAGACTTCCATCATTAAACAGACTTAAGCAAGCAAACATCGCTATCAAATCAAACATAGCTATACGATTAAGAGAGTCAGCCACCACATTGGCCTCACCGGGATGATACTCAATAGTGCAGTCGTAATCCTTAACCATTTCAATCCATCTACGCAGCCTAAGGTTCAACTCCTTTTGGGTAAGGAGATACTTAAGGCTGTTGTGATCGATGTAGATGATACACCTTTCACTATACAAGTAGTGCCTCTAGATCTTTAAGGTAAAGACAATTGCAACTAACTCAAGATCGTGTGTTGGATAATTCCCCTCGTGTAACTTAAGCTGTCGGGATGCATAAGCCACAACCTAATTGTCTTGCATCAGTACACAACCCAAACTGACATGAGACACTTCACTATATACCACGAACTCCTTACTAGATTTTGGCTAATCAGAAAAGGAGCCTGAGTAAAAACAGATTTGATCTTCTCAAAGCTCGATTGCTGCTCATCAGTCCAGATAAAAGGGGTGTTCTTGTACAATAGCTTAGTCAGAGGAGCTACAATTAACAAAAATCTCTTGACAAATCTCCAATAATAGCCCACAAGACCCAAAAACCTATGGATTTCAGAAATATTCCTAGGCTATTTCCAATCAAGCACCGCCTCAGTCTTTCTCGGGTCAACTCGGATCCCCTCTGCAGAAACCACATGCCTCAGAAAATTTACTTCCCTTAACCAGAATTCACACTTTCTCAACTTAGTGTAGAGTTGTTTCTCTTGAAGTATCTGAAGGACTACTTTAAGATGCCTATCATGATCATTTTGGTCTTAGAGTATGCCAGAATGTTATTGATGAAGACCACGATGAACTGATCCAAATACGGCTAGAAAACCTAACTCATCAGATCTATGAATGCAGTCGGAGCATTCATCAAACCAAAGGGCATGATTAGGAACTCGTAGTACCCATAGAGAGTCCTAAAAGTAGTCTTGTGAACATCAACTTCCTTAACCTTAAGTTGATGATACCCAGAAGGGAAAACTATTTTAGAAAACACAGAAGCCCCATGAAACTGATCAAATAGGTCGTCGGTCCTCGGAAGTGGGTACTTATTCTTCAATATTATCTTATTCAACTGTCAGTAGTTGATGCACATTCTCATGGTACCATCCTTTTTCTTTACAAACAAAATCAGTGCCCCCCATGGAGACACACTAGGGTGGATGAATCCACGATCCAAGAGCTCCTGAAGCTAAGCCTTTAGCTCTATAAGCTCCCTCGGTGCCATACGGTAAGGAGCGATGGACACTAGAGCTGTATCCGGTAGAAGCTCAATACCAAACTCAACTTCCCGATTCGGAGGTAAACCCAATAACTCCTTGGGGTAAACATCCAAAAATTTCTTAACCATTCAGATGTTCCCAAAGAAGAGTCCACGAAAGCTGAATCAGATACAAAAGCCAAATACGCTTCACATCCCTTCCGAACCAATTTTTCAGCCACAAGAGCGGAGATCAAATTGGATAAGTAATCCCAACGTTCACCGATCATAATCACTTCCACATCACTCTCAGATCTCAGAGCTACCCTCTTAGAAGCATAATCCAAGCTGACTCGATGCTTTACATGTAACACCCCAAACCCGGCCTAGACGTTATGGTCAAATTTGGCGTGTCACATTGAAGTGTCTTTCAAAAATTAGAATTGTTGGTAAAAAATCGTTTCTAAATTTAAAACCCCTTTATTATTATTTAACGAATCATCTAGTCAACACGTTTGTCTTATTATCTGCTATTGTTATAATAGGTTGATTTAAAATCGCAGAAGCTTTTGGAAAAGTTTAATGTTTAACTTTCATGTCTTGGAAAACAGTAATTATTTAAAAATTTGCCTTCTCCTAAACTAGCAGTTTAAAGTAAATAAACAAAGCCCAATTAAAAATTTAAACAAACATAAATGGCCTTATTACAAAAACGAAACCCAACATAAACTTTAAATTTAAGAAAAAGTAAGTGTAAAACGAATGCAGTTGTGTGGCCACCTCCGAGCCCCTCACAGCACCAAACCTCCTATGGTTGAGGATTACCTGTACAGTTAAACAGAGGGGTGAGTTTACGAAAACTCAGTGTGTAATCCCCTAACAAGCAAACAGTCAATTAAACAGTAGATAAATGCAATTTGGGCCTGATCCCGTTACAATAACTAGATCCCAGATTCGGTGTGGGCCTAAGCCCTTTCCTCGTAATAATAAATGATTGGGCTTGAGCCCAAAGACAATGGCGATGTCGTAGGGCATTTGCCCGGTTTGATATTAGTATCGGTGGGGCCTTGGCCCATAATAATGAATAGATATCGGTCATGCAGTGAATAGTATGTAATATCATTAATCGATGCGATAACGATGCAAAGATCATTAATCAGTGCAAATATGCAGTCAGAAATCCTACCCAATCCAGCCTCTACACACCACTCCGTCCCCGCCAAACACACCATGTGGGGATAAAATCAACCCATCCAGCCAGACACACCAAGATTAGCACCGGTTGCGGCACTAAAGCGATATTGCAACAAAGCTGCCAGTGAAATAAACGGCATATAGCCATCGGTGAGGTCCACAATGCGTCTTGGGCGACCCGTGCAACCTTATCGATGACAATGACACTTCCTCCAAATATAACAACCCATCCCCATGCAATATGTCGTGACATAATATCATACGTGTATGCAAAATGTCATGCTCAATCATAGTCATACATATCATAGAGCAAATCACATACATAACATAAGGCCATAATGATCATTTCATCTCTAGGGGGTATAATAAATCATTTTACCCTATGGGGGTATTTCATCATTTTATCCTATGGGGGTATTTCGATCATTTTACCCTATGGGGGTATTTCAGTCATTTTACCCTATAGTGGTATTTCGGTCATTTTACCTATGGGGGTATTTCGGTCATTTTACCCTATGGGGGTATTTCAGTCATTTTACCCTATGGGGGTATTTCGGTCATTTTACCCTACGGGGGTATTTTGGTCATTTTACCTACTTTGGGGTCTCGGTGCAGATATTGACCTCACGAAAGGTCTGCAGTCGCCTCGAGCGACTTCGGTAACTAAATGATCATAACAGTGTAAATGGGCCCAAGGCCCATCACTCGGCCCAAGTGGGCCCACACGCTCATGCAGCCCGTTCAGCCAAGATTTTGCCACGACTATGAGACCTACATAGCCCAGTCCAGTATTTACCACAAATCGTGGATTTCATCCGTGTAGGGCCCACGAGCCCATTGGGCCCACACGGCCAATTTCGGCCCAACGTGGCCCAATACGGCCTAAGCCCATAAAAATACTCATCGAGGCCTCTACAGTCACACGCTCGTGATTCATAAGCTCAGTTTGACCACACGAGCGTTCGTACACTCATGTGACCTCAAAGCCCAATATTTTGGCTTTCGGCTTTTGCCGTTGTACAGTCAAACAGTGTGAATACACACCTGTTTACAGAACCGCTCCAAGTTCCACGAGCACCCAACCTAGATTCAAACATGACCCAATGTCAGTCCTTTAATCGTTAGGGTAAAACATCCCTTTAATTGACACTTAATCCAAAAACACCATCCTTACCTTGCTTGAATGAGGCGACTTTAGTCCTCCAAGACCGCTAACCAAAAGTGATTACACGCTTTTATTGATTATCTGTACCACAAACACTGATCTCATTAACCAAGGTAGGCCATGTAAGTGGCCTCAATCCACAATGATATCCTACAAAACATAATCAGTATACGACCTAAACTCCAAAAGTGGGGTAACGTATTACCTTGATTGAACGTTGAGAAATAGGGTTGCGACTACTTCAAAACCATTTACACTCACCACTCCTCGAGGAAAACCCTAGAATCACAACGAGCAACACATCGTGAAGAATGAAGCAACAGTCGGTAATCAAAAGATGAATAAGAGGGTATTCAGTTTCAAGAAAAAGAATAAAAGAGAACAGGTTTAATCTCAAAGTGAGGAGTATAAACGCTTACCGGTAATCAGAAACACTTGCAGCACAGGAGCAGCAAGAAGTAGCAAAGAGAAAGCGGCACAAAGAGTGATAAACAAAAGGTGATATTCGACCAAACTAGAAGGTAAAGGGAGAAATATTCTGAAAAGGTAACCCGATTGGAAGGCAAGGGATATTCGGCCAAAAGAGAGTACAGCTTGAGGAAGAAAAAAAGGGAGAAAAGAAAAGGAAGAGTTGCTCACAAAAATTGACCTATTGACCTAAAAGAAAGGAATGAATGAATCAAAAGCCTATGAATGGAAGGGAAGAAAAGTGAATTCGGCAGATGAGAAAAAGAAAAATGCAACAAGGAAAAGTGAGCAGAGAAAAATGCCAAAAAGACCCTACCACATTCGGCCAAAGAGAGAAAAAAAACCCAAATGAGCAGTATACCTTTCTTGGCTGAATTCTTGAGTGCCAGAGTCCAAATTCGGCACAAACTCCCTCCCCTCTCATCTCCTTGATTTTCTCCTAACATCCCTCCTCAAACCTCTCCAAGACCAGTTCAAACTCCATTCAAATTCTATTTAAACTCCCCTTAGCTGTGTTTCAGTCCAATTCCACTACCTACACAGCTCAAGCAACAAAATAAATACTCCATTGTGCAACCCAGGACTTGAACCTCAGACCTCACAGTTACACAACACGCCACTTCGCCACTAGACCACAAGCTCTTTTTGTGTCATAAAACCAGCACTATTATTGATAAGGCCTATATGCCAGTGCCAAGATTCATTTAAGAGCAAAACAAAAATTCTGCAAAAGCCAAGACTTGAACCCAGGCTTCTCAAACACTCCCATACACACCCAAATCACTTAGCCATTAAAGCAAACAAGCAATTTCTGTCACTTTCTTGCACAACTAAATATTTATGTGCAGTCTCCTAACTGTTCCCTTGTTCAAAACCTATTTCTTCTAGGCCCAAAATTCGGGGCGTTACATCACAAGCCAGTTCATTCCCAGAATCAAATCAAATTCTCCGAACGATAGCTCCATCATCTTAGCTGGAAACACAACCCCTTGTACCTCCAACGGTACATTCCTATATAGCTTACTCACCCGAACAGATTGACCCAATAGACTAAGTACGAAAATCTCATCAGAAGTTCTCTCAACAGGAATCCCAAGGTTTATAGAAATAGAACTAGGTTCATATGAATATGTTGACCTTATGTCTATCAATGCAAAATAAGGGGCATCAAAAATAAAAAATGTACCTGTAATCACATCAGCAACGCCTCTGTCCTCACGACATCTAGCAGCATAAACCAATACAGGTTTCCTCACCTCAGTCTGATTAGCACCTCTGCTTGGTGCTCTCTGTCCTCTACCCATACCATTACCACCCTTAGTCAGACAATGGCCCCTAGGCGGCTGCTGAACTGCCCTCTGAGGCTGAACGAAACCTAAAGCTAGAGCTTGTATCTAATTAGAATGCTATGGGCAATATCTGATACGGTGTTCTATCGACCCACATTGCAAACACGCTCTCAACCTCCAACACTCGCCTGAATGGTGTCTACCACAATCACTACATCGTTAAGCCACAGTAGGAGCAACTGCAACCCCAACTCTAGAAGGCCCATTAGATCTAGCCCGTTTCTTAGGCCTCTGAGTAGAATTAGAGGGCTCTGAATCCCTCTTATTCTTACCTCTATCACGGTCTCTATTCTGGTGCTCAACTCACTTCACTGCTTCAGTGATCTTCGCCTTATCCACCAAGATGGAAAACTCTCGCTCGCTCTACAGAGCTATCAGAACTCTCAAATTATCCCTTAAACTATCCTCAAAACGGACACATTTCTCATACTCAGTCGCCACCATCCCACGAGCGTAATAGTTCAATCTAAAAAATTTGGCATCATACTCGACCACAGTCCTATCCCCCTGAGTGAGGTTCATGAACTCGCGTCTGCGAGCATTTATATAACTCGCCCCCATATAATTTCTCTGGAAGGAGGTCTTAAAATATTCCTAATTAATCTGATCTGGCTGAGTACCCTTCTCAACCAATAGCCACCACTGATACGCCTCATCATGAAGTAGGGATACTGCACCCTTCAATTTCTACTTAGGGGTGCAGTCAATATCATTCATTATCCTCTCAGTGGCCTCCAACCACTATCTAGCCACAGTAGGGGTGACTCCAATAACACCCCTAAATAGATCAGCACTATTAGACTGGCGTCATTCAGTTACCGACCCATGGCTCCCAGAACCAGAATGAGGCCTAGCGACCCTCTCCAATACTCTAAGCATGGCTTGGGACAATGTGTCATCCCCAGCCGAGCGACTTTAAGACCCGATCTTAATAGTAGGTGTAGTCGGTGTCTCACTCGTATCCAGATTAGGCATACTGCCCATCGAAGATGACTCAGTTCGAGCCCCTCTACGGCACCCTCCGTGCCCACTAGTACCACGGCCACGCGTTTCAATAGCACTCATCGTATTCACAGTTTTATCTACATTATGAAGTTTTATGAATCAGTTTCAGTATTTATTAGCAGTATTTTGTGCTTCAAATAAGTATCAGAAGTAGTTTCAAAATGTTCTGAAATTTCAATCTCTAACTAACTTAATGCAGTTTCAATCATCTCAGAGTTTTATAACTAAAGTATTTCTAAGTTAGAAGTACTTACAGGATCAGTGCCGGAGACTCGGTATAACATATATTTACTTTTCAGATTTCAAAAATAAACTTCACTAGAAAAATAATTGTTTACAAACAAAATTTTGAACCCAAAATTTCACAGCCCGAGTTTTACAATCTTGCTCTGATACCACGAAATGTAATACCTTAAACCTAGCCTAGTCGTTACAACCGAATTTGGGAATGTTACGAAAAAATGTTATAAATCTGACCTCCTTTTTATTTGAAATCAACGTAATCGCTGTTACTTAGTAAGTCCGATTTGTTTGGAAAACATTTTGATATACTTATTTAATTTAAAATCATTGTTCGTTTACATCTTTCAATTAAATCGAATATTTTGCAGTAGAGTCTCTTAAAATGTTATATTTTGGTAAATCAAATTGTTTCTTTGAAAATCGTTATTTCAAAAAAGTTACACTAGAAAACCAAAATCAAAATCCGAAACCAAAAACAATCCAAAAGTCCGAAGAGTCCAAATTATACATAACTCTTAAAATAAAAATTTAAGTAAATATAGTTTTACGAAATTATGGCATATCCGGGTTCTCGTAGCACTGGCCCGCCTAAATCTGAGGGTTACCTGAAAGTAAAAGATAAATCGAAAGTGAGTTTTTTTAACTCAGTGTGTAACGTATGCATAAACATAAATTCAGATTCAATCACATGGCAGAATAGATATAGACATAAGTCTTTTACAGAATTAGATTCATAACAGAGTCATACAGATACATATATGTAAAATCCTAACCCCATCCTCTACGCACCAGCTCCGACCATCCCAACACACCATGTGGGGTATTAAACACCCACCCAGCCCTACACACCGCATAGTGCCCATATGACACTTTCTAGAATAATCGTAGTAGTGCTGCCAGTAGATTGGTGAGATTTCGCCTCACTCAGAATACTTCCTCCACGTAATACATACCCCGCCCCATAGTTAGATACAAACAGAAAACCATATACAATAGAATTAACAGATACCAGAGTTAATATATCAGACATGCTCGTATAACCGATATTAAACATGCATATACATAACAGATCAGACATTTCGCATTACATTACATGCATTTAAGTGTTGTTTACGTCAAATTCCATATGTCAAATTTCATACAAACAGATTCCATACAAACACATATCAACCCTACGGAAGGCCCACAGTCGATCGGGACGACATGTACGACCCTAGGGAAAAATTATGAAATTTGGGCTCACATGCCTGTGTGGCCCACACGACCCAAAATGGCTTGCTCGTGTGGGTCCACACGCCCAAAATGACCTAGCTCGTGTGGCCCACATGGCCTAACACACGGCCCACACACTCCCGTGTGGCCCACACGGCCCAAAATGGCCTAGGCCATGTGTCACACACGGCCTGTCACACGGTTGTGTGGCATCGATATGCCCTAATTTTGACTTTCGTCGTTCACTAATTTTTGGGTTTCTCGTTACACACCTGATATTTTACTGATGCTGATTCAAATACAAATAACTCCATAACCTAATTGACAATTAACAAAACTAATTTCAGTAATGAATCATTGTAACATCCTAAAATTCAAGGGTTTATGAGATTTGTGCAAATGCATGTTATGTTTGCTCTACGGGTTGTTTGGGTGTGTTTGGGGGTCCTGGGGAGGCTCGGGTTCGAGCCTAAGCCCTGGTGAAATTTTGGTCTGTGGGCACTTTAGTGGGTAGAGCTAGTGGAAGCAGGACTTAAGGTTTAATTGAAGGTGTTTGCTAACACAAGCAAGATGTTGGCACAGTGGGGGTGGCGTCTCATGTGGAAGCAAGGTGATGGGGTTCAAATCCCACATGCAGCATAAGGGAGTTTTATTTTTGTGCTCAAGGAAGAGAAGAGGTGGAGTTGGAGTAGAATTCTACATGGTGGATGGGAGACTTGGTCAAATTGTTTGAATGGGTGATAGAGAGGAAATGTAGTAGAAAATCAGGGAAGTGGATGGTGTGGGGAGTGGTTGGCCGAATGTGGGAGTGTTGAGGGAAAGGAAAAACTGCTAAGGGGGTGGTGTATGGGCACTTCCGGCTAGTGAGGAGTAGGTGCCGAATTTCTTTATGCTTTCAAAGCAACCTTTTGCATTCTTTTTCTTTCTTTCTTTGGCATTTTCTACTCAAGTGGTTTCGGGTCTTTTCTCTGCATTTTTCTTTTTCCTTCTTGCTATTGTTGAATTTTGTCAGTTTTACCTTTCCTCTCTTTTTCACTCAGTTTCCATACTTTGCTCTCTTTTTCTAGTTACCTAATCACTCTTGGCTGAAAATCATCTTCCATCTCCTCTCATTTTCTCCTTTCTATACTATAGCCGAAACCTCAACCCCTTTTTTTTTGTTCTAGTTCTCAATCGGTTTACTTCGTTCTTCTCATCTTTGGGTATTTCATTTTGGTTAATCTCATAGGTGAACCTTGAGTTCTTTTGTTTTGCTGCTGGTGCCGAATCCCTTCTTCCCATTCGACTTATCTTTAATCTAAGGTAATGGTTGTTTCTTTCTCTACTTTCTTTTCATTTCTATCTTGTTCTATTCTAAAACTGAAACTCTCTTCTTGACTTTTGTGGCTAGGCCGAATCTATTGGAGGGTTGGTATACCCTCTCATCCTTCTTTTAATCTCTGGTTTCTGAGGGTTGGTTGGTAGTAAGGTAATGGTCGAATGTAGGTGATGGGGTTTTATTATTCGGTTGGTTCTTACTCAAGTCGAATGGCTATTGGAGTTCTTTAGTGGTCATGATTAAGGGGTTACTAACATCTGTCTGTCGTGCCAAACACTGCTAGGGTCTCGACGTGCTTAATTAGAGGGCCAACTAAACACCTATTCCTTGCAGTGGATTTCTTGGATTATTGGTAAGTGATGTAGGTTGTTTATCAATCTCAATACTTGGAAGACATTGTGTTAAGGATTGAGACTAACTGTTAGTCAGTATTAATCTCAGGTATTCTGGAAATAGTATCGAGTATCGCGAATCGTGATCAGGTGTGTAATTTCACACCCTTCTGAATGCATGCTTGAAATGTTCTGTGATTCGATCGAAAGCCGAAAAGCCAGAAAACTGACATCTGTGACCACTCGAGCGTGCGAACGCTCGTAGTGGTAAATCAAAATACGAATAATGGCGATAAGTCATTGAGAGTGTCACGAGCACTCTCGCGAAACTGAGGCTGTAACGGGCCTGATCGAGCCAAAACGGTTCAAATGGGCCCAATGGACTATCCGGCCCACTTAGGCAAAACTGTTGGACACTATCAAATGATAGGTCCGAATGCGAAATCTACAAACCTGAAAACGAAACCATGCGTTTTGGGCCACACAAGCATGTGTGCCCGTTTGGGCCTGAAATGGATTTTAGGCCCAATAGTTCCGTCGAGACCCAAAAAGGGTCCTGTGTCGCTCAAGGTGATAGTAGGCCTTCGAAAAAACTGTTAAGTTCAGAATTACCGATATACCCCTGGAGGGTAAATTACTAAAATACCCTCGATGGGTAAAATTACTGTTATACCCTTAAGGGCTAATTCGCATGATTGTGTGTATTCTGATTAGTTGGTTATGATGGTAATTTATTTCATACATCATTATGATATATGCTTTGCATACATGACATTTTGCATGGGATCGGGATATTGATGATCGGAGGAAGTGTTATTCTGGTGGCTCTGCCACATTCTGATCTGGTGGCTCTGCCACATTACATCAGTGGCTATGCCACGTATATTCTGTTATTCTGGTGGCTCCGCCACAAATTCTGTGATGAGCAGCTTGTCTGCCATATTGGTGTGTAGCGGATGGGTGGGTCGATTTAGAAATCCCCACAGGTGTGTAGGGCTGGTACGGGTGGTGTGTAGCGGATGGATTATTGGGTTGGGTTACATACTCTGGTTGCATTATTATGTATATAGGGCTAAGGCCTAGTCTGTTTACGTATGGGTTTCGGCCCGATGCTGTTTACAGATATGGGCTTGGCCCGATGCCTTCGTATGGGCTCGGGCCCGATTAATGATCGATTAGGGGATTACACACTGAGTTCTCGTAACTCACCCCCACTGCTTTAACCTTGCAGGTGATCCCCAGCATTAGAGGATTTGGAGCTGCGGAGGACTCTGTGGTGGCTATACGTCAGAGTACTTCTCACGAACTTTAGTATATTTTGTTTTTGCTTTATTTTAAGCTTATTTTAATTTGGGTTTAATTTTATGTAATAAGACCATTGGATTTTATTTTTCTTTTAACTTTGAATTCGGTTACTTCTAGATTGTTAAATGTTTGAATACTGAGTTTTCTTAAAACGACAACCACTATTTTCAAAATATCACATCTTCGCAATTCACTGAACCCGATTTCTGCTATAAACCAAGTTTTCGGAAATAATAATAATAAGAATGTTTTTACAAGATAACTATAAAAGCAAATCTGAGTTTCACAAACAACATAGCTCGAAGTTTTCAAAGAAAGAATACGGAGTTTTCAACGAGTACGCGGTTTTTAAACAACCTTTCTATGTGACATGCTAGATCCGATCATAACGTCTAGGTCGGGTTTGGGGTGTTACAATCACAAAATCATGACTAAAAATTAAACCTAATCAAATAAAAAAAAACCCTTCATAACACAACCACATCCTTACCGAAGCACGAACAACTACTACGCAAATTCTAAATCACTGGAAGGTCACCCACTGCCTCTTGTGCTACTCCTAAATCGCATTAGAATTAACACAACATCACTAAACCAATTTAACGCAACTATCTTCCATCACGACTACAAATAGTGCATAAAATACTTAAGTTAAATACCTTACCCTTAGATTTGAAGTCAAGGAACCACAAACTATCGCTTCAAGAATTAACAGCCCAACCAAACAAGAATCAAAAGAACAGAAGAAAGAGAAGAAAAAGAAATAAAAGCAAAGTGCCAAAATTGAAATTGGAATATGCGGCGTGGTTTTGGGAAGGTAACAGAGGTGCCAAACGTGGGTTTGTTCTCATGAAAATAAATTAAACAAAAATAAAATGAAATTTATTTTAAAATAAAGAAATGATAGAAACAACCCATATTAACCACTTTGTTTTATTTATTTTTAAAATAAAACCCAAAAGATAAAACCTTATATATATTAAATACTCGATTAACTTTAATTTATTTCTTTATCCAAAAATAAACAAACTCATTAAAAAAACAACTCCAAAATTTTGGCAGCAAGCATATTTTATTTAAAATTCAGTAGGCCTAGGAACAAAAAAAAAAAAGACTGAGACACAAACCCAAAACCTTAAACAAACACACTAATTACTTAACCACTGAAGCAGACACTTATTTATGATGGAATTCGTAAACAAACTTTAATAGATCATGGCGTTACAAGGGCCAAACCACTTTAAATTCTTGTGTTCAATTTTCTATCTTTTCTATCTAACTTTCACAAAATTTTTAAAAGTCAATTCACCCCCTCTTAGAAATTTCGGTTTGATTAATTGAGCTAATAATTGGTATCAGATCTAGCCTTTTTTAAATGTTCTAACAACTAAGAGAAGATCCTCGAGGTAGCTCAAGTTTCGTCAATTCAATCCACACAAGATGACATCCACTTTCGGGTCAGTTTTCTATGGTGAATCTCAATCTATCTCTAAACCTCCATACTTCAATGGGGCCAAATACTATTATTGGAAGACGAAGATTGTCACACCCCAAACTAGGGCCTAGGGTTTTAGGGGCATTTTAGGAATTTTGGGCTATATGAACTCAGAATTTCATAAGTTTGGTGACCGATAATGTTTTTGTTAATGGTTTTCATAAAATCAAGTCAATTTCTGAAAATGAGTTTTAAATACCTTTAATTTTGCAAATAGGACTGATTTATAAAAGAGTCAAAATTCAGAGTTTTTATGAAGCAATTTAACCAAATTTTAAAATACAAGATAAATAACCTCTTTTCACCAAGTTATTTCACGTAAAAACTACCCAAAAATTTGTGTTTGTCATCCCTTGATTCTCTCTTGCTATTTCAATTAATTTTGAACTCCAAAATCTGAATTCCTTTTGATTTTTATCATCTCTTAAGTTATAAACCTCTATAAAAAACCAAGAAAATCACCCAAAAACTTCATCATCTACATCATCTTCTCCAAATGTGAGTTTTCCATATTTACTTCAAAGTTCTTTTTTTCCATCAAAGGTAATCATTTGACTTTCTATTAGTTTTAAATGACATCTAGTCCCTTAAACTGAATTTGTAGCCATTGAAACACATGTTTTAAATAAAACCCAAAAATTGGGTCGTTAATGGTGGATTTCGATATTTTGCATAAAAACATGGTTTCAAAGTGTTTTTCAATTAGTTTTAACATGATTAGAAGGTTTCTAAACTTACTTTGAAATTTTGTTAAAGATTTCTTGAGTTTTAATGAATTTTCGAAAAATAGCCATAAAACATGTCGAAAAAGTCGATATATTAAATCGGGTAGTTTTGTAACACCCCTCACCCGTATTCAACACCGAAATAGGGTTACAGAGCATTACCAAACTTATAACACATATAACCATACTTTTCTCATACATTCGATCAATTCATACAATCGTTATTCCATCTCAATCAATTTGTCTCTTATAATAGCCTACAAGGCCTTAAACATGCTTTAGAAGCGGTTCGGGACTAAACCAATAACTTATAAAACTTTCACGAAACTTTGAAAAATTTCTCAAAACAGGGGACACACGCCCTTGTGGTCAGGCCGTGTGTCTCACACGGCCACTAGACACGCCCGTGTCACCAGCCGTGTGAAAACAGGGGGTACATACTTGTAACGCGTAGGTTTGTGCAAGTGTACACAGTCATTATCAAGTAATAAGTAAGTATCGAGTTATCGTCTCCACAGGGATTGTATTTGTGCTAAGTCACTTAATTTGTAAAATTTTATTAACAATTTGGTAAATAAAAACACAATATAGTTGAGAAGTGGTGATTAAAATATATTAAACTAAATGCAATGATCCCTAATGCAAATTATCCTAAGTATACAAACTATATGAATGAAATAGATTTTAGTAAAATTAAACACAATTTGCAACAATTATAACATAAATAAACTAGGACAATTACTTTAATTAAACTCAATTTATTATCAACATGCTTAATAACATTCGGAAAAACATTCCATGGCAACTCGATCTTTCATGAGTTTGGAAACCACATTAGGTCCTTTCGGAATCCTTTACTTAGTAAATACGCATTTTACTGATCCTTATTTAATAAGGGTTTCTTAGAATTCATGTGAGGTAATAGGGATGTGTCAGGTTTGAAACAGTTTAATCACACAAATCTAAAAACTATGCAGATAACAGAGCTTGGTCAGAGTTGTTATGCAACATACAATTTAATCGGGTCAGGATCTAAACTGAGCATGCACATTTCAATTATGTGTCCATTAGCCGTCGTGCGTCGATCGCTCACTAATTCAGTGCATTTCAATCACGTATGAACGAAATACCGACTTGATTTTAATTGAAAACATGATCGATTGAGGCACAAACATTATAAGCATGAATCAAATAAATATTATTTAATTAAAGAAATCATCCTAGCTTAAATAAAATTAAGCTAACATTGTTGTAAACAAGAGCAAAGAACACATAGCAAACATCTTTAGATTAAATTAAAGAAAAGAAAGATTAAACCCAATTCAGAGTGGCTGTTGATAAATCGTAAAAGTAACATATTTTAATCCCACATTTAGCATACTTTTGGATGATTTATCCCTTGATTTATGTAAAAAGGTGCTCTTAATCCTTTCTTTTCATGTTTTATACTCAGGAAAGCACCGGCAGATGAAAAGAACAAGAAACGGGCTTAAAACGGACCAACTTGGGCCAAAGTGAAAATCGACACGGCCTCGACTTGAGCCAACACGGCCGTGTCTCCCTGATAGACTAGAAAACGGCCTGATCACAATTTACACGGGCGTGTCACCTCATTAAAAGTCCGAACACGGCCTAAAGACGATTCACACGGGCATGTGCCATGGCCGTGCCCCTGCCGCAGCCAAGAGGAGTTTTACTCGAATTTGGATACTTGGAGGCAAAGAAACACATTCCAAAGTCTAATTAAACACCCAAATAGGAACTTCACTCAGATTTGGATACTTGGAGGCCAAGTAAGGCATCTCCAAGCCTATATAAACATCCTAGGGGGCAACATAAAGGGGAGTTCGGCGGAGGCCGGAGCCCAAAGCTATTGTTTAGGGCGTCTTGCTAGGCCGAGAGGCGATTTGTAGGGATTCGCTCAGGGATAGCCAGTTGATCCATCTCAAGAAGCCGGAATTATACTCAAGACGGAGGATCTCATCTTCAATTCCTTCAAGGAGTTTTAGGGATTTCTTATGTTTTGTTTTATCTTTTCTTCTGAGATGTTTTCTTTTATTGTTATGAACTAAACCCTCAGATACCTGAGGGGGATGAAACTTAGATGAATCTTGTTATCGTTTGCTGAACTATATGATAAATATTTGATTTGTTCTTAATTATGTGTTCTTAATTCTTGTGTTGATATTTTGCGGATATCAATTCAAGTTTGATGTGCTTAGGTGGAGGAGCAAAAGTCCATTCCTAAGAGTAGATCTAGCATAGTTAAGCGGAGTTGATCGCGCGCCTAGAGATAGGGTGACGAGGCGTTGCCGGATTAGGGTGAAACCTAATATGGGAGTCCATAGATTGAGTTAATGCAATTCTAGGGGTTTTAATTAGAAAGAGATTTCAATTAATCAACCTAGGGTTAGACGTTGTTCACCTCGAGAGAGGGTTTAATATAAATTAGGGAATCCTACGGATCAAGTCAAGTGAATACATCGTCTGGTTCAGAGTTAGATAACAAGTGAAGTCTAGGTGGATTCTTCCTTGGGTGTCGTCTTGATCAATTGGTTTTTCCTCAAGTATTCTCCTCCCAAATTCATTCTTCTTTGTCTTAGAGTCTTTAGTCTAGTAGTTAATTAATTTAGATTAAACAACCATTTGCTTAATTCTTAGGCTAAATAATAGAAAGAAAGTTAGTATTAGTACTTTTAGTTCCTTTGGGTTCGACAATCCGATCTTGCCTAAGCTATACTACTGTTCGATAGGTGCACTTGCCTTAAATCGTTGTCAGAGTTAGTTTCCAGGTTCGATTATTCTTTTTATAAATTTTTAAAACTCGACAGACATACGATCAAGTTTTTGGCGCCGTTGTCAGGGAACTAAAATATTAAGAACACTCTATTTTTATTACTTTAGCCATTTTTATTTTTTGCAATTTAATTTTATTTCTTATTTTATTTGCTAATTTTTCTTCTTTTATTACTTCTTCCTTCCAGGTACCTCTATTTTATGACTAGAAGGAACCCGAGAGGACCTTTAGTATACGACAGTGATATTGAAGCTACCGTTCGTAGAAATCGCAGAGAAATTAGGCGAGCCCTAAATTACCAAGAAGAAGAACAACAAGACGAATCCAATCCTACTGAAGGGATGGATGAGAATAATCCACCGCCACAAGATGTGGCAGAAAATAATGCTCCACGTACTATGTATGATTATGCTAAACCTTATTGAACAGGAGCCAAATCGAGTATTGTTAGGCCTGCTATAGCTACTAATAATTTTGAATTAAAGCCTAACACTAGACAAATGATTCAAAAATTTGTTCAATTTGATGGTTTGCAGGACGAAGACCCAAACACTCATATAGCTAATTTTTTAGAGTTCTGTGATACCTTCAAAATAAATGACGTTTCTAATGATGCCATACGGCTTCGATTATTTCCCTTTTCTTTGATTAATAAAGCCAAACAGTGGTTAAACTCGTTACCACGAGGGTCAATCACTACATGGGATCAATTGACCGAAAAAGTTTTATTAAAATATTCCCCACCGGCCAAAATGGCTAAATTACGGAATGATATCTCTTCTTTTGTGCAGATGGATTTAGAGACATTATATGACGCATGGGAGAGATATAAGGATCTCTTGAGGAGGTGCCCACACCACGGATTACCTTTGTGGCTTCAAGTCCAAACTTTCTATAACGGTGTAAACCCCTCAACGAGGCAACTAATTGATTCAGCCACCGGTGGAACCCTAAACAACAGAACTCCTAAAGCAGCTTACGAATTCATAGAGGAGATGTCACTGAATAACCATCAGTGGCAGGTTACAAGGACAAAACCAACAAAATCAGCCGGAGTTTTCAACATCAATGCAGTAACCATGCTATCAACACAGGTAGAGATTATGAATAAAAAGCTTGTTAGTTTGTGTTCTTCGCAGGTACATCCAGTAATGTAGTGCGACGCAAGTGGAACTGTGGCGAATCCTGAGTACCCACCCTACCAACCGGGCACAGAAAGTGAACAGATGAACTATATAGGTAACAATTTCAGATCTAATAATAATCCTTATAGTAATACTTATAATCCAGGTTGGAGGAACCACCCAAATTTTTCATGGGGAGGACAAGGAAATCAAGGAAATCAAAGACAACGACCTCTCTCAAAATTTCCAAAATCAGCCCTATCCACGGGAGAAGAAGCCAGAACCTTGAAGAGATGCTTGACAAAATTCATGGCGACTACAGATAACCGTCTCCAAGACACTGAGACCACCCTTAAGAACCAACAGGCATCAATTAAAGGGATCGAGAGCCAAGTTGGGGAACTCACTTAGACAGTTGGACAACTTGCTAACACAATTGGACAACTTACTGAGATAGTTTCTGAAATTCGATCAGAGATTTTTTCTAAAGGAACTGAACAGGTAAAGGCGGTTACACTGAGAAGTGGAAAGGAGTTAGTCGAACCAAAGAAAAAAATACCACATGAAGATGACAAAGCAAAGGATGAGGGAGTTGAGGATGTAACTCTAGTGTGCAAAGAAAGTAAACCACCAATCCCATATCCGGCAAAGTTGAAGAAAGACCGATTAGATGCCCAATACGGTAAATTTCTTGAACTTTTTAAACAAATACATATTAACTTACCCTTTGTTGAAGCCATTTCACAGATGCCGACGTACGTAAAATTCTTAAAAGAACTCCTGACGAATAAAAGAAAGCTCAAAGAAATATCAACAGTGGAGCTTAATGAAGAATGTTCAGCCATCCTCCAAAACAAATTACCAACCAAATTAAAAGACCCAGGAAGTTTTACTATTCCCTGTTTAATTGGTAGTTTAAATATTAAGAAAGCATTAGTTGATCTAGGTGCCAGTATTAATTTAAGGCCTTATAAAATGTTTAAACAGCTAGATCTTGGGGAACCAAAATCCACTAGGATGAGTATTTAGTTAGCCGATAGATCTATTAAATATCTTAGAGGAGTTATCGAAGATGTCTTGGTAAAAATTGATAAATTTATTTTCCCTTTTGATTTTGTTGTGCTTGACATGGATGAGGATATTGAAGTTCCTTTAATTTTAGGGCGCCCTTTCTTAGCTACTGCTAGGGCTGTTATAGATGTAGGTGATGGTAAACTTGCATCAAGGATAGGCGAGAAGGAAATTATTTTTCAAATTTATGATGCTATGTGATATTCTAGAGAACAAGATGATTCCTGTTATTTTGTTAATACCACTGATCATATTATTCAAAACTCATTACAGGAAATCATACATGATGACACGATGGAACTGTGTCTTACTCAAGAAGAGGTGGAAGAAGATGAAGTCGATGAGCTAAATTTAAAAACATCTTCATCTAGACAAACCGAAAAAGAGATCATTGAAGTCAATGACGAACTAAAACAAAAACCCTCCATTGATGAACCACCCAAATTAGAATTAAAACAGTTACCAAAACATTTAGAGTACGCATTCCTTGGGGAAAATTCTATGCTACCGGTAATTATCTCTTTAGAATTAGAACCCAAGGAAAAAGAGGAGTTAATACAGATACTAAAGGAACATAAGAAAGCTATAGCTTGGAAAATCTCTGACGTTAAGGGAATAAGCCCATCGTTTTGCACCCACAAAGTTTTAATGGAAGAAGAATACAAGCCATGTGTGCAACCTCAAAGACGATTGAATCCCAACGTAAAAGAAGTTGTGAAAGCTGAGGTAATTAAACTTCTAGATGCTAGAATAATTTATCCTATTTCTGATAGCAATTAGGTAAGTCCTGTGCAGGTTGTTCCAAAAAAAGGGGGCATGATGGTGGTAGCCAACGAAAAGAATGAACTAGTTCCCACTAGAATAGTCACAGGTTGGAGAGTTTACATCGATTATAGGAAGCTGAACGACGCCACTAGAAAAGACCACTTCCCTCTGCCCTTCATTGATCAAATGTTAGAAAGGTTATCTGGGCATATGTACTATTGCTTCCTAGATGGACTCTCCGGCTATTTCCAAATCCCAATAGCACCTGAAGATCAAGAGAAGACAACATTCACATGCCCATACGGTACGTTTGCTTATCGTAGAATGCCTTTTGGATTATGTAATGCTCTTGCTACTTTTCAGTGCTGCATGTTGGCAATCTTTGACGAACTTGTAGAAGACATTATGGAGGTATTTATGGACAATTTCTCGATATTCAGTAATTCTTTCGATCTTTGCCTTAAAAATTTAAAACGAGTTCTAATGAGATGTGAGGAAACAAACCTTGTTTTAAATTGGGAAAAATGCCACTTTATGGTACGAGAAGGGATTGTGCTAGGACATAAAATTTCTAGTAAAGGGATCGAGGTAGATAAAGCAAAAATCCAAACCATAGAGAAATTACCTCCCCCTAGTTCAGTAAAGGCTATTAGAAGCTTCCTAGGGCATGCTGGATTTTATAGAAGATTCATTAAAGACTTCTCTAAAATAGCTAAACCTTTAACAAGATTACTAGAAAAAAGATGTTCACTTCAATTTTGATCAGGAATGTTTAGATGCATTTAATATCCTTAAAGACAAACTAACAAATGCTCCGATTATAATTGCACCTGATTGGAATCTACCATTTGAACTAATGTGTGATGCGAGTGATTTTGCAGTAGGTGCAGTTTTGGGACAGCGAAAAAATAAGCATTTTCAGCCAATTTATTGTGCCAGCAGAACATTGACTCCTGCACAAGAAAACTACACCACTACAGAGAAAGAATTGCTAGCTGTAGTTTTTGCATTTGACAAATTTAGGCAATATCTAATATTATCTAAAGTTGTCGTTTACACTGACTAAGCTCTTTGTTATCTTTTAAATAAGCCTGATGCAAAACCCCGACTCATACGATGGATCCTACTCTTACAGGAATTCGATTTGGAAATTCAGGATAAGAAGGGAGCTGAGAATCTTGCAGCAGATCACCTCTCTAGGCTTGAGAACTCGCACATCGAAGTACTTGATGAAAGAGAGATAAACGACTCATTCCCTGAGGAACAACTCTTTTCTATAACCTACTCCGAGGTACCATGGTTTGCAGATATTGCGAATTATTTAGCCGCTAACGTCCTACCGAAAAAGCTAACACATCATCAAAAGAAGCGATTCTTTTCTGATGTGAAGAACTATTTCTGGGAGGACCCCTTTCTTTTCCGTATATGTGCAGATCAGGTAATTCGAAGATGTGTTACAAAGGAAGAAGCAAGCAAGATCCTAGAACATTGCCATTCAGGACCTTCAGGAGGACATTACAGCGGCATTAAGACAGCACATAAAATACTCGAATCAGGTTTTTATTGGCCTACTCTATTTAAAGATGCCAACAGGTACGTCACTTCGTGTGATAAATGCCAAAGAACAGGTAATATTTCTAAACGCGATGAAATGCCTCAAACATACATGCTATCATATGAAATATTCGACATATGGGGTATTGATTTTATGGGTCCATTCCCTAGTTCATTCGGAAATAAGTACATCCTAGTAGCAGTTGATTACATGTCAAAATGGGTAGAAGCCGAAGCCTTACCTACCAATGATGCCAGAGTAGTAGTTAAGTTTCTCAAGAAACTGTTCCCTCGATTTGGAACATCTAGAGCCATCATTAGTGATAGGGGTACTCATTTTTGTAATACTCAATTTGATAAAGTCTTAAAAAAATATGGAGTACACCACAGGATAGCTACCCCATATCACCCTCAAACCAGTGAGCAAGTTGAAGTAGTAAACCGAGAACTTAAGCGTATTCTCGAAAAAATGGTTGAATCAAACAGAAAAGATTGGGCATTAAAAGTAGATGATGCCATATGGGCCTATAGAACAGCATTTAAAACCCCCCTAGGGACATCCCCATACAAACTTGTCTACGGGAAAAGTTGTCATTTGCCATTCGAGTTAGAACATAAAGCCTTTTGGGCTATAAAATTCTTAAATTACGATCTTAAAACTACAGGAGAGAAAAGAATGATGCAGATGAACGAGCTAGACGAATGGAGAGCTGATGCCTACGAGAACTCAAAACTATACAAGGAGGCAACAAAGTGACGGCATGATGCTCGTCTAAAGAAATCAAAACAATTCAAAGTAGGGGACTTGGTCCTGCTATACAACTCAAGGCTTAAACTGTTTCCTGGGAAACTGAAATCAAGATGGTCAGGTCCATTCGTGATCAAAACAATTTTCCCTTATGGCACAATCGAGGTAACTCATCCAACTTAGGGCACATTAAGGTAAATGGTCACCGACTC
Organism: Gossypium sturtianum; assembly: GCA_025698515.1. Lineage (NCBI taxonomy): Eukaryota > Viridiplantae > Streptophyta > Magnoliopsida > Malvales > Malvaceae > Gossypium > Gossypium sturtianum. The sequence continues at coordinate 36,357,725 of CM046952.1, forward strand.
AAAATCTATAATGGTGAAGATTTTAGGAATATGAGAGAGGAGCTTCAGCTCCGTGAACCTTCTTTTAGAAATGAAAATAGGGTAAGTCTAGCTTAAGACTTTAAACGAGCGCTTCTCGGGAGGCAACCCGAGCACTAACTTTACTAACATTATAATTTTAATTGTTAGCATCTAACTCTATATTATCTAATCCAATAAAGCACAGGTTTTAAGACCACACGGCCTTACACACGGGCGTGCCCGTGGCCGTGTGGAAGCCACAGGACGAAACACGGGCGTATCTATAATCGTGCTCGACAAAGGCAATTTTTTTATCCCCAACACGGGCTACAACAAATCCCCACGCCTGTGCTGAGCAACCGTGGACTTTACTGACTTGCCAAACACGGGCTGGACACGCCCGTTCTAAATGACCATGTAAATAAGAACACGGGCGTGCCACTTTAACCACGACCGTGCCTGAACACCCTGAACGCGCCCAAAAATTCAAAATCACGAAAAACACGGGCTAATTAAAATTGAGCACGGGCGTGGCCTTTGCACGTGCTCCCACCCCAATTTAAGCAACTTAACCACTCATCTTCCCCAAACCAACCCTAAATCGATTTTCTCAGTCTCCTTTCTCCCAAATCCGGCCACCATACATAAAATCACCCACATTTTAACTCTCAAAACCCATCAACCTTCCCTTCTCTCCAAAAATCATACAAAAAAAAGCGCCCACGCCCTCGCCACCGCCGTGCTGCAAGCAACCCACGCCCTCGCCACCGCCGTGCACCTCCAAAAAATTACAGCACCACCGTGTTCAGCCCGTGTTCCGTCGATTCACACCACCACACCCTCAAATCTCTGCTGGTATAATGTCATCATCAAGAGGAAAATGAACCACGGCCGCCCCTACTAAGAAAAGAAAGGGACCCGGCTATTCCTTAGCCAATGCCTATTCCGAAGTGCGACACTACTTCCTTTAATTTACTCAGGAAGCCCAAGAGAAACAATACAAGGCTTTTCGAGCACGACCTCTCGACACCGGTAGGTGCATTGACTGGGACGCTTTGGAATAGGTCGGGCTAGTAGACGATATCCGAGCACTTCTCTCAACCGAGCTGTGGGAACAATTTTTCTCCATCATCGAGCCCATATTTTTGGAACTCACCCTAGAGTTTTTTGCCACTTTTACCCTACAGACAGTGATAGCGCAATACGATGACCCAGGCACAATTCAATTCTGGCTAGGGGCACGGTACGACGACTGAGCGTACCACAATTCGGGATGGCACTCGGACTCTATACAAATGAGTTTGTAGCAGAAAATCCACTCTCCGAGCTAAACCGCCAGTTCCACTGCACTCCCATCGACTGTTAGCACAGCTTAGCCCCTAACACGGGTATCTACGACCCTAGTCGCTCCAAGGCAACAGCCCTTGCCCCATCCTTGCGGTACATCCACGCCATTTTAGCTCACACCATTACGGGTCGACGTGAGAGCACCGGCGTGGTGAATACACACGACGTCTACTACTTATCGTGCATGTCAAACGGGCACGTTTTTGACCTCGCCTACTTCATAGCTCGTGCGATTCAGCACCAAACAGAGTCGCATAGAAAGGGGATTCTATCGATGGGGCCATACATCACCCGACTGGCTCGACACTTTGGCCTCCTCAACACCGAGACTCAGACCTCCTCCCTAACACTGATCGGCCAGATGGTACCTCAGGGCATCCAAATGATGTTACACATAAGGATGATTAAATATCGTTGTGGGACCGACCCTCTTCAGTACCGATTAGCCATCTCTCCTGACGAGGAGGAGCCTGAGGACATTACTGACGATGTCCCACAGGAGGCACCAATCCCGAGCCAGCGGTCCTCTCATGTGGTAGCTTCACTGACGGATATCTCTGCACGCTTTTCCCAGTTCGAGCAGTACTGTACTCAGCAGTTCACTGACACCGCTCGACGTTTTGACGGGATCGAGGCCACCCTCTAGCAGATATGCCATCACTTCTATATTTCTTCACCGACACCACCGCAGGACCCGGCAGATGATGAGGACCTATGAGTCCTCTTATTTTTCTTATTTTTAGTTTTCTTTTCTTTATATTAAGTTTTTCATTTTAATTTTTAAGTTAAACATTTTCACTTTTTATATTTCGAACTGTTTTTATCATTGGTTATCTAACCTTCGAGCATGCCTAACATTTTTTACGCCCCCGAGACATCTAACTGATGACTTTGCAGATTCAATTGCACACTCCGTATAAACGAACAAATCACTAGGAGTAATTCACTGCTACATAAGTCATCCAGAACGACCCCTCCGACCTATCTTTCACCTCCAACCCAAGGGTGCCATCCGAAAATTCAGGAAGTTTCACTTCTTCCCATATATTATGATTTTATAATGATATTATCTATCTTTGTACATTGAGGGAAATGTACATCTTAAGTGTGGGGGGTGAATCTTAAGGATGCCTAACGTTTTGCATTATTCTCAAATCCCTGAATTTAGTCTTGTTTTTAAGTAATTTTCTCATATTACTAGTTAGGATGAAATTTCCATGATTTATGATTTTTATTGATATGCTTTAGATTAAGTCATTGATAATTGTGCATTGATGATTGAATTCTAAGAATACTAGAGAATCAAGCATGATAAGTCTATTTTTCAAGAAAATAAAAAAAATTTCTAGGTTGTCTACCTGAATTTAAATATTACTTTGAAGTTTGAAATTTACGAGGATGACATCAAAATACCCATAATTTTTGTGAGATTTTGAGCCTTATAGAGCATATATTCTTTTCCTTGCTCACTTTTTGATTATGAGTGTGTCAACATTGAACTGTTATTCTAGAACTTGCATCGATTATACATATCGAGACCACACCTTTGATTTGATATACAGAAATGATAAAGGTACCTAGGATTTAACCCACTTACTCCATAAAAAGCCTACCTTCATAATTAACCCCTAGTGAACCCCTTTAATCCTAACAACCCTTTTTATTGACTTACCCACTAATTTTCAACCAAAACCCTTTGTATTTGTTATCACCATTCTTCTTGACTACCCTTTTTTGTCGAGATTTGATTTGACCAGTTGCCTAACTATGTTCTTTATTTCAGTTGTTAAAGTTCTTTATTATGATTTGTCCTAAAAAAAACATAGAAGTATATTCAGTATTAGTATGATGAAAAGCGAGCTTGTACAGTTAAAGTCTATTTATTGAAGAAGAAGCTCGTATTATTAGTTTCAAAGTTTCAATTCACATAATTATTTATTTTTCAGTTCGTTGTTTCTAGTTAGGTAATTTTTCAGGTCGATCTCGATTCTAACCCTCTAATTCAGCCTTTATCCACACCTTAACCCAAGCCACGTTACAACCCTGATAAAGACCTTTTGATTTGTGCATCATCTCATATTACGGTGGTGGAGATTTGATTTTCATGCAACCCTATGGGATTAACTTTTCAGGTTTGACATTTGAGTGCTTAATTCTAAACCTTAAACACTTCGAGTGATTTGAGTGAATCTTTTGTGAGGATGTCAATCCTTGTAGGTTTTGGATCAGAGGTAATTATTTAGATGAGGGGAAACACCTATGTTTTGTGCTACAAATGTATGACTTATATTACTTGAATCTTTAGGACTCTTTGAGTTAAATTATCCATGTATAAATTATCTATGAATTATGATGAGACATTGTTGATAGGAATATTGAATCATGGAAAGTTCGTTTTAATTGTCAGTTGAGAATTTTGCTTGAGGACAAGCAAAAGCTTAAGTGTGGGGGTATGTGATAAACCGTAAAAGTAACATATTTTAATCCCACATTTAGCATACTTTTTGATGATTTATCCCTTGATTTATGTAAAAAGGTGCTCTTAATCCTTTCTTTTCATGTTTTATACTCAGGAAAGCACCGGAGGATGAAAAGAACGAGAAACGGGCTTAAAACGGACCAAATTGGGCCAAAGTGAAAATCGATACGGCCTCGACTTGAGCCAACATGGCCGTGTCTCCCTGATGGACTAGAACACGGCCTGATCACGATTTACACGGGCGCGTCACCTCATTAAAAGTCCCAACACGGCCTAAAGACGATTCACACGGGCGTGTGCCATGGCCGTGCCCCTGCCGCAGCCAAGAGGAGTTTTACTCGAATTTGGATACTTGGAGGCAAAGAAACACATTCCAAAGTCTAATTAAACACCCAAATAGGAACTTCACTCAGATTTGGATACTTGGAGGCCAAGTAAGGCATCTCCAAGCCTATATAAACATCCTAGGGGGCAACTTAAAGGGGGGGTTCGGCAGGAGCCAGAGCCCAAACCTATCGTTTAGGGGCGTCTTGCTAGGCTAGAGAGGGCAGATTTATGGGGATTCGCTCAGGGATAGCCAGTTGATCTATCTCAAGAAGCCGGAATTATACTCAAGAAGGAGGATCTCATCTTCAATTCCTTCAGGGAGTTTTAGGGATTTCTTATATTTTGTTTTATCTTTTCTTCTGAGATGCTTTCTTTTATTGTTATGAACTAAACCCTCAGATACCTGAGGGGGATGAAACTTAGATGAGTCTTGTTATCGTTTGCTAAACTATATGATAAATATTTGATTTGTTCTTAATTATGTGTTCTTAATTCTTATGTTGATATTTCGTAGATATCGATTCAAGTTTGATGTGCTTAGGTGGAGGAGCAAAAGTCCCTGCCTAAGAGTAGATCTAGCATAGTTAAGCGGAGTTGATCGCGCGCCTAGAGATAGGGTGACGAGGCGTTACCGGATTAGGATGAAACCTAATATGGGAGTCCATAGATCAAGTTAATACAAATCTAGGGGTTTTAATTAGAAAGAGATTTCAATTAATCAACCTAGGGTTAGACGTTATTCGCCTCGAGAGAGGGTTTAATATAAATTAGGGAATCCTACGGATCAAGTCAAGTGAATACATCGTCTGGTTCAGAGTTAGATAACAAGTGAAGTCTAGATGGATTCTTCCTTGGGTGTCATCTTAATCAATTGGTTTTTCCTGAAGTATTCTCCCAAATTCATTCTTCTTTGTCTTAGAGTCTTTAGTCTAGTAGTTAATTAATTTAGATTAAACAACCATTCGTTTAATTCTTAGGCTAAATAATAGAAAGAAAGTTAGTATTAGTACTTTTAGTTCCTTTGGGTTCGACAATCCGGTCTTGCCTAAGCTATACTACTGTTCGATAGGTGCACTTACCTTAAATCGTTGTCAGACTTAGTTTCCAGGTTCGATCATTCTTTTTATAAATTTTAAAACTCGACAGACATATGATCAGCTGTCACCCAAGACTCTGACTGACGAGGCTCCTTCGTTCCTTTACTTTGCTCCTTTGCTGATGGCTCTCCAAGGTGGCCGACCAAGGATTCTTTAAGAGGCTTAATTGCTAAAATCTCTATGAAGAGATGATGCTAGGCATGGGAATGGAAAAGGCTAAGAGAATTTGGAGAGAAGAGAGAATGATGAATGATGAGAATGAATGAGGAATGATTGAGGGATACTTGAGGGATGATGAATGAGGGAATGAGAGGGTCTTATTTATAGGTGAGGAGAGGGGGATAGTTTGCTAAAAATAATGGATATTAACCTCTTCAAATCTCCTCGAATTATGGCTGGCCATACTTAGTGGCTTTTGACTTGATTTTTGCTTGATTTTTAAGCAATTTTGGATGCCACACAACTCAGGACTGAGACTCAGTCAATCATAAATCTTCGGGCAAATCTCTAATTTCTTCAACACTGCAAGGACCTTGTGTAATTAAACCAAAGAATGGTTTATGTAACACCCCAAACCCGGCCCATGCGGTATGACTGGATCTGACATGTCACATGAAGAAAACGTGTAAAGAACTCGTGATTTTTTACTAAAGTTGTCGTTATTTGTTTATAGTTAAGAAAACAAGTTTGGTTGTAAATGTAACACCCCAAACCCGGCCCAAACACCACGACCGGATCTGGTTTGTCACTTGGAAAGAATTTTACAAAAACGCGAACTTTGGAAAAACTTCTAAGTTATTTTTGAAACTCCAGGTTTAGTGGTTCATTTGAAAACTTAGTAAAAACTATAGTTAGCCCATACTTGTGTATAGGTGACATTTGTAAACGTTAGTCATGACATTCTAGAAGTCATAAGGTTCGCTTTTAGATTTTCATGCGTAAAATCATTGATTTAGTTTTGAGGAAAACCCCTTTTATTTCATCTTATGAAGAAAACGTTTTGTCAATCAAGTTTATATATAAACGTCTTGATAGTTAAAACCATAATTAAAACCAAAATAATAGTGGCCTTATTACAACTCAAAAAAAAATCCCCAAAAGTAACAAACGATAAATAAAATAAAGTTTTAATAGAATAACCCATGCATGGCCACCTCGAGTCCAATCCAATTTCAATCCAATTTGAACTAAGAGTCACCGCAAAATTATTTAAGCAAATAGAGTGAGTCACAAGACTCAGTGTGCAATTAGTCCACATAATCCACAAGTGGGCCTGAGCCTCCAAACACAATCGGCCGAAGCCCAATCATTATAGCATATCAAAATAATCAGTATGATAACCCAACCCAGCCTAATATTCCATCATCTACACTCCGCTCCATATGTCCATCCTCAACACACCTGTGGGGATTTCTACAATCAACCCTCCATCCTCTACACTCCTCTTTGGCAGTCATGCTGACAGTCACTCTGCTCAAAGCCGATATAATGTGGTCTAGCCACCGATAAATATGTGACCAAGTCACCGATACGATAAGGCACTGAGCCATCAAATTAGTGTGATAGTGTCACTGATATACACTTCCCCTTCATATCATTATCATCCCAAATCCCATGCACATGCAACATAGTATAATAAACAGGTCATATAGTATCATACATTCAATATTTAGAGCACGCACACAATCATGCTATCAACATAACCATAAGGCTTAATCGAAAGACAACTAACCTAATGTACCGGTTTTACCCTTCATGGGTAACCCAATAGCCATTGTCGAGATTTCTGGCTTTCAAACATACACATAAACGTTTTATACAATTAAAGAATAGTGTGGTAATTACACACCTGTAAACACGAAGAACTATACTATCAATCTCGTTAACGTCCTCACTCGTAGGGATCACAACGATCTACTTATCCCTCTCCGAAGCCGGTCCACAACCCGGTGGAAAGTCTCGAACGGCTGACACCGCACGTTTTTTGAACTTAGGGGTAGGGACTACGAGTCTGGCCCCCTCCTTTGCTTGGCTGGTATTTGATTCCATGAAAGAGATCTTGGTTAGAAGATCGAGTTAAAGCATTGAATAGGATAAGAGTAAGAATACACACTCAACTGAAGAGATTTCTTACCTAGATCGACAGAAGCCGAAAGCTTCAGGCTTGGTTTAAGAATCGATTGAATCCCTAAAACATTACTTTGTTAGAACCGATCCCTCACATAAATTAAAAGAATGGCCTTTCGGCCAAACAAGCAAATAAGAAACTCTTACCACCATTCGGCCAACACTACTTACCAAAAGTCTTCCAACCGCATGCCAGATGCAGAAAAGAACACAAACACAAAGCCCCTCCTACATTCGGCCAAAGCACCCAAAGTACCAAGTTAACCCCTTCGGTTTACCAACCAGCAAGAGAATAAGAAAGAATCGAAAAGAAAAAAACGCTTACCACCCAGCAGGAAGAAACCAATTGAGAAGGTAGGGAGAAAGAGTGACGGCAATCTTCTACAACAAGAGCGAATGAAGGAGATGAACACCCAAAGGAGATTCGGCCAAAAAGAAGAGTAAGAACAAACTCAATGAGAAGGAAGAGAAAATAGGTTTCGGCTTTGAAGATACAAATGGGAGAAAATAAAGAAATGGAGAAGGTGATAGGAGAGTTCGGCTAAGGGATTATGATATGAAAAAGAGAGTGTATGAACAAAAGAAGAAGAAAGGGTTGAGGTTTCGACTTTTGGTTGAAAAGAGAAAGAATGCAAAAAGTGAAGTTCCTCAAGAGCTGATTTCGGTTTGAGAATAAGAAAACAAAAACACTTGTTCACCAATTGCCAAAGAGAATAATGTTTGATTTGCTAACTCTCAACTCAAAGTGACCTATAGAAGAATCGACCCTCACCCCCACACCTACACCTACAACCGAAAATGCACACAAGAAGAGAATGAAATGCCTAAACCACTTTCGGCACATTCACTTGCCTAGCCCCCAAAACTGAATGCCTACTCAACCCCACTTTGACCAAATTTTTCCCCAACACACCCAAAAATTCGGCCAACACTCTCCTCCACCTCCATCCCCTTGATTGCCTCCTACTTTCACTCTCATCCCCTCATTTGAATCGTTTGACAAATTCAAATTCCACCTTTCACTCTTGTCCATCTGTTTGAAATATTTGACTTAGTCCACTTCCACTCTTCAAGGTCTCAAACCGAATCCATCACCTCTCATCCTGACGCCAAAAAGAATTCCCAAAATGCAAACTATGCGACTCGAGCCTGCTCCCTCACTGCTCCCCTGTGGCGTCACTTACCTACTCCTTAAGTGGCGTCTCCTTGCCATTTTACCACTGCACTTCTTGTATCAACAACCACAAGCATTACTCCTTAAGGCTTGTCCCAGCTAGCTCCCCCCCTAAAGTGCCAAAAATTGAAATTTTCGCCAAGGCTTCGGCTTAACCCCAAGCCTTCCCGAGGACCCCAAAAATAACAAATTAACACATAAAGCATTCTAAACACACAAAAACATAACAGATGCAAAGCCCCTAGACCCCGGATGTTACAGTTCTACCCCCTAAAAGAAATTTCGCCTCGAAATTACCCGTCAAAAGAGATGGGGTGTCTTCTGCGACGCATAACATCCTCTGGCTCCCACGTGGCCTCCTCTGAACCGTGGTTCCGCCACAACACTTTGACCAAAGGGACTGGTTTCCTTCTCAAGACCTTAACGTCTTGATCTAAAATCTGCACAGGTTCCTCTTCGAAAGACAGGTCTGGACTTACTTCAATTTCCTCCACCGGCACAATGTGAGACGGATCAGAATGATAGTGCCTCAACATTGAGACATGAAACATATCATGTATCTATTTCAATTCTGAAGGCAACTCAAGCTGATACGCCACTGGCCCCACACGTTTTAATACCCGATAAGGCCCGATAAACCTAGGACTTAGCTTGCCCTTCCGCCCAAACCACATTACCTTCTTCCACGGTGAAACTTTCAGGAAAACTTGATCACCCACTGCAAATTCTATATCCTTACGCTTCAGATCAGCATAGGATTTCTGCCGGTCGGACGCTTCCTTCAACCGAGTCCGAATCAACTTAACTTTCTCCTCTGTCTCTGAAACCAAATCTGGACCCAAGATCCGACGCTCACCCAATTCTGTCCAGCAAGTAGGTGTACGACACCTCCGTCCATACAATGCTTCATAGGGCGCCATCTGAATACTAGCCTGGTAGCTGTTGTTGTAAGAGAATTCTGCCAACGGTAGAAACTCTTCCCAACTACCCCTGAAGTCTATGACACAACCCCTCAGCATATCTTCCAAGATCTGAATTACCCTCTCAGACTGACCGTTGGTCTGTAGATGAAAAGCTGTGCTGAAGTCTAGTCTCGTACCTAACGCCTGATGTAGTGCCTTCCAAAACCGCGACGTAAACCTAGGGTCTCTGTCCGATATGATGGATACAGGTACCCCATGCAATCTCACAACCTCTGCCACGTACAGCTTAGCCAGCTTCTGCAGAGAGTAGTCAACACGAACAGGTATGAAATGAGCGGACTTCGTCAACCGATCTACAATCACCCATACCGAATCTTTCTTAGTAGGCGTAAGAGGTAGCCCACTAACAAAGTCCATCGTTATCCTCTCCCACTTCCACTGTGGAATCCTCACCGGCTGTAATAACCCCGAAGACAGCTGATGCTCTGCTTTCACCTGCTGGCATGTTTAACACTTCCCCACAAAATCGGTAATTTCCCGCTTCAATCTAGGCCATCAAAACTGTTCACGCGGATCCCGATACATCTTATTCCCTCCAGGATGCATCGCATAAGGGCTACTATGCACCTCCTGAAGAATCATCTGCCTCAACTCAACATCCTTTGGCACACAGACCCTTTTACGAAAATACAAAACCCCATCACTGTTCAAACTATAATCCTCTACTCTACCATTCTATACTTGCAAGAGCCGAGCACTTAACACATCGTCTAAAACCTGCTTCTCTCTAATCTGAGCTATCCCAGTCGGTTTCACCTGAAGTTCCGCTAATAAACTCCCATCATCATATAGGCTGAGATGGGCAAACATCGCTCTTAAATCGGATATTACCTTCTGACTTAACGCATCTGCCACCACGTTAGCTTTACCCGGATGGTATTCTATCGAGCAATCATAGTCCTTCAATAACTCAATCCACCTCCGCTGCCTTAAATTTAACTCCTTTTGGGAAAAGAGGTACTTTAAACTCTTGTGGTCAGTGTAGATGATGGACTTCTCCCCATACAGGTAGTGTCTCCAGATCTTCAGAGCGAACACTACCGTAGCCAACTCCAGATCATGCATGGGATAGTTCATCTCATGCGGTCTTAATTGTCGAGATGCATACGCAACTACCTTTCCACCTTGCATTAACACACACCCTAACCCCGTGTGTGAAGCATCACAATAGACAACAAACTCTTTCCCCGCTTCAGGCTGAATCAAAACTGGAGCCTCTGTTAAGATCTTTTTCAGCTTCTCAAAACTTTCCTGCTGCTTGTCAGTCCAGACAAATGGTATCCCTTTCCGTAACAACTTAGTTAAGGGTGCTGCAATTAAGGAGAAACCCTCAACAAACCTTCTATAGTATCCAGCTAACCCTAGGAAACTTCAAATTTCCGCCACATACTTAGGCGGTTTCCATTCCAACACAGCCTCGATCTTCCGAGGATCAACCCTAATCCCCTCTGCAGACACAACAAGACCCAAGAAGGTAACTTCTTCCAACAAAAATTCACACTTACTGAATTTGGTGTACAGTTACTTCTCCCTCAAAATCTGCAAAACCACCCGAAGATGCGAATCGTGCTCTTCTTCCATCTTGGAATATACCAGGATGCCGTCTATGAATACCACAACAAACTAGTCAAGATAGGGTTGGAATACCCGGTTCATCATATCCATGAACGCAGCTGGTGCATTCGTCAACCCAAACGGCATTACTAAAAACTCATAGTGACCATAGCGAGTTCGAAACGCCGTCTTATGAATATCCGCTTCCTTGACCTTGAGCTGATGATATCCTGACCTCAAGTCTATCTTCGAAAAGACTGAAGCCCCTTTAAGCTGATCAAACAGGTCGTCAATCCTCGGCAGCGAGTACTTGTTTTTAATCGTCAACTTATTCAACTGACGGTAGTCAATGCACATATGCATCGTCCCGTCCTTCTTCTTCACAAACAGCACCAGCGCTCCCCACGGAGACACACTTGGTCAGATAAAACCACGATCCAATAACTCCTGGATCTGGGCCTTAATTTCCGCCAGCTCTTTCGGTGCGATCCTTTAAGGGGCGACTGACACTGGAGCCGCACCTGGAAGTAGCTCAATTCCAAACTCCACCTCACGGTCTGGAGGCAACCCTGGAAGTTCCTCAGGAAAAACATCCACAAACTCCTTCACTGTTCTAACCTCATTAACAGTCACTTCCTTTGCATCCAATGCACTGATAAAAGCTAGGAATGCCTTGCACCCTTTCCAAACCATCTTAACGGCTCTTAACGCGGAAACCACATTGGACAAATAATTCCTCCTTTCCCCTATCATAATTACCTCTTTGTCCTCTAGGGTACTCAACACCATTCGCTTAGTCGCACAATCCAATTTAGCACGATGTTTAACCAACCAATCCATGCCCAAGATGAGATCAAACTCCCCGAATGGTAACTCCATCAGATCAGCCGGAAACAAAACTCCTTGAATTCCTAAAGGCACATCCCTAAATAATTTGTTCACTACCAAGGATTGTCCTAAAGGGCTAACCACAGTCATCTCTCTAGCAGCTATTTCAGATTCTATACTTAAAGTCTCAGATACAGTGCTAGCAACATAAGAGTGGGTCGATCCAATATCAATCAAAGCAAGAAATGGCTTATCACTATAAGAAACATACCATGTTATGGACGTCCGGTGCATCGCCATCCTCTCGCCATTGTCTTTGCATAGACTAAACCCGATCATCTTGCATCCGCCTGCATCGACACCCTTGCCCGATGCTCCACAACCCCAACCAGAACCATTCCCTCCTCTGATCGGACCATGACCTCTTGGCATCTGCTGTCCACCCCTTCCTGGCTGCACATACCCCTGACCTACCATCCGTGCCCTGGTCATTTCTAGTGGACAATTCCTTATTAGATGATCCTTTGACCCACACTTCAAACATACTCTATCTCTTCCCCAGCACTCTCCTGCATGTGACCTTCCACACTGAGCACACTATCGAAATTGCCCAACAGCAACTGGCATTGCAACACGACCCGGCCCATCGACCCTAGGCCTCTTCTGGAAACCCCCAGATGACCCTGACGATCCATAACTCCTCTTATTTCTACCTCTATCCTTGTCCCTATTTTGCCTCTCAGTCCGCTTTACCTCCTCGGCTATTTTAGCCTTTTCTACCAGGATAGCAAAATCCCTCTCCCGCTGCGGAGCTATAAACACTCACAACTCGTCTCGCAGCCTATCTTCGAACCGCACGCAACACTCATAATCGGTCACAACTATCCCTCGGGCGTAACTACTCAACCGCAGAAATTCTGCCTCGTACTCAGCCACCAATTTACCCCCTTGTACCAGATTCAGAAATGCTTTCCTCTGAGCATCCACGTAACTTACCCCAACGTATTTCTTTTGAAATACAGCTTTGAAGAAATCCCAATCAATGTGATCCGCCGAAGTACCCTCTCTTACGGTGAGCCACCATTGATATGTCTCGTCTCAAAGAAGAGACACCGCTCCTTTCAGTTTTTCCTCTACTGTGCAGTCTAAGTTATCCATAATCCGCTCGACTGCCTCCAGCCAGTACTCAGCTATATTCGGGGCCACACTAGAAATACCCCTAAAGGTTTCAGCCCCGTTTGCTCAGAGTCGCTCAGGAATAGACTTCCGAGATACTATCCCAGTGCTTGCCCCAGCAACCCATTCAAACACACGCAGCATTGCTTGAAACAGGGCATCATCCCCACCAGTTCTATCTTGCGATCCCGCTTCTGCCACAGGTGATGATGGTGCTTCACCTTCAGGCTCATGCCTTGCTTCCGAAAACTCAGCCTCAGCACCCTGGCCTCTACCACGGCCGCGTGCAACACGTCCACGTCCTCTAGCACTCATGTCTATCGTTTCGTCTTAATCTACTTTACAAATTTTATGCATTAGCTTTTCTTTTCACCGAAGATTAATGAGTAATTTTATGAGAATAGGGTTTTAAGTGGTTTTTCCGCCAAGCACATGTATACCTAAAAGGTTTTCATCTCTAAAGTAGAGTTCCTTAATCCTATCATCTACTGTAATATATTCACATAATACATGCACTTCATGCAAATCACCCAACAACCAGAAGACTTACCTTGCAAACTTGGGCCGAAGACTCGGGTGCCATACTTCCAGAAAACATGTACGTAAATATTTTCCTTCTAATCCATCTTAAACCCAAATTGTTGAAAACATTTTAAACCCATAACCCAAGGCGGAGCTTTTAAAACTTGGCTCTGATACCAAATTTGTAACACCCCAAACCCGACCTAAACACCACGACCGGATCTGGTTTGTCACTTGGAAAGAATTTTACAAAAACGCGAACTTTGGAAAAACTTCTAAGTTATTTTTGAAACTCCAGGTTTAGTGGTTCATTTGAAAACTTAGTAAAAACTATAGTTAGCCCATACTTGTGTATAGGTGACATTTGTAAACGCTAGTCGTGACATTCTAGAAGTCATAAGGTTCAGTTTTAGATTTTCGTGCATAAAATCATTGATTTAGTTTTGAGGAAAACCCCTTTTATTTCATCTTATGAAGAAAACATTTTGTCAATCAAGTTTTAGATATAAACGTCTTGATAGTTAAAACCATAATTAAAACCAAAATAATAGTGGCCTTATTACAACTCAAAAAAAAATCCCCAAAATTAACAAACGATAAATAAAATTAAGTTTTAATAGAATAACCCATGCATGGCCACCTCGAGTCCAGTCCAGCCCAATCCACTGAACTAAGAGTCACCTGTAAATTGTTTAAGCAAAAAGAGTGAGTCACAAGAATCAGTGTGCAATTAGTCCAAATAATCCACAACAGGGCCTGAGCCCCCAAACACAATCGGCCGAAGCCCAATCATTATAGCATATCAAAATAATCAGTATGATAACCCAACCCAGCCTAATATTCCATCCTCTACACTCCGCTCCATATGTCCATCCTCAACACACCTGTGGGGATTTCTACAATCAACCCTCCATCCTCTACACTCCTCTTTGGCAGTCATGTTGACAGTCACACTGCTCAAAGCCGATATAACGTGGTCTAGCCACCGATAAATATGTGACAAAGTCACCGATACGATAAGGCACTGAGCCATCAAATTAGTGTGAGAGTGTCACCGATATACACTTCCCCTTCATATCATTATCATCCCAAATCCCATGCACATGCGACATAGTATAATAAACAGGTCATATAGTATCATACATTCAATATTTAGAGCATGCACACAATCATGCTATCAACATAACCATAAGGCTTAATCGAAAGACAACTAACCTGATGTACCGATTTTACCCTTCATGGGTAACCCAATAGTAATTACCGAGATTTTCGGCTTTCAAACATACACATAAACATTTTATACAATTAAAGAATAGTGTGGTAATTACACACCTATAAACATGAAGAACTATACTATCAATCTCGTTAACATCCTCACTCGTAGGGATCACAACGATCTGCTTATCCCTCTCCAAAATCGATCCACAACCCGGTGGAAAGTCTCGAACGACTGACACTGCACGTTTTTTGAACTTAGGGGTAGAGACTACGAGTTCGGCCCCCTCCTTTGCTTGGCTGGTATTTGATTCCATGAAAGAGATCTTGGTCAGAAGACCGAGTTAAAGCATTGAATAGGATAAGAGTAAGAATACACACTCAACTGAAGAGATTTCTTACCTAGATCGACAAAAGCCGAAAGCTTCAAGCTTGGTTTAAGAATCGATTGAATCCCCAAAATGTTACTATGTTAGAACCGATCCCTCACATAAATTAAAAGAATGGCCTTTCGGCAAAACAAGCAAATAAGAAACTCTTACCACCATTCGGCCAACACTACTTACCAAAAGTCTTCCAACCGTAGGCCAGATGCAGATAGAACACGAACATAAAGCCCCTCCTACATTCGGCCAAAGCACCTAAAGTACCAAGTTAACCCCTTCAGTTTACCAACCAGCAAGAGAATAAGAAAGAATCGAAAAGAAGAAAACGCTTACCACCCAGCAGGAAGAAACCAATTGAGAAGGTAGGGAGAAAGAGTAACGGCAATCTTCTACAACAAGAGCGAATGAAGGAGATGAACACCCAAAGGAGATTCGGCCAAAAAGAAGAGTAAGAACAAACTCAATGAGAAGGAAGAGAAAATAGGTTTCGGCTTTGAAGATACAAATGGGAGAAAATAAAGAAATGGAGAAGGTGATAGGAGAGTTCGGCTAAGGGATTATGATATGAAAAAGAGAGTGTATGAACAAAAGAAGAAGAAAGGGTTGAGGTTTCGGCTTTTGGTTGAAAAGAAAAAGAATGCAAAAAGTGAAGTTCCTCAAGAGCTGATTTCGGTTTGAGAATAAGAGAAGAAAAACACTTGTTCACCAATTTCCAAAGAGAATAATGTTTAATTTGCTAACTCTCAACTCAAAGTGACCTATAGAATAATCGACCCTCACCCCCACACCTATACCTACAACCAAAAATTCACACAAGAAGAGAATGAAATGCCTAAACCACTTTCGAAACATGCACTGGCCTAGCCCCCAAAATCGAATGCCTACTCAACCCCACTTTGACCGAATTTTTCCCCAACACACCCAAAAATTCGGCCAACACTCTCCTCCACCTCCATCCCCTTGATTGCCTCCTACTTTCACTCTTATCCCCTCATTTGAATCGGTTGACAAATTCAAATTCCACCTTTCACTCTTGTCCATCTATTTGAAATATTTAACTTAGTCCACTTCCACTCTTCAAGGTCCCAAACCAAATCCATCACCTCTCATCCTAACGCCAAAATGATTCCCAAAATGCAAACTATGCGACTCGAACCTGCTCCCCTGTGGCGTCACTTACCTGCTCCTTAAGTGGCGTCTCCTTGCCACTTTACCACTGCACTTCTTGTATCAACAACCACAAGCATTACTCCTTAAGGCTTGTCCCAACTAGCTCCCCCCCTAAAGTGCCAAAAATTGAAATTTTTGCCAAGGCTTCGGCTTAACCCCAAGCCTTCCCGGGGACCCCAAAAATAACAAATTAACACATAAAGCATTCTAAACACACAAAAACATAACAGATGCAAAGCCCCTAGACCCCGGATGTTACAGTAAATATTCGATAAAATACTACTAATCTCGAAAGGTTGATTGAATCAAAAATCGATCTAGTGAACTTTAAAACCGTGACTTTTGAAAATGACGTTGATAATTTGAAAGAGAATCCAAGTTAAATTATTTGTATATACATTTGTTATGAAATCCATTTGTTATTCAATTTTGGAAAACAGTTATTTATGATCTTA
Source organism: Gossypium sturtianum (assembly GCA_025698515.1). Classification (NCBI taxonomy): domain Eukaryota; kingdom Viridiplantae; phylum Streptophyta; class Magnoliopsida; order Malvales; family Malvaceae; genus Gossypium; species Gossypium sturtianum. Next base: position 36,374,565 of record CM046952.1, read on the forward strand.
GAAAAATCATATTTAAAACAATTCATGGAAAATAATAAGTACGTCAAAACATAAAGCAAAATAAAAATATCAGAGGCCTTATTACAACTTTAAACCCAAAATAGTAAAAGTAACGAAATAAAGCGAAAAAGAAATTTACTAATGTTCAAAAACATCATTCCTAAAGTATGGCCTCCACCGAGTCATCCATGGCCCCAAGGCCTCATTACTGAGCATTACCTGCAAGGATTAAGAAAAAGGAGTGAGTTACAAGAACTTAGTGTATAATCCCCTTACCATCATCCACTGGGCCCAAACCCTCATAGCAACATCTTGGGCCTAAGCCCATTTACATAACAGTAATCAAATGAAATGAATGCAACCCAACCCATCCATCTATTACACCCCCGACCAGCCAATCACACCTGTGGGGATCAAGTCAACCCACCCCGCCGCTCACACCAAATTTGCAGTCAAGCTGCTATAATATAATTATTGTGGCCATGCCACCGAAATCATAAGTAAGTATAATAATAAACGAATTGTGGCTATGCCACCAGGCTACACTACTCTCCGTACAATTTTTCTCAACCCATGCAATATGTAAAGATGCAACATAAATAAAAAAAAATTATAACCACATATATAACAACTATTAATCTAGTGAAAAATTTCGGTGAATCGGCCCATTAAAGCACTTTGGTAATTCGGCCCACTAAGGAATTCTAGCACATGGGCCCATCGAGGGCATTTTGGTAAATCGGCCCATAGGGGCATTTTCGTAAAAATGACCCATTAAAGCTTTTTAGTAATTCGGCCCATAAGGGCATTTTTGTAATTTTACAAATTAATACCGATTTTGACAGATCTTTAGAAATAATGTTGTTTAAGTAAGTTATTCGATTCATGCCATATTATGATTATTAGATTTGTAAACAACAACGATCTATTTTTCCAACATGATGGTGAATCACGGATTTACAGGATTTCGGTGTGAGATTACACACCTGATTACGGTAAGGACTAAACCTTCTTGATCGTCGGCACCTATGTCACCATAACACTTGATTAACTAACAAAAATAGTGTCTTAATCCAAATATAAATCAAAAGATCTAAAGAAATGCCTACCCTTAGTATCGTGAACGACCACGATTTGCCTACTCTCACCAGAAGATAGTCCACAACCTGGTGGAAAATCCCGAACTGCCGATACCGCCCTACGTTTGAACTTGGGAGTAGAGATTGCTAGTCCACTCCCTTTTTGCCCTCCTATCAATTTTCCCTTAATAACTCTACCACTTGCCTCCATTGAAAGAGCCTCAATAAGAATAATACTATGATGAGATAAAGTAGTTGTTTAGGGAGAGGATTTCGGCTTACCACTACTTTCGAAGGGTCAACGAGTAGAGAAGAATGAGTGATTTAGTCCCTAAAATAATCGATTAGTCATAACCTTCGATCCGATTTGCAAAATAACCGAGTAGAGAGATATCGAATGAACCAAGAAGAAACTCCTTACCCTATCGATGATGAACCCTACTCCTACCGATTCGACTTAAGGCTAAAGATGAGTCGGCAAGGATGTGATATTCGGCCAACCTATTAGAGCACTACAAAAATGAGATGATCACGATATAAGGGAGTAGAAGGGAATGGTGTTTCGGTTTAGAAACAAAATGAAACAACCGAATGATGATGGACACACATTTGGCTAGGGAGAAAAGAAGATGAAAGGAATAGAATGAAGCCACTTACCCAATTCAACCAAGGAAGAAATGTCCAACGTGCAAGAATGGAGAAGAGATAATGGATAAGAGTATTCGGCTACTTTGAGAGAAAGAAAAGAGGAAGATTTGTCCTCCAAATATGGTCAACTAAAGAAAGAAGAGAGAAAGATAGAAGGAACGGTAAGAAAAAAAAACAAGAAAAGAAGAGCAAAATGGCTTGAGTGTTTCAGCAAAACAAAGGAAAAAGGTGAAAAAATTGGCTTGAGTGTTTCGACAAAACAAGAGAAAAAGGTTGGAAAAGAAAGTACCAAAATGTTAAAAAGAAACAAAACCTTTCATGCACAAACTTGCAAATAGGCTATAGGAAATTCGGCTCCCACATTCCCCTACCAAAACTGTATACCTCTAACACCATAAAGGTAATGGTTGACCAAAATTTCTTTCCCCAAGCACCTCCCAGAATTCGGCCAACATATCCCCCTTATCTCTTTCCTTTATTTCTTTCATTATTTTCTCCTTGATCTCCTCCTTACTCTTCTCCTTAGTGTTCTTTCCATCATTAGAAATTCTTCCTTACCTTCTTTAGAGCCATGACTGACACTTACCATTTTCCTCCTGATTAGCACAAAAAAAATTAAATCCACAAGTTGCAATAGGTGGGATTAAACTCCACCCCTTAAGCCCCTTCATGTGACGCCTCACCACCTTGCTACTAGCTTCTCTTGTGCTAGAAAAATACACACTTATTCCCTTATGCCTTGACGCCACTTACCTTCTCCCCTTTAAGTACTTAAACACAAAAATTTCTACTAGGACCCAACTCAACCCCAAGCCTTCTTAGGGCCCCTAAACATACACAACTAACATTTTAACTAGCCTAACGCATAGTATAACGCAAAACATAAAATCCCGAATTCCAGGATGTTACAATCCTACCCCCGTAAAGAAATTTCAGCCTCGAAATTTACCTGATTAAAAGAGATGAGGGTATTGATGCCGGATCGTGTCCTCAGGCTCCCATGTAGCTTCCTCTGACCCGTGATTATGCTATAATACTTTGACTAACGGAACCGACTTCCTTCTCAGCACCTTAATATCCCGATCTAAAATCTACACTGGCTCTTCTTCAAAAGACAAGTCAGGTCTTATCTCAACTTCCTCCACTAGCACTACATGAGACGGATCCCAACAATAACGCTTTAACATCGAGACATGGAATACGCTATGCATCTGACTTAACTCCGGAGGTAACTCAAGCTGGTAAGCCACTGGCCCAACACGCATTAATACACGGTAAGGTCTGATAAATCTAGGGCTCAACTTGCCCTTCCGTCCAAATCTTAAGATCTTTTTCCAAGGTGAGACCTTCAGAAAGACCTGATCACCCACAGAGAACTCTATCTCCTTCCGCTTCAGATCCGCGTATGATTTCTGTCTATCTGAAGCTTCTTTTAATTGAGCCCAAATTACCTTAACTTTTTCCTCTGTCTCCGAGATCAACTCTGGACCCAATAACTGTCGCTCTCCCAGCTCAGTCAAGCAAGTAGGAGTACGACACCTACGACCATACAATGCCTCGTAGGGTGCCATCTGGATGCTGGATTGATAGCTGTTGTTGTAAGCAAACTCTGCCAATGGTAGAAAATCTTCCCAACTACCCCTGAAGTCGATCACACAGCCCCTTAACATGTCTTTTAAAATCTGGATTAATCTCTCCGACTGTCCATCACTCTGCGGATGAAACGCCGTGCTGAAATTTAGTTTTGTACCCAAAGCTTCATGTAAAGCCTTCAAAAACCGTGATGTAAACCTAGGATCCCTGTCTGATATAATAGACACCGGTACCCCATGCAACCTCACGACTTCTGCTATATACAACTTGGCCAACTTCTGTAACGTATAATCCTTACGAACAGGTAGGAAATGAGCAGACTTCGTTAACTGATCCATTATTACCCATACTGAATCTTTCTTAGTAGGCGTTAAAGGTAACCCACTAATAAAATTCATCGTTATCCTTTCTCATTTCCATAGTGGGATTTTCACCGGTTGTAGCAACCCTGAAGGCAGTTGATGTTCCGCTGATCGCTGTGAATTAGAGCTTTAAAATTTATAAAAAGAATGATCGAACCTGCAAACTAACTCTGACAACGATTGAGGCAAGTGCACCTATCGAACAGTAGTATAGCTTAGGCAAGACCGGATTGTCGAACCCAAAGGAACTAAAAGTACTAATGCTAACTATCTTTTTATTATCTAGCCTAAAAATAAAGAGAGATTTTTTATCTAATCTAAATTAATTAACTACTAAACTAAAGACTCTAAGACAAAGAAGAATGAAGTTGGAAAATAACTTGGGAAAAACTCAGTTGATTTAGATGATACCCTAGGAAGAATCCACCTAGACTTCACTTGTTATCTAACACTGAACTATACGATTTATTCACTTAGTTTGATCCGTAAGACTTCCTAATGTATATTAAACCCTCTCTCGAGGCGAATAACGTCTAACCCTAGGTTAATTAGTGGAACTCTCGTTCTCTTAGAATAACCCCCTAGAATAGCAGTAAATCGATCTATGGATTCCCATATTAGGTTTCACCCTAATCTGGCAAAATCTCGTCACCCTATCTCTAGGCGTGCGATCAACTCCGCTTAATTATGTTGGATCTACTCTTAGGCAGGGTCTATACCTCCTCCACCTAAGCACATTAAATTTGGATTAAGCTCACATAATTAAGAACAAACTAAGTATTTATCGTATAATTCAGAAAATAATAACAAGATTCATCATAGGTTTCATTCCCTTCGAGTATCCGAAGGGTTTAGTTCATAACAATAAAGAAAAACATCTTAAGAGAAAAGAGAAACAAAACATAAGAAATCCCTAAAACTCCCTGAAGGAATTGAAGGAGAGATCCTCCGTCTTGAGTATAATTCTGGCTTCTTGAGATGGATCAACTGGCTATCCTTGAGTGAATCCCCACTAATCTGCCTTCTCTGGCCTAGCACGACGCCCCTAGATGATGGCTTTGGGCTCCCCCTCTTAGGTCATACTTAGGGTGTATTTATAGGCTTTTGAAATATGTTTCTTTCTCCCTAAGTATCCTTTCCCGAATGAAATTGCTCTTCTCCACGGCGGAGGCACGGCCATGGCGCACGCCCGTGTGAATCATGGCCAGGTCGTGTTTGGATTTCTTTAATGAGACACGACCATGTGAGTCGGGGTTAGACCGTGTTCTAGATGATTGACTTGGCACGGCCGTGTGGGTCCAAGTCCAGGCCGTGTCGATTTCCTATTTGGCCCATTTTGGTCCGTTTTGAGCCCATTTCTCGTTCTTTTTATCCTTGGGTGCTTTCCTGAGTATAAGACATAAAAAGAAAGGATTAAGAGCACCTTTTTACATAAATCAAGGGATAATTCATCCAAAAGCATACTAAATGTGGGCCTAAAATATGTTACTATTTCGGTTTATCAAATACCCCCACACTTAAGCTTTTGCTTGTCCTCAAGCAAAATTCTCAACTTACAATTAAAACGAACTTCCTATAATTCATAATAGTCATTGATAGTGTCTCATCATAATTTAGAGATAATTTATACATGGATAATTCAACTCAAAGAGTCCTAAAAATTCAAACACTATAAGCCTTATATTTTGTAGCACAAAACATAGGTGTTTTCCTTCATCTAAATAATTACCTCTGATTTGAAATTGTCAAGGATTGACATCCTCACTAAAGATTCCCTCAAATCACTCAAAGTGTTTAAGGTTCAAAATTTAGGCACTCAAAAGTCAAACATGAAGAGTTAATCCCATAGGCTTGCATGAAAATCAAATCTCCACCACTGAAATATGAGATGAAACACAAATCAAAAGGTCTTTGTTAGGGTTGTAACGGGGCTAGGGTTAAGGTGTGGAATAAGGCTGAATTAGAGGGTTAGAATCGAGGTTGAATTGACAAATTACCTAACTAAGAACTAATGAACTAAAAATAATAATTACATCAATTGAAAACTAATAATACTAATAATACGAGCTTCTTCTTCGATATTTGGAATTTAAATAAATGTATAAGCTCATTTAATCACATAATTAATAATGAATATACTTCGTTTTTTTAAAATACATAATAAATACATAATAAAGGATAAATTACTAGAATTCATAATTAGGCAACTAATCAGATCAAATCTTGATATAGGGGTAGTTAGAAAGAATGGTGATAACAATTACAAAGGGTTTTGGGTTAATATTAGTGGGTGAGTCAATAAATAGGGTTGTTAGGATTAAAAGGGGTTCACTGGGGGTTAATTTGTGAAGGTAGGCTTTTAATGGAGTTAGTGGGTTAAAACCTAGGTGCCTTTATCATCTGTGTATATCAAAGCAAAAGTGTGGTCTTGACATGTATAATCGATGTAAGTTCTAGAATAACAAATCAGTGTTGACATACTCATAATCAATAAAGTGAGCAAGAAAAAGAATTTATGCTCTATAAGGCTCAAAAACTCACAAAAATTATGGGTATTTTTGACATCAACCTTGTAAATATCAAATTTCAAGGTAATATTTAAATTCAGGTAGACGACCTAGAAATTATTTTTATTCAGAAAAAATAGACTTATTATGCTTGATTCTCTAGTATTCTTAGAATTTAATCATCAATGCACAATTATCAATGACTTAATCTAAAACATATCAATAAAAATCATAAATCATCAGAAATTTCATCCTAATTAGTAATATGAGGAAATTACTTTCAAACAAGGCTAAATTCAGGGTTTTGAAAATAATGCAAAAAGTTTGGAACCTAATTTCAGAAATTTGAGAATAATGAAAAAAGTTAGGCCACTTTTTTAGGTTGTTCACCCCCCACACTTAAGATGTACATTGCCCTCAATGTACAAAGATATATAACATAAATGTAATGTTCAGATCAGAAGATATGGGGATAAGTAAAACTTCCTGAATTATGGATGAGCTCCTTGAGTTGGCAGTGGTCGTGGTGAAAGAAAAGTTGGAGGGGCGGTCTGGGTGACGATTCCCCACTAGTTCTACGCTAGATGAAGAAATTGGGAAACTTGTGGAGGATTAGCCAAGGATTATTAAAATGTAATTAAAAAAACTAAATATATAATTAAGGACAAGGAAGATAAAGAGAAAGAAAATAGAAATTGAATTAAACTAATGCTAAAAGATAAAGGGGCTTGAGAATCCTTATTGGTAGATGGTTCGCGAGGTGGGTTTGATTTCTACGGCTGTGGTGGTGCTGGCGGTGGTTGAGGTGGTGTGATTCCCAAGCAGCCTTTAGAACCTAAAATTAAGAAACTAAGATAAAATAAACTAAATTAAGCATAAGATTGTTAAAGGGAAGGAAATTGAAGCAAAAGAGAAAAATGAAATAAAAACTAGATAGCCTCAAATATCCTTGGCTTGTTGTTTGGATGAAGCAGCCGACATGAACTCATGTGAATCGGTCTCCTTTGAGGAGACTGTGATTGGCCTTTTACGCTTCTTTGCCATGGATATGATGTTGTTGTGGCTCAAGAGTCTAAGGATTTATTAGGAAAAATGGAAAAATAAAGAGGGAGAAAAGAAAGAAAGAAAGAAAGAGGAGAGAAGAAAAGAGGAAAGTGGGTTAAGAAGAGAAAGGAAAGGGGTATGGTGTTTAAATAAAATTTTAGGTCTGGCAGTTTCCCACGCCCGTGGGTTGAGGGTGTGTCGATTCACACGGTCGCCTCGCACGGCCGTGTTCCTAGGCGTGTTCGTTACCCCACGCTCGTGTCTAGCTTGTGTTTGACAAGTCAGTATGTTGGCACGGTTTTAAGGCACGGGCGTGTTCTGCCCGTGGTTGGAAAGTCAGTAGCTTCACACGGTCATGGGGCACGGTCGTGCCCCTTTGTCGGTGCCCGTGGTGTAGTGGTTAGATCCGTGACGTCAAAAAGTGGTTGGAACTGATTCGCACGGCATCTGCTATGTCAGTACAGCCTCTGCACTTCTGGTTAGTTTATAACTAAGTGTTCAGAAAGAAAAGAAGAAAAGAAAATAAATTTAAAGTAAAATGTGAGAATAAATTATGTTAGTGCTCGGGTTGCCTCCCGAGAAGCGCTCATTTATAGTCTTAAGCTAGACTCTCCTCTCGTTTGCATTGTCAGGGTGGTTTGAGGAGTTGAAAGTCCTTTCTCATGCCATCATTTGTATCCTCGTGAAAAAGTTTAAGTCGAGATGTGTTTATAGTAAAAGTACCAAAAATAAGATTACTTACCTCATTGTTTAAGTCCGTGGGGAAAACACTTGTTTACCCTAAAAGGTATTTCTTTGTTTGTGCTAGGTGCGGAGGAGATATTCGAGGGTCGATTTTTTCTATCAATACTTGATCTCCTATTTTGAAGTGGTTTGTTGTTCCTATGAGCTCATCCGGGGCTCTTTCGGTTTTGCCTTGTGTGGTTTCGTTTCTTAAATCGTGTATCCCTAATTTCTCCTTGAAGTGTGTCTTCCACTGCGTCTAGATCATCGAATCGAATCCTTCGATCTTCATGAACTACTTCCTTGTTGGCTTGAGGTTTAGGATCGGGTTCAGTTGTATTCATTGGTGGTGCTTCCTGAAAATAGGGGTTAACCGAATGGTTTACGTTCTCACCTTGATTATTCGATGTTCTAGCCGAGTCGAGAGCCTTGATGGTGATTGTCTCATTTCCTACACAAAGTATGAGTTCTCCTGCATCAACATCAATTTTAGTCTGGCAGATTGCTAAAAGGGTCTTCCTAAAATTAGGGGATCAAATTATCCTCATCCATGTCTAAGACAACAAAGTCTACTGGGAAAACGAATTTGTCGATTTTTACAAGAACATCTTCGATAATACCCCTAGGAATTCTAACAGTTTTATCAGCTAATTGAATGCTCATCCTAGTTTGTTTGGGTTTCCCTAGACCTAATTGTTTAAAAAATTTATAAGGCATGACATTTATGCTTGCCCCTAAATCAGCTAAAGCATTATCAATAGTTAGTCTACCAATTAAATATGGAATTGTAAAACTCCTTGGATCTTTTAATTTCTGTGGTAGTTTATTTTGCAAGATTGCTGAGCATATTGCGTTTAGTTCCACGTGTGATGCCTCGTCTATCCTTCGCTTGTTCGTCAAGAGATGTTTTAAAAATTTCCTCGAATCTGGCATCTGTGAAAGAGCTTCAAGTAGCGGTAAGTTAATATGTAATTTCTTTAAAAGTTTAAGAAACTTACCGAACTGTTCCTCTGTATCGTCTCTCGTTAACGCTTCGGGATATGGTATGCGAGGTTGGTAGTCCTTGATTATCGGTTTTGGCTTGTCTTGTGTTACCTCAACTTTACTTTTTTCTACCTCGTTTCCTTGTGTTGGACTGGGTTCGTCTACTTCTTCGCTTTCTTGAGCTGTTATGGCTTGGATTTGCTCCTTTGGATTAATTTCAGTATTACTCGGTAGACGCCCTTGCGGTCGTTCGGATAATAGCTTTGCAATTTGTCTGACTGACTGGGTAATTTCCCCGATTGCCTTTGTAAGTCCTCCAACTTGGTTCTCGATCGTTTTGATCGATGTTTGTTGAGTGTCGAGTGTTACCTCAGTTTTTTGGAGACGGGCTTCTGTGGAAGCTATGAATTTGTTCAGCGTCTCTTCAAGATTCGGCTTCTTTTCCTGTGGATAGGGCTGATTTTGGAAATTTTGAGGAGGTTGTTGTCTCTGATTTCCTTGATTTTCTTGTCCTCCCCACAAAAAATTTGGGTGGTTCCTCCAACCTGAATTATAATTATTACTATATGGGTTATTATTAGATCTGAAATTGTTACCTATATAGTTCATCTGTTCGCTCTCTGTGCCCGGTCGGTAGGGTGGGTACTCAGGATTTGCCATAATTCTACTTGTGTCGCACTGCATTACTGCATGTGCCTGCGAAGAACACAAACTATCAAGCTTTTTATTCATCATCTCTACCTGTGTTGATAGCATGGTTACAGCATCAATGTTGAAAACTCTGGCCGATTTTGTTGGTTTGGTCCTTGTAACCTGCCACTGATAGTTATTTAGTGACATCTCTTCAATAAACTCGTAGGTTGCCTCAGGAGTTCTATTATTCAAGGTTCCACCGGCAGCTGAATCTATTAGTTGTCTCGTTGAGGGGTTTACACCGTTATAGAAAGTCTAGACTTGGAGCCACAAAGGTAAACCATGGTGCGGACACCTTCTCAAGAGATCCTTATATCTCTCCCATGCATCGTATAATGTCTCTAAATCCATCTGCATAAAAGAAGAGATATCATTCCGTAATTTGGCCGTTTTGGCTGGTGGGAAATATTTTAATAAAAAAATTTCGGTCATTTGATCCCATGTAGTGATTGACCCTCGTGGTAATAAGTTTAACCACTGTTTGGCTTTATTCCTTAATGAAAAGGAAAATAACCGAAGTCGTATGGCATCATCAAAAACGCCATTTATTTTGAAGGTATCACAGAACTCTAAAAAATTAGCTATATGAGTGTTTGGATCTTCGTCCTGCAAACCATCAAATTGAAAAAACTTTTGAATCATTTGTATAGTGTTAGGCTTTAATTCAAAATTATTAGCAGCTATAGCAGGCCTAACAATACTTGATTCGGCTCCTGTTAAATGAGGTTTAGCATAATCAAACATAGTACGAGGAGCATTATTTTCATCCACATCTTGTGGTGGAAGATTATTTTCGTCCATCCCTTCAGTAGGATTGGATCTGTCTTCTTGCTCTTCTTCCGTGTAATTTAGGGCTCGCCTAATTTCTCTGCGATTCCTGCGAACGGTAGCATCAATATCACTGTCGTATACTAAAGGTCCTCTCGGGTTCCTTCTAGTCATAAACTAGAGGTACCTGCTAGGAAAAGAAAGAAAGAAGATTTAGCAAATTTAAAACTAAAAATAAAAATAAATTGCAAAAAATAAAAATAATGGCTAAAGTAATAAAAATAGAGCTTTCTTAATATTTTAGTTCCCCGGCAACGGCGCCAAAAACTTGATCGCTGTGAATTAGAGCTTTAAAATTTATAAAAGAATGATCGAACACGAAACTAACTCGATGATGATTGAGGCAAGTGCACCTATCGAACAGTAGTATAGCTTAGGCAAGACCGGATTGTCGAACCCAAAGGAACTAAAAGTACTAATACTAACTTTCTTTTTATTATCTAGCCTAAAAATAAAGAGAGATTGTTTATCTAATCTAAATTAATTAACTACTAAACTAAAGACTCTAAGACAAAGAAGAATGAAGTTGGAAAATAACTTGGGAAAAACTCAGTTGATTTAGATGATACCCTAGGAAGAATCCACCTAGACTTCACTTGTTATCTATGTAACACCCCTTACCCGAGACCGTTGCCGGAGTCGAGCACGAGGCATTACTAAACTTAACTACTAATTCGGCATAAAATTAAAAACTGTCCATCTGCGTCATAGTCACTAAAATATATATATCTGGAGCTACGGAACTCCAAATTAAGATTCGTAAATTTTCCCTGAAACTAGATTCATATATCTTTTTACTGTAATTTTTACAGAATTTTTCATGTGGCCAATTGGTACAGTTTATTCATTAAAGTTTCCCCTGTTTCACCATTCAACTACTCTGACCTCTTTTCACTATAAATCAATTTTATCTTTGTACAGAATTTATATGGCCTTCTTGTTTAGCTCATTTGAAACTAGACTCATTCAGAATTTCATACATATAAATTTTAATCCACAATTATTTTTGTGCAATTTCTAATGATTTTTCAAAGGCAGAACAGGGGATCACGAATTCATTCAGAACCAGTTTCACTAAAATTTAAATATCTCATTATTTCCATTTCTTTTGCTTACTCTATTTATTTTATATGAAAATAGACTAAAAGAGATTTCAATTCATATCTCCTTAACTTTCTAATTCCATTTCTTCTATTTTTGGTGATTTTTCAAAATCACGTTACTGCTGTAAATCAAAAACTGTTTCATTACAAGATATTATTAACTAGTTTATAACATCTTTTCTCCATCTCATTTAAACTCTATACATGCCATATAAATCTTTAAACATAAAACAAAAGCTACCTAATTGATCTGGATAGTGAGCTTTCTTTGTGATGATCCGATCTTCCACTTCTCTTTAATTCAATCTACATAAATATCAAACACACACAAGTAAAGCTTAATGAAGCTTAGTAAGTTCATAGGTTTAAAAGTAGCTTACCACACATAATATTTCCAAAACAATAACAAAACATTTACTAAAGTTCCTGCCATTCACAACCATTGTTAAAATCCTTCACATAGTTGAGCTCAACATTAACAACTACTCAATTTCTTCCATTTGATTCACTCATTTTATATTACTTCTTATCAAATTAGGAAGCGTCTTCTTAAATTTGAGTGCGTCGTTGCTCGATTGCCACGTTTCACAACTTCGGTATGGATAATTCCATACCTACATTTCACAACTCGGTATGGTTTATATCATACCTACATTTCACAACTTCGGTATGGATGATACCATACCTACATTTCACAACTCGGTATGGATGATACCATACCTACATTTCATAACTTTCGGTATGGATGATACCATACCTACATTTCACATTTGCCATGGATTAACCATGATCTTATCCGTCAATTCATCACATGTCACGACGACACGAGCGTACTCAATCTGCGTTTTTCCTAATTTGAATTACCACCATTTATTCTTTCATTTATCATATTTTTCACAATCCCACAGCAAATTCATATTTAACAGCACATTATATCATTCAATCATTCACAAATAAACATATAAATTCAACCATATGAACTTACCCACTGATTTGTAGAAGATTTTGAAATTTAGGGACTACTCTGCAACTTTTTCTTTTCCTCTTTCTTCTTTGGTTTCTTGATCTATAATGTAAAATATTTTCACTCATCAGCATATATTTCATTTCTATTTCACTTCATAATTTATGCTCTTAAATTTTCAAAATTGCACTTTTACCCCAAAATTTATAGTTTTACAATTTAGTCCTGCTCAATTCAGCCATCAATTGAACTAATTTTTCTCAATCAACACTTTATTCTATCATTACAAACTATTTCACAACCTTTTATATTCTGAATTTCAACACCAACCTCTAATTCACAACTTTTTCACAATTAGGTCCTAAATATCATTTCCTATCAAAATCACTTAATAAAACCACCTTAGTATGAAATTAAAATTTAAATTTCATAATAATTCATCATAAACTTCCATTTCTCAGCAAGGTTAACTTTTAATTTTACTCACCAAATCAAAAACTAATGAATTCTATAAGTGGATCTAGTTGTAAAAGTCATAAAAACATAAAAATTATCAAGAAAAAGCAAGAAATAAACTCACATGATGTGAAAATATGAAAAACCAGCTTTCTCCAGACCTCCTATGGCGTTTTGGCTGAGAAAATATGAAGATATCTCTAGATCTTTCAATTTTATCTTTATTATACATGTTAAAATTATTAAATTTCCAATTATGCCCTTATTTCCCTTATCTTCCGATGATTTTCTTCCCTTACCGTCCAACCTTTTCACCTTTAGGTTTAATTGTCCTTTAAACCCTCCTTCTTTTAACACTTGAGCTATTTAATTCTTGTAGCAATTTTGCATTTGTTACAATTTAGTCCTTTTATTTAATTGACTACCCAAACATTTAAATTTCTCAACCAAACTTTAATACTAACTTAATAACACTCCATAAATATTTCTAAAAATATTTATGGCTCGATTTCAAATTTGAGGTCTCGATACCTCGTTTTTGACCCATTTGACCTAATAAATTCTTTTAATTCACTAAATTCACCAATCCACAAATTCTTCTAAATTCTCACTTGACTCATAAATATTAAATTACTATCTTATTCAATCTTACACGCCGATTTAGTGATCTCATATCACTATTTCCGACACCACTTGAAAATTAGGCCGTTACAACTCTCCCCCTTAAAAATTTCGTCCTCGAAATTTGTTACTGAAAATAGATTTGGATCTTGTGATCTCATTGACTCCTCTGTTTCCCGTGTTGACTCCTCCATACCATGTCGATGCCATAATACTTTAACCAATGGTATTTTTTTATTCCAAACTCTTTAACTTCACGAGCCAAAATCTTCATTGGTTCTTCCAATAAGTCATATCTGGTTGAAGCTCAATTTCGATATAAGGAATTACGTGTGAAGGATCGACTATCTATACCGTCTTAGCATAGACACATGAAATACATTGTGAATCTTTTCAAGTTCCGAGAGTAAAGCCAACCGATAAGCTACAGGGACCAACCCTTTCCACAATTTCATATGGCCCTATAAATCTCGGACTCAATTTTCCTTTTACACTTAAACCGTAACACCTTCTTCCACGGTGAAACTTTTAAAAACACTTTCGATCACCCACTTGCATATTCTATGTCTCTTACGTTTCAAATCCGCATATGACTTCTGGCCAGTGCAGGCGACTTTTAGACTATCTCGAATAACCGGACTTTCTCTTGATTTCCCGAATCAAATCAACCCCAACTATTTTTGATTCACTCAATTCAGACCAACACAATGGAGTCTTGCATTTCCTACCATAAAGAGCTTCAAACGGTGCCATCTTTATACTAGACTGATAGCTATTATTGTAAGCAAACTCAGCCAAAGGTAAATACCTTTCCCAACTGTCACCAAACTCAAGTATACAACATCTTAACATATCTTCTAGAATTTGAATCACTCGCTCTGACTGTCCATCTGTTTGAGGATGAAATGCTGTACTAAAATTTAATTTGGTACCTAAAGCTTCTTACGATTTATTCCAGAATCTCAAAGTAAATCTTGGATCCCGGTCGAAATGATAGATATTGGAACTCCATGTAGTCTCACAATCTCTCGACACATACAATTCGCTAACTTCTCAAGTGAAAAATGCATTACATTTGGAATAAAGTGTCTTGACTTTGTCAATCTATCAACAATCACCCATATTGAATCTTTCTTTCTTGGAGTCGTAGGCAACCACGACACAAAATCCATTGTAACATGCTCCCACTTCCATTCGGGAATCATAATGGGTTGTAATAAACCCGTTGGCACTTGATGCTCCGCTTTAACTTGGCGACAAATCAAACATTTTGCAACAAATTACGAAATTTCTCTTTTCATACCAGCCACCAATATATCTTTTTCAAATCACCATACATTTTAAATCTTGCCTGTGTGTGAATAGAATACATACTATTATGTGCTTGAAAGAATATTATTCTTCAAATCGGAATTGTTTGGAACACAAATTACTGTTATGATAATGCAACATACCTTCATCATCAATGCTGAACTCGAATCTAAATTATCTCGAACCATTTGTCGTTTAAATACCAATTTGGGTCTTCATTCTGCGGTTTAATTTGTTGAAGAAACATGGGTTTCACTTTCAATTCTACTAATACAAAGACCTTCTTCATTAAGAGCCAATTGAGCATTCATTGTTCAAGCGCAAACAAAGATGACTTTCGACTAAGTGCATCAAACAACTACATTAGCTTTTCTGGATGGTAGTCAATAACCAAATCATAATCTTTCAAAGCAACTCTAACCACCGTCTCTGTCTTAAGTTCGGTTCCTTACGAGTCATTAAGTATTTCGAGACTTTTGTAATCCGTAAAGATATAACACTTTTCACCATATAAATAGTGTCTCCAAATTTTTAAAGCAAAAACAATTGCAGCTAATTCAAGATCGTGTGTAGGGTAATTCTTTTCATGTGGTTTTAATTGCCGTGAAGCATAAGCCACCACCTTTCCGATTGCATTAACACACAACCCAAACCATTTAAAGATGCATCATTTGTACACAACATACGGTATACTGATTACGGTTGAGTCAAAGCTGGAGCTTACATTAACATTTTCTTTAATTGGTCAAAGCTCATTGACATTCATCGAGACCATACAAACTCAACATTCTTTTGTAACAAACGAGTCATTGGTGAAGCAATCATGGAAAAATTCTTTACAAAGCGGCGATAATACCACGCTAGTCCCGAAAAACTTCGCACTTCAGTTACATTCTTCAGAGTTTTCCAATTCACCACTGCTAAAACTTTACTTGGATCCACATGAATTCCTTCAGCTGATACAATGTGACCCAAAAATCCAACTTCATGAAGCCAAAACTCACATTTACTAAATTTTGCATATAACTGCTTTTCTCTCAAAGT
Source organism: Gossypium sturtianum (assembly GCA_025698515.1). NCBI lineage: Eukaryota > Viridiplantae > Streptophyta > Magnoliopsida > Malvales > Malvaceae > Gossypium > Gossypium sturtianum. Next base: position 36,390,525 of record CM046952.1, read on the forward strand.
CTGTAATACAATTCTCAAGTGTTGTGCATGCTCGGATTCTGTCTTTGAATAGACCAATATGTCATCAATAAATACCACCACAAATCTATCCAAATAAGGCTAAAAAATCCGATTCATTAAATCCATAAATGCAGCAGGGGCATTTGTTAAACCAAAAGGCATTACCAGAAATTCGTAGTGACCATACCGAGTTGGCGATCTTTGGCACATCACACTCTTTAACCTTGATTGATAATACCCAGATCTAAGATCTATCTTTGAAAACACAAAGAAGACCTTTCGATTGATCAAATAAATCATCGATACGAGGTAATGGATATTTATTTTTAATTGTTACCTTGTTCAGTTGTCTGTAATCAATACACAATCGCAACGAGCCATCTTTCTTTTTCACAAATAAAACAGGTGCACCCCAAGGTGATGTACTCGGTCTAATGAACCCTTTATCCAATAACTCTTGCAATTGTGTCTTCAACTCTTTTAACTCACTAGTGCCATTACGTATGGTGTTATTGATATCGGAGCTGTACCCGGGATTATATCAATTACAAATTCAACCTCACGATTTGGGGGTAAACGAGGTAATTCCTCAGGAAACACATCAGTAAATTCATTAACAACTGGCAATTGTTCCATATTCAATTCGAGACCCCAGTATCAAGAATATAAGCTAAAAATGCTTCATTACCCTTTCAATCAATTTCCGAGCTGTAAAAGTGAAATAGTTCGACATCATTCTTTTATCTCCAAACTCAATTGAAACTATTTCCCATGCGACATTTTAAATCAACCCGTTTTTCTCTACAATTCACTATGGCATCGTGTTTAATCAACCAATCCATTCCAAGAATAACATCAAATTCTCGGAAAGGTAACAACATTAAATCGTGAGAGAATTCACATGACCTTGTATTTTCAATGGACAATTCCGACATATTAAATTAACTAACACACTTTGTCCTAACGGATTAGTGACTTGCATATCAAAGTCGGTGGACTCAACATCATTTTTTTTCTAAGGAGTATTTGTTTGTTTCTCGCCTAGTTCTTTATTTTCTTTTAATGACTAGGAGGACAGTCCCAAATAAAATGATCAGTTCCACCACATCTATAACAAGCTCCGGTTCTTCCCCAACATTCACCAACATGAAATCTACCACAATTTTTGCATCTAGGTCTCGAATATTTTGCACACTACTAGCACTAGGCTCTTTGGTTTCTTAGTTACTTCGACATCTCTTTGAGTTGTTTTACTTTTATTCGATCATTCGAATTGTAACAGATCGACTAGAATCATCTCTGAACTTTTAAGTTGGAAAAGTCGAAGTTGGTCTAGAGAAACTTCTTTTGTATACTTCTTTACCTTTCCTTTCTCTTTGCATCTTTCTCATTATACACTTCTTCCATCTTTTGAGCTCGATCGAGACAGAACCACAAATTCTCGAATCTCTGTGCCTCCAATCATCATTCGATTTCATCATTAAGCCCTTCTTGAATCTAATGCACATTTCTTCCTCTGTCGGTACAACATCCCGAGCATATCTCTTGAGATACATAAATTCTCTTTCATATTCGCCCTTTGTTTTATTCCCTTGTCGAAGATCAAGGAATTCCCTCTTCTTTTATCTAAATATCTCCTTCCCACATACTTTTTCTAAACTCATTTTGGAAGAATTCCCGAGTAAGTTTATCTGCGCAGTACCACCGCCTCAATGGTTTCCCACCAATTATACGCTTCTTCTTTCAATAATGAAATCGCACACCTCAAATAGTCTTACGGAGAACACATCATCTGTTTAAAAACTCTTTCCAAACTCTTTAGCCAATACTCTGCTTTAATCGGATCATCATCCGATCTTCCCCAAATTCTTCACTCTCAAACTTTCGAGTTTCTCAATCGGTGTTCTTTTGATAGATTCATCTATTAAAGGAGGAGCAATCTGGGGTTATAATCGTGGTGAGTGCAGTGGGGAGGAGGAGGTTGTTGTGCTGACTTCTTCCTTGTATTGTTTCACTAAACCACCATTCATTAACCCATAAATCATATTTTTAAGTTCTTCCTCTCTCATCAAAGAAATCGGAACATTATTACTTGTTCCTGCTCGTAAGTCATGTACTCTACTATTAACTTCCTCTTCATGATCAGCACCCTCGGGTCTATCGGACATCTTTACAATCTATAACAAAAATTAATAGTTAGATCGGATCATTCACATCCCACTATCACGATTTATATGGCATGTATTTCTAAACATTTTATACATCACATTCGTTCCGAGAATCGTCTAAACCAAAGCTCTGATACCAATAAATGTAACACCCTTACCCGAGACCGTTGTTAGGAGTCGAGCACGAGGCATTACTAAACTTAACTACTAATTCGGCATAAAATTTAAAACTGTCCATCTGCGTCATAGTCACTAAAATATTTATATCTGGAGCTACGAAACTCCGAATTAATATTCGTAAATTTTCCCTGAAACTAGATTCATATATCTTTTTACTGTAATTTTTCCAGAATTTTTCATATGGCCAATTGGTACAGTTTATTCATTAAAGTTTCCCCTGTTTCACCATTCAACTACTCTGACCTCTTTTCACTATAAATCAATTTTCTCTTTGTACAGAATTTATATGGCCTTCTTGTTTAGCTCATTTGAAACTAGACTCATTCAGAATTTCATACATATAAATTTTAATCCACAATTATTTTTGTGCAATTTCTAATGATTTTTCAAAGGCAGAACAGGGGATCACGAATTCATTCAGAACCAGTTTCACTAAAATTTAAATATCTCATTATTTCCATTTCTTTTGCTTACTCTATTTATTTTATATGAAAATAGACTAAAAGAGATTTCAATTCATATCTCCTTCACTTTCTAATTCCATTTCTTCTATTTTTGGTGATTTTTCAAAATCACGTTACTGCTGTAAATCAAAAACTGTTTCATTACAAAATATTATTAACTAGTTTATAACATCTTTTCTCCATCTCATTTAAACTCTATACATGCCATATAAATCTTTAAACATAAAACAAAAGCTACCGGAATTGATCTGGATAGTGAGCTTTCTTTGTGATGATCCGATCTTCCACTTCTCTTTAATTCAATCTACATAAATATCAAACACACACAAGTAAGCTTAATGAAGCTTAGTAAGTTCATAGGTTTAAAAGTAGCTTACCACACACAATATTTCCAAAACAATAACAAAACATTTACTAAAGTTCCCCGCCATTCACAACCATTGTTAAAATCCTTCACATAGTTGAGCTCAACATTAACAACTACTCAATTTCTTCCATTTGATTCACTCATTTTATATTACTTCTTATCAAATTAGGAAACGTCTTACGAATTTGAGTGCGTCGTTGCTCGGTGCCACGCTTCACAACTCGGTATGGATAATTCCATACCTACATTTCACAACTCAGGTATGGTTTATACCATACCTACATTTCACAACTTCGGTATGGTTAATACCATACCTACATTTCACAACTTCGGTATGGATGATACCATACCTACATTTCACAACTCGGTATGGATGATACCATACCTACATTTCATAACTCGGTATGGATGATACCATACCTACATTTCACATTTGCCATGGATTAACCATGATCTTATCCGTCAATTCATCACATGTCACGACACGAACGTACTCAATCTGCGTTTTTCCTAATTTGAATTACCACCATTTATTCTTTCATTTATCATATTTTTCACAATCCCACAGCAAATTCATATTTAACAGCACATTATATCATTCAATCATTCACAAATAAACATATAAATTCAACCATATGAACTTACACTACTGATTTGTAGAAGATTTTGAAATTTAGGGACTACTCTGTAACTTTTTCTTTTCCTCTTTCTTCTTTGGTTTCTTGATCTATAATGTAAAATATTTTCACTCATCAGCATATATTTCATTTCTATTTCACTTCATAATTTATGCTCTTAAATTTTCGAAATTGCACTTTTACCCCAAAATTTATAGTTTTACAATTTAGTCCTGCTCAATTCAGCCATCAATTGAACTAATTTTTCTCAATCAACACTTTATTCTATCATTACAAACTATTTCACAACCTTTTATATTCTGAATTTCAACACCAACCTCTAATTCACAACTTTTTCACAATTAGGTCCTAAATATCATTTCCTATCAAAATCACTTAATAAAACCACCTTAGTATGAAATTAAAATTTAAATTTCATAATAATTCATCATAAACTTCCATTTCTCAGCAAGGTTAACTTTTAATTTTACTCACCAAATCAAAACTAATGAATTCTATAAGTGGATCTAGTTGTAAAAGTCATAAAAACATAAAAATTATCAAGAAAAAGCAAGAAATAAACTCACATGATGTGAAAATATGAAAAACCAGCTTTCTCCAGACCTCCTATGGCGTTTTGGCTGAGAAAATATGAAGATATCTCTAGATCTTTCAATTTTATCTTTATTATACATGTTAAAATTATTAAATTTCCAATTATGCCCTTATTTCCCTTATCTTACGATGATTTTCTTCCCTTACCGTCCAACCTTTTCACCTTTAGGTTTAATTGTCCTTTAAACCCTCCTTCTTTTAACACTTGAGCTATTTAATTCTTGTAGCAATTTTGCATTTGTTACAATTTAGTCCTTTTATTTAATTGACTACCCAAACATTTAAATTTCTCAACCAAACTTTAATACTAACTTAATAACACTCCATAAATATTTCTAAAAATATTTATGGCTCGATTTTCAAATTTGAGGTCTCGATACCTCGTTTTTGACCCATTTGACCTAATAAATTCTTTTAATTCACTAAATTCACCAATCCACAAATTCTTCTAAATTCTCACTTGACTCATAAATATTAAATTACTATCTTATTCAATCTTACCTGTCAGATTTAGTGATCTCATATCACTATTTCCGACACCACTGAAAATTAGGCCGTTACAATCTAACACTGAACCATACGATTTATTCACTTAGTTTGATCCGTAAGACTCCCTAACGTATATTAAACCCTCTCTCGAGGTGAATAACATCTAACCCTAGGTTAATTAGTGGAACTCTTATTCTCTTATAATAACCCCCTAGAATAGCAGTAAATCGATCTATGGATTCCCATATTAGGTTTCACCCTAATCCGGCAAAATCTCGTCACCCTATCTCTAGGCCTGCGATCAACTCTGCTTAATTATGTTGGATCTACTCTTAGCGTGGTCTATTCCTCCTCCACCTAAGCACATTAAATTTGGATTAAGCTCACATAATTAAGAACAAACTAAGTATTTATCATATAATTCAGAAAACAATAACAAGATTCATCATAGGTTTCATTCTCTTCGGGTATCCGAAGGGTTTAGTTCATAACAATAAAGGAAAACATCTCAAGAGAAAAGATAAAACAAAACATAAGAAATCCCTAAAACTCCCTGAAGGAATTGAAGGAGAGATCCTCCGTCTTGAGTATAATTCTGGCTTCTTGAGATGGATCAACTGGCTATCCCTGAGTGAATCCCCACAAATCTACCTTCTCTGGCCTAGCACGACGCCCCTAGACGATGGATTTGGGCTCCCCCTCTTAGGTCATACTTAGGGTGTATTTATAGGCTTTTGAAATACGTTTCTTTCTCCCTAAGTATCCTTTCCCGAATGAAATTGCTCTTCTCCACGGCGGAGGCATGGCCATGGCGCACGCCCATGTGAATCGTGGCCAGGTCGTGTTCGGATTTCTTTAATGAGACACGGCCGTGTGAGTCAGGGTTAGACCGTGTTCTAGATGATTGACTTGGCACGGCCGTATGGGTCCAAGTCCAGGCCGTGTCGATTTCCTCTTTGGCCCGTTTTGGTCCGTTTTGAGCCCGTTTCTCGTTCTTTTTATCCTTGGGTGCTTTCCTGAGTATAAGACATGAAAAGAAAGGATTAAGAGCACCTTTTTACATAAATCAAGGGATAATTCATCCAAAAGCATACTAAATGTGGGCCTAAAATATATTACTATTTCGGTTTATCATCCGCCTTCACCTATTGGCATGTCAAGCACTTACTCACACCTCCCGTTTCAACCCTGGCCACCAATACTTCTCACGGAGGTCTCGGTACATTTTGTTTCCTCCGGGGTGCATAGCGTATGGGCTACTATGCACCTCACGTAGAATCATTTATCTTAATTCTGAATCCTTGGGCATACAAACTCTTTCGCGGAAACACAATACTCCATCACTATTAAATCCAAAATCCCTTATCTCACCACTTTCCATTTACTGAAGCCTAGAACCCAACCTTTCATCTAACAACTGCTTTTCCTTAATCTGACTTACCACGCAGTTTCACTTGAAGTTCAAATAACAAGCTACCATCTTCATAAAGGCCGAGATGAGCGAACATCGCTCTCAAATCCGATATCACCTTATGACTCAACACATCCGCCACTACGTTAGCTTTACTCGGTGATACTCGATTGAGCGGTCATAATCTTTCAACAATTCTATCCACCTCCATTGTCTTAAGTTCAACTCCTTCAGGTAAGGAGGTACTTGACTCTTATGGTCCGTGTAGATAATCGACTTCTCCCGTCATGGATAGTGTCTTCATATCTTGAGCAAATACCACCGCAGGGTAACTCCAAATCATGAGTGGGATAGTTCACCTTATACTGCCTTAATTGGCGTGATGCATAAGCCACCACTTTCCCCTTGCATCAATACACATCCCAAGCCCGTGTAATATGCATCACAATAAACAATAAACTCTTTACCAGCCTCGAGTTGAATCAATCTTTGGCGCTTACAGCGAAATCTTCTTCAATCTCTCAAAGCTTTCTTCTTTGCTTATCCGACCACACAAGCGGTACTCCCTTATGCAATAGTTTAGTTAGGGGTGCAGCAATCAATGAAAACCCCTCAATGAATCGCCTATAATACCCAGCCAAACCTAGAAAACTTTGGATTTCTGCCACTGACTTATGTGGCTTCCAGTCCAATACAGCCTCGATCTTCCGGGGATCAACTCTAATTCCCTCGGCAGACACAACATGCCCCAAAAAGGTCACTTCCCTCAGCCAAAATTCACACTTACTGAATCTGGCATACAGCTGCTTCTCCTTTAATATCTACAATACGACCCGTAGATGCGAATCATGCTCCTCTTCTGTCTTTGAGTACACCAAAATGTCATCTATGAACACCAACACAAACCGATCTAGATAGGGTTGGAAGACTCAGTTCATCATGTCCATAAATGCAGCTGGTGCATTTTTCAATCCAAACGGCATCACCAAGAACTCGTAATGCCCATATCGGGTTCGGAATGCAGTCTTGTGAATATCCGCCTCCTTGACTTTTAACTGGTGATACCCTAATCTCAAATCTACCTTCGAGAAAACTGAAGCTCCTCGCAGCTGATCGAACAGATCATCGATCCTCGGTAACGGGTACTTGTCCTTGATCGTCAACTTATTCAATTGTCTATAATCGATGCATATACGCATCAACCCATCCTTTTTCTTAACGAACAAAACCGGCACTCCCCATGGTGACACACTTGGTTGAATAAATCCACGGTCCAACAACTCCTGAATTTGAGCTTTAAGTTCCACTAGCTCCTTCGGCTCCATTCTGTAAGGAGCAATGGACACCGGAGCCGTTCCTGGCAATAGCTCAATACCAAATTCTACTTCCCGATCCGGAGGCAATCCTGGAAGCTCCTCGGGAAAGACGTCTGGAAACTCTTTCACCGTTCTAACACTCTCTACCGACAACTCTTTGGCATCCAAAGCACTGATAAAGGCTAAGAACGCTTCACACCCCTTTCGTACCAGCCTTTCTGCCTTTAAAGCAGATACCACATTAGATAGATAATTTCATCTTTCACCTATCATCATCACTTCCTTATCCTTTGAAGTTCTTAGTACCATCCGTTTTACAGCACAGTCCAAGTTTGGACGATGCTTAACCAGCCAGTCCATGCCCAATATAAGGTCGAACTCCCCGAACGGCAGTTCCATCAAATCCGCCAGAAATACCATCCCCTGAACTTCTAAAGGCACATCTCTAAACAACTTATTTACTACCACCGACTGTCCTAAAGGACTAATCACAGTTGTTTCTCTAACAGTAATCTCAGATCTAATATTCAAACTTCCAGACACAGCACATGCAACATACGAATGGGTGGATCCAATGTCTATTAAAGCGGTAATGGGTACATCAGATATGAAAAACGTACCAGTTATAACGTCCGATGCGTCGTCATCCTCTCGACGTCTGACCGCATAGACCAAACCTGGCTATCTCGCCTCCGCGTTACCCCTGTTACTGGTACCTCTACCCGGTGCACCCTGACCTCGTCTTACACCATTACCACCTCGACCTGGCCCACGACCTCTCAGCGGCTGCTAAGCGCCCCCTGCTGGCTGCACAAATCTATTACGAACTACCTGAGTCTGAACAGGCTCTCGAGGACAATCCCTAATCCGATGGTCTTTGGATCCACATCTGAAACAACCTTCAGTTCTCTTCCAGCACTCACCCGAGTGAAGTTTTCCACAATCCCCACAAGGTTGTAACTGATTGGTAGTAGCTGGAGCACCCACTCAAACTGGTACCTCATTCCTGGGGTTTTTCTGAAATCCTCTAGCAGGACCTGAATATCTAGAGTTTCTCTTGTTCCTGTCTCTATCCTTGTCTCAATTTTTCCGTTCTGAGTGTTTAACTTCCTCAGCTATCTTAGCTTTTTCCACAAGTGTAGCAAAATTCCTCTCCTTCTATGAGGCTATCAGCACCTGTAACTCATCACGCAATCCGTCCTCAAAACGTACACAGGGCTCATAATCAGTCGGCACTATACCCCCGGCATGCCTACTCAGACGCAAGAACTCCGCCTCGTATACTGCCACAGATCTATTTTCTTGAACCAGATTCAAGAATTCCTTTCTTCGGGCATCCACATAGCTAGCCCTGACATATTTCCCCTAGAATGCTGTCTTAAAGAAATCCCAGGTAATACGATCAACCTGAGTGCCTTCCCGAACAGTGAGCCACCACTGATACGCCTCGTCTCTTAGCAATGACACAACCCCTTTCGGTTTACGCCAGCCATGCAATCCCGATCATCCATAATCGCTCCACCGCCTCAAGCGATGCTCACTACACTAGGGCTACACCCAAAATACCCTAAAAAACTTTGGCCCCATTCGATCTAAGTCGCTCAGATATCGACCCACGAGCTGCCGACCCAGTTCTTGCCCCAGCAACCCTTTCCAGAACCCGCAACATCGCTTGGGACAGAGCGTCGTCCTCTCTCATTTGATCATGTGACCCAGCTTCAGTTACCGGTGATGCAGGTGCGTCCATTTCCGGCATATGTCCAGATGCCTCAGATACAACTCTAGCACCTCGGCCTCTACCACGTCCACGTCTACCGCGTCCACGTCCTCTAGCACTCATGTTTGCTAAGTCAATTTAATCTGATTACGAGTCTTATGAATCATTATGCTATTCAATGTTTATTAAGCAATGTTTTATAGAGTATAAGAAGTAAAGTTGTTTTCGCAAAACGTATCCTAAAGTCTCAATCTCTATAGTCTCAGCTCCTAAGCTAAAAGTTCTAGAGTATCTCTATTTTGTGAAGTTTTCTTACAGTCATACCACAATAATCATAAAATGAAAACAAAACTTACTGACTTGGTGCCGGATACCCGTGGTGCCATACTTTCTCTAAAACATGTATTTATAAATCGAATTTCAAACAGTTTTTTGAAAAATATTTTTGAACCCAAACCACAGCCGAGGTTTGCAATTGGGCTCTGATACCATAAAATGTAACACCCCAAACCCGGCCCATGCGGTATGACCGGATCTAGTATGTCACATGAAGAAAACGTGTAAAGAACTCGTGATTTTTATTAAAGTTGTCGTTATTTGTTTATAGTTAAGAAAACAAGTTTGGTTGTAAATATTCGATAAAATACTACTAATCTCGAAAGGTTGATTGAATCGAAAATCGATCTAGTGAACTTTAAAACTGTGACTTTTGAAAATGACATTGATAATTTGAAAGAGAATCCAAGTTAAATTATTTGTATATATATTTGTTATGAAATCCATTTGTTATTCAATTTTGGAAAACCGTTATTTATGATCCCAGAAAAATCCCGTTTAAAATAATTCATGAAAAATAATAAGTACGTCAAAACATAAAGCAAAATAAAAATATCAGAGGCCTTATTACAACTTTAAACCCAAAATAGTAAAAATAACGAAATAAAGCGGAAAAGAAATTTACTAATGTTCGAAAATATCATTCCTAAAGTATGGCCTCCACCGAGTCATCCATGGCCCCAAGTCCTCATTACTGAGCATTACCTGCAAGGATTAAGAAAAAGGAGTGAGTTACAAGAACTCCGAGTATAATCCCCTTACCGTCATCCACTGGGCCCGAACCCGCATAGCAACATCTTGGGCCTAAGCCCATTTACATAACAGTAATCAAATGAAATGAATACAACCCAACCCATCCACCCATCACACCCCCGACCAGCCAATCACACCTGTGGGGATCAAGTCAACCCACCCCACCGCTCACACCAAATTTGCAGTCGAGCTGCTATAATATAATTATTGTGGCCATGCCACCGAAATCATAAGTAAGCACAATAATAAACGAATTGTGGCTATGCCACCGGGCTACACTACTCTCCATACAATTTTTCCCAACCCATGCAATATGTAAAGATGCAACATAAAAAAATTTATAACCACATATATAACAACTATTAATCTAGTGAAAAATTTCGGTGAATCGGCCCATTAAAGCACTTTGGTAATTTGGCCCACTAAGGCATTCTAGCACATCGGCCCATCGAGGGCATTTTGGTAAATCGGCCTATAGGGGCATTTTCATAAAAACGGTCCATTAAAGCTTTTTAGTAATTTGGCCCATAAGGGCATTTTTGTAATTTTACAAATTAATACCGATTTTGACAGATATTTAGAAATAATGTTGTTTAAGCAAGTTATTCGATTCATGCCATATTACGGTTATTAAATTTGTAAGCAACAATGATCTATTTTTCCAACATGATGGTGAATCACGGATTTACAGGATTTCGGTGTGAGATTACACACCTGATTACGGTAAGGACTAAACCTTCTTGATCGTCGACACCTATGTCACCATAACACTCGATTAACTAACAAAAATAGTGTCTTAATCCAAATCTAAATCAAACGATCTAAAGAAATGCTTACCCTTAGTATCGTGAACGACCACGATTTGCCTACTCTCACCAGAAGATGGTCCACAACCTGGTGGAAAATCTCGAACTGCCGATATCGCCCTACGTTTGAACTTGGGAGTAGAGATTGCTAGTCCACTCCCTTTTTGCCCTCCTATCGATTTTCCCTTAATAACTCTACCACTTGCCTCCATTGAAAGAGTCTCGATCAGAATAATACTACGATGAGAGAAAGTAATTGTTTAGGGAGAGGATTTCGGCTTACCACTACTTTCGAAGGGTCAACGAGTAGAGAAGAACGAGTGATTTAGTCCCTAAAATAATCGATTAGTCATAACCTTCGATCCGATTTGCAAAATAACCGAGTAGAGAGATATCGAATGAACCAAGAAGAAACTCCTTACCCTATCGATATGAACCCGACTCCCACCAATTCTATTTAAGGTTAAAGATGAGTCGGCAAGGATGTGATATTCGGCCAACCTATTAGAGCACTACAAAAATGAGATGATCACGATATGAGGGAGTAGAAGAGAATGGTGTTTCGGTTTAGAAACAAAGTGAAACAACTGAATGATGATGGACACACATTCGGCTAGGGAGAAAAGAAGATGAAAGGAATAGAATGAAGCCACTTACCCGATTCAACCAAAGAAGAAATGTCCAACGCGCAAGAATGGAGAAGAGATAATGGCTAAGAGTATTCGGCTACTTTGAGAGAAAGAAAAGAGGAAGATTCATCCTCCAAATATGGTCGACTAAAGAAAGAAGAGAGAAAGGAGGAACGGTGAGAAAAAAAAAACAAGAAAAGGAGAGCAAAATGGCTTGAGTGTTTCGGCAAAACAAAGGAAAAAGGTGAACAAATTGGCTTGAGTGTTTCGGCAAAACAAGAGAAAAAGGTTGGAAAAGAAAGTACCAAAATGTTAAAAAGAGACAAAACCTTTCATGCACAAACTTACAAATAGGCTATAGGAAATTCGGCTCCCACATTCCCCTACCAAAACCGTATACCTCTAACACCATAAAGGTAATGGTTGACCAAAATTTCTTTCCCCAAGCACCTCCCAAAATTCGGCCAACATATCCCCCCTTATCTCTTTCCTTTATTTCTTTCCTTATTTTCTCCTTGATCTCCTCCTTACTCTTCTCCTTAGTGTTCTTTCCATCATTAGAAAGTCTTCCTTACCTTCTTTAGAGCCATGGCCGACACTTACCATTTTCCTCCTGATTAGCACAAAAAAAATTAAATCCACAAGTTGCAATAGGTGGGATTCAAACTCCACCCCTTAAGCCCCTTCATGTGACGCCTCACCACCTTGCTACTAGCTCCTCTTGTGCTAGCAAAATACACACATATTCCCTTATGCCTTGATGCCACTTACCTTCTCCCCTTTAAGTACTTAAACACAAAAATTTCTACTAGGACCCAACTCAACCCCAAGCCTTCTTAGGGCCCCTAAACATACACAACTAACATTTTAACTAGCCTAACGCATAGTATAACGCAAAACATAAAATCCCGAATTTCAGGATGTTACAGTTTAAATGGACAGCCATGTGTAGCCGAATATTGGGTTGACTTGTTCTCCAATTTGGACAGTTTTGTAATCCAGCAAAGCTATCAGACCTGTCTAGATTAAGTCAACAAGTTAGAGGACCAAAGAATAAAATTTATCCAATTTAATTAATTAAAACCCAAATTATTAATGAAATTTTTAAAATGAATTATTAAATATAATTTATATTTTATTATTTAATTTAATCATGCATGGCCCACTTTATGTCTTAAAAAATATAATATATTCAAATTAATATAATATAAGCCATTTATTGCATGAAAACTATATAATAAAGCATAAAATCACATTTTAATAATTTCTGTCCTAATTTCATATTTCCACATATTTCATTAATTTGTTAAACAATTACTTAGTTTTAACAACAGATTTAAGTAAAAAGGTGATAAATTACATAGGAAAAATCCTATATATTTTTTCGTTTACACACCCCCAAACTTAAATCATTGCTCGTCCCCGAGTAATGTTTATGCACAGCAAAAGGTCTTGCTAAGGCAAAATTGCTAATTGTGTAAGCAGCATCAATCTTTGTCCCATAATCATGCATTAATAACTTCATGCCTATTGATCTTCTTTATTACCAAGTAATTCATATGCAAACATTCCTTAAGATTATACTGAGCTTCAAAATATGCCAACATGAATCATAGTTTGCATGTATGTCACAGCCATAGATAACATTCTTCATTCAACATGATTTCCTATCAATCAAGCAAACAATCACAAGGCTTATTTATGATCTTCATATGTTGAACTCAGGACTTCCTCTCCACTTATGTAGGTGACATAATCATCAAATCAATAGGTCTTTTATAAGGTTGTAATTGGGCTCGGTTAAAGGTAGGGATTTTAAGATATGGGACATTTCGGTTTTAAAAATATTAACCTTTAACTTTGTCTTGGTTTTCTCATAATACAACCTTTTTCTTTGAGTGAACCTTTGGAACACCCCCAAACTTATTTTGAACTCAAGCTCATACATTTTTCCTTTTTGGAGACTGAGCAAACTTTTCTTCACTCTTTTTTTTTATAAGCATGAGCACATACATCTTTATGAAAATTTCCTCAAATGTTGATTCCCAAGAAAACTTTAGTTAAGATAGGTGCACAAAATTAGGATAACTTTAAAAAGATGGTAATTGGCTTATAATGTAGGTTCATTGCAAAAAAAAAAGTAGGCCTTTAAGCTCAAAATTACAGTTTCAAGGGTCTAATATCATAGGGTTGGCTTGAAAAGGCTCAAACGGTCCAAAGAAATAGTACTTATATCATTTTAGATTTTTTTGTCCCCTAGGATTTCGCCTCAAGAAAGTTACTAAGTCAATTCTAAAGATATAAACCTTCATGCATGTCTAATCTCAAAAGAAACTAATTTTTCATGGCAAACATTACTAAGGCTAAGATCATACAAGCATTCCATTCTTCATGATAACATATTTTCACTTAGATAAAATCATCATTCATACTTGCATACAAACTATCTCAGTAACAAAATATATCTCTAAACATTCATTTATTAAAACATACTTATGAAAGAAATGATTGAAACATACTTGAAAAAATTTAAAAGTTTGAGCAATTTATTTGCCTTACCCCCCTTTAAAAAGAAACAATGTCCTCACTGTAAGAACAAAGTAATGAATTAAAACTGAACACCAAGTAGGGTTGTAAAGAAAGAGAGGTGAGTCATTAAGACTGCTTAAATACCAAGTCTTCCCTAATAACCCAATCCTAGACATGTTCATTCCCATTACCACATCACTTAGTCTTATTTTTTCTAAAGAAGTGTTAAGTTTGTTCATGCTTGCTATGTCTTATTCAGTAGAAATTAAATCCTAATTACGAAAGAAATAAATTCCTAAGGACCTAAAAATAATTAAATAAATAACAAGACAAGAATCCCCTCTTTTTTTTCTGACTCATTCCCCTTGTCTTCTTTAGCTCCATCTCCGCTTGCATCGTCAGTATCTTCCATCCATGTCTCAAAGATAGCATCTGGGAACTCAGGAACAAAAGTATTATAAATATTCTTAAAAGTATTTTGAATTGAGACATCTCTAATTTTTGCATATTTCCAGTAAGTTTGATGTTGATTGTGCATGAACTTGCACATATCCATCAAAATTGATAACTCCGATTTCCTTGAAGTACTTGCAGAAGTCGACTGTAACATCCTGGAAATAGGGGTCTAGCATTATTGCATTATTGCGTGTGTTGTGTGTGATAAGTTTATTATTCGGGTGTGTTTGGGGGTCCCAGAGAGGCTCGGGTTCGAGCCCAAGCCCTATTGGAATTTTGGTTTTTGGGCACTTAAGGGAGGAGAACGGTAGGAGGCAAGGCTTAAAGGAAATTATTGACGTGTTGCTGACACAAGAGGAGCTTGTGGCATAGTGGGTGACATCCCAGGGGAGCATGGGAAAGGGAGAGTGTTCGAATCCCATCTGCTGCAACAAGGAGCTTTATTTTTGTGCTCAAGGTGAGAAGAGGTGGAGTTGGTGTAGGACTCTACCAGGTGAAGATTTGAATTGGTCAACTAGTTTGAATGAATGATGGTGAGGATGTTGGGGAGTGAAATGTGGAGCAAATCAAGGGATTTTGAGAGGGTGGATGAGAGTTGGCCGAATGTGGGAGTTGTGGGAGGTGAATTTCGGCTATAGGGTGTTTTGGCAAGGGAATTTCAGCATTTTAGGAAATGAGATAGCAAAACTGAATTCTTTTGTGCATCTTAGTTTCTTTTCTATCCCCTTTACTTTTACGGCATTTGTGCTTTCGGGTTCTACTTTCGGTCATTTTTCTCTTTGCTTTATTTGCTAGCCGAAACCATCCTCTCCTTCTCCTCTCCAAAGTTTGAAGACTTTTCTTCTATTTCTTGCTAAGAGCCGAACCCTTCTCATCTTCTTTTTGTGCACCTATAGCCGAATCAAGAGTTTTGGGTCTTGCTGCTTGTATCAAAATTTTGCTATTCCATTCGGCTCTCTCTTAATACCAATGTAATGGTTCTTTCACATCCTTCCATTTTCTCCCTTCCATAGCCGGATGTTTAACCTTCTCCTTTTTTTTTATTTTTGTTTGTTTGTTTATTTCCATCATTAAAATCGAAACTTCAGGTCCTCTCATTATTCCTTCTCGTGTTCTCCTTTTGTTATGGCTTTAGCAGGCTTGGCCAAATCTCTCCTTCTCTTACGAATTTTCTGTAATCGCAAGCCGAACCTGTTTTGGATCGGTTCCTCATTGATCAAGGTAGGGAGTTTCTCTCTAATTCTTTTTGTCTCTTCTCTGTTCGTTTTCTCTACTATAACCGAATCTTCGTCTCTGCTTAGGTCGATTGTGTTAAGGAGTAGGCAACTCTCTTCGTTGTTCATTAACATTCGGATTTCGGGAAGTGGTGGTAAGAGCCGATCCTCCTTGTTTGATAACCTTCATTTCTCATTTATTGATTGAGATTTCTTTATGGAGGCAAGTGATAGTCAGTCTAAGGAGAGTGGACTCGTGAACCCTGCTCCCAAGTTCAAAAGGCGTAAGGTGTCAGCGGTTCGAGATTTTTCATCGGATTGTGGTAGAGAACCGACATCTGTTTGGGATAGGTAAATCGTTGTTGTTCCCGCTAGTGAGAGTGACGGCAATCAGGAGTGTATAGTTCTTCGCATAACCAGGTGTGCAATCTCACACCTTTATTTCATTTTGGTTTGTGTTATACCATGTGTCGGCTAAAAGCCGAAATACCCGTAACGGGAATGCAGTTGAAATATCCTAGTGGGTATTGTTGGAGATATACCAGGTAAGTAAACTTATGTCTATACCATTGTGGGTAAATTAGCATGATTGGATGTGTGTTTTGATTATTTGACATACTATGATATATGTTTGCATCCATCACACTATGACGTTATGACATGTTGCATGGGAAACGGATATTGATTGATCGGGGAAGTGTATTTCGGTGGCTCTGCCACATATCTCGTATTTCAGTGACTCCGTCACATTATTTTGGTGGCACTGCCACAATTTCAGCGATGAGCAGTGTGACTGTTATCGATGGTGTGTAGCGGATGAGGGTTGATTGTAGAAATCCCCACCGGTGTGTTTTGGCTGGAATGGGTAGTGTGTAGCGGATGGATATTTAGGTTGGGCTGGGTTGCATTGCATTTATTATCTACTATACCATGCTAAATAGGGCTCAGGCCCAGTTCGTTTCTGTATGGGCTTCGCCCGATTTGATTTCGTAAGGGCTAAGGCCTAGTTGGTATCTGAATGGGCTCGGGCCCAGTTAATGTTCGTGTAAGGGATTACACACTAAGTTCTCGTAACTCACCTCTCTGCTTAATTTTGCAGGTAATCCCTAGCTTTGAGGATTTGGAGCCGAGGTGGACTCTATGGTGGCCATGCACTGTTTCTTTCGTAAACTCCGCTTTACATTGCTTTAAATTTATTTTAATTTGGGATTATATTCTGTAATAAGGCCACTAGGAATTTAATTTGGTTTTTTTTTTTGTTTTCAACGCATTTATGATTTATAATGAACGGTTCACAAACTATTGATAATTAAAAATCGGATTTTCCTAAAATTACAACCACTATTTTCAAAACGTCACAATTCTGAAACCCACTGAATCTGATTTTAGTTATAAAACAAGTTTTCAGTGTTAGTGATATTAATAACGTTTTGCAAAAAAACCCTAAAAACGAATATGGTTTTCAAAATGAAAACAAAACTCGAATTTTTCAACAATCGTGAAGTTTCTTTAAACAACCTTTCATGTGGCATGCCAGATTCGGTCGCAACGTCTAGGCCGGGTTTAGGGTTTTACATTTTGTGGTATCAGAGTCAGGCTGCAAAACTCGGCTATGGAATGGGTTCAAAAACATTTTCTAAAAATTGGTTTGAAACATGGTTTAAAAATACATGTCTTTTTGGAAGTATGGCACCCGAGTCTCCGGCACCAAATCCGTAAGTCTTCTGACCTTGTTTGATAATATGATGAAATGATTTTAGAAAGAAACTACTAGGGTTAGTGATAGTGTACTGAGACTGTTAGTTATGAGAACTAAGACTGTAGAGATTGAGACATTAGGAACTCGATTCGCGAAAACAACCTCTATATCTGTTCTCATAAAATATCCGTTAATAAACAGTGGAATGATATACTAATTCATAAACTTTGTAATCAGATTAATTTGATTCAGCAAACATGAGTACAAGAGGACGTGGGCGCGCCTTTGTAGAGGCTGTGGTGCTTGAGAGATCTTCAGAATCGAGACATGTGCCGGACGGTGAAGTGCCAGTATCGCCCGTGGCGGAAGCAGGGACTCAGGTTTGAACTGGAGGGGACGATGCTTTGTCCCAAGCTATGCTGCGTGTTCTGGAACGAGTTGCTAGGGCAAGCACTGGATCGATAGCCCAGAAATCTATTCCTGAGCGACTTCGGGAAAATGGGGCTGAGATATTTAGGGGCATTTCTGGTGTAGCCCCAAATGTAGCTGAATACTGGCTGGAAGCAGTTGAACGAATTATGAACGATCTGAACTGCACAGCAGAGGAGAAATTGAAAGGAGCGATGTCCCTCCTACGAGATGAGGCATACCAGTGGTTGCTCACAGAGAGGGAGGGTACTCCAGCGGATCGTATTACTTGGGACTTCTTTAAGACAGCGTTCCAAGGAAAATATGTTGGGGCGAGTTATGTGGACGCCCAGAGGAAAGTATTTTTGAATCTGGTTCAAGGGAGTAAATCCATAGCAGAATATGAGGCGGAGTTTTTGCGTTTAAGTCATTATGCTAGGGGTATAGTCGTAACTGATTATGAGCGTTGTGTACGGTTCGAGGATGGTCTGCGGAACGAGCTGCGAGTACTGATAGCTCCACAGCGGGAAAGAGATTTTTCTATTTTGATCGAGAAAGCAAAAATTATCGATAAAGTGAAATGTTCTGAGAGGTAAAATCGGGATAAGGATAGGGGCAAAAATAAGAGAATTTTGGGTTGTCAAGATCATCTGGGGGTTTCCAAAAGAGACCTAGGTTGGATGGGCCAGCTCGAGTGGGGATGCCTGTTGCTTTTGGTCAGCTGCGACCGTGTGCTAAGTGTGGGAAAATGCATTCAGGGGAGTGTTGGAGAAGAACTAGAGGTTGCTTCAAGTGTGGATCTAGGGATCATCTGATAAAGAACTGTCCACAAGAGGTGACTAGGGTGCGGACGATAGGTCAGGGATTTGCACAGTCAAGGAGAGGTGGTCAGTAGCCGCCGAGGGGTCGTGGTCTGGCCAGAGGAGGAGATGGATCTAGGCGAGGTGTGGAGCACCGAGCAGAGGTACTGGGAATACAGATGCAAGACAGCCTGGATTGGTTTATGCGGCTAGACGTCGAGAGGATAGTGACGTATCGAACATCATAACCGGTACGTTTCTTATATTTGATAAACTGTTTACTGCTTTGATTGATATTGGATCAACCCATTCATATGTTGCGTGTACTGTGTCTGGGACTCTGGGTATAGAATCTGAGGTTGCTTCTAGAGAAATGTCTGTGATTACCCCTTTAGGACAAGCTGTGGTAGTAAACAAACTATTTAGGGATGCGCCTCTAGAAGTTCAGGGAGTGGTATTTCTGACAAATTTGATGGAACTGCCATTCGGCGAGTTTGGTCTAATTTTAGGCATGGACTAGCTAGTGAAGCATCATGCAAATTTGGATTGTGCTGCTAAGTGCATGAAATTGAAGACTTCCGAGGATGAAGAGGTGATTGTGATAGGAGGAAGAAGGGATTATCTGTCTCATGTGATTTCGGCACTTAAGGCCAAAAAGATGGTACGAAAAGGGTGCGAGGCGTTCCTAGCTTTCATCAGCACATCGGATGTTAAGGAATTATCTGTAGGGGATGTTAGAACGGTGAAAGAGTTCTCAGACGTCTTTCCTGAAGAGCTTCTGAGGTTGCCTCCAGATCGCGAGGTGGAATTTGGCATTGAGCTACTTTCGGGAGCGGCTCCGGTGTCTATCGCCCCTTATAGGATGGCGCCAAAGGAGCTGGTGGAACTTAAAGCTCAAATCCAAGAGCTGTTGGATCGTGGATTTATCTGACCAAGTGTATCTCCGTGGGGAGCGCCGGTTTTGTTCGTGAAGAAAAAGGATGGGTCGATGCGTATGTGCATTGACTATCGTCAGTTGAACAAGTTGACTATTAAGAACAAATACTCGTTACCAAGGATTGACGATTTGTTCAATCAGATACGAGGAGCTTCGATTTTCTCAAAGATAGATTTAAGGTCGGGGTATCGTCAGCTAAGGGTCAAGGAAGCGGATATTCATAAGACTGCTTTCCGAATGCGTTATGGGCATTATGAGTTTTTAGTGATGCCGTTTAGATTAACGAATGCACCAGCCGCATTTATGGATATGATTAACCGGGTATTCCAACCCTACCTAGACCGGTTTTTCGTGGTATTCATAGATGATATCCTAGTGTACTCGAGAACGGAGGAAGAGCATGATTCACATCTTCGAACAGTTCTACAGATTTTAAGAGAGAAGCAGTTGTATGCCAAATTTAGCAAGTGTGAATTTTGGCTGAAGGAAGTGACCTTTTTAGGGCATGTTGTGTCTGCCGAAGGGATTAGAGTGGATCCTCGGAAGGTTTGAGCTGTGTTGGATTGGAAGCAACCGAAGTTAGTGGCTGAAATTTGAAGTTTTTTGGGTTTGGCTGGGTATTATAGAAGGTTCGTGGAGGGGTTTTCGTTGATTGCTGCACCCCTAACTAAGTTACTGTGTAAAGGAGTGCCATTTGTGTGGACTGTTAAACAACAGAAAAGCTTTGAAAAGCTAAAGCAGATTCTGACTAAGGCACCAGTGTTGATTCAGCCTGAGGCTGGGAAGGAGTTCGTTGTTTATTGTGATGCGTCGTACACAGGTTTGGGATGTGTGTTGATGCAAGAAGGAAAGGTAGTGGCATATGCGTCTCGGCAACTAAGGCCACATGAAGTGAACTATCCTACTCATGACTTAGAATTGGCCGCAGTAGTGTTCACCCTAAAGATTTGGAGGCATTACCTGTACGGGGAACAGTCGACTATCTATACCGACCATAAGAGCCTGAAATATCTCCTTACCTAGAAGGAGTTGAATTTAAGGCAACGAAGGTGGATTGATTTGTTGAAAGATTATGATTGCTCGATCGAATATCACCTGGATAAGGCTAATGTAGTGGCAGACGCATTAAGTCGTAAAGTGATAACGAATTTGAGGGCAATGTTTGCTCATCTCAGTTTGTATGAAGATGGTAGCTTGTTAGCCGAACTTCAAGTGAAACCGACATGGGTAAGTCAGATTAAAGAGAAGCAATTGTTAGATGAAACGTTAAGTTCTCGACTTCAGCAAGTGGAAGGTGGAGAGACAAGGGATTTTGGTCTGAACGGTGAAGGGGTATTATGTTTTCGTGAAATAATTTGTATGCCGAAGGACTCTGAGTTAAGACAGATGATTTCACGAGAAGCACATAGTACCCCATACGCTATGCATCCTGGTGGAAGTAAGATGTACCGAGACCTACGTGAACAGTATTGGTGGCCTGGTCTGAAACATGAAGTTACCGACTTTGTGAGTAAGTGTTTGACATGTCAGCAAGTGAAGGTGGAACACCAGTTGCCTTCGAGATTGCTGCAACCGGTGAAGATTTCACTTTGGAAGTGGGAGAGGATAACGATGGATTTTGTTAGTGGGCTACCCCTAACTCCTACTAAGAAAGATTCAGTGTGGGTGATTGTCGATCGGTTGACAAAATCTGCACACTTCATACCTGTTCGTACCGACTATTTATTACAGAAGTTGGCTAAGCTGTATGTGGCAGAAATCGTGAGATTACATGGAGTGCCAGTGTCTATTATCTCAGACAGGGACCCAAGGTTTACGTCTCAGTTTTGGAAAGCATTACATGAAGCTCTAGGTACAAGGCTAGATTTCAAAGACAAATGTTCCACCCATGCATCGATGGTCACGGAAAGGGTAATTCAGATTCTGGAAGATATGTTAAGGGGTTGTGTAATCGACTTCAGAGGTAGTTGGAAGGATTACCTGCCGCTAGCATAATTTGCATACAACAACAGTTATCAATCCAGTATTCAGATGGTACCCTACGAGGCATTGTATGGTCGTAGGTGTCGTACCCCTACCTGTTGGACAGATTTGGGTGAGCAACAATTGTTGGGTCCGGAATTGATCTCAGAAATAGAGGAAAAGGTTAAGTTGATTTGGGCTCGATTGAAGGAAGCTTCCGATAGGCAGAAATCATACGCAGATCTGAAGTGTAAAGAAATAGAATTCTCGGTGGGTGAGCAAGTCTTTTGAAAGTTTCACCTTGGAAGAAAGTTTTAAGATTTGGACAAAAGGGCAAGTTGAGCCCAAGATTCATCGGGCCTTATCGGATAGTTAAACGTGTGGGACCAGTCACCTATCAACTTGAGTTGCCCCCGGAGTTGAATCAGATACATAATGTATTCCATGTTTCGATGTTGAGGCGCTACCGTTCTGACCCATCTCTTATAGTGCCAGTAGAGGAAATTAAGGTGAGACCCGATCTGTCTTTTGAGGAGGAACCCGTACAGATTTTGGATCGAGAGGTTAAGGTGTTGAGGAGGAATTCTGTTCTGCTGGTCAAAGTGTTGTGGCGTAATCATGGTTCAGAAGAAGCCACGTGGGAACCGGAGGAGGCAATGCGACAGCAATACCCTCATCTCTTTTAATCAGGTAAATTTCGAGGCCGAAATTTCTTTAAGGGGGTAGAACTGTAACATCCTGGAAATAAGGGTCTAGCATTATTGCATTATTGTGTGTGTTGGGTGTGATAAGTTTATTATTCGGGTGTGTTTGGGGGTCCCAGAGAGGCTCGGGTTCGAGCCCAAGCCCTGTTGAAATTTTGGTTTTTGGGCACTTAAGGGAGGAGAGCGGTAGGAGGCAAGGCTTAAAGGAAATTATTGGCGTGTTGCTGACACAAGAGGAGCTTGTGGCCTAGTGGGTGACGTCCCAGAGGAGCATGGGAGAGGGAGAGTGTTCGAATCCTATCTGCTGCAACAAGGAGTTTTATTTTTGTGCGCAAGGTGAGAAGAGGTGGAGTTGGTGTGGGACTCTACCAGGTGAAGATTTGAATTGGTCAACTAGTTTGAATGAATGATGGTGAGGATGTTGGGGAGTGAAATGTGGAGCAAATCAAGGGATTTTGAGAGGGTGGATGAGAGTTGGCCGAATGTGGGAGATGTGGGAGGTGAATTATGGCTATAGGGTGTTTTGGCAAGGGAATTTCAGCATTTTGGGAAATGAGATAGCAAAACCAAATTCTTTTGTGCATCTTAGTTTCTTTTCTGTCCCCTTTACTTTTGCGGCATCTGTGCTTTCAGGTTCTACTTTCGGTCATTTTTTCTCTTTGCTTTGTTTGCTAGCCGAAACCATCCTCTCCTTCTCCTCTCCAAAGTTTGAAGACTTTTATTCTATTTCTTGCTAAGAGCCGAACCCTTCTCATCTTTTTTTTGTGAACCTATAGCCGAATCAAGAGTTTTGGGTCTTGCTGCTTGCGCCGGAATTTTGCTATCCCATTCGGCTCTCTCTTAATACCAAGGTAATAGTTCTTTCCCATCCTTCCATTTTCTCCCTTCCATAGCCGAAGGTTTAACCTTCTCCATTTCTTTTACTTTTGTTTGTTCGTTTATTTCCATCACTAAAACCAAAACTTCAGGTCCACTCATTCTTCTTTTTCGTGTTCTCCTTTTGTTATGGTTTTAGCAGGCTTTGCCGAATCTCTCCTTCTCTTACGAATTGTCTATAATCGCAAGCCGAACCTGTTTTAGATCGGTTCCTCATTGATCAAGGTAGGGAGTTTCTCTCTAATTCTTTTTGTCTCTTCTCTGTTCGTTTTCTCTGCTATAACCGAATCTTCGTCTCTGCTTAGGCCGATTGTGTTAAGGAGTAGGCAACTCTCTTCGTTGTTCATTAACATTCGGATTTCGGGAAGTGGTGGTAAGAGCCGAACCTCCTTGTTAGATAACCTTTATTTCTCATTTATTGATTGAGATTTCTTCATGAAGGCAAGTGATAGTCAGTCTAAGGAGAGTGGACTCGTGAACCCTGCTTCCAAGTTCAAACGGCGTAAGGTGTCAGCGATTCGAGATTTTCTGCCGGGTTGTGGTAGAGAGCCGACATCTGTTTGGGATAGGCAAATTATTGTTGTTCCCACTAGTGAGAGTGACGGCAATCAGGAGTGTATAGTTCTTCACGTAATCAGGTGTGTAATCTCACACCTTTATTTCGTTTTGGTTTGTGTTATACCATGTGTCGGCTAAAAGCCGAAATACCCGTAACGGGAATGCAGTTGAAATATCCTAATGGGCATTGTTGGAGATATACCAG
Source organism: Gossypium sturtianum (assembly GCA_025698515.1). Taxonomy (NCBI): domain Eukaryota; kingdom Viridiplantae; phylum Streptophyta; class Magnoliopsida; order Malvales; family Malvaceae; genus Gossypium; species Gossypium sturtianum. Next base: position 36,414,741 of record CM046952.1, read on the forward strand.
GTAAGTAAACTTATGTCTATACCATTGTGGGTAAATTAGCATGATTGGATGTGTGTTTTGATTATTTGACATACTATGATATATGTTTGCATCCATCACACTATGACGTTATGACATGTTGCATGGGAAAGGGATATTGATTGATCGGGGAAGTGTATTTCGGTGGCTCTGCCACATATCTCGTATTTCGGTGACTCCGTCACATTATTCCGGTGGCACTGCCACAATTTCATCGATGAGCAGCATGACTGCCATCGATGGTGTGTAGCGGGTGAGGGTTGATTGAAGAAATCCCCACCGGTGTGTTTTGGCTGGAATGGGTGGTGTGTAGCGGATGGATATTTAGGTTGGGCTGGGTTACATTGCATTCATTATCTGCTATACCATGCTAAATAGGGCTCAGGCCCAATTCGTTTTTGTATAGGCTTCGCCCAATTTGATTTCGTAAGGGCTAAGGCCCAGTTGGTATTTGAATGGGCTTGGGCCCAGTTAATGTTCATGTAGGGGATTACACACTGAGTTCTCGTAACTCACCCCTCTGCTTAATTTTGCAGGTAATCCCTAGCTTTGAGGATTTGGAGCCGAGGTGGACTCTGTGGTGGCCATGCACTGTTTCTTTCGTAAACTCCGCTTTACATTACTTTAAATTTATTTTAATTTGGGATTATGTTCTGTAATAAGGCCACTGGGATTTTAATTTGTTTTTTTTTGTTTTCAACGCATTTATGATTTATAATGAACAGTTCACGAACTATTGATAATTAAAAACAGGATTTTCCTAAAACTACAACCACTGTTTTCAAAACGTCACAATTCTGAAACCCACTGAATCTGATTTTAGTTATAAAACAAGTTTTCGATGTTAGTGATATTAATAACGTTTTGCAAGAAAACTCAATTTTTTCAACAATCGCGAAGTTTCTTTAAACAACCTTTCATGTGGCATGCCAGATCCGGTAGCAACGTCTAGGCCGGGTTTGGGGTGTTACATCGGCATGGGAGTTGTATATTCAGGTTCAACACTTAGCTTTACTGGTTCTTCTTCTGGCTCAACCCTTGGTTCAGGAATGTTCGGTTCCTTTTCAGATTCTTCCTCTTCAGTGTCTGTAACTGAATTAGCTTCATTTTCAGTTCCATCTGTTGACTCCTCGGTATCCGGCTCAGTTGGCTCTTCTTGGTCGCCTTGATTCAACTCATGCACCCTCTCTTCTAATCTTTCAAGATCATAATTTGTAATGCATCCTTGAACATATCGCCCCTTCAGATTTGCTTGTGTTTTAACACGGGCCTTTAAGCAAAGTGAAGTGATTAATGATGGGAAATAAGCACTTCCTGCCTTCTTTTTAGCACAATCGTGAATCTCCTTGAGGATAATTTTCCCAACATTAATGGACTTTTCTGTCAAAATTGCATATAACAAAAGCATCCGTTCCATCGAGATGGTGGAACTATGTGAGATAGGCATAAAACTGTAGCGAACGAAATAAAACCATACCTTTGCTACTGGTTTTAAGTATTCCCTTCGACAAGAATGGCTCCCATACTTTCTTATAATCCATTGGGATCCCGGATTTGTCACAACATCAAGCACTTGTTGATGAAAATCCCAATTGATATTGTTCATCATAGGGTAGTACTCATCTTCTTCAACATCAGGTAAATTAAACAAATCATTGATGGACTTAGAGGAAAGAGTTACCTTTTTCTTTCGAATGATGACTTCAGTAGCATCTTGCGTAGTCAAACTAGCATATAATTCTTGAACTAGTTCATCATCGGGAAGTGAACGAGCATCACAAAATCGTTCCTACTTGAGAGCATTGATTTTCTTTCTAATCGGTATCGGAACAACCATCAAATCATTACTCTTCAAGTCAAAACTTTTTTCTGGCATCATAGGTTGATGCTTGAAGATTGAATCAAATCTCTCTTTCACTTCTTCATCGATCAAAATCGGGTTTTTAGAAGTAGTATTTGAAGATATGGTTCTTTGGCGAGACATGGTATCTTTTCCCAAAAATTCGACAAAGTGTGCCAATTAGGGGGTATACTGACTTGTACCACATGGTCAGTCACACACCCGTGTGTGAGATCATGTGGAGCATACTGACTTCATTTCAATTTCAACACTAGGGGACACATGGTCATGTAACAGGACTGTGTGTCGCACACGGCTGAGACACACGCCCGTGTCTCTGCCCGTGTGGACAAAAATAGGCTATTTGTAAATCCATTTTGCCACCCTATTTTCATATACTTGCATAAGTGTAATATGCAACATTTTATAACTCAAAAGGCATCCAATCCACAACATTTCATACACATTTTATACCAATTCAACATAGTGTTCAAATACCTAATTAATATCATGCATTTTCCATTCATATGTCTACTACATATCAAGATAACATTTGCATATTTCCATTCCATCTACTACTTGCCAAAACATACCATATTTGAATATTTATACACAACCAAAACATTATACCAAGTTAAGCCAAATCACATGGCTTAAACTCATACCACAACATGTACCAAAATCACTATCTCAAGTAACCATAACTATCATCTTTATAACTAGCCTATACATGCCATATTTACAAATATACAAGAGTTCAAAAGTACCAACAGCAACTGCATAGTGTGATACGTAACTCCGACTTTATCTGGATCGAACGAGCTATCGAACCTTTATAAAACATGGAAAAAAATAGAGTAAGCTTTAAAGCTTAGTAAGCCCGTATAATTCAGAATTTAACTTACCATTATTACATAATCAAACAATTAAACAAAGTATATCAAATTCACTTGCCAAATGCCTATACACAAGCATTCATCAATAAGTTAGTTACATTAGTGCATGTAATCATCCATTATTTCAATTTAATACTCAATACATTGTATCATATCAAATTCATATACCATGTACATCATTTGTAACATTTCACTCTCAATCATATAAACAGTAAATCATTCGATAACAGTAACTCATCCATTTAAACAATATTTCATCCACATAACAGTAATTCATCCGTATAACACATACCTTATTCACATAACCAATAACAGAATTTATGCCCGTTGAACCTATTAGAACATCAAGGGATACTCGAGTGATATACATAACATATAAATCAGTAATCCGTCAATTGATTATCATTTCCGCTCTTTTGAGCTATGATGAGTAAGCTCCTCCTGAGCTAATGGACAGTAAGCTCCTCCTGAACTGATGGACAGTAAGCTCTATTGAGCTGAAATAGTAAGCTTTGACGAGCTAAAAACAGTAAGCTCTTACGAGCTGATATATCGGTAAGCTCATACGAGCAGTGGTGAGTCCGTAACAAATGCAGGAGCTCGATCGAAACGGTAACCCTAGTGACATGTCACTCGTATCCTACGAATTCTTACGGTTCAAACGGGGCTCGATAACCATCAGACTATATCAATAAGGCATTTGAATTTTAAGTAAATCATTTACTCAATTAAATACACTCATTTCAAATAATTACAAGTATTTAAAAGTTTAGTTCTAATTATACGAACTTACCTCGAGTTGCTCGGATAGAAATATCGGCTAACCGTCAATCTTTCCTTTTCCCTGATCTAGCCTTGATTTCTGTAACGCCCCAAATTCTGGGCCTAGAAGTTTTGAGTTTTAAGCATAGGGACAATGGGGATGTTGCACATAAGTGTGTGGATGTGCAGTCTAGTGTCAGAATGGGCCTGCTGGTCTGGTGGTTGAGAGAGTGTTAGGGAACCGCATGGTTCCAGGTTCGAGTCTTAGTGTGAACATTTTGGTAGGTATTTTATTTTGTTTTTAGTTAATAATTATAATTATTTATAATTATTAAATTATTAGTTTATGACTAAAGCTGCTTTTATTTTTCTCTTTTATTTTATTTTCGGATTTTTTGTTTTCAAGTTCTCCTCTCCTCCCCTCTCTTCTGCTTTCTAAATATTTCTCAAAATTGTTGATTGGTGGATTCGGGAATTTTATGCCTCTGCCGTCCTCTCCGATCGCAAATAGGTGTGGGATTCAAACTTTTACTACACTGTTTTATTCTTTACAAAGTTTATGTCGGTTTCTATTGACTATAGGCTAAACCGTTGGATTTGGGGTTTTAGTCGTTGGAAGTGATGGAAAATCGTCACTTTCTGATATATGTTGATAGGGCAAAGGTTAGGGGCGGTTCTGGTGGCTCAAACGACAGTTTTGGGGCTGTTGTAGGGTGGTTTCGTGATCACCCCAACAAGAATAATTACGGTGGTATCGTACTTAGCCCACCAATCATTTATAATTACAGTGGTATCGCACTTAGCCCAGCAACAAGAATAATTACGGTGTTATCACACTTAGCCCACCAAATGATAATATAAGCGATGGTATCGCACACAGCCCATCATTTAATAATTTATAAGGTGGTAACGCACATAGCCCACCATTTACAATTTAAGGTGGTATCGCACATAGCCCACCATTATTATACATTCACGGATATTTATCCATATACATTTGTCTAATTCAAATGTTCATCCGAGAACGTCCTCACACATCATCATTATTAATGAGCTTTCCACAATAATCGTTCGCATTCACGCTATGCATTAATAATTATAACTTATGCAACCAAGGTGCATCATTTACACATAACTACTATGGGTTCATCATATGTCGAATTCATCCCTAATCAGTTCTAACACATACCTGTACCTCTCGTGGTACAACCACATTCATTCTCATTTTCAACATACCTGTTGAATCACTCAAAATGCTAAATAATATTCGTGAGTCTCATACACATAAGATCACATTGACATCATACCGATGCCATGTCCTTAACATGGTCTTATACAACATCTCACACCGAGGCCATATTCCCATATGGTCTTACACGGAACCTTAATTAACATCATATCATACTATTTGCATTTCCCACTATTCTTTGTCTAAGTTAAGACTTTCATTTCTTGAAATCACATCAAAACATATTTAACGTATATATATAGAGAAATAAACAATCCATACAACATCGAAATATTAAATATTTCATTTAGAGTTGCATAATTTAGCACATGAACTTAACTCGATGTCAAAAAGGGTAGAAAGGGACCTATTTGCCCACATTTCTCTTTTCTCCCGTTCTAGGTCTGAATTTTGTTTTCTTTGATCTAGAACAATAAAATTTACTCATCCAATCACTTTATACATCATAATACATCATAATCTACACTTAGACAAAAATGACTATTTTGCCCTCGTACTTTAGCAAAATTACAATTTTACCCCTAGGCTCGTAAATCACTTTTCATCACATTTTCTTATTAAACAAGCCTAGCTGAACATTTAACCCTCTTACAACTATCCACAATTCCAACTATTTCATACATTAATGAACAAACTACAACATTTGCATCTTAGTCCAAATTAGGTGTTTTCATGACAATACCTTTCACAAAAGTTGTTTCTCATCTTTCTAACAATCATTTTCTTCCATAAAAACTCAGCAACCAACATAAACTCTCTCATGGCAAGTCCCTAGACTCTCAACCATATTGCAAATTAGTCCCCTCATTAGCTAGCTTAAGCTTTGGGGACTCCAAAAGTACAAAAATTATCAACTAAAACCATCAAAATCACTTACTTGTAGAGAAGATGAGTTGCTGAAATTTTGAGCTTCAAGAACCCCCATTCTTGCTTGTATTTTCGGTGGGAGAAGAGAAGAAAATAAAAAGATGATAGCCTTTTGCTTATTTCATCTTATTTTCTTCATTTAGTCAACAAAAGTCACCAACTCTTGTCAAATTTTTAATTCCTTGTCCCCTTGACCATCCATCTCTCTTAGAAAGGTGTAATTGCACTTTAAAGACCTCCAATTTACAGTCTATAGCTATTTGGAACCTCTAGCAAATAAAATAGAACTTTCGCACTTTGTGTAATTTAGTCCTATTTCGCGATTAGGCATGAAATCGTTAAAATTAAGGCACCAAAATTTCCATGCATCCTTATAAACATGTTATAACACATAAAATAACATGAAAATAATTTTCTCTAGCCTCGGATTAGTGATCCCGAGATCATTGTTTCGACTAGCCCCTAAATCGGGCTGTTACAATTCTCCCCCTTAGGGATTTTCGTCCCCGAAAATCTTACAATGAGAAGTTGCTCTTAACATTCCTGAAACGTTTCCGCCAAATCTCCAAATTTACAAATCGACTTATCCTCAAGTTTCTCTCTCCAACAACCTTTAAGCTGTAGTACACAAGGTCGAAGCACAACTTAAAACCTAGATTACTCTTCCTCCCGGGCACATATACTCAGTAATCTTACAACTGTGAACTCGGCACATGTCAAAATGATCATTCGGATCTTTATCGCATACTCCACTAAAAAAATTTGGATGACACCCCCCTCCTTGGAAATCAAGTCACTTCAATTTTGAAATTTATTGTATTTTGTCTCACTTTATCACTAGGATACTCACCGACTGTAATAGTCCTGACTTGCACACTTTGAAAATTTAGCTTTTAGTGGTCGACTGCTTCTGATCATAAACTCAATCATCTCGTGAGATGTACTCAATTGTCAAAACATTTATGCGTATAACTGCACTTTTTCTTAGTCTTGCATGAGTAGACATGCTATTACTAAGTCTCATACCAAAACCTTCTGTATAAGTTCTGAATTCATCAACATACAATTTCTACCTCAAGGTAATATCAACAATGGAAATCTTATTCGACCTGAACTTTGACATCTTAATCAAACTCATTCAGAGCTTAAATAAAATACCATCCATTATTTCACTTCTGAACTCCTTTGTCTCGAAAGGAAAACTCGCTCTAGTCATTCACTACACCAAAACACACTTTTAGCAGCATTTTTAGTGGCATTTTAATAAAAAATGCCGTAAATATTATACATTAGCGATGTTTGAAAGAAAACGCCGCAAAAAGTTGAGTAATAGCAGCGTTTTTGGCCCAAACGCCGCTAAAGATCTGAGCATTAGCGGTGCTTTCGTAAAAACGTCGCTAAAGATCTGAGCTGTAACATCCCAAGTTAGGGGGGTTCTGCATTTCATGTTTCTGTGCATTTGGCTTGCTTTGCTTGCTATTTGGATGTGTTTGGGGGTCTTACGAAGGCTTGGGTTCGAGTCGGAGTCCTGGTTAAATTTTTGTTTTAGGGCACTTTAGGGGGGAGCTTGTGGAGGTAGCCCTTATATGTATTTGTGTGTGTTTGATGACACAAGTAAGAGTGTGGATGAGTGGTAAATAACGCCACAGGAGAGCAGTGATGGTGGAGGTTCGAGTCGCGCAGCTTGCTTTTTGGAATTTCTTTTTGACGCCAGGATGGAGGAGTAGTGGATTCGACTAGGACTTTGGTGTGTGGGGGATTGAATGAGTCAACATATTTGAAATGAAGGGAGGAGAGGAGTTGGGTGAGTGAGAATCGGTCAACATTTTTGAATGGGGAGTGGAGAGTGAAAGGTGGAGGAAGTTGTAGGATTTGGAGAAAGGGAGAGAGTTTGGCCGAATTTGGGAAGAGGTGGTGTGTGTGTGTGCACGGTTTAGCTTGATAGGTGGGGGGTGAATGTCCATTTGTTGATTTTGGCATTTGTTTTGTGTGCATTCGGTCATAGGGTGAGAGTGTGCCTTTTTTGCTCAAAGTGTTTTGGGAAGTAGTATAGAACCGAAACCATCATTTTTGCTACCACTTTTGCATTCATTTCTTTTGCTATCAAAACCCCAACACCTTTGAGCCTCATTTCTTCTTCTTCTTGTTCCTTCATAGCCGAACTTGTAAGTGTCATAGCTGAAACTTATTCTTTGCTTTTATTGTTTCTCTTCTCTTTTTTATTTCATATTTTAGTGGAAGCCGAATCCCCTTTTTGCGTCAAGTGCAGGCACCCTTTCTATCAATTTTGCTAGTAGCCGAATATAGACTCTCCACTCGTCAATCTCTTGGTTCGGTAAGGAGCTTTTCTTCTCTTTTCTTCTCGTTCTTCTTCCTTTTTCTCTTGGTTTGGTTAAAATCAAAGTTCTGACTCACTTCTTTGGGCACTGACCGATTGTAGAGGGCTGTATCTCCAACATCTCTTTTTCGTGTGGCCTGTTTTCAAGAGGATCTGGGTAAGTGGTTGTTGGCCGAATGGGTAGTAAGGGGGTTCTTTATCGATTTGTTGACCAAAAGGCCATTTCCTTTATTCTATTTCTAAGAATCAGTTTTTAAATGGTGATTATCTAGGAACTCAATCGGTTTCTTAGGCCAAGCCTTCTAGCTTTCGGTTTCTATTGGTAAAGGTAAGGATCTTCTTCGTTTAATTACCTATTCTCTCTATCTTTTTCAACGCCTTAACCCAGTTTCCTGATCAAGATCTTTTCATGGACATGAATACCAGTCAAGGGAAAGAGGGGGTTGGACTCGTAGTCCCTGCCCCTAAGTTTAAAAAGCGTGCAGTATCGGCGGTACGAGACTTTCCGCCGGGTTATGGTAGGGAACCAATGTCTGCTTGGGATAGGCAGATTGCGATTGTTTCTTCTTCTGAAAGTGTTGACGATATTGAGAGTGTAGTTCTTCGTGTTTACAGGTGTGTAATTCCCACACCTTCTTTTGTTTGATATATTAATAAAAAGTGCATGTGTTGTTTGAAAACCGAAAATTTGGTAATGGCTACTGAGTTACCCTTGGAGGGTAGAATCAAAATACCATGTTAGTTATTCTCTGACTATACCTTATGAATATTATCGTTAGCTTGATTATGCATGTGCTTTAAACATTCTATGTGTGCTACTATATGATGTATTCGGTTCACTATGTTTGCATATACATGGGATTTGGGAAATGTTGATGATGTTAAGGGGAAGTGTATATCGGTGACTTTGTCACACCATTCTGATGGCTCGGTGCCATATATGCTTATCGGTGAATTGGTCACATTACTTCAGTGGCTAGGCCACATATTGTTTATCGGTGACTCTGTCACATTTTATCGACTTTGAGCAATGATGACCGCCATGATGGTCGCCAAAGCGGAGTGTAGCGGATGGAGGGTTGATTGTAGAAATCCCCACAGGAGTGTTGAGGTTGGATATATGGAGCAGAGTGTAGAGGATGAAATAATAGGATGGTTTGGGTTTATCATATTATTTATCTGATATGTTATCGTGTATTGGGCTTCGGCCGATTGAAATATGAGGGCTTTGGCCCAGTATGGTTTATGTGAGGTAATTGCACACTGATTCTTCGTGACTCACCCCTTCTGCTTAAACTTTTGCAGGTAATTCTTAGCTCAGTGGACTTTGGCCGGAGCGGACTTCAAGGTGGCCATGCACGGTTTTTATTAAAACTAAACTTTACCTTGATTTATCATTTTCTTATGTTGAGGATTTTGTAATAAGGCCACTAATCGTTTGGGTTATTTTCAATTTGAACTTGGAACGCTTCAATTATGAACTAATTGGTAAGACGTTTTCTTAATAGAACATAAGTTAAAGGTTTTTCCAAAGCTTGAATAACGAATTTATGAACGATACTAAATAACTACCCTAGGTTAACTTAATGCAACACCAAGTGTTTCCAAACGTCACCTAAAGGCATGTTTTGGGCTAAGTATAATCTTAATTAAATGAATACTGAGTTTAAGATAAGCGACCAATCTTGAAGTTTTAAAAAAGGTTTCAAAATTTTCAGTCCAATGCGGAGTTTATAAAAATCTTCTTATATGACATACCAGATCCGGTCGTAGTGTTTGGGCCGGGTTTGGGGTGTTACAATTATGGTATCAGAGCTCGGTTTAAAAACTCGGCTATTGCTTTTTGGGTTCAAAACATTTTCCAAAACTGGTTTAAAAATGGTTTGGAAAAAATATATATATATATATGAACATGTTTCGGGAAGCATGGCACCTAGTCTCTGGCACCAAGTCCGTACAGTAAGTCTTCTGACTAAATTGGGTGATTTGTATGAAGTAGTTATGTTATGCCATGAATGCTAGAATTAAGAAACTCAACTTTAGAGATTGAAACCTTTAGGTATACGTATGTTTGGCGGAAAACTACTTTTAACTCTACTATCATAAGACTGCCCGGTAATAAACAGTAAAAGAGATGTTAATGCATAAAATTTGTAATCAGATTAAGACGATACGATATACATGAGTGCTAGAGGACGTGGACGTGGTGCACGTGGCCGTGGTAGGGGCCGGGGTGCTGAGGCTGAGTTCTCGGAAGCAAGACATGAGCCCGAAGGTGAAGCACCAGCATCACCCATGGCAGAGGCGGGATCCCAAGATAGAACTGGTGGAGATAATGTTTTGTCTTAGGCGATGCTGCGTGTGCTGGAGTGAGTTACTGGGGCAAGCACTGGGACAGTACCTCGAAAGTCTATTCCCGAACGACTTCGAGCAAATAGAGCTAAAATGTTTAGGGGTATCTCTGGTGTGGCCCCAAATGTAGCTGAATATTGGCTGGAGGCAGTCGAGCGGATTCTGGATTATTTAGACTGCACGGCAGAGGAAAAATTGAAAGGAGCGGTGTCTCTTCTCCGGGATGAGGCATATCAGTGGCGGCTCACGGTAAGAGAGGGTGCTCTAGCAGATCACGTTAATTGGGATTTCTTCACGACGGTATTTCAAGGGAAATTCGTTGGGGCAAGCTATGTGGATGCTCAGAGGAAAGCATTCCTGAATCTGGTACAAGAGGGTAAATCCGTGGCTGAGTATGAAGCGGAATTTTTGCGATTGAGTCATTACGCCCGAGGGATAGTGGCGACTGATTATGAGCGCTGCTTGTGGTTCAAAGATGGGTTGCGAGACAAGTTGAGAGTATTGATAGCTCCGCAGTGAGAGAGGGATTTTGCCATCCTGGTTGAAAAAGCTAAGGTAGCCGAAGAGGTGAAGCGGACAGAGAGGCAAAACAGGGATAAGGAGAGGGGCAAAAATAAGAGGAGTCTTGGGCCGTCGGGATCAGCTGGGAGTTTTTAGAAGAGGCCTAGGTTTGATGGGCCGGGTCGGGTTGCGATGCCGGTTGCTGTTGGTCAGTCTTGACAGTGTGCTCAGTGTAGGAAATCACATTCGGGAGAGTGTTGGGGGAAAGATAGGGGATGCTTTAGGTGTGGAGCGAGGGATCATCTAATAAGGAATTGTCCGCAAGAGTTACCTAGGGCACGGTTGGTAAGCCAGGGTTATGTGTAGCCGGGAAGAGGTGGACAACAGCCGCCGAGGGGTCGTGGTCCGATCAGAGGGGGAAATGGTTCTGGCCGCGGTCGTGGAGCACCGGGCAGGGGTGCTGGTAGTGCAGATGCACGACAGCTGGGTTTAGTTTATGCAGCTCGACGGCGAGAGGATGGCGACGCACCGAACGTCATAACCGGTACGTTTCTTATAGTTGATAAGCCATTTCTTGCTTTGATTGATATTGGATCGACCCATTCTTATGTTGCTGGTACTGTGTCTGAGACTTTAAGTATAGAACCTGAAATTGCTGCTAGAGAAATGACTGTGGTTAGCCTTTTAGGACAATCCGTAGTTGTGAACAAGATGTTTAAGAATGTGCCTTTAGAAATTCAGGGAGTAGTATTTCCGGCAGACTTGATGGAACTACCATTTGGCGAGTTTGGCCTTATCTTAGGCATAGATTGGCTGGTTAAACATCGTGCTAATTTGGATTGCGTGACTAAGCGAATGGTGTTGAGAACCTCAGAGGATAAAGAGGTGGTTGTGATAGGAGAAAGAAGGAACTATTTGTCTAACGTGGTTTCTGCATTAAGGGCTGTTAAGATGGTTCGAAAAGGGTGCAAGGCATTTCTAGCTTTTATCAGTGCTTTGGATGCAAAGGAAGTGACTGTTGAGGAGGTTAGAACGGTGAAGGAATTTGTGGACGTCTTTCCTGAAGAGCTTCTGGGGTTGCCTCAAGATCGTGAGGTGGAGTTTGGAATTGAACTACTTCCTGGTACAGCTCCGGTATCCATCGCCACTTATAGGATGGCACCGAAAGAGGTGGTGGAACTTAAAGCTCAGATCCAGGAGCTGTTGGATCGTGGATTTATTCGACCAAGTGTATCTCCGTGGGGAGCGCCGGTGTTGTTCGTAAAGAAAAAGGATAGGTCTATCCGTATGTGCATTAACTACCGCCAGTTGAATAAGTTGACGATTAAGAACAAATACCCACTGCCGAGGATTGACGATTTGTTCGATCAGCTTAAAGGGGCTTCAGTCTTTTCGAAGATAGATTTGAGGTTAGGTTATCATCAGCTTAAGGTTAAGGAGGCGGACATTCATAAGACGGCGTTTCGAACTCGTTATGGTCACTATGAGTTTTTAGTGATACCGTTCGGGTTGACGAACGCACCAGCTGCGTTTATGGATATGATGAAAAGGGTATTCCAACCCTATCTAGACTGGTTTGTGGTGGTGTTCATAGACGATATTCTGGTTTACTCAAGAACGGAAGAGGAGCATGATTCGCATCTTAGGGTTGTTCTGCAAGTATTGAGAGAGAAGCAGTTGTATGCCAAAATTAGCAAGTGTGATTTTTGGCTGAGAGAAGTTACCTTTTTAGGGCATGTTGTTTCCGCGGAGGGGATTAGGGTGGATCCCTGAAAAATCGAAGCTGTTTTGGAGTGGAAGCCGCAGAAATCAGTAGCGGAAATTCGAAGTTTCTTGGGATTGGCCGGGTACTACAGAAGGTTTGTTGAGGGATTCTCCTTAATTGCGGCACCCTTAACTAAGTTATTGCGGAAAGGGGTACCTTTTGTTTGGGCTGATAGGCAACAGGAAAGCTTTGAGAAGCTGAAAAGGATCTTGACGGAGGCTCCAGTATTGATTCAGCCTGAGGCTGGGAAGGAGTTCATTGTCTATTGTGATGCTTCGCACACGGGGTTAGGGTGTGTGTTAATGCAAGAAGGGAAGGTAGTTGCGTATGCGTCTCGGCAGTTAAGACCGCATGAAATGAACTATCCCATGCATGATCTGGAGACACTACCTGTATGGGGAGAAGTCCATTATCTACACCGACCATAAGAGCCTGAAATATCTCCTTACCCAGAAGAAGTTGAATTTAAGGCAGCGGAGGTGGATTGAGCTGTTGAAGGATTATGACTGTTCGATCGAGTACCACCCGGGAAAAGCTAATGTGGTGGCAGATGCACTAAGTCAGAAAGTAATATCAGATTTAAGGGAAATGTTTGCTCACATCAGCTTGTACGATGATGGAAGTTTATTAGCTAAACTTCAAGTAAAGCCGACTTGGGTAAGCCAGATTAAGGAGAAGCAGTTATTGGACGAAGTGTTAAGTGCTCGACTTCTGCAAGTACAGAATGGCAGGGTGGATGATTATAGTTTGAACAATGATGGGGTATTGTGTTTTCGAGAAAGGGTCTGCATGCCGAAGGATGTTGAGTTGAGACAGATGATTCTTCAGAAGGCGCATAGTAGCCCTTACGCTATGCATCATGGTGGGAGTAAGATGTATCGGAATCTGCGTGAACAGTTTTGGTGGCCTGGTTTGAAGCGAGAAATTACCGAGTTTGTCGGTAAGTGCTTGACGTGTCAGTAGGTGAAAGCAGAACATCAGTTGCCTTCGGGGTTATTACAGCCGGTGAAGATTCCACAGTGGAAATGGGAGAAGATAACGATGGACTTTGTTAGTGGGCTACCTCTTACGCCTACTAAGAAAGATTCGGTATGGGTGATTGTTGATCAGTTGACGAAGTCCGCCCATTTCATACCTGTTCGTATTGACTATACATTGCAAAAGCTGGCTAAGCTGTATGTGGCAGAGATTGTGAGGTTGCATGGAGTACCAGTGTCTATCATATTGGACAGAGACCCTAGGTTTATGTCGCGATTTTGGAAGGCGCCGATCGTGCATCGGGTACAAGATTGGATTTCGATCGGATTTCATCCACAGCATCGATGGTCAATCTGAGAGGGTAATTCAGATCTTGGAAGATATGTTGAGAGGCTGTGTTATTGACTTCAGGGGTAGTTGGGAGGATTTTCTACCACTGGCAGAATTCGCATACATTAATAGCTACCAATCAAGCATCCAGATGGCACCCTACGAAGCGCTATATGGTCGTAGGTGTCGAACCCCTACCTGTTGGACAGAGTTGGGTGAGCGACAGTTGTTGGGTCCGGACTTGATTTCAGAGACAGAGGAGAAGGTTAAGCTAATTCGGGCTCGGTTGAAGGAAGCTTCCGGCAGGCAGAAGTCTTATGCAGATCTGAAGCGTAAGGAAATAGAATTTGCAGTGGGTGATCGGGTTTTCTTAAAAGTTTCACCGTGGAAAAAGGTTATGAGGTTTCGACGGAAGGGCAAGCTAAGTCCCAGGTTTATCGGGCCTTATCGGGTATTGAAATGTGTGGGACCAGTGGCGTATCAGCTTAAGTTACCTCCGGAATTGAGACAGGTGCATGATGTGTTCCATGTCTCGATGTTGAGACGTTATCGTTCTGATCCGTCTCACATTGTGCCGGTGGAGGAAATTGAGGTAAGACCAGACCTGTCCTTTGAGGAGGAACCAGTGCAGATCTTAGATCGAGACGTTAAGGTGCTGAGGAGGAAATCAGTTCCTTTGGTCAAGGTTTTATGGCGGAATCACGGTGCAGAGGAAGCCACATGGGACCGGAAGTTGTGATGCAGCAGCAATACCCTCACCTCTTTTGATCAGGTAAATTTCGAGGCCGAAATTTCTTTAAGGGGGTAGAACTGTAACATCCCAAGTTAGGGGGGTTCTGCATTTCATGTTTCTGTGCGTTTGGCTTGCTTTGCTTGCTATTTGGATGTGTTTGGGGGTCTTACGAAGGCTCGGGTTTGAGCCGGAGTCCTGGTTAAATTTTTGTTTTAGGGCATTTTAGGGGGGGAGCTTGTGGAGGTAGCCCTTATATGTATTTTTGTGTGTTTGATGACACAAGTAAGAGTGTGGAAGAGTGGCAAATGACGCCACAGGAGAGCAGTGAGGGTGGAGGTTCGAGTCGCGCATGTAACACCCCTAACCCGAGACCGTCGCCGGAATAGGGTTAAGAGGTATTACCTATTAATCAGAACATTTAACATCTAGAATTTACGACACAAAGTCAATCATTTTCAATCTCATTCAATTACAATCATGGTGTCCCTTATCGAGGTCTCGAGACCTAATTCACATGCTAAAGAGGGCTCGGACCGAATTGAACACACACGTAAATTCTCGAACACTTAAATTTTTTTCTAAGATTCGGGGAGACACGCCTGGTGGGAGGAGGCCGTGTGCCCTCCACGCTACTACTAGACACCCCTCGTGTGTCCATCCGTGTCTATATACTGCCTATTTCAACATGGTCACTAGGCACGCCCGCAGCCCATTCGTGTCTATATATCGGCTATTTTAACACGGTCACTAGGCACGCCCGTGTGCCATGGCCGTGTATAACTAAGCTACATATCGCCAATTCACCCACTCTGTCTTAGGCACGCCTGCAGTGCCTCAACCACAAGTGACATTATAGGCCATTTTGCAAGGCCAACATGCCACCCACTAAGGTCAAACCTACAAGCAACACATACCAAAACATATCAAGCACATAAGGCAACCAAAAACTTACCAATATGACTATCCAATCTATGCATTCAATTCCCATTCCAATTATAACAAATTCAATACCAAAATCTATCTCGTCACAAGTATAATACATTCAATACCAAACATCATTCCTTCTCAATTTCACTAATCCCTACTAACATCTTACCAACACAAAATTTGCCATTCAATAGTCAATTTCTCAACCCACAAACCATGCCAAAAGATGCATCACATATATCAAATTCATTCATGTTAAAACTAGCACATATCTAGCCACATCTCATGGCTATTTACAAACATCAAACATGATTCAAATGACCAGCCTATACATGCTATATTTAACTATATACATTGTTCCAAAATACCCCAAAATAGATTTGCCGATAGTGTGATCGAGATGCTTGACGATCCCCTCGATCCGAGCAAGCTTTTTACCGACACCGCAGCGCGAGAAAGAAATCACACAATGAAGCTTTCTAAAGCTTAGTAAGTTCAAAATACAATAAAATCGTATCATCAAATCAAACCAATGTATACACTAACCATCACATAGATCATTTCTCTTATATTCATACCATATTGTCTATAGATAAAATACTCATTCATCCATCCATAGCATCATCTATAAACTCATCAACCACAAAGGTTCGATACATACCTTAGCTAACACATAGTTATTCAATTTCCAAGCTACTCAATGCTCGATATTACAAGTCGATCTCTCTATAAATTCCTTTTAATTTTTATCGCACACTCAGTGCCATCTACATGAGAAAAACTTATTGGTTATCGTACACTTAGTGCTTAATCTTTCCAACCAACCTATCTCGGCATCGCACACACAAGTGCAAATCTATAAACCGAAGCTTTCATATCATCGCACACACAAAGGTATTCATTTCATTTCTGTTTGATCTCAATTTCGCACACTTAGTGCCATCGACTAAATTTCGCACATAGCATCTCTATTTCATACACATATACATATTCATATTATAATACTAAAACGTATCTTAATAACATGTATTATATCCGAACTTACCTCAGATGTCGAAATACCGAAACGGTCGATTAATCGAGTACTTTCTCTTTGCCTCGATCTCGATCCGAACCTCTCCTCTCTTGGTCTATACACATTCAAATTCAGCCCATTTAATCACTAACTCATTCAATTTAGTCCACACACACACATTTAGGGCATTTTACAAAATAGCCCTCACATTTTCACATTTTGACACTTTAGTCCCTATCTCACAAAATCATCAAATACACAAAATTTCAAAAACACATATGCTAGCCGAATTCTTCCCATGCTAATACAAGCTCATACATTTCATTTATTTCACAATTTAACCCTTCAATTTCTCATTTTCTCAATAAAATCCAAAATATTCAATTTCATGAAAAATTCCAATACAAACTATGTTAACCCAACACCAAGTTTTCATATTTCATTATCAACTAACACTTAGCTTAAACATTCATCAATGGCTCATCACAAAAAACATCATCAATTCACAAAATTACAACATGGGTTAACTAGAGCACGAAGCAACGATTACAAAAACGTAGAAATTATCAAAACCAAGTTCAAACGTATCTTGAATCAAGCCTAACACCAACCAAAACCTAAGTGTTCTTCTCCTTTTTCTTTCCTTGATTTTTCTAAGCATAAAAGATGAGCACTTTCATCTTATTTTCATCTTTTATTTGTATAATAAACATATTATTAATCTAATTACTAAATTATCCCTTCATAAAACATATAAGACAAATATACCATAGGATTATTTTGTCATTTAACCACCCACTAACTTAATAATGGTTTAATAACAACATAAGGCCTCTACCTTAAAAAGCCAACAACACTTAAGTACTTATAAATCAAAGCACACAGCCTTTTACACCTTATGCAATTAAGTCCTTTCTTTTAATTTGGCACACAAACGATCAAATTATCACACATGAATTTTCACAATCCGACTATGTCACATATCATTCACACAGAAAATATCATAAAAATATTTTTACGACCTCAGATTTGTGGTCTCGAACCACTGTTCTGACTAGAGTCTAAATCGGGATGTTACAACTCTCTCTCCTTAGGGATTTTCGTCCCCGAAAATCTTACCAGTGAATAGGTGTGGATATTGCTCTCTCATAATGTTCTCAGACTCCCACGTGGCCTCTTCAACTCCGTGTTTGTGCCATAAAACTTTCACTAAGGAAATTCTTTAGTTTCTCAATTCTTTAGTCTCTCGTGCCAAAATTTGGATCGGTTCTTCAGTATACGATAAGTCTGACTGAATCTCAACCTCAGTAGGACCAATCACATGTGACGGGTCTGATCTGTACCGTCGAAGCATTGACACATGAAACACGTTATGAATCTTTTCTAACTTAGATGGCAATCTCAATCTATAAGCAACCGGCCCAACTCGTTCAGTAATCTCATACGGTTAGATGAACCTCGGACTCAGCTTGCCCTTTCGGCCAAATTAAAGTATTTTCTTCCACGGAGATACTTTCAAAAACACTTTATCACCGACCTCAAATTTGATATCTTTCCGTTTCAAATCTGCATAAGACTGGACGACGATCCGAGGTCGCTTTCAAACTATCACGAATCACTTTCACTTTCTCGCTCACTCTTTTATAAGATCAACTCCGTGAATCTTGTTCTCACTCACCACCCAATACAATGGGGTTCAACACTTTCGACCATAAAGAGCTTCATATGGTGCCATTTTAATGCTAGATTGAAAATCGTTGTTATACGCGAACTCAATCAATGATAAATGCTTTTCCCACGTGCTTTCAAATTCTAGTACACAACATCTCAAAGATGTCTTCGAGAATCTGAATGATTCGTTCGGATTGACCATCCGCTTGTGGATGAAAAGCGATCAAATGCAATTTCGTGCCTAAAGCATCCTCGCAATTTCTTCTAGAATCGCGAGGTAAATCTCGAATCTCTGTCGACACAATAGATAGAGGTACCCCATGCAATCTCACGATCTCATCCATATATATTTCAAACAATCTATCAAGTGAATAATCTATTCTCACCGGAATAAAGTGAGCTAATTTCGTCAATCTATCAACTATCACCCAGATTGCATCTTTCTTATTCGGAGATAAGGGTAACCCCGACACAAAGTCCATCGTAATTCTTTCCCATTTCCACTCAGGAATCATAATCGATTGTAACAAACCGCATTTTAACTTGATGTTCGGCTTTGACTTGCTGACAAACTAAACACTTCGACACAAAGTCAAAAATGTCTCTTTTCATACCATGCCACTAATAGAGCTGTTTCAGATCATTATACATTTTCGTACTCCCCGGATGTACAGTCAAATGACTATTGTGAGCTTCATTCAAAATCATTTGAATCAACTCTGAATTTCTTGGAACACAAATCCGATCTCTAAATCTCAAACAATCATCACTATCAACTCGAAATTTTGATACAGCATCTGAATCACACTGAACTCTTTTTGCCAATAACTCATTATCAATCTTCTGAGCATCACATATCTGTTGTATAAACATCGGCTTTAGTTTCAATTCAAATACCACCGCACTATCATCACACAAATTATCTTGATTACTCATAGCTCTCAAAGCGTATAACGATTTTTGGCTTAAGGCATCAGCTACAACATTAGCCTTACCCGGGTGGTAATCTATCACAAGTTCATAGTCTTTCAATAACTCTAACCATCTTCTCGCGCATGAAGTTCAAGTCTTTCGAGTCATCAAGTACTTTAAGCTCTTATGATCAGTATAGATGTGACATTTTTCCCCGAATAGATAGTGACGCCAAATCTTCAATGCGAACACAATCGCAGCCAATTCAAGATCATGCGTTGGGTAGTTCCTTTCATGCGGTTTTAACCGTCTTGAAGTGT
This sequence comes from Gossypium sturtianum, assembly GCA_025698515.1. Lineage (NCBI taxonomy): Eukaryota > Viridiplantae > Streptophyta > Magnoliopsida > Malvales > Malvaceae > Gossypium > Gossypium sturtianum. The sequence continues at coordinate 36,434,215 of CM046952.1, forward strand.
AAGCAATGACTTTCCCTTCTTGCATCAGCACACAGCCCAATCCATTCAACGATGCATCACTGTAAACTATGAATTCTTTGCCTAATTCGGGTTGAATCGAAACTGGTGCTTCTGTTAACAACACTTTCAACTGCTCAAAACTTTGCTGGCACTTTTCTAACCACTCGAATCTAACATCTTTTTGTAACAACTTTGTTCATGGAGTCGCAATCATCGAGAAGCCTTTCACAAATCGTCTATAATATCCTGCTAATCCCAAAAAACTACGAACTTCAGACACATTCCTCGGAGGCTTCCATTCTAAAATAGCAGAGATTTTACTCGGGTCAACTTGTATCCCAGCAGCTGATACAATATGTCCCAGAAAACTGACCTCATGCAACCAAAATTCACATTTGCTAAACTTTGCATACAATTGTTTTTCACGCAGAGTTTATAGTACAATTCTCAAATGCTCAGCATGTTGCGTCTCATCTCGCGAATAGATCAAAATATCATCAATAAATACCACAACAAAGTGATCCAAATACGGTCTGAATATCCAATTCATCAGATCCATAAACACTGCAGGAGCATTGGTTAGTCCAAAAGGCATTACTAAGAATTCGTAATGTCCATACCTCGCTCAAAGCGCTTTTGGCACATCGATTCTTTAACTCTCAATTGATAGTAGCCTTGATCTCAAACCTATCTTAGAAAATACCGTGGCTCCTCTCACCGATCAAACAAATCGTCAATACGAGGCAATGGATATTTGTTCTTTATCGCCACTTTGTTCAACCGTCGATAATCGATACACATTCTCATAGTCCCATCTTTCTTTTTCACAAACAACACAGAACTCCCCCGGGTGAGAAACTCGGTCGTGCAAAACCTCTGTCGACCAATTCTTGCAATTGAGATTTCAACTCTTTCAATTCGATTGGGGCCATTCTGCATGGAGCTATCGAAATAGGAGCAGCCTCCCAACTAACTCAATACCAAATTCCACCTCTCGAATTGGAGGTAATCCCGGTAACTCTTCAGAAATACATCCGAAACTCACAAACCACGCATACGATTCAACTTTCTTTTTCGACACCTTTGTATCAATCACGCACGCCAAATAAGCTTCACAACCTTTTCTCACATAGTTCATAGCTTTCATCGCAGATACAACAAATGTAATCCTTCATATCACTTGGATTCAATTCGAACTAGCTCACCATTCCGACTTCTCAATTCAATACTCTTTCTTTTACAATTCACAATGGCATTATGCAGAGTAAGCCAATCCATACCTGCATTATGTCAAATTCATCAAAGGGAAGCAACATCAAATTAACCTGAAAACATATATCACGAAACATCAATGGGCAATTCTTGCACACCTTATCCACCAAAACACATTTGCCTAAGGGATTCGATACTCTAATCACAATTTCAATGAGACTCAACAGTAGAGTCTTATTCAATACTAAATTCATACACACATAGGATCGAGTTGACCCCGGATCTATCAATGCAATAACATCAATATCAAATAAAGTGAAAGTACCGGTGATAACGCCCGAGATGATGCTTTCTCTCGTGCACGTATAGCATAGGCTCTCAGGCAGTGCTCTCGCTCGATCTCACAAATGTGTCATTTGTCTATCTCTCGACTTTCACTCACATTTTTGGTGCTTCGGGTGGTCTACCCTAGTCATCACATTACTCGATCTTTCATTCTCGAACATTTTATTCTTCGACCATCTTTGGGCAATCCCGAATAAAATGATCTCGGATCCACATTTGTAACAAACTCTATTGTTGTACTTGCCCCAAAGACTCTCCCACATGTCGCCTTCCACACTCGCTCAGCACTCAAAGCTTGTTACTCTTAACACCGCCAACACTTGATTCATTCGGAGCTTGAATTCGTGGACCAAGATTTTGTTTCAAACGATCTCTACTTGGATGTCCAAATGAAGCATTTGAACGGTTACTTGCATCTCTCAGATCTCTTAGTAGAAGGTTGAGAAAATTTATTCATCGATATCTTTCTTTCATCACGAGCTTCAATTGGCTTTCTTCTTTTCCTCATCGATCTTCACTTTACACGCTCTTTCAACTAACACAACAAATTCATTTATATCGATTATCCCAACCAATAGCTTGATGTCTTCATTTAATCCTCTATGAAATGTTTGCACATAGTAGCTTCGGTCCGAGACACATTCTCTCGCATATTGACTCAATCTTACAAATTCTCGCCAGATTTGGTAATAGACAACCTACTGCTTTCAATTCTAGAAACTCTTTACGCTTCGATCAACAAAACGTTGATCGATATACTTCTTTCTAAACTCAAATTGAAAGAAATCCTGTGTGATTCTCTCTCTGGAACCACGATATTAACATTTTCCACCGGTTGTAAGTCGCCGTGTCTCTCAATAAAGAAATCGCACACTTAATGCACTCATCGATTCAACGACATCTCATCGAATACTCGATTATATTCTCAAGCCAAAACTCGGCTCGCCAAAGATCATCATCGATATGGCCCTAAACTCCCAAAACCCAGTATTTTCAAATCTTATCTACAGGTGGTTTATTCAATCTGTTCGAATCTACAACTTGAGGCACAACAGGTACTTGCGGGGGTGGAGGTTGTGGAGTAGTCGGATTTGTTTGAACGAACTCCATAAACCATTCATTCATCATACGAAAGAAGGCTTGCTTAGCCTCTCCTCCCTCACTACCTTCATTCGGCCTAGATGTGGCCGGCGCTGTCCCTTAAGTGGGAGCAGGCGCATTACTCTCTACTTTGTCAGCAATTGCTCGATCGGGATCCATTACTATAAGAAAACACATTTTCAACTATCAGCATTCATCACACTATCGCAACTTCATATCTGGCATGTATAGCTAGACCCGCACGCGCTACGTTAGTCCAAGAATCGACTAAACCGTAGCTCTAATACCAATAAAATGTAACACCCCTAACCCGAGACCGTCGCCAGAACAGGGTTAAGAGGTATTACCTATCAATTAGAACATTTAACATCTAGAATTTACGACACAAAGTCAATCATTTTCAATCTCATTCAATTACAATCATGGTGTCCCTTATCGAGGTCTACGAGACCTAATTCACATGCTACAGGGGGGTCGGGACTAAATTGAACACACACAGAAATTCTCGAACACTTAAAAAAAATTCTAAGATTCAGGGGAGACACGCCCGTGGGAGGAGGTCGTGTGCCCTCACGGCTACTAGACACCCCCGTGTGTCCATCCGTGTCTATATACTGTCTATTTCAACACGGTCACTAGGCACACCCGTGTGCCCATTCGTGTCTATATACTGGCTATTTTAACACGGTCACTAGGCACGCTCGTGTGCCATGGCCGTGTATAACTAAGCTACATACTACCAATGCACCCACGGTCTTAGACACGCCCGTGTGCCTCAACCGTGTGACATTATAGGCCATTTTGCAAGGCCAACATGCCACCCACTTAGATCAAACCTACAAGCAACACATACCAAAACATATTATGCACATAAGGCAACCAAAAACTTACCAATATGACTATCCAATCTATGCATTCAATTCCCATTCCAATTATAACAAATTCAATACCAAAATCTATCTCGTCACAAGTATAATACATTTAATATCAAACATCATTCCTTCTCAATTTCACTAATCCCTACTAACATCTTACCAACACAAAATTTGCCATTCAATAGTCAATTTCTCAACCCACAAACCATGCCAAAAGATGCATCACATATATCAAATTCATTCATGTTAAGACTAGCACATATCTAGCAACATCTCATGGCTACTTACAAACATCAAACATGATTCAAATGACCAAATATACATGCCATATTTAACTATATACATTGTTCCAAAATACCCCAATATAGATTTACCGATAGTGTGACTGAGATGCTGACGATCCCCTGATCCGAGCAAGCTTTACTGACACTGCAAAGCAGGGAAAGAAATCACACAGTAAGCTTTCTAAAGCTTAGTAAGTTCGAAATACAATAAAATCGTATCATCAAATCAAACCAATGTACACACTAACCATCACATAGATCATTTCTCTTATATTCATACCATATTGTCTATAGATAAAATACTCATTCATCCATCCATAACATCATCTATAAACTCATCAACCACAAAGGTTCGATACATACCTTAGCTAACACATAGTTATTCAATTTCCAAGCTACTCAATGCTCGATATTACAAGTCGATCTCTCTATAAATTCCTTTTAATTTTTATCGCACACTCAGTGCCATCTACATGAGAAAAACTTATTGGTTATCGCACACTTAGTGCTTAATCTTTCCAACCAACTTATCTCGGCATCGCACACACAAAGGCCAAATCTATAAACCGAAGCTTTCATATCATCGCACACACAAAGGTTATTCATTTCTGTTTCGATCTCAATTTTGCACACTTAGTGCCATCGACTAAATTTCGCACATAGCATCTCTATTTCATACACATATACATATTCATTTCATAATACTAAAACGTATCATAATAACATGTATTATATCCGAACTTACCTCAGATGTCAAAATATCGAAACGGTCGATTAATCGAGTACTTTATCTTTGCCTCGATCTCGATTCGAACCTCTCCTCTCTTGGTCTATACACATTCAAATTTAGTCCATTTAATCACTAACTCATTCAATTTAGTCCACACACACACATTTAGGGCATTTTACAAAATAGCCCTCACATTTTCACATTTCGACACTTTAGTCCCTCTCTCACAAAATCATCAAATACACAAAATTTCAAAAACACATATGCTAGCCGAATTCTTCCTATGCTAATACAAGCTCATACATTTCATTTATTTCATAATTTAACCCTTCAATTTCTCATTTTCTCAATTAAATCCAAAATATTCAATTTCATGAAAAATTCCAATACAAACTATGTTAACCCAACACCAAGTTTTCATATTTCATTATCAACTAACACTTAGCTCAAACATTCATCAATGGCTCATCACAAAAAACATCATCAATTTACAAAATTACAACATGGGTTAACTAGAGCACGAAGCAACGATTACAAAAACGTAGAAATTATCAAAAACCAAGTTCAAACATACCTTGAATCAAGCCTAACACCAACCGAAACCTAAGTGTTCTTCTCCTTTTTTCTTTCCTTGATTTTTCGGCATAAAAGATGAGCACTTTCATCTTATTTTCATCTTTTATTTGTACAATAAACATATTATTAATCTAATTACTAAATTATCCCTTCATAAAACATATAAGACAAATATACCATAGGATTATTTTGTCATTTAACCACCCACTAACTTAATAATGGTTTAATAACAACATAAGGCCTCTACCTTAAAAAGCCAACAACACTTAAGTACTTATAAATCAGCACACAACTTTTACACCTTATGCAATTAAGTCATTTCTTTTAATTTGGCACACAAACAATCAAATTATCATACAGAATTTTCACACCGACTATGTCACATATCATTCACACGGAAAATATCATAAAAATATTTTTACGACCTTAGATTTTTGGTCTCGAACCACTTTTCTGACTAGGGTCTAAACAGGGATGTTACAGCGCAGCTTGCTTTTTGGAATTTCTTTTTGACGCCAGGATGGAGGAGTGGTGGATTCGGCTAGGACTTTGGTGTGTGGGGGATTGAATGTGTCAACATATTTGAAATGAAGGGAGGAGAGGAGTTGGGGGAGTGAGAATCGGTCAACATTTTTGAATGGGGAGTGGAGAGTGAAAGGTGGAGGAAGTTGTGGGATTTAGAGAGAGGGAGAGAGTTTGGCCGAATTTGGGAAGGGGTGGTGTGTGTGCGTGCACGGTTTAGCTTGATAGGTGGGGGGCCGAATGCCCATTTGTTGATTTTGGCATTTGTTTTGTGTGCATTCGGTCATAGGGTGAGAGTGTGCCTTTTTTGCTCAAAGTGTTTTTGGAAGTAGTATAGAACCGAAACCATCATTTTTGCTACCACTTTTGCATTCATTTCTTTTGCTATCAAAACCCCAACACCTTTGAGCCTCATTTCTTCTCCTTCTTGTTTCTTCATAGCCGAATTTTCCTAGTCTTTTCCTTCTTGTTTCTTCATAGCCGAACTTGTAAGTGTCATAGCCGAAACTTATTCTTTGCTTTTATTGTTTCTCTTCTCTCCTTTATTTCATATTTTAGTGGAAGCCGAATCCCCTTTTTACGTCAAGTGCAGGCACCCTTTCTATCGATTTTGCTAGTAGCCGAATATAGACTCTCCACTCATCAATCTCTTGGTTCGATAAGGAGCTTTTCTTCTCTTTTCTTCTCGTTCTTCTTCCTTTTTCTCTTGGTTTGGTTAAAATCAAAGTTCTGACTCACTTCTTTAGGCACTGACCGATTGTAGAGGGCTGTATCTCCAACATCTCTTTTTCGTGTGGCCTGTTTTCAAGAGGATCTGGGTAAGTGGTTGTTGGCCGAATGGGTAGTAAGGGGGTTCTTTATCGATTTGTTGATCGAAAGGCAATTTCTTTTATTCTATTTCTAAGAATCGATTTTTAAATGGTGATTATCTAGGAACTCAATCGGTTTCTTAGGCCAAGCCTTCTAGCTTTCGATTTTTATTGGTCAAGGTAAGGATCTTCTTCGTTTAAGTACCTATTCTCTCTGTCTTTTTCAACGCCTTAACTCAGTTTCCTGATCAAGATCTTTTCATGGACATGAATACCAGTCAAGGGAAGGAGGGGGTTGGACTCGTAGTCCCTACCCCTAAGTTTAAAAAGCGTGCGAGATCGCAGACGAGACTTTCTGCCGGGTTGTGGTAGGGAACCGACGTCTGCTTGGGATAGGTAGATTGCGATTGTTTCTTCTTCTGAAAGTGTTGACGATATTGAGAGTGTAGTTCTCCGTGTTTACAGGTGTGTAATTCCCACACCTTCTTTTGTTTGATATATTAATAAAAAGTGCATGTGTTGTTTGAAAGCCGAAAATTCGGTAATGGCTAATGAGTTACCCTTGGAGGGTAGAATCAAATACCAAAGTTAGTTATTCTCGACTATACCTTATGAATATTATCGTTAGCTTGATTATTCATGTGCTTTAAACATTCTATGTGTGCTACTATATGATGTATTCGGTTCACTATGTTTGCATATACATGGGATTTGGGAAATGTTGATGATGTTAAGGGGAAATGTATATCAGTGACTTTGTCACACCATTCTGATGGCTCGGTGCCATATATGCTTATCGGTGACTTGGTCACATTACTTGATGGCTAGGCCACATATTGTTTATCGGTGACTCATCACATTTTATCGACTTTGAGCGAGATGATCACATCGGCATGGTCGCCAAAGCGGAGTGTAGCGGATGGAGGGTTGATTGTAGAAATCCCCACAGGAGTGTTGAGGTTGGATATATGGAGTGGAGTGTAGAGGATGGAATAATAGGATGGGTTGGGTTTATCATATTATTTATCTGATATGTTATCGTGTATTGGGCTTCGGCCGATTGAAATATGAGGGCTTTGGCCCAGTATGGTTTATGTGAGGTAATTGCACACTGAGTCTTCGTGACTCACCCCTTCTGCTTAAACTTTTGCAGGTAATTCTTAGCTCAGTGGACTTGGGCCGGAGCGGACTTCAAGGTGGCTATGCACGGTTTTTATTAAAACTAAACTTTACATTGATTTATCATTTTCTTACTTTGAGGATTTTGTAATAAGGCCACTAATCGTTTGGGTTATTTTCAATTTGAACTTGGAACGCTTCAATTATGAACTAATTGGTAAGACGTTTTCTTAATAGAACTTAAGTCAAAGGTTTTTCTAAAGCTTGAATAACGAATTTACGAACGATACTAAATAACTACCCTAGGTTAATTTAATGCAACACCAAGTGTTTCCAAACGTCACCTAAAGGCATGTTTTGGGCTAAGTATAATCTTAATTAAATGAATACTGAGTTTTAGATAAGCGACCAATCTTGAAGTTTTAAAAGAGGTTTCAAAATTTTTAGTCCAATGCGGAGTTTATAAAAATCTTCTTATGTGACATACCAAATCCGGTCGTAGTGTTTGGGCCGGGTTTAGGGTGTTACATGAGCATTAGCGGCGCTTTCGTAAAATCGCAGCTAAAGATCTGAGCATTAGCGGCGCTTTCGTAAAAACGCCGCTAAAGATCTTAGCATTAGCGGCACTTTTTTAAAAACGCCGCTAAAGATCTGAGCATTAGCGGCGCTTTCGTAAAAATGCTGCTAAAGATCTGAGCATTAGCGGCGCTTTCGTAAAAACGCTGCTATAGATCTGAGCATTAGCGCCGTTTTTTATAGAAGCGCCGTAAAAAAAAAATTAGGGTTTAGGGTTTAGAATTTAAAGTTTAATGTCTATAGTTTAGAGTTTTAGGGTTTATGATATAATGTTTATTATTTTGGGTTAAGGGTTTATGTTTTATAGTTTAGGGTTTAAGGTTTGGGGTTTAAGGTTTAAGGATACTGTTTAAAAACCGAAAAACATTTGGAGAGGTTCATGTTATTTTGTACTACACCCATATTATTTAACATAAGAATATAAAATATATGTTTTGTACTACACTAACATTGGTCACATGAATTCCCAAAAATTTGGTCTCGGATTATGGTTTAAGGTTTGCGGTTCGAGTTTTATGGTCTATGATTTATGGTTTGGGGTTTTGAGTTTGGGGTTTAGGGTTTGGTGTTTATGGTTTAGAGTATAATATTTAGGGTCTAAGGTTTATGATTTAGGGATTAATCTTGGATTTTTTAGAATATAAATCAAAATAAGATAAATGTAAATTATTATTTTAAAAAAATATATATCAAAATGGGTTAAATCCCAAAAGCATAAATGAACAATGGTTTAGTGTGCAATTGTATACATGAACTTTAATTTGATCCAGATCTTGTAAAATATTAACACAATTATTGATATAATTAACATCATTTTTTATTTATATATTGCATACATAAAAAAATATATTTATTCAATATAAAAATATATTGATGTATTTATATTTTAAAATAATGTGTATGATTAAATCAAAATTAAAGTTTCAACTATACATTTAAACCATAATTAGAATTTCACATTTAGAATTACACATTAAACCAAAATTCATATATAATTTTGAGATATATCTATATCAAAATTTAAGTGTATACATATAATTAAATATCATTTATATAAAAATCTAAACAACTAATGCAGAACATACTTAAAAGAATAATGTTGATGTAAAAAGAAAGAAAAAAATTCCTAAAAGAGTTGATCATAATGGTAATTAAATTTTTAAAATTTAATAATAAAAATAAAAACTTAAAAACTTAAAAAACTTAAAAACTTAAAAATTTAATATTTAATATTTTAATTAAAAAATTCAATACTCAAAATATAATAAAAATAAAAATAATAAAAATAATAAAAATGTAGGTTAAAAATAAAAAAAAATTATATAATTATAGTGGTATTTTTAATAAAAACATCGCAAAAAATAAATTATAGCTTTTAATTAAAAAACGCGACAAAATTTTATACACAACTATACTAAAAAACTAAGTTCACTCTCCAATAACCTCGATTTTAATTTCCCCAAACCCTAAATTTTTTAACTCCCCAAAATTTTCATATATCGGTTCCCCAAAATCCCCAAATTAAAATCCCCAAATCGGTTTCCCTCACCGATCTTCATCCATGTTAGCACCGATTTTCGCCTTTCATTTCAAGTCATTATGCAGTCATCGTCATTAGCAAGGGCTTTTAATGCTTCAAGCGAGGGGACGTACATCTCTCTGTTCTTTTCATTGATTCTTTCTCATTGAAAAACTGATGGGTTATATTTTTTTTTCTTTTTTGGTAATTACAGTGGAAGAAGAAGCGTATGAGGCGCCCAAAAGCCCTGGCTCCCAAAAGCCGACCAATCCAACGGCAGAGAGAGTTATATATGCATCAACCTTTTTTAAAGAAAAAATCTTTTAATGTTTTAGGTTTTTTTTTCTTTCCCTTTTGATCATTTGTAGGTGGAATATTTTTGTATGAGTAAGGTGAGGAAGAAGGGGCAAAAGCGAATTAGGCAGCCACGTTTTGCTTTTATGACCAAGAGTGAAGTTGATCATCTTGAAGATGGCTACCATGGCGAAAATATGGACAAAAAGCTGTTAAAAAAGTGTCGGTTTACTCCTGGAATCTCTCAATTTTATTATTCACAAGGGGTACAGTTACATAGGGGAATTTCTCCAAGCACAACGCAGTCACAGCAACTGCCCATTGAGGTAAGAGAATCTCGTGCGCTGCCAGAACCCACCTCACAGCTGCCAAAAGATAAAGATAAAATGATAAAATGATTTTAGCAAAAAAATAAAAAAAAAAAAAAGATAAAAAGATATAATATTTATTTATCCTCCAATTTGTATTTATAAAAAACAAAAAATTAAATTAAATTTTTTTATAAAAAAAATTCTTTGTTTATGGATAATTCTTTGTTTATTTGCTAATAAATACGAGGAAAAGAAAGATGAACTGTTCCCATTTCTGTTTTGTTCATATGAGCCTATTTTGATTTTCTTTGGCACTCAAATTTGAAGTCCTGAACACCAAAACTGAACTTAGTTGAATTTGGTTAATTGAAAAAAGATATGGGAATTGAAAAAAAAACAAGTCTTTGTTGTGTTGATGGGATTGAGTTTTTAGAAGTGCATTGGGATAAATTCTTTGTTTGTTTGCTATGAAAAGTGAGAAGAAAATGAACCTTACCATTATATAAATTCTTTGTTTGTTTATGAATGTGAGAAAAAGAAGTGAGCTTAGTTCGACATTCAATATTCCGTTCTTATGATTTGTGTCTTGCAGGTTGGAGGCTCTGAGGTGCCTACTTCATCTGTTAGTGTAGAAGCAGACAAGGTATGTATTTGAAATAGTGAAACTTGTTTAAAATCGTGTTGCAGCTCAAATAAATTCTATTTCCGGAGTTAACCTCACTGTAAAAGATATTAGATATAATATGATATATCCCCATCAATGATAATATAAGTGCTCTCCTTAATATTCCTTTGAAAATATAGGGTATGTCGTTAAAACCATTGATAGAAGGAAATTCGTCGGCTATATTCTAATATGACTCTATGGATGCTACTAGAAGGTTAGGTGACAATGTTTAAGGTTCTTTTTCTCCTTGTTGCAGTTTTGTAGCTTCTGTAAAAAGTTTAATATATGTCAAGTCATTTGTAGTGGTTTTCCCAATTTTTGTTAGTGCTCACGGACCGACCACAGTAGGCACTTTGCAAACGTTAAACTATGGAGTTTATTGCTGTTCTGTCTTTGCACTTATGGTGATAATCTAGTATGCTATTGATTATATATGAGGTAATCTTAGCTTGATTGGCATCGAGATGGTCCGTAAAAGGCTTGCATAGAATTGTTTTCATTATCGAACTGTATGAGGAAGAATGAATCACGGTATACATTTTATTGCTCTCCTCACTTTGCACATATTGTGGTGATAAAAGTATGCTATTGATTGTATATAATGAGTTAATCTTGGCCCAATTGACATCTAGCTGGTCTGTGGAGGGCTTGCCTAGAAATGTTTTTGTTGTGAAAAAGTACAGGGAAGAATAAATTGGGGGTCCGACGGCGCAAACGATCGATTCATTGATGCAGCTCGACCTTCCTGCCGGGGTTGATGTGGAAGTGAAGCTATGAAGAAGCAACACTGTAGGTTAGGTAAATTTTGTGTAAGTTGCTAAAGATGTCCCTTAAAACTTTGTGCTTTGTTTCATTCCTTGTATTATTGTTATTATTTTGTAGCACTTATCATAATTTGTTTGTTTTGCAACTTGAAGAACTTCAAGAAATGCAAATATTGAAAAGTACTGAATTTGCTAATTTGCATAAAGATGAAAGTCTTTTTTTAACTTTGCTTTGTTACTTCCAGAAATTAAATTGAGTTTTTCAATCATTTTAAATATTTTTAAAGAAATTAATTAATAATAATTTTTAAAAAAATTGTAAAAGTTCAGATTTAGTGTGGAGTATTTAACTAAACTTTAAAATGTTCTATTAGCCTAGTCATCAATTAAGGTGTTAAATGCTAGTTTGAATCTAGCCTGGAGTTTTTTTTTTTAGTTACGAGGATAAAATTATAAATGCATGTGTAGTTATATGAACAATTTGAATCCGATATGTTAAAAGAACAGATATTGTTATTATAGGACTAGTTAAAAAAAATTTGATTAGACCCAAACAGTTTATGCTGTTATTTTATTAAAATATATTACTTATAGAAATTTTGATTTTTTTTTCATTCTTATATTGTTTTACTTTTAAATCTTAGCTGAGCTTGTACCATTTACCGCTGGCCTTGAAGGTTTGCTGATATCAACACATTGTTTCGTTTTCAACTTATTACCCAATTTTCTTCTTATGTTTCTCCCCGCCACTATCTCATGACTTTTAATGGCTACCCACAGGCTATGCTATACCACTTGTTGACAGAATTGTTGCTGAAAACCGGTTTAGTCTTCGACTCTATAGGCCTTCTACAGTTAGCACGTAAGTATGCTGAAAACTGGTTTAATTTGTAATTAGGCATGTCCATGTTGACATTGCCAAATCAGGAAGCAGTTAAGTGTGCTTTTCAGACCTTACTTATCTTCATCGCTAGCCTTTGGCATGTGCCTTTTCGATCTTATTTTTTATTAAACATTTATAATAAGATTATTAAAAAAATTCACCATCAAACCAAACAAAATTAAAATTTCATGCTTGGGATAAAATTTTGTATTACATTCTGCTACTGAAATTTTTTAATATTTTATTTAATATTGGATTCATATTGAAAATGGGTACATTCTGCCACTCATTTTTCCCAAAGCTTTATTACTACTTATATCGACCATTTATTTAGTTTCAGTCATTTTTTTTAGTTTCAGGCATTTTTTTTAATTGTACTCTTTAGTGGATCTCTGAATGGAATCCTCTCTAATCTTGTCTTTTCCAGATAAGAAAATTAGGAAACAGCACCAATCTTGTAGTTAAAGTATTTCGATATCTTCATTTTTATTTATTTGTGAAATCATGACAGTGATATTATGTGCTATTACAATTGATATGTATATTTGCTTTGCATTGCATGAATCAATTTGCAAAAGTCATCAAATATCATTGTTAATAAGTTGGACATCACATTCATAAAGTAATATAGCCCCAGTATATAAAATCTCATCCCCAAGGCAAATTAGGTCTTGAATAGGACCAGTATATAAAATATCATTGCATGAGGTGCTTGCTTGAGTGGTTACTTAAGTGTTTTTATCTTTGTACAGCAACCATTGGTGTGGAGGTTCATCCCTTGGACTTCTTCACTAACTGTGGCAAAATCCGTTTCTACTGTTGGGATACTGCTGGACAGGAGAAGTTCGGTTGTCTCAGAGATGGTTACTAGTGAGTGATTCTATTACTTGCACCTTTTCTTATAAACATGGTGAAGTAATTCCTTTTAGCTAAGGCTTTGGGATGCATTTTCGATTCTTTGTACCCAATGGCTTATACCTACTTTTTCATGTCCTTTTCTTTTATGAACCTAAGATGTTGCTATGTATTCTTGTTTGTGTTAGTATTTGGTGCACTTGTAGTGTATTTTTTTTATTCCACAAGCATTCTTAAAAAATTGCTGTGTCTTTTTTAATATTTTACTATATCCTTGTAAGACACTTGTGAACCCTTTGATCTTGCTTCTGTAGGTTAAAAACTCTACTGCAGTGTACCAAATATTATTCATATTATTCCTTCTTATTTATTGTTTTATTTTTGACAGGTATTGCAGAAACAACATATTGAGTTTTTGCTTTACTTGATTGTTTTTCTGACTTTTTAATATTTATGTGTTGCAGTATCCATGGGCAGTATCCATGTGTTGCATAAATGTTTATGCTTTCTGGTCTCATGAGCTTTTGGTTTATTTTTTTGTTTAAGCTTATTTTTAAAGCTAACTTATCTTTTGGGTTGTATGTAAGGATGGTGGGTAACCAGGAGAATCGTTTAATACTATAGAGATTTAAAGGATGACAATCTGAAAAGTGGGGAAGGAGATGCAAAACCAGAAAATTTACTTGGTAAATAGGCAACCAGAAAAGAAGCCACGACCCATTGAAGCAGTCAAATTTGCATTTTGTTTTAGGACTATGTTGTTGACATCCAAAGCTTTACAAATTAAACATTTGCCATTACTAAGCTTCTGCATATCAATTTGCAAAATTGGGTGTGTTGAATTGAGACTGTAGCATTAGAAAACATATTCATCCTGCATATACTTTGCTTTTTTTTTTTTTTTAAATTCTTGTTGAATATTGTTTGTTATCGAATTTTTTTTTTTTGGTTTAAATGTTATGGGCTGAAAAATGTTTAATTTACTGTTTTTCCCTTAAATTTTTTTATAATATTTTAATTTTATTTTTTTATAATATTTTTTTTATATTTTTCATGGACTTTTAGGGGCGTTTTTTATAAAAGCGCCGCTAAAGACGAGGGCTTTTAGCGGCGTTTTTTACAAACGCGTCGCTAAAAGTTGTGGTTTTTAGCGGCGTTTTTTAAAAAGTCCCGCTAAAGACCACTACCTTTAGTGGCGTTTCCTATACAAGCGCCGCAAAAGACCACTACCTTTAGCGGCGTTTTTTATAAAAGTGCCGCTAAAAGTCATGATCTTTAGCGGCGTTTTTTATAAAAGCGCTGCTAAAAGTTATGATCTTTAGTGGCGTTTTTTCAAATAAACGCCGCAAATTTTAGCGGCGTTATCTATAGCGGCGTTTTTTGCGGCGCTCAAATAGTTTTAGTGGCGCTTAAAAGCGCCGCTAAAGGTAAAAAAAAAACGCCACAAAAAGTCTGTTTCCTGTAGTGATTTACCTTGCTGGAAATAGGATATTACCAACTAAGGTCATTCGATTGACTAACTCGCATCGCTTAACAAGAATCTTCCATCCAGACAGTTGTATTATGTCTACTATCTGAGAAGTATTTCAATAACTATACGCACCATTGAAATAGTTCAAGCCATTTTCATTAACTCACATTCAAATTTTTTGCAGCATTAGAAACTCTATCTCATTAGGATTCAGAAAACACATGACGTTTTCCCACAATTTATATTATAACCTCTATTTCACAACTTAGTCACAAAAGTGATCGTCTCAGGATCACCAATCTAACAATCTCTTTCGACGGAATTCTAACCATTCAAAGATGTAAACTACCTCTTTACACCGGGGTATTAAAACACCTTTCAATTTCATTAGTATTCCATACGAATTTACAAACTCTTTTTCTCGATTCATACTGAACTCAGTACTAAAACTTTCAGTTAATAATACCTTTAATGGCTTTCAACTTAACCATCACGGTTAAAATATTTCAATGAGCATACCTCTGTATCATGCTCTCTACTCATGTACGTATAAAATTTCATTCTCCTTATTGATTCATGCATAAATATACACAGAACTCGAATCATATCTCAATACATCAATCTACTCTTTTCTCCACACTAAGAATATATTTCGAATACACTATCGTCTGAGTTTCTCTTGATATGCTAATCTAAAACTTTTACTATTGTCACATCTCACAATAGCAGGGACATCTCAATCGAATGCATTAACTCTATTCGGCTTGCCCGAAAACCCATCGCACAACGTGAAACTTGTGATTTCACTTCTTATACTAGAACTATCACCTTTCTATGATCAAATCAAAAGTGCAATCATAGTAGATATGACTATCACAACTCAAAGAGAACACACACTTTAAAGATAACCATGATCAGCGGAAATATAAGAGGAATCTCACATAAAGTTTCATCACCAACTTCCTCCTCAAGGTACCAGAATAAGGTTACAAAGAGATAAAGGAATGTCAATTTCAATTAACCAAATCAACAACCGTTTTGTCTGATTTTACAATCAGCTAACATTCTCACACGATCACGATTCATGAAAAGAACAACTACATCACCCCTGAAAGGCAACAGATATTAATACATAATACTCAAGGAGATCATTCTAATCCATTCATGGCATTAATTAACCATACACAAGTCATAGGTTTCTTGCCATACTTACTCACACTTGCCCTTATTTAGCACATACCGTGCCACATATCGTACTCATTTCTTCGTTACCTGAATTCACTCATTCACATGACTTTAGTACAATTCTCATTTCTACTTCTGAACTCATCTACTTATCCCATTAATCACTAGGAATAGTTAAAGACGTATATTCATCATCATTATTGTAGGTACGAAGCCAATGCCACATCCCCGAGGTGGTCTTACATGGAGTCACCTCTAAATGCCAATGCCATATCCCGGATAAGGTCTTATATGGACTTTTACATCAAGTATCGATGCCACATCCCAAATATAGTCTTATATGATTCTCATATTCACTATCGAAGCCATATCCCAGATATGGTCTTATACGGGATCTCAACTCGGTGTCGAGGCCATGTCCCGGACATGGTCTTATACGGGACCTTACTCAATTCTCATATCGATGATAGCATTTTCATATTCATTATAGTCCACTAGGACTTCAACATCTCATCCAACATTAACTACTCTATTTAGTAGAGCATCATGCATTAATATGATACAAAGCATTCTTAATTATGCTAACATAAATGTTGAATTAATCACATACAAACTTACTCAACTTGACTCTCATAAACATCTCATCATGATTCAACAGTGGTAAGGGGGTGAGGAGCCCCGAACTTGACTCTCGTGACTACATACATATGATTTAACATCCATCACTAATGAAATATCATCGTAGTCACACAACTCGCTTCAAGCGAGTTTTCACGTTTACTCATGCTACAATTGTTTTTATAACCCATAATTTCGAACAGTGACTTCACTTACTCAAGTTCCACATTAATGTCTACTCGAGTACTCAAAATTTAACTCTAATTTCTCTTACAATCACTTATCAATTTAGGGAATGTCTTACGGGTTTGAGTACGTCGTCTACTTGATTGCCATAGTCCAACTACGGTCTTACTCGTATCACAACATTATAGCCCAGCTATAATCTTACATGTCATCACGATGCCATAGCCTCGCTATGGTGTTACACGAAATTTCATATCACCACCAATGCCATATTCCAAATACGATCTTACATGGAAACTCATGTCGATGCCGATGCCATATCCTAGATATGGTCTTACACGAGATCGTACGTCGATGCCATGCTCCAGTCATGGTCTTACACGATTCCATACTGAGGCCAGGTCCCAGACGTGGTCTTACACGGGATCATGTATCGTTGCCAATGCCATGTCCCAGACATGGTCTTATATGGGATCACATGTATTGCCATGGTCCTACCATGGTCTTATTCATCAATTTGTCATTGAACGACCGTACTCATCTCCTGCATTCTACTTAATCAAACTTCCCAATTTGATTCCCACGCTATAATATGTGTGGCTTCATACAGAGTCACGAAATAAAACATTATACATCCTCTACTTTAACAGTCGCACAAGAGATTCAACTATGCGGACATATTGATCATATATCATTCTAACAGTTGTACATACACACATATCCCGTCCTCTGGGTAAATTTACTCACTATATGCTCCTAACCCAATAGGTTGAGTATATAACACCGTATGCATATCAACCAATATAGATAAGCTTATCACTTTATAACTCTCATTTCAATCCTCAACTTAGAATTATCTCATTCCATACCTAATCACACACATGTCATAAACTTCTATTCATACCTCTCTGAGTTTCAACAATGCATAAGCACATTTCAATTACCTAATTATCACTTACAATATTACTGGAATTAGATCGGTTGGTAATCATCTCTGTTTTAACAAAATAATTTCGTTAGAGCCGGGAGATATCACACTATCACGGTCCACCTATGGCATGTATAGCTAGACTCTTACTCACGCTAGGTTAGTCCGAGAACCGACTAAACCATAGCTCTGATACCACTAAATGTAACACCCCTTACCTGTATTCAAGCCGAAATTGGGTTTGAGGCATTACCTAACTAATCTTGCTTAAACGTCTCGAATAGGGTTATAAAATTTTGTTTAAACCCATCACTTGCACATACTCGGCCTAAGAGGCCCTAAACATACCTCCGAGAGGTATCGGAACTATTTCGGGAACTTTTACAAACTCGAGAAACTTTTCAACAAAACAGGGGCCACACGCCCGTGTGGGTCTAGGGACACGCCTGTGTTCCCCTAAGACACGCCCGTGTCTTCCACCTATGGTCGATCCTGACTATGACATCATCATTTCACTAAGGTCATACGACCAAGACGCACGCCTGTGTCATTAGGTCGTGTCTCCACACGGCTGAGACACACGGCCGTGTCTTTGCCTCGTGGAGCATACTGACTTTCAAACCCAACATGTAACGGGACACGGTCGATTCACACGCTTGTGTGTCTACCCGTGTGGACAATTCAAGGCTATTTTCCAAGCCATTTAGTCACCCTCACTTGCATACATTCATACACCATCACATACACTTCACATATCATCAATTATAACTCTTGAATTATCACATTTAAACCCTAAAACGAAGTCTTCATCCCATACACGAGGGAGAACTATTTCTGGTATAATTACAATCGACTTAAGCCATCATCTATGGCTATACACAACCTAACCATAAACTCTCTTAGGCCAACACATTTGGCTATATCAACTATGACTTAATCAACTTTAAAAGAAATCCCTATACATGCCATAACTCATAAGGACTTGAAACCTCATACCAAGTGTCTGCTCGATAGTGTGA
Source organism: Gossypium sturtianum (assembly GCA_025698515.1). Lineage (NCBI taxonomy): Eukaryota > Viridiplantae > Streptophyta > Magnoliopsida > Malvales > Malvaceae > Gossypium > Gossypium sturtianum. Next base: position 36,453,064 of record CM046952.1, read on the forward strand.
AACATCTCCGGCGATCTCCAACCCAAGCTAGCTAAATTAACCTATAAGAGATGAGAAAGAAAGAGGAGTAAGCAATGATGCTTAGTAAGTTCATATGCATATAACAATCAACTATTGATATTCATTGATTATACTCAACCACAAGGTATTATAATGAGTTTTACTCTTAGACTCATGGTTACCTCCTCAATCATTCTTGAAACTTACCCATTCTGTCTCCTACCACATTCTAACCATGCCACAAGCCAAATGTTCATGTTAATTACCATACATACCTGCACTTGTCACCACATGATCACATAAAACAACACATCAAACATTCTCAATAAGCCACTCATACTACCAATCACTCGGTGATTTCGCACCTAGCCCACCAATCATTTATAATTACAGTGGTATCGCACTTAGCCCACCAACAAGAATAATAACGGTGGTATCGCACTTAGCCCACCAAATGATAATATAAGCGATGGTATTGCACACAGCCCATCGTTTAATAATTTATAAGGTGGTAACGCACATAGCCCACTATTTACAATTTAAGGTGGTATCGCACATAGCCCACCATTATTATACATTCACGGATATTTATCCACATACATTTGTCTAATTCAAATGTTCATCCGGGAACATCCTCACACATCATCATTATTAATGAGCTTTCCACAATAATCGTTCGCATTCACGCTATGCATTAATAATTATAACTTATGCAACCAAGGTGCATCATTTACACATAACCACTATGGGTTCATCATATGCCGAATTCATCTCTAATCAGTTCTAACACATACCTGTACCTCTCGTGGTACAACCACATTCATTCTCATTTTCAACATACCTGTTGAATCACTCAAAATGCTAAATAATATTCGTGAGTCTCATACACATAAGATCACATTGACATCATACCGATGCCATGTCCTTGACATGGTCTTATACAACATCTCACACCGAGGCCATATTCCCATATGGTCTTACACGGAACCTTAATTAACATCATATCATACTATTTGCATTTCCCACTATTCTTAGTCTAAGTTAAGACTTTCATTTCTTGACATCACGTCAAAACATATTTAACGTATATATATAGGGAGAGCAATAAACAATCCATACAACATCGAAATATTAAATATTTCATTTAGAGTTGCATAATTTAGCACATGAACTTACCTTGATGTCAAAAAGGGTAGAAAGGGACCTATTTGCCCACATTTCTCTTTTCTCCCGTTCTAGGTCCGAATTTCATTTTCTTTGATCTAGAACAATAAAATTTACTCATCCAATCACTTTATACATCATAATACATCATAATCTACACTTAGACAAAAATGACTATTTTGCCCTTGTACTTTGGCAAAATTACAATTTTGCCCCTAGGCTCGTAAATCACTTTTCATCACATTTTCTTATTAAAAAAGCCTAGCTGAACATTTAACCCTCTTAAAACTATCCAAAATTCCAACTATTTCATACATTAATGAACAAACTACAACATTTGCATCTTAGTCCAAATTAGGTGTTTTCATGACAACACCTTTCACAAAAGTTGTTTCTCATCTTCCTAACAATCATTTTCTTCCATAAAAACTCAGAAACCAACATAAACTCTCTCATGTCAAGTCCCTAGACTCTCAACCATATTGCAAATTAGTCCCCTCATTTGCTAGCTTTAAGCTTTGGGGACTCCAAAAGTACAAAAATTATCAACTAAAACCATCAAAATCACTTACTTGTAGAGAAGATGAGTTGCTGAAATTTTGAGCTTCAAGAACCCCCATTATTGCTTGTATTTTCGGTGGGAGAAGAGAAGAAAATAAAAAGATGATAGCCTTTTGCTTATTTCATCTTATTTTCTTCATTTAGTCAACAAAAGTCACCAACTCTTGTCAAATTTTTAATTCCTTGTCCCCTTGACCGTCCATCTCTCTTAGGAAGGTGTAATTGCACTTTAAAGACCTCCAATTTACATTCTATAGCTGTTTGGCACCTTTAGCAAATAAAATAGAACTTTCGCACTTTATGCAATTTAGTCCTATTTCGCGATTAGGCATGAAATCGTTAAAATTAAGGCACCAAAATTTCCATGCATCCTTATAAACATGTTATAACACATAAAATAACATGAAAATAATTTTCTCTAACCTCGGATTAGTGATCCCGAGATCACTGTTCCGACTAGCCCTTAAATCGGGCTGTTACATGTGCTACCCTTCACACGGGTGTTTGGACCCCCACACAGCCTGGATTGCTCCACACGGCCGGAGCACACGGGCGTGTGGCCCTATCTCGTAAAATAATGGTTTTAGGTCAAATTTTAAGTGTAATCGCTACTCTGTGTGTTCCAACCCTCAACTGAGCTTTACTGAGGGTAATTATGACTCTGACCTGGGCTTGATGTGTGTGTTATTTGTGATTGGTTGTGCGATAAGCTTGATACTGAACTCGAGTTATGAGTGTACACATGTCTGATTCTCAGAATCGATCGATTGGATGTGAGTGTTCGCTTCGATTAATCATGTTCAAATCGGTATTCGATCGTATATCCGATCGCATACATACATATGCATATACTGGTTTTGGGTGGGATTTTGAAGAGAAGGAAGATTGACTGAACTGGCAGCTATTCTGCTGGTTACTGATAGCCCCTAATACCCAGAGGGTCGAGGGCGATCCCAATACCCTGAGGGTCATGGACTTTACTGATAACAGTATAGCGAATTACCGCATTGCACTGTATCACATGTACGTTAGCTACGCTACGTACCACTATCTAATCTGGCAGTTCATATTGCATGTCTGTACCACGGTTTACCGCATGGCACAATACAGCTTATACGCTAGCTTTGCTGCGTAATATACGTTACTGGCAGTCTATCTGCATACTGTTAGCCCCAATACCCAGAGGGTCGAGGGTAGTCCCAATACTCGAAGGGTCATGACAATGCTGATGGCCATCGTTGTCGGGCAACCCGGGATGGCATCATATGGAGTGTAGGGTTGGATGGGCTTTTCGAGGTCCTATACGGAGTGATTGGTTGGACGAGCTTAATAGCTCTATTGAGGAGTGATGGGGGACGGAGAGGTGTGTTGGCTGGATGGGTGGGTTTTTTTTAACTCAACTGCATTCATATGCATCTTATTGACTGTTTTGTGAGTACAACTGTCTATTTTACGGTTCGACTGAAAAGCATTTATGACACTGTAAAATTGTTAAACTCTGATTGTATTTGACTGACTGAATTGAGACTAGTGACTATTGAGAGTTTTGTTACAGGACTGAGTAGTATTTGCGATTGTGTAACTGAGTGTGATTTCGATATGCTCTAAAAAAATATTCTTGTCTGCTTGCGCACGCCCGCTCGAACGCAGCTAACCAAGCTTTTCGCATACAACTCTGTAAGTGTGTTCCATTTCAAGACTACTACTGGTTTTCTATGTCTGGTTCCGTAGTTAATTGGTTTTGATCTCACACTGAGCTTGAGTAGCTCACCCCCTCTTCGATTTCCCCTTACAGGTACATTTCAGAATTTTGGACGCTGGACTCAGTACGCGGAGGTCTCGGATAGACTTGTGAACAACAATCATGCACTTTTTGTTTAATGATACTATCTTGATATTTGTTCATTTTGAACTGTAAGATTTATAAAGCTGTGGTACAAATTCTGTTTTAAGTTTTATACACTTTTATCCCGTTAATATAAGCATATATTTTAACTGAATTTTTTCTGACCGAATTTTAAATGATTAAATGGTACGACTCAACATGTTAGCTTGTTTTGCAAAAATTCACCTACGTTCACTTCGGTGATCAATGTGGCATCCTGGATTCGGTCTAGACTTCTAGGCCGGGTTTGGGGTGTTACAATCTCAGCTTATCTTGATCTATATATTATTAAAATTAACACATTCAGTATTCAGTTTATTCAATTTAGTCCAAAAATTACCTTATGGAAAAATTACACTTTTGCCCCTACTATTTTGACATTTTTACAATTTAGACCTTAGCTCGTAAAAATGCAAATTCATGCAATTAGACCCTTAACTATGCTAGCCGAATTTTAATGGAGTCCCTAGCAGCCCATATCTTTTATTTATTCACACTTTTAACCACCACATTTTACATTTTCTCAATTTAATCCCTTTTTTGACATTTTTGTCAAAAATCACTTTACAAAACTAGTTTAACTATCAACAACTATTCAAAATCCATCATCAACCATCAAATTACTCAAGCATTCAACAATGGCAACATGATAAATATTTAACAATTTTGAAATTTAAGGTACGAGCTAGCTAGAATACGAAGCAACGATCACAAAAACATAAAAATCATTAAAAACGGGACAAAACACATACCTAATTGCTTGAATTTTGCTTAGCCGAATGAAGAACCCTAGTTTCTTCTTGTTCTTCTTTATCAGTCAAAAAGATGATAATGAAGCATAAATTTGATTTTGTTTTTTTTAACTAATCTTTATTTAACAATTTACATTATTAACCTTTAATAAAACATTATTATTTCACATAAACTATGGACATAAATGTCCACTAACCTTTTAAATGGTTTAATTACCATTTAAGGCCACCATAATTAAAAGCCAAAGCTATTTGACACCTTTAACTAATAGAACATGCATTTTACATTTTACGCAATTTAGTCATTTTTACCGAATTAAGCATTCAAATAGTAAAATTTCTTTATGAAACTTTCACACAATAATTATATCATGCTGTAAACTTTAATAAAATAATAAAATAAATATTTTGACTTCGGATTTGTGGTTCTGAAACCACTGTTCTGATTTGACTAAAAACGGGCTGTTACAAGTTTTGTGTAGTTTAAAGGTTGAGAATTAGTCCTAGGCAAATTATAAGATGAAAAAAATTGGTTTTAGTCGAAAAGATTAAGTATAGATCAAGATATTCGAAGTTAAAGTTTGTTATGTTATAAGTTTTGAGTACATGAGAACTTAGCTTAGGCTTATGTTTTGTATGCTTGTAATGAGTCATTGACTGATTTTTGGATGCATTGTTGTGTGAATTGTTGTGTTGAAGTTCTGGATTCGATTGAACCTTCTACGAGTAGAGATAAAGGCAATGAAAAGCTAGTTTGAGCTTTCGACTTTTCGGCAAAAGTGTAATTGGTGAGTGTTTGGAATAATTACTTACGAACATGATTCAATGCTTTACTTGGGAATTTAGTAGTAGCCTAAACCCCTACTCTAAATTTCAAGTGTAAGCTTTTTCATACCTATGTTATCTTATGAATAAAGTGCTTATGTGTTTGTGAATATGTGAATTGAGATGAGATGCTATAACATGTATTAAGTGGTTATGATAACTGTTGTGAAAGTGAAAATATGTACATGTTACATATATGTTAAATTTTAGTGACAGTGTTTTGCTAAAGATGCAAATATACAGTGATTGTGCACAGATAATTTGTAAGTGATGTGTGTTTGATTTCAGATATTTTAGCCTTGTGATTATTGAAATCATTGGATATAGTTGGCATTCCATAAGATTGTGAGTACTCACCTATATGTATAGTGGTTTTGGGCGTTGAGGCCCTGGGACATGTTGGAGGGATAAGGGAATGTGAGCTAAGCTCTATTAAACGGGACATGAGAGGGGAAATAAGGAGAGTGTTAGCTTTATGCTTCACTGTTGGGACATGTTTGACTCTATGAGTCTATGTTTGGTGTGTCGAAGATTCGTATATCTGATGAGTGACGATAGAGCTCACTTTATGCTTCTTTGCTCAAGTGCCAAATTATCTTAAAATATATAAATGTGTAACGTGATGTATGCCTAAATGAGTATGTGATTTCTATGCAAATATAAAGATGTTTTATGAGTATAGTGATATATACTTGTATTTTAAGTGATTATATATGTAATATGATATATGCTTGAAAGTGAATACGTTTACCATGTAAAAGAACTAGAAAATAATGCACGAGTAAGTATATTATAAACACTAAAGTTGGAACTGTTGAGGTTGTGCTATATGGTTGTTTCGTTGATGCTTGATGAATTGTTTGCATGGCAGTTATTCTAGGCATTCATTGAGCTTGTTGAGCTCACCCACTCCCTTTTTAAATGTTGTAGATTAGTTGTGTGTCGGTGTGAGCGGTGTGGCTTTCTGAGGGGTGATCCAAGCAAGTCCATTTTCGTTATTCGTAGGTGTTATTATTTGGTTATGTTTTGGGAATAAGGCAATGTGGTAGTCATTGTGCTAATATTGGATATGATATTTTGAGTTGTCTCCATGATTTAATTGTTCTTAGGATTTTGAGAATTGTTTTCTAATACGTTAACTATTGCTTGAATTTGCTTTTGATGTTTGAAACTATTATTATGACTGTTTCAGTGTTTACTTGATGATGATATGATAGCATGTTGAACTGGTATAAGTTGGAATGACTTATATGCTTAAAAATGTTGTATTTTTGAGGTCTGGAGCAGAGGTATCGATAATCAGGTTTTAAAATTGATACCTCTATGTTTTGAAACGTGTAGGAAGTCAGAATAAAGATTTGGTATCGATAACTATGCTCGAGTATCGATACTCAGGGTTAAAATATCGATACTTTATGACAGGTACCAATAATTTTCGAGACTTTGGGTTTTTTATCGAGAAATAGAATGTAAGTCTGGTATCATTTTTCCAGGTGGTGTCGATGCCACTTAGAGAAAATATCGATACCCTAGTGTCAGTATCGATATCCACAGACATGTTTTGGGAAATTTGCTAAACGGACCTTATGCATGTTTAAACTTGTTTATAAGACCGATTATTGTAAATTTAGCATGTAGCAATGGTAACTATCTTGAATGATTGACCTAAAACCTATACGAACACCAAATTGATGGATGTTTTATCTACAATGAGCTTTCTACTTGATGTATGTGACATGAGACGGTGGTGTGACATCCCGTATTCGGGCTTGGCAACCAGGTCAGGTATAGGGTGTTACAAGGATGATGTTGTTCATTCAAGCTAATGATCTTGCTTCTTAGGACATCAACATGGATGGTTCCTCCATCCCTCAAAAATAAGGAGAGCTTTTGGTGCCAAAAAGTAAGAAGGAGTGGAATGAAGAGGATAGAAGGAGCATTCAACTTAATGCCAAGGCCTTGCACACTTTATTTTGTGCACTTGGTCTGCAAGAATACAATAGGGTATCATCATGTTACAATGCGAAGGAAATTTGAGACAAGTTATAAGTTACTCATGAGGGTACTATTCAAGTTAAGAAATCTAAAGTGGGAATTGTCACACTCAACTACAAAATATTCAAGATGAAGCCTGAGGAAGACATCAAGACTATGTTCGACCGGTTTACAATTATCATAAATGGGATCAAATCTTATGGGAAGACGTATTCTAATGAAGAAGTTGTGAGGAAAATGCTTCAAAGCTTTCCAAAGTCATGGGAAGCTAAAGTGACTGCTATAAAAGAAGCAAAGAACTTGGAAACACTCTCATTAGACGAGTTTATTGGTTCTTTGCTCACTTATGAGATGAGAATTAAGGAAAGGGCCAAAGAAGAAAAAGTTGAAAAGAAGGTTGGTATTGCCCCCAAATACACAACAATTGAAGAGTGATTCTAGTGATGATGTGGATGAGGATAAAGAGATGTCAATGTTTGCTAGACAATCAAGAGGTTTATGAGATCCAATAGAGGTAGAAAGTTCCAAAAGAAAGTATTTAAAATTGAATCTTCCAAGGAGAAGGAACTGATAGTATTCTACGAATACAAGAAACTGGGACATATCAACTTTGATTGACCCTAATGGAAGAAAAAAGGGTCAAGCAAACAAAAACTCAAGGCTCATGTTGCTACTTGGAGTGATCAAGATTCATTCGATAATGAAGATCAAGAAGTAGCCAATCTTTTCCTTATGGCCATTGATGAAACAAAGATAAATTCTAAATAATCTATTTCAATTTCCTATTCATTTGGTGAGTTACAAGATGCCTATGATGAATTAGGCTTGGAGTTTGAAACTATGGTTTCAAAATATAATAAAACTATTTCAAAATTAAAAGATAAAGATAGTTCACTTCTCAAGCCAACCATGAACTCGAAAGTAAAATTCATGGTATGCAAGCTGTAAGAACCCAATTTAGCCCGGGCCCATAAATAAGAAAAAAAATAAAAAACAAATAAAAAATAAAGTCCAGTTTATTTACAAGCCCAAAATGGACTACCCAGACCCAATCCATTACAAACCCACTAACCCAATACCTAAACAGACTACCCAAACCCGATTAGCCCAATTACACCCAACAGTCCCAAACCCAACCTAAACCTAAGCCCAAGTGGCCCAAATGGCTTGCGGACTTAGGAAACCCTAGGTTTCCAATGTGCCGCAAGTGCCCCAGCAAGAAGCCCTTCCTCACGCCGCATTCAGCGCACAGATGGAGGCTTCGTCGCGAGATTCTCGTCATTCTCCTGCACAAAAAGGAAAAGACAGCAACAAAACGGAAATAATGGCAGCCAAACAGATTTTTAATTTATTTTTCTTTTATTTTTGGGCTATAAAATCTGTAAATAGAACACGAAAAACACACAACACAGAGAGTACAGAATATACAAAAAATACAGAAATAAAAAACAGCAGAGGTGATTTCGGACGATTCCTTTTTTCGTTTTATTTTTTCAATCTCGTTGTTTTCTATTTTTTTCTTCTTTATCTTATTCTGTTTTTTCTAACTATATAATATATATATATTAAAATATTAAAAAGGGGAAAATTTTACCTATTTTGGGAGTTTCAGCCACCGTGCATGGTGGTCATGACGGTATGATGTACACGCGTGCGATGCGTGAGTTTCACTGAGCTCTACCAGAAATCGCCCAGGCAGAGAAGGGAGGGAGAGAAGTCTGTTTTTTTTTTTTTATATGAAAGCTGAAAATGATTTTTTTTTCAAAGGTTTTTATTATTTATACTAAAAGCAAAACGAAGCCATTTTGCTTTGGCCATTTAAATGCCAAAACGGCGCCGTTTCAATGTTGACCCGCGCACTGACCCGACCCGCAAGGAGGATCCGCGTGTTTTCGTTGGAAGGACTAATTGCACATTTAGCCCTTCCACTTTTTTATGGTTTTATAATTAAGTTCCCTTTTATTTTTAATTTGGCCCTTAAATTTTATTTGGATTTCATTTGAGTCCCTTTTTAAACGTAGCGTTTTGGAAAGAGGGAATATTTTCTCTTTTAGCCCCTCCATGTTATTCGCGTGTCTAAATAGGTCGCTTGCCTTTTGTTTTCTTTAAAATTTGCCCCAAACTTTTATTTTTAATTCAATTTCGTCCTTTTTTTTGTTTATTATTATTTTCAATACCAATTTTTTAATTATTATTATTATTATTATTATTATTATTGCTTTTACTATTATTTTAACATTACCATTTGTAACATCCCGAAATTGGGCCTAGAAGAATTGGGCCCAATGGGCCTTGGGTGTAGGAATGTTTAAAATTTTCAAGAATATGAGAATGGTGTTATTGCAAATTGGACTTATTAGTTAAGTGAATTTGGAAGGTTACGAGGTTTCTAGGAAGTTCGGGGTTTAATTGGGCCTTAGTAAAATTTTGGTATTTTAGCACTTTAAGGAGAGAAGGTAAGAGGCATCAAGGCTTGAGGAAATAAGTGTGCATATAGCTAGCATAAACGAGCTATTGGTAAAAAGGATATGGCGCCACATGATGGACTTTGAGGGAGGAGGTTCAAATCCCATTGTGTGCAAATTTTGACTATTATTTTTGCACTCTTTCCTTAAGTGTCAGCCAAGCATGTAAATAAGGCAAGGTGGACTTTTTATTTTTGGCAAGATGGCTAAGGAAAATAGGAAAGGATGAAGGTGAGGAAAGAAATCAAGAGAAAGGGGAAAGTAAGGGGAACATGTGGCCTTTTTCAAGGGAAATGTTATGGAAAGTATGGTTGGCAAATTCTTGACCATTATGGTCATGTATGTGGACGGTTTTGTGTGTTAGGGGGGGATAGCCGAATTTTCCTTGGTGTTTTGGTAAAGTTTTAGTGCTTGTTTTAGTCAAATTCCTTTAGCATCAAGTGTGCCATTTTCTCCAAACTACCATTCTCTTAGCCGAATTTTGTCTTTGGCAATTGGTAAAAGTTTTGGTATTGTTTTTGGCCAAAATTCCTATATGCAACTTTGGTGTCATTTTTCTTTTCTCTCCAAATTTCCTTCTTGCCGAATCTTCAAGCCATTGGTGAGCTTATTCTCTTCTTTTCTTTCTTCTTGTTGCCGAATGTACCCAAACCATTGAGACCAAAAATTTGTTCACTTATCTTTCTTGAAAACCGAAGCTAGTCAAACATTTTTCTTCTTCTTTCTTTTCTTTTTCACAAAATCCTTAAAGCATCTCTTCTTTTCTAATCCTTTTCACCATAGCCGAATATTTTGCCCATTTTTTTCCTTTATAGCCGAAACCTTTCATCTCTTCTTTATTCTTTCTTTTTCATTCGAGTTATCACTCATTCCTTGATCAATCGGTAAGTGTTCTTTTCAAAATTTTATTTTTCTTTATCTTATGCCGAATTTATGTTTTGGTTTGGGATGGTCATATTGGCCGAAACCATCACCTTATTCTCTCTCAAACGAAATTATTTTCCTTCTTCGTAGTGATATAGTGGAAGACCGAAACTTTGAATCTTCCAAAGTTATCGTACAATCGTTGGGAATCGGTCCTAAAAATCTTCAAGGTAAAGGAGCACAAGTGATTTGTATTAACCAAATCATTATCGTCGACTCGTCAAGCAAGTGGGGTAAGAACGTTGTTATAAGATTTGTTTTGGCCAAAGGTGGGATAATTACTAACGACTCTTTCGCTCACCAAATATTTTTAGGATAGGATTTCAGTAGCCAAAGGGTAGGATCGATTTTGGTGCACTGAGGGAGATCACATTCGTGGTGTTGAAACGGTAGAAAGCACAACTCGTAATCAAGGTGTGTAATCCCGTACCCTTCCGTATACATATTTGAAATGGTGTGTAATCTCACACTTCTCTAAAAGTTTGCATGAAATTTTCTTTGATCCGGTCGAAATACCGAAGGAAAACTGGAAACCGGCATCCGTGATCACTCGGGCGTGCGTATGTTCGTAGTAGTAACCATATTTTGCAATGAAACAGTTTGGTCAGCAGCAGTGATGTGATTTTGAAAAATCACGAAAAATAGGAGAAAGGGAATTAGAAAGCGAATAAGATATTGAATTAAATATTACTGTGTCTATTTTTATATGAAAGAAATAGAGGAGAAACAGGAATTGTATATTCTATGATATCTTAATTTTAGTGAGACTGGTTCTGATCGACTTCGCGGTTCTCTGTTCTGTCTTGGAAAAATCGTTTAAAATTGTAAAAAGGGAATTATGAGTTATAATTTATATGTGTGTATTCCTTAGTGAGTCTATTTTCAATAGAAGCAAGTGGGAGCAACATGTGAAAACTGTACAGTGAGATATTAGGATTTCGGTTAAGAGAGGTCAGAACCATTGGTCAGTGAAATAAGGGAAATTTTAAGAAATAAAATATACTAAACGGCTAAGCCAAAAATTCTGTAAAAATTGTAGTAAGAAGATATATGAGTCTAGTTTCAAGGAAAATTTACGGATTTAAATTTCGAGTTTTCTAACTTGAGTTATAGTCAATTTAGTTAGTATGACGCAGATGAACAGTTTCAAATTTTTATGCCCAAATTAGTAGTTAAGTCCGGGGTTGCGAAATTACCAAAATACCCTTGGAGTGTAAATTACCGAAATACCCCTGGGTTACGAGATTACCGAATTACCCTTAGTGGGTAAAATTACCGATTTACCGAAATGCCCCTATGGGCCGATTTGATAGATTGTTATAATGGGCCGATTTACCGAAATGTCCTTATGGACCAAATTACCGAAATGCCCCTATGGGCCGAATGATCATATTGCTTTAATGGGTTGATTCATAAAAAGTATTCAATAGGTTAATGGATGTTTTACGATTATGTATGATGCATCTTTACATATTGCATTGGATGGGAAAATTTGAATGAAGAGAAGTATAGACCGGTGGCATTGCCGCAAATTTTGATAATGGCTATGTGCCTAACATATGAATTAATGACTCTGTGTCGATCATTTTACCGTATATGAATCTGGTGGCTCAGCCACAAATAGTATAAATGGCAGCTTGACTGCAAATTGGAGAGACCAAGGGGGGTTGACTTGATCCCCACCCCAGGAGAGACCGGCCGGTACGGGGAGAGATTGGATGGATGGGTTGGGTTGCATACTTTGCATTCATATATATATACTGTTTTGTAATTGGGCTTCGGCCCAAGATTATCTTAAATGGGCTTAGGCCCAAGATATTTCTAAGCGGGTTCAGGCCCAGTGGATGACGGTAAGGGACTTTTAACACTGAGTTCTTGTAACTCACCCCCCTTTTTCTTAACCCTTGTAGGTAATGCTCCGTAATGAGGACTTGGGCCCATGGATGACTCGGTGGAGGCCATACTTCAGAAATGGTGTTAATGAAATTTTAAATTTCTATTGCCGTTTATTTTATTATTTTGCTATTTTGGTTTAAGTTGTAATAAGGCATCTGGAGTGTGTTTTATTATTTGCTTTATGGTTGATATACTTATTATTTTGCTTAAATTGATTAAAACGAGAATTTTTCTAAAAACTTAAATAAAGGTTGTCTAAAAAAAAAAAACGATTAACAAATGGATTTCATAATAAATTTTATAAATATTTTAACACGGAAGTTTTCACTCGAACTATCAAACGATATTTTCAAAAGTCACGGTTTTAAAGTTCACTACCTTGATTGTTGACTCATCAATCAATCTTTCAAAAATACTTGTATTTTATCTACGTTTCCGCAACGATTTCAAAATGCTTCTGCAACTCTATTTCTAAACGTCACATTTTCGTAAATTGTTTATTTCAAATATGCTTCCGCAAACGAAAAGGTTTTAAAGATAATTACATTTTCAATTAGACATGAATTGCTTAAGTGTTTTGGGTTTTTAACAAAGAGGTTGTATTTCTCAAGCAAGTTTTTACTTCCATGTGACACACCAGATTCGGGCCTAACTTCTAGGCCGGGTTCAGGGTGTTACACCATTACAGTTTTTTTTATTTTTATTTTTTAAAATTTATAATTAACTTTATTAATATAATCATATTCATTTGTATTATTATTATATTTATTATGACCATTTTTTTCTTATATATATTATTATTACTATAGCTATATTTATTATTATTATATCTATTATTATTATTAGTATTGTTATTATTATTATTATTTTTAGTATCACCATTATTATTGCTATTGTAACATCCCAAAAACGGGGTTATTTGAAATTTCATTATGTTCTTATGTATGAACTGCTGAGTCATTATTTATGGAATAATAATGGTCAATTTAAGGCTTTGTGTTGGCTCGATTTGGTAGGAAATTTTATTTTTGACTTTTAAAAGAAGGGGCCTTGGTAAGTGGTGTTATAAGAATAAATTGGGTATTCTTAACAAAAATAGGCCTTGGTAAAGTGGCAAAACAAGCCCACTTAAGAGCTAGCATGTGACGCCACAAGGGATAGGGGAGAGCCTTGGTTCGAGTCACAAAATCCCCTTTCTTTTGCTCTTATTTGACGGCAACAAGGGGAGAGTTCTCCTCGCTTTAAACTCTTTTAAATAATGGGATAATAATAGGATTTAGTTAGATTTTTAAGTAGATTAATTAATAGAGTAATAGATTAATCTCTAAGTATGAGCCAGAGGAAATTTAGGCCTTGGAATTAATTCAAATTATTTGAATTAATACAAATGTGTGGTCAAGAGTAATTTGGAGTGTTTTGTCGAAATTTGAACTCTCCCTAGGGAGTGTGGACTACAAGCATAGGAGGGGGAAACCGAATTCCTTTGATTACTTTCTTCATTATTTCGGCTAAGGCTCCATCTCTTAATTTTCTTCTCTTTATTCTCTCAAAACAAAAACCCCTTTTGTTTTAGATCTTGGCCGAACCTCCTATACTTCACCCTCCATCTATTTCTTTTCAACCTTCAACAAAACCGAATGCACCATTGATTCTTCCCCATCTTCTTTTTCCCTTTTTCTTTTGGCCGAATACCCTCCTCTCCTCAAGGTCGAAACTCTAAACATCTTCTACCCTCATTATTTTTCTCTCTAGCCGAAGTACTCCACACCTTGGTGCCAAACTCTCTTTTCCCATTTGGAATCTCTTTTGGCCGAATACCAAGGTGGTTGGACCTCTTCAAGTTAATCACAGTGGTGATTAGGTAAAGGTGAGTGGCTATAGCCGAATGTCAATTTCCTTATCTCTAATGTTCTCGCGATTTGGATTAAAGGAAAAAGCCGAAAGTTGGCAAGTACTAATGGTTGGCTAACCTTTCTATTGAAGCCGATTTCACCAAGGACTCGGGATCTCAAAGCGGTGAGATCGAGATCTTGCATTCACGACAAACGGGACTTGGTAAGTATAGGTAAGGCTTATATTGGTGTTTAAAAGCCAAGGCTATGGTTATTAGTGTTATTAATTGACCAAGTATAGTTTGTAAACCAGATTCGCAATTCGGACGCTAAGGCGAGTACTCAAAGTGATTTGGGTAAGGATTCGGGTACAAAGTATGACCCTTTAAATTGTTTGGTTTGGCCGAATGGGCCATATCACTAACCTTGAGAGTTGGCCAATATAGGGGCAAAGACTTGAGTGTGGCCGACTTCTCTTCTCGGATTTAGACTCCTTGTTGGTGACAGTGTGTACATACACACCATTTAACTTGTTAATTATGCTAAGTAATGTGATTGCTAGCTTGATGTATGTAGCAATGGCTTGAATACCATAACGGTATATGGGGTAACTGGTAAGTACTGCATGCATATGATTGCTATTTTATGCTTTTGGGAAGCATGTCGTGATAATACATATGATAAATCTATATGTGACTGATGACTATGTGGGTTGACCGAGTGGAGGGGCAAAGTGTATTCGTGCTAACGAGCACCGTGCTTTGGTAGCACACTCGTGACTATACGTCACCGGAGGTTTGGTACCTCCGCAGGTTTGGTACCTCATAGCGACTTGTCCCCGTGGTTAACACCACCGTGGGTTGGCCCCACTTGAGATATGGGATCGCTGCGCGGATTTGGTATCACACGATGGGTTGGCCCCATCACCCGATTTGTGTCTCTGAGACACCGGTGCTTTGGTAGCACATCGTGACTATATGTCACCAGGTGGTTTGGCACCACCAGTGTTTTGGTAACACATCGTGATCATGGTCACCAAAGTGGTTTGGTACCACGTGGGGTAGACAAAGGAGTTTGGTTGGCTAGGTTGGGTACTCGATACTTTGCTTAATTGATCATTATATGTGGTGTATGAAATGTTGTATTAACCGGGGAAGGGTTACATATCGAGTCTTGGTGACTCACCTTCTCCTTTAATATTTTTCAGTGACTCGTAGATGGCGGTTGAGGAGCGGTGGGACTCGAGGCGGCCATGCAAAGGATTTTAATTTACGTAACTTTAAAGTTGTTTTAATTTTTATTTTGGGTTGTAATAAGGCCTCCATAAACTATAGTTGCGGTTTTTTTATATGTTGGATGTCGACTTAAACTATATCATTAAATTAAATTAAATCACATGTTTTCTTTTGGTAAACACGAAAAAGTTTAATCGTGCCATCGGGTACACTTGAAATCGATAAAATAATTGGGCTTAATTAAAATCCCAAATTGGATCTAAGGTTAGCTTAACAAGACAACCAAACGCGAGGAGGTTTCAATAGAAAATTAAATGTTTTTCAAAAAGCGATCACAAGGTTTTACCTCGTAATAACTCGATTTGGTCGTAGTGTTTTGGGCCGGGTTTGGGTTGTTACAGACTGGTATCGAGCCCAGCTCAAAAAGCTCTCTATTGTGGGGGCCCAAGGCCCAAAAATGTTTTTGGTAGGCCTTATGGTATGATTTCTGGTTCTTAAGCAAAGATGGCCCGAGTCTCCCAGCACCGATCCGCCTGTAAGTACATCTAAACCTTTGTGTGAAATATATTCTCAGAGAAGGGTAGGAAGCATGGAACGTAGATAGACTTATAGGACTTGGACCCTAGGGTTAGATTACTCAAACACAACGAAGCATAAGACTTAAAGAACTAAACCAACCTATGACTTAGTCAATGAGGTAGGGTGTGGTAACCCCTGTACGCATGTCTAGGATTGGATCCGGAAGAGCTTGGTATTTAAGCAGTCCTCGTGACTCACCTCCTCTTCGCAGGTATCCTACCTGGTGCGTAGCTTCGGTTCACCCTAACTCGTAAGGCTCGGTGGTGTGGTAACCTCTCATGCGCATGTCTAGAAAGGTTCAAAGAGAGCTTGGTATTTAAGCGGTCCGCGTGACCCACCTCCTCTTCACTTGAATTCTGCCTGGTGCGTAGCTTTGGTTCACCCGACCGGGAGGGCTCTGGCCATAGGCTAAACACAATGATTAAAACCCAAAAAGGGAATCAGCCATATTTTCGAAAAAGAAGGGAATAATAAGCCCTAATGTTTTAAAAACTTATCCAATAACCCTCTTAAAACCCTAGAACACTTAGTATACCATGTTTTTCTCGGAAAACTTGACTTGTGAAAAATTACCAAATACCCCTAGAGTAAAATTACCAAAATGCCCCGACCCTAAAATATTGATTCAATGATTTTGCCTAAAAATTTCAACTATTTTATAAAACATTCAATAATTAGCTTTGGAAATCATCAAGAAAATATCTTGGCCCCGAAAAGTACGAAAATACCCACAGAGGAAAAAGACGAAAATACCCCAGGTTAGAAATGGGCGTAAATGTCCGATGAGTGAATAGGTATGGAAAGTTTTAAGGAATGGATGCATGGACTTTTTGTGTGAACTAGGATAGGAAATCAAAACATTGGTTGCTCGAAAGAATCTCTGATTAAACCTCATCCATAAAACTTCTTCGCGAGTAATAAAGTGAAACAAATGCTAACGCATAAAATTTTTCTTAATCGTAATAAAAGCGCGGTAGATAGAATGAGTTCTAGAGGACGTGGACGCCGTGGACGTGGTAGGGTAGGATGACGGTGTCCGAACCCGTCAGTCGACAAGGCTCGAGAAAATGAGGTACCACCGCCACCACCACCTCCTACTTTTAGAGTCGAGGAGCCGAGCGCACGGTGGCGACCCGGTATCGCAAGTCGTGTTTACGAGTCTTGGAGATGGTGGTCGGGCTGGTGGAAATGTTGGAGCTCGGAAATCGTCCCCGAGCGACTCCGATCTAACGGAGCGGAGGTATTCCGAGGTGTGTCGAGAGTGGCACCCAAAGGCAATGAATATCGGCTAGAGTCAATCGAGAGGATCATGGATGACCTTGACTGGACCAAGAAGAGAAGTCGAAAGGCGCGTGTCGCTTCTAAAGGATGAAGCGACGTTGGTGGCTTACGGTTCGAGATGGGGCTACAAACCGATGATTTGACTTGGGAGTATTTCGTAACCGCCATCGAGAAAAAGTATGTGGGCACTAGCTACACCGACGCCAGAGAGAAAGGCTTTTCTCGGGATTAGTTCAAGGAACTAAGTCCGTGTCTCGGAATATGAGGCGGAATTTTTAAGGCTAAGTAGGTATGCGAGAGGCATAGTGGCTATCGAACATGAGCGCTGTGTCCGCTTTGAGGATGGACTCCGAGATGATTTAAGGTTGCCGATTGCCCCACAAAGAGGTTCGTGAGTTCTCATCCCTAGTGGAGATGGCTAAGGTAGCCGAGGGAATCAAGGAGGCTTTGAGGCGAATTATAGTAAGAACAATCGGAAGAGAAGTTTTGGGTCACCGGATCAAGCGGTAGTACTCGAGAAAAGGCTAGGCCAAGTGGGCCCAATCAGCAAAGAAGGCCCACAATCGCTAATCGAGGCCGACTCGGTGCAATCGCTGTGGGAAGACCCATTGGGGAGGTTGTTGGGCGGTGATAAAGGATGCTTTGAGTGTGGGTCTTTGGAGCATCGCGTCGAGATTGTCCCCAAAAGCTAGCTAAGAAGCGACGGAAGGGCGTAACTGCACAAGATAGAAATGTAGGACCACGGAGGGTCGTGGTAATGGTAGAGGAAACAACGGTCCCAACCGAGGTCGTGGGAACTCAAGGCGAGGTTCAGGCAACACACGCAGGCTAGGCACCTGGCTTAGTCTATGCAAAGAAGGTGTCGCGAAGAAGGTGACGCACCGGATGTCATAACCGCACGCTTTTAATTTTTGGTTTTCCTTATGTTGCATTGATTGATGT
Source organism: Gossypium sturtianum (assembly GCA_025698515.1). Classification (NCBI taxonomy): domain Eukaryota; kingdom Viridiplantae; phylum Streptophyta; class Magnoliopsida; order Malvales; family Malvaceae; genus Gossypium; species Gossypium sturtianum. The sequence goes on from CM046952.1 coordinate 36,471,400, forward strand.
GGGCTCGACACACTCGTATACTGCTAGTAATGTGGTAGGAACTATGGACCTAGACTCAAATCGCTTCTAGGGAGATGACCGTAGTTAGCCCCTTAGGTCACTCCGTAGTCGTAGATAAACTCTATAAAGGCGTACTTCCTAGAACTTCAAGGGGTAGTGTTTGTAGCCGATCTAATGGAACTACCATTTGGAGAGTTCGATTTGATCCTTGGCATGGATTGGTTGGTTAAGTACCAAGCAAGGTTGGATCTTGCGCCAAGCGCATGGTTCTTAAGACAGGAAGGTGATGAAGTGGTTATGATAGGAGATCGAAGGAATTATCTATCCAATGTAGTGAGTGCCTTAAAGGCTGAAAAGATGGTCAAGAAGGGTTGTGAGGCGATTTGGTTCAAATCTATGCTTTGGAAGCTAAGGAGTTGGAAGTTGAAAAGGTCCGAACGGTTGGGGAATTTGTTGATGTGTTCCCGTAAGAACTTCCGGTTTGCCTCCTGGATCGGAAGTCGAATTCGGTATAGACTTGCTACCGAACGGCACCTGTGTCCATAGCACCATACCGAATGGCACCAAAGGAATTGGTGGAGCTAAAGGCTCAAATTCGTGGAGCTCTTGGATAGGGGTTTATACGACCAAGTATATCTCCGTGGGAGCGCGCTGTGTTGTTTGTCAAGAAGAAGGACGGTTCTATGCGGATGTGCATCGACTACCGTCGCTTGAACAAGTTAACGATCAAGAACAAGTATCCGCTGCCTCGGATTGACGACTTGTTCGATCAACTGAAGGGTGCCTCGGTGTTCTCGAAGATAGACCTTAGGTCGTTATCATCAACTTAAGGTAAAGGAGGTCGATGTTCACAAAAACGGCATTTCGAACTCGGTATGGGCATTTTGAGTTCTTGGTAATGCCATTTGGGTTGACTAATGCGCCGCGGCATTCATGGACTTGATGAACAGAGTATTCCAAAGAAGATTTGGACCAGTTCGGTCGTGGTATTCATAGACGACATATTGGTTTATTCAAGGACGGAAGAGGAGCATGACAAGCATTTACGGATAGTTCTGCAAGTATTGAGGGAGAAGCAGTTGTATGCCAAATTTAGTAAGTGTGAATTTTGGCTTAGGGAAGTGGCTTTCTTAGGTCATGTAGTGTCAGCCGAAGGAATTAGGGTAGACCCCCGCAAGATTGAGGCAGTATTGGAGTGGAAACCACCTAGGACGGTAGCTGAAATACGAAGTTTTCTGGGTTTAGCAGGATACTATCGGAGATTCGTGGAAGGATTCTCTCTAATAGCAGCGCCGTTGACTAAGTTGTTAAGGAAGGGTGTCCCGTTTGTATGGACGGAAAAGCGCAAAGAAAGCTTTGATAAGCTAAGGAAGATTTTGACTAAGCTCCGGTTTTGGTGCAACTCAAGCAGAAAGTTATTCACGATCTATTGTGATGCATCTCACACCGGCTTGGGGTGTGTGTTGATGCAAGATGGGAAGGTAGTAGCCTATGCATCCCGTCCGCTTAAGATCGCATGAGGTTAACTACCCAACTCACGACTTAGAGTTAGCAAATGTCGCGTCTTCGCTCAAGATATGGAGACATTACCTGTATGGAGAGAAGTCGATGGTCTACACGGATCACAAAAGCTTGAGGTATCTTCTCGACTCGTAGGATCTCAATCGAGACAAATGGCGATGGATTGAACTACTAAAGGACTACGATCGTTCAATTGAATACCATCCGGTAAGGCTAATGTAGTAGCTGACGCATTGAGCCGGAAGGTGGTGACGGACTTAAGAGCGATGTTCGCTCGGTTAAGTCTATATGACGATGGGAGTCTTTTGGCAGAACTTCAAGTTAAGCCGACATGGATTGAGGAGATTAAGGGAAAGCAGTTAGTGGATGAAGGCTTGAGTTCGAAGAGGGTACAAGTTCAAGACGGTGGTTTGGAAGGGTACAGTCTGACTAGTGAAGGAGCGCTTTGTTTTCAAGGACGAGTATGTATGCCAAAAGATACGGATTTAAGGCGAAAAATTCTCCAAGATGCACATAGCAGCCCATACGCTATGCACCCTGGAGGAAGCAAAATGTATGGAGATTTGCGGAAACAGTTTTGGTGGCCGGGGTTGAAGCGTGAGATAACGGAGTTCGTAGGAAAGTGTCCGCGTGTCACAAAGTTAAGGTGAACATCACCACCATCGGGACTACTTCAACCGATAAAGATCCTCAATGGAAATGGGAGAGGATCACCATGGATTTTGTTAGTGGGCTACCCTTACGCCCACTAAGAAGGATGCGCTTTGGGTAATTGTGGATCGCCCTAACTAAGTCGACTCACTTCATGCCGGTGAGAATGGATTACTCACCCGAAGCTAGCAAGGTTATATGTGGTGAGGTAGTCGATTGCATGGTGTGCCAATGTCGATTATCTCGGATAGGGATCCGAGGTTCACGTCAAGGTTTTGGAAAGCGTTGCATCAAGCTTTGGGTACACGGTTAGATTTCAGTACGGCTTTCCATCCACAATCGACTGGACAATCGGAAGGGGTGATCTGATTTTGGAAGACATGTTAAGGGGTCATGTCTTGGATTTTAGTGGTAGTTGGGAGGAGTACCTACCATTAGCGGAATTCGCTTATAACAATAGTTATCAAGCGAGTATTCAAATGGCTCCATACGAGGCCCTATATGGACGAAAGTGCCGTACTCCTACATGTTGGACGGAGTTGGGAGAACGACAAGTTATGGGTCCAGAACTGGTAACCGAGACGGAAGACAAAGTCAAGGTGATTCGGTCTCGTCTCAAGGAAGCATCGGATAGGCGTAAGTCTTATGCCGATCTCAAACGCAAGGAAATGGAGTATCTTTGTGGGAGACAAGGTCTTTCTGAAAGTGTCGCCTTGGAAAAAGGTGTTGAGATTTGGACGGAAGGGAAGTTGAGCCCAAGGTTTATTGGGCCATATCTTGCTGTGTGGCGAGTAGGACCAAAGTGGCTTATCGGCTAGAGTTGCCGCAGAACTCGAGTCGATTCATGACGTCTTTCACGTATCAATCGCCGAGACGGTATCGGTCGATCCTTCGCACGTTGTGCCGATGCGCGTAAATCGAGGTGAATTCGGATCTATCTTTTGAAGAGGAACCGCCGGATCTTAGACCGAGATGAGAAAGTTCTACGTAGGAAGTCGATTGCCCTTGGTGAAGGTGCCGTGGCGGAACCATGGTATAGAGGAAGCTACGTGGGAACCCGAGGATGTAATGAGGCGACAATACCCCCACCTTTTCTAGTTAAGAAATTTCGAGGACGAAATTTATTTTAAGGGGGTAGAAGCGTAACATCCCAAAACGGGGTTATTTGAAATTTCATTATGTTCTTATGTATGAACTATTTGAGTCATTATTTATGGAATAATAATGGTCAATTTAAGGCTTTGTGTTGGCTCGATTTGGTAGGAAATTTTATTTTTGACTTTTAAAAGAAGGGGGCCTTGGTAAGTGGTGTTATAAGAATAAATTGGGTATTCTTAACACAAAATAGGCCTTGGTAAAGTGGCAAAACAAGCCCACTTAAGAGCTAGCATGTGACGCCACAAGGGATAGGGGAGAGCCTTGGTTCGAGTCACAAAATCCCCTTTCTTTTGCTCTTATTTGGGCGGCAACAAGGGGAGAGTTCTCCTCGCTTTAAACTCTTTTAAATAATGGGATAATAATAGGATTTAGTTAGATTTTTAAGTAGATTAATTAATAGAGTAATAGATTAATCTCTAAGTATGAGCCAGAGGAAATTTAGGCCTTGGAATTAATTCAAATTATTTGAATTAATACAAATGTGTGGTCAAGAGTAATTTGGAGTGTTTTGCCGAAATTTGAACTCTCCCTAGGGAGTGTGGACGGCAAGCATAGGAGGGGGGGAAACCGAATTCCTTTGATTACTTTCTTCATTATTTCGGCTAAGGCTCCATCTCTTAATTTTCTTCTCTTTATTCTCTCAAAACAAAAACCCCTTTTGTTTTAGATCTTGGCCGAACCTCCTATACTTCACCCTCCATCTATTTCTTTTCAACCTTCAACAAAACCGAATGCACCATTGATTCTTCCCCATCTTCTTTTTCCCTTTTTCTTTTAGCCGAATACCCTCCTCTCCTGTTGCCGAAACTCTAAACATCTTCTACCCTCATTATTTTTCTCTCTAGCCGAAGTACTCCACACCTTGGTGCCGAAACTCTCTTTTCCCATTTGGAATCTCTTTTGGCCGAATACCAAGGTGGTTGGACCTCTTCAAGTTAACTGTTGTGGTGATTAGGTAAAGGTGAGTGGCTATAGCCGAATGTCAATTTCCCTTATCTCTAATGTTCTGCCGATTTGGATTAAAGGAAAAAGCCGAAAGTTGGCAAGTACTAATGGTTGGCTAACCTTTCTATTGAAGCCGATTTCACCAAGGACTCCGGGATCTCAAAGCAGTGAGATCAGATCTTGCATTCGCTGACAAACGGGACTTGGTAAGTATAGGTAAGGCTTATATTGGTGTTTAAAAGCCGAAGGCTATGGTTATTAGTGTTATTAATTGACCAAGTATAGTTTGTAAACCAGATTCGCAATTCGGACGCTAAGGCGAGTACTCAAAGTGATTTGGGTAAGGATTCGGGTACAAAGTATGACCCCTTTAAATTGTTTGGTTTGGCCGAATGGGCCATATCACTAACCTTGAGAGTTGGCCGAATATAGGGGCAAAGACTTGAGTGTGGCCGACTTCTCTTCTCGGTTTAGACTCCTTGTTGGTGACAGTTGTGTCATACACACCATTTAACTTGTTAATTATGCTAAGTAATGTGATTGCTAGCTTGATGTATGTAGCAATGGCTTGAATACCATAACGGTATATGGGGTAATCTGGTAAGTACCTGTGCATATGATTGCTATTTTATGCTTTTGGGAAGCATGCTGTGATAATACATATGATAAATCTATATGTGACCGATGACTATGTGGGTTGACCGAGTGGAGGGCGGCGTATTCGTCTTGTGACGCACCCGGTGCTTTGGTAGCACACTTTGTGACTATACGTCACCGAGGTTTGGTACCTCGGAGGTTTGGTACCTCATAGCGACTTGTCCCCGTGGTTAACACCACCGTGGGTTGGCCCCACTTGAGATATGGGATCGCCTGCCGTGATTTGGTATCACACGATGGGTTGGCCCCATCACCCGATTTGTGTCTACGGACACCGCTGCTTTGGTAGCACATCGTGACTATATGTCACCAGTGGTTTGGCACCACCGGTGTTTTGGTAACACATCGTGGCTCGCGTCACCAAGTGGTTTTGGTACCACGTGGGGTAGACAAAGGAGTTTGGTTGGCTAGGTTGGGTACTCGATACTTTGCTTAATTGACTGTTATATGTGGTGTATGAAATGTTGTATTAACCGGGGGAAGGGTTACATACTGAGTCTTGGTGACTCACCTTCTCCTTTAATATTTTTCAGGTGACTCGTAGATGGCGGTTGAGGAGCCGGTGGGACTCGAGGCGGCCATGCAAAGGATTTTAATTTACAGAACTTTAAAGTTGTTTAATTTTTATTTTGGGTTGTAATAAGGCCTCCATAAACTATAGTTGCGGTTTTTTTTTTATATGTTGGATGTCGACTTAAACTATATCATTAAATTAAATTAAATCACATGTTTTCTTTTGGTAAACACGAAAAAGTTTAATCGTGCCATCGGGTACACTTGAAACTGATAAAATAATTGGGCTTAATTAAAATCCCAAATTGGATCTAAGGTTAGCTTAACAAGACAACCGAAACGAGGAGGTTTCAATAGAAAATTAAATGTTTTTCGAAAAAGCGATCACAAGGTTTTACCTCGTAATAACTCAGATTTGGTCGTAGTGTTTGGGCCGGGTTTGGGTTGTTACAGCTATTTTCATTATTATTGTTTTTATTTTTACTATTGTTTGTATATTAACATATATTATTATTATTAATATATTTTTATTTTTATTTTACTATTATTGTTATTTTTATATTATTATTACTATTAATTTTAATATCCTTACATTATTTTATTATTATTAATACTATTTTTATTGTTGCTATTACTTCTATTATTATTTTTTGTCATTATTATTATTATTTTATAATTGCTAATATTATTTATTTTTACTATTCTTTATTTATTAATATATTTTATTATTATTATCGCAATTTTTTTATTACTATTATTATTATTATCATTCTATGGTTTTTATTATCATATATAGCCCCCATTTTTGTTACAATTCTCTATTATTTTATTTCATTTGTTTATCTTACTTTTACTTTATTGTATTTTATTCTTACCTTTATTATTTTTATTATATTCATGTTGTTATAAAAGCTAGCATGGTAAATCATTTTACATTTTATTTTAAATCCATTTTTCATTTCATTACGATCGCATTATATTTTATCCGATTACCAAAATAAGCAAACACTCCGCGTTCTAAGGTTTGAAAGAAATCGTATCCTAACTTACTGGGTTTCGATTCTTCTCATCGAATCTAAAGAACCTATTATTTTCTTTTTTAAAAAAAAATCAAAGCATGGGTTAAATAAAAACTTATTCTCGGGAATTCAAAATGTTGTGTCCTAACGCACTGGATGTGACATTATGTTATCTCGAGATAAGGCTTTTGAAAATAAGGCAATGTTTCGTGTTTGGAAGTTCGAGAAATTGTGCCCTAACATGCTGGGTTTCGGTTTTTTCTTCGTCCAAATAACTAAATATCCCTTTAATTTCAGTATTGTAGGAAAGAAGTTACTATTTATCCTCTATGATTATCGAACGTTGGCCAGGACCTTTGACGGGGCAACATCTTACCTATTTGTAACATCCTAAAATTTGGAATTTTATGTGTTGCATTGTTTTTGGTGTTAAGCTTGTTAAATTATTAATTGTGTATGTTTAGGAGGTCCTGAGAAGGCTCGGGATTTATTTGGACCTAGTGAAATTTTTGAAATTCAGCACTTTAAGGAGATAGAGTAAGTGACCTTAAAGCATACGGAAATAATTGAGTAAGTAGCTAGCATAAATTAACAATTGATAAGAAGGATATGGCGCCATATGTAGTACCTTGAGGGAAGAGGTTTGAATCCCTTTGTGTGCATATTTGACTTTTATTTTTGCATTCCTTCCTTAAAGTGTCAGCCAAGGAGTATTTATGACAAGTTTGACTTCATTATTTTTGGTAAGGTGGCTATATGAATAAGGAAAGGTTGAAGTTGGGGAAAGGAATCAAGGGAAATAGGAAAGAAAGGGGGACATGAGGCTTATTTCGTGGGTGATGTTTTGGAAAGCTTGGGTGGCCAAACTCTTATCCTAGGGGGGGATGCATGTGGACGGTTTTGGGGAGAATAGGTAGCTGAATTTTTAGTTGGCATTTGGTAAAGACTTAGTAGTGTTTTGGCAAAAATTCCCTTTGGCAACTTTGTGTCATTTCTCCCAATTTGCAACCCTCCTTGCCGAAACATATTAGCACAATAGTGCATTGTTTTTCTCTTTTGTTTGGTCACATACTCATTTTCTTTCCACCTTCCTTGATAGCCGAATTCTCCTTTGCCTTTTGATTGAATTTTTGGTGCTTGTTAGGCCAAAACCTTTCTTTTTGCACTATTTGGTATTCTCCAAATTTCTTTCTTCTTGTTGTCGAAAGTATTCAACCTTTGTGACCAAATCATCTTTTCTTATCATCTTTTGGAGAAACCGAAACTAGTTTGCACCTTTTCTCTTCTTTTAATCACCTTTCAATTCTTCTTCCATTTCTTAAAAATAAAACTCCATCTTGATCAAAACTTTTTCTTTCATTCATTTCCTCCATAACCGAATCTAATAGCAAATTAACCCTCCACTATTTTTTCTTTTTCCTTCATGTTTGAACATTATCTTTTGACAAATTGGTAAGTAATATTTTCTTCTCAATTTCTTCTCTATGGCCGAATGTATGTTTTTGTCTTGGGATGATTCTATTAATCGGAATCATCATTCCCTTTTCTCTCTCACAACATGATCATTTTTCCTTTTGGTAGAATCCCAACGGGAGGCCAAACATCACTCTAAGTCTTAAGTCGAACGACAAACATCAGATTCAATATCATACGGTAAGAAATCGTTATGGATTATTGATAGTAACCAATAAGCCGATTGATGATCTAAGGAGTAATAAATTGTTGACTTTATGTTTTAAGGAATAAATCGTTTGATCCATCCAATTGTTGATCATTCGGGATTAGTGGTAAGCCGATCTTCACCCTTTTTGACAAATCCGTACTTATCATAATACTAATCGATAGAGGCTTGTGGTAACGATTCAAAAGGGAAGCCGAGTGGAGATCTCAAAAGGAGCGGGTTAGCGATCCCTACTCCTAAATTCAAGCGAAGGGTTGTTTCGGCTATTCGAGACTTTCCACCGGGTTGTGGACCCTCATCCGGTGAGAATCAATTATTCAAGGTCGTTCGCAATTGTGAGGCATCAGCGATTCGGGATTTTCCACCGGGTTGTGGACCGTCAACCGGGGAGAACCGACAAATCGTAGTTGTTCCTGACTCCGAGGGTAATTGTTAGATCGTTTATTTTTAAATAGATTTATTAAATCGCGTATGTCGACTAATCAAATGTTATAAAATTTTAGGTGTCAACGATCGGGAAAGCGTAGTGCTTACCGTAATCAGGTGTGTAATCTCACACCGTATTTCATGGGTAATATATTTTAAAAACGTGTTAGTGGTAAATCGCCTGATTAAATCACATTTTGGTGAAATGGGGTAACATGGCATAGTTGTCACTATTTTGGTAAAGACTATGAAGTTGGTATTAAGACTGTGAAAATTACGAAAATACCCATAATGGGCCATTTGATATTTTCTATATGGGCCATTTGATATTTGCTATATGGGCCATTTGATATTTGCTATATGGGCCAAATTGAGATATTTGCTATATGGGCCAAATTGAGATATTTGCTATACGAGCCATTGGATATTTACTATATGGGCCAAATTGAGATATTTGTTATATGGGCCGATTTGATATAAATTGTTATAATGGGCCATAATGTTTGTAAGAAATATCTGAATAAATTGTTGTGAATGGCTATGCATTATATACATGATTTGTATGGGATGGGATATTGATGAAGAGAAGTTACGTAGCTCCTTTCACGTAATTCTGTGGCTCACCACAAATATGAAAAAATGGCAATGCCATGTAAATTTTGTTAATCTGGTGGCTTGTCCACAAACTTGATATATACGGCTTAATGCCTACTTTTGGTGTGTTGGCGGGGTGGGTGACTAAAGCTCCCCACAGGTGTGTTGGTTGGTACGGGTGGTGTGTAGCGGATGGAAATTAGGTTTGGTTTGGGAATTGCATATCATATGCATATTATATATGATATTATTTTTTTTATATAATTGTAAATGGGTTTTGGCCCAATTGAAAGTTTAATTGGAATTTGGCCCAGTGGACAATGGTAAGTGGGTTACACACTGAGTTCTAGTAACTCACCCCCATTTTCCTTATCCCTTTCAGGTAATGATCAGTGATGGAGACTTGGGCCGTGGATGACTCGGTGGAGGCGATACTTCGTAAACGGTTAAATTTGGATTTTGGATTTCTTTTAGTATTTTTAATTGCTTTACTATTTTGAATTAAGGTTGTAATAAGGCCTCTGGATTAATTTTTGTTTTGTTTATTGTGTGAAGAATTTTATAAACGGCTTAAAGTATTTCAAATTATAATTTTTCTAAAAACTTAAATAAATGATTCATTCTAAAATGAATATTTAGAAAGGATTTCATAATAATTTTTCATATTTTAAACCGGAAAATTACTCTCAAGATTTTCATCGATTCTTTTCTAAAAATACATTTTTATTTCTTTTAAAATTTTCTCGAACTGTTAACGCTATTTTCAAAACTTCGATATACAAGATCTTACATCTCAAATTGCTGATTTATCAATCAAATATTTTACCCGATAAATACTTCGTCAAAACTTTGAAAACTGTTTCACTTAAAAAGGAATCAAAGTATATTTATTTTGTGTAACATGTCAAATCTGGCCTTAACGCATAGGCTGAGTTTGGGGTGTTACACTATTGGTTTATGAATGGAAGCATTTTTTTTGCCAATTGAACCTAATCGAATAAAAGGTTAAAAGTTATCCATCATGGTCAGATGATGCAAGCTTACGAAAAAGAAGTTCAGCCTAGGGAATTCCACGAGGGGAACCTAATATTGAGGAAGATCCTTCTTATACAAAAGGATTTCAGAGGAAAGCAGATGCCAAACTGGGAAGGACCTTATGTAGGGCCTGTGCTAGAGGAGCATTGATGTTGATCGAGACGGATGGCGAAGACTTGCCCAATCCAGCGAATTCAGGTTTAGACAAGAAGTATTTTACCTGAAAGGCCAAGGTGAAAACCCGCAAAGGGCGCTTTGAGACCAAAGGAGTTTTAAGCCAAAAACCCAAAAAAGGACAGCTCAAATTCTGATCAAAGATAGGGCATGTGGTAGTCTTGCTATGCCTGAATTAACAATGAGGAAATACGCTACGTCTTTTTTAAAAAAATAATCAAAGCATGGGTTAAAAAAAACCTTATTCTCAGGAATTCAAAATGTTGTGTCTTAACGCACTGGATGTGACATTATGTTATCTCAAGATTAGGCTTTTGAAAATAAGGCAATGTTTCGTGTTTGAAAGTTCGAGAAATTGTGCCCTAACGTGCTGGGTTTCGGTTTTTTTGTTCGTCCAAATAACTAAATATCCTTTTAATTTCAGGTTTTGGGAAATTAAAGGACGATCTTAGTCTCAGGGGTTAAAATGTCGCACCCTAACGTATTGGATGAGATATTTTATCTTTTTGGAATAAAAGAGTCTTAATATTCCAGAACGGGTTATACAAATATTCTTTAAAAGGAATTGCATTTTTAAAATCTTTTCAAATTCCCGACATAAGAACATTAAATAATCAATTAGGTACCAATTTTGGGCATCACGAGGGTGCTAATCCTTCCTTGTACGTAACCGACTCCCGAACCCATTTTCTTGAATTTCGTAGGCAAAAATCAATATTGTTTTATAAGGTGATCTGATCACACCTAAGTAAAAAAGGATAGGTGGCGACTCCCGTTTTTGTTTTTAAAGTTGATCCCCGTTTTTTCATAAAAACTTTAAAAATGGTTTCGACACAGGCAATTATAAATAATTTTGAGAAAAAGAACCAAGACTTGCATAATTTGCTTTCAAAAGTTCATGATGATCATCAAAAGCAACTTGATTTGCTTGAGAAGGAAAAAGCTTTATATAACAAAGTTTCTCCAAAAAGTTTTAAAAAGGGATAAAGTTCAAAAACAAACTTTGTTAAATCAAGCTTTAATTTCTATAAACATAGAAGTCTCTCAAGGTTTTATAAAGGAAAAATTGTTAAGAGTATATGGGTCCCTAAAGGACTTATTGTTACTCAAGTCAAAGAGATGCTTTCAGAATGGATTCCCAAAACGGACAAAAATTTTTGGAACTAATATTTATGGACCCAAAAGAATTTGGGTGCCAAAAACAAAAATTTAATTCTATGTTTGTAAGAAGAGAAGCATTGCTTTAAGGTGGGCAATTCAAGCAAAAACTCATGGTACCTTGATAGTGAATGCTCAAGGCACATGACAGGTGACAATATCCACTTTATCAAATTGAAGCCAAAAAGTAGAGGATAAGTTACATTTAGATAAAGTTTGTGATGCGTATGTTAAAGACAAACATAAAAGAGTTTGTTTTAAACCTATCAAGGATGTATCTACTAGTAGAGTTCTTCAATTAATTCACATTGATCTATTTGGACAAATTAGGACTACTAGCTTAGGTGGAAAGCAATATGTTTTTGTCCTTGTAGATGAAATTTCTAGATTTACTTGGGTTCTTTTCTTAAGTACTAAAGATGAAGCTTTAGAAAAAATCATCACATTTTCAAAAATGAATCAAAATGAAAATGATTACACTATCACTAATGTTAGAAGTGATCATGGAACCTAATTTCAAAATCTTGGTTTTGAAAAATTTTGCAACTCAAATGGAAATAAGCATAATTTTTCAGCACTTAGAATCCCTCAACAAAATGGAGTTGTTGAGAGGAAAAATAGAACTTTAGAAGAAATGGCTAGAAATATGCTTTGTGAAAATAATTTAACAAAATTTTTTTGGGCGGAAGCCACCAATATCACTTGTTATATTGTTAATAGAGTAATGATTAGACCGACCTATTTAAAAAAAAAAAACTCCAAATGAAATTTTCAAAAACAAAAAGCCTAACATTAGTTATTTTCATCCTTTTGGATGTAAGTGTTTTGTTTTAAATAATGGGAAAAAAATCTTGGTAAATTTGATACAAAAATTGATGAAGGAATTTTCCTTGGTTATTCTTTAAATTTTAAAGCTTTTCAAGTGTTTAAGAAAAGAACTTAGTAGTAAAAGAGTCTATACATGTTTTTGATGACTCTAACCTTCCTCCTAGAAACGATTCTTGTATTGATGATGATGATGTAGAAAAATTTCATAATGATGATAAATTTGACCATTCATCAAATGAAAAGATTCAACAATAAAGACAAGATTCTCTAAAGGAGCTTACAATAAAGGAGAGGGAAGTTACACATCTAAGAGAGTTCAACTATGTAAAGGATGGTAAGATTTTGGAAGATCCATCCAAAAGGGTAACCACTAGATCTTCTATCAGAAATACAGGTAATTATGTTACATTTATTTCATGCATTGAGCCTAAAAATATCAAAAAAGCATTAAATGATGAAAATTGGATATTAACTATGTAAGATGAATTAAATCAATTTGAGAAAAGTAATGTATGAACCCTTCTAGAAAGACCATGTGATAAATTTACTATAGGTACTAAATGGGTTTTTGGAAGTAAGCTATATGAGAGTGGTAACATAGTGATACACTCAAGAAGAAGGAATAAACTATGATGAAATGTATGCTCTTGTAGCTAGAATGAAGGCTATTAGAATGCTTTTAGCTTTGGCATGATTTAATGATTTTAAATTATATCAAATGGATGTAAAAAGTACTTTTTTAAATGGTTTTATAAATGAAGAAGTGTATGTTGAACAACCACCTTGTTTTGAAGATTCAAAATTTCTAAATCATGTTCTAAAACTTTCAAAAGCCTTATATGGTTTAAAACAAGCTTCTAGATCTTGATATGAAAGATTATCAAATTTTCTTATTGAAAAAGGTTTTAGTAAAAGGAAGGTTGACACAACGCTTTTTATCAAAAGAAAATATAAGAATTTGTTAGTAGTTCAAATATATGTTGATGATATTATTTTTGTAGCTATTAATGATATTTTTTGTCAAGAATTTTCCAAGCTAATGCAGGGTGAATTTGAGATGAGCATGATGGGAGAACTAAATTTATTTTTGGTACTCCAAATCAATCAAAGAAAGGATGACATCTTCATCAATCAAGCTAATTACACAAAGGAAATGCTCAAGAAGTTTGGGATGGATACTTTCAAACCACAAACTACACCCATGAGCCCTTCTACAAAGCTTGACAAAGATGAGGAAGGTAAATGTGTACATTTAAAGTTATATAGGTCTGTAATTGGTTCATTGCTTTATCTTACCGCAAGTAGACCATATATTATGTTTAGATACCTTAGAGACACTCCTAATTTAGGTCTTAGGTATCCTAGAGACTCATCCTTTAGCTTGCATGCATTCTTGAATGTGGATTTTGGAGGTTGCAATTTAGATAGGAAAAGCACCTCCGGTACTTGTCAATTCCTAGGCAACATGCTTGTATAATGGTTTTCAAAGAAACAAAATTGTGTTGCATTCTCTACCACCAAAGTAGAATACATTTTCACCAGTAGTTGTTGTGCTCAAGTTTTATGGATGAAACAACAACTTATGGACTATAATATTGATGTAGATACCATACCTATCAAGTGTGACAATACTATTGCTATTTGTCTCACTAAAAATCCCATCCAATATTCTAGAACTAAGCATATTGAAATTAGACATCATTTCATTAGAGATCATGTCTAAAAATGAGATGTAGTTCTAGAATTTGTTGACACTTTGAACTAATTAGCTGACATTTTTACAAAACCTTTAGATAAAGAAAGATTTTGGACACTTTGGAGAGAGTTAGATATTACCACCTTACCTTGAATTTGTGTTTTTGCATGATTGGTCTAGTTTTGACTCATTTGGTCTAGTTTTCATGATTGTTGAATGCCTTTGGTTGTGCTAAATTAGACTTTGTTGAATGATTAATATTCAATTTTTGCATGCCCTACAGTACTTTATGTTACATATGCATCATACTCAATTCGACATATTTAAGCATATGAGTTCATTAGAAATTGCTATAATGTCATTCTAAGTTAATTTAGAACATTTTAGAACTTAAAAGCGAAGTTGGGAAATTTTTTGCACTTTGGAAAATAGTTTCAACATTTGGTATCGGTACTAATACTATTTTATCGATACTTTTTTAAAAATATCGATACTCATTTAAAAGGAATCGATACTCATTGAGTTTTAAAGAATCATGTAACGTGTTTTCAACAAATTCAAAACCCCAAAAACGTAACATCCTGAAATTCGGGATTTTATAATTTACTTCACATCATGCCTTAGGCTAGTTAAGAATGTTAATTGTATATGTTTAGGGGTTCTAAGAAGGCTCGGGGTTGAGTTGGGCCTTAACAAAATTTTTGTGCTGAAGCATTTTAAGGAGAGAAGGTAAGTGGCATCAAGACTTAAGGAAATAAGTATGCATTTTGCTAGCACAAGGAGTCTATTGGTAAAAGTGGAACGTGGCGTATGGAGTGTACTAATGGTCTGAGGTTCGAATCCCATCTATTGCAAATTTTGGATTTATTTTTGCATTCCTATTCCAAGTGTCGGCCATGGCTCTAATTATGGTATGGGAGGCTTTTTTATTTATGGAAAGATGGCTAAGAAATAAGGGAAGGAGGAAAACAAGGGAAAAGGAAGGAAACAATTAAAGGAAAGGAGCAAGAAGGGGGATATGTTGGCCGAATGTTTGGAAGGTGCTTGGGATAGAATTTTGGTCAATATTCATCCATTTGGAAAAAGTGATACACGGTTTTGGGAGGGGGACTTGGTAGCCGAATTTCCTATAGGCATTTGACAAATTTAGGTGTATGAAAGGCTTGTTTCTTTTAGAAATTTTTGGTGTTTCTTTTCCAATTCTTTCCCTTTGCTTGCCGAAATTCTAAAGCAATTTGTTCACCTCATTTTCTCTTATTTTTGGCCGAAACACTCTAGCCATTGTTCATCTTGTTTCCTTGTTGCGCCGTAACCCTAAATCCATCTTTGTTCAATCTTCTTTTGTTGCCGAAACACTCACCTCATTTTGATCATCTTCTCCTTGGTGTTAGCCAAACTCCCTAACACTTCTTTTCCATCTCTTTTTCTCTTTTCTCACCATTTATTTTATTTTCCCTTTTTTTCATTTGTCAATAATATTTGAAGGCCGAACCTTCCTTGTCTTTTTCTCTCCATTAGCCGAATCGGTAAGTGATTCCATTTCATTCTTTTCATTTTCTTTCTCCCTAGCCGAATGTGTGTCTATTAACATTCGGATGTTTCACTTTTGTTCAAAACCAAAATACCATTCTCTCATAATCCTTCATATTGTGATCATCTTCTAATGTAGTGTTATAGTGGGAAAGTCGAATCTTATACCTTTGTCTCATCCGTAGCCATAAGTCCAATCGGTGGAAGTTGGATCTATTATTGTCAAGGTAAGGGATTTCTTCAAGGTTCATTTCGATATATCTCAACGCTTGGTTATTTCGTTAAAACGAATCGATGGATTTGACTAATCGTTTATTTTAGGGACTATATCGTTTGTTCTTATTCACTTGTTGATCCCACAGAAATAGTGGTAAGTCGAATCCTATCCCTAAACAACTACATGCACTCATCATAGTATCTTTCTAACCGAGACTTCTTCAATGGAGGCAAGTGGTAACGATTTGAAAGGAAAAGCGTTAGGAGAACACAAAAGGAGTGGATTTGTAATTCCTACTCCTAAGTTTAAACGAAGGGCGGTATCGACAGTTCGGGATTTTCCACCGGGTTGTGGACCCTCATCCTGTGAAAATAGACACATCGTGGTCGTTCACGATACTAAGGGTAAGTGTTTCATTAGATCGTCTGATTTAGATATTAGATTAATAAAATCTCGTTTATTGGTTAATCGAGTGTAATGGTGATCTAGGTGCCGACAATCAAGAAGGTTTAATCCTTACCGTAATCAGGTGTGTAATCTCACACCGAAATCTCGTATATTTGTGATTCGATGTCATGTTGGAAAATAGATCGTTATTATTTACAAGGCTAGAAATTGTAATATGGCATAGATCGAGTAACTTGCTTAAATTACATTATTTCTAAAATCTGTTAAAATCGGTACAAAATTTGTAAAATTTACCAAAATGCCCCTATGGGTCGATTTACTAAAATGCCCCTATGGGCCGATTTACTAAAATGCCCCTATGGGCCGAATTGCTAGAATTCCTTAATGGACCAAATTATTATTGCTTTAATGGGCCGATTCTCTATAATAAATTACTGGATTAATGGTTGTTAATTATATGTGAACACTTTATTATGTATGTTGCATTTCCATATCTTGTATGGGATGGGAAAAAAATGTATGGAGAGCAGTGTAGTCTGGTGGCATTGCCACAAAATGTCCATTATTATGCTTACATATGATTTTGGTGGCATGGCCACAATAAAAATATATGATAGCAGCTTGACTGCAAATTTTGGTGTGAGCGGCGGGGTGGGTTGACTTGATCCCCACAGGTGTGATTGGCTGGTCGGGGGTGTGATGGATGGATGGGTTGGGCTGCATACATGTCATTTTAAATACTACTATGTAAATGGGCTTAGGCCCAAGTTATTGCTATATGGATTCAGGCCCAGTGGATGACGGTAAAGGGATTATGCACTGAGTTCTAGTAACTCACCCCTTTTTCCTTAACCCTTGCAGGTAATGCTCAGTGATGTGGACTTGGGCCATGGATGACTCGGTGGAGGCCAAACTTTAGAAATGGTGTTTTCAAACTTAGTAAATTCCTTTTTTGTTTATTTTCGTTACTTTTACTATATTAGGTTAAAGTTGTAATAAGGCCTCTGGGATTTTAAATTTGGATTTTATGTTTGACTATTTATTTTCTATCATGGTTTAATTTAAACGGGGATTTTTCTGAAAATCATAAACAACGGTTTTTCGTAAAATTTATCAACAAACGGATTTCATAACAAATATGTTCGAATAATTTAACTTGGACTTTCCTTCGAAATATCAATATTATTTTCAAAAATTACGGATTTAAAAGATCACTAATTCAATTATCGATTCTTCAATTAACCTTTCATGAATTGTAGTATTTCTATCAAATATTTCTGATTAAAATTTGTTTTCTTAAACTAAATTCTAATCTTTAGTAAGAAGCACAACTTCTTTACTCATTTTCTTCATTTGACATGTCAGATCTGGTCATACCGCATAGGCTGGGTTTGGGGTGTTTCATTTTATGGTATCAGAGCCTGGTTGCAAAACTCGGCTGTGATTTGGGTTCAAAAGCGATTTCCAAAGCTGTTTAAAATTTTAAATTATAAATGCATGATCTAAAAGAAGTATGGCACCACGGGTATCCGGTACCAAGTCAAGTAAGTCAAGTAAGTTTATGTTTTTCATTTTATGATTATTGTGGTATGACCGTAGAAATACTCTAGAACTTTTAGCTTTAGGAGCTGAAACTATAGAGGTTGAGACCTTAGGATACGTTTTACGAAAACGACTTTACTTCCTATACTTCATAAAACATTGTTTAATAAACATTGAATAATATATTGATTCATAAGACTTGTAATCAGATTAAATCGATTTAGTAAACATGAGTGCTAGAGGATGTGGACACAGTAGACGTGGCCGTGGTAGAGGTCGAGGTGCTAGAGTTATATCTGAGGCATCGAGACATATGCCGGAAATGGACGCCCCTGCGTCACCAGTGATTGAAGCTGGGTCACATGATGGAATGAGAGATGATGACGCTCTGTCACAAGCGATGTTGCGAGTCCTAGAAAGGGCTGTTGGGGCAAGAACTGGGTCGACAGCTCGTGGGTCGATTTCAGAGTGACTCAGATCGAATGGGGTCGAAGTCTTTAGGGGTATTTCAGGTGTAGCCCCAAGTGTAGCGGAGTACTGGCTTGAGGCGGTGGAGCGGATTATGGACGATCTGGATTGCACAGCTGAGCAGAAACTGAAAGGGGTGTGGAGCGTTCTTAGCCTTTATCAGTGCTTTGGAGGCCAAAGAGTTGTCGATTGAGAGTGTTAGAACGGTGAAAGAGTTTTCAGACGTCTTTCCCGAGGAGCTTCCAGGATTGCCTCCGGATCGAGAAGTGGAATTTGGCATTGAGCTGTTGCTAGAAATGGCTCTGGTGTCTATTGCTCCTTACAGAATGGCACCGAAGGAGTTAGCGGAGCTTAAAGCTCAAATTCAGGAGTTGTTAGATCGCGGATTTATTCGACCAAGTGTGTCATTTGTAGGGAGCGCCGATTTTGTTCGTAAAAAAAAGGATGGGTCGATGCGTATGTGCATCGACTATAGACAATTAAATAAGTTGACGATCAAGAACAAGTACCCGTTACCAAGGATCAATGATATGTTCGATCAGCTGCGTGGAGATTCGATTTTTCAAGATAGAATTGAGATCGGGATATCACCAGCTTAAGGTCAAGGAGTCAGATATTCACAAGACTGCGTTTCGAACTCGTTATGGGCATTACGAGTTCTTAGTGATGCCGTTCGGGTAGACTAATGCACCAGCTGCATTTATGGATATGATGAACCGAGTCTTCCAACCCTACCTAGACCTGTTTGTGGTTGTGTTCATAGATGACATCCTAGTGTACTCAAAGACTGAAGAAGAGCATGATTCGCATCTACGGGTAGTATTGCAGATTTTGAAGGAGAAGCAGTTGTATGCCAAATTCAGTAAGTGTGAATTTTGGCTGAGAGAGGTGACCTTTTTGGGACATGTTGTGTCTGCTGAAGGAATTAGAGTTGATCCCCGAAAGGTCGAGGCTGTGTTGGACTGGAAGCCACCGAAGTCAGTTGCAGAAATTTAGAGTTTTCTAGTTTTGGCTGGGTATTACAGGCGTTTCGTTGAGGGGTTTTCGTTGATTGCTGCACCCCTAACTAAGCTGTTGCGTAAGGGAGTACCGTTTATGTGGTCAGATAAGCAGCAAGAGAGCTTTGAGAAATTGAAGAAGATTCTGACAGAAGCGCCAGTATTGATTCAACCTGAGGCTGGTTAGGAGTTTATCGTTTATTGTGATACATCACACACGGGCTTGGGTTGTGTGCTGATGAAAGGGGGAAAAGTGGTGGCTTATGCATCTCGTCAATTAAGGCCGCATGAGATAAATTATCCCACTCATGATTTGGAGTTAACTGCAGTGGTGTTTGCTCTAAAGATTTGGAGACACTATCTGTACGGGGAGAAGTCGATTATCTATACGGATCATAAGAGTCTGAAGTACCTCCTTACCCAGAAGGAGTTAAACTTAAGACAGCGGAGGTGGATAGAACTATTGAAAGATTATGACTTCTCAATCGAGTATCATCCAGGAAAATCTAACGTAGTGGCAGATGCGTTGAGTCGTAAGGTGATATCGGATTTGAGAGCAATGTTTGCTCATCTCAGCCTTTATGAAGATGGTAGTCTGTTAGCCGAACTTCAGGTGAAGCCTGTATGGGTAAATCAGATTAAGGAAAAGAAGTTGTCAGATGAAAGACTGAGTTCTCGGCTTCAACAAGTGGAAGGTGGTGAGATAGGGGATTTTGGGTTGAATAGTGATGGAGTATTGTGTTTTCGCGGAAGAGTTTGTATGCCCAGGGATTCAGAATTGAGGTAAATGATTCTGCGTGAGGCGCATAGTAGCCCATATGCTATGCACCCCGGTGAAAATAAGATGTATCGAGATCTCTGTGAGCAATATTGGTGGCCAGGGTTGAAACAGGAGGTTACCGACTTCGTGAGCAAGTGCTTGACATGTCAGCAGGTGAAGGCAGAACATCAACTGCCTTCAGGGTTATTGCAACCGGTGAAAATTCCACTATGGAAATGGGAAAGGATAACGATGGATTTTGTTAGTGGGTAGAAAGATTCAGTATGGGTTATAGTGGATTGGTTAATGAAGTCTACTCATTTCCTACCTGTTAGTACGGATTATTCGTTGCAGAAGTTAGCCAAGTTGTATGTAGCAGAAGTCGTGAGGTTACATGGGGTACCAGTGTCTATCATATCAGACTGGGATCCTAGGTTTACATCACGATTTTGGAAGGCTCTGCATGAAGCTTTGGGAACAAGACTAAATTTCAGTATGGTGTTTCACCCGCAGACTGATGGCCAGTCTGAAAGAGTAATCCAGATTCTAGAAGACATGCTAAGAGGCTGTGTGATCGATTTCAGGGGTAGTTGGGAAGATTTCCTACCATTGGCGAGTTTGCATACATCAACGGCTATCAATCCAAAGATCCGGATGGCACCCTACGAGCGTTGTATGGTCGTAGGTGTCGTACTCCTACTTGTTGGACTGAGCTGGGGGAGCGACAGTTATTGGGTCCTGAGTTGGTCTCAGTGACGGAAGAAAAAGTTAAGGTAATTCGGGCCCGATTAAAAGAAGCTTTGGACAGACAGAAATCATACGCGGACCTGAAGCGTAAGGAGATAGAGTTCTCAGTGGGAGATCAGGTCTTTTTGAAGGTCTCACCTTGGAAAAAGATCTTAAGATTTGGATGGAAGGGCAAGTTAAGCCCTAGGTTCATCGGACCATACCGTGTACTGAAGCGTGTTGGGCCAGTGGCTTATCAGCTGGAGTTACCTCCGGAGTTAAGTCAGATACATAGTGTATTTCATGTCTCGATGTTAAGGCGTTATCGCTCGGATCCATCTCATATCGTACCAGTGGAGGAAGTTGAGATAAGACCTGACTTGTCTTTTGAAGAGGAGCCAGTACAGATTTTAGATCGAGATATTAAGGTGCTAAGAAGGAAGTCGGTTTCATTAGTCAAAGTTTTATGGCATAATCACAGGTCAGAGGAAGCTACATGGGAGCCAGAGGACACTATCCGGCAGGATTATCCTCATCTCTTTTAATCAGGTAAATTTCGAGGTAGAATTGTAACATCCTGAAATTCAGGATTTTATAATTTACTTCACATCATGCGTTAGGCTAGTTAAGAATGTTAATTGTGTATGTTTAGGGGTTCTAAGAAGGCTCGGGGTTGAGTTGGGCCTTAACAAAATTTTTGTGTTTAAGCACTTTAAGGAGAGAAGGTAAAAGGCATCAAGACTTAAGGAAATAAGTGTGCATTTTGCTAGCACAAGGAGTCTATTGGTAAAAGTGGAAAGTGGCGTGTGGAGTGCACTAATGGTCTGAGGTTCGAATCCCATCTATTGCAAATTTTGGATTTATTTTTGTGTTCCTATTCCAAGTGTCGGTCATGGCTCTAATTATGGTATGGGAGACTTTTTTATTTATGGAAAGATGGCTAAGAAATAAGGGAAGGAGGAAAACAAGGGAAAAGGAAGGAAAGAATTAAAGGAAATGAGCAAGAAGGGGGATATGTTGGCCGAATGTTTGGAAAGTGCTTGGGATAGAATTTTGGTCAACATTCATCCTTTTGGAAAAAGTGATACACGGTTTTGGGAGGGGGACTTGGTACCCGAATTTCCTATAGGCATTTGGCAAATTTTGGTGCATGAAAGGCTTGTTTCTTTTTAGAAATTTTTGGTGTTTCTTTTCCAATTCTTTCCCTTTGCTTGACGAAATTCTAAAGCCATTTGTTCACCTCATTTTCTCTTGTTTTTGGCCGAAACACTCTAGCCATTGTTCATCTTGTTCCCTTGTTGTGCCGTAACCCTCAATCCATCTTTGTTCAATCTTCCTTTGTTGCCGAAACACTCACCTCATTTTGATCATCTTCTCATTGGTGTTAGCCGAACTCCCTAACACTTCTTTTCCATCTCTTTTTCTCTTTTCTCACCATTTATTTTATTTTCCCTTTTTTTTTTCATTTGTCAATAATATTTGAAGGCCGAACCTTCCTTGTCCTTTTCTCTCCATTAGCCGAATCGGTAAGTGATTCCATTTTATTCTTTTCATTTTCTTTCTCCCTAGCCGAATGTGTGTCTATTAACATTCGAATGTTTCACTTTTGTTCAAAACCAAAATACCATTCTCTCATAATCCTTCATATTGTGATCATCTTCTAATGTAGTGTTATAGTGGGAAAGCCGAATCTTATACCTTTGTCTCATCCGTAGCCATAAGTCCAATCGGTGGAAGTTGGATCTATTATTGTCAAGGTAAGGGATTTCTTCAAGGTTCATTTCGATATATCTCAACGCTTGGTTATTCCGTTAAAACGAATCGATGGATTTGACTAATCGTTTATTTTAGGGACTATATCGTTTGTTCTTATTCACTTGTTGATCCCACAGAAATAGTGGTAAGTCGAATCCTATCCCTAAACAACTACATGCACTCATCATAGTATCTTTCTAAACGAGACTTTTTCAATGGAGGCAAGTGGTAACGATTTGAAAGGAAAAGCGTTAGGAGAACACAAAAGGAGTGGATTTGTAATTCCTACTCCTAAGTTTAAGCGAAGGGCGGTATCGACAGTTCGGGATTTTCCACCGGGTTGTGGACCCTCATCCTGTGAAAATAGACACATCGTGGTCGTTCACGATACTAAGGGTAAGCGTTTCATTAGATCGTCTGATTTAGATATTAGATTAATAAAATCTCGCTTATTGGTTAATCGAGTGTAATGGTGATCTAGGTGCCGACGATCAAGAAGGTTTAATCCTTACCGTAATCAGGTGTGTAATCTCACACCGAAATCCCGTAGATTTGTGATTCGATGTCATGTTGGAAAATAGATCGTCATTATTTACAATGCTAGAAATTGTAATATGGCATAGATCGAGTAACTTGCTTAAATTACATTATTTCTAAAATATGTTAAAATTGGTACAAAATTTGTAAAATTTACCAAAATGCCCCTATGGCCCGATTTACTAAAATGCCCCTATGGGTCGATTTACTAAAATACCCCTATGGGCTAATTTACGAAAATGCCCCTATGGGCCGAATTGCTAGAATGCCTTAATGGACCGAATTATTATTGCTTTAATGGGCCGATTCTCTGTAATAAATTACAGGTTTAATGGTTGTTAATTATATGTGAACACTTTATTATGTATATTGCATTTCCATATCTTGCATGGGATGGGAAAACAATGTATGGAGAGCAGTGTAGCCTGGTGGCATTGCCACAAAATGTCCATTATTATGCTTACATATGATTTCGGTGGCATGGCCACAATAAAAATATATGATAGCGACTTTGACCGCAAATTTTGGTGTGAGCGGCGGGTGGGTTGACTTGATCCCCACAGGTGTGATTGGCTGGTCGGGGGTGTGATGGATGGATGGGTTGGGCTGCATACATGTCATTTTAAATACTACTATGTAAATGGGCTTAGGCCCAAGTTATTGCTATATGGATTCAGGCCCAGTGGATGACGGTAAAGGGATTATGCACTGAGTTCTAGTAACTCACCCCTTTTTCCTTAACCCTTGCAGGTAATGCTCAGTGATGTGGACTTGGGCCATGGATGACTCGGTGGAGGCCATACTTTAGAAATGCTGTTTTCAAACTTAGTAAATTCCTTTTTCGTTTATTTTCATTACTTTTAGTATATTGGGTTAAAGTTGTAATAAGGCCTCTGGGATTTTAAGTTTGGATTTTATGTTTGACTATTTATTTTCTATCATGGTTTGATTTAAACGGGGATTTTTCTGAAAATCATAAACAATGGTTTTTCATAAAATTTATCAACAAACGGATTTCATAACAAATATGTTCGAATAATTTAACTTGGACTTTCCTTTGAAATATCAATATTATATTCAAAAATTACGGATTTAAAAGATCACTAATTCAATTATCGATTCTTCAATTAACCTTTCATGAATTGTAGTATTACTATCAAATATTTCTGATCAAAATTTGTTTTCTTTAACTAAATTCTAATCTTTAGTAAGAAGCACAAGTTCTTTACTCGTTTTCTTCATGTGACATGTCAGATCCGGTCATACCGCATAGGCCGGGTTTGGGGTGTTACAAAAAACTTGAGTAAAATTTTAGTAGGTCGTTAAAAGTTTTAAAGAAAATTGAGTAATGTTCTCCAAATTTTCCTCCCACTCCTACCATCCCTTTCCTGTTCTTGCTCACGCTAGTTTTATTTTCTTTTCTTTCTTTCTTTTCTTTTCACATTTGATATTGTAAATTGTTGCTACCATTTTTCCTTGTGGCATTTCTTTGTGGTCGTTTTATCGGCTAGTAAGTTCTATGGATTCCATTTAGAAATTTTGTTTTGGCGTTTTCTCGAAGGGTGATAGATTTTGTGATGAACACTCTGTCGGTGAATTGAGCATTAGGAATTGTCACACCTTTGGGTAAGAATCCATATACTACATTTTAGGGGTTCATTGAGTAAGCTTTTCTTGTGGTTGAAAAACCCTAAAGTTTGTGTCTGAATACTCTAATCGAGTAAGGGATGAGTGATTAATTCAGAATTGGTATGGTTGGTAATTAGTTTATTTCAATACTGTTTTAGGATCTGGAATTGTGTCATTGGATCGCTATTTAGAAACAATTAGGTGTGTGACTCGAACTTGTAAAAATAGTGAACAACGCGAAGCCAAAAAACCCATTATCAACGCCACACGACTAGGTGTGTGAGTTTAACTCGTAAGAAAAGTGAATGACGCAAAGGCGGAAAACCCATTATTGACGCCACATTATCGTATGGGCCACATGACAGTGTGCTAGGTTGTGTGGGCCTGTAACAGCCCATTTTTGGGTCAGATCGGAACAGTAGTTTTGGGACCACAAATCCAAAGTTAAAATATTTATTTTATTATTTTAATAAGGTCTACAACATGATAGATTAATTAGTGAAAGTTTCGTAAAGAAATTTTTCCGTTTAAATGCTTAATTCGGCAAAAAGGACTAAATTGCGTAAAATGCAAAAGTGCTGTTCTATTAGCTAAAAGTGTTTATTAGCTATGGTTTTTAAAATGGGGGACCTCAAATGGTAATTAAACCATTTGAAATGTGAGTGGACATTTATGGACATTATTATACTTGTTTTAATGGTTTTATTATAAGGTTAATATAGTAAACTAATGATTAATAATAGATTAAATGAAACAAAACAAATGGTAGCCTATTTTCTCTTCTTCTAGCCGAATATTAAGGAAAGAAAACAGCCATGGAAGCTCTTCAAGTTTCGGCAATTGCATGGTTATTTAGTAAGTGATTTTTGACCTGGTTTTTAATAATTTCTACGTTTTTGAGATCGTTGCAACTTAATCTAGCTAGCCCATATCTCCGATTTCAAAACTGTTAATGTAACGCCCCAAAAGTTAGGGGTTGTAAATTTTTGCTTAATTGCATGTTGGGCTTGCTCAGCTGGTTAATTGAGGGTATTTGGGGGTTCTAAGGGGGCCTGGGTTCGAGTATGAGCCTGAGAAAAATTTTAGTTTTTGGCCCTTTAGTGGAGAGGGCCGTTGGCTATAAGGCTTAAGTAAATTTGTGTGTATTTTAGAAACACAATATGAGCTGGTAGCTCAGTGGCAGTGGCGTCATTGGGAAGGCTTGGAGAGTGGGGTTCGAATCCAACAAGTTGCAAATAGAGGTTTTTATTTTGTGACTTGAGAGGGGAGGAAGCAGAGTTCGGATCAAACTCTTCAAGGGGGAGTGGAGACTTGGTCAAATAATTCAAACGGAAGGTGGGGAGCTATTCTAGGAGGATTTGGTGGAGAGAATCAAGGGATGGATGGGGGTGGAAGTGTTGGCTGAATGTGGGGAAGTGGTGATAGGCAATTTTGGCCAAGGTTGGTCATTAGGGTGTGCATATTCAGTTTGGAGAGGGGAGAGTGTGCCGAATTTCTTTTGGTTTTCTTTTGGGAGTTTTTGCATTTTGGGTATTCTTCTCTAGCATGTCGGGTCTTTCTCTTCTCAATTCACCTTGCTCTTATTCTTCTTCCTCCTTCATTTCTTCTGCGAAGTGCCAAATTGGTAAGCCTTTTCTCTCATTTCTTTCCTTCCTTCTTCTCATTTCTCTTCTTCCTAACTTTTCGTTTCTTTTCTTTACCTCTAAGCCATAGCTACACTTCTCCCTTTCCAATTTCTCCTTAAGCTGAATACATTTTTTCTTTCTCCTTTTGCTGGCCGAACCTTGTCTAGGCCGAAGCTACATACCCTTTTTCCATCCCGAATTCCTTTTGTTCTCTGTTGTGAGGGCCGAAACCTCTTGTTGCTCCTCTCTTTACCTTGCAAAGCCAGCCGAAGTGTAGGCCAAATCTATCTTCTTCCCTTGCTCTTAGTCTTTCCGAATCCTTCAATTTTGTGGTATGTGGCTATGTTAGCCGAATCTTGGCCGGTTTCTTTTCTATGCTCGGTTCTACATCTCTCAAGCCGAAAGGCTATTTTGTTTTCAATTGTGGCCGTGGGTATTGTGTAGCTAACATCTCCTCTTCGTTTAAACATTGCTAGGGACTCGATTTGCTTAACCAAGGAGCCGATTGAACACTCTTCCCTTGCAGTAGATCTCTTGTTTGGTGGTAAGTAGTTCTAGTTGATTAATCGATTTCAATCTTTGGAGATGTCTTATCAAGGGTTAAGACTAATGGATTAGAATTGTTGATTTCATAGGTGCTTAATCTTGGGAGCTTCAACCTACGCTCGTAACAAGGTGTGTAATCTCACACCACTTCTTATTCTGATATGCGATGTTCTGTGAATCGGCTAAAAGCCGAAATACCAAAAAGCCAGAGTATCGGCAATTGAGAGCTCTCGAGTGTGCGAGCACTCGTAGAGTTAAATCGAGTCAATAGTGTTGGTGATAGACTGTTAGGAGTGGCTCGAACTCTCTCGCGGAACTAAGGCTGTAATGGGCCTTGTTGAGCCGAAGTGGGCTAAGTGGGCCCAATGGGTTAATGGGCCCACAGGGGCGAAATCTGTGGTAAGTGCCAGACGATTGTTGCGGCTGCGAAGTCCGCAGATCCAAGACCGAAAATGTGTTGCTTGGTCCACACAAGCGTGTGGGCCCGTTTGGGCCGAAAATGGATTTTAGGCCCAATTGCTCGTTTTGACCAGAAATGGAACCTGTGTCGCTCGAGGTGACAGTTGGCCTCCGAAAAGGCCGTAGATGAGTAAATTACCGAATTACCCTTGGTGGGTAAATTACTGAAATACCCTCGACGAGTAAAATTACCGAAATACCCTCGGCGGGTAAAATTACCAAAATACCCACGGTGGGTGAAATTACTGAGATACCCTTAAAGGGTGGAATTACGGAAATGCCCTCATTGGGTGAAATTACTGGAATACCCTCGAGGGGTAAATTACCATTTTACCCCCAACCGATCAAATGACGATTATATCCCTAGTGGTAGATCTAGTGATGTATGTGTAATCTGTTTAATTAATTATGATGGTGATATGCTGCATACATTGATTTAATATGACACGACATGTTGCATTGGGTTGGGTTATGTATTTGGAGGAAGTACTGTACTGGTGGCTATGCCACGCTATACTGATTTAGTGGCTCTGCCACGATATAGTGATTTTAGTGGCTCAGCCACGTATATTGTTACTGGCAGCTTTGCTGCATTGATATTAGCAGCTCGACTGCATTATTGGTGTGTAGGCGCGGTGGGGGTCGACTTGGTCCCCACATGGTGTGTAGGGTTGGTACGGGTGGTGTGATGGTTGGACCGGTTGGGCCGCATTCGTGCGTTGCATTGACATGATTTTTGGGGCTTAGGCCCGATCGATCTTGTATGGGCTTGGGCCTGATCGTGGATCGTATGTAATAGGGGATTACACACCGAGTTCTCGTAACTCACCCTTTTCCGTTAACAGTGCAGCAGTAATCCCACCTTAGAGGATTTGGAGTCATGAGGACTCGGAGGTGGCCACACGTCTGTATGTTCTTGGGGTTAATTTAGCTACTCTATTTTACTTTACTTTACTTTAATTTTTGGGTTAATAAT
Source organism: Gossypium sturtianum (assembly GCA_025698515.1). Taxonomy (NCBI): domain Eukaryota; kingdom Viridiplantae; phylum Streptophyta; class Magnoliopsida; order Malvales; family Malvaceae; genus Gossypium; species Gossypium sturtianum. Next base: position 36,499,632 of record CM046952.1, read on the forward strand.
TTTTGTAATAAGGCCATTGGAATTGTTTTTAACCTTTATTTCGTATTTCTTTACAAACTACTAATTTATTAAACACGGGTTTTTAAAACAATGACTACTTTTTTTTTAAATAACACGTTTCCACAACTGTTTAAACCAAACTTCCGTAATAGACAAGGTTTTAAAAACAAAGTAATAGATGCATAATAATATTTCTAAAAAGGAATGCTTTCGAGTAAAACATGTTTTGTTAATAAACAACGAAAATCGAGATTTTAAAACGGTAGAAAGTTTTGATCCGTAGATGAGTTTTCCAACGAACACAAAGTTTTTGAACAACACCTGATGTGGCACGCTAGATCCGGTCATAATGTTTAGGCCGGGTGTGGGGTGTTACATTTAGTGGTATCAGAGCCAGGTTGCAAAACTCGGCTGTGGAATGGGTTTTAAAAAATTTTCCTTAACTGTTAAAATTTTGGTTGGGAAGTGATAGTGTTACTAAAAGTGTGGCACACCGAGTCTCCGGCACCAAATCCGTGAGTTTCTGAACTCTATACTTCATGATAGGCTGATATGACTGTACTAGGGATAGTAGTAGTATACTGAAACTCCTTAGTTGTAGAAACCGAGACTATAGGAGACTGAAACTGTAGTAGATACGATTTGCGAGAACAACCCTAATTACTACTTTTTACAAGATATCTGTTAATAATTACATGAACTATAAGCTGATTCATAAAACTTTTTAATCAGAAAATATGCTACATCGATATGAGCACAAGAGGTCGCGAAGGGGTATACGTGGCCGCGGTAGAGGCCGTGGTGCTAGGGCTGGGTCCTCAGCATCAGGGCATATGCCTGAAAGGGAAGCACCGGCATCACCAGTGACTGAGACGGGGTCTCATGACCGAGTCGGTGGGGATGATGCTCTGTCCCAAGTGATGCTACGGGTTCTAGAAAGGGTTGCTGGAGCAAGTACTGGGTCAGTGGGTCAGGGGTCAATCTCTGATGACTCTGGTCGAATGAGGCAGAAATCTTCAGGAGCATCTCTAGTGTAGCCCCGAACGTATTAGAATATTGGTTGGAGGCAGTAGAGCAAATCATGGATGACCTTGACTGCACGGTGGAGCAAAAGCTGAAAAGAGCAGTGTCTTTACTACGAGATGAGGCACATCAATGGTGGCTTACCGTGAGGGAGGGCACGCAGGCCAACCGTGAGACATGGGACTTCTTTAAAATGGCCTTCCAAGGAAAATATGTCAGGGCAAGTTATGTGGATGCCCGGAGAAAGAAATTTATGAATCTGGTTCAGGGGAATAAGTCTATAGCGGAGTATGAGACAGAGTTTCTGCGGTTAAGCTGGTATGCTCGGGGCATAGTCGCAACTAAATATGAGCGCTGCGTGCGGTTTGAGGATGGTCTCTGGGATGAGTTGCGGGTACTGATAGCCCCGCAGAGGGAAAGAGACTTTGTTGCCCTGGTTGAGAAGGCTAAGATTGTCGAGGATGTGAAACGCTCAGAGCGTCGGAACCGTGAACAGGATAGGGGCAGAGGTAAGAGGGGTTTTGGGCCCTCAAGTTCTTCTGGTGGGCCTAATAAGAGGCCTAGATTTGATGGGCCGGTCCGAACTAGAGTTACTATAGTTGCTGGCAGACCGCAGCCTTGCGCTGTGTGCGGGTTTTCCCATTAGGGCGAATGTTGGAAGAGAACTGGGGCGTGCTTCAGATGTGGATCTAGGGATCACAGGGTTAAAGACTGTACACAGAGGCCAGGTCAGATGCAAGAGGCAGGTCAGGGATATGTGCAGCCAGGGAGAGGTAGTCAGCAGCCACCGAGAGGCTATGGTCTAGCCAAAGAGGGAAATAGGTTTGGACGAGGTCGTGAAGCACCGGGCAGAGGTGCTGGTAACACAGAGGTGGGACAGCCAACGTTAGTATATGCTGCTCGGCACCGAGAGGGTAGCGACACTCTTGATGTCATAACTGGTACGTTTCTCATTCATAATACACCATATACAGCTTTAATTGATATTGGGTCTACGCACTCGTATGTCGCATGTACCGTGTCGGGGTTGTTGGGCATACCGTTCGAACTTACTTATAGAGAAATGTCAGTGATTAGTCTACTGAGACAGTCGGTTAGAGTGAATAAACTATTTAGAGATGTGCCCCTAGAGGTCCAAGGGGTTATCTTTCTGGCAGATTTGATGGAACTGGCGTTTGGTGAATTCGATCTCATTTTAGGCATGGATTGGTTGGTGAAACACCGTGCGAATTTGGATTGCGCTGCTAAGCGTACGGTATTAAAGTCTTCAGAGGTCGAGGAGGTAGTCGTGATAGGGGAGTGAATGGATTATTTATCCAACGTAATCTCAGCATTAAGGGCCGAGAAATTGGTTCGCAAAGGTTACGAGGCGTTCCTAGCGTATGTCAGCGTATCTGATGTTAAGGGTTCGTCTGTAGAGAATGTCAAAACTGTAAAGGAGTTTTCGGAGGTATTCCCCGAAGAGCTTCCGAGCTTGCCACCAAATCGTGAGGTCGAGTTCGGTATTGAGCTCCTATCGGGAACAGCTCCGGTGTCTATCGCCCCTTATAGGATGGCACCAAAGGAGCTGTAGAATTAAAGGCCCAAATCTAAGAGCTTTTGGATCGAAGATTCATTCGACCGAGTGTGTCTCCTTGGGGAGCACCAGTATTGTTCGTGAAGAAGAAGGATGGGTCAATGCACATGTGTATTGATTATCGTCAATTGAATAAACTGACGATTAAGAACAAGTACCCTTTGCCAAGAATAGACGATCTGTTTGATCAGCTGCGAGGAGCTTCGGTTTTCTCCAAGATAGATCTTAGATCGGGGTACCATCAACTAAGGTTTAAGGAAGCAGATGTGTACAAGACTACATTCCAAACTCGTTATGGACACTACGAGTTTTTAGTCATGCCGTTTGGGCTAGCGAATGCACCAGCTACTTTCATGGATATGATGAACTGGGTCTTCCAACCCTACTTAGACCGGTTCGTGGTAGTGTTTATAGATGATATTTTGGTGTATTCTCAAACCGAAGAGGAGCATGATTCGCATCTCCGAGTTGTCCTGCAAATATTGAGGGAGAGGCAGCTTTATGCCAAATTCAGCAAGTGCGAGTTTTGGTTGCGAGAGGTGACGTTTTTGGGTCATGTCGTGTCTGTCGAGGGGATTAGGGTTGATCCTCAGAAAGTTAAAGCTGTATTAGATTGGAAGCCACTAAAGTTGGTATCTGAGATTCGAAGTTTTCTGGGTCTGGCCGAGTATTACAGACAGTTCATTGAGGGGTTTTTACTGATTGCTGCACCCCTAACTAAGTTACTGCATAAAGGAGTACCGTTTGTTTGGACTGATAAACAACTGGAGAGTTTTGAGATACTAAAGAAGATTCGATCAAGCCCTCAGTATTAATTGACCAGGAGGTCGGAAAGGAATTCGTTGTCTACTGTAACGTGTCGCACACGGGTTTGGGTTGTGTGCTGATGCAAGAGGGTAAGGTGGTTGCTTATGCGTACCGTCAGCTTAGGCCGCATGAGGTGAATTATCCTACCCATGACTTGGAATTAGCTGCGGTGGTATTCGCACTAAAGATTTAGAGACACTACTTGTACGGGGAAAAGTCGATCGTTTATACCGACCATAAAAGTCTCAAGTACCTCCTTACCCAGAAGGAGTTGAACCTTAGGCAACGAAGATGGATAGAGTTGCTTAAGGATTATGATTGCTCGATTGAGTATCATCCGGGAAAAGCTAACGTGGTAGCGGATGCACTGAGTCGTAAGGTTGTATCTGATCTAAGAGCAATGTTTGCTCGTCTCAGCCTATTTGAGGATGGTAGTCTGTTAGCATAGCTTCAGGTGAAACCGACTTGGATTGGTCAAATTAAAGAGAAACAGTTATTGGATGAGTCGTTGGTCCCTCATTTTCAACCGGGTGAAGAAGGGAGAGATCATGGATTTTGGGCTGAATAATCGAGGGGTGTTATGCTTCCGTGGGAGAGTCTCAGGTACCGGGGATTCTTGAGTTAAGTCAGTCTATTCTGCGGGAGGCGCATAGTAGCCCATACGCTATGCATCCTGGTGGAAATAAGTTATACCGAGATTTGTGCGAACTGTACTGGTGGCCAGGACTTAAGCGTGAGGTCACCGATTTTGTAAGTAAGTGTTTGACATGCCGCGACAAGTGAAGGTGAGCATCACCGCCTTCGGATTGCTGCAACCCGTTAAAATTCCACTCTGGAAGTGGGAGAGGGTAACCATGGATTTTGTTAGTGGGCTACCCCTGACGCCTACTAAGAAAGATTCGATATGGGTTATTGTAGATCGACTGACTAAGTCCTCCCACTTCATACCAGTTTGCACTGATTACTCGTTGCAGAAGTTGGCCAAGTTGTACGTGGCAGAAATTGTGAGATTACATGGGGTACCAGTGTCTATCATTTTGGACAGGGACCCTAGATTCACATCTCAATTTTGGAGAGTGTTACATGAAGCTTTGGGTACAAGGCTAGATTTCAGCACGGCATATCATCCTCAGACTGATGGTTAGTTGGAGAGGGTAATTCAAATTTTGGAAGACATGCTAAGAAGCTGTGTGATTAATTTCAAAGGAAGTTGGGAAGACTATTTACCGTTGGCGAAATTCACTTACAACAACAGCTACCAATCTAGTATACAGATGGCACCATATGAGGCGCTATATGGTCGCAGGTGTCGTACCCCTACTTGTTGGACAGAATTGGGTGAACGGTGAATGTTGGGACCGAAATTAGTAGCTGAAACCGTAGAGAAGGTAAGATTGATCCGAGATCGGTTAAAAGAAGCATCGGATAGGCAAAAGTCGTATGCTGATTTGAAGCGCAAAGAGATTGAGTTCGCAGTGGGAGATTTTGTTTTCTTAAAGGTCTCACCGTGGAAGAAGATTTTGAGATTTGGGCGGAAGGGCAAGCTAAGCCTTAGATTTATCGGACCTTACCGAATAGTAAAGCGTGTAGGATCGGTCGCCTATCAGCTAGAACTGCCTCCTGAGTTAAGTCGTATACATAATGTATTCCACGTTTCTATACTGAGGCGGTACCGTTCTGATCCTTCTCATATAGTGCCGGTGGAGGAGGTCGAGGTTAGACCTGATCTGACTTTTGAGGAAGAACCAGTGCAGATACTGGATCGTGATGTTAAAGTACTGAGGAGAATATCTGTTCCATTAGTCAAGGTGCTATGGCGTAATCACGATTCAAAAGAAGCCACGTGGAAGCCTGAGGAGGGGATGCAACAGCAATACCCTTATCTCTTTTAATCAGGTAAATTTCGAGGCCGAAATTTCTTTAAGGCGGGTAGAGTTGTAACGCCCCAAAAGTTAGGGGTTGCAAATTTTTGCTTAATTGCATGTTGGGCTTGCTTAGCTGGTTCATTGAGGGTATTTGGGGGTTCTAAGGGGGCCTAGGTTTGAGTCTGAGCATGGGAAAAATTTTAGTTTTTGGCCCTTTAGTGGAGAGGGCTGTTGGCTGTAAGGCTTAAGTAAATTTGTGTGTGTTTTAGAAACACAAGATGAGCTGGTAGCTCAGTGGCAGTGGCGTCATTGGGAAGGCTTGGAGAGTGGGGTTCGGATCCCACAAGTTGCAAATAGAGGTTTTTATTTTGTGACTTGAGAGGGGAGGAAGCAGAGTTCGGATCAAACTTTTCAAGGGGGAGTGGAAACTTGGTCAAATAATTCAAATGGAAGGTGGGGAGCTATTCTAGGAGGATTCGGTGGAGAGAATCAAGGGATGGATGGGGGTGGAAGTGTTGGCCGAATGTGGGGAAGTGGTGATAGGCAATTTCGGCCAAGGTTGGTCATTAGGGTGTGCATATTCGGTTTGGAGAGGGGAGAGTGTGCCGAATTTCTTTTGGTTTTCTTTTGGGAGTTTTTGCATTTTGGGTATTCTTCTCTAGCATTTCGGGTCTTTCTCTTCTCAATTCACCTTGCTCTTATTCTTCTTCCTCCTTCATTTCTTCTGCGAAGTGCCGAATTGGTAAGCCTTTTCTCTCATTTCTTTCCTTCCTTCTTCTTATTTCTCTTCTTCCTAACTATTCATTTCTTTTCTTTACCTCTAAGACGTAGCTACACTACTCCCTTTCTGATTTCTCCTTAAGCCGAATACGTTTTTTCTTAAAGTGTTGGTTCTCCTTTTGCTGGCCGAACCTTGTCTAGGCCAAAGCTACATACCCTTTTCCCATCCTGAATTCCTTTTGTTCTCTGTTTTGAGGGCCGAAACCTCTTGTTGCTCCTCTCTTCACCTTGCAAAGCCAGCCGAAGTGTAGGCCGAATCTATCTTCTTCCCTTGCTCTTTGTCTTTCTGAATCCTTCAATTTTGTGGTAAGTGGTTATGTTAGCCGAATCTTGGCCGGTTTCTTTTCTATGCTCGGTTCTACATCTCTCAAGCCGAAAGGCTGTTCTGTTTTCAATTGTGGCCGTGGGTATTGTGTAGCTAACATCTCCTCTTCGTTTAAACGTTGCTAAGGACTCGATTTGCTTAACCAAGGAGCCGATTGAACACTCTTCCCTTGCAGTAGATCTCTTGTTTGGTGGTAAGTAGCGCTAGTTGATTAATCGATTTCAATATTTGGAGATGTCTTATCAAGGGTTAAGACTAATGGATTAGAATTGTTGATTTCATAGGTGCTTAATCTTGGGAGCTTCAACCTACGCTCGTAACAAGGTGTGTAATCTCACACCACTTCTTATTCTGATATGGGATGTTCTGTGAATCGGCTAAAAGCCGAAATACCGAAAAGCTAGAGTATCGACAACTGAGAGCTATTGAGTGTGCGAGCGCTCGTAGAGTTAAACCGAGTCAATAGTGTTGGCGATAGACTGTTGGGAGTGACTCGAACTCTCTCGCAGAACTAAGGCTGTAATGGGCCTTGTTGAGCCGAAATGGGCTAAGTGGGCCCAATGGGTTAATAAGCCCACAGGGGCGAAATCCGTGGTAAGTGCTGGATAATTGTTGCGGCTGCGAAGTCCGCAGATTCGAGACCCAAAATGGGTTGCTTGGTCCACACGAGCGTGTGGGCCCGTTTGGGCCGAAAATGGATTTTATGCCCAATTGCCCGTTTTGACAAGAAATGGAACCTGTGTCGCTTGAGGTGACAGTTGGCCTCCGGAAAGGCCGTAGATGAGTAAATTACTGAAATACCCTCGACGGGTAAAATTACCGAAATACCCTCGGCGGGTAAAATTATCGAAATACCCACGGTGGGTGAAATTACTGAGATACCCTTAAAGGGTGGAATTACTGAAATGCCCTCGTTGGGTGAAATTATTGGAATACCCTCGAGGGGTAAATTACCGTTTTACCCCCAACCAATCAAATGACGATTATATCCCTAGTGGTAGATCTAGTGATGTATGTGTAATATGTTTAATTAATTATGATGGTGATATGCTACATACATTGATTTAATATGACACGACATGTTGCATTGGGTTGGGTTATGTATTTGGAGGAAGTATTGTACTGGTGGCTATGCCACGCTATACTGATTCAGTGGCTTTGCCACGATATATTAATTTTAGTGGCTCAGCCACGTATACTGTTACTGGCAGCTTTGCTACGTTGATATTAGCAGCTCGACTACGTTATTGGTGTGTAGGGCAGGGTGGGTCGACTTGGTCCCCACATGGTGTGTAGGGTTGGTACGGGTGGTGTGATGGTTGGACTGGGTTGGGCTGCATTCTGGTTGCATTGACATGATTTTTGGGGCTTAGGCCCGGACTGATACTATATGGGCTTGGGCCCAGACTTTGACTGTAATAGGGGATTACACACTGAGTTCTTGTAACTCACCCTTTTTCCGTTAACCGTGCAGGTAATCCCCAGCCTTAGAGGATTTGGAGCTGCGAGGGACTCAGAGGTGGCCACACGTCCTGTATGTTCTTGGGGTTAATTTAGCTACTCTATTTTAGTTTACTTAACTTTTAATTTATGGGTTAATAATTTTTGTAATAAGGCCATTGGAATTGTTTTTAACCTTTATTTCGTATTTCTTTACAAACTACTAATTTATTAAACACGGGTTTTTAAAACAATGACTACTATTTTTTTTAAATAACACGTTTTCGCAACTATTTAAACCAAACTTCCGTAACAGACAAGGTTTTAAAAACAAAGTAATAGATGCATAATAATATTTTTGAAAAGGAATACTTTCGAGTAAAACTTGTTTTGTTAATAAACAACGAAAATCGAGATTTTGAAACGGTAGAAAGTTTTGATCCGTAGATGAGTTTTCCAACGAACACAAAGTTTTCGAACAACACCTGATGTGGCACACTAGATCCAGTCATAAAGTTTAGGCCGGGTGTGGGGTGTTACAGTTAAAGTTTTTGAATGTTTCCATTGTTGAATGCATGAGTATTTTGTTAGTTGATGATGGAAAATAAATCATTGTTGTTAGATGTACAAGTTTTGTAAAGTGAATTTTGGTAAAAATGTCAAAAAGGGATTAAATTGAGAAAATGTAAAATTATGTGGATAAAAGTGTGAATAAATTGAAAATATGGGCTGCTAGTAACATATAGAAAATTTGGCTAAACATGGGCTGGTGATTAATTGCATGAATTTGCAATTTTGTGTAATAGGGACCAAATTATAAAAAATGTGAAACATTAGGGGCAAATATGTAATTTTGCCAAAATGTGTAAATTGTGCTAAATTGAAAGAAATGAGGATTTAATAAGTAAATTTTGATATTATATAGATTGAGATAAACGAGAATTGGATCTAGAACGGGGGAAAACAAAGTATTGGATTAGTCGACCTAATTCGTCGTTACAACGAACGAGGTAAGTTCGTATAATTAGAATCGAACTTTTAAATACTTGTATTTATTTGAAATGTATGTATATAATTGAGGAATTGATATACTTGGAATACGAATGCCTAATTGATATAGATTGATGGTTACCGAGCCCCGTTTGAACCGTATGAATTCGTAAGATATGAGTGACATGTCACTAGGGTTACCGTTTTGGTCGAGCTCCTGCATTTGTTGCGGACTCACCACAACTCGTATGAGCTTACCGATATATCAGCTCGTGAGAGCTTACTGTTTTCAGCTCATAAGAGCTTACTGTTTTCAGCTCGTCAGAGCTTACTATTTCAGCTCAATAGAGCTTACTGCCCATCAGCTCAGGAGGAGCTTACTGATCATAGCTCGAAAGAGTAGAAATGATAATGAATTGACGGATTACTGATGTATATCACTCGAGTATCCTTTGAAGTTCTAATGGGTTCAACTGGCATAAATTCTGTTATTGGTTATGTCAAAAAGCTATGTGTTATACGAATGAATTCATCATTATATGGATGAAGTATCGCTTAGACGAATGAGTTATCATTATCGAATGAATTCATCATTACATGGATGAAGTATTGTTTAAACGAATGAGTTACTGTTATCGAATGAATTACTGTTTATATGATTGAAAGTGAAATGTTACAAATGATGTACATGATATATGATTTTGATATAATACATTGATGTATGAAATTGAGATAAAGGTTGATTATATGTACTTATGAGACTAACATATTGATGAATGTTTGTGTATAGGCATTTGGCAAGTGAATTTGATATACTTTGTTTATTTGTTTGATTATGTATAAATGGTAAGTTAAATTCTGAATTATACGGGCTTACTAAGCTATAAAGCTTACTCTGTTTCTTTTCCATGTTTTATAGAGGTTCAGTAGCTCGCTTGATTCGAATAAAGTTGGAGATACGCATCACACTATCCAGTTGTCGATTGGTACCTTTAACTTTGTGGACATATGTAAATATGGCATGTATAGGCTAGTTTTAAAGATGATAATTATGGTTACTTGATATAGTAATTTTGGTACATTTTGTAGTATAAGTTAAAGCCATGTGATTTGGCTTAAATTGGTATAATGTTTTGATTGTGTATAAGTATTTAAATTTGGTTGATGATTTTAGCTGCCTATTGTATGATGAAATGGTACCATTTGGCCTTGTGTAGGTACATTGAATTTGGGGTGACAAATTGGCCTTGCGAATAGCCTATTTTTGTCCACACGGGTAGAGACACGGCCGTGTGTCTCAGCCGTTGTGACACACGGTCACGTTACACGATCGTGTGTCCCCTGGTGTTGAAATTGAATTGAAGTCAGTAAGCTCCACACGGTCTCACACACGGGCATGTGACTGGCCATGTGGTACAAGTCAGTAGACCCCCTAAAAGGCACACGGCCTGGCACACGGGCGTGTGTGGCCACTTCGAAAGGCATACGGGCTAGACACACGGGCGCGTGGTCGGCCGTGTGGCCCAAGTCAGTATGTATGCCCTGTTTCCACACGGCCTGAGACACGGGCGTGTCTGGAACCATGTGAGGCACACGGTCTGTTTACACGGGCGTGTGACCCCTGTATGTTTGAAATTTTTCTAAGTTTCCAAAATTTTCATATGTTATCGGTTTAGTCCCGAACCACTTCTAAAGCATGTTTAAGGCCACATAGGCCCTTATAAGGGACAATGTGTTTGTGATTGAATGATATTTTAGTATGAATGCATAAATGTATGAGTTATGTTAAATGATGTGTATTGATTGGTAATACCTCGCAACCCTATTCCGGTGATGGATACGGGTTAGGGGTGTTACATTTATTGGTATCAGAGCTACGGTTTAGTCGATTCTAGGACTAATGTAGCATACGTGAGTCTAGATATATATGCCATATAGAATCTGTGATAGTGTGATATCTCCCGACTCTGATGAAAATTGTTTTAATTAGACAGATATGATTTCCAATCGAGCTAATTCCGATAGTGCAGAAAGTGGTACCCAAATATTTGAGCGAAAATGTGTTTATGATGAGTTGAAATTCATAAAGGTATGAATAAAAGTTCATAATATTATGTTATTGATGAATGTTATGTTATGTGCATGTATATGTGAGTGTTAAATTTGAGGCTTTACGACCCTCACCCCCTTATCAGTATAGTGTTACAATGAAATCCGTAAGATTTAGATCGAATAAGCTCACAAGTGTGGAATTACAGAGTTCTGTGATTGAAGGATTAATCTTGTGGTCGATATAAGAGAGAATGAGTCAACAAAGAAAGACAAAGAGTAGAAGAGATATCGAATCGTTTTGAAGGCTATTTGGATTATCCAAAGTCACTATTAAAGAAGAAATTGACTTCGATGAAACAAAATATTCAGGTATGATATCTAAAGAATGTATTAATTGGAAGTTCTACTTAATTGATTTCTGTTAGTGATGGGATAAAGAAGAATAAATAATGACAGAATTAGACAGTGGAATAATGTTTGAATTGTAAAGATATCTGAGTACAGCAATATAGTCGAATAGCTTATAATGATCTCTTTTGGGTATTCTATGTGATCAATTATTCTCAGAGGTATATGTGGCTTATTATTTTCAAAGGAAACTCTTATCATATGAGAACACTGGTTAAACATACTGATAGACGAAAGCATTATTGGTCTGTTTGGGTTATGATTGGCATTGCTCTATCTTTCCCTGGTATTCTATTCCATTGTGTTGATAGAAAAGTCGACGGTAAATTCCGTATGATGCTAGTATTCTATTTCCGCTGGTTATTATTTTGTTGAATATACATGAAGATTATATTGCTTCTGTCATAGTTGATTTCAGTGCTTATGAGTGATGTTTTCTTCTGGAATTTCTCTGGGATATCATTGAGATCTTTATCATTCTATATGGGTTGTAATTTTCAAAAATTCTGTATAGTTTCATACCTTGAGATTTCGCTACCTCAGTTTTATTATGATTCTATGTGATTATCTGCAAGAGATATTCTTTTGACGGAGATGAATATATATCTGTTATGATTATAATTTCTGGTTTGATCATGGGAGTACAGTGGAATTGTCATCAGATTTACATAGATTATGTTTCTGCATATATTTCTGTTGAAACCATATTTGATTTTCTTCTGTGTTCAAAATGCATTATTAACAGCTGGGATATTATTTATTTAGACGGGTGAAATGTCAGTATTATTATGGCATTATGATTTTATCTGACGGAGGTGGCTTCAGTATAGTACAACGTTTCGATGATTAAGAGTTGAGATAGCTTTATTATATAATCCTTCTAGTTTTCTTGAAAGGGGATTGACATCGGCAAAAGCATAGACGATATAAGATCAAGTTCAAATCTATATAATAGTTATCACTTTCAGGTAAATCTTGATATATATCAATGAGTAAAGACGGAATGTTATGTCTGTAACAGCCCGATTTTGAGACTAGTCAGAATAGTGGTTTTGGGGCCACAAATCCGAAGAGGAAAATCTTATTTTTATTATATTTTTATGTTTTACAATTTCACGGAAATCTTTCGTGAAAATTTCGTTCGAAAATTTCGACGTTTGGGCACTCAATTTAGTCAAAAGGACTAAATTGTAAATAGTGCAAAAGTTGAGATCCACATGTTAAAAGTGTCTAATTTCTATGAAATTTTAAATTGGAGGTCCTTAAATGGTAATTAGACCATTGGTTAAATTGTTGGACAAAAATGGACATGAGATAAGTGAAATAGGATATTTTTAAGTTAGGGGCATTTTGGTAATTTCGTAATTAAATGGTCTAAAAGACAAAATAAAAGCCAAAAACCCTTTTCCATCTTCTTTCTTGGCCGAATTCAGCATGGAGGAAGCCATGGCTAGGGTTTTCAAGCTTTCAAGCTCAATAGTAGGTGCATCCAAGCCCCGTTTTTAATGTTCTTTACATTTTTGAGATCCTCGTAACTCGGTTTAGCTATTTCTACCATTATTTTGAGCTAGGGTTTGTGTTTAAAAACTTACCCATGAATGACATGCATTTTCTTTGATTTCTAATGGTAGAATATGAATGCTCGGTGTGTAGTAAACGACTTTTACTAAGTGATTTTCGATAAAATCGCATAAAAGGACTAGTTTGTAAAAGTTGAAAAATGTATGAAAATGTGTGAATGAATGCAAATTATGGACTACTATAGTTATGAAAATGGTTCGGCTAGGCCTAAAATACAAGGAAATTGAATAAAAATCATTTTACGAGTCTAGGGGTAAAAGTGTAAATATGACAAAGTTTAGGGGCAAAAATGTAATTTTGCCATATATGATTTTTGGACTGAATTGAATAGCATAATAACTTAATAAGTCAAATGTGATATTTTAGATAAAGAAAACGAGTTTCGGACTTAAAACGGGGGAAAACGAATATTGGACGACTCGGCCCCTTTCGCCATTTTAAGTCGAGGTAAGTTTGTGTGTAATAATTCAGCATCATGTTATTATGCTTTTAAATGTTTGACATTTTTTGAAATGTATATTATTTCTATGAAATTGACTAATGATGCCTCGATGAGAGTATGATGAAAATATGTTAAGATGAAGTCCCAGTTGAACATTCGGAATAGTAAGGATACTAATGTCACAACATGAGATAAGGAAGGTCCCGTATAAGACCATGTCTGGGACATGGCATCAGCACCAAATAAAAGAGGTCCCATATAAGACCATGTCTGGGACATGGCCTCGGCACCAAAGAAATATCTCGTGTAAGACCATGTCTGGGACATGGCATCGACATCTATATACGATCTCGTATAAGACCATATTTGGGATATGGCATCGACATCGAGATATGAGATCCCGTGTAAGACCATATCTAGGATATGGCATCGGCATCAAGATGTGATCCCATGTAAGACCATATCTGGGATATGGCGTTGGCATCGTGATACATGTATGATGAGATTGAGTATCCTTCGATATTCCGAGTAGTTCAACGGTAAAGAGCTAAGTTTATGTTCAAGAAGGAAAAAGTGCTAAAGTTATGTGATGAAGTGATACAGGTACAAATGAAAAACTTATGAGAAATGAGTCTGATATGTGATATGTGACCATTAAGTGCAAGTATATGTATGTATACACTCATGAGCAATGTGCACGGGATGTGATCTAATTTTGTTAAGAAGGTAAACGAGTAAGTTATACCTATGAGAATGACCTTGTGATTATAAGACCATGCTTATGATGTATGAATAAGTGGGAAATGTGATTGATGATCATGTGTGAGGCTTTTAAGCCAAATTAAATTGAGAAATGAAATGTTCAAGTCTTTGTGGTGGATGTATAGGTTAAATTGGCCAATTAATGGAATATAAATATTTGATGATGACTAGCTATTGGCATGGCTAACTATGGCATGCCTTAGTGTTATATGTGTGTAAATGAGAATTAATACAAAGAAAACATGATACAGTAAAATTAGCAACAAAATAGTTTGGACAGCAGCAGTTTGGACAACAAAATGGTGGAAATTTAATTAGAAGTTTAATAAGATATGAAATCAAATCTGACTGAGTCTATTTTTGCATAAATGAAACGGTGCAAGCAAAAGAATTTCATATTATGAGATATTTGAATTTTTATAAGACAGGTTCAGAGTGATTTCGTAATCCCCTGTTCTGAATTGGGAAATTCATTAAAAAATTTACAAAAATAATAAAGGGATAAAATTTATATGCTTGAATTTCTTAATGAGTCTGTTTTCAAAAAAAACAAACAAAAACGTCATTCGAGTTCTGTACCACGAGAAAATATTTTTTTAGTAAAGAGGGGTCAGAACTGTCGGACAGCGAAACAGGGGAGAACTTAAAGAATAAACTGTACTGATTGGCTAAACCAAAAATTTTGGAAATTTTATGGTAAGAAGATATGTGAGTCTAGTTTCAAGGAAAATTAGCGGATCTTAATTTGGAGTTCCGTAGCTCCGGGTAAAAATAATTTAGTGACTGTAACGCGAGTAGACAGCTCAAGATGGACATAAATGAATTGTGAAATTTTATGCATTTATGAATGTATTACCTTGAGAACATATTGTGAGAATTAGTGAAAAAAATGTTAATAAGTTGCTTATTATTTGCATACAAACTTACTAAGCATTGTAGCTTACTCTCCTTCCTTTCTTATATCTTATGGGGTTTTATGCTAGCTCGAGTTGGAGTCGCCGGAGAACCTATCACACTATCGAGCTTACAATTTAGGCATCGATGATTTTATACTTAAGGTTATGGCATGTATAGGGAACTTGGTCATGTGTATATATTACTATGAGTTGTCCTAGAATAATGACCTATGATATTCGGAGTTCATTGTTGTATAAGGCCATTTGATGTGGCCAATAAATTAGTTATGCTATAAACTCATGATGATGCATTCCATGGTTGAGTAAATTGTATGCTATGACTTGTTACGTGTGTGTGGTGGATGTTTTGGAAGCTTTAATATGTCATGAAATGTGTCATTCAAGTTATACTCAAGTATGGGCATGGTAAGGTAGAAATTGGCTCGGAAAAAAATAGCCAACTTCTTGACCACACAGGCAGAGACACGGCCGTGTGTCTCAACCGTGTGGAGGACACGGCATAGCACACAGGCGTGTGACATGGCCATGTGACCCTAAATGGATGATGACATCTTAAACAGAGAGTTACACGGGTAGAGGACACGGGCATGTGTGACCACACGGCCTGCCCACACGGGCGTTTGACTCTCCAAAATATGAAAATTTTCTTAGTGTCTCAAAAGTTTTAAAAGTTCTCGGTTTAGTCTCTAACCACCTTCAATGTATGATTTGGGCCTCGTAGGTCCATATTAGGGACTTTAAGGCAAAGTTTGAAAAGTTTTTAAATTGAACAAAATTTTGTGACTCGAAAATGTATGTTTGCATGTGTTTAAGATAGGTAACGCCTCGTACCCTATCCTGGCGTCGGATACGGGTAAGGGGTGTTACATTCAGTGGTATCAGAGCTATGGTTTAGTCGATTCTCAGACTAACCTAGCGTATGTGAGTCTAGCTATACATGCCATATTACTACTCGTGATAGTGTGATATCTCCCGGCTCTAACGAAATTGTTTTGTTAAGACAGAGATGACTTCTAACCGAGCTATTTTCGATAATGCTAAAAAAAATGATATTGAGGTGATTGAAATGTGTTTGTGATGAGACGAAACTTAGAAAGGCATGAATAGAAGTTCATGATATGTATGTGATAATGTACGAAGTGAGATAACCATGAGTTGAGAAATGTGGAAACGTGGAATAAAATGAATGTTTATGTAGTGATAAGCCCATTCATGTTTGCTTGGCATGCATATGATGTTATGTGCCCAACCTATTTGATTAAGTGAATATGATAAGTACACTTATACAAATTGACGGAATGTGTGTTTATGTACACGTGTTTGAATAAGTGTAATCAGTATGTTAATGTGGTTGAATTTTATGTTTACTTGTTAAATTAGAGATAATATGTTGTTATGCTTTACGTCTTTGTTATTGAACCATGAATATTATAATAGTATGAAAATTGAATTGGAAAGATAAAATTGAGCAGAATGCAGGAAATGAGTGCGATCGATCAATGATGAATTGACGAAAAAGACCATGGTTGGACCATGGCAAAGTATGGGATGTAAGACCATATCTGGGCTATGGCATTTCAGTGAAAAGACCATAACTGGGTTATGGCATTGTGGACGTAAGACCATGGTTGGACTATGGCAGTACATGTGTGTACGTGTAAGACCATAGTTGGACTATGGCATCAAGTAAACGACGCACTCAAACCCGTAAGGCATTTTCTAATTTGACAAATGTTAGTAAGTAAATTCATTGTTTGAAATTGTGGATGGCAGAAAAAACTTGTAAAATGAATAAGTATATTAAATTGTCTGAAATAAATTATGTGATTATGATGATATTACGTTAATGATGAATGCTAAGTCATATGTGTGTATTTATGAGAGTCAAGTTAGAGGCTTTACGCTCACCCCATTACCAGTGATGCTTTATGACGAAATTTTACGAGAACCATGTTGAATAAGTTCATAAGTGTGAAACTAAAGAGTTCATTGATGAAATAATTAGTAATGTATACAGAGATGAGAATAGTTTGGAAAGTGAAAACAGCTTTAGAAGAAATATCAGAATGTTTTAAAGATTACATAGATTATGCAATGTCACAGATAAAAAAGAAGCTAGTCTCGGCTATTTGACTCAATTGAGTTATGTGTATTTAAAGTATCCTCAAGTATAGTAATGAACTTTGTGCATTCACGAGTATATAGAAGATAGTCCGAATAAGGAAATTATATTCTGGAAAGAATGATACAGAGATATGCCTATTGGATTGTTCTAATCGAATGATGTTATTATGAGTTAAAGCTGTACCGATTGATAAAGTCATCACATTTATGAAAATTTGAATGATCTATGCATGTTAGCAAAGTTCTAAACAGTTGAAAGTATTATTAACTGAAGCTCTAGTTCTGAGTTCAGTTCGAATTGAGTAAGGAAATTATGATTTTTCAATGATGTACTATTGAACAGATCGGAATATGTTTTAATACAAGAATGTAAAAAAGTAGTTTGCACATTCAGACGGTTAAAGTTACATGGAAAAGAACTGTTCGACTAATGATTTAGAGACGACCACTTTTATATTTGTGTTGTGAATTGGACGATTTCGTATGTTCGACGAAAAATGTTATATGCTTCCTAATCCTAATGGGTTAAAGTATCTAATGTCACTGAAAGATCTAAAATTAAGACAACATGAATGTTTTGAGAGGTTAAAAGACTGTGAGTAATTATTGACTTACCTTTTGGAAAGCAAGTATGGTTACAGATGCTTGAATGGAAAATCTTTGTTTATTTTTGTGAGTACTGGTTACTTGATTGATCTTATTTGATGATGGGCTAGTTCTAGCTAAGTTAAAAGCTTAAGCGATGCTTTCTTTGTGAATTGAGAAGCTCAGAAATGTGATAGAGAATGGTGAACTAAACGAGTACAGGGTGAAAAGACTTTCTATTCCGAATTTCAGGTTGGACCTGATTCCTATTATTATTATTGTACCGAGATGGAATTCGCATACTGGGTAATCTAGAGTTTGCACAGAAGTTTTGTACGAGACTCAGTAGTAGCTCGTCGGTTCATCCAAGAGTAATAAGTGGTGCATTCATATAAAGTAGATGTGCTAATGATTGCGTATGTTACATGATATCTTGGATCCGTATTCAGATGACGATATGTTAACAGATAAAAGTCGAAAATCAAGTGTATTCAGGACTAATATAGTCAGTTGTTGTGCGAGAGTGATAATGAGGTAGAGTTACCATAGATTTCATATTGGGATTGTCATTATCCCCGAAAAAAAAGATGATAATTGGTTTATGGTTGATCATTTGACAAAGAAAGATTCGTATGATCATTTCATTATGTACAGATTTCTTATTTGACAGATTAGCCAAGTAATATGTTTATGAGATTATTCGATTATGCAGAGTGCCAGTTCCATTATGTCGGATAGAGATCCGGAGGTTACATCGCAATTATGGGATAAGCCATAGAAAACTCTGAGAATGCAATTGCATTTTGGCACAGTAATTTGTTTTTATATCAATGATAAGTCTAAGAGAGTAGTTCTGATTTTGACGGTGTACTCCGAAACTGTGTGCTAAAGTTTAAAAGATATTGGAAAGAGATATATGAAATTAAATCGATTTGTAATTCTGAGAAGATTAGTGAAAGGGTTTCAGGAGATTTGAAAGCAACTTCTTCTGGTAAGATTTTTGGGGACGAAAATCCCTAAAGAGGGGGAGAATTGTAACAGCTCGATTTTGGGCCTAGTCAGAACAGTGGTTTTGGGGCCACAAATCCTACGAGAAAAATCTTATTTTTATGGTCTACGATTTAACAGAAAGATTTTTTGAAAATTTCGTTCGAAAAGTTCGACGTTTGGGCACTCAATTTAGTCAAAAGGACTAAATTGTAAATCATGCAAAAGTTGAGTTCCACATGTTAGAAGTGTCTAATTTCTATGAAATTTTAAATTGGAGGTCCTTAAATGGTAATTAGACCATTGGTTAAATAGTTGGACAAAAATGGACATGAGATAAGTGAAATAGGATATTTTTAAGTTAGGGGCATTTTGGTAATTTGGTAATTTGGTAATTAAATCGACTAAAAGACAAAATAAAAGCCAAAAACCCTTGTCCATCTTCTTGCTTGGTCGAATTTAGCATGGGGGAAGCCATGGCTAGAGTTTTCAAGCTTTCAAGCTCAATAGTAAGTGCATCCAAGCCCCGTTTTTAATGTTCTTTACATTTTTGAGATCCTCGTAACTCGGTTTAGCTATTTCTACCATTATTTTGAGCTAGGGTTTGTGTTTAAAAATTTACCCATGGATGACATGCATGTGCTTTGATGTCTAATGGTAGAATATGAATGCTCGGTGTGTAGTAAACGACTTTTACTAAGTGATTTTCGATAAAATCACATAAAAGGACTAGTTTGTAAAAGTTGAAAAATGTATGAAAATGTGTGAATGAATGCAAAATATGGACTTCTGTAGTTATGAAAACGGTTCGACTAGGCCTAAAATACAAGGAAATTGAATAAAAATCATTTTACGAGCCTAGGGGTAAAAGTGTAAATATGACAAAGCTTAGGGGCAAAAATGTGTAACATCCTGAATTTTTGGGCCTATGCATTTAATGGGTGAATATGTGTAATGAGTTAATTTGAGCATTAGGGGTCCAAATTGGGCTCAGGATTGGGCTGAAGCCTTAGTTAAATTTTTGTTTGGGCACTATAGGGTTTAAAATGGTGGTATCTGAGTTTAAAATATCAAAATGGGCTTGTGGCCCAGTGGTCAGTGGCGCCACTTAGGGAGCAAGGAGGTGACGCCACACAAGGGAGTAAGGGGCCCAAATTTAAGTTACATGGAGCCCAGCTCTTTTAATTTAAGTTAGCTAAATTTCGGCATTAGGGTTAGGTAGAGTGGACGGCAACAAGGCTCAAAAATAGGAGGATTTATGTGAATGGGATAATGTAGATAATATAGTTGATAATATGGAAGAAAAAAGAGAGGAGAAAAGATAGGAGCTATCTACAAAGCTAGGAGTTGGCCAAAATTCCATCACCTAGAGAAGTGAAGAAATCGGTTTCTTTATGGCAAAGGGGGTGTCGAATTTTCCCTTTTTATTTGATTAATTTTTAGTTATCAGGAAGGGCACTTTCGGTTTTTCATAGGTAAGTGCCAAAATTTCTATAAATAGGGAGGGTTCTCTTCTTTATTTTTCGGCATTTAGGGTTTCCACCTTTTTTTTCTCTTCTTTCTTCTGAAAGCTGAAACTCTATAGATTTCTTCGAATCATCTTCTCTTCCTGATTTTTCGCAAAAAGCAGGAATCCTCTAGGAGTAGCCGAATCTTCTCTAGTAAGATCTCTTAGATCTAAAAGTCGGAAACACTAGTTCCTGAATCTCATATCAGTTTTCAGGATTTCAAGGCAGATAGCAGTGGTGTTGGCTACGGATAGCGTCGACTTAGAGGGTCTCGTTCTAACGATAATCAGGTGTGTAGATCTCTAACACACAAATAATCTGTATGAATGTATATATATATGTTTATGTTATGGGCTAAAAGCCGGAAAAAGGCTGTATAGTAATCTGTACTAAATATATGTTATGGGCTAAAAGCCGGAAAAAGGCTGTATAGTAATCTGTACTAAATATATGTTATGGGCTAAAAGCCGTAAAAAGGTCAGTATAGACAGTCAGATTACCCAAAAAGGGTAGGCAAGGGATGCAGTGCGTAATCATAGAAACTTCTCTATGTGTATCAATGTATGTGATAGACTGTGAACTTTTAGGTAGTATATTGTTTTGATTCTGCATGTATGTATGCATGGGATGGGATTGATATGATGAAGGGGAAGAAGGTCGCACAGTGATCGGTGGCTTTGCCACATAGGTCACATAGTGATCGATCTTTATGACAGGCAGCTTAGCTGTCGAAATACTATGATGTATTATTAAGGTCGCATGGCGATCGGTGGCTTTACCACATAGGTCACACACAGGATCGGTCTTTAGAGAAAGCGGACACGGTGCGATATGGTGTGTAGCGGTTGGAGGGTTGATTGTAGAAATCCCAAGGTGTGATGGTTAGTACGGGTTGGTGTGTAGAGGATGGATTTCTAGGTTTGGGATGGGCCATGATGCATATATAGTTACCCTTGTATACGGGCCAAGGCCATAATGTGTTTGTGGGCCAAGCCTTTGATGTGTTTTTGGGATTTATACACTTTGAGTCTTGGTGACTCACCCTATTATTTTTCCTAACCTTTCGGATGAGCGGTAGATCGTGGACAAGGGGAGCCGAGGCGGACTCGAGGGCCAACAAGTCTTTTATTTATTAAATTTCCATTTTATTTTAAGTTTAAATTTTGGAATTATTTGATGTAATAAGGCCTCCATCGCTTAGGTTATCGATTGATACTTGTCAATGTTTATGTTTTTTTCATTCATGATCAAGGACTTATGATTAAAAGAAATAAAAATGGGATTTTCACACGATATTTAAAATAACACTTGCTTTGGAAAAAATAAAATTTCAAAGATTTTCTACCATTGCCACCTATTTAAAGATTATCTACAAAAACAACTATGTTTTTAGAATCATTCAAGTAAAGTTTTTAACCTTAAAATCAGAGCATACCGAATCCGGTCGTAACGTTTGGGTCGGAGTTTGGGGTGTTACATTTTGTATCGAGCACAGTTCAAAATCAATGTGAAATGGGTCTAGTAGTGTTTTGAAAATTTATGTGAAATTGAGAAAAAATCTGGAAGAAGATATGGCCTGTTTTAAAGTTGATAAGAATTTGGAAAAGTTTGGGTTGAGAAATGGCCTTCGAGTCTACCGGCACCCGATCCACGCAGGTAAGTATTCTGAACTTTTGGATGTGATATGAATGTGGGGCTTGATGGGTTTTATGGACGTAGACTAAGTATGATAGTATTGATGGACTTTAGGGCTAGTTTACACAACTCTTCAGTTTCATAAAATTTAATCCAACAAAACAAACCTGTGAACAAGTCGCCGAGATAGGGTGTGGCAACAGGCATACGCATGTCTAGGATTGGATCCCGAAGAGCCTGGTACTTAAGCAGTCCTAGTGACTCACCTCATCTTCGCTGGAATCCTACCTGGTGCGTAGTGACTGTTCACCCTAGCCACGAGGATTTGTTGACGGGCCAAAATCTATAACTAAAACCCGAAAGGGGCCAGCCACCTGATTTTCACAAAATTACTGAGATGTCCCTAGTTTTTTAAAAAAATTTGAAACACCCCGGTTGGCAAAATTACCAAAATACCCCCAGATTTTTAAATTACCAAAATACCCTCAAAATGTAAAATTACCTTATTCCACCAAGGAACCCTATTTCGAAAAATTAGGAAAATACCCCTATAGGATAAATTACGAAAATACCCCTGGGTAGTGGAATAACGAAAATACCCTTAGGTGATGAAGGTAAGTTCGTGGATGCTATTTGTATGTTGATGTGAAATGATTGAATGTATGTGTTTCCTAGAACTAGGAGACAAACTTAAGACTGAAACTTGTAGATGTAATTCTGAATTCGAAAGAACTACTCTTAAACTACTGTTCATAAGACTGTTCGTGGTTAATCAGTGGAAAGAACTAATAATTCATAGAATTTCTAGTCAGATAAACGCGAATCGATAGAATGAGTACAAGGGGACGAGGATGCTCCAGATGCGAATACCGGTGCGTACTCTATCATATTATCCCAAGTGTTTCTTTTGGCTTTAGAATTAGAGTTCACAGCGGAAGCATAGTGGTGAGACTTGGGTAGTATGATTGATAGTTAGTTGGAAATTTCGAGGACGAAATTTCTTTAAGGGGGTAGAACTGTAACATCCTGAATTTTTGGGCCTATGCATTTAATGAGTGAATATGTGTAATGAGTTAATTTGAGCATTAGGGGTCCAAATTGGGCTCAGGATTGGGCTGAAGCCTTAGTTAAATTTTTGTTTGGGCACTATAGGGTTTAAAAGGGTGGTATCTGAGTTTAAAATATCAAAATGGGCTTGTGGCCCAGTGGTCAGTGGCGCCACTTAGGGAGCAAGGAGGTGATGCCACACAAGGGAGTAAGGGGCCCAAATTTATTTTACATGGAGCCCAACTCTTTTAATTTAAGTTAGCTAAATTTCGGCATTAGGGTTAGGTAGAGTGGACAACAACAAGGCTCAAAAATAGGAGGATTTATGTGAATGGGATAATGTAGATAATATAGTTGATAATATGCAAGAAAAAAGGGAGAAAAGATAGGAGTTATCTACAAGGCTAGGAGTTGGCCGAAATTCCATCACCTAGAGAAGTGAAGAAATCGGTTTCTTTATGGCAAAGGGGGTGCCGAATTTTCCCTTTTTGTTTGATTAATTTTTAGTTATCAGGAAGGGCACTTTCAGTTTTTCATAGGTAAGTGCTGAAATTTCTATAAATAGGGAGGGTTCTCTTCTTTATTTTTCGGCATTTAGGGTTTCCACCTTTTCTTTCTCTTCTTTCTTCTAAAAGCCGAATCTCTATAGATTTCTTCGAATCATCTTCTCTTCCTGATTTTTCGTAAAAAGCCGAAATCCTCTGGGAGTAGCCGAATCTTCTCTAGTAAGATCTCTTAGATCTAAAAGCCAGAAACACTAGTTCCTAAATCTCATATCACTTTTCGGGATTTCAAGGTAGATAGTGGTGGTGTTGGCTACGGATAGCGTCAACTTAGAGGGTCTCGTTCTAACGGTAATCAGGTGTGTAGATCTCTAACACACAAATAATCTGTATGAATGTATATATATACGTTTATGTTATGGGCTAAAAGCCGAAAAAAGGTTGTATAGTAATCTGTACTAAATATATGTTATGGGCTAAAAGCCGAAAAAAGGCTGTATAGACAGTGGATTACCCAAAAAGGGTAGGCAAGGGATGTCAGTGCGTAATCATAGAAACTTCTCTATGTGTATCGATGTATGTGATAGGCGTGAACTTTTACGTAGTATATTGTTTTGATTCTGCATGTATGTATGCATGGGATGGGATTGATATGATGAAGGGGAATAAGGTCGCGACAATGATCGATGGCTTTGCCACATAGGTCACATAGTGATCGGTCTTTATGATGACAGCTCCATTTGTCAAAATACTACGATGTATTATTAAGGTCGTATGGCGATCGGTGGATTTGCCTCATAGGTCACACAATGGATCGGTCTTTAAGACAAAGCAAAGACAAATTGGCCGTCGATATGGTGTGTAGCGGTTGGAGGGTTGATTGTAGAAATCCCCAAGGTGTGATGGTTGGTGCGGGTTGGTGTGTAGAGGATGGATTTCTAGGTCGGGATGGGCCATGATGCATATATAGTTACCCTTGTATACGGGCCAAGGCCATAATGTGTTTGTGGGCCAAGCCTTTGATGTGTTTTCGGGATTTATACACCGAGTCTTGGTGACTCACCCTATTATTTTTCCTAACCTTTCGGATGAGCAAAGAGATCGTGGACAAGGGAGCCGAGGCGAGTCGAGGGGCCAACAAGTCTTTTATTTATTAAATTTCCATTTTATTTTAAGTTTAAATTTTGGAATTATTTGATGTAATAAGGCCTCCATCGCTTAGGTTATCAGTTGATACTTGTCAATGTTTATGTTTTTTTCATTCATGATCAAGGACTTATGATTAAAAAAATAAAAATGTGATTTTCACACATTATTTAAAATAACACTTGCTTTGGAAAAAAAATAAAATTTCAAAGATTTTCTACCAGTGCCACCTATTTAAAGATTATCTACAAAAGCGACTAAGTTTTTCAGAATCATTCCAAGTAAAGTTTTTAACTTTAAAACCGTAGCATACCAGATCTGGTCGTAACGTTTGGGCCGGGTTTGGGGTGTTACAAAATGTAATTTTTCCATAATATGATTTTTGGACTGAATTGAATAGTATAATAACTTAATAAGTCAAATGTGATATTTTAGATGAAGAAAACGAGTTTCGGACTTAGAACGAGGGAAAAATGAATATCGGACGACTCGGCCCCTTTTGCCATTTTAAGTCGAGGTAAGTTTGTGTGTAATAATTCAGCATCATCTTATTATGCTTTTAAATGTTTGACATTTTGTGAAATGTATATTATTTCTATGAAATCGACTAATGATGCCTCGATGAGAGTATGATGAAAATATGTTAAGATGAAGTCCTGGTTGAACACTCGGAATATTAAGGATACTAATGTCACAACATGAGATAAGGAAGGTCCCGTATAAGACCATGTCTGGGACATGGCATCGGCACCAAATAAAGGAGGTCCCGTATAAGACCATGTCTGGGACATGGCCTCGGCACCAAAGAAAGATCTCGTGTAAGACCATGTCTGGGACATGGCATCGACATCCATATACGATCTCGTATAAGACCATATCTAGGATATTGCATCGACATCGAGATATGAGATCCCGTGTAAGACCATGTCTGAGATATGGCATCAGCATCAAGATATGATCCCATGTAAGACCATATCTGGGATATGGCGTTGGCATCGTGATACATGTATGATGAGATTGACTATCCTTCGATATTCTGAGTAGTTCAACGATAAAGAGCGAAGTTTATGTTCAAGAAGGAAAAAGTGCTAAAGTTATGTGATGAAGTGATACAGGTACATATGAAAAACTTATGAGAAATGAGTCCGATATGTGATATGTGACGATTAAGTGCAAGTATATGTATGTGTACACTCATGAGCAATGTGCTTGGGATGTGATCAAATTTTGTTAAGAAGGTAAACGAGTAAGTTATACCTATGAGAATGACCTTGTGATTATAAGACCATGCTTATGATGTATGAATAAGTGGGAAATGTGATTGATGATCATGTGTGAGGCTTTTAAGCCAAATTAAATTGAGAAATGAAATGTTCAAGTCTTTGTGGTGGATGTATAGGTTAAATTGGCCAATGAATGGCATATAAATATTTGATGATGACTAGCTATTGGCATGGCTAACTATGGACATACCTTAGTGTTATATGTGTGTAAATGAGAATTAATACAAAGAAAACATGATAGAGTAAAATTAACAACAAAATAGTTTGGATAGAAGCGGTTGTATCACTTTGAAAATTCACCAAAAATGGTGGAAATTGAATTAGAAGTTGAATAAGATATGAAATCAAATATTATTGAGTCTTTTTTTGCATAAAAGAAACGGTGCAAGCAAAATAATTTCATATTATGAGATATTTGAATTTTTATAAGACAGGTTCATAGTGATTTCGTAATCCCTTGTTCTGACTTGGGAAATTCATTAAAAATTGTAAAAAAACTAATAAAGGGATAAAATTTATATGCTTGAATTTATTAATGAGTCTATTTTCAATAGAAATAAACGAGAATGTCATTCGAGTTCTGTACCACGAGAAAATAAATTTTTAGTAAAGAGGGGTCAAAACTGTCGGACAGCGAAACATGGGAGACTTTAAAGAATAAACTGTACTGATTGGCTGAACCAAAAATTCTGGAAATTTTATGATAAGAGGAGATGTGAGTCTAGATTCAAGGAAAATTAGCGGATCTTAATTTGGAGTTCCGTAGCTCTAGGTAAAAATAATTTAGTGACTATAATGTGAGTAGACAGCTCAAGATGGACATAAATGAATTGTGAAATTTTATGCACTTATGAATGTATTACCTTGAGAACATATTATGAGAATTAGTAAAAAACATGTTAATAAGTTTCTTATTATTTGCATACAAACTTACTAAGCATTGTAGCTTACTCCCCTTCCTTTCTTATATCTTATAGGGTTTTATGCTAGCTCGAGTTGGAGTCGCCGAAGAACCTATCACACTATCAAGTTTACAATTTAGGTATCGATGATTTTATACTTAAGGTTATGGCATGTATAGGGAACTTGGTCATGTGTATATGTTACTATGAGTTGTCCTAGAATAATGACCTATGATATTCGGAGTTCATTGTTGTATAAGGCCATTTAATGTGGCCAATAAATTAGTTATGCTATAAACTCATGATGATGCATTCCATGGTTGAGTAAATTGTATGCTATGACTTGTTACGTGTGTGTGGTGGATGTTTTGGTAGCTTTAATATGTCATGAAATGTGTCATTCAAGTTATACTCAAGTATGGGCATGGTAAGGTAGAAATTGGCTTGGAAAAAAATAGCCAACTTCTTGACCACACAGGCAGAGACACGGCCGTGTGTCTCAGCTGTGTGGAGGACACGGCATAGCACACAAGCATGTGACATGGCTGTGTGACCCTAAATGGATGCTGATGTCATAAACAGAGAGTTACACGGGTGGAGGACACGGGCGTGTGTGACCACAAGGCCTGCCCACACGGGCGTGTGACTCTCCAAAATATGAAAATTTTCTTAGTGTCTCAAAAGTTTCAAAAGTTCTCGGTTTAGTCTCTAACCACCTTCAATGTATGATTTGGGCCTCGTAGGTCCATATTAGGGACTTTAAGGCAAAGTTTGAAAAGTTTTAAAATTGAACGAAATTTTAAGACTCGAAAATGTATGTTTGCATGTGTTTAAGATAGGTAACGCCTCGTACCCTGTCCCGGCGTCGGATACAGGTAAGGGGTGTTACAATGTCATATTCAAGTTATGCAATTTTTTTAAGA
This sequence comes from Gossypium sturtianum, assembly GCA_025698515.1. NCBI lineage: Eukaryota > Viridiplantae > Streptophyta > Magnoliopsida > Malvales > Malvaceae > Gossypium > Gossypium sturtianum. The sequence continues at coordinate 36,527,243 of CM046952.1, forward strand.
AGATCTTTGACTAATATCTTGAAGAAATTGTGATAAATTGTATGTCTGAGTTGTCTTGAGAACAAGAAGAAAGGTTTTCTTTGAAAAGTTATTATTTGACAGCCAAGATCGATTCAGTTATTTAGTTTGATTGGGTTATTTGTTTGAAAGGTTAATTGAGTTATATGTGTTTGAGTTTATCCCTGGGTCTGGAAATAAAATTTGTGCGTATACGGGTAAATAGATGGATAGTCTAAATGAAGAGTTCATATTTTAGAATATATGATATAGAATTATATCTATCGGAACGGTTCAATTTGAGAAATATTATTGTAAATTTAAGTTGTCTTGATTGTTGAAGTTTGAAAGCACTGTTAACTGAAGCATCAGTTTTGGTTCAGTCTGAATCGGGTAAAGAGTTTATGATTTTCAGTCATGCGTCATTGAATGGTTTGGAGTGTGTTTTAGTACAAGAATGTATAGTGATGGCTTATGCTTCCATACGGTTAATGTTACATGAAAAGAGTTATTCGACGCGCGAATTAAAGATGGTTGACATTGTAATTGCATTGAATAGTTAGCGACATTAATTGTTTGGTGAGTAATGTAATCTATTTGATGACAGCAAGAGTTTAAAATATTTGATGTTACAGAGAGATCTGAATTTGGGACAGCAAAGATGGCTTGAACTGTCGGAAGACTTTGAGTCAGTAATTGGTTATCATCCTTGACAAACGATTATAGTCACGGATATTTTGAATAAGAATTCTTTGTGTGCTTTACAAGCGATGAATACGCGATTAATCTTATTAGATGATGGATAGGTATTAGCTGAGTTAAAAGCTAAATTGATATTTATTCCGCGATTTTGTGAAGCTCAGAAATGTATCAGTGAATTACAAGTTAAAAGAGTTCAACATGAATTGACTTCTGATTTAGAGCTTCAGATTGGAGCCGATGATTAATTTTTGTTTCGAGACAGAGTTCGTGTACCGAGAAATCCAGAGATTATACAATAATTGTTATATCTAGCTCACAGTGGCAATTATCTGTTCATCTGGGAAATACTAAGATGTAAAATAATCTGAGACAGTTTTACTGGTGAATGAGTATGAAACGTGATACTTCTGACTTGTATCCAAATGTTTGATTTATCAACAGGTTAAAGTTGATTATCAAGTACCGTCGGGACTGTGACAGTCTGTATTATTATCTGAGTGGAGATGAAATAGAATTTCGTTGGATTTTGTAAAAGGAAGATGTTATCTGAACTATTGTTGATTGTTGAAGAAGTCTGTACATTTTATCTGAGTACGTATAATTTCTCTCTTGATAGATTAGCTAAGTTATACATTTCTGAAATTGTCATTTTTACAGAGTGCCAGTCTCCATTATTTCGGATAGAGATCCGAGGGTTATATTGTGTTTCTAAAGAAAACTACTGTAAACTTTGGGTATGAGGTTGCATTGTAACACCGCATTTCATTCTCCAACTGATGGATAATATGAGAAAGTAATGCAGATTCTCGAAGATACGATTTGTTACTGTATTTTAGAATGTGAAAGCAATTAAGAAAGACAAAAACTGTTGGTTGAGTTTGAGCATATTAATAGTTATCATATGAGTATAAAGATGAAATTATATAAAGTATTGTATGATTACAATTACCGAACTTCGTTGTTATTGGATCGAGCTTTGTGAGAAAAAGATTCACGGGATTGATTTCAACAGAGAAATTGAAGAGAAAGTGAAAGTAATTCATAACAGTTAGAAAGCGATTTCAGATTAACATAAAAAAATGCAGACTTGACACGTAAAAGCATTGAATTTCAGTTAGTGAACTGAGTGTTTGTGAAAGTATTGCTGTGAAAATAGAATTTCTTGAATTAGATATAAAGAGAAGTTGAATTCGTGATTCATAGGACCGTATAAGATTATTGAGAAAATAAAGCCAGTGGCTATTTCAACTTATATTATTATCAGAACTTGAAAAGATCCATAATGTGTTTCTTATATCTATGATGTAAGGACTCAGATAAGACCCTTTGTATATAATATCTCTTTCAGAAGTTGAAATTTAGCTTGATATGACGTATAGTGAAGGACAGATTAGAATCTTAGCTCGTAAGATTAAAGAGTTGAGAAATTGATAAGGTTATAAGAAAGCAAATCCCTAACCTATTCACTGGTAAGATTTTCGGGGACGAAAATCCCTAAGGGGGGAGAGTTGTAACAACCCATTTTTGGGTCAGATCGAAACAGTAGTTTTGAGACCACAAATCTGAAGTCAAAATATTTATTTTATTATTTTAATAAGGTCTACAGCATGATAGATTAATTATTTGAAAGTTTCGTAAAGAAATTTTACCGTTTAAATGGTTAATTCGGCAAAAAGGACTAAATCGCGTAAAATGCAAAAGTGCTATTCTATTAGCTAAAAGTGTTTATTAGCTATGGTTTTTAAAATGGGGGTCCTCAAATGGTAATTAAACCATTTGAAATGTGAGTGGACATTTATGGACATTATTATGCTTGTTTTAATGGTTTTATTATAAGGTTAATATAGTAAACTAATGATTAATATTAGATTAAATGAAACAAAACAAATGCTAGCCTATTTTCTCTTCTTCTAGCCGAATATTAAGGAAATAAAATAGCCATGGAAGCTCTTCAAGTTTCGGCAATTGCATGGTTATTTAGTAATTGATTTTTGACCCGGTTTTTAATAATTTCTATGTTTTTGAGATCGTTGCAACTTAATCTAGCTAGCCCGTATCTCCGATTTCAAAACTGTTAAAGTATTTGAATGTTTCCATTGTTGAATGCATGAGTATTTTGTTAGTTCATGATGGAAAATAAATCATTTTTGTTAGATGTACAAGTTTTGTAAAGTGAATTTTGGTAAAAATATAAAAAATGGATTAAATTGAGAAAATGTAAAATTATGTGGGTAAAAGTGTGAATAAATTGAAAATATGGGCTGCTAGTAACATATAGAAAATTTGGCTAAACATGGGCTGGTGATTAATTGCATGAATTTGCAATTTTGTGTAATAGGGACCAAATTGTAAAAATGTGAAACATTAGGGGCAAATATGTAATTTTGCCAAAATGTGTAAATTGTGCTAAATTGAATGAAATGAGGATTTAATAAGTAAATTTTGATATTATATAGATTGAGATAAATGAGAATTGGATCTAGAACGGGGGAAAAAAGTATTGGATTAGTCGACCTAATTCGTCGTTATAGCGAACGAGGTAAGTTCGTATAATTAGAATCGAACTTTTAAATACTTGTATTTATTTGAAATGTATGTATATAATTGAGGAATTGATAGGCTTAGAATACGAGTTCCTAATTGATATAGATTGATGGTTACCGAGCCCCGTTTGAACCGTATGAATTCGTAAGATACGAGTGACATGTCATTAGGGTTACCGTTTTGGTCGAGCTCCTGCATTTGTTGCGGACTCACCACAACTCGTATGAGCTTACCGATATCAGCTCGTAAGAGCTTACTATTTTTAGCTGATAAGAGCTTACTATTTCCAGCTCGTCAGAACTTACTGTTTCAGCTCAATAGAGCTTACTGTCCATCAGCTCAGGAGGAGTTTACTGATCATAGCTCGAAAGAGCAAAAATGATAATGAATTGACGGATTACTGATGTATATCACCCGAGTATCCTTTGAAGTTCTAATGGGTTCAACGGGCATAAATTCTGTTATTGGTTATGTGAAAAAGCTATGTGTTATACAAATGAATTACTTTAATATGGATGAAGTACTGTTTAGACGAATGAGTTACTGTTATCAAATGAATTACTGTTATATGGATGAAGTGCTATTTAAACGAATGAGTTACTGTTATCAAATGAATTACTGTTTATATGATTGAAAGTGAAATGTTACAAATGATGTACATAATATATGATTTTGATATAATACATTGATGTATGAAATTGAGATAAAGGTTGATTATATGTACTTAAGAGACTAACATATTGATGAATGTTTGTGTATAGGCATTTGGCAAGTGAATTTGATATACTTTGTTTATTTGTTTGATTATGTATAAATGGTAAGTTAAATTCTGAATTATACGGGCTTGCTAAGCTATAAAGCTTACTCTGTTTCTTTTCCATGTTTTATAGAGGTTTGGTAGCTCGCTCGATTCGGATAAAGTCAGAGATACGCATCACACTATCCAGTTGCCGATTGGTACCTTTAACTTTGTGGATATATGTAAATATGGCATGTATAGGCTAGTTTTAAAGATGATAATTATGATTACTTGATATAGTAATTTTGGTACATTTTGTGGTATAAGTTAAAGCCACGTGATTTGGCTTAAATTGGTATAATATTTTGATTGTGTATAAGTATTCAAATTTTGTTGATGATTTTGGCTGCCTATTGTATGATGAAATGGTACCATTTGGCCTTGTTAGGTACATTGAATTTTGGGTGGCAAATTGGCCTTGAAAATGGCCTATTTTTGTCCACACGGGCAGAGACACGGGCGTGTGTTTCAGCCATGTGTGTCACACGGTCACGTTACACGGTCGTGTGTCCCCTGGTGTTGAAATTGAATTGAAGTCAGTATTCTCCACACGGTCTCACACACGGGCGTGTGACTGGCCATGTGGTACAAGTCAGTATACCCCCTAAAAGGCACACGGCTGGCACATGGTATGCGTGGCCACTTCGAAGGGCATACGAGCTAGACACACAAGTGCATGGTCGACCATGTGACCCTAGTCAGTATGTATGCCCTGTTTCCACATGACCTGAGACAGGGGCGTGTCTGGAGCCGTGTGAGGCACACGGCCTGTTTACACGGGAGTGTGACCCCTGTATGTTTGAAATTTTCTAAGTTTCCAAAATTTTCATATGTTATTGGTTTAGTCCCGAACCACTTCTAAAGAATGTTTAAGGCCTCGTAGGCCCTTGTAAGGGACAATGTGTTTGTGATTGAATGATATTTGAGTATGAATGCATAAATGTATGAGTTATGTATGTTAAATGATGTGTATTGATCAGTAATACCTTGCAACCCTATTCCGGTGACAGATACGGGTTAGGGGTGTTACAGGGCCACACAATGTGAGGGCCCATTATCCATAAATTTTAGTTAAAGCTGTGATTGAAGTGTGTTTCAATGGTAGCTACTTCGTTGCGTCTGTTATGTGATATGTATAGCTTCTGTATGTGTAACTTCTGAAAGTATGTTGGCATGTTCTAATTGTAAAGCATGTATGGTTTGTGTGTATCTTGATATCTGGTTAGTGATTGCATGTGCATTGGGGTGGGATTATGATGTAATGGAGGATGTGTTGGCAATTTAATGATCTGCCTTAACTGGTGGTTTTAACCACATATCTATTTTGGTGGCTTGACCTGTAACACCCCTAACTCGTATCCATCGCCGAAATAGGGTTACAGAGTATTACTATACAAACAGAACTTGAGAACAAACATTGATATAAACATAATATAAATCAATAATTGACATATATATTGTCCCTAAATCGAGCCCCCGAGGCCCTAGAAATACATTAGAAACAATTCGGGACTAAATTGGAGACATTTGGAACGCTTAAGAAAAAGTTAGAAAAATTAAACTGCAGGGGTCACACGGCCGTGTAGTCAAGCTGTGTGCCTCACACAGCTGAGACACACACCCGTTTAACAATCAAAATAGGAACACACGGCCGTTTCCAAGCTCATGTCCTCACTTGTGTAACTCACTGACTAGGGTCACACGGCCAAGTCACTCGCCCGTGTGCCAAGCCGTGTAGCTCTCGAAATAGCCCAACATGCCGGTGTGCCAGGCCATGTGTTAGGCCGTCTAACTACCTGACTTGTGAGCATTAAAACCTATAGGGGACACACGACCATGTCGCCAGGCTGTGTGTCACACACGACTGAGTTGCACGCCCGTGTCTCAGGCCGTATGTTCATGGGTTTGTCTAAAAACAAGCCATTTCCATCACCAATTCAAGCAACCTTCTAAATTTCTTTAGAACACTTAACCAAAGCATCAAAACATGACCAAAACCAACATAAAATGACCAATTCAATAATCCAAAATCATTCAACCAATATGCTATACAAGGCACCTCAAATGCAAATATACAAGCTTACCAAAACATGCATATATTTGATCACATTTCTACTATCAAACATATCTCAAGTTTTATCAAATGCGACCATTAACACTTCAACGTAACTTACCATTTGAACCATACCTTTTATGCATCATAAGTACCAAAATGACACTAACCAACCAACATCAAATGGTACCAAATCAACTTATACATAACAAAAAACATCAATTAACATTCAACTTGATACCAATACAAATCCATCTATACATGCCATTATAACCTTGGCCAAAACATCAAAAACTACAAAAATTATGCTGGATAGTGTGATAGATATCCGACGAGCTTACAAACTGATCGAGCTTCCGATTATCTATAAAACATAGGAAAGAAAACTACGTAAGCACATAATGCTTAGTAAGTTCATAAAACATGAAACATAACTTACCATTTCATCTAAATAACACAAGTATAAGCATAATGTAATCCAACCACAAGCTTGGAACAAGCCTAAGCACCATCACCAACACAAGTGAGTGCATTCAAACATAATTCACTTGAATTAAACATAAGCTAAGCCGTTTGTACATGAACATACTTCATTTGAATTCATCATTTCTTTTCCATGAATACATGATATAATTCATTTCAAAACTTACCATTCCTTTCCTTTTCATGCCTGTTGATCCACTTAGAATATCATCGAATACTCGGGAAAGCTCACATGAAGTATGCTTAAACATATAATCGTAACCTTTCCTTTACATCGTTGCTCACACGAGCTGTGAAATGGGCCTGCTCACACTATCTGTGGGTTGAAATGTAAGCTACACGATGCTGCTCACAGGACCATTGGAGTATCCACAAGAGATGCAGGACCTCAGTCATTGGTAGGACATTTAAGACCAGCACCCGAAACATGAAATCCCTATGACATGTCATTTGTATCCTATGAATTCCTAAGGTTCAACAGGGACTCGATAACTGTCATGGCATTGTTGGATATTTATCATTCAATTACATAAGAACTAACATATTAACATATAATTGAAAATAGCATTAAAAACGATACTATTTCATACGAACTTACCTCAACGATTAAAGCGTAGAAACGAAATCGACTAATCCGAGGATTTAGCTTTTCCCCGATCGAAATTCGTTCTTGGTCTATATTAATCTAAAGGGACAAATTTAATTCATTTAATAACCCTAGCATTCAATTCAGCCCACATTTCATATTTTTTCAAAATTACTATTTTTCCCTTAACATTTTAACATTTTATAATTTAGTCCTTAAGCCCATGAATTGAAATCTAAGCATTTTCATCCTTTTCTCAATCTATTAGATTTCTCTAGGGACCTATATCAATCCATACAAATCATCATTTCACAAATTTACCATGAACTTTCATCATTTTTACAAATAAGTCCCTAAATGTAATTTTCATCCAAAATCACTTTACAAAACTAGTTTATTTATCAACAAGGACTCATAATCTTCCATTAAACATCAAGAATCATGCAAGAAAATTCATGGCAAAACCCTAAATCTTTAACAATTTTGCAAATTGATCCCCGGGCTAATTAGGTTAAGTTAAAACGACCTCAAAAACATAGAAATCGTTAAAAACGGGACAAAATCACACTTACATGCAAAGAAATAGCTTGGCCAAACTTATCTTCCCCTTTAATGGTGAATTTCAATCATGGATGAAGGAAATAACAAAAATAACCTTTTCATCTTTTAATTCTTTTACATTTTCAATTAATTATCAAATTACTTAATTGACCTTTAAAAACTAACAAAATTTCAAATAAACCTTGCCATGAATGTTCACTAACCATAAAAATGGTCTAATTACCATATAAGTCCTTTCACATTAAATTTTCATAGCCATTTGACACCTTTAACTAATAGAACTCCATCTTTGCACCTTTTTCGATTTAGTCATTTTAACTTAATTAAGCATGCAAACGTCAAAATTTCTTAACAAAATTTTAATATGACCTCATTAACATCCCATATACATTAAAATAATAATAAAATAATTATTTACTCATCAGATTCTTGGTCCCAAAACCACTGTTCTGGTTTTACCGAAAACTGGCTGTTACATGACCACACTTATCTAGTTCTGATAGTTTACCGCATTATTTTTAATAGCTTGACTGCACTATTCTGAAAAGTGACATATGCTTACTATTCTAGTGTGTGGGGTTGGATGACTATTTATTACCCTAACTGGTGTGTCGGGATAGACAGAGATGGTGTGTAGCGAATGGGGGTTAGGATTTGTATATGTTTTTGTAACTGCTCTGTTTGTCATATTGCATCGCGAGATATGCTATGCTTTCGTATCTATTCGATTACTGCTTTTTGTGTGAATTTTCTATTTGATCTTTTTGTATGGGCTAAGTTACACACTGAGCTTTGTAAGCTCACCCAAATTTTCTAACTTCTCAGGTAATCAACAAACTTAGGATTAGGCGGCGCATGAGAGCTCATATTGATTTTTTGGTTAATAAAATAAGACAATTTATGTTTAAAATTTAACTCTGGAGTTTTTGGACTAATTAAATATTTTGGACTTCGTTGTCGGTTTTTATTGAGTTTTCTACTGGATTATGCTTTTGATAAATTGCAAAAGCATTTGTTTTCACATTTTGAAATCACACTTTACAAATTAAGTAAGAAATTAACAAATTAACTATTTTCTTTTGCTACAAAACTTTTTCTGTGAAATATGGAACTACTATTGTGAAACTAAATAACAAATTAACTATTTTTTTTTTGTTAAGTAAACAACATCTATGCGTATTTTCCTGAAAAATTGCAAGAGATTTGATAAGTTTATCTAATTCTACAAGATTTGGTCGTAACCTCTAGGCCAGGTTTGGGGTGTTACATTTTGTGGTATTAGAGCCTAGGTTCAAAACTCGAGCTGTGGCTTTTGGTTCCAATTTTATGAAAATTATTTTTTAAAAGTATATGTATATAGTTTTTGAATTTTGATTATATTTGAAACTTGAATTTATAAAAAGAGAATCCGAGACTCTGGCATCGATCCGGTAAGTTACTTCTACTTTAGCTGTACTAGACAAACTAGTAAAACTGTAGTGCTAAGATAACTCCACTTTAGCTAAAGACTAAGATAACTCTAATAAAACTTTAGACATAGGATTTTTAATAACCTAAGCTAATTCATAAAAGTTTTTAACTATAGACAATTAGAGATAATGAGTACACAAGGTACATGAAGTCGCAGTACTCGAAGGCATGGTGGACGTTGTAAAGGGGCTCGAGTTGAGCCTTCTTCTCTGGGCAACAAGCCTAATCTAGAGACTAGTGAGATGGTAGAGATGCCTACCACAGAGACTGAACCTTAAACCCAGAATATAGATGATGACACGTTGTCCCAAGTTATGTTAAGGGTTCTACAAAGGTTCACTGCGACACAATCTGGATTTGGGAGCCGAGGGTTGGTAACTGAACGAGTCCGATCAAATGGTGCTGAGTTATTTCACGGTGTCGTTAGGATTACCCTGACTGTGGCCAAGTATTGGTTGGAGGCCATCGAGAGGATCATAGATGATCTGGACTGCACCCAAGGGCAAAAATTAAAGGGCGCAATATCTTTTCTTCGCGATGAAGCATATAAGTGGTGGCAGTCTGTGGTGCGGGGCACTCAGGCTGAGCATGTGACTTGGGAATTCTTCTAGCATGCCTTCAAGAATAAATATGTGGGGGTGTGATATATTGAGGCTCATAGGATGGAATTTATCAGGCTTAAGAAGGGAGAGAGGTCTGTGGGTGAGTTTCTGAGGTTGAACAGGTACGCTCAGACTTTGGTATCCACCGATTATGATAATACTGTCTATTTTGAGGATGAACTTTGATATTATTTGAATGTGTTGGTAGCTCTAGAGCAGGAGCAGGTCTTTGAAACATTAGTGGAGAAGACTAAGATAACTGAAGCGATTAAGTGCGTAGAGCGCGAGAAAAAGGAGCATGAAAAGAATCAGAATAAGAACAAGAGGGATCCAAGTCCTTCTAGTTTAGCTCCGTAGCCTAAGAAATGGTCCAAGTTTGATAGGCCTCAGCAGGTTGAGGCAACGATTAACACTAGTGGGGTTCAAGTTTGTGCTGGTTGTGGTAGACGCCATCTGGGCTAGTGTTGGAAGAGGATAGGGGCATGGTTAATGTGTGGCTCTATGGAACACCACATTAAGGATTGCCCGTATCAGGTTGAGCAGATGCAAGATTCGGTTCAGCCTCAAAGGGTAATTTAACAGCCATCAAGGGGCCGTGGTCAGGTTAGGGGTGGTAATGGTATGGGTCAAGAATAGAGGGCACTAAGCAAAGGTGCTAATCAGACTAACGCGAGGCAACTTACTTTAGTTATGCGGCAAGGTGTCGTAAGGACAGAGATGTGATCAACTTGGTAGCCGGTACATTTACTATTCATTCTCACCCATTTTGTATTGATTGACATTGGTTCCACGCATTCATACACAGCTAATTCTATATCTGGTAATTTGGGAATTTCTGCTGAGGATACTTCTAGTAAGGTTTCATTAATTAGTCCACTAGGTCAACCAATGCAAGTTTGTAAGGTTTATAGGAGGTTTCCATTGGAGATACAAGGGGTTGTGTTTCTGGTTGATTTGATAGAGTTTCTATTTGGGGAATTTGATTTGATTTTAGGCATGGACTGGCTTGTAGAGCATCGAGTCAGTTTGGATTGTGCGTCAAAGAAGGTAACTCTGAAAATCAAGGATGGTTTGGAAATTGTGATGGTAAGTGAGTGTCAAGATTACCTATCTAATGTAATCTCTATTATGGTGGCTAAGAAATTGGTTTGGAAAGGGTGTGAGGCGTATTTAGGCTATGTCCATGACACTAGTTCTGTGGGTTCTGTTGTGGAAGGAATTTACATACTTAAATATTTTCTAGACGTCTTTCTTGAGGAATTGTCGGGGTTAACACCAGATAGGGAAGTCGAGTTTGGAATTGAGGTTTTACCAGGGACAACTCCGGTGTCCATTGCTCCTTACCATATGGCATCAGATGAACTAAAAAATGGAAAGTGGAGATTCAGGAATTTATTGATAGAGGGTTCATTAGACCTAGTGTGTCTCTGTGAGGAGCACCAGTTGTAACATCCCAAATGTGGGGTTATTGGGAAATAAATTATTTTTCTTATGTATGAACTGCTGTGTCATTATTTATGGAATAATAATGATCAATTTAAGGCTTTGAGTTGGCTCGGTTTAATGGAAAATTCAGTTTTTAATTTAAAAGGTAAGGAGCCTTAGCGGAGGGGTGTTAAAAGAATAAGTGGGGATAAGTTGACACTAAATAAGCCTTGGAAAAGTGGCAAAAGGGGGAGGCCACTTAAGTGCTTGGAGTTGACGCCACAATGCACAAGGGAGAGCTTGTGTTCGAGTCACAAAATCCTCCTCTTTTTGTTTTTATTTGGGACGGCACAAGGGGAGAGAATTTCTCTCCTTAAATTCTTTTTATTTTGGATAATAAGGGTGTAATTTATTATCATGGGATAATCAAGTATTTTAAAGGAATATTAATTGGATATTAAGGATATTGCATGGATTAATAAGAGATTATTATGATTTAATTCAAAATTATTTGAATTAAAATGAATGAGTGGTCGAGAGCAATTGGGGAAGTTTGATGAATTTTGAACTCCTCATGAGAAGGAGTGGACTGGCAAGCTTGATAGGGGGGCCGAATGCCTATAAAAGCATCAGTTGGCCCCCTTGCTTCTCTTTTTTTGTCATTCTTGCTTTGCTTGCCAAAATTCCTAGCCCTCATTCTTCATTCTCTTTTATTTTTTCCATCCCCTCAAACTCTCTAGCCGAACCCTCTTCCACCTTCACCATCTTTTCTTCTTCTTCCACACTAGCCGAACCTATACTTTAACCTTTGCCAAAATCCCTTTTCTTCTTGTTAAACTCTCCTCACCGAATACACTTCATATCCTTGTGCTGAAACCTCTTCTCTCGATCTCCGATTACTTCTTTAATAGCTTTGGCCGAATATCAAAGTGGTTAGATCCCATCAAGGTATTATCGACGATTGATTTGGAAAAGCCGATATCACTTAAGGACTTCGGGATCGGAGTTAGTCGACTCAAACTCTTCCTCTCTAGTAAACGGTTTGGTAAGTGTTAGTAAGATCTATTTTAGTAAGTTATTAAGTGGTGATTAAAAGCCGAAGGCTATTACTCATGTCGATTAACCAATTACTTGGTAAAGCGGATCTGTGCCTCGAGTGCCGTGGTTCGTAACAAAAAGCAAAGGTAAGGATTCGGGACCATAACTAACCCCTCTGGATTTGTTTTGGTTGGCGAATAGGCCATAATACTAATCCTAAAAGTTGGCCGAATATAGGTGCCGATAGATCTAGGTGGCCGACTCTCTCTTTTGGGACTTAGATTACCGTGGGTGACAGTGTGTACATACACACCATTTAACTTATTAAATTATGCTAAGTAATGTGATTGCTAACTTGATGTATGTGGCAATGGCTTGAATACCATAACGGTATACGGGGTAACCCGTAAGTACTGTGCATATGATTGCTATTTTATGCTTTTGGAAAGCATCTTTGTGATAATACATATGATAAATCTATATGTGATTTATTGACTATGTGGGTTGATGAGTGGAGGGGGCGGTGATATCGTGGTCGACGAGCACCGGTGCTTTGGTAGCACATGCGACTATATGTCACCGAGGTTTGGTACCTCCAGAGGTTTGGTACCTCATAGCGACTTGTCCCTGTGGTTAACACCACCGTGGGTTGGCCCCACTTGAGATATGGGATCGTCTTCCAGTGATTTGGTATCACACGATGGGTTGGCCCCATCACCCGATTTGTGTCTACGGACACCAGTGCTTTGGTAGCACATTGTGACTATATGTCACCAGTGGTTTGGCACCACCAGTGTTTTGGTAACACATCGTGACTACGGTCACCAGTGGTTTGGTACCACGTGGGGTAGGCAAAGGTGTTTGGTTGGCTAGGTTGGGTACACGATACTATGCATAATTGACTGTTATATGTTATGTATGAAACGTTGTATTAACCGGGGGAAGGGTTACATACTGAGTCTTGGTGACTCACCTTCTCCTTTAACATTTTTCAGGTGACTCGTAGATGGCGGTGGAGGAGCCGGTTGGACTCGAGGTGGCCATGCGATGGATTTAAATTTATAGAACTTTATATTTGCTTATTTTTACTATTGGTTGTAATAAGGCCTCCATAAACTCTATTTGTGTTTTTTCTTTATGTTGGATATTTACTTAAAACCATATCATTAAATTGAACTAAGATCACATGTTTTCTTAAATTAACGCTTAAATGATTTTTCGTGCCATCGGGCACACTTGAAACCTGTATAATAACGGGACTTAATAAAATCTCCGAATCAAATCTAAAGGTAGCTTTGACAAGACCACCGAAAACGAGGAGTTTTCTATGAAAATTAAATGTTTTTTTCGAAATAGTGTTCACAAGGTTTTACTTCGTAATAACTCAGATTCGGTCGTAATGTTTGGGCCGGGTTTGGGTTGTTACAGAATTGGTATCAGAGCCCAGTTCAAAGCTCGGCTGTGGGGGCCCAAGGCCCAAAAGTGTTTTGGTAGGCCTTATGGTATGATTTCTGGGTTTTTAAGCAGCATGGCCCGAGTCTCCGGCACCGATCCGCCCAGGTAAGTACATCTAAACCTTTTTGTGAAATATATTCTGTAGAAGGGTAGGAAGCATGGAACGTAGATAGATTTATAGGACTTGGACCCTAAGGCTAGATTACTCAAACACAACGAAGCATAAGACTTAAAGAACTAAACCAACTTATGACTTAGTCAAGGAGCTAGGTGTGGTAACCCCATGATGCATGTCTAGGATTGGATCCGGAAGAGCTTGGTATTTAAGCGGTCCTCGTGACTCACCTCCTCTTCGCAGTATCCTACAGTGCGTAGCTTCTGTTCACCCTAACTCGAGAGGGCTCGGTGGTGTGGTAACCTCTGTGTGCGCATGTCTAGAAAGGTTCGGTGAGAGCTTGGTATTTAAGCGGTCCGCGTGACCCACCTCCTCTTCACTTGAATTACGCTCTGGTGCGTAGCTTTGGTTCACCCGACCGTGAAGGCTCGGTCATAGGCTAAAAACAATGATTAAAACCCGAGAAGGGAATTAGCCTTGTTTTTCGAAAGGAATGAATAAACAGCCCTAACGTTTTCAAAACTTATCCAATAACCCTCTCAAACCCTAGAACACTTAGTATACAATGTTTTTCTCGGAAAACTTGACTTGTGGAAAATTACAGAAATACCCTTAGGAGTAAAATTACCAAAATGCCCCTGACCCATAAAATATTAATTCGACGGTTTTGCTTAAAAATTTCAACTATTTTACAAATATTCAATAACTTAGCTCTGGAAATCATCAGCAAAATATCTTGGTTCTGGAAAATTACGAAAATACCCCTGTAGGGAAAAAGACGAAAATACCCCTGGGTTAGAAATGGGCAGAAATGTCCGATGAGTGAATAGGTATGGAAAGTATTAAGGAATGGATGCATGGACTTCTTTGTGTGAACTAGGATAGGAAACTGAAACATTGTTTGCTCGAAAGAATCTCTGATTAAACCTCATCCATAAAACTTCTTCGCGAGTAATAAAGTGGAACAAAAGTACTAACGCATAAAATTTTTCTTAATCAGATTAAAAGCGCGGTAGATAGAATGAGTTCTAGAGGACGTGGACGCTGTGGGTGGTGGTAGGGTAGGATGACGGTGTCCGAACCCGTCAGTCGGACAAGGTTCGGAAAATGAGGTACCATCGCCACCACCACCTCCTACTTTTTAGAGAGGAGGAGCCGAGCGCATCGGTGGCGAATCGGTATCGCAAGCCGTGTTGCGAGTCTTGGAGGTGGTGGTCAGGGGCGGGTGGAAATGTTGGAGCTCTGAATCTGTTCCCGGCGACTCCGATCTAACGGAGCGGAGGTATTCCGAGGCGTGTCGAGTGGCACCTAGTGCGGCAGAATCACCGCTAGAGTCAACCGAAAGGATCATGGATGATCTTGACCTGACTGAGGAAGAGAAGCTGAAAGGGGCGATGTCGCTTCTAAAGGATGAAGCGTATCGATGGTGGCTAACGGTTCGAGATAGGGCTACAGCAGATGATTTGACTTGGGAGTATTTCGAACCGCCTATCGAAAAAGTATGTGGGCACTAGCTACACCGACGCCAGAGAAAAGGCTTTTAAGGATTAGTTCAAGGAACTAAGTCCGTGTCGAATATGAGGCGAATTTCTAAGGTGAGTAGATATCACGAGAGGCATCGTGGCTACTGAACATGAGCGCTGTGTCCGCTTTGAGGACGGACTCAGAGATGACTTAAGGTTCTTGGTTGCCCCACAAAGAGGTTCGTGAGTTCTCATCTCTAGTGGAGAAGGCTAAGGTAGCCGAAGGAATCAAGGAGGCCGTGAGGCGAGCTATAGTAAGAACAATCGAAGAGAAGTTTTGGGTCACCGGGTCAAGCGGTAGTGCTCGAGAAAGGCTAGGCCAAGTGGGCCCAATCAGCAACAAGGCCCACAACCGCTAATCGTCGAGGCCGACTCGGTGCAATCGCGTGGAAAGACCCATTGGGGAGGGTGTTGGACTGGTGACAAAGGATGCTTTGAGTGTGGATCTTTGGAGCATCGCGTCGAGAGATTGTCCCCAAAACTAGCTAAGAAACAACGGAGGGTCGAACTGTGCTCAAGATAGAAATGTAGGACCACAGAGGGTCGTGGTAATGGTAGAAGAAACAACGATCCTAACCAAGGTCGTGGAACTCAAGGCGAGGTTCAGGGCAACACAGAGGCTAGGCACCTGGGCTTAGTTTACGCAATGAGGTGTCGCGAGGAAGGTGACGCACCGGATGTTATAACCGATACGTTTCTAATTTTCGGTTTTCCTTATGTTGCATTGATTGATGTGGGCTCGAGCACACTCGTACATTGCTAGTAGTGTGGTAGGAACTATGGACCTAGACTCAAACTCGCTTCTAGGGAGATGACCGTAGTTAGCCCCTTAGGTCACTCCGTAGTCGTAGATAAACTCTATAGAGGCGTACCCTAGAACTCCAAGGGGGTAGTATTTGTAGCTGATCTAATGGAACTACCGTTTGGGGAGTTTGATTTGATCCTTGGTATGGATTGGTTGGTTAAGTACCAAGCAAGGTTGGATCACGCGTGACCAGCGCATGGTCCTAAGACGGCGGAAGGTGATGAAGTGGTTATGATAGGAGATAGGAGGAATTACCTATCCAACGTAGTGACCGCCTTGAAGGTGAAAGGATGGTCAAGAAGGGTTGTGAGGCGTATTTGGTTCAAATCGTACTTTGGAAACTAAGAAATTAGTAATTGAAAAGGTCCGAACGGTTGGGGAATTTGTTTGATGTATTCCCGGAAGAACTTCCGGGTTTGCCTCGGATCGAGAAGTCGAATCGGTATAGACTTGCTACCTGGAACGGCACCTGTGTCTATAGCACCATACCGAATGGCACCAAAGGAATTGGTGGAGCTAAAGGCTCAAATTCAAGAGCTCTTGGATAGAGGGTTTATACGACCAAGTATATCTCCGTGGGGAGCACCTGTGTTGTTTGTCAAGAAGAAGGACGGTTCTATGCGGATGTGCATCGACTACCGTCAGTTAAATAAGTTAACGATCAAGAACAAGTATCCGTTGCCTCGGATTGACGACTTGTTCGATCAACTGAAGGGTGCCTCGGTGTTTTCGAAGATAGACCTTAGGTCGGGTTATCACCAATTAAGGGTGAAGGAGGCTGATGTTCACAAAACGGCATTCCGGACTCGGTATGGGCATTTTGAGTTCTTGGTAATGCCATTTGGGTTGACCAATGCACCAGCGGCATTCATGGACCTGATGAATAGAGTATTCCAACAGTACTTGGACCAGTTCGTCATGGTGTTTATAGACGACATATTGGTTTACTCAAAGACAGAAGAAGAGCATGACAAGCATTTACGGATAGTTCTGCAAGTATTGAGGGAGAAGCAGTTATATGCCAAATTAAGTAAGTGTGAATTTTGGCTTAGGGAAGTGGCTTTCTTAGGGCATGTAGTATCAGCTGAAGGAATTAGAGTAGACCCTCGCAAGATTGAGGCAGTATTGGAGTGGAAACCACCTAGGACGGTGGCTGAAATACGAAGTTTTCTGGGTTTAGCAGGATACTATCGGAGATTCGTGGAAGGATTCTCTCTAATAGCAGCGCCGTTGACTAAGTTGCTAAGGAAAGGTGTCCCGTTTGTATGGACGGAAAAGCAGCAAGAAAGCTTTGATAAGCTAAGGAAGATTTTGACGGAAGCTCCGGTTTTGGTGCAGCCTGAAGCAGGAAAGTTATTCACAGTCTATTGTGATGCATCTCACACCGGCCTAGGATGTGTGTTGATGCAGGATGGGAAGGGTAGTAGCCTATGCATCCCGTCAATTAAGATCGCATGAGGTTAACTACCCAACTCACGACGTAGAGTTAGCAAAGGTCGTCTTCGCTCAAGAGATATGGAGACATTACCTGTATGGAGAGAAGTCGATGGTCTACACGGATCACAAAAGCTTGAGGTATCTTCGACTCAAAAGGATCTCAATCGAGACAGCGTCGATGGATTGAACTACTAAAGGACTATGATTGTTCAATCGAGTACCATCCGGTAAGGCTAATGTGGTAGCCGACGCATTGAGCCGGAAGGTGGTGACGGACTTAAGAGCAATGTTCGCTCGGTTAAGTCTCAGTATGATGATGGGAGTCTTTTGGCGTAACTTCAAGTAAAGCCGACTTGGATTGAGGAGATTAAAGAAAAGCGCTTAGTGGATGAAGGCTTGAGCTCTAAGAGGGTACAAGTTCAAGACGGTGGTTTGGAAGGGTACAATCTGTCTAGTGATGGAGTGCTTTGTTTTCAAGGACGAGTATGTATGCCAAAGGATCCGAATTAAGGCGTAAAATTCTCCAAGATGCACATAGCAGCCCATACGCTATGCATCCCGGGGAAGCAAGATGTATGGAGATTTGGGAAAATTGATTACGTGGCACAGGTTGAAGCGTGAGATAACGGAGTTCGTAGGGAAGTGTCCGACGTGTCACGCGGGTTAAGGCTGAACATCACCACCATCGGGACTACTTCAACCGATAAAGATCCTCAATGGAAATGGGAGAGGATCACCATGGATTTTGTTAGTGGGCTACCCCACGCCCACCAAGAAGGATGCACTGGGTAATTGTGGATCGCCTAACTAAATCACTCACTTCATGCCGGGTGAGAATGGATTACTCTCTCCGAAGCTAGCAAAGTCGTATGTGGGTGAAATAGTGAGGTTGCATGGTGTGCCGTTGTCGATTATCTCGGATAGGGATCCCAGATTCACGTCAAGGTTTTGGAAAGCGTTGCATCAAGCTTTGGGTACACTGTTAGATTTCAATCACGGCTTTCCATCCACGATCGACGGACATCGGAAAGGGTGATACTGATTTTAGAAGACATGTTAAGAGGTCATGTCTTGGATTTTAGTGGTAGTTGGGAGGAGTACCTACCACTAGCGGAATTCGCTTATAACAATAGTTATCAAGCGAGTATTCGAATGGCTCCATACGAGGCTCTGTATGGACGGAAGTGTCGTACTCCTACATGTTGGACAGAGTTGGGAGAAAGACAAGTTCTGGGTCCAGAGTTGGTAACCGAGACGGAAGACAAAGTCAAGGTGATTCGGTCTCGTCTCAAGGAAGCATCGGATAGGCAGAAGTCTTATGCCGATCTCAAACGCAAGGAAGTGGAGTATGCTGTGGGAGACAAAGTCTTTCTGAAGGTGTCGCCTTGGAAAAAGGTGTTGAGATTTGGACGGAAAGGGAAGTTGAGCCCAAGGTTCATTGGGCCATATACTGTTGTGAAGCGAATAGGACCGGTAGCTTATCAGCTAGAGTTGCTTGCAGAATCGAGTCGATTCATGACGTATTTCATGTATCAATGCTGAGACGGTATCGGTCAGATCCTTCGCACGTTGTGCCAGTAGCAGAAATCGAGGTGAGCTCGGATTTATCTTTTGAAGAAGAACCGGTTCAGATTATAGATCGAGATGTGAAAGTTCTACGAAGGAAGGCAGTGCCTTTAGTAAAAGTGTTATGGCGGAACCACGGAGTGGAAGAAGCTACGTGGGAGCCCGAGGAGGTGATGCGGCGGCAATACCCCCATCTCTTTTGATCAAGAAATTTCGAGGACGAAATTTATTTTAAGAAATAGAAGCGTAACATCCCAAATGTGGGGTTATTGGGAAATAAATTATTTTTCTTATGTATGAATCTTTGTGTCATTATTTATGGAATAATAATGATCAATTTAAGGCTTTGAGTTGGCTCGGTTTAATGGAAAATTCAGTTTTTAATTTAAAAGGTAAGGAGCCTTAGCGGAGGGTGTTAAAAGAATAAGTGGGGATAAGTTGACACTAAATAAGCCTTGGAAAAGTGGCAAAAGGGGGAGGCCACTTAAGTGCTTGGAGTTGACGCCACAATGCACAAGGGAGAGCTTGTGTTCGAGTCACAAAATCCTCCTCTTTTTGTTTTTATTTGGGACGGCACAAGGGAGAGAATTTCTCTCCTTAAATTCTTTTTATTTTGGATAATAAGGGTGTAATTTATTATCATGGGATAATCAAGTATTTTAAAGGAATATTAATTGGATATTAAGGATATTGCATGGATTAATAAGAGATTATTATGATTTAATTCAAAATTATTTGAATTAAAATGAATGAGTGGTCGTGAGCAATTGGGGAAGTTTGATGAATTTTGAACTCCTCATGAGAAGGGAGTGGACGGCAAGCTTGATAGGGGGCCGAATGCCTATAAAAGCATCAGTTGGCCCCCTTGCTTCTCTTTTTGTCATTCTTCTTTGCTTGCAAAATTCCTAGCCCTCATTCTTCATTCTCTTTTATTTTTTCCATCCCCTCAAACTCTCTAGCCGAACCCTCTTCCACCTTCACCATCTTTTCTTCTTCTTCCACACTAGCCGAACCTATACTTTAACCTTTGCCAAAATCCCTTTTCTTCTTGTTAAACTCTCCTCACCAGATACACTTCATATCCTTGTGCCGAAACCTCTTCTCTCTCTCGATTACTTCTTTAATAGCTTTGGCCGAATATCAAAGTGGTTAGATCCCATCAAGGTATTATCGACAGTTGATTTGGAAAAGCCGATATCACTTAAGGACTTCGGGATCGGGAGTTAGTCGACTCAAACTCTTCCTCTCTAGTAAACGGTTTGGTAAGTGTTAGTAAGATCTATTTTAGTAAGTTATTAAGTGGTGATTAAAAGCCGAAGGCTATTACCTGTATCGATTAACCAATTACTTGGTAAAGCAGATCTGTGCCTCGAGTGCCGTGGTTCGTAACAAAAAGCAAAGGTAAGGATTCAGGACCATAACTAACCCCTCTGGATTTGTTTTGGTTGGCCGAATAGGCCATAATACTAATCCTAAAAGTTGGCCGAATATAGGTGCTGATAGATCTAGGTGGCCGACTCCTCTTTTGGGACTTAGATTACCGTGGGTGACAGGTGTGTACATACACACCATTTAACTTATTAAATTATGCTAAGTAATGTGATTGCTAACTTGATGTATGTGGCAATGGCTTGAATACCATAACGGTATACGGGGTAACCAGTGTAAGTACACATGCATATGATTGCTATTTTATGCTTTTGGAAAGCATGTTTGTGATAATACATATGATAAATCTATATGTGATTTATTGACTATGTGGGTTGATGAGTGGAGGGGCAAATATCGTCTTGACGAGCACCAGTGCTTTGGTAGCACACTGTGACTATATGTCACCGAGGGTTTGGTACCTCCAGAGGTTTGGTACCTCATAGCGACTTGTCCTCGTGGTTAACACCACCGTGGGTTGGCCCCACTTGAGATATGGGATCGTCTGCGCGGTGATTTGGTATCACACGATGGGTTGGCCCCATCACCCGATTTGTGTCTACGGACACCAGTGCTTTGGTAGCACATTGTGACTATATGTCACCAGTGGTTTGGCACCACCAGTGTTTTGGTAACACATCGTGACTACGGTCACCAGTGGTTTGGTACCACGTGGGGTAGGCAAAGGTGTTTGGTTGGCTAGGTTGGGTACACGATACTATGCATAATTGACTGTTATATGTTGTGTATGAAACGTTGTATTAACCGGGGGAAGGGTTACATACTGAGTCTTGGTGACTCACCTTCTCCTTTAACATTTTTCAGGTGACTCGTAGATGGCGGTGGAGGAGCCGGTTGGACTCGAGGTGGCCATGCAGTGGATTTAAATTTATAGAACTTTATATTTGCTTATTTTTACTATTGGTTGTAATAAGGCCTCCATAAACTCTATTTGTGTTTTTTCTTTATGTTGGATATTTACTTAAAACCATATCATTAAATTGAACTAAGATCACATGTTTTCTTAAATTAACGCTTAAATGATTTTTCGTGCCATCGGGCACACTTGAAACCTGTATAATAACGGGACTTAATAAAATCTCCGAATCAAATCTAAAGGTAGCTTTGACAAGACCACCGAAAACGAGGAGTTTTCTATGAAAATTAAATGTTTTTTTCGAAATAGTGTTCACAAGGTTTTACTTCGTAATAACTCAGATTCGGTCGTAATGTTTGGGCCGGGTTTGGGTTGTTACACCAGTAAACTTCATAAAAAAGAAAGATAGTACAATGAGAATGTGTGTAGACAACCGACAGCTGAATAAGCTGATGGCAAAGAATAAGTATCCGTTGTCGAGAATTGATGACTTGTTTGATCAGTTTCGAGGGGCATCTGTGTTCTCTAAAATCGATCTAAGATTTGGGTACCATCAGTTGAAAGTAAAAAAAGTTGATGTGTCTAATATCACCTTTAGGACTCGTTATGGTCATTATGAGCTCCTTGTTATGCCATTCGATTTGACGAATGCTCTGGCTGCATTCATGGATATCATGAATAGGGTGTTTCAGTCGTATCTGGATCAATTTTTCTTATTATTTATTGACGATATTCTGGTATACTCTAAGACCGAAGCTAAGCATAATGAGCATCTCAGAGTGGTTCTGCAGATTCTTCGAGAAAAGAAGTTTTGTGCTAAGTTGAGAAAATGTGAGTTTTGGTTGAAGGAAGTTATGTTTCTAGGTGATGTAGTTTTTCCCGAGGGTATCATTGTGGACCCAGAAAAGATTAAGGCTATTTTTGAGTGGAAACTACCTAGAAATGCTTCTAAGGTTCAGAGCTTCCTCAGTTTAGCGGGGTATTATTGGAGATTTATGGAGGGTTTTTCCTTTACCGCAACTTCTTTGACTAAATTATTGCGTAAGAACATGCCTTTCATTTGGACTAATGATCAGCAATCGAGTTTTGAAAAACTTAAATCAGTTTTGACTTAGGCATTTGTTCTGATACAGCTTGAATCTGGGAAAAAGTTTGTGGTGTATAGTGATGCATCTCACTCTAGTTTGGGTTGCATTTTGATGTAAGAGGGTAAGGTAGTGGCATATGCTTCTATACAACTTAAGTCGCATGAGGGCAATTATCTGACACACGATTTTGAGCTAGCTACAATTGTATTCGCTCTTAAGATCTGAAGGCATTAGCTATATGGTGATAGGTGTATTATCTACACTGATCACAAAAGCCTCAAGTACTTTCTCACTCAGAAGGAGTTGAATCTTAGGCAACGTAGATGGATTGAGTTGCTTAAGGATGACGACTGCACTATAGAGTATCATCCTGTTAAGGCCAATATGGTGGCCGATGCTCTTAGTCGAAGATCTACGTCTGAGTTTAGGGTGATGTTTGCTCACCTAAGTTTGTTTAAGGATGGTTGGTTATTGGTCGAGTAACAGGTTAAGCTGACTTGGGTTGATGAGATTCGGGATAAGTAGCATTTGGATGAGTCTCTGGTTAGTCGAGTTCCTCAGAGAAGAGGGTAAGACTTCAGATTTAGGGTTTAACAGCGAGGGCATTCTATGTATTTGGGGTTGGATTTGTGTGTCGAATGATGTGGAT
The DNA here is from genome assembly GCA_025698515.1 of Gossypium sturtianum. Taxonomy (NCBI): domain Eukaryota; kingdom Viridiplantae; phylum Streptophyta; class Magnoliopsida; order Malvales; family Malvaceae; genus Gossypium; species Gossypium sturtianum. Next base: position 36,550,446 of record CM046952.1, read on the forward strand.
TTGAGGCAGACTATTCTGCGGGAAGCGCATAGTAGCCATTATGCTATGCACCCAGGTCGTAATAAAATGTATCATGATCTCTAGGAATTATATTGGTGGCCCATTTTGAAATGAGAGGAAACCGATTTTGTATCTTAGTGTTTGACATGCCAGTAGGTTAAGGCTGAGCACCAACTTCCTTCTGGTTTGCTTCAACCCATTAAGATTTCGTAGTAGAAATGGAAACGGGTAACCATTGAATTCGTTAGTGGGTTGCCCTTGACACCCATTAAGAAGAAGTTTGTTTGTGTCATCGTGGATCGATTGACCAAATCCATTTATTTTATTCTGGTTCGAACTGATTATTCTCTACAGAATCTAGCAAAATTATACATATCTGAGATAGTTAGACTTTATGGGGTTCCTGTATCGATTATCTCAAATCGATACCTTTGTTTCACATCTCGATTTTGAAAGAAATTACATGAGGCTCTAGGTACTCGGTTAGACTTCACTACTGCATTCCATCAATAGACTGATGGATAATTCAGGTATTGAAGAATATGTTAAGAGTTTTGTTATTGATTCTCGTGGTAGTTGGGAGGAATTTTTGTCACTGGCTGAATTTGTTTATAATAATAGCTTTAAGTTTAGTATTCATATGCACCTTATGAAGCTCTGCATGGTCGTAAGTGTCGCACTCCACTGTGTTGGACCGAGTTAGGTGAAAGGAAGGTTATGGGTTCATATATGGTTATTAAGACTAAAGATAAGGTCAGGTTGATTCGGGATCGACTTAAGGTAGCTTCTAACAGAAAGAAGTCTTATGTAGATCTTAAGAGGAAAGATATAGAGTTTGCTGTGGGATATCGAGCTTTTCTTAAGGTATCTCCATGTAAGAAGGTTCTCAGATTTGGACATAGGGGCAAGTTGAGCCTTAGGTTCATTGGGCCTTATCCGATTTTGAGGCAAGTAGGGCTAGTTGCATATCAGTTGGAGTTGCCTCCAGAGTTAGACCACATACATGATGTTTTTCACATATCTATGTAAGACGGTACGATTTTGACCCATCTCACATTATGCCCACTGAAGAGATTCAGGTGAGGCCGGATTTGATGTTTGAGGAGGAGCCAATGCAGATTTTGGATCGAGAGGTAAAATTCTTGAGAAGGAAAAATATTCCTTTAGTTAAGGTTTTGTGGTGGAATCATGGTACTGAGGAAGCCACTTAGGAACTGAAGGACTCCACTCAACATCAATATCCACAACTATTTGAGTCAGGTAAAATTTGAGGGAAAAAATTCTTTAAGGAGGGGAGAGTTGTAATGCCCCAAAATTTTTGGTTTTGAATTGTTAAATAATGTCAAGTGATTTAGTTTGTATCAATGGTTAAGTGCCTTAGATTGAGTGCTTTAGGTCTTGTGTTCGATTCCCTTCTCTTTGTAATTTTTTCATTGATTTTGAAATTATGTCTAACTTGGTTCATAAGGATTATCTTTAATTTTTGTAAGATTACTGACAAGAATGAGCTTGCTGGTTTAGTGGTAAGGCTTCAACTTACCCAACGGTGCCGTGTTCAAATTCTATGCGTACAAGTGAAAATATTTTTGTTATTCTCTGTATGTGCCGCCCATGTGGTTAGAATTTTAGTTAAATTCAAATTTTGGGAAGATCTAATAGAGATAGCACATAGGATTTAATGGGTGGTTAAAATTTTTAAAAAAAATATCATCTTCTTGCTCACGTCAGTTTTCTCTTCTTTTTTCTTTCTTTCCCTTTCTTTTTCCTTTCTTTTTGTATTTGAAACTATAAATTGCTGCTACTATTTTTCCTTATGACATTTCTTTGTGGTCGTTTTACTGATTGGTAAGTTCTATGTATTCCATTTAGAAATTTTGTTATGGCATTTCTCCAAGGGTGATAGATGATTCTAATTAATTGGTCAATCAGGTGCTCTAATTGTTTTGTGTTTTGTTAGGCAGAGATTTTTTGACAAACACTTCGTCGGTGAATTGAGTGTTATAAGCTGTCGCACCTTTGGGTAAGAATCCAGATACTAATGTTTAGGGGCTGGTTGTAAGATTTTATTTTGGTTGAAAGCCCTAATGTTTGTGGTTGAATACTCTAATCAAGTAAAGGTCGAGTGATTAATTCGGAATTGGTATGATTGCTAATTAGTTTGTTTCGATATTGTTTTAGGGTCTGTAATTATGTCGTTGCATCACTATTCAGAAACAATCAGGTGTGTGACTCAAACTTCTAAAAATAGTGAACGGCGTGAAGCTGAAAAACCCACTGTCGACACCACAAGGGCGTATAGGTCACACGGGCTGGGCTAGATAGGTCGTGTGGGCCCATTATTCGTAAATTTTAATTAGGGTCATGATTGAAGTGTGTTTCAACGCTAGCTACTCTGTAGGGTCTGTTATGTGATATGTATAGCTTATATATATGAAATCTAATGTTCTGCTTCTATATGTGTAACTTTGGAAAGCATGTTGGCATATTCTAATGTGTAAAGCATGTATGATTTTTGTGCGTCTGGATATCTAGTTAGTGATTGCATATGCATTAGGGTGGCATTATGATGTGATTGTGGAACTGTTGGTAGTTTAATGATCTGCCTTAACTGGTGATTTTTACCACATATCTGTTCTAGTGGCTTGACCGCACTTATCTGGTTGTGACGAATTACCAAATTATTTGCTGCTTGACTGCACTATTCTGAAAAGTGACATATGCTCACTATTTTGGTTTGTGGAGTTGGATGGTTATTTATTACCCTAACTGGTGCATAGGGACGGACGGAGATGGTGTGTAGCATATGGGGATAGGATTTGTATATGTTTCTGTAACTGATCTGTTTGTCATATTGCATCGCAGGATATGCCATGCTTTCGTATTTGTTCGATTTCTGTGTGAATTGTCTATCTGATCTATTTGTATGGGCTGAGTTACACACTGAGTTTCGTAAGCTTACCTAAATTTTCTAACTTCTCAGGTAATCAGCAAACTTAGGATCGAGCGGTGCATAAGATCTTGGATTGATTTTTTGGTTAATCAAACAAGACGATTTATGTTTAAAATTTAACTCTGGACTTTTTGGAATGTTTAAATATTTTGGACTTTGTTGTCAGTTTTTTTTGAGTTTTCTACTGGATTATGCTTTTGATCAATTGCAAAATCATTTTTTTTTCACATTTTGAAATCACGCTTTATAAATTAACAACTCTGGAACTTCCACTGAGAAACTAAGTAAAAAATTAACTATTTTTCTATTAAGTAAACAAGATATATGCGTATTGTCCTGAAAAAGTGCAAGAGATTTGAAAAAATCAATATTTTTCGAAAAACACACTTTTCTAGTTTAAAAATCTGGAATATAAAATAAGTTTATGTAATTCCTCAAGATTCGATAGTAACATCTAGGCCGAGTTTGGGGTGTTATATCATCCTTCCAAGCAATTTCGAGATAAAAACTCATTTTCCCATTTCCATCTTTGTTGAATTTTTGTCCAATTTTTGGTTGAAAATTGTATTTTTGGATTGATTTGTAACATATACATTGTGTTTTCTTGCAGGAGGTTGCCTAAATTTAGCCAAAATATTAAAAATTTTATTTAAACCCTTTGCTTACAAGGTGTTTGATAAAATTCCCCAACCAGAATTCTAAGTTCAAATAGTGTCTCTCTAGTTAATTTAGTTAGAATGTCTGTTAGGATATATCGGCGTTCTGGCCCTACATCTTCATCTAGTGGTCAACCCATTTCTTTTAATGATTATTTTAGAAATGACAATGATACTTACCGGTTTGATCAATAATTTTCAAAATGAAAAGTTAATGTTACTCGCACACTTGATCTTGAATTTTTAGCCAAAACCAATTTTTAATTTCTTGAAACGTTAGTCGGATAGAATTTGGTCAAATTTTTTAAAATTTGTTCACCAAAACATGCTAATCTTGTTCAAATATTTTATTCAAATGCTAGACACAAACATGATGAATCTAGTGAGGTTGTGGTTGTTATTAATTCTTTTCTTATGAATACTCCTATTTGTCTCAATTTAGAAAATTTTGGTGAATTTTTGAAACTTCCTCCCAGCGGTGAGTCGAATGAGAAAGGCCCTTATAATCCAACCTTAAATGTTCGACACTCGTATGCATCTGAGCTTAATGTCCATGATCGCGTTTTGCATTATATTACGTCCTATTTCAAAACATGTCATTCTTCAATCTATCGACTATTGGTGGATTGATTATTTTCATAGCAATAAGCGTCCAGATCTTGCTTTAATTTTTTTAATGACATTACCAAATGCATTTGTAACATCCTAGAATTAGGGGTTCTGCATTTTATGTTTTTCTGTGTGCTTGGCTTGTTCTGCTTATTATTTAGATTTCTTGGGGGTCCTGGGTAGGCTCGGGTTCAAGCCAGAGCCTTGGTAAAATTTTGGTTTTGGGAATAAGGGGGAGAGCTAGGGGGAGTAGGATTTAAGGATATTCATTCGCGTTTGAAGACTCAAGGTGAGCATGAGGTGGAGTGGTTGTGGCATCACTAGCAGAGCAAGGGGAAAGGAGTTCGAAACCCATCTGTTTCATGGTGGAACTTTATTTTTGTGCTCAAGGAGAGGAGGAGGTAGCATTTGGCTGGGACTCTTCTAGGAGGAGTTTGAATGAGTCAAATTATTTGAAATGGATGGATGAGAGGTGCTTGAGGAGTGGAAGTGGTCAAATTGGTTTGAGTGGGTGATAGGGAGCAAAGTGTGGAGTAAAATAAGGGATTTGGAGTGTGGTGGAGGTGTTGGCCGAATGTGGGGGTCTTGGAGGGGAGAATTTCGGTCATGAAAGGGGTCTTTTGTGTGTGGGTGTTTTGGTTTTGGGTCATGTGAGGGGGTGCCGAAATTCTGTGCTGGTAATCTTGGTGTTTTGCATTTTAGTTTTGGTAACTCAAGCATTAGGGGTCTTTGGCCGTCAACTCTTTTTGTTAGTGCCGAAATACTCAAGCCACATTTCTTCATCTTCTCTTCTCTTCAAGTTGGTGTTGGCCGAAACTTTTTGTACCTCTTTTCTGCTCTCTTTTCTTTACCAAAACTGTAAGTGACTATCCTCTTTGCTTTTCAATTCTTTTCTTTTCTTCCTCAAGTTTGATAGCCGAAACTTTAACCTTCCCTTTTTCTTCTCGTCTTTTCTTTTCTTCCTACTTTTCTTCTTCACCACAAGCCGATTTCTCTTGAAGCCCTCCCTGCCGAACCTTTCTCTTTCGATTTCCACCATAGCCGAACCTCCATACTTTTTCTTCACTTTTCCACTTTCTCCTTTAAATCGAAACCCCTGCTTCTTGTGACTCTTGGCTATTTTTCCTCCATAGCCGGATTGGGTTTCTTTCCTTACTGTTATTTCTTCTATTTTTTTTTCATTCTCTTTTGGCTGGCCAAATCTCTTTTTGTGCTAAACAAATCTATTTTTGTCACTTTATGCTGTTAGCCGAATATTGGGGAGCAAGGTGCTAGGAATCTTCTTGTCTATTGATAGTTTCTTCAATCGGGTTGGATTGTACAAGGTAAGGTTCTTCTCGGTAGTTCATAATTCTTTTCGGTTCTTGTTCTTTTCCTTTCTATCTTCTTCTCTCTAAAAGCTAAAAGTCTCACTTTGTCTCTTCTTCCAAGGGCTGGATCTGTTGGAGTGCAAGCACCCTTTAAGCCTCTTCTTGGTTTCGGAATCTCGTGAGGAGGGTGGTAAGTTTTGTTGGCCGATTAAGGGAGGTCTCTTCCATGTTTTGTTTGGGCCGAAAGGTTGTTGCTTTATTATTTAGGAGCACCATTTTCTAACTTGTGAGTTATTAGGGATTCATCTGAAATCGCAAGCCGAATCTTTTGGTACGACTTCTGAGTAGTTAAGGTAAGGAGCCATCTTTTTGGTTTCTTGACTATTACTTTCCTCTTCGTTTTAGTCTGCCTTAACCAAATTCTCTTGTTAGACAACCAACGTTTCTCTTTGAGTACTGATCAAGATTCTCTTCATGGATGCGGGTGCTAGCCAATCTAAGGAGGGGAGTGAACCCGTAGTCTCTGCTCCTAAGTTCAAACGACGTGCTGTGTCGGCGGTTTGAGACTTTCCACCGGGTTGTGGTAGAGAGCCGACATCTGTTTGGGATAGGCAAATCGCTGTTATTCCCACTAGTGAGAGTGTCGACGATCTAGAGTGTTTAGTTCTTCGCGTAATCAGGTGTGTAATGCTTACACCTTCTTTTATTATTTTGCGTTAATAACTGTGTAACATCCTGAAATTCGGGATTTTATGTTTTGCATTATACCATACGTTAGGCTAGCTAAAAGTGTCAGTTGTGTATGTTTAGGGACCCTAAGAAGGCTTGGGGTTGAGTTGGGCCTTGGTAGAATTTTTTGTTTATGCACTTAAGGGGGAGAAGGCAAGTGACGTCAAGAATTAAAAGAATAAGTGAGTTTTTTTTTTTTTTTGCTAGCACAAGAAGAGCTAGTAGCAAAGTGGTGAGGCGTCACATGAAGGGGCTTAAGGGGTGGAGTTCGAATCTCACCTATTGCAAATATATTTTTTTGTGCTAATCAGGTGGAAGATGGTAAGTGTCGGCCATGGCTCTATAGAAGGAAAGGAAGACTTTCAAATGATGGAAAGAAGACTAAGGAAAAGAGAAAGGAGGAGATCAAGGGAAAAATAAGGAAAGAAGTAAAGGAAGAAATAAGGGGGGGATATGTTGGCCGAATTTTGGGAGGTGCTTGGGGAAATAAAATTTGGTCAACCATAATCTTTTTGGTGTTAGGGACTTATGGTTTTGGTAGGGGGAATTAGGGAGCCGAATTTCCTATAGCCTTTTTACAAGTTTTGTGCATGAAAAGTTTTTATCTCTTTTTGAACATTTTTTTTGTGCTTCTTTTCCAACCTTTTCCTTTGTTTGCTGAAACACTCAGGCCATTTTGCTCATCTTTTCCTTAGTGTAGGCCGAAACTCTCTGGCACCACTTTTTCCATCTATTCTTTTCTTTTTCACCATTTCTTCAACCCTTCTCTCTTTTTCTTTAGTCAATATTTTGATGGCCGAATCTTGCTTGTTCTTTTCTCTCTAAGTAGCCGAATCCTCCTAGCCATTCTCTCTCCTCCATCTTGCGTGTTGATCACTTTCTTCCTTGGTTGAATCGGGTAAGTGGCTTCATCCTTTTCCTTTCATCTTCTTTTCTCCATAACCGAAGGTGTGACCATCATCATTCGGTTGTTTCACTTTATTTCTAAAACTGAAACACCATTTCCTTCTACTCCCTCATATCGTGATCATCTCGTTTTTGTAGTGTTCTTGTGGAGTTGGTCGAATCTCACATCCTTGCCTACTCATCCTTAGTCATAAGTTGAATTGGTTGGAATCGGGTTCATCATCGATTAAGGTAAGGAGTTTCTTCTTGGTCCATTCGATATCTATGCGGTTATTTTGTTAAACTGATCGATAGTTATGTCTAATCGTTTATTTTAGGGACTTAACAACTCGTTCTCCTCTGCTTTTTGGTCTTTCGAAAGTAGTGGTAAGCCGAAACCCTCTCCTTAGACAACTACTTCTCTCATTGTAATATTATTCTGATCGAGACTCTTCCAATGGAGGCAAGTGGTAGCGATACTAAAGGAAAATCGATAGGAGGACGAAAAGGGAGTGGACTTGCAATCTCTACTCCCAAGTTCAAACGTAGGGCAGTATCGGCAGTTCTGGATTTTCCACCAGGTTGTGGACCGACATCCGGTGAAAATAGGCAGATCGTGGTCGTTCGTGATACTAAGGGTAAGTGTCATAAACCGATTGTTTAGATTTGGATTAAGACACTATCTCTTGTTAGTTAATCGAGTGTTATGGTGACATAGGTGCCGACGATCAAGAAGGTTTAGTCCTTGCCGTAATCAGGTGTGTAATCTCACACCGAAATCCTGTAGATTCGTGATTCACCATCATGTTAGAAAATAGATCGCTGTTGCTTACGAATCTAATAATCGTAATATGGCAAGAATCGAGTAACTTGCTTAAACAACGTTAATTTTAAGATCTGTCAAAATCGATATTAATTTGTAAAATTACAAAAATGCCCTTATGGGCCGAATTACTAAAAAGCTTTAATGGGCCATTTTTATGAAAATGCCCCTATGGGTCGATTTACCAAAATACCTTAACGGGCCGATTTTCTAGAATGCCTTAGTGGGCCGATTTACCAAAGTGCTTTAATGGGCCGATTCATCAAAATATTTCATTAGATTAATGGTTGCTATATATGTGGATATACTTTTCTTATGTTGCATCTTTACATATTGCATGGGTTGGGAATGAAACACCCCAAACCCGGCCCACGAGCCCTGACCGGATCTGGTATGTTCCTCGAGTAAAACATTTAAATTTCATATTTATTACTTCGGAAAATTTGGAGTGGTTTTATAAAAATACCGAGTTGTTTTGGGGTTTAATCTTTAATTCTAAAATCGTTTGTGTTTAGGTGTCTAAACATTTAAAATTTATCTTTAAGAAAAATTGCTTAAACTTTAAGTTGATAAAATTCGTATCATACTAAATAATTAAAATGCATGCATAAACAGTTTCATACTAGTGGCCTTATTACATCAAAGAAAACCCGAAATAAATCCAAAATACTTGAAAATAGAAAGTCCAAAATAAAATAATTTCGTGTCTTGAGCATGGCCACCATCGAGCTCCCCGCCGACTCGGTCCATCACCGAGTGTCACCTGAAAAGATATCCCACAACGGGGTGAGTCAAACAGACTCAGTGTGTACAGTCAACACTAAATCCCAACGATTTAGGCATAACAATTCATACATATACAAATAGCAATTAAATATAATGATGCAATCCCGAACCCAAACCTAGATGCCATCCGCTACACATCACCCGTACCAACCATCACACCGTGGGATTACTAAATCGACCCACCCATCCGCTACACATCATCGAAGGTTGTCGCTGCGCACAAACTAGCACATCGCCTTTATAAATTCGTGGCATGGCCACCGGATAATATATTTTGTGACATAAGTCACCACATTCGATTATTGTGACATGAGTCACCACATTCGGATATTGGGATATAAAACCACCAATCACTTCCCCTTTCATAATCACCCATATGCCCCATGTCATACAAATCATGCAATTATCATGGCTTAGGCCTTATTTCGCATTCTTATCAATGTTCACATACATGCCATATTCCACATGTTCATAACATTTATTAACATGATGTTAAGATTACGTACCTGAGTACTTTGTACTATTGCATGGTACCTTAGCCCACTTTTCATATTATTATTAACACATATATTAAAATAATACCGTAAATCAATCAAGATTCAGTGTGGGGTACACACCTGATATACTTATCGTTTTCACTGAAATCCCGAAAATCCCGATCTAACGCTTTAGATCCTTAATTCCTACATTTAGTCAATCGCTTAATGCTTAGCAAAAGCCTATTCGGCTATATGATCAAATCCCGAAGGATTATTGCAACCAAAATCCTTACCTTGCTGCCGATTTGATTACTAATCAAATCCAGAAACGTTGTAGTATTTCCTCCTTAAAATCGGCTAACACTAGATCAATTGACTTGGTTAGTTTTCGGCTTTTGAATAAGTAAGAAACAGATCTAAGTCACTAAATAGGACCTTGGCTGAATATCACATGCACTTACCTTGTGGATCTAAATATCCCGAAATAGCTACTTGATTATTGTATCTTCCGAAATCCCCATAGACATGTGTTAGATCCAAAACTAACATTTAATCACAATACATGGCCTTTGGCCGAAAACCACATAACTTACCTTAAATCCCGAATGATCCTTGCTTGAAGTCAACAATAGGCAAATCCCGAAACCTTTTTCATAGTTTTGGCCAAAGAACAATAGTAGAGATTAGATCTTAGATTTCGACAAGCCTAAAAGAAAAAGAATGGAAACCCAATTTGATCTTACCCCTACTGAAGAAATCGACAACACCCTTGTCTGTCACCACAGAAGATTCGGCTTTGGGATTCAATGAACAATCGGCTAGGATCTAGCAAGTACTTAGTTTCGGCTTTTATGAATCTTGTGAGAAGAAGGAGAGAAGGGTTGAGCAATTCGGCAATGGTGATAATATTTGAAGAAGAAAAAGATGGAGAAGTCGGCTAGGCTTTCTTGAGTTTTCGGCTTTTGGCAAAATAAAAGAGAAGAGAAGTGTTGCTAAAGAATTCGGCAGAGGGAAAAAGAGAAGAAAAGAATGAAGAATGGCCACCCTTTTCCCTTTTTTCCGAAATTACTCTACCTAGAGCCCCCTATTCGGCCAACTCTCCCTATTCTGATAACTTTATCTCTCACCTTTTTCAAATTAATAAAAATAATCCAACATTTATCCCCTATCTTAATTAATTATCACCATTTATCTCTTAAAAATATTAAAAGGATTAAAGCTCCTAAAATTTAGCCTTAGTGCCGTCCCTTGCTGCTCATTTCTGCTGCAAAATAAAACCTTTATTTTGCTTCCCTTGTAACTCGATCCTTGGCCCTGCACTCCTGCTTGTGGCGTCACTCACTGGGCTTTAAGTGGCGCCTCCTTGCCACTTTTCCAAGCCCATTTGTGTGTCATATTTCCCCTACAATTTCTTTTAAGGCTACTCACTTAGCTTCCTCTTTTGAATTTAAAATCTAATAATTTCTAAAGCATTCACTACACTCTAGGGTTCACAAAAATTCATAAAACACATTTAACACACACATAGACATGCTCTCACATTTATTTAAGCACAAATGCATAAACCCAAAATCCGTGATGTTACAGCTTCTACCCCTTAAAATAATTTCGTCCTCGAAATTACCCGGCTGAAATAAGTGAGGGTATTGCTTGTCGCATTGCTTCTTCCGCTCCCCACGAAGCTTCTTCCGATCCATGATTGCGCCATAACACTTTGACTAAAGGAACTGACTTCCTTCGTAGCACTTTCACATCTCGTTCCAAAATCTGAATCGGCTCTTCCTCGTAGGACAAATCTGGTCTTAGCTCCACCTCCTCAACTGGTACTACATGAGATGGATCCGATCGATAACGACGTAACATAGAAACATGGAATACGTCATGCATCTGCTTCAACTCCGAAGGCAACTCTAACTGGTATGCCACTGGTCCAACTCGCTTTAATACCCGATAAGGTCCTATAAACCTTGGACTTAATTTCCCTTTGTGACCAAATCTCATAACCTTCTTCCAAGGCGATACCTTAAGAAACACTTGATCTCTCACATCAAATTCTATCTCCTTTCGCTTAAGATCTGCATACGACTTTTGTCTGTCAGACGCTTCCTTTAACCGTGCCCGAATTACCTCAACTTTCTCCTCGGATTCTGCCACAATCTCTGGACCCAAAACTCGTCGTTCCCCCAATTCCGTCCAACACGTAGGTGTGCGACACTTCCGTCCATACAACGCTTCATACGGTGCCATCCGAATACTGGCTTGATAGCTGTTGTTGTATGCAAATTCCGCTAACGGCAAATATTCTTCCCAACTTCTTCTGAAGTCTATCACACAGCCCCTCAACATATCCTCTAGCACTTGGATTACTCGTTCGGACTGTCCGTCCGATTGTGGATGAAAAGCCGTAGTGAAATCCAATCTGGTGCCTAAAGCTTGATGTAGTGCTTTCCAGAATCGAGACGTAAGCCTTGGATCCCTATCCGAGATAATCGACACCGGCACTCCATGCAACCTCACAATTTCCGCCACATACAACTTCGCCAACTTCTGCAAAGAATAATCAACTCTTACTGGGATGAAATGCGTGGACTTTGTCAATCGGTCCACTATCACCCATACCGAGTCCTTCTTAGTAGGCGTAAGGGGAAGCCCACTAACGAAGTCCATGGTGATTCTCTCCCACTTCCACTGCGGAATCTTTATCGGCTGAAGCAATCCTGACGGAACTTGGTGTTCAAATTTAACTTGCGACACGCCAAGCATTTCCCTACAAATTCGGTAACTTCCCGCTTAAGACCAGGCCACCAAAACTGTTCCCTTAGATCTCTATACAACTTACTACCTCTAGGATGCATAGCGTAGGGGCTACTATGAGATTCTTGAAGAATTCTCCATCTTAACTCCTCGCTTTTTCGACATACGCACCTTACCCTTGAAACACAATACTCCTCGTCATTAATACTATAATCTTCCAACTCTCCACTCGCACTTGCCGTAGCTTAGCATTTAGATCCTCATCCATTAATCGACTTTCTTTCACCTCATTCAACCATGTCGGTTTGACTTGCAACTCGCCAATAAACTTCCATCATCATACAAGCTAAGATGTGCAAACATTGCCCTCGAATCCGACACTACTTTTCCGACTTAGGGCATCCGCCACTACATTCGCCTTGCCCTGGATGATACTCTATAGAACAATCGTAGTCTTTCAATAACTCCACCCACCTTCGCTGTCTCAAGTTCAGCTCCTTCTGAGTCAACAGATACTTAAGACTCTTGTGGTCCGTGTAGATCACTGACTTTTCTCCATATAAATAATGCCTCCACACCTTAAGAGCAAAGACCATTGCCGCCAATTCCAAATCATGCGTCGGGTAGTTAACCTCGTGTGGCCATAATTGCCGAGACGCATAAGCGAATACCTTCCCATCTTGCATCAATACGCATCCCAATCCTGTGTGAGAAGCATCACAGTACACCACAAAGTCCTTTCCTGCCTCCGGTTGAATCAAGACCGGAGCTTCAGTCAAAACCCTCTTAAGCTTCTCAAAGCTCTCTTGTTGCTTATCTGACCAGATGAAAGGTACTTCCTTTCTCAACAACTTCATCAAAGGTGCGGCTATTGATGAAAATCCTTCCACAAACCTTCTGTAGTAGCCTGCCAATCCCAAGAAACTTTGAATCTCAAACACACGCACTTAGGTGGTTTCCAATCCAAAGATCGCCTCAATCTTCCTAGGATCCACCCTTATTCCTTCAGCAGACACTATATGCCCTAAGAATGCAACCTCCTTAAGCCAAAACTCGCACTTGCTGAATTTGGCATATAGCTTCTTCTCCCTTAAGACTTGCAACACTTTTCGGAGATGCTCATCATATTCTTCCTCAGACTTTGAGTATACTAGGATATCGTCTATGAACACAACGACGAACCTATCCAAGTAAGGTTGAAAAACTCGGTTCATCATATCCATGAACGCGGCTGGGGCGTTCGTCAATCCAAACGGCATTACTACGAACTCATAATGCCCGTACCTTGTCCGGAAAGCTGTCTTATGGATATCTGCTTCCTTCACCTTAAGCTGATGATATCCAGACCTTAGGTCTATCTTTGAGAATAACGCCGCCCCTTAAGTCGATCGAACAAGTCGCCTATCCTTGGCAAAGGGTACTTGTTCTTGATGGTCACTTTATTCACCGACGATAATCTATGCACATGCGCATAGTTCCGTCCTTCTTCTTCACGAACAAGACCGGTGCTCCCCCTGGAGACACACCGGGGTCGAATAAACCCACGATCAAGCAACTCTTGAATTTGAGCCTTGAGCTCAACCAATTCCTTCGGTGCCATTCTATACGGAGCGATTGACACAGGAGCTGTTCCCGGTAACAAGTCAATTCCGAACTCCACCTCCCTATCAGGGGGTATTCCAGGTAATTCCTCCGGAAAGACATCCACAAATTCCCTTACTGTTCTAACCCCTTCAACACTTGTTTCCTTAGTGTCCAAGGCACTGACCCACATCAGAAATACCAGACATCCTTTCCTTACCATCTTCTCCGCCTTAAGGGCGGATACTACATTCGACAAATAGTTCCGTCTTTCGCCCATCACCACAACTTCCTTATCGTCGGGAGTTCTCAACGACATACGTTTAGCTGCGCAATCCACATTCGCACGGTACTTCACTAACCAATCCATGCCTAAGATTAGATCAAATTCCCTGAATGTTAGTTCCACTAAGTCTGCTGGGAACTGCGTCCCCTAAACTTCTAAAGGCACTTCCTTAAAGAGTTTATCTACTATCACAGTCTGCCCTAAAGGACTAAGTACAGTCATCTTTCTAGGTACAGTCTCAAAGTTCACATGTAAAGTTTTGAATACTTTACTAGCAACATAGGAATGAGTTGACCCTATGTCTATCAAAGTAATAAAGGGTAACTCCGAAATAAGGAACGTACTCGTTATAACATCAGGTGCATCACCGTCTTCCCTCCGACGAACTGCATATACCAGTCCTAGCTGTCTAGCCTCCGTATTACCAATACCTCTACCTGGTGTTCCACGTCCTCTTCCAGCACCATTTCCTCTGCCATTCGGACCACGACCCCGCTGAGGCTGCTGTCCCCCTCTTCCAGCCTGATTAGAACCTTGACCTGTTGGGCGGCCCCCGTCTATTTGTATAGGATAGTCCTTAATCATGTTGTCCTTGGACCCACACTTGAAACATCCCCCTGTCTTCTTCCAACACTCTCCTAGGTGCCTCTTCCCACACTGATCACAAGTACGATACTGCCCTCCTGTCACAACTTGCTGACCATGCGGCCCATCAACTCTAGGCCTCTTCTGCGCATTCCCAGATGACCCTGACGACCCAAAACCTCTCTTTTACCTATTCCGGTCCGTATTCTGCCTTACAGAATCCTTAACTCCTTCAGCTACTTTAGCCTTCTCTACTAACACGGCAAACTCTCGCTCTTGTTGTGGAGCTATCAACAACTTTAGATCATCCCTAAGTCCGTCCTCAAACCGGACACATCGTTCATGCTCCGTAGCCACGATACCTCGAGTATACCGGCTCAACCTTAAGAATTCAGCCTCGTACTCCACTACGGACTTGTTCCCTTGAACCAGCCCTAGAAATGCCTTCCTCTGAGCATCAGTATAACTAGTTCCAACATACTTCTTCTGATATGCCGCTTTAACATACTCCCAAGTGAGATCCTCAGCTGTAGCACCATCCTGAATTGTGAGCCACCATTGATATGCCTCATCGCGAAGTAGCGACACCATTCCCTTCAGCTTCTCTTCAAGAATCGATCCACTCATCCATAATTTGCTCTGTCGCTTCCATCCAATATTCACCGTATTGGGTGCCACACCGTGATATACCACACGAATACTTCACCCATTTGCTCGGAGTCGCTCGGGTACAGATTTCCGAGCTCCCCCACCTCCACCTGCTCCAGCCACCATCTCAAGAACCCGCAGCATCGCCTGCGATACTGCATCATCCCCCGTCTGATCTTGCTGCTCAACACCAACAGCTGGTGGTGGGGGTGGTGGTACCTCATTTTTAGACCCTTGTCTAGACCTAACGGGTTCCGATACGGTCATTCTGCCTCTACCACGTCCTCGCACATTACGACCACGTCCCCTAGAACTCATTTCTACGATCGCGCTTTAATCTGATTTAAGGAATTTTATGCATTAGTCTTTTTTCCACTGATTACCCGCGAAGAAATTTTATGAAAAGAAGATTAATAGCAGTTCTTTCGATCATTTCAAAGTTTTCGTTCCAAGTTTTCTATCCTAATTTAGAGAAGCACATTCATTCAACACACATTCATCATTCAAACATTTTCGTCTTATTCCTATCCCAGGGGTATTTTCGTCATTTCACCTATAGGGGTATTTTGGTAATAAATCAGGGTCAATTTAAAAATTTGTAAATCAGGGGTAATTTCGTAAATTTTCCAATTCAGGGTTCCTTGGTGATTTTATGAAATAAGGGTATTTTGGTAATTTTTAAAATCCGGGGGTATTTCGAAAATTTTGAAATCCGGGGGTATTTCAGAAATTTTGAAATCTGGGGGTATTTCGGTAAATTTTTTTTCAAACTAGGGTGGCTGGTCCCTTTCGGGTTTTAATTATAGGGTTTAGCCCATCAACGAGTCCTCATAACTAGGGTGAATAGTCACCACGCACTGTAGGATTCCAGCGAAGAGGAGGTGAGTCGCTAGGATCGCATAAATACCAAGCTCTCCCTGAATCCACTCCTAGGCATGCGTCTACCTATTGCCACACCCTAACTCGACTAAGGTGAATAGTCACTACGCACCAGGTAGGATTCCAGTGAAGAGGAGGTGAGTCACTAGGACTGCTTAAATACCAGGCTCTTCCGGATCCAATCCTAGACATGCGTATGCTGTTACCACACCCTAGTCTTGTGGCTCGTTCACGGGTTTGTTTAGTGAAATTAAGTCTTATGAAAATTTAAGAAGTGGTTTAAACTAAGCCTATAGTCCATCAGAGTCTATTTAACTGGTCTACGTCCCATAAAGCCCATAAAGCCCACATGTATGTCACACAATGGTTTAGGGTACTTACCTGGCGGACTTGGGCCGGAGACGCAGGTGCCATGCCGAGCTAACAGACCTGTTATCCTTTAAAGAAAGCCCATTTTTAGAAAACGTTTTGAGCCCAAAAACCCCAGAGCCGAGTTTTGAACTGGGCTCTGATACCAAACTAAAACACCCCAAACCCGACCCACGAGCCCTGACCAGATCTGGTATGTTCCTCGAGTAAAACGTTTAAATTTCATGTTTATTACTTCGGAAAATTTGGGGTGGTTTTATAAAAATACCGAGTTGTTTTGGGGTTTAATCTTTAATTCTAAAATCTTTTGTGTTTAGGTGTCTAAACATTTAAAATTTATCTTTAAGAAAAATTGCTTAAACTTTAAGTTGATAAAATTCGTATCATACTAAATAATTAAAATGCATGCATAATCAGTTTCATACTAGTGGCCTTATTACATCAAAGAAAACCTGAAATAAATCCAAAATACTTGAAAATAGAAAGTCCAAAATAAAATAATTTCAATCTTTGAGCATGGCCACCATCGAGCTCCTGCCGACTCGGTCCATCACCGAGTGTCACCTGAAAAGATATCCCACAACGGGATGAGTCAAACAGACTCAGTGTGTACAGTCAACACTAAATCCCAACGATTTAGGCATAACAATTCATACATATACAAATAGCAATTAAATATAATGATGTAATCCCGAACCCAAACCTAGATGCCATCCGCTACACATCACCCGTACCAACCATCACACCGTGGGGATTACTAAATCGACCCACCCATCCGCTACACATCATCGAAGGCTGTCGCTGCATACAACTAGCACATCGCCCTTATAAATTCGTGGCATGGCAACCAGATAATATATTTTGTGACATAAGTCACCACATTCAGTTATTGTGACATGAGTCACCACATTCGGATATTGGGGTATAAAACCACCAATCACTTCCCCTTTCATAATCACCCATATGCCCCATGTCATACAAATCATGCAATTATCATGGCTTAGGCCTTATTTTCCATTCTTATCAATGTTCACATACATGCCATATTCCACATGTTCATAACATTTATTAACATGATGTTAAGATTACATACCTGAGTACTTTGTACCATTGCATGGTACCTTAGCCCACTTTTCATATTATTATTAACACATATATTAAAATAATACCGTAAATCAATCAAGATTCAACATGGGGTACACACCTGATATACTTATCGTTTTCACTGAAATCCCGAAAATCCCGATCTAACGTTTTAGATCCTTAATTCCTACATTTAGTCAATCGCTTAATGCTTAGCAAAAGCCTATTCGGCTATATGATCAAATCCCGAAGGATTATTGCAACCAAAATCCTTACCTTGCTGCCGATTTGATTACTAATCAAATCCCGAAACATTGTAGTATTTCCTCCTTAAAATCGGCTAACACTAGATCAATTGACTTGGTTAGTTTTCGGCTTTTGAATAAGTAAGAAACAGATCTAAGTCACTAAATAGGACCTTGGCCGAATATCACATGCACTTACCTTGTGGATCTAAATATCCCGAAATAGCTACTTGATTATGGTATCTGCCGAAATCCCCATAGACATGTGTTAGATCCAAAACTAACATTTAATCACAATACATGGCCTTTGGCCGAAAACCACATGACTTACCTTAAATCCCGAATGATCCTTGCTTGAAGTCGATAATAGGCAAATCCAAAACCTTTTTCATAGTTTCCGCCAAAGAACAATAGTAGAGATTAGATCTTAGATTTCGACAAGCCTAAAAGAAAAAGAATGGAAACCCAATTTGATCTTACCCCTCATCAAGAAATCGACAACACCCTTTGTCCACCACCACGTAAGATTCGGCTTTGGGATTCAATGAACAATCAGCTAGGATCTAGCAAGTACTTAGTTTCACTTTTATTAATCTTGTGAGAAGAAAGAGAGAAGGGTTGAGCAATTCGGCAATGGTGATAATCTTTGAAGAAGAAAAAGATGGAGAAGTCGGCTAGGCTTTCTTGAGTTTTCGGCTTTTGGCAAAATAAAAGAGAAGAGAAGTGTTGCTAAAGAGTTCTGCAGAGAGGGAAAGAGAAGAAAAGAATGAAGAATGGCCACCCTTTTCCCTTTTTACCGAAATTACTCTACCTAGAGCCCCTATTCAGCCAACTCTCCCTATTCTGATAACTTTATCTCTCACCTTTTTCAAATAAATAAAAATAATCCAACATTTATCCCCTATCTTAATTAATTATCACCATTTATCTCTTAAAAATATTAAAAGGATTAAAGCTCCTAAAATTTAGCCTTAGTGCCGTCCCTTGTCATTCATTTCTCTGCAAAATAAAACCTTTATTTTGCTTCCCTTGTAACTCGATCCTTGGCCCTGCACTCCTGCTTGTGGCATCACTCACTGGGCTTTAAGTGGTGCCTCCTTGCCACTTTTCCAAGCCCATTTGTGTGTCATATTTCCCCTACAATTTCTCTTAAGGCTACTCTGCCTAGCTTCCTCTTTTGAATTTAAAAATCTAATAATTTCTAAAGCATTCACTACACTCTATGGTTCACAAAAATTCATAAAACACATTTAACACACACATAGACATGCTCTCACATTTATTTAAGCACAAATGCATAAACCCAAAATCCAGGATGTTACAGGGAAAAATTGTACGGAAAGTAGTGTAGCCTGGTGGAATAGCCACAATTCGCTTATTATTGTGCTTAATTATGATTTCGGTGGCATGGCCACAAAAATAATATACTTTAGCGGCTTGACTGCAAATTGGTGTGAGCGGCGGGGTGGGTTAACTTGATCGCCACAGGTGTGATTGGCTGGTCGGGGGTGTGATGGATGGATGGGTTGGGTTGCATTCATTTCTTTTAAATACTGTTATGTAAATGGGCTTAGGCCGAAGATGTTGCTATACGGGTTCAGGCCCAGTGGATTATGGTAAGGGGGATTATGCATTGAGTTCTTGTAACTCACCCCCCTTTCTTTCTTAATCCTTGCAGGTGATGCTCAGTGATGAGGACTTGGGCCCATGGATGACTCGATGGAGGCCATACTTTGAAAATAATCTTTTCGAACATTAGTAAACTTCTTTCCTGCTTTATTTCATTACTTTTACTATTTTGGGTTTAAAGTTTTAATAAGGCCGCTGATATTTTTATTTTGCTTTATGTTTTGATATACTTATTATTTTCCATGAATTGTGTAACATCCTGGAAAGGGCCTATGCATTTTCGGTTTAGTTGTACGAAGTAACATGTTTTATGTACTAAGAATAAATTTTGAACATTTTTTGAAACCTGAAAATGTATGAAAATGGATGGAAATGATTTGGAAATGATTCAAAATAGGAAAGTAAACATTTCTAGAAACTTGGAAATGTAAGAAAATGTCAAGTTTACAGAGCCGAACGAAAATTTTTGAAAACTTAGAAATGACCTAGAAATGACGAGTTTTAAGGTTTAAAAGGGGAAATTAAGGCAAGGTGGCCTTAAAAGAAAAAGTTTGTGGAATTTGATACATAAACAGGCTTGGAAAAGTGGCCTGAAGATGCCACTTAGGGCCTATGGAAATGGCGCCATATGCAAGAGGAATGGGCCTAAGTTCGAGTCACATGGGAAGTAAATAAAAGAAATTTTATTTTGCTACAAGGAGCAGAGAGGTGGACGCCACATGGCTATAAATTAGGAGCTTTTATTCTTTTATAAATAGTGGATAAATAATGGATTTATTTATCATTATTTTCAAGAGATAATTGTTGGATTAAATTCTTTGAATTTGAATAAAGAGATAAAGAGGAAAATAAGGGAGAAGTGATGGCCAAGTAAGGGACTTTGAGTTTAATAATTTCGGCTAAGTAAGGATAGTTGCTGAATTATCTTTTATTTTAAGTGATAATTAAAGGATAAAGTTATCAGATAGAGGAGTGGTGGCCAAGTAAGGGACTCCTTAGATGATAATTTCGGCTATAAAAGGAAGGAAGAAGGGCTACTCATCAATTTGTGCTTCCTCCTTTCTCTGCTGAATTCTTAGTGCTCTCTTCTGTTCTTTTCTTTCTTTTATTTTTGCCAAGCCGAAATACCTTGTGTTCTAGCCGAATCCTCCATCTTTATTCTTCCTTTTCTTTTCTTTCCAATCCATCAAAAGCCGAATCTTGGAAGGGCTTCAAGCATAGGTGCTGTCGATTTCTTCAAAGGTAAGAACAAGTTTGATTCCCTTTCTTTTCTTTTAGATTAGCCGAGAGATAATCTAACCCCATACATATTATGGTTGCCGAATATGGAAGGACCTTTCGGGATTATCAGAGTAGTCGACTAAAAGGAGGAGTATTCAGGATTTCTAAGATTAAGGTAAGACATGTGAATATTCGGCCAAAGGCCTTGATTTATGTTTGATGATTAAGATTAAGTCTAACGTAAGGTTTTAGGGATTTTGACATTCCTAGTGAAACAAGGAACAGTTTCGGGATTTGTTGGTGTTCCAATCGGCAACAAGGTAAGAATACTAATCCTACTAGGATTTGGAGTTTTGGCCGAATGGCTTTTTATTAAGGTAATAAGTGATAAATCAATGTAGGGATTAAGGATCTAAGCATTAGATCAAGCTTTTTGGGATCTCAAGGAAATTTTAAGCGAATCAGGTGTGTACCCCACACTAATTCTTAATATGTTTTATGGCTGTGTTTAATTAAAATATGTGATATTAAGAATATGAAAATGGCTAAGGTACCATGATATGGTACAAAGTACTCAGGTACGTTTCCTACTTCCACTAGGATTATGAAATATGTTATTTATAACATGTGAAAATTTATAAGAATGAGAATTTAAGTATGATATGCATAATATGAATAATATGGGTCATTCGGGATATATGAAAAAGGGGAAGTTAAGGTGATGACTACGGTCTATCTATCTGAATGTGGTGACTTCGGTCACATTATCTGAATGTGGTAACTTCGGTTACATTATCTGAATGTGGTGTCTCATGACACAATTATCTGGTGGCTATGCCACAAAATTTTATATGGGCGATGAGCACGTCGATCGCAGCTGATCGCCTTGGATGGTGTGTAGCAGATGGAGGGTTGACTTAGTAGTCCCCACGGTGTGACTGGCAGGTACGGGGGTGTGTAGCGGATGGACAACTAGGTTTGGGTTTGGGAATGCATCATAACCTGTATTCTATGTTTTGAATGTGTAATATGTGATATGCCTGATTCTATTATGATTTAGTGTCGTGTACACATTGAGTCTGTTTGACTCACCTCGTTGGGGAACATTTTTCAGGTGATGAACAGTGATGGACCGGGATGGCAGAACTTGTGGTGGCCATGCTCAACATAAAGTTTATATTTTTGAGGACTCTTGAATTTATTTTAGTACTTTGAATTATTTTGGGAATTATTTGATGTAATAAGGCCATAAGGCCATAGTTGAATTACTTTACACTTATTTTTATTTATTATGATTATGAATTTTATCTATTAAAATTTAATTAAAATTTCTTTTAAACTAAACCCTAAATATTTTGTCACTTAAGATAAAAGGGATTTCAATATAAAACGAACCTATTTTCATCACAAGCCCAACCCAAAACAATATTTTTCTTAAAATCACACAAGTTTTCCTAAGAACAAAAGAATTTTGAACCGGTTTACTTGAGGAACATACCAAATCTGGTCAAAGCTCGTGGGCCGGGTTTGGGGTGTTTCAGTTTGGTATCAGAGCCCAGTTTTAAACTCTCAGCCTGTGGGCTAAGGCCCAAAACATTTTCAAATCGAGCCCAAATGAGTTTTATGAAAGTATTTTTGAAAATGAGCAGGTTTTCTGGCATGGCACCTAAGTCTCCGACCCGCAGTCCACCAGGTAAGTACCCCTAACCATTTGTGTGATTATGTGGTTCATGTTATGAATTATGGAAGGGTAGAAGAGGAATGGAACGTAGAATAGCATGATAGGAACTTGAACCCTAGGACTAGTTTACTCAAACACAAACACATAAGACTTAATTCCATTAAACAAACCTATGACTAAGACGCCGAGTTAGGGTGTGGTAACCATTGTGCACATGTCTAGGATTGGATCCGGAAGAGCCTAGTACTTAAGCAAATTCTAGTGACTCACCTCCTCTTCACTGAATCCTACCTGCACGTAGCTTTCGGTTCACCCTAACCAAGAGGACTCGGTCATAGGCTAAACACAATGAATAAAACCCGAAAGGGAACTAGCCGTGTTTTTATAAACCCTAGTTTTAAAACTCTTAAAATTACCTTTTAAATTTGTGAGAACTATTTTTACAAAATTCTTTCGAAAAATTTTTGATTTATAAAATTACAAAAATTCCCTAGTGGTAAATTACAAAAATACCTTTGGTTTATGAAATTCCCAAAATACCCATAGTTCTTATCAAAATTTTCATTACTTTATAAAATGTTCAAAAACCCTAATTTGCAAATTATCAAAAATACCTTGATTTGGAGAAAAATTACGAAATTACCCTTAACTCACAAAATTACCAAAAGACCTGATTTTCAAAATTTTTGCAACATCACCGTTTGGAAAGTAAAATTCTCAAAAAGAACCCTTAAAGTTTCGCAAATTTTAAAATATCCCTGATTTATTAAACTTTACAAATTTACCCCGTTAATTACCAAAATACCCCGAGTTCCAAAATTTCAAATACCCCGAATTTTAAAATTTTTCAAAATACCCTGGATTTCAAAATTACTAAAATACCCTTATTGACAAAATCAACAAGGAACCTTATTTTGACAAATTTCAAAATACCCTGTATGACAAAAAATTACTTAAATTACCCCTGGGTAGGGAATGGATGGAATGGCCATAAAAGTGTAGTGAATGATGTTGTGAATGAATGTGACTTCATGAATGTGTCTCTGCTTATGAATGTGAATGTGACTCCTCGAGTTAGAGTAGTGAACTTGAACTAGAAACTTTGGTTGATCGAAAGAACTACTTCAACATCTCTTTTCATAAAACTGTTCGCGAATAATCGCGGAACAAAATTTCGATGCATAAAACTTTTTAATCATTTAATCGCGACGTTAGAAATGAGTTCTAGGGGCGTGAACTTAGAGACGGTGCCTAGAAAGTATGATGGTTCTATTAAGATCAGAGTGCGCAGCATAAGCGTAGTGCGGTGAGTTAAGATGTACGATTATTCGTTAGTAAGTAATTTTGAGGACGAAATTTATTTTAAGGGGGGTAGAACTGTAACATCCTGGAAAGGGCCTATGCATTTTCGGTTTAGTTGTACAAAGTAACATGTTTTATGTACTAAGAATAAATTTTGAACATTTTTGGAAACCTGAAAATGTATGAAAATGGATGGAAATGATTTGGAAATGATTCAAAATAGGAAAGTGAACATTTCTAGAAACTTGGAAATGTAAGAAAATGTCAAGTTTACAGAGCCGAACGAAAATTTTTGGAAACTTAGAAATGACCTAGAAATGACGAGTTTTAAGGTTTAAAAGGGGAAATTAAGGCAATGTGGCCTTAAAAGAAAAAGTTTGTGGAATTTGACACACAAACAGGCTTGGAAAAGTGGCCTGAAGATGCCACTTAGGGCCTATGGAAATGGCACCATATGCAAGAGGAATGGGCCTAAGTTCGAGTCACATGGGAAGCAAATAAAAGAAATTTTATTTTGCTACAAGGAGCAGAGAGGTGGACGGCACATGGCTATAAATTAGGAGCTTTTATTCTTTTATAAATAGTGGATAAATAAGGGATTTATTTATCATTATTTTCAAGAGATAATTGTTGGATTAAATTCTTTGAATTTGAATAAAGAGATAAAGAGGAAAATAAGGGGAGAAGTGATGGCCAAGTAAGGGACTTTGAGTTTAATAATTCCGCTAAGTAAGGATAGTTGCTGAATTATCTTTTATTTTAAGTGATAATTAAAGGATAAAGTTATCGATATAGAGGAGTGGTGGCCAAGTAAGGGACTCCTTAGATGATAATTTCGGCTATAAAGGAAGGAAGGAGGGCTACTCATCAATTTGTGCTTCCTCCTTTCTCTCACTGAATTCTTAGTGCTCTCTTCTCTTCTTTTCTTTCTTTTATTTTTTGCCAAGCCGAAATACCTTGTGTTCTAGCCAAATCCTCCATCTTTATTCTTCCTTTTCTTTTCTTTCCAATCCATCAAAAGCCGAATCTTGGAAGGGCTTCAAGCATAGGTGCTGTCGATTTCTTCAAAGGTAAGAACAAGTTTGATTCCCTTTCTTTTCTTTTAGATTAGCCTAGAGATAATCTAACCCCATACATATTATGGTTGCCGAATATGGAAGGACCTTTCGGGATTATCGAGAGTAGTCGACTAAAAGGAGGAGTATTCGGGATTTCTAAGATTAAGGTAAGACATGTGAATATTCTACCAAAGGCCTTGATTTATGTTTGATAATTAAGATTAAGTCTAACGTAAGGTTTTAGGGATTTTGACATTCCTAGTGAAATAAGGAACAGTTTAGGGATTTTTGGTGTTCCAATCGGCAACAAGGTAAGAATACTAATCCTACTAGGATTTGGAGTTTTGGCCGAATGGCTTTTTATTAAGGTAATAAGTGATAAATCAATGTAGGGATTAAGGATCTAAGCATTAGATCAAGCTTTTGGGATCTCAAGGAAATTTTAAGCGAATCAGTGTGTACCCCACACTAATTCTTAATATGTTTTATGGTCTGTGTTTAATTAAAATATGTGATATTAAGAATATGAAAATGGCTAAGGTACCATGATATGGTACAAAGTACTCAGGTACGTTTCCTACTTCCACTAGGATTATGAAATATGTTATTTATAACATGTGAAAATTTATAAGAATGAGAATTTAAGTATGATATGCATGATATGAATAATATGGGTCATTCGGGATATATGAAAAAGGGGAAGTGAAGGTGATGACTACGGTCTCACTATCCGAATGTGGTGACTTCGTCACATTATCCGAATGTGGTAACTTCGGTTACATTATCTGAATGTGGTGTCTCATGACACAATTATCTGGTGGCTATGCCACAAAATTTTATATGAGCGATGAGCACGTCGATCGCAGCGATCGCTTCGATGGTGTGTAGCGGATGGAGGGTTGACTTAGTAGTCCCCACGGTGTGGACCGCGTGCAGTGCGGGGTGTGTAGCGGATGGACAACTAGGTTTGGGTTTGGGAATGCATCATAACTTGTATTCTATGTTTTGAATGTGTAATATGTGATATGCCCGATTCTATTATGATTTAGTGTCGTGTACACATTGAGTCTGTTTGACTCACCCGTTGGGGAACATTTTTCGTGTGATGAATGCAGTGATGGACCGGGACGGCGAGAACTTGTGGTGGCCATGCTCAACATGAAGTTTATATTTTGAGGACTCTTGAATTTATTTTAGTACTTTGAATTATTTTGGGAATTATTTGATGTAATAAGGCCATAAGGCCATAGTTGAATTACTTTACACTTATTTTTATTTATTATGATTATGAATTTTATCTATTAAAATTTAATTAAAATTTCTTTTAAACTAAACCCTAAATATTTTGTCACTTAAGATAAAAGGGATTTCAATATAAAACGAACCTGTTTTCAACACAAGCCCAACCCAAAACAATATTTTTCTTAAAATCACACAAGTTTTCCTAAGAACAAAAGAATTTTGAACCGGTTTACTTGAGGAACATACCAAATCTGGTCAAAGCTCGTGGGCCGGGTTTGGGGTGTTTCAAATTGTTTTAAACGGGAATTTTTCTGAGATCTTAAACAACGGTTTTCCAAAATTGATTAACAAACGGATTTCATAACAAATATGTACAAATAATTTAACTTGGATTTTCCTTCGAATTATCAACATCTTTTTCAAAAGTCACGGTTTTTAAAGTTCACTAGTTTGATTTTCGATTCACCAATCAACCTCTCAAGATTAGTGGTATTTTTTTTATCGAATATTTATAATCAAACTTGTTTTTTCTTAACTATAACCTAATAACATCAACTTTAGTAGGAATCATAAGTTCTTTACACACTTTCTTCATGTGACATGCCGGATCCGGTCATACCGCATGGGCCGGGTTTGGGGTGTTACAGAACCTAGAAGAGATGCTAACAAAATTCATCGCGGTGTCAGAGACACGTTTCCAAAACACTAAAACAGTGCTCAAAAATCAACAAGCATTGATTCAAGGGATCAAGAACCAATTAGGACAACTTACTAAGATCATATTTGAACGACCACAAGGCAGCTTGCCAAGCAACACTGAAACTAACCCAAAGGAGCAACTTCATGCCGTTTCTGCTCACGATAGTGAAGGGTGAGATGAATCAAAATTAAGGTAAGAGAATGTGGCAGAGGAGGGTAAGGTTGAGGTAAGCCATGATAAACCAAAACTGGTAATTACAGAGTACCAACCTCGTGTGCCATATCCCAATGCGACAAAGAAAGACCGCACAGATGAACAATTCGGTAAATTTCTTAAACTTTTAAAAAAATACATATTAACTTACCATTTCTTGAGGCTCTTTCACATATGCCAAATTCAAGGAAATTTTTAAAAGAGCTTTTTACAAACAAACGGAAGTTAGACGATACGTCATATGTGGAGCTAAATGCAGTGTGCTCAGTAATTCTACAAAATAAACTACCACCAAAATTAAAAGATCCAGGAGTTTTACAATTCCGTGCTTAATTGGTAGTTTATCTCATTAATAACGCTTTGGTCGATTTAGGGCAAGCATAAATGTTATGCCTTATAAAATGTTTAAACAGCTAGGTCTAGGGAAACCCAAACAAATTAGGATGAGCATCGAATTAGCTGATAAAACCATTAGAGTTCCTAGGGGTATAATTGAAGATGTACTAGTAAAAATTGATAAATTCATATTCCCAGTAGACTTTGTCGTTTTAGACATAGATGAGGACAACAATATTCCTTTAATTTTAGGAAGACCCTTTTTAGCAACTGCTAAAACTAAAATTGATGTTGGTACAAGGGAACACATACTTCGTGTAGGTGACGAAACGATCACTCTTTAGGCTCTTGACTCAGCGAGGACATCGAGTGATAAAGGTGAAAACATAAATTCTATTAATGACCATTTGGTTCAACCTTCTTTTCAGAAAGCACCACGAAATTACACATCTGAGCCACATCCTAGACCTCATGCCAACAAGGAAATAACTCATGAGGAACGAAGGCTTCAGATCGATGAGCTAGACGAGTGGAAGACACATTTCAAGGAGAAACTAAAAACACACGAAGCAAAAATGAGGCAACTCTATGTCAAACTTAAAGATGGGACATACCAATTTCAGATCGGGGATCAAGTATTTTTGGACAAGACAGACCCTCGAATCGCTACTTCAGACCTTAACACTAATGAAGAGATTCCTTTCACGGTAATCAATATCTTCCCATACGGAATAGTCGAGGTAACTAATCCTAGATTCGGCACTTTTAAGGTAAACACCAGTCGAATCAAACTATATAGTGATCCTAGAATTGATAGCAAGAGAGAGGAGTGCCAACTCCTTGACCCACCATGAGATATGCAAATTAGAGGTAAGTCTAGCTTAAGACTTATTACGGTAATTTAGATTAAACTTACTTTTAATTTGGAATTTGTTTTGTAATAAGGCCTACAGGATTGTATAATTTGGTTTTCAACTTATTACGATAATTTAGATTATATGAAACTTTAAATTTGGGAGTTTTCTGAACAAAACGTAAACAAACCTTTTCAAATAATAACACACGGATAACAAACAAATAAATTATTGAATTCAGAAATTTTCTTATAACTGCACAAACTATTTTTAAATGTCACGCTTATGAAATCCCCTAATTTCGGCTTTCGTATCACAAAATCTATTTTCCACTATTTTGATTTTCTTTTAATAAAAGTTGGTAAGAAACCCTTGAAACTGAAGTTAATTTTCAAGATTAAAACACAAAACGAAAAGTTTTTAAAATTGTGAAGTTTTTTTTAAAATTACAAAACAATCTTTCCATGTGACATACCAGATTCGGTCGTAACATTTAGGCCAGGTTTGGGGTGTTACAATTATGGTATCAGAGCCTAGGTTGCAAAACTCGACTGTGGAATGGGTTCAAAAATGTTTTTAAAGTTGGTTTGAAATATGGTTTAGAAAAATACATGTTTTTCTGGAAGTATGGCACCCGAGTCTCGGCACCAATCCGTCATCAGTAAGTCTTCTCGACTATTGTTTGATTTCTTATAAAAAGATTAAATTATGCTATGGTTGATAGTTTTAAGAGATTCAATTTTAGAGATTGAGACCTTTAGAAATATGTTTTGCGAAAAACTACTTCTAATTCTATTTTCATAAAACTATCCGGTAATAAACAGTGGAAGATATACTAATTCATAAAATTTTAATTAGATTAAGTCGATTTCGTAATCATGAGTGCTAGAGGACGTGGACGTGGTTTACGCGGCCGTGGTAGAGGCCAGGGTATTGAGGTGGACCTCTAAATCGGGCATGGACCGGAAGACGTGCCGATCACCGATGCGACGCGGGATCCCGTGGATCGATCCGTGGGGACGATGCTTTGTCCCAAGCTATGCTACGTGTACTGGAGTGGGTTGCTAGAGCAAGCACAAAATCAGTAGCTCGAAAACCTATTCCTGAGCGACTTCAAGCAAATGGGGTCGAGATATTTAGAGGTATTTCTGGGGTGGCTCCTAACGTAGCAGAGTACTGGTTGGAAGCGGTTGAACGAATCATAGACGATCTTGACTGTACCGTAGAGGAAAATTTGAAAAGAGTAGTGTCTCTCCTTTGAGATGAGGCATACCAGTGGTGGCTCACGATAAGGGATAATACATCAGCGGACCGTATTACCTGGGACTTCTTTAAGACAGCGTTCCAGGGAAAGTATGTTGGAGCGAGTTATGTGGACGCTCAGAGGAAGGTATTTTTGAACTTGGTCCAGGGGAATAAGTCGGTGGCTGAGTATGAGGCGGAGTTCCTGCGTTTAAGCCACTATGCTTGGGGTATCGTCGCAACTGATTATGAGCGCTGTGCTCGGTTTGAGGATGGCCTGAGGGACGAGTTGCGGGTACTGATAGCTCTACAATGGGAAAGAGAGTTTGCTATTCTAGTTGAGAAGGCAAAGATAGCTGAATAGGTAAAGCGGTCTAAGAGGCAGAATTGGGATAAGGATAGGGGTAGGAATAATAGGAATTTTGGGTCGTCAGGATCTGCTGGAGGTTTTCAAAAGAGGCCTAGGGTTGAGGGGCCAGGTCGAGTTCCGAGGCCTGTTGCCGTTGGTCAGTCTCAACCGTGTGCTCGATATGGGAATTTTCATTCGGGGAAGTGTTAGGTAGGTAATAGAGGATGCTTCAGGTGTGGATCTATGGATCATCGGATAAGGGACTGTCCATAAGAGCTAGACAGGGTGCGGCCAGTAGGTCAGGGATATGCACGGTTCGGAAGAGGTGGGCAACAGCCACCGAGAGGTCGTGGTCCGGCCAGAGGAGGGAATAGATTTGGTCGAGGGCGTGGAGCACCGGACAGAGGTGCTGGGAGTGCAGATACAAGACAGCTTACGTTGGTTTATACAGCTAGACGTCGAGAGGATGGCGATGCACCGGACGTCATAATCGGTACGTTCCTTATTTTTCGTGTGCCATTTACAGCTTTGATAGATATTGGGTCTACACATTCATATGTTGCTAGTATTGTGTCGGGAACTTTGAGTATAAAATCTGAGGTTGCTTCTAGTAAAATGACTGTGATTAGCCCTTTAGGACAATCTGTAGTGGTGAACAAACTATTTAGGAGTGTGCCTTTAGAAGTGCAAGGGATTGTTTTCCCGGCTGATTTGATGGAAATGTCGTTCGGCGAGTTCGACTTGATTTTAGGCATGGACTGGTTAGTTAAGTATCGAGCAAACTTGGATTGTGATGCTAAGCGTATGATATTGAAGACTCCCGAGGATAAGGAGGTGCTGGTAATAGGTGAGAGAAGGAATTACCTATCCAATGTGGTGTCTGCATTAAAGGCTGAAAGGATGGTACGAAAAGGGTGTGAGGCGTTCTTAGCTTTCATCAGTGCTTTGGAGGCCAAAGAATTGTCTGTGAGGGATGTTAGAACGGTGAAAGAGTTCTCGGATGTCTTTCTAGAAGAGCTTCTAAGGTTACCTCCGGATCGTGAGGTGGATTTTGGCATTGATCTACTTCCGGGAACGGTACATGTGTCCATCGCTCCATATAGAATGGCGCCAAAGGAATTGGTGGAACTTAAAGCTCAGATTCAGGAACTGTTGGACCGTGGTTTTATCCGACCAAGTGTGTCTCCGTGGGAAGCGCCGGTGTTGTTCGTTAAGAAAAAGGACGGGTCGATGCGAATGTGCATTGACTATAGGCAATTGAACAAGTTGACGATTAAGAACAAATACCCGTTGCCAAGGATTGACGACCTGTTCGATCAGCTGCGAGATGCTTCGGTCTTCTCGAAAATAGACTTGAGGTCAGGGTATCATCAGCTTAAGGTCAAGGAGGAGGATATTCATAAGACTGCTTTTCGAACTTGTTATGGTCACTACGAGTTCTCAGTGATGCCGTTCGGGTTGATGAATGCACCAGCTACTTTTATGGATATGATGAACCGGGTATTTCAACCCTACCTGGATCGGTTTATTGTAGTGTTCATAGATGATATCTTGGTATATTCAAGGATGGAAGAGGAGCATGATTCGCATCTTCGGATAGTTCTACAGATTTTGAGAGAGAAGCAATTGTATGCCAAATTCAGTAAGTGTGAATTTTGGTTGAAGGAAGTAACCTTTTTGGGACATGTTGTGTCTGCCGAGGGGATTAGAGTTGATCCCCAAAAGATTGAAGCTATTTTGGATTGGAACCACCGAAGTCGGAAGCAAAAATTTGAAGTTTCCTTGGGTTAGCTGGGTACTACAGAAGGTTCGTTGAGGGATTCTCGGTTATTACTGCACCATTAACCAAGCTATTATAGAAAGGGGTACCATTTGTATGGTCAGATAAACAGCAAGAAAGTTTTGAGAAATTGAAGAAGATTTTGAAGGCACACTGTTGATTCATTGAGGGTGGAAAGGAGTTTGTCGTCTATTGTGATGCATCGCATTACGTGGTTAGGATGTGTGTTGATGCAAGAAGGGAAGGTGATAGCGTACGCGTCTCGGCAATTAAGACCACATGAAGTGAATTATCCCACTCATGATTTGGAGTTAGCTGCGGTAGTGTTCACTCTGAAGATTTGGAGACACTACTTGTATGGGGAGAAGTCAATTATCTACACCGATCATAAGAGCCTGAAATATCTCCTTACCCAGAAGGAGTTGAATTTAAGGCAGCGAAGGTGGATTGAATTGTTGAAAGACTATGACTACTCGATTGAGTATCACCCGGGTAAAGCTAACGTAGTGGCGGATGCGTTGAGCCGTAAGGTAATATCGGATTTGAGGGAAATGTTTGGTCATCTCAGTTTGTATGAAGATGGAAGCTTGTTAGCCGAACTTAAAGTGAAACCTTCATGGGTAAGTCAGATTAAAGAGAAGCAGTTGTCAGATGAATTGTTAAGTTCTCGACTTCAGCAGGTGGAAGGTGGTAAGACAGAAGATTTTGGTCTGAGCAGTGAAGGGGTATTATGCTTTCGTGGAAAGGTTTGTATGCCAAAGGATTCTGGGTTGAGACAGATGATTCTGCGAGAGGCGCATAATAGCCCATATGCTATGCATCCCGGTGGAAGTAAGATGTATCGAGATTTGCGTGAATAGTTTTGGTGGCTAGGTCTGAAGCAAGAAGTTACCGAGTTTGTGAGTAAGTGTTTGACGTGTCAACAGGTGAAGGCGGAGCATCAGTTGCCTTCGGGGTTGCTTCAGCCAATGAAGATTCCACTTTGGAAGTAGGAGAGGATAATGATGGACTTTGTTAGTGGGCTACCTCTTAGGCCTACCAGGAAAGATTCGGTGTGGGTGATTGTCGATCGGTTGACGAAGTCCGCTCACTTCATACCGGTTCGTATCGACTACCCACTACAGAAGTTAGCCAAGCTGTATGTAGCAGAGGTTGTGAGGTTACATGGGGTACCGGTGTCTATCATATCGCATGGGACCCTAGGTTTACATCAGCGCGTTCGGAAGGCGTTACATAAAGCGTTGGGTACAAGATTAGATTTCAGCACGGCGTTTCATCCTCAGACTGATGGTCAGTCAGAGAGGGTAATTCAAATTCTGGAAGATATGTTGAGAGGTTGTGTAATCGACTTCAGAGGTAGTTGGGAGGATTTCTTACCGTTGGCAAAATTTGCGTACAACAATAGCTATCAATCCAGTATTCAGATGGCACCCTACGAAGTGTTGTATGGTCGTAAGTTTCGTACTCCTACCTGCTGGACAGAATTAGGTGAGCGACGGTTATTGGGTCTAGAATTGGTTTCAGAGACGGAGGAAAAGGTTAAGTTGATTCAGGCTCGGTTGAAGGAAGCTTCTGACAGGCAAAAATCGTATGCAGATCTAAAGCGTAAAGAAATAGAATTTTCGATGGGTGATCAGGTTTTTCTGAAAGTTTCACCTTGGAAGAAGGTTCTAAGATTTGGACGGAAAGACAAGTTAAGCCCCAGATTTATCGGGCCTTATCAAGTGTTGAAACGTGTGGGACCAGTAGCTTATCAGCTCGAGTTACCTCCGAAGTTGAATCGGATACATGATGTATTCCATGTCTCAATGTTAAGGCGCTATCATTCGGATCCATCTCACATAGTGCTAGTGGAGGAAATTGAAGTAAGACCTGATCTGTCTTTTGAAGAAGAACCAGTGCAGATCTTAGATCGAGATGTTAAGGTGTTGAGAAGGAAGTCGGTTCCGTTGGTCAAAGTTTTTTGGAAGAATCACGATGCAGAGGAAGCCACATGGGAGCAAGAGGATGTGGTGTGACAACAATACCCTCACCTCTTTTGATCAGGTAAATTTCGAGGCTAAAATTTCTTTAAGGGGGTAGAACTGTAACATCCTAGAATTAGGGGTTCTGTATTTTATATTTTTCTGTGTGCTTGGCTTGTTTTGCTTGTTATTTAGATGTGCCTAGAGGTCCTGGGGAGGCTCGGGTTCAAGCCAGAGCCTTGGTAAAATTTTGGTTATGGGAATAAGGGGGGAGAGCTAGGGTAGTAGACTTTAAGGATATTCATTCGCGTTTGAAGACTCAAGGTGAGCATGAGGTGGAGTGGTTGTGGCGTCACTAGCAGAGCAAGGGGGAAGGAGTTCGAATCCCATCTTTTGCATGGTGGAACTTTATTTTTGTGCTCAAGGAGAGGAGAAGGTAGCATTCGACTGGGACTCTTCTAGGAGGAGTTTGAATGAGTCAAATTATTTGAAATGGATGGATGAGAGATGCTTGAGGAGTGGAAGTGGTCAAATTCGTTTGAATGGGTGATGGGGAGCAAAGTGTGGAGTAAAATAAGGGATTTGGAGTGTGGTGGAGGTGTTGGCCGAATGTGGGGGTCTTGGAGGGGAGAATTTCGGTCATGAAAGGGGTCTTTTATGTGTGGGTGTTTCAGTTTTGGGTCATATGAGGGGGTGCCGAAATTTCGTGCTGGTAATCTTGGTGTTTTGCATTTTAGTTTCGGTAACTCAAGCATTATGGGTCTTTGGCTGTCAACTCTTTTTGTTAGTACCGAAATACTCAAGCCACATTTCTTCATCTTCTCTTCTCTTCAAGTTGGTGTTGGCCAAAACTTTTTGTACCTCTCTTCTGCTCTCTTTTCTTTACTGAAACTGCAAGTGACTATCCTCTTTGCTTTTCAATTCTTTTCTCTTCTTCCTCAAGTTTGATAGCCGAAACTTTAACCTTCCCTTTTTCTTCTCGTCTTTTCTTTTCTTCCTACTTTTCTTCTTCACCACAAGCCGATTTCTCTTGAAGCCCTCCTTGCCGAACCTTTCTCTTTCGATTTCCACCATAGCCGAACCTCCATACTTTTTCTTCACTTTTCTACTTTCTCCTTTAAATTGAAACCCCTGCTTCTTGTGACTCTTGGCTAGTTTTCCTCCATAGCCGGATTGGGTTTCTTTCTTTACTGTTATTTCTTCTATTTTTTTTTCATTCTCTTTTGGCTGGTCAAATCTCCTTTTGTGCTAAACAAATCTAGTTTTTTCACTTTATGCTGTTAGCCGAATATTGGGGAGCAAGGTGCTAGGAATCTTCTTGTCTATTGATAGTTTCTTCAATCGGGTTGGATTGTGCAAGGTAAGGTTCTTCTCGGTAGTTCGTAATTCTTTTCGGTTCTTGTTCTTTTCCTTTCTATCTTCTTCTCTCTAAAAGCCGAAAGTCTCACTTTGTCTCTTCTTCCAAGGGCCGAATCTGTTGGAGTGCAAGCACCCTTTAAGCCTCTTCTTGGTTTCGGAATCTCGTGAGGAGGGTGGTAAGTTTTGTTGGCCGATTAAGGGAGGTCTCTTCCATGTTTTGTTTGGGCCGAAAGGCTATTGCTTTATTATTTAGGAGCACCATTTTCTAACTTGTGAGTTATTAGGGATTCATCTGAAATCACAAGCCGAATCTTTTGGTACGACTTCTGAGTAGTTAAGGTAAGGAGCCATCTTTTCGGTTTCTTGACTATTACTTTCCTCTTCGTTTTAGTCCGCTTTAACTAAATTCTCTTGTTAGACAACCAACGCTTCTCTTTGAGTCTTGATCAAGATTCTCTTCATGGATGCGGGTGCTAGCCAATCTAAGGAGGGGAGTGAACCCGTAGTCTCTGCTCCTAAGTTCAAACGACGTGCTGTGTTGGCGGTTCGGGACTTTCCGTCGGGTTGTGGTAGAGAGCCGACATCTTTTTGGGATAGGCAAATCGCTATTATTCCCGCTAGTGAGAGTGTCGACGATCTAGAGTGTTTAG
Organism: Gossypium sturtianum; assembly: GCA_025698515.1. Taxonomy (NCBI): domain Eukaryota; kingdom Viridiplantae; phylum Streptophyta; class Magnoliopsida; order Malvales; family Malvaceae; genus Gossypium; species Gossypium sturtianum. The sequence goes on from CM046952.1 coordinate 36,585,683, forward strand.
TTCTTTGCGTAATCAGGTGTTTAATGCTTACACCTTCTTTTATTATTTTGCGTTAATAACTATGTTGGCTTAAAGCTGAAACGGCCATATCGACAGTTGAGATACCCTTATGGGTAAGGTTGAAGACACCGGGTAAGTACCTTTATGATTCTATCTTTTGAATAACATGGCCTAAATATATGCATGATTTGATTATCTGTTGTACATTGGGAGTATGATTGCATTCATCATATTATGATAATGTGTTGCATGGGCTTTGGGATATGATATTGAAAGGGGAAGTGTAATTCAGTGACTCTATCACAGTGGTTTGGCACCACATATATTTATCAGTGAATGCCACAGTGGTTTGGTACCACAGTGGTTTGGCACCACATATATTCATCGATGGATCACCACAAAGTGGTTTGGTACCACAGTGGGTTGGCCCCACATATTTTTATCAGTGACTCTGTCACAGTGGTTTGGTACCACAATGGTTTGGTACCACAGTGGCTTGGTGCCACAGGTGTTTGGCTGGTTCAGGTGATGTAGAGGATGAAATACTAGGTTGGGCTGGGTTGCATTGCATACACTCTTTAAAATGCCATGTTGTAAGGGCTAAGGCCCAATGTGCTTCTATGGGCTGAAGCCCAGATTGCATTCGTAAGGGGAATTACACACTGAGTCTCTGTGACTCACCCCTCTTCTTAATTTTACAGGTAACCCCTAGTTGAGGATTTGGAGCCGAGGAGAACTTGAGGTGGCCATGCAATACTTCTTCCGTAAATTTCGTTCCTTTATTTTAAACTTACTTTTAATTTGGGAATTTGTTTTGTAATAAGGCCTCCGGGATTGTATAATTTGGTTTTCAACTTATTACGGTAATTTAGATTATATGAAACGTTAAATTTGGGAGTTTTCTGAATAAAACGTAAACAAACCTTTTCAAATAATAACACACGGATAACAAACAAATAAATTATTGAATTCGGAAATTTTCTTATAACTACACAAACTGTTTTTAAATGTCACGCTTATGAAATCCCCTAATTTCGGCTTTCGTATCACAAAATCTGTTTTCCACTATTTTGATTTTCTTTTAATAAAAGTTGGTAAGAAACCCTTGAAACTGAAGTTAATTTTCAAGATTAAAACACAAAACGAAAAGTTTTTAAAATTGTGAAGTTTTCTTTAAAATTACAAAACAATCTTTCCATGTGACATACCAGATTCGGTCGTAACGTTTAGACCAGGTTTGGGGTGTTATAGCATTGGCAAGGAGCTCGTTAGTAAGCTATCTTTTCCTTTTGGTACACACTTGTCATTTATTTTTAAATGCCTAAACATCCCAACCAATGTCGATCCTTTTTTGGTTGTTAAATATCAACCTATTAGCTTTATTGTCCTTCATCGAACTGGTTTTAAAATGGACCCTCTTACCAGAAATTGGGTTAAGGATGACCATCATAATCCTCAAGGTGATGATGATGAAAACCTTGAAGAAGACCATGATGATATTCCTCCTACTAAGCAGGACACTTCACTGGCTCCTTTATCTGCTTAACCATCTGCTCTGCCTCTCTCCGGTGATATGTCTACAGCCATCATTGGTGTTATTGCTTCCTTGAGTGAGGAGTTTAGAGGTTTCCGCACTTGAGTAGATGATGCATTTGAACAAGTTAAAAATAATTTTGGTATTCTAGGCTCTAGGATAGGGACTTTGGAGGAGCAAATGACTCAACTTCTTGCTCACTTTCCTCCATTGGATCCTCCTTCGTCACATAAGGATGATTAGTTTAGATCATTCATACACTTGCATCATGCATCTTTTAATTTGTTTATGCACTTTTCTATTGTCTTACTTTGCTTCAGGATATTATCATGTTTATTCTTAATGTTAGTTCTTTGTTTTTCAAATTTTCCAATTTTTTTACTGGACTAACAAAGTCTCTCTCTTAAGCTTTATTTGTTGATTTTTAATATAACAAAAAGGGGGAGAATAGAAGAGGTACGTAAATTATTAGTATTTGGTTGATTACTTTTATTTTTATAACTAATCTTTTAATGTCAACATCAAGTGAACAATTTTTTTTACTCGCAAATCTTTGTTTCCAAATTTCATAAAAATCAAGTCATTGGTTCAAATTGAACTTTAAAAGGGGGAGTACCAAATTCAAAAACAATTTTACCAAAAATTTTGTTATATAAAAAATGGGAGATTGTTAAACTAGCTTTATTTAATAAAATTGTTTTATATAACAAACAAAAATGTTTTTGAATAAAAAAAATTGAACAAAGAATTTATAAATTTCAAAGCATAAAAATTATTTCAAGACTTCCAAACATCATAGAAATGTTTTGAACACTTAGAATATTTTGGAAAAAGTTCAACAACGATTTTAAACTCTTGAACTTGATTGAAACAATCTTAAATCAATTGAAAAATTGTTCCCTACAAGAAGTATCAATAATTTCCAAAAAGTATCGATACCAATATGATTTTTATCGATACCAATATTACTCACTGACTTGATTAAAAAATTAAACAAAAACAATAAGTATCGATACCTTTCAAAATATACCGATACCTATTGATTTTTATTGAAACCATCTTTTTATATCGATACCATTTTTGCATTATGTTTTTATGATCTTTCAAACAATGAAAAAATGTATCGATACCCATTAAAAATCTATCGATACCTTTTACCAGGTATCGATAAATCATCTTTGGTATTGTTGTAAACTAACTTTAATGGTCACTGAATCAAGTATTAAATGCTATTAGTATCGATACTAGTAGAAAAAGTATCGATACTTTTTGTTGCATATGAATTTAATGATCTGGTATTTTCATCCCCAACAGCTCTATTTATTTTCTCAACAACCACAACGATTGGAAATGAATCATATGGTACAAAAACCAGCTTCCAAAGGTCCTACAACAACAAGAAAGCATATTCAAGCAAAAAGATCAATCAAACAACCTTTGTGCTAAATATTTCCATACTTTTCTTTCATGCACTTGTGAGCTTTATTTCATTCTATTTTCTCAAGTGTTTTTCATTGTAATTTAGCTTAATTTGCAAACACTTTGATCTTGTAAGGATTTTTTCTTTGTTTGCTTCTTTGTATCTCTTTGAGAGGGTTTGTATCTTGAGGTTTGGGTAGAATCCTAAAGGGAGTTTTTAAGGTTAAACCTTGTAACACCCCAAACCCGGTCTATGCATTAAGACCAAATTCGACATGTCACACGGAAAGGAATATACATCTAGTCTTTTTAAAGATTTTAAGAAATCGGATTTTCAAAATATCTTGACTTGAAGTTTATTGAAAACTAAGGTTGATTGATAAATCAAACAATTTGAGACGTAAGAATTTATAAATTGAAACTTAAAAGAAACTAGAATAATATTTCGAGAAAAATTAATAGAGTTCGAAAATAATTTTGAAAACAAAATTTTGGATGAACGCGTTGTTAATGCATAATTTTATGAGTTAAAATATTTAAGAATGAAAACCCTTTATGCATGTTTATTTTAAGAAAACATTTATTTCTATTTTTTTTTTTGAAAAGAAACCCCACTTAAGTATTTAAAGCGTATTATAAAATCCATCCACAAGTAAAACATCCATAAAAATTTAACCAGAGGCCTTATTACATAATAGCAATAATAATAAAAAGTACTTAAAAAGAAATCCGAAATTTAAATAACCCATAATTCGTAGTATGGCCTCCACTGAGTCGTCCCCGGCCCAAGCCTCCATCACTGAGCATTACCTGAGGAGGGTAAAGAAAACAGGGGTGAGTTACTTAGAACTCAGGGTGTAATTCACTTACCATTTTCACTGGGCCAAAATTCAATTAAACATTTATTGGGTCAAAGCCCATTTCAAATATAACAATTTAACATGTGTAGAATGCATGTAATATGCAATTCCCAAACCAAACCTAAATTTCCATCCGCTACACACCACCCGTACCAACCAAAGACACACGTGGGGAGCTTTAGTCACCCACCCCGCCAACACACCAAATGGGCATTTAGCCATATATTAAATCAGCACGAAGCCATATAGCAAATCGGGCAATTAAGCCATATATTAACTGGGCAATTAAGCCATATATTAAACTGGGCAATTAAGCCATATATTAAACTGGGCACGAAGCCATCAGAATTTTGTAGCAAAGCTACCAGAACATCTCTTCGTCAAATATCCCAACCCATGCAATCATGTATACAACATGCATAATAATTCATTCATATAATTATTCCAACATAAGGCCCATTATAAAAATTATTGCAATCTGGCCTATATCACATTTTGGCCTATTTCACAATTTGGCCCATTTCATCTTATATCACACTTGGCCAATTTATCAAATAACACATATGGCCCATTTATCACATATGGCCCAAAATATCACATATGGCCCAAAATATCACATTTTATCGTTTTAGCCCCTTTAAGGGTAATTTCGTAATTTACCACATTCTTAATACTATTTTCACGATCTTAACACTAAAGTGTTAATTATACCATATTTTCCGATTTCACCAACTTTGCGATTTTTAATCCAATGTTTACTACTGATATAGTCATCTAACCCATGAGATACAGTGTGAGATTACACACCTGATTACGGTGAGGACTACACTTTCCTGATCGTCGATACCTAAATACGTTATAACGCTCGATTAGAACACTAACACTTAAAATAAATCTATGCTAAAGTAAGCGGTCTAGATTTTTACCTCTCGAATCTCGAACAACTACTATTTGTCCTGGTTCTCCCAGTTGACGGTTCACAACCCGTTAGAAAATCTCGAACGACTAATGGCTCAGAACTACGAACAACCTCAAATAACTGATTTTCACCAAATGAGGGTCCACAACCCGGTGGAAATCTCGGATTACCGAAATAGCCCTTCGCTTGAAACTAGAGGGAATAGCGAATCCGCCCCTCTTCCGAACACTATTCACCACCCTTTTTGACCCTATCTTGTTTGCCTCCATTGACAAAAGAATATTAGTCCAACTAATATTTTGAAAATTAAGACTATTGGTTTTAAGGGCGAAATCGGCTTACCACAAAATCTTTATGTTCAAGGGATGAAAATCGAGCGATAGTGTCCCTAAGATAAAATCGATTAGTAAACCCCATCTTTAACGAAATAACGAGTAATATGGAAGTCCTTGATAGAAACCCTTACCTTAACACTTTAAACCGAATCCTAGCGATTCACAATGATTACGAACACTCCGAGTTTCGGCCTTTCTCTATTTCACTATAAAAACGAAAAAGATTGTCTAAGAGAGAAAGATAGAGGATGATATTTTCTGTCAAAAGACCCTCCCAAACCAATATGTAGATTCGTCAAAAGAAAAAGAAGAAAATAGAGAATCGAAGAGGGTTCTTACCGATTGATCAAAACGAGAGTAGAAAGAATGATTGATAAGAAAATATATGTGAAGAGGAAGATTCGGCTATGAAGAAAAATTGAAGAAAATGGTGTTAACAACATTCGGTCATGGAGGAAAAGAGAAGGGAGAAAAATATGTTTGTAAGAATAAGAAATATAAAGAAAAGAGAAAGAAAGAAATAGAGGATGAGAGGTTTGTGTTTCAGTTTTCAAAGATGAAGTAGGAGCAAAGAGAGAGGTTTGATGCTAGAGAGCATTCGGCAATGGAGAAGAAAAGAAAAAAGAAAAATGGTCTTCAAGTTTTGGTGTTTTTCAGCACTAGGAAAATGACTTGAGAGGTTAGGCAAGATAAGACCAAATGGTCAAAATGAAATGACCAAAAAGAAGAAAAACAAAAGATGCTCACAAATGTTCAATGTGCATTCGGCTAGGGAGAGAAAAGATGGAGAGAGAAAATGCTTTGAGAGAAGACAAAATGACCAAAAAGAAATGTGCCCAACAAGCACCTATCCTTACCCAAAGTTCTTCAAAAATTCGCCACCCCTAGCCCCTAAAACCGTCCAAATACATGGATACCAAGGTCAAAGTTTGGCCATTCCAAACTTTCCAAAACACACTCCTTATAAAGTGCCTTGTGTTCCCCCTACATACCTTATTCGTATGATTCCCTTCCTTAAGTTTACACTTGCCTTTTCTCTTAGCCACCTTACCATAAAAAATTAAAAGTCCAACATACCAAAAATAAAGCTTGGCCGACACTTAATAGGAGAGTGCAAAAATTTTTAAGTTACAAAAAATGCATACCAAGGGATTCGAACCTTTCCTCTCAAGACAATACATGTGGTGCATATCCTCTTTACTACTAACTCAATTATTCTATCTTTTTACCACTTAATCACCTTAGGCTTTAAGGTCACTTGTTCCATTTCATTAAAGTACTAATTTCCAAAAATTATACCAACTGCAAATAAATCCCGAACCTTCTTAGGACTATTTTAACACACACATAGGATAAATAAACTAGTTGAGCACCAAAATAATGCAACATATAAAAATTCAAATTTTAGGATGTTACAATCCTTGTCCTTAAAGGTTACCAAATTAGTGAATTTGAGAAAATCCTTAGTTATGGAAAGCTAAGGTAGTGGAGTAGGCAATTAGGGTCGAACCACTCTAAATTCTTGTGTTGAATTTTCTATATTTTCTCTCTAGCTTTCACAAAATTTTTAAAAGCCAATTCACCCCCTCTTGACAATTTTGGTTTGATTAATTGAGCTAAAACTCTCCTAGTGAACTGGTTAGATATCTCACCTCGTATCATTGGTTAACTCTAGTGGACTAGTACACGCTTCATCATAATGGTGGATTCTATTACTCTTCTTTCTCTGAAACTTTCTGGTAACAGACGGTATCATTTGGAGTGCCTCATTTTATATAACACAACTACCTCTGATAATTATCCAGAAGGAAAATCCTCACGTACTTAACCTCAATAGGAGGCTTCTAAATCCATTATTTGGAAAATTATAGTTGATCACTGTGAAGTCAGAGTTTTAAAATTTATAAAGATAATGATCGAACCTGGAAACTAACTATGACAACGATTGAGGCAAGTGCACCTATCGAACAGTAGTATAGCTTAGGCAAGACCGGATTGTCGAACCCAAAGGAACTAAAAGTACTAATACTAACTTTCTTTCTATTATTTAGCCTAAAATAAGTGAAGTTGTTTATTAATCTAAATTAACTAATTACAAAGCTAAAGACGCAAAGACAAAAAGAATGAATCGGGGAAATACTTGGGAAAAACTCAGTTGATTAAGAGGATACCCTTAGGAAGAATCCACCTAGACTTCACTTGTTATCTAACACTAAACCAGACAATTTATTCACTTGACTTGATCTGTAGGACTCCCTAACGTATATTAAACCCTCTCTCGAGGCGAATAACGTCTAACCCTAGGTTAATTAATTGAAATCTCTTTCCCATTAATAACCCCCTAGAATAGCAGTAAATCGATCTATGGATTCCCATATTAGGTTTCACCCTAATTCGACAAAATCTCGCCACCCTATCTCTAGGCGCGCGATCAACTCCGCTTAATTATGCTAGATCTACTCTTAAACAGGGACTTTTGCTCCACCACCTAAGCACATCATACTTGAATTAATATCCGCGAAATATCAACACAAGAATTAAGCACACATAATTAAGAACAAATCAAGTATTTATCATATAGTTCAGAAAATAATAACAAGATTCATCTAGGTTTCATCCCCCTTCAGGTATCTGAAGGGTTTAGTTCATAATGATAAAAGAAAACATCTCAGAAGAAAAGATAAAACAAAACATAAGAAATCCCTAAAACCCCCTGAAGGAATTGAAGAGGAGATCCTCTGTCTTGAGTAGAATTCCGGCTTCTTGAGATGAATCAACTGGCTATCCCTTGAGAGTTTCCCACAAATCTGACGTTTTTGGCTCGGCTCCTTGGCCTACCTGACCGCCCGTCGACTCCCCCTTTTAGGTTATACTTAGGGTGTATTTATAGGCTTTTGGAATGTGTTTCTTTTCCCCTAAGTATCCTTTTCCGAGTGAAATTACTCTCCTCCATGGCAGGGGCACGGCCATGGCACACGCCCGTGTGAATCGTGGCCAGGCCGTGTGGACTTCGTTGATGAGGCACGGTCGTGTAAATCGTGGACCAGGCCGTGTTCGAGATCTTTAAGGAGGCACGGCCGTGTGATCTTTGGTCCAGGCTGTGTCGATTTCATGATTTGGCCCATTTTGGTCCGTTTTGAGCCCGTTTCTCGTTTTTTTTATTCTTGGGTGCTTTCCTAGGTATAAGACATGAAAAGAAAGGATTAAGAGCACCTTTTTACATAAATCAAGGGATAAATCATCCAAAAGTATGCTAAATGAGGGATTAAAATATGTTACTATTTCGGTTTATCAAATACCCCCACACTTAAGTTTTTTCTTGTCCTCAAGCAAAATTCTCAACTTACAATTAAAACGAACTTTCAATAATTCATAATTCCTATCAACAATATCTTATCATAATTCATAGATAATTTATACATGGATAATTCAATTCAAAGAGTCCTAAGGATTCAAACAATCTAAGTCATAGATTTGTAGCTCGAAAATATAGGCGTCTCCCCTTATCTAAATAATTACCTTTAATTCAAAACCGACAAGGATTGACATCCTCACTAGAGATTCACTCAAATCACTCAAAGTGTTTAAGGTTCAGGAAAAAGCGCTCAAAATTCGAACATGAAAAGTTAATCACATAGGCTTGCCTGAAAATCAAATCTCCACCACTATAATATGAGATGATGCACAAATCAAAAGGTCTTTGAAAGGGTTGTAATGCAGGGCTAGGGTAAGGTGTGGATAGAGGCTGAATTAGAAGGTTAGAATCGAGATTGAATTGATAAAATACCTAACTAGAAACAATAAACTGAATAATTACATAATGGATTGAAACTTTAAACTAATAATACGAGCTTCTTCTTCAATATTTGGAATTCAAACGTATAAGCTCACTTAATCACATAACTAATAATGAATAATGAATATACTTTTGATTGATTTTTTTTAGAACGAATCATAAATACATAACAAGGGATAAATTACTGAAATAAAAACATAGTTAGGCTATTAATCAAATCAAATCTCGATATAAGGGTAGTCAAAAGGAATGGGGATAACAAAAACAAAGGGTTTCTGGGTTAATATTAGTGGTTATGTCAATAAAAAGGGTTGTTAGGATTAAAAGGGGTTCACTAGGGGTTAATTGTGAAGGTAGGCTTTTAATGGAGTTAGTGGGTTAAAACCTAGGTGCCTTAATCATCTCTGCATATCAAATCATAGGTGTGGTCTCGATATGTATAAACGAGGCAAGTTCTAGAATAACAAATCAATGTTGACATACTCATAATCAATAAAGTGAGCACGAAAAAGAATATATGCTCTATAAGGCTCAAAATCTCACAAAAATTATGGGTATATTTGACATCAACCTCGTAAATTTCAAACTTCAAAGTAATATTTAAATTCAGGTAGACAACCTAGAAAATTTTTATTTTTTTTATTTCTTGAAAAATAGACTTATCATGCTTGATTCTCTAGTATTCTTAGAATTCAATCATCAATGCACAATTATCAATGACTTAATCTAAAACATATCAATAAAAATCATCAATCATGGGAGTTTCATTCTAATGATAATATGAGAAATTTACTTTAAGACAAGGAATAATTCAGGGATTTGAGAACAATGCAAAAAGTTTGTCACTTAATTTCAGGAATTTGAGAATAATGAAAAAAAGTTAGGCACCTTTTTAGGTTGTTCACCCCCCCACACTTAAGATGTACATTGCCCTCAATGTACAAAGATAGATAATAGCAAAATAAAATCATAAAATCATAAGATGTGGAGAGAAGTGAAACTTCCTGAATTTTGGATGAAGTTAATGAAAAGAAACTGGATAGGATTGGAGGTGAACGTGGGGAAGCGCCTCTAACCGTTTGAACTTGAATCCTCAAAGTAGCCGGTCTGATTTTATTGTATCCTAATCTAAATCTAAATGGCATGAAGAATAAAAGGAAGATAATAAAGAAAATAAAGTAAAAAAAATAAAAATAAAAATAAAAATAAAAATAAAAGTAAATAATGGAAAATGAAAGAAGAAAGACAACTGAACAAGAAAAAGGAAGAAGGGGGTCTAAATAGAGATTATGGATATGGTGATTGCCCCCGCCCTTGTACCTTCCTGTGATGGCCACACGGCCACGGCCACGGCCGTGTGCAAGGCCGTGTGGTATGGAAATCTGTACCTTGGTTAGTTTATGGTTAGGTGCTAAAAGGAAAAATAAAAGTAAAAATAAAAAAATGTAAAAATTAATGGGGTTAGTGCTCGGGTTGCCTCCCGAGAAACGCTCGTTTATAGTCTTAAGCTAGACTTTACCTCTCATTCGTATGGTCATGGTGGTTTGAGGAGGTGAAAATCCTTTCGCATGCGATCAATTCGGTTATGGATATATAGTTTAAGTCGAGTAATGTTTTCCTCAAAAGTGTTGAATTTAGGATTGCTTACCTCGGCTATGCCGTATAGGAAGACATTAAGTACCTCAAAAGTGATTTCTTCGTTTGTCTTAAGGTCTGAATTGGTGATTCGAGGGTATTTCTTATTCAACAATACCTGATCCCCTATTTTGAAGTGATTTTTTGTTCCTATCAGCTCGTCTGGGGTTTCCTTTGGTTTCACTTCGTGTATTCCTAGTTTCTCTTTAAAGTGTGTTTTCCACTCGTCTAGTTCATCGACCTGAAGCCTTAGTTCTTCATGAATTATTTCTTTATGGGTACGAGGTCTAAGATCTAGCTCAGCTAGGTGATTTTGTAATGCTTCCTGTAAAGAAGGTTGAACCAAATGGTTATCAATAGAATTAACATGCATACCTTTATTACTCGATGTCCTAGCTGAGTCAAGAGCTTGAAGAGTGATTGTTTTGTCGTCTACACGAAGTGTGAATTCACCGAATTCTTCCTCTGTGTGGTCTTTCTTTATTGCATCGGGATATGGCACACGAGGTTGGTACTGTGTAATTGCCGGTTTTGGTATATTATGGCACACTTCAACCTTACCTTCGCTTACCACAGGTTCTTCCCTTGGGTTTGGTTCGTCTAACCCTTCACTATCGTAAATGGCTTGATTTTGCTCACCCGGGTTAGTTTCAGTATTGTGTGGCAAGCTTCCTTGTGGTAGTTCTGAGATCAGCTTAGCAAGTTGTATAACTGACTTAGTAAGTTCCCCAACTGACTCAGTAAGTCCCCCAACTTGGTTCTTGATCCCTTTGATCGATGCTTGTTGGTCATTAAGTGTTGTCTCAGTTTTTTGGAGACGGTTATCTGTAGCTGCCATGAATTTTTTCAGCATCTCTTCAAGGTTCGACTCCTCTTCCTGTTGGTGAGGTGGTTGTTGAAAGTTTGGAGAAGGTTCCGGTCTTTGGCTACTTTGATCATCCCACGAAAAATTGGGATGGTACCTCCAACCTGCATTATAAGTGTTATCATAAAAATTATTTTGAAGTCTAGAATAGTTACCCATATAGTGGACTTGTTCGTTCTCCATGCCATATCCGTAAGGTGGGTACTCAGGATTCGCCACGCCTCCTAGATTTGAGTCATATTGCATTATTGGGTGTTATTCGAGGTTAAAGACACTGGCTGTTTTGGCTGGCCTTGTCCTTGTAACTTGCCACTGATAGTTATTCAATGACATCTTCTCTAAAAACTAAAATTATCTGCCAAAAGCAAATGGAGCGAAGTAAAAATAATAATAAAAAATTGCAATAAAAAAATGGCTAAAGTAATAAAAATAGAGCTTTCTTAATATTTTAGTTCCCCGGCAACGGCGCCAAAAACTTGATCGCTGTGAAGTCAGAGTTTTAAATTTTATAAAGATAATGATCGAACCTAGAAACTAACTATGACAATGATTGAGGCAAGTGCACCTATCGAACAGTAGTATAGCTTAGTCAAGACCGAATTGTCGAACCCAAAGGAACTAAAAGTACTAATACTAACTTTCTTTCTATTATTTAGCCTAAAATAAGTGAAGTTGTTTATTAATCTAAATTAACTAATTACTAAGCTAAAGACGCAAAGACAAAAAGAATGAATTGGGGAAATACTTGGGAAAAACTCAGTTGATTAAGACGATACCCTTAGGAAGAATCCACCTAGACTTCACTTGTTATCTAACACTCAACTGCATTTATTTATTCACTTGACTTGATCCGTAGGACTCCCTAACGTATATTAAACCCTCTCTCGAGGCGAATAACGTCTAACCCTAGGTTAATTAATTGAAATCTCTTTCCCATTAATAACCCCCCAGAATAGCAGTAAATCGATCTATGGATTCCCATATTAGGTTTCACCCTAATCCGGCAAAATCTCGTCACCCTATCTCTAGGCGCGATCAACTCTGCTTAATTATGCTAGATCTACTCTTAGCGGGGACTTTTGCTCCACCACCTAAGCACATCATACTTGAATTAATATCCGCGAAATATCAACACAAGAATTAAGCACACATAATTAAGAACAAATCAAGTATTTATCATATAGTTCAAAAAACAGTAACAAGATTCATCTAGGTTTCATCCCCTTCGTATCTCAAGGGTTTAGTTCATAATAATAAAAGAAAACATCTCAGAAGAAAAGATAAAACAAAACATAAGAAATCCCTAAAACCCCCTGAAGGAATTGAAGAGGAGATCCTCCGTCTTGAGTAGAATTCCGGCTTCTTAAGATGAATCAACTAGCTATCCCTTGAGAGTTTCCCACAAATCTGACCTTTTCGGCTCAGCTCCTTGGCCTAGCTGACCGCCCGTCGACTCCCTCTTTTAGGTTATACTTAGGGTGTATTTATAGGCTTTTGGAATGTGTTTCTTTGCCCCTAAGTATCCTTTTCCGAGTGAAATTACTCTCCTCCACGGTAGGGGCACGACCATGGCACACGCCCGTGTGAATCGTGGCCAGGCAGTGTAGACTTTGTTGATGAGGCGTGGCCGTGTAAATCATGGTCTAGGCCGTGTTCGAGATCTTTAAGGAGGCACGGCCGTGTGATCTTTGGTCCAGGCCGTGTCGATTTCATGCTTTGGCCCATTTTGGTCTGTTTTGAGCCCGTTTCTCGTTCTTTTTATTCTTGGGTGCTTTCCTAAGTATAAGACATGAAAAGAAAGGATTAAGAGCACCTTTTTACATAAATAAAAGGATAAATCATCCAAAATTATGCTAAATGTGGGATTAAAATATGTTACTATTTCGGTTTATCAGTAGTACAAAATAACCCCTTTCTTCCAAAACCATGTAAGATAGTCCCAATGAACCTCCCTGCAACAAAGTAGTCTTTGTGGATATTCCTATCTTCAAGATAGTCCTTGGCTGACTTTTCCTTCATCAAATAATCCTTAGCGGACTTCCCAAAACAAATACCCATTGATGGATTTTCTCGAAGCATATAGCCATCGTGGACATCTCCCTCATTCTATAGTCCCTGCGTATTTTACATAATAGATAGTCCTTGGCAAACTTTCCGCATAAGACAGTCCTTGGTGGGCTTCCGTATAAGATAGTCCTTGGTGGACTTCCCTTTTCTGGTGCCTTCATTACCAATAAACACTTTAGAAATAAGATCTAAGGAATCGTCTCACTTTCTCATAACCCATGTTGGCTTGTCCGCGACCTCTGGCGGACTCTTAATGGTGGATACATATTTTCATATACTCTGAAGGAAATACCCTTTTTCCATGCATATCCACACATAAGGAGCTTTCACATATTCCTCTTGCCTTCAAAACTTGGCTAGACCTCTTATCAGCATGCGTGCCAGCATTTCCGCACGAGTTATAACCGTTATGATAGGCCTTTCATCACTCGAGTTGTATAGTAATTCTCACGTATATTCCCTTATGGGCTTCCCTATTTACTGTCTTGGCAGACTTCATTTTGTCATAAGGGTGAACCCGTCTTTCACTGGATCATTCCATGACTAGTCGTGGGCTTTCGACTCCAAGGAGTCAGTAAACCTTTTACATGGTGTCACTCCGTAGAGCCTGTAGATCATTTCCATGATGTCGCTCAGTAGAGCTAGTATACCATTTCCTTAATGTTGCTCCGTAGAGCCAATAGACCACTTATCCAACCAAACCTCCTCAATTCCCCTTTCAATCCGTATGTTCCTTCATTACGCCAATTTTCCTATCTTCAACTAACCCGCCAAATAATTCCCTTCGTATTCAGAATTTTATAAACATGCATATCACGGACATCATTATAACCAATACTATTTATTCATACTATATCAGAGAATACGCCACATACCAATTCATTGATACAACCATTTCATACATTGAGAGAACATACTTGCACATTCATATTATTGCATAGCCATTTACATACATAACCTTTCCAGACATGTAACAGCCCGATTTTAATTAAATCAGAACAGTGGTTTTGAAACCAAAAATCTGATGTTGGAAAATTATTTTAATATTATTTTTGGTGTTTATATCATGTGATTATATATGTGTGAAAGTTTCGTGATTTAATTTTATCGATTGAATGCTTAATTTGATAAAAGGACTAAATCGCGTAAAATGCAAAAGTGGCATTCTATATGTTAAATGTGTTTAACTGCTGTGGTTTATTAAATCAAAGGTCCTTTTGATGATATTAGACCATTTGAATGATGGATGGACAAATATGTACATAGTTGAGTGGATTATAAATGTTATTCATTAAGGTTATAATTGTAATTTAGAAATTAAGTTTAATTAAATAAAACAAAAAGCCATTTCATGCTATCATCTTCTCCAAAGCCGAATGGAAGAAAGGAAATAGGGTTTTGAAAGCTTTGAATGGTTCGGCCATTGATGTTCAAGCATGTAAGTCCGTTTTAGCTCGATTTTTGTTGATTTTTATGTTTTTGAGACCGTTGCTTCGTATTCTAGCTAGCCCGTGCCCTAATTTCCGAGTTTGTTGATGATTTTGTGAAGTTCCATTGATGAATGTTTAAGCTTTTAAATGTTTGATGATGAAAAATGGATATTTGTTGATAGATTATCATATTTTGTTAAGTATTTTTTGGTAAAAATACTATTTAAGGATTAAATTATGAAAAGTACAAATTATGTGGTTGAAATGTGAAATAAATGTGAAATATGGGTTGCTAGGGGCACTATGGTAATTCGGCTAAGCATGTGTTTTGTTAAATTTTATGTAATTTGTGTTTTTATAAAATAGGGACTAAATTGTAAAAAATGTGAAACTTTAGGGGCTAAAGTGTAAAAATGTCCAAATATGTGTTTGTGAACTGAATTGTATGATTTGATGGATAAATGAGTTAATTTTGAATGTATATAGATCAAGAACGAAAGAAATTGGATTTAGATCGGGGAAAATCAAAAGTTATCGAATAGTCCAGTCTGTTTATCCCGAATACAAGGTAAGTTCATATGCAAATAAATGTCTTTAAATTGAATTATATATGTTTAATTGTCATTGAACTGTTATGAATGTTGAATGATCAAATACGAGCAAGAATCGACAGGGTTACAATATCTGAAAGTCCCATACGAACCTTAGGAATAGTATAGGATACGAATGTCATGACATTAGGATTATCGAGATGTGATTACGTGTAAGACCATGTCTGGGACATTGGCATCATTATATGATTTCGTATAAGACCCTGTCTGGGACAGTGGCATCGATATGTGATAACATGTAAGACCATATCCGGGATATGGCATTGTACGAGTTATATGTGATTTCTGAGTATCCTTAACAATTCCAAATGGTTCAACGGGCAAAGTCAAGTCGAGAATGAATGTGTGAATGAGTTAAGTGACTCAGGTACGTACGAGATTCATACGAGTATTGAAAAGGGAAGTATTTGATGAATTCACTTATGATTTTGAATATGTGTTCAATGGGAAAGGTTTGTGAGCTTTTATATGCTTATTCATGATTTGCCTATTAATGAAAATGATGTTGATTCATGTGGTAATTTTATTTGTATATGGCTTACTAAGCTTTTAAAGCTTACTTTGTGTGTTCTTTCTCTGTTTTATAGATAATCGAAGCTAGCTCGGACTCGGGGATCATCAGGAACATCGTCACACTATCGAACAACTTGTTGGTACTTTTGATGCTATGTAAATATGGTATATGGCATGTATAGGCTAGTGTTAAGATGTTATGTTTTGAGTTATGATATTAGCCATGAGATTTGGCTCATAAATGATGTAAATGTGGGTGTGT
The DNA here is from genome assembly GCA_025698515.1 of Gossypium sturtianum. Lineage (NCBI taxonomy): Eukaryota > Viridiplantae > Streptophyta > Magnoliopsida > Malvales > Malvaceae > Gossypium > Gossypium sturtianum. The sequence continues at coordinate 36,601,929 of CM046952.1, forward strand.
ATTTGGCCATTTGAGTTGGCTTAATTTATGAATTTGGTAAGTGATATGTGATGTATATATGGCATTGTGTTTTGGCATGTTTGGTATGGTTGAAGATGAAATGGTATGTTGTGGCTTGATTTTAAGATGATGATTTGGTATGTTTTATGACATGATTTAGTTGATAAGATGATGAGAAAAATGCATAGAGAAGATAGGTGAAATTGTTGGTAATGGCATATTGTTTTAGTATGTTTTGGATTATGATTTGAGTAGTGAAATGGATGGATTTTAAATGGCATGATTTGTATATGAAATAGCATGTTTTGGTTGCCTATAAATGTGTTGAAATGGTATTATTTTGGTTGTTTATGTGAGCATGAGAAAGGGTGGCAAAATTGGCCTTGCAAATGGCCTATTCTTGTCCACACAGGCAGAGACACGGGCGTGTGTCTCAGCCGTGTGCGACACACAGTCATGACACACGGCCGTGTGTCCCCTGGTGTTGAAATTAAATTGAAGTCAGTATGCTCCACACGACCTCACACACGGGCGTGTGACCGACCGTGTGGCACAAGTCAGTATACCCCCTAAATGGCACACGACCTAGCACACGGGCGTGTGACTTCGCCGTGTTGCATAAGTCAGTATACCCTACAGGATTGGCACGGCCTAGCACATGGGCGTGTGTGGCCATTTTGAAGGGCACACGGGCAAGACACACAGGCATGTGGTCAGCCGTGTGACCCAAGTCATTATGTATGCCCTTTTTTTACACGGCCAGGGGCACGAGCGTGTCTGGAGCCGTGTGAGGCACACGGCCTATTCACACGGGCGTGTGAACCCTGTATGCATGAAAATTTTATAAGTTACCCAAAGGTTTCAAATGTTAGCAGTTTAGTCCCGAACCTCTTCCAACCATGTTTTGAGGTCTCGTAGAGCCTTATAAGGGACAATGTGATTATGTTTGATTAATGTTTATGTGATAATGGATTTTTTTTTGATAAATGTATATTGTATGTTGTGATCTGATCGGTAATGCCTCGTGACCCTATTCCGGCGATAGATACGGGTTAGGGGTGTTACAAGACAACAATGATCATAAACAACCATAGACTCAGACCAGACTCAGTACAAAGCATGCAAACAACATAGCAACCAATAAACACCCAAAGGTGGAGTATAGAAACTCACTTGTCGTCCTTCCTCTCTGCCAACTTAGCTTTTCCAAATACCAGAGTCTCCTCCATCCTAGTTAACTAAGCATGACAACCAAATATACTCGTTAACTCAAAGGCATTCACGCTTTCAAATCCAGAATCCAGAAACTTACAGAAAACCTTTCAAATTTTGCAGAAACCCCAACTTCTCTGTTTCTCAAATCTACGAGTACAAAAAAGATTAATAAGCATACCAGTTCATTAGATTCTCATCATTTTAGACTCAAACCTCACGATCACTGCCCTATGCAAAGCTTTCCTCAACTTTCTCTTCTTTAGAGCAACTTTCTCAAACCTCAAGGATAGTGTCCGCCTCTCTAACCTTCCATTGACAACATTAAGGTGTGCCTCCAGTTGACGAATCCTACTGTCTCGCTCATGAATCCGTGCGACAAAATCTTCCTTCTCTCTCTACCATTGTTCCCTCTCACTTTGAGACATGTCTCCTAAAGGTGTGTAACCTGCACTAGCAAGAGTGCTAATGACAGATCCCATTGTCTATCTTGAAGCCTACGATAAGGATCTGGTGGGAGTAGCCTCAAGCAAAGCCTCACTAGAAGCAGTCGAATGCAAGAAGGGATGGTCAAGACTCTTGAATTCATGGATAGTTATTCCTTCAGACCTCACAAGAAGTTCCTTCTGGGATGACATGTTTTTCAATAGTTTTCCCTCAAAGTCTTTAGCATCTTCTCTAGGCCTTTTTGAGCCAGCCAAAATGGCATTACCTACACAATACCATCAATAAAAAGGTTAACCACAAAAAACACACAATGATGGCAGAGAGAATTATCTAAAAAGTTGTTACTAGATTCATCACCATAAGCACTAATAAATTCTAGGACACCTCGATCATCATAAATTTGAGGAATAATTTGATTAGTATCCAAAGGTAATACCCAGTTGCGATCGGGTAGATGGAAAATTTTAATAATATAGCAAATGGGTTCCGAGGCCACCCTCCGCAGGCACTTGGCTACCTCAATTTGATGTGAAAAGGAAATGCATATGATGCTGAGGGTAAAGTCCCATCATTCTCAAAGCCATCCACTATGTTTTGAGTTGTGTTCCTGCTAACACCTCTTTCCCCAAGATAAGATTTGAAGAAACCCTTAAAAGTAATTTCAAGAGGGACCACCAATATCCCCTTTTGGTTTATCATCTTGAATTGGCAAGAATCTCCAACAATGTCATGTAAATGTGGGCGATAATAGAATTTCCTAGTAGAAGGCTGTGTAGTTAAATCTCCTACCAAATTTCAACTCTACAAGATGTATTTCCTATAGTCAACATTCATGGTCATCGTCTCATCATAAAATAGGTTCTTTTCGAAGGGCAAACTTAAATAACCTAGGAAGCCTATCTTCATTTAATTCCCATAGAAAATAAATATACAATAACATCTAATTGAAAGGATATATGCCTCTCTTGCGAAACATTATGAAAAATCCAACAAGTAGCCATCAAGAAAGGCCTGTCAACTACCCTAGTGGTGCGGTGAAGTCATACAATACGTCTCAAATGAAATCTACAAGAGGAAGCATAAAACCTGTTTCTAGAAGAAACAACAGAAGGTAAATCTTGTACTCCTACTAATAGCATCTGGTCCAAAAACTTTGCTAATGTGATGCGACCCTTCCGGGATACTAAATTCATACTTATGGTGTTTCTCGAGTAAATTGCGATGTAATGTTAAGTTCTTCATCTCTTGATGAGTCGTAGAACATGGATAACTAAGGCTGACAATAGGTTCGTCACACCCCCTCTCGAACCTCCTGGCAGTAGATTAGTCAAACTTTATCAACATCATATTCTAACTCTCTGCTACCTCTCTTAGGGGAGCACAACCAATACGACCACCACCTCTTCCCTAAGTTTTGCTAGATCATTTTTCTCCCCTAGCCATTTCGTAGCAATTTTTTAACAAAATGGTGAAAATAACTCTGATAACAACAAAAACAAAAATCGCCAAGCTAATCAAAACGAAAGAACTCCAAAAATGCATAAATCATTCAAAAAAAGACTAGTGAAATAACAATTGCAGAAATTTAAAAAAGAAAACGAGGCAAAGTAATATCGGAGAAGAAAACCCAAAGAATATATATACCTATCTCTCAAAACGCATCGTTTCGAAGAAAAAATGACATCCAATAACAATTCACCACCTGCCAAAAGATTGTTGTTCATCATTATCACGACTCCCCAAAAATGCAATCCTCAAAATACATTTATGGTAGAATCTCAAACGTTTTGATATAACGTTTCATCATAGCATAAAGTCACCATCTGGAACAACTTGGAAAAAGAGGAAGTTACCAAAATAAAGTGTCTCGAGGAAGGCCACTTTATAACCCTTATCCACATTAAGACATGGCAAGCCAAGAAGATGTCTAAACAGTAAGCCTACCACTAGTGGCAAGTTGGAAGGTAACCTACAAGCTCACCCTTCCGGGATGACTACTCGAGCAATGGATGGCCTAATCGTCATTAGGAACATGAAGTCATTGATCACCAAACATCACATGGGCCCAACTGATTTATACTACCAAAATCAGAATGAATGATAAAATTTGTCCTGTTACAAACATCCTCATCCCATCAAAGACATCCCTCCCACGCACTTCGTAATTAAGTTTAGATGAAAGTCCAACAGGTTAGCACCATCTTATACGAGACCCCTACCTTTAAATTGTTAGAGTATGCCCAAAGACCAATCATAAGATGATTATAATCACATACTTGTTTAACCTTGTTTGTTAATATAAGGCATTGCCATTGTTATTTCAGTTTCTTTTTCTGTGTGTATAGATAAACTGGTTAATAATAAAGTCTTGAGAATAATATGATTATTCTTAAAAGGTTCTTAGTTAAGTATTACTGTGGGCTTGGACAATGATAATGCATTGAGGCTAATGTGTAGTTGATTGATGACAAAGTGTTGTCATTGACATAGTGATGTCAAAGTTGATACATGAGTATCTGTAAGAGAACAACATACTAGAATGACCCGCTATGATTACGTTTCTTGGATTATTATTTAATAGTCACAACATTACTCATAGTGATAACTATATATATAATCCTCAGACTTGAGATCATCATTGTCTCATCATCCTGAGTTGTATATTTTGACACAGTCAAATGTCTACCATAACAGGTTATACTATAAAAACTAATGTTGGGTATACCACAATCTATGTAGTGGGATATACTTGATCAAGATAGGATTTTTTCCTCCTACATAATGGAAGCAATATCTTAGGCCTCTTAATGGAGTGAGATTAGAAATGCATGGTCAGGCTCGAATAAGTTGATATGAGATATCACACTTATTTGTTTATTGTAGTCTACTCAAAATATCAAGAAATATGATATTGGACTATACAAGTATGACTATTCCATGACTTGTGTCCAATCTAGATATTAAGGATAAAAGGATTTAATACATGAAAAATTATCACAGAAAGGTTATGTCGAATTACGACTTCTTGTAACTTGGGTTGCAATAATGTAACAGCCCGATTTAGGGGCTATTAGGAACAGTGATCTCGGGATCACTAATTCGAGGTTAGAGAAAATTATTTGCATGTTATTTTATGTGTTATAACATGTCAATAAGGGTGCAAGGAAATTTTGGTACTTTAATTTTAGCGATTTCAGGCTTAATCGCTAAAAAGGACTAAATTGCATAAAGTGCCAAAGTTCTATTTTATTTGCTAGAGGTGCCAAATAGCTATAGAATATTAATTGGAGGTCCCAAATGTGCAATTTGTCCTTGTTTTAAGTAAGTTGGCCGGCCATAGTATGCATAGGGGACAAGAGCATTTATTTTGGTCAATAGTTGGTGATATTAGTTGACAAAATGAATAAAATAAGATGATATAAGAAAAAGTTATCATCTTTTCATTTAGTTTTCTTCTCCAACCGAAAATACCAACAAAGGGAGGGCTTTGAAAGCTTGAAAATTTTAACAACTCATTTTCTCTACAAGTAAGTGATTTTGATGGTTTTAGTTGATAATTTTTGTACTTTTGGAGTCCCCAAAGCTTAAGCTAGCTAATGAGGGGACTATTTTGCAATATGGTTGAAATTCTAGGGACTTTCCATGAGAGAGTTTATGTTGGTTGCTAAGTTTTTATGGAAGAAAATGAATGTTGGGAAGATGAGAAACAACTTTTGTGAAAGGTGTTGTTATAAAAACACCTAATTAGGACTAAGATGCAAATGTTGTAATTTGTTCATTAATGCATGAAATAGTTGGAATTGTGAATAGTTATAAGAGGATTAAACGTTTAACTAGGCTTTTTTAATAAGAAAATGTGATGAAAAGTGATTTACGAGCCTAGGGGCAATATTGTAATTTTGCCAAAGTATAAGGGCAAAATAGTCATTTTTGCCTAAGTGTAGATTATGATGTATTGTGATTAATAAGTGATTAAATGAGTAATTCTATTGTTCTAGATCAAAGAAAATGAGATTTGGACCTAGAACGGGAGAAAAGAGACATATGGACAAATAGGTCCCTTTCTACCCTTTCGATATCAAGGTAAGTTCATGTGCTAAATTATGCAACTCTAAGTGAAGTATCTTAATATTTTGATGTTGTATAAATTTTTTATTGCCTCCATGTATACGTTAAATATGTTTTGATGGGATGTCAAGAAATGAAAGTCTTGATTTAATCCATGAATAGAGGAAATGCAAATAGCATGATACAATGGTAATTAAGGTTCCGTGTAAGACCATATCTAGAATATGGCCTCGGTGTAAGAACTCGTATAAGACCATGTCCGGGACATGGCATCGATGTGGTGTTTCATGTGAGACCCTATTGAGGGTGTGATGTTGATAAGATTCTATATATATGAAACTCAAAAATGTTCTTTAGTACTGAATAATTCAACAGGCATGTTGAAATGAGGAGGTATATGATTATACCATAAGAGATACAGGTATGTGACTGAACTCATTTGAGGTGAGTTCGATATATGATGAAACCATTGTGAGTTATGTATAAATGATGCATCCTAATTGCATATGCTGTAATTATAAATGTATTGCATGAAAGCAGTTGATTATTGTAGAAATCTAAGTAAGAATGATAATCGGTGAGGATATTCCCGGATGAACATTGGAAATGGGGAAATGTATATGGATAAGGTCCCATATAAGACCATGCCCGGGGCATGGCATCGGCACCGAATTGAGACTCCCGTATAAGGCTATATTGGGATATGGCTTCAGTATTGAATATGAGAATCGTATAAGACCATATCCTAGATGTGGCAACGATACTTGATGTGAAACTCCGTATAAGCCCATATCCGGAATATGGCATTGGCACTTAGAAGGGAATCCATGTGAGACCACCTCTAGGATGTGGCATTGGCCTCGTAATTATATTAATGATGATATTATGCGTCTTTGAGTATCCCTAGTGATAAATGGGATAAGTAGAAATGAGATTAGTACTAAAGCCATGTGAATGAGTGAATACAGGTACTCGTGAGTCATTCACGACGGAAAACTCACGATATGTGACACGGTATGTGTTCTACAAGGGAAAGTATGAGTAAGATGGCAAGAAGCCTAATACTTTGTGTATGATTAATTAGTGTCATGGATGGATTTTATCATGAGCAATTGGCTTGTGGTATGGTTAGAATGTGGTATGAGACGGAATGAGTAAGCCTTAAGAATGATTGAGTAGGTAACCATGAGTTTAAGAGTAAAACTCATTATAATACCTTGTGGTTGAGTATAATCAGTGAATGTCAATAGTTGATTATTATATGCATATGAACTTACTAAGCATTATTGCTTACTCCTCTTCTTTTCCTATCTCTTATAGGTTAACTTAACTAGCTCGGGTTAGAGACCACCGGAGATGTTTTCACACTATCGAGCGGACACTTGGTATGAGGTTTCAAGTCCTTATGAGTTATGGCATGTATAGGGATAGTATTTAAAGTTGTTATAGCTGATAAACCGTAATAGTAACATATTTTAAACCCACATTTAGCATACTTTTGGATGATTTATCCCTTGAATTATGGAATTTAGTGCTCTTAATCCTTTGATTTCATGTTTTATAATCAGGAGAGCATAGGAGGATGAAAAGAACAGAAAACGGGCTTAAAACGGGCCAAATAGGCAAAAGTAGGAAATCAACATGGCTTGGGCCCAGAGCACACGGCCGTGCCCCTTTAGTAGGCTCGAACACGGCCTGAAGTCGATTCACACGGGCGTGCCACACGGGTGTGTCCCTGTTGTGATAAAGAGGAATTTCACTCGGATTAGGATACTTAGAGGCGAAGAAACACATTCCGAAGCCTATATAAACACCCTAAGTATGACCTAAAGGGGGAGTCGACGAAGCCTTACGTCGGGGCGTCCACTAGGCCAGGCCCAGAGAGCCGGAGAGGTCGAGAATCGTGGGATTTACTCGAAGAAAGCCGGTTGATTCATCTCAAGAAGCCGAAATCATACTCAAGACGGCGGATCTCTCCTTCAATTCCTTCAGGGGGTTTTAGGGTTTTCTTATGTTTTGTTTTATCTTTTCTTCTGAGATGTATTCTTTTATTATTATGAACTAAACCCTCAGATACCTGAGGGGATGAAACCTAAGATGGATCTTGTTATTGTTTTACGAACTATATGATAAATACTTGATTTGTTCTTAATTATGTGTTCTTAATTCTTGTTTTGATATTTCAGGATATTGATTCAAGTAGTGATGTGCTTAGGTAGTGGAGCAAAAGTCCCTGTTTAAGAGTAGATCTAGCATAATTAAGCGGAGTTGATCACAACCCTAGAGATAGGATGACGAAAATCTACCGGATTAGGGTCAAACCTAATATGGGAGTCCATAGATCGAGTTAATGCAATTCTAGGGGTTTTAATTAGAAAGAGATTTCAATTAATCAACCTAGGGTTAGACGTTAGTAGCCTCGATGGAGGTATTAATATACATTAGGGAATCCTACGGATCAAGTCAAGTGAATAAATCGTCTGGTTCAGAGTTAGATAACAAGTGAAGTCTAGGTGGATTCTTCCTTGGGTATTGTCTTAATCAATTAGTTTTTCCCAAAAGTATTTCCCCAATTCATTCTCTTTGTCTTAGCGTCTTTAGCTTAGTAGTTAGTTAATTTTAGATTAAACAATAATTCACTTCAATTCTTAGGCTAAATAATAGAAAGAAAGTTAGTATTAGTACTTTTGGTTCCTTTGGGTTCGACAATCCGGTCTTGCCACTAAATTATACTACTGTTCGGTAGGTGTGCTTGCCTCAATTGTTGTCACAGTTAGTTTCTAGGCTAGATCATTCATTATATAAATATTAAGACTCTGACATAACGATCAAGTTTTTGGCACCATTGTCGGGGAACCAAAATATTAAGAACGCTCAATTTTTATTACTTTAGCCTTTTTTTTTATTTTTGCAATTTACTTTTATTTTATTTTAACTTTGCAAATTTTTATCTTTCTTTGTTCCTTGGAGGTACCTCTAGTTTATGACTAGAAGGAACCCGACAGGACCCTTAATTTACGACAGTGATATTGAAGGAACCGTTCACAGAAATCGTAGAGAAATAAGGCAAAGCTTAACTTACATAGAAGAAGAGCAAGAAGACGAGAACAATACTACCGAAGGGATGGCTGAGAATAATCCGCTACCTCCAGAGGTGGCCGAAAATCATGCTCCTCGTACTATGTATGATTATGCTAAGCCTAGTTTAGTTGGTACTGAATCAAGTATTGTTAGACCTACTATTGCTGCAAATAATTTTGAACTGAAGCCTAACACAATTCAAATGATCCAGCAATTTGTTCAGTTTGATGGTTTGCAGGATGAAGATCCAAACAATCACTTGACAAATTTCCTAGAATTTTGCGGTACGTTCAAAATAAATGGTGTTTCTGATGATGCCATTCGTCTTCGGTTATTTCCCTTTTCTTTGAGGAATAAAGCCAAACAGTGGTTGAGTTCTCTTCTACGAGGATCAATCACTACATGGGAGCAAATGACCGAAAAATTTTTATTAAAATATTTTCCGCCGGCTAAAACGGCTAAGTTAAGGAATGATATCTCTTCTTTTGTGCAGATGGATTTAGAGACACTTTATGATGCATGGGAGAGATACAAGGATCTATTGAGAAGGTGCCCACGCCATGGATTACCCTTGTGGCTACAGGTCCAAACCTTTTACAATGGTGTAAACCCTTCAACCAAGCAGTTAATTGATTCAGCCGCCGGCGGAACGCTAAACAACAAAACTCCTGAAGCGGCCTACGAGTTTATAGAAGAGATGTCACTGAATAACTATCAGTGGCAGGTCACAAGGACAAGGCCAACAAAAATAGCCGCTAGTGTTTTCAACCTCGACACAGTAACCATGCTATCAAATCAGGTAGAAATTTTAAATTAAAAGATTGATGGTTTGTATAGTTCTTCGCAGGTACATCCAGTTATGCAGTGTGATACGAATGGAGGGTCGAACAATACAGATAATCCACCCTACAACACAGGCGTAGAAAGCGAGCAGATGAACTATATGGGTAATAATTTTAGATCTCAAAATAACCCCTATAGTAACAATTATAATCCAGGTTGGAGGAACCACCCCAATTTTTCGTGGAGAGGTCAAGGAAATCAGAGACAGCAACCCCCTCCAAACTTCTAACATGTAACACCCCTTACTCGGGTTCTACGCCGGGAACCGGGCCCGAGGCGTTACCGAACTCAAACTGCTTAATCGCCACTTAGGCTCAATGTCATTACTCGCTATAACCTCATTCTCGACTTACGAGGCCTCACTCATACACACGAGGACTCTCGAGACTAATTCGAAACTTTTATGATCCTTAAAATTTTTCTCTTTTATACAGGTCTCACACGCCCGTGCAAGATTAGACACGCCCGTGCATGAGCACACACGCCCATGTCCCCAGACCATGCCTAAAGACCCAAGCATTTTGCCAAATGCCCCACGGTCATGGCACGCCCGTGCTCCCCAACCGTGGTGAACACTGACTTCCCTCGCACGGCCTAGAGTCTAGACACACGCCCGTGTGGCTAGCCTCGTGGCCAACACCGATGAATCCCACATGCCCTAGGCACACGCCCGTGACTAGTCCGGTCTATTCTGCTTTTCAAATATTAACATGCGGGGGCGCATGGCCACAAAGACACGCCCTTGGGTGGGTGACCAGTGTGTCACACATGGTCTAGACACACGCCCGTGTGTCTATCCACATGGTCAAGAACAAGACTAAGTGTCAAGTTCTTTTCACCCTTCTAACATACACAACATATACTCATCTAACACCATCATAATCAACTCAAATTGAAGTGCATTCTCACATAGAAAACTACATCTTTCTTTCATATAATGTAATAGCCAACAACCATGGCATTATACAAAATAAGCTATCCATCTAAAGGCCAACACATCTTAGCCATTTACAACAAAATTTACTAACTTATCTAGCCCCTATACATGCCATATACAAAACATTAAGTTTCATGTACCAAAGTGTACTGATATGTGGGCTATCTTCTGATGATCCTCGTATCTCGATTCAACGCTTTAAATCTATAAGACAAGGGAAAAGAAAGAGATTAAGCTTTGAGCTTAGTAAGTTTACACATAAACAATTAAGCATCATAGTATAAGCCCAACCACAATTAGCATTATACCAACATATAATATACAACTATGCTTACTCTTTCTATCCCTTACCATATTACCAACACATCATGAGTCACATGCTCATAATTATTGAAATGCACCCCTGCATTCAATATCACATTTACACAATATACAACACATCATTATTGCTCAATAATACATCCACGTAGCTAACTCACATAGCTAATCCACACAGCTAATCCACATATCTTATCCACACACGACTATTACCCACAAAATAATATATACAATTAATCCACACAGCCAATATCTCGGTGGTTTCGCACTTAGCACACCACAATCAATTTATAAGGTGGTATCGCACTTAGCCTACCACAAAGGTAATCATCGTGATCTCGCACATAGCCACTAAATGATATACCTAACGATAGCATCGCACATAGCCAGCACATCGTCAATATGCATTCGGATGGTATCGCACTTAGCCCACCATCTAGCATTATCACAACACATGCACAAGTCTATTTACCCAATTACTCATCCATTCACATCTATACTACATTCATTCTACTTGGACCACATAGGTTCCCAATCATTCTCATTCATTCTCATTCATGCTACACCCTAGCTAGCATTTACAAATTGTAAGTATGAGTGCATTGTTTATGCATAGACTTACCTCGATACTCAAAAGTACAGAAATATGCAATTTAGTCCACCACCTTGGTTTTGCCTCGGTTTCGATCCGGGCTTGGTCTTTCTTGATCTATAATGAATAAATCAGCTTATTCAATACACACATTGACTAAATTGACCCACATCTCATACTTTAGAAAAATTACTATTTTGCCCCTAAACTTTCTCATATTTACACTTTAGTCTCGAAGGCTCGTAAAGTGATTTTTATTCAACTTTCTACTCTTTCATGCTTAGCCGAACCACTTACTCAACTAAAGCATTCATCAAATCTCACTAAATCACCCATGTATGACCAAACTTAAGATTTTTACAACTAAGTCCCTACATGCATTTTCATGGAAAATCACTTAGCAAAAGATGTTTCTACTACATCAAGCTTTCATATTCTTCCATAAAACATCAAAATACATGCATGTCATACATATATACATTTTTGAACATCCATAATAGCTCACCAAATAGCTATAAATAGCTTACTCATGCTATCGGGACTTCAAAAATACGAAGAATATCAAAAACCGGGCTTAGGAGCACTTACTAGCAAGCTTGAAAAATTGAAAGAACCCTAACAATGGCTTCTCAAATTTTCGGCAGCTATGGGAAGAAGATGAATGAATTTCTATCATCTTTTCACCTATTTTAATCACTTAATTGATAAATGACCAAAATGCCCTTTTTGATAAACTTTTAATTTTAACTCATCCATGCCCATTTTTGTCCAAAAATTAGAATTTAGATAAATTGCTATTTAAGGACCTCTAATTAATAATCTAAAGTTATTTCACACATATAGCTTCTAGAAACACACATTTTGCAACTTTTGCAATTTAGTCCTTTTGGACAATTCCACCACAATTTCACAAAATTGCTTCATGAAACTTTCACACTAGCATGCATACATAATATAAGCCTCAAAAACTCATTCATGACCCTCGGATTTGTGGTCTCAAACCACTATCCCGACTAGGCCCTAAATCGGGATGTTACATAACAACAGCCCTACCCACAAGAAAAGAAGCTGAACCTTGAGGAGATGTTGACAAAATTCATAGCGGTGTTAGAAACACGTTTCTAAAACACCGAAACAACACTTAAAAATCAAAAAGCATCGACTCAAGAGATCAAGAATCAGGTAGGTCAACTTACCAAGATCATGTCAGAACGACCACAAGGTAGATTGCCAAGCAACACTGAAACTAACCCAAAGGAGCAACTTCAAGCCATAATCGCTCATGATAGTAAAGGGTTAGATGAACCCAAATTAAGGCAAGAGGATGTGGTAGAGGAAGGTAAGGTCGAGGTAAGTCACGATAAATTAAAACCGATAATCAAAGAGTACCAACCTCGCATACCATATCCCGAAGCAATGAAGAAAGATAACACAGAGGAACAGTTCGGTAAGTTTCTTAAACTTTTAAAGAAATTACAAATTAACTTACCGTTTCTTGAAGCTCTTTCGCAGATGCCAGATTCAAGAAAATTTTTAAAAGAACTTCTGACAAACAAACGGAGGTTAGACGAGGCTTCGCATGTGGAGCTAAACGCAATGTGCTCAGCAATTCTACAAAATAAACTACCACGAAAATTAAAAGATCCAGGGAGTTTTACAATTCCATGTTTAATTGGTAGTTTATCTATTGATAACGCTTTAGCTTATTTAGGAGCAAGCATAAATGTTATGCCTTATAAAATGTTTAAACAACTAGGTCTAGGGAAACCCAAACAAACTAGGATGAGCATTCAATTAGCTGATAAGACTATTTGAATTCCTAGGGGTATAATCGAAGATGTTCTCGTAAAGATTGATAAATTCGTATTCCCAGTAGACTTTGTAGTTTTAGACATGGATGAGGACAATAGTATCCCCTTAATTTTAGGAAGACCCTTTTTAGCAACTGCCAGAACTAAAATTGATGTTGGTACAGGAGAACTCATACTCCGTGTAGGTGACGAATCAATCAGTCTTCAGGCTCTCGACTCAACCAGGACAACAAGTGATAGAGGTGAGAAAGTAAATTGAATTGATAACCAATTAGTTAAATGATCGCTGTGAATCAAAGCTTTAAAATTTATAAAAAGAATGATCGAACCTGGAAACTAACTCTGACAACAATTGAGGCAAGTGCACCTATCGAACAGTAGTATAGCTTAGGCAAGACCGGATTATCGAACCTAAAGGAACTAAAAGTACTAATACTAACTTTCTTTTTATTATCTAGCCTAAAAATAAAGAGAGATTGTTTATCTAATCTAAATTAATTAACTACTAAACTAAAGACTCTAAGACAAAGAAGAATGAATTTGGAAAATAACTTGGGAAAAACTCAGTTGATTTAGACGATACCCTCAGGAAGAATCCACCTAGACTTCACTTGTTATCTAACACTGAACCATACGATTTATTCACTTAGTTTGATTCGTAAGACTCCCTAACATATATTAAACCCTCTCTCGAGGCGAATAACGTCTAACCCTAGGTTAATTAGTGGAACTCTCGTTCTCTTATAATAACCCCTAGAATAGCGATAAATCGATCTATGGATTCCCATATTAGGTTTCACCCTAATCCGGTAAAAATCTCGTCGCCTATCTCTCTAGGCGTGCGATCAACTCCGCTTAATTATGTTGGATCTACTCTTAGGCAGGGTCTATTCCTCCTCCACCTAAGCACATTAAATTTGGATTAAGCTCACATAATTAAGAACAAACTAAGTATTTATCATATAATTTAGAAAACAATAACAAGATTCATCATAGGTTTCATCCCCTTCGGGTATCCGAAGGGTTTAGTTCATAACAAAATAAGAAAACATCTCAAGAGAAAAGATAAAACAAAACATAAGAAATCCCTAAAACCCCCTGAAGGAATTGAATGAGAGATCCTCCATCTTGAGTATAATTCTGGCTTCTTGAGATGGATCAACTGGCTATCCCTGAGTGAATCCCCACAAATCTGCCTTCTCTGGCCTAGCACGATGCCCCTAGACGATGGCTTTGGGCTCCCCCTCTTAGGTCATACTTAGGGTGTATTTATAGGCTTTTGAAATACGTTTCTTTCTCCCTAAGTATCCTTTCCCGAATGAAATTGCTCTTCTCCACGGCAGAGGCACGGCCATGGCGCACGCCCGTGTAAATCGTGGACAGGCCGTGTTTGGATTTCTTTAATGAGACACGGTCGTGTGATTCGGGGTTAGACCGTGTTCTAGATGATTAACTTGGTACGGCCGTGTGGGTCCAAGTCCAGGCCATGTCGATTTCCTCTTTGGTCCGTTTTGGTCCGTTTTGAGCCCGTTTCTCGTTCTTTTTGTCCTTGGGTGCTTTCTTGGGTATAAGACATGAAAAGAAAGGATTAAGAGCACCTTTTTACATAAATCAAGGGATAATTCATCCAAAAGCATACTAAATGTGGGATTAAAATATGTTACTATTTCGGTTTATCAAATACCCCCACACTTAAACTTTTGCTTGTCCTCAAGCAAAATTCTCAACTTACAATTAAAATGGACTTTCTATAATTCATAATAGTCGTTGATAGTGTTTCATCATAATTCAAGGATAATTCATACATGGATAATTCAACTCAAAGTGTCCTAAAAATTCAAACACTATAAGCCTTATATTTTGTAGCACAAAACATATGTGTTTCCCTTCATCTAAATAATTACCTCTGATTCGAAATTTTCAAGGATTGACATCCTCACTAAAGATTCACTCAAATCACTCAAAGTGTTTAAGGTTCAAAATTTAGGCACTCAAAAGTCGAACATGAAAAGTTAATCCCATAGGCTTGCCTGAAAATCAAGTCTCCACCACTATAATATGAGATGAAACACAAATCATAAAGTCTTTAACAGGGTTGTAACGGGGCTTAGGTTAAAGGTGTAGATATAGGCTGAATTAAAAGGTTAGATTCGAGATTGAATTGATAAATTACCTAACTAGAAAAAATGAACTGATAAATGAATAATTACAAGAATTGAAACTTTGAAACTAATAATACGAGCTTCTTCTTTAATATTTGGAATTCAAACGTATAAGCTCACTTAATCACATAACTAATAAAACTAATAATGGATATACTTTGTTTTTTTTTTTAAGAACAAACTAAGTATTAATAAAGAACTTTAACAACTGAAATATAGAACATAGTTAGGCAACTGCTCAAAATCGAATCTCGACAAAAAGGGAGTCAAGGAATGGTGATACAAATATACAAAGGTTTTTGGGTTAATATTAGTGGGTGAGTCAAATAAAAAGGGGTTGTTAGGATCAAAGGGGTTCACTAGGGGTTAATTGTGAAGGTAGGCTTTTTAATGGAGTTAGTGGGTTAAAACCTAAATGCCTTAATCATCTCTGTGTATCAAATCATAGGTGTGGTCTCGATATGCATAAACGAGGCAAGTTCTAGAATAACAAATCAATGTTGACACACTCATAATCAAAAAGTGAGCAAGAATAAGAATATATGCTCTATAAGGCTCAAAATCTCACAAAAATTATGGGTATTTTGATGTCAACCTCGTAAATTTCAAACTTTAAAGTAATATTTAAATTCAGGTAGACATCTTAAAAAAATTTTAATTCAGAAAAATAGACTTATTATGCTTGATTCTCTAGTATTCTCAGAATTTAATTATCAATGCACAATTATCAATGACTTAATCTAAAACATATCAATAAAAATCATAAATCATCAGAAATTTCATCCTAATTATAATATGAGGAAATTACTTTAAAAACAAGACTAAATTCAGGATTTTGAGAATAATGAAAAAATTTAGTCTATCTAAGATTCACCCCCCCACACACTTAAGATGTACATTGCCCTCAATGTACAAAGTTAGATAATAACACAATAATACTAAAATCATAAGATATGGGGAGAAGTGAAACTTCCTGAATTATGGGTGGATTCCTTGAGTCGGAGGTGACAGATGACTTATGTAGCAGTGAGTTACTCCTAGTGATTTGTTCGTTATTTTTTAGTGTACCATTGAAACTGCGAAGTCATTAGTTAGATGTCTAGGGGTTGAAATTAAGCCAGTGTTAGTAATACTCTAAGGTTAGATAGCCAATGGTAATATGAATAAAATAAGGTTAGATAGCCAGTGCTAGTAATACTCAGCTGGAGGGTGGCATCGATACCGTCAAAACGTCGAGCTGTGTTAGTGAATTGCTGAGTACAGTATTGCTCGAACTGAGTAAGGCGTGCAGAAATGTCCGAAAGTGAAGCTGCTGCATGGGTGGGCCGCTGGCTCGGGAGTGGTGGCTCCTGTGGTAGTGGGACATCATCAGTAATGTCCTCGGGCTCCTCCTTGTCAGTGGGTAGGGCTAATCGGTATTGAGGTGGATCGGTTCCACGTCGACACTGGATCATCCTCATATGTAGCATCGTCTGGATGCCTGTGGGGCCATCTGCCCTATCAGTGTGAGTGAGGAGGTTTGTTCGTCGGTGGCTAGGAGCCTGAAATACCGAGCTAAGCGTGTGATGTAGGGCCCCATCGATAAAATCCCCTTCCTGTGCGGCTCTGTCTGATGTTGAATTGCACAGGCGATGAAGTATGCCAGGTCGAAAACCTGCCCTTCCGACATGCACGATAGGTAGTAGACATCGTGCTTGTTTACGACCCCTGTGCTCTCACGTCGTCCTGTGATGGTGTGAGCGAGAATGGCGTGAATATATTGTAGGGGTGGGCTAAGGGCTGTCGCCTTCGAGCGACTGGGATCGTAGACATTCGTGGTGGGTGCTAAGCTGTGCCAGCAGTAAAGGGGAGTGCAGTGGAGTTGACGGTCTAACTCGGAGAGTGGATTTTCCTCTATAAATTCCTCCGTATAAAGTCTGAGTGCCGTGCTTTGAATTGCGGTGCGCTTAGTCGACGCATCGCACTCTCCTAGCGGAATTGCACCGCATGCGGGTCTCGTCTTCGGGCTAGCACTGTCTATAAGGTAAAAGTAGTGCAGAACTCGAGGGTGAGTTCCAAATAAGTTGGCTCAATGATAGAGAAAAATTACTCCCACGGCTCGATCGATATGAGGGCTCGAATATCGGTTGCTAATTCGACTTGTTCCACTGCGTTCCAGTCAATGCATCTACCGGTTCCTAGAGGTCTTTCCTGAAATGCCCTGTATCATTTTTCCCGAGCTTCTTGAGAGAATTGGAGAAGCGGTGTCTTAATTTGGAAGATGCGCTGGCTGAGGATGATCTGGACCCCTTTCTTTTCTTAGTTGGTGCGGCCGTGGTTCGTTTCCCTCATGATGACGACATTGTACCTGAGAATAAAAAATATTCAAGTAACGGTTGTACCAAATTGTCATCTAGGCCCAAGATATTTAAATGCTAAACACAATTATTCACCTATGAGCAACCAATTCTAATTCTACATAGGAAGGTTTGTAAAAGATTTTAATTAACAGAGAATATGAAATCCATCTAATAACGATAAATAGCACACATAACTAATCATCAAGATTATGAACATTCAATAAGTTTTAAAATGAGTTCTAAAAGAAAATAAATCATATTTAATATTAAAACTTTAAACAAAACAAAATAATATGACATAATATGAAATTTATCAAGCTTTAAGTCAAAAAAATGAAGTAGTGGAGGGAACCAGGGGTCGTGATGGTGCAAATCTGCTGGACACGGGTGGAGCACGGTGGTGCTGTGAGGTTTTCTGTAGGTGCACGGTGGTGGCGCGGGCGTGTTTTTCCTGCAGCACGGTGGTGGCGCGGGCGTGTTTACGATTTTAGTGTGGTTTTCTTGAAAGAAAAGAAGGTTGAGGGTTTTTGGTGGTGAAGGGTTTGAATGTGGCTGAATTTGAGAGGTTTGAAGCTTAAAATTTGGTTTAGGGTTGATTTGGGGGAAAAGAGACGGTTAAAGATGCTTAAATAGGGATACGAGCACGGGCATGGGCCACGCCCGTGTTTGATTTTTATGCGCCCATGTTTTTCGCGATTTCAAATTTTAGGCGCGTTCAGGTGGATTTGCCACAGCCGTGTTGCTTATGACACGCCCGTGCTTGATAAGTCAGTAACCTCACACGGGTTGGTGGCACGGGTGTGTTTCTCCCGTGCTTAACAAGTCAGTAACCTCACACAGTTAGTAGGCACGGCCGTGTTTAGCCCGTGTTTAATAAGTCAGTAACCTCGCACGGGTAGTCGACACGGGCATGGGATATTATCGCAGCCCGTGTTGAGGAAAAAGATTCTTCTTTGTCGTGCACGGCCGCTGGCACGCCTATGGTTTGTCCCCTGGCTTCCACACGGCCACGGGCACGCCCGTGTGTAAGGCCGTGTGGTCTAAAACCTGAACTTTATTAGATTAATTAGTACGAAGTTAGATGTTAAATAGTTAAAAGTATAATGTTAGGGAAGTTAGTGCTCGGGTTGCCTCCCGAGAAGCGCTTGTTTATAGTCTTAAGCCAGACTTCCCCTGTTTTCGGTTCTAAAAGAAGGTTCCTGGAGCAAAAGCTCCTCTCTCATATCTCTAAAATCTGCACCATTATAAATTTTTAGTTGGTGACCATTTACCTTGAATGTGCCCTTAGTGGGGTGAGTTACCTCGATTGTGCCGTATGGAAAAATTGTTTTAATCATGAATGGGCCTGACCATCTCGATTTCAGCTTCCCAGGAAATAATTTAAGCCTTGAGTTGTACAGTAGGACAAAGTCCCCTACTTCAAATTGTTTTGACTTCTTTAGACGAGCGTCGTGGCGTCGCTTAGTTGCCTCTTTGTATAGTTTCGAGTTCTCGTAAGTCTCAGCTCTCCATTCATCTAGCTCATTCCTCTGCATCATTCTTTTATTTCCTACAGTGCTAAGATTAAAATTTAAAAACTTTATGGCCCAAAAAGCTTTGTGTTCTAACTCGAATGGTAGATGACAGCTTTTCCCGTATACAAGTTTGTATGGGGATGTCCCTAGAGGGGTTTTAAATGATGTTCTATAGGCCCATAAGGCATCATCTACTTTTAATTCCCAATCCTTTCTGTTTGATTCAACCGTTTTTTTCTAGAATGCGCTTAAGTTCTCGATTTACTACTTCAACTTGCCCACTGGTTTGAGGGTGATATGAGGTAGCTATCATGTGGTGTACTCCATACTTTTTTAAGACTTTGTCAAATTGAGTATTACAGAAATGAGTGCCCCTATCACTAATGATAGCTCTAGGCATTCCAAATTGAGAGAACAGTTTCTTGAGGAACTTAACTACTACTCTAGCATCATTAGTAGGTAGAGCTTCGGCTTCCACCCATTTTGACATGTAATCAACTGCCACTAGGATGTATTTATTTCCGAATGAACTAGGGAATGGACCCATAAAATCAATACCCCATACATCAAATATTTCACATGATAGCATATATGTTTGAAGCATTTCATCACGTTTAGAGACATTACCTGTTATTTGACATTTATCACATGAAGCGACATACCTGTTGGCATCCTTGAATAGAGTGGGCCAATAAAAACCTGATTCGAGTATCTTATGTCTTTGTCTTAATACCACTCAGTAGTGTCCTCCCGAAGGTCCCGAATGGCAATGTTCTATCATCTTACTTGCTTCATCCTTGTAACGCATCTTCGAATTACCTGATCTGCACATATTCGGAAAAGAAAGGGATCTTCCCAAAAATAATTTCTTGCATCAGCAAAGAATCGTTTCTTTTGGTGATGTGTTAATTTTTTTGGCAAGATGTTAGTTGCTAAATAATTTGCAATATCCGTAAACCATGGTATCTCAGAATGAGTTATCGAAAAGAGTTGTTCTTCTGGGAATAAATCATTTATCTCTCCTTCATTTAGCTCTTCGATATGGGGGTTTTCGAGTCTAGAGAGGTGATCAGCTGCAAGGTTCTCAGCTCCTTTCTTATCCTGTATTTCCAAATCAAATTCTTGTAAAAGTAAAATCCATCTTATGAGTCGCGGTTTCGCATCAGGTTTAGTTAATAGATAACAAAGAGCTGAGTGGTCAGTGAAAACGACAACTTTAGATAATAATAAATACTGTCTAAATTTGTCAAAAGCAAAAACTACAGCTAGCAATTCCTTCTCTGTGGTGGTGTAGTTTTCCTGTGCGGGTGTCAAAGTCCTGCTAGCATAATAGATTGGCTGATGCCTCTTCGTTGTCCTAGAACTGCACCTACTGCGAAATCACTTGCATCACACATTAGTTCAAAGGGTAGATTCTAATCAGGTGCAATTATAATCGGAGCATTTATTAGTTTATCCTTAAGGATGTTGAATGCGTCTAAACATTCCTGATCAAAATTAAAAGGAACATCTTTTTCTAGTAATTTTGTTAAAGGCTTAGCTATTTTAGAAAAATCCTTAATGAATCTTCTATAAAATCCTGCTTGTCCTAAAAAACTTCTAATGGCCTTAACTGAACTAGGAGGAGGTAATTTTTCTATGGTTTCAATCTTTGCTTTATCTACCTCAATCCCTTTACTAGAAATTTTATGTCCTAATACAATTCCCTCTTGTACCATAAAGTGACATTTCTCCCAATTTAAAACAAGATTTGTTTCCTAACATCTCATCAAGACTGGTTTTAAATTTTTAAGGCAAAGATGGAAAGAATTACCGTATACTGAGAAATCGTCCATAAATACCTCCATAATATCTTCTACAAGTTCATCAAAGATTGCCAACATGCAACGTTGAAAGGTAGCAGGAGCATTACATAATCCAAAAGGCATTCTTCGATAAGCAAACGTAACGTATGGGCATGTGAACATTGTCTTCTCTTGATCTTCAGGTGCTATTGGGATTTAGAAATAACCGGAGAGTCCATCTAGGAAGCAATAGTACATATGTCCTGATAACCTTTCTAGCATTTAATCAATGAAGGGTAGAGGAAGTGATCTTTTCTAGTGGCGTCATTCACTTCTGTAATCTATGCAAACTCTCCAACTCGTGATCGTCCCGGTAGGAATTAGTTCATTCTTTTAGTTAGCTACCACGGTCATGCCTCCTTTCTTTGGGACAACTCACACAGACTCACCCACTTGTCATCGTAAATAGGATAAATTATTCTAGCATCTAGAAGTTTAATTACCTCGGCTTTCACGACTTCTTTTACGTTGGGATTTAATCATCTTTGTGGTTGAACGCATGGCTTGTACTCGTCTTCCATTAAAATTTTGTGGGTGAAAAATGTTGGGCTTATTCCCTTAATGTCAGAGATTTTCCAAGCTATGGCTTTTTTATGTTCTCTTAGTACCTGTATCAACTCCTCTTTTTCTTGAGGTTCTAGCTCTGAAGAGATAATTACTGGTAGCGTATAATTTTCCCCAAGGAATGCATACTCTAAATGTTTTGGCAGTTGCTTTAATTCTAATTTAGGTGGTTCATCAACAGAGGGTTTTTGTTTTAAATCTTCATTGAATTCAATGCTTTCTTTTTCCGTTTGTCTTGATGACGATATTTTTGAATTTAGCTCGTGGTCTTCATCTTCTTCCCCCTCTTCTTGAGTGTGACACAGTTCCATCGTGTCATCATGTAGAATTTCCTGTAATGAGTTTTGAATGATATGATCAGTTGTGTCAATAAAATAACAGGAATCATCTTGTTCTCTAGAATATCTCATGGCATCATAAATTTGAAAAATAATTTCCTCATCGCCTATCCTTAATGCAAGTTTACCATCACCTACATCGATAACAAACGGCGATGAGCTAAAAAGGGCGTCCTAGAATTAAGGGAACCTCAATGTCCTCATCCATGTCAAGCACAACAAAATCAACGGGGAAAATAAATTTATCGATTTTTACCAAGACATCCTCAATAACTCCTCTAGGGTATTTAATAGATCTATCAGCTAACTGAATACTCATCCTAGTGGGTTTTGGTTCTCCAAGATTTAGTCGTTTAAACATTTTATAAGGCATTAAATTAATACTGGCACCTAGATCAGCTAATGCTTTCTTAATATTTAAACTACCAATTAAACAAGGAATAGTAAAACTTCCTGGTTCTTTTAATTTGGTTGGTAGCTTGTTTTGGAGGATGGCTGAACATTCTTCATTAAGCTCCACCATGGATACTTCTTCAAGCTTCCTTTTATTCGTTAGGAGTTCCTTTAAGAATTTTGCGTACGTCGGCATCTATGAAATGGCTTCAACAAAAGGTAAGTTAATATGTATCTGTTTAAATAGTTCAAGAAACTTACCGTACTGGGTGTATAATCGTTCTTTCTTTAACTACGCTGGATATGGGATTGGTGGTTTACTTTCTTTGCGTATTGGAATTACATCCCCAACTCTCGTATCATTTGCTTTGTCATCTTCATGTAGTATTTTTTTTCTTTGGTTCAACTAACTCCTTTCCACTTCTCAGTGTAACTGTCTGCACCTATTCTGTTGCTTTAGAGAAAATCACCGATCGAATTTGAAACCATTTCATAGAAGTTGTTCAACCGACTTAGTGAGTTCTCCAACTTGTTTCTCTATCACTTTGATCGATGTTTGTTGGTCATCAAGTGTTGTCTCGATCTTTCTAAACGGGTCTCTGTGGAAGCTATGAATTTGTTCAAAGATCTCTTCAAGAATCGACTTCTTTTCCGTGGATAGGGTTGATTTTGGAAATTTTGAGGAGGTTATTGTCTTTGATTTCCTTGTCCTCCCCACGAAAAATTTGGGTGGTTCCTCCAACCTGGATTATAATTATTACTATATGGGTTATTATTAGATCTGAAATTGTTACTTATATAGTTCATCTGTTCGCTCTGTGTCTTGGTTGGTAGGGTGGGTACTCGTGGATTTGCCACAGCCCCACTTGTGTCGCACTGCATGACTAGATGTACCTGCGAAGAACACAAACTATCAAGCTTTTTATTCATCAACTCTACCTGATTTGATAGCATGGTTATCGTGTTTCGAGGTTGTAAACTCCGCTATTTTTGTTGGCCTTGTTCTTGTAACTTGCCATCGATAGTTATTCAATGCATCTCTCTTCAATAAACTCGTAGGGTCGCCTCGGAGTTCTATTATTCAAGGTTCCACCGGCGGCTGAGTCGATTAGTTGCCTCATTGAGGGGTTTACACTGTTATAGAAAGTCTGGACTTGGAGCCACAAGGGTAAACCATGGTGTGGACACCTTCTCAAGAGATCCTTATATCTCTCCCATGCATCGTATAATGTCTCTAAATCCATCTGCACAAAAGAAGAGATATCATTGCGTAATTTGTCCATTTTGGCCGGTGGGAAATATTTTAATAAAAAATTTTCGGTCATTTGTTCCCATGTAGTGATTGACCCTTGTGGTAACGAGTTTAACCAACTTTGTTTAGCTTTATTCTTTAATGAAAAGGGAAATAACTCAAGTCGTATGGCATCATCGTAAATGCCATTTATTTTGAAGGTATCACGAACTCTAAAAAGTTAGCTATATGAGTATTTGGATCTTCGTCCTGCAAACCATCAAATTGAACAAACTGTTGAATCATTTGTATAGTGTTAGGATTTAATTCAAAATTATTAGCAGCTATAGCGGGCCTAACAATACTAGATTCGGCTCCTGTTAAATGAGGTTTAGCATAATCAAACATAGTACGAGGAGCATTATTTTCTCCCACATCTTGTGGTGGAAGATTATTTTCGTCCATCCCTTCAAAGAGGATTGATCTGCTTTCTCGCTCTCCTTCTTGGTAATTTAGGGCTCGCCTAATTTCTCTCAAGATTTCTTCGAGCGGTAGCTTCAATATCACTGTCAGTATTCTAAAGGTCCTCTCGGGTTCCTTCTAGTCATAAACTAGAGGTACTGCTAGGAAAAGAAAGAAAGAAAATTTAGCAAATTTAAAATTAAAAATAAAAATAAAAATAAATTACGAAAAATAAAAATAATGGCTAAAGTAATAAAAATAGAGCTTTCTTAATATTTTAGTTCCTCTGTAATGCGCCAAAAACTTGATCGTGAATCGAGATTTAAAATTTATAAAAGAATGATCGAACCTCGAAACTAACTCGACAACGATTGAGGCAAGTGCACCTATCAAACAATGAGTATAGCTTAGGCAAGACCTGGATTATCGAACCCAAAGGAACTAAAAGTACTAATACTAACTTTCTTTTTATTATCTAGCCTAAAAATAAAGAGAGATTGTTTATCTAATCTAAATTAATTAACTACTAAACTAAAGACTCTAAGATAAAGAAGAATGAATTTGGAAAATAACTTGGGAAAAACTCGGTTGATTTAGACGATACCCTCAGAAGAATCCACCAAGACTTCACTTGTTATCTAACACCGAACCATACGATTTATTCACTTAGTTTGATCCGTAAGACTCCCTAACGTATATTAAACCCTCTCTTGAGGCGAATAACGCCTAACCCTAGGTTAATTAGTGGAACTCTCGTTCTCTTACAATAACCCCTAGAATAGCAATGAAATCAATCTATGGATTCCCATATTAGGTTTCACCCTAATCTGCAAAATCTCGCCACCCTATCTCTAGGCGCGTGCGATCAACTCCGCTTAATTATGTTGGATCTACTCTTAGGCGGTGGTCTATTCCTCCTCCACCTAAGCACATTAAATTTGGATTAAGCTCACATAATTAAGAACAAACTAAGTATTTATCATATAATTCAAAAACAATAACAAGATTCATCATAGGTTTCATCTCTTCTGTATCTCAAGGGTTTAGTTCATAACAAAATAAGAAAACATCTCAAGAGAAAAGATAAAACAAAACATAAGAAATCACTAAAACCCCTCAAGGAATTGAATGAGAGATCCTCCGTCTTGAGTATAATTCGCTTCTTGAGATGGATCAACTGGCTATCCCAGAGTGAATCCCCACAAATCGCCTTCTGCCTAGCAGCACGACGCCCTAGACGATGGCTTTGGGCTCCCCTCTTAGGTCATACTTAGGGTGTATTTATAGGCTTTTGAAATACGTTTCTTTCTCCTAAGTATCCTTTCCCGAATGAAATTGCTCTTCTCCACAGCAGAGAGGCACGGCCATGGCGCACGCCGTGTAAATCGTGGACAGCCGTGTTCGGATTTCTTTAATGAGACACGGCCGCAGATTCGGTTTAGACCGTGTTCTAGATGAGTGACTTGGCACGGCCGTGTGGGTCCAAGTCCAGGCCGTATCAATTTCCTCTTTGGTCCATTTTGGTCCGTTTTGAGCCCGTTTCTCGTTCTTTTTGTCCTTGAGTGCTTTCCTGGGTATAAGACATGAAAAGAAAGGATTAAGAGCACCTTTTTACATAAATCAAGGGATAATTCATCCAAAAGCATACTAAATGTGGGATTAAAATATGTTACTATTTCGGTTTATCATTAAACCTTCTTTTCAGGAAGCACCACGAAACAACACAACTGAGCTAGATCCTATATCTCATGCCAACAAAGAAACAACCCATGAGGAACGAAGGCTTTAGATCGATGAACTAGATGAGTGGAAGACGCATTTCAAGGAAAAACTAAGGATACACGAAGCAGAACAAAAGCCACTCTATGGGACAGACAAATTCAAAATCGGAGATTAGGTATTGTTAGATAACGCAGACCCTCGAATATCTCCTCCTGACCCGAATACAAATAAAGAAATCCCTTTTAGGGTAATCAATGTCTTCCCATACGGAACAGTCGAGGTAAGTAATCCTATTTTCGGCACTTTTAAAGTAAACGCTACTCGACTCGAGTTATATCATGATAGTAGAACTGATAGAATAAGAGAGGATGTTCAACTCTTCAAACCACCATGAATGTGCGAATGAGAGGTAAGTCTAGCTTAAGACTTTAAACAAGCACTTCTCGGGAGGCAACCCGAGCACTAACTCCGTTTATTTTTACATTTATTTCTACTTTTATTTCTCCCTTTTTAGTGTCTAACTATTAACTAACAAAAGTGCAGATTTCCATACCACACGGCCTTGCACACGGCCGTGGCCGTGGCCGTGTGGATATTACGGACATCCGTACTGACATGGCAGAGGTAGTACGAGCCAATGACGAAAGATTCCCAAGATCACGGACGATTATAAATGGGCACGACCGTGCGATATGGCCGTGGCCGACACTGAGGGAAGTCACACAGGCTCCGACTAAACACCACGGCCGTGCGATACAGCTGTGGTCGACACTGTTTTATCAAACATGGGCGTGGTGACCATGATACGGGCGTGGGAGAAACGAACAAAGCACAACACGGCCGTGCGATACGGCCATGTGACCCAACACGCCCATTGTACACGGGCGTTGGGATGTACCAGATTTGAAACTTCTATTTAAAACACCCCTTGTTCCCTTTCTCACCCATTCCCTTTCATCCATACCCTTTACACTCCCCCCCCTTTTTCCATTTTCTCTCATTCTCCTGCCCCAAAATCTCCGTTTTAACATTACCTATGTCGAAGAAGCGGAAGGATCCTAGCGCAGTCTCCCCGTGGGAGACCAATCTACATAAGTTCATGCCGGCCGCTTCATTCACTAGACAAGCCGAGGACATTTGAGGCCATTTAGTTTTTATTTTTCTTTTCTTTTCTCATTTATTTTCCTTATCTTAACTTCTCTTCCACTAAATTTAGTTTATCTTATTTTAGTTTCTTGGTTTTAGGTTCTTCAGGCTGCTTGGGAATCACACCACGACCTTAGAAATCACACCCACCTCGCCAACCATCTAACGATAAGGACTTTTCAGTCCATTAATCTTTTCTTTTAATTTTATTTTACTTTCTATTGTCTTTCTTTTTATCTTTCTTTTCTTTAAATATATAATTAGTATATTTTGAATTTTTCTTATTATTTCCTGGTTTTTTTCTTCACGAGCTACCCAATTTCTTCATCTAGCGCAGTAATTGTGGGCAGCCACCATACCACCACCAGAGACGCCTCCTCTAACTTATCTTTCACCTCCGAATCAAGTTTCCACACTTCCAACTCAAGGAACCCATCCTAAATTCAGGGAGTTTCACCTCTATCCCTATCTTTTAATTTTCTACTTTATTGTTTTCTATATCTTTGTACATTGAGGACAATGTACATCTTAAGTGTGGGGGGTGAATTTTATCGTGAAAAAGTGCCTAACTTTTTGCATTATTCTCAAATTCCTGAATTATGTCTTGTTCTTAAGTAATTTCCTCATATTATGATTAAAATGAAATTTCTTTGGATTTATGATTTTTATTGATATGTTTTGGATTAAGTCATTGATAATTGTGCAGTGATGATTTAAACTGTAAGAAACTAGAGAATCAAGCAGGATAAGTCTATTTTTCAGAAGTAAAAATTTGGTTAGGTTGTCTACCCGAATCTAATTATTACTTTGAAGTTTGAAATTTACAAGGTTGATATCAAAAAGCCCATAATTTTTGTGAGATTTTGAGCCTTTTAGAGCATACATTCCTTTTCGTGCTCACTTTATTGATTATGAGTGTGTCAACATTGATCTATTATTCTAGAACTTGCTTCGATTATACATGTCGAGACCACACCTTTGATTTGATATACTAAGATGATAAAGGCACCTAGGATTTAACCCACTTACTCCATAAAAAGCCTACCCTCACAATTAACCCTTAGTGAACCCCTTTGATCCTAACAACCCTTTTATTGACTCACCCATTAATATTAACCCAAAACCAACTTTGTATTTGTTATCACCATTTCTCTCGACTACCCCTATATCGAGATTTGATTTGACCAGTTACTTAACTATTTTCTTTATTCCAGTTATTAAATTCTATCTTATTATTATTGTACTTTATTTGTTCTTAAAAAAATCGAAGTATATTCATTATTAGTTTTGTGATTAAGTGAGCTTATACGTTTAAATTCCAATTGTTAAAGAAGAAGCTCGTATTAATAGTAGTATTATTAGTTTTCAATTGATGTAATTATTTATTATCAGTTCATTGTTTCTAGTTAGGTAATTTGTCAATTGAATCTCGATTCTAAACCCTCTAATTCAGCCTTTATCCACACCTTTAACCCAAGCCCCGTTACAACCCATAAAAGACCTTTTTGATTTGTGTATCATCTCATATTATGCTGGTAGAGATTTGATTTTCATGCAAACCTATGGGATTAACTTTTCATGTTCGACTTCTGAGTGCTTATTTTTGAACCTTAAACACTTTGAGTGATTTGAGTGAATCTTTAGTGAGGATGTCAATCCTTGTCGATTTTGAATCAAAGGTAATTATTTAGGTAAGGGGAAACACCTATTTTTCGTACTATAAAAACTATGACTTTGATTGTTTGAATCTTTAGGAACCTTTTTGGTTAAATTATCCATGTACGAATTATCTATGAATTATGATGAAACATTATTGATGAAGGTTATGAATTGAGGAAATTCGTTTTAATTGCAAGTTGAGAATTTTGCTTGAGGACAAGCAAAAGCTTAAGTGTGGGGGTATCTGATAGACCGTAATAGTAACATATTTTAAACCCATATTTAGCATACTTTTGGATGATTTATCCCTTGAATTATGGAGTTTGGTGCTCTTAATCCTTTGATTTCGTGTTTTATACTTAAGAGAGCATAGGAGGATGAAAAGAACGGAAAACAGACTTAAAATGGGCCAAATGGGCCAAAGTAGGAAATCAGCACGGCCTGGGCCCAAAGCACACGGTCGTGCCCCTTTAGCAGGCTCGAACACGGCCTGAAGTCGATTCACACGGGCGTGCCACACGGGCGTGTCCCTGTCGTGACAAAGAGGAATTTCACTCGGATTAGGATACTTAGAGACGAAGAAACACATTTCGAAGCTTATATAAACACCCTAAGTATGACCTAAAGGGGGAGTCGACGAAGCCTTGTTTGGGGGCGTCCCAATAGGCCAAGGAGCCGAGCCGAGAGGTCGAGAATCGTGGGATTTACTCAAGAAAGCCAGCTTGATTCATCTCAAGAAGCCAAATCATACTCAAGACGGCGGATCTCTCCTTCAATTCCTTCAGGGGTTTTAGGGTTTTCTTATGTTTTGTTTTATCTTTTCTTCCGAGATGTATTCTTTTATTATTATGAACTAAACCTCGGATACACGAGGGGATGAAACCTAAGACGGATCTTGTTATTATTTTCTCAACTATATGACAAATACTTGATTTGTTCTTAATTATGTGTTCTTAATTCTTGTTTTGATATTTCGTGATATTGATTCAATTAGTGATGTGCTTAGGCAAAGGAGCAAAAGTCCTCGCTTAAGAGTAGATCTAGCATAATTAAGCGGAGTTGATCGCAACCCCAGAGATAGGATGACAAAATCACTGGATTAGGGTCAAACCTAATATGGGACTCCATAGATCGAGTTAATGCAATTCTAGGGGTTTTAATTAGAAAGAGATTTCAATTAATCAACCTAGGGTTAGACGTTAGTAGCCTCGACGGAGGTATTAATATACATTAGGGAATCCTACAGATCAATTCAAGTGAATAAATCGTCTGGTTCAGAGTTAGATAACAAGTGAAGTCTAGGTGGATTCTTCCTTGGGTATTGTTTTAATCAATTGGTTTTTCCCACAAGTATTTCCCCAATTCATTCTCTTTGTCTTAGCGTCTTTAGCTTAGTAGTTAGTTAATTTTAGATTAAACAATAATTCACTTCAATTCTTAGGCTAAATAATAGAAAGAAAGTTAGTATTAGTACTTTTGGTTCCTTTGGGTTCGATAATCCGGTCTTGCCACTAAACTATACTACTGTTCGATAGGTGCGCTTGCCTCAATCATTGTCACAGTTAGTTTCTAGGCTAGATCATTCATTATATAAATATTAAGACTCTGACATAACGATCAATAGCCAAATGTGTTGGCCTAAGAGAGTTTATGGTTCAGTTGTGTATAGCCATGGATGATGGCTTAAGTCGATTGTAATTATACCAGAAATAGTTCTCCCTCGTGTATTGGATGAAAACCTCATTTTTATAGATTAAATGTGTCAATTCAAGAGTTATAATGGATGATATGTGAAGTTTATGTGATGGTGTATGAATGTATGCAAGTGAGGGTGGCTAAATGGCTTGGAAAATAGCCTTGAATTGTCCACACGAGTAGACACACGGGCGTGTGTATATGCCGTGTGGGACACACGGTCAGCCCTATGGGCGTGGGGATCGACCGTGTGTCCCCTTGCATGCTAGGTTTGCAAGTCAGTATGCTCCATGGGCTAGGGACACGGGCGTGTGCCTTGACCGTGTGAAGTCTGCACCTTAAATGTGGAATTTAATTCGACACACGCTGGGACACGCGCGCGCAGCCTTGGCCGTGTGACCTTAGTGAGATGATGACGTTATAGTCAGGATCGACCACGGGTGGAAGACACGGGCATGTCTTAGGGGCACGCGGGCGTGTCCCTAGACCAACACGGGCATGTGGCCCCTGTTTTGTTGAAAAGTTTCTCGAGTTCGTAAAAGTTCCCGGAATAGTTCTGATACCTCTCAGAGGTATGTCTAGGGCCCCTTTAGGCCGAGTATGTGCAAGTGATGGGTTTAAACGAAATTTTATAACCCTTTTTGAGACGTTTAAGCAAGATTAGTTAGGTAATGCCTCAAACCCGGTTCCGGTTGAATACGGGTAAGGGGTGTTACAAATAATGCATTGCTAGTGCCACTCATTGCTTGTAATATTTGAAACGTTCTAGTATTACTACTAGCGTTACAAGAGCCTACAATGTCACACCTTATAGTTGAAACGAACAGAATCCAAATACATTTAATATTGTATTTAGTTGTCACATGAATTAAATTAATTATTGAATTAAATTAATTTGATAGTTAAATATTAAACATGTTATATGTACAAACTTATTGTACACAAATAGAGAATATAGATATTTAATATATAAATTTGATTCATACAAAATATTAATTGTATATAGTTTACCGAAATTATTAATATAAACAATTATAATAATTAATTTTTAAAAAAATATAAAAGACATGAAAATTGATATTCTTTAGGAAAGAATATAATTTTTTTTTCTGAATTTCCATTTGTTTCTCTAATAATAAGGGAATAATCCCTTTTTTTTTCTTGATATGTGATATCAAAGAAAATAAAAGGAATATAATCCCTTAGTATGTTAGTGTTACAAAAAATAAAAAATCAAAAGTTACAGCAGCCGTTCTTAAAAATTCTCTCTGAAAAGTTCAAGAAAGTTTTTGTTGATCGTTCTTTGACTGGGTGGATTACATTGAGGCCGAGACGTTATTGTTGCGGCTTGTGATCGACATCGCTCAAAGGGATCCTATCAACAACATTAGTAGTCGCTTTTTCAGTTTCAAAAGGTATAATTTCGATCATTATTTCAACACAATTCATTTATTGTACATGGATCCATGGCTGATGATCGTCGAAATTTATTTTCTATTGCGCTGTACCGGCAATCTAACATAAATACCTTCAAGTACAATGAAGAAATGATCGACTCTTCAAGAATACTAAGTCTAAACTCTGTCAACACTCTTTCAGCCATAAACCTTTACATTATTTTCATTACCACTCTTCATAACCTTCAGCTCTCTGCTCCGACTGGGTGAACCAACCTCCTCAACAGTCACTCTCTCCTTTAAACTCCTCCCTTGTTGTACACAATATCAACAATATCATTTATTAATATATATTTAATTATAAATTTGAACTTTTTGAATTTTGGATAAATTTTATCTTGGGCTCATACTTGAATTGTTATCAAGCTTGGATTGTTAAAGAGTTCGTGCTAAGCTTGGCCTTTGGATGGAATAATTTTGAGCTCGAGTTAGATTTTTTTTTTCAAGCTTGAGCTCAGATTCTTTTATTTATATTCTAGAATTCAAACATCGGGCTCCAATCGTTGAGTACGGAATAAACGTGCTTTCGAGGTCTGACTTGTCCTGCTCTGTTTTGGCAGCTATAATAGTGGGTAATGGGAGTGCCATATTGTCATCCGGAGTATGGCTTTTCTATCTCATAAAATAGTACCTATCTTTCCCCTCCCGATCAAAAGATAAAACGACCAGGACCACAGAATTCCTTTCTTGGTCGCCTATCCATCGGTGGCAGTCTGCTGCTCATGGCCGCAAATCAAGAAGCAGAACCGTCATGGCAGGAACTGCTTGGTAGCAAAAACTGGGACTCGCTTCTGGATCCTCTTCACCTCTCACTTCGCAAACTCATCCTCCGCTGCGGTGACTTCTGCCAGGCCACATATGACGCCTTCAACAACGACCAAAATTCCAAGTTCTGCGGTTCAAGCCGCTA
Organism: Gossypium sturtianum; assembly: GCA_025698515.1. NCBI lineage: Eukaryota > Viridiplantae > Streptophyta > Magnoliopsida > Malvales > Malvaceae > Gossypium > Gossypium sturtianum. The sequence continues at coordinate 36,634,674 of CM046952.1, forward strand.
TGGCAAGTCCTCTTTCTTCGACAAAGTAATGCTGGAATCTGCCTCCGATTACAAAGTAGAATCGTTTCTCTATGCCACTGCTCACGTCACTCTCCCTCAAGCCTTTTTGCTCCACTCCAGGTCAAGGGAGTCCTGGGACCGCGAAACAAACTGGATTGGCTACATCGCCACGACGTCCGATGAAACATCGAAAGCTCTGGGTCACCGCGATATCTACGTAGTGTGGCGAGGAACTACCAGAGACTACGAGTGGGTTAATGTTCTTGACGCAAAGCTTGAGCCCATAGAGCCCCTTTTGCGAGTCGACGGAAGTAGCAACAAGGAAATGGGTGATAGTAGCAGTGACAGTGACAGTGACAGTGATAATGAAAATGAGAAGCCGAAAGTGATGCTTGGTTGGCTGACGATTTACATTTCTGATGATCCCAAATCGCCTTTTACAAAATTAAGTGCAAGGGAACAACTTTTGGGTAAGATAAAAGAGTTGAAAGAGAGATATAAAAATGAAAATCTAAGCATAGTGTTCACTGGGCATAGTTTGGGGGCTAGTTTAGCGGTTTTAAGTGCTTTTGATGTAGTTGAGAATGGTTTAGTGGACAATATTCCTGTGGCAGCTTTTGCTTTCGGTTGTCCACAAGTGGGGAATAAGGCCTTTAATGACAGGATGAAAAGGTATCCAAATCTTACAGTTCTGCATACAAAGAACATAATTGATGTCATTCCTCACTACCCTAGCCTGTTGTTGGGGTACGTTTATACGGGGACTGAACTGGTAATCGATACCAGGAAGTCTCCAAGCTTGAAGGACTCAAAGAATCCCAGTGATTGGCATAATTTACAGGCAATGTTGCACATAGTAGCAGGGTGGAATGGACAGGAAGGAGAGTTTGAGCTGAAAGTGAAGAGAAGTTTGGCTTTGGTGAACAAGTCTTGTGCGTTTCTAAAAGATGAGTGCTTGGTGCCAGGTTCATGGTGGGTGGAGAAGAACAAAGGGCTTGTGAGAAATGAAGATGGGGAGTGGGTAATGGTTCCAGCAACCGATGAAGACTTGCCTACACCTGAAGCTTAAATGCATTTGGATTACCGTCTTTGGCTACTAATACCTTTATTTGGTCTATTTTTCTTCCTTTCGTTATGTTCTGTTTTGTTTCCTTTGTATGTTACTTGTATGTCTTGGTCTCCTCGAAGGAGATTAGGGATGGTGATTGCTGCAAATACATGAGATCAAGTGCTATCTTCCAGTGTAAAATGTATCTGTCTGATGCTAAATTAAGTAATCTGTCAAATAAGTTGCTGCTTTTTTTTGGGTATAAAATAATAGAATTTATATTTGATACTTAAGTTATCCTATAAATTTATATATTGAAAGTGAATTATGTAATGCAATTAAAAATATGGGAATAAGATTAAATCAATAAAATATCATTATTTGATTAATTTTTGCCAACAATATCTTGGACTAGTGATAAGAGTATTATGTTATAGGTAAGAGGTTAGGTTTGCTTTTACTTTTTTAAAGATGGTATTAAATGTGCTAGGTTTAAAAACTCCACAAACAAGTAGAGTGATTGGTTGACAAGTGTGTTATATGGGTAATAAAATATTAAAAAACAAATATTTGAAAAAAGAAACACAAACTACTTATAGAATAAAAAAAGAGTATATTATTAATATATCAAATATTAACCCTTAAAATTAATAAAACTAAAAATAGAATCCTAGAAATTAAAAAAATTGCAAGGGAGTAAAACCAGATTAAATAAAAATGATTAAAACATTATAAAAAACATGCGGAGAAAATCATAAGTAAAACAACTGAAATTTGAAAAAGTTGAGATAATTAAATTTAAAATTGATAAAAAAATCATAAGCAGAAAATAAAATAAAAAATGGAATCAACAACTAAAAATTAATAAAAACTAGAAAAACCTTTAGCAAAAATAATTGAAATTTTATAACCAGGGTGGTGTTATCAAACTTTGATGTTTGATTAAAAATTAAAAAAAAATTAAAAAAGCTGAAATAGAAAATGTAAAATGTAAAATGTAAAAGAAAAAAACCAACTGCTCTAAATCTAAAAGAATTAAAAATAGTGGTTGCACACGAAAAATGATTAAAATATTATAAAAGGAGAAAATATCTTTCGCTATTTTATAAAAAAAGTTAATTAATTTTAAGTAATTAATTTTAAGTAATGGGAAAATGGACTGCCTAGAAATTAAGGACATGTTTGGTTGGGAGGAATAGGAATAGGTTACAGCTCAATGGGCCCATCACCAAACTAATGTTTGGTTGGCTGTAATGTCTATTACGACCTATATTGACTCCGTTCCTATTCAGGGAAGAGGCTGCATAACCATTCCCTTCCTTCACCACTGAATAGGTATTGAATAGGATTTTTTTTTTTTTTCCTTTTCAATTTTTGCCCTTACCTTTACCCTCCTCCTTCAACGATAGCCCTTCTCACCCAACCATCATCCTTCCTTCTTCTTTTTCTTTTTCTTTTCCTTCTTCCTTCTTTTTCTTCTTTCAAGGATTCACTGCTTTCAGTTGGGATCCAAGTTTGCTGTTGTTGATATCTGATCAATACCATCCTGCTCGGCAACGGTGGAGTTCGCTGCTTCTACTTATCTGCGCTTCTTCTCTTGGGTCTCGCTTGCAGATCCACCACCACAATCAAAATCGATTTCCTAGCTTTCGTTTCTCTTCTCGATGGATCCCACTTCTCCCCCCGTTGTCGTCATCGACAACGGCACTAGGTACTGTTTATCTTCTTATTTTTGTAATTGAATATTACCCTAAACTACGTGCTCACTACATGTTTGGTGAAATTGCCCAGTTATTTTGGACCCTCGTTTTTTTGTTATTATTCAATTGGTTCTCTTTTTAAAAAAAAATTGTTTGCAGATATAATAAGATGGGATTTGCGGGTAATGTAGAGTCGACTTTTATTCAACCAACAGTAGTAGCAGTTAATGAATCTCTTTTAAATCAATCTAAAGCTTCTTCCAAATCTAATTGGTTAGTTCAGTATTTAGCTAGGGTAATGGCATATCTTGATTTCTTCATTGGAGATGAAGCACTCACGCGATCACGATCAAGCAATAACTATAACATTATCCATCCCATTAAGCATGGCAAAGTGGATAATTGGGGTGCTATGGAATGATATTGACAACAATGTATTTTTAATTATTTACGGTGTGATCTTGAGGATCATTACTTTTCGCTGACTGAAAGTCCACTTAGGGTGGGTTTGAATGGGCGGTGTGTTTACCTGCGGTTATTGTAAAAACAGCGGTGGCGGTGAGATTAGACACTGTAGCGATATTGTAGTGTGAGTAAGCTAAACGCACCGCACCGCACTCAATCGCCCATCCAAACCCACCATTACTCTACTCCTGAGAATTGAGAATATATGGGTGAAATCATGTTTGAGACGTTTAATGTTCCAGGGCTTTATATTGTTGTGAGTTATGTCCTTGCTTTAGCTGTTGGGTGCACTACATCTAAGGTTTGTGACTAGTTAGTGTTCTATTTTCTGGTATTATATATCTTCATGTTAGTTGTTTACTATTATGTTGGATGAATCAATTAGGGTCCTTGATTGTACATGATTTTTAGTATCTTTTATATTTATAAACTACATCTTTTAAGGTTGAATCTTGAGTGTGAATGTTGGTTCTAGGATGGTTAGGTATTCATCAAACTACTAGCAATTGATTTAAATCCATTTAGTGATTAAGAAAGAATTGGCATATAGATTATATCACTGTTCTTTAAGAAAGGTTAAACTTTTTGCTTAATCTATTGCGTTAAATTCTCCATTAAAAATAAAATTGTATGCTTAGAACTATAATTATTATGTTTTATAAGAAACTGTGCAAATTTGAGAAAAATTCACGACCATGATAGCATCTGATACATCTGCAATCGTAGTAAACATGTAGTGATCGCAATAGCTATTAATCTCTGGTGCCTGCCCTATACTATTTCAATACATCTAAATTTGTTTATTTGATTATTTGTCTTTAATTATTAAAGAGAACTATGATGGAGGCATATAGCCGTTGCTAATCTTGTGGGTGTAAGCTGTGGGTTATGTTGAATACTTCTGCTTTTAGTGTTTAAAGAACCGCTCTAGCTTCTATTTAGCTTCAGACCATTTTGGGTGCTGTCTTTCTTGCTAACCATCATCATCCTTATATATTGATCATTTTCATTTAGTTTGACCTACAGTTTTCTGTAGTACAGGGGTGGTAGCGGATGTTGGAGATAGAGCTACGCATATATTACCTGTTGCAAATCGTTATGCTATTGGTAGCAGCATTAAGTCAATACCAATAGCAAAAAAGATGTTACTCTCCTTATATAGTAACTGATGCGGGTATTTTTGTTTTTTTTTTTTTTTCCCATGACTTGTGATCTGAAACCATTGATTGCTATTTATTCAATTTCAAGTACTTAAGGTTATTATCATGTCTTGATGAGAAAAAAAAATACACTTCTTGGCATTACTCAGCCTTGTTCATAGTTGGATTTCTTGGTGTTCTCAAATTTTGCACCTAGGCACGCCAATGCCTTGCGCCTTAGCGCTAGGAAACAAAAGCACCTCGACCCTTTCAGATGAGGCGTATTTGATAAGGCACATTTTTGGTGCTCTTAACTACGTTATTTTTTGTAAGACGATAGGCATAAAAATGCTTGTCTGATTGAATTTGGAGTTTTCTACCTTTGTTTACTAGTAAGGAAGTGGATGATATCAAACTCTCTACTTCTCAATATTTAAGTATTCAATATACGTAAGAGTAGAAGGAAATCATGCATATTCCACAATGAATGTCAAATTTGAATTTTTTTCTAATGAAACAACATTTTATGCCATAAACTTGACCTCATATTCTAGCAGTTACAGTGCAAGTGGTTGTAATTTGAAGGCTTAAAGATCATAATAAACCATGCAAATGCACTACTCTAACCATGTGGTGGTTGTGTGACAACTATAATATGGATTCAAATAATACTGTATTATTTTAAAATGTAGTAAATAAAATATTTTAAATAATTTAATATAATTTAATATAAAAATAAAAAATCTTTTAATATAACTTAATATAAAAAATAATGTTATTAAATTATATTTAATAATAATCCTATTAAAATTTAATAACAATAATCATCTACTTAAAAAAATTCTGCTAAGGGTATTTTGGTTATTTTAGTTTTTTTTTATGCTATTACAAATTTTTCCATTCAACCAAACACAAGAATACTATTACAGCTCTATTCAATTCCATTGAACCAAACAATTGAATTACTGATTATAGCTCTATTCCATTATAGCTCTATTCCATTCCAGTTAACCAAATGTGATGTAAAAGAATTAGAAAATGTTGGTAGCATGGGAATAAAAGACGATTAAATAAAAGGGTAAACTATATAGATAATCATCTAATTATCAGAATTTTTTATTTTAGGTACCCAAAATAAAATGTTTGCAATTTAAGTAGCAAGGTTATATAGTTTGGTCATTTTTGTCACTCTCGTTAAAATCACATATGGATGTGTCAGTTAAAAAATCGGTATAATAACAAATTTTACATATTATATCTATTTAGTCATAATTTTTAAAACTTAACCCTCAAATTTACAAATGTTGTAACACCCCTATACCTGACCCGACTACTGAGTCAAATATAGGAATGTCACATTTGGTGCCAGAGTAGTCCTGGCTAAATTCTATTAACCGATCATATTTACATGTTATTATCATATTTCAAGTGTACTAAAGAAAATTGAGTAAGACATTCAGTAAAAATTAGTTACGAAATCATATTTTGTTCATAACAGGGCCCAAGTTTCAATACTAGCACTAAAGTATTGGTACCTTGACTTAGGTATCAATACCATGTGTTGTATCGATACCATTTTGAGCTTCGATGTTTGAAAATTTAAGAAAAATACCCTAAGTACAGATACCTTGTCCAAAGTATCAATACTTCCTTCAAAGTAACGGTACTTTGAGCTTGGTATCGATACAAAAATGACATTCGATGTTTTATTTTAAACCAGGGTTAACTTGCCCAATTAGTTTTTTGTGTTTTACCTGGTTTATCCCTTCAATTAACAATTTAAATCAATCCAATTCACATATCATCTATACATTTCAAACTCAACTACTCATAATTTAACATGTAATTCATAAACTTGTAAACCATACCATAGTTTTAAACAAGTTTTACACTTTAGTCCCTAAAACTTTTAAATATACCTAGGTACATGGCATTTACTAAAAATAAAACATAAGAGAAACTTTGCTTTTTTTCCACAAGACCACTGATGTGTTGATATGATGTGATGAGATGCTTCCAGTCTTCAAATGTCCTTACTTCTACTCTTAACCTATGTGTATAAAACAGGCATTAAGCTTTTGCAAGATTAGTAAGTACAACTAAAGTATAATTAACCTAATATCTAAAATGGAGATTTAATATGTCTTATAATTATTTTCATAATTTCTTTTAGGCTTGTACATTTAGACAACTTCAAACTTACCACACCATAACCATGTCTTTTTGTTCATTGTTATTGTCTATCAATTTACAATTTAATCTCGTTCCAATATATTTTAATCATCTTATTTCTTCATTTAACATATACAGTATTTCAGTCATTTAATAGAGGTAATCTTTTACCTTATAATTGAGGAAGTCATTTACCTTTTAATAGAGACCCAATAGACTTAACAAAACACATAGGATATACGGAATTGAACGGGACACTATTGAAGCGGGTAAACAGAGAGCACACTGATATTCCATTAATGAGATGTCAGCTATATCCCACTTGTTCTTATCTCGTCTACTTGAGAAAATATATCAGAATCAAATATATTTCTTATTTCAGAACAAAATTTAAATACTTTTGACTTATTTCAATTTAGTCTACATTATAACAATTCAAAAACATAATTTTCATCTTTCTTTAATACATATAACATATCTCACTACTTAATAAAAATTCCATATTTACTAATAAAATTTATCATAGCTTCTCACAAGCCACTTTTGCATATTTCACAATTTAGTCCTTTCTTTCTCATACTTCATCAAATATACTCACAATATTACTATATTGTTCCACACATCAACCATTCACATATTTTACTTCATACATTCATTTACTTATGTCTATTACAATTCCATCAACTTTGTTATCTTTTACAATTTAATCCTTTTAGTTACTTTTAATCTTTTTCTTTCTTTTCTTTTATTTTCTCTATTACATATCACCTAATAAATAAAAACAATTCATTATTAACTTATATTTAACAGATGTTGTGACGAGGCACCATCGTTGGGACGCCGTTTATCGCATCGTTGAGACGAGTATCCCCTTCCAGTTGACGCCGTGACATGAAAAATCGCATTGTCTCAACATGGCCAACTGAGTGTTTAGGGAATGTTTTGCTAACTTTGCAATTAAGTCCGAATTTTTAAGTAATGCAATTGAAGGCCTTAAACTTCATGAAATGCTTTGAAAAATTACATCACTAAGTTTTATATATTTAATTTCAAAATGTTATCTTCAATTACATAAAAAGGTTTTACTGGATATTTTGTAAAATTTATGTTTTAGTCCTTAAACTTAGTTTTGTAATTGAGTGAGTTTTAACTATCGATTTGAATTGAAATTTTCACATATAGTTTGAAATAAAATGCCCATAACACTTGTCAGGTTGATTTTGGGATTTATGAGTATTTAGCATGCATCGTATAAAATAACATTTTTACCCCTACCCTTATTTTGTTGAATGATGATAGACTAAGCGTGAATTAGGGTTGATTGATTAGTTTTAAGGCATAATTGTTGAAAATACCCTTAATATTTATGGGTTTTTGGGTTTGAACCCTTAACCTTTTTTTTTTTTTTTGGATTGACACATTTAACGTTACGCTTTTTTTAGAAATTAGCCCAATTTTAACAGTAAACGTGAGTTGACTGTCAATCAACCGTAGGTCAACGACATAACCTATATGGCATGCCACATAAGCATGACATCACAGATAATGCCATCTATAAAAGACTTGTTTAACTCTTTTTTTTTCATTTTGTTTGTTCTCTTTCTCTCTTCCCTTGTAGTTGTTGTCACTGTTGTGTCCAACACCCTATCGCTGCCTTCCGTCTTACTCTTCTCTATCCCAACCCCCACCACTGCTCCCTTCCCTCTTCTTGTACAGCTGATCAAGCCTATATCTAAGCTTCAGTCGATGAATTGCATCGTGGAGTTTCTTCACTAGTGTTGCTTTGGGACTCAGCAGCTGATCCTCAGTCATGAGATTAAATTGCATTGCACTTGCAAAGAACTAACACTTAAGCCTAAGCTGCTTCATATTCCTGATTTCACCCAATGAGAAAACAACTCATTCATCGCACCCATAAAGGACGAAAAAACCAAATACCAGATTTGCAAATCTATAAAATAGATGAGAACAAAAGGCATCCACAACAACATAACAACAACTCTATTCTCCTAGAATAAACAGAACAACCCTAAAATCTCATCAAAATACTAACATCTAAACTAATAATTTGAAGTTCACTTTTAATAGTATATTTTGCAATATTTATGGAAAAAAAGTTCAAAATGGAGTCTTGATGCTTAAGCTTATAGCCACACACACAAAAGAAAAAAGAAAAAAGGTTCCGTTTGCTTTGTGTTCTAAGTAGACACATATAAGAAAAGAAATAAATTAATAAATAAAACCCAGATTTTTTAAACCTCAGAACCAAACAAAACCAACAATAACTTGAAATAAATAAAACCCAAATTTTTAAAATAAGAACTTTAGTAGAATCAAATATAAGAAAAGAAAAAAATCATGATCAAAGAATTGCAATTTCTGTAGAAAATATCATCAATTGTAAAAGAAGAAAAAGGAAGATGCAAAAAGAGCACAAAACAGAGAGAGAGAGAGAGAGAGAGAGAGAGAGAGAGAGAGAGATGTTGATCATACGATTGAGGATCGTGGGTTATATTGACAAGCAAGAAATGAATGGAGACTAGATGAATCAAATATAAATTATTTCGATGTTTCTCTTGTTCGTTAACGTTGGTATCACATTCACTTCCACCATGTCAACCAAGAGACCACCATCCAATCCAACCCTTCGATCCAATTCCTAACCTAATGAATCACAAAAAACAATATCGACAACATCTCTGAAATAAGATACACAAAGACAACCTTGAGAAAAGTAACAATCTTTTGGTTTGCTTCCGAAAACCAACCCCTATCAGCATCCTTCGACTCCAAATCCTTTGATAGAAAATTGAAAACACAACAATCCAATTCAAAGCAGCCATACTCTTTAATACCATTCGTATTCCCAGCCACACCCTCTCATTGGTCGACAAATTAGAGTGAAAGGGAAGGGAGTGTTGGTGGGGGTTGGGACAGTGATGAGTGAGAGGGAAGGCAACGGTGGGGGGGGGGGTTGGACACAATGGAGACAACAGCTAAATGGGAAGAAAGAAAGAGGAGAAAAGAAAACAAAATGAAAAAAAAATGTTGTTAAATAATTTTTTTATAAATGATGTCATCTATGATGTTGTGCTTATGTGGCATGCCACATAGTCTACTTTGTTGACCTGCGGTTTGGTTAACGGTCAATTTACGTTTACTGTCAAAATTAGATTGATTTCTAAAAAGTTATAATGTTGAGGGTGTCAATCCAAAAAAAAAAAGGTTAAGGGCTAAAACCTATAAATCCATAAACGTTGAGGGTATATTCAACAATTATGCCTAGTGTTAATGGCTAATTGAATAATATGCATGTACTGCATGGTGTGATTGGTGGTTCTTATGGTGTGTTTGGTGGTCGATAAGAAAAGTCACGTAAGTGGCTAATGTGACGTTCTAGATTCAGGTCGAACCATCCTGGCCGGGTTTGGGGCACCACAGAGCATTGAAAGCTCAATGGTGCTAACATAATTTGAATTCGAAACTTAAAACACTAACTAAATAAACATGTTAATAAGAATATCATTAAATAAGTTTAACATTAATCATATCATTAATACGAGAATGGCTTTCTAACATATCATTATCCAACTCCATATCAAACAATAATGATCATATAACCATATATCATTTCATCAATCCACTCTCAGGGTGTTTAAGCAACATTTACCATAACTTTTCAGGTATATATCATACCTTATTTTCATCAAACATATATCATAGTACCGATGCACCCTTTGGGTATTTGCATCTCATTTATGTATACTAAATAAACCACAATCTGTTATCCACATTATATCCATATTTCATTTCATTTTATAATGGAAAACGTCATCATTTTTTAGCCCATATTAATCAGTTTCAGGCTCAAGGATGGATACACGGATCCATTCACCAACACACCAGAATACGCACATAAGTTATAATCGAGCATAAATGCACCAATACCACCAACCACACTAATATACGCTCGTACCCCCAAGGTATTTCAGCTATCAACCTTCTTGACCCTGGAGTATTAGAGAACTATTAAATAACAATATGCGATCAAAGCTAAAGCTTCCCCCGACATAACAAACCTTATGGCATGAAAACTATACCTAAACTCTATTTGACACTATTAACAGGGCATTTTTCATTACCAATTATCATCGAATCATATTCTAACATAATTAACATCATACTACCACCATCACACATACACCAACACACATGCCTTGAACATATACCAAACATTTCCATGTGACTAAGTACAACATATCTTACATGTCTTTATTCATCATCAATAATTTTATAAATGTAGCTGCTTAATAATTTATGTAGTCAAATAGAATTATGAAAGCACAAATCAAAATTGTTACTCATCGATAGTCTTTGCCTTTCATTTTTCTTTTGACTTTTTGGTGTCATATTTAGCTACGTATGATAATTTGATTACAAAAATAATATTAGTTTCACATACTCAAACATAAACAGTATCAAAGAAAAACATTAATACATTTTTCAATTAGGTTCCTTAGAACCCTAATATCTGAAATTCCTATATCTCACAACTCTCTCATTCGAATATAAATATGATTTTATAATTATACTCTAGGGACCTCAAACTATCAATAAACATAAATTTTTTCTCTAAAGTTTTGAACATTTCTCTCTCTAAATTCATAACAACCATCAATAAATTACTTAGCAACACATTAGTAATTTCAACTTTTAAGGATTGGGTTATATTCATCTACCATGATAAATTAAAATTTTAGCAAAAATTAAACAAGAAAGCTTAATAATTCTTATAACAAGCTCACGACAATGGTGAACAACACATGCAAGCTTTCTTTCTTTCTTTTTCTTGTTTTGTCGTTGGAGGAGAAGACACAAAGCACTAATTTCATTTATTTATTCTTTTATCATCCATTTATTTAAGCTTAATTAAACTAAATTAATATTAACTAATGTCCATGATTTTATCCTAACACACTTAGTGGAATTTAGTGGCTTTGATCATGTTTAGCCACTAACTATATATTATTTATGGTTTATTTGCTATTAAGATATTGGTTTAATATTCTATTAATGACTTGCAAAATCCTTAATCTAGTTTCTCTAATATAATCCCCTCACAATCTAGTCCTTATACTATGCTTAATTATTAATCTAATTAATTACTTAATAATTTGATCTTACAATTTCGTGTATGCCTCGGACCAGCTTGATTAAAATTTCCAAACTAACTCAATTTAAGGAATCTGATCTCGAAACTGAATTTTTCGACACCGTTGAAATCAGGTCATTACAGTCCTATCAAGTTTTCTCTCAAATTTTTCTTCAACCTTTGATTTTTTTTCAAGGTTTCAAATTGTTAAGTTGATTTTTCATTAAAATATTTCGTTTAAACAAATTTTAAAAGACCAAATTCAACATTTCATTTATCTTTCTAGTTCATGTGAACTTTGGTGGAAGATGGAAAGTGGTTTACTTTTGATTCTTTGGTTAATATTTGAGTTTTTTTTTCCCAGCAAGGTAATGAGTTCCAAACCATTATTTATGATTTTAAAACCTTGAGAATTGATTTTTGATTTTATCTTTATTTTTCTTTCATTTCTAAATATTTTTCAAGTTAGAGTGAGAAAGCTTTGATTCTTTCATTTCTTGTTGTTTTTAAACTTGAATCTTGTGAGTTAAGTTTAGGATGGAGTGGGATAGCTGAGAATTAAGTTAGAACAAAGCTTGGTTAAAGTTCTCTTGAGTTGCCATTATTGAAGAGCCTAAGGTGCTTTAAAGAGAGAGAGGTGTTGATCTAGTGTGGCTAATAATTTTTAATTTTTTAGAAGTTTTTAATGATGATTCTAAAGTTATATTTAAGGTTTGTATATGTTAGATTAGTGTTCTCTTAAGTTTTGATAGAAGCAGAAAAGTTCTCGCTTCATTTAATTGCATCACATGCTTAGTTCTAGATTATTTTCTGTTCAATTTTGTTTCTCTAACTATGTTTAATTGTTTTGATTAATGATTGCACCAAAGGAGGTGGTTGAGTCCCCAAAGGCCAAGGGAAAGGAAAAAGTCATTGAAGGTTGACAGTTTACGATTTATGCTAATTTAACTTAATTATATGATCTGATTTGATGAAGTAATTGAAATGTTTGCTCAATTTGGTCACTTGAATTGTTGTTAAAGAAATTGATTGGATGATGTTAAAAAAATGATATTTTGATGATTTTTGGCACGATTAATATAATTTTTATCGCAAATTAGTATTCTTTATTGCTTGATCTTGTTATATTATATACTTGGTTATATTAAGACCATTAAGCTTCCCAATGCTCAGTTGCATTTTTTTTTGTTTCTATGCATACATGTTGAAATGCTTTCGAGTTTGATTGGTGATGTCCTCAGCATCCAAAGACTCAGTTTTCATCTTTCCATTGAGTTTTTAATGTTTCCTTAATGTCTTTTATAATAAATGGCTCGTACCTAGGTCTATAGGTGACTTTTATGTCTTCTAATGTTGAACTTTGGTATTTTTAGATGTTTTTGGAATTTAGTTTGTGTTGATACCATATTGGACTTTTAATTACCTTTAAGTTGGATTTTGAGAATGATTTTACATGACTCATGTATGGTTTATATGTTGCAAATTACTTGCCTATTGAAATTTTGATTTAAGGTGTTACATGCCATGTAGATGTATATTTTAGAATCGTTTATGGTATGACACTTATGTATGAAATAGTTTGGTTACATAGTGAAACTTGTTTAAGTGCATTTAGGGGATCAATTGCATGACTTGGAATGTTATTTTTCTGCATTTATGTACCGATGTCTCGAGACATCAACAACATGTCTCGAGACCATAAGAATGTTTTTATGTATTTCATGCATTTTTGGCTACATGTCTCGAGACATGATTGGATTGTCTTAAGATGTAAAGGGCAAGTCTCGAGACATGATGATCTTGTCTCAAGATATAAAGCATCAAAGCTAAATTAAGAAAAATTCTATCTAGGGTCTCGAGAGAGTCATGGCTCATTGTCTCGAGACATAGGAATCAATGTCTCAAAACATGGTTTCATTATCTCAAGACTTCAAACTTCGAAACTAAAATTCTAAAACAAGAGAGGCATGTCTCGAGATATAACCCTACATTTTGTTAGTTTGACTCAAGATTCATAACATGGTTTTGCGTTTGACCACGTTTAACCCTAGATTGTTCTATGTGGGCCCAATTGGTTTCACTTAAGTGCATTTAACACTCATAACATTATTTAATTAAGATTGTCATAGTTTTATTATTTTTAGCTGCATTGTTTGTTGAAATATCTATTTGAGTTGCTTCGACAATAAATGTGACATTTTGCATCCGAATCATTTATTAACAAGAAGGAATTCGAGGGCTTGGAGGATTCTAAAATAAACTCTTTTGATTAATAAAACATTGGTCCCCAAGTATTACAAAAAGATTAGATTCCTTATTGTTAATAAAAAGCCCTTGGATTCTTGGGCTTGGAAGAGCATACAACGACGGACTTGCTTTTGAAAGGAATTGCTTGGCAAATTGGTAATGGGGAAAATCTTTTTACATTTGATGATGATGTAATTCATGAAGACTTATTATCTTCTAAGCGAGAGAGAAGGACCTTAATGCTTAGGGGTGTAAATAAGTAATGAATCCTTCCAGATTACACTGGAATACTAGTGATTTAATGAACTTTCTTTCCAAAGATTAGTTGAAAACTTTGCTTATGAAAGGGATGCATTTGCATGAGTTTGATGATAAGCTTATATGGAAACATAGCTCTTCGGATGACTATAGAGTGAAATCAGGTTACAATCTGCTGTCTCTTAAATAACCTTGATGCATTCCCTCATTCCTCAAATTCTCATTAGCCAAGGAGTTTTTAGGCTCTTATTTGGTCACTCAAAGTTCCCTTTAAGATCATTATCTTTCTTTGGAAAGTTTGCAGTAATGGCTTACCTTGTAAGGTGGAGATTGCAAAAAGGAATTCCATTCAAGACTACTTTTTCTTTTTTTGTGTGTTAGTGTTTCAAGGCTGCAACTATTTTTTTTTTTAAAATAAGACTAAGTCCTAAGGAGATTTGTTAGCTTATTAGTAGGAGTAGGAGTTGTTAGCTTGTTAGTAGGAGTAGCAATTTGAATTTTTTATTGAGGTTGTTACTTGGGACTTGTATATAATGGCTACTTTGTTAATCAATTATATCATCCCTTCATTCATATTTTTTTCTATGCTTCAATTAGTTCTTTGCTAAACCAACAGTGGTATCGAGAGCTATTTTTTCTTGAAGGACCTGTGAGAAAAGTTCTATGAGAGTTCTGAGAGAAAATTGAGAGATACACTTGTGAGGTTTTGAAGAAAATGGAATCAGGATCAAGTAACCTGTCTGCCTTAGCCCCACCTATGTTTGATGGAGAGAATTATCAAGCATGGGCCCTAAGAATGCAAGCATACATAGAGAGTTGTGATTATTGGAAAACTATCGAGGAAGACCATGAGGTGACTCCACTTCCTAACAATCCAACTATGAACCAGATCAAAATACACAAGGAGAAAACCACCAGGAAGGCTAAGGCAAAGGCTTATCTTTATGCTGCGGTTTCACCAGCAATATTCAATAGAATTATGGCTTTTGGATCAGCGAAGGAGATATGGGACTACCTCAAGGCTGAGTATCAAGGAGATGAGAGGATCAAGAGCATGAAGGTGTTGAACTTGATAAGAGAATTCGAGAGGCTACAAATGAATGACTCTAAGTCAATCAAATAATACTCAGACAAGCTGATAGATATTTCCAATAAGGTAAGAGTTCTTGGGACTGATCTCTCTGATTCTAAACTGGTGCAAAAAATACTTGTCTTTGTGCCTGAGAAATATGAAGTAACAATTTCCTTTTTGGAGAACACTAAGGATTTAACTCAGTTGAGAGTAGTGGAGTTGATCAGTGCTTTACAGGTTCAAGAGCAGAGGAGATTAATGAGGCAGGAAAGAAGCATAGAAGGAGCTTTGAAGGCTAAGATGTAGCAGAGTGAGAAGAAAGGACCAAAAGTGGAATGGGAAGAAGAGTGGTGACAGTAGTGGTTTAGAAATTGCTGCAAAAGGTAATGGTATTGGAAATTCTCACAAGTATTCTTCATGTAAGTTTTGTGAAAAACAGAATCATCCTCATTTTAAGTATTGGAGAAGGCTAGATGTAAAGTGTAGAAGGTGTAACTCGATGGGGGCGCACTGAGAGGTTCTGTAAAAAATAAAAAAATTAGCAGCAAAGTGGAGCACATGCTGCAGTTAAAGAAGAAGAGGAACAACTATTTGTTGTCTCTTGCTTCTCATCAAGTACTCCATATAAAAATTGGTTAGTTAATAGTGGTTGCACCAATCTTATGACTTGTGATGAGAAGCTGTTTAAAGATCTTGACAAGTCATTGAAGTCGAGAGTAAGGATAAGAAATAGAGAATACCTAGAAGTGAAAGGAAAAGGCATCGTAACAATATAGAGCTATGCTAGAACTAAGTTGATTTCAGATGTTTTGTTCGTACCTGAGATTGATCAAAACAAGTTAAGTGTGGGGCAATTGGTAGATAAGGGATTCAAGGTAATATTTGAAGAAGGAATGTGTCTAATCCTTGACTCTTGTGGCAATGTATTGTTTAGGATCAAGATGCAAAAAAAGAGTTTCTCATTGAATCCACTCGAGGAAGAGCAAGTGGCATTCAAGTGTCAAGTCAATGACTCTAAATTGTGGCATAAGAGGTTAGGACACTTTCATCACCAAGGTTTGCAGTTCATGCAGAAAAATGATATGGCAATTGGGCTACCAATTTTGGAGGAGTAAAATTTGAGATGCAAAGCTTGCTTGACTAGCAAACAAACAAGGTTGCCTTTCAAAAACTCAACTTGGAGAGCCAAAGAGAAGTTGCAGTTGATTTACACTAATCTGTGCGGTCCACAAGCAACTCCTTCATTAAATGGTAGCAGGTATTTCATTATATTTATTGATGATTTTACTAAAATGTGCTGGATTTATTTTATGAAGCAAAAATCTGATGTTGCTGATGTGTTTTTTAAGTATAAAAGATGGGTTGAGAATCAAAGTGATTGTAAGATTTAGGTTGTCAGATTTGATAATGGGATAGAATATACCTCCCAAAGGTTCAATACTTTTTATGAGGAGGTTGGGATAGAGCATCAACTCATTGATCCCTACTCTCCACAACAGAACGAAATTAGTGAGAGGAAAAACCATAATGGAAATGACTAGGTGCGTGCTGCATGAGAAGTCCCTACCTAAGGAGTTTTGAGCGGAGGCAGCTAACACAGCTATATTTTTGCTAAAGAGATTGCCTACAAGGGTATTGGAGAAAAAACACCCTATGAAGCTTGGTTTGAAATGAAGCCAACTTTGAAGAATTTGAAGGTATTTGATTTTTTATGTTTCTATCATGTTCCACAGGTTAAGAAGGATAACTTGGGAGAAAAATCTGAGCATGGAATATATGTTAGTTATAGTTTGGTGTCAAAAGGCTATAGAATCTATCAACCTCAGACGGGGAAGATGATTGTGAGTAGAGATGTTTAGTTCCTAGAAGATGAGCAGTGGGCTTGGACAAGTGATGCAAAAGAAAGAAAACATGAGTTCTCTCTTAATCCTAACGAACTGGTGGATGATATACCAATTAGAGGTACAAGATTATTGAGTAAAGTTTATCAAAGGGGTAGTGTAGCTATTCTTAAACCTGCAGGGTATGAGGAAGCCAAAGATGATAAGGAGCGGATGGAGGCAATGAAGGAAGAGTTGGGTATGATAGAGAAAAACCAAACATGGGAACTAGTTGAAAGGCTTGCAAACAGAAAGGTAATTGGAGTAAAGTGGGTTTTCAAGACCAAACTTAATCCTGATGGCTTAGTGAACAAGTACAAGGCCAGGTTGGTGGTGAAGGGATATGCACAGGTGTGAGGAGTTGAATTCTTTGAAACATTTGCTCATGTGGCAAGAATGGACACAATTAGGATGCTTTTGGCTATGTCAGCTCAACAAGGTTGGAGGGTGTTTCAGTTGGATGTGAAGTCAGCATTCCTGAATGGGGTATTGGAGAAAGAAATATATGTTGAGCAACCAGAAGGCTTCATCACACCAGGTCAAGAAGAGAAGGTTGTCTGTTAAGAAAGACTCTCTATGGATTGAAACAAGCTCCCAGAGCATGCTACAACAAGATAGATGAACATTTGTAAAGAGCCTGAGTGGATCCACTCTCTATGTAAAGAAGTCAAATACAAATCTAATCATTATATCTCTCTATGTAGATGACATGTTGGTGACAGGAAATGATGCAACTCAAATTGAAGTATTCAAGAAGGATATGATGGAGGTATTTGAGATGACTGATCTTGGTGAGATGCATTACTTTCTGGGAATGGAGATCAAGCAAAGTCAAAATGAGGTGTTTCTTTGCTAGAAGAAGTACATGAAGGAGATTCTGAAGAGGTTCCATATAGAAGAGTGCAATAGTGTGATCACTCCAATGAATCAGAAAGAAAAACTTCAAAAGATGGATGGGGCAAATCCTGCAGATAAGAGGGTGTATAAGAGTTTTGTTAGGTGTCTTATGTGCCTCACATCCACTAGGCTAGGCATCATGTACACTGTAAGTGTTTTGTCTAGATTTCTCCATTATGCAAGTGAAATTCATATGATTGCTGAAAAGAGGGTGTTAAGATATTTGAATGGGACACTAAGCATATGGAATAAATTTTAGCAAAGTTGAGAAGTTCAAGCTACAAGGTTATTCTGATAGTGATTGGGCTGGATCACTAGATGATATGAGAAGCACTTCAGGCTATTGCTTCACGTTTGGCTCAGGTTGTTTCTCTTGGTGTTCAAGAATGTAAGAGATGGTGGCTCAATCACCAGCGGAAGTTGAATTCATTGCAGCTACAACTACTGTGAACCAAGCCTTGTGACTGAAGAAGTTATTGGATGATCTGTATTTGAAGCAATAGGGGAGTATAGAAGTGTTTGTGGATAATCAAGTTACTCTGGCTATTTCACTTAATCCTATATTTCATGGAAGAACAAAACATTTTAAAGTCAAGTATAATATGCTGAGGGAAGTACAGAAGACAAGTCAAGTAAAACTGGTTTATTGCATATCAGAAGACTAGGTGGCAGATATTTTTACTAAGTCTTTCCATGTTAGTCAATTTGAGTTTCTTAGGAATAGACTTGGTGTCTATAGCATTTGAGTCAGGAGGAGAATGCTAGTGTTTCAAGGCTCTGCAACCATTTAAAAAAAAAAAAAAGATTAAGTCCTAGGGAGATTTATTAGCTTGTTAGTAGGAGTAGGAGTAGGAGTTGTTAGCTTGTTAGTAGGAGTAGCAATTTGAATTGTTTATTGAGGTTGTTACTTGGGACTTGTATATAAGGGTTGCTTTGCTAAACAATTATATCATCCCTTCATTCATATTTTTTTTCAATGCTTCAATTAGTTCTTTACTAAACCAATATTGTGCAACAACAGATGATGATCTTGATATTCTATTTTTACATTATCCTTTCTCACGATGCTGTTTGATTTGGCTGCTCTATTGGTCCTTAAGACCACTGATACTCATCAATTTTCCTTATCAGAATTCATTTTTCATTGTTGGAATCTTACTACTGAGATTAAATGGAAGTGACATGAGTTTTTCTGAGGAAAAAGCATACATTGGCATGGGAGATATACACCTTGGTTACAGTTGTCAAAGTTACCAATGAAGTTGCATGAGATTAGATGGTAAGGGAAACTAGTAACTGGCCACCTGCATCTGCAAATTGGTATGTAAATTTCCTTTTTGTCTGTTACCAGTTGATCTTTTTTTTTTCTTCCTTCTATATGTTTTTATATTCTAAGAAAATATAATAATTTTACTTTGATCAACAGTATTTACATATGAAGTAAACTCACTGTTACTGTCCCACAATCTCTGATATTGGACAACGTGCAATCTATTGAAGGTACGGGGGTAGCTAACAATTAATTAATTAATGCACATGCAAAATCTCAAAACTAGCCTTGCCAAAAAAAAATCTTCAGAAAATCAAAATAAGTGGGGTTAGCATTATGGATTTTTATCATATCAATTTTTTTAATATAATATTTAAAATTATTCATAATATATCTCTAATTTTTAAATAAAAGATAATATATTTTAATATATTCGAATTCATATTTTTTTTACATTAATAATAATATCGATATCAATCGAGTTAATATTCAATTAACAAAATTATTATTATTATTCGTTAACGTTGCACAAAACGAGTAATATCCCCTCGAATTTTCCTTTAAAGGAAAAATGAAAAGAAAAAGTAGAGGAATGAATTAGTTTCATATTAAATAAAATATCTTTTAATTTTCAAACGAATATATTACACGTTACAGGAAAAACGATTCCTTTTTTGGGCTCCGTGAATACGCTTCGTTGATTATGTTAATTGAATTTGAGCAAAAGCCACACACAAGAGAAAAAAAAGAAAAGGGAAAACACTAAAATATTGAGTAAGCTGATTTATTAGTCGTTTGCTTTTACTATTATTAGTCGTTTAGTGTTAAACATGGAAAGGTTTAAAAGAATATGATATCTCATTTCACCATTCACGGGGGCAAAAAATCTGCAGAATCTTAAAAAGGCTAATTCATGAAAAGTTAGTCAATAAATAATTCAAATATTTTATATGGTAATAGTAAAATATTAAAAAATAAATATTTTAAAAAATATATATATTAATTTTTTAAGGTTACTTATGAAATAAAAAAAATAATGTTAGTGTATAACAATTATTTATACAATATAATTCTTATTTTAAAATTTTATAATTTAAGATTTTTTACTTCAATAATATAAAATAAATACTAGAATAGGATAACGATATTAATATTCACGAATCTATACAATTCTATAGTAAATAATTGGTGCCGCCTGACCACCCCATTCCTCTTAAAAAAATTATTTTTTTTGGTGCAGCCTGACCAATCGGTGATACCTGTATTTCAAACCCAAAATACATGCTTTTTTATATGTATAAGCATAAAAACAAAAAAAAAAATATTTTTTTATTGGTGTCGCGACGTATCAGGCAGCACCCTATTATTTTTAATAAAATATAATTTTTTAAGCTGAAAAAAATTAATCTAATAATTTTCGAATATTGGAACCTGAGCCCGTGACCGACGGTTCACATCCGTAACAGGCCGTCAGGCCTGTGCCATCGGGCACGAGCTTGAGTTCCAATACCCAAAAATTGTTATAACAATTTTTTCACTTAAAAAAATTAATATAAATAAATATTATTTTTTATTATTATAAAAGGGGGTTGGTTTGGTCCCCCAACCCCCACACAAATTTTTTCACCTGTTGAAGGTCCCCTCCCCCACCACCGAAGGTAAGTTCTAAGTTTCCCCTTCCTTTGTTTTTTTTAGTGTAATTAATTATTTTAATAGTAGTTTAGTATTTTTAAAGTATGTTAGTTCGTTAAGAAGTTAGTACTTATTATTCCTGAAAATCAAAATAAAAATATGTTTTAATTTTTTTAGTATAATTAGTTATATTAGTAGATGTTTGTACTAATTAATTTGTATCTTTGATTTTTTATATATATTACAAACACTTGAATGGTCCCTCCTTTCCTCCCCACGGTCGAAGATCTCCCAAAACAAACTAAGTATTTATTTATTTTTTGTTATTATTATAATTATTATTAATAGATTAGAATTGTGTTAAAAGTTCGATTTTATTCATGTATTCAAGGCTTTGTTTTCAGCTTTATAAGTATACTAGCCTTTGGACTATATCCATTGAACTATATCTAGTTATACTATATTTCACATTTTTCTTGGTTGATATTATTTTTTAAGGTAAATTGAGATAAAATTAATAGTTTAAGTATTAGTATTAAGCGTGATTTTTATATTATTTATTTGTTAAGTTGAATATTAAAATTTTAATTATTTTTGCAGATATCGATATAAGTTCTTTAATTACCGCATAAGATCATATAGTTAGGACGGTCCATTTACTGGTAAGAGAATATTCTAATGTTGTACGTATTTTTTTGGCATAGTTGCACGTAATTTTTTATTTAATTGTGAGATATTAACCAATTTTTTTAATATGATTAGGGTCCGTACCGCGTGACCATGGTCCGAGCTACCAGTCGGACGCACATATTATGCCCTACTTAGATGTCATGAGATTTGGATCAGTAGCATTAATCCGTGTGCTCGAGCTAAGGGGCGACTTAATATCGACACTAGTAGAGCGGTGGTACCCAGAGACGCGCACCTTTTATTTACTGTGTGGGGAATGCACCATCACACTAAAGGATGTCGCAATGCAATTAGGGCTCTCCGTGGACGGTGATGCGGTAATCGGTTAAAGCGGCATAGCAAATCCTGCGGCACTCTACTATGACTTGCTTGGATGCTCTCCCAGTGATGGTACCGATAAATTTACGGGTTTAAAATTTTCGTGACTGAAGGCAAATTTTGAAACATTATCGGATTATGCGACTGAGATGGAGAAGATACAGGCTGCTCAGGCCTATATACTACAACTTATAGGGGGTACTTATGTCGGATTCCAACAATAATAAAGTCCACTTGATGTATT
Source organism: Gossypium sturtianum (assembly GCA_025698515.1). Lineage (NCBI taxonomy): Eukaryota > Viridiplantae > Streptophyta > Magnoliopsida > Malvales > Malvaceae > Gossypium > Gossypium sturtianum. The sequence goes on from CM046952.1 coordinate 36,656,858, forward strand.
TGCCTTTACTTAGTGATTTGCAAGGTGCCCATTCCTACAGTTGGGGTTCGGCAGTACTAGCGATGCTATATCGTGAGCTTTTTCGGGGGACAAAACACAAAACTGTCGATATAGGTGGTTGTATGATACTGCTACAATCTTGGGTGCTATACATGATGCCATTTTTGGCATCAGTGGGTCACCAAGTACATGTGTTTCCACTTGTGAATAGGTAAAAAAAAATTAAATTTGGATCAAGATTTTTTTCATGAAAATATTTTCTAACGAGTTTGGTTTATATTTTTAGATGGTATACTTGTCCGAACATCGAAAAGTCGGAAACATACATAGTATATCGACAGATGATCGAGGCATACACTAAGGATAGGGTAATTTATTTTCAAATAATTAAATTATATTAATGCTATGTAATTATTTTATTTATTAAATTACATTGTAATTATTATTTTAATCATGTGTTTAATTGTGCAGTTCGTGTGGATGTCGTATATCGCGCCGAATGTTGCTTCCGTCATTCCTCCGTCGACTAGAGCACATGCAATCGTGTGGTGTGTTAATGCACCCATTATCAATTTTCAAATGGTGGAGTGGTATGCCGAGGATCGGGTGCTTCGTCAATTCGGGTGTCGTCAACATGATCCTGACGTTCCTATACAATTGGGAAAAGATGTCCACGAAATTGACAAGAAAGGGAAACATGCAAAGAATTGGGCATTAGAGCATCAACCATATATTGTGTTGTGGAATGCCCGGTTGGAGAGAAGGCATTATTTGGAATCATGTTTTCCTAATTTCACTCCATCGAGGGACTACCAGCAGTGTTATGTGCGGAATGGGTTGCCCTAGTTATATGGTGGTCGATTGATGTTAGTCCCTCAACATATGGAATGACGAGGTCCCCTACAAAGCCGTCCTGACGGCCTACCACGGATGTGACCTGTCGGTCATGAGCCCGAGTTTCAATACCCGAAAATTATTAGATCTGTTTTTTAAGCTTAAAAGAAATTATATTTTATTAAAAATAATAGGGTGTCGCCTGACAGGTAGGCAACACCAATAAAAAATATATATATTTTTCCTTTTTATGCTTATACATGTAAAAAAAACACGTATTTTGAGTTTGAAATACAAGTGCTGTTGATTGGTCAGGCTGCACCCAAATTTTTTTTTTTTTAAAGAGGAAATGTGTGCTGCCGATTGGTCAGGCGACACCTATTATTTACTGCAAAGTTTGCCTATATTCATGAATATTAGTGTCGTTATCCCATTCTGGTATTTATTTATTTATTTTATATTATTGAAGTAAAAAACCTTATAATTTATCATCTATTTATTTAAAATGTAACTCGATTGATTCTTAACTAAATTAATATATTATTATTATAATAATGAAAAGGACATGATTAAAAAATATATATATTTATTAAAAAGAAATATGAATTAAAATAAGCTACCCAAAGTATTTAGGGGAAAATGTTAATAAGGGCGGTTCATGGTTGATTAATATGATATTTAAACGAAGTATGATTGATAAAAAAGATTTAAAATGAAAAAAGTAATTCAATGAGTCTTTGTAAATGCCGATGAGTTGAATCCTGTTGTTATATATCACGTCACTAATATTATGATTGTTGAAATTAGGTATAAATTTGGAGTGGAAATATGGGTTGTTTATAATATTGAGGATTAATTTATATTGCATTTGGTATACCACCAAATAGGTAACAAGTTATTTGATTTGTCTCTTGTAAGTCGGTGGGCTTCAGGATGTCTTCTTGCAAAGTAATGAAACGTAATTTAATTGTAAATAATATATAATATATATATATATATATATATATATATATAAAATCTTAGAAAGCAGTTCATTCACTCCAGAAACTACATGCAGTGATTCATCTAATGAAATTGAAAAATATAGCAGTGAAAATAAATAAATAAAACAATAGCAGTGCTGGATCTAACATTAATTCAAAGCGAAACTAGTACTTAAAGGAAATAGAGAAGCAAAAATAAAAATACCATGTATATATTGAAACACTACCAGGAAATGGCCGAGCAGTGAGTGAGGGATAAGACTCTAAACCCTAAATTCGAAAAGAAAGAAAAAGAATCAAGAGAAGAAGAGGGTGGAGCTGGATTCATCGCTTGGTTTGTCTTGTTTGGGCTTTTTCTTTTGCTTCTTGTAAGGGATCCCCCTTGCCTTGGCTTGACTTTCCCTCACCTCTCTTAGATAAACTCGAATAGCACCGGTGGCAAAAGGGTTGGACTCAGGTGACCCTCCATTTTCTTCATAGGCAGCTCGAAGCCTCCCAATAAGAGCATCAAGGCTGCCCCAAGCTTGCCTAAGGGGGCAAGTGCAAGGAGCAGGTGGTTCAGGCTGTCCGTAGAACATGCAACCTTGGAGGTGAACCTTGGTCTTCCCGAACTGATCCAGATATCGCAGGAAGTCTAAGACATGGTTGGAAATGCACTGTGAAAGAGGAACCGGAGGCCGCTGGTTCTTCAAGAACTGACCGAAAGTATTCCAGTCCCTTCTCTTCTGGGACTCATATCGGCTAGGTGTTGGGGGTTGGTGGTGATCGGCAATCAAGGATGATCCTTCGGCTATATCCTTCCCTCTCTCACTGGACATATCGTTGAGATGGATGTGTATGTTTGTTGGTAAGGAAGGCAGGCAAGTAGAAATAGGGGGGCCGGGAAGCAAGGTAAGGGAGAGGAGGAACATGAAGTTCACATCATGGGGCAACCAAGACACGCCATTGGGCCATAAGACGTTGCTTTCTCTCCCTCTTTTTCATCATCTTTCATTTCTGTACATTCTCCTCGATAATTATACTATAAAATTAGCTATGTATTTTCCCTATTAATCCAATGCAATAATTGATGTTATTTGTCAATACATTAAGCTCTTATCATGTTACTTTTGAACTACCTTTAACCCCTATTGCCCTCTATGATTTCTTTTTTTTTTTTTTTTTTGGTATACCAATGAAAAAGTAACAAATCAATATATCTTAAAATGATAACCTCGTTGACAGCATGTACGTGATAACTTTTCTAAATCAAACGCCACAAATCAAGACTAGAAACATGTAACTCCTCTTGGGGGTGGGGGGCCAAAATTACGTATTAAAACAATATTTTAAAAGCCAAAATTGTAATATGGATTTACTTCAAATATATTTGTAAAATTATAATATTGTTATATTCGAAGAAAATAAAATAATAAATTTTTGAGATATAATGTAAGTTGTAGAGTTTTTTTTTTATATATTTAAAAGTTACATATTTAAAAGCACAAATTTAATAAAAAAATTATAAGTAATAAGCTAAAACAAATATATAAGGGTAAATTATACAAACAGTCACTCAACTTTAGGGTAGCTAACAAAACAGTCACTTAAGTTTCATTTCAGTCACTCAACTTTAACAAAAATAACAAAATAGTCATTTTAACCATTTTCCGTTACAGATGTAACGGAAAAATGACATGGCATTTAACGGTGGGTTATTTGTCATTGTAACATTCCTTTTTAACCCTAAACAGCCCTGGGTAGTAGAAGAAGAAGAGAAAAAGAAGAATAAGAGAAGAAACAGAGAACAAGAAGAAGAAGAAGAAGAAGAAGAAGAGGAGAAGAAGAATAAGAGAAAATGGAAGGAACTTTGTATCAGCGATTCCCAATGGTCAAAATCCGGGAACTCAAAGACGACTACACTTCTACGGCACCGACACCTCCATGGCCAATGCCCTCCGCCGCATCAGGGACATCTTCAGGTGGTCGTTCCATTGAGATCTCCTCAAGCTTGATTTTTTCTTCATTTTCTACAGTTTTGAGAACGGATTTGGCTGCTGGAACGTCTTCAATTGAAGGCCTTGGTGGAAGTGATCTGTAAAGTCTCATGATTTCTTGTACCGTTTCTACAAAAGCTAGTGACGGATCTTGCTTTGACATCACCGCCATGGCTATGGTGGTTTTTGGTTTTAGACGAGGAAAAGAGATTGTTTTAGAAAGTTTATCTTGAGTGTTGGCGAAGGGTCTTTGATCTTCATAATTAAATACTATTTGGATTATACTAATTATTTATAATAGTTGGCTGCCATTTCTGTATTTTCTATACAATTATATTTTCATCATAATGCATATTATTTTCCTAATTAGAAAGAAAGTTCCCTGGACCTTCGTAAACAATGGGCTAATACGCCTCTCCTCTGTCTAAAAGTCTACTTCCACCTTTACTCCACTACAAGTCTACAAGTTGAGTGCATGTCCTTTCTTTTTCTTTGAATCCTATACTCTGTTCATGTTTGATTGGAACCACTGGCTTCCATGGTGCTTGAGTGCTTGGTTTTTCAAGGATGCGGGTGGCTTGGGGTTGTTCAGCAACTGTTGTTGTGGCTCCTGATTTGTAGCCATTGTTCTGTTGTGGGAGAAAGAAGATGAAGAGAAAGGAGAGAAGAATAAGAAAAAATAAAAGAAGCATAAAGAGAAAGAGGTTGAGGGAGAAGAAGATGAAGAGAAAGATGAGAAGAAAAAGAAGAAAAATCATTCTGACCAATCATCTTTTCTTTTTTTGTTTGACCCTTTGACTACTCGTCCAACGTGGCAAGTTAACTAGCCACATCAGCTAGCTAACTGGCCACGTTAGCTATTCCGTTAAACTTGTGACGGAAAATGTTAATGAGTGACTGATTTGTCACTTTTCAATAACGTTAGTGACTGTTTTGTTATTTTTTCAAAGTTGAGTGATTGAAATGAAACCTAGGTGACTGTTTTGTCAGCTACCCCAAAGTTGAGTGACTGTTGGTGTAATTTACCCAATATATAATTGTAAGTAAATTCAAAATTTTCGGTATTTATGGCAAATCGATAAAGTTACGTTTAAATCTAGAAAACAAATTTCTTGGCTGATTACTTAAATAAGGGTAGTAGGAATTAGTATCATTTACATTGATTAACTTTTAGATAGTACAATTTTTTTAGAATTAAACCATTAAAAGGTCATAAACTATATATATATAGAAATAAGTATAAGCTCTAAAATCAGTAGATTTGTAGTTACGCAACCGCCATTGATTTGTCATCAAATCATTTGAGTAAAAAAAATTTCACAAATTTTTTTTATGGCTTCTGCATCATTGACTTCATTGGAGGACAAAGTTACCAAGAAAGTTTGTCTATGTAATAATGGTCTGGGAAGGAAGATCATTTTATGGTTGTGGATGAGGATGGAAATCCCAATGGATTTGATAAGCTATCTAACTCACGGTTAGCTTTCAAAGACATGTTGCTTGGGGTTTTAAGGGATGCGAAACAAAGTTTGCACGATCAAGATAATGATGATCTACAGTTACTCGATGGAGATGTGACTACTGGAATAGAAGACGAACTACTTTCGGTTTGTTTTTCTGAAATGGTTCATCAGATTTTATATCAGAGTATGTCTCATACGATTGTGGTTAAGCTTTTGGGAAGGTAAATAGGTTTCCAGGCTCCTTCTAATAAGATTTATCACCTTTGGAAGCCTTCCACTCCAGTTAAAATTATGGATTTGGAAAATGATTATTTCATGGTGAAATTCCAAGTGAAAATGGATTATATTCAGGCTCTCACAAAAAGATCGTGGATTGTTTTTGGGCAATATTTAATGGTTCAACCCTAGTCGAAATTCTTCTCAACTAGTCAACCTTATTCGTCGAATGTGGTACCTTGGATTCGCCTTCTGGGCATCCCCGGTTTTTTGTATCGGAAGAGTATCTTAACAAATATTGGGGGAGATGATTGGTCATGTCATTAAACTAGATGATAATACTGGCAGTGCGCATCAGAGTCGATTCGTTCATATGGCGATCCTTCTCGATCTTAACAAGCCTTTGGTTTCTAAAATTAAGGTGGATGGTCAACTTCAGCGTTTAGAATATGAGTCTATCCCGAATATTTGTTTTTCTTGTTGGTATTTTGGACACTTGAGAAAATCTTGTTCTTTTGTCCCTGGCCATAATGGACAAAGTATAAAGAGGACTGTACAAATGGCAGACCAAAGGAACCAAGAAGCTCTGGTTATGGCCAAAAATAAGAAAGAGTTGGACATGTTTGGGCCTTAGATGGTAGTCCATCGCCAGAATAGTAGACCTAGACGAAAACTGGTGGCTAACCGAGAAGGAAGGAAAGAGTCAGATTCGTAGGGATCTCGCTTTAAGGCTTTCCATGATTTACGGGATGAAAGTCTAATTAATGTTAGGGATTCTGATCCCGTTGATCCAGCTAGACTGAAGGGAAAAGGGGTTGCCATATATAACAACCTTTTAGGTGAAGAAGGGTCAACACATAAGGAGAATAACGCACAAACTTTCTGTCTTTATGTTTCAAGCCTAAATGTTAGGGCGACTGCTATAGGTTAAGGCCCAAAAAAGAAACATGTTGCTAAGGACTTGGGCTTGGCTGGTCCAAGCGTTAGAATTGAATCTCAATGGAATTAGAATCAGGCGGTTCGTGGATCGCCTAAGACGGGCTCTAGGTCTGTCAAGTTAAATAGGCATCCCATGACTGCTAGCTTCAATAATTCCGAACCAAATTCATCTCCCCTTCAACTAATGTGAGTGTTATTAATTCTAGGGACATTTTAAATCAACTTTCGAATGAGAACTCAACCAGGGAAATTGTTCCATTGATGCAAGAACCCATGAGCTTGTGGAAAAGACAGGTGCGATGATTTTAAACTTGGATTATCATTCAATCATTAATTTTTTTAAAAATCAGAATCTTAATATTCCCATGGGAGATATGATTTCTGTTGATCCTTTACCAATGCATGATGACAATTTTAATATTTTGGCTTCATTGAAAATTGGGGATCCTAAACGTTTGAGGAGAGGTTCCGACACCCTACGTGGTAAAGGGAGCAAATTTAAGGTGAAGACCTCTGCTCATGAGTCTATAGTTGAAGTGATGACAATAGTTGTAGACAGAATCAGGTCTGATAGCCTAGTTACGGATTTAAATTATTTACAGGGGACTCCGTTAAGTTCCAACGAAGCGACCAACTTGGATGTTTAAGGTGGGTTTGTTGAATGTTTCTTTTATCTTCATTTTTTATCTAATGTTACCAAGCCTTTTTGTTTGGAATTGTCAAGGGTGTGTGTCTCCTAAGTTTGTTCGAATGGTTAAAGATTAGTTTGTTGTTTTGAGGTTGATGTTGCGGCTTTCCTTGAGACTCGAGTTAGTGGTTTAAAGGCAAACAGAATCATAGCAAGAATTGTTTTGGATTGTTCCTATAGAATCGAAGCTCGGGGTTTTGGAGGGAGTTTATGGGTTTGTTGGAAAAATAGTGTCCAGGTCCAAATTCTCCTAAATGATCCACAATTTATTCATTGTCATTTAGGGAAAAAGCTGGGATCGATAAATTTTCTAGTGACTTTTGTTTATGATTATTCGGATAAACAGAAACGTAAGGCCTTATGGAATTGTTTGGATCAAGTTGCTCATTTCATTAACGAGCTTTAGGGTTTGTTGGGGGATTTCAATTCAGTGCTTTCCCGGGATGAAAAGAGAGGGGTCGCCCAATTTTTTCTAGACATAAGTTTTTCCATAATTTTGTTCATAGAAATGGCTTGAGGGATCTTGGCTTCAAAGGTCCCCAATTTACTTGGAGAAGAGGGGAAATTTTTGAAAGACTTGGCCGAGCAATTGGAACTAGATTTCCATCTTCCTCAACTTAAATTTGATCATAGACCCATTTTATTATCCATGAGTTCTCCTAGTTAAGTATTTCAACCTAGACCTTTTCACTTTCTAGCTTTTTGGATATCTCATCCAAATATCCTATTAAAAAAGCACCAATTTACCGTTCCCAACAACCCAACGAAAGGATTCATTCCTAACTCATTTTGAAACGTCCGTGAATTTTGAGTTATCCCAATGCCATGCCACACTACGAACATCTCTTTTAGATTAGACGCTTTTAATCTCCATTGTTGAGGAAGAGAGTCGTATTTAGAATGGATGAATTTCCTCCATAGAGCACTTTTTTTTCGTAGCAAATCTCTATCCCCATTTAGCCATAAGTGTAACACTCCTAACCAGATTAGGGTTACAGAGCATTACCGTTCAATCAAAAAATTCAAACATTTTATCATTCAATAATTTAAATCACATCATAAACCATTCGTATACATGCATATTGTCACTAAATTGAGTCCTCGAGGCCCTAAAAATAGCTTAGAAGCAATTCGGGACCAATTTGAAATAATTTGGAAAGTTTAAGAAAAAGTTGCAAAAATTCAGAATAGGGAACACATGGCCGTGTGGCCAGGCCATGTGGAATCATCCCAGGCTGTGTAACTTTCGAATAAGGGACACACGGCCGTGTCCCAGCTCATGTTTTCACCCGTGTAACTCTCTAAGTAGGGTTACACAACCATGTCACACGCCCGTGTGTCAGGCCGTCTAACTCTCTGAGTTGCCCCACACGCCCGTGTGCCAAGCCGTGTGTTAGGCCATGTAACTCACTAACTTGAACCTTAATAAATGCCCAGATGACACTCGGCCATGTGGCTAGGTTGTGTGCCTCACACACTGAGTCACATGCCCGTGTCTTAGACCGTGTGTGTAACACCCCTTACCCGTGTTTAACGCCGGAACAGGGTATAAGGCATTACCGGACAGTAACATAGACATTCATGCAAAATCGAGCCATAAAATTTTCTTCAATTTAAAAATTTTCATATTCAATCATAAAGTCCCTAAAATGGGCCTACGAGGCTCAAAACATACTTTGGGAACGGTCCGGGACCAAACCGAGAACTTTAGAAACATTTAGAAAATTTACATAAAAACTGGGCACACGCCCGTGTGGCACAGGGACACGCCCGTGTGGGAAGGCCGTGTGGTTGCACACGCCCGTGTGGTTTTATTTTTCATTTCGAACCTACAGGGATTTTCACACGGCTGAGCACACGCCCGTGTCCTAAGTCGTGTTCTTCACACAGCCGAGACACACGCCCGTGTCTCTACCCGTGTGTAAAAACCTGGGTATTCCGTTTATGGCGTCAGTACACATTTTAGGTCACACGGCCAAGGCACACGCCCGTGTGTTAGCCCGTGTGACGAACTTAATTTTTTTGCAAATTAGGTGCAGGGGACACACGGCCAGGCTACACGACCATGAGGCAGACCGTGTGTCACACACGGGCTAGACACACGCCCGTGTGTCTACCCGTGTGGACAATTATAAGGCTATTTACCAAGTCTTTTGCCACCCTGATAAGCATCCACACTTATACCATTTCCAACCAAACTTAGCATAGTATTATTAGACATCTATTTGTCCACATTAAGAGCATTCATGCACCATTTAATATCCATACTCATCATGTATAACCACATTTATACTTAGTCATCACACATGCACCTACACAACCATTCACATATCACACTTCCCACACTTAAATTTCATGCTATCATTAATTCCCATTTAGACAAGCAAACTCATTCATGAAAGACCTCATCATAGACTTATAACACAACCAATATTAGCCACATCACATGGCCTTATACAAAATGATATATCAAATGACATAGACCACATTCTTGGCCATTCAATTATGACACTTACAAAATAACCAAATTCCTATTCATGCCATAATTCAATGTAAATATCAATATACCAAAATGTGTAGATAGTGTGGGTGATCCTCTGACGATTTTCGTATCCCGAGCTGGCTTGGCGACACTCGATACAAAATGTGTAAATTTGCAATTTAGTCCGAAACCTTGCCTTTTCCTCGGTCAAGGTCGATTCCACGTCCTTCTTGATAATCAAGCTTGAAAGTGAAACAAAACCCTAGCTATGGCTTCTTGCAATTTTTGGCTATGGAGGATGAAGATGGACAAAATTTTGGCCTTATTTTCCCTTTTATTTCTTTTATTAACCAAGTGACCAAATTGCCCTTCATTAATCCTTTAGTTATTTTATCCCTCTATGGGCATTTTGTGTCCAAACTATAATATAATGGTCTAATTACCAACTAAGGACTCTCAATTTAAAAACCCATCTCAATCAAGTACCTTTATGGATTACAATACACACTTTTCACCCATTGCAATTTAGTCCAAATTATCAAATTGAACATTCAAACAATAAAATTTCTCAACCAAAATTTCACACAAACATTCAATTACTCAATAAATACTAAAACTCAATCGGAATAAATATTTTGACCTCAGATTCATGGTTTCGAAATCACTATTCTGTTTAGGCCCTAATTCGGGCTGCTACAGTGTGAACCCAAAATTTACCTAAAATCAAGCCATTTCAAAATCTAACCATGCATACACATTTAATCCATTTTTTTTTGATAAAATACCTAAAGGTCAAAATTCAATTAATTGCATCGATCATTACAAGGTCATGAATATCCATTGGGTAATCCATATTCAAATTCCAATTACACTTATTTTTAATAGCAAAATCACAAATAAAATCAGCCACTTGGTTGCAGCTTTGGTTGGCCCACACAACTTTGACCAAATCAATTTTATCCAATTGCTTATAGGCTTGATTAATACAGCTTCCCAAAATAGTGATATCTTTACCCCATTTATTAACCTTGTTGACCAAACTTGCACAATCAGATTCAAACACCGCTTTCAATATGTTGAAAATACACGCCACCTTTAGGCTTTCTTCAAAAGCTTTCAACTTCGTCCATTCATCAGGCACTATCATCTCTTTAAAGCCACCACTTCCCCCAATCACGAAACCATCTAAATCCCTAACTATTACACCAAAACCCACATTACCATAAGAGACAGATGCATCGAAGTTGATTTTAACATAACCATTTGGAGGTTTAATCCATTTTTTACACGCTGGGGCGATAGGGATCATCGGTTTGTTAGCCAATTATGGATTCTAAAGTCATGACAGAGTGTTTTTTCCCTCTCCCACACAACTCTTGCATCGTTCTCTTTTCCTCTAAAAACAAAATTATTCCTGTTGTTTCAACTGTTCCAGAGGGTCACACTTTAAAGGGACCTAAACATTATCCAAAACACATTAAAATGCCATTTTAAGATCCTAATTCAACTAACCAATATGCCATTCAAAGTAACCTCAAATGCATACTAACAACATCTACTAAACATGTCAATATTACTACATTTCAAGCATCATATCCTAGTTCAATACTTACCAAAACATATCACAAATTTGATCATTATCAAACCATTCCAAACATACCATAAAGAGCCATACCAACATGCATAGTAAAGTAACCAAAATAACACAATTCGACAAGGCATCAAATGGTACCAAACCAAAACAACTTCACAAGTTTATACATGCCAAAGCACCAACAACACATTCATGAAAATACCATTACACTCACCCTATACATGCCATTATAAACCTTGGCCAAAATGCACAAAAAATACCGAATTTATTTCTGGATAATATGATAGATCTCCGACGAGCTTCCAACTAAATCGAGCTTCCGATAATCTATAAAACAATGGAAAGAAAATATGTAAGCATCAATGCTTAGTAAGCTCATATAAACATAAACACAACTTACCATTTCCATAATGCATAACATAGTTAAAATACAATTCAACATCAACAACTCACAAGTTAGTAAGTTTTTCCATAATATAATGAAATTAACCATATGTACACCATCACGTAGTTCATCAATCCTTTCATTTAACCATAATTCAATCCATTTACATACTTACCATTTCATTCCCTTTTCTTGCCCGTTGAACCATATAGAATTTCATCGGATACTCGGGAAAGCTCACACAAAGTGTGCCTTTACATATAACCGTAACCTTTCTTTTACATCATTGCTCACACGAGCTGTGAAATGGGCCTACTCACACGAGCTGTGGGTTGGAATGTAAGCTACACGATGATGCTCACACGAGTTGTGGAGTATCCAAAACAAATGCAGGACCTCAGCCATCGGTAGGACATTCAAGATCAGCACCCGAAACATGAAATCCCTAATGACATGTCATTTGTATCCTAAGAATTCCTAAGGTTCAACTGGGACTCGACATCCGTCAATTCATCATTTCATAGTTACATTGGTATTGATTGATTTGCATTAAAACAACACAATAAGCATTCAATTTAAACAACATTAAACCAAGTACAGTTCATACGAACTTACATCGACAATTAGGGGCGTAGTGATATAATCGAACTAGTCCGAAGCTTTAGCTTTTCCTCGATCTAAGTCTGAACGTGCTTTATCTTGATCTAAATAGGTAATTATATTCAATAAAGTACTTCAATTAACCTCAAACATTCAATTCAATCCATAATTCACATTTATGTAAAATTATGAAATTACCCCTAATATTTTAACTTTTCACAATTTAGTCCTTAAGCTCATAACTTGAAATTTAACCATTTTAATCTAAATCCATGTTAATAAAAGATGCAAGGGACCTTGAAACAACTCATATTTATCATCATTTCACAATAAAACCCTAGAATTTATACCTTAAACAAATTCGTCCCTAATTTCAAAATTCATCAAAAATCACTTAACAAAATTTGTTTATTTTTCAACAAAGATTGATAATCTATCATTCAACATCAAAACTCATTCAAAAGCATTCATGGCATAACCCTCAACCTTTAACAATTTTACAAATTAACCCCCAGGCTAGCTAGATTAAGCTAAAACGAACTCAAAAACATAAAAATCATTAAAAATGGGACTTGAAAATCATACCATGCAAGTAAAATTCAAAACGAAGCTCTCTCCCCCCTTCAATGGTGTATTCGGCCAAGCAAGAAGAAGAAATGAAAAGATGACAACATTATTTCATCTTTTCTTTACCTAATTTTCTTTTAGTTTACCTAATTAACATTTTAACCTTATTACTTATTAAAATTTACAAAAAAACCTTTTCCATGCACATCCACTATCACTTTAATTGGTCTATTTACCATTCAAATCCCCTAGTTTAAGATTTCATAGCCATTTGACTCCTTTAACTAATAGAACTTAACTTTTACACCTTTTACGATTTAGTCCTTTTCACTTAATTAACCATGCAAGCATCAAAATTTCTTAATGAAATTTTAATACGACCTTAATATAATCCTGCAGACCTTAAATAAATAATAAAGTAATAATTTACTCATCAAAATCGTGGTCCCGAAACTACTATTTTTGACATCACTAAAAATAGACTGTTACAATAAGTGTCTGGTTCTTGATTTAATGGTTAACCACTCCTATATCCCTTCTTTTTCGACAAACAAACTTGTTTCCAACTTCCTCTTGCCATTTTTCTTTTTCCATCCGAACCGCCCTAAAGGAAATTCCTTCTAATTTTGTTGATTTTTTTAATCACCGTAACGAGAGCTTGAAAAAAGGACATAGAGTAAACTGGGAGAGCAGATAATACCAAATTAATTATGACAACTCTCGCTGCGAAAGAAAGTGATTGACTTTTCCATCTAGAAAGTTTCTTGCGAAATCTTTCTACAATCGGATCCAAAGTTGCTATTTTTGTTGGATCAACTCCCAATGGAATACCCAAATAATTAAATGGAAGTTTCCAAACCTTATATTGACATAACGCTACCATCCGCAAAAGAAACTCCTCTTCCATTCCAAAACCAACCAAGCATGACTTTTGGAAATTAATATTGAGACCTGAAAAGTCTCGAAATGTCTTAAAATATATTTTATGATTTTGACGTACACTTTCTTCACTTTCAAAAATAGAATAGTATCGTCTGCAAATTGAAAATGTGAGAAAGATTGGTCAGGAATAATATTATGTATATTGCCTACAAGAAAAATTTCTTCAGCCTTCACGACCATAAGATGAAGCACTTCAGTTACCAAAATAAATAGTAATGGAGAAAGCAAATCCCCCTATCTGAGCCCTCTGTTAACTCTGAATTCGTTGGTAGCCGAACCATTTACTAGCACTGCCACTCTTGCCATTGACATTCTTGTATCCAACCTTTCCACTTCGCACCGAACCTCATATGAGATAGCACCAAATCCAAGAAATCTAATCTAACATAGTCATAAGCTTTCAAAAAATCCAACATCAATATTAGACTACCTCCCATGTTCGAACTTTTCTTAATTGAATGGATAATTTCGTTTGTCACTAGAATTCCATCGAAAACATGTCTCCCTTTTATAAATGCACATTGTGTATCACTCACAATACCACCTATAACTTCCTAGATTCTTCGAGACAGCACCTTGGGCACAATTTTATACAGGAATCGCACTAGACAAATCGGTCTAAAATCAGAAATATCATTCAGACACTCCATTTTAGGTATAAGTGCTATGAAAGAAGAATTGATTCTGTTTTCAAGCTTTCCAATTCTGAAGAAAACCATCAGCATATTGAATAAATCTCTTCTTACTAACTGCCAGCAACCTTTGAAAAAACACATATTAAAACCATCTACCCTCAGAGCTTTGGACTCGTTATAGCTCCATATCGCTTCCTTAATCTCCACCATAAGGAAAGCAACTCAAGTCTCGTTGCATCTTCCTCTAATAGCTTCTTAAAGTTCAATTCAATATGCACTTCTCAGTTTCTAGATGGGCAACTAAAATAATTACTGAAGTAATCAAACATTTTTTTTTTACTTTAACAACTTTGGTTCTTTGCACCAAGAAGACCCGAATCTTAGGTCATGCACCATCTTCTTCTTCGATATAAATTTATACTGCTTTATGAAAAAAAGCAGAGTTGGAATCGCCTTATTTTAACTGGGTCATTCGTGATTTTTTACGCCAAATCGATTCACGAAATTTAATAGCTTCCCACAGGTCCATATTCGACCGACTAAGCTCTTCCATTTTCGTGCCATTCAAATCTCTTTGATCGTCGATTTCATCCAATTCCAATTTTTTTTTAATCAACTCAAATTTTTTTATCCACATCACAACCAGATTTTTCATTCCATTTTTTAAGAGCCAACTTTAATCTCCTCAGCTTACCCGACATCTACATGTTAGACCTTCCCATCTCTCCCCATACTTTATTGATAATAATCGAACAATCCTTTTTGGTAAGCCACGCATTAAAGAACTTGAATAGATGCGGCACCCAATTAACTAATTCAGTCGATAACAATATCGAAATATGATCAAGAACTGATCTATTAAATCCCTACTGAGTAAAATCATTGAAACGAATCAACCATTATTCTTCCAATAAAAACCAATCCAATCTACTCCTCTTATTATTTAGTCTGAACCAAGTGAACTTTTTCCCCGTTAAAGGTAAATCCACCAATTTGCAGTCATCTATGAAGCTATTGAACTCCCTTGAACTATTCACAAAACCCATGCATCTGCTCCTTTCACTATTGTTTCTTACTACGTTAAAGTTGCCACCAATGATCCATAGGCTAGCAAACGAGTTCTTTAAGGTTAGAAGATCCTTCCATAATGATTTTTTATCTGAGACTACATTAGGGGCATATACATTAATCGAGGTTGCTTCCATAACTTCAACTATCCATTTACCTTCCACCACTACGAATCTTTCAAAAATGAGATAATTATCCCCTTAAAAACTACCTTTATCCCAAATCATAATGACACCTCTAGAATGCCCATCAATTGTCGAAAATCTATAGTCAAGTTTTTCGTCAAACCAAACTTTCCTAAATATGTTGATAGTAACAGAATCTTTGTTTCCTGAATGAAGCACATATCCACCTTAGCCTTGCATATAACTCTTCTAACGTAGGTTTTTTTAACATCCAAAGCCATACCCCTGATGTTCCAAGACATAATCCTCATAATAAAGACGTCTCTCCAACAGTCACCACAGAGAAAATACCACCGAACGGTGAAAGAAAAACCAAAAACTACACGAAATCAAACCTGCTCGGATCTATCCAACCCCCAAACTTCCCTTTGATCCTGTTTCTATTCATTTTCGAAACAGAGGAGTTTGTCAAATTTTGAGAGATACACTATGGGTGAATTAATCTTAAAGATAGTGTTCTACATGCTTTAAGCATTATTTCAAATTTCTATTACCTTGATCCATTCTTTTTACATCAATTAGAACCTTTAAGGATGCTCTTCTAGTCGTATGTAGGGAAGGGTGTTCATGGGTTTTTTTGGGCATCAAAGTCGAATGCAGAGATCCAATGGATCATACATGGTAGATAAAAACATTAAACATCTAACATAGTTGTCTAAATACATAAAAAATAAAAACATATTGGGTAAGTGGTTGGCAAAGTAATACACAGAGAAGTTTCAAACAAAATCTAACATTTCCATTATCTCACTACAACAAAATGCAAAAAGGGTTTTCTAGCTCATGTTTCTATTTGCAAATGTGGTAGGGGCTAAGAATATGACAATTTTGTTGTTGGAAACCATGGTTAACAATATGGTAAGGTTTATGAGTGCCTAAGGGAGCTGTAGCACACCAATCTTGTTACAAGGACAATAAATTGTTTAAGAGGATGCATATTTGTCTAGAGGAATGTAAGGAAGGGTTCAAAGCCAGATGTAATCCCATTATCAACCTTGATGGTTGTTTCTTGAATAGTTACAATGAAGGCCATTTACCGGTTGTTTTTGCCATTCATGCAAATGATTGTATTTATCTTATAGCATATACATCTGATGAAAGTGAGAACCAGGCTTCGAATGATTGGGATAAAGGAGATTAAAAGCTCACATCCTTTTTCATTTATAAATAATAGACAAAATGTATTATTGTTACCTTTTAAATTCTTTCTCTAATAATTTTAACTATCCTATTCCCCTTGCTAATGATTATTCATCTCTTATAAACAATGGCTTGTTAAAGTACTGGTCTAGTTGTTCCCTAATGCATAGCACAAGACTTGTGTTAATCATTTATACAAAAACTTCATACCCACGCTTACAAACAAAGGAAAGTCATTGAAGGATGCATTTCGGAAAGCTTCTAGAGCTACAGAGATTGAAGATGCCATGACAAAAATGATGTAACACCCCTTACTGGGATCGTTGTCAATTCTAGACAAGAAATATTAAATTCGATGTTAGGAGCATCTTTCAATATTTTCATTTATTTTTCTCTTATAAATTTCCTTATTTTATCATTTGTATCTTTATTATTATTCATTTGCCCCAATATTTTATTACTCACTATTTTCATTTCTTATATTCAAAATCTCTATTCATACTTTAGTCACTTTAATTTCATAATTTATAAATTTTCAATTCATTTATATATATATACCACTTCAATTACTTTTTGATTATCATACACTTGTTATTACAATTTAATTATCTTTAATTTCTTTATTCTTAATAAATAAATTCCCTTTTTTTTATCACTTTCATGATTCTATTAATTTATATTATTCTTTAAATCACTAATTTACCATTTATCTTTTAAACAAAAATATGAACTTTTAAATTCTCGTAATCACTTTATTAAAGTCATCTTGAATTAATAAATCATAAATAATTATTTCATCATCATCGTTAATTAAATTTTATTTTCATAAAATACCAAAATAAGCAGATTATATTCCAACACACTTTTAAATCATTCCAACTATCAATTCAATTATTCATAAGATATAATTCATTTAATCAATCATTTTCTTCCTTCTCTTATTTCTAAACTTTATTTTCCTTACTTAAAATAAGCACTTTTTTTTTGTTTTATATTTTTCTATAATCAAAACATTTCCATGTATTTTGCTTTACTAATCAACTAGGATAATAATATACTCACGTATTTTCTTAACTTATTTTAGCTATAATAAGCCCATTTTGCCCGGGCCCATACCATTCCAAAAAAAAAAACCAAAAAACCAAAATAAAAAAACCAAAAATACCAAATGTCCAGTTTTTTTTTAGTCCAGATTACAAAGACCCAAATGCCACTCGTGGCCCAATACCAAACAAAATAGACTACCCAAAACTAAACCCTTAACCCCAACAAACCCAAAACCTACGGGGCCCAAAAGAGCCCAAATACCAAATAGAATCAGAAGCCTAGGGTTTACGAAACCTAGCGCCGCAAGCGCCAAAGACATTGACCTCAGCCATCTTGTTGCAATCAAGCGCACGGATAGCACTCCACCGCCGTGGTTCTCGCCATTCACCTGCAAAATAAGGAAAGAAAATAGACAGTAGCAGCAGATTGTGATTTTGTATTTATTTTCCGATTTTATTTTTGGGTTATAAATAACCCTAAGGCAATCTGTAAGGACCACGCATATATACAAAAATATAGAAAAAAAAAAAGCAACTCAGCAAAGGAAAAGGTTTTCTTTTTATTTTTTTTTTCTTTCCCGAATCTGTTTCTCTTTTCTTTCAAAGGTTTCTTTTTTTTTTTCACATAAAAGTTTAAAAAATAATATATAAAAAAAAGAGGAAAAGAAAACTTACTTTTTTCAAGATTTTCGGCCATCGTGTACGGTGGCCGACGGCGGCGGAGGCACACCGGCGATCGGCCGGAGGCCTTGCCGGAGCCCCCACCGGAAATCGCTGAGAGAGAGAATTTAGAATTTTTTTTTGTTTTTTTTTGAATAGAAAGAAGAAATGAAAATTTTTACAAAATTTTGGCTTTTATAGCCTGCTAGAACGGCGCCGTTTTGGGCAGCCCCCCTAACGCCTGAAACGACGTCGTTTTGGGGGGCTGACCCGATTACTCGACCCGAATGCCCTCAGGATCCGCGTGTTTTTGCGGAAGGGACTATTTGCGTATTTGGTCCTTCCACATTTTTACCTTTTTTAATTTAGTTTTTCTTTATTTTCAAATTTGCCCATAGATTTTCTTCTGTTTTAATTTAGCCCCGCGCAGAACGCCGCGTTTTGGAAG
Organism: Gossypium sturtianum; assembly: GCA_025698515.1. Classification (NCBI taxonomy): domain Eukaryota; kingdom Viridiplantae; phylum Streptophyta; class Magnoliopsida; order Malvales; family Malvaceae; genus Gossypium; species Gossypium sturtianum. The sequence goes on from CM046952.1 coordinate 36,675,709, forward strand.
GCGGGGGATATTTTCCCTTTTAGCCCCTCCTTGTTATTCGCGTGTTCTAATTAGTCCCTTTTTTTATTTTTATTTCTAATTTGCCCCAGATTCCTATTTTTAAGTTCAATTGCGTCCTTTTTTTATTTCTTTTGTGTTTTTTTAATTTTATTATTATTATTATTATTAATCTTAATTCTTATTATTCTTAATATTATTGATATTACTATTATTATTTTTACATTACTATTACTATTATTTTCTATAACTAACATTATTATTCTTATATTTCTTATATTTATCATTATTATTATTATGGTTATTATTATTTTTATTATCAACATTATTATTTCTATTTTTTTATTATGCTATTTAATATTTATTTATTTATTAATTCATCATTAGCTTTTATTTTTGGCTATTGTTTTCTTTTCTTTTATTATATTTTATTCGTTTATTTAGCTTTTATTTTATTTATATCTTTGTTATTGTTATTTGTATTTTTATCACCATTAATTTGTCATACAAATTAGTATCGTAATGTGCTTTACATTTATTTATAAAATTATATCACCTTTTTACTTGATTTTCAAAATACGCAAATGCTCCGCGTTCTAAGATTCGAAAGAAATCGTACCCTAACTTACTGGGTTTCGATTTTTCTCATCGAATCTAAAAGAACCAATTATTCTCTTAAAATCAAAGCATAAGTTTCAAATCAAAACTTATTCTCGGGAATTCGAGATGTGTCCTAAACTTATTGGATATGATGTTTTATTGTCTCGAAGTAAGAATTTTCTACAAATAAAGGCAAGCTTAGTTTCAAAGTCTTGAAATGTTGCATCCTAACTCATTGGGTGTGATATTTTATTTCTTTGAGATAAGTGGGTCTTGGCATACAATTTGGTTTATTCAAGTTTTCTTTCAAATAAAATGATTGTATTTTAATTTTTTCAAATTTTCGACATTAAGACATTAGTTTATCAATTAGGTACCAATTTTTGGGCGTTACGAGGGTGCTAACCCTTCCTCGTACGTAACCGACTCCCGAACCCATTTTCTTGAAATTCGTAGGCCAAAATCAATATTTTAAATAAAACAAAAAATGTTATATAAGGTGATCTGATCACACCTAAACAAAAAAAGATCAGTGGCGACTCCCGTTTTCGTTCTTTTTTAAGTCGATCCCCGGTTTTTCATAAAAACTTTAAAAATGGTTTCGACAGCTTGGCGACTCTACTGGGGATACAATAAGAGAGTCAAGCCGTTAAAATTGATTATTTTCTGTCTTTTGTCGAAAATTTGAAATTCGATTTGAAAACTTAATTTGAAAATTACGATCCTTTTGTCACATTTGTTTGTGTCATTTTCTTATGCGCATTGCATTGCATGACCGTTGTGGTTGTACCTTTAAGTGGGAGTGAAAAACTATGCCTTCGTGAGGTTTTCACCTCCACATGGGCTAGTGGATTGCTTCCGGGATACATCTGTTCCTTTGTCTTCGTGAAGTTTTCACTTTCGCATGGCCATAGGGAAATGTATTCCCCTGAACTGAACTCGGTCCATATGAGCCTATAATGGGTGAGGATCGAGGAATCTGCTGGTTCAGGTACCTCAACTTTAGAGCTAAACCACACGTAGAAAACGTAAGGACTTACCCTAAGTAGAACTATGCTAAACCTTAGTGGTTACCCAGATAGGGGTTTGTTTATTTTATTTACTTTAAATTTTATTTCATGATACTAACTTGTTGTGCTTTATTTTGGTGCATGTCATTTCATATTTTAAGAGGTATCAATTCACGGTCAGTTTCTAAGTTAGAAAGTTGGTTATGGAGAACGAATATCTTGATAAAGTGGGAGACAATGCAGCCGCCCGCATGTGGTCAGAGCAAACGCAATTAGAAAAAGGGAATAACTTAGCTGACGGGTATGTGTCGGAACTATGGGATTTCACTCGTATTAGTATCACGCAAAATGAATTCCAAGAGTTGAAAGAAATTTGGACCCAGTGGGATGATGAGGCTAAGCAGATGTTCTATCATAATTATGGCGATCTACCCTACTTGCTCGACATCAAGGTAGATAAGCATTTGTTCCGGGCTATGACTCAGTTTTGGAACTCTGCCTATAGTTGTTTCACTTTTGGGAAAGTAGATTTAGTGCCCACGGTGGAGGAATATACAACCTTGCTTCGCTGTCCAAGGATCCAAGTCGACAAAGCTTATTCTAGGGCCGCTAATGTCCCAACTTTTATGAAAAAGTTAATGAATATCACGGGGATGAGTGAACAGTGGGTTGCAGCCAGAATTTAGAAGAAAGGTGAGAGTAAATGCATTCCTTGGGTGAGTTTGAGGGACTTGATCTTAGCACATCCAGATGTAAAGAAGAAGATTGACGTCTTTGCCTTGTGTATTTATGGTTTGGTAATTTTCCCTAAAGCTCTAAGACATGTAGATGAAGCAGTCACTGACTTATTCGATCGACTTGATAGAAGGGTCACGCCTGTACCTGCAATCTTAGTCGAGACGTTCAGATCATTGAATGCATATCGGAGAGCAGGTGAGGGTAGGTTCATTGGATGTGTACAGTTGTTATTAGCTTAGTTCCACAGTCATTTCTGAAAGGTGGAGAAAGTTTCTTATCAGGTGTTCTCTAAGAATTATTCTCTATTAAAAGAGATAGTGGCTACACCAAGGAGAGAAGACGTGTCTGAAGAAAACTAGATGGTGCTCCTTCAAAACCTTCAAGAGGAAGACATCGAGTGGAGGGCTCCTTGGATGATTCCCGATGAAATTCTTTATCGGTGTGGGAGTTTTGACTGGGTTCCTTTACTTGGAATTTGGGGAGCCGTTGGGTACGCTCCTTTGCTCGTACTAAGGCAATATGGATCAAGGCAGTTCGTACCAGTAACATATGGGCTGGCTCAATATGAGTTCTCATACAGAGGGGATAATTATAAGAAGAGGGTTAAAGGGATTTCTAGTGCTTGGAATCAGACTCGTAGGATGAAGAGACTATCCGCAGGCCCAATGACAACCCCAGAATATAGTGAATGGAGGATTAAAAGGATTAATGACAACATCCCTGAGCTGAATCCAGAAGGTGCCCGATCAAGAGAGGAATACTTGCAAGTGGTCCCATCAGAGCTAGAGATCATAAGGTAAGATTTTGAAAGGAAGAATTTGGAGCTCGAGAAGAAGATAGAACAAATAGAGGAAGAGAAAATGTATTTGAGGTTAGATGCTGATGTTCAAAAGCTGGAAGCCGGGAAATTAAAGAAAAGAAAGAATGAAGTCGAAGAAGACCTGGGTAGTTTAAAAGTGGATTACAAGAAATTGTGTCTATCAGTGAGAAACGCCGAATTGGGAAAGACTTCAGAATAGTGGCAACAGGAGATTCAAGAGGAAAAGGCTAAAGCTGACCGATGGGAGAGGAAATTTCATGAAATTCAGGCGCAAAACAAGGTCCTAGAAAGGAGTTTGGCAGAAAGCCAGAAGGAGAAATATGGATTAAAGGTTAGAGTGGCTGAATTTGGACGGTCTCTTCATCACCATCGAAGCCGTAATTCTGCTATCGAGCTAAAATCAAGTCTGAATAAGATTGAGGAAATAAAGGGCAAGATCGAAAAATTAGATTCGACATTACAAAATTGTGAACTCCGGATCGAGTTTCTTAAAGCAAGAGAGGGGCATTGGAAGGAAGAGCTTCACCATTTTCAGGATCAAATTAGAAATAGGGATTACCTCATGGGTGAGGCCATAGCTCAGATTCGAGAGGTAGCTGATCATTTACAGACCCTGGCAGTACAGGCTGATACGTTGAGCATGAAATATGAGCTGCAGTCAGATCGTGGTCAAGAGTTAGCTTTGTTGTTTAGAAAAGTTAAGACTTTGGGCATTAGGGCGAAAGCATATTTGTAGTCCGTTTTATGTAAAGGATGTTGTTTTCTAATAAAGTTTTCTAAATGAAATTGAATCAGAATCGATGCCTTTTTTGTATTCATGCATTTGCATTACAGCACATCATATGCATTTAAATTTATAGAAGGACCCTAATTAATTGAAGTTATCAAAGAGAGATAAAGAAGAAAAAAGTTAATCTAGAAACTAAACACCGTTACGGTACACGCGCTAAAAAAAGAAGAAGAAAAGAACGTGGATCAAAGACTCGAACAGTTCCAAAGAGACATGCAAGACCAGCTGCAAGAGCAGTTGGCAAAGATCCAACAAGATATGATGGAACAAATGATGGAAGCCCAAAGGAATATGGTGGCTCAAATGACTCAGCTACTGAATGGGGCAATGGACAAGGGAAAAGGCCCCATGACTAATGCTAGAGAAGATAATGAGGATTATCCTCCGGGTTTTACCCCACCGTATGCACAAACACAACCTGAAGCATATCCTCAAAGGCCATCTGTTATAATTAGGCCTCAACAAGGTCAAGCTGATACTGGGGTACCCATGAATTTCCAGGTTGGCTCAGGATCTAACCCAGGAGATAACCCTGCTAATCCCGTTATTCCTAATTCAGATATAACGGAGAGGGAACCGGGGAACGAAGTTTCGAAGACCTTACATACTTGGGAGTGTTTTGAATAATGAGACTGTGGAAGAGATCCCTGTATTTTTAGAGCTGATCTAGAGTAATATTCAAAACACGCTTGTTGCCTTAAGCCTAGAGGTAATAAGAATCCTTTTGTGAAATAGGCTCGTGTCTGAAATTTTTATTTCAATAAAATGCATCTTTTTGAGCAAATATTCTTTTATTCTTTCCATTTCATACTGTACAAACAATTGTTCTTAGTTTTTTTTTTAATTTTGTTATGACTTTCTTTCAAGTATTCTTTCATTCTTCATTCATGACCATACAAATAATCATTCTTTGAATCATTTATTCTTTGGAATCTTCCTTCAAACCTACAATAGGTCTCCAAATATCAATGATGTGAGCAACGCTGCTACTGACTTAGAGTCTCCTTTCGAGTAAGATATGTGTCTAGAGGGATCTCAAGACTTTGAAGATGACAGAGATTGTAACCTATCTTCTAATTTGTTAAGAATGGTAGAACGAGATGAAAAATAGACCCTACTCTACAAAGGGTCAGTGGATATTATGAGCCTAGAAAGGATGTGAAGATTATAGCCTAGCTCACCACGGAAATAAGGCAAGACATCATTGAGTTATTTTCAAGAATTTAAAGATGTTTTTGCACGATCATATCAAGACACGCCTGAGAAAATCTTAAAATAGGTTCATAAGGGTGTTTAAAGAACATGATAATGGTTCTACAATAGCCAGGCTAATTATAAGGTTCGGGTACTATTGGTCCACCATAAAAGGGAGATTGCTTCAGTTATGTCGTAAATGCCAAATTGAAGAAGACAAGACTCATGTGCCTCATCTATTTCTTCACAGATTTTTTATATGTGGGGAAGGGATATTATGGGGCCGATCTCGTCAAAAGCTTCTAGTCGACATTGATTCATCGTCGTGGTCATCGTATACTTTACTAAGAGGGTGGAAGTAGCTTCATATGCCAATGTTACAAAGTTGATAGTCATCAAATTCTCAAAAAAAAGAAAAGAAAAGAAAAAGGATCAGGTGCCGGCAAAGAATGCCAGAAAGGATCATGTTTAATAATGCATAACTGTACAATGTCAAAGTTTACAGTTTGTTCAAAGATCAGATAGCATATCATGGTGCAGTAAAGGTTACCAAAAGAAAAAAATACAAAAAGAAAAAAAAACAACAAAAATATGAAAGGTGACCAAGACTTGTAAAGATTGGCATAAGAAGCTACCATTTACTCTCTATGCTTATCAAACGTCGACCAAGACTTTCACTGGGACAACACTTTTCCTATTGGTTTATGGAATAAAAGTGGTTTTGCCCATGAAAATCGAGATTCCTTTGCTCCAAGCTTTGATTGAGTCAAGAATTGGATGAAGTAGAATGTCTCCAGTGAACTTGGCTGAAGAAAGGGGTTTGAAAGTATTCATCATAGTCAAATGTACCAAAAATGAATGATGCTGATTTATGTCGAAAATGGTCCATCCAAGGGAATTTCATGATGGGGACCTGGTATTGAGGAAGATCCTTCTTATACAAAAGGATTTCAGAGGAAAGCAGATGCCAAACTGGGAAGGACCTTATGTAGTAAAAAGGGCCTGTTCTAGAGGAGCATTGATATTGACCGAGACAGATGGCGAAGACTTGCCCAATTCGACAAATTCAGGTTCAGTCAAGAAGTATTTTACCTGAAAGGGGAAAGGCCAAGGTGAAAACCCGTAAAAGACGCCTTGAGATCAAAATAAAAAGAAAAAGAAAAAGAGGAGAGGCCAAGGCGAAAACCCGCAAAGGGCGATTTGAGACCAAAAGGGTTTTAAGCCGAAAACCCGAAAAGGGCGGCTCAAATTTTGATCAAAGATAGGGCATGTGGTAGTCTTGCTATGCCTGAATTAACAATGAGGACGTATGCTACGTCTTGGGGGTATTGACAAAGTACTCCGGATCCTCTAAACACGTATTGAGCTCAAAATGGTCTTCAAGAGGTTTGTACAGAGAAGCTCAGGCTGCGATATCTAGGGCACCTAGCTTCTATCTTACCCATTTTGAATTTGCTATCTTTGATTACTTTATTCTTTTCAAGATATACCCCAATCAACTTTCTTTTATGGCCTTGGCTATCTTTGATTACTTTATTCTTTTCAAGATACACCCCAATTAATTTTCTTTTATTGCCTTGGTTATCTTTGATTAACTTATTTGTTTCGAGCTATGCTCTTGATTAATTTCTTTCTCGTCCATTGTTGTGATCTTTTTTAAGCATTTTATATTGAAATAACGATTAATGGACTAATAATACTTTCATAAAAGGAGTTTCGCATATTACTCTGGAAGCTTCTAAATAATATGAGAATCTGAAATAGGACTATTGTTTAGAACTCACCAAGCCTAGGGGTTGGAAATATTGAAAGATGATTATCTCTTCGGATTTTTATTGAATAAGACATTTCGTTAGTGATACCATCTCGACAAATGACGAGTAATGTCAACCCAAGTGTAAAAGGGGATCATTCTCGGGAAAAGAAAAATGATACCCTGCATTCATGTAAATTTCAAGCACATACATCTGGTCATTACACCCAGGGAATGGTGTAACAGATTAAATTGATTGAAGATGATAAAAATTCCATACCTCGGAGTGGTAACAGGATGGATGGAAGAAACCAAATGTTATTCCCCTGAAGTTGCAGTGGGAGGTATAAACTTTATGCCCCAAGGTTCAAGTGGAGTGGATTCAGAATTACCATGGGGCAAATTATTTGAGCAGAATATGATTGATACTTCAAGAGGAACGAAGATAAAACCTTGACGAATAAATGAGTGATGACACCTTGAGTAGGAATCATACTCATAACATTTTTGCATTCATAGCGCGTCTAATTAGGAGCATTTGTCTCATATCGATCAGGGCATCCTAATCATTCGGCATAAGCATATACCCATTCTGCAGGATATGTTTTCTATAGGACAATGTAGTAGGGTAATTTGACACTTTCAGCCTTGTCTCCCTGAAGTTGCAGCGGAATAGACTGAAGACAACATATTTGACATTCCTGAAGTTGCAGGAAGCAGATCGAAGACATCAGATCTTGTCTCCCTGAGTTTGCAGTGGAGCAGATTGAAGATAGCAGATTTGGCATTCCTGAAGTTGCAGGAAGCAGATCGAAGACATCAGATCTTGTCTCCCTGAGTTTGCAGTGGAGTAGATTGAAGGAGCAGATTTGGCATTCCTGAAGTTGCAGAAAGCAGATCGAAGACATCAGACCTTGTCTCCCTGAAGTTGCAGCAGAATAGACTGAAGACAACAAATTTGGCATTCTTGAAGTTGCAGGAAGTAGATCAAAGACATCAGATCTTGTCTCCCTGAGTTTGCAGTGGAGTAGATTGAAGATAGCAGATTTGGCATTCCTGAAGTTGCAGGAAGTAGATCGAAGACATCAGATCTTGTCTCCCTGAGTTTGCAGTGGAGTAGATTGAAGATAGTAGATTTGACATTCCTGAAGTTGCAGGAAGCAGATAGAAGACATCAGATCTTGTCTCCCTGAGTTTGCAGTGGAGCAGATTGAAGATAGCAGATTTGGCATTCTTGAAGTTGCAGGAAGCAGGTCAAAGACATCAGAGCCTGCCTCCCTGAAGTTGCAGCGGAGCAGACTGAAGATAGCAGATATTGTCTTCCTAAGATTGCAACGAAGTAGATTGAAGATACTAATCTGGCATCCCTGAGTTTGCAGTGGAGCAGACTGAAGATAGCAGATCTTGTCTTCTTGAGATTGCAGTGAAGTAGATCGAAGATACTAGTCTGTCGTCCCTGAGTTTGCAGTGGAGCAGACTAAAGATAGCAGATCTTGTTTCTTGATATTGTAGTGAAACAGATCGAGGATACCAGTATGGCGTCCCTGAGTTTGCAGTGGAGCAGACTAAAAATAGCAGATCTTGTCTTCTTAAGTTTGCAGCGAAGCAGATCGAAGATACCCGTCTGGCGTCCTTGAGTTTGCAGCGGTGCAGATTAAAGATAACGGATATTGCCTTCCTGAAGTTGCAGTGAAACAGATTGAAGCCATCAGACTTATTAGAACAGATAGTCCAAAAGTAAAGATGAAATTCCAATACCTCTGAAGTTGCAGTGGGGTTAGAAGCCATTTGAAGAAGACGAGGACCAAGAAGTCAAGGCTCGGCAAGACCGGGCAAAATTGGTCCTTTTATAGTCTTTGCTCTATTCTCGTTTCACAACAATGAGCAAAAAGGGGCAGCTGTAATAAGCTCATTTTGCCCGGGCCTATACCATTCAAAAAAAAAAAAACCAAAAACCAAAAAAACACCAAAAATACCAAATGTCTAGTTTTTTTTTAGTCCAGATTACAAAGGCCCAAGTGCCACTCGTGGCCCAATACCAAACAAAACAGACTACCCAAAACTAAACCCTTAACCCCAACAAACCCAAAACCTACGGGGCCCAAAAGAGCCCAAATACCAAACAGAATCAGAAGCCTAGGGTTTCTGAAACCCTAGGCGCCGCAGCGCCAAAGACACCCCGAGTTGCTGCACAAGCAATCAAGCGCATCAGTAGCGCTCCACCGCCGTGGTTCTCGCCATTTACCTGCAAAACAAGGAAAGAAAATAGACAGTAGCAACAGATTGTGATTTTGTATTTATTTTCCGATTTTATTTTTGGGTTATAAATAACCCTAAGGCAATCTGTAAGGACCACGCATATATACAAAAATATAGAAAAAAAAGCAAATCGGCAAAGGAAAAGGTTTTATTTTTATTTTTTTTTCTTTCCCGAATCTGTTTCTCTTTTCTTTCAAAGGTTTCTTTTTTTTTTTCACATAAAAGTTTTAAAAAGAATATATATAAAAAAGAGGAAAAGAAAACTTACTTTTTTCGGAATTCCAGCCACCGTGTACGGAGCCCCCGCCGAAAATCGCTGAGAGAGAGAATTCAAGAAATGTTTTTTTTAACAGAAAGAAGAAATGATAATTTTTACAAAATTTTGGCTTTTATAGCCTGCTAGAACGGTGCCGTTTTGGGCAGCCCCCTTAACGCCTGAAACGACGTTGTTTTGGGGGGCTGACCCTATTACCCAACCCGAATGCCCTCAGGATCCGCGTATTTTTGTGAAAGGGACTATTTGCGCATTTGGTCCTTCCGCATTTTTACCTTTTTTAATTTAGTTTTTTTTATTTTCAAATTTACCCCATAGGTTTTCTTCTGTTTTAATTTAGCCCCGCGCAGAACGCCGCGTTTTGGAGGGCGGGGGATATTTTCCCTTTTAGCCCTTCCTTGTTATTCGCGTGTTCTAATTAGTCCCTTTTTTTTTATTTCTAATTTGCCCCAGATTCCTGTTTTTAAGTTCAATTGCGTCCTTTTTTTATTTCTTTTGTTTTTTCTTTTAATTTTATTATTATTATTATTATTAATCTTAATTCTTATTATTCTTAATATTATTGATATTACTATTATTATTTTTACATTACTATTACTATTATTTTGTATAACTAACTTTATTATTCTTATATTTATTATTATTATTATTATTATTGTTATTATTATTTTTATTATCAACATTATTATTGCTATTTTTTATTATTTTTTTATTATGCTATATAGTATTTATTTATTTATTAATTCATCATTAGCTTTTATTTTTGGCTATTGTTTTCTTTTATTTTCTTCTATTTTATTCGTTTATTTCGCTTTTATTTTATTTCTATCTTTGTTATTGTTATTTGTATTTTTATCACCATTAATTTGTCATACAAATTAGTATCGTAATTTGCTTTACATTTATTTATAAAATTATATCACCTTTTTACCTGATTTTCAAAATACGCAAATGCTCCGCGTTCTAAGATTCGAAAGAAATCGTACCCTAACTTACTGGGTTTCGATTTTTCTCATCGAATCTAAAAGAACCAATTATTCTCTTAAAATCAAAGCATAAGTTTCAAATCAAAACTTATTCTCGGGAATTCCAGATGTTGTGTCCTAAACTTATTGGATATGACATTTTATTGTCTCAAGGTAAGAATTTTCTACAAATAAAGGCAAGCTTAGTTTCAAAGTCTTGAAATGTTGCATCCTAACTCATTGGGTGTGACATTTTATTTCTTTGAGATAAGTGGGTCTTGGCGTACAATTTGATTTATTCAAGTTTTCTTTCAAATAAAAGGATTGTATTTTAAAATTTTAAAATTTTCGACATTAAGACATTAGTTTATCAACTAGGTACCAATTTTTGGGCGCATGAGGTGCTAACCCTTCCTCAAACGTGAATCGACTCCCAACCCGCTTTTCTTGAAATTGTAGGCCAAAATCAATATTTTAAATAAAACAAAAAATGTTTTATAAGGTGATCTGATCACACCTAAACAAAAAAAGATCAGTGGCGACTCCCGTTTTCGTTCTTTTTTAAGTCAATCCCCGTTTTTTCATAAAAACTTTAAAAATGGTTTCGACATTAACATTAATTAATTAAGCTAAAGGGTTAAAAAAAAAACCTTCAAGAAAATTAATTGAGTTCTTTATTAAAAAAGTGCACTCAATTAAACTCTCAGTGACCCAACAAAAAATTCAATTTGTCCTTTTCATTTACGAAAAACATCAGTTGACTGGTTTTACTATTAATCGTGTGGCATGGCTAACAAAAGCCACCATAAACTATCACGTGGTAGTATGTTGACATTCACATCAAAAAATAGAAATTAAAAATAATAATAATAACGTGCATAAAGAATGAATACAACCACTTGTCCTAATTTATTATAGATGAGTACAAAATTAAAAAAAAAATATATATGAAATTATAGAAATTATAGAAAAATAAAATATGGTAAAAATTCAAAAGAATTTAAAAATTATAAAAAAATAACAAGAATGTGCATGTACCTGGACAAATGATTGTCCAAATTGAATCTAGATAAATAGTTGTCTAGATTCATTTTGGATGAGTTCATAACTATAATTTTTTTATAAATTATATAAAATTTAAAATATGAAAAAAAAAACTCAAAAAATATTAATGTGTTATGAATATCTTATAAGTGGATGTCCATCATGATAAAGATAAAGTTTTGATGTACTTTAAATTCTAATAGTTATTAGAATTAGATCTCTACTTCTTTTATACTTCTTATGCCTATAAATAGAGACTCTGATGAAGCATTGTAAATCATCCCTTTAATTAATAAAGTACATTCTCTATTGCTCTCATATTTTCTTTGTTCTTTATTCTCCCCATCTCTCTTTATTTTATAACACGTTATCAGCACGATGATTCTCTATATTTTTTCAAAATCTTTTGAAGTCGTCCCACAGATCAAATTATTTTTCAATCAGAATGGATTATGGTTTTTATTCCCGATCTTTGATTTATTGTACAAGCATGGGTAAGGTATAGATTTGTGCTCGTGATAATAGTCAAGGTGGTGACAATGATGTTAAAGATCTTCAGGTATATTTTACTATGTTTTATTTATTATATTATGTTTATTATAGTTGGAAAATAATCATGAATAGATCGATTTCGATTTGAAATCTCACGCATGTTTGTGATGGTGATTATGAAATAAAGAATCTATTGGGATGTTTATTTGTTGCATTCCTTGAAGTGAATGTAAACATAAAGAAAATAAAAGATATAATTATGGACCACTAAAAGTGGGAACATAGTAATAAATAAGAGAACAATGAGAGTTCTCAGGATAACTCTTCAAAGGGTAAAGATAACTTATGTTATCAATGTGATATGAAATATTATTGGCCACATATGTGGCGTATGCCCAAATATTTTATTTCTGTTAATATTTTTTGAGGAAGGATATGAAAATGTAGTAATGAATTTTATCATTACAGATAGAAAATATTTATCTTATTTGGTACTGAAACAAACAAATATTATTCCAATATTTGATAGTACAAAATTAGTTGAAAGCTCCAGAAGAGCTAATAAATCAATATCTAAGAAGCACAAAATTTGTGATTTAATGCATTACTTTTAAAAAGATATTTATAATAGATCTCATATTGAGATTGTGAATGAGGAAAATATTATATTTTATATGAATAAAAAAGGGGATTGGGTTATTAATTTATATTTATTTTATAATCTTTGTGATATTCTTTTGTCATCATCCCTATTAAAGGGTTGAAAGCAAAATATTTGACTGTGAAAGATCTACTTATGAGTGATAGAATATGATAATTTTATCTAAAGCTTATTATTGTTGGATGCACTTAAAGTTGCAAGTTTTTTTAAAAATTGTGAGTATAACTCTACAATATTCAGAATACGTTCTCAATTAAAATTACGTGGTAAAATATTGTTGATGAGAACTTGCAAGAGAGAAAACTTATGTATGAAAAGTCATTGGTTATGTACCTATTGTACACTTGGAAAATAAGATCCACTCTCAAAGTTTGCTATTAATAGATTTTTGGGCATTTGAAGATTTTGGCATATTCCTTGAAGCGAATATTGCATATAATTATTTGGAAATTATATTTATTGACTTGGTGGCATTATAGACTTCACATTGATTTAGACATTTCCAGTAGTAAATGTCACAATAGTACTTATATGTGGATACAAATTAAAAGGAATGATAATAAAATTATCAATTTGTTACAATTTACAATTTAGTACAATTGAAACACATGTTAAAGTAAACCAGAAGTTTAGTAAAACAAAATGCGTTTACTACTTGACGTGACCAGTTAGACCATCCTGGATCGTATAAGATGCGAAAATTAATTGAGAATTCATATGGACATCCATTAAAGAACAGTAAGATTCTTTAATTTGAAGAATTCTCATTTGTTGCTTGTTCTCAATAAAAAATTGGTTCTTAGAAACTCACTAGCTAAAGTTGAGATTTGATGTCTTGTATTTTGAAATGAATATGGGCCCATTCATCCACCATGTGGATGGTTTTGATATTATATGATTTTGGTAGATACATCTATAAAATACTCACATGCGTTATCAATTCGCAACCTGTCATTTGCGAGATTGCTTATTTAAATGATTAATTTCAGATTATGCAACTAAAACAATTCATCTTGCTAATGTTGGTGAGTTTACATCCCAAGTTTTCAATGATTATTGCATGTCAATTGGGATAAAAGTTGAACATCCTGTAGCTCATGTTCACACACAAAATGATTTAGCTGAATTGTTTATCAAATGCCTCCAACTAATTGCTAAATCATTACTTATGAGAACAAAACTTTCTATTTCAACTTGAGATTGTATTGATTTACATGTTGTACGCATCAAGCCAATAAATCATAAATACTCCCCATTAAAATTTATTTTTGGTCAAGAGCCAAATATTTCCCATCTTACAATTTTTGGATGTGCGGTATATGTTCCAACTACTCCACCACAACGCACAAAAATGGTTCATAATAAGAGATTGGGAATGTATATTTCTATGAGTCTCCTTATAATATTTTTGAGCTATTAATTTGAGATTTAATTATGACATGAGTTGTCAGTTTTCTCAATATTAGGGGGGAAAGGATGAAAAGTTGGATTAATAAAGTACTTGAAATGAATTATCAATATCTAAGATCCTCGTACAAAGCAATGTGTACCAGAAGTTCAACAGATGATTCATTTTACAAATCAACTACCAGATTCATTAAATCTCACATACTAGCTGAAAATGCTCCAATACGAATTGATGTCCTAATAGGGCAAATTGTTAGTACAAAAGAAAGTAATCCATGCCTGAAGCGTGGAAGATCGGCTGGTTCCAAAGATAAAAATCCTCGTAAAAAGAAAGGAGCAAACATTCAAGATGGTCATATAGTGGAGGCGGGGGTTACTGAAGAGACCCATGACATAACTAATTATAAAACTCAAGAAGAGATTTAGGTACCTAAAAGTGAAAATGGAAATGATGGAAATAAAGAGATCTCGATAAGTTATGTCAATACGAGAAAAAAGATGGAATAAAAAAACGTAGTTGTCGACAACATTTTTGCTTCTAATATTGCTATTGAAATAATAAAAGAAAATGAGAATCTTGAGCCTAAACCTACTAAGGAATGTAAAAATAGAAAAGATTGGCCAAAATGGAAAGATGCAATTCAAGTAGAATTGAATTCACTTTCTAAATGTGAAGTTTTGGACTTCTAGTCCAAACACCTGAAGGTGCAAAAGCCGGTAAGATATAAATGGGTATTTGTGTGAAAACAAAATGAAATTGATGAAGTCCTAAAATATAAAGCTCGACTTGTAGCACAAGGATTTTCGCAAAGGCCCGACATTAATCATGAAGAGACATATTCTCCTGTGGTGGATGCAATCACATTTAGATATCTTATTAGTCTGGTAGTACGTGAAAAACTTGACATGCATCTAATGGATGTTGTTACATCCTATTTATATGGTACACTTGATAGTGAAATTTATATGAAAATCCCTGAAGGATTTAAAATCCCAAAAAGATATAAAGTTTATTGAGAAAATTGCTCGATCAGATTAAACAAAAGTTTATATGGATTAAAACAATCTGGACGTTTGTGGTACAATCGTTTTAAGGAATACTTGTTAAAAAAAGGTTACAAAAATGATCATATTTGTCCATGTGTCTTTATAAAAAGGTTTGGATCAGATTTTGTGATAATTGTTGTTTATGTTGATGATATAAATATTATTGGAACTCTTGAAGAGCTTCAAAATACAGTAAATGTAACACCCCAAACCCATATTCGTCGTCAGAACAGGGTTACAGAGCATTTCCAGAGTTTACAGAACAATTACAGTTAATTTATGTCATTTACTATTCATATTCGAAACCAATCATATTCAATCATATTGTCCCTTAATTGGACCCTCGAGGCCCAATTTATACATTAGAAACAAGTCGGGACTAATTCAGGATATCAGAGAATTTTTTGCAAAAATTTTCAAATTTTCCTTATATGCAGGGGACACACGGCCAAGTGACACGCCCGTGTGGGTATTCGATGTAAGGCACACGACCGTGTCCCAGCCCGTGTGGACAATTTAATTTTCAAAAATAGGTTTAGGATTCACACGGCCAAGACACAAGCCCGTGTGCTGGGCCGTGTGTTTCACGCGGCTGAGACACACACCCGTGTCTCTTCCCGTGTGACCAATTCTGAGCATTCTATTTCTCAATTTTTAAGATGCAGGTGCTCCGACCAAAATAAGTTTGCTATTTATACCAAAATGAGCTTAAGGGTAGTGTGATGGTGCTCCGACCGATTCCAACCTTTATAAGCTTCTGAGCACTATAAAACAGAGAAAAAATAAGACAAAGTAAGCATTTAATGCTTAGTAAGTTTCCATAACAGGAATTCAACTTACCATTTATATTCAATTTAAGTAATCATGTAAATATCATGCATCCCAACAAATTGACCAATTGCCTAGTCACATACACTCAATCAAGCAAGTTAGTCATGAATTTCTAAATACTTTTCAAGTAATAAAGATGAGCTCATCATGTAATAACTTTCATACACATATACTTTTCTTATCATATTTTCATATAACATAAACATTTCTATGATAAATCATCTCAAGTTCAGATTAGCCATAAAAGAACTTTGCCCGTTGAATTTATTTGAAATATCGATGGATACAATACACTTGAAATGTACAACGCTGTAAACCGTCAACTCATATTCAGAGGTACCCAATTAGGGCACATAATCAGGAAGCACTCTCTCGAGCCATATAACAGGATGCTCATGTAACACCCCTTACCCGTATCCGACACCGGAATAGGGTACGAGGCATTACTAAAATTAACAGACTTTATCATGCAATATCGGGTCATAAATTTTCATTCATACTTAAGAACCCTTCATTCGTACTCATAATGTCCCTATTATAGGTCTACTAGACCCGAAACATACATATAGATTGGTTCGGGACTGAATCAGAAACTTACGAACACTTAGAAAGTTTTTGCTTAAAACAGGGCCACACGCCCGTGTGAGAGAAAGGACACGCCCGTGGGGTATATCACACGCCCGGGCTTCAGACCGTGTCCAAACTAAGGGACATTCTGTTTGTAACATCCCAAAGATGGGGCTATTTGGAATTAAATTATTTTTCTTATGTATGAACTGGCTTTGTGATATTATTTATGGAATAATAGAGCTTAATTAAGGCTTTGAGTTGCACGGTTTGGTAGAAAATTCCAATTTTTAACTTTAAAGGCGTGGAGCCTTAGCGGGAGGGTGTTATAAGAATAAATGTGGATAATTTGACACAAAAATCAGCTTGGAAAAGTGGCAAAAAGAAGGTCACTTAAGGGCTATAGATGACGCCACAAGGGGGAACAAGGGAGCTTGTGTTCGAGTCATGAAATCCCTTATTTTGCTCATTAATGGGACGGCACAAGGGGGAGTTTTTCCTCGCTTTAAACTCTTTTATTAATTATCATTAAGGGATAATTTGAGCACTTTAAATTGGTTTTAATTTGCTTAAATCGAGATAATAAGGGATATTAGTAAATGGATTATTAATTGATTATTATGGGAACAATTCAAATTGTTTTAAATGAGTTTTAAATTAGTGGCAAGGAGAAGAGATAGGTGTTTGCCGAAATTGGAACTCCTCAAGTGGAATGGACGGCAAGTAAAGGGAGTTTAGTGCCGAATTCCCCTTAGTTCTTCTCATAATTTTCGGCTAGCCTCATTAATCCCTATTTCACCTTTTATTTTCTTTCTCTCTCACACTTTTGGCCGAATCTCCTACACCACCTTCAACCTATTTTCTTTCTTTTCTTTTCCTTGAAACTCTTCTCTACTCTCTCCTTTGCCGAATCCCTCTCCCACTTTCACCATCTTTTCTTCTTTTTTTCCCACACTAGCCGAACTCTTTTTCCTCCTTTGTTAAACTTTAGCCGAATCTTAAGCAAGGGGAGATCTCCTTCAATTTCTTCTTCAACCGGTCCGAGAGAAGGTAGGTGTGCCGAAACTTCATGGTTTTTCCTCCTGTTCTTAGCCGATTTCCATTAGGGAAGGGGGTAAGTGCCGATTTCGGCAATGGTTAATAAGGCTTCTAAACGTTCTTGTAAACGATTTTTCCTAGGAACCCCGGATATTTGGAAACAGTAAATCTAAGCCCCAATCTCTAGCAATCGGTTTTGGAAGTAAAGTGGTAAGATTAATCTCTTTATTTTGACATTTGATTAAGCCGAAGGCTTTTAGTCTTATTCACTAATCGGTGGTAATTGATTAAGCGATTCGGAAATTGAGTACTCGTGGTTAGTAACCGAAAGAATAAAGGTAAAGATTCGGGTTCAAGCAATAGCTTAAAAGAATTATTTGGTTTGGCGAATGGCCCATATCACTAACACTATTATGGCCGAATATAGGGACAAGTAGATCTAGGGTGGCCGACATCTCTTTTCGGGATTTAGACTTCTCGTTGCTGCGACAGTGTGTACATACACACTTATAACCATTAATGAACTGAATTAAATACATGTTGTATGTAAATCGCTTTATGTAGATATGGATTTAGTGCCTTAATGGTACAAGCGAGAACCCGTAAGTCTCTGTCGAGATGAGATTGATAATAATGCTTTTGGGAAGCATGGCTTATTTGATACATGTGATAAATGTATGTTGACATAAAATCATTTATAATCGCTTGATATGGGTTGTTACAAAATTGGTATCGAGCCCGGTTCAAAGCTCTCATACTAGGGCCCAAGGCCCAAAAATGTTTTGGTAGGCCTTATGGAATGATTTTTGGTTTTTGAACGGCATGGCCCGAGTCTCCCAAGCAAACTATCCGCCTGTAAGTACATCTAAACCTCTTGGTGAATTATATTCAGTAGAAGGGTAGGAAGCATGGAACGTAGATAGACTTATAGGAACTTGAACCCTAGGATTAGGCTACTCAAACACACAAACGAAGCATAAGACTTAAGGAACTAAACCAACCTATGACTTAGTCATCGAGCTAGGGTGTGGTAACCCCATGCGCATGTCTAGGAGTGGATCCTAAGAGCACAGTATTTAAGCGGTCCTCGTGACTCACCTCCTCTTCGCAGTATCCTACCCGGTGTGCGTAGCTTCCGCTTCACCCTAACTCGCAGGGTTCAAAGGTGTGGTAACCTCTGCGTGCGCATGTCTAGAAAGGTTCGGTGAGAGCTTGGTATTTAAGCGGTGCGCGTGACCCACCTCCTCTTCACTCGAATTCTGCCTGGTGCGTAGCTTTGGTTCACCCTGACCAAGAGGGCTCGGTCATAGGCTAAACACAATGATTAAATCCCGAAAAGGGAATTAGCCATGTTTTCGAAAAAGAATGAAACAACAAACCCTAATGTTTTCAAAACTTGTGCAATAACTTTTTTTTTCGAATCCGAGAACATTATTTTTACAACGTTTTCCTCGAAAACTTGATTGTGGAAAATTACAGAAATGCCCTTAGGGGGGTAAAATTACTAAAATGCCCTCGATTCATAAAATATAAGTGCAATGGTTTTGCTCAAAATTTCAACTATTTTACAAATATTCAACAACTTAGCTTTGGAAATCATCAGCAAAATATTTTGGTTCTGGAAAATTACGAAAATACCCCTATAGGAAAAAGACGAAAATACCCCTGGGTTAGAAATGGGCAGAAATGTCCGATGAGCGAATAGGTATTGAAAGTATTAAGGAATGGATGTATGAACTTCTTTGTGCGAACTAGGATAGGAAACTGAAACCTTGGTTGCTCGAAAGAATCTCTGATTAAAACACTATCCACAAAATTTCTTCGTGAATAAGAAAGTGGAACAAATGCTAACGCATAAAATTTTTCTTAATCAGATTAAAAGCGCGGTAGATAGGATGAGTTCTAGAGGACGTGGACGCCGTGGACGCGGTAGGGGTAGGATGACGAAGGTCCGAACCCGTCAGTCGGGACAAGGTTCTCGAAAATGAGGTACCATCGCCACCACCACCTCCTACTTTTTGAGCCGAGGAGTCGGATCGCACCGGTGGTGGTGAGCGGTATCGCAAGTCGCTTTTGCGAGTCTTGGAGATGGTGGTCGGGCTGGTGGAAATTTGGGAGCTCGGAAATCGTCCCGAGCGACTCCGATCTAACTGAGCGGAGGTATTCCGGGTGTGTCGAGTGGCACCCAGTCTGTGAGAATCTTGGCTAGAGTCAACCGAAAGGATCATGGATGATCTTGACTTTGACCGAGGAAGAAAAGGTGAAAAGCGTGTCGCTTCTAAAGGATGAAGCGTACGCTGGTGGCTTACGGTTCGAGACGGGCTACAGCAGATGATCCGACTTGGGAGTATTTCAAAATCACCTATCGGAAGAAGTATGTGGGCCAAACTACACCGACGCCAGAGAAAGGCTTTTCGGGATTAGTGCAAGGAACTAAGTCGATGTCGGAGTATGAGGCGTAGTTTTTAAGGTCGTGAGTAGGTATGCTAGAGGCATCGTGTCTCATCGAGTATGAGCGCTGTGTCCGCTTTGAGGACGGACTCAGAGATGATTTGAGGTTACTTGATTGCCCCGCAGCAGTTCGTGAGTTCTCATCTCTAGTGGAAAAGGCTAAGGTAGCCGAAGGGATCAAGGAGGCATGAGGCAAAGTTATAGTAGGAATAATTAGAAGAGAGGATTTGGGTCACCGGATCAAGTGGTAGTGTTCGAAAAAGGCTAGGCCAAGTGGGCCAAATCAAAGTGGCAAGACCCACGACTACTAATCGAGGTCGACTCAGTGTAACCGCTGTGGAAAGACCCATTGGGAGGTTGTTGGACCGGTGATAGAGGATGTTTTGAGTGTGGGTCTTTGGAGCATCGTGTCGAGATTGTCCCCGTGAAACTAGCTAAGAATCACCGGAGGGGCGTAATCATACTCGTGGATAGAAATGTGGGACCACGAGAGGGTCGTGGTAATGGCAGAGAGAAACAACGGTCCCCTAACCGAGGTCGTGGAACTCGGGGCGAGGTTCAGCAACACAGAGGCTAGGCACCTGGCTTAGTTTACGCAAATGAGGTGTCGCGAGGAAGGTGACGCACCGGATGTCATAACCGGTACTTTTCTAATTTTTGATCTTCCTTATGTTGCATTAATTGATGTGGGTTCGACGCACTCGTACATTGCTAGTAGTGTGGTAGGAACTATGGACCTAAACTCTGAAACTGCTTCTAGGGAGATGACTGTAGTTAGCCCTTTAGGTCACTCAGTAGTGGTAGACAAACTTTATAGAGACGTACTTCTAGAACTCCAAGGGTAGTATTTGTGGTCGATCTGATGGAACTACCGCTTTGGGGAGTTCGATTTGATCCTTGGAATGGACTGGCTGGTTAAGTATCAAGCGAATTTGGATTGCGCGGCTAAGCGCATGGTTCTTAAGACGGCGGAAGGTGATGAAGTAGTTATGATAGGGGATAGAAGGAATTACCTATCCAATGTAGTGTCTGCCTTGAAGGCTGAAAAGATGGTCAAGAAGGGTTGTGAGGCGTATTTGGTTCGAATCGTGCTTTGGAAGCTAAGGGGTCGATGGTTGGAAAGGTCCGAACGGTTGGGGAATTTGCTGATGTGTTCCTGTAAGAGCTTTCGGTCCGCCTCCGGATCGGAAGTCGAATTCGGTATAGACTTGCTACCCGAACGGCACTGTGTCTATAGCACCATACCGAATGGCACCAAAGGAATTGGTGGAGCTAAAGGCTCAAATTCGGAGCTCTTGGATAGAGGGTTTATTCGACCAAGTATATCTCCGTGGGGAGCACCCGTGTTGTTTGTCAAGAAGAAGGACGGTTCTATGCGGATGTGCATCGACTACCGTCGCTTAAACAAGTTAACGATCAAAAACAAGTACCCGCTGCCTCGGATCGATGATTTGTTTGACCAACTGAAGGAGTGCGTCGGTATTCTCAAAGATTGACCTTAGGTCGAGTTATCATCAATTAAGGGTGAAGGAGGTTGATGTTCACAAGACGGCATTTCGAACTCGGTATGGGCATTACGAGTTCTTAGTGATGCCATTCGGGTTGACCAATGCGCCATGCCGCATTTATGGACTTAATGAATAGGGTATTTCAACAATATTTGGACCAAATCGTCGTGGTGTTCATAGACGACATATTGGTTTATTCAAAGACAGAGGAGGAGCATGACAAGCATTTACGGATAGTTCGCGCAAGTATTGAGGGAGAAGCGATTATATGCCAAATTCGATGAAGTGCGAATTTTGGCCGAGGGAAGTGGCTTTCTTAGGGCACGTGGTGTCGCGAAAGGAATTAGAGTAGACCCTCATAAGATTGAAGCAAGATTGGATTGGAAGCCACCTAGGTCGGTGGTCTGAAATACGGTTTTTTGGGTCTAGCGGGTACTATCGAGAGATTCGTGGAAGGATTCTCTCTAATAGCAGCGCCCAAGTTAACTAAGTTACTAAGGAAAGGTGTTCCATTTGTATGGACGGAGAAGCGACAAGGAAGCTTTGATAAGCTAAGGAAAATTTTGACTAAGCTCGGTTTTGTACAACACTGAAGCGTGAAAGTTATTCACATCTATTGTGATGCATCCCACACGGGCTTGGGATGTGTGTTGATGCAGATGGGAAGGTAGTAGCCTATGCATCCCGTCCGCTTAAGACCGCATGAGGTTAACTACCCAACGCACGACTTGGAGTTAGCGGCGATGTCTTTGCTCTCAAGATATGGAGACATTACTGTATGGGGAGAAGTCGATAGTCTACACGGATCACAAAAGCTTGAGGTATCTTCCGACTCGTAAGGATCTCAATCTGAGACAAATACGGTGGATTGAGCTACTAAAGGACTACGATTGTTCAATCGAGTACCATCCGGTAAGGCTAATGTGGTAGCTGACGCGTTGAGCCGAAAGGTTGTGACGGACTTAAGAGCAATGTTCGCTCGGTTGAGTTTATATGATGATGGGAGTCTTTTGGCGGAACTCCGAGTTAAGCCAACATGGATTGAGGAGATTAAGGAAAAGTAGTTAGTGGATGAAGGCTTGAACGCTAAGAGGGTACAAGTTCGGGATGGTGGTTTGGAAGGGTACAGTGCGTCTAGTGATGGAGTGCTATGTTTTCAAGGGCGAGCGTACATGCCGGAAGGATGATGAGTTGAAGCGGAAAATTCTCCATGATGCACATAGCGACCCATATGCTATGCATCCGGAGGAAGCAAGATGTATGGAGATTTGCAAAAATAGTTCTCGTGGCCGGGTTGAAGCGTGAGATAACCGAGTTCGTAGGAAAGTGTCCGACATGCCGATGAGGTTAAGGCGAACATCGCTTACCATCGGGACTACTTCAACCGATAAAGATCCTCAATGGAAATGGGAGAGGATCACCATGGATTTCGTTAGTGGGCTACCCTTACGCCCAACAAGAAGGATGCGCTTTGGGTAATTGTGGATCGCTCGACTAAATCAGCTCACTTCATGCCGGTGAGAATGGATTACTCACCCGAAGCTAAGCGGTTGTATGTGGGTGAAATAGTGAGGTTGCATGGTGTGCCAAGATCGATTATCTCGGATAGGGATCCTAGATTCACGTCAAGGTTCTGGAAAGTGTTGCATCAAGCTTTGGGTACACGGTTAGATTTCAGTACGGCTTTCCATCCACAGTCTGACGGACAGTCGGAAAGGGTGATACAGATCTTAGAAGACATGTTAAGAGGTTGTGTCTTGGATTTTAGTGGTAGTTGGGAGGAGTACCTGCCATTAGCGGAATTCGCTTATAACAATAGTTATCAAGCGAGTATTCAGATGGCTCCATATGAAGCCCTATATGGACGAAAATGCCGTACTCCTACATGTTGGACGGAGTTAGGGGAACGACAAGTTCTGGGTCCAGAATTGGTAACAGAGACTGAAAACAAAGTCAAGGTGATTCGGTCTCGTCTTAAGGAAGCATCAGATAGGCAAAAGTCTTATGCCGATCTCAAACGCAAGGAAATGGAGTATGCTTTGTGGGAGACAAGGTCTTTCTCGAAAGTGTCGCCTTGGAAAAAGGTGTTGAGATTTGGACGAAAAGGAAAGCTAAGCCCAAGGTTCATCCGGGCCATATACAGATTGTAAAGCGAGTAGGACCGGTAGCTTATCGGCCTAGAGTTGCCGGCAGAATCGAATCGATCCATGACGTATTTCATGTATCGATCTTTGAGACGGTATCGGTCGAGATCCTTCGCATACGCTGTGCCGATGAGCAGAGATTGAGGTGAACTCGGATTTATCTTTTGAAGAAGAACCGGTTCGAGATCTTAGATCGAGATGTGAAGGTTCTACGAAGAAAGTCGCGTGCCCTTAGTGAAGGTGCTTTGGCGGAACCATGGTGTGGAAGAAGCTACGTGGGAATCGAGGATGTGATACTGGCAAAGAATACCCCCATCTGCTTTAGCTAGGTAATTTCGAGGACGAAATTTATTTTAAGGGGGTAGAACTGTAACATCCCAAAGATGGGGCTATTTGAAATTAAATTATTTTTCTTATGTATGAACTATCCGTGATATTATTTATGGAATAATAGAGCTTAATTAAGGCTTTGAGTTGGCACGGTTTGGTAGAAAATTCCAGCTTTTTAACTTTAAAGGCGTGAGCCTTAGCAGGAGGGTGTTATAAGAATAAATGTGGATAATTTGACACAAAAATCAGCTTGGAAAAGTGGCAAAAGAAGGTCACTTAAGGGCTATAGATGACGCCACAAGGGGGAACAAGGGAGCTTGTGTTCGAGTCGCGGAAATCCCTCATTTTGCTCATTAATGGGACGGCACAAGGGGGAGTTTTTCCTCGCTTTAAACTCTTTTATTAATTATCATTAAGGGATAATTTGAGCACTTTAAATTGGTTTTAATTTGCTTAAATCTGAGATAATAAGGGATATTAGTAAATGGATTATTAATTGATTATTATGGGAACAATTCAAATTGTTTTAAATGAGTTTTAAATTAGTGGCAAGGAGAAGAGATAGGTGTTTGCCGAAATTGGAACTCCTCAAGTGGAATGGACGGCAAGTAAAGGGAGTTTAGTGCCGAATTCCCCTTAGTTCTTCTCATAATTTTCTGGCTAGCCTCATTAATCCCTATTTCACCTTTTATTTTTCTTTCTCTCACACTTTTGGCTGAATCTCCTACACCACCTTCAACCTATTTTCTTTCTTTTCTTTTCCTTGAAACTCTTCTCTACTCTCTCCTTTGCCGAATCCCTCTCCCACTTTCACCATCTTTTCTTCTTTTTTTTTTCACACTAGCCGAACTCTTTTTCCTCCTTTGTTAAACTTTGCCGAATCTTAAGCAAGGGGAGATCTCCTTCAATTTCTTCTTCAATCGGTCCCCGAGAGAAGGTAGGTGTGCCAAAACTTCATGGTTTTTCCTCTCCTGTTCTTAGCCGATTTCCATTAGGGAAGGGGGTAAGTGCCGATTTCGGCAATGGTTAATAAGGCTTCTAAACGTTCTTGTAAACGATTTTTCCTAGGAACCCCGGGATATTTGGAAACAGGCAATCTAAGCCCCAATCTCTAGCAATCGGTTTTGGAAGTAAAGTGGTAAGATTAATCTCTTTATTTTGACATTTGATTAAGCCGAAGGCTTTTAGTCTTATTCACTAATCAGTGGTAATTGATTAAGCGATTCGGAAATTGAGTACTGTGGTTAGTAACCAAAGAATAAAGGTAAAGATTCGGGTTCAAGCAATAGCTTAAAAGAATTATTTGGTTTGGCGAATGGCCCATATCACTAACACTATTATGGCCGAATATAGGGACAAGTAGATCTAGGGTGGCCGACATCTCTTTTCGGATTTAGACTTCTCGTTGGCGGCAGTGTGTACATACACACTTATAACCATTAATGAACTGAATTAAATACATGTTGTATGTAAATCTGCTTTATGTAGATATGGATTTAGTGCCTTAATGGTACAAGCGAGGAACCCGGTAAGTCTCTGTCAGTATGAGATTGATAATAATGCTTTTGGGAAGCATGGCTTATTTGATACATGTGATAAATGTATGTTGACATAAAATCTGTTTATAACTGCTTGATATGGGTTGTTACAAAATTGGTATCAGAGCCCAGTTCAAAGCTCGGCTGTGGGGGCCCAAGGCCCAAAAATGTTTTGGTAGGCCTTATGGAATGATTTTTGGTTTTTGAACGGCATGGCCCGAGTCTCCGCAACTATCCGCCTGTAAGTACATCTAAACCTCTTGGTGAATTATATTCTGTAGAAGGGTAGGAAGCATGGAACGTAGATAGACTTATAGGAACTTGAACCCTAGGATTAGGCTACTCAAACACACAAACGAAGCATAAGACTTAAGGAACTAAACCAACCTATGACTTAGTCAATGAGCTAGGGTGTGGTAACCCCTGTACGCATGTCTAGGAGTGGATCCGGAAGAGCCTGGTATTTAAGCAGTCCTCGTGACTCACCTCCTCTTCGCAGGTATCCTACCTGGTGCGTAGCTTCGGTTCACCCTAACTCAGAGGGTTCAGTGGTGTGGTAACCTCTGTGCGCATGTCTAGAAAGGTTCGGTGAGAGCTTGGTATTTAAGCGGTCCGCGTGACCCACCTCCTCTTCACTCGAATTCTGCCTGGTGCGTAGCTTTGGTTCACCCTGACCAGGAGGGCTCGGTCATAGGCTAAACACAATGATTAAATCCCGAAAAGGGAATTAGCCATGTTTTCGAAAAAGAATGAAACAACAAACCCTAATGTTTTCAAAACTTGTGCAATAACTTTTTTTTTTCAAATCCGAGAACATTATTTTTACAACGTTTTCCTCGAAAACTTGATTGTGGAAAATTACAGAAATGCCCTTAGGGGGTAAAATGACTAAAATGCCCTCGGTTCATAAAATATCAGTTCAATGGTTTTGAAAAACCGTAATAGTAACACATTTTAATGATAAACATAACATAATGATAAACCGTAATAGTAACACATTTTAATCCCACATTTAGCATGCTTTTGGATGATTTATCCCTTGAATTATGGAATTTGGTGCTCTTAATCCTTTAATTTCATGTTTTATACTCAGGAGAGCATAGGAGGATGAAAAGAATGAGAAACGGGCTTAAAACGGGCCAAATGGGCCAAAGTGAGAAATCGACACGGCCTAGGGTTTCACCACACGGCTGTGCCTCCTTAGCAGGCTCGAACACGGCCTGCAACTCGACTTACACGGGCGTGTACCATGGGCGTGTCCCTGCCGTGACACAGAAGAATTTTATTCGGATTAGGGTACTTAGAGGCAAAGAAACACATTCCAAAAGCCTATTAAACACCCTAAAGGCCAACCTTTAGGGGGGCGTCCAGCTAGGCCAAGGAGCCAAGCCGAAGAGGTCAGAATCGTGGGATTTACTCGAAGAAAGCCAGTTGATTCATCTCAATAAGCCAGAGTCATACTCAAGACGAAAGATCTTCTCTTCAATTCCTTCAGGGGGTTTTAGGGTTTTTCTTATGTTTTGTTTTATCTTTTCTTCTGAGATGTATATTTTTATGATTATGAACTAAACCCTCAGATACCTGAGGGGGATGAAACCTAAAACGGTTCTTGTTATTATTTTCTGAGCTATATGATAAATACTTGATTTGTTCTTAATTATGTGTTCTTAATTCTTGCTTTGATATTTCAGATATTGATTCAAGTATTGATGTGCTTAGGTAGAGGAGGAATAGACCCTGCCTAAGAGTAGATCTAGCATAATTAAGCGGAGTTGCTCGCGCGCCTAGAGATAGGGTGACGAAAATCTGTCGGATTAGGGTCAAACCTAATATGGGAGTCCATAGATCGAGTTAATGAAATTTTAGGGGTTTTAATTAGAAAGAGATTTCAATTAATCAACCTAGGGTTAGACGTTAGTAGCCTCGAGAGAGGTATTAATATAAATTAGGGAATACTACGGATCAAGTCAAGTGAATAAATCGTCTGGTTCAGAGTTAAATAACAAGTGAAGTCTAGGTGGATTCTTCCTTGGGTATTGTCTTAATCAATTGATTTTTCCCCTAAGTATTTCCCCAATTCGTTCTCTTTGTCTTAGCGTCTTTAGCTTAGTAGTTAGTTAATTTTTGATTAAACAATAATTCACTTCAATTCTTAGGCTAAATAATAGAAAGAAAGTTAGTATTAGTACTTTTGGTTCCTTTGGGTTCGATATTCCGGTCTTGCCACTAAACTATACTACTTTTCGATAGGTGCGCTTGCCTCAATCGTTGTCACAGTTAGTTTCTAGGCTAGATCATTCATTATATAAATTTTAAGACTCTGACATAACGATTAAGTTTTTGGCGCCGTTGCCGGGGAACTAAAATATTAAGAACGCTCAATTTTTATTACTTTACCCATTTTTTTTATTTTTGAAATTTACTTTTATTTTTATTTTTGCTAATTTTTCTCTTTCTTTGTTCCTTGTAGGTACCTCTAGTTTATGACTAGAAGGAACCCGACAGGACCCTTAATTTTCGACAGTGATATTAAAGGAACCGTTCACAGAAATCGTAGAGAAATAAGGCGAAGCTTAACTTACATAAAAAAAGAGCAAGAAGACGAGAACAATACTACCGAAGAGATGGCTGAAAATAATTCGCTACCTCCAGAGGTGGCCGAAAATCATGCTCCTCGTACTATGTATGATTATGCTAAGCCTAGTTTAGTTGGTACTGAATCAAGTATTGTTAGACCTACTATTGCTGCAAATAATTTTGAATTGAAACCTAACACTATACAGATGATACAACAGTTTGTTCAGTTTGATGGTTTGCAGGATGAGGATCCTAACACACACTTAGCGAATTTTCTTGAATTCTGTGATACCTTCAAAATAAATGGCGTTTCTGATGATGCCATTCGTCTTCGGTTATTTCCCTTTTCTTTGAGGAATAAAGCCAAACAGTGGTTGAATTCTCTTCCACGAGGGTCAATCACTACATGGGAGCAAATGACCAAAAATTTTTTATTAAAATATTTCCCGCCGGCTAAAACGGCTAAGTTAAGGAATGATATCTCTTCTTTTGTGCAGATGGATTTAGAGACACTTTATGATGCATGGGAGAGATACAAAGATCTATTGAGAAGGTCCCTACACCATGGATTACCATTGTGGCTACAAGTCCAAACCTTTTATAACAGTGTTAATCCTTTAACCAGGCAGTTGATTGATTCAGCCGCCGGCGAAACCTTGAATAACAAAACACCTGAGGCTGCCTACGAGTTTATTGAAGAAATGTCACTGAATAACTATCAGTGGCAAGTCACAAGGACAAGGCCAACAAAAACAGCCGGAGTTTTCAACCTCGATGCAGTAACCATGCTATCCAATCAGGTAGAACTGTTAAATAAAAAGATTGATAGTTTTTGTGGTTCTTCACAGGTACATCCAGTTATGTAGTGCGACAGAAATGGAGGAGGAATGAGCAACACAGAATATCCACTTTACAACCTGAGCACAGAAAGTGAGCAGATGAACTATATGGGTAATAATTTTAGATCTCAGAATAAACCCTATAGTAACAATTATAATCCAGGTTGGAGGAACCACCCCAATTTTTCGTGGGGAGGTCAAGGAAATTAGAGATAGCAACCCCCTCCAAACTTCCAACAACAGCCCTAGCCACAAGAAAAGAAGCCGAAGCTTGAGGAGATGTTGACAAAATTCACCGTGGTGTCAGAAACACGTTTCCAAAACACTGAAACAACACTCAAAAAGCAAGAAGTATCGATTCAAGAGATCCTGAATCAGGTAGGTCAACTTACCAAGATCATGTCAGAACGACCACAAGGTAGATTGCCAAGCAACACTGAAACTAACCAAAAGGAGCAACTTCAAGCCATAACCGCTCAGGATAGTAAAGGGTTAGATGAGCACAAATTAAGGCAAGAGGATGTGGTAGAGGAAGGTAAGGTCGAGGTAAGTCATGATAAATCAAAACTGTTAATCAAAGAGTACCAACCTCGCATACCATATCCTGAAGCAATAAAGAAAGATAACACAGAAGAACAGTTCGGTAACTTTCTTATACTCTTAAAGAAATTACATATTAACTTACCCTTTCTTGAAGCTCTCTCGCAGATGCCAGATTCGAGGAAATTTTTAAAAGAGCTTCTAACAAACAAATGGAGGTTAGACGAGTCGTCGCATGTGGAGCTAAACGCAATGTGCTCAGCATTTCTACAAAACAAACTACCACAGAAATTAAAAGATCCAGAGAGTTTTACGATTCCATGTTTAACTGGTAGTTTATCTATTGATAATGCTTTAGCTGATTTAGGGGCAAGCATAAATGTTATGCCTTATAAAATGTTTAAACAACGAGGTCTAGGGAAACCCAAACAAACTAGGATGAGCATTCAATTAGCTAATAAGACTATTCGAATTCCTAGGGGTATAATCGAAGATGTTCTCGTAAAGATTGATAAATTTATATTCCCAGTAGACTTTGTAGTTTTAGACATGGATGAGGACAATAGTATCCCCTTAATTTTAGGAAGACCCTTTTTAGCAACTGCCAGAACTAAAATTGATGTTGGTACAGGAGAACTCATACTCCGTGTAGGTGACGAATCAATCAGTCTTCAGGCTCTCGACTCAACTAGGACATCAAGTGATAGATGTGAGAAAGTAAATTCAATTGATAACCAATTTGTTAAACCTTCTTTTCAGGAAGCACCACAGAACTACACACCCGAGCCCGATCCTATACCTCAAAACAACAAGGAAATAATTTATGAGGATCGAAGGCTTCATATTGATGAACTAGATGAGTGGAAGGCACATTTCAAGGAAAAATCAGAATCACACGAAGTAGAACCAAAGCCACTCTATGGGACAGACAAATTCAAAATCGGAGATCAGGTATTGTTAGATAAAGCGGACCCTCGAATATCTCCTCCTGACCCGAATACAAACAAAGAAATCCCTTTTAGGGTAATCAATGTCTTCCCATACGGAACATTCGAGGTAAGTAATCCTACATTTGGCACTTTTAAAATAAATGCTACTCGACTCGAGTTATATCATGATAGTAGAACTTATAGCATGAGAGAGGATGTTCAACTCTTCAAACCACCCTGATTATGCGAATGTGAGGTGAGTCTAGCTTAAGACTCTAAACGAGCGCTTCTCGGGAGGCAACCCGAGCACTAACTCCGTTCATTCTTTTTCGTTTCTATTTTTACTTTTAATTTTTTTCTTTTTTAGCACCTAACGATGATCTAACCAAAGTGTAGATTTCCATACCACACGGCCTTGCACACGGTCGTGGCTATGGCCGTGTGGGTACTACGAACTCCCGTACTGACACAGCAGAGGTAGTACGAACCAATGACGAAAGATTCCCAGATCACGGATGACTATAAATTACCACCATCGTGTGATATGGCCGTGGCCAACACTAAGGGAAGTCACATGGGCTCCGACTAAACACCACGGCCGTGCGATACAGCCGTGGTCAACACTGTTTTATCAAACATGGGCGTGGTGACCACAAAATAGGCATGGGAGAAACGAACGAAACACAACACGGCCGTGCGATACGGCCGTGTGACCCAACACGCCCATGGTACACGGGCGTGGGGATGTACCAGACATCAAAACTCTATTTAACCCAATTTCTTCATTTAGTGCAGTAATAGTGGGCAGCCCCTAGACCACCACCAGAGATGCCTCCTCACACTTATCTTTCACCTTCGAATCAAGTTTCCACACCTCCAACTCAAGGAATCCATCCAAATTTAGGAAGTTTCATCTCTCCCTATCTTTTATGAATTCCTATCTATCTTTGAACATTGAGGGCAATGTACATCTTAAGTGTGGGGGGGTGAATCTTAAAAGTGCCAAACTTTTTGCATTATTCTCAAATCCTGAATTATGTCTTGTTCTTAAGAAAATTTCTCATATTACTGTTAGAATGAAATTTCCTTTGATTCATGAGTTTTATTGATATGTTTTGGATTAAGTCACAGCTAATTAGGCAGTGATGATTTAAACTTTAGGGGACTAGAGAATCAAGCATGATAAGTCTATTTTTCAGAATTAAAAATTTTGTTAGGTTGTCTACCTGAATCTAATTATTACTTTGAAGTTTGAAATTTACAAGGTTGATATCAAAAAGCCCATAATTTTTTTGAGATGTTGAGCCTTTTAGAGCATACATTCCTTTTCGTGCTCACTTTATTGATTATGAGTGTGTCAACATTGATTTGTTATTCTAGAACTTGCTTCGATTATACATGTCGAGACCACACCTTTGAATTGATATACTAAGATGATAAAGGCACCTAGGTTTTAGCCCACTTACTCCACTAAAAGCCTACCCTGACAATTAACCCCTAGTGAACCCCTTTAATCCTAACAACCCATTTTATTGACTCACCCACTAATATTAACCCAAAACCCTTTGTATTTGTTATCACCATTTTTCTTGACTACCCCTATATCGAGATTTGATTTGATCGGTTACTTAACTAGTTTCTTTATATCAGTTGTTAAATTCTCTCTTATTATTATTACTTGATTTTTTCTTAAAATAAATAAATAAATAAATAAATAAATCGAAGTATATTTATTATTAGTTCTATGATTAAGTGAGCTTATACAGTTAAATTCACATCTTTAGAAGAAGCTCATGTTAGTAGTATTAAGTTTTCATGATGTAATTATTGTTTATTCAGTTCATCGTCTATAGTTAGGTAATTTGTCAATTCAGTCTCGATACTAAACCTCTAATTCAGCCTTTATCCACACCACACCTTTAACCCAAGCCCCGTTACAACCCATAAAAGACCTTTTGATTTGTGTATCATATCATTTTATAGTGGTGGAGATGTGATTTCCATGCAAGCCTATGGGATTAACTTTTCATGTTCGATTTCTGAGTGCTTATTTCTGAACCTTAAACACTTCGAGTGATTTGAGTGAATCTTTAGTGAGGATGTCAATTTTTGTCAATTTTGAATCAGAGGTAATTATTTAGGTAAGGGGAAACACCTATTTTTCATACTATAAAAACTATGACTTTGATTGTTTGAATCTTTAGGAACTTTCTGGTTAAATTATCAATGTATGAATTACCTTTGAATTATGATGAAACATTGTTGATGAAGGTTATGAATTGAGGAAGTTCGTTTTAATTGTGAGTTGAGATTTTTGCTTGAGGACAAGAAAAAGCTTAAGTGTGGGGGTATTTGATAAGCCGTAATAGTAGCATATTTCAATCCCACATTTAGAATGATTTTGGATGATTTATCCCTTGAATTACGGAATTTGGTGCTCTTAATCCTTTAATTTCATGTTTTATACTCAGGAGAGCATAGGAGGATGAAAAGAACGAGAAACGGGCTTAAAATGGGCCAAACGGGCCAAAGTGAGAAATCGACACGGCCTGGGGTTTCACCACACGGCCATGCCTCCTTAGCATGCTCGAACACAGCCTAAAACTCGACTTACACGGGCGTGTGCCATGGGCGTGTCCCTGCCGTGACACAGAAGAATTTTATCCGGATTAGGGTACTAAGAGGCAAAGAAACACATTCCAAAAGCCTATATAAACACCCTAAAGGCCAACCTTTAGAGGGGCATCCAGCTAGGCCAAGGAGCCAAGCCGGAGAGGTCAGAATCATGGGATTTACTCGAAGAAAGCCAGTTGATTCATCTTAAGAAGCCGGAGTCATACTCAAGACGAAAGATCTTCTCTTCAATTCCTTCAGGGGGTTTTAGGGTTTTTCTTATGTTTTGTTTTATCTTTTATTCTGAGATGTATATTTTTATGATTATGAACTAAACCCTCAGATACTTGAGGGGGATGAAACCTAAGACGGATCTTGTTATTATTTTCTGAGCTATATGATAAATACTTGATTTGTTCTTAATTATTTGTTCTTAATTCTTGCTTTGATATTTCAGATATTGATTCAAGTATTGATGTGCTTAGGTAGAGGAGGAATAGACCCTGCCTAAGTGTAGATCTATCATAATTAAGCGGAGATGCTCGCGCGCCTAGAGATAGGGTGACAAAAATCTGCCGGATTAGGGTCAAACCTAATATGGAAGCCCATAGATCGAGTTAATGCAATTCTAGGGGTTTTAATTAGAAAGGGATTTCAATTAATCAACCTAGGGTTAGACGTTAGTAGCCTCGAGAGAGGTATTAATATAAATTAGGGAATCCTACGGATCAAGTCAAGTGAATAAATCGTCTGGTTCAGAGTTAAATAACAAGTGAAGTCTAGGTGGATTCTTCCTTGGGTATTGTCTTAATCAATTGATTTTTCCCCCAAGTATTTCCCCAATTCGTTCTCTTTGTCTTAGCGTCTTTAGCTTAGTAGTTAGTTAATTTTAGATTAAACAATAATTCACTTCAATTCTTAGGCTAAATAATAGAAAGAAAGTTATTATTAGTACTTTTGGTTCCTTTGGGTTCGATATTCCGGTCTTGCCACTAAACTATACTACTGTTCGATAGGTGCGCTTGCCTCAATCGTTGTCATAGTTAGTTTCTTGGCTAGATCATTCATTATATAAATTTTAAGACTCTAACATAACGATCACATAACATTCTTTGCACATATATACTTACCTTTCATTATCAAATATTGTATACATTTCAACGTACCTGAATCGGAATGTCATTCACTTATTCACTTATTTCTCAGAACGCTCGTTGAACCCTTCGAAATTAATAAGGATACTTGGATAGTCGAAAATCTCGTACAATGCCAACGTCCTAGACGTGGTCTTACATGTAATCACATATCGATGCCACTGTCCCAGACAGGGTCTTACACGAATCAAATACGATGCCAATGTCCCAGACATGGTCTTACACGTAAACACAAGTCGATGCCAACGTCCCAGACGTGGTCTTACACGAAATCATATCTCGGAATCCTATGTCATGACATATGCATCCTCTACTATTCCTAGGGTTCGTACGGGGCTTTTCTGACTTCGTCACGTTATCGAAACTTTCTCGTATTCATATATTCTGCTTCTCGAACAATTCAATATCATAATAATATATATACATAACTTATTCAAAATACATATATATTTACATGACCATTCGGCATTGAATTCAATCACACAATAATATGCATTTATAACATGATTTCGTAACGTCTATTAAAATACGAACTTACCTCGTTCGCTGTAACGACGAATTAGGTCGACTAATCTGATACTTTGTTTTCCCCCGTTCTAGATCCAAATCTCATTTTTTCTCAATCTATATAATAACAAAATTTACTTATTTAATCATTAATTCATTCAATTTAACACAATTTACACTTTTGGCAAAATTACACTTTGCCCCTATTATTTCACATTTTTGCAATTTAGTCCTTATCACATAAAATCACAATTTCATGCAATTTCATCCTACCCATGCTTAGCCGAATTCTTCTTATTGCCTTAGCAGCCCACATTTTCCAAATAATCACACTTTTAACCACATAGTTTTAATATTCCACAATTTAATCCCTAATTTGCATTTTCATCAAAAATCACTTTATAAAATATGAAAATCTAACATCAAATATTCATATTTCACCATTAAACATCAAAGAATACATAAGTTCATCAATGGCAACAATCAAAATCTTTAACAGTTTTGAAATCGAAGACACGGGCTAGCTAGTACTAGTTGCAACGATCACAAAAACGTAGAAATTATTAAAAATCGAGCAAAATTGCACTTAAAAGCATGAAATTATGTTGGCCGAACCTTAACAACTCCCATGGCTTCTTTCTCTTTTTGTTTTCGGTGAAGATGAAGTAAAAATGATGATATGCATGTTTGGTTTCATTAAATTAATCTTTAATAATAAACTTACTATATTATCCTTAAAATAAAACCATTAAACATGCATAAATAATACCCATAAATGTCCATTCACACTTCAAATGGTTTAATTACCATTTGAGGTCCCCTACTTGAAAAACCATAACTAATAAACACCTTTAGCTTATAGAACTGAACTTTTGCACTTTACGTGATTTAGTACTTTTTAATTCAATCGAGTACACAAACGCTAAAACTTTCACACGAAATTTTCACACATATAATTTAACATGCTGTAGACATAAAAAAATATTATTAAAATATTTTTATGACTCGGATTTGTGGTCCCAAAACCACTGTTCCGACTAGGGTCTAAACTGGGCTGTTACAGCCATGTCCCAGACATGGTCTTACACGATTCTCATATCGAAGCCAGGTCCC
Organism: Gossypium sturtianum; assembly: GCA_025698515.1. NCBI lineage: Eukaryota > Viridiplantae > Streptophyta > Magnoliopsida > Malvales > Malvaceae > Gossypium > Gossypium sturtianum. The sequence goes on from CM046952.1 coordinate 36,711,439, forward strand.
AGACGTGGTCTTACACGGGATTACTACTCGATGCCGATGCCATATCCCAGATATGGTCTTATACGGGATCTCCATTTGGTGCTGAGGCCATGTCCCAGACATGGTCTTATATGGGACCTTCTTAATCTCATGTCGTGACAATGGTATCCTTTCTATTCCTAAGGTTCAACCGGGACTTCAACTTAATATAATTTCATCATATTTTCATTGGGAATTCGTTAACCAATATCATAAAGATAACATACGTTTCACGAGATATAAAGCATTTAAAAGCATAATAACATTATGTTGATTTATTACACACAAACTTACCTCTGTACCAAAATATGTATAGTCGTTCAATTTAGTCCACCACCTTGTTCTTTCCTCGGTTTCGGTCCGGACTTCGTGTTTCTTGATCTATAATGAAAATTTTACTTATTTAATGATCACATTGACCAAAATAACCCATGAATCATACTTTGGAAAAATTATGATTTTACCCCTAAACTTTCACATATTTATAAAATGGTCCCTAGGCTCGTATAATGAAATGTACTCATTTCCTTGGTTACCCAAGCCTAGCCGAACATTTATTGAGCTTATAACAGCTCACACTTTCCTTCAAATCTAATTTTTACTACACATTTTTTCACTTTTACAACTAGGTCCTTTTTATGAAATTTCCATGAAAATCACTTAGAAAAAGATGTTTATCATACATCAAACTTCCATATTCCTCCATTTAACATCAAAATACATGCATGTCATACATGGGTAAATTTTTGAACATGAACCCTAGCTCAAAATAAGGGTAGAAATAGCTAAATCGAGCTATAAGGATCTCAAAAATACGAAGAACATAAAAAACGGGGCTAGGAGGTACTTACAATCAAGCTTGAAAGTTGAAGAAACCCTAGCTATGGTGTTCTTGAGAATTTCGGCCAAGCATGGAGAAGATGGACACCATTTTTGACTTCTTTTCCCTTTTAATTAACTTATTAACCAAATGACCAAAATGCCCTTAAGGTCATTTTCTTGAGATTTTTCCTTCCCATGTCTATTTTTGTCCACCATCAAATATAATGGTCTAATTGCTAAATAAGGACCTCTAATAATTTTTCTAATACTATCTCATACTTGAAACTTCTAGAATATCATATTTTTCAATCTTTGCAATTTAGTCCTATTGAATAAATTGATCACTAAATTATAAAATTTCTTCATGAAATTTTCACACAATCATGCAAACATGTCATAGACCTCATGAAAACCGTTAAACACGTATCTCTACCTCAGATTTGTGGTCTCCCAACCCCTATTCTAACTAGGCCCTAAATTGGGCTGTTACAGCTCATGTGAGCCATGTAACAGGAAGCTTACCTGGGCTATAACAGGAAACTCCTAAGAGTTTAGAACAGGAAGCTCATTGAGCTTAACAGGTAACTCTGAAGAGCTATTATCAGGGAGCACCGGATAGCTATATAACAGTATGTTCAAGCGAGCCATATCAGGAAGCTCAAAAAGAGCCTATATTAGGACGCTCATAAAGAGCTGCGTTTGTGTTCGCAATATATGCAGCATCACAACCGGTCATATAACAGGATGCTCACAAAGAGCTGCGGTAGTCCGCAACACATGCAGGTTCACTACCGATCAGGATGCTCGCAAGAACCATATAACGGGAAGCTCGAGAGGGCTTATAATAGGATGCTATTTCAAGTTATGGTGTGTCTGCAACATATGCAAGACCACAACCAATCGGGAAATCCTGTATTCATCGAATTCCATCTATTCAAACATGATTATACTTATCGAGCAATATCAAGCATTTAATTAATTTTATACATTAAACATTTATACAATTCATACATATTCAACATTCAATTCCAAACATATTAATATACATAATCTAGTTACATAAACCTACCTCGATAAACGTTTATATACAAGGATCTACTAATCCAATACTTTTTGTTTTTCTCGATCTGACTCCGTACTAGGTCTATCCGGATCTATATAAATATATTTAACATAAAATTAATCCAGTTCATACTCAATTTAATTCAATTCACATCCTAGGCAAAATTACCATTTTGCCCCTATACTTTCCATAAATGACGATTTCGTCCCTAGGCTCGGAAAATGAAATTTGTGCAATTTAATCCTTATTCCAAGCCTAACTGGTTTTTACATATAACATTTATAGCACATATATTTCATAAAAATAAAAAATTTTCCAAAAAATTTACATCTTTACAATTTAGCCCATAAATCCCAATTTCATGAAAATCCACTTTACAAAGTTGTTTATCTATCAATAACCTTTCAATTTCTACCATAAATTTCAAAATTTCAGAATATTCATCCATGGAAAAATTTCAATAATTTAATATCCTTACAAATTGATCCCCAAAATAGATAGATTAAGTTATTACGATATCGAAAATACGAAAATTACTTAAAACGGGACATGATTACTTACCTAATTAAGCTTGCTTGATTTTCTTTCTCTTTCCTAGGGTTTCCATAGAATTTGGGGAAGAATATGATATAAAATGATGATATTTTCTATTTAATTAAGATATCATCTTTTATTTTTTTCTTTTTTCTATTTAGTCCTTTTCTTTTTCTAATTTTTCCATGGATGAATCATCAAAAATATCTACTAACTTCTCTTAATGGTCTAATTACCATATAAGGACCTCAAGTTTTGAATTCCATAGCTATTTGATAGTTATCGCTACTAGAACTCAACTTTTGCATTTTATGCAATTTGGTCCTTTCTATAATTAAACATGAAATCGGTAAAATTTTCTTATCGAAATTTTCGTACGTATTTCTTATCATAATATAGACCATGCAATAATATTAAAATATATTTTCTTTCTGACTAAGATTTGTGGTCCCGAAACCACTGTTCTGATTTCATTGAAAATGGGCTGTTACAATCTCCCCTCTTAAAGAATTTTCGTCCTCGAAAATCTTACCAGTAAAGTGGTTCGGATATTGTTTTCTCATGGCATCCTTCGGTTCTTAGGTAGCTTCTTCAATCCCATGTCGTTTCCAAAGAACTTTTACTAAAGCTACCTTTTTATTTCTTAATTCTTTTGTCTCTCGTGCCAGGATTTTAATCGGTTCTTCATTGTAAGTCATGTCAGGATGAATTTCCACTTCTGTCGGAGAGATAACATGTGAAGGATCAGACCGATACCATCGTAAAATAGACACATGGAAAACATTATGAATTCTATCAAGCTCTGGTGGTAATGCTAATCGATATGCAATAGGTCCGACTCTTTTTGTGATCTCATATGGTCTAATGAACTGTGGACTTAGTTTTCCTTTACGGCCAAACTGGAGAACTTTCTTCCAAGGTGATAGTTTCAAGAATACCTTATCGCCAATCTGAAATTTATCTCTTTTCTTTTAAGATCGGCATAAGACTTTTGACGATCAGAGGCTGCTTTCAAATTATTTTGAATCACCTTCACCTTTTCTTCAGTTTCACGAATCAAATCAACTCCATGTATCTTTTTCTCACTGAGTTTCGTCTAGTACAATAGAGTTCTACATTTACGACCATACAGAGCCTCATACGGTGCCATTTTAATACTTGACTGATAGCTATTATTATATGAAAATTCAACTAAAGAAAAATATTTTTCCCAGTTACCTTCGAATTCCAACACACACCACCGAAACATATCTTCTAAAATCTGTATCACATGTTCGGATTGTCCATCAGTCTGAGGATAAAAAGCGGTGCTGAAATGTAACTGTGTACCAAGATCTTCTTGAAACTTATTCCAGAATCGGGATGTAAACCGAGGATCTCTATCAGGAATAATGGAGACTGGTACCCCATGTAGTCTAAAAATCTCAGAAACATATAACTCAACCAATCTATCTAGGGAGAAATCCATATGTAACAGAATAAAGTGTAACATCCCAAATATGGGGTTATTTGGAATTAGATTATTTTCTTATTATGAACTGCTGTGATATTATTAATGGAGTAATAAAGCTTAATTTAAGGCTTTGAGTGTGCCCGGTTTGATAGAAAAATTTCAGTTTTTAATCTTAAAAAGGAAGAGAGCCTTAGCAAGTGGGTGTTATAAGAATAAATGGGTGTAATCTGACACTAATTAGGCCTTGGATAAGTGGCAAAGCAAGCCCACTTAAGAGCTAGCATGTGACGCCACCAAGGAGCAAGGGAGAGCCTTGGTTCGAGCCACAAAATCCTCCTTTTTGCTCTTTATTTTGGACGGCAAAAGAGAGAGAGAAATGCTCAATTCAAACACTTCAGGATAATAAGGATTTTATTTGGATTTTATTTGAATATTTGTTTAAAAGTTGGCAGAGAGAAAAAGTAGGGATCCCAGATTCACGTCAAGGTTTTGGAAAGCGTTGCATCAAGCTTTGGGTACACGATTAGATTTCAGTACGGCTTTCCATCCACAGTCTGACGGACAGTCGGAAAGGGTGATACAGATTTTAGAAGACATGTTGAGAGGTTGTGTCTTGGATTTTAGTGGTAGTTGGGAGGAGTACCTACCATTAGCGGAATTCGCTTATAACAATAGTTATCAAGCGAGTATTCGGATGGCTCCATATGAAGCCCTATATGGACGAAAGTGCCGTACTCCTACATGTTGGACGGAGTTGGGGGAAAGACAAGTTCTGGGTCCAGAATTGGTAACCGAGACGGAAGACAAAGTCAAGGTGATTCAGTCTCGTCTCAAGGAAGCATCGGATAGGCAGAAGTCTTATGCCAATCTCAAACGCAAGGAAATGGAGTATACTGTGGGAGACAAAGTCTTTTTGAAGGTGTCGCCTTGGAAAAAGGTGTTGAGATTTGGACGGAAAGGAAGCCGAGCCCAAGGTTCATCGGGCCATATCAGATTGTAAAGCGTGTAGGACCGTAGCTTATCGCCTAGAGTTGCCGGCGAATCGAATCGATTCGATTCATGACGTATTCCATGTATCAATCTTTGAGATCAGATCGGTCGAGATCCTTCGCACGTTGTGCGATGAGCGAGATTGAGGTGAATTCGATTTATCTTTTGAAGAGGAACCGGTTCAGATTGTAGACCGAGATGTGAAGGTTCTACGTGAGGAAGGCAAAGGTGCCCTTAGTGAAAGTGTTATGGCGGAACCACGGAGTGGAAGAAGCTACGTGGGATCCCGAGGAGGTGATGCGGCAGCAATACCCCCATCTCTTTTAATCAAGGAATTTCGAGGACGAAATTTATTTTAAGGGGGGTAGAACTGTAACATCCCAAATATGGGGTTATTTGGAATTAGATTATTTTCTTATTATGAACTGCTGTGATATTATTAATGGAGTAATAGAGCTTAATTTAAGGCTTTGAGTGTGCCCGGTTTGATAGAAAAATTTCAGTTTTTAATCTTAAAAAGGAAGAGAGCCTTAGCAAGTGGGTGTTATAAGAATAAATGGGTGTAATCTGACACTAATTAGGCCTTGGATAAGTGGCAAAGCAAGCCCACTTAAGAGCTAGCATGTGACGCCACCAAGGAGCAAGGGAGAGCCTTGGTTCGAGCCACAAAATCCTCCTTTTTGCTCTTTATTTTGGACGGCAAAAGAGAGAGAGAAATGCTCAATTCAAACACTTCAGGATAATAAGGATTTTATTTGGATTTTATTTGAATATTTGTTTAAAAGTTGGCGAGAGAGAAAAGTAGGAACTGATTAATTCAAATTCTTTTGAATGATTTTAAACAATTGGCCAAGAGTAATTCAGGTGTTGGCCGAATCTAGGACTCCTTGTTGGAGAGGAGTAATCGGCAAGGAACTATGTAGAGGGGAGGCCGAATTCTCTTAGTCTCTTACTTGACAATTTCGGCTAGGCATTTTCTCATCTTCCACCCCTTTTCCTTCTTTTTCATCTTTTCTCAAAACTGAAACCACCATTAATCCCCTACCCTCTCTTCTTCTTGTTGTAAAAACCAAAACTCTCTCTACCCTTTCTTCGTCGAATCCCTATCTTCTTTTCCCCTTCTCTTCTCTTTCTCTATTAGCCGAATCTACTCCCTACCTTGTGCCGAAATTCCCTTCTCCTATCTAGAAGCACTTTGGCCGAATATTAGGAGTAGCATAAGTCTCTTCGGGATTTCTTTTTCAAACGATTGGTGAAGGTAAGTATTGCGAAACCCTCCTCCCACAATCTTTTGTTCTTGGTCGACTTGGATGAATGGGAAGCCAAATTCGGCACATGTTGATGGTGTGGCTAACTATTCTCCTCCTTTGAAACCGATTTCTTAGAAGGTGCTCCGGATTTCAAAGTACACCGTCCCAAACCTCTATTCTCGACAATCGGCTTTGGTAAGGGTGGTAAGGATCCATTTTAAGATCATTAATTCTTTTAAGTAATCGAAAGCCGAAGGCTATCATAGTGGCTACTAATAATTGCCGATTGTAGGGTAGTAAAGTAGATTCACCAAAATGTGTGCTGTGGCTAGTATTCAAAGCGAGTAGGTAAGGATTCGGGTTCAAGCAATAACCCTAAAAGGATTATTTGGTTTGGCCGAATGGCCCATATCACTAACACTATTTTGGCCGAATATAGGGGCTAGTGGATCTAAGGTGGCCGACTTCTTCATTCGGGATTTAGATTATTCGTGGGTGACAGGTGTGTACATACACACTTATAGCAGTTAATGTTGTGTTATATATATATTTGTATGAAAATCTGCTTGATGTAGATGCGGATTGGTACCTTAACGGTACAAGTGAGGATCCCGGTAAGTCTCTGTTAACATGAGATTACTTTAATGCTTTTGGGAAGCATGGCTTATTGACACATGTGATGAATGCATGAGATCTGTTGTTAACTGTTTATCTACTGTGGGTTATATGAGAGGAGGGGCAAAGTGATGTTTCGTGGCCGACGAGCACCGTGTTTTGGTAACACATCGTGACTATATGTCACCAGAGGTTTGGTACCTCCAGAGGTTTGGTACCTCATAGCGACTTGTCCTCGTGGTTAACACCACCGTGGGTTGGCCCCACTTGAGATATGGGATCGTCGCGGTGATTTGGTATCACACGATGGGTTGGCCCCATCACCCGATTTGTGTCTCTACGGACACCGGTGCTTTGGTAGCACATTGTGACTATATGTCACCAGTGGTTTGGCACCACCGGTGTTTTGGTAACACATCGTGACTACGGTCACCAAAGTGGTTTGGTACCACATGGGGTAGACAAAGGCGTTTGGTTGGCTAGGTTGGGCACACGGTACTGCATATTAATTGTTATATGTTGTGTATGAAATGTTGTTTTTCTTTAAAAATGGGGAAGGGTTACATACGAGTCTTGGTGACTCACCTTCTCCTTTAACATTTTTCAGTGACCCGTAGATGGCGGTTGAGGAGCCGGTTGGACTCGAGGTGGCCATGCAGTGGTTTTAAATTTATTGAACTTTTTATTTGGTTATTTTTATTTTGGTTGTAATAAGGCTTCCATAAACTTTATTTTTGTTATTTCTTATATGTTGGATATTTTATTTAAGCTATGTTATTAAAATTGAACTAAGATCACATGTTTTCTTAAATTAACACGAAAAATGTTTTATCGTGCCATCGGGCACACTCGAAACTTGTATAATAACCGGACTTAATTAAATTCCCAAATTAAATCTAAGTGTAGTTTTGGCAAGATAACCAAAAACGAGAAGTTTTCAATAAAACTTAAATGGGTTTTGAAATGGTGTTCACAAGGTTTTTCCCGTAACAAATCAAATTCGGTCGTAATGTTTGGGCCGGGTTTGGGTTGTTACATAAAGTGTGCATACTTTGTTAATCGGTCGACAATTACCCAAATGGCATCTTTCTTTTTCGGAGATAAGGGTAACCATGATACAAAGTCCATAGTAACTCTTTCTCATTTCCATTCCAGTATCGTAATTGGCTGTAATAATCTCGAAGGTACTTGATGTTCAGCTTTAACTTGCTGACATATCAAACAGTTAGACACAAATTTAGAAATATCACATTTCATTCCCAGCCACCAGTACATCTTTTTCAAATCATTTTACACTTTGTTACTCCCCGGATACACAGACATAACACTATTGTGAGCTTCGTACAATATCTCATGTACAAGTTCTAAATTATTTGGTATACATATTCTGCCTCTGAATAGCAGACAACCATCAGATCCAATCTGAAATTTTGAATCAGAATTTGACTCACATTGTACCCGTTTAGCTCGTAATTCATCATCATTTTTTTGAGCTTCAGAAATCTTCTGCAGAAACATCATCTAGCTTTTAACTCAGCTATGATTGAACCATCATCAGACAAAGACAACTAGGTATTCATTGCTCGCAAGGTAAACAAGGATTTTCTGCTCAGAGCATCTGCAACCACATTGGCTTTTCCCAGATGATAATCAATAACCAGATCATAATCTTTTAATAACTCAAGCCACCTGCGCTGTCTCAGATTCAAGTCTTTTTGCGACATTAAATACTTCAAACTTTTATAGTCAGTGAATATATGACATTTTTCACCAAATAAATAGTGTCGTCAAATTTTCAATGCAAACACAATGGCCGCCAATTCTAGATCATGTATCGGATAATTCTTTTCATGTGGTTTTAGTAGTCTAGAAGCATAGGCTATTACTTTACCTTCTTGCATCAAGACACAACCCAAACCACTTAATGATGCATCACTGTAAATTATAAATTCTTTACCCGATTCAGGCTGAACCAGAACTGGTGCTTCGGTCAACAAGGCTTTCAACCGATCAAAGCTTTCTTGGCATTTGTCGGTCCATTCAAACTTTACATCTTTCTGTAATAGCCGTCTTATCGGCGAAGCTATCATTGAACACCCTTGTACAAATCTCCAATAGTAACCGGCTAATCCCAAAAAACTTCTGACTTCAGACACATTTTTCGGTAGCTTCCAGTTAACAATAACTAAAATCTTATTCAGATCCACCCTGATACCTTCTGCAGATGCTATATGTTCAAGAAAACTGACTTTCCAAAGACAAAATTCACATTTACTAAATCTGGCATACAATTGTTTTTCATGCAGAGTTTGTGATCGTAATGTCGAGAGTCTTAATATTTATATAATGAATGATCTAGCCTAGAAACTAACTATCACCATGATTGAGGCAAGTGCACCTATCGAACAGTAGTATAGCTTAGTGGCAAGACCGGATTGTCGAACCCAAAGGAACCAAAAGTACTAATACTAACTTTCTTTTTATTATTTAGCCTAAGAATTAAGGGATTTGTTGTTTATTCTAAAGTTAACTAACTACTAAGCTAAAGACGCTAAGACATAGAGAATGAATTGGGGAAAATACTTGTGGGAAAAACCAATTGATTAAGACGATACCCAAGGAAGAATCCACCTAGACTTCACTTGTTATTTAACTCAACTGCATTTATTTATTCACTTGACTTGATCTGTAGGATTCCCTAATTTATATTAATACCTCTCTCAAGGCTACTAACGTCTAACCCTAGGTTGATTAATTGAAATCTCTTTCTAATTAAAACCCCTTGGATTGCATTAACTCGATCTATGGACTCCCATATTAGGTTTGACCCTAATCCGGTAGATTTTCGTCATCCTATCTCTAGGGTTGCGATCAACTCTGCTTAACTATGCTAGATCTACTCTTAAACAGGGAATATTCCTCCACTACCTAGCAAATCAATACTTGAATCAATATCCTGAAATACCAAAACAAGAATTAAGAGCACATAGTTAAGAACAAATCAAGTATTTATCATATAGTTCAGAAAACAATAACAAGATCCGTCTTAGGTTTCATCCCCCTCAAGTATCTGAGGGGTTGAGTTCATAATCATAAAAGAATACATCTCAGAAGAAAAGATAAAACAAAACATAAGAAAACCCTAAAACCCCCTGAAGGAATTGAAGGAGAGATCCTCCGTCTTGAGTATGACTTCGGCTTCTTGAGATGAATCAACTGGCTTTCTTCGAGTAAATCCCACAATTCTGACCTCTCTGGCTTGGCTCCTTGGCCTAGCTGGACATGCCCTCAAGGTTGGCCTCTAGGGTGTTTATATAGGCTTTTGGAATATCTTTCTTTGCCTCTAAGTACCCTATTCCGAGTGAAATTCCTCTTTGTCACAGCAGGGACACACCCGTGTGAATCGAATTCAGGCCGTGGTCGAGCCTGCTAAAGGGGCACGGCCGTGTGGCTACCTCCAGGCTGTGTTGATTTCCTACTTTGGCCCATTTGGTCTGTTTTTAGCCTGTTTCTCGTTCTTTTCGACCTCCGATGCTCTCTTAAGTATAAAACATGAAATTAAAGGATTAGGATCATCGAATTCCACAATTCAAAGGATAAATCATCCAAAAATCATGCTAAATGTGGGATTAAAATATTTATAAATTACGATTTATCAAATATCCCCACACTTAAGCTTTTGCTTGTCCTCAAGCAAAATTCTCAACTCACAATTAAAATCGAATTTCCTTGATTCATAACCTTCATCATTAATGTTTCATCATAATCCATAGGTAATTCATACATTGAAAATTTAACCAGAAGGTTCCTAAAGATTCAGACAATCAAAGTCATAATTTTTATAGTACAAAAAATAGGTGTTTCCCCTTACCTAAATAATTACCTTTAATTCAAAATCGACAAAAATTGACATCCTCACTAAAGATTCACTCAAATCACTCGAAGTGTTTAAGGTTCAGGAAAAAGCACTCATAAGCCAAACATGAAAAGTTAATCCCATAGGCTTGCATGAAAATCAAATCCCCACCACTATAATATGAGATGATACACAAATCAAAAGGTCCACACGGCCGTGCCACCATTCCTACTAGAACACGGCCTTACCACGACTTACACGGCTGTGCCTCATTCAACAGTGTCGAACACGGCCTGAAGATGATTCACACGGGCATGTGCCATGGCCGTGTCCTCTGCATGCGGAAAGAGGAATTTTACTCGGATTTGGATACTTGGAGACAAAGAAAGGCATTCCAAAGCCTATTCAAACACCCTAGTAGGAACTCTACTTGAATTAGGATACTTTGAGGCCAAGTAAGGCATCTCAAAGTCTATATAAACACCCAAGGGGGCAACTTGTCAGGGAGTTTGGCAGAAGCCTTCTGCGCTGGGGCTTTCGCCTCTGGGGCGTCGTCATGGCCGCAGAGAAGGCAGATTTGTGGGGATTCACTCAGGGATAGCCAGTTGATCGATCTCAAGAAGCCAAAATTCTACTCAAGACGGAGGATCTCTCCTTTAATTCCTTCAGGGGGTTTTAGGGATTTCTTATGTTTTGTTTTATCTTTTCTCTTGAGATGTTTTTCTTTATTGTTATGAACTAAACCCTTCGGATACCCGAAGGGGATGAAACCTATGATGAATCTTGTTATTTGATTATTTGAATTATATGATAAATACTTAGTTTGTTCTTAATTGTGTGAGCTTAATCCAAATTTAATGTGCTTAGGTGGAGGAGGAATAGACCCTGCCTAAGAGTAGATCCAACATAATTAAGCGGAGTTGATCACACGCCTAGAGATAGGGTGACGAGATTTTGCCGAATTAGGGTGAAACCTAGTATGGGAATCCACATATTGATTTACTGCTATTCTAGGGGGTTATTATAAGAGAACGGGAGTTCCACTAATTAACCTAGGGTTAGACGTTATTTGCCTCGAGAGAGGGTTTAATATACGTTAAGGAGTCTTACGGATCAAACTAAGTGAATAAATCGTATGGTTCAGTGTTAGATAACAAGTGAAGTCTAGGTGGATTCTTCCTAGGGTATCGTCTAAATCAACTGAGTTTTTCCCAAGTTATTTTTCAAATTCATTCTTATTTGTCTTAGAGTCTTTAGTTTAGTAGTTAATTAATTTAGATTAATAAACAACTTCACTTATATTAAGGCTAAATAATAAAAAGATGGTGAGTATTAGTACTTTTAGTTCCTTTGGGTTCGACAATCCGGTCTTGCCTAAACTATACTACTGTTCGATAGGTGCACTTGCCTTTAATCATTGTCAGAGTTGGTTTCCAGGTTCAATCATTCTTTTATAAATTTTAAAACTCTAATTTACAGCGATCAGTAACTCTTCCAGAAATACATCCGAATACTCATATACCACCGGCACTGTATCAAACTTTACTCCAACCTCTTGAGTATTCAAAATAAAGGCGAGATAGGACTCACACCCTTTTCTCAAACATTTCTCAGCCACTAGGGAAGAAATCATCACTGGTAGACTATCCGATCCACCTGATTCAACCCGAACAACATCTCCACTCTCACATTTCAATTCGATAAACTTACTACCACAGTTCACTAAGACACTATGGGTAGTCAACCAATCCATGCCAAGGATTAAGTCAAACTCATCAAACGGCAACAACATAAGGTTTGCCGGAAAGCAATGACTCTTAATCAACAAAGGACAATTCTTACACACCTTGTCCACTAACACGTATTTTCCTAACGGGTTTGACACCTTAACCACAATGTCCGTAGACTCAACGGTCATACTCAAACTAGATGCTAATCTCATGCAAATATAAGAGTGAGTAGACCCTGGATCAATTAAAGCAATAACAAAGGTGTCATAGAGAGAAAAAGTACCCGTTATCACATCTGGGGATGATGCCTCTTCGCGGGCGCGAATGGCATAAGTCCTCGCAGGTGCCCGACCCTCCGGTCTCACAGCAGAGTCTCTGGATGCACCTCTACCACTATTCCAACCTCTCGGGTTCCTTGGTGGTCTACCCCTTGCAGACACATCACTAGGTCTCATCTCTTGTTTCTCTTCCTCATCATCCCTCTCAAGGTAATTTCGGATAAAGTGGTCAGGGGAACCACACTTATAACATTTTTGGCTGTTTCCCCATCACTCTCCAGTGTGATATCTACCACAATTTGGACACTCCAGTTTGTTTTTCGTATTGCCCACACTTTCCATCGAGGTAGCTTGGACTCTCGAACCCGGACGAGTGTGGTCCAAGTCTCGATGTGAATATCCCACTGATGCTGTCGTCCGAGGATTCACTTCCCTGGATCTTTTCGACTGGGCTTGGTACGACTTGCCCATTGGCCTCTTTCTCGCATCTCGGGCTTCACTCACAGCCCTTCTATTTTATTTACCCAACTCTTCAGCCTTACTTGCCCTCTCGACCAACACAACAAACTCTTTCAACTCCAAGATACCAACTAGGAGTTTGATATCCTCATTCAGTCCATCTTCGAACCTCTTACACAGAATGGTCTCCGTCGACACACATTCTTGGGCGTATTTGCTAAGCCTAACAAACTCACGCTCATATTCTGCTACTGACATTCTTCCTTGCTTCAACTCAAGGAATTCCATCCTTTTTCGATCATTAAATCGTTGTCTTATGTACTTCTTTCGAAACTCTTCCAGAAAGAAGTCCCACGTCACCCGCTCTCTCGGAACTACTGATGTCAACGTCTTCCACCAATGGTATGCCGAGTCCCTCATCAAAGACACAGCACACTTCAAGCTCTCTTCAGGTGTACATGAGAGTTCATCAAACACTCTCATTGAGTTCTCTAGCTGAAACTCGCCTTTTCAGGTCATCATCTATCTTAGCTCTAAACTCCTCAGCCCCGTGTTTCCTAATCTTATCCACCGGGGGTTTTGATATCCTCACTACATCATTACCTTGAGGAGTCACTGGATTTGGCTGAGGCATAGGAGGAGGTGGAGGAGGTTGAGCATTAGGGTTCGCTCGAACATAATACGAGTACCAAATACTCATCATCTGGAGAAAGGCTTCTCGAGCCTCTTCCCTTTGACCCCTAACCTCGGGTCCACTCTCTACAGGCGTGGTTCCTTGCGCAGGAGCCGGTGCATTACTAGCTGCTTCATCAACAGTCGATTGATTGGGATCCATATACTATATAAAACAAGGTTTAAAATCATCAGAAACCACCACACTATCATTATACACTTATGGCATGTATAGCTAGACTCTTACACCCACTACGGTAGTTCTAAAACCGACTAAACCATAGCTCTGATACCACTAAATGTAACACCCCTTACCCGTAATCCTCTCCAGAATAGGGTCTGAGGCGTTACCGGATTAAAACTACTTGGTCACCACTTAGGCTCAACGTGGCTACTCTCCTTAAGTCACCACGACAACCTCATTATCGAGTTACGAGGCCTTACTCTAACACACGAGGGCTCTCGAGACCATATCGGAAACTCTTACTATCTCAAAAATTTACTCCCTCTAGACAGGGACTACATGCCCGTGCTAGATGATACACGCCCGTGTGTATTCACAAACGCCCATGTCCACAACACGTGCACAAAATTCAACCATTCTGCCAAAGTCCCACGGCTAGGTCACACGCCCGTGTTCACCACCCGTGGTGCACACTGACTACTTCACACGGCCTTAAAGTCTAGACATACGCCCGTGTGGCTAGCCCGTGGCCAACACTGAATAACTCACAGGTCTTAGGTACACGCCCGTGTGACTAGTCCGTGGTCTAATTTGACTTAAAATACTAACATGCAGGGGACACACGGCCAAGTCACACGCCCATGGGCTTACCGTGTGTCACACATGGTCTAGACACACGCCCGTGTGTCTACCCACATGGACAAGAACAAAGCCATTTGACATGCCCCTTCTCACCCCCTAGCATACACAACATGTACTCATTCAACACATCTATAATCAACTCAATTTGAAACACAATCTTACATGGATAACTACATCTTTTCATATAATAAAATAGCCAACAGCTATGGCACTATACAAAATAGATTATCCATCTAAAGGCCAACATGACTTAGCCATTTACAACCAAAAATCACTAACTTGTCTAGGCCCTATACATGCCATATACAAAACGTTTAATCCAATGTACCAGAGTGTGCTGATAGTGTGGGCGATCTTCCAATTGATCCAGGTATCTCGATTCAACTCTATCACTCTATAACACAAGGGAAAAGAAAGGGAGTAAGCTTTGAGCATAGTGAGTTTACACATAAACAATTAAGCATCATAATATAAGCTAAACAACAATTAGCATTATACTAACATAAGTAATTCACAACTATGCTTACTCTTTCTATCCCTTACCACATTTTCAACACATCATGAGTCACATACTCATAACCATTGACATGCACCCCTGCATTCAATATCGCATTTACACAATATACAACACATCATTATTCACAATAACACATCCACACATCTACACTACTCACTAATACATCCACACAGCTACTATCTCGGTGGTTTCGCACTTAGCCTACCACAATCGATACAATAAGGTGGTATCGCACTTAGCCTACCAATAAGGTAATCATAGAGGTCTCGCACTTAGCCCACTAAACAATATACTTAGCGATAGCATCGCACATAGCCCATCTCATCGTTGCTAAGTATTGGGGTAGCATCGCACTTAGCTTACCATCAAGCATTATCACTGCACATTCACATATCTACTTTGTAGTTCATTCATTCATTCGTTCACTATAACTAACTCATTCATTCCACTTGAACCATATAGGTTCTCAACCATGCTATACTCTAGCTAGCATTTACAAAGTATACGCATAATGCATCGTTTATACGTAAACTTACCTCGGTACTCAAAAAGTATGGAGATGTGCAATTTAGTCCACGACCTTGCCCTTGCCTCGGTTTCGATCCGGGCTTCATCTTTCTTGATCTATAATGAGAAATCAACACATTCAATACACACATTGACTAAATTGACCTTTATCTCATACTTTAGCAAAATCTCTATTTTGTCCCTAATCTTTCTCATATTTACACTTTTGCCCCGAGGCCCGTAAAGTGATTTTTATTCAACTTTCTAGCCTTTCATGCTTAGACAAATCACTTACTCAATTAAAGCTATCATCAATTCTCACTAATTCTCACATGTATGACCAAACTCAAGACTTTCACAAACTAGTCCCTACATGCATTTTTCAGGGAATTCACTTAGTAAAAGATGTTTCTACAATATCAAGCTTTCATATTCTTCCATAAAACATCAAAATAAATGCATGTCATACATGGGTACATTTTTGAGCATCCATTTTATCTCATCATATAGCTAAAAATAGCTTACTCATGCTACTAGGACTTCAAAAATACGAAGAATATAAAAAACGGGCTAGAATACACTTACTAGCTAGCTTGAAAAGTTGAAGAGCCCTAACAATGGCTTCTCTCAAATTTTCGATAGCCTTGGAGAAGAAGATGAATGAATTTTTTCATCTTTTCTCCTATTTTAATCATTTAATTGTCAAATGACCAAAATACCCTTTTTGACAAACTTTTCTAATTTAACTCATCCATGCCCAAATTTGTCCAAAAATTATAAATTGTGAAAATTACTCATTAAGGACTTCTAATTGATATTCTAAAGCAATTTCACACAAATAGCTTCTAGAATCTCACATTTTGCAACTTTTGCAATTTAGTCCTTTTGGACAGTTCACCCATAATTTAACAAAATTGCTTCATGAAACTTTCACACTAGCATGCAAACATGGCATAGACCTCAAAAACTCATACTTATGCCCCGAATTTGTGGTCTCGCACCACTATTCTGACTAGGCCCTAAATCGGATGTTACAGTTTTCGTATATTGTTTATTTTAAACTTATACGTATCTTTTTAGGATTTGTCACATATCATTTTCTGTAAGTCATTTTGTATATTATTTATTTAGATTGATATATATATTATTTTATATATTACTTATTTAAACTTACTTCTTATATAATATTTATTTTAAAATTCATTTATATATTATTTCATATATTATTTATTTATTTATTTGGATTTATTTCAAACTTTTACATATATTACCTACTTTAAAATTTTTATACATGAATTTATTTTTAAGTTACTTTTTATTGTCGATTTCCAAATCCTTTTCTTTCACATTATTTCTTTTAACATTGTCCATTATTATTTGAAAGCTTGGTATATGTTGTTTTTTATTTGTTTTTTAGATTTGTTATTTTTTTTAAAAAAAATCATTAATCTTTATTTATTAATGTGGCCAAATATACCTTCATATTTCAAAATCCATGATTTTTTTTAAATTTAAAAATAAGGCAATATTCGATATTTGGGAGTTTTGAGAAAACCGTGCTCTAACTTACTGGGTTTTGATTTTTCTCATTAAGTCTAAATGATTGAGTACCCTTTTTGAAATTAAAACAGATGAATTTTTAAATAAAAACCTATTCTCGGGAATTTAAGATGTTGTGTCCTAACTCACTGGATGCTACGTTTTGTCATCTCGAGGCAAGGATTTCTAAAAAGCAAAGTGTTTGGAAAATTTGAAAGATCGTGCTCTAACTTACTGAGTTTCGATTTTTCTTTTAAAATCCAAATAATTGAATGTCCATTTAAAATTAAAGGACATAAGTTTTAAAAATCAAAAGGTCGTGTTTTAAAATCTTTTCAAATTTTTGACATTAGGACATTAATTAATCAATTAGGTACCAATTTTTGGGCGTTATGAGGGTGCTAATCCTTCCTCGTATGTGAATCGACTCCCGAGCCTGCTTTCTCAAATTTTGTAAACTAAAATCATTATTTTAATAAATCAAAATGTTTTATTAAAATGATTAATCTTAAGGTGACCCGATCACACCTCGAAAAAAGATTGGTGGCGACTCCATTTTTGTTTTTAAAGTCGACCCCCTTTTTAAAAAAAATTAAAAATGGTTTCGGCAGCTTTGATGACCGAGACTTGTAAAGATTGGCATAAAGAAGTTACAATTTATCCTCTATGATTATCGAACGTTGGCCAGGACCTTTGCCGAGGCAACATCTTACCCATTGGTTTATGGAATGGAAACGTTTTCGCCAATTGAACCTAATCGAAGAAAAGGTTAAAAGTTATCCATCACGGTAAGATAATGCAAGCTTACGATAAAGAGGTTCATCCTAGAGAATTCCACGAGGGGAACCTGATGTTGAAAAAGATCTTTCTGATACAAAAGGATTTTAGAGGAAAGCAGATTCCAAACTGGGAAAGACCTTTTGTAGTAAAAAAGGGCCTGTTCTAGAGGAGCATTAATATTGATCGAGACGGATGGTGAAGACTTGCCCAATTCGGTGAATTCAGGTTCAGTCAAGAAATATTTTACCTGAAAGGGGAAAGGCCAAGGTGAAAACCCGTAAAGGGCACCTTGAAATCAAATTCAAAAAAAAAAGGAGAGGCCAAGGCGAAAACCCGCAAAGGGTGCTTTGAGACCAAAGGGGTTTTGAGCCGAAAACCTGAAAAGGGCGGCTCAAATTTTGATCAAAGATAGGGCATGTGGTAGTCTTGCTATACTTGAATTAACAATGAGGAAGTATGCTACGTCTTGGGGCATTGTCAAAGTACTACGGATCCTCTAAACACGTATTGAGCTCAAAATGGTCCTCAAGAAGTTTGTACAGAGAAGCTCAGGCTGTGATATCTGGGGCACCTAGCTTCTATCTTACACATTTTGAATTTGTTATCTTTGATTACTTTATTCTTTTCAAGATACACCCCAATCAATTTTCTTTTATGGCCTTGGCTATCTTTGATTACTTTATTCTTTTCAAGATACACCCCAATCAATTTTCTTTTATTGCCTTGATTATCTTTGATTAACTTATTTTTTTCGAGCTATGCTCCTAATTAATTTCTTTCCTTTTTCAAGCATTTTATATTGAAATAATGATTAATGGACTAATAATACTTTCATAAAAGGAGTTTTGCATATTACTCTGGAAGCTTTTAAATAGTATAAGAATCTGAAACAGGACTATTGTTTAGAACTCACCAAGCTTAAGGGTTGGAAATATTCGAGCCCAAAGTGAGTTTATCTCTTCAGATTTTCTGTCAAGGACATTGGTTGATCAAAAGACTAGATATTGCGTCGGTGATACAAATCCGACAGAAAATAAGCAATGACAACCCAAGCATAGAAGGAACCATTCTCGAAAAGAAAAAGTGACATTCTGCATCCATGCGAGTATCATGCATACACATCTGGTCGGGTCACTAGAGAGTGATCAGTGGATGGAACAAGTTACAGATCCTATACCCCAAAGTTGCAGTGGGATGAATTGAAAAAGATACAAGTCCTATACCCTTGAATTGTAGTGGGAACGGATTGAAAAAGTTTCAAATCCTATAATCCTGAACCACAGTGAGATGGTTTGAAAATAGTACAAGCCTTATGTCCCTGAGGTACAGTGGAAAGGACCCTGAAGTTAGTGGAGCAAATCAGTTGAGCAAAAATGTTTTCGGGTTTTCTATCAAATGCCAGCCGAGTAGGAAGATAGTGTACTACGTTAATGATAGAGCCCTGGTGAGCAACAAGTGGTGACATCTTAATTATTAAAAAGGATCGTCCTCATGACATTTTGCATTCATACATATGTCATTCGGTTAGGAGCAGTTAATTTGTTCAAATCATAGCATCCTAACCATTTTGCATAAGCATAAACATATAAAACCAATTTTACAGGATAGGTCCCCAGAGGACAAAGGTCGCAACATCGGTGAATTCCACGATCTTGTCTTCCCGAGTTTGCAAGTGAAGCGGATCGAAAACATCGCTTGGCATCCCCGAGTTTGCAAAGGAAGCGATTGAAGATAGCGAGATCTTGTCTTCCCGAGATTGCGGTGAAGCGGATCGAAGATACTAGTCCGCATCCTTGAGTTTGCAAAGAAGCGAGCAGATCAAGATAGCGAGATCTTGTCTTCCTGAGTTTGCAGCGAAGTGGATCGAAGATACCAGTCTGGCATCCCTGAGTTTGCAGTGGAGCAGGCTGAAGATAGCAGATCTTGTCTTCCTAAGATTGCAGTGAAGCGGATCGAAGATACTAGTCCGCATCCCCGAGTTTGTAGTGGAGCGATCAAGATTGCGATCTTGTCTTCCCGAGTTTGCGTGGCCGGATCAAATATATCAGCCTGGCATCCCTGAGTTTGCAGTGGAGCAGATCAGGAGTTTAAGATGTTGTGTCCTAACTCACTAGATGTGACGTTTTGTCATCTCGAGGCAAGGATTTCTAAAAAGCAAAGGATATTCGATGTTTGGAAAATTCGAAAGGTCGTGCTCTAACTTACTGAGTTTCGATTTCTTTTAAAATCCAAATAATCGAATGTCCATTTAAAATTAAAGGACATAAGTTTTAAAAATCAAAAGGATCGTGTTTTAAATTCTTTTCAAAATTTTGACATTAGGACATCAATTAATCAATTACGTACCAATTTTTGGGGCGTTACGAGGGTGCTAATCCTTCCTCGTGCGTAACCGACTCCTGAGCTCATTTTCTCGAAATGTTTTATTAAAATGATTAATCTCAAGGTGACCCGATCACACCTCGAAAAAAGATTGGTGGCGACTCCATTTTCGTTTTTAAAGTCGACCCCCATTTTAAAAAAAAATTAAAAATGGTTTCGATAATAGGTTTTGTGAGACAAGGTCAGAATGATTTTGGGTTCCCCTATTCTGATTTTGAAAAATTATCAAAAATTGGATAAAAAAAATTAGGGGCTTAAATTTATATTTTTAAAATCTTGAATGAGTCTATTTTCAATAGAAATAAACGAGAACATCATCCGAATCTCGTATGAGGAGATAATTAATTTTTAGTGAAGAAGGGTCAGAATTGTCAGACAGCAGAACAGGGGTGACTTTAAAGAATAAACTGTACTTATTAGATAAACCTAAGATTCTGAAAATTTTATGGTAAGAATATATGTGAGTCTAGTTTCAGGAAAAATTAGTGGATCTTAATTTGGAGTTTTGTAGCTCAAGATAAAAATAATTTAGTGACTATGACACAGATGGACAGCTTGAATATTCACATAAATAAATAGTGAAAATTATAGATGATGTTACTTACAAGTGTGTTATTGATACTAAGGATGTGGATGGAAAGGAGGAGGAGGAAGAATATATGAACGAATTGTGTATAAATTAATCACATGCCCGATTATAATTGATAAATGTTGAATTAGAAATGATATAATGTTATATTTGGAATATTTATTATGAAATTATGATTATCGTTATAATAAAAAAATTGAACTTATGAGTTTATATGGCTAAATTTTAGTGATCATTTGTTAATTTTATGAACTTCATGATGTGTTATTTCATATGTATTGATGATAAAATCGTGAATAATGCAAAAGCATGAAAATTGAATAAATGATCAAATTGAGCACTTCAGTTCAGTGACAAGATGAATTGATGGAAAAGACCATGGTTGAACCATGGCAACAAGTGATAAGTGATAGCTTCGGCTACACTTATCTGATCAAGGACAAGTGAAAGTGATAAGTGATAGCTTCGGCTACACTTATCTGATCAAGGACAAGTGAAAGTGATAAGTGGTAGCTTCGGCTACCTGATCAAGTGAAAAGTGGTAGCTTCGGCTACCTGATCAAGTGAGAAGTTCTAGCTTTGGCTACCTGATCAAGTGAAAAGTGGTAGCTCCGGCTACCTGATCAGTGAAAAGTGGTAGCTCGGCCACCGATCGATGAAAAGTGGTAGCTCGGCCACCGATCGATGAATAGTGGTAGCTTCGGCTACAAGTGACAAGTGATTTCCGTGTAAGACCATATCTGGGATATGGCATCAGTGTGATACGTGTTTAAGATGTAAGACCATAGCTGGGCTATGGCATTCTAGTGAAAAGTGATGAAATGACGGATAAGTCCATGGTTTCACCATGGCATAATGATAGTGAAGAAGTAAGACCATGGCTGAGCTATAGCATTCTAGTGAAAACACCATAGCTATGTTATGGCATCAGTGATTATCAGTGAAATTCAGTGCATACCAGTGCAAACCAATTTCGTAAGACGTTCACTAATTTGACAAAGTTTGGTAAGTGTTACAGAGAATTATGTGATATAAGGAAATACGAGTTGATGAGACATGAACATAGAACTTGGTTGATGAATGAGTTCATTTGTGATTATATAGTTGTACACCCTTGAGTGTATTATCCGTATGAATTGGTCTTCCAAATGAGTTAATGAGAAAAGTTCTAATATGAAATAATCTGAATTCGAAATAAAATATAATGAAAATGTACTTGAAATACATTGATATATCTTGTATATGTTATTTGAGTTCATAATGTGGAAAGTAAATGTATGTGGAAATTTGAGATCATGATATCTGTACTGGGATCTATTGGTGGATACGTACATCCAAATTTATATGATAAATTTTAGTGAACATTGAAATTGGATTCAATAAGTGATTTGACAATTTAAATTGTGATTGGCAGGAAGAGTTAGTGAGTTGTATGTTTATGAATTGTTACATGTATTTGTCTGAAATACGAGGAAATAATGGTATTTGATACATGGAAAATATGAGACTGTGATATATATAAAAACATGGAATATGTCTGATAAATGTGTTTATTCATAATTATAGAACTGTACACCTAAAGTGTACTATTTGTGTAAAGATGATGTTCAAATGATTTGATGAGTAGAACTCAAATATGTAGTGTAACATCCTAAAATTTGGAAATTTATGTGTTGCATTGTTTTTGGTGTTAAGCTAGTTAAATTATTAATTGTGTATGTTTAGGAAGTCCTGAGAAGGCTCGAGGTTTATTTGGACCTAGTAAAAACTTTTGGCATTTAGCACTTTAAGGAGATGGAGTAAGTGACCTTAAAGCATATGGAAATAAATGAGTAAATAACTAGCATAAGTGAGCATATGGTAAAGAGGTTATGGCGCCACATGTATTACCTTGAGGGAAGAAGTTCGAATCCCTTTGTGTGCATTTTGACTTTTATTTTTGCATTCCTTCCTTAAAGTGTCGGCCAAGGAGTATTTATGGTAAGGTGGACTTCTTTATTTTTGGTAAGGTGGCTAAAAGAATAAGGCAAGGTTGAGGTTGGGGAAAGGAATCAAAAGAAATAGGTAAGTAAGGGGAACAAGAGGCTTATTTCGTGGATAGTGTTTTGGAAAGTTTGGGTGGCCAAACTTTTATCCTAGGGGGGATGAATGTGACGGTTTGGGGCTAGGGTGATAGCCGAATTTTGTGCTTGATGTTTTGGTGAGACTAAAGTGTTAGTCTTGGTCAAAATACCAATATCATCAATTGTGTCTTTTTCTCAAAACTCCTATCCTCCTAGCCGAATTTGGTCATTGGCAATTGGTAAAATTTTGGTTCTTTTGGCCAATTCCCTGTTGGCAACTTTGGTATCATTTCTCTTTTCTCTCCAAACTCCTTTCTCCTCCTTGCCGAACCTGCACAACCTTGAGGAGACATATTCCATTTCTTTCTTTCTTCTTGCCGAATGGATACAAACTTTGAGACCATTTCTTTGTTCACACATCATTCTTGAAAACCGAAACTAATCCATCATTCCTCTTCTTCTTTTCTTTTCGCAAAATCCTTCAAGCATCACTTCCACTCTAATATTTTTCACCATAGCCGAATATTGAGTCCACTATTTCTCTATAGCCGAACCTTCCATTCTTTCATTGATCTTCCTTTTTCATTCGAGTTGTCACTCACCCTTGAACAATCGGTAAGTACTCTTTTCAATTCTTTTTATTTTCTTCTTTCTATTGCCGAATCCATATGTTGGCTTGGGAGGGTCTTTTGACCGAAATCATCACTTATTTCTCTTAGACAAGATCCCTTTCTTCTTCGTAGTGATATTGTGGAAGGCCGAACCTTCATTCTTCCGAAGTCATCGCATTATCGCTAGAAGTCGGTTCTAAAATCTTTAAGGTAAGTGTTATTCAAGGATTCTATAAATCATTCTTTATTCGATAAGATGGTGTTGATTAACCGATATTATTTATAGGGGTTAAATTGCTCAATCTAACAAATCATTGGTCACTCGGAAATTAGTGGTAAGCCAATCTTCACCATTTCGATAGTCCATATTTTATCGTAATATCGATTGTTTAAGATCTGACCGAATGGCAACTTGTGGTACCGATTCGAATGGGAAGTCGAGAAGAGATCTCAAAAGGAGCGGATTAATGATCCCTACTCCTAAATTCAAACGAAGGGCCGTTTTGGTGATTCGAGACTATCCTCCGGGTTGTGGACCCTTATCCGGCGAGAATCAATTATTCGAGGTCGTTCACAATTTTGAGGCATCAGCGATTCGAGATTTCCCACCGGGTTGTGGACCGTCAACAGGGGAAAAACCGACAAATCGTAGTTGTTCACGATCTCGAGGGTAAAATTTTAGATTGTTTGTTTTAAAGTAGATTTATTAAATCGCGTATGTTGACTAATCGGGCGTTATAAAATTTTAGGTGTCGACAATCGAGAGAGCGTAGTGCTTACCGTAATCAGGTGTGTAATCTCACACCATTTTCTGTGGGTTGGAGATTAATGTCATATCGATAATAAACTATTTGATTAAAATCGTATTAGAGTAAAACCGGGAAAAATTGGCTTAGATCTCATATGATAAAATTGATAAAAACGATATATTGTGATACGTGGGCTAAAACGATATATTTTGCTATGTGGGCCAAAACGATATACTTTGCTATGTGGGCCAAAACGATATATATTTTGTTATATGGGCCGATCTGAAAATTTGCGAAATGGGCCAAGATGATATTCTGCTTAATGGGCCAATTTGATAAATTGTTATAATGGGCCATAAATTTTTGTAAGAAATATTTGAATACATTGTTGTGAATTGTTATGCATTATATACATGTTTTGCATGGGTCGGGATAATGATGAAGAGAAGTTCGTAGCTCTACTACATAAATCGGTGGCTCTGTCACAAATCAAAAATGGCA
Organism: Gossypium sturtianum; assembly: GCA_025698515.1. Lineage (NCBI taxonomy): Eukaryota > Viridiplantae > Streptophyta > Magnoliopsida > Malvales > Malvaceae > Gossypium > Gossypium sturtianum. The sequence continues at coordinate 36,736,243 of CM046952.1, forward strand.
ATGCCATGTAAATTCGTTAATCTGTGGCTTGTCCACAAATTTGATATAAATGGCTTAATGCCTACGTTTGGTGTGTTAGGCGGGGTGGGTTGACTAAAGATCACCCACATGTGTGTTGGTTGGTACGGGGTGGTGTGTAGTGGATGGAAAACTAGGTTTGGTTTGGGAATTGCATTTCATATGCATATTATATTCGATACATTTTATTATTATGAATGGGCTTCGGCCCAAATAATGGCTTAATGGATTTTTGCCCATGGACAACGATAAGTGGGTTACACATTGAGTTCTAGTAACTCACCCCGTTTTCCTTATCCCTTTGTAATGATCAATGATGGAGACTTGGGTCGTGGATGTCTTGGTGGAGGCCATACTTAAAAATGGTTAAATTTGGAATTTGGATTTCTTTTAATACTTTTAATTACTTTGCTATTTTGAATTAAGGTTGTAATAAGTCCTCTGGATTAATTTTTGTTTTGTTTATTGTTGGATGAATTCATATATTTTGCTTTAAGTATTTCAAATTTGGGATTATATTTTTTAAAAAAACTTAAATAAACGTTTTATTCAAAAATGAATATATAAAAAGGATTTCATAATAATTTTCATATTTTTAACTCGAAAAATTACTCTTAAGATTTTCATCAATTCTTTTCGAAAAATATTTTTTATTTCTTTTGAAATTTTCTCGAACTGTTAACAATATTTTCAAAATTACGATTTATAAGATCTTACATCTCAAATTGTCGATTTATTAATCAAATCTTTTACTCAATAAATACTTCGTCAAAATTTTGAAATCTGTTTTACTTAAAAAGGAATCAATGTATATTTATTTTGTGTGACATGTCAAATCTAGCCTTAACGCATAGGCCGGGTTTGGGATGTTACATGTAGCAGTTAGAAACTAAGACAAATTTCTATGAAAATGTATATGAAATACAGAGGTATGATTATTATATGTGATATGCATACATAATGTGAAAAATATAGGTATAAGAGGAATTTAATAAGAATTGAGCCTATATACGTTTCTTGTTATTTATATGAAGTGTATGACTAAAAAATGGTGATAAGTATAAGGCTTGGTTGAATATCTAAAATTGGTTCTTGACTGTATAAAAATGTTAGTGAGTGAGAAATATGGCTTGGAAAATAGCCTAATTTTTGTCCACACGGGTAGACACGGGCGTGTGTCTGGGCCGTGTGTGACAAGCGGTCTACCCCATAGGCGTATGGTTCGACTGTGTGTCCCCAGTCACACGGGTTTGTGACCCTTATATGCGAGAAAAATTTTAAAAGTCGCGAAAAATTTTCCTGAGGATTCGGTTTAGTCTCCACCTGATCTTAATGCATGATTTGGACCTCGAAGGTCCATTAAAGGAACGTTTATAATTAGTCTCGGTATTTGAATGATAATGATTTCAAATTATCTGTAAGTGTTCTGTACTCTTTGGTAATGCCCCGTAACCCTGTTTCGGCGAAGGATACGGGTTGGGGGTGTTACACACTCTTTGGCATATTTTCTTAACCGAACAAATTCTCGTTCGTTCTCAGATACTGTCATATTCCCCTATTTAAGCTCTAAAAATTCCTTCTTTTTTGATCAAGGAATCTCTGACTAATGTACTTCTTTTTGAATTCTATTTGGAAAAATTCCCAAGTAACATTTTCCCTCGGTACAACAGAAATCAAGGTATTCCACTACTGAAAGGCTGAGTCTTTTAGCAAATATACAGCACATTTCAAACATTCTTCAGGTGTACAAGATAATTCATCCAAAACTCTGATGGTATTTTTCAACCAAAATTCAGCCCTTTCTCAATCGTCATCAGCTATTGCTCTGAATTCTTCTGTACCATATTTACGGATTTTATCTACCGGGGGCTTACCAGTTCTAACAGGTTCTGTACCTGGTAGCATATCTAGAACCGGTTAAGGGACAGGAGGGGGAGGTTGTTGTACAACAAGATTTGTCCTTAAGAATTCTGTGAACCACTCATTCATCATTTGAAAGAAGGCTTCTTTTGCCTCTTCACCTCGGCCCTAAGATTCGGGCCTTCTACTACTACTAGATGCAGCTCTTTGAACTGAAGTTGGAGCATTGCTCTCAGCTTCCTCAGATTTAGCTCTAGCTCGGTTGAGCAACTTTACTATATGAAAAACATATTTAAAATGGTCAGGAGATATCACACTATCAAAAATTATATATAATGGAATGTATAGCTAAACTCATACTTGCTACGTTAGTCCGAGAATCGGCTAAACCGTAGCTCTGATACCAACAAATGTAACACCCTTAACCCATATCCGTCGTCAAAACAGGGTTACAGAGCATTACCAGAGTTTACAGAATAATTACAGTTAATTTATGTCATTTACTATTCATATTCAAAACCAATCATATTCAATCATATTGTCCTTTAATTGGACCCTCGAGGCCCAATTTATACATTAGAAACAAGTCGGGACTAATTCGGGATGTAACAACCCGATTTAGGGGCTAGTCGGAACAGTGATCTCGGGATCACTAATTCGAGGTTAGATAAAAATATTTTCATATTATTTTATGTGTTATAACATGTTTATAAGGGTGCATGAAAATTTTGGTGCTTTAATTTTAGCGATTTCTTGCTTAATCGCGAAAAAGGACTAAATCGCATAAAGTGCGAAAGTTCTATTTTATTTGCTAGAGGTGCCAAATAGCTATAGAATATCAATTGGAGGTCCCAAATGTGCAATTTGGCCTCGTTTTAAGTGAGTTGGACGGCCATGTGACATAGGGGACAAGAGCATTTAATTTTGGTCAAAATTGGTGGAAATTAGGTGGAAAAATGAATAAAATAGGATGAAATAAGAAAAAGCTATCATCTTTTATTTTCTTCTCTTCTTCCACCAAAAAATACAAGCAAGAATGGGGTTCTTGAAGCTGAAAATTTCAGCAAGCTTTTCTTCACTCAAGTAAGTGATTTTGATGAATTTAATTGATAAATTTTGTACTTTTGGAGTCCCCAAAGCTTAAGCTAGCTAATGAGGGGACTAATTTGTAATATGGTTGAAAGTCTAGGGACTTGCCATGTGAGATTTTATGTAGGTTTCTGAATTTTTATGGAAGAAAATGAATGTTAGAAAGATAAGAAACAACTTTTGTAAAAGGTGTTGTCATGAAAACACCTAATTTTGGACTAAGATGTAAATGTTGTAGTTTGTTCATTATGCATGAAATAGTTGGAATTGTGGATAGTTGTAAGAGGATTAAATGTTCAGCTAGGCTTGTTTAATAAGAAAATGTGATGAAAAGTGATTTACGAGCCTAGGGGCAAAATCATAATTTTGCCAAAGTATAGGGGCAAAATAGTCATTTTTGCCTAAGTGTAGATTATGATGTATTATGATTCATAAGTGATTAAATGAGTAAATTCTATTGTTCTAGATCAAAGAAAATGAGATTCGAACTTAGAACGGGAGAAAAGAGAAATGTGGGCAAAAAAGGTCCCTTTCTGCCCTTTTCGGTATCGAGGTAAGTTCATGTGTTAAATTTTACAACCTTGAGTTAAGTATTTGCAATATTTCGATGTTGTATAAATTGGTTATTTCCTCTATGTGTACATTAAATATGTTTTGATATGATGTTAAGACATGAAAGTCTTGATTTAATCCATGAATAGTGGAAATGTAATTAGTGTGATACGATGGTAATTAAGGTCCCGTGTAAGACCATATTTAGAATATGGCCTCGGTATGGGATTTTGTATAAGACCATGTCAGGGACATGGCATTGATATGTTAATTCATGTATGACCCTATCGGGGGTATGATGTCAGTGTGACTCTATGTGTATGAGACTCAAAGATGTTACTTAACAATTTGAGTGATTCAATAAGTATGTTGAAAATGAGAATGAATGTGGTTGTACCACGAGAGGTACATGTATGTGTTAGAGCTGAATTAAGATGAATTCAGTATATGATGAACCCATAGTGGGTTATGTGTAAATGATGCACCTTGGTTGCATAAGTTATAACTATTAATGCATTGTGTGAATGCAAATGATTATCGTAGAAAGCTAAGTAAGAATGGTAGTGTGTGAGGATGTTCAAGGATGAACATTTGAAATAGAGATGCATATTAACGGTGGGCTATGTGCGTTACCACCATAATTATAGATGATTGGTGGGCTAAGTGCGATACCACCGTAATTATAGATAATTGGTGGGCTAAGTGCGATACCACCGTAATTATAGATAATTGGTGGGCTATGTGCATTACCACCATAATTATAGATGATTGGTGGGCTAAGTGTGATACCACCATAATTATAGATGATTAGTGGGCTAAGTGCGAAACCACCGAGTAATTGGTAGTATGAGTGGCTTATTGAAAATGTTTGATGTGTTGTTTTATGTGATGATGTGGTGGCAAGTGTAGAGATGTATGCAAATTAACATGAGCATTTGGCTTGTGACATGGTTAGAATATGGTAAGAGACAGAACGAGTAAGCTTCAAGGACGATTGAGTAGGTAACCATGAGTTTAAGAGTAAAACTCATTATAATACCTTACGTTTGAGTATAATCAATGAATATCAATAGTTGATTGTTTTATGCATATGAACTTACTAAGCATTACCGCTTACTCCTCTTCCTTTCTCATCTCTTATAGGTTAATTTAGCTAGCTCGGGTTGGAGGCCGCCGAAGATGTTTCACACTATCGAGTAGACACATGGTATGAGGTTTCTAGTCCTTATAAGTTATGGCATGTATAGGGATAGAATTTAAAGTTGATTAAGTCATAGTTGATATAGCCAAATGTGTTGGCCTAAGAGAGTTTAAGGTTCAATTGTGTATAGACACAGATGATGGCTTAAGTCGGTTGTAATTATATTAGAAATAGTTCTTCCTCGTGTATGGGATGAAGACATTATTGTATAGTTTAAATTTGATAATTCAAGATTTATAATTGGCAATATGTGAACATTTGGTAATGGTGTATTCAGGTGTGCAATGAAGAGTGGCAAAGGCTTGGTAAATAGCCTGCTAATTGTCCACATGGGTAGACACACGGGCGTGTGTCTAGACCGTGTGGGAGGCATGACTAGCACATAGGTGTGCGCCCAGGCCGTGTGAAGTCTGTACCTTGCACTTGGAATTCAAATCGCCACACGACTGAAGCACAGGGGTGTGTGTATAGGCCGTGTGGATATGGCAGAATGTTAAGGTTTGGTACATGGGCCAGGGCCACGGGCGTGCCCAGGTTATGTGGATTAGTCAGTGTCGACCACGGGGGTCGAACACGGGCGTGTGAGATGATACACGGGCGTGTCATCTCCCCCATTGGCGTGTGACCCCTGTTTAGGTAAAATTTTCTTAAGTGCATAAAAGTTTCCAAATTATCTCCGAAACCTTTTGGAAGCATGCTTAGGGCCTCGTAGGCCTCTTATAAGAATGATAGACCTATGAATGGAATAGTTTTAAATTGAAATGAGTTTGATAGCCCAAAATTGTATGATTGTGCGAGTCAAGTACGGTAACGCCTCGTGCCCGATTCCGGCATAGAATACGGGCAAGGGGTGTTACATTTAGTGGTATCAAAGCTATGGTTTAGTCGGTTCTCGGACTAACCTAGCGTGAGTAAGAGTCTAGCTATACATGCCATATGTGGACCGTGATAGTGTGATATCTCCCGGCTCTAATGAAATTGTTTCGATTAAGACAGAGATGATTCCCAACCAAGCTAATTTTTAATAATGTTGTATGTGATAACGAAGTAATTGAAATGCGCTTATGTATTGAGGAAATTCAGGGAAGTATGAATAGAAGTTTAGGACATGTGTGTGATAAGGTATGAAATGAGAGTTATAAAGTGATAAGCTTATCTGTATTGGCTTGATATGCATACGGTGTTATATACTCGACCTGTTGGGTTAGGTGTATATAGTGAGTAAATATATATATATCCAGAGAACGAGATATGTGTGTATGTACGACTATTTGAATGATGTATGAACAATATGTCCACATGGTTGAATCTCATGTGCGACTGTTAAAGTAGAGGATGTATAATATTTTATTTTATGACTCTGTTATGAAGGCACACATATTATAGTATGGGAGTTAAACTGAGAAGTTTGACTAAGTAGAATGCAGGAGATGAGTACGGTCGTTCAATGATAAATTGATGAATAAGACCATGGTTGGACCATGGCAATATATGTGATCCCATATAAGACCATGTCTGGGGCATGGCATTGGCAACGATACGTGATCCCGTGTAAGACCATATTTGGGATATGGCGTCGGCATCGAATAGTGACTCCGTATAAGACCACGTCCGGACTCAGCTTCGCGATGAATCGTGTAAGACCATATCCGGGATATGGCGTCGATATTGATATAAGATCCCGTGCAAGACCATATCTAGGATATGGCATCGGCATCAATATGAGTTTCCATGTAAGACCGTATCTGGGATATGGCTTTGGTATTTATATGATATTTTGTGTAAGACCATAGCGAGGCTATGGCATCGTGATGACATGTAAGATTATAGCTGGGCTATAATGTTGTGATACGAGTAAGACCATAGTTGGACTATGGCAATTAAGTAAATGACGTACTCAAACCCGTAAGACATTCCCTAATTTGATAAGTGATGGTAGGAGAACTTAGAGTTAAATGTTGGGTACTCGAGTGGACATAATGTGAAACTTGAGTAAGCGTGAAAACTCGCCTGGAGTGAGTTGTTTGACTATGATGATATTTCATTAATGATGAATGTTAAATCACATGTATGTGGTCACGAGAGTCAAGTTAGGGGCTCTATGACCTCATCCCCCTTACCACTGTTGAATCATGATGAGATGTTTATGAGAATCAAGTTGAGTAAGTTCATGGGTATGGAATAGTCAAGGAGTTTTGATGAAGGAAATGGTTAGAGAAACAATATTTGAACTGTGAAAGTGTTCGATCATGACAACCATAGTTGTATGGATTATAATGATCTCTTTGAGTATTACGTATTAGTATCTGTTGCCTTTCAGGGGTGATGTAGTTGTCCTTTTCATGAATCATGATCGTGTGAGAATGTTAGCTGACTGTAAGATTAGACAAAACGGTTGTCGATTTAGTCAATTGAAATCAACATTCTTTTATCTCTTCGTAACCTTATTCTGGTACTTTGAGGAGGAAGTTGGTGATAAAACTTTATGTGAGATTTCTCTTATAATTTCGTTGATCATGATTATCTTTAAAGTGTGTGTTCTTTGAGTTGTGATAGATATATCTACTATGATTGCACTTTTGTTTTAATCATAGAAAGGTGATAATTCTAGTATAAGAAGTGAAATCACAAGTTTCATGTTGTATGATAGGTTTTCGGGTAAGCCGAATAGAGTTAATACACTCGATTGAGATGTCCCTCCTATCTTGGGATATGACGTTAGTAAAGGTTTTAAATTAGCACATCAAGAGAAACTCAAACGAGAGTGTGTTTGAAATATATTCTCAGTGCGGAGAAAAGAGTAGATTGATGAATTGAGATACGATTCTAGTTATGTGTATATTTACGCATGAATCAATAAGGAGAATGAAATTCTAGGTGTACATGAGTAAGGAGCATGATACAGAGGTATGCTCATTGAAACATTTTAACTGTGATGGTTAAGTTAAAAGTCATTAAAGGTACTATTAACTGAAAGTCTTGGTATTGAGTTCAGTATGAATCGAGAGAAAGAGTTTGTAAGTTTGTATATGATTAATGCAACATTCATGTTGGCATAATTAAGAATGCTTGGTATCATATTGATGTATGATACTCTTCTAAATTGAGTAGTTGATGTTTAATAAGATGTTGAAGTCCTAGTGGACCATGTGAATATGAAAATGCTATCATCAAGATATGAAATAGATAAGGTCCCGTATAAGACCATGTCCGGGACATGGCCTCGGCACCGAGTTGAGATCCCGTATAAGACCGTATCCGGGATATGGCTTCGGTAATGAATATGAAAATCGTATAAGACCATATCCGGGATATGGCATCGATACTTGATGTGAAAGTCCATATAAGACCATATCCGGGATATGGCATTGGCATTTAGAGGTGACTCCATGTAAGACCACCTCGGAGATATGGCATTGGCTTTGTACCTACAGTAATGACGATGAATATGCATCTTTGACTATCCCTAGTGATTAATGGGATAAGTAGATGAGTTTTGTAACATCCTGAAATTCAAGATTTTATGTTTTGCATTATACCATGCGTTAGGCTAGCTAAGAGTGTAAGTTGTGTATGTTTAGGGACCCTAAGAAGGCTTGGGGTTGAGTTGGGCCTTGGTAGAATTTTTGTGTTTATGCACTTAAGGGGGAGAAGTCAAGTGACGTCAAGACTTAAAAGAATAAGTGAGTATTTTGCTAGCACAAGAAGAGCTAGTAGCAAAGTGGTGAGGCGCCACATGAAGGGGCTTAAGGGGTGGAGTTCGAATCTCACCTATTGCAAATATATTTTTTTTGTGCTAATCAGGTGGAAGATGGTAAGTGTCGGCCATGGCTCTATAGAAGGAAAGGAAGACTTTCAAATGATGGAAAGAAGACTAAGGAAAAGAGAAAGGAGGAGATCAAGGGAAAAATAAGGAAAGAAGTAAAGGAAAGAGATAAGGGGGGATATATTGGCCGAATTTTGGGAGGTGCTTGGGGAAAGAAAATTTGGTCAACCATAATCTTTTTGGTGTTAGGGACTTACGGTTTTGGTAGGGGAATTAGGAGCCGAATTTCCTATAGCCTTTTACAAGTTTTGTGCATGAAAAGTTTTTCTCTCTTTTTGAACTTTTTTTTTGTGCTTCTTTTCCAACCTTTTCCTTTGTTTGCCGAAACACTCAAGCCATTTTGCTCATCTTTTCCTTAGTGCAGGCCAAAACTCCCTGACACCTCTTTTTCCATCTCTTCTTTTCTTTTTCACCATTTCTTCAACCCTTCTCTCTTTTTCTTTAGTCAATATTTTTGATGGCCAAATCTTGCTTGTTCTTTTCTCTCTAAGTAGCCGAATCCTCCTAGCCATTCTCTCTCCTCCATCTTGCGTGTTGATCCCTTTCTTCCTTAGTTGAATCGATGGGAATCAGGTTCATCATCGATTAAGGTAAGGAGTCTCTTCTTAGTCCATTCGATATTGCTACTTGGTTATTTTGCTAAACGGATCGATAGATTTGACTAATCGATTATTATAGGGAATAAATCACTCGATCTTCTCTACTCGTCAATCCTTTGGAAGTAGTGGTAAGCCGAAACCCTCTCCTTAGATAACTACTTTCTCTCATCGTAGTATTATTCTGATCGAGACTCTTTTAATGGAGGCAAGTGGTAGCGTTATTAAAGGAAAATCGATAGAAGGGCAAAAAGGGAGTGGACTTGCAATCTCTACTCCCAAGTTCAAACGTAGGGCGGTATCGGCAGTTCGGGATTTTCCACCAGGTTGTGGACCATCTTCTGGTGAGAGTAGGCAAATCGTAGTCGTTCACGATACTAAGGGTAAGCATTTCTTTAGATCGTTTGATTTAGATTTGGATTAAGACACTATCTCTTGTTAGTTAATCGAGTGTTATGGTGACATAGGTGCCGACGATCAAGAAGGTTTAGTCCTTACCGTAATCAGGTGTGTAATCTCACACTGAAATCCTGTAGATTCGTGATTCACCATCATTTTGGAAAATAGATCGTTGTTACTTACGAATCTAATAACCGTAATATGGCAAGAATCGAGTAACTTGCTTAAACAACGTTAATTTTAAGATCTGTCAAAATCGGTATTAATTTGTAAAATTACAAAAATGCCCTTATGGGCCAAATTACTAAAAAGCTTTAATGGGCCGTTTTTATGAAAATGCCCCTATGGGTCAATTTACCAAAATGCCTTAAAGGGTCGATTTGCTAGAATGCCTTAGTGGGCCGATTTACCAAAGTGCTTTAATGGGCCGATTCATCAAAATATTTCATTAGAATAATGGTTGCTATATATGTGGATATACTTTTCTTATGTTGCATCTTTACATATTGCATGGGTTGGGAAAAATTGTGTGGAGAGCAGTGTAGCCTGGTGGCATAGCCACAATTCGCTTATTATTGTGCTTAATTATGATTTCGGCGGCATGGCCACAAAAATAATATACTTTAGCAGCTTGACTGCAAATTGGTGTGAGCGCGGGTGGGTTGACTTGATCCCCACAGTGTGATTGGCTGGTCGGGGTGTGATGGATGGGTGGGTTGGGTTGCATTCATTTCTTTTAAATATCATTATGTAAATGGGCTTAGGCCCAAGATGTTGCTATACTGGTTCAGGCCAGTGGATGATGGTAAGGGGATTATGCATTGAGTTCTTGTAACTCACCCCCTTTCTTTCTTAATCCTTGTAGGTGATGCTCGATGTGAGGACTTGGGGCCATGGATAACCTTTCGGTGGAGGCCATACTTTAGGAATGATGTTTTCGAACATTAGTAAATTTCTTTTCCGCTTTATTTCAAGTATTTTTACTATTTTGGGTTTAAAGTTGTAATAAGGCCTCGATATTTTTATTTTGCTTTATGTTTTGATATACTTATTATTTTCCATGAATTGTTTTAAATTGGAATTTTTCTGAGATCTTAAACAACAGTTTTCCAAAATTGATTAACAAACGGATTTCATAACAAATATGTACAAATAATTTAACTTGGATTTTCCTTCGAATTATCAACATCTTTTTTTCAAAAGTCACAGTTTTTTTAAAGTTCACTAGTTTTATTTTCGAGTCACCAATCAACCTCTCAAGATTAGTGGTATTTTGTTTTTATCGAATATTTATAATCAAACTTGTTTTTCTTAACTATAACCTAATAACATCAACTTTAGTAGGAATCATAAGTTCTTTACACACTTTCTTCATGTGACATGCCGGATCCGGTCATATCGCATGGGCCGGGTTTGGGGTGTTACATTCTATGGTATCAGAGCCAGGTTGCAAAACTTGGTTGGGGTTTGGGTTCAATAATGTTTCCTAAAACTGTTTGAAATTCGATTTATAAATACATGTTTTAGAGAAAGTATGGCACCACGGGTATCCGGCACCAAGTCAGTAAGTTTTTGTTTTCATTTTATGATTATTGTGGTATGACTGTGGTAAGAAGACTCCACAAAATAGAAATACTCTAGAACTTTTAGCTTAGGAGCTGAAACTATAGAGATTGAGACTTTAGGATACGTTTTGCGAAAACAACTTTACTTTCTATACTCCATAAAACATTATTTAATAAACATTGAATAGCATACTAATTCATAAGACTCGTAATCAGATTAAATCGACTTAGCAAACATGAGCGCTAGAGGATGTGGACGCGGTAGACGTGGACGTGGTAGAGGCCGAGGTGCTAGAGTTGTATCTGAGGCATCTGGACATATGCCGGAAATGGATGCACGTGTGTCACCGGTGATTGAAGCTGGGTCACATGATCGAATGAGAGAGGACGATGCTCTGTCCCAAGCGCTGCTGCGAGTTCTAGAAAGGGTTACTGGGGTAAGAACTAGGACGGCAGCTCGTGGGTCAATATCCGAGCGACTTAGATCGAATGGGGCTGAGGTTTTTAGGGGTATTTTGGGTGTAGCCCCAAGTGTAGCGGAGTACTGGCTTGAGGTGGTGGAGCGGATTATGGACGATCTGGATTGCACAGCTGAGCAAAAACTGAAAGGGGTTGTGTCATTGCTAAGAGACGAGGCGTATCAGTGGTGGCTCACTGTTCGGGAAGGCACTCAGGCTGATCGTATTACCTGGGAATTCTTTAAGACAGCATTTTAAGGAAAATATGTCGGGGCTAGCTATGTAGATGCCCGAAGAAAGGAATTCTTGAATCTGGTTCAAGGAAGTAGATCTGTGGCAGTATACGAGGTGGAGTTTCTGCGTCTGAGCCGATATGCTCGGGGAATAGTGCCGACTGATTACGAATGTTGTGTACATTTTGAGGACGGGTTGCGTGATAAGTTACGGGTATTGATAGCCCCACAGAAGGAGAGGAATTTTGCTACACTGGTGGAAAAAGCTAAGATTGCTGAAGAAGTAAAACACTCGGAACGGCAAAATTGAGACAAGGATAGGGGCAGGAATAAGAGAGACTCTGGGTATTCAGGTCCTGCTAGAGGATTTCAGAAAAGGCCCAGGAATGAGGGACTGGTTCGAGTGAGTGCTCCAGCTACTACCAATCAGTTACAGCCTTGTGTGGATTGTGGAAAACTTCACTCGGTGAATATTGGAAGAGAACTGGTGGATGTTTCAGATGTGGATCCAAAGACCATCGGTTTAGGGATTGCCCTCGAGAGCCTCGCTCGTAATCGTAGTTCAGTAATGATTTGCGCAGCCAAAGAAGAGGCGCTCAGCAGCCGCCGAGAGGCCGTGGGCCAGGTCGAGGTGGTAATGGCATGGGACGAGGTCAGGGTACACCGGGTAGAGGTACCGATAATAGGGGTAACACGGAGGCGAGACAACCAGGGTTCGTCTATGTGGTCAGACGTCGAGAGGATGGCGATGCACCGGATGTCATAACCGGTACATTTTTCATATCTGATGTACCTTTTACTGCTTTGATAGACATTGGATCCACCCATTCGTATGTTACATATGCTGTGTCTGGAACTTTGAATATTAGATCTGAGATTACTGTTAGAGAAACAACTGTGATTAGCCCTTTAGGACAGTCGGTGGTAGTAAATAAATTGTTTAGGGATGTACCCTTAGAAGTTCAGGGAGTAGTATTTCTGGCAAATTTGATGGAACTGCCGTTCGGGGAGTTCAACCTTATATTGGGCATGGACTTGCTGGTTAAGCATCGTGTGAACTTGGACTGTGCTGCAAAGTGGATGGTACTAAGAACTTCAGAGGGTAAGGAAGTGATGATGATAGGTGAAAGAAGAAATTATCTATCTAATGTGGTATCTGCTTTAAAGGCGGAAAGGTTGGTACGAAAGGGGTGTGAAGCATTCTTAGCCTTTATCAGTGCTTTGGATGCCAAAGAGTTGTCGGTAGAGAGTGTTAGAACGGTGAAAGAATTTTCAGACGTCTTTCCCAGAGAGCTTCTAGGATTGCCTCCGGATCGGGAAGTGGAGTTTGGTATTGAGCTGTTGCCAAGAATGGCTCCGGTGTCCAATGCTCTTTACAGAATGGCGCCGAAGGAGCTAGTGGAACTTACAGCTCAAATTCAGGAGTTGTTGGACCGTGGATTTATTCGACCAAGTGTGTCACCGTGGGGAGCGACGGTTTTGTTTGTTAAGAAAAATGATGGGTCGATGTGTATGTGCATCGATTATAGACAATTGAATAAGTTGACGATCAAGAACAAGTACCCGTTACCGAGGATCGATGACATGTTCGATCAGCTGCGAGGAGCTTCGGTCTTCTCGAAGATAGATTTGAGATCGGGGTATCACCAGCTAAAGGTCAAGGAGGTAGATATTCATAAAACTGCGTTCCGAACTCGTTATAGGCATTACAAGTTCTTGGTGATGCCGTTTGGGTTGACAAATGCACCAGCTGCATTTATGGACATGATAAACCGAGTCTTCCAACCCTATCTAGATCGGTTTGTGGTGGTGTTCATAGATGACATCTTGGTGTACTCAAAGACAGAAGAGGAGCATGATTCACATCTACGGGTCGTATTGCAGATATTAGGGGAGAAGTAGCTGTATGCCAAATTCAGTAAGTGTGAATTTTGGCTAAGGGAAGTGACCTTTTTGGAGCATGTTGTGTCCGCCGAGGAATTAGAGTTGATCCCCAAGAAGATCGAGGTCAGATTGGATCGAAGCCACCGAAGTCGATGGCGTAAATTTAAAGTTTTCTAGGTTTGCCTGGGTATTATAGGCGATTCGTTGAGGGGTTTTCGTTGATTGCTGCACCCCTAACTAAACTATTGTGTAAGGGAGTACCGTTTGTGTGGTCAGATAAGCAAGCGCAAGAAAGCTTTGAGAGATTAAAGAAGATTCTCGGCGAAGCGCCAAGTTGATTTAGCCCGAGGTGGTAAAGAGTTTATTGTTTATTGTGATACGTCACACACGGGCTTGGGATGTGTGTTGATGCAAGGGGAAAGTGGTGGCTTATGCATCTCGTCAATTAAGGCCGCATGAGGTGAACTATCCCACTCATGATTTGGAGTTAGCCTGCGAGTGGTATTTGCTCAAGATATAGAGACACTATCTCATGCGGGGAGAAGTCGATTATCTACACGGACCATAAGAGTCTCAAGTACCTCCTTACCTGCAAGGAGTTGAACTTAAGACAGCGGAGGTGGATAGAATTGTTGAAAGATTATGACTTCTCAATCGAGTATCACCCAGGTAAAGCTAACGTAGTGGCAGATGCATTGAGTCGTAAGGTGATATCGGATTTGGGAGAGATGTTCGCTCATCTCAGCCTTTATGAATATGGTTTCTTGTTAGCTGAACTTCAAGTGAAGCCTGCGTGGGTAAGTCAGATTAAGGAAAAGCAGTTGTTAGATGAAAGGTTGGGTTCTAGGCTTCTGCAAGTGGAACATGGTGAGATAGGGGATTTTGGATTAAATAGTGATGGAGTATTGTGTTTCCGCGGAAGAGTTTGTATGCCCAAGGATTTGGAATTGAGACAAATGATTCTGCGTGAGGCGCATAGTAGCCCATATGCTATGCACCCCGGGTAAAACAAAATGTACCGAGACCTCCGTGAGCAGTATTGGTGGCCAGGGTTGAAACGGGAGGTTACTGATTTCGTGAGCAAGTGCTTGACATGTCAACAGGTGAAGGCGGAACATCAACTGCCTTCAGGGTTGCTACAACCGGTGAAAATCCCACTATGGAAATGGGAAAGGATAATGATGGACTTTGTTAGTGGGTTACCTTTAACGCCTACTAAGAAAGATTCAGTGTGGGTAATAGTGGATCGGTTAACGAAGTCTGCTCATTTCCTACCGCTCGCATGCGGATTATACGCTGCGTGTTGGCCAAGTTGTATATAGAAGAAGTCGTGAGGTTGCATGGGGTACCAGTGTCTATTATATCAGACAAGGATCCTAGGTTTACATCACGGTTCTGGAAGGCTTTACATGAAGCTTTGGGTACAAACTAAATTTCAGCACGGCGTTTCATCCATAGACCGATGGTCGATCGGAAAGAGTAATCCGATTCTAGAAGACATGTTAAGGGGCAGTGTGATCGACTTCGGGGTAGTTGGGAAGATTTTCTACCATTGGCGAGTTTGCATACAACAATAGTTATCAATCCAAAGATCCGGATGGCACCCTATGAGGCGTTGTATGGTCGTGAGGTGTCATACTCCAACTTGGCCGGATCGAAATGGGAGAGCGGCAGCTTGTTGGGTCCGAATGATCTCGAGAGACGGAGGAAAAAGTAAAGGTAATTCGGGCTCGGTTAAAAGAAGCTTCCGGCGCATGCAAATCATACGCGGATCCGAAGCGGAAGGAGATAGAGTTCTCTCGTGGATGATCAGTCTTTCTGAAGGTCTCACCTTGGAAAAAGATCTTAAGATTTGGACGGAAGGGCAAGTTGAGCCCGAGATTTATCAGACCTTACCGTGTATTGAAGCGTGTTAGGCCAGTGGCTTATCAGCTTGAGTTACCTCCGGAGTTAAGTCAGATACATAGTGTATTCCATGTCTCGATGTTAAGGTGTTATCATTCGGATCCGTCTCATGTAGTGCCAGTGGAGGAAGTTGAGATAAGACCTGACTTGTCTTTTGAAGAAGAGCCAGTGCAGATTTTAGATCGGGATATTAAGGTGCTGAGAAGGAAGCCGGTTCTATTAGTCAAAGTATTATGGTGTAATCACGGGTCAGGGGAAGCTACATGGGAGCCTGAGGACACGATCCGGCAACAATACCCTCATCTCTTTTAATCAGGTAAATTTCGAGGCCGAAATTTCTTTAAAGGGGGTAGAATTGTAACATCCTGAAATTTACTTTAGCATAATAATCATAATCTCTAACTTATCATTCATAACATGAATAATACTCATTCTCAACTTGATGATAACTCTGCTTACTTACTTTCTTGTTATCTCATTTAAACTTTACTTGTTTGCCCGATGAATTTCTATGAATAACCGAGGATACTGAATCTCATCTCACACGCTCGATGCCAAAGCCATATCCTAGATACGGTCTTACATGGAATCTCTCATCTTGGTTTTGAGGCCATGCCTTGACATGGGCTTATACGAAGTCTTTCTCGTGAGTTCCCTTGGGAACTTACCATTGCCATGTCTTGACATGGTCTTACTTGGTACCTTCACTCATGAACTGATCAATGCCGAGCCTTGGCTTGGACTTACATGAAATCTTCCTTGTTACTCACCAATGCCATGCCTTGGCTTGGACTTACATGGGATCTCTATCTCTTGATAGCTTTTCAATGCCAAGACTCGCCTTGGACTTACATGACATCTTTGCTTGAGACTCACCAATGCCATGCCTCGGCTTGGGCTTATATGGGTCTTCATCTCATAATAACTCTTCAATGCCAAGACTTGTCTTGGTCTTACATGATAACTTGTCTGATTGCCGATGCCATGCCTCGGCTTGGACTTATACGGACTTTCTCATTTCATGTGATAGATCGAGTATCCTAAGCTATTCATCTTCAATCGGGGCTTTCTCATACTTGATCTCATTGATTACTTTGTTTAACATAACATTAAACATTTTCATGATAATATTGTACATTATACTAAGCAATTCAATGATATTAATCATAAAGCTTAGAAATCATGCAAACTTACCTCGATATACAAAATGTATGTAGGTATGCAATTTAGTCCTCGACTTTGTTCTTACCTCGGTTTCGATCCGGGCTTCGTTTTTCTTGATCTATAATCATAAATAGATCATTTAATACTCACATTGACTAAATTGACTCTTAACTCATACTTTGGTAAAATTACTATTTTACCCTTATACTTTCTCATATTTTCACTTTTACCCCAAGGCTCGTAAAATGAATCTCATTCGTCTTTCTTAAACTTCATGCTTAGCTGATTCATTTTCTCTACTATAGAAATCATCAATTCCCACTATTTCTAATAGGTATGACCAATTCCATAACTTTTACAAACTAGTCCTTACTAGCATTTTTCATGAAATTCACTTAGAAAAAGTTGTTTATCTAACATCAAATTCTCATAAACTTCCATAAAATATCATTTTACAAGCATGTCACTCTTGGGTAGATTTTTAAACATGCATCTTAGCTCATTTTATAGCTAAAAATAGCTAATTCATAATACGAGAACTTCAAAAACACTAAGAATATTAAAAACGGGGCTAAGATGAACTTACTAGCAAGCTTGAAAAAAATGAAGAACCCTAGCTATGGAGTCTCCAAATTTTCGGCACAAGAGGAAGAAGATGAATAGATTTTTATCATCTTTTTCCTATTTTAATCAATTATTAGACAAATGACCAAAATGTCCTTCTCTTTAAAAATTTCTATTTTTCTAACTCATGTCCATTTTTGTCCAAAAATTATAATTTGGGAAAATTGCTATTTAAGGACTCATAATTAATATTCTAAAGCTATTTCATACAAAAAGCTTCTAGAAACTCATATTTTACAACTTTTGTAATTTAGTCCTTTTTGATCATTCCATTTCAATTTCACAAAATTTCTACATGGAACTTTAGTACTATGATGCAAACATGTCATAAACCTTAAGAACTCAATTTTACCGACTTGGGTTTGTGGTCTCGCACCACTATTCCGACTAGGCCCTGAATCAGGATGTTACAATTCTCCCCTCTTAGGAATTTTCGTCCTCTCGAAAATCTTACCAAAGAAATGTGTTTCTGCATCGGTTTCTCATGCTCTCTTACGGTTCCCACGTAGCTTCTTCTATTCCATGTCTTTGCCACAATACTTTTACCAGGGCAATACTTTTATTCCTTAGCTGCTTGACTTCCCGAGCTAAAACCTTAATTGGTTCTTCACCATAAGTCATGTCGGGATAAATCTCTATTTCTGGCGGGGTAATTACATGTGAAGGATCTGATCGGTAGCGTCTCAACATTGACATGTGAAACACATCGTGAATCTTTTCTAACTCTGATGGCAAAGCCAATCGAGAAGCTACCGGCCCAACTCTTTCAGTAATCTCGTATGGTCCGATAAAACGTGGACTCAACTTGCCTTTCTGGCCAAATTTGAGAACTTTTCTCCAAGGTGACACTTTCAAGAAAACTTTATCTCCGACTTGATACTCTATCCCTTTCCTCTTTAAGTCCGAATAGGACTTCTGTCTGTCTGATGCAGCTTTTAAACTTTCTCGTATCACTTTCACTTTCTCTTCAGCTTCTCTAACCAAATCTACCCCGTGAATTTGGTTTTCTTTTAGTTCAGTCCAAAATAAAGGTGTTCGGCACTTACGCCCATATAAAGCCTCATAAGGTGCCATCTTTAAGCTTGACTGATAGCTACTATTATAGGCAAACTCCACCAATGGGAGAAACTTTTCCCAACTGCCTCAGAATTCAAGAATACAACATCTGAGCATATCCTCGAGTACTTGAATTAACCTCTCTGACTGACCGTCAGTTTGAGAATGAAAAGCGGTACTAAAGTTCAACTTTGTACCCAAGGCTTCTTGTAACTTCTTCCAAAATCTGGATGTAAACCTCGGACCTCTATCCGAGATGATTGACAACGGAACACCGTGAAGCCTTACTATTTCTGAAACGTACAAGTTTGCCAACTTGTCTAGTGAGTAATCAACTCGTACAGGTATAAAATGAGCTGACTTCGTGAGTCTATCAACTATAACCCATACAACATCTTTCTTGCTCGGAGATAATGGTAGAACCATTACAAAATCCATAGTAATACAGTCCCATTTCCACTCCGAAACCAAAATGGGTTGAAGCAAACCCGAAGGTACTTGGTGTTCAGCCTTTACTTGCTGACAAATCAAGCATTTGGAAACAAACTCTGAGATATCTTTCTTCATTCTCGACCACCAATACTGTTGCTTCAAGTCATTATACATCTTGGTACCACACGGATGTACAGACAAACATCCGCTATGGGCCTCACGCAAAATTCCTTGAATAAGCTCTTTCTTTCTTGGTACACAAACTCTATCTTTGAACATCAGACTTCCATTGGGACTAATCCAGAAATCAGACTCAACATCTGTCTCGTACTAAACTCTCTTGGCTTGCAATCCACTATCTTCTTTTTGAGCTTCAATGATCTCTTGGAGGAAAGTTGGTCTAGCTCTCAACTCAGCTAGAATAGAACCATCGTCAAATAAAGTCATCCGTGAATTCATTGCCCTTAATGCAAATAGGGACTTTCTGCTCAAAGCGTCGGCGACCACATTCGCCTTCTCGGGATGGTAGTCAATGACCAATTCATAGTCTTTTATCAAATCTAACCATCTCCGCTGCCTTAAGTTCAACTCTTTCTGCGTCATCAAATACTTCAAACTTTTGTGCTCGGTGAAGATCCGACATCTCTCACCATATAGGTGGTGTCTCTATATCTTCAATGCGAAGACTATGGCAGCCAACTCTAGATCGTGGGTCGGATAATTCTTCTCATGTGGCTTCAACTGTCTTGAGGCATAAGCAATCACTTTGCCTTCTTGCATAAATACACAGCCTAATCCATTTAAGGATGCATCGCTGTAAATCACAAATTATTTCCCTGTCTCAGGTTGTACTAAAACTGGAGCTTCTATCAACATCGCTTTCAGTTTCTCGAAACTTTGTTGGCATCTTTCAGTCCACTCAAACTTCACATTTTTCTGTAACAATTTAGAAATCAGGGTTGCAATCATAGAAAACCCCTTGACGAATTGTCTATAATAGCCGGCTAGGCCTAGAAAACTTCTAATCTCAGAGATATTCTTTGGTGGCTTCTAGTCTGTAATAGCCAAAATCTTACTGTGGTCTACTCGAACTCCTTCTCCCGAGACAATATGTCCCAGAAATCCTACTTCCTTGAGCCAAAATTCACTTTTACTGAACTTGGCATATAATTGATTTTCTTGAAGAGTCCAGAAAAAAGCGTCCGTAGGTTCTCAGCATGCTCATTCTCATATCGGGAATAAATCAGTATATCATCAATGAAAACGACTACAAACTTGTCGAGGTATGGTCTAAAAATGCGATTCATTAAGTCCATGAATACCGCAGGAGCATTGGTCAAACCAAAGGGCATGACTAAAAATTCATAATGCCCATACCTTGTTCGAAAAGCTATCTTAGACACATCTGATTCTCTTACTCTCAGCTGGTAGTACCCTGATCTCAAGTCTATTTTGGAGAACACAGTGGCTCCTTTCAATTGGTCGAACAAATCATCGATCCTAGGCAATGGTTACTTGTTCTTTACCGTCACTTTATTAAGCTAACGGTAATCTATGCACAATCTCATGGTGCCATCCTTCTTTTTCACAAATAAAACCGGAGCACCCCATGGTGAACAACATGATCTTGCAAAGCCTTTATCTGTTAATTCTTGCAACTGTAACTTCAACTCTTTCAACTCAGTTGAGGCCATTCTGTAAGGAGTAATAGATATCGATACAGTATCGGGAGCTAGCTCAATGCTGAACTCAACTTCTCTAACTGGTTGTAGTCCTGGTAATTCTTCAGGAAAAACATCCACGTACTCACATACTATTGGTACTGACTCAATCTTTAACTCTGTTTCTTTATCATTCATTACAAAGGCCAAATATGCCTCATACCCCTTTCTTACGTATCTCTGTGCCGTCATGTGAAAAATCATTGCCGGAGATTTACTTTGCTCATCTAATTCTATATGGAGAGTATCCCCATTCTCACATCTCATCTCAATATATTTCTTCCCACAATTAACTATTACACCATGAGTGGTCAACCAGTCCATACCAAGAATGATGTCAAACTCATCAAATGGTAGCACCATAAGATTTTCTTTAAAGTAATGACCTCTAATCATTAATGGACAATCTTTACATACTTCATCAACTAACACACTCTTGCCTAAAGGACTAGACACCTTAATCGTAAATTCTGTAGAATCTATAGGCATATTCATACTAGATACTAGTATCATACAAATGTAAGAGTGTGTGGATCCGGGGTCTATTAAAGCAATAACTTTGATATCATAAAGAGAAAAGGTACCCGTAATAACATCAGGAGAAGATGCCTCTTCGCGAGCGCGAATGGCATAAGTCCTCGTAGGCGCCCTACCATCGGGTCTCGCAGCCTGCTCTCTAGGGTTACCTCTACCACTTGCCCCACTTCTGGGGTTCCTCTGCGATCTGCCTCTGACCATACCCTTAGATCTCGGGTTCTGAGTTCTTTCTTCTTTCATCATCTCAGGACAATCTTTTATAAAGTGATCCTGGGAACCACATCTGAAACATGCATTTTCATGTGCTCGACATTATCCAAGATGACGTCTGCCACACTGGGGGCATTCAGGTCTATCCGATCGGATATTCCCCACACTAGCAACTGAAGTCGTCTGTGCCTTACTTCCCGAATACTGCTTACTCTTGTCCTTCCTTGAAAACCCAGTGGAAGTAGCCAATCGGGTAGAGAAATCTCTTGACTTCTTGGATGAGGATTGGAAAGACTTATTCCACTGTCTCTTTTTAGAGTCACGAGACTCCATTTCAGACTTTCCCTTCTCTTTTACTAGTTCTTCGGCTTTACAAGCCCTCTCTACTAACACAACGAATTCCTTCAGTTCTAGGACAACAACAAACAATTTGATGTCATCATTTAGCCCATCTTCAAATCTCTTGCTTATGATGGCCTCGGTGGATACACACTCTCGATCGTATTTACTGAGTCGCACAAACTCGCGCTCGTAATCAGTCACAGACATTTTGCCTTGCTTCAGTTCTAGGAATTCCTTTCTTTTTTGGTCCACAAACCTTTGACTGATATACTTTTTCTTGAACTCTTCTTGGAAAAATTCCAATGTGATCTTTTCCTTCGGTACCACCGACACAAGGGTGTTCCACCATTGGTAAGCAGAATATCTTAAAAGAGAGACTACACACTTCATGCATTCCTCAGGTGTGCATGACAACTCATTAAATACCCTGATAGTATTTTCTATCCAGAACTCAGCCTTTTTCGGATCATCATATTTTCTAGCCCGGAATTCTTCTGCCCCATGTTTCCTAATCCTATCAACCGGAGGCTTCTCTCCTCTTACCACCTCTACTACTTGAGGGGCTACTGGAATAGGTTAAGGAATAGGTAGGGGTGGAGGGGGTTGCGCATTCGGGTTCGTACGAACGAACTTTGTATACTATGTATTCATCATATGGAGGAAGGCTTCTCTAGCCTCTTCTCCTCCTTCTTGACTCACCATAGCGGGTCTATTCTCATGCTCATTCAAAGACCGTCCCCTTCAATGAGCCAGCCGGTAGCACTTTCTACGTCATCCACCACACCTCTATCGGGATCCATTTACTAAATGTATAAACATAATTTAAGTCGTCAGAAGTCATCACACTATCATTATAAAAACATTCTTACGTATGGCATGTATAGCTAGACTCGTGCTCGTGCTACGTTAGTCCTAGAACCAACTAAACTGTAGCTCTGATACCACTAAATGTAACACCCCATACTCGAGTCTGAGACTAAGACTGGATACGAGACATTACCATGCTTGAACTCACTTAATCTTGTGCTTACGGACTATAAAATTTCGTTTCAAATTAAAAAACTTCTCTTTCTTAGTCAAATCAGACATTTCATGGGCCTACGAGACCTTAGACTTGCGTCCCAAATCTTTCGGAACTCATCTGGAAACTTTCTCTCCAAACAGGGGTCACACGTCCGTGTGAATTGGGACACGCCCGTGCACCCCTAAAACATGCTCGTGTCTTTCACTCGTGGAGGATACTGGCAATTTACACACGGCCTGGACACGCCCGTGGCCCCAAACCATGCCTAAAACCCCAGCATTCTGCCAATGCCCCATGGCCAAGGCACACGCCCGTGCTTACCACCCGTGGTGCACACTGACTACCTTAAAACGGCCTAGAGTCTAAACACACGCCCGTGTGGCTGGTCCGTGGTCTATTCTGACTTAAGATACAAAGGTGCAGAGTGCACACGCCTGAGACACACGCCTGTGTGTCCAATCATGTGAGCACTTAGAGGCTATTTACCAAGCCAATTGCCACCCTGAAATCAAGACCAAACTCATGCTAAATTCAGCAACTCAAGTATTACATCTAACATGAACAAGGATGCATTCTTCATTGATAGATTAAAAAAAATACATACTTAATCATTCATGACTCATCTCTTTGGCCATATACAAAAAGAATACTAAGCTTGATAGCCAACAATTTGGCTAGTTTTAAAACATAACTCAAAATGAAATGTTTCCTATACATGCCATACTTAATATAAACAACTTGGCTATACCAAAATAGCGATTGATAGTGTGCTCCGAGCTTCGGTGCCGATGATCTACTAGATTAGCTTGGCGGGACTACATGGAAAGAAAGAATAAAAGACGTAAGCATTTAGCTTAGTAAGTTTGCATATAATGCATATAACAACATACTTGCTTCATATGAACCATTTGACATAAACAATGGTATCATAATTTCAGCTATAAAGCTTACTTACTCATATCTGACTCTTATGAATCTCATGATACTTACTAGTCTCATACTTGTGAGGTAAACAAGGTACCTGTATCACTTGATCACATTGATCAGCATACTTTAGCATAATAATCATAATCTCTAACTTATCATTCATAACATGAATAATACTCATTCTCAACTTGATGATAACTCTGCTTACTTACTTTCTTGTTATCTCATTTAAACTTTACTTGTTTGCCCGATGAATTTCTATGAATAACCGAGGATACTGAATCTCATCTCACACGCTCGATGCCAAAGCCATATCCTAGATACGGTCTTACATGGAATCTCTCATCTTGGTTTCGAGGCCATGTCTTGACATGGGCTTATACGAAGTCTTTCTCGTGAGTTCCCTTGGGAACTTACCATTGTCATGTCTTGACATGGTCTTACTTGGTACCTTTATTCATGAACTGATCAATGCCAAGCCTTGGCTTGGACTTACATGAAATCTTCCTTGTTACTCACCAATGCCATGCCTTGGCTTGGACTTACATGGGATCTCTATCTCTTGATAGCTTTTCAATGCCAAGACTCGTCTTGGACTTACATGACATCTTTGCTTGGAGACTCACCAATGCCATGCCTCGACTTGGGCTTATATGGGTCTTCATCTCATAATAACTCTTCAATGCCAAGACTTGTCTTGGTCTTACATGATAACTTGTTTGATTGCCGATGCCATGCCTCGACTTGGACTTATACGGACTTTCTCATTTCATGTGATAGATCGAGTATCCTAAGCTATTCATCTTCAATCGGGGCTTTCTCATACTTGATCTCATTGATTGCTTTGTTTAACATAACATTAAACATTTTCATGATAATATTGTACATTATACTAAGCAATTCAATGATATTAATCATAAAGCTTAGAAATCATGCAAACTTACCTCGATATACAAAATGTATGTAGGTATGCAATTTAGTCCTCGACTTTGTTCTTACCTCGGTTTCAATCCGGGCTTCGTTTTTTTATATATAATCATAAATAGATCATTTAATACTCACATTGACTAAATTGACTCTTAACTCATACTTTGGTAAAATTACTATTTTACCCTTATACTTTCTCATATTTGCACTTTTGCCCCAAGGCTCGTAAAATGAATCTCATTCGTCTTTCTTAAACTTCATGCTTAGCTGATTCATTTTCTCTACTGTAGCAATCATCAATTCCCACTATTTCTAATAGGTATGACCAATTCCATAACTTTTACAAACTAGTCCTTATTAGCATTTTTCATGAAATTCACTTAGAAAAAGATGTTTATCTAACATCAAACTCTCATAAACTTCCATAAAATATCATTTTACAAGCATGTCACTCTTAGGTAGATTTTTAAACATGCATCTTAGCTCATTTTATAGCTAAAAATAGCTAATTCATAATACGGGAACTTCAAAAACACTAAGAATATTAAAAACGGGGCTAAGATGAACTTACTAGCAAGCTTGAAAAAAATGAAGAACCCTAGCTATGGAGTCTCCAAATTTTCGGCACAAGAGGAAGAAGATGAATAGATTTTTATCATCTTTTTTCCTATTTTAATCAATTATTAGACAAATGACCAAAATGTCCTTCTCTTTAAAAATTTCTATTTTTCTAACTCATGTCCATTTTTGTCCAAAAATTATAATTTAGGAAAATTGCTATTTAACGACTCATAATTAATATTCTAAAGCTATTTCATACAAAAAGCTTCTAGAAAATCATATTTTGCAACTTTTGCAATTTAGTCCTTTTTGATCATCCCATATTAATTTCACAAAATTTCTACATGGAACTTTAGTACTATGATGCAAACATGTCATAAACCTTAAGAACTCAATTTTACTGACTCGGGTTTGTGGTCTCGCACCATTATTCTGACTAGGCCCTGAATCGGGATGTTACACTTTAAGTCAATTTGGTATTGTAACATGATTTTGGCCATTTGTGTTGGATTATTTATATTACATAATTGGTTGTAAGTTAGCCATGTGACTTGGCTTATTTTGGTTATTATGTGATGTACATATATATATATATATGTGTTAATGCTTCTTAGTGATGTAGTTCATGTTTGATTGAAAATGGTTGGTTTAATGTAATTCTAAGGGTAGCTAATGGTTGATGAATTGAAATTGATTATGTTTGTGAATTAGTGCAAAGTGATATATTTTGGGTAAAGGCTTAGTTAGTTGGTTGATATATGTGTTTTGGTATGAATGATGTATGTTTAAGGTTGTATAATGCCTTTAAGTGTTATGTTTTTGGTGCCATTGATTTTGGTTTAGGTGTGCATAATTTGGGTGGCAATTTGGCTTGGTAAATAGCCTATTTTTGTCCACACAGGCAGAGACACGGGCATGTGTCTCAGCCGTGTGTGACACACGGTCATGTTACACGGCCGTGTGTCCCCTGGTGTTGAAATTGAAATGAAGTCAGTATGCTCCACACGGTCTGATCGACCGTGCGGCATAAGTCAGTATACCCCCTAATTGGCACACGGCCTAGCACACGGGTGTGTAACTTGGCCGTGTTGCATAAGTCAGTATACCCTACAGGTTTGACACGGCCTATCACACGGCCTGGCACACGGGCATGTGTGGCCACTTCGAAAGGCACACGGGCTAGACACACGGGCGTGTGGTTGGCCGTGTGACCCAAGTCAGTAACCTCACTTGTTTGGACACGGCATAGGACACGGCCATGTGTTCCTATTTCGAATGTTCACACGGCCTGGTCACACGGGCGTGTGTCCCCTGTTTTGGAGAAAAATTTTATAAGTGTTGAAACATTTCCCGAGTTATCGATTTAGTCCCAAACCACTCTTAATGCATGTTTAAGGCCTCGTAGGCTCGTTTAAGGAACACTATGATTGATTGTGATTGAATTATATTTGAATTGATAAATTGTATATGAAATGAATGTTTAAAAGTGTTATAAATCCGGTAATACTCCTTAACCCTATTCTGACGGTGAATACGGATGAGGGGTGTTACATTTTTTCCTAATAAGGTTTTAATGAGGCACATTATCTACCAATGGACATCCAAGGGGGAGTGTTATGAATATCTTATTAAGTGGATGTCCATCATGATAAAAATAAAGTTTTGATGTACTTTCTATTAGAATTAGATCTCTACTTCTTTTATACTTCTTATGCTTATAAATAGAGACTCTGATGAAGCATTGTAAATCATCCCTTTGATTAATAAAGTACATTCTCTATTGCTCTCATATTTTCTTTGTTCTTTATTCTCCCCATCTCTCTTTATTTTATAACATAATGTTATTAAAAATTATTTGAATTTTTATAATTATAAAACTTTTATGTCCAAATTCGGATGCATTGTCGGTTTTTTTTTTTTAATTTTTATGATTTAGCCTAAAATTGTTTGTTATTATCTTTCAAAGTTTTATAATTTTATCTCAAATACTTAACTTAAAATTCTCAATTTATTATTTAAATATATAATTATTGACTATATAAAATTGAATTAAAAGTAATTATATAAACACCGAGAATAAATAATAAATTAATTTTTAAGTTTTTAGATATTTGAAAATTTTCATATATATTTTTATAATTTTTAATATTTTTTAAAATTTTTTTGCACTCATCCAAAATGAATTTCAATAATTGTTTGTCCAAATTCACTACATATGCATATGCATATGCATATTTTATTTTAAATAAAATATTTGTTATTTTTATTTTTTGAATTGTTGTTGACATGATACTTTGGTTGCTTTTGTCTGTCAATATGATTAATAGTAATTATGGACTATATAAAATTGAATTAAAAGTAATTATATAAATACCTAGAATAAATAATAATTTCTTTTTGAGTTTTTACACATTTGAAAATTTTTATATATATTTTTAGAATTTTTAATAATTTTTATATTTTTAATTTTTTTATTTATTTTTGCACTCATCTAAAATGAATTTAAACAATTGTTTGTCTAGATTTATTATATATGCACATTTTATTATTTTTTAATAAAATATATTTTTTGAATTTTATTTTTTGAATTTTTGTTGACATGACACTTCTAATTGCTTTTGTCAGCCACGTCAATACGATTAATAGTACTTATTGACTATATAAAATTAAATTAAAAGTAATTATATAAACACCGAGAATAAATATAAATTGGTTTTTGAGATTTTACACATTTACAAATTTTCACATATATTTTTGAATTTTTTATAATTATTAATAATTTTTTTATAATTTTAATGTTTTTTTATGTTACACGTTCAAAATGAATTTGAGCAATTTTTTGTCCAGATTCATTTCATATGTACATTTTATTATGTTTTTAATAAAACATTTTTTATTTTTATTTTTTTAATTGTTGTTAACATGGCACTTCTAATTAGTTTTGTTAACTACATCAATACGATTAATAGTTAAACCAATAAACTAACAAATTCTGTTAACGAAAGAAGTTACTTAATTTTTTTAATCATTAACTTATTTCTAATTTAATATCTATACTTAATTTATCCAACCATGCTTTAAAATTTGTATGTCTATATTATACACCATTTCTATACTCATTTTCCAATTTTTACAAAACAGTTCCTCAATTTTAAATTCTGCAGTTTTTACAAATCAATCCCTAATATTCAAATTTTACAGTTTTTATATTTTAATCCCTGAATTTAGAATCTTACAATTTATGCAATTTAGTCATTGAAATCTAAATATTATAGTTTTAGAATTTAGTCCCTAACCTATGAATTTTACTGTTTTTACCAGTTAGTCCTTGTTTCAACATGAATCAAAATTTCTTGTTGGGTCTGGATTGGGTTTGGGCCTGACTTGCTCTGCAATTCTCCTTAAGCAAGATGTGTATGCTTTTCATTTTTATGAACAAAAAAAATCAGAATTGGAGAAGGGGTAGGCAAAAAAGGGCAGCTAAGACTGGGATTATCAGGGCAATTAAGGAAGACGATGATGGGCTGGGATGTATGTTTGGGTAATGGAATTAAAACGAACCTCCTCGCTTGGAATACCCATTTCCGGGATGCTTCCGGATAGATGGAAGTTGGGTGCTATGGCGCTGTTCATTTTGGTATATGAAAAAGAAGAAAGTGATGATTTGAAAGTTTTTGTCCACCTGTCATATATATGAATAATTTAAGAGATAAGATCTATACATAACGTGTTAACTACTGTATCGCCAATAATATTTCAATCCAAAAAAGCAAAGTCAATATCACACACAAACACCTATTTCATCTTATACCATTTTCTGTGTCGCCTTTACTTACACATCGGGCCAAAAAGTAAAACATTTTGTAAAGCAAAAAAATTAAAAACATGTGTTGTGATGGAGATTGCAGGCCACTGGGCTTCCTCCTTGGCCTTCCCTTTGCTTTTCTTTCTCTCATCATCTCTATTGTTGGCGTTGTTGTTTGGATCGTGGGGTAGTCCTTTCCGTTTCTCCACTTTCTTCTACTGTTTGCGAATTGGGATCTGGGTCTTAATTTCTTCTAATTTTCTACCTCAATCAACTTATCAGCACTTGGGGTTTTTGCTTGCAGGTTGTTGTTGACACTGATCTGTCCTTGTTGTTTGTGCGTGACGGTGCTAGTAGAGATGGCGCTGGAGTTGGTCAAAGCTCCAATTCATGTCATGGAATGGTTCACTGAACAAATCCCTTGTTAATTCCACACTCACTGCTTTGTTCTGCTTTTTTTTTTCTTTAGGGGGTACAATTTATTGGTAGCATACATGTTTTTCTGGATCTCTTGATTATATGTTCTTGATGTAGACATGGGATTTATGAGGATTCCCAATTTATGTTTTTGTGGTTTGGATTTTGTTTATTGTTGATATTATTCATTGCCATTGGTTATGATAAAATAAGTTATGTCCACTATATGCTGATCAAAAGCGCATTCGTTCTGGCAATTCAAATCCTTAACCAGACCACCAGGGGGAATTCTGTAGAACCCTTTATTACTTATTCGCTGTTGATTCTTGCAAAAAATAAAACACAAAAGGTTGAATGGTAAAGAAACTGTTTTCTGGGAATTTGGTGTTTCCAGTTAAGTTACTTGTTTTAATGCGCTGCATTCAGGACAAGAGTGATAATGACAAAGACAAATCCAGACGAATGTTAGTGCTCACTTCTCTGTTCCACTTATCAGTCAATGGATATAGACTAATCTGATAAATTTTTAATCCTCTTTGTTGAAAATAAACAATTTGAATAGAAATCAATCCTCAAAGTTAATTCCATATATTAAATGATTAAAAAAAAGATAATTACTTTACAAGAATAAAGGTCTTTTATAAAAATAATTAATTACAAAAATGTATCAAACAAATATTACTTATAAGAATAGGTCGAAATCTACAATCGCAGGCACCATCTAATCTCTACCACCAATCACATAATCATGTTGTGGGAAAAAAATAATTTTCATGTGTCAAGCAACACCAGTATAAATTTTCAAAAATAACTGTATTTTCTTGTTTACACAGCACAAATGATATATGAGGAAAAAATATTTTTTCAATGTAGGGTAGCTTCACACATTGGCAACACCGGTGTTAAATTTCTTTTTTATTTTTTATTTTTATTTTTTATTTTTAAAAAAAGGTGGCTGACAAAAAAAAATGTAAGGTGGTGTGGCCAAGTGGTCAAGCAGCACCGGTTTGAATCTAAAAAGAAAGTGATCGTTTTGAGAAAAAAAAATATTTTTTAATGGGTGCCGCCTGACACATTAGTGGCACCGATGAGTTTCTTTTATTAAAAAAAAGTGTCTGACAGGAAATAAAAGAAATGGTTTTTTAATGAGTGTCGTGTGTCAGTGTGGCGGCAGTAATATCCTATTTAAACCACTCCCTCACAAAAAATTCAAATTTTCGATTGTTTATGGTTTCAAACAAATAAAACGAGAAAGGAAAAAGGGATGTTAGAAATTAAAATTTAAAATCAACAATATTTGTTTTTTATTTGAGAATTCAAGGTTTTCTTTTTTACCTCATAAATCAAATTTAGATTGATTAGGTTAGTGTGTAGTTATTTTTATAGTTATTTTTAATTTATTTTACTATTATGTATGATTATGTGACTATATATGAGATGCAAGTTATATTGTTTGATAAAAAAAAATTTTGTTACTTTAAAATGGTATGAATTGTTTTAATATGATCTAATATTTTTTTGTTTTTTATTTATTTTACATGTTTAGTATCGAAGATGAATAATCAATTCTTCGTATACTTCCATTTCGATGGGGTAATTTTGCAAATAGCAGTTGATTTTATATTTGGTCGCGCCATCAAATAGGAATGAGGTTTAACAGGAGTGTAAAGTTCGATGAAATGAAACAAAAGATTAGTGCGAAAATTACTCAACGTTATGGGAGGAGAATGCCCAGACTATTCTACAAATTCTCAATTTTGTCAAATTCGTGAAACCATAAGGAGATGGAACTTGTAGAGGATGATGATGTGGAGACTATGATCGAGCTGTTCATTGGAACTTTGAACCAGTTGAGTTGTTCATTGAGTTAGCAGATGTTGAGCCCGTTCAAAATGTCACTCCATTAAATCAACAATATGGAGTTGATGACCTGTATATAGAGGTTCTGAAAGCCTCTGTCGATAGGTGATCTTCTGTACACAAGTTTGACTTCGGTATGAATGTTGGGTGGGTAGAACTGTGAGATTATGGAGCGACATCGACATAGGAAGGCAATCCACACAATGCTCCGATTGTGTATAACAACCCTAATTCGGGTTCCCGTTTAACTGATAAATCCATTGGTGATTGGTATCGATGTTGATGGTGAGGAAGGACCCGATAATGATGGTGGTTCTGATCATCAAGGTGAAGGTTTTAGTTATAACAACCTGATTTTCAGTGGTGTCAAAAAAGGCAGTTTTGAAACCCTATTTTCGTAAACCAGGTCTATAAATATTTAATATAGATATTTACGGGCTTGGTATAAAAAAATATTAAATTTTAGTCCTTTAATTTTGTCTATTAGTTGTTTAATTAAGGTACAGGGTCTATATTGTAAAAATCTTATCGCTAAATATTTTTAAATATCTAAAGGTTCCAAATGATAAACAAACCATTTTGTTTCATCAAATAGTGGAGAATGCTCTAATTTTGATTAATGTTAATTAATTAAAGTTTAATTAAATTAGTTAAGTGATTTAGGATTTAATTAAGATATAAAAGGCTTAAGTTAGTAGTTTTTCATTCATCTTCTCCACTCTTCTCCCCCATGTTGTATGTTTAAGAAAGAAAAACCCCTTTTTAGCTTCAAGTATTCAGTCCTTCAACTGGTGAGATTTTTAAATCGTTTTCTTGTAATTTTTATATTTTTAAAGTTATTGGAGCTTAATTTAGCTAGCCCATGTACCAATTTGTAAAATTGTTAAAGGTTTGAAAGTTGTCATTGATGATTTCTTGAAGAAATTGATGTTAAATTGATAGATTTTAAGCTTAGATCATAAAAAAGGACTAAATTGTAATGTTTGGTTGTTAGTTTTGTTCATAATGACTAAAGTGAATAAAATGTAAAATTTATGTGAAATTTTGATAATAATAGATGGTAGAGGGTCTCTAAAGTATGTAAATGAGATCGGTTTTAAAATTGAGGCTCAAAATTGCAAGATATAGTTATTTCTATTTTAGAGACTAAATTGAATCAAATGAAAAACTTAAGGGGCATTCGTAAAATGAAATTTTATAGGTTCATACATATCATGGAATAACATGAAAATGGTTGGTATTGATAAATGATCTAAAATAATTGTTTAGATCAAGAATTGGATCAAACCGGAGATAATCAAGGAAAAGTCAAAATTATCGATTAGTCCTTAAGGATTCAACTTTTTTTTTGCTATCTTGACCAGGTAAGTTCATATCAAACTTACTACTTTGTTTTATGTTATGTTGATTGTGCTCCATTTTATTTACATATTAGATTGAAATGAATTGGTGATTTTGGCACTAATGGTTCGAAATGAACTAAATTATAAATTTATGGGAATATTGGTTATATGGAAATAGAACATGATGTAAATGAGATTATTGACTGAATATATGTTTCATGTGAGAAATGAAATTGTGTACAGGACTTGAAATTGTCATTTATACAGAAATGATGTCCGAGTGAACTTAGTAAAAGGTTAGGATACGTATGACATGCCATTAGGGTTATACGCGCGATCAAACAGGGATTTACATGAAGTTATGAGATCTAACATTTTTTTACAAATTCTCGGATTATATGTATCATTGGTTGAGCCCAGACAAGTAACATTGATATGATGTCACTTTATGTGAGCAATTCTGTTAAAATGTCAGCTTGTGTGAGCAATCCTGAAATACTGTCAGCTTGTGTGAGCATTACATTCCTGTGTATTCGAGTCCGTTTTATTATAATTCCATTAGAAAATGTTCAATTGATTGAAAATGTAATTTAAATCGTGAATTGAAAATGAAATGGAATTGATGATACTCGACATATTGATTGTTATGTGATTTTGTTTAAGTGGTGATGGTATACAATTCGAGAACGTAACTAACGTATTCAATTTGTGGTGATGTTGTATGTATAGATAAGTATTCAAGTGGCAAAGAAAGTTAATTTGGTATCTAATAGAATAATTTTTTATCCTTAAATGATCAAGGTATTTTTTAGTTTCCATATGAGCTTACTAAGCATTTTATATGCGTACTCGTTTATTTTTCCTTTTCCTTGTAGATCATCACCTTACGAAACACGTCAAGTCGAATTGTTTCAAAGCTCACACTATCCTAGCATCGAATTTGGTAACCTTGTGATTTTTTTTTGATTTTTTGGATTATGGCATGTATATAGGGATTAGATGTGGAATGATGGAAATGTGCAAGTATACACAATCGTATCAAGTAATAAAGTGACAAGCATGTCGAGTTATTGTACCCATAGGGACTGTATAAGGAAATATTTATGAAATGTAAAATTAAACAATTTGGTGGAGGAAAAATATGTTGATTTGAAAGTGGTGATATATAAAAAATAAAAATTAACTAAGAAAATAAAATTCCAAATGCACGATTTCTAAAAAATGGTTTTAATCAAGATCACATAAATGTTTTAGATCAATTTCATTCTTTAACTTAGAATTATCAAAACTATGTTTATGTTATGAATAATTTCATGGCAACTTGGTCTTTTGTTAACTAATGCACATACATACTTACTAAATCAATTAATCTCTTAAACATATTTCTATGTCATACATACTTATTAAATCAATTAATCTCTTAAACATATTTCTATGTCAATTCAAACAATTAATCAATTTTCATAAGCAAGTATAAGATAAAGTGAGGTAACAATATATTCCTATATTGAAACAATTTAATCACAATAATCTTACAAGTTATGTAAGGCTAAAGTATTGTTTAATACCATCACTAATTTAACCCTCAACTACCTTAGAAGATTAAACATGCACCAATTAAATATTGTATCAATTAATTATAATTTCAATTTGATTAATAATTAATTCTTTCATTACCTTAAAATTAAAATGTAAGCATAACATAGACATGATTTTATTTAACTGAACAAACTACCAAGGCCTATAACAACACAAACATGATTTTAACAAATTAAGTGGACAAAATGCAATTAATCTAACATGAATGAAATTTAAGTCATTTTAATTAATTTAAGAACATCAACACAACAAGTATTCATATTCATGACCACAACATAAACTAAAAAAGATTAAGAGAAGGTAACTAGAAAACAAATCATGGTGATGTTCCGAAGCCAGACTAGTGCGCTTCTCCTCTTCTCTGCTCGTTCTGTCGATCCAAATCCTTCATGAATACTTGATTGTTGTTGCTCCAAAGGGTGTGCTAGCTCTTTTTCAAGAGGAGAAATTGGCATGGGAAAGAAGGAAAAATGGAAGACAAAGATGAATGAAAGAGCGAAGTGAAAGAAGAGATGATTGAATAATGAGAGGTGTGTGAGCTGATGATAAATGAAAAAGTGAGGAGAGGTATTTATAGTGGGAGATGGAAACATGCATTAGCTAAAAATAGCACCAAATCCCCCTTCTTATGGCTGACCATGCTAGGTGGAAGGAGAGGTTGAATTGGTTTTGTTATTTTTAGCTTGTGGCTAGAAAATAAACGCACAGAAAGAGGAGGGGTTTGAACGACATTTAGGAAGAATTCAAGGGCTGATTTGTAAGTGTTAAAATCAGAAAAAATTAGCTGATTGGGTCAGCTAGATAGGACAGCTTGGGCTGCTCTCTTGGGCTTGTCCATCCTCCCTCTTTATTTACTAAATTCAGGCCCTTTTCTCTACTTCAAGCTGCATGTTTTTCTTATATAAAAATTTAATTGGGCCAGCTGATTCAAGGAAGACCAAGAGCATAAATTTAAGTCCTCCATGGTTTTTAATTCATCATCTTGAGCCCCCAAGTTGCCTCATCAATTAATTCTTTCAAGGTGATTGTCGAGCTGATTTTTCACCTTTTGTGCAAAACTGCCAAAAATAACCCAAATTATGAAAAATTATCATAAAAATAACTAAAATTAAAAATATTTTATAAATTAAGCTCAAATTAATTAGCTGAAAAAAATAGTATAAAATTTGATAGCAATTACTGAGAAATTGCATGAATTAGTGCCCAAAAGGTGCTAAAAAAGTCTATATATTTTAGTGTTTCCAAGATGTTAAGAAAATGGTCACTATCTTGATCACTTGGTATGTTTGATAATTGTGGCAAATATTGAGTTGTTGAAAAGTTGGTATGTACCACATGGTATATGATTTAGCTAATGCTTGATGTGGTTTAGTTGATGATTTTAAACTTGAATATGCCATTAGATATGCTAGAGTTGAGTATTGAAGAAATGATAAGTTGAACGAAAAGATGTACACATATGCTTAAGTGCTTGAAATGGAAATGAAATGGCATGGTTCTATATGAATTGGTTTAGGTAAATATTGATAATTGAATGGTTGGTTGGTTTATTTGGAATGAAATTTGATGGAACGTATGGAAATGAATAGTTGGTAATAGGTTGAACCTATGTTGAACTGCTTGAATGAAAATAGTTACATGACTTGTTTTGGTATGAAATGTTAGGTGTTTTGGTATGTTTCAGGTATGTTTTGATTCAATTTAAATTGGTAATATTTGAACTTATTGATAGGTATGTTTGGAAGCTTTGAAGTAGGTACAAAATGATTCATTTTTACTAAAAATAGAGTCCACATCCCAACGAGCAATCTACCTCGTCACAATGTCAACAAATAGCAAGTCACATTGTGACATAGAGTGGCTTGAGGTCAAGACGTGACAAACCATTTGGCGATGTTACGACATGGAGAAGGTGACGTGACGATGTCAACCCTAAAATTTTAAAACTTTACAATTTGGTTGTATTTCGTGCTCAGATTCTTAAAAGAGCTTTCGTAAACTCGATTAAGACTCAGTTTTGATTATTTAACCTTAAATAAATGTGTTTAACATTGAATTACATGTGCGTATGAATATTTGCTATAAATTGACTGTAGTTGCTTTAGCAACGAAAGTAGCATCATGAAACTCGGACCCGATGATCAGATCGGGCAAGGGGTGTTACATTTAGTGGTATCAAAGCTACGGTTTAGTCGATTCTAGGACTGAAACGTAGTGCGTTTTGAGTCTAGAAATACATGCCACAATAAACTGTGATAGTATGATGTCTTCTGATTTGAATTGTCTCTGTTTTTCATATAGATAAACCATGTCGACTGAATCCAATCAAACCATATCTGATGAAGTAGAAAGTAATGTTCTTGCTTCCAAATAGGGAGCTGCCCATAGTTTGCCCATTCTGTAAGGGCTGGGGAGTGAGGTAAGAGATGCCTTCTTACAGATGATGAACCAGTGGTTCCCTCAATTTATGGGAGCTACCCCTTCAG
Organism: Gossypium sturtianum; assembly: GCA_025698515.1. Classification (NCBI taxonomy): domain Eukaryota; kingdom Viridiplantae; phylum Streptophyta; class Magnoliopsida; order Malvales; family Malvaceae; genus Gossypium; species Gossypium sturtianum. The sequence continues at coordinate 36,772,864 of CM046952.1, forward strand.
CTCTACAACCTCAAATGCACCCTCCTCCCTAGTTTATGCCTCTTTTGGCACCCCTTCTTCCTCATGGTCCTAATTTGATAACCGTTAATTATCCTCTGATTGATAAAATTCACAAATGTAGGGTAGAGGAATCCAAAGGAAAGAAAGACGACGACCCTACAAAAGCCGAGTATTGACTAGAACATACCCTGCGAGTCTTTGATGAATTGATGTGTACAGCGGAAGACTGCTTGAGATATTCAGTATCTCTGCTGAAAGAGAAAGCCTATCAGTGGTGGACGAATTTGATGTCTGTTATTCTAAAAGATCGAATAAATAGGGATTTCTTCCAAATTGAATTTAAAAAGAAATATGTCAGCTGGTTATATCTTGAGAAGAAAAAGAAAGATTTGATGGAACTAAAATAGGGAGATATGCCAGTAGCTGAATATCAATGAGAATTTATCTGCCTCAGTAAATATGCTAGAGAGCTTGTATCTACCAAAGCTAAAATGTGTACTCATTTTGAGTGGGGACTGAACAAGGATATACGTATGTTAGTGGGAGCTCTAGAATTAAAAGAGTTTGTTGTTCTATCTGAGAGGGCTTAGAAAATGGAGGATACGCGTAACGAGAAAAAGTAAGCCAAATCTAAGATTCGAGATTCCAAAAAAACAGAGTATAACTAGATCTTTTCAGACTCCTCCATCTAAAATTTCGAAAGATGTTCAAAGTCGTTTCTCCACTCCGTCAGGGACTTTTAAGAGAAATGGACCAAGATTGAGTATTCTCTGACCCAAACTACATCGGTAGCTAGTGTTGGAAGTGTTCATAATGGGGATAGACCAGTCTACGGACATTGTGAAAGAAATCACAGGGGTGAGTGTATGTTGAAAAGTGGAGCTTGTTTTCTATGTGACAGAAAACCACTTTATTAAACTAGATTTTTCCAACATGATCCTGCACAAACAAAAAAAGTTAGGAATAGGTTAGTAACCTAACAAATACCAAACATAAGGCTTTATCTTATGGCGTTTTCTTTTCCCCGATCACACAAGAAGAAAAATGAAATCAGCCTTTAAGCCATGTAGAAAGAGGCTAGTATATGGTCACCTTTTGATGCCCAAATAAGGGTTCTTGGACTTTGGCAACATTCATTACCTAACTCAAGAATTGGGCTAGCAAAAATAGACAGCCTGCTAAGGAGATAGGAGCCCAAATCATCCTCTAAGGAGGAGAAGGCCCAACTGTCCAAAGAATTGCCCAAATCATCCATCCAAGACTTGGTAAACATTGAAAATTAGCCTAAAAAATCCAAACATGTGACCATCCACCTCCCTTCCCCATTTCAAGCTTTCTCTCCCACGAATCAAGCATGAATCATGGAAACTTTCAAAGCCATCCACTCACTTTCCTTAAGGCAAGGGTCGGCCACATATGAAGAGAATTCCAAGGCTCCCATTTGCTAAAGCTATTCAGCCTCTACAAGTATAAATAGGGGCTAGTTATTCACTCATTTCACTCATCCCTCATTCATCATCTTTTCTCCCATTCTTCATTCTTTAACTTCTCATTTGAGAGAGCAACACAAGAGTTTGAGAGGAGCATTTTTGAAGTTCTTTTGAGTAGTAAAATTCGACACCTTAAAGAGAAATTATGCGGAGGAGGAAAGGAAACACAAGTTGAGATACGGAGAAACACTAGATTTGTCTTCTAGTTTCTTTCCCTTAAATCTTTTTATTTTGTTCTAAATTCATGAACATGGTTGCTAAGTATTTTTCTGCTTTTAATTTAATTAAAATGTCTTATTTTTGTTACTGTTAGATTGTTTGCATTCTCTTAGATTAGATTGTTATTATATTGTTAATGATGTTATGTGTTTTGGTTGTTTATGCATTCAAATAAAAACATAAGCATGCTATTCATACATTATGAATGTAGGGTAGCGATTGAATTAATTATTTAATCCGAACAAAATTGTAATTAATTGACACAATATTTGAATGGTCCATGTTTGATTATTTAATGATTAAATTAGGAATTATTTTAAACAATATTGTTACCTTGCATAATCCGTTTATGATGTCTGCTTATGAAAGTATTAAGTTGATTGAATATAGAAATGTGCTAGAGAAATTTAATAATTATGACTTCATAATTTATTCGTATTTGGTAAATAAAGAGCCGAATTGCTATGGTTTTATTTCATAACTTCATTAATAGTGTTTTAATAAATATGACATTAGCGGTTCTAATTTCGGTTGCCAACATTTCTATAAATATGACATTAGGGGTTTAGTTAAGTCGTCCTAGGCGCCTTCAAAAAACCTTAGTAGTTTAGGAGTAGGAATAAATTATTTTCTTTCGGATTTTTAATAACTCTTTTGTTTTTCCTCTTGGAATCAGTTTTGATCCAAAAGTTTATTTATTTAATTGAAGTATTTCAGTTTACTTGTTCTTGCATTCAATTTATTTCTTTATTCCAATTAATCGATTTGCTATTTCGTTCCCCATTCAATATTCAATCCATGATTATTCAAATTTCTTTTCTCTTCTGAATCGACCGTGTTCTTCACATAATTCAATTGAGATCGAGATGATGAATACCATGAGTAGCTAAATCCCTTAGGGAATATTAACGAGTGCATGGGGATGTGATTAACGGAGGATTTAAAGTTTCCTGATAGGGACTAGTTGGTATGAATTACACGTGCTTAAACCACTAGGATTGACAGCTCTAGGAAGTTAATAATAGGTTAGAAGAGGTCGAGAGATAAGTCATGAAACACCCATAACTCGTTTTTATTGTCGGATTAGGGTTGCGGAGTATTACCGGACAATTCAAAACAATCCATAATAGATAGCATCAAGTTACCGAATTAATTAACGAAATTTCATAAATAATTCAGATCTGAGTAGAACCTACACTTATGGGCCTTAAATCGAGCCTATGAGGCATTTAAAATAGTTTAGGAATAATCAGGGACCAATTCAAGATAAAACAAAAGATTTGGGGAAAAAGTAAAAATTTTCAAATTTGGGGTCACACAGCCGTGAGTCCAAGGCGTGTGACAGAGCCTAGACCGTGTTGCTCCAAACATGGCCGTGTGGCTATCCCACACACCCGTGTGCTACATCACACGCTCGTGTGCTTAGGCCGTGGAGCTCACTGACTTGGCTCAAATGGTTGTGTCCCAGTGTAACATCCTGAAATTGGGCTTAATAGGATTGGGCCGATTGGGCCTTGGGCTTTAGGAAAAATTTGAGTATCATATTGTTGCTTGAGTTAATTCAGGTATGATTTTATTGTGTGCTTAATATAGTCTTGTGAAGGCTTGGAATTAATTGGTTTAGAATAATTTTTAGTATGGAGAATTTAGTGAAGTGGATCAAGTGATTATGATGCTTAAGTTAATTTAAGTGTTTAATGTTAGCATAAGTGAGCAAGTAGTAAAGTGGTGTTGGCACATGAGTAATTGTATGAGGGAAGAGGTTCGAATCCCATGGATGACAATAAGGTGACTTTTATTTTTGCATTGTATGGCATGTGTTGGTCAACTCTAATTAAGGTAAGGTTGGACTTTATCATTTATGGATAGTAGACTAATAAAAAAAAAAAAGGCAAGTTGATAGTTAAGGTATGGAATCAAGGTGTTATGGTATGATAAGGGGACATAAGGCTTGGATTAAGGGATGAGGTTTTGGAAAGTTTGGCATGACCAACTTGTCCATGAATGTGGACGGAATTATGGATAAGGAGGACTAATTTTTATGGCAAGATGGTTAGTAGTTTAAGTAAGCTTGAATTTGGGGAAAAGAGTTATTTTTGATTAAGGAATGATGAGGGAACACAAGGCATAATATAAGGTTATTGCTATGGAAAGTTTTGTGTGGAAAACTTTGGCTTTGGAGTTCATGAACTTGGACGGTATTAGGGGCTAGGGGGGATGGCCGAAATTTTTGGTTAGCTTTTGGTATGGTATGGTGCTAGTTTTTGGTAGAATTAAGTGATAGATGAGCACATCTTTCTTTTGGCTATTTTGTGTTTCTCTCTAATCTTTTTCTCCTCCTAGCCGAATGTATTTTGGCCAAAAGGTAACCATTTTCTTTTCTTTTGGCCATTTGAGTTTTGACCATTTTGGTTTTTAGTTGTTCTTTCTCCCCTCAAGTCCATTCCTTCTTCTCTTCTTTTTTTTTGTGACCGAAACTACAAAACCATCAAAGACCATTTCTTCTCTTTTTCCCTTATTGCCGAACACACTTTGACTCAAAGTGTAACATCCCAAAAATGGGGTTATGAGGAATTTAATTATTTTTCGTATTACGAACTGATGTGATATTATTTATGGAATAATAGAGCTCAATTTAAGGCTTTGAGTGTGCCCGGTTTGATAGAAAAATTTCAGTTTTAACTTTAAAAGTAGGGAGCCTTAACAAGTGGGTGTTATAAGAATAAATGGGGATAATTTGGACATAAGATGAGCCTAGAATAAGTGGCAAAGTAAGCCCACTTAAGAGCTAGTATGTGACGCCACAAGGGGATAGGGGAGAGCCTTGGTTCGAGTCACACAATTCCCTTGCTTTTTGCTCTTTATTTGGACGGCACAAGGGGAGAGAAATTCTCTCCTTGAATTCTTTTTATTATTATTAATAAGAGATAATATGAGCTTTTAAAATTTGGTTTTTATTTGGATAATAAGGAGGCTATTTTACTCATGGATTATCATGGGATTAATTAGAGATGGCAAGAGGAAAAATAGGTATTTGGGGTATTCAAATTAATTGGAATACTTTCAAGGGAGTTTAGCCGAATTTGAACTCCTTGTTGAAAGGAGTGGACGGCAAGGTGTTGGGGATATAAGGCCGAATTTGCCTAGTGATTTACTTCACAAAATTCGGCTAGCCTTCACTTTCTTTTAGATTTTCTCTCATTCTCCCTCAAGCAAAACATCATTTCCATATAACTTTTCCTTCTTTTTGGCCGAATTCTCTACACCCTCTCCAACCTATTTCCTTTTCTTTTCTTCTCAAGTCCAGCCTTGATTGGTATTGGAATCAACCATAGCCGAACCTACACCTTACCCTTTGCCGAAACCCCTTTTCTCCTGTTAAACTCTCTCTGCCGAATATACATCTCATCTTGGTGCCAAGTTTCTTTTCCTATCTTGAAACACCTTGGCCGAACAATAAAGGTAGGATAGATCTCTTGAATCTTCCTTGGCAAACGATTTAAGAAAGTAAGTATCTAGGCCGAATGCCTATTGTTCTTCTCATTCATATTCTGTCGACTTTTACAAGAGTAAGTGCTGATTTCGGCAGGAAAGGCTCCTAAACACTTTGGTAATCGATTCCTTTTAGGTACTCCGGGATCTCAAAGTAGTGAGATCGGATCTTTCATTCCTTAACAATCGGATTTGGGTAAGTAGTGGTAAGGTTCTATTCTTAATATTTAATTAGTATTCAATTAAGCCGAAGGCTATTAGTTTTACTTACTAATCAATGGTGATTGACGAGCAGATTTGGGAATCAAGTATTGCGATTAGTATCCAAAAGTGTGAAGGTAAGAATTCGGGTTCACAAGGAACCCTCTCAAATTAACTGGTTGGCCGATTAGGCCATAGTACTAATATGGGTATTTGGCCGAATATAGGGATCAGCAGATCTAGGGTGGCCAACGTTTCTTTTCGATTTTAGAGCATCCAAGGGTGACAGGTGTGTACATACACACTTATAATTGATTAAATGTACTAAACTGTTATGTGTGCTAACCGGATCTGTGTAGATTCGGGATTAATACCATGAAAGGTATGAGCAAGGAACAAGGTAAGTCCTTGTTGACTATGAAATATTTTAAGATGCTTTTGGGAAGCATGGTGTGTCTAGTACACGTTGCTTATTGCTGATGATAAAACTCGTACATGTGATTAAGTATGTGGTAGCATAAATTATGTGATATAAATATTGATGTGGGATTGATTGAGTGGAGGGGGCAAAGATGTTTCGTCGACGTGAGCACCGTTGTTTTGGTAACACACTGTGACTATATGTCACCAGAGGTTTGGTACCTCTAGAGGTTTGGTACCTCATAGCGACTGCGTTCGTGTGGTTAACACCACCGTGGGTTGGCCCCACTTGAGATATATGGGATCGTCTCATGCGCGGTGATTTGGTATCACACGATGGGTTGGCCCCATCACCCGATTTGTGTCTACGGACACCGGTGCTTTGGTAGCACATCGTGACTATATGTCACCAGGTGGTTTGGCACCACCAGGTGTTTTGGTAACACATTGTGACTACGGTCACCAAAGGGTTTGGTACCACATGGGGTAGATAAAGGCGTTTGGTTGGCTAGGACGGGTGCATGACTTAGTACATGATGATTGATTATATGTCAGGTATGAAATTGCTTAAACACGAGGAAGGGTTACATATCGAGTCTTGGTGACTCACCTTCTCCTTTAACATTTTTTTCAGTGACTCGTAGATGGCGGTTGAGGAGCCGGTTGGACTCGAGGTGGCCATGCAAAGGACTTGCATAAACCGAACTTAAACTTGGTTATTTTATTTTATTGGGTTGTTTTTGTTTTGGTTGTAATAAGGCCTCCATAAACTTTATTTGTGTTATTTCTTATATGTTGGATATTTACTTTAAACTATATTATTAAAACTGAATTAAAATCACATGTTTTCTTAAATTAACACGAAAATGTTTTATCGTGCCATCGGGCACACTTGAAATTTGTATAATAACCGGACTTAATTAAACTTCCAAATTAAATCTAAGTATAGTTTTGGCAAGATAACCAAAAACGAGGGGTTTTCAACAAAACTTAAATTGGTTCTAGATGGTGTTCAAAAAGTTTTTCTCCGTAGCAAATCAAATTCGGTCGTAATGTCTGGGCCGGGTTTGGGTTGTTACACAAAGTTCTTCCTTGATTCATCTTCTATTCTTGAGAACCCGAAACCCAAACTCCTCATTTCTATTCTTCTTTTCCTCTTTGTTTTCCACAAGATACTTTCAACATTATTCTCTCCCTAATTCTTCACCATAGCCGAATCTTCTACTTCCTTTTAGTATTATTTTTGGCCAAATGTATGCAGAGTCATAATATTGTGTTTCTTTTGTGTAGCCAACGGTAAGGAGCCTTAAGGTGGATTGTAAGAATTTAATTCATCAAGGTAAGTGTTATGTGGTGATTCGGGATTTAGTTAAGCAAAGTAGGTGATTTGTAGTATTCGGCCATAGGCCATTGTATGAGTTTAAGTGATGACCGATTTCTGACTTTGGTTCTTAGGAACAAATCGACTGGAATAAGAGAGTTTCGGGATTGAGTAAACTGTGCCAAAAAGGTGTGTAGTTATCGCACTGTTTCTTAATTGTTTATATGTGTTATTATGTATATGCGTATGATGTGTACGATGGCCGCAATAATGGCTAAAATGATGGATACCCATGTTGAATAATCGATTAACAAGGTCGTATTTTATGATGTTAATTTACATATGATCTATGTTTGAAAATGTGATAGCATGTGATGTATGCTTATTTTTATGATATTTTGGCATGATACATGGGACTTGGGATGTGACTATCGAAGGAAAGGGTGTACTTTATGTGCGTGGTCCGATGTTAGCCTTGTGTTACATTGGCGCTTGATGTTAGCTATGTGCTTCATCAAGGGAGGTGTTGGCTAGGTGCCCATCTCGGCGGTTGATAGTGTGTGTGCATCACCGTGGATTAATTGATGTGTGGGATCACTTATGTGATCGGTGGCTTAGCCACGGCCTTGAGCAACAAGTCCGCCGAGGTAAGTTATGTGGGATCACTTAGGTGATCGGTGGATTAGCCACGGCTTTGGGCAAAGGTGTGCGAGGTAGGTGTAATGGATGGAATTAGGTTGGGTTGGGCTTCATTTTGCATAATTTTGTATGTGGATCAGTGGATATGGGCCAAGCCCATATGTGGAGACATGTGAAATAATTACACACCGAGTCTGCAATGTGACTCACCCAATTTTTCTCAAACCTTACAGTGATGCATAAAGCTTGGACCGGGTTGGAGTGGATGCGAGGTGGCCCATGCGTAAGATGTTTTCACTTAATTTATGCATTTTATATTTTCAGTATTTTTGAATTATTATTTATTGTAATAAGGGCCACTTTAAATATTTAAGGATTTTTATTATGTTTTAAGTTGGATTGTCGATTATATTATTATCTGAAAATGTTTTATTTTTAGTAACTTATATTTTAAAATATATGTTAGAGATTTTTTTTAAATCGAAGAATTTGTAACAACTTGATTATTTTAATTATACAATGTTTTAGTAAAGACAACAATTTTTTTTATGTTTTCACTCTAAGTCAAAATATTTTTCAAACGTTTTCCGCAGTGGCATCCTAAATTCGGCCGTGGCTCGTGGGCCGGGTTTGGGGTGTTACACCCAGCCCTTGTGTTTACCCGAGTAACTCACTGACTTGGGCCACACGACCGTGTCACAGGCTGTGTGCTAGCCCGTGTAAACCCTGCACCCAACACATCTAGGGCACACGCCTGTGTGGGTTTCCCTTGTCTGGCACACGGCCATGTAACAACCCATGTGTGCCCAAAAATATTCTAAAACATGCTCATTTCACATCCAAATGCTTAGGTACCTAATTATACACTTACATACATGTTCATAAGACTTTGGAATGCATTTTAAACCACTCAAATTAAGTTAATCAACCATCCTATGTGCCTAACCAAAGTGCCACCATTGACACCACATTTCAATCACATAACAAACCATTACCAAGCTAAACTTTCAAACCATCCATGCATACCACCTGTAACAGCCCATTTTTTAGTGGTGTTGGAAACAGTGGTTTCAGGGCCACAAATCCGACGAGTAAGTTCGTAAATGTTATTATTTAATATTTACGATTGAATTATGGTTTTAAAAAGGTTTTTGATTAAGTAATTTATGTCTTATAAACGATTTACTAAGTTCAAGTGGTAAGACCTTGAAGTCAAGTGGTTTTAGAAAATGAGGTATCGGGACCTCGTTTCTATAAACCAAGTCGTAAATATTTATAAATAATGAGTCATTAAACATGATGTGTCTTTGGTCTCTTAAGACAATTAAAATTGAGGTATTTTTAGTGGCTTCAACACTAAGAGGTTTGACACCAACTTGGACTAGGCCAAAATGGACATATTTGTATTTTTGTTCTTTGAGTTTATTAATGACGACTTTATCTAAAAATTGGATTGTTTCAAATTTTTTTTGAATAGGTAAACTCCTTTCTTTTGTTTTTATAACGTAACTGCAAAAAGCATTTAAATTTTCAAAAGTTTTTTTCTTGTAAACTTGGTTTGTTGGAACTCTAGTAAACTATAGAAACAAGCCTATATGTTGGCCCAATACATTTTAATTGTTATCCAAATTTTATGGTTTCTTTAACTGACAAAAATATTTTACAATCTTTGACCCTCCAAATACATAGCCATAACTACAAAATGCTTCCTGGTTCGGAAGTACTAACTTTAGTCTATAGACTCCACTTCAAAGCTATGTATTCTGTAGTAAATACCAAGGGTTTACTTCAAAGCCCAAAAGGAGAAACCCTCTTAATAGAAACAGATACTTCAAGACCTCATACCACAATCCCAAGAACAATACAATGGCATGAAATAAACCTTCCTGATAGGTGGAAACTTGAGGGTGCTACAGACCCTGTGGCACCAACTACAATAAGAAACACTTCATTAAGTGAACTTTCTCAACACCAAGATGGCACAGTTGAATTAATATTAAACAGGCCACGAAGAATGCCTCCAAGACATTCCTTCAAAATAGGAAGTACCAGTACAGCTTTTAGGAGGTTAAATTTAGAAGAAGAGTAAAATCCAAAAACACAAACGACAAATTTTAGGATAGCTAGAGTCTCTGTCTCTTCTATCCCAACAAAATTTAGAACCAATTTACAAGGAATATATAATTCCTCAAATATAGCTCAACCTATCTATGCCAGACAGGAAGAGAGTCCCCAAAATTCACCTAATATGTTACCAACATATTCATCAATGACTAATAATGCAAGACAATGAGAAAATTCAAAAATATTTATTTTAGAAAAAAAACTTTTGAGATAAATAAGGAATGGTGTAGAAAACACTTCTATTCCAACAAAAATAAGAAAAAAAAGATAAGATTACTTTAAAAATTATAATGATAAAAAAGAAAGCATTCTTCAAGAATATTATGAATTTATGAATACCCATAAAATTCATATAAAATTCTTTGAATGGTTTGAAGAATATTATTCAGAATCTGTTAATACAATAAAACATAATACTAGATGGCAGACTAATAAAGGAAAAGTTGAATCTCAACATCCTCCTTTAATGGAGGTTCAATATCTTCACAAAAATACCGGAATAAAAGAAAATCCTTTAAGAATGATAGCTCCTGATGCAGGAGAACAAATCTCATCAAAAGATATTACAATGATAGTAGAACAAAACAACTATACAAATATCAGTCTTCATACAATATGAAAACAATTAGATTATATTGAGAATTTGGTAGAAAGTCACCCGATTAGGAAAGAATTAGTAAAAGAGGTAACAGAAAAAAGTTCTAAAGAACCAATATTTACACCTTATGAGATTCTAAAACCTTTCCAAAAATCCCAAAATGATTTCTTAACAGAAATCCAAAATAGACTTGATGCTTTGGAAAGTTACAAGTCTGAATTAATTGCACCTGATACCCCAATGCAAACCCAACATTCAGTAAATACATTACACCAATCCTCCCAATCTGACTCTGACCAGTCAGATGAACAACAAATTAACAAGATGGCTTGTAAAGAACCAAAAAGGTTATATTATCCAAAAACCACTGCACCTGATCTTAATATAGAAGAAGAACCCGTTTTCCAGAATAAATACAATGCTAATACAATTTATGAATGGAAATATAGACGGAATGTTTGAATACAATATTCTTAGTTTATTACAACAAATGACAATGGTTTCAAATGCTATAGCCAATAGTTTAGTTGATGGATTTACTGGTCAATTAAAAGGATGGTGGGACCATGCACTCACTAAAACCCAACAAGAAGAAATCTTAAAAGCAATAAAAAAATATAATCAAGGAAGAATTATTTTGGATGAACAAGGAAGAGAAATCCAAGATGCAGTAGCAACTTTAATTTTCTCAATCTCTAAACACTTTATAGGAGATCCTTCTCATCTTAAAGATAGAAATTCAGAATTATTATCAAATTTAACATTCAAAAAATTAACCAATTTTAAATGGTACAAAGATGTCTTTAAGACTAGAGTTATGCAAAGATCTGATAACCAACAACCATTTTGAAAAGAAAAGTTTCTAGCAAGACTTCCTACTTTACTAGGAGAAAAAGTTAAAAATCAAATAAGAGAAAATTACAGAGGTACTATTCCATATGAAAAACTTACATATAGTAAACTAATTAGTTTCACCCAAAAAGAAGGATTAAAAATTTGTCAAGATTTAAAATTACAAAAACAACTTAAGAAAAAAGATATCATTCTGCCACCAATTTGACATTAGGAGTGAACCTTCTTCTTCAAAAACATGTTGCCCTGTAAAACCAAAAAATAGGAGAAAGAATATTTCAGAATATTATAAAAAAACCCAAATATAGAAAATATAAAAAAAGAAAAGAAACAACAAAAAACAGAAAACAGAAAACAAAATAGATAAAACAATAAAATGTTATAGATGTGGAAAACCAGGACGCATCTCAAAATATTGCAAAATTAAAAGAAAATTTAATAATTTAAATCTAGATGAAGAAATATAACAAAAAATAAATGAGATTCTCTTATAAACAACTTCTTATGAAAATGATGCATCTGCCGAAACAAATGAATTACAAATAGACGAATTACATACAACATCCCAATCTTCTGATGATGAAAATGAACCCTCAATTAATATGTTAACCAAAGACCAAGAATTTATGATTGAAGTTATTGATAAAATTCAAGGCCCAAAACTTAAAAGAAAATACCTTTTGAAATTAAAATCCTCATTAAAAGATAAACCAGAAAAAGAAAAAGAAATTATTTCTAGTCAATCACAAATGTATAATATACAAGATATAATATTTAATAAATATGAAAAAATAAAACCTAGACAAATTACTAATTCTGAATTACAGTTAGAAATAAAACAAATTAAATTAGAACTTTCTTAGCTTAAAATGGAACAACAAAAAATGAAAAAACAAATGCAAACCATAAACATGAAATCCCAGAAAATAGTTCGTCAGAAACTGAACCCGAACCTGAAGAAAATACACAGGAATATATGACGGTTCTAACTGAAGTATCTATCCAAATATATTTAATAAAAATAAATATTTTCATAAATAATGAATTTCAATTAGAAACAATAGCCCTTTTTGATACAGGAGCAGACCAAAACTGTATTAGAGAAGGGATAATTCCAACAAAATATTATGACAAAATATCAGAATCTCTTAAAGCTGCAAATGGTCAAAAACTAAAAATTACTTACAAAATTCCCAATGCAGAAATATGCAACAAAGGTATAAAATTTCAAACATGTTTTTTAATGGTAAAAGATATTACCCAAGACGTCATATTAGGAACCCCATTCATATCCTTACTCAAACCATATAAAGTAACAAATAATTCTATCTCCACAAAAGTTTTAAACACTAAAGTAGAATTTCCTTTTGTAGAAAAACCAAAAATAAGAAATCTCAACTTATTAAAATCTTTATCCATCCATAATGGGCAAATCAATAATTTAATTAATCATAAACGGAAACAAATCTCTTTTCTAAAAGAAGAAATATGTTTTAAAAAATTGACTGAACTATTAGAAAAAAGAGAAGTACAAAAAAGGATAAATCAAATCAAAGAAGAAATAGAATCAACAATTTGTTCTGACATTCCTAATGCTTTTTGGAATAGGAAAAACACGAAGTAACATTACCATATGAAAATAATTTTGATGAAAGAAAAATACCCACAAAAGAAAGACCAATACAAATGAACAAAGAAATGGAAGAATTTTGTAAAAAAGAAATACAAGATCTTCTTAATAAAAATTTAATTAGGAAAAGCAGTTCTCCTTAGAGTTGTTCAGCATTTTATGTAATAAAAAATGCAGAACTCGAAAGAGGAACACCAAGATTAGTAATTAATTACAAACCTTTCAAATCAAGCCTTAAAATGGATTAGGTACCCAATACCAAATAAGAAAGATTTGTTACAGAAACTTTGTAATGCAAATATTTTCTCAAAATATGACATGAAATCTAGATTTTGGCAAATCCAAATAAAAGAAGAAGAAAGATATAAAACGGCATTTACCGTACCATTTGGACAATATGAATGGAATGTAATTCCTTTTGGATTAAAAAATGCTCCATCCGAATTTCAAAGAATAATGAAAGATATTTTTTTACCAATATTCTCAATTCACAATAGTATACATTGATGGTGTATTAGTGTTTTCAGAAAATTTAGAAAAACACTTCAAACATTTATCCATCTTTATAAAAGTCATAAAAAATAATGGTTTAGTAGTTTCTAAATCCAAGATAAGTTTGTTCCAAACCAAAGTAAGGTTTTTAGGTCATTACATTAACCAAGGAACCATTACCCCAATAGAAAGGTCCATAGAATTTGCTAGCAAATTTCCAGACCAAATCCTTGATAAAGTCCAATTACAAAGATTCTTAGGAAGCCTCAATTATGTCATAAACTTTATCCAGGTCTTAGCAAATTATGTAAATCATTATACGATAGGCTCAAAAAGAATCCACAACCTTGGACAAATGACCACACCAATATTATCACCCAAATTAAAAAACAAATAACTAAGCTTCCTTGCTTATATTTAGCTGATCCAAATGCCCCCAAGATTGTAGAAACAGATGCTTCTGAAATAGGATACGGTGGGATCCTAAAACAAGTTAAAGGGGGAAAAGAGCAAATAGTCTAGTTTACTTCCAGACACTGGAATCCAATTCACAAAATTATAGTACTATTAAAAAAGAAATTTTATCAATTTTTTTATGCATTACAAAATTCCAAAGTGATTTATTAAATCAAAAATTTCTTTTACGAATTCATTGCAAATCAGCAAAAGAAGTTTTATAAAAAGATGTTCAAAATATTGCCTCAAAACATAATTTTGCAAGATGGCAGGCAATTTTGAGCATATTTGACTTTGATATTAATTACGTCAAAGGAGAAACTAATTATTTTCCTGATTTTCTCACCAGAGAATTTCTTAAAAAATGTCACCCAAACTCTGAGACAAAGGAAAAGGAAAAATGGGAGAGTCATCCAAAACCCAAATTTCCTCAAAACCAATTAAGTCATGGTATGAAATTTGCCATGAAGAAGAAAATGAGAGATCATCATCCTCATCAAAAATCCTCCAAAAATACAATCATTCAAGATGCACAAGATCCAAATGAAATTGGTTCTCAAATCAAAAAATGGATTGAGTCCCTTTCTCAATCTCCAGAAGTGGCATTGGCCTTTTCTCAAATGAAAGATGAAGCTCCTCTCAAGAAAATTGCTGGTGAAGCAGCAAAGATTTCAAAAAATAAAGAGATTGTTTTACACAAACTAAAATCCCTCAAAACTATTTTAAAAGAGACATCTCTCCAAGATTTTTTTCCAAAAGAAATAGCAGTGTCTTCACAGACTGCTACACAAAAATCCTCACAATATTTTCCAAACAAATATTTTGAAAAAATTCTTGTTATGGAGGAAGAATTTTCAAAAAAACCTCCACATATACTTGCAAAAGAACTTTTCAATGGATGACATTTCAAGCCATTGGATTCTCAAAAACCCCAGCCATATTATGAAAACATACTTGTCGAAACCATTTATAATTTTTTTAGAAAACGGGGATCGACTTTAAAAACGAAAATAGAGTCGCCACTAATCCCTTTTTGCTTAGGTGTGATCGGATCACCTTATAAAACGTTTTATTTCAAAACATTAATTTTGGCCTACGAAATTCAAGAAAATGGGTTCGGGAATCGGTTACGTACGAGGAAGGATTAGCACCATCGTGACGCCCAAAATTGGTACCGGATTGATTAGTTATTGTCCTAATGTCGAAAATTCAAAAAGATTTGAAAACATGATATCTTTAAAAACTTGAACAATTTGAGTTAAAACTTGAGATTCCTTTGTTCCGAAAGAATACAAACATCACATCCAGCACATTAGGACATGATGTTTTAAACCCTCGTAACCAAAATCATCTCATGATTTACAAAATTCATTAAAATGATATTTAGTTATTTAGTCAAACGAAAAATCGTAACCCAACACGTTAGGGCACTATTTCCCGAATTTCTAAACACAAAACATTGCCTTATTTAAGAAAAACTTTTGGATAAAATGTGGTAATTAAAGGAGATAGATATTTTTAAACAAAGATTTAAAAAAAAAAGTGACATTAAATTATTACAAAAAAAAGTGCAATTTACTAAAGTTATAGACCATATTAACAATTAGCACTAACATAAACAATTAAGTAAAAGAATGACAAGCAATAATAATAATGTTAAGGTAAACAAAGATAATGGGTTCAAATTTAAAAAAAAAAAACGAACAATCAAAATAAAGAAAAAATATAAAGTAGCTAATAGCAATTTAAAAGATTCTATGAAAAAATTAAGGAAAAAAAATTATTCACAAGATTAAATTCATGTATAAAAAATAATATAAGGTAAATAATATACTCAAAACAATTAATGAATATTATAACAATTTTTAGAAAAATGAAAGAAAAGTATAAAAATGATATGGCTAAAAAAACTAAGATGAATAATATATGTACATGATAAAATAAATAATACATTACTTTAAAAAAATAGAATATATGAAAACACTAACTATAAAGAAATATAAGAGAAAACATATATAATATAATAATAATAATACACATAATTATAGTAATAATAGTATATAAAAAGTGGTAATAATAATAATAATAATAATAATAATAATAATAATAAATGAGTATATTAAAAATAATAATAATAATAAAGTTAATTATAAAATAAAAAAATAGAAAAATAATAGTAGAAGTGATATTGAAATAATATCAATAATAGTATGATAATAATAGTAATACTAAATTAATAATAATAATAGTAATCATAATAATATTAATAGTAATAAGAAGTAAAATGAATAAAATTAATAAAATTAATAATAAAAAAACCACAAAAGAAATAAATAAATAAAAAGAGACGAAATTGCACTCAAAATAAAAGTTTGGGGGGCAAATTATAAATAAAAAGAAAGAAACAGACTAAATTGCAATGCGCTAAAAAATACGAGGGGGTGAAAAGGGAAATATCCCTGGCCCATTATGCGCTGCGTTTTACCCGAGGACTAAAGTGAATCAACGAGAAAATTACCGAGGCAAATTTGGAATTAAAAAAAAACTGAATTTAAAAAAAATAAAAATGCGGAAGGGCTAAAGCAGTAAATAACCCATTTTAAAAAAACACGCGGATCCTCGCCGGGTTGGGTCAACGCGCGGGTTAAGAGGGGTAAAACGATGTCGTTTTGGGCTATAGTAACCAACCCAAAACCGCGCCGTTTTAGATGTTTATAAAACCTAATTTTTTTCTAAAAAAATTTCATTTTTCTTTGTTCTTTAAAAAAAAAAACCAAAATGCTCTCCCTCTGTAACACCCCTAACCCATATCTGTCGCCGGATTAGGGTTACGAGTATTACTAAACCTCATATCAGTCAATAAGCTTAATGTGACCGATTACTATAACCAATGTATACCTAATTCTATAGTCACAACTAACTTGTATATCTCATCTTATAACGTTTCATTTACTATTTATAAATCACAAATTATAACAATTGCAAACAAGACTTTCTAACTATAATCATATGGCAAAATACTATTCATTGATCCGATCATGACATATATTGAACACCCGTCTATTGCTTAGACATAAATATTTCCTTATCACATTCGGTGATAATCCTTACGCATATAAAAAAAAATATAATAATACAAGTATACCTTATTTTACTACCATAACAATGAACTAACTTTTATTATCACATATCAAAAATGGTATTATCACTCAAAGACGAAATATTCAATGATCAAAATAATTATGCCCTAATCAAATGTCCACAACCAAGTTCACATTTGATAACTCTTTAATATATATATATATATATCTTCTTAATGCTTTCAAACAAAAGGGTCGAGACAAATAATCACCAAATCCTCATCCATACATATATCTATATACGTATATACATGTATGTCATATTCATTTCATATCTAAAAAATCCAAGCTAACATAGACCTAACGTGAGTTAGTCTTTTTAATATGTAAACATACCAAAATAATCAAATAGCAACGTCATAATTTAAAAAGAAAAACTCAACCTAACTTAACTCATGAAACATATACAAACGAAATTAGGCCAAAAAGGGGTAAGCCATTTTCGCATGGCATACAACTATATACATATCATTCGAACCCCACTAAGAGTCTTAAACTATACATGCCTTAAGCTCAAAAGAGATACAACTTATGAAATACCAAAAATTTAGTGATAATGTGATCGACACTGACGGAGATCCCCGAGCACGAGCTTGACTTCAAAAATCTATAAAATAGTCAATTCAACGCAAATTGTAAGCTATCGTAGCTTAGTAAGTAATAAGCAATGGTATAGAAAAATTTCAAAATTTTTATAAAATTAAACCAACTTACTCTCAATTCCTACCTAACACATAACCGCACATTTATAAATATGTTTATGTCACGTCTCAAGGTTTAACATTGATCACATTCAAATAATCTCAAACAATTTGTCCAAACCGAACAAAACCAAAACTATTAATCTTATCCTATTACAAAAGTTCACAAAATTCGAAACGACTTACTTCATTTGCTCTAAGCATTCAACAATCATAATTCACTTACCTGTACATCATCTCTCGATTACCTTCAATCGATTGTTTAAGTCTCTAGTAAATTTGACCACCCGCACACGTAGTGCAAAGATTAAAGTAACGTATCGCACACTTAGTGCCGTTACTTGCAATGTATCGCACACTTAGTGCCATTGCTTGCAATGTATCGCACACTTAGTGTCATTGCGTATTTTCAGCACATTTTGTGCCAATCAACCGGTCTCGCACACACAGTGCTCGGTGATAAAACTCGCACACATAGTGCAAAGATTAAAGTAACGTATCGCACACTTAGTGCCGTTACTTGCAATGTATCGCACACTTAGTGCCATTGCTTGCAATGTATCGCACACTTAGTGCCATTGCGTATTTTCCGCAAATTTTGTGCCAATCAACCGATCTCGCACACACAGTGCTCGGTGATAAAACTCGCACACATAGTGCCCTTAGCCGATCATTTCCTCAATCATATCATCACACATAAATTTCCCTATCCACCTTCTATATACACAATTAAGAAGAAATACATGTTATTCATAATTCATTCATCCATCTTTACCATCAAATTCGGTAAAATTTACTACAAATATATGCATAACCATTCATTCGACTAGAGTCATTTACTTCAACCTATATAATATATAAGATCGTCCAAAACAAAGGTCAAAGCTTGTCTCAATGCATATTCAACCAAACATGAAATCAACCAATCCATAATAAGATTCATTAAGCATTCGGCAAAATGAATTAAAATTCATTTAATAATATTTGACATATGAATATCAATATAAACTAAATTTCAATTCTTTCCAATTGCTTAAAACTTACTCGGTAGTCGATGAATTTGAGTTTCCGGCTATTCGTTCAATTTTGCCTTCCCGATCGAATCCGTTTCCTTTTGTTCTTGATCTAAATAACTCCAATTTAAACTCAATAAATTTATAATCATTCAATTTGATTCATAAACACTTAATTTAGCAATTTACGAATTCACCCCTAACTTTTATAATCTATACAATTTAGTCCCTACTACAATATTCATGAATCACTCAAAATTGACCCAACTTCCTTTAGAGCCGAATCATCCTAAGGACTATCTAAGTCCATATACTTAAATATTTTCTCAATTTGGCCCTTCAATGATAATATTTTCACAACCAAATTTTTAATTAGCTAGTTCACCTAAGACTAAAGAGTAAAATATTTTCATCTAACTCAAATCTCCCATTTACTACCGAAAATCATCCTAAAACTCAAGTTGTCATCAATGGCATAACCAACATACAAGACCATTTCACAAAATTAACACATGGGCTTTATAAAAGAATGAATATTCATCTCAAAAATGCAAAAAATCATTGAAAACCCAAAGCTAAAACTTACTTAATTAAAAGGGATGAGTGCCGAACCCTTGTTGAACTTCTCCTTTCTTTTTTTTTGTACTAGTTTCGGCTATGGGAGAGAAAGTGATGAACATGCGTGGATTTCTTCATTATTTTTATGTTTTTATCCCACTATGTTAATTTAATATAATATAATATTAATATATAACATATATTTAACTTAACAAACACACAAACACATGATTTAATAACAATCTTGCCGTCCACTACAAGAAGAATTTGGAAAATTGCAACATAAATCCCATTAATATAAAAAGACACTTTGATTTAATCCTTCCAACCAAGCAAATGGTAATTTCTACCACTCTTGCAATTCAATCTTTTTTTTAAAAAAAAACATATAAACAATCAAATTATCTCACTATATTTTAGCACATGCTCACAGATATATCAAACATATTAAATAAATATAAAATCATTTTTCTAACTCGGATTCGTGGTCCCGAAACCACCGTTCCGATTAGGGTCGAAATTGGGCTGTTACAACTCTCCCCCCTTAAGAAATTTTCGTCCCCAAAAATTCTTACCAGTGAATAAATGTGGGTAACGTTCTTTCATTGATTCTTCGGTTTCCCAGGTTGCTTCCTCAATCCCGTGTTTATGCCACATTACTTTAACCAATGATATCTTCTTATTTCTCAACTCTTTTACTTCACGAGCTAAGATGCGAATCGGTTCTTCTTCATAAGTCAAATTGGGTTGAATTTCAATTTCTGATGGACTGATCACATGAGAAGGATCGGATCTGTATTGTTGTAACATCGACACGTGGAAAACATTATGAATCTTGTCTAATTCAGACGGTAACCTCAACCGGTATGCAATCGGCCCAATACGCTCGATAACCTCATATGGCCCCATAAATCTCGGACTCAGTTTTCCTTTACGACCAAATCTAAGTATCTTTTTCCACGGTGATACTTTCAAGAACACTTGATCACCCACTTGAAACTCTATATCTTTTCGTTTTAAATCTGCATACGATTTCTGACGATCCGATGCGGCTTTCAAACTTTCAGGA
Organism: Gossypium sturtianum; assembly: GCA_025698515.1. NCBI lineage: Eukaryota > Viridiplantae > Streptophyta > Magnoliopsida > Malvales > Malvaceae > Gossypium > Gossypium sturtianum. Next base: position 36,793,279 of record CM046952.1, read on the forward strand.
ATTACTTTAACTTTCTGTTCCGTCTCCCTGATCAAATCAACTTCACTTAGCTCAGTCCAATATAGTGGTGTACGACATTTCCGACCGTACAATGCTTCGTAAGGTGCCATTTTAATACTTGATTGAAAGTTATTATTATACGCAAATTTAATCAAAGGAAAGTATCGTTCCCACGTACCCTCAAACTTAAGGATGCAACATCTCAACATATCCTCGAGTATCTGGATAACACGTTCGGATTGACCATCCGACTAAGGGTGAAAAGCAGTGCTAAAATGCAATTTGGTACCTAGAGCATCCTGCAATTTCTTCCAAAATCGCGATGTAAACCTCGGACCTCTATCCGAAACAATAGAAATAGGTACTCCGTGCAATCATATGATCTACGATATGTACAACTCAGCTAACTTATCGAGTGAGAAATCCGTACGTATCGGAATAAAATGGGCCGATTTCGTCAATCTATCAATAATAACCCAGATTGAATCTTTCTTACTTGGCGTCAAAGGCAAACCCGATACGAAGTCCATAGTGACTCGATCCCACTTCCACTCAGGTATCATAATCGGCTGAAGTAATCCCGATGGCACTTGATGCTCAGCTTTCACTTGTTGACATACTAGACACTTAGACACATAGCCTGAGATATCTCGCTTCATACCATGCCACCAGTAATACTGTTTCAAGTCGTTAAACATTTTTGTGGTACCTGGATGAACTGACAATCTACTACTATGAGCTTCGTCACAAATCATTCCAATCAATTCAGGGTTCTTCGGTACACATATCCGATTCTTGAACCGTAGACAACCTTCAGCATCTATTTGAAAATCTGAATCCGCACTCGAACCACAATGATTCCTTTTTGCATTTAAATCATCATCAATCTCCTGAGCTTCTCGGATCTGTTGTACAAGCAATGGTCTCGCCTTCAATTCAGCAATGATCACACCATCATCGGTCACAGCTAAATCCTCATTCATTGCATGCAAAGTGAATAATGATTTTCGACTAAGTGCATCGGCAACCACATTAGCCTTTCCCGAGTGATAATCAATTACGAGCTCGTAGTCTTTCAACAGTTCTAACCATCGTCGCTGTCTCAAATTCAGATCATTCTGAGTCATTAAATACTTTAGACTCTTATGATCCGAATAGACGTGGCATTTCTCACCAAACAAATAGTGACGCCATATTTTAAAGCAAAAACTATAGTAGCTAACTCAAGGTCATGCGTCGGATAATTCCTCTCATGCGGTTTCAATTGTCTCGAGGCGTAAGCTACAACTGTACCCTCCTGCATCAATACACAACCCAACCCATTTAAAGATGCATCGCTGTAAATAACGAACTCTTTACCCGATTCTGGCTGTACGAGCACTGGAGCTTCCGTTAACAAAGTTTTCAACTGATCAAAACTCTTTTGGCACCTGTCTGACCACTCGAATTTAACATCTTTCTGTAATAGCATTTTCATCGGGGCTGCTATCATAGAAAACCCTTTCACGAAGTGTGTAACACCCCAAACCCGGCCCAAACTTTACGACCGAATTTGGTGTGCTACAGAGAAAACATTTCTTTGAAAACTCCTTTAAACCGGTTTAACTTTTTGATAAAGATAGTGTCTTGTTTAAAATAGTTGAGGTGTATAAAACCCATACTTAGGTTTATTTAAAAATATTTATTAAGTCAAGTTATTCTATATTTTAAATGTACCCGATGGCACGATAAAACATTTTGCGTACAACTTGAGAAAACATGTGTACTTATTTTAATTTCATTAAATAATTTAAACAAATTATCCAAAATGTGTAAAGTAAGAAAAATAAAAATCTTAGGAGGCCTTATTACAAATTGATCGAATAAATCCAAAATAAAATAAAAATAACCCAAAGTTCGTTTAAATCACATTCCCACTGCATGGCCACCTCGAGTCCATCCGGCTCCTCATCCGCGATCTACGAGTCACCTGAAAAAAATTAAAGGAGAAGGTGAGTCACCAAGACTCAATGTGTAACCCTTCCCCGATTTAGTGCAACAACATACACAATTTATAACAAATTAATATGCACTAAATCATGCACCCAACCTAGCCATCCAAACACCTTCCTCTACCTCGTGTGGTACCAAACTACTGGTGGTGCCAAACCACTGGTGACTTAAAGTCACGATATCCGTCAATACTTGTGGTGCCAAACCACTGGTGACCCGAAGTCACAAATCAAATGATGGGGCCAACCCATCGTGTGATACCAAATCACTGGCGTCAATCCCATAATATAAACCGTGGGGCCAACCCACTGTGGTGCTAAGCCACTGGGACGAGACGCTATGAGGTGCCAAACCTCTGGAGGTGCCAAACTTACGTGACCGTAGTCACAATGTGGTACCAAACCATCGGTGTCCGCTCGACACGAATATCGAGTCCCCCTCCACTCATATATCCCACATCAATCCATGATAGACAACAGTTTTCATGCCAACATATATTTAAATCACATATACCAAATATGTCATGCTTCCCAAAAGCATCAAATAGTAACTCATATTGACAGAGACTTACGAATCATCGCTTATCCTGTTCTACGGTATTAAATCCAGAGCTACATAAACCAGATTTAGCATATACAACATTTAGCACGATTAATTAATCATAAAGTGTGTATGTACACACTGTTTCTTTCTACCGAAATTCCTAGATCCCGAAGATCCGATCTACGACGCTAGATCCTTGTCCCTATAATCGGCCAACAACAGGGTTAGGGATTTTGGCCTATTCAGCCAATCCAAATAATCCCGAAGGATACGATGTACCAAAAATATGGCCTTTGGCCGAAAATCACACTTCCTTACCTTGTTTAACCAAATCCCGAAAACCAATACTTGAATATGGATTGTCGAAATTCCCTGCCTATCCATTGTTAGGATCGACTATTAGTAATAATCCATGAGAATGGCCCTTGGCCGAAACTACATAGGCTTACCTTGATGAATCGAATCCCGGAAGAACCCTTTAGTGCTTCCTTCCTTCGGCACTTATGATACTTCGGTCTCTAAAACTTGCGACAGAAGAACAGAGAATAGAGCACCTTGTTATTCGGCTATGGCTTAACAATTGAAGTTGGAATATTCGGCCTCCAAACAATAATGTAGAGTTGACGTTTGAGAGAAAGGAAAAGAGTATGGAAGAGGGTTATATGAAATCGGCAATGGTGAAAGAATGGTGGAGTTTCTACTTTAGCAAAAATAAGTGAGGAAAAGAGAGGATTTTCTTGACTTTAAAATTGGGCAAGAGAGACTAAAAGAGGAACACTAATTTTCAAACCCGAATCCCCTACATGACCGAATTTTACCACCCATAAGAAATCCATAATCGCCCACTACCTCAACCCCTCACTAATCTCCACTTAATTCTCTTATCCTATCACATTATAATATTTCTTAATCACCTCTTCATAAAACAAGTAATTTATCACCTCACTTATCCCATATCAAATTCCTATATATTCTCTTATCTCTTTAACAAATAAAATAAATTAATCCCATGCATTATCTCTTATCATCTTTTAATCCAAATAAAATAAACCTACCATTATCTAAAATAAATAAAATAAAACAAGCATTATCCTTGCCCACTTGAGAGTCCATAAGCCGTCCACTATCTCCTTTCTTTGATGCAAAGGCCAAAAATTAAATCCCACTACAGCTGCCCACGTGAATCGAACCTCGGCCCTCACTCACTTTAGTCGCCATAACGCCCAAGCCACTCGCCAAGGCGTTTCTTTGTGATATGATTCGCCCAAAACTTCTTTTAAGACCTCTTTCCGTAGCTCCCCCTTGCCTTAACGCCAAAGAAAAATAAAAACATGCCCATGCCACCAACGGGATTCGAACCAAGGCCCTTGCCCAGGCGTCATTCCAGGCCCTTAAGTGGCGTCCTTAAGCCACTTTACCAAGCCCCCTTTCGTGACCCAAAACGCCCACAAATTATTCTTAAGGCCTCCTTAGCCTAATTTCCTCTTTTTACACTTAAATCCAAAATTTTTTTCAAAGCTTTCACCCTCATTCTAAAGTTCTAAAAACTCTTAAAACATCTCCAAATACCCTTAAAACCCACTAGCACTTGGGTTATGCTCCAAATGCATAACCCCTAATCTAGGATGTTACAAAGCGTCTATAATATCTGACAAGTCCCAAAAAACTACGAACCTCAGAAACATTCCGCGGGGGTTTCCAATCAAGTATAGCCGAAATTTTACTCGGGTCAACCCGAATACCCGATGTTGAAATGACATGCCCCAAAAAGCTGACTTCCTTCAACCAAAACTCACATTTACTGAATTTTGTATACAATTGTTTGTCACGCAAAATCTATAACACTAGCCTCAAATGCTTAGCGTGCTCGGTTTCGTCGCGCGAATAGATCAGTATGTCATCTATGAATACAACCACAAACCGATCTAGATACGGTCTGAATACTCGATTCATCAAATCCATGAAAACTATCGGGGCATTAGTGAGTCCAAACGGCATTACCAAGAACTCAAAATGACCGTATCTCGTCTGAAAAGTAGTCTTCGGTATGTCTGACTCCCTAACTCGCAACTGATAATATCCTGATCTCAGATCAATTTTCGAGAACACCGAGGCTCCCTTAAGCTGATCAAATAAATCGTCAATACATGGAAACGGGTATTTATTCTTATCTGTCACCTTATTGAGCTGCTTATAATCAATGCACATTCTAAAAGTTCCGTCCTTATTTTTCACAAATAAAATGGGCGCACCCCAGTGAGAGAAACTCGGTCGGGCAAAACCTCTATCTATCAATTCTTGCAACTGAGCCTTCAATTCTTTTAATTCAGTCGGTGCCATTCTATACGGAGCTATCGAAATCGGAGTGGTCCCTGGCGCTAGCTCAATACCAAATTCTACCTCACGAACGGGTGGCATTCCCGGTAATTCCTTCGAAAACACATCTGGATACTCACTTACACCTGGTACAGATTCAATATTCTTTTCGGTTACTTTGCTATCAATCACATACGCAAGATAAGCTTCGCAACCCTTTCTCAAATACTGTCGAGCCAACATCGAAGATATCACAGCCGGTACCCCATTCAAGTCTGCAGACTCAATTCGGATCATTTCGTTATTCTGGCATCTCAAATCAATAGTCTTTGTTCTACAATTTACTATCGCATCGTGAACTGTTAACCAATCCATACCGAGAATAATGCCGAACTCATCGAAAGGTAATAACATCAAATCGGCCGAAAAACACAAGTCTCTAATCATCAAAGGGCAGTTCTTGCACACTTTATCAACCAGTACACATCGACCCATGGGGTTAGAAACCCGAATCACTAACTCAGTAGACGCAACAGGTAGAGTCTTACTGGATACTAATGTTTCACACACATACGAATGAGTTGAGCCGGGATCAATCAAAGCAGTTACACTAGTATCAAAAAGGGTGAAAATACCAGTAATGACGTCTAGAGATGAGGCCTCCTCTCTAGTACGGATGGCGTAAGCTCTAGCTGGTACACGGGCATCCGATTGAATAACCGCATCTGTAGTCCCCCTTTGTGCACCACTCCTACCTCCTCCAATCCGAGATGGTCTACCTCTAGTCGTAGTCTTGCTAGGTCTCGCTCTCTGCGAGACCAGCACAGCCGGTCTCCAGGCAATCCCGAATGAAATGATCCTGCGAGCCACACTTATAGCAAGTGCGAGAAATAGATTTACCCCAGCACTCTCCAAAATGTCGTCTACCACATTGCTGACACTCCAGTTTGCTCGATTTTACATTGCCAACACTAGCAACTGACGTAGCCCGAGAACTCACTGGTGGTCGCTCTCGTATAGAAATCCCGATGTTAGGTTTGGATCGACTACCGTCATTTTTGAACTTCTTCTTTTCCATCTATGAAAATTTACTCGCAGATCTCTTCCGAACGTCTTTAGGTTCAAGCTCAGCTTTCCGTTTTTCTTTTTCCAGCTCCTCTGCTTTACAAGCTCGTTCAACTAGTACAACGAACTCGTTAATTTCAAGAATGCCAACCAGAAGCTTTAAATCTTCATTTAAACCATCCTCAAATCTCTGGCACATAGCAGCCTCTGACGAAACACATTCGCGAGCGTAGCGACTAAGTCGCACAAACTTGCATTCATATTCGGATACGGTCATACGAACCTGTTTAAGCTCTAGAAATTCTTTGCGCTTAGAGTCTATGAAGTGCTGGCTTACATACTTCTTATGAAATTCCGTCTGAAAGAAATCCCAAGTAACCCTTTCTTTCGGAACAACTGATACGAGTGTATTCCACCAATAGTAGGCGGAATCCTGTAATAATGATATGGCACACTTCAGGCACTCATCAGGTGTGCATGATAGCTCATTAAAGACACGAATGATATTATTGAGCCAAAATTCAGCTCGCTCAGCATCATCATCGTCTTCGGCTCTAAACTCTTGAGCCCCGTGTTTTCTAATTCGGTCAACCGGGGGTTTACTTGCTATCTCAGGATTTATAGTCGGGGGTACTACCGGTACAACAGGGGTAGTATTCAGATTCAGGGGTGGTTGAATAGCCGTATTGGTTCATATGTATTGTCTGAACCAATCATTCATCATGCTATAGAAGACTTGTTTAGCCTCCTCTTCAGGATTACTCGAAGCTGGTCGAGATTCCTCCGGTGCGGTCCCTGACACGAGAGTAGGCACCACACTCTCGACATCATCGGCTAGAGCTCGCTCAGGATCAAGATCCATTTACTATATGAAAGAAATAAACACATTTCACTGTCAGAAGTCATCACACTATCACGTTATAAAATTATGGCATGTATAGCTAGACTCACACGCGCTACGTTAGTCCGAGAATCGACTAAACCGTAGCTCTAATACCAATCAAATGTAACACCCCTAACTCGTATCCATCGCCGGATTAGGGTTACGGGTATTACTAAACCTCATATCAGTCAATAAGCTTAATGTGACCGATTACTATAACCAATGTATACCTAATTCTATAGTCACAACTAACTTGTATATCTCATCTTATAACGTTTCATTTACTATTTATAAATCACAAATTATAACAATTGCAAACAAGAATTTCTAACTATAATCATATGGCAAAATACTATTCATTGATCCGATCATGACATATATTGAACACCGTCTATTGCTTAGACATAAATATTTCCTTATCACATTCAAAGATAATCCTTACATATATAAAAATATATATAATAATACAAGTATACCTTATTTTACTACCATAACAATGAACTAACTTTTATTATCACATATCAAAAATGGTATTATCACTCAAAGACGAAATATTCAATGATCAAAATAATTATGCCCTAATCGAATGTCCACAACCAAGTTCACATTTGATAACTCTTTAATATATATATATATATATATCTTCTTAATGCTTTCAAACAAAAGGGTCGAGACAAATAATCACCAAATCCTCATCCATAAATATATCTATATACGTATATACATGTATGTCATATTCATTTCATATCTAAAAAAACCAAGCTAACATAGACCTAACGTGAGTTAGTCTTTTTAATATGTAAACATACCAAAATAATCAAATAGCAACGTCATAATTTAAAAAGAAAAACTCAACCTAACTTAACTCATGAAACATATACAAACGAAATTAGGCCAAAAAGGGGTAAGCCATTTTCGCATGGCATACAACTATATACATATCATTCGAACCCCACTCGAGAGTCTTAAACTATACATGCCTTAAGCTCAAAAGAGATACAACTTATGAAATACCAAAAAATTAGTGATAATGTGATCGACACTAACGGAGATCCCCGAGCACGAGCTTGACTTCAAAAATCTATAAAATAGTCAATTCAACGCAAATGGTAAGCTATCTTAGCTTAGTAAGTAATAAGCAATGGTATAGAAAAATTTCAAAATTTTTATAAAATTAAACCAACTTACTCTCAATTCCTACCTAACACATAACCGCACATTTATAAATATGTTTATGTCATGTCTCAAGGTTTAACATTGATCACATTCAAATAATCTCAAACAATTTGTCCAAACCGAACAAAACCAAAAATATTAATCTTATCCTCTTACAAAAGTTCACAAAATTCGAAACGACTTACTTCATTTGCTCTAAGCATTCAACAATCATAATTCACTTACCTGTACATCATCTCTCGATTACCTTCAATCGATTGTTTAAGTCTCTAGTAAATTTGACCACCCGCACACGTAGTGCAAAGATTAAAGTAACGTATCGCACACTTAGTGCCGTTACTTGCAATGTATCGCAAACTTAGTGCCATTGCTTGCAATGTATCGCACACTTAGTGTCATTGCGTATTTTCCGCACATTTTGTGCCAATCAACCGGTCTCGTACACACAGTGCTCGGTGATAAAACTCGCACACATAGTGCAAAGATTAAAGTAACGTATCACACACTTAGTGCCGTTACTTGCAATGTATCGGACACTTAGTGCCATTGCTTGCAATGTATCGCACACTTAGTGCCATTGCGTATTTTCCGCACATTTTGTGCCAATCAACCGATCTCGCACACACAGTGCTCAGTGATAAAACTCGCACACATAGTGCCCTTAGCCGATCATTTCCTCAATCATATCATCACACATAAATTTCCCTATCCACCTTCTATATACACAATTAAGAAGAAATACATGTTATTCATAATTCATTCATCCATCTTTACCATCAAATTCGGTAAACTTTATACAAATATATGCATAACCATTCATTCGACTAGAGTCATTTACTTCAACCTATATAATATATAAGATCGTCCAAAACAAAGGTCAAAGCTTGTCTCAATGCATATTCAACCAAACATGAAATCAACCAATCCATAATAAGATTCATTAAGCATTCGGCAAAATGAATTAAAATTCATTTAATAATATTTGACATATGAATATCAATATAAACTAAATTTCAATTCTTTCCAATTGCTTAAAACTTACTCGGTAGTCGATGAATTTGAGTTTCCCGGCTATTCGTTCAATTTTGCCTTCCCCCGATCCAATCCCGTTTCGTTTTGTTCTTGATCTAAATAATTCCAATTTAAACTCAATATATTTATAATCATTCAATTTGATTCATAAACACTTAATTTAGAAATTTATGAATTCACCCCTAATGTAACACCCCAAACCCGGTCAGTACACCACGACCGAATCTGGTATGTTACGGGGAAAATCGTATTTGAGAGGTTAGGTTTCCGGTGAAAGGTTTAACGAAAACTCTTTGATGTATCCGTACTTGTAAAAAAAACCCTTGGGCATGATTGTTTTAAAACCGGTAGTGCATTTTGAAGACCCGGGAATTTGAAAGCTTAGTTGAAAAGTAAGTTTTTATCATTTAGAAGGCCGAGAAATTCCTTTTAGTTACTTAAAAAAATTTTGAACTTAGTGTGGAAGATCACAAGTTTAGAAAATATTTGAGTTGCGTTCATTTAAAGATTTTAATGTGATACCCGTTGGTAAAGTTTAAAACATATCGCTTTGTAATCTTGAAAACCGTTTCATTCCAAGTTTTATCCATTATTAACCCAGTAATTTATTAAGGCTAAATTGAAATCAAATTTTAAGCATATAAATAATGAAAGCATAATTTTAAAAGGCCGTTTACAATCCCAACAAAACCAAATGAAAATAAATGAAATAAAGTACCAAGTGCTTAAATCGATGCAAAACCGACTTTATTCATGGCATGGTCACCTCGAGTCCACCCGCTCCATGTCCGCGATCAAGTGTCACCTAAATGATAAGGAGAAGGTGAGTCGCAAGACTCATTGCATAAATCCCCTCCCGATTAATACAACATACTAACACACACAATACAGAGCAATGTCATTAATGCACCCAATCCTAGCCATCCACAACACCTTTTCTACCCCGTGTGGTACCAAACCACCGGTGGTGCCAAACCACCGTGACCCAAAGTCACGATATCCATAAGTGTGGTGCCAAACCACTGGTGACCCAAAGTCACGAAGAATCCAATGATGGGGCCAACCCATCGTGTGATACCAAATCACCGGCGACGATCCCATATCTCAAAAGTGGGGCCAACCCACGGTGGTGTTAACCACGGGGGACGAGTCGCTATGAGGTGCCAAACCTCGGTGTCCCAAAGACACGAATGTGATACCAAATCACCGGTGACCGAAGTCACGAATCAAGTGATGGGGCCAACCCATCATGTGATACCAAATCACCGGGCGTCAATCCCAGTATTATCAATCGTGGGGCCAACCCACCGTGGTGCTAAGCCACCGGGGCGAGACGCTATGAGGTGCCAAACCTCTGGTGACCCAAAGTCACAAAATAATCTGTGGTACCAAACCACCGGAGGTGCCAAACCTCCGTGTCCCAAAGACACGGATATCATATTCCCCCTCCTCTCATATCACCCATTATCATACCGACTCATGTAAAGTATGCAAATCATGCAAATCATGCTACATGTTTAATGTTGCATCTCATAACACATACATCATAGGTCATGATCTCAAGTATATCAACAATAGAACTCGTAATGAAACGGACTTACCCGAATCCGTGCACATACCCAATCGGGTATCATATCAATCAACCATACTTTGTTTGGCTTTATTAAACAATCAGTTATTAAGCATATTACTAAGCAAAGAGTGTGTTAGTTTACACACATGTTAAAACGCAAAGCCTTAATCCCAAGGAACAGATCTAAGACCCTCGAATATCTTGCTCCTATAATCGGCCACATATGAGATTAGCACCTAGGCCATTCGGCCAAAACCATTAAACCAAAGGGTTAACGTTTGAACCCTTACCTTACACTTGATTTGGTTTCCTACCAAATCCCCGAACCAAACGATGGTTCTTCTTTATGCACACACGCACACCCTATTAAGAGGAAAGATTAATCCTTTGAAACTTTGACTTAACGAAACTAAAAGAGTGGACTAAAAGAACCAACCCTTACCACCACTTACCAATCGATCGACATGAGAGGAAGACGGCTCCTCTTGCTTGCTTCCAAAATCCTGGATGCCCTATGATAAAATTGATTCCAACACAAAAGATTAACTCCTATCAACAAAGGCCAAAATCGGCTCTTAACCAAACCAAAATCGACAAAGAACAAGGGAGAAGAGAAATGAACATTCGGCCAACCACTTACCTTGCTCTAAACCCGATTGGACACCACACACAAGAGAGATCACACCACACCAATATTCGGCCAAGACTTAAACAAAAGGAGAAGAAGATTCGGCCTTACACAAAGAAGGAGAACACAAGAGAAAGATGAAAAGAAAGGGGTTGATATTCGGCCAATAAATGAAATGGGAAAAAGAAGAAGAAGGAAAGTACTTTCGGTTTTGAAAAGAAAAGGAATGGAGAAAATGTTTTGGGAATAACTTTCGGCTATCAAGGTTTCAAGAGAAGAAAGGAAGAAAGTATGAGAAGAATAGGGTACTAATTTCGGTTTACACAAATGAAAAGAAAGAAAGATGGAAGAGAACATTCACTATCAAAGAATATCAAGAGAAACAAGCAATTTTAGGCAAGTATGTGCTTGGACTTTCGGTTTCAAGAAGAAAATGCAGAAACTCACTTGAAATTTCTCGCTTGCTTTTGACAAAAGAAGGATTTTGGCTTACACAAATTTGACCGAAAATGTTCAAAAATGCCAAAAAAATTTGGCCCTCTCCACTTACCCACTTACCAAAACCAGCCACTCCCCATGAAGCACCCAACATTCGGCCACTACCTCCAAACACTCCCAACCACTAATTCAAACTAGTTTGAACTAGTCAACCTCCACAATTTACTCTCCACCCACCATTTGAACAATTTGACTTGGTCTATGGCGAGTTTGAACGCCCCACAACTTCTTCTCTCTCCGCCACAAAATGGAAGCAAAAATATGAGACTTCTGCAGCTTGAACACGGGACCTCCTTCCCGCAAGTGACGCCAAACCCAAGCTCCAAGTGGCGCCTAACTTGCCACTCTACTAGCTCAATTCTTGTGCTAACATTCTCCTAAAAATATTTATAAACCCCACTCATTCAAATCCCTCACCTAAAGCTTAAAACTAAAGTTTCCCCAACCACTCAAAGCTTACACCAAGCTTACAACTAAGCCCCAAAACAATTGAAACACAACATTGCAGGCCAAATACATGCAAACAATGCAATAATCAAAATAGCCCCTAACCCGGGATATTACAGGTTCTACCCCCTTAAAAATAATTTCGGCCTCGAAATTACAGTCAAAAGAGTTGAAGGTATTCTTTGCCTCATCATATCCTCTGGTTCCCACGTAGCTTCTTCTACGCCATGATTCCGTCATAGCACCTTTACCAAAGGAATCGACTTTCTACGCAGAACCTTCACATCTCGGTCTAGAATGCGCGCTTTGGTTCTTCTTCCATGGTCAAATCCGGATTTACCTCGATCTCCTCCACCGCTACGACATGCGATGGATCTGAGCGATAAGCGCCTAAGCATTGAAACGTGAAATACGTCGTGAATCGACTTAGCTCTGCTGGTAACTCAAGGCGATAAGCTCTCGGTCCCACTCGTCTCGGTTACCTTATACGCCCCAATAAACCTCGGACTTAACTTGCCCTTCTTTCCGCACCTCAACACTTTCTTCCATGGCGAGACCTTCGAAAAACTTGATCTCCCACGACCAAATTCTATATCTCTCCGCTTTGAGATCGGCATAAGACTTACGCTGTCAGAAGCTTCCTTCAACGAGCTCGAATCAACTTAACCTTGTCTTGGTCTGCGCAACCAACTCTGGTCCCAACAACCGACGTTCACCCAACTCCGTCCAACATGTAGGTGAGCGACACTTCCTACCATACAACGCCTCATATGGTGCCATCTTGATACTTGCTTGATAACTATTTTTGTAGGCAAACTCATTTAATGGCGAAACTCCTCCCAACTACCTCTAAAGTCCAAAACACGACCTCTCAAAGATATCCTCTAAGATCTCAGTATAACCCTCTCCGACTGCCCGTCAGACTGTGGGTGAAATGCCGTGCTGAAATCCAATCGCGTACCCAGAGCCTGATGCAACGCTTTCCAAAACCTTGATGTAAATCTGGGATCCCTATCCGAGATGATCGATACTGGCACACCGTGCAGCCTCACTATCTCTGACACATACAGCTTCGCCAACCTCTGAAGGGAGTAATCGACCCTCACTGGAATAAAATGAGCTGATTTAGTTAGACGATCCACAATTACCCAAACTGAGTCCTTCTTGCTCGGCGTAAGAGGTAATCCACTGACAAAATCCATAGTTATCCTTTGCCACTTCCACTGGGGAATCTTCACTGGCTGAAGCAACCCTGACGGCAACTGATGTTTAGCCTTGACCTGCTGACATGTCAGACACTTTCCAACAAACTCTGTCACCTCTCTCTTCAGACCTGGCCACCAAAACTGCTCTCTTAGATCCCTATACATCTTGCTACCTCCAGGATGCATAGCGTACGGGCTGCTATGGGCGTCCTGAAGAATCCTCTGCCTTAACTCGATATCCTTCCCGCATACAAGCTCTCCCTTAAAAACACAAAGACCCCATCACTAGACATCATCAGTAACCCTCCAAACCACCATCCTGCACTTGCAACCTCCGCGCATTCAGAACCTCATCCACTAACTGTTTCCCCCTGATCTGCGCAACCCAAGTAGGCTTAACCTGCAGCTCTGCCAGAATACTTCCGTCGTCATACAAACTCAAATGGGCAAACATCGCTCTTAAGTCCGATACAACCTTACGGCTCAACGCGTCTGCCACCACGTTAGCCTTGCCCGGATGATATTCAATCGAATAGTCGTAGTCCTTGAGCAACTCAATCCATCTGCGCCTCAAATTCAAATCTTTTTGAGTCAAAAGGTACTTCAGACTCTTATGATCCATGTAGACTATCGATCTCTCTCCGTACAAGTAGTGCCTCTAAAATTTCAAGGCGAAGACTCTGCGCCGCTAACTCCAAGTCGTGCATCGGATAATTGACCTCATGTGGCCTCAATGCCTAGATGCATACGCCACAACCTTCCCTTCTGCATCAAAGACACAACCCAATCCCGTATGTGATGCATCGCAATACACTGTGGAATTCCTTTCACGCCTCGGGTTGAATCGAGCAGAGCCTCGGTCAAAATCTTCTTTAACTTGTCGAAACTCTCCTGCTTTGTTTCTCGGTCCAAACAAACGGAACTCCTTTCCTTATGACTTAGTCATCGGTCTTGCAATCAACGAAAATCCTTCTACAAATCTTGGTAGTATCTCCAAACCCGTGAGAAACTCGAATCTCAACCACCGACTTAGGCGGCTTCAATCCAAAATCGCCTCAATCTTCCGAGGATCCACCTAATCCCCTCGGCCGACACTACATAACCCAAGAAAGTCACCTCCTAAGCCGAACTCGCACTTACTAAACTTAGCATAAAGCTACTTCTCCTCAAAATCTGCGGCACCACTCGCAAATCGCATCATGCTCCTCTTCGACCTTGAGTACACCAGGGATGTCATCGATAAAAACCACAACGAACCGATCCAAATCTGCTGGAACACCCTATTCATCATATCCATGAATGCCGCCGTGCGTTAGTCAACCCAAACGGCATTACCAAAAATTCGTAGTGCCCATACCGAGTGCGAACGACGTCTTGTGGATATCCGCCTCCTTTACCTTTAATTGGTGATACCCGGACCTTGAATCAATCTTCGAGAATACCGAAGCACCCTTCAGCTGATCAAACAAGTCATCTATTCGCGGCAACGGATACTTGTTTTTGATCGTCAGCTTATTCAATTGGCGGTAATCTATGCACATTCGCATCGTACCGTCTTTCTTCTTGACAAAGAGTACTGGCGCTCCCCAAGGTGAAACACTTGGCCTGATAAAGCCTCGATCCAACAACTCCTGGATCTGAGCCTTTAATTCCACTAATTCCTTTGGCGCCATCCTATACGGAGTAATAGACACTGGCGCAGTTCCGGGTAGCAGATCTATCCCGAACTCCACCTCGCGATCCGGTGGCAAACCCGGAAGCTCCTCTGGAAACACATCAACAAATTCCTTAACCGTTCGGACCTCCTCTACAGCAGACTCCTTAGCCTCCAAGGCATACACATGAACCACATATGCTTCACAGCCCTTCCTGACCATCTTCTCAGCCTTCAGAGCAGATACCACGTTGGATAAGTAATCTCTTCTATTACCTATCATGACCACCTCATCACCCTCAGCCGTCTTTAGAACCATGCGCTTAGCCGCGCAGTCCAACCTCGCCTGGTGCTTAACCAACCAGTCCATCCCCAGAATCAGATCGAACTCCCCAAACGGCAGTTCCATCAGATCAGCCACAAACACTACCCCTTGGAGTTCTAGGGGTACGTCTCTATATAGCTTATCTACAACTACTGAGTGACCTAGGGGCTAATTACATCACACCGCCTAGAAGTAGTCTCGAGTCTAAATCCATGGTCTCTACTATGCTCGGCAACGTATGAATGCGTTGAACCCACATTAATCAAAGCGTTATAAGGAGAACCAAAGATCAAAAACGTCACGGCTATGACGTCCGGTGCGTCGCCCTCCTCTCGGTGCCTCATTGCATACACCAACCCAGTGTCTTGCCTCGGAACTACCGCACCTCTGCCTGGTGCTCGTGGCCCCACGAGAACCATTGCCTCCTCTGCCATTACCACGACCCTTTGCGGTGGCGGTCCATTATTCTGAATCGAGTGCGGCCCCGACCCTCGGATCAATCCTAGCCAACTTACGTGGACAGTCTCTCACACGGTGATCCAATGAGCCACATTCAAAACATCATTTTCCACCAGTCCAGCATCCTCCCCAATGAGATTTCCCATAACGGTTGCACTATGCGGGTCCCTGATTAGCGGCAACAGACCTACCAGACTGATTTGGCCCACTCTGTCTAGCCCTTTTCTAAGGATTACCCGATGACCCAGAAGATCCAAAACTCCTCTTATGTCTTTTCCTATCCACGTTTTGCCTCACAGACTCCTTCACTCCTTCGGCTACCTTAGCCTTCTCAACTAGGATGGCAAACTTACGCTCCTGTTTGTAGAGCAATCGCCATCTTAATTCATCTCTCGAGACCATCCTCAAATCGAACACACCTCTCGTGTTCGGTAGCCACAATGCCCCTAGCATACCGGCTCGATCTCAAGAATTACGCCTCGTACTCAGACATAGACTTGCTCCCTGAACCACCTCGAGAGAAATGCTTTTCGTTGCTCATCAATGTAGCTAGATCTAATGTACTTTTACGATATGCGACCTTGAAATAATCCCAAGTAAGATCCTCTCTTTGCGATCGCATCCCGAACCGTGAGCCACCACTGGTATGACTCATCCCGAAGAAGCGATACTACCCTTTCACTTCTCCTCGGCAATCAAGTCCATATCATCCATGATCCGCTCCGTCGCCTCCGGCCAATACTCGGCCGTCTTTGAGAGCAACACCGAAACACCTCGAAATACTTCCGTCCCATTTGCTAGAGTCGCTCGGCCACAAATTTTTGAACACCGCGCCTCCACCTACTCCACTACCATTTCCGGACTCGCGACATCGCTTTGTGACATCTGCGTCATCCGGTGCGATCTCGAAACTCACCACCTCCACCTGGTGGTGGTGCCGGTATCTCATTCTCTCGACCCACGACTGGACCCTACGAGTTCGAAACCGTCATCCTACCCCAACCAAGCGTCCACGTGTATTACGACCCGACCTCGAGTGCTCATGACTAAAATCTCGACTTATCGATTTAGAAGTTTTATCCATCATTACCTTTTCCACTTTGTCTTTTAAAGCAAAGTCTTATGAATATTTCTTATTGAAGAAGTTTTGTTTTCGCAAGTCCACAGAGTCCTATCGGTTTGATTTCTAAAGTAATCCACTATTGCTAGTCTTTCAATCATATCACACCCATCAATCACAAGAAATAGTAAGAGGTACCTACACAGGCGATTAGTGCTGGAGACTCGGTGCCATGCCTTTCAAACCATATACTTTAAAACAAAACACTTAAAACCAATATTTAACACATTTTGGGCCTCGAGCCCACAGTAAACAGCTTTTGAACTTAGCTCGATACCACAAATGTAACACCCCAAACCCGGTCGAGACACCACGACCAGAATGCGGTATGTTACGGGGAAAATTGTATTTGAGAGGTTAGGTTTTTGGTGAAAGGTTTAACGAAAACTCTTTGATGTATCCGTACTTGTAAAAAAAAAACCTTGGGCATGATTGTTTTAAAATCGGTAGTGCATTTTGAAGACCCGGGAATTTGAAAGCTTAGTTGAAAAGTAAGTTTTTATCATTTAGAAGGCCGAGAAATTCCTTTTAGTTACTTAAAAACATTTTGAACTTAGTGTGGAAGATCACAAGTTTAGAAAATATTTGAGTTGCGTTCATTTAAAGATTTTAATGTGATACCCGTTGGTAAAGTTTAAAACATATCGCTTTGTAGTCTTGAAAACCGTTTCATTCCAAGTTTTATCCATTATTAACCCAGTAATTTATTAAGGCTAAATTGAAATCAAATTTTAAGAATATAAATAATCAAAGCATAATTTTAAAAGGCCATTTACAATCCCAACAAAACCAAATAAAAATAAATGAAATAAAGTACCAAGTGCTTAAATCAGTGCAAAACCGACTTTATTCATGGCATGGTAACCTCGAGTCCACCCGGCTCCATGTCCGCGATCTAAGTGTCACCTGAAATGATAAGGGAGAAGGTGAGTCGCAAGACTCAGTGCATAAATCCCCCTCCCGATTAATACAACATACTAACACACACAATACAGAGCAATGTCATTAATGCACCCAATCCTAGCCATCCACAACACCTTTTCTACCCCGTGTGGTACCAAACCACTGGTGGTGCCAAACCACTGGTGACCCAAAGTCACGATATCCATAAGTGTGGTGCCAAACCACTGGTGACCCAAAGTCACGAAGAATCCAATGATGGGGCCAACCCATATTGTGATACCAAATCACTGGCGACGATCCCATATCTCAAAAGTGGGGCCAACCCACGGTGGTGTTAACCACAGGGACGAGTCGCTATGAGGTGCCAAACCTCTGGTGTCCCAAAGACACGAATGTGATACCAAATCACTGGTGGCCGAAGTCACGAATCAAGTGATGGGGCCAACCCATCGTGTGATACCAAATCACTGGCATCAATCCCGTATTATCAACTATGGGGCCAACCCACTGTGGTGCTAAGCCACTGGGACGAGACGCTATGAGGTGCCAAACCTCTGGTGACCCAAAGTCACAAAATAATCTGTGGTACCAAACTACTGGAGGTGCCAAACCTCTAGTGTCCCAAAGGCACGGATATCATATTCCCCCTCCTCTCATATCACCCATTATCATACCGACTCATGTAAAGTATGCAAATCATGCAAATCATGCTACATGTTTAATGTTGCATCTCATAACACATACGTCATAGGTCATGATCTCAAGTATATCAACAATAGAACTCGTAATGAAACGGACTTACCCGAATCCGTACACATACCCAATCGGGTATCATATCAATCAACCATCTTGTTTGGCTTTATTAAATAATCATTATTAAGCATATTACTAAGCAAAGAGTGTGTTAGTTTACACACTGTTAAAACGCAAGCCTTAATCCCAAGGAACCGATCTAAGACCCTCGATTATCTTGCTCCTATAATCGGCCACATATGAGATTAGCACCTAGGCCATTCGGCCAAAACCATTAAACCAAAGGGGTTAACGTTTGAACCCTTACCTTACACTTGATTTGGTTTCCTACCAAATCCCAACCAAATGATGGTTCTTCTTTATGCACACGGCACACCCTATTAAGAGGAAAGATTAATCCTTTGAAACTTTTACTTAACGAAACTAAAAGAGTAGACTAAAAGAACCAACCCTTACCACCACTTACCAATCGATTAACAGAGAGAAAGACGGCTCCTCTTGCTTGCTTCCAAAATCTGGATGCCCTATGATAAAATCGATTCCAACACAAAAGATTAACTCCTATCAACAAAGGCCAAAATCGGCTCTTAACCAAACCAAAATCGACAAAGAACAAGGGAGAAGAGAAATGAACATTCGGCCAACCACTTACCTTGCTCTAAACCCGATTGGACACCACACACAAGAGAGATCACACCACACCAATATTCGGCCAAGACTTAAACAAAAAAGAGAAGAAGATTCGGCCTTACACAAAGAAGGAGAACACAAGAGAAAGATGGAAAGAAAGGGGTTGATATTCGGCCAATAACAGAAATGGGAAAAAGAAGAAGAAGGAAAGTACTTTCGGTTTTGAAAAGAAGAAGGAATGGAGAAAATGTTTTGGGGAATAACTTTCGGCTATCAAGGTTTCAAGAGAAGAAAGGAAGAAAGTATGAGAAGAATAGGGTACTAATTTCGGTTTACACAAATGAAAAAGAAAGAAAGATGGAAGAGAACATTCGGCTATCAAAGAATATCAAGAGAAACAAGCAATTTTTGGCAAGTATGTGCTTGGACTTTCGGTTTCAAGAAGAAAATGCAGAAACTCACTTGAAATTTCGGCTTGCTTTTGACAAAAGAAGGATTTTGGCTTACACAAATTTGACCGAAAATGCTCCAAAATGCCAAAAGAATTTCGACCCTCTCCACTTACCCACTTACCAAAACCTAGCCACTCCCCATGAAGCACCCAACATTCGGCCACCTCCTCCAAACACTCCCAACCACCAATTCAAACTAGTTTGAACTAGTCAACCTCCACAATTTACTCTCCACCCACCATTTGAACAATTTGACTTGGTCTATGGCAGAGTTTGAACCGCCCACAACTTCTTCTCCTCTCCCCAAAAATGGAAGCAAAAATATGAGACTTCTGCAGCTTGAACACAGGACCTCCTTCCTCGCAAGTGACGCCAAACCCAAGCTCCAAGTGGCGCCTAACTTGCCACTCTACTAGCTCAATTCTTGTGCTAACATTCTCCTAAAAATATTTATAAACCCCACTCATTCAAATTCTCCTCACCTAAAGCTTAAAACTAAAGTTTCCCCAACCACTCAGGCTTACACCAAGCTTACAACTAAGCCCCAAAACAATTGAAACACAACATTGCAGGCCAAATACATGCAAACAATGCAATAATCAAAATAGCCCCTAACCCGGGATATTACACCTAACTTTTATAATCTATACATACAATTTAGTCCGTACTACAATATTCATGAATCACTCAAAATTGACCCAACTTCCTTTAGAGCCGAATCATCCTAAGGACTATCTAAGTCCATATACTTCAATATTTTCTCAATTTGGCCCTTCAATGATAATATTTTCACAACCAAATTTTTAATTAGCTAGTTCACCTAAGACTCAAGAGTAAAATATTTTCATCTAACTCAAATCTCCCATTTACTACCAAAAATCATCCTAAAACTCAAGTTGTCATCAATGGCATAACCAACATACAAGACCATTTCAAAAAATTAACACATGGGCTTTATAAAAGAATGAATATTCATCTCAAAAATGCAAAAATCATTGAAAACCCAAAGCTAAAACTTACTTAATTAAAAGGGATGAGTGCCGAACCCTTGTTGAACTTCTCCTTTCTTTTTTTTTACTAGTTTCGACTATGGGAGAGAAAGTGATGAACATGCGTGGCTTTCTTCATTATTTTTATGTTTT
This sequence comes from Gossypium sturtianum, assembly GCA_025698515.1. Lineage (NCBI taxonomy): Eukaryota > Viridiplantae > Streptophyta > Magnoliopsida > Malvales > Malvaceae > Gossypium > Gossypium sturtianum. The sequence continues at coordinate 36,814,075 of CM046952.1, forward strand.
TATCCCACTATGTTAATTTAATATAATATAATATTAATATATAACATATATTTAACTTAACAAACACACAAACACATCATTTAATAACAATCTTGCCGTCCACTACAAGAAGAATTTGGAAAATTGCAACATAAATCCCATTAATATAAAAAGACACTTTGATTTAATCCTCCCAACCAAGCAAATGGTAATTTCTACCACTCTTGCAATTCAATCTTTTTTTTTAAAAAACATATAAACAATCAAATTATCTCACTATATTTTAGCACATGCTCACACATATATCAAACATATTAAATAAATATAAAATTATTTTTCTAACTCGATTTGTGGTCTCGAAACCACTGTTCTGATTAGGGTCGAAATTGGGCTGTTACACCCTCTCCCCTCTTCTCTTGACGATTTCCGGCGAGGACTCCGATGAAACTCCGGCGCTGATCACTACCGCACGCCGCGCGGTGGCCGGAACTCTGAAAAGGTAAAATTTTTCTCTCATTTTTCGTATATTTTTTAGTTTAATACTCATATCTATATAGTTTAGGGAAAAAAATTAAAAATAGTTGTATATGTTACAATGACAGATTCGAAAAAAAAGTAAAGAAAAAGAAAAAAATTGAAAAAAACCTTGCTGATCTTTTTCCTGTAACATCCTAGAATTTGAATATTATATGTTGCATTATTTTGGTGCTGAGCTTGTTAGACTATCAATTGTATGTGTTTAAGTAGTCCTGAGAAGGCTCGGGATTTATTTGGATCTAGTAAAAAAATTTGGCATTTAGTACTTTAAGGAAATGGAATAAGTGACCTTAAAGCTTAAGGAAATAAAGTGGTAAAAAGCTAGCATAAGTAAGCAATTAGTAAAAGGGAGATGGCGCCATATGTATTACCTTGAGGGAAGGAGTTCGAATCCCTTTATGTGCATTTGTGATTTTTATTTTTGCTTTCCGTTCTTATAGTGTCGGCCAAGAACTAATTATGCTAAGTTGGACTTTTATTTTTATGGCAAGATGGCTAAGAGAAAAGGCAAGATTGAACTTAGGGAAAGGAATCAATTGGAAAAGGCATGTAGGGGGAACATAAGGCTTATTCCAAGGGAGATGTTTTGGAAAGTTTGGGTGGCCAAAATTTGACCTTTTGGCCATGCACTTGGACAGTTTTTGGGCTAGGGGGATGGCCGAATTTTTGGTTAGCATTTGGTAAGGTAGGTGCTAGTTTTGGTCATTTCTCATTTTGGCATTTTGGTGTATCAATAGTTTTCCTCTCCAAAACTCTTCTCCCTAGCCGAATTTGTCTTGAGCAATAGGTAAAATTTTTGTTTTATTTTGGCCATTTCATTTTGACCATTTTAGTATTATCTTTCATTCTCCCCAAAATCTTTTCCTCTTGTGCCGAAACCATACAATCTTGAAGGGCATTTTTCTTTTCTTTTCTTTTCTTCTCTTGCCGAATGCACACTAGCCTCAAGACTTTTCTTTGTTCATCTTTCATTCTTGAAAAAGCAAAACATAAACACCCTATTTTCTTCTTCTTTTCTTCTTGTAAAAACTCTCAAACATCACTCCCTCTTTAATATTTCACCATGGCCGAATGTTAGTGACCATCATTCTCTCCAATATTTTTATTATAGCTGAATCTTCCTTCCTTCCATTTAACTCTCTTTTTCATTCGAGTGGTTATCTTTGAACAATCGGTAAGAACACTCTTTTCAATTCTTTTATTTTTCCTCTATTGCCGAAATTCAATATGTTGGCTCGAAAAGGTCTTTTGATCGAAATCATCATCTTTTCTCTTTCAAACGAAACCCTTTCTTCTTGTAGTGGTACAGTGGAGTGCCGATTATTTCTACATCGTTTAATCGACCTTAGCAATAGGAAAATCGTGAGAAATGGGAATCTCATTGTTCAAGGTAAGGAAGCTCTCTCATAGTCTTCTTCAATAACTCCCTTGGTTATTGTATTAATCGGATTGAAGGATAATTTATCGACTATATGTTTTAGGTACGTAATCGCTCGAATTATTATCTTGCGATCATACGGATTTTTATGGTAAGCCGACCTCACTTCTAAGATCTATCATTCATAACAACGTAATATTAGTTTGGACTAATATTTGTTTTCAATGGAGTCAAGCAATATCGAATCAAAAGGGGTAGTGATTGGTGATCGAAAAAAGAGTGGGTTAGCGATCCTTCCTCCTAAATTCAAACGAAGGGCTATTTCGGCGATTCGAGACTTTCCACCGGGTTGTGGACCCTCATCCGGTGAGAAGCAACTATTCGAGGTTGTTCGCAATTGTGAGGCATCAGTGATTCGGGATTATACATCGGGTTGTGGACCGTCAACCGGGGAGAACCGGTAAATAGTAGTTGTTCGCGATTCCGAGGGTAAAAACCTAGACCGTTTATCTTAGAGTAGATTTACTATAAGTGTACATGATCTAATCGAGCGTTAAAAATATTTTTAGGTGTCGACGATCAGGAAAGTGTAGTGCTTACCGTAATCAGGTGTGTAATCTCACACCGTATTTCATGGGTTAGATAATTATATTGTGTTAATCGCTTGATTAAATCACATGTTAGTGAAATCGGGTAAAATGGCATAATTATCACTATGTTGGTAAAGACTATGAAATCGGTATTAAGACTGTGAAAATTACGAAATTGCCCTCAATAGGCCAAATCGATAAAGGTGATATTTGATATATGGGCCAATTGTGATATTTGCTATATGGGCCAAAATGAAATATTGGTTATATGGGCCAATTGTGATATTTGATATATGGGCCGGATTGTGATATGGGCCAGATTGTGATAATTATTATAATGGGCCTTATTGTTCGTAATAAATATTTGAATGAATTGTTGTAAATGAATATGCATTATATACATGGATTGCATGGGATGGGATATTGATGAAGAGAAGTTCTGGTAGCTTTGCTACAAAATTCTGGTGGCTCTGCCACAAATCCAAAAATGGCAATGCCATGTAAACTCTGTGAATCTGGTGGCTTGTCCACAAATTAATATAAACGGCTTAATGCCTATTTTGGTGTGTTAGCGGGGTGGGTGACTAAAGCTCCCCATAGGTGTGCCGTTGGTACGGGTGGTGTGTAGCGGATGGAAATTAGGTTTGGTTTGGGAATTGCATATCATATTCATATTATATATGTTATTATTGTATTATAATTGTAAATGGGCTTTGGCCCAATAAATGGTTAATTGGATTTTAAGCGCGATGGACAATGGTAAGTGGGTTACACACTTTGAGTTCTAGTAACTCACCCCGTTTTCCTTACCCTTCTCGGGTAATGATCGATGATTTTGGAGACTTGGGCCGTGGACGACTCAGTGGAGGCCATACTACGAATAATTGGTTATTTAAATTCCGGATTTCTTTTAAGTACTTTTAATTATTTTGCTATTTTAAGTTAAATTGTAATAAGGCCTCTGGATAAATCTTAATGTTGTTTAATGTTTGATGGATTTTATAATTTACTTAAAATACTTCAAGTGGGATTTTTCTAAAAATTTAAATAAATGTTTTTCTCAAATGGATATGCAAAAAGGGTTTCATAATAACTTTCTTAAATAATTTAACTCGGAAAATTTTCTCTTAACAATGTTCTTCAAATTTTTTCCAAATTTTATTTTCAAACTCTTTTAAATCTTCTCGAAATATTAATTAAATTTTTCTAAGTTTCAATTTATAAATTCTTACGTCTCATATTATATGATTTATCAATTAACCTTAGTTTTCAATAAACTCCACGTCAATTTTTTTTTTAAAATCTATTTTAATTAAATTTTCTTTAAAGGGCTAGATGTACATTTATTTCGTGTGACATGCCAAATCTGGCCTTAACGCATAGACCAGGTTTGGGGTGTTTCATTTTGTGGTATCAGAGCCCGGTTCAAAACTCGATTGTGGTTTGGGTTCAAAAACATTTATTGTTCAAAACTTTTTGAATCATAAAACGAATGTTTTAAAGGTAGTATGGCACCACAAGTATCCGACACCAAGTCAAGTAAGTATGTTATTGTATGATTATGATTGTTATGATATGACTATAGGAACACTCTAGAACTTTTAATTTTAGGTGTTGAAATTATAGAGATTGAGACTATAGGATACGTTTACGAAAACGACTCTACTTCTTATATCTCATAAAATATTGTTAATAAACACAGAAATAGTATACTGATTCATAAAACTTGTAATCAGATTGAATCGAAATAGTCAATATGAGCGCTAGAGGACGTGGACGTGGTAGACGTGGCCGTGGTAGAGGCCGAGGTGCTAGGGTTGCGTCTGAAGCGTCGGAACATATGCCAGAAATGGACGCACCTGCGTCACCCGGGACTAAAACTGGATCACATGATCGTATGAGGGAGGACATTGCTTTGTCCCAAGCAATGTTGCGAGTCTTAGAAAGGGTTGCTGGGGCTAGAAGTGGGCCAGCAGCTCGTGGATCAATTTCGGAACGACTTAGATCGAGCGGTGTTGAAGTTTTTAGGGGTGTCTCGGGTGTAGCCCCAAGTGTAGCAGAGTACTGGCTCGAGGTTGTAGAGCGGATCATGGATGATCTAGAATGTACCGCCGAGCAAAAACTAAGAGGAGCTGTGTCCTTGTGGAGAGACGAGGCGTATTAATGGTGGCTTACTGTTCGGGAAGGCACTCAGGCCGATCTTGTTACTTGGGATTTCTTCAAAACTTCATTTCAAGGAAAGTATGTTGGGGCTAGCTATGTGGATGCCCGAAGGAAGGAATTCCTTAATCTGATTCAAGGAAATAAGACGGTGGCAGCTTACGAAGCAGAATTTCTACGTTTGAGTCATTATGCTTGGGCTATTATGCCAACTGACTATAAACGCTGCGTGCGTTTCGAGGATGGGTTGAGTGATGAATTGCGGGTACTGATAGCCCCACAGCAAGAAAATAATTTTGCCACACTGGTGGAGAAAGCGAAGATAGCCGAAGAGGCTAAGCACTCGGAACGGTGAAACCGAGAAAAAGATAGAGGCAAGAGTAAGAGGGACTTTAAGTACGCGGGTCCTGGAAAAAGGTTTCAGAAGAGGCCCAGGAATGATGAGCCAGCTCAAGCTAGAGCACCTGCTGCTACTAATCAGATACAACCATGTGGCTTGATCAGGAAGACGACACCACGTGAATCTTTGGAAGAGAATCGGTGGTTGTTTCAAATGTGGTTCTAAGGACCATCAGCTTAAGAATTGTCCTCGACGGACTGCTCCGACTCAGGAAGCTCGTAACCTTGATGCACAGCCAGCTAGAGGCGCTCATCAGCCACAGAGGGGCCGTAGACCAGGTCGTGGTGGTAACGGCGCAGGTCGAGGTCAAGGTGCACCGGGTAGAGGTAATGGCTTCAAGGGTAACGCGAAGGCGAGGCAGCCAGGGTTAGTTTATGCAGTCAGACGCCAAGAGGATGGCGATGCACCTGATGTGATAATCGGTACGTTCTTCATCTATGATGTACCTGTTACTGCTTTGATAGATATCAGATCTACCCATTCGTATGTTGCTAGTGCTATATCTGGAAACCTGAACATTAGATCTAAGATTTTTGATAGAGAGATGACGGTAATTAGTCCCTTAGGACAGTCTGTGATAGTGAATAGATTGTTTAGAGACGTGCCCTTAGAAATTCAGGGATAAATATTTTTGGCGGACTTGATGGAATTGCCTTTTGGTGAGTTTGACCTTATTTTGGGCATGGACTGGTTGGTGAAACACCGTGCGAACTTGGATTGTGCTGCAAAGCGGATGACGATAAGAACTTCGGAAGATAAAGAAGTGGTGATGATAGATGAAAGGAGAAATTATTTATCGAATGTGGTATCTGCTTTAAAGGCAGAAAAGTTGGTGCGAAAAGGGTGTGGAGCCTTCCTAGCCTTCATTAGCGCGTTGGATGCCAAGGAAGTATCAGTAGAAGGTGTTAGAATGGTGAAGGAGTTTTTGGACATCTTTCTCGAAGAACTTCCGGGTTTACCTCCGGATCGGGAAGTAGATTTTGGCATTGAGCTTTTGCCCGGAACGGCTCCGGTGTCCATTGCTCCTTATAGGATGGCGCCAAAGGAGTTAGCGGAGCTTAAAGCTCAAATTCAGGAGTTGTTGGATCGGGGATTCATTCGACCGAGTGTGTCACCGTGGGGAGCACCGGTCTTGTTCGTCAAGAAAAAGGATGGGTCGATGCGTATGTGCATTGATTATAGGCAGTTGAATAAGTTGACGATCAAGAATAAGTATCCGTTGCTGAGAACCGATGATCTGTTTAACCAGCTGCGAGGAGCTTCAGTTTTCTCAAAAATAGATTTGAGATCGGGTTATCACCAGCTTAAGGTCAAGGAGGCAGATATTTATAAGATAGCGTTCCGAACTCGTTATGGACACTACGAGTTCTTGGTGATGCCGTTTGGGTTGACCAATGCACCAAGTGCATTTATGGACATGATGAACCGGGTCTTCCAACCCTATTTAGACCAGTTTGTGGTGGTGTTCATAGATGACATCTTGGTATACTCGAAGAATGAAGAAGAACATGATTCACATCTGCGAATAGTATTGCAAATATTGAGGGAAAAGCAGTTTTATGCCAAATTCAGTAAGTGTGAATTTTGGCTAAAAGAAGTGACTTTCTTAGGATATGTTGTGTCAGCCGAAGGAATCAGAGTTGATCCTCGGAAGGTAGAGGCTGTGTTGGATTGGAAACCTCCGAAGTCAGTGGCTGAGATTCGAAGTTTCCTAGGGTTGGCTGGTTATTATAGACGTTTTGTTGAGGGGTTTTCGTTGATTGCTGCACCCCTAACTAAGCTTTTGCGCAAGGGAGTACCATTTGTGTGGTCAGATCAGCAGCAAGAGAGCTTTGAGAAATTGAAGAAGATTCTGACGGAAGCGCCAATTTTGATTCAACCTGAAGCTGGAAAAGAGTTTATTGTCTACTGCGATACGTCACACACGGGCTTAGGATGTGTATTGGTGCAAGGTGGGAAAGTGGTAGCTTATGCATCTCGTCAGTTAAGGCCGCACGAGGTGAATTATCCCACTCATGATTTGGAGTTGGCTGCGGTGGTGTTTGCTTTGAAGATTTGGAGACACTACCTGTATGGTGAGAAGTCAATCATTTATACGGACCATAAGAGTCTAAAGTACCTTCTTACCCAAAAGGAGTTGAACTTAAGACAGCGGAGGTGGATAGAGTTGTTGAAGGATTACGACTTCTCAATCGAGTATCACCCCGAAAAGGCTAACGTGGTGGCAGACGCGTTGAGTCGTAAGGTGATATCGGAGTTGAGAGCGATGTTTGCTCATCTCAGTTTGTATGAAGATGGTAGTCTGCTAGCCGAACTTCAGGTGAAGCCTATGTGGTTAGGACAGATTAAGGAAAAGCAGTCATCAGATGAAAAGTAGAGTCCCTTACTTCAGCAAGTGGAAGGTGGTGTGATAGGGGATTTTGGATTGAATAATGACGGAGTACTGTGTTTTCGCGGAAGAATCTATATGCCCAAAGATTCGGAATTGAGACAAATGATTCTGCGTGAGGCGCATAGTAGCCCTTATGCTATGCACCCCCGGGGAAATAAAATGTATCGAGATCTCCGGGAGCAGTATTGGTGGCCAGGGTTGAAGCGAGAGGTTACTGAATTCGTGAGTAGGTGCCTGACATGTCAACAAGTGAAGGCAGAACATCAATTACCGTCGGGATTGCTGCAACCGGTGAAGATTCCGTTATGGAAATGGGAACGGATAACGATGGACTTTGTTAGTGGGTTACCCTTATCGCCTACTAAGAAAGATTCTGTTTGGGTAATAGTGGATCGGTTGACGAAGACTACCCATTTCCTACCTGTTCGTACGGATTACTCATTGCAAAAATTGGCCAAATTGTATGTAGCGGAGGTCGTGAGGTTACATGGAGTACCAGTGTCTATTATATCGGATAGGGACCCTAGGTTTACATCACGGTTTTGGAAAGCTTTACATGAAGCTTTGGTAACAAAGTTAAATTTCAGCACGGCTTTTCATCCCCAGTCAGATGGTCAGTCAGAAAGAGTAATCCAGATTTTAGAAGACAAGTTAAGGGGTTGTGTAATTGACTTCAGAGGTAGTTGGGAGGATTTTCTCTGGTTGGCGGAATTTGCGTGATAACAATAGTTATTAATCCAAAGATCGGATGGCACCCTACGAGGCATTGTATGGTCGTAGGTGTCGTACTCCTACTTATTGGACTGAATTGGGGGAGTGGCAGTTACTGGGTCCTAAGCTGATATCAGAGACGGAGAAAAAGGTAAAGGTAATTCGGGCACGGTTAAAGGAAGCTTCGGATAGACAAAAATCGTATGCGGATCTGAAGCATAAGGATATTGAGTTTGCGGTGGGAGATCAAGTCTTTCTAAAGGTCTCACCTTGGAAGAAAATCTTCAGATTTGGAAGGAAGGGCAAGTTGAGCCCTAGATTCATCGGACCGTACCGTGTATTGAAGCGTGTTGGGCCAGTGGCTTATCAGCTTGAGTTACCTCCGGAGTTGAGTCAGATACATAGTGTATTTCACGTCTTAATGTTAAGGCGTTATCGATCTAATCCGTCTCACATAGTACCGGTAGAGGAAGTTGAGTTAAGGCCTGACTTGTCATTCGAGGAAGAGCCAGTGAAAATTTTAGATCGTGATGTAACGGTCTTTGAGAAAGAAGTCGATCACAGATTAGTTAAGGTTCTATGGCGTAATCACGGAGCGGAGGAAGCTACGTGGGAGCCTGAGGACGCAATTCGACAGTAATATCCTCACCTCTTTTAACCAGGTAAATTTTGAGGACGAAATTTTCTTTGAGGGGGGTAGAATTGTAACATCCTAGAATTTGAATATTATATGTTGCATTATTTTGGTGCTGAGCTTGTTAGACTATCAATTGTGTGTGTTTAAGTAGTCCTGAGAAGGCTCGAGATTTATTTGGATCTAGTAAATTTTTTTTGCATTTAGTACTTTAAGGAAATGGAATAAGTGACCTTAAAGCTTAAGGAAATAAAGTGGTAAAAAGCTAGCATAAGTAAGAAATTAGTAAAGGGGAGATGGCGCCATATGTATTACCTTGAGGGAAGGAGTTCGAATCCCTTTATGTGCATTTGTGATTTTTATTTTTGCTTTCCTTCCTTATAGTGTCAGCCAAGAACTAATTATGGTAAGTTGGACTTTTATTTTTATGGCAAGATGGCTAAGAGAAAAGGCAAGATTGAACTTAGGGAAAGGAACCAATTGGAAAAGGCATGTAGGGGGAACATAAGGCTTATCCTAAGGGAGATGTTTTGGAAAGTTTGGGTGGCCAAACTTTGACCTTTTGGCCATGCACTTGGACGGTTTTTGGGCTAGGGGGATGGCCGAATTTTTGGTTAGCATTTGGTAAGGTAGGTGCTAGTTTTGGTCATTTCTCATTTTGGCATTTTGGTGTATCAATAGTTTTGCTCTCCAAAACTCTTCTCCCTAGCCGAATGTGTCTTGAGCAATAGGTAAAATTTGTGTTTTATTTTGGCCATTTCATTTTGACCATTTCAGTATTATCTTTCATTCTTCCCAAAATCTTTTCCTCTTGTGCCGAAACCATACAATCTTGAAGGGCATTTTTCTTTTCTTTTCTTTTCTTCTCTTCTTGCCGAATGCACACTAGCCTCAAGACTTTTTCTTTGTTCATCTTTCATTCTTGAAAAATCAAAAACATAAACACCCTATTTTCTTCTTTTCTTTTCTTCTTGCAAAAACTCTCAAACATCACTCCCTCTTTAATATTTCACCAAGGCCGAATGTTAGTGACCATCATCCTCTCCAATATTTTCATTATAGCCGAATCTTCCTTCCTTCCATTTAACTCTCTTTTTCATTCGAGTGGTTATCTTTGGACAATCGGTAAGAACACTCTTTTCAATTCTTTTATTTTTCCTCTATTGCCGAAATTCATATGTTGGCTCGGAAAGGTCTTTTTGATCGAAATCATCATCTTTTCTCTTTCAAACGAAACCCTTTCTTCTTGTAGTGGTACAGTGGAGTGTCGATTATTTCTACATCGTTTAATCGACCTTAGCAATAGGAAGATCGTGAGAAACGGGAATCTCATTGTTCAAGGTAAGGAAGCTCTCTCATAGTCTTTTTCAATAACTCCCTTGGTTATTGTATTAATCGAATTGAAGGATAATTTATCGACTATATGTTTTAGGTACGTAATCGCTCGAATTATTATCTTGCGATCATACGGATTTTTGTGGTAAGCCGACCTCACTTCTAAGATCTATCATTCATAACAACGTAATATTAGTTTGGACTAATATTTGTTTTCAATGGAGGCAAGCAATATCGAATCGAAAGGGGTAGTGATTGGTGATCGAAAAAGGAGCGGGTTAGTGATCCCTACTCCTAAATTCAAACGAAGGGTTGTTTCGGCGATTCGAGACTTTCCACCGGGTTGTGGACCCTCATCCGGTGAGAAGCAACTATTTGAGGTTGTTCGCAATTGTGAGGCATCAGCGATTCGGGATTATACACCAGGTTGTGGACCGTTAACCGGGGAGAACCGGCAAATAGTAGTTGTTCGCGATTCCGAGGGTAAAAACCTAGACCGTTTATCTTAGAGTAGATTTACTATAAGTGTACATGATCTAATCGAGTGTTAAAAATATTTTTAGGTGTCGACGATCAGGAAAGTGTAGTGCTTACCGTAATCAGGTGTGTAATCTCACACCGTATTTCATGGGTTAGATAATTATATTGTGTTAATCGCTTGATTAAATCATATGTTAGTGAAATCTGGTAAAATGGCATAATTATCACTATGTTGGTAAAGACTATGAAATCGGTATTAAGACTGTGAAAATTACGAAATTGCCCTCAATGGGCCAAATCGATAAAGGTGATATTTGATATATGGGCCAATTGTGATATTTGCTATATGGGCCAAAATGAAATATTGGTTATATGGGCCAATTGTGATATTTGATATATGGGCCGGATTGTGATATGGGCCAGATTGTGATAATTGTTATAATGGGCCTTATTGTTCGTAATAAATATTTGAATGAATTGTTGTAAATGAATATGCATTATATACATGGATTGCATGGGATGGGATATTGATGAAGAGAAGTTCTGGTAGCTTTGCTACAAAATTCTGGTGGCTCTGCCACAAATCTGAAAAATGGCAATGCCATGTAAACTCTGTGAATCTGGTGGCTTGTCCACAAATTAATATAAACGGCTTAATGCCTATTTTGGTGTGTTGGCGGGGTGGGTGACTAAAGCTCCCCATAGGTGTGCTGGTTGGTACGGGTGGTGTGTAGCGGATGGAAATTAGGTTTGGTTTGGGAATTGCATATCATATTCATATTATATATGTTATTATTGTATTATAATTGTAAATGGGCTTTGGCCCAATAAATGGTTAATTGGATTTTGGCCCAGTGGACAATGGTAAGTGGGTTACACACTGAGTTCTAGTAACTCACCCCGTTTTCCTTACCCTTCTCAGGTAATGATCAGTGACGGAGACTTGGGCCGTGGACGACTCAGTGGAGGCCATACTACGAATAATTGGTTATTTAAATTCCGGATTTCTTTTAAGTACTTTTAATTATTTTGCTATTTTAAGTTAAATTGTAATAAGGCCTCTGGATAAATCTTAATGTTGTTTAATGTTTGATGGATTTTATAATTTGCTTAAAATACTTCAAGTGGGATTTTTCTAAAAATTTAAATAAATGTTTTTCTCAAATGGATATGCAAAAAGGGTTTCATAATAACTTTCTTAAATAATTTAACTCGAAAAATTTTCTCTTAACAATGTTCTTCAAATTTTTTCCAAATTTTATTTTCAAACTCTTTTAAATCTTCTCGAAATATTAATTAAATTTTTCTAAGTTTCAATTTATAAATTCTTACGTCTCAAATTGTATGATTTATCAATTAACCTTAGTTTTCAATAAACTCCACGTCAAATTTTTTTTTTAAAATCTGTTTTAATTAAATTTTCTTTGAAGGGCTAGATGTACATTTATTTCGTGTGACATGCCAAATCTGGCCTTAACGCATAAACCGGGTGTGGGGTGTTTCATTTCCGATCTTTGTATATTCCCTTTGTATTCGTAAAAAAATGTATTGCTCTCGTATCCCTAAAAATTGTGTGTATGTATTTCTGTATTCTAAAGTCCCCCCTTTTTTACACTGATATACTCGGTTTTTATAATCGAAAATAAATCAAAAAAAATGAATACATAATCTTTGATTGCTGCTGATTGTTTGTTAATTGCCTTTTCTGCAGATGCGAATGGCGGTGATAAGGGCACGATTCGCGCGTTGATGGCGGCGCGACACTCGGTAATGAAGGCATGATGGAGGCTGCGGCGGCACCATGCTGTTAGAGCTAGGGTTTGCTGAAAATTTTAGGGTTTTGGGCCCTTTTGGGCTTAGGGTGTAATTGGGTTAAAAGGTTATTGATTTGGGCCATTTTTGTAATTTGGACTGTAAAGGGACATTTCATTTCAATTTTGGTTTGTTTCCTTTTTTTTGTTTCATTTTGGATTCTGATAGGCCGGGCAAAATGGGCCTATTACATTATGAAAACATACTGGTTCAAATTGGATCAGTACTGTTCAAACACTACACAGACCCAAAAGATCCAAATTTTATTACCCATTCAACAACCCATGTAACATCCCAAAATTGGGCCTAGTAGAATTAGACCTATTGGGCCCATTGGACCTTGAGCGTAGAAGCGTTTTAAAATTCATGGGAATTTGAGAACGGCATTATTCAAGTTGGACTTATTAGGAAGGTGATTTTAGAGAGTTACGAGGTTTGTAGGAAGTTCTGGGTTCAAGTTAAGTTATAGGAAAAATTTTGTGTTTAAGCTTATTTAGGAGAAATAGTAAGTGGCATCAATACTTATGAAAATAAGTATTCAATTTGCTAGCATAATTGAGCATATGGCAAAGAGGTTATGGCATTAAGTGAAGAGTATGGAGGGAAGAGGTTCGAATCCCCTTGATGCAAAATTTTGACTATTATTTTTGTATTCTTTCCCTAAGTGTCGGCCAAGCATGTAAATAAGGCAAGGTGGACTTTTTATTTTTGGCAAGATGGCTAAGGAAAATAGGAAAGAATGAAGGTGAGGAAAGAAATCAAGAGAAAGGGGAAAGTAAGGGGAACATATGGCTTTTTTCAAGGGAAGTGTTATGGAAAGTGTGGTTGGCCAATTTTTGACCATTATGGTAATGTATGTGGACGGTTTTGTGGTTAAAGGGAGGTAGCCGAATTTTACTTGGTGTTTTGGTAAAACTATAGTGTTTGTTTTGGTCAAAAATACCTTTGGCTTCAATAGTATCATTTTCTCCAAATTGCTACTCTTTGTGAGTTTTAGTTTTTCTTCTTTCTTTCTTCTTTGCTGAAACCTCCTAGCACATTTGTGCAATTTTTTTTACTTCTCTTTTGTTTGGTCAAAACATTCACCTCATGTTCATCTCCCTTTGATAGCCGGATCACCTAGCATCCATCCAACCTTCCATCCTTTTCTTTTAACCATTCCTCTAATCTTTTCTCTTCTCTAAATCGACACCACCATAAAATCACATTTTATTGTTTGATTATCCTCCATAGCCGAATATCAATATTCATTTTCTTCTATAACCGAACCTTCATCTCTTTTCTATCTTTTCTTCTCATCCGTATTTACACTCAATCCTTGATTAATCGGTAAGTGTTCATCTCAACATTTCTTATTTTTTTTCTCTTAATACCGAATCTATGTTTTGGTTTGGGATGGTCATTTTGACCGAGACCATCACCTTATTCTCTCTCAAACGAGATTATTTTCCTTCTTCGTAGTGATATAGTGGAAGGCCGAAACTTTGAATCTTCTGAAGTTATCGTACAATCATTGGGAATCGGTCCTAAAAATCTTCAAGGTAAAGGAGCACAAGTGATTTGTATTAACCAAATCATTATCGTCGACTCGTCAAGCAAGTGGGGTAAGAACATTGTTATAAGATTTGTTTTGGCCAAAGGTGGGATAATTACTAACGACTCTTTCGCTCACCAAATATTGTTAGGACGAGATTTCAGTAGTCAAAGGATAGGATCGATTCTTGGTGCACTGAGGGAGATCACATTCGTGGTAAGTGGAGTTAGCCTAATAAAGTCTTTCTAGTTACGATTATCAAAGTTGAGACTAATCTTCTATCAACTATCATTATAGGTGTTGAAATCGGTAGAAAGCACAACTCGTAATCAAGGTGTGTAATCCCGTACCCTTCCGAATACATGTTTGAAATGGTGTGTAATCTCTTACCTCTCTGAATGTTTGTATGATATGTTCTATGATTCGGTCGAAATACCGAAGAAATCGGAAACCGGCATCCAAGACCACTCGGGAGTGCGTATGTTCATAGTAGTAACCACTCAGCAGCAGTGACATGATTTTGGAAAAATCACGAAAAATACGATAAAGGGAATTAGAAAGGGAAAAAGATATCAAATTAAATCTTACTGTGTTTATTTTGATATGGAAGAAACGGAGAAGGAAACAGAATTTTATATTCTGAGATATCTTAATTTTAGTGAGACTGGTTCTGATGGACTTCGTGGTTCCCTGTTATGTCTTGGAAAAATTGGTTAAAATTGTGCAAAGTGAATTATGAGTTATAATTTATATGTATAGATTCCTTAGTGAGCCTATTTTCAATAGAAACTAGTGGAAATAGTATATGAAAACCGTACATTGAGATATTTGAAATTAAGGTAAGAGAGGTCAGAATCATTGGACAGTGAAACAAGGGAAACTTTAAGGAATAAACTGTACTAAATGGTTAAACCAAAAATTCTGGAAAAATTGTAGTAAGAAGATATATGAGTCTAGTTTCAAGGAAAATTTACGGATTTAAATTTATAGTTTTCTAACTCGAGTTATAGTCAATTTAGTCAGTATGACGCAGATGGACAGATTCAAATTTTTATGCCCAAATTAGTAGTTAAGTTCGGGGTTGCGAAATTACCAAAATACCCTTGGAGTGTAAATTAACGAAATACCCGTGGGTTGCGAGATTACCAAATTACCCTTAGTGGGTAAAATTACCGATTTACCGAAATGCCCCTATGGGCCGCTTTGATAGATTGTTATAATGGGCCGATTTATCGAAATGTCCTTATGGACTGAATTACCGAAATGCCCCTATGGGCCGAATGATCGTATTGCTTTAATGGGCTGATTCATAAAAAGTATTCAATAGGTTAATGGATGTTATTTTTATATGGATGTTTTACAATTATGTTTGATGCATCTTTACATATTGCATGGGATGGGAAAATTTGAATGAAGAGAAGTATAGACCGGTGGCATTGCCACAAATTCTGATAATGGCTATGTGCCTAACATATGAATTAACGACTCTGTGTCGATCATTTTACCGTATATGAATCTGGTGGCTCAGCCACAAATAGTATAAATGGCAGCTTGACTACAAATTGGAGAGACTGGCGGGGCGGGTTGACTTGATCCCCACAGGAGAGACTGGCTGGTACGGGGGAGAGATTGGATGTATGGGTTGGGTTGCATACTTTGCATTCATATATATATACTGTTTTGTAATTGGGCTTGGCCCAAGATTATCTTAAATGGGCTTAGGCCCAAGATATTTCTAAGCGGGTTCAGCCCGATGGATGACTGTAAGGGGATTTCACACCGAGTTCTTGTAACTCACCCCCCTTTTTCTTAACCCTTGCAGGTAATGCTCAGTGATGTGGACTTGGGCCATGGATGACTCGGTGGAAGCCATACTTCAGAAATGGTGTTTTATTTTGAACTTTAGATTTTTATTTCCGTTCACTTTACTATTTTGGGTTTTTATGTTGTAATAAGGCCTCTGGAGTGTTTTATTATTTGCTTTATGGTTGATATACTTATTATTTTGCTTAAATTGTTTAAAACGAGAATTTTCTAAAACTTAAATAAAGGTTTTCCAAAATTGATTAACATATGGATTTCATAACAAACTTTTACAAATATTTTTAACATTGAAAATTTTCTCTCAAATTATCAACGATATTTTCAAAAGTCACGGTTTTAAAAGATTACTAGTTCGACTATCGATTTATAAAAAAACCTCTCAAAAATACTTGCATTTTATCTACGTTTCCGCAACGTTTTCAAAATGCTTCTGCAACTCTATTTCTAAACGTAACATTTTCGTAAATTGTTTATTTCAAATATGCTTCCGCAAACGAAAAGGTTTTTAAAGATAATTACGTTTTCAATTAGACATAAATTGCTTAAGTGTTTTGGGTTTTTAACAAAGAGGCTGTATTTCTCAAGCAAGTTTTTACTTCCATGTGACACACCAGATTCGGGCCTAACTTCTAGGCCAGGTTCGGGGTGTTACAAACCAAATATTAAAAATTCTTCAACCAAGGGATTGGAGTGAAAACCCAAATTCTCCAAAGAAATTTCTAGCCAAATTTACCACCAAAATTGACTACCACCCATATTTCACATATTATGATTACCAAATGGTGTGGTACAACTCCTTCTTAATGAACAACCAACATATGAGACATTCTTGGCTCATATATTTCAAATACGGTACCCAATTAAAATTCCCAAATTGGTTCCAAGAATGGTGGATTTGGTATGGACTATCGTCCTTCGAGATCCTACTAGAAAAAAAATCAAAATTTATGACCCAAATTCTTTGACAAATTTCAATCTGAACCAGACCAAAAACACATTGACAGAACAATCCATTTTTTCTCAAAATTATGCATTTCTTGGATTGTTTCTTGGAATTATTCCTATGAGCAAAATCAATGTACTGGAATTCCATTATTAGTTCGAAACTACAGAACTAAATGGTGGGGCAAGTTTAATGATGAAAAATATGATTCAAAAATATTTGGATAATTTTTTCAACAAGAATCTAAGATTATGTAAGTCCGCAGCCTCGGATCAAACCACAACAAAATCGACAGCTAACGCGATGTTAGCTTGTAATACCCCAAACTCGGCCTAGACATTATCGCCGTATCTGGAAATTGTTGGAAAATATGGACATCACATATATAATAAAGGTAATTACATGTTATTATTTACTATCATGATAGGTTAGCCCAAATTAAAAGTGATCTAATTTGGTTAAAATTTTATTGGCCTTTAATTATTAAATAAAGTATGGGTTAAATATGTGTAGATACTCTTCTAATCAAATTCTAATTAATGATGGGCTAATTAGAATTTGATTAGAACTAATATGCCAAGGTTATAAATATTAGGGTTATGGTCCCCAAATTATACACAAGATATCTTTTCTAATATCCCATCATTAGGAAAGAGAGGGCGGATATTCTCTAAATTTCTTGTGTGCTAATTTGGAAGATCAAATCCCCAAAATTCGGTAAAACTCCAAAGGAATTCATGGATTCAGGTACGCTTCCGCATCTAATTTTGTTCTTGATTTATTCTTGAGGATTTGACATGATAGATCCTGGTTTATTAAGTTTTATTTCAGATTTATTTTACAAATCTAACAATTAGTATCAGAGCTTTGTCATGTTGAATCATTGAGAATGAATTGATTCTTTATTATTTTTGGATTGATTCATTTTTCTTTTTTAATTTTATGGATTTGATATTTTAATTATATATTATGTTAAATCTTTGATGTTCCTGATAAATTTTTGGGTTTTGATTCTTTAAATACAACTTTAAAGTTTTCAATAAAGTTTTAAGGTTTTAATTTTCGTATAACTGGAAAGATTTACAGTTTTAATTAAGAATTAAAAAAAACTGAGGATTTTATGTTGTTTATACAGTTTTAATAAATATTTTAAAAAGCTGTGTAGGTTTGGGTTCATTAGAAACTTTTTATGATATATATTTGATTATATCAATGGATGGATTGTTAATCGCTAATCACTTGTTTTACAGTTTTACGGTTATATATATATTGTTTTGGAGACACTTTAGTAATTATGTTCAGGATTTTACATGATGATATATGGTTTGTAACATCCCGAAATTGGGCCTAGTAGGATTGGGCCCAATGGGCCTTGAGTGTAGAAGCGTTTTAAAATTTTGAGAACAAGAGAACGACATTATTTCAAGTTGGACTTATTAAGAAGGTAATTTTGGAAAGTTAAGAGGTTTCTATGAAGTTCCGGGTTCAAGTTGGGCCTTAGTAAAATTTTGTGTTTAAGCCTAATAAGGAGAGATAGTAAGTGGCATCAAAGCTTATGGAAATAAAAGAGTAAATTGCTAGCATAAATGAGCAATTGGTAAAAGGGTTATGGCGCCACATGTAGTACCTTGAGGGAAGAGGTTCAAATCCCATTGTTTGCAAACTTTAACTATTATTTTTGCACTCTTTCCTTAAGTGTCGGCCAAGCATGAAAATAAGGCAAGGTGGACTTTTATTTTTGGCAAGATGGCTAAGGAAAATAGGAAAGGATGAATGTGAGGAAAGAAATCAAGAGAAAGGGGAAAGTAGGGGGAACATGTGGCCTTTTTCAAGGGATGTATTATGGAAAGGGTGGTTGGCAAAATTTTGACTATTAGGGACATGAATGTGGACGGTTTTGGGGCTAAAGGGGGTGATAGCCGAATTTTGCTAGGAGTTTTTGGCAAAGCTAGTGCTTGAGAGGTTGTTCTCTTTAGTTTTTTTTGTATCATTCTCTTTCTCTCCAAATTTCCTCTTCTCTTTGCCGAATTTTCAAGCCTTTAGTGTGCATTTTTGTTTCTTCTTTTCTTCCTTGTTGCTGAAAGTACCTAAGCCTTGGAGATCAAATTGTTCACTCGTTTTCCTTTGGATAAACCGAACCCTTCATTTCTTCTCTATCGTTCTTCTCATCCGTATTAACACTCACTCTTTTGATCAATCGGTAAGTGGTTCTATTCAAACATTTTTTTTATTTTTTTCTTTCTCCTAGCCGAATATATGTCTTGGCATGGGATGGTCCTTTTAACCGAGACCATCATTTTATTCTACCCTCTCAAACGAGATTATTTTCTCTTTTTCGTAGTGTTTTAAGTGGGAGACCGTGTATTGTTCTAGCCAAGTCAAGCGGTGGAAATTGGATCCAATATCGATAAGGTAAGGGGGTTCATTTTGGATTTTTCGTTATATCTCTATTTGGCTATGTTGCAAATCGGATTGAAGTTTCGACTAATCAATTATGTTTTAGGGACGAAATCACTCGATATATACTATTTGCAAATCCTTCGGATATAGTGGGTCAACGAAGAGTAGTTCTTTAGGGAATCCTAATCAAGGTGTGTAATCCCGTACCTTTCGTATACATGTTTGATATGGTGTGTAATCTCACATCTCTCTGAAAGTTTGTATGATATGTTATGTGATTTGGTCAAAATACCGAAGAAAATCGAAAACCGGCATCCGTGATGACTCGGGCGTGCATATGATCGTAGTGGTAATCGTATTTTGTAATAAAATAGTTTCGGTTAGAAGTAGTGATGTGTTTTTGAAAAATCACGAAAAATATGAGAAAAGGAATTACAAAGTGAATAAGATATCAGATTAAATATTACTGTGTCTATTTTGATAAATAAGAAACGGAGAAGGAAAAGGAATTCTATATTCTGAGATATCTTAATTTTAGTGAGACTGGTTCTGAATGACTTCGTGGTTCCCTGATCTGTCTTGGAAAAATCGTATAAAATTGTACAAAAGGAATTATGAGATATAGTTTATATGTACAGATTCCTTAGTAAGTCTATTTTCAATAGAAACAAGTGGGAGCAACATATGAAAACTGTACAGTGAGATATTTGAATTTTGGGTAAGAGAGGTCAGAATTGTTGGTCAGTGAAACAAGGGAAATTTCAAGGAATAAAATTTACTAAATGGTTAAGCCAAAAATCCTGAAAAAATTGTAGTAAGAAGATATATGAGTCTAGTTTCAAGGAAAATTTACGGATTTAGATTTCGAGATTTCTAACTCAAGTTATAGTCAATTTAGTCAGTACGATGCAGATGGACAGTTTTAAATTGTTATGCCCAAATTAGTAGTTAAGTCTGGATTGCGAAATTACCGAATTATCCTTAGTGGGTAAATTACCGAATTACGAAATTTCCCTTACGGGCCGAATTATGGAAATGCCCTAAAGGGCCGAAATACGAAATTGCTTATGGGCCACAAGGACATATTGAGTAATGGGCCAATCTGATATTTTGCTAAATGGGCCAATCTGATATTTTGTTAAATGGGCCAATCTGATGTTTTGCAATATGGGCCAATCTGATTTTTTCATAAATGGGCCAATTTGATATTTTGATAAATGGGTCGATCTGATATTTTGCTATATGGGCCAATCTGATATTTTGATAAATGGGCCAATCTGATATTTTGATAAATGGGCCAATCTGATATTTTGATAAATGGGCCGATCTGATATTTTGCTAAATGGGCCAAATCTGATATTTTGCTTAATGGGCCTTTTGATTATTTGTTGTAATGGGCCATAATTTTGTAATAAATATCTGAATAAATTGTTGTGAATGGCTATGCATTATATACATGATTTGCATGGGATGGGATAATGATGAAGAGAAGTTACGTAGCTCTGCTACATAAATCGTGGCTCTGCACAAATCAAAAATGGCAATGCCATGTAAATTCTGTTAATCTGGTGGCTTGTCCACAAATCGATATAAATGGCTTAATGCCTATGTTTGGTGTGTTAGCGGGGTGGGTGACTAAAGCTCCCCACAAGTGTCTTTGATTGGTACGGGTGGTGTGTAGCGCGGATGGAAAACTAGGTTTGGTTTGGGAATTGCATATCATATGCATATTATATTTGATACATTATTGTTGTTGTAAATGGGCATAGGCCCAAAATATTGCTAATTGGGTTCCGGCCCAATGAATAACGGTAAGGGGATTTCACACTGAGTTCTTGTAACTCACCCCCTTTCTCTTAACCCTTGTAGGTAATGCTTGATGATATGGACTTGGGCCATGGATGACTCGGGTGGAGACCATACTTCGGAAATGGTTTATTTGGACTTTAGACTTCTTTCTCGTTTATTTTATTACTTTACTATTTTGGGTTAAATGTTGTAATAAGGCCTCTGGACTATTTTTTTTATTTTTGTTTTTTTTGGTTGGGATGTTTTTATTATTTTTCTTAAATTGTTTAAAAAGGAGAATTTTCTAAAAACTTAAACAATGGTTTCCAAAATCGATTAACAAATGGATTTCAAAATAAACTTTTACAAATATTTTTTAACACGGATATTTTCTCTCGACCTATTAACGATATTTTCAAAAGACTTGGATTCTCTTTCGAATTTTCAACGTCGTTTTCAAAAGTCACGGTTTTGTAAGATCATTAGTTCAAATTTATCGATCTATCAATCAAATCTTTGAGGATAGTAGTATTTTATCAAATCAAACTTGTTTTTCTTGATTTTTAACAAAGCAATATTTTAGTACGAACAAAAAGGGTTTAACATGTTTTGCTCGTGTGACATACCAAATCCGCTCATAACGCATGGGCCGGGTTTGGGGTGTTACATGGTTGGTATCAGAGCCCAGTTGCAAAACTCGATCGTTGTTTGGGTTCAAAAGCGTTTTCCAAAGCTGTTTAGAATTTTGATTTATAAATATATGTTCTAACAGAAGTATGGCACCACGAGTATCCGGCACCAAGTCAAGTAAGTATTTGTTTTCATTTTATGATTATTGTGTTATTACTGTGGTATGAAAATTCTACGAAATAGAATACTTTAGAATTGTTAGCTTTAGGAGTTGAAACTATAGAGATTGAGACTCTAGGATGCGAATTTGACACTCGAAAACAACTTTTCTATTCATACTCCATAAAACATCGTTTAATAAATACTGAAATAGCATAATGATTCATAAAACTCTTAATCAGATTAAATCGACTTAGTGAACATGAACGCTAGAAGATGTGGACTCGGTAGACGTGGACATGCTAGAGGCCGAGGTGCTAGGACTAGATCTTCAGCACCGAGGCATGTTTCCGAAAGGGAGGCGTTAGCATCGCCAGTGGCTGAGACGGGGTCTCATGACCGAGCTAGGGTTGTCGAGTTGACTCAGATAGTCAAGGAGGCATTGAAGGAGGTTAAGGAGATCAGCGAAGCACTTCGAGTTGGGTCTATGGACTGTAAGAAGAAAAGAGATTGCGGTTCTTTTGGGTTGCAGTCTCGTTCCGTGAAGCATGTCAAGGCACGACCAAACTTTCCAGCTTGTGATTATTGTGGAAGGCGTCATCCGGGAGAATGCCGGAGGAGGTTAGGAGCATGCTTGAGATGCGGGTCTAAGGAGCATAAGGCTCGGGATTGTTTCATCTCCATCAAGTCAGGTATGTTTTGGTTGGACGTGATGATTGAATGTAGAAAATTCTAAGTATAAATGGTAGATAACGGTTTGCTTCTGTGGTTAGACGTTTGGTTATGTGAAAGAGGATTCAAGATTATGTTAAAAGTACATTAATGTTATTAAGATCAGAGTGCGCAGTGAAAGCTTAGTGGTGTGATTTGAGCGATGCGTTTAGTAGTTGGTTGGAAATTTCGAGGATGAATTTTCTTTAAGGAGGGTAGAATTGTAACATCCCGAAATTGGACCTAGTAGGATTGGGCCCAATGGGCCTTGAGTGTAGAAGCGTTTTAAAATTTTGAGAACAAGAGAACGGCATTATTTCAAGTTGGACTTATTAAGAAGGTAATTTTGGAAAGTTACGGGGTTTCTATGAAGTTCCGGGTTCAAGTTGGGCCTTAGTAAAATTTTGTGTTTAAGCCTAATAAGGAGAGATAGTAAGTGGCATCAAGGCTTATGGAAATAAAAGAGTAAATTGCTAGCATAAATGAGCAATTGGTAAAAGGGTTATGGCGCCACATGTATTACCTTGAGGGAAGGGGTTCAAATCCCATTGTGTGCAAAATTTAACTATTATTTTTGCACTCTTTCCTTAAGTGTCGGCCAAGCATGAAAATAAGGCAAGGTGGACTTTTATTTTTGGCAAGATGGCTAAGGAAAATAGGAAAGGATGAATGTGAGGAAAGAAATCAAGAGAAAGGGGAAAGTAGGGGGAACATGTGGCCTTTTTCAAGGGATGTATTATGGAAAGGGTGGTTGGCAAAATTTTGACTATTAGGGACATGAATGTGGACGATTTTAGGGCTAAAGGGGGTGATAGCCGAATTTTGCTAGGAGTTTTTGGCAAAGCTAGTGCTTGAGAGGTTGTTCTCTTTAGTTTTTTTTTTTTTTTGTATCATTCTCTTTCTCTCCAAATTTCCTCTTCTCTTTGCCGAATTTTCAAGCCTTTAGTGTGCATTTTTGTTTCTTCTTTTCTTCCTTGTTGCCAAAAGTACCTAAGCCTTGGAGATCAAATTGTTCGCTCGTTTTCCTTTGGAAAAACCGAACCCTTCATTTCTTCTTTATCGTTCTTCTCATCCGTATTAACACTCACTCCTTTGATCAATCGGTAAGTGGTTCTATTCAAACATTTTTTTATTTTTTCTTTCTCCTAGCCGAATATATGTCTTGGCATGGGATGGTCCTTTTAACCGAGACCATCATTTTATTCTACCCTCTCAAACGAGATTATTTTCTCTTTTTCGTAGTGTTTTAAGTGGGAGACCGTGTATTGTTCTAGCCGAAGTCAAACGGTGGAAATTGGATCCAATATCGATAAGGTAAGGGGGTTCATTTTGGATTTTTCGTTATATCTCTATTTGGCTATGTTGTAAATCGGATTGAAGTTTCGACTAATCAATTATGTTTTAGGGACGAAATCACTCGATATATACTATTTGCAAATCCTTCGGATATAGTGGGTCAACGAAGAGTGGTTCTTTAGGGAATCCTAATCAAGGTGTGTAATCCCGTACCTTTCGTATACATGTTTGATATGGTGTGTAATCTCACATCTCTCTGAAAGTTTGTATGATATGTTATGTGATTTGGTCAAAATACCGAAGAAAATCGAAAACCGGCATCCGTGATGACTCGGGCGTGCGTATGATCGTAGTGGTAATCGTATTTTGTAATAAAACAGTTTCGGTTAGAAGCAGTGATGTGTTTTTGAAAAATCACGAAACATAGGAGAAAAGGAATTACAAAGTGAATAAGATATTAGATTAAAGCTTACTGTGTCTATTTTGATAAAGAAAAAATGGAGAAGGAAAAGGAATTCTATATTCTGAGATATCTTAATTTTAGTGAGACTGGTTCTGAATGACTTCGTGGTTCCCTGATCTATCTTGAAAAAATCGTATAAAATTGTACAAAGAGAATTATGAGATATAGTTTATATGTACAGATTCCTTAGTAAGTCTATTTTCAATAGAAATAAGTTGGAGAAACATATGAAAACTGTACAGTGAGATATTTGAATTTTGGGTAAGAGAGGTCAGAATCGTTGGTCAGTGAAACAAGTGAAAATTCAAGGAATAAACTGTACTAAATGGTTAAGCCAAAAATCCTGGAAAAATTTTAGTAAGAAGATATATGAGTCTAGTTTCAAGGAAAATTTACGGATTTAGATTTCAAGATTTTTAACTTAAGTTATAGTCAATTTAGTCATTACGACGCGGATGGACAGTTTTAAATTGTTATGCCCAAATTAGTAGTTAAGTCTGGATTGCGAAATTACCGAATTACCCTTAGTGGGTAAATTACCGAATTACGAAATTGCCCTTACGGGCCGAATTATGGAAATGCCCTAAAGGGCCGAAATACGAAATTGCTTATGGGCCGCAAGGACATATTGAGTAATGGGTCAATCTGATATTTTGCTAAATGGGCCAATCTGATATTTTGTTAAATGGGCCAATCTAATATTTTGCTATATGGGCCAATCTGATATTTTGATAAATGGGCCAATTTGATATTTTGATAAATGGGTCGATCTGATATTTTGCTATATGGGCCAATCTGATATTTTGCTATATGGGCCAATCTGATATTTTACTATATGGGCCAATCTGATATTTTGATAAATGAGCCGATCTGATATTTTGCTAAATGGGCCAAATCTGATATTTTGCTTAATGGGCCTTTTGATTAATTGTTGTAATGGTCCATAATTTTGTAATAAATATCTGAATAAATTGTTGTGAATGGCTATGCATTATATACATGATTTGCATGGGATGGGATAATGATGAAGAGAAGTTCGTAGCTCTGCTACATAAATCCGTGGCTCACCACAAATCAAAAATGGCAATGCCATGTAAATTCTGTTAATCCGTGGCTTGTCCACAAATCTGATATAAATGACATAATGCCTATGTTTGGTGTGTTGGCGGGGTGGGTGACTAAAGCTCCCCACAGGTGTGCTGGTTGGTACGGGTGGTGTGTAGCGGATGGAAAACTAGGTTTGGTTTGGGAATTGCATATCATATGCATATTATATTTGATACATTATTGTTGTTGTAAATGGGCTTAGGCCCAAAATATTGCTAATTGGGTTCCGGCCCAATGAATAACGGTAAGGGGATTTCACACTGAGTTCTTATAACTCACCCCCCTTTCCCTTAACCCTTGTAGGTAATGCTTGATGATATGGACTTGGGCCATGGATGACTCGGGTGGAGGCCATACTTCGGAAATGGTTTATTTGGACTTTAGACTTCTTTCTCGTTTATTTTATTACTTTACTATTTTGGGTTAAATGTTGTAATAAGGCCTATGGACTATTTTTTTTATTTTTGTTTTTTTTTGGTCGTTATGTTTTTATTATTATTCTTAAATTGTTTAAAAAGGGGAATTTTCTAAAAACTTAAACAATGGTTTCCAAAATCGATTAACAAATGGATTTCAAAATAAACTTTTACAAATATTTTTAACACGGATATTTTCTCTCGAACTATTAAAGATATTTTCAAAAGACTTGGATTCTCTTTCGAATTTTCAATGTCGTTTTCAAAAGTCACAGTTTTGTAAGATCATTAGTTCAAATTTATCGATCTATCAATCAAATCTTTGAGGATAGTAGTATTTTATCAAATCAAACTTGTTTTTCTTGATTTTTAACAAAGCAATATTTTAGTACGAACAAAAAGGGTTTAACATGTTTTGCTCGTGTGACATACCAAATCTGCTCATAATGCATGGGCCGGGTTTGGGGTGTTACATGGTTGGTAAAAGAAATTGCTTCAAGTAAAGTGTCTCTTATATACTGATTGTTTATCAATGAATTCATTATATATGTTGAATCCTTAAGATTGATGGTAATATTTGTTAGTTTTAATTTTTTTATCGATTAAATTTTAGGGTTCCATTATAATCATTTTTTTAATTCAAATCCTGTAACGACCCGAATTTGGGCCTAGTAGAATTGGGCCCAATGGGCCTTGGGGAGTAGGAGTGTTTAAAATTTTTGAGAAACAAGAGAACGGCATTATTTCAAGTTAGACTTAATAGGAAGGTGATTTTGGAAAGTTACGAGGTTTTTAGGAAGTTCCGGGTTCAAGTTAGGCTATAGGTAAATTTTGTGTTTAAGCACTTAAAGGAGAGAAGGTAAGTGGCATCAAGACTTAAGGTAATAAGTGTGTATTTTGCTAGCATAAATGAGCATATGGCAAGGAGGTTATGGCATCAAGTGGAGAGCATGGAGGGAAGGGGTTCAAATCCCATCTTTTGCAAATTTTTAATTAATTTTTGTACTTCTCTTCCAAGTGTCGGTCATGGCATCAAATATGGTAAGGGAGACTTTTCTAATGTTGGAAAGATGGCTAATGAAACATGGTAAGGAGGAAGATAAGGGAAAAGGAAGGAAAGAAATGGAAGAATAGGAAAGAGAAGGGAACATGTTGGCTTATTATGTGGAGGATGTTTTGGAAAGCATTTTGGTCAACACTCATCTTTTGGTAAAGATGATACATGGTTTTGTTAGGGGGGAAGAGGGGGGAGCCGAATTTCTCTAGCTCTCCCTTGCATTTTCACATTTTTGGGATCACTTTTCCTTTTCGAGACATTTTGGGGTCTTCTTCAATTTTTCCTAACCAAAACCTCAACTTCACCATGTCTTTCTAACCCTTTTCTTCCTTAGTCGAATCTCTCCTATAGCTACCATTTCGGTTTGTGTTCTTTAATAACTTGTTCTTTGATTGGTTTTCTTTTCGGTATAGTCTCCATAGCCGAACCTAGAGTTATTGTCTTGTTGCTAGTGCCAAACCTTGTTATCCCTTTCGACTCATCCCTATTATTAAAGGCCGAATCAAGCCATTTTTTACTGCTACTTATCATTCTATTAGCCTTGGTTTCAGAAGTTGATTGGTAAGTGGGTGATTAGGCCGAATATTGGTGGTAAGATGTTACTCTTTATTTCGATGTTTCACGCCGCTCATGTGATTCTATTTTGTGGTGATGATTTCAACTTCCTGCTCTTGTGGAAGGGCCGAATATTGGATGAAGGCTAACCCCTTTGGTACATCACTTATTTACTTTAGGAACTCGTTGCAATAGCCAAGGTGCAAGGCCAGATTTTAGAACCTAGTAGGGAAGGATCACGGTTGTGGGGGCAACGAAGAGTGGTTCTGTAGGAAATCCAAATCAGGTGTGTAATCCCGTACCCTTCTGAATACATGTTTGAAATGGTGTGTAATCTCACACCTCTCTGAATGTTTGCATGAAATGTTATGTGATTCGGTTGAAATACCGAAGAAAACTGGAAACCGGCATCCGTGACCACTCGGGCGTGCGTATGTTCATAGTGGTAACCATATTTTGCAATGAAACAGTTTTGGTTAGCAGCAGTGACGTGATTTTAAAAAATCACGAAAAATAAGAGAAAGGGAATTAGAAAGCGAATAAGATATAGAATTAAATCTTACTGTGTCTATTTATAATTGAAAGAAACAGAGTAGTAAGAGGGATTTTATATTCTGTGATATTTTAATTTTAGTGAGACTGGTTCTGAATGACTTCGTGGTTCCCTATTCTGTCTTGGGAAAAACTTTTAAAATTTTACAAAGTGAATTATGTGTTATAATTTATATGTGTAGATTCCTTAGTGATCCTATTTTCAATAGAAACAAGTGGGAGCAACATATGAAAACTGTACAGTGAGATATTTGGATTTCGGGTAAGAGAGGTCAGAACCGTTGGTCAGTGAAACAAGGGAAATTTTAATGAATAAAATCTACTAAATGGCTTAGCCAAAAATTCTGGAAAAATTTTTGTAAGAAGATATATGAGTCTAGTTTCAAGAAAAATTTACGGATCTAAATTTCGAGTTTCCTAGCTCGAGTTATAGTCAGCTTAGTCAATATGCCGCAGATGGACAGTTTCAATTTTTATGCCCCACATTAATAGTTAAGTCTGGGTTGCGAAATTACCAAAATACCCTTGGGGGGTAAATTATCGAAATACCCTTGGGTTGCGAGATTACCGAATTACCCTTAGTGCGTAAAATTACCAAATTACCAATTTACCAAAATGCCCTTATGGGTCGAATTACGAAAATGCCCCTACGGGCCGATTTACCAAAATGCTCCTATGTGCCGAATTGCTAGAATGCATTAGTGGACCGATTTACAAAGTTCTATAATTGGCCGATTTACCGTAATAAATCTCTAAATCAATGATTGTTATTTATATTTGTGGATATTATGCTTTATTATGTATGCTTTATTATGTATGTTGCATTTACATAATTTGCATGGGATGGGAAAAATGTTGAAGAGAAGTGTAGCCCGGTGGCATTGCCACAAAAATGTTTGTTATTATGTTTCATTCTCGATTACGTGGCTCGCCACAAATTCTGATAATGGCTATGTGCCAACCTAAATATGGCTTTGTGCCATCGTGATTATGGCTTTGTGCTAAACTTATTTACCTAGGGCTATGTGCCTAATATATGAATTAACGACTCTGTGTCGATCATTTTTTACCAAGGCTGTGTGCCGATTATATTACCGTATATGATATTCTTGTGGCTCTGCCACAATCTGTATAGTGGCTATGCCACGCATAATTATGACTCTGGTGGCTCAGCCACAAATATTATTAAATGGCATCTTGCCAGCGAATTAGACGGCATCTTGCCTGAGAATTAAATGGCATCTTGCCTGCGAATTAAATGGCAACTTGCCTGCGATTGGTGTGTTTGGCGGGGTGGGTTGACTTGATCCCCACAGGTGTGATGGGGTGGTACGGGTGGTGTGTAGTGGATGGATATCTAGGATGGGTTGGGTTGCATACATTCATACATTTGCTTCATTTTAAGATTGTTATGTAAAAGGGCTTAGGCCCATGATATTGCTATATGGGTTCGGGCCAGCCTGGATGACTAGTAAGGATTTCACACCGAGTTCTTGTAACTCACTCCCCTTTTCTTAACCCTTGTAGGTAATGCTCAAGTGATGTGGATTTGGGCCATGGATGACTCGGTGGAGGCCATACTTCAAGAATGGTGTTATTGAACTTTAGATTTCTATTTCTGCTTATTTTACTACTCTTACTATTTTGGGTTTTTATGTTGTAATAAGGCCTCTGGAATATTTTATTTTTGCTTTATGTTTGTCGTACTTACTATTTTTCTTGAATGATTTTAAATGGGCATTTTTCTAAAAACATAAATAAAGGTTTTCCAAAATAGATTAACAAATGTAACACCCCAAACCCGGCCTAAACGTTACGACCGAATCTGGCATGTCACATGAAAGGAATGTCTAAAAACTGTGCATTCGTTAGAAACGAATTTACGAGTAAACATATGTATGGCCTCCACGAGTCCACCTCAGCTCCCAAATCCGCGATCTAATGATTACCTGCAAAATTTAACTAAGGGGTGAGTCATCGAGACTCGGTGTGTAAATCCCCATCCAAAGAGCCCTTACACAATTTCATATGAAAATATGCATATCATGCACCCAAACCTAGCCATCCAATGCTCCTTTCTCTACCCCGTGGTACCAAACCACTTTGGTGGTGCTAAACCACCGGTGACCCAAAGTCACGAATAATCCAATGATGGGGCCAACCCATCGTGTGATACCAAATCACCGGCGTCAATCCCAGATAATCACCGTGTGGGCCAACCCACCGTGGTGCTAAGCCACTAGGATGAGACGCTATGAGGTGCCAAACCTCCGGTGTCCCAAAGACACGAATGTGATACCAAATCACCGGTGACCGAAGTCACAAATCCAATGATGGGGCCAACCCATCGTGTGATACCAAATCACCGGCGTCAATCCCAGTATTATCATCGTGGGGCCAACCCACGTGGTGGTAGCCAGCCACCGACGAGGCGCTATGAGGTGCCAAACCTCCGGTGTCCCAAAGACACGAATGTGATACCAAATCACCGGTGACCGGTCGAATCCAATGATGGGGCCAACCCATCGTGTGATACCAAATCACCGGGCGCTAATCCCGTATAATCAATCGTGGGGCCAACCCACCGTGGTGCTAAGCCACTGGGGCGAGACGAGGTGCCAAACCTCTGGTGACCCAAAGTCACAATAATCAATCTGTGGTACCAAACCACCGGTGGTGCCAAACCACCGGTGTCCCAAAGACACGGATATCAATCTTCCCCCTCCTCTCATCATACCCATGCAATATGACATAATAATTCGTGTATGCGAGATGTCATGTATGCTAGACATATATCAAATATAAGTATAACATGAATTACCATCATAATCGACATAGACATAAAACAACATAATCACCCTAATCAACCTCAAGGGTATAACCGTAATTTTACCTACCAAGGGCATTTTCGTAATTTACCCACCAAGGGTATATCGGTAATTTACCCACCAAGGGCATTTTCGTAATTTACCCACCAATGGCATATCGGTAATTTACCCTTCAGGATATTTTGGTAATTTACCCACTAAGGGTATTTCAGCAATTTCGTACTGAATGGCCTTTTCAAAGGCCCAGTGTCGCCCGAGCGACCCAACTACCATTTCTGTCGAATGGACTATTGGGCCTAAAGCCCAATTTCGCCCATTCGGGCCCACACGCCGTGTGGCCCACCTAACACAAATCTAGCCACGCTTATGAGATTCACCTAGTCTAGTTCACTATATACAACACCATCATACATTTTCCTATATTGGGCCCACGGCCCATTGGGCCCCCTTCGCCCATCGCGCCCAAGCGACCCCAACCCACAAGAATACTACGATGGCCTCAACTATCGCGTCGTGAAGCCCCACACGCGCGCTCAAATGCGCTCGTGTGGCTACTATTGCCGTGATCGGCACTTCTGCATTGCCGCTCTCAACAGCCTAGAGTAGAGAGTTACACACCGATAGGACTCGTGTTAATCCGCTCCGACCACTCCTGTGCCCAAACGCCTTCCAAGGTGTGTCAACCTCCTCCTCTGGAATGCTCTTTATATAGCTAGCTCTTCACCTTCCTTCTTTGTATCTTTCCGATGTGGGATCCTTCACATGAGAGTTTAAATTCAATCAAACTCTTCCCGTCCCGCACCGCAAAATAAATACTCCCTTGCTTCTCATGAGATTCGAACCTGTGCTCCCTTGCAACATAATCCACGCTGCTAGCCACTTGGCCACAAGCTCCTCTTGTGTCTTAAACCATGCGCAACTAAATATAAATCTATAGCCAAATTCCGAGGTCCAAGTAAAAGAAAACCAAAATGCAAAAGCCAAGACTTGAACCTTGGACCTCCTTCCTTCCTTGTGGCGTCACCCCTTGTTCCTTAAGTGGCGTCACTTTGCCACTACACCACACACTCCACTTGTGTCATTTTTCCCACATTTTATTCTTAAGGCCTACACCGCCAACTTCCAGGGTTTTTTTTCACCTAAAACCAAAATTTCCCCAAAGCTAATATTTGATCCTGGGACTTCATAGAAGCCCTCTAACCTTCCAAAATAACTTACCTAATAAGTCTAACTTGCATTAATGCCGTTCTCAAAAATTTTAAAAACAAGGCCCATTGGGCCCAATCCTACTAGGCCCAATTTCGGGATGTTACAAATCTACCCTCCTTAAAGAAATTTCGTCCTCGAAATTTCCAACTACAGGAACATTCGTACCACCTAACCTACAACGTCAGTGCTCATGCTGCGACTCTGATTCCAATAACCCTAATATACTTTTAACTAGAATTTATATATCCTACACATACTAAAAAAAAACTAACCATTAAAGCAGACAAATATTTCGTACGCAATCAACTCTATATCCGAACATCACATCCAACCCAAACACACAGAATAGATATTCAAAATACAAACATATAACAAAGAAAAGTATCGAAACTTACAATGCGGATTGGTGCCGAGACTCGGGTGCCATATTTCAACAAAAAGAATAGATATATATTTTTCTAAACCATTTTCCAAACCATCTTTTGAAAACATTTTTTTGACCCAAACCCACAAATGAGTTTTTGAACCTAGGCTCTGATACCATAATTGTAACACCCCAAACCCGGCCTAAACGTTACGATCGAATCGGCATGTCACATGAAAGGAATGTCTAAAAACTGTGCATTCGTTAAAAAGCTCATATTCTTTATAGTTGTGGTGAGAAATCGAGTTTAAGTAATTTTGAATAAGAAATGGTTTATTATCATTTTAGGAAAATCCCATATTGATCATTTAATAATAAGCAATAAGCAAATTGAAAGCTGAAACCAAATAAAATACCCAAGGCCTTATTACATAACAAAAACTCAAATAAAAATAAGTCCAAATAAAAGAAACGAATTTACGAGTAAACATGTGTATGGCCTCCACGAGTCCACCTCAGCTCCCAAATCCGCGATCTAATGATTACCTGCAAAATTTAACTAAGGGGTGAGTCATCGAGACTCAGTGTGTAAATCCCCATCCAACAGGCCCTTACACAATTTCATATGAAAATATGCATATCATGCACCCAAACCTAGCCATCCAATGCTCCTTTCTCTACCCCATGTGGTACCAAACCATTGGTGGTGCCAAACCACTGGTGACCCAAAGTCACGATATCCATAATTGTGGTGCCAAACCACTGGTGACCCAAAGTCACGAATAATCCAATGATGGGGCCAACCCATCGTGTGATACCAAATCACTGGCGTCAATCCCGTATAATCAGCTGTGGGGCCAACCCACTGTGGTGCTAAGCCACTGGGATGAGACGCTATGAGGTGCCAAACCTCTGGTGTCCCAAAGACACGAATGTGATACCAAATCACCGTGACCGAAGTCACGAATCCAATGATGGGGCCAACCCATCGTGTGATACCAAATCACCGCGCGTCAATCCCAGATTATCATCTGTGGGGCCAACCCACCGTGGTACGGGCCACCGGGACGAGATGCTATGAGGTGCCAAACCTCCGGTGTCCCAAAGACACGAATGTGATACCAAATCACCGGTGACCGAAGTCACGAATCCAATGATGGGGCCAACCCATCGTGTGATACCAAATCACCGCGCCAATCCCGTATAATCAATCAGGGGCCAACCCACCGTGGTGCTAAGCCACCGGGACGACGAGACGAGGTGCCAAACCTCCGTGACCCAAAGTCACAATAATCAATGCAGGTACCAAACCACCGGTGGTGCCAAACCACCGTGTCCCAAAGACACGGATATCAATCTTCCCCCTCCTCTCATCATACCCATGCAATATGACATAATAATTGTGTATGCAAGATGTCATGTATGCTAGACATATATCAAATATAAGTATAACATGAATTACCATCATAATCGATAGACATAAAACAACATAATCACCCTAATCAACCTCTAAGGGTATAACCGTAATTTTACCTACCAAGGGCATTTTCATAATTTACCCACCAAGGGTATATCGGTAATTTACCCACCAAGGGCATTTTCGTAATTTACCCACCAAGGGCATATCGGTAATTTACCCTTCAGGATATTTTTGGTAATTTACCCACTAAGGGTATTTCAGTAATTTCAGACTGGAATGGCCTTTCCAAAGGCCCAGTGTCGCCCGAAGCGACCCAACTACCATTTCTCGTCGAAATGGACTATTGGGCCTAAAGCCCAATTTCGCCCATTCGGGCCCACACGCTCGTGTGGCCCACCTAACACAAATCTAGCCACGCTTATGAGATTCACCTAGTCTAGTTCACTATATACAACACCATCATACATTTTCCTATATTGGGCCCACGGCCCATTGGGCCCCTTCGCCCATCGCGCCCAAGCGACCCCAACCCACAAGAATACTACACCGATGGCCTCAACTATCGCGTCGAAGCCCCACACGCGCGCCGCACGCTCGTGTGGCTACTATTGCCGTGATCGGCGCTTCGGCATTGCCGCTCTACGCCTAGAGTAGAGAGTTACACACCGATAGGACTCGTGTTAATCCGCGCCCGACCACTCCTCGTGCCCAAACGCCTTCCAAGGTGTGTCAACCCTCCTCCCGGAATGCTCTTTATATAGCTAGCTCTTCACCTTCCTTCTTTGTATCTTTCCGATGTGGGATCCCTTCGTCAAGAGAGTTTAAATTCAATCAAACTCTTCCCGTCCGCATCATAAAATAAATACTCCCTTGCTTCTCATGAGATTCGAACCTGGCTCCTTGCAACATAATCCACGCCGCTAGCCACTTGGCCACAAGCTCCTCTTGTGTCTTAAACCATGCGCAACTAAATATAAATCTATAGCCAAATTCGAGGTCCAAGTAAAAGAAAACCAAAATGCAAAAGCCAAGACTTGAACCTTGGACCTCCTTCCTTCCTTGTATGCGTCACCCCTTGTTCCTTAAGTGGCGTCACTTTGCCACTACACCACACACTCCACTTGTGTCATTTTTCCCCACATTTTATTCTTAAGGCCTACCCGCCAACTTCCGTGGTTTTTTTTTTTCACCTAAAACCAAAATTTCCCCAAAGCTAATATTTGATCCCTGACTTCATAGAAGCCCTCTAACCTTCCAAAATAACTTACCTAATAAGTCTAACTTGCATTAATGCCGTTCTCAAAAATTTTAAAAACAAGGCCCATTGGGCCCAATCCTACTAGGCCCAATTTCGGGATATTACAACAAATGGATTTCATAACAAACTTTTACAAATATTTTAACTCGGAAAGTTTTTCTCGAACTATCAACGATATTTTCAAAAGTCACGATTTATAAAGATTTCTAGTTCAAATTATTGATTTATCAAACAACCTTCGAGGTTAGTAGTACTTTATCAAATATTTCAAATCAACTCGTTTTCTCAAAAGGATTTAACATGTTTTTCTCATGTGACATGTCAGATCCGGTCATAACCCATGGGCCGGGTTTGGGGTGTTACAAATCAGGTTCAACAATTGTACAATTGAATTCAATTTTTATAATCATTAATTCTTGAATTCAATATAGTTGATAGAATATATTATTTATTATTGAGTTTATATGCTTATTCTTCTCATACTATTCAGTTTAAGCATATATTTTGAATTTAGATTTACTTGGGATATGTAAGACAAGTCGACCAGGGTTATATTTTTATGGTTTAATTATGATGAAATTAGATTTTGATGCAAATTGATGTTAATCATAATATGTGTTTAAATAATTTGGTTTTAAGTTTGGTTCTATAATCTTAAGTTTTGGCATCTTATGGTTTCAAATATTTGGTTAAATTATGATGATATGGTCTATGGTATGAATTATGGGGTATGTCAACTATTATAATTTTATTTCTGAGATATATTGACTTGAAGTTTTATTCTTCAAGTATTCCTGTGAATATCTATTTAATCATAAATACAACTTTAGATTTATATGGTAAATTCAGGGTAAGTTTCTATTTGATTATGAATACATGTATATGCGTAATTGCTTTGGTATTTTTTATCCATGCCAAAATTATGAATACATGTGTTTGTTAATTATTTGGCTTTGAACCACTATATTATTTCTGTTTGGTTTTGATATATATGGTTTTGGAACAAAAAAAAAAAAAGGGGGTCAAAAATTAAGGTTTTCGACTTTTTTATTGCATTATTAAGACAACCTTATTTTAGGTTATTTTGGAGCCTATAAAGTAATAAAAAAATAGTTCACATTTGACTATTGGGTAATTTTTAAATTTGAATATTGGTATGTTTATATATATTTTAAAACAACTTAATTGAAGCAATAAGTCACCAAAGTGATTTTTTTATTATAAATTATTTTGTTTTAAAATATAAAAGGTTGTGTGCATGTAACTTAAGTTGTGTTAATATTGATCGGCCCAAATGAAGGTTAATAATATTACATGTGCAATTATGGTAATAAACATGTGACAATTATTCGGTTTTACATGTGAGCAATAAATTGGCCCAAAAGAAAATTTATGGTTCGACATGTTCTTATTGTCAATGTTTGATTATTACATCAATATATCACTTACAAGTTAATATTTTGTCCAAAGATAAAATATTAATGGAGTGTCCGATATCTTGAGATGAGGTTTACCTTTATTCAAATTATTTTGGTTTAAATTTGAAGTCTTATGTGAGGTTATTTATGGTTTATGATTTATTCAACTATTATTATATTTGCCAACATCATTGTATATTGTTTTGGGATAAATATATATACATATATATACTATTATCTTTTAATTTGATTGAAAGATGAAATTAAAAGAGATATTTTGA
The DNA here is from genome assembly GCA_025698515.1 of Gossypium sturtianum. Classification (NCBI taxonomy): domain Eukaryota; kingdom Viridiplantae; phylum Streptophyta; class Magnoliopsida; order Malvales; family Malvaceae; genus Gossypium; species Gossypium sturtianum. Next base: position 36,850,696 of record CM046952.1, read on the forward strand.
AACAAATAAATTCATATTTTGGCTTTTAATTAAGAATGTCTAATATTTTAAATAAATTAGTTGAAACAAAATGTCGCCAAAGTGACCTTTTTGTGTAGATTAGTTTATTTGAAATATTAAGATGATTATATGTTTTTGTGATTCATGCGTTTATTAATTGACCCAAATGTAAGTTAATATTTGGCGTAATTTCAACGACATCTGTGGTGATAAATGTGTGACAATTATAAGGTATTTTATGTGAGCAATAAGTTAGTCCAAAGATTAATTAATTGTTTGACATAATTTATTGTCAATGTTTGATTGCTACAACAAGAGTACCGCTTCTCATTAATATTATCATGTCAAAGACTTGATATTAATGTTGTGTTTGGTATCTTGAGATGGGATTAGCCATTATCCTGAATTTATTGTTTACTTATGAATATTGATGTGAGCTTATTTTTATATATTTTTTGTTCTATATTCAGCTAATTCATATTCTACTGCCACAATATTTGTTAATATAAATTCTATACCCATGCTTAATGGGACTAATTTCAATGAATGGAAAAGGCACTTATTTATAGTGCTTGGTCAGTATGAACATAGACCTTGCACTAAGGAAAAACTACTCGCACCTCTCACTCATGAAAGCACCCCTATATTAAAAGGGATTTTGAGAGGTGGGATCGCTCAAATTGCAAGAGTCTAATGATCATGAGGCACAACATTTCAGAAGCCTTTAGAGGCATAGAATCTGAAAAGATTACTCAGGCTAAGGTTTCCTTGACGAAATTAAGAAACGTTTTGCTAAAAGCGATAAGGTTGAAATGACATCACTTCTGACTTCTTTGATGTCTATAAATTTAAGGGTTAAGAAAATTCTGAGCGATCTAAGGGCTATGAGTTTTATGATCCCATAATAAGGAATATTTTTGAGACGGGAACTGCAACATTTTTTGAGGATGTTGAGTTTGAGGGGAGAAATAATGTTAGAGACATTGCTTTTGAGGAGGAATTGGATTCTAACTCAGTTCCTACTATCACTTTTGACGATGTTCAGGTTCTTATACCTATCATTGATCAAGAAGTGAATCCAGAACCTCTGCAAGACAATGTTGAACAACTCCCCATTCAAAATGAGATAATTGTTCCAGAAGAACAACCTCAAAAACAAGTGTCATTAAGGAGGTCCACAAGAGAAAGGAGAAATGCTATTCCAGATGATTATGTTGTATTTCTCCAAGAACATAAGGATGATAATGGAATGATGGAAGATGATCTAATCAACTTTCATCAGGCCATGAAAAGTTCTAATTCTCAAAAGTGGATTGATGCCATGAAAGATGAGTATAAGTCTATGCGAGACAATAAAGTTTAGGAACTTGTCCCATTACCTGAAGGTGCAAAACCAATTGGTTGTAAATGGATATTTAAAACCAAGAGGGATGCAAATGGTAATATGGAGAGGTATAAGGCGCATCTTGTAGCTAAAGGATATACTCAGAAAGAAGATGTTGATTTTACAGAGACTTTCTTTCCAGTTTCATCGAAAGACTCCTTTAGGATAATCGTGGCGCTTGTTGCTCATTTTGATCTTGAGTTAGATCAGATGGATGTTAAGACTGTGTTTCTTAATGGCGATATTGAAGAAACAATTTATATGGTGCAACCAGAAAATTTTGAGTCGAAAGACTCAAAGAATATGGTATGCAAATTGACAAAATCCATCTATGGACTCAAACAAGCTTCCCGTCAATGGTACCATAAGTTTCATCAAATAATTGTTTCGTTTGGTTTTGAGATGAATATTGTTGATGATTGTGTGTATCACAAATTCAATGAGAGTAAGTACATATTTCTGGTTTTATATGTTAATGACATACTGCTTGTTAATAATAAGTATAGCCTCAATCAATACCCTAAGAATGATTTTGAAATTACAAAAATGCATTAGATTTTTTACATTTTAGCAGTGGAAAGTCTAATGTACGTTCAGGTTTGTATACATTAGAATATTGTAACGCCCCGAATTTGGGCCTAGAAGAATTGGGCTTTGGGCTTTGGATCTCAGAAATTTTTTTAAGTGAGCGAGAAAATGAAAATTGGTATGCGGGCTCTGAGGGTTAATGAATTTGGAGTGTTTAGGGGTGTTGGAGAAGTCCTGAGATCAAGTAAAGGTACAGGAAAAATTTTGGTTTTAGCCCCAAGGGAACTGTGACTTCAGTTAGTAGGCCTTTTATATAAATGAAGAATAAAAATGACACAAACGAGCTTGTGGTGTAGTGGCAAAGTGGCGCCACTTAGGGAGCAGGGAGGTGGCGTCATTAGTAGGCAAGGGAGTCCAAGGTTCGAGTAGTGGCATGGTATTTTGTTGGGGATTTAATTTTTGCCTTCTAGATGGTTAGTAGTGGCATTGGATGTGAACTCTGAAGGAAGTGTTCATGAGAGAAAATTAAGGAAGGGATAAAGGAGCTTATCTTAGAGAAAATTTAGGATGAGATTGAGGAGTTATCAGGGAGAAAAGTTAGGAGCTGAGAAGTGTGAAGAGTTGGTGCCGTTGTGGGAAGTGGGAAGTGTATAAATTCGGCTTAGGAGGGTAAATGAGTGCCATTTTTGGGTCTTTTAGGGGGTATTACGAATTTTCATTGTGGCTTTCGGCATTTGGAGAGTTTTGCAAATAAGTTAGTCTTTCTTTTCTTTACCGAATATCCTGTAGTTACCCTCACAAAAGCACATTTGATCTTTTCTTTTCTCCCCTCATTCTATTCTTCTGTTGCCGAATTCTTCCATTGCTGAAAAACCATCATTCCTTTTTGTCGAATTCTCTCTTAGCCAAACTTTTCTATTGCCGAATTACCATCATCTTCTCTTGTCGAAATCCCCCATTAGTGCTGAATCTTTGTTGTTTTTCTCTATCACAAATCAGTTGGTATTTACTCTCAGTCAAGGTTAAAAGCCGAATCTCGTTTGGTAGGCCGTAGGATCTAAGGTTGTATTCGGTAAGTATTCTGTTAACTCCACTTAGTACGTTTTGTTGAAAGCCGAAGGGCTATCTAACCCCTCTTTGCTGTTACCATGTATTAACAAGGGTGAGGTTCAACAATCGCAAGTGCGGTAGGTGAGGATTGCTATCAAGGCAGTAAGTATTCTCGATTCAGTTAGAGTCTTAATAAGTGACCGAATCCATTGTGGCTCATAGGGATGATTTATGATCTATATGGATCACTTGGTTTTGCCGATATAGGTGTTGGATGCAGATCTAGAGGATAATCGCCAATAGTAGCAAAGGAAGGGCTACTAGAAAGTGAGGCACAAGGTAAGGGTACGGTGAGGTTTCAGTTTTTGGTTAGTGTGTGTTAACGCTTTGATTAATCGCTAGTAATGTCAATTGTAGGTTTGTGACTAAGGAGTTCGCAGCACGCAAGGTTACCAGGTGTGTACAAACACTACACACACGATATCGACAATGCCGAAAAGCCGAAAAGCCAAAAGTGGCTAAATGGGCCTGGTGGGCCCTGAGGCTAAGTTTGATAATTTTGGTTGATTATACGAATTAAGTTAGCTATGCTTGATACATGATCTGGATATGCTTTGGGCCTAATAGGCCATGTGATGAGATTTGGGCCTAACGGGCCGTAAGGACATGAGATGGGCTTATGGGGGTGTAGACAAGTATGTTAGGGTTAATAGACTTTAGGCCTAGCTTGAACAACTTTGTAATTTCATAAGACTTAAGCTAATTAAACATGTCTGTGGACAAGTCGATTAGTCAGAGTGTGGTAACCGACATATGCATGTCTAGGATTGGATCTAGTGAGAGCTTGGTACTTAAGCGGTCCGAGTGACCCACCTCCTCTTTTCTGAGATCCTTCCTGGTGCATAGTGTTTGTTCACTTTAACCGTGAGGACTTGTTTATGGGCCAAAGTTTATAACTAAAACCCGAGAGGTACTAAAATACCCTTATATTGGAAAATTACTATAATACCCTTATATTGGAAATTACTAAAATACCCTTGTATTGTAAAATTACTAAAATACCCTTGTATTGTAAAATTACTAAAATACCCTTATATTGTAAAATTACTAAAATTCCCCTGCTTGTAAAATTACCAAGATACCCCTAATTTGCCAAATTACCAAAATACCCCTATAGGGTAGAATTACAAAAATACCCCTAGGTAGTGAAATGACGAAAATACCCCTATGTGATGAATATGGGTTTGTGGATGTTACTTTTGTGTTTGATGCATTCATATGATATTCTGCTTAGGATGAATATGGGTGGGAATTATGGTACGGAGGAAGATTTGAGGATCGCATGGCCGTATGGTATGGATCCAGGATCGCATAGCCGTATGGTATGGATCCACCACAGGCTTTTTAGCCACTGAGCAGCCATGCTGCACCGATAATGTTACCGAGGGCTATGTGCCATTAATATGGGCTTCGTGCCATAATTATGGGCTTTGTGCCAATACCGAAGGCTTTGTGCTGTTATTATGGCTTTGTGCCAATCATATTTACTGTAGCTATGTGCCTAACATATATATATTGATGACTCTGTGTCAATATTTGAGGATCGCATGGCCGTATGGTATGGATCCACCAGAGGCTTTAAGCCCAATGTATGTGATTAAGCAGCTTTGCTGCAATGTTTGGTAGTACCACAACCGGGCTACCCTTGGTGTGTAGCGGAGGGGTGGGTCGAGCTAGAATTCCCCACAGGAGTCATAAGGTTGGAAGGGAAATGTTTAGTTTAGCGGATTGATTTTTTGGGATGGGTTTTGCATTATCTGTTTATAAATGATACGATATGATATGATATGAGGTCATTGTAGGCTAAGGCCTAAGACCACCGATTTTGTTAGGGCTTAGGCCCAATGTGAATATTTGTATGTGATTTGATTGCCAAGGTTGTACACACTGAGTTTCGAAACTCACACCCTTAATTTTAAATGTTTCAGGTAATCCTGAATAGGCGGCTCGACGAGGGAGAGGACTCGGAGATGGCCACACTACAAGTTGTTCAAATGTTTTAATGATTCTGTTTAAATACTTTGTTTTTTTCATTGGATTGTAATAAGGCCATGTAACTCCTATTTGACTTTGAATTTTGGGTTTATTATTATTATTGTTTCAACTGCCCACTTAAGAAATTTCATAAAATTATTAAAGTGTTAATATGGTTTTCGAAATAATCTTTTGTTTTGGGCTTTTGGGCCTTAAATGGTTAACTAGTAAATTGTTTTGAAGTGCGCCTTTAATGTGACATTCCAGATTCGGGCCTAACTTCTAGGCCGGGTTTGGGGTGTTACAAATATTGTGTACACTATTGGGATTTTAGGTAGATATTTTAAGCAACCCTGGTTTGGACCGTTGGATAGCATCCAAGAGGGTTATAAGGTATTTTCAAAGAACAAAAGATTACATGCTCACATATCAGAGGTCTAATCAGTTAGAGATCATAAGGTATATAGACTCCGATTTTGATTGAATATGGATATAAGATTTTTTCACTAAGGTGCAAATTATGAAAACAAATTGCAATCTTTTATTCCAGTAGCAACAGGAGCACATCAAAGTAAAATCACATAGACTTTAAGTTCCTGGTTGTTAAAATAAAAGTTCAGAGTGGTTAGGTGCTTATAAAGCATATTAGGACAAACTCCATGATTGCGGATCCGCTTACTAAGGAACTACACCTAAGGTTTTATAAGAGCACATTGCTCATATGGGTGTAATGTAATTTAAAGGATATTTGGTTTTAGTGGGAGTTTGTATTTTTAAATGCTTTTATGTTATAGACACTTTTTTAGTTATTAAGTTTATTTTCTGCAGAAATAAAGTTTATTTGGTTTATTCACACTCTGATTTTGGTAAGGTTTGATCTCACTAAGGAGGACCAGTTGGAAATAGACATGTTTAGATCATATTGCATGTAATTTCCATGCTACACATCCATACTTGATCTATGTCATTTGGTTGTGTTAATATACGTGATCATGGATGGATTTAGTTACTATATATGTAACTTGGTTCTATGTTAACATAATTAATGGACGAGATTGTTCGGAATACCTTTTGGATATGATAGTAAAATTTTGAGCTCATAATGTTATATAATGACATGTAATTATAGAGTAATTAGTATATATATATGTGGTCCAAGTGGGAGATTGTTGGAAAATATGGACATAACATATATAATAAAGGTAATTACATGTTATTATTTACTATCATGATAGGTTAGCCCAAATTAAAAGTGATCTAATTTTGTTAAAATTTTATTGGGCTTTAATTATTAAATAAAGTATGGGTTAAATATGTGTAGATACTCTTCTAATCAAATTCTAATTAATGATGGGCTAATTAGAATTTGATTAGAACTAATATGCCAAGGTTATAAATATTAGGGTTATGGTCCCCAAATTATACACAAGATATCTTTTCTAATATCCCATTGATCGCTGTAAATCAGAGTTTTAAAATTTATAAAAGAATGATCGAACTCGAAACTAACTCGACAACGATTAAAGGCAAGTGCACCTATCGAACAAAGTATAGTTTAGGCAAGACCGGATTTTCGAACCCAAAGGAACTAAAAGTACTAATACTCACCGTCTTTTTATTATTTAGCCTTAATATAAAGTGATGATTGTTTAAACTAAAAATAATCTACTAACTAAGCTAAGACGCAAAGACAAAAAGAATGAATTCGGGAAATAACCTTTGGGAAAACTCAGTTGACTCAAACGATACTCTTAGGAAAAATCCACCTAGACTTCACTTGTTATCTAACTTTGAACCATATGATTTATTTACTTAGTTTGATCCGTGAGACTCCCTAACGTATATTAAACCCTCTCTCGAGGCGAATAACGCCTAACCCTAGGTTAATTAGTGGAACTCTCGTCGCTTATAATAACCCCTAGAATAGCAAAGAAATCGATCATGGGACTCCCATATTAGGTTTCACCCTAATCTGCAAAATCTCGCCACCCTATCTCTAGGCGTGCGATCAACTCCGCTTAATTATGTTGGATCTACTCTTAGGCGTGGTCTATTCCTCCTCCACCTAAGCACATTAGATTTGGATTAAGTTCACATAATTAAGAACAAACTAAGTTATTATCATATAATTCAAATACTCAAATAACAAGATTCATCATAGGTTTCATCCCCTTCGGGTATCCGAAGGTTTAGTTCATAACAATAAAGGAAAACATCTCAAGAGAAAAGATAAAACAAAACATAAGAAATCCCTAAAACCCCTCAAGGAATTGAAGAGGATCCTCTGTCTTGAGTAGAATTTCGGCTTCTTGAGATGGATCAATTGGCTATCTTCGAGTGATTCCCACAAATCTGACCTTCTCGGCTTGGCTTCTTGGCCTAGCTCTCGCCCCCTATCAGCTGGTACCTAGGGTGTATTTATAGGCTTTTGAAACACGTTTCTTTCTCCCTAAGTATCCTTTCCTGAATGAAATTGCTCTTCTCCACGGTAGAGGCACGGCCATGGCACACGCCCGTGTAAATCGTGGCTAGGCCGTGTTCGACACTGTTGAATGAGGCACGGCCGTGTAAGTCATGGTAAGGCCGTGCTGATTTCGTGGCTTTGCCCAATTTGGTTCGTTTTAAGCCTGTTTCTCGTTCTTTTCGTCATCGGGTGCTTTCCTGAGTATAAGACATGAAAAGAAAGGATTAAGAGCACCTTTTTACATAAATTGGGGCTTAGATCATCCAAAAGCATACTAAATGTGGGCTTAGAATATGTTACTTTTACGGTTTATCACCCATCATTAGGAAAGAGAGAGCAGATATTCTCTGAATTTCTTGTGTGCTAATTTGGAAGATCAAATCCCCAAAATCCGATAAAACTCCAAAGGAATTCATGGATTCAGGTATGCTTCCGCATCTAGTTTTGTTCTTGATTTATTCTTGATGATTTGAGATGATAGATCCTGGTTTATTAAGTTTTATTTCAGATTTATTTTACAAATCTAACAGCAATGTCACACGATAGTGTTTTTGAAATCTCGTTGTTACGATGAAAACATTCCATGTTATTATATTTAGTAAACCTTTGTTAGAACTTAGGAAGTCGTCTTTATTCATTTAAAACATTTGTTTTGAAACATCCCTCATTGGGGAAGCTTTAATAAAACAGTCTAGGTGATCATGCGTTTAGAAATTACTTTAACTTTTTGAAAAACGAATTTCCTACGACCAGCAGGTATAAATCTATAAAGTAAAATAAATAAATAAAAACCCAAATTTAAAACCAAAGTCTCAGAGGGTCCTTAAATTACAACCCAAATAATCAATAATAATCAAATCATAAATTGTAACACCCTGGTTTAGGGGCTATGCAATTTGAGTTTAACCCAGGTGTTGGAAGATTTTTGGGTGTGCTTTGGTGTATTTAGAGGTTTTAAGAATGATTGGATGAACGGGGAGTACCTTGGAAAATTTTAGATTTTTAGTGTGAAACGGAGAAATAGGGCAAGAAGGCCTTAAAATAAATTGGTGGAATTTAGGACACAAGAAACAGTTGGGTGGAGTGGCATGGAGGCGCTGCTTGGAGCTTTGAAAGGGGACGCCTAAGGGAGCAGGGTTCTGAGCTGCTAAGGCAGCAATTTTTGTTTTATTTTTGCGTCACCAAAGGATCAGCTAAGTAGGCCTTAAAAATTAATGGCTGTGTTGGTGGACATGAAAGTCCATTGGCAAAGTGGCTCTCATGCGCCACTTAGGCGCTGAAGGGAAGAAAGGGCGCTGGTTCGAGTGGGGGCAGCGACATTTTTGGCGTTTTTATTTTGCTATGTGATGGGTCAAGTAGGAAGGAGTTGAAAATAAATGTTGGGGCTTTGTAACATGAAAGGCAAGTTGGCCGAATGGCACAGGCGCTACTTGGTCGCTGATTTCCCCAGTCCCGTGTTCGAACCTTGGAGGTCAGCAGTGGGGTTTTTCCTTCTTTTGCCGCTGATTGGCGTGAAGGTGGACGGCACATGGGTGTTGCAAATTGAAGTTTTATTATTATTTTTTTTTTATTCTTGTTGGGCAGCAGCTGGTAGTGTTGGACGGCTAGGTGGGGATAGTGTTTTATTTTATCTAGTATTTGTTTTTTAGTGTAGGATAATCACTATTTTTATTTTAAGAGGTGGGATAAGATTGAATTGGGATTGGTTAGCTTTTTGAATTCGGCTGGTGGGTAATCTTGTTTTATTTTATTTATTTTTGATAATGGTGGGATTATTTTTAATTAGTTTAAAATTAGTAAATAGGTGATAATGGTTGCTATTAGATTATTTTATTTTGAATTGGTTGGTATTGAGTGAATTTAGGAAGGAATTTTGGATTTGGGGAAGTCATGGCCGAATGGGGGCTTGGAGTGTTTAATCGGCTTTGAGTCTTCAAGGGAGGGGGTGCCGAATTTCCTATTTAATGGGCAGCCTTCTTCATGAATTTCTTTTGATCCCTTTGCCGAATTCTTCTACTCCCTCTTTTTATTCATTTATTTTCCTTATGACCAACCCCAAGTCTATATCTTCTCCTAGTATAGTCGAATATTTCACCACTATTTGGTAGCCATTGTCGAATTACTCAAACATCAACCTCTCTTGCTTTTTACTCCACATTTTGCTTAAGCCGAAACCTTTAGCCTGTCTATTCCTCTTCTATTTTACCAAGCTTGAAGCCGAAAATCTCCCTTGATATCCTAGTGCGGTGGGCCGAATCTTAAGCAGGAGTGGTAAGTAGATTCTATCCTTAGCGGTCGATTTATGATTCTTTGTTTTAATGGCCAAAACCGAATGGTTGGCCTTAGTGGTTGGTGTGGCCGAATGTCTCTAGGGCCAAGGTGACATTGTGTTTCGTTTTGGTTGTAGCTAACACCAAGGAGCAAAAAGGGATTCTCTTGAGATTTCGACAGATAAGGTAAGGTGATGGTGAGTATTCGGCCAAAAGGGCCTTTTCATGGATTGTTGTTGTAGGCCGATTCTAATGGTTTTGTAAATGTGGATTTTCGCAACTCCTTGAGACTATTGGTGTTTCGAGATCCGAGTAAGTGGGTAAGTGATCCTTTGGGTATTCGGCCTTAGGCCATTAGATATGTTCTTGTGTTGACCGATGTTGACTATGGGTTATAGGGCAAATCGACAAGAGTAAAGGGAGGCCGTCGGGATTGAAAGTCTAGAACTTCAGGTTATAAGGTGTGTAGTTAGCCATTGTTTTCGGGTTTTGTGTGATATCCGCTATGTTATATGCTTACTAATAAGTGCAAGTGGTAAAAGTGTGGTAGATACCCTAAAAGGGGTATATGACGATGATCGTAAGTAGCACATTGTAAATATTGTTGTCATTTATTTAAATATGAGTGTATGCCTATATTTGTGAATGACATGCACATGCATCATATTGTCGTTATATCATGTTACATGTGCATGGGTGGGTTATGAAAGAAGGACCGCGTGTACTTTGATTACGTGGTTGATGTCGACTTTGTGCTACATCGTGGATTGGCGCTAACTGAGGTCGCGTTGTGGATCTTTACGATTTAGTTCGCGTGGTTACCTTGATTGATATCGGCTCTATGCCATATCGTGGCTTGATGGATTGCTGTGTGCTCCATCGTGGTTTGATGTTAGCTATACGCTACATCGTGGATGGCATTGGTTGCCTTTTGGAGGGAAAAGGAGAGGGTGACTCGATAGTCCCCGTGTGGTAAATAGGCCGATAAGGGGGTGTGTAGCGGATGGACCTTAGGATTGGGTTGGGTTTCATGTTGCATTGTTCCGTTGTGAAATGATATGGAAATGGGCCATGCCCAATATGACATGTGGAAAGGTATGTTTTGAGAACATACGTGGAAATGGGCCAAGCCCAGCAATCAGTGGATTGATGAGAAAAGGGCCTAGCCCAGTGCTTGAATATGATTTGATTGTGGGCCAAGCCCAGATTGTGGTAATGTTTAAATGATTATATTTACATGCTGCATTTTATAATTGGGTTGATTTGTGGCTAACATGTGGGTGGATATCAGTGGTTTAATTACACACTGAGTCTGTATGACTCACCCAATTGGTTATCCAACATCGCAGGTAACAGGATGATCGGACCTGGTTGGAGTAGATACAAGGTGGCCCATGCAGGAGACGTTTTAAATATTTTTATTTCAAGCATTTTAATTTGAAGTACTTGGATTAATTATTTTGTAATAAGGGCCTTATTATTGTTACTATTGTTATTGCTATTTTTGATATTATTTTAGATTATGTTCTACTTAAAATAATTTACTATGTGAAAATGTTTTTAATTGTGGCAATCTTTTATTCAAAGTATATGTAATCTTTACACCAAAGTTTTAATATGGATTATTTTTAATAACAAAGTTTTATTTAAAATTTTAGAAAGGGCAAAATTTTCAAAAGTTAACAATTTTCATGTTTTATTCGAAAGACAAAAGGATTTTTAACAGCTTCTTCCACAGTGACATAACCAGATCCGGTCAAGGCTCGTGGGCCGGGTTTGGGGGTGTTACAGTTTGGTATCAGAGCCAGGTTCAAAACTCGGCTTTGAGGGTTTTGGGCCCAAAAACGTTTCAAAATGGGCTTTTCAAAAATACGGGTTTTATGAAATATTTCCGTGTATTCGCATGGCACTGCACCTCTACCGAGTCCGCTGTGATTAAATCGCGACGCTAGAGATGAGTTCTATGGGACGCGTAGAGAGGTAGAATGGCAACATCGGAACCGTAGGGTCCGGCCATGGGTCAGAAAGTGAAGTGCCGCCAGCAGTGGACATAGAGGAGCAAGATCAGACAGGAGAAGATGACGCAGTATCGCGGGCCATGTTACAAGTGCTAGAACGAGTAGCGTGAGCTAGTAGGGAAATGGAACTCGGAAGTCGATGATCGGAAAGGCTTAGATCGAACGGAGCCGAGATCTTTAGAGGAGTGTTTCGAGTAGCTCCTAACGTGGCGAGTATTGGCTAGAAGCGATCGAAAGAATCATGGACGATTTGGACCGCACCAATGAAGAGAAGTCGGAAGGGTCTTTGTTTCTTTACTTCGCGACGAAGCTTATCGTTGGTGGCTCATCACAAACAAGGTGTACCGTGCAGATCGACCGGATTGGGACTTCTTTAAGGTCAAGTTTGAAGGGAAGTACGTAGGAGCCGCTTATTTGGACTCGCAAAGTAAAGCGTTTCTAAACCTAGTACAAGGGAGTAAGTCGATAGCAGTAGTACGGCGGAATTTGTGCGGCCGAGCCAAGATGCTAAGGGAATTGTGGCCATGATTATGAGAGGTGCGTCCGGTTTGAAGACGGATTGCGAGATGAGCTACGAGTATTGATTGCTCATGAGAGGAAAGAGACTTCGCGGTGCTAGTGGAGAAAGCTCGTATAGTCAAAAGAAGTTAAGAGGACGATAAGGGAAAACCGGAAAAGAATAGGAACGAGAATAAGAAAAGGGTTGGACCGTCAAGATCGTTTGGAGATGCTCGGAAAAGACCGAGAGTTGAGAATACTGATGACGTCCACCTATGCCGCTTCTTTCGAGAATCGGAATCGTATCTGTGCTCGGTGTGGAAGACCTCATACAGGAGAGTGTTGGGGAAATAGTAAAGAATGCTTTCGGTGCGGATCTAAGGCACATCTGGTTAAGAATTGTCCTCAAGCAACGAGAGGTCGTGGTTCAAGCCATGGAAGGAATGGTTCTAGTCAGAGTCAGCCGAGGATGTGATATCGGGTAAGCTCCTTTGCTTTGGTACATGCTTTAATTGCTTTGCTTGCTTGTGAGTTAGCCCTTTTCTGTGTTGCTAAGAGAGGTGTTTTGAATTTTGAGTGGGAACTTAGAGGCTATGTTTGGGAAGTATGATAGCCTTAGTAAGATCAGAGTGTGCAGCATAAGCGTAAGGTGGTAAGATAGGTTGTACAGATGTTCGTTAGCCAAGTAATTTCGAGGACGAAATTATTTTTAAGGAGGGTAGAATTGTAACACCCTGGTTTAGGGGCTATGCAATTTGAGTTTAACCCAGGTGTTGGAAGAGTTTTGGGTGTGCTTTGGTGTATTTAGAGGTTTTAAGAATGATTGGATGAACGGGGAGTACCTTGGAAAATTTTAGAAAGGGCAAAATTTTCAAAAGTTAACAATTTTCATGTTTTATTCGAAAGACAAAAAGGATTTTTAACCGTTCTTCCACAGTGACATAACCAAATCCGGTCAAGGCTCGTGGGCCGGGTTTGGGGGTGTTACATAAATCGTAAATTGAAAACCATGAAGTCCAAAAATTACTGTGGTCACCGCTGAGTCCTCTGTCGCACCGATCCATCTAAGTCTGGGGATTACCTGTGCACATTAAACAAAAAGGGTGAGTTTACGTAAACTTAGTGTGTAATCCCACAGAAACAAACAAACAATCAGTATTCACAATTACACGCTTGAATGTCTTGGGCCTAAGCCCTTTCTCAGACGCTCGATGGCATTTGGGCCTTAGCCCATCTCAAGATAGTGTCAAAATGCAGTAGGGCCTTAGCCCATCACAGTATCAATAGCAGTAATAGTTATGCAGTAGAAAAATCATACCCAACCAGCCTCTACACACCATCTCTGTCCAACCCTACACTCCATGTGGGGATATAATCAACCCACACATCCCTACACTCCAAGTAGTACCGAATGCAAAGACAATACAAAGAGTTTACAAATGAGCTACCAAAGAAATTAGGCTTAAAGCCTTTCAGTACACTTCCTCCGAATAACAACCCCCAACCCAATGCAATGCAACATACAATGGATGACATGTTATTATGCAATTTCAGTACATATATTCAGTTCAGATATTAACATGCCTAGTACATATATCATTCAGTCAATTTCACACATTTAGGGGTCTAAGTAGCACTTACCGACCCTACAGTATGTTCACAGTTGACTTGGGCGACCCGTGCAACCTTAAAAACATTTCGGTAAAAATGGACCCACACGCCCATGTGATCTGCCCGTGTGGGCCCACACGCCTGTGTGGCCCACTCGGCCCAAATTGGCCTTGGCCGTGTGATCCATTTTTAGAGTAACCCATGCTAGCTCAATACTCATATATGTTTTCACTATTTACTTATATGTTCATTCAAAGCCGTCTACTTGAGTCATTATCACTAAATTATTTATATCTTGAGCTACAGAATTCCAAATTAAGATCCACTTGATGTTTTTGAAACTAGACTCAAATACCTTTCTTCTATAAAATTTTCAGAATTTATAGTTTATCAAATAAGTACAGTAAAATCTTTAAAGTTATCCCTATTCTTCTGTTTGACAACTTCATCCTTTCCTTACTAAAAATTATTTATCTCTTAGTATGGAATTTAGATGATATTTCCGTTTATTCCTCTTGAAAATAGGCTCATTAAGTATTTAAACATATAAATTTAAGCCCCTAATTATTTTTTTACAATTTGTGATGATTTTCCTAAGTCAGAACAGGGGAACCCGAAATCATTCTGACCTTGTCTCACAAAATTTATTATATCTCATGATTTGTAATTCCATTGCTTACACTGTTTCTTCCATGAAAAACTGGACTCAATAAAATTTAATTTCATATTTTATTCAACCTCTAACTCAATTCACATTATTTTTGATGATTTTTCAAAATTAGACTACTGTTGCTATCCAAAACTATTTTAGTGCAAAATGTTGATTTCCAAGTTTATAACACTTTTATTTCCTTTCTCTACAATTTTTCGCATCATTTTCTCTTATTTCTCTTATTTCTCGACAAAGAAGCAATTTCGGCTTTTAGTTGAATCTCGCTTTTCGTGTTTGGTACACACCGTATCATTTCGATGCGTAAGCACTCCTAAGCCTCCAAAACCTAAAAATCGACCAACATATCTCCAGATTAATCACTTAATTTGTTTTTAATCAACCAATTTCAGAAGGAATTCGACTAAAAACCTAGCAAAACCCTTACCTCGCTTGAGTAACCATGACTTCGCACAATCACAGCGTCGATTCAAAACCACCAACCCCTTGATTAACTCCTAAACACCAAAAAGGAATCCCCCTTTTAGAAATTAACCAAGAACGATTAACAATAGACAAAACCATTACTTACCAAACACGCGCAACCAATGATGAACAACCGAATCAATTGGAAAAAAAGAAAGAAACGGAAGGGGAAAAATAATAGAAATTTCGGCAGCAGCTAGGGGAAAGAATCGATAGAGGAGGGAAAAAGAGAAGAAGAAGAAAATGTCAGAAAAAGTTGGGGAAATTGGAGAGAAAACTGAAACTCTACTCTCTTTTTTTCTTTTTGCAACAAAAAGATAATCAGACTATTTTCTGATAACCTCTCCCCAATTATTTCCTAAAATCACTCCCTATTAACCCACTAAAACACAACAACTCAGAATTTTGCCCCAACACAACTCTTAGCCGAAATTGAAGCAAAAATATTGTCTCCACGCCATCACAGAGAATTGAGCACAGGACCTCCAACACTCCAACACTCCACTTAACCACCAGACCAGCAGACCCATTCTGTTATATACTTACCAACAATTAAACTTAAGCCCTTTGCACAAGGTTAAGGCTTTATTTAAAAAAATACCAAAATTTGCCCAAGTAAGGCTTGAACTTGGGACCTCACACACACACCCAGAACACATAACCACTGAAGTAGATAGACATTGTGTGTCACACATACACGAAATCAAAAATTAAAATTTTGGGGCGTTACATAGCTGAAGCCAAGACCAAGAAGGAATACAAAAAACTCATGGCTGAAATGCTCAGCTCAATGGATTCTGAATCCGAAGATGACAAATGTTCAGCTTCTTCAATCAAAACGGTGGATCTTGCAGTCGATACCACCTCAGTAACCATTACCAGGACCAAGAAAAAATTATGCAAAAGAAAGAAATGAATGAAGAGGAACATGAAATATTCTCTGGCGTAAACAGTAAATATTCTCTGGCGTAAACAATAAATATTCCCTGGCAAGAACAGTAAGATTCTTTGGCGCATGAATAGTCAATATTATCTGTAGTTTGAATTTTTGTAACCAAAGAATATATTCTCTGAAAAATTTCAATTATGTAATGAAAGTTTCAATTATGTAATGATGTAAGGGATTGAATTTCCCGATTCAAATGATGTAAAGTGACAATATGTAACAGCCTAATTTTCAGTGGTGTCGAAAACAGTGGTTCGAGACCACTAAATTCAACAAGTGAGTTCAAAAGTTTTATTATTTAGTATTTATGAGTTAAATATGATTTTAGGAATACTTTTGAAATAGTGATTTGTGTTTTAGAAGAAAGTGTTAGGTTAAGCGGTTTCGAAAACGAGGTATTGAGACCTCAATTTCATAAATCGAGCCGTAAATATTTTTATAAATATTTACGGAGTGTCATTGAGTTATTAGTAAAATTTTGTTAGAAAATATCAATGTTTTGATAGTTAATTAAAAAAAAGGACTAGATTGAAAAAGGTGCAAAACTTGTTAATTAAAGAAAATAAGTGAGTAAATGATTTAAATAATAAATAATGGAGGAATTAAAGGAAAAATATTCCTACTTTGACATGGCTGGACAGCATGTTAATGAAAAACATTAAAATAAAACAAATGAAGGGCAAAACTATAAATTAAACAAAAATTAAACAAATAAATAGAAATTGAAAGAGATTTCTAGACAATCTTTTTGAAATTTTGGCAAAAACGGCATGGGAGAAAGCTTATAAAGCTGGTTTTCTTTTATTTTGCTACAAGTGAGTTTAATTTTACTTATTTCTTGTAATTTTTTGTGTTTTTATGACTTTTACAATTAGGTCCAATTATCTACTTCATTAGTTTTTGATTTTATGAGTGATTTTGAAAGTTGCCATTGATGAGTGCTGGTTGTTTTTGATGAATTAATATGGATTTAGGGCTTTAATTTTGTTATATGATGATTTTATAAAGTGAATTTGATAGATATTGATATTAGGACTAAATTGTGAAGAATTTAAGAATTAGGGTTTGCTATTAAATTTGTATGTATCAAAGGCTGTAAGATAGCCTAGAATACTTAGATAAATTGTCAATTGAGAAAAATTAGTTCACTTGGTAGACTAATTAGTAAGGGACTAAATTGCAAAAACTGTAAAAGTTTGGGTAATTGTGTAATTTTGAAATTTGAAGGGTACTGATTGTAAAGTGAATTGAAACTGAAATATATGCCAATGCATTAATAATTTTATATCTTAGATCAAGAGCCCGTAGATCAACGAGAAAAAGGGAAATTAATAGAATTGTCCTTTATCTACTACAAACTTACAATTTAACCCAGGTAAGTTCGTATGGTTAAACTTTAATGTTAAATGTTAAATTGATGAATGATATTATGTAATTATTCATGTTATTTGTTGAAAATGAAATTATTGTTAAAATCACGAAATTGAAGTGAATTTTCGAAGTGAACGAGACGTGGGATTGAGTACAGTCGTTCAGTGCAAAAGAGGAATTGAGGCAAATTACCCAAGTAAACTGGGGTTCAGCATTTGTTGTGAACTTCTATATTTGCTTTCCGTTTAGC
Organism: Gossypium sturtianum; assembly: GCA_025698515.1. Classification (NCBI taxonomy): domain Eukaryota; kingdom Viridiplantae; phylum Streptophyta; class Magnoliopsida; order Malvales; family Malvaceae; genus Gossypium; species Gossypium sturtianum. The sequence continues at coordinate 36,868,255 of CM046952.1, forward strand.
TCTTATGAGCTTCAGTTAACTCATATGAGTTTCCATTTAACCCTAATGGGTTTCAGTTAAGCTCTCTTGAGCTTCAGTTTAACCCTTCTGGTTTCAGTTCAACTCTTTTGAGTTTCAGTTTAACCCTTATGGGTTTCTGTTCAGCTCTTATGGGCTTCCGTTTAACCCTTACGGGTTTCCGTTTAGCACTTATGTGCTTTTTTGCAGCCTTCAGGCTTCCGTATACGATGCACTCATATCCGTAAGACGTTCTCTGATTTGACAAAGTCTGGTAAGTGACATATGGAATAATATTTGAAGACTTAATGATTTTATCGATTTTGAGATGAAATAAGTGAATTCATCAATTGAAGTTGTGATTGGCAGGAAATGTATTTTGAACAATTTATTTAAATGAATTGTTTTAGTATGTTCGGTAAGATTTATGTTTAAAGCTAATGGACTTACTAAGCTTCATTAAGCTTACTTGTATTGTTTAATGTTCTTTGTAGATTTACGAGAAGTCGGGAGATCAGATCAACACATCGAATCACACTATCCAACTTACCGGTAGATCTTGCTAAACATACTATGTTTTATATGGCACGTATAAGGATTGAAATGGTTGTGTAAATATTAGAAATTACATTTTGGTTATGTTTCATATTAACTTATATATGTATGGTTTGTCATGTTTGGTATAAGTGTTGGTATGGGTAATGAATGTGTAACAGCCTGATTTTCAGTGGTGTTGGAAACAGTGATTCGGGATCACTAAACCCGACAAGTGAGTTAAAAAATTTAATAAATTAATATATTAGTCAAGTGTGATTTTAGAAGTATTTTTGAATTACTGAATTTTGTGATTTAAAAGAATTTATTAGGTAAATTGGGTCGAAAACGAGGTATCGAGATCTCAAATTTATAAACTAAGCCATAAATATTTTTAGAAATATTTATGGAGTGTCGTTGAGTTAGTATTAAAGTTTTGTTAGAAAATTTTAACGTTTTGATAGTTAATTAATTAAGAAGACCTAAACTGTAAAAGGTGCAAAAACTTGTTAGAGTGATTAAATAGCTTAAGTGTCTAATAAGGAAGGATTTAAAAGGCAATTAGACCCAAAATATATGGGCTGGACGATATGGGCAAAGAAAATAAGCAAGTAAACAATGTGAACAAGGGGCAAAATTGGAAAACAAGTAAAATTAATAGTTAAAATTGAATTTTCATGAGAAATCTAGATATTTTCTTCTTTTTTCTTCAGCAAAATGCCATAGGAGGTCTCCAAGAATCTGGTTTCTCATATTTTTGGCACCATGTGAGTTTATTTATTGCTCTTTTCTTGTAATTTTTGTGTTTTTAAGACTTTTGCAATTAGGTCCAACTCTCTAATTCATTAGTTTTTTATTTTATGGGTAATCTTGGAAGTTACCATTGATGATTGCTGGATGTTTATGATGAATTAACATGGAATTGAAGTTTTAATTTTGTTATATGATGATTTTATCAAGTAATTTCAATAGAAATTGATTTTAGGACCTAATTGTGAAAAAAGTTAAGAATTAGGGTTTGGTATTAAAATTCTGAATATTAATGGTTGTATGGTAGCCTAAAATAATTAGGTAAATTGTCAATTGAGAAAATTTAGCTCAATTGATGGGTTAATTGCACAGTGACTAAATTGTAAAAACTGTAAAATTTGGGGTAAAAGTGTAATTTCAAAATTAAAGGGTATAAATTGTAAAGTGAATTAGAAATGGAATAGATGCTAATCAATGAGTAATTTTATATTATAGATCAAGAAACCGAAGATAAACGGGGAAAAGAGAAATTAACAGACTAGTCCCCGAATTTCTACAAATTCTACAAATAGGCCCAGGTAAGTTTGTATGATCGAAATTTGATATTTATATTGAATCGATGTATGATATTATGTATTTATTTATATTATATGTTAAAAACATGGAAATTTTATAAATATGAATGGTTAACGAAATAAATACATACGAAATTCATGAGAATAACAGTACAGGGAATATTGATTGTTATTGAATTGAATGTATGTGAAATAGTGATATTTGAATATTGGATATATTGAAATAGATAGATTTAATAAGTGATGAATTTATTGAAATTATATTGATTGAGTTGGTGTATATATATTGATTATATTGACTGACTGAATTGAAATAAATATTGATTGTTATTGAAAAGTGAATTGAATTGTATTGAATTATGAATATATTTGATTAATTGAAATGTGTATTGATTGGAAACTGAAAAGTGATTTGGAAACCCTATTAACTGTATCGGGCTGAGTCGGATATAGTTGGCATGCCATAGGATTGGAAGTGTTAAGGGATACTTCGACTTCGAGTCAATGAGGCACTATGTGTCGTATTATTATTGCTTCGGATAAATTCGATGAGGTACTGAGTACCGTACTGTTTTACTTCGGCATGGCCGATGAGGCACTAAGTGCCGTACTGGTGTGTTTTGGTTGGATCCGCGCATCCGTCTGAGTCCGAGTCGGGTTAATAGGGGTAAACAAATGATTTGGCCAATTGATTGATATTGAGTGATATTGAATATGGATTGGAATGGACAATGAAATGAAATATGCAATTGAAATGCATGAAATTCCATGAATAATGGATTCATGAAATGGATATTGATATTGAAATTGAATTGTGTATCCTAATGAGAAAAGCTATTGATAGCAATTATGAGATTGAAATAGTACGATATGAGAATTAAAAGTGTTATGAATGGTATATTTATGAAATTATATCTAAAATACTCGGTATTGATATATAATTTATATATATTGAAACGTGTCTTGGAAAATGATATTTACTTCATATATATTGAAATGTGACATGGGAATGATATTTATTTAATATATATTGAAAAGTGACATATAAATCTGTGTTTAACTTTAATATGTTGATATAAGAAAATTATGTATATGATGATGAGTATTAAACCCAAGTGTGATATGTTGAGAAAATAAGTTTATCAATATTGAATTTATATGTAAGATGTGTAAGTACGCTAACTATTGTTGTTGCTTGATGATTAGGCAAGTGCCAAGCTATTGATTGAATAGTAGTATGTTTATTTGTTTGAAGCACTGAAATGGTAAGTATTTAAGTGGAAATAAATTAGTATTCATGAAAGAATGGTAAGATTTAGATTATGCAATTTCTTATGGAACGATTTGTTATGTGTCCAATTAGAACAATGCTTTGGTTAAATGCATTAATTTGTAATCGTAACTGAATGACATGCATATGGAATAAGTGTGGAAGAGTTAAAGTTATATAAAAATTTACTAAGCTTGAGGGTATATGTTTATGTGTGATACTATTGATAAGTTCACCTTGTGAATTAGTGAGAATAGTTTATAAGTGTTACGGTAATAATATTGGGTTATTTTTTATATGTAAAGTTTTATAATTGAAATATATTATTATGATTAAAGATTATACGAAATTACTAAGCAATCATTGCTTACGTAATTGTTTTTTATTTATTTACCTTACAGATTATCGGGAGCTCGAACAGGTTGGAAGCATATCAGAGCTATATCACACTATCCGTTGGTTTTATTGGTAATTATTGATGACTTGATTTTGGTTATAATGGCATGTTTAGGTTATTTTGACTAAAGGTTAGTCTATAGATGTTTTGTTAAAATTAGTCAAGCATTTGGTTTATGCTTGGTATTGTGGTGTTTGCATGATTGCCTTAACATGTTGATATGATTGAATGATGAGTGGGAAAATAGTAGTTGTATATGCATAAAAGGTGCATAAAATCCTATTGGTTAGGTTGAACATATAGGTATAAAGATAATTGGTATTAAGAAGATTATTTAGTATAAATTTGCATATACGTGTTTGAATAAATAGATAAGTTTGGATATAAAGATAAACATGATAATATTACATGATTGAAACTTGATCCTAACTTAATTTGAATGTATTGAATTGGGTTGCTTGGTGTGTAACACCCCAAACTCGGCCTGGACGTTATGGCCGAATCTGGCGATGCCACATGGTAGTGTGTTTGAAAACCATAGCTTTGCTTAAAACATTTTCCATTTAGAAATCCTCATTATCTTTTATTAATTCTAAAATCGTGATTCTTATTCAGTCGTTAGTTTTCAAAACATTATGCATTTTCAAAACGTTGTTTATTTACAAATCATCATTCATTTCCCAAAATCTTATACTTTGCGGAAGCTTTTAAAACGGTTTGCGTGTGCATAGTATTTTGATAAAACATTTCTTTCTTTTGAAAACCCGAGTTTCTTCTACAACTAGCAGTTATAAAATCCAAATTTGAACCAAAAGTCCGTAGAGGCCATTATTACATAAAAATACCCACATAAACTTAAAATCATGATTAAGTATCAAACAGTATAGAAGGAGTCGTGTGGCCACTGTTGAGTCCTCCGCCGCACTGATCCGCATATGTTTGAGGATTACCTGTATAGATTAAACATGAGGGTGAGTTTTCGTAAACTCAATGTGTAACCTCTACACAAAACAAACAGTCAATATACAAATAATCTCGATGCAGGACTAAGCCCTTTTTCAAAGATCGATGATCGGTCGGTTTGGGCCTTAGCCCATTTCATGAATAATATGCATTAGGGCCTTAGCCCATCACAAGATCTGAATAACGAATATGAGATATGCAATCAGAAAATCCTACCCAACCAGCCTCTACACTCCATCTCCATCCAACCCTACACTCCATGTGGGGATATAATCAACCCACCCATCCCTACACTCCAATTAGTACCGAAAGTGGCACTAGACAGTGATTTGCAGCTGTGCTGCCAGTAAATTAGGCTCGAAGCCTTTCAGTACACTTCCTCCAATCAATATCAACCCATCCCCATGCAATGCATCATACAGTTATGTCATGCCCAATCATGGTATATCACATATATACAGTACAGTACAAACAGAATGCTCAATATATAATCATATATATATACATATCAAGTATGGATATAACAGTCATTCATTTAGAGGTCTAGGTAATCTTACCGACCCTACAGTAGGTTCACAGTCATCTCGGACGACACGTGCAACCTTAGTAATAAATCAGTGAAAATGGGCTCACACGCCCATGTTGTCTGCCCGTGTAGGCCCACACGCCCGTGTGGCCTACACAGCCCAAATTGGCCTTGGCCGGATGGATTGTAACGACCCGAATTTGGGCCTAGTAGAGTTTGGGCTAATTGGGCCTTGGGCGTGGGTATGTTTAAAATTTTTGGGAACAAGAGAACGGCACTAAAGCAAGTTGGACCTATTAGGTGAGTGATTTTTGGAAGGTTAGGGGGCTTCCATGAAGTCCCGGGATCAAACCTGAGCTTTAGGAAAAATTTTGGTTTTTGGTGAATAAAACCCTGGGAGTTAGAAGGTAGGCTTTAAGAATAAAATGAGGAGAAAAATGACACAAGAGGAGTTGTGGTGAAGTGGCAAAAGTGACGCCACTTAGGGAGCAAGGAAGTGACGCCATAATGGGAGCAAGGGGTCCAAGGTTCTGGGAGCAAGGGGTCCAAGGTTCAAGTCTTGGCGCTTGCATTTTGTTTTTCTTTTTAAATGAACTTAGACTTTGGCCATAGACTTATGTTAAGTTGCACAGGTTTTAAGACAACAAGGAGCTAGTTGGTAAAGTGGCTAGCGGCGTGGATTATGCTACAGGGGAGCCTGGGTTTGAATCTCATGACAAGCAAGGGAGTATTTATTTTGTGGATTGGACGGCCAGAGTTTGTGTTGGATTTAATATCTACTGAAGGAAGGATCCCACATCAAAAAGATAGCAAGAGGGAAGATGAGAAGCTAGCTTTAAATAGAGCAAACCATGAGGAGACGAGGCACACCTTTCTTGGCTTATCCCTTCGCTTTGTGGCGTGCTCGTTTGGGTTAGCCGTTGGGTCACGGTGGTGGTGACCAAAGTTGATCGACACACCCTTTTGGGGGTCAATGGTGCGATCATTGTTGGCTTCTGCACAGAACAGTGTTCAGAGCTCGGATTAACTTCAGATTCTTATCTGGTGTGTATTTCGCCCTACTCTAGCTGTAGAGTGACAAATGCCGAAATACCGGTCACACGGTGATGGTAGCCACACGAGCGTGCGAGCGCACATGTGGGAGCTTCGACGCGATAGTTGAGGCCCTCATGAGTGTTCTCATGGGTTTAGACAGCCTTGGGCTGAGTGGACCCAATGGGCCCGTGGGCCCAATGGGCCCGTGGGCCCATATGAATAAATTGTATGATTGTGTAGTAGATATTGAATTAGTCTAGGTGAATCATATATCTGTGGCTAGATTTGGGCTAAATGGGCCACACGAGCGTGTGGGCCCACTTGGGCCGAGTATGGGCCTTAGGCCCATTCACATCATTATCTTTGTTTAGAATAATTGAGTCGCTCGAGGCGACTGTAGCCCTTCTGATGGGTTGACAAAATTACCGAAATACCCTCGATGGGTATAATTATCGAAATACCCTTGGTAGGTAAATTACTGAAATACCCTCGTTGGGTAAAATTATTGTTATACCCTTAAGGGTTGATTAGCATGATTGTGTGTATTCTGTTTATCTGGTTATGATGGTAATTCATCTCATACATCATATTTGATATATGCTTTGCATACATGACATTCTGCATGGGATATGATATTGATGAAAGGGGAAGTGTATTTCGGTGACTCTGTACATTATTTCGGTGGCTCTGCCATATATTTCGGTGACTCTGTCACATTATTTCGGTGGCACTGCCACAATTTTGGCGATGAGCAGCGTGACTGCCATCGATGGTGTGTAGCGGATGAGGGTTGATTGTAGAAATCCCCACCGGTGTGTTTTGGCTGGTCGGGTGGTGTGTAGCGGATGGATAATTAGGTTGGGCTGGGTTGCATTGCATTCATTATCTGCTATACCATGCTAAATAGGGCTCAGGCCCAGTTCGTTTCTGTATGGGCTTCGCCCAATTTGATTTCGTAAGGGCTAAGGCCCAGTTGGTATCTGAATGGGCTCGAGCCCAATTAATGTTCGTGTAGGGGATTGCACACTGAGTTCTCATAACTAACCCCTCTGCTTAATTTTGCAGGTAATCCCTAGCTTTGAGGATTTGGAGCCGAAGTGGACTCTGTGGTGGCCATGCACTGATTCTTTAGTAAACTCCGTTTTACATCACTTTAAATTTATTTTAATTTGGGATTATGTTCTGTAATAAGGCCACTGGGATTTTTAATTTGGTTTCTATTTTTAACGCATTTACGATTTATTATGAATTGATCAAAACGGGGTTTTCCTAAACACGTAAATAACCGTTTTCCAAAATATTAATGAACGGTCCACAAACTATTGATAATTAAACACGGGATTTTCTTAAAACTACAACCACTGTTTTCAAAACGTCACATTTCTGAAACCCACTGAATCTGATTTTTGTTATAAAACAAGTTTTTGGTGTTAGTAATATTAATAACGTTTTGCAAGAATACCTTAAATCTGATTTTCAAAATGAAAACAAAACTTGAAGTTTTCAACAATCGCGTATTTTTTTTAACAACCTTTCCATGTGACATGCCAGATCCGGTCGTAATGTCTAGGCCGGGTTTGGGGTGTTACATTTCTTGGTATCAAAGCCCGGTTGCAAAACTCGGCTATGGAATGGGTTCGAAAACGTTTTCCAAAAATTTGTTTCAAACATGGTTTAAAAATACATGTCTTTCCGGGAAGTATGGCACCACGGGTCTCTGGCACCAAATCCGTAAGTTTCCTGACATTTTACTGTATTATATGCTGTAATGACTATATTTTTGGTAGTTATTCTGTGTGTGTTTGATTTGGATGTGATGTTTGGATATAGAAATTGATTGCGTATGGGATATCTGTCTGCTTTAATGGTTAGGTGTTTTGAGTATGTGTAGGGAGTTCCAAATTCTAGTTAGAATATGATAGGGATATTAGAATCGAGTGCTTGTGATGGCGGCGTAGTAGAGTAGAGTAGTCTGTGTTAAACGATCGTTAGATAGTTGGAAATTTCGAGGACGAAATTTCTTTAAGAAAATGAGATTTGTAACTACCCAAATTTGGGCCTTAGAGAATTTGGGCCCATTGGGCCTTGGGCGTGGGTATGTTTAAAATTTTTGGGAACAAGAGAACGTCACTAAAGCAAGTTGGACCTATTAGGTGAGTGATTTTTGGAAGGTTAGGGGGCTTCCATGAAGTCCTGAGATCAAACCTGAGATTTAGGAAAAATTTTGGTTTTAGGTGAATAAAACCCTGGGAGTTAGAAGGTAGGCTTTAAGAATAAAATGAGGAGAAAAATGACACAAGAGGAGTTGTGGTGAAGTGGCAAAAGTGACGCCATTTAGGGAGCAAGGAAGTGACGCCATAATGGGAGCAAGGGGTCCAAGGTTCAAGTCTTGGCGCTTGCATTTTGTTTTTCTTTTTAAATGAACTTAGACTTTGGCCATAGAATTATATTAAGTTACGCATGTTTTAAGACAACAAGGAGCTAGTTGGTAAAGTGGCTAGCGGCGTGGATTATGCTACAGGGGAGCCTGGGTTCGAATCTCATGACAAGCAAGGGAGTATTTATTTTGTGGATTGGACGGCCAGAGTTTGTATTGGATTTAAACTCTACTGAAGGAAGGATCCCACATCGAAAAGATAGCAAGAGGGAAGATGAGAAGCTAGCTTTAAATAGAGCAAACCATGAGGAGAGGAGGCACACCTTTCTTGGCTTATCCCTTTGCTTTGTGGCGTGCTCGTTTGGGTTAGCCGTTGGGTCACGGTGGTGGTGACTGAAGTTGATCGACACACCCCCATGGGGGTTGATGGTGCGATCATTGTTGGCTTCTGCGCAGAACAGTGTTCAGAGCGCGAATTAACTTCAGATTCCTATCAAGTGTATATTTTCGCCCTACTCTAGCTGTAGAGCGGCAAATGTCGAAATACTGGTTACACGACGATGGTAGCCATACGAGTGTGCGAGCACACGTGTGGGAGCTTCGACGCGACAGTTGAGGCCCTCATGAGTGTTCTCATGGGTTTAGGCAGCCTTGGGCCAAGTGGGCCCAATGGGACCGTGGGCCTATATGAATAAATTGTATGATTGTGTAGTAGATATTGAATTAGTCTAGGTGATCATATATCTGTGGCTAGATTTGGGCTAAATGGGCCACACGAGCGTGTGGGCCCATTTGGGCTGAGTATAGGCCTTAGGCCCATTCACATCGTTATCTCTGTTTAGAATAATTGAGTCGCTCGAGGCGACTGTAGCCCCTCTGATGGGTTGACAAAATTACCGAAATACCCTCGATGGGTATAATTACCGAAATACCCTCATTGGGTAAAATTACTGTTATACCCTTAAGGGTTGATTAGCATGATTGTGTGTATTCTGTTTATCTGGTTATGATGGTAATTCATCTCATACATCATATTTGATATATGCTTTGCATACATGAAATTCTGCATGGGATATGATATTGATGAAAGAGGAAGTGTATTTCGGTGACTCTGTCACATTATTTCGGTGGCTCTGCCACATATTTCGATGACTCTGTCACATTATTTCGGTGGCACTGCCACAATTTCGACGATGAGCAGCGTGACTGCCATCGATGGTGTGTAGCGGATGAGAGTTGATTGTAGAAATCCCCACCGGTGTGTTTTGGCTGGTCGGGTGGTGTGTAGCAGATGGATAATTAGGTTGAGCTGGGTTGCATTGCATTCATTATCTGCTATACCATGCTAAATAGGGCTCAGGCCCAGTTCGTTTCTGTATGGACTTCGCCCAATTTGATTTCGTAAGAGCTAAGGCCCAGTTGGTATCTAAATGGGCTCGGGCCCAGTTAATGTTCGTGTAGGGGATTGCACACTGAGTTCTCGTAACTCACCCCTCTGCTTAATTTTGCAGGTAATCCCTAGCTTTGAGGATTTGGAGCCGAAGTGGACTCTGTGGTGGCCATGCACTGATTCTTTAGTAAACTCCGTTTTACATCACTTTAAATTTATTTTAATTTGGGATTACGTTCGTAATAAGGCCACCGGATTTTTAATTTGGTTTACTGCTTTTTAACGCATTTACGATTTATTATGAATTGATCAAAGCGGGGTTCTTCTAAACACGTAAATAACCATTTTCTAAAATATTAATGAACGGTCCACAAACTATTGATAATTAAACATGGGATTTTCTTAAAACTACAACCACTATTTTCAAAACGTCACATTTTCGAAACCCATTGAATCTGATTTTTGTTATAAAACAAGTTTTCGGTGTTAGTAATATTAATAACGTTTTTCAAGAATACCTTAAATCTGATTTTCAAAATGAAAACAAAACTCGAAGTTTTCAACAATCGCGTAGTGTCTTTAACAACCTTTCCATGTGACATGCCAGATCCGATCGTAACGTCTAGGCCGGGTTTGGGGTGTTACATGGATCACAGGGCCTGGCTCCCACACGCCCGTGTGGGCCCACACGCCCGTATGGCCCACATGGCCAAATTGGTCGAGCCTATGTCTCGTACACGGGCTCGCCGGCCATCACACGGCCGTGTCATGAGCTCGTGTCATGCGCGCATGGCCTGCTTCGACAATTACACGACTGTGTTGTGGCTCACAGCCTTGCACACGGCCTAATACACGGCTACCACACGACCGTGTGGCATCGACAGAATCATTTTTTTAGCTTTCACCAATTCTCATTTTTTGTGTTTCCGGTTACACACCTGGTACGTTTCCGCTGTAAAAGCACTCACAAGATTTCCAGCACCTAAAATTGACCAATATCAACCCAACTTAGTCACTTACTCATCATTCAATCAAAAACTTAACGAGATTACCCAACCTTTAACCATTAAAACCCCTTACCTTCAATGGAGCGATGGGAATATCGCACACTTACAGCCTTGATGGCGAAACTTTAGCCCCTTGTATACTCCCTGACACCAAACAAACCCCTTATTACCCACTTAGCCATAAACAACGATAGAATTCCATTAATACACCATCTTATCGATCACAGGAGAAACGACCGAGGCACAACGAAGAAGGAATGAGCAAGGGAAACAAAGGAAAGGGGGTATGGTAGAAGAGAGGCAGATTTTTGCAAAGGAAAAGAGAAAGGGAGAAACCAATGGAAAAACTTCGGTAAGAGGGGAAAAGAAAAGAAAACGTCAGAAAGATGAACATTTTTGGGAAAGAAAACAAAATACAACTCTATCAGATTTTCTGATAACCTCCAAAATCCCTTAATTCTCTCCACCACACTACCCACTAAATCCACTACTCAGATTTTTAGTCCATCTCAAACTCTCACACGGCACAATCAGCAAAATAAATCCCTTGCTTGTGCAGAGACTCGAACTCCAGACCTCTAGCTTATTTACACTCCACTTAACCACTAGACCAGCAGGCCCCTTTCTGACATATTTAACCACACTTATCCTTATAAGCCTACTGGCTAGAGATAGGGGTTATTCTTATACAAACAAAAATCTTGCCCAAGTCAAGGCTTGAACCTAAGACTTCTCAGACACTCCCAGAACACATAACCACTGAAGCAGACATATATTTGTGTCATAAATACACAAAAATAAATATACAAATTTTAGGGCGTTACAACTCTACCCCCTAAAAAAAATTTTGGCCCTAAAATTTTTATACCTGATCAAAACAGATGAGGATATTGCTGTCGCATCATATCTTCAGGCTCCCACGTGGCCTCCTCAAAACTATGATTACGCCAAAGAACCTTAACCAGTGGGATGGACTTTCTTCTTAGAATCTTTACATCGCGATCCAATATCTGGACTGGCTCCTCTTCAAAGGTCAGATCTGGCCTAACCTCGATCTCCTCAATAGGAACAATATGCGTGGGATCAGAGTGGTAGCGCCTCAACATAGAGACATAGAACACGTCGTGAATCTGATCTAACTCTGGAGGTAACTCCAATTGATACGCAACTGGTCCCACTCGTTTCAGAATGCGGTAAGGCCCAATAAACCTAGGGCTCAACTTGCCCTTGTGACCAAACCTCAGTACTTTCTTCCATGGTGAAACCTTGAGAAAAATGAAGTCTCCCACAGAATACTCGATCTTTCGTCGCTTTAAGTCCGCATAAGACTTTTGTATATCCGATGCCGCTTTCAATCAGTCCCGAATCAGTCTAACTTTATCCTCGGTATCAGAAACCAGTTCAGGACCCAAAACCCGTCGCTCGCCCAACTCAGTCCAGCATAAAGGAGTGCGACACTTACGTCCATGAAGTGCCTCGTAAGGTGCCATCTGTATACTAGACTGGTAACTGTTATTGTAAGCGAACTCTGCCAATGGTAAATACTCCTCCCAACTGCCTTGGAAATCAATCACACAGCTCCTCAACATATCCTTCAGTATATGAATCACCCTCTCAGATTGACCATCTATCTGAGGATGGAAAGCAGTACTGAAGTCCAACCTTGAAGTCTCACTATCTCAGAAATATACAGTTTAGCCAGCTTCTGTAGTGAATAATCAGTACGAACCGGTATGAAGTGGGCAGACTTGGTCAATCGATCCACGATAACCCATACTGAATCCTTCTTAGTGGGTGTTAGAGGCAACCCACTAACAAAGTCCATAGTTACGCGTTCCCACTTCCATAGAGGAATTTTAACCGGCTGTAGGAAACCCGAAGGCAACTGATGCTCAGCCTTAACCTGTTGGCATGTCAGACATTTAGCCACAAACTCGCTAACCTCTCGCTTAAGGCCTGGCCACAAATATAACTCACGAAGGTCTCGGTACATCTTATTTTCACTGGGATGCATAGCATAAGGGCTACTATGCGCCTCTCTCAATAGAGACTGCCTCAACTCCGTATCATTCGGTACACAGATTCTTCCACGAAAATAGAGTACCCCTTCGCTATTCAGTCCAAAATCCACAGTATTCCCACTCTCAAGTTGTCGAAAGTGAAGACCCAAAGACTCGTCCTCCAACTGCTTACCCTTAATCTGCCCAATCCATGTCGGTTTCACCTGAAGTTCGGCCAACAGACTACCATCCTCAAATAAACTGAGGCGAGCAAACATCGCCCTTAAATTAGTCATAACCTTACGGCTCAGTGCGTCGGCCACCACATTGGCCTTATCAGGGTGGTACTCAATAGTACAGTCGTAGTCCTTAAGCAACTCAATCCATCTACGCTGCCTAAGATTTAGCTCCTTCTGAGTGAGGAGGTACTTGAGGCTCTTATGATCAGTGTAAATGATACACTTCTCACCATACAGGTAAGGCCTTCAGATTTTCAGTGCAAAAACCACAGCGGCCAACTCCAAGTCATGTGTCAAATAATTTGCCTCATGCGTCTTAAGCTGACGAGACGCATACGCTACCACCTTACCCCCTTGCATCAACACACATCCCAAACCGACATGTGATACATCACTATAAATAGTAAACTCCTTTCTAGACTCTGGCTGTATCAGAATAGGGGCCTCAGTCAGTACGGTCTTGAGCTTCTCAAAGCTCTCTTGCTGCGCATCAGTCCAGTTAAATGGAACACCCTTACGTAGCAGCTTGGTCAAGGGTACTGCAATTAGCAAAAAGCCCTATACAAATCATCGATAATATCCTTTCAGTCCCAGAAAACTGCGGATCTCAGATACAATCTTAGATTGTTTCCATTCCAATACCGCCTCTATCTTCTGAGGATCGACCCTAATCCCCTCAGCAGAAACCACATGTCCTAGAAACGTTACTTCATGTAACCAGAACTCACATTTACTAAACTTGGCGTATAGTTGTTTCTCTCGCAGAATTTACAGAATCACTCTAATATGTTCATTGTGCTCATCCTCAGTTCTCGAATACACCAGTATGACTTCAATAAATACCACTATGAACTGATCCAGATAGGGCTGGAACACTGGGCTCATCAGATCCATAAAAGCTACTAGTGCATTCGTTAGTCCAAATGGCATTACTAGGAACTCGTAATGGCCATAGCGAGTCCTAAATGTCGTCTTATGCACGTCAACCTCTTTAACTCTCAACTGGTGATACCCTGATCGTAGATCAATCTTAGAGAAAACCGAAGCCCCTTGAAACTGGTCGAATAGATCATCTATCCTCGGTAGAGGGTACTTATTCTTGATGGTCAGCTTGTCCAGTTGACGTTAGTCGATACACATACACATGGATCCATCCTTCTTTTTCACAAACAGAACCGGTGCTCCCCACGGGGACACACTAAGGCGAATGAACCCACGATCCAATAACTCTTGAATCTGAGCCTTAAGCTCCACAAGCTCCTTCGGTACCATTCTATAAGAAGCAATAGACACCGGAGCTGTACCAGAAAGGAGCTCAATCTCAAACTCTACTTCGTGGTTCGGAGGTAACCCCGATAGCTCCTCTGGAAATACGTCCAAAAAATCCTTAACCGTTCTGATATCTTTAATCAAAGAATCCCCAGCATCTGAAACACTGATGTAGGCCAGATACGCCTCACATCCCTTACGAACCAACTTCTCGACCCTCAATGCAGAAATCACATTCGATAAGTAGTTCCGATGCTCCCCAATTACGACTACCTCGCTGTCCTCCTTAGTTCTCACTACAACCCTTTTTGTGACACAATCTAAGCTCACTCGATGCTTGACCAACTAGTCCATTCCCAGTATCAAATCAAATTCCCCAAAAGGTAGTTCCATCAGATCAGCCAGAAAAATAGCCCCTTGAACCTCTAAAGGAACATCTTTAAATAGTTTGTTAACCCTTATTGACTGCCCCAACGGACTCAGTATAGTGACCTCACTCGTAGTACTCTCAACCAGTATACCCAGGTTTTCAGTTACGGTGCAAGCTATATAGGAGTGAGTAGATCCTATATCTATCAGTGCAGTATAAGGTACATTGTAAAAAAAGAACGTACCCGTGATGACGTCCAGAGTATCTCCATCCTCTCGGCGACGTGCAGCATAAACTATAGCCGGCTACCTCGCCTCAGTATGTCCAGCACCTCTTCTTGGTGCTCTCTGACCACGGCACAAACCATTCCCACCTCTGGCCTAACCACGACCTCTCGGTGGCTGCTGAACTACCCTCGGTAATGATGCAGTACCCATGCCCGAAGCTTGCATCCGCTCGGACCTCTGCAGACACTCTCTAATACGGTACTCTAATGAACCGTACCTCAAACAAGCTCTAGTTCTTTTCCAACACTCGTCCTGATGGTGTCTTCCACAGTCAGTACACGACGACTGTCTAGTAGCAGCAATAGGAGGCCCAACTTTGATCGGCCCATCAACTTTGGCCTTTTTCTTAGGCATCTGAACAGAACTCAAGGGCTTCAAATCCCTCTTATTCCTGCTTCTCTCTCTTTTTTGGCGCTCAGTGCGCTTCACTTCCTCGGTAATCTTCACCTTATCAACCAGTACAGGAAAGTCTCGCTTCCTCTATGAAGCTATCAGAACCTTCAGATTATCCCTGAGGCCATCCTCGAAGCGAACACATTGCTCGTACTCAGTCGCCACCATTCCTCGCGTATAGCGGCTCAGTCGCAAATATTCGGCCTCATACTCGGCCACTGATCTATCACCCTGGGTCAAATTTAGGAATTCTCTCCTTCGGGCTTCCACATAATTGGCACCCAAATACTTTCCCTGGAACACCGTCTTAAAGAATTCCCAGGTCAGTCGATCGGGCTGAGTGCCCTCCTTAACAGTGAGCCACCACTCATATACCTCATCTCGTAGCAGCGATACATCACCCTTTAATTTCTGCTCAGAGGTGCAGTCTAGGTCGTCCATAATCCTCTCTGTGGCCTCAATCCAGTATTCAGCCACATTAGGGGCAACTCCAACAATACCCCTGAAGAGCTCAGCTCCGTTAGATCAGATTCGTTCCGTAAATGACCCTCGACCTCCAACTCCAGTATTGGGCCCGGTGACCCTCTCTAAGATCATCAACATGGCTTGGGATAGTGCGTCGTCCCCAGCGACTCAGTCATGAGACCTAGTCTCAGTCACAGGTGAAGCCGGCGTCTCACTTGTATCCAAATTCGGCAAGTTTCCAGAAGATGAGGACCCAGCTCGAGCACCTCTACGGCCTCTACCACGGCCTCTTGTGCCCCTTCTGCAAGTAAATCTTGTGCTCATTATCTATTCGCGTTAATCTATATTTACAGTTTTATGCATCAGTTTACAGTTTCAGTGTTTATTAACGAATATTTTATGAAAACAGTATCAGAAGTGTGAAGTCTATTTCGTATATCATAGTGTCAATCAATGCCTATCGGTTTTTTTCTACAGTACAAGTATACACTAACTTCAGTGTTTTTAGTACAGTCTATCTATAGTAGTTTTGGTACATACTATCTAAAGCATTTTCAGTTTTTAAACAGATAACAGTTCAGAGGACTTACGGGATCGGAGCTGGAGACTCGGTGTACCACACATGCTGCAAAAATATTTCAATCATCTAAAAATTGGTGCTTTAAAATCCCAATTTAAAAACCCAAATCCACAGTCGAGTTTTGCAACCTAGCTCTGATACCACTAAATGTAACGCCCCAAACCCAGCTTGGATGTTATGACCGAATCTGGCGATGTCACATGGTAGTGTATTTGAAAACCGTAGCTTTGCTTAAAACATTTTCCATTTAGAAATCCTCATTATCTTTTATTAATTCTAAAATCGTGATTCTTATTCAGTTGTTAGTTTTCAAAACATTATTCATTTTCAAAATGTTGTTTATTTACAAATCATCATCCATTTCCCAAGACGTTATACTTTGCAGGAGCTTTTAAAATGGTTTGCGTGTGCGTAGTATTTTGATAAAACATTTCTTTCTTTTGATAACCCGAGTTTCTTCTACCACTAGCAGTTATAAAATTCAAATTTGAACCAAAAGTCCGTAGTGGTCATTATAACAGAAAAATACCCACATAAACATAAAATCATGATTAAGTATCAAACAGAATAGAAGGAGTCGTGTGGCCATCGCTGAGTCCTACGCCGCACCGATCCGCCTATGTCTGAGGATTACCTGTACAGATTAAACAGGAGGGTGAGTTTTCGTAAACTTAGTGTGTAACCCCCATACAAAACAAACAGTCAATATACAAATAATCATAGTTTGGGACTAAGCCCTTTTTCAGTATCAGTATCAGTCTAGTTTTGGCCTTAGCCCATTTCAATAACAGTATGCATTAGGGCCTTAGCCCATCACAGTATAGTAACAGTAACAGATATGCAATCAAAAAATCCTACCCAACCAGCCTCTACACTCCATCTCAGTTCAAACCTACACTCCAGGTGGGGATATAATCAACCCACCCATCCCTACACTCTAATTAGTACCGAAAGCGGCACCAGACAGTGATTTGGAGCTATGCTGGCAGTAAATTAGGCTTGAATCCTTTCAGTACACTTCCTCCAATCAATATCAACCCCTCCCCATGCAGTGCATCATACAGTTATGTTATGCCCAATCATGGTATATCACATATATACAGTACAGTACAAACAGCATGCTCAATATACAGTCATATATATATATACATATCAAGTATGGATATAACAGTCATTTAGTTAGGGGTCTACGTAATCTTACCGACCCTACAGTAGGTTCACAGTCGTCTCGGGTGACCCGTGCAACCTTAGCAATAAATCAGTGAAAATGGGCTCACATGCCCATGTTGTCTGCCTGTGTGGGCCCATACGCCCGTGTGGCCCAACACGGTCCAAATTGGCCTTAGCCGGGTGGATCACACGGCATACCTCCCACACGCCCATATGGTTCACTCGTGTGGGCCCACACACCCGTATGGCCCACACGGCCTAATTGGTCGAGCCTATGTCTCGTACACGACCGTGTCATGCGCCCGTGTCATGCGCGGACGGCCTGCTTCACCGATCACACGGCCGTGTTGTGGCTCACAGCCTTGCACACGGCCTACCACACGACCGCATGGCGTTGAAAAAATCATTTTTTGGCTTTCGCCGATTCTCATTTTCTGTGTTTCCGATTACACACCTGGTACGTTTCCGATGTAAAAGCACTCACGAGATTTCCAGCACCTAAAATTGACCAATATCAACCCAACTTAGTTATTTAGTCGTCATTCAATCAAAAACTTAACGAGATTACCCAACCTTTAACCATTAAAACCCCTTACCTTCAATGGAGCAATGGGAATATCGCACACTTACAGCCTTGATGGCGAAACTTCAGCCCCTTGTATACTCCCTGACACCAAACAAACCCCTTATTACCCACTTAGCCGTAAACAGCGATAGAATTCCATTAATACACCATCTTACCGATCACAGGAGAAATGACCGAGGCACAACGGAGAAGGAATGAGCAAGGGAAGCAAAGGGAAGGGGGTAGGGTAGAAGAGAGGCAGATTTCTGCAAAGGAAAAGAGAAAGGGAGAAACCAATGGAAAAACTTCGGTAAGAGGGGAAAAGAAAAAAAAGCGTCAGAAAGGTGAACAGTTTTAGGAAAGAAAACAAAATACAACTCTATCAGATTTTTTGATAACCTCCAAAATCTCTTAATTCTCTCCACCACACTCCCCACTAAATCCACTACTCAGATTTCTAGTCTATCTCAAACTCTTACATGACACAAGCAGCAAAATAAATCCCTTGCTTGTGCAGAGACTCGAACTCCAGACCTCCAACTTATTTACACTCCACTTAACCACCAGACCAGTAGGCCCCTTTCTGACATATTTAACCACACTTATCCTTATAAGTTTACTGGCTAGAGATAGGGGTTATTCCTATAAAAACAAAAATCTTGCCCAAGTCAGGGCTTGAACCCAAGACTTCTCAGACACTCCCAGAACACATAACCACTGAAGCAGACAGATATTTGTGTCATAAATACACAAAAATAAATATACAAATTTTGGGGCATTACATGGTGTCTAAAATTGCAGGGTATGGTAATCTTGATGTTTAAGGATCATAATGAGTCCACACAGCTAACACATGGGCGTGTGGTTTGGACGTGTATCCCCTGCATCTTAAAATTCTAGAAACAAAATGCCAAGGTATTACCACATGGGAAGAGACACGGGCGTGTGTCTCAGCCGTGTGAGGCACACGGCTTAGCACACGGGCATGTGTTCAGCCGTGTAAAAACTCCACCTAAATTTTGATAAATAAATTGACCACACGGGCGTGTGGCTTGGCCGTGTGGGGTAAGTCAGAGAGTTACATGGGGTAGGACACAGCCTGAAGCATGGGCATGTCATAGGGTCACACGAGCGTGTGTGCCTTGCACCTAGGAAAAATTTTGAAATTTCACAAAAATTTCTCTGAGTTTCTGATTAAGTCCTGATTCATTTTAAATACTTATATTGGGACTCGAGAGCCCATAAA
Source organism: Gossypium sturtianum (assembly GCA_025698515.1). Taxonomy (NCBI): domain Eukaryota; kingdom Viridiplantae; phylum Streptophyta; class Magnoliopsida; order Malvales; family Malvaceae; genus Gossypium; species Gossypium sturtianum. Next base: position 36,887,660 of record CM046952.1, read on the forward strand.
AGGGACAACATGATTAATTTACGACGTGTTTGCAATCTATCTTGTTTATTGTTCATAATTGATCTGAATAGTCCGATAATGTCCCGTAACCCTGTTCCGGCTACGGATAAGGGTTAGGGGGTGTTATAGAATGAATTGGTAAAGCATATTAATATAGTAGTTGCATGTGTGAAATAATTTATGTTCTAGTTTAGATTGTTAGAGTATATGTAATAATATAACCATAATAATGATAGAAATTGGTTGTTTTAGAGATCTTGTTATGGCCTATATGTATGAAATTTGAGATGTGTAGGTTGAAGTCAAGAATGGGTGAGAAAAGAGACCATAAAATGGCCTATTTTCGTCCACACGGGTAGAGACACGGGCGTGTGTCTCAGCCATGTGTGACACACGGCCTGACACATGGGCGTATGGTGTAATATCCCGGGTTAGGGCCTATTTTTGTTTTGACTTTGTTTGCATGTGTCTGGTGTGCTATGTTACTGTTTTGATGTTTTAGGGGCTTAGTTGTAAGCTAGAAGGAAGCCTGAGTAGATGGAAAAAATTTTAATTCTAGGCTTAGGGGAGAGGAGCTGAAGGAGCTGAGGCTTATAGATTTTTATTGGTGATTTATAGCACAAAGGAGGAGCTGGTGGAGTGGCAAAGTATGCGCCACTTGGAGCTTGTGTTTGGCGTCAATTGCAGGGGGGAGAGGTCTTGAGTTCAAGCTGCGAAAATCCCCCATTTTGGCTTTCATTTTTGACGGCATGGAAGGGAGGAGTTGTAGGCAGTTCAAACTCTGCCTAAGACCAAGTCAAATGCTCAAATGATCGGTGGAGAGTGAATTTAGGAAGGAGACTTGTTCAAAGTGTTTTGAATGAGTGGTTGTGAGTGAATGGTGGAAGTGGCCGGTTGTGGGAGAGTTTTGGGGGGAGTGGACGGCTTGGCTTGTGGGGGAGTGGGAATGCCGAAATTAAATAGGCAATTTTGTGCATTTTTCGGCCAAAAGCAATAGGTAAGCTAAACTTCTTCTTTTGTCAAGCAAAACTCTCTTTTTTGTCCACTTTGAAACCGAAAGTCTAAGCATTTAGTTGCCGAATTTTGCTTTGTTTTTCTCTCAATTTTCTTGGTAGCCGAATGTTCTCTTCTCTCGTTCTTTCTTTTGTTCAGTTGTGTTGAGCCGAAACTCTAGCCTCCAAAACACTTTCATCAATTCTTTTTCTTTCAAAACCGTAAGTACTCTCTCTATCCATCTTTTATTCTCTTCTTGCTTCAAAACTCTTTAGCCGTTTTCTTCAATTGTTCTTCCCATTCTTGTTGTGCCGAAACTCTATTCCCATTTCACATCATCTTCTTTTTCCCACTCAAAGCCGAACCCAAGTGTGTTAAACACCTAAAGCCGAATTCCCTTTTCTTTCTTTTGAAGTTTTGGCCGAATCTCTTTCTCTTCTAGTGGTGTTCTTGTGGTCAAACTTTGGTGTGGTGTTGTTCTAGTCTTGGTTCCAATCGGGTTACGGGGAAGGTAAGCATAGGGCCGAATGGCTATTTCTTTTCTCCTGTGCTCTTGTCGATTTTGATTTGGTTAAGAACCGATTGTGGTGATTGGTGAAAGGAGTTAACCTTTTGGCATTGAACCGATTTCTTTAGGGGGCATCCGGATTGGGAGGCGATCAAGTGGAGCCTTCTTTCCTTGTTAACCGCTTGGTAAGTGGTGGTAAGAACGAGTTCTTTTAGTATATTCTTTTAGTTTTCATTAAGTCAAGTTATTAAAAGATTAACCGTTGTCATTTGTTAGAGGAGGGTGGCGATTGGTAAGAGGAACCATTGTTGGTTCAGTTTGGTAGGAAACCCAACCAGTTGCAAGGTAATGGCTCAATATTAACCCCTTTGGTTTGATAGCTTTGGCCGAATGGTCTAGATTGCTAATCCCTTGGTTGACCGATTTTAGGAGCGAGTTATCGAGGATTTAGACCGGTTCTTTGGAGCTAAGGCTTTCGTGTTAGCAGTGTGTAAACTAACACACTTCTGTTTAGTAATATGATTAATAACCTAATTACTTATTAAAGTGCAACAATATGATTGATGGATTTGGTACCCGATGGGGTATAAGCACGATACGGTAAGTCCGTTTCATTACGAGATCAGTAGCGATATATGTGATAACATGTTTTATGATGTAAATACCATGAGATTCCATTTGAGCATGTTAGCATGATTGCATGTTTTATATCATTTGCATTAGTATGACATGTGTGGGTGATATGAGAGGAGGGGGAATATGATATCCGTGTCTTTGGGACACTGTGACTTTGGGTCACCAGAGGTTTGGCACCTCATTGCGACTCGTCCCTGTGGTTAACACCGCCGTGGGTTGGCCCCACTTTGAGATATGGGATCGTCTGCTAGTGATTTGGTATCACGCGATGGGTTGGCCCCATCATCGATTTGTGATCACGGTCACCAAAGTGATTTGGTATCACACTGTGTCTTTGGGACACCAGAGGTTTGGCACCTCATTGCGACTCGTCCCTGTGGTTAACACCACCGTGGGTTGGCCCCACTTTGAGATATGGGATCGTCTGCTAGTGATTTGGTATCACGCGATGGGTTGGCCCCATCATTGGATTATTTGTGACTTTGGGTCACCAGTGGTTTGGCACCACACTTATGGATATCGTGACTTTGGGTCACCAGTGGTTTGGCACCACCAAAGGTGGTTTGGTACCACACGGGGTAGAAAGGTGATATGGATGGTTAGGATCGGGTGCATTGATTATGTTGCTATGATATGATGTGTGTTAGCATGTTGTATTATCGGGAGTGGGATTTATGCACTGAGTCTTGCGACTCACCCTCTCCTTTGACATTTCAGGTGACACTTAGGCGCGGACATGGAGCCGGGATGGACTCGAGGTGCTCATGCCATGCTTTAATAAAGATTTGCTCAGACTTTACAAAATTTGGTACTTTAGTTTATTTATTACTATTTGGTTTTATTTTGGGTTGTAAATGGCCTTTAAATTTGGTTTTACTATGTTTATGCTTAAAGTAGCTTTCAAATATGCTTTAACAAATTAATTGAGTTAAAATTGCTAAAAACATGGAAGGACAACGGTTTTCAAAACTATAACGCAATGTGTTTTAAACTTTACCATCGGGTATCACCCTAAAACATTAAAATATGACAAAGCAATCATGCCCAAGATTTCGACAAGTATAAAATATGACAAGGAGTTTTTCATCGAATCTTTAACCTGGAACCTAACCCTTCAAACGCGATTTTCCCTGTAACATGCCAGATTCGGTCGTGGTGTATTGACCGGGTTTGGGGTGTTACAATTGTGGTATCAGAGCCAAGTTCAAAGGCTCATTGTGTGGGCCCGAGGCCCAAAATGCTTTCAAAAGTCCTGCTTTTAAGTGTTTTGTTTGAAATAAATGGTTTGAAAGGCATGACACCGAGTCTCCGGCACGATTCGCCGCCTGTAAGTACCCTTACTATTTCTTGTGATTTATTGATGTGATTGGATGATTGCAATAGTGGATTACTTTAGAAATCGGAATCGATAGGATTCTCGTGAACTCGCGAAAACAAAGCTTCTTTACTATTCATAAGACTTTGCTTTAAAACAGTGGAATAAATCTTGATGCATAAAACTCCTAAATCGGATCACGAGAATTTAGTCATGAGCGCTAGAGGTGGACGTGGTCATGGACGAGGTCGTGGTAGGATGACGGTTTACGAACCCGTAGGGTCCAGTCGAAGTCGAGAAAATGAGATACTGGCACCGCCACCACCGGAGGTGGTGAGTTTCAAGATCGACCGGGATGACGCAGCGTCACAGCGATGCCGCGAGTGTTGGAAAGGGTAGTTGGAGTAGGTGGTGGTGCGGGAGCTAGGAAATCGGTGCTCGAGCGACTTGGGTAAATGGGGCTGAATTCTTTCGAGGTGTTTCGTGTTGCTCCCAAAGATCTGCTTGAGTATTGGCTGGAGGCAACGGCGAATCATGGATGATCTGGACTTGATCGCGAGGAGAAGGCGGAAAGGGCATAGTATCGCTTCTTCGGGATGAGTCATACCGGTGGTGGCTCACGGTTCGGGATGGTGTGGCGTGAGAGGATCCGACATGGGATTATTTCGTGGCCGCATTTCGAGAAAAGTACATTGGAGCTAGCTACATCGACGCGCAAATGTAAAAGCATTTTTGAGGCTAGTCCAGGGGAGTAAGTCTGCTTTCCGAGTCACGAGGCCGAGTTCTTGAAGTCGAGCCGGTATGCTAGGGGTATTGTGGCTCACCGAACACGAGAGGTGTGTTTGTTTCGAGGATGGTCCGAGAGACGAGTTGAGGCTCGCTGATTGCTCCTCAGCAGGAGCGTGAGTTTGCTTTGTCTGGTTGAGAAGGCTAAGGTAGCCGAGGGTGTTAAGGAGTCCGTGAGGCAGGGCATGGACAGGAACAGGCATAAGAGGAGCTTGGGGTCTTCTGGATCGTCGGGTAATCCTCGAGAAAAAGGGCTAGACAGAGTGGGCCGAATCGATCTGGTAGGGTTGTTGCCGCTAGTCGTGGCCCGCCGCGGTGTAACCATTGTGGGAGATATCATTGGGAGGCCGCTGGACCGGTGGAAAAGGTTGTTTTGAGTGTGGTTCTCTGGATCATCGCGTGAGGGACTGTCCGCGTAAGTTGGCCAGGATTCAGTCTGAGAGTCAGGGCCGTACTCAGTTCAGGAATAATGTACCGCCACCGCAGAGGGGCCGGTAATGGCGAGCAGGTAGTAATGGATCCGGTCGGGCCGTGGAGCACCGCGAGGTGCGGTAGTTCGACGCCGACATCGCTGGGTTAGTGTATGCGCAAGAAGGCGCCGAGAGGAGGGCGACGCACCGGACGTCATAACCGACGTTCTTGATCTTTGGTTCTCCTTTACTTTGCTTTGATTGATGTGGGTTCGACGCATTCTTACATGGCGATGAGTATAGTAGAGACCATGGACTTAGACTCGAATCTACTTCTAGGCGGATGACCGTAATTAGCCCTCTAGGTCATTCCGTAGTTGTAGATAAGTTGTTTAGAGATGTACCCTAGAACTCCAAGGGGTAGTGTTTGTCACGATCCGATGGAACCGCCATTTGGGAGTTCGATTTGATTCTTGGGATGGACTGGTTGGTTAAGTACCAGCGAAGTTGGATTGCGCGGCTAAGCGCATGGTTCTAAAGACGCATCGAGGGTGATGAAGTGGCTATGATAGGTAATAGGAGAGATTACTTATCTAATGTGGTGTCTGCTCTAAAGGCGTAAAAGATGGTGAGAAAGGGTGTGAAGCGTATGTGGTTCATGTGTATGCCTTGGAGGCTAAAGAGTCTGCTGAGAGAAAAAGTCCGAACAGCTTAAGGAATTTGCTGATGTGTTTCGGAAAGAACTTCCGGGTTTGCTTGCCGGATCGTGAGGTAGAGTTCGGGATAGATCATTACCGTGAACTGCGCCGGTGTCTATTGCTCCGTATAGGATGGCGCCAAAGGAATTGGTGGAGCTTAAGGCTCGAGATCCAAGAGTTGTTGGACCGAGGTTTTATCGGGCCAAGTGTTTCACCGTAAGCGCCTGCACTCTTTGTTAAGAAGAAAGATGGTACAATGCGGATGTGCATAGATTACCGCCAGCTGAATAAGCTGACGATCAAAAACAAGTATCCGTTGCCACGGATAGATGACTTGTTTGATCAGCTGAAGGGTGCAGCGGTATTTTCTAAGATTGACCTGAGGTCTGGGTATCACCAGTTAAAGGTGAAAGAAGCGGATATTCACAAGACAGCGTTTCGGACTCGGTATGGGCACTACGAATTTCTGGTAATGCCGTTCGGGTTGACTAACGCGCCGGCAGCATTCATGGATATGATGAATAGGGTGTTTCAGCAGTATCTGGACCAGTTCGTGGTAGTTTTTATTGACGACATCCCGTGTATTCAAGAACGTAAGAGGAGCATGATGCGCATTTGCGTGTGGTAATCGCTGATTTTGAGGGAGAAGCGACTTTACGCTAAGTTCGGTAAGTCACGAGTTACGCTTAGAAAGTGACTTTCTTGGGACATGTAGTGTCACCGAGGGGATTAGAGTGGATCCTCGTAAAATTGAGGCGATTTTGGATTGGAAACCGCCTAAGTCGATGGGCATTTGAGATTCGGAGTTTTCTGGTTTGGCGAGGATACTACCGAAGGTTTGTAGAGGTTTCTCGTTGATTGCGGCACCAATGACCAAGTTGTTAAGGAAAGAGGTTCCGTTTATCCGGGTGAGAAAAAGCAGCGAGAGTTTCGACAAGCTTAAGAAAATTCTAACGAAGCTCGGTTTTTGATTCAACTCGAGGTCGTAAGGAATTCACGGTCTCATCGCGATGCATCACATACGGGGTTGGGTTGTGTCTTTGATGCACGGGGAAGGTAAGGTTGTGGCTTACGATCTCGGCAAATTGAGGCCACATGAGGTCAACTATCCGACGCACGATCCGGAGTTAGCGGTCGTAGTCTTTGCGTTGAAGATTTGGAGGCACTACTTGTGCGGAGAGAGATCAATAGTCTACACCGATCATAAGAGTCCGAAGTACCTCTTGACTCGTAAGGATTTGAATTTGAGGCGCGCAGATGGGTTGAGTTGCTTAAAGACTACGATGTTCGATTGAGTATCATCCGGCAAGGCTAACGTGGTGGCGACGCGTTGAGCCGTAAGGTTGTTTCGGACTTAAGAGCGATGTTTGCCCACTTGAGTTTGTATGACGACGGAAGTATTCTCGCGAGTTGCGAGTTAAGCCTACTTGGGTTGAGCGGATCGAGAGAAAACAGATAGAGGATGGGGTTACGAGTGCGCGGAGGTTGCGGTGTACAGAGTGGTGGTTTGGAAGGTTACAACTTGTCTAGTGATGGGGTGCTTTGTGTTTTCAAGGTAAAGCTTGTATGCCCAAGGATGTTGAGTGAGGCAGAGGATTCTTCAGACGCACATAGCGACCCTTATGCTATGCATCCCGGAGGTAGTAAGATGTATAGGGATCTCGAGAGAGCGCTTTTGGTGGCACTGTCTCAAGAAAGAAGTGACAGAGTTCGTTGGGAAGTGTCCGACATGTCACAGGTCAAGGTTGAACATCGATTCTGCGTCGGGGTTGCTTCACCTGTGAAGATTCCTCGATGGAAGTGGGAAAGGATAACCATGGATTTCGTCGGTGGGTTACCGCTTACGCCAAGCAAGAAGGATTCGATTTGGGTAATTGTGGATCGATCGACTAAATCACTCATTTCATTCCGGTGAGGGTTGACTACTCACTTCGCAGAGGTTGCGAAGCGTTGTATGTTTCGAGAGATAGTGAGGTTGCATGGTGTGCCATGATCGATCATCACGGATAGGGATCCCGATTTACGCCAAGGTTCGGAAAGCGCATCGGGCTCTGGTGCGCGGTTGGATTTCAAAGACGGCTTTTCACCCGCAATCGACGGACAATCGGAAAGGGTTATTCAGATCTTGGAGGATATCTTTGAGGGGTTGTGTTCGGATTTCGAGGTAGTTGGGAGGAGTTTCTACCATTAGCCGAGTTTGCCTACAACAACGATTACTAAGCGAGCATCAAGATGGCACCATATGAGGCTTTGTATGGTAGGAAGTGTCGATCACCTACGTGTTGGACGGAATTAGGTGAACGCCAGCTTGTTAGGACCCGAGTTGGTTGGTTCTGAGACCGAAGACAAGGTTAAGTTGATTGAGCTCGGTTGAAGGAAGCTTCGGACCGGCAGAAGTCTTATGCCGATCTTAAGCGGAGAGACATAGAGTTTTCTGTGGGGGATCAAGTTTTTCTGAAGGTCTCGCCATGGAAGAAGGTTTTGAGGTTCGGAGAGAAAGGCAAGCTAAGTCCGAGGTTTATTGGGCCGTATAAGGTATTGAGACGAGTGGGACCAGTGGCGTATCAGCTTGAGTTGCCAGCAGAGCTAAGTCAGATCCACGACGTTTTCCATGTTTCGATGCTTCGGCGTTATCATTCGGATCCATCGCATGTGGTAGCAGTGGAAGAGATCGAGATAAATTCAGATTTGACCACGGAGGAAGAACCTGTGCAGATTTTAGATCGGGATGTGTAGGTTCTGCGTAGGAAGTCTGTGCCTTTGGTAAAGGTACTGTGGCAGAATCATGGCGTGGAAGAAGTGACGTGGGAACCCGAGGATATGATGAGACAGCAATACCCTCAACTCTTACGATCGTAATTTGGGGTCGAAATTATTTTAAGGGGGGGTAGAACCGTAATATCCCTGGTTAGGGCCTATTTTTGTTTTGACTTTGTTTGCATGTGTCTGGTGTGCTATGTTACTGTTTTGATGTTTTAGGGGCTTAGTTGTAAGCTAGAAGTAAGCTGAGTAGATGGAAAAAATTTTAATTCTAGGCTTAGGGAGAGGAGTCAAGGAGCCGAGGCTTATAGATTTTTATTGGTGATTTATAGCACAAAGGAGGAGCTGGTGGAGTGGCAAAGTATGCGCCACTTGGAGCTTGTGTTTGGCGTCAATTGCGGGGGGAGAGGTCTTGAGTTCAAGTCTGCGAAAATCCCCATTTTGGCTTTCATTTTTACGGCATGGAAGGGAGGAGTTGTAGGCGGTTCAAACTCGCCTAAGACCAAGTCAAATGCTCAAATGATGGGTGGAGAGTGAATTTAGGAAGGAGACTTGTTCAAAGTGTTTTGAATGAGTGGTTGTGAGTGTATGGTGGAAGTGGCCGGTTGTGGGAGAGTTTTGGGGGAGTGGACGGCTTGGCTTGTGGGGAGTGGGAATGCCGAAATTGAATAGGCAATTTTGTGCATTTTTCGGCCAAAAGCAATAGGTAAGCTAAACTTCTTCTTTTGTCAAGCAAAACTCTCTTTTTTGTCCACTTTGAAACCGAAAGTCTAAGCATTTAGTTGCCGAATTTTGCTTTGTTTTTCTCTCAATTTTCTTGGTAGCCGAATGTTCTCTTCTCTCGTTCCTTCTTTTGTTCAGTTGTGTTGAGCCGAAACTCTAGCCTCCAAAACACTTTCATCAATTCTTTTTCTTTCAAAACCGTAAGTACTCTCTCTATCCATCTTTTATTCTCTTCTTGCTTCAAAACTCTTTAGCCGTTTTCTTCAATTGTTCTTCCCATTCTTGTTGTGCCGAAACTCTATTCCCATTTCACATCATCTTCTTTTTCCCACTCAAAGCCGAACCCAAGGGTGTTAAACACCTAAAGCCGAATTCCCTTTTCTTTCTTTTGAAGTTTTGGCCGAATCTCTTTCTCTTCTAGTGGTGTTCTTGTGGTCGAACTTTGGTGTGGTGTTGTTCTAGTCTTGGTTCCAATCGGGTTACGGGGAAGGTAAGCATAGGGCCAAATGGCTATTTCTTTTCTCCTGTGCTCTTTTCGATTTTGATTTGGTTAAGAACCGATTGTGGTGATTGGTGAAAGGAGTTAACCTTTTGGCATTGAACCGATTTCTTTAGGGGCATCCGGGATTGGGAGGCGATCAAGTGGAGCCTTCTTTCCTTGTTAACCGCTTGGTAAGTGGTGGTAGAACGAGTTCTTTTAGTATATTCTTTTAGTTTTCATTAAGTCAAGTTATTAAAAGATTAACCGTTGTCATTTGTTAGAGGGTGGCGATTGGTAAGAGGAACCATTGTTGGTTCGGGTTTGGTAGGAAACCAAACCGATTTGCAAGGTAATGGCTCAATATTAACCCCTTTGGTTTGATAGCTTTGGCCGAATGGTCTAGATTGCTAATCCCTTGGTTGACCGATTTTAGGAGCAGAGTTATCGAGGGATTTAGATCGGTTCTTTGGAGCTAAGGCTTTCGTGTTAGCAGTGTGTAAAACTAACACGCTTACGTTTAGTAATATGATTAATAACCTAATTACTTATTAAAGTGCAACAATATGATTGATGGATTTGGTACCCGATGGGGTATAAGCACGGATACGGGTAAGTCCGTTTCATTCACGAGATCAGTAGCGATATATGTGATAACATGTTTTATGATGTAAATACCATGAGATGCCATTTGAGCATGTTAGCATGATTGCATGTTTTATATCATTTGCATTAGTATGACATGTGTGGGTGATATGAGAGGAGGGGGAATATGATATCCGTGTCTTTGGGACACTGTGTCTTTGGGACACTAGAGGTTTGGCACCTCCAGTGGTTTGGTACCACAGATGATATTTTGTGACTTTGGGTCACCAGAGGTTTGGCACCTCATTGCGACTCGTCCCTGTGGTTAACACCACCGTGGGTTGGCCCTACTTTGAGATATGGGATCGTCTGCTAGTGATTTGGTATCACGCGATGGGTTGGCCCCATCATCGGATTTGTGGATCATGGTCACGGTGATTTGGTATCACACTTGTGTCTTTGGGACACCGAGGTTTGGCACCTCATTGCGACTCGTCCTGTGGTTAACACCACCGTGGGTTGGCCCCACTTTGAGATATGGGATCGTCGCTAGTGATTTGGTATCACGCGATGGGTTGGCCCCATCATTGGATTATTCGTGACTTTGGGTCACGGTGGTTTTGGCACCACACTTATGGATATTGTGACTTTGGGTCACCAAAGTGGTTTGGCACCACCAAAGTGGTTTGGTACCACACGGGGTAGAAAGGTGATATGGATGGTTAGGATCGGGTGCATTGATTATGTTGCTATGATATGATGTGTGTTAGCATGTTGTATTATCGGGAGTGGGATTTATGCACCGAGTCTTGCGACTCACCCTCTCCTTTGACATTTCAGTGACACTTAGGCGCGGACATGGGCGCCGGATGGACTCGAGGTGCTCATGCCATGCTTTAATAAAGATTTGCTCGGACTTTACAAAATTTGGTACTTTAGTTTATTTATTACTATTTGGTTTTATTTTGGGTTGTAAATGGCCTTTAAATTTGGTTTTACTACGTTTATGCTTAAAGTAGCTTTCAAATATGCTTTAACAAATTAATTGAGTTAAAATTGCTAAAAACTTGGAAGGACAACGGTTTTCAAAACTATAACGCAATGTGTTTTAAACTTTACCATCGGGTATCACCCTAAAACATTAAAATATGACAAAGCAATCATGCCCAAGATTTCGACAAGTATAAAATATGACAAGGAGTTTTTCATCGAATCTTTAACCTGGAACCTAACCCTTCAAACGCGATTTTCCCCGTAACATGCCAGATTCGGTCGTGGTGTATTGACCGGGTTTGGGGTGTTACATATGGTCTGTCCGTGTGTCCCCAAATCCTCGGGACAATTCTAAGTTTTGAAAATATTCAATTTGTTTTCTATATTTTCAAGTTTTGGTTTAACTGTCTTCATTAATGTTGTAACATCTCGAAATTTGGCCTTGTAGAATTGGGCCTATTGGGCCCCGAACGTAGAAGCATTTTAGAATTTTTGAGAATATGAGAATGGCATAATTGTGAGTTGGACTTAATGGGTAAGTCAATTTGGAAGGTTAAGGGGCTTCTATGAAGTCCCGGGGTCAAGTTAAGCCATAGGTAAATTTTTGTGTTTGAGCACTTTAAGGAGAGAAGGTAAGTGGCATCAATGCTTAAGGAAATAAGTGTGTATTTTGCTAGCATAAGTGAGCATATGGCAAGGAGGTTATGGCGTCAAGTGGAGAGCATGGAGGGAAGGGGTTCAAAACCCATCTTTTGCAAATTTTGGATTTATTTTTTTGTACTCCTATCCCAAGTGTCGGCCATGGTCCTATTTATGGTAAGGGAGACTTTTTATTGATGGAAAGGAGGCTAAGGAATATGGTAAGGAGGAAGATAAGGGAAAAAGAAGGAAAGAAATGAAAAAAAAGGAAAGAGAAGGGAACATGTTGGCCTATAATGTGGAAGATGTTTTGGAAAGAGTTTTTGGTCAATTTTGATCATTTTGGTAAAAGGATACACAGTTTTGGAAGGGGTATTGGTAGCCGAATTTTGCATTAGTCTTTTGGAAAATTTTGGGTGCTTGTATGGCTTGTTTCTTTTAGCATTTTTTTGGTGATCTCTTTCTCCAATTTCTTCCCTCATTGCCGAAACTCCAAAGCCAAAAGTGAGCATCTATTTTTCCTTTGTTTTGCCGAAACCATCTAGCCATTGTGTCCAATTTATTTTGCTCATTTCCCCTTTTGATAGCCGAAACTAGTTAAGCACTCTTTCTCCATCCTTTCTTTTCTTTTTCATAAATTCTTCAACCTTTCTTTCTTCTTCTTTAACCCATATTCTCATAGCCGAATCTTCTTGTTCATTTTCTTTTCTCCATAGCCGAACCTTTCAACCCTTAATCTCTCCTTCACAATTTCTTTCTCATTTGTGTTGACACCCTCTTCTTCGATCAAATCGGTAAGTGGTTTCTTTTTCTCTTTTCATTTTTCCTTTCTTTCTAGCCGAATAAGTGTCTATCACTATTCGGTTGTGTATCTTGTTTCTAAACCGAAATGGTGTTTCCTCCTACTCCTTCACATCTTAATCATCCTCTTTTTCGTAGTATTCTAAGTGGGTGGCCGAATATCATCCTAGCCGATTCAATTCTAGCCTTAAGTCAATCGGAGGAAATCGAATTCAATATCGTTAAGGTAAGGAGTTTCTTTATGGATTATTTGATATCGCTCATTATTTGATTAGTTACTAAACAGAATAATAGTTTGGACTAAACAGTTATTTTAGGGTCTAAATCGTTCATTCTTATTCACTCGTGGATCCTTCGAAAATAGTGGTAAGCCTACTCCTATCACTAAAACAACTACTTTCTCTCATAGTAGTTTTCTAATCGAGATTTTTCCTATGGAGGCAAGTGGAACCAATTTGAAAGGAAAAGCAATTGGAGAACAAAAAAGGAGTGGATTTGCTATTCCTACTCCTAAGTTCAAGCGTAGAGCGGTATCGGCGGTTCGGGATTTTCCACCGGGTTGTGGACCATCATCCGGTGAAAATAGACAAATCGTGGTCATTCACGATATTGAGAGTAAGTATTTTAGATCGTTGATTTAGATTTGGATTAAGAAAAACCTCTTATGCTAGTTAATCGAGTATTATGTTGTCATAGGTGTCGACGATCAAGAAGGACTAATCCTTACCGTAATCAGGTGTGTAATCTCACACCGAAATCCCGTAGATTCATGATTAGATATCACGTTGGAAAATAGATCGTTATTATTTATATGGCTAAAAATCGTAATATGGTACAAATCGAGAAATTTGCTTAAACTATATTATTTCTATAGATTTGTCAAAATCGATATTAAAATTGTTAAATTTACGAAAATGCCTCTATGGGCCGAATTATGAAAATGCCCCTATGGGCCAATTTACAAAAATGGCCCTATGGGCCGATTTACGAAAATGCCCCTATGGGCCAAATTGCTAGAATGCCTTAGTGAGCCGAATTACAAAGTTCTATAATGTGCCGATTCACCGTAATAAATTATTGGATTAATGATTGTTGTACATATATGTGGATATTATGCTTTATTATGTATGTTGCATGTTACATATTGCATGGGTTGGGAAAAATTGTATGAAGAGCAGTGTAGCCTGGTGGCATTGCCGCAAAATATCACTTACGATTTCAGTGGCTTGGCCACAATAAACAAATATATTATAAATGACAACTTGCCTACGAATTGGTGTGAGCGGCGGGGTGGGTTGACTTGATCCCCACAGGTGTGATTGGCTGGTCGGGGGTGTGATGGATGGATGGGTTGGGTTACATTCATATCATTTTAATATTGTTATGTAAATGGGCTTAAGCCCAAGTTTTTGCTAAATGAATTCAGGCCCAGTGGATGATGGTAAGGGGATTATACACTGAGTTCTAGTAACTCACCCCTTTTCCTTAACCCCTGCAGGTAATGCTCAATAATGTGGACTTGGGCCATGGATGACTCGGTGGAGGCCATACTTCAGAAATGGTGTTTTTTGAACTTTAGATTTCTATTTACGTTTACTTTATTATTTTTACTATTTTGGATTTTTAAGTTGTAATAAGGCCTCTGGAATATTTTATTTTTGCTTTATGTTTGACGTACGTATTATCTTGCTTGATTTGTTTTAACTGGGAATTTTCTAAAAATCATAAATAACGGTTTCCAAAATTGATTAACAAAAGGTTTTTCTTTTATAAATATGTACAAATATTTTAACTCGAATTCTCTTTCAAATTACCAACGACATTTTCAAAAGTCACGGTTTTAATGTTCACTACCTCGTTTTTGGATTCATCAATCAACCTCTCATAAATAGTTGCATTTTTTCAAGAATTTATATCCAAACTTGTTTTCTTAACCATAAACAAATAACACCTATTTTAGTACGAATCACAAGGTTTTTACACGTTTTCCCTTATGTGACATGTCAGATCCAACCGTAATGCATGGGTCGGGTTTGGGGTGTTACAAATGTATTATTATTTTGCTAAGTATTGATACACAGTCTAGTTAGCCATGGGTTAGGCGTGTCAAGGAAAAAGTATCCCTGTAGGCAACTATAATAATCCGGAAATCCTAATAGTAGAACCCCCCTTGTAGGAAATAAGAAAACAAAGAATGTTTCCCTTCCTTAGAAGAACCAATTCTTCTCTAACCTTTGTTTCCAATCAATCCCAAGAGTCCGACCAAACCTCAAACAACAATGTTAATGAACAAGAAGAACATTATGAAAATATTCCCCAAAGATTTGATAATTGGACTCTTCCAAGAGTTCCAACAAACCAAGTTTACAAGAAAACAACTTTTGAAAATTTAAATGCTTTTTGCAGTTACGTTGTAAAAACAAAAGAAAGGAGTTTACCTATTTAAAAAGAATATGAAACAATCCAATTATTAGATAAAGTTTTCATTAATAAACTCAAAGAAAAAAAAAATACAAATATGTCCATTTTGGACTAGTCCAAGTTGGTGTCAAACCTCTTAGTGTTGAAGCCACTAAAAATAGCTCAATTTTAATTGTCTTAAGACACCAAAGACACATCATGTTTAATGACTCATTATTCAGAACTATAAAAACAAACCTATGTACTGGCCCAATACATTTTAATTGTTATCCAAATTTTATGGTTTCTTTAACTGACAAAAATATTTTACAATCTTTGACCCTCCAAATACATACCCATAACTACAAAATGCTTCCTGGTTCGGAAGTACTAACTTTAGTCTATATACTCCACTTCAAAGCTATGTATTCTGTACTTAATACCAAGGCTTTACTTCAAATCCCAAAAGGAGAAACCCTCTTAATAGAAATAGATACTTCAAGATCTCATACCATAATCCCAAGAACAATACAATGGCATGAAATAAACCTTCCTGATAGGTGGAAACTTGAGGGTACTACAGACCCTATAGCACCAACTCCAATAAGAAACACTTCATTAAGTGAAATTTCTCAACACCAAGATGGCATAGTTGAATTAATATTCATCAGGCCACAACGAATGCCTCCAAGACATTCCTTCAAAATAGGAAGTACCAGCACAGCTTTTAGGAGGTTAAATTTAGAAGAAGAGTAAAATCCAAAAACACAAACGGCAGATTTTAGGATAGCTAGAGCCTCTGTGTCTTCTATCCCAACAATATTTAGAACTAATTTACAAGGAATAGATAATTCCTCAAATATAGCTCAACCTATCTATGCCAGACAGGAAGAGAGTCCCCAAAATTCACCTAATATGTCACCAACATATTCATCAATGACTAATAATGCTGGACAATGAGAAAATTAAGAAATATTTGTTTTAGAAAAATCTTTCGAGATAAATAAGGAATGGTGTAGAAAGCACTTTTATTCCAACAAAAATAAGCAAAAAAGAGAAGATTACTTTAAAAATTATAATGATAAAAAAGAAAGCATTCTTCAAGAATATTATGAATTTATGAATACCCATAAAATTCATATAAAATTCTTTGAATGGTTTGAAGAATATTATTCAGAATCTGTTAATACAATAAAACATAATACTAGATGGCAGACTAACAAAGGAGAAGATGAATCTCAACATCCCCCTTTAATGGAGGTTCAATATCTTCACAAAAATACTGGAATAAAAGCAAATCCTTTAAGAATGAGAGCTCCTGATGCAGGAGAGCAAATCTCATCAAAAGATATTAAAATGATAGTAGAACAAAATAACTATACAAATATTAGTCTTCATACAATAGGAAAATTAGGTAATATTGAGAATTTAGTAGAAAGTCAACCGATTAGGAAAGAACCAGTAAAAGAGGTAACAGAAAAAAGTTCTAAAGAACCAATATTTACACCTTATGAGATTCCAAAACCTTTCTAAAAATCTCAAAATGATTTCTTAACAGAAATTCAAAATAGACTTGATGCTTTGGAAAGTTACAAGCCTGGATTAATTGCACCTGATACCCCAATGCAAGCCCAACATTCAGTAAATACATTACACCAATCCTCCCAATCTGACTCTGACCAGTCAGATGAACAACAAATTAACAAGATAGCTTGGAAAAAACCAAAAAGGTTATATTATCAAAAAACCACTGCACCTGATCTTAATATAGAAGAAAAACCCGTTTCCCAGAATAAATACAATGCTAATACAATTTCTGAATGGAATATAAACGGAATATCTGAATACAATATTCTTAGTTTATTACAACAAATGACAATGGTTTCAAATTTTTATAAAACCCAAAACCAAAAATGGATTAATCAGTGATCATGCTATAACCAATCTTTTAGTTGCTGGATTTTCTGGTCAATTAAAAGGATGGTGGGACCATGCACTCACTAAAACACAACAAGAAGAAATCTTAAAAGCAATAAAAAAATATGATCAAGGAATAGAAATCCAAGATGCAGTAGCAACTTTAATTTTCTCAATCTCTAAACACTTTATAGGAGATCATTCTCATCTTAAAGATAGAAATTCAGAATTATTATCAAATTTAAAATGCATGAAATTAACAAATTTTAAATGGTATAAAGATGTCTTTATGACTAGAGTTATGCAAAGATCTGATAACCAACAACCATTTTGTAAAGAAAAGTTTCTAGCAGGACTTCCTACTTTACTAGGAGAAAAAGCTAGAAATCAAATAAGAGAAAATTATAGAGGTATTATTCCATATGAAAAACTTACATATGGTGAACTAATTAGTTTCACCCAAAAAGAAGGATTAAATTTTTGTCAAGATTTAAAATTACAAAAACAACTTAAGAAATAAAGATATCAATGTAGAAAGGAATTAGGATCATTCTGCCACCAATTTGACATTAGGAATGAACCTTCTTCAAAAACATGTTGCCCTGTAAAACCAAAATAGAGGAGAAAGAATATTTCAGAATATGATAAAAAACCCAAATATAGAAAATATAGAAAAGAAAAGAAACAACAAAAAACAAAGAACAAAATAGATAAAACAATAAAATGTTATAGATGTGGAAAACCAGGAAACAGCTCAAAATATTGCAAAATAAAAATAAAAATTAATAATTTAAATCTAGATGAAGAAATAGAACAAAAATTAAATGAGATTCTCTTAGAAACAACTTCTTCTGAAAATGATACATCTACCAAAACAGATGAATTACAAATAGACGAATTACATACAACATCCCAATCTTCTGATAATGAAAATGACCCCACAATTAATATGTTAACCAAAGACCAAGAATTTATGATTGAAGTTATTGATAAAATTCAAGACCCACAACTTAAAAGAGAATACCCAAAACTTAAAACAAATTAAATTAGAACTTTCTTAGCTTAGAATGGAACAACAAGGAATGAAAAAACAAATGCAAACCTTAAAACATGAAATCCCAGAAAATAGTTCGTCAGAAACTGAACCCGAACTTGAAGAAAATACATAAGAATATATGATGATTCTAACTGAAATATCTATCCAAAGATATTCAATAAAAATAAATATTATCATAAATAATGAATTTCAATTAGAAACAATAGCCCTTTTTGATACAGGAGCAGACCAAAACTGTATTAGAAAAGGGATAATTCCAACAAAATATTATGACAAAAGATCAGAATCTCTTAAAGCAGCAAATGGTAAAAAACTAAAAATTACTTACTAAATTCCCAACGCAGAAATTTGCAACAAAGGTATAAAATATCAAACATGTTTTTTAATCATAAAAGATATTACCCAAGACGTCATATTAGGAACCCTATTCATATCCTTACTCAAACCATATAAAGTAACAAATAATTCTATCTCCACCAAAGTTTTAAACACTAAAGTAGAATTTCCTTTTGTAGAAAAACCAAAAATAAGAAATCTCAACTTATTAAAATCTTTATCCATCCATAATGGGCAAATAAAAAATTTAATTAATCATAAACGGAAACAAATCTCTTTTCTAAAAGAAGAAATATGTTTTAAAAAGTAAACTGAACAATTAGAAAAAAGAGAAGTACAAAAAAGTATAAATCAAATCAAAGAAGAAATAGAATCAACAATTTGTTCTGACATTACTAATACTTTTTGGAATAGGAAAAAACACTAAGTGACATTACCATATGAAAATAATTTTGATGAAAGACAAATACCCACAAAAGCAAGACCAATACAAATGAACAAAGAAATAGAAGAATTTTGTAAAAAAGAAATACAAGATCTTCTTAATAAAAATTTAATTAGGAAAAGCAGTTCTCCTTGGAGTTATTTAGCATTTTATGCAATAAAAAAAGTAGAACTCGAAAGAGGAACGCCAAGATTTATAACACCCCAAACCCGGCTTAGACGTTAAGATCGGATCTAACGTGCCACACCAAGTGTCGTTTGAAAACTATGTGTTCGTTGGAAAAACCCTTCTACAAATCAAAACTTTCTACCGTTTAAAAATCCCAATTTTCGTTGCTTATTAACAAAACAAGATTTGCTCAAAGTCATTCCCTTGCAAAAATATTACTATTTTTAAAACCTTGTTTGTTGTGGAAGTTTGATTTAAACAGTTGCGGAAACGTGTTATTTTGAAAACAGTAGTTATTGTTTTAAAAACCCGTGTTTAATAGACCAGCAGTTTGTAACTAAAGGAAATACCAAATAAAAGTTAAAAAGAAAAACCCAATGGCCTTATTACAAAAGATTATTAACCCAATAATTAAAGTAAAGTAAAAATAGAGTCGCTAAATTCAGCTTTAAAGCATGTCGGTTGTGTGGCCACCTCGAGTCCCTCGCAGCTCCAAATCCTCTAAGGCTGGGGATTACCTGCACAGTTAAAGAAATGGGTGCGTTGCAAGAACTTAGTGTGTAATCCCCGTATTACAATCACAGTTTGGGCCCAAGCCCATACAGTATCAATTAGGGCCTAAGCCCTATTCAGTATCAATCTGGGCCTAAGCCCTATTCTGTAACAGTCTGGGCCTAAGCCCTATTTAGTAATAGTCTGGGCCTAAGCCCTATGATATGCAAAACAAACATGTAACCCAACCCGGTTCAGCCAACACACCACCCGTACCAACCAACACACCTTGTGGGGACCAAGTCGACCCACCCAACCAGCACACCAAAAACGCAGTCTAGCTGCTAATAACAGTATACGTGCCTGAGCCACTAAAATCAGTATACGTGGCAAAAGCCACTAAATAAGTATAACGTGGCAGAGCCACCAGTACAGTGCTTCCTCCAAATTCCATAACCCAACCCAATGCAGTATGTGATGTCATAATAAATACATGTATGTAGTGCACCACAATCAAAATCAGTCATACAATTAATACTCATACATCAATGATTCTACCACTAAGGGTATAACGGTCATTTGGTCGGTAGGGGTTAAAACAGTGTTTCACCCTTCAGGGGTATTCCAGTAATTTTACCCATCGAGGGTAGTTCAGTAACTTCACCCATTGAGGGTATTTCGGTTATTCGCCCATCAAGGGTATTTCGGTAATTTACCCTTCGAGGGTATTTCGATAATTTACCCCTCTAATGGCCTTTTCGGAGGCCTACTGTCACCTCGAGCGACACAGGTTCCATTTCTGGTCAATACGGTGCAATTGGGCCTAAAGCCCAATTTCAGCCCAAACGGGCCCACACGCTCGTGTGGCCCATTCAGCCCATTTTAGGTCACGGTTCTACGGACTTCGTAGCCGCATTTATCATCCGGCACTTACCCTGGATTTCTCCCTTGTGGGCCCATTAGCCCATTGGGCCCACTTAGCCCACTTCGGCTCAACATGGCCTATTACAGCCTCAGTCCCACGAGAGGGTTCGTGGCACTACTAACAGTCTATCACCAACACTTGCGGCTCGATTTAACTCCACAAGCGCTCGCACGCTCAAGTGATCTCAGATGCCGATATATCGGCTTTTTGGCATTTCGGCTTTTAGCCGATTCACAAATCATCGCATTAACAGAAAAAACAGGGGTGTGAGATTACACACCTTGATTACGAGTGTGCCGCCAATCCCTTAGCACCGATCCTATGTTAGACAAGATCAACAGTTAGTCAAATGATTAAGAGGGTTATCCTCCCATTACACAACAAAACCGAAACCCCATTAACACCTACCTTGTTTCGCCGTGTTCTGCTAAGCTCTTTCCGAATTTCAGTGAAGATTAGGAATCCCTTAAAATATCTTGCGATACAAAGCACCCTTATTAAAAGAGTTTGAATAAAGATGTGGTTAACATCCACCCTTGACAAAAACAAAGCGAAAGTGCTTACTTGCTCAAGCCTGAGAGTACGAATCGATTGCTTCCAAGCGCCTGTCCCTTCCTACTGCTCGAGTGGCCCTAACACCAACCCACATCAAACTTAAGAAGAAGGGAAGATCCGAAAGTAGGGAGAAAAACTAGAAAATGGTTAGTACTACTTACTCTCAGATTCGGGAAAGACAGATTCCTTTGAGCAAAACAGAGTTGAACACGTACGGCCCTCAGATATGCAAGTAAACTAGAGAGAAGTAGAGGTTAACTTCGGCTCACTCAAGGGAACAAAAGGTGTGGCGTTGAGAAGGAGGGGAAATATGGATTCGGCTAACTTGAAGAGAACAAAGAAAGAAAAGTGGAAAGAAAAGGGAATGTTAAATTCGGCCAAAGAACTTTAGAGAAGGAAAGAAGTGTAGGCAGAAAGTGGGCAGCAGTTGAGGAAATAATCAATGAAACGAAAACCCGAATGGTAAAAAAATTTGCCTAAGACGTCACCTCAGAGAGAAAACCCGAAATGAACAAAAGGAGAAGTAGCACAACACAAAGAAACTTTCGGTTTGCACTCCCACTCAAGTTGCCAAAAATGCTTCCTATTACCCCTCTCCAGCTGAAATTCTCACTTAGCCACACTCCCAATTTCGGCCAACACTCCCACTCTCATCACTTCCTTGATTTTCTCCACTATTTCCTCCTTGGATCACTCCTAGCTTCCCATACAAACTTGTTGACCAAGTCTTCAACCTCATCTGTAGAGTTTGATCCAAACTCTACCTCTTGCTCCATCAATTCATAAAATAAATGTCCCCTTTTGTTAGTCATGGGATTCGAACCCCCTCCCTCATTGCCTTCCTAATGACGCCACAGCCATCTTGCCACCAGCTCACTTGTGACACTTAAACGCACACAGATATACTTAAATCCTACTGCAAACAGCCCTCTCCCCTTAAGGGCCAAAAACTAAAATTTTTCTAAAGCTCAGACTCGAACCCATGCCTCCTTAGGACCCCCAAACACACTCAAGTAGCTAGCCGTTCAAGCACAACATGAATTTAAGTAAAAATACAAACCCCTAACCTTTGGGGCGTTACAACTCTACCCCCTTACAGAAATTTTAGCCTCGAAATTTACCTGATCAGAAAAGATGAGGGTATTGCTATCGTATCGCCTCCTCAGGCTCCCACATGGCTTCCTCTGAACCGTGATTACGCCACAGCACCTTGACTAACGGAATAGATTTCCTCCTCAGCACCTTAACATCACAATCCAGTATCTGCACCGGTTCTTCCTCAAAAGTTAGATCAGGTCTTACCTCAATCTCCTCTACCGGCACTATATGTGAGGGATCAAAATGATATCGCCTCAGCATAGAGACGTGAAACACGTTATGTATACGATTTAACTCAGGAGGCAGTTCCAGCTGGCGACTGATCCCACATACTTTAATATCTGGTAAGGTCCGATAAATCTAGGGCTCAGCTTGCCCTTCTGCCCAAATCTTAGAATCTTCTTCCATGGTGAGACTTTCAAGAAAACAAAATCTCCCACCGAGTACTCAATCTCTTTACGCTTTAAATCAGTGTACGACTTCTGCCTATCAGATGCTTCTTTTAACTGATCTCGGATCAATTTTATTTTCTCCTCAGTTTCAGAAACTAGTTCTGGCCCCAATATTCGCCGCTCACCCAGTTCTGTCCAACAAGTAGGGGTACGACACCTACGACCGTATAACGCCTCATACGGTGCCATTTGAATACTGGATTGGTAGCTGTTGTTATAAGAGAATTCCGCTAATGGTAGATGGTCTTCCCAACTGTCCTTGAAATCAATTACAAAGCTTCTCAACATGTCTTCCAAAATCTGAATTACCCTCTCCGACTGACCATCAGTCTGCGGATGAAATGCCGTGCTGAAATCCAACCTTGTACCCAAAGCATCGTGTAACACTCTCCAGAATCGTGATGTGAATCTAGGGTCCCTGTCCAAAATGATAGACACTGGTACCCCATGTAACCTCACAATCTCAGCCATGTATAACTTGGCCAACTTCTGCAACGAATAATCAGTGCAGACCGGTATGAAATGGGTAGATTTAGTCAACCGATCAACAATTACCCATACCGAATCTTTCTTAGCAGGCGTCAGGGGTAGCCCACTAACAAAATCCATGGTTACCCTCTCCCACTTCCAGAGTGGAATTTTAACATGTTGCAGCAGTCCAGAAGGCAGTTGATGCTCAGCCTTTACTTTCTGGCATGTCAAACACTTACTTACAAAATCGGTAACCTCACGCTTAAGTCCTGGCCACCAGTACAGTTCACGTAGATCTCGGTATAACTTGTTTCCACCAAGATGCATAGCGTATGGGCTACTATGCGCCTCCGCAGATATACCTGCCTTAACTCAAAATCCCTCGGTACACGAGACTCTCCCACGAAACATAACACTCCTCACTATTCACCCAAAATCCATAGTCTCTCCTTCTTCACGGTTGGAAAACGAGGAACCAACGACTCATCCAAAGAATCGCTTCTCTTTAATTTGATCAATCCAAGTTGGTTTCACCTGAAGCTCAGCTAACAGACTACCATCCTCAAACAGGTTGAGACGAGCAAACATCGCTCTTAGATCAGATACCACATTACGACTCAGTGCATCTGCTACCACGTTAGCTTTTCCCGGATGGTACTCAATTGAGCAATCATAATCCTTAAGCAACTCTATCCATCTTCATTGCCTAAGGTTCAACTCCTTCTGGGTAAGGAGGCACTTGAGACTTTTATGGTCGGTATAAACGACCGACTTCTCCCCGTACAAGTAATGTCTCCAAATCTTTAGTACGAATACCACCGCAGCTAATTCCAAGTCATGAGTGGGGTAATTCACCTCGTGAGGCCTAAACTGACGGGACGCATAAGCCACCACTTTACCCTCTTGCATCGGCACACAACCCAAACACGTGTGCGACGCGTCAAAGTAGACAATGAATTCCTTTCAAGCCTCTGGCTGAATTAATACCGGGGCTTCAGTCAGAATATTCTTCAGTTTCTCAAAACTCTCCTGCTGCTTATCAGTCCAATTAAACGGTACCCTTTTTTGTAGCGACTTGGTTAGAGGTGCGGCAATCAGTGAAAACCCCTCAATGAACCGTCTATAATACCCGGCTAGACCCAGAAAACTTTAAATCTCGGACACAGTCCTTGGTGGCTTCCAGTCTACTACAGCCTCAATTTTTCGAGGATCAACCCTAATCCCCTCGGCAGCCACCACATGACCCAAAAATGTCACCTCTCGCAGCCAAAACTCACACTTACTGAACTTGGCATAAAGTTGCTTTTCTCTCATTATTTGCAGGACAATTCAGAGACGTAAATCATGCTCCTCCTCGGTTCTCAAATACACCAGAATATCATCTATAAATACCACCACGAACTGGTCTAAATAGGGTTGGAAAACCCGGTTCATCATATCCATGAAAGCAGCTGGTGCATTCATTAACCCAAATGGCATGACCAGAAACTCGTAATGTCCATAACGAGTCCGGAATGCAGTCTTGTACACGTCTGCCTCCTTATGTAACATCCTAGATTAGGGGTTATGCATTTGGAGCATAACCCAAGTGCTAGTGGGTTTTAAGGGTATTTGGAGATGTTTTAAGAGTTTTTAGAACTTTAGAATGAGGGTGAAAGCTTTGGAAAAATTTTTGATTTAAGTGTAAAAAGAGGAAATTAGGCTGAGGAGGCCTTAAAGAAAATTTCAGGAGTTTAGAGACATGAACTTGGGCTTAGTAAAGTGGCTTGGGACGCTACTTTAGGGGCCTTGGAGGCTTGCGCAGGAGGGAAGAGGTTCGAGTAACGCGGGGCGCATTAGAGGCTTTTATTTTTTTTGCGTCAATAAGGGAACTAGGCTACAAAGGCTTAAAGGGAGATTCGTGAGGGATTTATGACGCAAGGGTTGGCCTTCGTAAAGTGGCTTCCATGCGCCACTTAAGGGCCTGGAATGACGCCTGGGCAAGGGCCTTGGTTCGAATCCCGTTGGCGGCATGGGAATGTTTTTATTTTTTCTTTGGCGTTAAGGCAAGGGGGAGCTACGGAAAGAGGTCTTAAAAGAAGTTTTGGGTGAATCATATCACAAAGAAACGCCTTGGCAGAGTGGCTTGGGGCTTTATGGCGACTTACGCAGGTGAGGGTGAGGTTTGATTCACGTGGGCAGCCAGAAGTGGGATTTAATTTTTGGTCTTTTGCGTCAAAGAGAGGAGATAGTGGACGGCTTATGGACTCTCAAGTGGGCAAGGATAATGCTTGTTTAATCCTTTTAGAATTCGGCTGGAAGGAAAGAGATAATGATTGTTTTATTTTATTTATTTTAGATAATGGTAGGTTTATTTTATTTGGATTAAAAAGGTGATAAGAGATAATGCATGGGATTAATTTATTTTATTTGTTAAAGGGATAAGAGAATATATAGGAATTTGATATGGGATAAGTGAGGTGATAAATTATTGTTTTATGAAGAGGTGATTAAGAAATATTTTAAGGTGATAGGATAAGAGAATTAAGTGGAGATTAGTGAGGGGTTGAGGTAGTGGCCGATTATGGATTTCTTATGGGTGGTAAAATTCGGTCATGTAGGGGGGGATTAAGTGCCGAAAATTAGTGTTCCTCTTTTAGTCTCTCTTGCCAATTTTAAAGTCAAGAAAATCCTCTCTTTTCCTCACTTATTTTTGCTAAGGCCGAAACTCCACCAATCTTTCACCATTGCCGATTTCATATAACCCTCTTCCATACTCTTTTCCTTTCTCTCAAACGTCAACTCTACATTATTGTTTGGAGGCCGAATATTCTAACTTCAATTGTTAAGCCATAGCCGAATCTCTTAGGGGCTGTCGACTTTTCTCTTGTAGTTTCTCTAAGCGGCATAGTGGTAAGTATTTCTTCTTTAAAGCAATCGGTTTGTTTCTTCTCTTTTGGGATGGCCGAATGTTCTTAGGATCACAAGATGGTATTTCTTTGTTGTAGCTAACGTCAAGGTGCATTAAGGGAGCCTTTCGTGGTTTCAATTCTACAAGGTAAGCCTATATGGTATTCGGCCATAGGCCACTTTCCATAGATTTGCTTATAGCCGATTTTAACAAGTGACATATAGGGATTTTGACAGTTTCAAAAGATAAGAGTGGCTTTCCGGGATTTCAATTTGCTTTGGTAAGTGATAATAAAGATTCGGCCTAGGGCCACATTTTGATTATGGGTGCGATTAGTCCTTTGGGATTATTAGTTTAGCCGAATAAGGCTTTTTAATACTAACCTATAATGGCCGAATCTAGGAGCAATACGGGAATACGTTTCGGGATTTAGGACTATCATTGGTGATAGGTGTGTACATACACACTTTATAACTAATCAATGTGCTAAGTATTTTGTGTATGCTAAACCTGATTTGTGTAGATATGGGATTTAATACCATAAAAGGTATGAGCAAGGATCCAGGTAAGTCCTTGTTGTTATGATGCTTTTGGGAAGCATGACATATTTGGTATATGTGGTTATAGCTAATGGTAAACTCTATGTATGTTGCTAAATGAACATGTTGGCATGATTTCTGCATATCATTGATTTTCAAACACTTATCATACTAGCTACGTTCCATACCTACCCTTCTACAAATAATAATCCACACAGAAGTTAGAGGTACTTACCTGGGCGGATTGGTGCCGGAGACTCGATGCCATGCTGTTCAAAAACCCCAAAATTTATTTCACAAAGGCCTACCAAAACATTTTTAGGCCTTGGGCCCCACAGTCGAGTTTTGAACTGGGCTCTGATACCAATTTTGTAACACCCCAAACCCGGCCCAAACATTACGACCGAATTTGGTATGCTACAGAGAAAACATTTTGAAAATCCCTTTAAGCTGATTTAAGTTTTGGTGAAAACATCTCATTTTTAATTATCTCGTTAAATAAAACATTTGTGTGTATGAAGAAACAAAATTTAACTTAGTTGTTTAAAAATTATATTATTAATTATTTGTTAAAAACCGTTGAGGTGTACGAGGAAAACCATACCTAGCTTCGTGGTTTAAAAATCTATTAAGCCTTGTTGTTATCAAATTCAGATGTACCCGATGGCACAAAAAACATTTACGTTTAAATTTGGGAAAATTTGTGTAACCATGTTAAGGACATTAAATAGTTTAAATAAATTATCCAAAGCATGTAAAGTATCAAAATAAAATATTAGGGGGCCTTATTACATCTTGAACAAAAATTAAAACCAACAATAATATAAAAATAATTTAAAGTTCATTTAAACTCCATTTCCACTGCATGGCCACCTTGAGTCCATCCGGCTCCTCATCCGCGATCTACGAGTCACCTGAAAAATGTTAAAGGAGGAGGTGAGTCACCAAGACTCAATGTGTAACCCTTCCCCTATTTAGTGCAACAACATACACAATTTATAACAAATTAACATGCACTAAACCATGCACCCAACCTAGCCATCCAAACACCTTTCTCTACCCCGTGTGGTACCAAACCACTGGTGGTGCCAAACCACGGTGAATTTATAGTCACGAAATCCGTCATATTGTGGTGCCAAACCACTGGTGACTTAAAGTCACGAAATCTGTCATATTGTGGTGCCAAACCACTGGTGACTTAAAGTCACGAAATCCGTCATATTGTGGTGCCAAACCACTGGTGGTGCCAAACCACTGGTGACCCGAAGTCACAAATCAAATGATGGGGCCAACCCATCGTGTGATACCAAATCACCGGCGTCAATCCCATAATGTAAATCGTGGGGCCAACCCACGTGGTGCTAAGCCACCGGGACGAGGCGCTATGAGGTGCCAAACCTCTGGTGACCGTAGTCACAATGTGGTACCAAACCACCGGTGTCCGTCGACACGAATATCACTTTGCCCCCTCCCACTCGTTTAACCCACATCAATCAATGATATGCGTAAATCATGCCAACATGTTCATTTAGCAACATACATAGAGTTTACCATTAGCTATAACCACATATACCAAATATGTCATGCTTCCCAAAAGCATCATAACAACAAGGACTTACCTGGATCCTTGCTCATACCTTTTATGGTATTAAATCCCATATCTACACAAATCAGGTTTAGCATACACAAAATACTTAGCACATTGATTAGTTATAAAGTGTGTATGTACACACTGTCACCATGATAGTCCTAAATCCCAAACGTATTCCCGTATTGCTCCTACATTCGGCCACTATAGGTTAGTATTAAAAGCCTTATTCGGCTAAACTAATAATCCCGAAGGACTAATCGCACCCATAATCAAAATGTGGCCCTAGGCCGAATCTTTATTATCACTTACCAAAGCAAATTGAAATCCCTAAAGCCACTCTTATCTTTTGAAACACAAAATCCCTATATGTCACTTGTTAAAATCGGCTATAAGCAAATCTATGGAAAGTGGCCTATGGCCGAATACCATATAGGCTTACCTTGCAGAATTGAAACCACGAAAGGCTCCCTTAATGCACCTTGACGTTAGCTACAACAAAGAAATACCATCTTGTGATCCTAAGAACATTCGGCCATCCCAAAAGAGAAGAAACAAACCGATTGCTTTAAAGAAGAAATACTTACCACTATGCCGCTTAGAGAAACTACAAGAGAAAAGTCGACAGCCCCTAAGAGATTCAGCTATGGCTTAACAATTGAAGTTGGAATATTTGGCCTCTAAACAATAATGTAGAGTTGACGTTTGAGAGAAAGGAAAAGAGTATGGAAGAGGGTTATATGAAATCGGCAATGGTGAAAGATTGGTGGAGTTTCGGCCTTAGCAAAAATAAGTGAGGAAAAGAGAGGATTTTCTTGACTTTAAAATTGGCAAGAGAGACTAAAAGAGGAACACTAATTTTCGGCACTTAATCCCCCCCTACATGACCGAATTTTACCACCCATAAGAAATCCATAATCGGCCACTACCTCAACCCCTCACTAATCTCCACTTAATTCTCTTATCCTATCACCTTATAATATTTCTTAATCACCTCTTCATAAAACAATAATTTATCACCTCACTTATCCCATATCAAATTCCTATATATTCTCTTATCCCTTTAACAAATAAAATAAATTAATCCCATGCATTATCTCTTATCACCTTTTTAATCCAAATAAAATAAACCTACCATTATCTAAAATAAATAAAATAAAACAATCATTATCTCTTTCCTTCCAAATTAATTCTAAAAGGATTAAACAAGCATTATCCTTGCCCACTTGAGAGTCCATAAGCCGTCCACTATCTCCTCTCTTTGACACAAAAGACCAAAAATTAAATCAGCTTAAAGGGATTTTCAAAATGTTTTCTCTGTAGCATACCAAATTCGGTCGTAATGTTTGGGCCGGGTTTGGGGTGTTACACCTTAACCCTTGTTGATGATACCCCAATCTTAGATCTATCTTGGAGAAAACTGAAGCTCCTCGCAGCTGGTCAAACAGATCGTCTATCCTTGGTAATGGATACTTGTTCTTAATCGTCAGTTTATTCAATTGACGATAATCAATACACATGCGCATTGACCCATCCTTCTTCTTCACAAACAATACTGGTGCTCCCCAAGGAGACACACTCGGTCGGATAAATCCCCGGTCCAGTAACTCTTGGATTTGAGCCTTTAATTCCCCCAGCTCCTTCGGTGCCATCCTATAAGGGGCGATGGACACCGGAGCTATTCCTGGTAGGAGCTCAATGCCGAATTCGACCACACGATTAGGAGGCAATCCTGGAAGCTCTTCAGGGAACACGAAAACTCTTTTACAGTTCTGACATTCTCAACAGACAGACCCTTATCATCAAATATGCTGACATACGCTAGGAACGCCTCGCAACCTTTGCAAACCAGTTTCTTGGCCCTTAGTGCTGAGATTACATTGGATAAATAATCCCTTCACTCCTCTATCACAATCACCTCCTCATCCTCCGAGGACTTCAATACCATACGCTTGGTCACGCAATTCAAATTCGCACGGTGTTTCACTAACCAATCCATGCCCAAAATGAGATCGAATTCGCCAAACGAAAGTTCCATCAAATCCGCCGAAAAGATAACCCCTTGGACCTCTAGGGGCACATCTCTAAATAGTTTATTCACTCTAACCGACTGTCCCAGTGGACTAATCACCGACATTTCTCTATCAGTAAGTTCGAATGGTATGCCCAATGTTCCAGTCACAGTACATGCAACATACGAGTGCGTAGACCCAATATCAATTAAAGTGGTAAATGGTACATTATGAATGAGAAACGTACCAGTTATGACATCAGGAGCATTGCCATCCTCTCGGCGTCGAGCAACATACACCAACGCTGGCTGTCTAGCCTCTGTGTTACCAGTACCTCTGCCCGGGGCTCCACGACCTCGTCTCAAACCATTTCCCCCTCTGGCTGGACCACGGCCTCTCGGTGGCTGCTGACCACCTCTCCCTGGCTGCACATAGCCCTGACCTACAACTTGCATCTGAACGGGCCTCTCAGTACAGTTTCTAACCTGATGATCCCTGGACCTGAATCTGAAACACGCCCCAGTTCTTTTCCAGCACTCTCCCAAATGAGATCTCCCACACTCAGCGCAAGGCTGCGGTCTGACAACAACTACAGGAACCCCAGCTCGGGCTGGCCCATCAAACCTAGACCTCTTCTTAGACCCACCAAAATAACTTGAGGGCCCAAAATTCCTCTTACTTCTGCCCCTATCCTGCTCACGGTTCTGACGCTCTGAGCGTTTCACATCCTCGACAATCTTTGCCTTTTCTACCAGAGTAGCAAAATCCATTTTCCTCTGTGGGGCTATCAGTACCCGCAACTCATCTCAAAGACCATCTTCAAAACGCACCAGTGCTCATATTCAATCGCGACTATGCCACGAGCATACCGGCTCAACCGTAGAAACTCTGCCCCATATTCCACCACAGACTTATTTCCCTAGATCAGACTCAAGAATTCCTTCCTCCAGGCATCCACATAACTCGCCCCAACATATTTCCCTTAGAAGGCCGCCTTAAAGAAGTCCAATGTCACACGGTCGGCCTACGTGCCTTCCCTCACGGTTAGCCACCACTGATATGCCTCATCTCGCAGTAAGGACACTGCTCCTTTCAATTTTTCCTCCACCGTGCAGTCAAGATCATCCATGATTCGCTCTATAGCCTCCAACCAATATTCTGCTACATTCGGGGCTACACCAGAGATGCCTCTGAAGATTTCTGCCCTGTTCGACCGGAGTCATTCAGAAATTGACCCTCGGCCCACTGACCCAGTACTTGCTCCAACAACCCTTTCAAGAACTCGCAACATCGCTTGGGACATAACATCATCCCCACCAGCTCTGTCATGAGGCCCCATTTCAGTCACTAGTGAGGCTGACTCTTCCCGATCAGGCATATGTCCTGATGCTGAGGACCCAGCCCTAGCACCTCGGCCTCTACCACGGCCACGTGTACCCCTTCTGCGACCTCTTGTGCTCATATCGATGTAGCGTATTTATCTGATTAAAGAGTTTTATGAATCAGCTTATAGTTCCCATAATTACTAACAGATATTTTATGAAAAGCAGTAATTAGGGTTGTTCTCATGATCGAATTTACTACGATTTCTGAGTCTCCTATAGTCTTAGTTTCTATAACTAAGGAGTTTCAGTATGCTACTACTATCCCTAGTAGTTTCTCAGTACAGTCATTTCAGCATATATCAGAGTATAGTGTCAGGAAACTTACGGATTTGGTGCCGGAGACTCGGTGTGCCACACTTTCAGTAACACTATCACTTTCCAAACAAAAATTTAAGCAGATTAGAAAAAATTTTGAAAACCCATTCCACTGCCGAGTTTTGCAACCTGGCTCTGATACCACTAAATGTAACACCCCAAACTCGACTTAGATGTTAAGACCGGATCTAACGTGCCACACTAAGTGTTGTTTGAAAACTATGTGTTCGTTGGAAAAACCCTTCTACAAATCAAAACTTTCTACCGTTTAAAAATCTCGATTTTTGTTACTTATTAACAAAACAAGATTTGCTCAAAGTCATTCCCTTGCAAAAATATTACTATTTTTAAAACCTTGCTTGTTGTGGAAGTTTGATTTAAATAGTTGCAGAAACGTATTATTTTGAAAACAGTAGTTATTTTTTTAAAAACCCGTGTTTAATAGACCAGCAGTTTGTAACTAAAAGAAATACCAAATAAAAGTTAAAAAGAAAAACCCAATTGCCTTATTACAAAAGATTATTAACCCAATAATTAAAGTAAAGTAAAAATAGAGTCGCTAAATTCAGCTTTCAAGCATGTCTGTTGTGTGGCCACCTCCGAGTCCCTCGCAGCTCCAAATCCTCTAAGGCTAGGGATTACCTGCACAGTTAAAGAAATGGGTGAGTTGCGATAACTCAGTGTGTAATCCCTGTATTACAATCACAGTTTGGGCCCAAGCCCATACGGTATCAATCTGGGCCTAAGCCCTATTCAATATCGATGCCTGGCCTAAGCCCTATTCGATGCTGATGCGGGCCTAAGCCCTATTCGATGCTGATGCAGGGCCAAAGCCCTATGATATACAAAACAAACATGTAACCCAACCCACCCCGGCCAACACACCACCCGTACCAACCAACACACCATGTGGGGACCAAGTCGACCCACCCAACTAGCACACCAAAAACGTAGTCTAGCTGCTAATAACAGTATATGTGGCTGAGCCACTAAAATCAGTATGCATGGCAAAAGCCACTAAATCAGTATAACGTGGCAGAGCCACCAGTACAGTGCTTCCACCAAATTCCATAACCCAACCCAATGCAGTATGTCATGTCATAATTAATTCATGTATGCAGTGCATCACAATCAAAATTAGTCATACAATTAATACTCATACATCAATGATTCTACCACTAAGGGTATAACGGTTATTTGGTTGGTTGGGGTTAAAACAGTGTTTCACCCCTCAGGGGTATTCCAGTAATTTTACCCATCGAGGGTAGTTCAGTAACTTCACCCATTGAGGGTATTTCGGTATTCCTCCCATCAAGGGTATTTCGGTAATTTACCCTTCGAGGGTATTTCGGTAATTTAACCCTCTAACGGCCTTTCCAGAGGCCTACTGTCGCCTCAAGCGACACAGGTTCCATTTCTGGTCAAAATGGTGCAATTGGGCCTAAAGCCCAATTTTGGCCCAAAAGGGCCCATACGCTCGTGTGGCCCATTCAGCCCATTTTCGGTCAAGGTTCTGCGGACTTCGCAGCCGCATTTATCATCTGGCACTTACCCTAGATTTTGCCCCTGTGGGCCCATTAGCCCATTGGGCCCACTTAGCCCACTTCGGCTCAACATGGCCCATTACAGCCTCAGTCCCACGAGAGGGTTCGTGGCACTCCTAACAGTCTATCGCCAACACTTGTGGCTCGATTTAACTTCACAAGCGCTCGTACGCTCGAGTGATCTCAGATGCCGATATACTGGCATTTCGACATTTCAGCTTTTAGCCGATTCACAAATCATTGCATTAACAGAACAAACAGGGGTGTGAGATTACACACCTTGATTACGAGTGTGCCGCCAATCCCTTAGCATCGATCCTATGCTAGACAAGATCAACAGTTAGTCAAACGATTAAGAGGGTTATCCTCCCATTACACAACAAAGTCGAAACCCCATTAACACCTACCTTGTTTCACCGGGTTTTGCTAAGCTCTTTTCGAATTTCAGTGAAGATTAGGAATCCCTAAAAATATCTTGCGATACAAAGCACCCTTATTAAAAGAGTTTGAATAAAGATGTGGTTAACATCCACCCTTGAAAAAAACAAAGCGAAAGTGCTTACTTGCTCAAGGCTGAGAGTACCAATCGATTGCTTCCGAGCGCTTGTCCCTTCCTACTCCTCGAGTGACCCTAACACCAACCCACATCAAACTTAAGAAGAAGGGAAGATTCGGCAGTAGGGAGAAAAACTAGAAAACGGTTAGTACTACTTACTCTCAGATTCGGGAAAGACAGATTCCTTTGAGCAAAAAAGAGTTGAACACGTACGACCCTCAGAGATGCAAGTAAACTAGAGAGAAGTAGAGGTTAACTTCGGCTCACTCAAAGGAACAAAAGGTGTGGCGTTGAGAAGGAGGGGAAATATGGATTCGGCTAACTTGAAGAGAACAAAGAAAGAAAAGTGGAAAGAAAAGGGAATGTTAAATTCGGCCAAAGAACCTTAGAGAAGGAAAGAAGTGTAGGCAGAAAGTGGGCAGCAGTTGAGGAAATAATCAATGAAACGAAAACCCGAATGGTAAAAAAAATTGCCTAAGACGTCACCTCAGAGAGAAAACTCGAAATGAACAAAAGAAGAAGTAGCACAACACAAAGAAACTTTTGGTTTGCACTCCCACTCAAGTTGCCGAAAATGCTTCCTATTGGCCCTCTCCAGCCGAAATTCTCACTTAGCCACACTCCCAATTTCGGCCAACACTCCCACTCTCATCACTTCCTTGATTTTCTCCACTATTTCCTCCTTGGATCACTCCTAGCCTCCCATACAAACTTGTTGACCAAGTCTTCAAGCTCTTCTATAGAGTTTGATTCAAACTCTACCTCTTTGTAACACCCCAAACCCGGCCTAAATGTTACGACCGAATTTGGCATGTCACATGAAAGGAATGTCTAAAAACTGTGCATTCGTTAAAAAGCTCATATTCTTTATAGTTGTGGTGAGAAATCGAGTTTAAGTAATTTTGAATAAGAAATGGTTTATTATCATTTTAGGAAAATCCCATATTGATCATTTAATAACAAGCAATAAACAAATTGAAAGCTGAAACCAAATAAAATACCCAAGGCCTTATTACATAACAAAAACTCAAATAAAAATAAGTCCAAATAAAAGAAACGAATTTACGAGTGAACATATGTATGGCCTCCACGAGTCCACCTCGGCTCCCAAATCCGCGATCTAATGATTACTGCAAAAATTTAACTAAGGGGTGAGTCATCGAGACTCGGTGTGTAAATCCCCATCCAACGTGCCCTTACACAATTTCACATGAAAATATGCATATCATGCACCCAAACCTAGCCATCCAATGCTCCTTTCTCTACCGTGTGGTACCAAACCACCGGTGGTGCCAAACCACCGGTGACCCAAAGTCACGATATCCATAATTGTGGTGCCAAACCACTGGTGACCCAAAGTCACGAATAATCCAATGATGGGGCCAACCCATCGTGTGATACCAAATCACCGGCGTCAATCCCAGATAATCACCGGGGCCCAACCCATCGTGGTGCTAAGCCACTGGGGCGAGGCGCTATGAGGTGCCAAACCTCACGGTGTCCCAAAGACACGAATGTGATACCAAATCACCGGTGACCGAAGTCACGAATCCAATGATGGGGCCAACCCATCGTGTGATACCAAATCACTTTGGCGTCAATCCCGTATAATCAATCGTGGGGCCAACCCATTTGTGGTGCTAAGCCACCGGATGAGGCGCTATGAGGTGCCAAACCTCACGTGACCCAAAGTCACAATAATCAATCTGTGGTACCAAACCACCACCGTGGTGCCAAACCACTTTGGTGTCCCAAAGACACGGATATCATATTCCCCTCCTCTCATCATACCCATGCAATATGACATAATAATTCGTGTATGCGATTATGTCATGTATGCTAGACATATATCAAATATAAGTATAACATGAATTACCATCATAATCAGATAGACATAAAACAACATAATCACCCTAATCAACCTCTAAGGGTATAACCGTAATTTTACCTACCAAGGGCATTTTCGTAATTTACCCACCAAGGGTATATTGGTAATTTACCCACCAAGGGCATTTTCATAATTTACCCTTCAGTGGTATTTCAGTAATTTACCCACTAAGGTATTTTCGTAATATACCCTTCAGGGGTATTTTGGTAATTTACCCACCAAGGGTATTTCAGTAATTTCGTACCTGGAATGGCCTTTCCAAAGGCCTAGTGTTGCCCCGAGTGACCCAACTACCATTTCTGGTCGAAATGGACTATTGGGCCTAAAACTCGATTCCGGCCCATTCGGGCCCACACGCTCGTGTGGCCCACCTAGCACAAATCTAGCCATGTATATAAGTTCCACCTAGTCTAGTTCACTATATACTACACAATCGCACAATTTACTCATAAGGGCCCACGGGCCCATTGGGCCCACCGACCCATCGCGCCCAAGCGACCCCAACCCACAAGAATACTACTTATGGCCTCAACTATCGCGTCGAAGCCCCACACGCGCGCTCGCACGCTCGTGTAACTACTATTGCCGTGGCCGGCACTTCGGCATTTTGCCGCTCTACAACTAGAGTAGAGAGAGTTACACACCGATAGGACTCGGTGTTAATCCGCGCTCAGACCACTCCTGAGCCCAAACGCCTTCCATGGTGTGTCAACCCTCCTCTGGAATGCTCTTTATATAGCTAGCTCTTCACCTTCCTACTTTGTATCTTTCCGATGTGGGATCCCTTCGTCGATGAGAGTTTAAATTCAATGAAACTCTTCCCGTCCAGCATCATAAAAATAAATACTCCCTTGCTTCTCATGAGATTCGAACCTGTGCTCCCTTGCAACATAATCCACGCTGCTAGCCACTTGGCCACAAGCTCCTCTTGTGTCTTAAACCATGCGCAACTAAATATAAATCTATAGCCAAATTCTGAGGTCCAAGTAAAAAAAAAACCAAAATACAAAAGCCAAGACTTGAACCTTGGACCTCCTTCCTTCCTTGTGGCGTCACTCCCTTGCCTCTTAAGTGGCGTCACTTTGCCACTACACCACACACTCCTTTTGTGTCATTTTTCTCTACATTTTATTCTTAAGGCCTACCTGCCAACTTCCAGGGTTTTTTTCCACCTAAAACAAAAATTTCCCCAAAGCTAATATTTGATCCCGGGACTTCATAGAAGCCCTCTAACCTTCCAAAATAACTTACCTAATAAGTCTAACTTGCATTAATGCCGTTCTCAAAAATTTTAAAACAAGGCCCATTGGGCCCAATCCTACTAGGCCCAATTTCGGGATGTTACACTCTTGCTCCATCAATTCATAAAATAAATGTCCCCTTTTGTTAGTCATGGGATTCGAACCCCCTCCCTCCTTGCCTTCCTAATGACGCCACAGCCATTTGCCACCAGCTCACTTGTGACACTTAAACGAACACAGATGTACTTAAGTCCTACTGCAAACAGCCCTCTCCCCTTAAGGGCCAAAAACTAATTTTTTTTCTATAGCTCAGACTCGAACCCAGGCCTCCTTAGGACCCCCAAACACACTCAAGTAGCTAGCCGTTCAAGCACAACATGAATTTAAGCAAAAATACAAACCCCTAATTTTTGGGGCGTTATAAGATTAGTAATTAATTACAAACCTCTCAATCAAGCCTTAAGATGGATTAGGTACCCAATACCAAATAAGAAAGATTTGTTATAGAAACTTTGTAATGCAAATATTTTCTCAAAATTTGACATGAAATCTAGATTTTGGCAAATCCAAATAAAATAAGAAGAAATATATAAAAGGGCATTTACCGTACCATTTGGACTATATGAATGGAATGTAATGCCTTTTGGATTAAAAAATGCTCCATCCAAATTTCAAAGAAATAATGAATGATATTTTTTACCAATGTTCTCAATTCACAATAGTATACATTGATGATGTATTAGTGTTTTCAGAAAATTTAGAAAAACACTTCAAACATTTATCCATCTTTATAAAAGTCATAAAAAATAATGGTTTAGTAGTTTTTAAATCCAAGATAAGTTTGTTCCAAACCAAAGTAAGGTTTTTAGGTCATTACATTAACCAAGGAACCATTACCCCAATAGAAAGGTCCATAGAATTTGCTAGCGAATTCTCAGACCAAATCCTTGATAAAGTCTAATTACAAAGATTCTTAGAAAGCCTCAATTATGTCATAAACTTTTATCCAGGTCTTAGCAAATTATGCAAACCATTATACGATAGGCTAAAAAAGAATCCACAACCTTGGACAAATGACCACACCAATATTATCACCCAAATTAAAAAACAAATCACTAAGCTTCCTTGTTTATATTTAGCTAATCCAAATGCCCCCAAGATTGTAGAAACAGATGCTTCTGAAATAGGATACGGTGGGATCCAAAAACAAGTTAAAGGGGGAAAAGAGCAAATAGCCCAGTTTACTTCCAAACACTGGAATCCAACTCAGCAAAATTATAGTACTATTAAAAAAGAAATTTTATCAATTGTTTTATGCATTACAAAATTCCAAAGTGATTTATTAAATCAAAAAATTCTTTTACGAATTCATTGCAAATCAGCAAAAGAAGTTTTACAAAAAGATGTTCAAAATATTGCCTCAAAATAGATTTTTGCAAGATGGCAGGCAATTTTGAGCATATTTGATTTTGATATTGAATAAATCAAAGGAGAAACTAATTTTTTGTCTGATTTTCTCACCAGAGAGTTTCTTCAAAAATGCCACCCAAACTCCGAGACAAAGGAAAAGGAAAAATAGGAGAGTCATCCAAAACCCAAATTTCCTCAAAACCAATTAAGTCATGGTATGAAATTTACCTTGAAGAAGAAAATGGGTGATCATCATCCTCATAAAAAATCCTCCAAAAATAAAATCGTTCAAGATACACAAGATCCAAATGAAATTGGTTCTCAAATCAAAAAATGGATTGAGTCCCTTTCTCAATCTCCAGAAGTTGCATTGGCCTTTTCTCAAATGAAAAAGGAAACTCCTCTCAAGAAAATTGCTGGTGAAGCAGCAAAGATTTCAAAAAATAAAGAGATTGTTTTACACAAACCAAAATCTCTCAAAAATATTTTAAAAGAGACATCTCTCCAAGATGTTTTTCTAAAAGAAATAGCAGTGTCTTCATAGACTGCTAAATCCTCACAATATTTTCCAAACAAATATTTTGAAAAAAATTCTTGTTATTGAGGAAGAATTTTCAAAAAAACCTCTACATATACTTGCAAAAGAACTTTTCAATGGATGGCTTTTCAAGCCATTGGATTCTCAAAAACCCCAGCAGTATTATGAAAACATACTGATTCAAACTGGATCAGTACTGTTCAAATATTACACAGACCTAAAAGATCCAAATTTTATTACCCATTCAACAGCCCAAATATTAAAAATTCTTCAACCAAGGGATTGGAGTGAAATCCCAAATTCTCCAAAGAAATTTCCAGCCAAATTTACCACCAAAATTGACCACCACCCATATTTCACATATTGGGATTACCAAATGGCATGGTACAATGCCTTCTTAATGAACAACCAACATATGAGACATTCTTGGCTCAAATATTTCAAATACGGTACCCAATATAAGTACACCAAGCTACCATATATGTGCTTAAGACAATCATAAAACATCCACTATTAGCCTATTACATTCCACATAATCCAACGTTATAGTCAAAGTATACCAAAAGATACTCTGACAGTGTGATTCTTCGAGTTGATCCGATCTCTCGATTTCCACAAAAACGTAATCGACAAAGAAAAATACAAGGACACGAGTAAGCTTACATAAAGCTTAGTAAGCTCGTTGGTTAAACAATAAAGCTTACCGAATTAAAATATTAATTCAAATAACAATGTTACTAACAGAGTTCCTGTCAATCACAGCTCACAACAGGTGAGTAATGCTCAAACAATAGTACAAATCAATTTCACATTTCCTGTCAACCGCAGCTCACAACAGGTGAGTAATGCTCAAAAAATAGTACAAATCAATTTCATAGTTCCTGTCAATCAAAGCTCACAACAGGTGAGTAATGCTCAAACAATAGTACAAATCAATTTCACAATTCCTGTCAATCACAACTCACAACAGGTGAGTGATGCTCAAACAATAGTACAATTGAATTTCTCACACTTCAATAACATTCAATGATCAATAAAACATTTCCTGATGAATGATATACGAATACGAGTACATGGTTAACCATCTAGAACACACAAGACGCTTGTATGAGCCAATCCAACTGATAACACACCTCGGCACTAAGTGCCTAGCCCGTAGGCTATCATCTGTCCCGTAACACACTAGAAAAACATTGTAATATAACACGATAGTCCGCAACCTCAGTATATTCAGTGAACAAAGGATATACAAAAATTGTAACAAACCATTTTTGGTCAAATCAGAATAGTGGTTTTGGGACCACAAATTCAAGATCAAAATATTTATTTTATTATTATTTTAATGTCTACAACATGATTGAGTGATTGTGTGAAAGTTTCGTTTAGAAATTTTATCGTTTGATTAGTCAATTTGATAAAAAGGACTAAATCGCGTAAAGTGTAAAACTTGTGTTCTATTAGCTAAAGGTGTTAAATAGCTATAGAACCTTAAAGTTAAGGTCCTTAAGTGGTAATTAACCCATTATTTAGTTAATGTATGATAATGGTTTGGCATTTAGTAAATAACTAAGATTCATTAAGGTTATATTTGTAAATTGGTAATTAAACTTAAAATAAATAAAATAAAAACACTTATCATCTTTATTTCTCCATCTCCAACTGAAATTAAAAGAGGAAAAAGGAATCCATTGTTGAGCAAGGTTCGGCCAACCCTAATTTGTCAATTGGTAAGTGATTTTTGTTCTGTTTTTAATTATTTCTATGTTTTTGAAATCATTGCAGCTAGTACTAACTAGCCCAGGAACTAATTTGCAAAACTGTTAAAGATTTTGAATGATGCCATTGATGAATATGTATGATTTTTGATGTTTTATGATAAATTGTGAATATTTGTTATGAGTATTACAAGTTTTGTTAAGTGATTTTTAGTGAAAATGCAAATTAGGGATTGAATTGAGAAATGTTGAAAATTTGTGGTTAAAATATGAAATAAATGAGAAATATGGGCTAATATGAGTACTTGAGAAATTCGGCTAGCATGGGTTATGGTTAAATTGCATGAATTTTTGATTTTATGAAATAAGGACTAAATTGTAAAAGATGTGAAATATTAGGGGCAATAGTGTAAAAATGCCTTAAAGTGAAATTTGGACTAAATTGAATAAATGGATGATTAAATGAGTTGAATTTAATATTATATGGATCAAGAAAAGCGAAATACGGATTTAGATCGGGGGAAGAATAAGGTTTTGGATTAGTTGACCTACGTTATCGTTTTCACATCCGAGGTAAGTTCGTATGTTAATAAGCATTATTATAATTGAGATTTAATGCTTTATATTGAATTGTTGATGAATGCAATTGTATGGAAATATTCGATGAAGCTTCGGCTATGTATCGGCACTTAGTGTGCGAGATTGAGATAGCTTCGGCTATGTATGGCACTTAGTGTGCGATTCGGAATAGCTTCAATTATATATGGAACTTAGTGTGTGAGGCCGAGATAGCTTCGGCTATGTAAGGCACTTAGTGTGCGAGATTATAATAGCTTCGGCTACATATTGGCACTCAGTGTGCGAAATATCGATTATTTGACAGTATTACGAAAATGTATGAGTTCGTTACGAATTTGTACAGGTATTGGAACGGTGAAAATGTGCAAGTGTACACAATCGCAACAAGTAATAAAGTGACAAGTAAATGTCGAGTTATTGTACCCACAGGGACTGCAAAAGACTTATATATGAAAATAATTTTTAAACACTTTGGTGAGGGAAAAATATTTGGTTTTGAGAAATGATTAAAAACTAGAAAACAAAGTAAAATAAAATAAAATAAAATAGAGTTCTAATGCACGATTTCAAAAGATGATTTTAATTAAGATGATATAATTGTGTTGGATTAATTACATTTCTTAACTTAGAATCATTAAATTCATGCTTATACTTGTTACAAATAAATCACGGCAACTCGGTAATTTGCTAACTTATGAACATATTTACAAATCAAAAATCCATTTATCTCTTGTACATATCCCTATGTCAATTCGGCCGATTAAACAGATTTATAAAAGTAAACATGTTATTGCACATACATACTTATTAAATTAAACAATCTCTCGCATATTCCTATGTCGATTCAACCGATTAATTCAACCTAATAAGCATATAAAAGACTATGTGAGGTAACAAAGTATCCTTACCTTGAAACAGTTTAATCACAAAAATCCTGCAAGTTATGCAAGGCATATGTATCGCCAAATACAATGCTAATTTAATCTTCAGCTACCTTAGAAGAATTAAACATGCACAGATTAAGTATTATGTCCATTAATTACAATTTCAATGCGTTTAAATAATTAATTCTTTAGTTATCGAAAC
Organism: Gossypium sturtianum; assembly: GCA_025698515.1. Lineage (NCBI taxonomy): Eukaryota > Viridiplantae > Streptophyta > Magnoliopsida > Malvales > Malvaceae > Gossypium > Gossypium sturtianum. Next base: position 36,929,587 of record CM046952.1, read on the forward strand.
AATTAAAATGCCAGAATAACTTAAGCATGATTTTACTTAATCAAGCATTTTACCGAGGCCTATAACAGTATAAACACAAGTTTAATAATTTAAGAGGACGAAATGCATTCAACCCAACACGAATTAAATTCAAGCTAATCTGATTAAATTAACCATTCCAATAGCATAAATATTCATAAACATGTTTTTCAAAACAACAACGAAATTTAAAGAGATAGGGAACAAGAAGCAAATCCGATGTTTCTTCGTGGCTTGACTGATTGCTCCGTTCTTCGTTCTCCGTTGTCCTCAGCTATCAAGGTGGCTTATGAACACTCTAATTGCAGCTCAATTATGGCTGAAGAAGACCTCTTTCCCAAGAGGAGAAATCGGCACTTGAACAAGGGAAAAATGGAAAATGAAAAGTTAAGAGAAAGTGAGAAAGGAGAAGAGAGAATGAGATGTGAATGAGAATTGAGGGATGCTTTGAATGATCAGCCAAGGGGTGTATTTATAGCTGAATGTGGCAGCTGAAATTTTCTAAAAATAGCAGCCAAAGAGCCACACCTTGGCCGGCCACCTATGTGGCAAAGTTGATGGCTTCAACTTTGCTAAATATGGCTTGGGGCAAGTCTACAAAGCCACTAACTGTGGAGGGGGTTGAATGCAACTTTGACAAGTCTTTAAGGGCTTATTTGCAAGCTTAATTAATCAGCTAATAGACTAATTTGGGTCAGCATATGGACGGTTTGGGCTGCCCAATTGGTGGCTGATTCGGTTCACTGAATTTGGTTCAACCAGTGCGGTTCAACTGGGCCCTTTTTCCATAATTAATTAATAATAATTTATTTAGCCCAAATTGAATTGGGAATAAATTAAAATTAATTAATTTATGATTTAATATTCATAATTGGACCGTCTTGGGCTGGAAATAAATGTGCCTCGATACTTCAAATTGCTTCTGGGTTTATTCTTGACGAGTGTCTGCTGAGAGCCAATTTTTGCTCTTTGTGCGAATCATTTAAAAATAGTCAAAATTAATCAAAATTTACTATAAAATTAATTAAAATTCATCGTGTTCATATTTTTAACACAATTTAGTTATTTTATAAAAATTAATTATTTTCCGACAAGAATTTAATCGAAACTGCATAAATTTGAGTTAAAAAGGGCATGAAAAAGTGTATAAATTTTCGTGTTTCCGGGTATGTACATATAAAGTATGAGATTCAAATAGATGAAGTTGTGAAATCGTATACAAGCATATGAGTAAGTATGAGAAAGGTTTGATTGTTATCATGAATTATATGTTAACTAGTTCAAATTGGTGAATTTTGTACTACAAATTGTTGATTTTACTTCATACGAGCTTACTAAGCTTTATAGCTTACTTTTTTTATTTTCTCGTGTTTTATAGTGAATTCAAAGCTAGCTTGGATTCAGGGATCGTCAGAGATCGTTTCACACTACCACCTATCACTTGGTACCTTTGAACTTTGGTATATTAAGTATATGGCATGTATAGGTATTTTGATGTCATTTTGATTATGGGTTGATAGTGATTTTGGCTATTTGTAATGGCTTGTGAATGTAAATGTTTTGAGTTGTAAATATAGCCATGAGAGTTGGCTTAATTTGGTGAATTTTTGTTATGTGCATATATGTGAATATATGGTTGATATTAGATATGAATTATGTTTGTGAATTGGTTTAAAATAATGTATGTTTAAATGTGTTGTAAGTTCGGTAATGCTCCGTAACCCTATTCTGACAGTGAATATGGGTGAGGGGTGTTACATTTATTGATATTAGAGCTACGGTTTAGTCGATGCTAGGACTAACATAGCGTGCGTGAGAGTCTAACTATACATGCCATATATAAACTGTGATAGTGTGATGACTCCTGACATTGAAAATGTGTTTTTATAAAGCAAATGGATCCTAATCGAGCGGTAGCTGATGAGGTTGAAAGTAATGCGCCTGCTCTCGCTCAAGGGACAGTGCCGTCTAATTCTAGGCCCATAACGGGTAGCCAGGGAAGAGAGGCTAAAGAAGCCTTCTTCCAAATGATGAACGAGTGGTTCACTCAATACATTCGAACGAACCTGGCTGCTCAACAACCTCCACCCCCTCCTAATCCCCAACCTGTACCTGTAGCTTCTCAAGGAGTCAAGCTTTTAAGATTGAACAAGCCTCTAGTTGATAAGATCCGTAAACATGGGGCTGAAGTGTTCAGAGCTAATGTTGATGATGATCCTGAGAGAGCCGAGTTTTGGCTTGAAAATACTATACGAGTGTTTGATGAACTTTCGTGTACGCTAGCTGAATGCTTAAAGTGTGCTATTTCTCTTCTAAGAGACTTTGCGTATCAATGGTGGATTACCTTGGTATCTGTAGTCTGAGAGAGTTAGTGACCTAGTAATTCTTTCAGACGGAGTTCCGAAAGAAATATATAAGTCAGCGGTTCCTTGAACAAAAGCATAAAGAATTTCTAGAGTTGAAACAAGGCCAAATGACCGTGACAGAATATGAAAGAGAATTTGTACAGTTAAGCAAGTATGCTCAAGAGTATGTTTCTACTGAAGAGATAATGTGCAAGCAGTTTGTTGATGGGCTAAACGAAGATATTAAACTTCTAGTCGAGATTTTAGATTTAAAAGAATTTGTTGTGTTAGTTGACCGGGCTTGCAAAGTCGAAGACTTTAGCCGAGAAAAGAGAAAGGCTGATTCAGAGGCAAGAGACTCGAGGAAGAGATCGATGAGTAAACCTTATCAATCCTCATCGAAAAAATCTAGAGACTATTTCAACCGATCGACAGCTTCAGTGGGATATTCCAATAGAGATCATGGAAAGCAATACATCAGCCCTAAAGCTCAAGCCACATCGGTATCAAGTGTTGGCAATGTGAAAGACATTAAGCCCGAGTGTCAAAAGTGTGGAAGACGACATTTTAGAGATTACTGAGTGAAAAATAATAATAGAGCTTGTTACAGTTGTGGTTCACGAGATCATTTTATTAAAGACTGTCCTGAGATGGTTGAGAAAGATAGACCTCAGAATGTGAGACCGAGTAATATATCGACTAGAGGAAGACCACCAAGAAATGCTGGGAATGTGAGTGGTAGTCGAGGGGCGACAAGGGACTCCACTGTGAGATCCGAGGCCAGAGCACCTGCTAGAGCCTATGCTATTCGCGCTCGCGAAGAAGCATCATCCCCAGATGTTATTACCGGTACATTTTCTCTTTACGACACTAATGTTATTACATTGATTGATCCTGGATCTACTCATTCGTATATATGTATGAATTTGGTGTTTAATAAGAGTTTTCCTGTCGAGTCTACTGAGTTTGTGATTAAAGTATCGAACCCCTTAGGCAAGTATGTTCTAGTTGATAAAGTATGCAAGAACTGGCCTTTAATGACTCGGGGCTACTGTTTTTCGGCTGACTTGATGCTTTTACCATTTGATGAATTCGATGTGATTCTGGGTATGGATTGGTTGACTCTACATGATGCTGTTATGAACTGTAGACGAAAGACTATAGAATTGAAGTGTTAGAATAATAAAATTTTTTGGATTGAATCTGATGAGTCGAATGGGTTGCCAATAGTGATTTCATCTATGTCAGCTCAGAGATGTGTGAGAAAAGGTTGCGAAGCCTATCTTGCTTATGTTTTGGATACAAAAGTGTCTGAATCAAAGATTGAATCAACGCCAGTTGTCTGTGAATATACGCATGTGTTTCCTGAAGAATTACAGAGGTTTCTACCTATCAGAGAGGTTGAATTTGCTATTGAATTAGTACTGGGAACTTCACCGATATCTATAGCTCCGTATAGAATGGCTCCGACAGAGTTGAAAGAGTTGAAAGCTCAGTTGCAAGAGTTAACAGATAGAGGTTTTGCACGACCAAGTTTTTTGCCATGGGGTGCGCCAGTATTATTTGTTAAGTAGAAAGGGGGGTCAATGAAAATGTGTATTGACTATCGTCAGCTCAATAAGGTTACGATAAAGAATAAGTATCCGTTACCGAGAATAGACGATTTATTTGATCAGTTGAAAGGTGCAACAATATTTTCAAATATTGATTTGAGATCGGGTTATTATCAGTTGCGAGTTAAAGACTCAGATGTGCCGAAAATTGCGTTCAAAACGAGGTACGGACATTATGAATTCCTTGTTATGCCTTTTGGACTAACTAATGCTCCTACCATTTTTATGGATTTGATTAATCGAATATTTAGACCGTATTTAGACAGATTCGTTGTTGTGTTCATTGATGACATTCTGATCTATTCACAAGATGAATCTGAGCATGCCGAGCATTTGAGGATTGTGTTGCAGGCCTTGAGAGATAAGCAACTTTATGCTAAATTCAGCAAATGTGAGGTCTGGCTCTAGGAAGTTGGATTTTTGGGACACATTATTTCTACGGAAGGTATAAGAGTTGATCCGAGCAAGATATCTGCAGTTATTAACTGGAAACCACCTAGAAATGTATCCGAGATCAGAAGTTTTATGGGATTGGCTAGTTACTATCGATGCTTTGTTAAAGGATTCTCGATGCTTGCTACACCGATGACTAGATTGTTACAGAAAGATGTAAAGTTTGAATGGTCCAAGAAATGTCAACAAAGTTTCGATCAATTGAAAGCATTGTTAACTGAAGCACCAGTGTTGGTTCAACCTGAATCAGGTAAAGAATTTGTGACTTACAGTGACGCGTCATTGAACGGTTTGGGTTGTGTATTGATGCAAGAGGGAAAAGTTGTAGCTTATGCCTCTAGAAATTGAAACCGCATGAAAAGAACTATCCAACGCATGATTTAGAGTTGGCTGCTATAGTTTTTGCATTAAAATCTGGCGTCATCATTTGTACAGTGAAAAATGCCACATCTTTGCTGATCATAAGAGTTTAAAGTATATTATGACTCAGAAAGATTTGAATTTGCGACAACGGAGATGGCTTGAGTTACTAAAAGACTATGAGTTAGTAATTGATTATCACCCGCGGAAAGCGAATGTGGTCGCGGATGCTTTGAGTAGGAAGTCGTTGTTTGCACTAAGAGCAATGAATACACAGTTGCATTATCCGATGACGATTCAATTTTAGCTGAGTTAAAAGCTAAACCAGTATTTCTTCAGCAAATTTGTGAAGATCAGAAATGTGATAGAGAACTGCAAGCTAAAAGAGCACAATGCTAGTCGACTAGTGATTCAGAGTATCAAATCAGATCCGATGATTGTTTAATGTTCCGAGATAGAATCTGTGTACCAAAAAATCCATAGTTGATTAAAAAAATTTTACACGAGGCACATAGTGGTTGCTTATCCATTCATATTGGCAGTACTAAAATGTACAAAGGTTGGAAGAAATTGTATTGGTGGTCGAGTATGAAATGATATATTTCTGAGTTTGTATCGAAATGTTTGATTTGTCAGCAACTGAAAGCCGAGCATCAAGTACCTTCGGGTTTGCTTCAGCTTGTGATGATACCAGAATGGAAATGGGATAGAGTGACTATGGATTTTGTATCGAGATTACCCCTGTCTCTGAAAAAGAAAGATACAATTTGGGTTTTCGTTGATCGACTGACGAAATCAGCACATTTTATTGCGGTATGTACTGGCTATTCACTCGATAGATTAGCTGAATTGTATATTGCTTAGATTGTTAGATTACACGGGGTGCCTGTTTCGATTATTTCGGATAGAGATCCGAGATTTACGTCGCGATTTGGAAGAAATTGTAAGAAGCTCTGGGTACAAAGTTGAATTTCAGTACAGCTTTTCATCTGCAAACTGACGGTCAGTCTGAGCGAGTAATTCAGATTCTTGAAGATATGCTCCGATGTTGTGTTTTGGAATTCGAAGGCAATTGGGAGAAATATTTGCCGCTGGTTGAATTTGCGTATAATAACAGTTTTCAATCGAGCATAAATATGGCACCATACGAAGCTTTGTATGGTCGCAAATGTCAAACTCCATTGTATTGGTCTGAACTTAGCGAGAAACAGATTCACGGGGTTGATTTCGTTAGAGAAACCGAAGAGAAAGTGAAAGTAATTCGCGACTATTTGAAAGCAGCTTCAGATCGTCAGAAATTGTACGCAGATTTGAAACAGAAAGATATTGAATTTCAGATCGGTGATAAAGTGTTTCTGAAAGTGTCCCCGTGGAAGAAAATACTTTGATTTGGTCGCAAAAGCAAATTGAGTCCGTGATTTATTGGGCCGTATAAGATTATTGAACGAATAGGGCCAGTGGAATATCGATTAGCCTTACCATCGGAGTTAGGAAAGATTCATAACGTTCCATGTGTCGATGTTGCGCCGATATAGATCTGATCCATAACATGTGATTTCTCCGTCAGAGATTAAAATTCAACCTGATATGACGTATAACGAAGAACCGATCAGAATTTTAGCATGTTGATAAACCGAAATAGTAACATATTTTAATCCCACATTTGGTATGCTTTTGGATGAATTATCCCTTGATTTATGTAAAAAGGTGCTTTTAATCCTTTCTTTTCATGTCTTATACTCAGGAAAGCACCCAAGGACAAAAAGAACGAGAAACAGGCTCAAAACGGACCAAAATGGGCCAAAGAGGAAATCGACACGGCCTGGACTTGAACCCACACGGCCGTGCCAAGTCAATCATCTAAAACACGGTCTAACCCCGACTCACACGGTCGTGTCTCATTAAAGAAATCCGAACACGGCCTGGCCACAATTCACACGGGCGTGCGCCATGGCCGTGCCTCTGCCGTGGAGAAGAGCAATTTCATTCGGGAAAGGATACTTAGGGAGAAAGAAATGTATTTCAAAAGCCTATAAATACACCCTAAGTATGACCTAAGAAGGGGAGCCCAAAGCCATCGTCTAGGGGCGTCGTGCTAGGCCAGAGAAGGCAGATTTGTGGGGATTCGCTCAGGGATAGCCAGTTGATCCATCTCAAGAAGCTAGAATTATACTCAAGACGGAGGATCTCTCCTTCAATTCCTTCAGGGGGTTTTAGGGATTTCTTATGTTTTGTTTTATCTTTCCTCTTGAGATGTTTTCCTTTATTGTTATGAACTAAACCCTTCGGATACCCGAAGGGGATGAAACCTATGATGAATCTTGTTATTGTTTTCTGAATTATATAATAAATACTTAGTTTGTTCTTAATTATGTGAGCTTAATCCAAATTTAATGTGCTTAGGTGGAGGAGGAATACACCCTGCCTAAGAGTAGATCCAACATAATTAAGCGGAGTTGATCGCACGCCTAGAGTAGGGTGACGAGATTTTGCCGGATTAGGGTGAAACCTAATATGGGTATCCATATATCGATTTACTGCTATTCTAGGGGGTTATTATAAGAGAACGAGAGTTCCACTAATTAACCTAGGGTTAGACGTTATTCGCCTCGAGAGAGGGTTTAATATACGTTAGGGAGTCTTACGGATCAAACTAAGTGAATAAATCGTATGGTTCAGTGTTAGATAACAAGTGAAGTCTAGGTGGATTCTTCCTAGGGTATCATCTAAATCAACTAAGTTTTTCCCAAGTTATTTTCCAAATTCATTCTTCTTTGTCTTAGAGTCTTTAGTTTAGTAGTTAATTAATTTAGATTAGATAAACAATCTCTCTTTATTTTTAGGCTAGATAATAAAAAGAAAGTTAGTGTTAGTACTTTTAGTTCCTTTGGGTTCGATAATCCAGTCTTGCCTAAACTATACTACTGTTCGATAGGTGCACTTGCCTCAATCGTTGTCAGAGTTAGTTTACAGGTTCGATCATTCTTTTTGTAAATTTTAAAGCTCTGATTCACAGTGATCAAGTTTTTGGCGACGTTGCCGGGGAACTAAAATATTAAGAAAGCTCTATTTTTATTACTTTAACCATTATTGTTTATTTTCCACAATTTATTTTTATTTTTATTGTTTTTTTTAAATTTTGCTAAATTTTCTTTCTTTCTTTTCCTAGCAGGTACCTCTAGTTTATGACTAGAAGGAACCCGAGAGGACCTTTAGTATACGATAGTAATATTGACGCTACCCTTCGCAGGAATCGCAGAGAAATTAGGCGAGCCCTAAATTACACGGAAGAAGAACGAGAAGACAGATCCAATCCTACTGAAGGGATAGACGAAAATAACCCACCACCACAAGATGTGGCGAGAAAATAATGCTTCGCGTACTATGTATGATTATGCTAAACCTCATTTAACGAGAGAGCCGATAGTATTATTGTTAGGCTTGCTATAGTCTGCTAATAATTTTGAATTAAAGCCTAACACTATACAAATGATTCAATAGTTTGTTCAATTTGATGGTTTGCGGGACGAAAGATCCAAACACTCATATAGCTATTTTTTTAGAGTTCGTGATACCTTCAAAATAAATGGCATTTCGATGATGCCATACGACTTCTATTTATTTCCCTTTTCATTAAGGAATAAAGCTAAACAGTGGTTAAACTACGCTACCACGAGGGTCAATCACTACATGGGATCAAATGACCGAAAATTTTTATTAAAATATTTCCCACCGGCTAAAACGGCCAAATTACGTAATGATATCTCTTCTTTTGTGCGTATGGATTTAGAGACATTATACGATGCATGGGAGAGATATAAGGATCTCTTGAGAAGGTGTCCGCACTCATGGTTTACCTTTGTGGCTCCAAGTCCGGACTTTCTATAACGGTGTAAACCCCTCAACGAGAAAACTAATTGATTCAAATTACTGGTGGAACCTTGAATAATAGAACTCCCGAGGCACCTACGAGTTTATTGAAGAGATGTCACCGAATAACTATCGCTGGCGAGTTACAAGGACCAAACCAACAAAATCGGCCAGAGTTTTCAATATAGATGCTATAACCATGCTATCAACACAGGTAGAGTTGATGAATAAGAAGCTTGATAATTTGTGTTCTTCGCAGGTACATCCAGTCATGCAGTGTGACGCAAGTGGAACTGTGGCGAATCCTGAGTACCCACCCTACCAACCAGGCACAGAGAGCGAACAAATGAACTATATAGGTAACAATTTCAGATCTAATAATAACCCATATAGTAATAATTATAATCCAGGTTGGAGGAACCACCCAAATTTTTCGTGGGGAGGTCAAGGAAATCAAGGAAATCAAAGACAACAACCTCTTCAAAATTTCAAAAATCAGCCCTATCCACAGGAAAAATCTTGAAGAGACGCTGAACAAATTCATAGCTTCCACAGAGACCCGTTTCCGAAAGACTGAGACAACACGTGATGACCACCAAACATCGATCAAAGTGATAGAGAAACAAGTTGGAGAACTCACTAAGTCAGTTGGACAACTTATCAAATGGTTTCAAATTCGATCGGTGATTTTCTATAAAGCAACATAACAGGTAAAGACAGTTACACTGAGAAGTGGAAAGGAGTTAGTTGAACCAAAGAAAAAAAATACTACATGAAGATGACAAAGCAAAGGATACGAGAGTTGGGGATGTAACTCCAATACGCAAAGAAAGTAAACCACCAATCCCATATCCAAATATAGATTAAAGAAAGAACGATTAGACACCCAATACGGTAAGTTTCGTGAAACAGTTTAAACAGATACATATTAACTTACCTTTTGTTGAAGCCATTTCACGTGATGCCGACGCATCGCAAAATTCTTAAAGGAACTCCTAACGAATAAAAGGAAGCTTGAAGAAGTATCCATGGTGGAGCTTAATGAAGAATGTTCACCATCCTCCAAAACAACCTACCAACCAAATTAAAAGACCGGGAAGTTTTACTATTCCTTGTTTAATTAGTAGTTTAAATATTAAGAAAGCATTAGGTGATCTAGGTGCCGATATTAATTTAATGCCTTATAAAATGTTTAAACGACTAAATCTCGAGAACCAAAACCCACTAGGATGAGTATTCAATTAGGTGATAGATCTATTAAATACCCTAGAGGAGTTATCGAGGATGTCTTGGTAAAAATTGATAAATTTATTTTCCCGTTGATTTTGTTGTGCTTGACATGGATGAGGACATTGAGGTTCCCTTAATTCTAGGGCGCCTTTTTAGCTACTCGCCATGGTCATATCGATGTAGGTGATGGTAAACTTGCATTAAGGATAGGCGATGAGGAAATTATTTTTCAAATTTATGATGCCATGAGATATTCTAGAGAACAAGATGATTCTGTTATTTTATTGACACCAATCGATCATATTATTCAAAACTCATTACAGAAATTCTACATGATGACACGATGGAACTGTGTCACACTCAAGAAGAGGGGAAGAAGATGAAGTCCACGAGCTAAATTCAAAAATATCGTCATCAAGACAAACAGAAAAAGAAAGCATTGAATTCGATGACGATTTAAAACAAAAACCCTCTCGTTGATGAACCACCTAAATTAGAATTAAAGCAACTCGCCAAAACATTTAGAGTATGAATTCCTTAGGGAAAATTATACGTTACCGATGATTATCTCTTCAGAGCTAGAACCTCAGGAAAAAGAGGAGTTGATACAGGTACTAAGAGAACATAAAAAAGCCATAGCTTGGAAAATCTCTGACATTAAGGGAATAAGCCCAACATTTTGCACCCACAAAATTTTAATGGAAGACGAGTACAAGCCATGCGTGCAACCACAAAGACGATTAAATCCCAACGTAAAAGAAGTCGTGAAAGCCGAGGTAATTAAACTTCTAGATGCTTGAATAATTTATCCTATTTCTAGTAGCAAGTGGGTGAGTCCTATGCAAATTGTCCCAAAGATAGGAGGCATGACTGTGGTAGCTAACGAAAAGAATGAACTAATTCCTACCAGATACCACGAGTTGGAGAGTTTGCATAGATTACAGGAAGCTGAATGATGCCACTAGAAAAGATCACTTCCCTCTACCCTTCATTAATCAAATGCTAGAAAGGTTATCAGGACATATGTACTATTGCTTCCTAGATGGACTCTCCTGTTATTTCCAAATCCCAATAGCACCAAGATCAAGAGAAGACAACGTTCACATGCCCATACTGTGACGCTTGCTTATCGAAGAATGCCTTTTGGATTATGTAATGCTCCTCGCCGCTTTTCAATGTTGCATGTTGGCAATCTTTGATGAACTTGTAGAAGATATTATGGAGGTATTTATGGATGATTTCTCAGTATACTGTAATTCTTTCCATCTTTTCCTTAAATATTTAAAACGAGTCTTGATGAGATGTGAGGAAACAAACCTTGTTTTAAATTGGGAGAAATGTCACTTTATGGTACAAGAGGGAATTGTATTAGGACATAAAATTTCTAGTAAAGGGATTGAGGTAGATAAAGCAAAGATTGAAACCATAGAAAAATTACCTCCTCCTAGTTCAGTTAAGGCCATTAGAAGTTTTTTAGGACACGCAGGATTTTATAGAAGATTCATTAAGGATTTTTCTAAAATAGCTAAGCCTTTAACAAAATTACTAGAAAAAGATGTTCCTTTCAATTTTGATCAGGAATGTTTAGACGCATTCAATATCCTTAAGGATAAACTAATAAATGCTCCGATTATAATTGCACCTGATTGGAATCTACCCTTTGAACTAATGTGTGATGCAAGTGATTTCGCAGTAGGTGCAGTTCTGGGACAACGAAGAGGCAAGCATTTTCAACCAATCTATTATGCTAGCAGGACTTTGACACCCGCACAGGAAAACTACACAACCACGGAGAAGGAACTGCTAGCTGTAGTTTTTGCTTTTGACAAATTTAGACAGTATTTATTATTATCTAAAGTTTTCGTTTTCACTGACCACTCAGCTCTTCGTTATCTATTAACTAAACCTGATGCGAAACCACGACTCATAAGATGGATTTTACTTTTACAAGAATTTGATTTGGAAATACAGGATAAGAAAGGAGCTGAGAACCTTGCAGCTGATCACCTCTCTAGACTCGAAAACCCCCATATTGAAGAGCTAAATGAAGGAGAGATAAACGATTCATTCCCAGAAGAACAACTCTTTTCGATAACTCATTCTGAGGTACCATGGTTTGCGGATATTGCGAATTATTTAGCCACTAACATCTTGCCAAAAAAATTAACACATCACTAAAAGAAGAGATTCTTTGCTGATGCAAAAAACTATTTTTGGGAAGATCCCTTTCTTTTCCGAATATATGCAGATCAGGTAATTCGAAGATGCGTTACAAGGACAGAAGCAAGTAAGATTATAGAATAGTGCCATTTAGGACCTTCAGGAGGACACTACAGGGCATTAAGACAGCACATAAGATACTCGAATCAGGTTTTTATTGGCCCACTCTATTCAAGGATGCCAACAGGTATGTCGCTTCATGTGATAAATGTCAAAGAACAGGTGATGTCTCTAAACGTGATGAAATGCCTCAAACATATATGCTATCATGTGAAATATTTGATGTATGGGGTATTGATTTTATGGGTCCATTCCTAGTTCATTCGGAAATAAATACATCCTAATGGCGCTTGATTACATGTCAAAATGGGTGGAAGCCAAGCTCTACCTACTAATGATGCTAGAGTAGTAGTTAAGTTCCTCAAGAAACTGCTTTCAATTTGGAACGCCTAGAGCTATCATTAGTGATAGGGGCACTCATTTCTGTAATACTCAATTTGACAAAGTCTTAAAAAGTATGGAGTACACCACAGGATAGCTACCCCATATCACCTCAAACCAAGGGCAAGTTGAAGTAGCAAACCGAGAACTTAAGTGCATTCTAGAAAAAACGGTTGAATCAAATAGAAAAGATTGGGCATTAAAAGTAGATGATGCCTTATGGGCATATAGAACAGCATTTAAAATCCTTCTAGGGACATCCCCATACAAACTTGTATACGGGAAAAGCTGTCATCTACCATTCGAGTTAGAACACAAAGCTTTTTGGGCCATAAAGTTTTTAAATTTTGATCTTAGCACTGCAGGAAAGAAAAGAATGATGCAGATGAACGAGCTAGACGAATGGAGAGCTGAGGCCTACGAGAACTCGAAACTATACAAAGAAGCAACAAAGCGACACCACGATGCTCGTCTAAAGAAGTCAAAATAATTTGAGGTAGGGGACTTGGTCCTACTTTAAACCTCAATGCTTAAATTATTTCCTGGGAAGCTGAAATCGAGATGGGCAGGCCCATTCATGATCAAAACAAATTTTCCATACGGCACAATCGAGGTAACTCACCCCACTAAGGGCACATTCAAGGTAAATGGTGACCGACTAAAAATTTATAATGGTGCAGATTTTAAAGATATGAGAGAGGATCTTCTGCTCCAGGAACCTTCTTTTAGAACCAAAAATAGGGAAAGTCTAGCTTAAGACTATAAACAAGCGCTTCTCGGGAGGCAACCTTAGCACTAACTTCCTTAACATTATACTTTTAACTGTTTGGCATCTAACTTCATACTAATTAATCTAATAAAGCGCAGGTTTTAGACCACACGGCCTTACACACGGGCGTGCCCGTGGCCGTGCGGAAGCCAGGGGATAAACCATAGGCGTGCCAGCGGCCGTGTACGACAAAGAAGAATCTTTTTCCTCAACACGGGCTGCGATAATATCCCACGCCCGTGCCGACTACCCGTGCGAGGTTACTGACTTATTAAGCACGGACTAAACACGGCCGTTCCTACTAACTGTGTGAGTTTACTGACTTGTTAAGCACGGGAGAAACACGCTCGTAGCAACCCAACCGTGTGAGGTTACTGACTTATCAAGCACGGGCATGTCATAAGCAACACGGCCGTGGCAAATCCACCTGAACGCACCTAAAATTTGGAATCGTGAAAAACACGGGCGCATAAAAATCAAACACGGACGTGGCCCCTGCCCGTGCTCGTATCCCTATTTAAGCAACTTTAACCGTCTCCCTTCCCCCAAATCAACCCTAAACCAAATTTTAAGCTTCATCCCTCTCAAATCTGACCACACTCAAACCCTCCACCGTCCCATCAAACCCTCAACCTTCTTTTCTTTCAAGAAAACCACACTAAAACCGTGAACACGCCCGCGCCACCACCGTGCTGTAGGAAAAACACGCCCGTGCCACCACCGTGCGCCTGCAAAAAACCTCACAGCACCACCGTGCTCTGCCCGTGCTCGAAAGCTTTACACCATCAAAATCCCTAGTTCCCTTTTTCTTGACTTAAAACTTGATAAACATTATGTCAATTTGCTTCATTATTCATCTTTTGTTTAGTTTTAGTATAAAAGAATAATTTCTATTTCGGAACTTGTCTAAAAAATTCAGTCCCCATGAATATTTATTGTGATGAATTGGTTGTTATTTGTTAGATTTCATGTTCATTTTAGGAATAAATTCTTGCATCTTAGAACTAATAAGAATGATACATTTCTTTGCTTGAAAATAATCACTACTGTCAAATAATTTCTGATGATTAACATACTTAAGATTCTAACTGTTCAAATTTTGCTCAATTTAGCGTAGAATATTCTAGCTATATTATTGTTGAGGATCGATCAAAAGAACTTGCTTTATATTTGATTACTAATTTCAGGTACAAATGTCATCATCACGACCCAAACGATCCACAGCTGCCCCAACCAAGAAACGAAAGGGGCCCGGATCATCTTCAGCAAGTGCCTCTTCCGAGATACGACACCGATTCCTCCAATTTTCTCAAGAAGCTCAGGAAGAGCGTTACAACACCTTCCGGCAACGACCCCTTGGCACCGATAGGTGCATTGACTGGGACACTGTGGAACAGGTCGGGCTAGCAGCCGACATTCGGGCCCTCATCTCGACCGAGCCATGGGAGAAATTTTTCTCTATCATCGAGCCCACATATTTGGAACTCACTCTTGAGTTCTGCACCACTTTTACCGTACAAACAGTGATGGCCCAATATGACGACCCGTGCACACCCAATTTCGGTTAGGGGCGCAGACGTCGATCGAGCGTACCACAATTCAAAGACAAGATGCTCGGACTCTATATGGAGGAGTTTATAGCAGACAATCCACTCTCCGAGTTAGACCGTCAACTCCACTGTACCCCCCTTTATTGCTGGCGTAGCTTAGCACCCACCACGAATGTCTACGACCCCAGTCGCTCGAAGGCGGCATCCATTGGCCCACCCCTACGGTATATTCCTACCATTCTCGCTCACACCATCACGGGACGACGTGAAAGCACAGGTGTGGTAAACAAGCACGATGTCTACTACCTATTGTGCATGTCAAAAGGGCACGTTTTCGACCTGGCATACTTCATCGCCTGTGCAATTCAACATCAGACAGAGCCGCACAGGAAGGGGATTTTATCAATGGGGCCGTACATAACACGACTGGCTCGACACTTTGGTCTTCTCAACACAGATACACAAATCTCTTCACTCACATTGATGGGACAAATGATACCTCAGGGCATCCAGACGATGCTACACATGAGGATGGTTCAATATCGTCGGGGGACCGACCCTCCTCAGTACTGATTAGTGACACCCACAGACGAGGGGGAGCCCGATGACATCCCACTACCATTACAGGAGGCACCGATTTCGAGCCAGCAGCCATCCCATGCAGTAACTTCATTAGCGGATATCTCTGCACTCCTAGACCAGTATTACGTTGACAACACTCGACGAATTGATAGGTTGGAGGCCACCCTCCAACAGATATGCCAGCACCTCTATATCTTATCGCCGCCTCAACCACCGAGCGACCCAGCTGATGATGAGGAACTTTGAGTCCCTACATTTTTTTTTTTGTTTTGTTTTCTTTATTTTCAGTTCTATTGTTTTAATTTAAACTTTTTTGACTTTTATATTTCATAACTATATTCATGTTTTTATTGGCTATCTAACCATAGAATCCTGCTAACAAACACTTGCTTAAATCCGCCCCACGACATCTAACTGATGACTTCGCAGAACAAACATATTTAATTTATCACTCAAGAATGAAACATCGTTTCTACACAGTCATCTCAATAAGTCAAGTTTCCACACCATCATACAAGGATGCCATCCGAAAATTCAGGGAGTTTCACTTCTTCCCATATCTTATGATTTTATAATGATATTATCTATCTTTGTACATTGACGGCAATGTACATCTTAAGTATGGGGGGTGAATCTTAGATATTCCAAATTTTTTTCATTATTCTCAAAATCCCTGAATTAAGTCTTGTTTTTAAGTAATTTACTCATATTACTAATTAGGATGAAATTTCTAATGATTTATGATTTTTATTGATATGTTTTAGATTAAGTCATTGATAATTGTGCATTGATGATTAAATTTGAAGAATACTAGAGAATCAAGCATGATAAGTCTATTTTTCTGAATTAAAAATTTTCTAGGTCGTCTACCTGAATTTAAATATTACCTTGAAATTTGATATTTACAAGGTTGATGTCAAAAATACCCATAATTTTTGTGAGTTTTTGAGCCTTATAGAGCATAAATTCTTTTTCTTGCTCACTTTATTGATTATGAGTATGTCAACACTGATTTGTTATTCTAGAACTTGCATCGATTATACATGTCGAGACCACACTTTTGATTTGATATACAGAGATGATAAAGGCACCTAGGTTTTAACCCACTAACTCCATTAAAAGCCTACCTTCACAAATTAACCCCTAGTGAACCCCTTTTAATCCTATCAACCCTATTTATTGACTCACCCACTAATATTAACCCAAAACCCTTTGTAATTGTTATCACCATTCTTTCTAACTACCCCTATATCGAGATTTGATCTGATTAGATGCCTAATTATGAATTTTAGTAAGTTATCCTTTATTATGTACTTATGAAAAAAAACGACGAAGTATATTCATTATTAGTTATGTGATTAAATGAGCTTATACATTTATTTAAATTCCAAATATCAAAGAAGAAGCTCGTATTATTAGTATTATTAGTTTTCAATTGATGTAATTATTATTAGTTCATTAGTTCTTAGTTAGGTAATTTGTCAATTCAATCTCAATTCTAACCCTCTAATTCAGCCTTATTCCACACCTTAACCCTATCCCCGTTACAACCCTAACAAAGACCCTTTGATTTGTGTTTCATCTCATATTTCAGTGGTGGAGATTTGATTTTCTACAAGCCTATGGGATTAACTCTTCATGTTTAACTTTTGAGTGCCTAAATTTTGAACCTTAAACACTTTGAGGGATTTGAGTGAATCTTTAGTGAGGATGTCAATCCTTGATAATTTTGAATCAGAGGTAATTATTTAGATGAAGGGAAACACCTATGTTGTAACACCCCAAACCCGGTCAACACACCACGACCGAATCTGGCATGTCACAGAGTGAAAACGACTCGAAGAAAACAGGTTACCGATTTATTTTTGGTGAAAGCTCTTCGATTGCTTGTGTTTGGGGAAAACCGATGTATGTATAGTGGAAAATGTTAAGTTGCTTTGAAATCATGTGAATTTTATTACCCGATGGTAGAGTTTAGAAAACTCGTTGCGTAGCTTAGTTTGACAACTTTGATTACCAGGTTATTAAAGCAAATCAAGTAATTACTTAGTCATATTTAAAACCAAATCCAAAGCGTATAAAATAATCCAAAACATAATTTAAAGGCCTTGTTACAAACCCAAATAAAAACCAAATTAAAGTAAAATACCCAAATCAAATGTCCATGTAAAACCGAAGCAATTATCGCATGGTCACCTCGAGTCCACCCGGCTCCTCATCCGCGATCTACGACTCACCTGAAAAAGATAAGGAGAAGGTGAGTCACCAAGACTCGATGCATAATCCCCCTCCCGATTATTGCAACATGCTTACACAAATCGTAATCAAGCAAACACATCATGCACCCAAACCTAGCCATCCACAACTCCGCTTTCTACCCCGTGGTACCAAACCACCGGTGGTGCCAAACCACCGTGACCCAAAGTCACCGATATCAATAATAATGTGGTGCCAAACCACTGGTCACCCAAAGTCACGAATAATCCAATTGTGGGGCCAACCCACGTTGTGATACCAAATCACTGGGGACAATCCCGTTTTATCAAATGTGAGGCCAACCCACTGTGGTGCTAAGCCACTTTGGGACGAGTCGCTATGAGGTGCCAAACCTCTCGGTGACCCAAAGTCACGAAATCAACTATGGTACCAAACCACTTTGGTGGTGCCAAACCACCGTGACCCAAAGTCACGAATATCAATCTTCCCCCTCCTCTCATATCACCCACAATAATGCAATGCACATACAATTCATGCCATCATGCTTAATCATTAGACATATATCGAACATACATAGATAATATCATCAGAAATCATGTACCGTAATCTCAACAAAACAGACTTACCCGAAATCCTTGCTCATACCCATAAAGGTATCATATCGAAATCTACACAATTTTGGCTTTTAACATAGTTTAGGTTATTAACAAGTTTACAATGATTATGAAGTGTGTAAGTTACACACCTTGTTACTAACGTGATTACTGAATCCCGAAGATCCCGATCTAACGCACTAGACCCCCTTTACCTACATTCGGCCAAACCAAGATCATTAGCAAAAGCCATTCGGCTTCACTTGTAAATCCTGAAAAGTTAACGCATCTAGCAACCCTCCTTACCTTACTGCCTTTCGCGCTTAAATCAAATCCCGAAGCACTCGATAACACGTCTTCCCTACAATCGGCCAAGACTAAACAAGATCACTAATAGCCTTCGGATTTTCAAAAGAAATAAGGGAAAGAAAGAATTGGCATGAGACCTTACCACAGTCCTAACGAAATCGATTGGCAGAGAGAGTAGATGACCACGATCCACTGCTTCCAAATCCCGAAGAACCTAGGAAAATCTGATTTCACAGATGAATGAGAATCAAGACAAATGCCGAAATTCGGCTTTTGTTTCCATGTGAGTCGACAGAGAAAAGAGAAGAAAATAGTAAAGATTCGACCAAGAACACTTACCCACTCCAAAATCGACTAGAGCAGAAGACAAGAGAGATCTAAAACGCAATGAGAGAAAAGAAAAGAGAGGGAGATCTTCAGTGGTTGATATTTGGCCAAAGTGTTGAAATAAGAAGAGAAAATAGAGAGAGATTTCGGCAATGGTGGTGAAATAATCAAGGGAGATTCCGCTAAAATGAAATAAGGGAATGGAAGGGAAGTATTCGGTTGAATGATGGTGAGAAGAAGATGAAAGAATCAATGGAAAAGAGAGTGGCTTGAGAAAGAAGAAGGTTCGGCCAACCAATAAGAATGGAGAGCAAAAAGAGATGAGATTTAGGGAGAATAGTGTTTCGGCTTCAAAGAAATAAGAGAGGAATTCAAATGGAGATTCGGCTCAATACCTAAGAAAGAAATCGGCAAGAGCCTAAAGTGCTTTCGGCTTTCGGTTTCAACGGAGGAAAAGAAAGACAACTCAAATGGTTCTTTTTGGGATTCGGCTAGGTACTTCAAAAGGGAAATCGACAAGTGCCAAAAGAGGTTTCAGTTCTACTTCTCAATCGAATGTACCAAAGCTTGACTAGCCGAAAATGTCACTAAGGAATTTTGGCACTCCTCCTAAGTCTTCCAGCCGAATACACCTCCTCACACAATTCAAATTTCGGCAAACTCTTCAAACTTCTCTTGGCCAACCATTCAAATGAGTTTGAGTTGTTCAAACTCCTAAATTCTCTCTTCTCCACCCACTCAAATCTGTTGACTTGTCCAACAGTTATCCATCAGAGTTTGAGCTGAGTACAACTCTTCCCCTCTCTGACGTCAAAAAGAATTAGCAGCAAGGGATTTCTGTAGCTCGAACCCAAGCTCTCCTTCCCCTGCTTGTGGCGTCACTGCTTAAGGCCCTAAATGGCGCCTTCTTGCCACTTTACAAAGGTAATTCTTGTGCTAAAGTTTACCACAAAATATTCTTAACCCCTAGCTCCTTCAGCTCCCCTTAACCAAAGCTTAAAAATAAAAATTTTCCTATAGTTCGGGCCTACCCTTGGCTTCTCCCTAGACCATAAAACACCTCACCTAATATCACAACCAAGCCATACACATGCAAACAGTTCAAACATCATAGCCCCTATTAAAGGATGTTACGCTCTACCCCTTAAAAATAATTTCGGCCTCAAATTACAGTCAAAAGAGTTGAGGGTATTGCTTTGTCTCATCACATCCTCTCGGTTCCCACGTAGCTTCTTCCACGCCATGGTTTCACCATAATACCTTCACTAATGGAACTGACTTCTTGCACAAAACTTTCACATCCCGGTCTAGAATCAGACCGGTTCCTCTTCCATGGTCAAATCTGGGCTCACCTCAATTTCTCCACCGATACAACATGCAATGGATCTCGAACAGTAGCACGCTAAGCATGGAAACGTGGAACACATCGTATATCCGACTCAAATCTACTGGCAACTCGAGTGATAAGCTACCGGTCCCACTCGTCTCAACATCTTATATGGGCCAATAAACCTTGTACTTAGCTTGCCTTTCCTTCCAAATCTCAAAGACTTTCTTCCACGGCGAGACCTTCAAGAAAACCCTGTCACCCATCATAACTCCATATCTCTCCGCTTAAGATCAAGATATGACTTTTGCTCGTCCAAGCTTCCTTCAAACGAGCCCGAATCAACTTGACCTTATCCTCGCTTCAGTAACCAACTCCGGACCCAACATCCGACGCCACCCCAACTCGCATCCAAAGATGTAGGTGTACGACACTTCCTACCATACAACGCCTCATATGGTGCCATCTTAATGCTTGCACGGTAACTATTATTGTACGCAAATTCAGCTAACGGTAGAAATTCTTCCCACCGCCTCTGAAATCCAAAACACAAACCTCTCAACATATCTTCCAAAATCAGATAACCCTTTCCGATCGTCCGTCATGCATGCGGATGAAATGCCGTACTAAAATCCAACCGCGTACCCAACGCATGATGCAATGCTTTCTAGAACCTTAACGTGAATCTGGGATCCCTATCCGAGATAATCGACACTGGCACACCGTGCAACCTCACTATCTCTCGCCACATACAAATTTTAGCTAACTTTTGAAGCGAGTAATCAACCCTTACCGGTATGAAATGAGCTGATTTCGACAAACGGTCCACAATTACCTAGACTGAGTCCTTCTTACTAGGCGTAAGGGGTAGCCCACTGACAAAGTCCATGGTAATCCTTTCCCACTTCCACTGTGGAATCTTCACCGGCTGAAGTAAACCCGACGGAAACTGATGTTCAGCCTTGACTTGCTCACAACAACTCCTGAATCTGAGCCTTCAGCTCTACCAATTCTTTCTTGCCATCCTATACGGGGCGATAGACACCGCACGATTCCGGCAATGTGATCTATACCAAATTCAACTTCCCGATCCGGAGGCGCACTCCGAAAGTTCTTCCGAAATATGTCGACAAATTCCTTCACCGCTTGGACATTCTCTACAAATTTGACTTGGCCTCCAAGGCACACACATGAACCATAAACGCCTCATAACCCTTTTCTCGACCATTTTCTCGGCTTTCAAAGCGGACACCACATTGGATAGATAATCTCTTCTATTACCTATCATCACCACTTCTTCACCCTTAACCGCTTTTCAATACCATGCGCTTAGTCACAAGCAATCCGGACTTGCTTGGTACTTCACCAACCACCCATCCCAAGAATCGATCGAACTCCCCAATCGGCAGTTCTATCAGATCAGCCACAAACACTACCCCTTGGAGTTCTAGGGGTACATCCCTATACAGCTTATTTACTTCTACAGAGTGACCTAGAGGGCTAATTCATCATCATCTCCTAGAAGTAGTCTCAAAGTCTAGGTTCATGGTCTCTACTATGCTACTAGCAACATACGAATGCGTCGAACCCACATCTATCAAAGCAGTATATGGTAATCCAAAGATTAAGAACGTACTGGTTATGACGTCCGGTGCATTGCCTTCCTCTCGACGCCTCGCTGTATATACCAATCCAGGCTGTCTCGCCTCGATGTTGCCTGCACCTCTACCCGGTGCTCTGCGGCCCCGACCAGAACCATTACCTCCTCTACCAGAACCACGACCCCTCTGCGGTTGCGGTCCTCATTCCTAAACCGAGCACGACTGCGGCCCTCGGGCCCGATCTGGCTAACTTCCATGGACAATCCCTCACACGATGATCCAACGAGCCACATTCAAAGCGTCATTTTCCACCAATCCAACATTCTCCCCAATGAGATTTCCCTCACCGATTACACTGCGCTGGACCCTGATTAGCAGTAACAGGCCTCCCAGATTGATTTTGCCCACCATGCCTAGCCCTTTTCTGAGAATTACCGACCGACCCAGATGATCCAAAACCTCTCTTATGTCTATTCCTGTCCTGATTCTGCCTCACAGATTCCTTTACCCCTTCGGCTATCTTAGCCTTTTCTACTAACACGACAAACTCTCACTCCTGCTGTGGAGCAATCAGTAATCTCAGCTCATCCCTCAATCCGTCCTCAAACATGACACATCGCTCGTACTCCATAGCCACGATATCTCGAGCATACCGGCTCAACCTTAAGAATTCTGCCTCGTACTCCGATACGGACTTACTCCCCTGAACCAGTCTCAGAAACACCTTTCGCTGCGCATCAATGTAACTGGACCCAATATACTTCTTCTGGTATGCTGCCTTAAAATAGTCCCACGTGAGATCATCTGCTGTAGCACCATCCCGAACTGTGAGCCACCACGGGTATGACTCATCCCGAAGAAGCGACACTATCCCTTTCAGTTTCTCCTCAGCAGTCAGATCTAGGTCGTCCATGATACACTCCGTCGCCTCCAACCAATACTCAGCCGTATTGGGGGCCACACCAGAAACACCTCGGAAAACCTCGGCTCCATTGGCTCAGAGTCACTCAGATACAGACTTACGAGCTCCCGTGCCTCCACCTACTCCAGCCACCCTCTCAAGAACTTGCACCATCGTCTGCGATACTGTAATATCCCCTGTCTGATCCTGGTACTCAACACCAGTAGATGGTGGTGGTGGTGGCATCTCATTCTCTGACCCCTGACTAGATCCCACTGGTTCAGACACAGTCATCCTACCCCGATCGCGTCCACGCGTATTACGATCCTGACCTCGAGTGCTCATGTCTAACGTCTCGACTTATCTTATTTAAAAGTTTTATGCGTCAGTCTTTATTCCATTATTATTAAGGCACAGTCTTATGAACAGTTTCTATTACAGAGTTTTGTTTTCGCGAGTCACAGAGTCCTATAGGTTTCAGTCTCTAGGAGAGTCCACTATCACTAGCCGTTCATAGCATATATCATCAAAAATCATAATCATATGCAAACATCAGTAGGGGTACTTATCTGGGCGGATTGGTGCCAGAGACTCGGTGCCATGCGTTTCAGACCATACATTTTCCAGAAAAACTCTTTGAAACCTTATCTTAAAACATTTTGGGCCTCGGGCCCACAGCCGAGCTGTTGAACTTGGCTCTGATACCATAATTGTAACACCCCAAACCTGGTCAACACACCACGACCGAATCTGGCATGTCACAGAGTGAAAACGACTCGAAGAAAATAGGTTATCGGTTTATTTTCAGTGAAAGCTCTTCGATTGCTTGTGTTTGGGGAAAACCGATGTATGTATAGTGGAAAATGTTAAGTTGCTTTGAAATCATGTGAATTGTATTACCCGATGGTAGAGTTTAGAAAACTCGTTGCGTAGCTTAGTTTGAAAACTTTGATTATCGGTTATTAAAGCAAATCAAGTAATTACTTAGTCATATTTAAAACCAAATCCAAAGCGAGATAAAATAATCCAAAACATAATTTAAAGGCCTTGTTACAAACCCAAATAAAAACCAAATTTAAAGTAAAATACCCAAATCAAATGTCCATGTAAAATCAAGCAATTATCGCATGGTCACCTCGAGTCCACCCGCTCCTCATCCGCGATCTACGACTCACTGAAAAGATAAGGGAGAAGGTGAGTCACCAAGACTCGATGCATAATCCCCCTCCCGATTATTGCAACATGCTTACGTAAAATCATAATCAAGTAAACACATCATGCACCCAAACCTAGCCATCCACAACTCCGCTTTTCTACCCCGTGGTACCAAACCACCGGTGGTGCCAAACCACCGGTGACCCAAAGTCACGAATAATCCAATTGTGGGGCCAACCCACGTTGTGATACCAAATCACCGGCGACAATCCCGTTTTATCAAATGTGGGGCCAACCCAATCGTGGTGCTAAGCCACCGGGACGAGTCGCTATGAGGTGCCAAACCTTTGGTGACCCAAAGTCACGAAATCAATCGTGGTACCAAGCCACCGGTGGTGCCAAACCACCGTGACCCAAAGTCACGAGATATCAATCTTCCCCCTCCTCTCATATCACCCACAAGAATGCAATGCACATACAATTCATGCCATCATGCTTAATTATTAGACATATATCGAACATACATAGATAATATCATCAGAAATCATGTACCGTAATCTCAACAAAACGGACTTACCCGAAATCCTTACTCATACCCATAAAGGTATCATATCGAAATCTACACAGTTTCGGCTTTTAACATAGTTTAGGTTATTAACAAGTTTACAACGATTATGAAGTGTGTAAGTTACACACTTGGTTACTAACGTGATTACTGAATCCCGAAGATCCCGATCTAATGCACTAGACCCCTTTTACCTACATTCGGCCAAACCAAGATCATTAGCAAAAGCCATTCGGCTTCACTTGTAAATCCTGAAAAGTTAACGCATCTAGCAACCCTCCTTACCTTACTACCTTTCGCGCTTAAATCAAATCCTGAAGCACTCGATAACACGTCTTCCCTACAATCGGCCAAGACTAAACAAGATCACTAATAGCCTTTGGCTTTTCAAAAGAAATAAGGGAAAGAAAGAATCGACATGAGACCTTACCACAGTCCTAACGAAACCAATTGGCAGAGAGAGTAGATGACCACAATCCACTGCTTCCAAATCCCGAAGAACCTAGGAGAATCCAATTTCAAGATGAATGAGAATCAAGACAAATGCCGAAATTTGGCTTTTGTTTCCATGTGAGTCGATAGAGAAAAGAGAAGAAAATAGTAAAGATTCGGCCAAGAACACTTACCCACTCCAAAATTGACTAGAGCAGAAGACAAGAGAGATCTACAATGCAACGAGAGAAAAGAAAAGAGAGGGAGATCTTCAGTGGTTGATATTCGGCCAAAGTGTTGAAATAAGAAGAGAAAATAGAGAGAGATTTCGACAATGGTGGTGAAATAATCAAGGGAGATTCGGCTAAAATGAAATAAGGGAATGGAAGGGAAGTATTCGGTTGAATGATGGTGAGAAGAAGATGAAAGAATCAATGGAAAAGAGAGTGGCTTGAGAAAGAAGAAGGTTCTGGCTAACCAATAAGAATGGAGAGCAAAAAGAGATGAGATTTAGGGAGAATAGTGTTTTGGCTTCAAAGAAATAAGAGAGGAATTCAAATGGAGATTCGGCTCAATAACAAAGAAAGAAATCGGTAAGAGCCTAAAGTGCTTTCGGCTTTCGCCAAAGGAGGAAAAGAAAGAAAACTCAAATGGTTCTTTTTGGGATTCTTTACTAGGTGCTTCAAAAGGAAATCGACAAGTGCCAAAAGAGGTTTCAGCTCTCGCTTCTCAACCGAATGTACCAAAGCTTGACTAGCCGAAAATGTCACTAAGGAATTTCGCACTCCTCCTAAGTCTTCCAAACAATACACACTCCTCACACAATTCAAATTTCGACAAACTCTTCAAACTTCTCCTGCCAACCATTCAAATGAGTTTGAGTTGTTCAAACTCCTAAATTCTCTCTTCTCCACCACTCCGCTCAAATCATTGACTTGTCCAACAGCTTATCCATCGAGTTTGAGCCGAGCACAACTCTTCCCCTCTCTCGACGTCAAAAGAATTAGCAAAGAAGGGATTTCTGCAGCTCGAACCCAAGCTCTCCTTCCCCGCTTGTGGCGCCATCGCTTAAGGCCCTAAGTGGCGCCTTTCTTGCCACTTTACCAAAGGTAATTCTTGTGCTAAAGTTTACCATAAAATATTCTTAACCCCTAGCTCCTTCAAATCCCTTAACCAAAGCTTAAAAATAAAAATTTTCCTATAGTTCGGGCCTACCCTTGGCTTCTCCCTAGACCCTAAAACACCTCACCTAATATCACAACCAAGCCATACACATGCAAACAGTTCAAACATCGTAGCCCCTATTAAAGGATGTTACATATGTTTTGTGCTACAAAATATAAGGCTTATAGTGTTTGAATTTTTAGGACACTTTGAGTTGAATTATCCATGTATAAATTATCGCTGAAATATGATGAGACACTATCAATGACTATTATGAATTATAGGAAGTTCGTTATAATTGTAAGTTGAGAATTTTGCTTGAGGACAAGCAAAAGCTTATGTGTGGGGGATTTTGATAAACTGAAATAGTAACATATTTTAATCCCATATTCGGTATGCTTTTGGATGAATTATCCCTTGATTTATGTAAAAAGGTGCTCTTAATCCTTTCTTTTCATGTCTTATACTCAGGAAAGCACCCAAGGACAAAAAGAACGAGAAACAGGCTCAAAACGGACCAAAACAGGCAAAAGAGAAAACCGACACGGCCTGGACTTGGACCCACACGGCCGTGCCAAGTCAATCATCTAAAACACGGTCTAACCCCTACTCATACGGCCATGTCTCATTAAAGAAATCCAAACACGGCCTGGCCACGATTCACACGGGCGTGCGCCTTGGCCGTGCCTCTACCTTGGAGAAGAGCAATTTCATTCGGGAAAGGATACTTAGGGAGAAAGAAACGTATTTCAAAAGCCTATAAATACACCCTAAGTATGACCTAAGAAGGGGAGCCCAAAGCCATCGTCTAGGGCGTCGTGCTAGGCCGCAGAAGAAGATTTGTGGGGATTCACTCAGGGATAGCCGGTTGATCCATCTCAAGAAGCCAGAATTATACTCAAGATGGAGGATCTCTCCTTCAATTCCTTCAGGGGGTTTTAGGGATTTCTTATGTTTTGTTTTATCTTTCCTCTTGAGATGTTTTCCTTTATTGTTATGAACTAAACCCTTCGTATACCCGAAGGGGATGAAACCTATGATGAATCTTGTTATTGTTTTCTGAATTATATGATAAATACTTAGTTTGTTCTTAATTATGTGAGCTTAATCAAAATTTAATGTGCTTAGGTGGAGGAGGAATACACCCTGCCTAAGAGTAGATCCAACATAATTAAGCGGAGTTGATCGCACGCCTAGAGATAGGGTGACGAGATTTTGCCGGATTAGGGTGAAACCTAATATGGGTATCCATAGATCAATTTACTGCTATTCTAGGGGGTTATTATAAGAGAATGAGAGTTCCACTAATTAACCTAGGGTTAGACGTTATTCGCCTCGAGAGAGGGTTTAATATACGTTAGGGAGCCTTACGGATCAAACTAAGTGAATAAATCATAAGGTTCAGTGTTAGATAACAAGTGAAGTCTAGGTGGATTCTTCCTAGGGTATCATCTAAATCAATTGAGTTTTTTCCAAGTTATTTTCCAAATTCATTCTTCTTTGTCTTAGAGTCTTTAGTTTAGTAGTTAATTAATTTAGATTAGATAAACAATCTCTCTTTATTTTTAGGCTAGATAATAAAAAGAAAGTTAGTATTAGTACTTTTAGTTCCTTTGGGTTCGATAATCCGGTCTTGCCTAAACTATACTACTGTTCGATAGGTGCACTTGCCTCAATCGTTGTCAGAGTTAGTTTCCAGGTTCGATCATTCTTTTTATAAATTTTAAAGCTCTGATTCATAGTGATCACACGTGAGGTTAAACAGTTGAGAAATAAAAGTATAGCTCTCGTAAAAGTACTTTGGAAACGACATGGTGTTGAGGAGGCTACGTAGGAGCCAGAGAAAGCTATGAGAAAATAGTACCCTAACCTATTCACTGGTAAGATTTTCAGGGACGAAAATCCCTAAGGGGGGAGAGTTGTAACAACCCATTTTTGGTTAAATTGGATCAGTGGTTTTGGGACCACAAATTTGAGATCAAAATATTTATTTTATTATTATTTTAATGTCTACAACATGATTGAGTGATTGTGTGAAAGTTTCGTTTAGAAATTTTATCGTTTGATTAGTCAATTTGATAAAAAGGACTAAATCGCGTAAAGTGTAAAACTTGTGTTCTATTAGCTAAAGGTGTTAAATAGCTATAGAACCTTAAAGTTAAGGTCTTTAAGTGGTAATTAAACCATTAGTGAGTTAATGGATGATAATGGTTTGGCATTTAGTGAAATAACTAGTATTCATTAAGGTTATATTTGTAAATTGGTAATTAAACATAAAATAAATAAAACAAAAACACTTATCATCTTTATTTCTCCATCTCCAACTGAAATTAAAAGAGGAAAAAAGAAGCCATTGTTGAGCTAGGTTCGGCCAACCCTATTTTGTCAATTGGTGAGTGATTTTTGTTCCGTTTTTAATGATTTCTATATTTTTGAGATCGTTGCAGCTAGTACTAACTAGCCCAGGGACTAATTTGCAAAATTGTTAAAGATTTTGAATGATGCCATTGATGAATATGTATGATTTTTTATGTTTGATGATAAATTATGAATATTTGTTATGAGTATTACAAGTTTTGTTAAGTGATTTTTAGTGAAAATGCAAATTAGAGATTGAATTGAGAAATCTTGAAAATGTGGTTAAAATGTGAAATAAATGAGAAATATGGGCTAATATGAGTACTTGAGAAATTCGGATAGTATGGGTTGTGGTTAAATTGCATGAATTTGTGATTTTATGAAATAATGACTAAATTGTAAAAGATGTGAAATATTAGGGGCAATTGTGTAAAAATGCCTTAAAGTGAAATTTGGACTGAATTGAATAAATTGATGATTAAATTAGTTGAATTTGATATTATATAGATCAAGAAAAGCGAAATACAGACTTAGATCGGGGGAAGAACAAGGTTTTGGATTAGTTGACCCCCGTTATCGTTTTCACATCCGAGGTAAGTTCGTATGTTAATAAGCATTATTATAATTTAGATTTAATGCTTTATATTGAATTGTTGATGAATACAATTGTACGAAAATATTCAATGAAGCTTCGGCTATGTATTGACACTTAGTGTGCGAGATTGAGATAGCTTCGGCTATGTATGGCACTTAGTGTGCAAGGCCGAGATAGCTTCGGCTATGTAAGGCACTTAGTGTGCGAGATTATAATAGCTTCGGCTACATATTGGCACTCAGTGTGCGAAATATCAAGTATTCGACAGTATTATGAAAAGGTATGAGTTCGTTACGAATTTGTACATGTATGTACATATAAAGTATGATATTCAAATAGAAGAAGTTATGAAATTGTATACAAGCATATGAGTAAGTATGAGAAAGGTTTGATTGTTATCATGAATTATATGTTAACTAGTTCAAATTGGTGAATTGTATACTACAAATTGTTGATTTTACTTCATACGAGCTTACTAAGCTTTATAGCTTACTTTGTTTATTTTCCCGTGTTTTATAGTGAATTCAAAGCTAGCTTGGATTCAGGGATCGTCGGAGATTGTTTCACACTACCACCTATCACTTGGTACCTTTGAACTTTGGTATATTAAGTATATGGCATGTATAGGTATTTTGATGTCATTTTGATTATGGGTTGATAGTGATTTTGGCTATTTGTAATGGCTTGTGAATGTAAATGTTTTGAGTTGTAAATATAGCCATGAGAGTTGGCTTAATTTGGTGAATTTTGGTTATGTGCATATATGTGAATATATGGTTGATATTAGATGTGAATTATGTTTGTGAATTGGTTTAAAATAATGTATGTTTAAAAGTGTTGTAAGTCTGGTAATGCTCCGTAACCCTATTCTGACGGTGAATACGGGTGAAGGGTGTTACATAAATCATCATCACATCTCATACCATTCACGTACCATACACAAAACAACATATTGGCATGCCAATCGTACTCTATCCTACATTCATCGGCTCAGAAAATTTTCCAATCAGTGATCGATACCATATCTATTAATTATTTCCATTCCCAAATACATGCATCAGTATTATCCATCATTCTACAATTAAGTTCATATAATATACATTTAAAATTTATTAAAATCGAACTGAATGAACTTACCAAACTAAACTGCAGCAATGACAAAGGTACAAGGACTATTCAGAAACTTCTCTATGCCTCGATTTTCAAC
The DNA here is from genome assembly GCA_025698515.1 of Gossypium sturtianum. Taxonomy (NCBI): domain Eukaryota; kingdom Viridiplantae; phylum Streptophyta; class Magnoliopsida; order Malvales; family Malvaceae; genus Gossypium; species Gossypium sturtianum. Next base: position 36,959,789 of record CM046952.1, read on the forward strand.
TCATTCTTGTTGTAGAATAATAATTTCATTCAATTAACTAATTTCAACAATAAAATTAACTCATTTTATGCAATTAAGTCATTTTAGACATTTTTACAAAATTGCCCCCAATATTTTACTTTTATACAATTTAGTCCCTAAGCTCAAAACTTACAATCTAACCAATTTTAACTAAAACTAAGCTCAGCCAAATTGTATAGCACTCCACTACAGCCCATATTTTCAATTATTTCACATCAAGTCCTTGTAACTTTATCACTTTAACATTTTAGTCATTAAACATTAAAATTAGTAAAAACTACTTTACAAAATAGTCTTATCTACCAACCAAACTCAATAATTTACCATAAAACCTCAAGAATATCCAAAAATCATCAATGGCATAATCCACAACATTTGACAGTTTCAAAAATTAGTCCCCGGGTTAACTAGATCAAGCTAAAACGAACTCAAAAACATAAAAATTACTAAAAATTGGCATCAAGCAAATACCATATATGAGATCCTAGCTAGGTTGAAGCTTGTTCTCCCCTTAGCAATGGTGTTTCGGCTTTTGAAAGAAAATTCAAGAAGATGATATCTTTTATTTTTTTATTTTATTAACTTAATTTAGCAATTTACTAATTTAACCTTTAATAAACATTAATAATTTACTAAATTAATGGCATCAACTGTCCAACATAAAGCACAATGGGCTAATTGCCCTTTAAAACCCCCTTATTAACCTTTTTTAAACTAATAGCGATTGACTTTACAATTTTTAAAATTTAGCTCTTTTTCTTTAATTATTAATTAATAAGGATCTAATAGCATTTAACCAAAAAACTAGAGAATTCCCCATCATTCTTACCCTTTGGCCATTTAAGGAAAGTCCAATTACACAATTGGTCCTTCAATTATATTAAACTCCAATTAAACAAACTTTATTTCAATTTAACCTAAACAAATTAGGACTTAATAGGCAAATAGCCCAAAAGCTAGAGGATTAATCATTTCCACCAACGCATGGACTTTTTGACCATGGTTTAATCACCATTTTGGTTCCTTTAGTATTTTAAATCTATAGCGATTAACTTTTACCTCTTTTACAATTTAATCCTTTTACCTTAATTAAGCAATCAATCGTCAAAATTATTTAACCAAACTTCAATTCACCTATAATACAACTCTGTAAATATTTAACAAAAATATTTACGGCATTAAATTATGGAAACGAGGTCCCAATACCTCATTTTCAAAAACCACTTGACTTTTGGACTGAACCACTTATACTTATTTATTATTCAATTTATAAAAATTATTAATCCAAAATTTAATATAATATTGTAATCGACTCATAAATATTAATAAACAATACGGGCTCACTCATCTGATTTGTGGTCCCGAAACCACTGTTTCCAATACCATTGAAAAATGGGTTGTTACAAGTCAAACCGAGTAAATCTTAATTTATCCTAGTTGAGAAAGTGAGGTTGGGAGATAAGCGAGATACAATTTTTAATTTTTTTTATTTTAATTTTTAATTTTTTTAGGTCGTGTATGATCCGACGCTCTAGTACTCCAATTGAACCTTGCCCAAGTCCGGAGCAACCACTCAAACGTAACCGTCCACCCATGAATATTGATCCACCCATGGTAATTAATTTACTACGAGGAAATCCATTATTTGAGGATCTATATGAACAACGAGGTAATAATTGGGAAGAAGTCCCAACGGGTCAACGGACGTTGCGCGAGTACGCCCTACCTACACTAGTGTGGACAAAGAAGCATAGAACGATGGTCGATTAATGCTCATAATTTCGAGATAAAGATGGTCACAATCCTGATGATCCAAAACACACTAGAGTTCAAAGGGAACATGGTTCAAAACTCAAATCAACACTTAAAGCAATTTCTTCAACTATACGAAACCTTTAAGTACAATTGGGTATTCAATGATGTTGTGCGTCTTCGGTTATTCCCATTTTCATTATGTGATAAAGTGGCCAATTGGTTAGACTCGTTAGAATCGGGTTTCATTACCACGTGGAACGATCTAATTGAAAATTTTCTCTACAAAGTTTTCCTGATTAGTCGAACCATTTTGTTGAGGCGAGAAATCGCCAACTTCAATCAATGCGAAGGTGAGTCCTTGTATGAAGAGTGAGACCGTTTCAAGAAAATGCTAAGGAAGTGCCTACATTACAGACTGCAAGCATGACTTTAGATACAAATATTTTATAATAGTGTTGACGGACACATTAGATCTAACATAGACGGCGCATCAGACAGATCTCTAATGTTCCATACGTATGAACGGGCCTATAAAATCATAGAAGACATGGCCATGAATTCATACATGTGGCCTGTAACACCCCAAAATAGGGCTTAGGAGTTTTAGGGGTATTTTAGGAATTTTAGCCTTAGAGGGTTCGAAATGTTGCGATATGGTATATCGGTAATATTTTTTATTATGGTTTTTAAAAGGTCAAATCAATTTTTGAAAAAAAAAATTAGAAACCTTTAATTTTAGAAAAAAGACTGATTTATAAAAGAGTCAAAATTGTGAGTTTTTCAGAGGCAATTAAGCCAAATTTTAAAAATCAACATAAAATTATCCCCCACCTATAAATTTCACATTAGTCTCTTCCCTAATATTGTGTGTTGTCGTCCATTATTTGAAGAAGCCTCTCCCAATCGATTTTGATTCCTAAACTTTATTCCTTTGATTTCTATCATCCTCCTAGTCATAAAACTCCATAGAAGTTAAGAAAAACACCTAAAAACACCATTGATTTCTCCATTGTCAAGCTTTCGAGTTTTTCGAGTTTTCAATCAAATGTTTGATTTTTTTTCGTCTAAGGTAACGATTCAACTTCTAATTAGTTTTAAATATTAATTAGTCTATAAAATTGAATTATTAGCCATTAAATCGCATGTTTTGAATAAAAGTCAAAAATTGGCTCGTTAATGGTGGATTTCAAGATTTTGATTAAAAACGTGTTTTCAAAGTGTTTTTAAATTTTTTTTGACATGATTAGAAGGTTTCTAAACTTAATTTAAAGTTTCGTTAAATATTTCTAATGTTTTAATGAATTTTCGAAAAATAGCCATAAAACATGTCGAAAAAGTCAATACCATGAATTGAGTAGTTTTGTGTAGTTTAAAGGTTGGGAATTAGTCGTTGAGGAATAATTAGATGAATGAAACTCATATTAGGTGAAAATATTAAGTGTAGATCGAGATATTTGGATTTTAAGTTGGTTATGTTAAAGGTTTCGGCTACATGAGAACATAACTTAGGCTTATGTTTTTGATTGCTTATGTGAGTCCTTAGCTAATTTTTTAATGTATTGTTGTGTGAGTTATTGTGTTGAAGCTTTGGATTTGTTAGGACCTTCTACGAGTATAGATAAAGGTAAGGAAAAGCTAGTTGGAGCTTTCGACTTTTCGGTGAAAGCGTAATCGGTGAGTGTTTGGAATAATTGCTTGTGGACATGATTCAATGAATTATTTGAGAATTTAGTAGTATCCTTAAACCCCTACTCTAAGTCCCAAGTGTAAGCTTTTTATTTCCCTTGTCTTATTTTGGCAAATTATGTGATTATGTGAATAATTGCGGATTGATTATTATGATGGGATATAGTGTTATGAGACACGTGTGATGACTATTGTGATTTGTGTTGTGGGCATGATATATATGCCAAATGAGAATGATAATGATATGCTAATGATGTAAATATGTAGCGAAAACAAGTGGAATTTTGGTAAGTATATATGTGTTGAATTGTGGAATGTGATATTATTACGACAGGTAATATGTGAGAATGCTTGTATGTGATATATGATGAACTGATTTTAATGCACACATATATGGTCGGATATGTGATGGCTCAATGAGAATTATTGTGGCACTTAAAGTGCAATTAAATGTGAATTCAATAAGAATGCATTGTGTACAAGTTGTGATGTAAATTGATGAATATGAATAGAGATGTTGTGTATTAAATCAATAATTGTATAATTGTGGATATTTTGGCCTTGTGACCTTATGAGACCATGGGATATAGTTGGCATGCCATAGGATTGTGAGTACTCACCTATATATGTTTTGTGATGTGGGCGTTGAGGCCCTGAGAAATGTTGAAGAGATAAGGGAATTTGAGCTAAGCTCCATTCAACGAGACATGTTTGGTGTGTTGGAGAGTGCTAGCTTTGTGCTTCACTTATGGGACATGTTTGACTCTATGAGTCTATTTAGTGTGTTGGAGAGTGTTAGCTTTTTGCTTCACTTATGAGACATGTTTGACTCTATGAGTCTATTTGGTGTGTTGGATATTCGTGTATCCGATGAGTGATGATAGAGCTCAATTTATGTTTCATAACCTTAAGAGCCAAACTATCATAAAATGTGACTGAATGTGATTAAATGTGATTTATATGTGCTATGATATATCCTAAAATAATCATGTGATTAATGTGATAAATGTGTAATAGTATAAATGGAAGATGATTAAATGTGTGAAATATGTGACATGTCTGCTTAGTCGATGCATCATGACTTGTTTGCGTAGTGGATTGAGTTTTAGTTCGATTGGCATGAGTATGTGGTTGCTATGCAAATTATCGTTTAAATATGATATTATATTTTGTAATAATACAATGTGAAATGGATGCTAAAACATGCGAATAATATGCTAAATGAGTCGATTTAAGTTTCACGAAAATGTTAGTATGTTCTTATAGTAAACTATGTATGTAATTATGGTTTGGATCGTTTCCATTTAACTTGTGAGTGCATGTGAATATATCAGCTGGACTTGTGGGTTATTAAAGCATGTATACGTCATTTAGTCTTAATGAATTGTTGTTAAATGAATTAAATATAAGCGAGCTTAGTGTAATTTCATGTAGGAGTATATGTTAGTTTTATAACTTAATGAAACATGAGTATGTTATTGTGACTTCATTAGAATATGGTTGTGAACGTGTTGTAGTATGCTTTTATTTAACCTTTGATATTGTGTGTACATTGTGGTTATTCCAAGCATTCACTGAGCTTGTTAAGCCCACCCACTCCTTTCTTAAAACCTTTGCAAAGTAGTTAAGTGCCGGTGTGAGCGGTGTGGTTTCCAATGGGTGATCCAAGCAACTCTATTTCCGTGATTTAGTGGGTGTTATTGTTATTTGTTTTCGTTTTGGGAATAAGGAAATGTGGTGGACTCTTAATGATATTTGTCATGATGTTTTGGAAGTTCTATAGCTTAATTTCTCTTAGGATTTTGCGAATTGAATCGTATTCTGTCGATTATCATTTGAACTTATTTACGATGTTTGATACTACTATTATGGCCGTTTTGATGTTTATTTGATGATGATATGATAGCATATAAATTAGTACAAGTTAGAATGATTTTTATGCTTAAGTATGTTGTGTTTTTCTAACCTGGAGCAGAGGTATTGATATTCGTGTTTTTAAAACGATACATCTGTGATTTTGAAATGTGTAGGAAGTCAGAATCGTAAATTGGTATCGATACCATATCACGAGTATTGATACTCGGGGTAATTTTATCGATACTTTTGTAAAGGTACTGATATTTTTCGAGACTTTGATTTTAGACGAGAAACAGAATACTAATTAGGTACTGGTTTTCCAAACGGTATCGATACCGTACCAGGAAAATACCGATACCCTTGTTCTAGTATCAATACCTACGTGATTGTCTTCGTAATTTTGCTAAATAAACCTTATGCATGTTTAATTATTATTTTAAGACCTTTTGATGTATGTTCAGCATGTATAATCGATAAATAAGAATATATTTAGTCAAAAACTATCTGAATGTTGACATAAAAGATGTTGCCTTCTTTAAATGTCTAGATATATTGTGTATGATGTGAGACGATGGTGTGGTATCCTGATATTCGAGCACGGCGACTAAGCCGGGTATAGGGTGTTACATGGTCTAACGAAAGATTCATGTACCAATCTAAGCCACCGATGGCAAAAGTTGTGACGAAAGAGGATGACAATGATCAATTCCAACGAATCCTATAAAAGCTTAACCGTTTGGAGATGTCAGTCAAGCCAGAAAGAGTGGAGTCACAATATGAAAAACAACCGAAAGAGGCAAGCTACATAGTTAATAGGGGTCGAGATTGTAACACCCCAAACCCGGCCTAGAAGTTAGGCCCGAGTCTGAAATGTCACATTAAAGGCACACTTCAAAACGATTTTACCATTTAACAATTTAAGGCCCAAAACCCCAAAACATAAGATTATTTCGAAAACCATATTAACACTTCAATAATTTTATGAAATTTCTTAAGTGGGTAGTTGAAACAATAATAATAATAAACCCAAAATTCAAAGTCAAATAGGAGTTACATGGCCTTATCACAATCTAATGAAAAAAAAACACAGTATTTAAAATAGAATCATTTGAATAAATTAAAACATTTGAACAGCTTGTAGTGTGGCCATCTCCGAGTCCTCTCCCACGTCGAGCCGTCTATTCGGGAATACCTGAAACATTAAATTAAAGGGTGTGAGTTTCGAAACTCAGTGTGTACAACCCTTGGCAATCAATTCACATACCAATATTCACATTGGGCCTAAGCCCTAACAAAATCAGTGGTCTTGGGCCTTAGCCCACAATGACCTCACATCATATCATATCGCATCATATACAAACAAGATAATGCAAAACCCACCCCAAAAATCCATCCACTACACACACCATTTCCCTTCCAACCTTATGGCTCATGTGGGGAATTCTAGCTCGACCCACCCCTCCGCTACACACCATGGGTAGCCCAGTTGCGGTACTACCGAACGTTGCAGCAAAGCTGCTAATCATATATTGGGCTTAAAGCCTCCGGTGGATCCATACCATACGGCCATACGATCCTGGATCCATACCATACGGCCATCCGATCCTCAAATATTGAAACACCCCACACCCGGCCCACGAGCCTGGACCGGATCTGGTATGTTCCTTAAGTAAACTGATTACAAAATTCTTTTATTACCAGAGGAAAACTTGTGCGATTTTTAAAAAAACTATTGTTTTGGGTTGGGCTTGAGTTAAAAACCCATTGATCTTATTTTAAAGTCCAATTAACTAAGATGAAAACAAACAATTAGGGTTTATTTTTAAAGAAATAAATTTTACTTAACTTTAATTGAAAATAATTCGTAACATAGTAATTAAAAATAAAAGTAAAGAAGTGTAACTTACGGCCTTATTACATCAAGTAGAATCCCAAAATAAAATTCTAAAATACTTAAATAAATTTAAATATCCATATTGAATAAAACTTCAAGTCGAGCATGGCCATCCCTAAGCTTCCGCCAACCCGGTCCATTATTGATCGTCACCAAAAATAGTCCCACAACGGGGTGAGTCAATGAGACTCAATGTGTACACAACACTAAAATTCAATAGATCGGCATACATTTTTTCATATCCAATACTTATTCATATAATGTATAAAAATGATGATGCAACCCAAACCCAAACCTAGGTGCCATCCGCTACACATCCCCGTACCAACCTGCACACCGTGGGGACTACTAAGTCAACCCTCCATCCGCTACACACCATCGAAGGCAGTCACTGCAGTCGACGTGCTCATCGCCCATATAAAATTTGTGGCATAGCCACCAGATAATTGTGTCATGAGACACCACATTCGAATAATGTAACCGGTTACCACATTCGATAATGTGACCGGTCACCACATTCGGATAGTGAGACCAAGTCGTCACATTCACTTCCCCTTTTCATATAACCCAATGCCCCATAGTATTCATAGTATGCATATCATACTTAAATTCACATTCTTATCATATTTCACATGTTAAATATAACATATTTCGTAATCCTAATAGGAGTAGGAAACGTACCTGAGTACTTTGTACCATATTATGGTACCTTAGCCACATTCTTATAAACATGCATATATTACATATTACCATAAATCTTATTAAAAGTTAGTGTGGGGTACACACCCTGATTCGTTTAACGAAGTCCTTGAAATCCCGAAGAATCGATCTACTGATTTAGATCCTTAACTCCTATATTTGGCCAATCATTTAAACACATTAATAAACCTTTTTGGCTTTAAAACCAAATCCTAGTAGGATTTGTATACTGAAAACCTACCTTGTTGCCGATTGACTTAAGAATCAAGTCCCAAAACTTTGTTGTATTCCTTCTTGCATTCTACCAACATTAAAACACATCATAGGTTAGTTTCATTTTGGGAATAAATCCAAATACTTAAAATAGGCTTTGGCCGAATGTCTTAAACACATACCTTTGTGATCTCAAATCCCGAAAAGTATCCTTGCTTTCCTAGGGATGTCGAAATTCCTATAATCACATGTTAGGTTTAATCTAACATTAAAACTTAAAACAAGACCTTTGGATCTTATAGTTTCTTACCTTAGATCCCAAAATATTCCTCCTTGTAGTCGACAGTTGTAGAAACCCGAGAGATCCCCTTAATACTTCAGTCGACTACTTCCTTGCTTAGATTCACAGGGAGATTCAGCTTTAATAAGGAAAAGAAAAGAGAGGGTGTTGAGGCTCAAAGATTCGAAAATGGTGGATTAAAGAAAAAGTAGATTTCGGCTTGTCAAAATAAAAAGAGAAAAGAGAATATTGCTTAGGGAATTCGGCAGAGAGTAGGAGAGAAAAGAGTGAATGAAGAATGGCCTTACTCTTCCTTTCTTAGCCGAAATTACTAGGCTAGTGTCCCCTACTTGGCCACCACTCTTCATATGTGATAATTTTATCTTTTAATTATAACCTAAGAGAAAATAAAAGATAATTCAACACTTATCCTTATTTCCCTTCTTATTTCTTTATTTAAAATTAATCCCTCATTTATCCATCTTTTAGCTATTTTAAAGAGGATAAAACTTGCTTCCCAAGTGACTCGAACCTTGGACCAATTCCTTTGTATGTGGCGCCATTTCTAGAGGCCCTAAGTGACATCTTCAGGCCACTTTTCCAAGCCTGTTTGTGTGTCAAATTTCACAAACTTTTCCTTTTAAGGCCACCTTGCCTTAATTTCCTCTTTTAGACTTTAAAACTCGACATTTCTAAGTTTCCAAAAATTTTCGTTCGGCTCTGTAAACTTGACATTTTCTTACATTTCCAAGTTTCCAGAAATGTGCACTTTCCTATTTTGAATCATTTCCAAATCATCTCCATCCATTTCCAAGTTTCCAAAAATGTTCACTTTCCATTTTTTTTTTTACTTAACACTTCCATACATTTTCAGGTTTCCAAAATTGTTCAAAATTTATTCTTAGTACATAAAACATGTTACTTCGTACAATTAAACTGAAAATGCATAGGCCCTTTCCAGGATGTTACAAATATTGACACAGAGTCATCAATATATATATGTTAGGCACATAGCCATGGTAAATATGATTGGCACAAAGCCATAATAACAGCATAAAGCCTTCGGTATTGGCACAAAGCCCATAATTACGGCACGAAGCCCATATTAATGGCACATAGCCCTCGGTAACATTATCGGTGCAGCATGGCTGCTCGGTGGCTAAAAACCCTGTGGTGGATCCATACCATACGGCTATGCGATCCCGGATCCATACCATACGGCCATGCGATCCTCAAATCTTCCTCCGTACCATAATTCCCACCCATATGCATCCTAAGCAGAATATCATATGAATGTATCAAACACAAAAGTAACATCCACAAACCCATATTCATCACATAGGGGTATTTTCGTTATTTCACTACCCAGGGGTATTTTCGTAATTATACCCTATAGGGGTATTTTGGTAATTTGGCAATTTAGAGGTTTCTTGGTAATTTTATAAACAGGGGTATTTTAGTAATTTTACAATATAAGGGTATTTTAGTAATTTTACAATATAAGGGTATTTTAGTGATTTTCCAAAATAAGGGTATTTTAGTAGTTTTCCAATATAAGGGTGTTTTAGTAATTTTCCAATATAAGGGTATTTTAGTAATTTTCCAATATAAGGGTATTTTAGTCCCTCTCGGGTTTTAGTTATAAACTTTGGCCCATAAACAAGTCCTCATGGTTAAAGTGAACAAACACTATGCACCGTAGGATCTCGAGAAAGAGGAGGTGGGTCACTCGGACCGCTTAAATACCAAGCTCTCACTAGATCCAATCCTAGACATGCATATGTCGGTTACCACACTCTAACTAATCGACTTGTTCACAGACATGTTTAATTAGATTAAGTCTTATGAAATTGAAGAGTTATTCAAACTAGGCCTAAGTCCATAAACCCTAGCATATTTGTCTACATTCTCATAAAGCCCATCAAACCCAAATTCCAACCTTACGGCCCATTAGGCCCAAAGCTTATCATATGGCCTATTAGGCCCAAAATAAGTCCAAATCGTGTATCATGCGTGACTAACTCAATATGTTTAACAAGCCAAACCATTTAATCAGACTTAGCCTCAGGGCCCACCGGGCTCATTTAGCCACTTTCGGCTTTTCGGCATTGCCGATATCGTGTGTGTAGTGTTTGTACACACCTGATCACTGCGACGTGCTATCCTATCCTTAGCCTTGATCCTACAACCAACCAACCTTCAATCAACCACTCATACTTAATCAAAAATATTTACTCAAAAGCCGAAACCTTATCAGTAACCTTACCGTAGCCCCCCAGGGTTCTAATGGCCCTTCCTTAGCTGCTAATCACAAGTGTACCATAGATCCTTGCTAACGATCCTACCACGCTAGTGATCTCTGAACCTTACCCTTGTTAATACAAGATCCACGACAATGAGAAATTAGATCGCCCTTCGGCTTTCAACAAAATGTACTAAGGGGAGTTAACAGAATACTTACCGAATCCAACCTTAGATCCTGCGGCCTACAAAACGAGATTCGGCTTTTAACCTTGACTGAGAGTAGATACCAACTGATTTGTAATAGAGAAAAACAACAAAGATTCGGCACTAATGGAAGATTTCGGCAAGAGAAGATGATGGTAATTCGGAAATAGAAAAGTTTGGATAAGAGAGAATTCGGCAAAAAGGAATGATGGTTTTTCTGCAATGGAAGAATTCGGCAACAGAAGAACATAATGAGGGGGAGAAAAGAAAAGATCAAATGTGCTTGTGTGAGGGTAACTACAGGATATTCGGTAAAGAAAAGAAAGACTAACTTATTTGCAAAACTATCCAAATGCCGAAAGCCACAATGAAAAATCGTAATACCCCCTAAAAGACCCAAAAACGGCACTCATTTACCCTCCTAAGCCGAATTTATACACTTCCCACTTCCCACAACGGCACTAACTCTTCACACTTCTCAGCTCCTAACTTTTCTCCCTGATAACTCCTCAATCTCATCCTAAATTTTCTCTAAGATAAGCTCCTTTATCCCTTCCTTAATTTTCTCTCATGAACACTTCCTTCAGAGTTCACATCCAACGCCACTACTAACCATCTAGAAGGCAAAAATTAAATCCCCAACAAAATACCATGCCACTACTCGAACCTTGGACTCCCTTGCCTGCTAATAACGCCACCTCCCTGCTCCCTAAGTGGCGCCACTTTGCCACTACACCACAAGCTCTTTTGTGTCATTTTTCTTCTTCATTTATTTAAAAGGCCTACTAACTGAAGTCACAGTTCCCTTGGGCTAAAACTAAAATTTTTCCTATACCCTTACTTGATTCCAGAACATCTCTAACACCCCTAGACACTCCAAATTCATTAACCCTCAAAGCCCACATGCCAATTGTCATTTTCTCGCTCACTTAAAAATTTTTTGAGACCCAAAGCCCAATTCTTCTAGGCCCAAATTCGGGGCGTTATAGAGATCCCTATTCAAAATCATCCGAACCTGATCTGTCGTAATTCGGTGTAGCAGATTAAACTAGTTTTCGCATTTAAAGAGTTTGAATACAAGCATTTTTGTTATGTTTTAATTTAGTTTCTTTAGTTTTGTTTACATTCAATAAAATGTGCACATTGAGTCTTTTATTAACCTAAGGCTCGAATAATGCCTAAAGGGGAGCTAGCGTACATTGTGAGTGTGCAGGAGACCATTAGAAGGCATTTCGGGGCAATACTAGACGCTATGTCGCAACAAGGGGGATCCAATGTCGCAACATAGAAAGCAGAATAAAGAAAGTGAGAAACTGCCTTCAATGTCACGACATATCCCTAAATATGGCTATAGAGGGACATGTTGGTTGCTACGTCGCGACACAGGTCTTGGTGTCGAGACATCGAATCTGTGACGAGAATAAGACACAAAGCAGGGGCGTTTTGGTCTGCACAATCAAACTTTAAAGTTCCGGAACATTAGGTACCCTAGGGCTAAGGATGGCAGCTACCTAAAGGCTATAAATTAACCTATCTGGCACACATTGGAGGCACCATTCCACTAGCTTAGACTTTCTCTTTAGTTTTAATTTCATTTTCTTAGGTTTCCAGAGTTTCATTTCTTTTTTTCTTTATTTTCTTTCAAGAGATCTGAGTTGTAAAGGAGATCGACTCTTGTGGATTTGCATTCATTATCAATATTAATCAGGTTTTTCTTAAACTCTCTACTATTCATTCATTATGATTAATTTTTATATCTACTCCATGTTGTTTATGAAAACGTGAGGAACTAATTCTTCTATGAGGGATTAGCGAGTGGAAGTATAATCTTTTAACTATTTTGTAGGGTAATTCAACGGATCAACTATTTAGAAAAGGGAGAACGCGAAATAAACCCCAAGCCTTACAACCCCGGGAAGTCATTAAGGTAGGAATTAACCCAAAATTTGTATTGTCCATCTGTGAACACCTTGACCCCAAATGATTTTGGACTATGAGGTCGAAAGATAAGTAGTGTCCAAGCTGTGAAGAAAGACATTTGACATGTCCAAGCTACGTGTGGATGACTCGAATCCCAAATGGATAATCTCTACGACCAAATGAACCAGTTAATGTCAATGTTTCAAAAGCAAAATGGCCATAACCTCCCTAGTAATATGGTGAACAACCCTCAAAAAGATGGGAAGGAGCACGTAAAGGCTACTGTCGAAACCATATTTTTGTTTGAAAAACGGGGTCGACTTTAAAAACGAAAATGGAGTCGCCACCAATATTTTTTTGAGGTGTGATCGGGTCACCTTGATATTGATCGTAAAAACATTTTGATTTATTAAAACGATGATTTTGGCATACAAAATTCGAGAAAATAGGTTCGGGAGTTGGTTATGCACGAGGAAGGATTAGCACCCTCATAACGCCCAAAATTGGAACCGAATTGATTGATTAACGTCTTAATGTCGAAAATTTGAAAAGATTTTAAAATACGATCCTCTTTGTTTAAAGAAAAACTTGAATAAATTAAATTGGATGCTGAGACCCGCTTATTTCGAAGAAGTAAAATGTCATGCCCAGTGAGTTAGGATACGACGTTTCGAATCCTCGAAACTAAGCTTTTCTTTTGACTTTTAAAACTAGGGCATTTAAATTCAAAAAGGATATTCGATCATTCGGGTCAAATGAAAAATCGGAACCCAGTAAGTTAGGGCACAATTTCTCAAAATTCCAAATACAGAATATTGCCTTTGTTTTTAGAAATCCTTACCTCGAGATAACAAAATGTCACATCCAATGAGTTAGGACACAACATTTTTGAGTTCCCGAGATTAAGTTTTTATTTAACTTATATGCTTTGATTTTAAAAAAAATAATTGGTTTTTTAAACTCGATGAGAAAAATCGAAACCCAGTAAGTTAGGGTACGATTTCTTTCGAATCTTAGAACGCGGAGTATTTGCATATTTCAAAAAAAAATTAATGCATCGGATAAAATGTAATACGATCGTAGTAAAATGGAAAATGAATTATAGTGCCGATATGCATAATAGAATAAAATTGAGGCGATAATATAAATAACAATAATAAAGGCAAAAATAAAATACAATAAAATAAAAGCTAAAACAAACAATCTATATAAAATAATAGGTAAAAAATAAATAAATAAACAAATAAAGAAAATTAAAGAAAATAATAACAAAAATAAAAGCTAATAGTAAATCAATAAATAAATAAATACTATATACAATAGTTTAAAGATAATAAAATAATAATAATAATAACAATAATACAATAATAATAATAGATTATAATGAAAATACGTTAATAAACGAACAATAATAGTAAAATAAATATATAAGAGTAATAATAAAATCATAATAATAATGATAATAGTAGTGAAAATAATAAAATAAATATTCTAATATTTGAAAGCATATATAAAAGGATATAAAATAATAAATAATAAATAAATAATCATAATGAAAATAATAATAATAATAATAAAAGAAGAAATAAGTAGAGTCTATTTAAAAAGTAAATAAAAATAAAAATAAATATTCAACCTTAAAAATATCAATTTAATAATATAATAATAATAATAATAATGGTAGTAATAAAATAATCATAATAATAGTAATTATAATAATTATAATATTAATATTAATATTAATAAGAATATTAAATTAATTAATGAAATAGCAACAATAACAAAAAAAGGGCTAAATTATAATAGATAAATGATTAAAGGACTAAATTGAGATTAAAATAAAATTGAATGGCCAGATTTAAAAAGAAAAAAAAACGAATCGGGGCCTAAATATAACGCACGTAAAAGAGGGGGACCAATTGGGAAATTATTCCTTGTTCCCGAAACGCAGCGTTTTAAGCCCTAATCGAGGGATTAAATCGAACACAAAATAAACTTATAGGGGTAAAATTTAAAAAAAAAAAGAAGGTGGGACTTAATCGAAACACGCCGCAAAAGCGGAAGCCTCATTCGCGCAAATTGCCCCTTCACCGCAAAAACACGCGGATCCTGAGGGCTAATCGGGTCGGGTCTCAGGTTAGTGTTGAAACGGCGCCGTTTTGGCGCCTGAAACCAGGTCCCAAAACGACGTCGTACGGGCTATACTATAAATACTAACATTTTGACAAAAAATTACTTTTCCAGCTTTTCTAAAAAAAATTTCTTTCTCCTCTTTTCTCTGGGCATCAACCCAGAATCCGGCCTTGGGCTCCGTCACCAGACCGCCGCCGTCTGTCGTCGTCAGCACCGCCGTGCACGGCGGTCGGAGCTCAAAAGAAGGTGAGTTTTTTTTTCCTTTTTTTTAATATATTTTAAAACTTATGTGTATAGTTTAGAAAAAATAAAAAAAAATCTTTATGTACATGTTCTAACAGTTTCGAAGAGAGTAAAAAAAAAGAAAGAAAAAAACCTTTGCTGATCTACTCTGTGATTTTTCGTATTGATTTCGTGTATTCGTAAAAAAAGGGCTGCTACAACAGATTTTCGTTCGGTTTTTATAACCGAAATCGAAAAAAAATGAAATACAATCTTTTTTCCTTCTGTTTTGTTGTGCTATTTTTCTGTTTTGCAGGTGAAACCACCGATGAGGCCCGAACGCATGAGGGCTGCGGCACGCATGGGGTGACGTCGCTGAAGAGGCATGCGGCGCCAGAAGGTTCCTTAGGGTTTCTTCTTTTTTTCTGCTTTGTTTTAGGTTTTGGGTCGTTTGGGCTTAGGGTAATTAGGTTTGGGTTGGTTTGTAAATTGGGTAGTATTGGGCCTGTTATTTTTTTTTTGTAATGGACTGTTAAAAAATGGACTTTTATTTTATTTGTTTTTTTGTTTTGTTTTTTGGTTTAAATGGGCCCGGGCAAATTGGGCTGATTATAGCTGCCCCTCTTTGCTCGTTGTCGTGTAACAAAAATGGAGCAAAGACTTAAAAGTGGCCAATTTTGCTCGGCCTCGATGAGTCTACTTGTTTTGGTGTCTTTCTTCTTCAAGTAGCTTCATTCCATCCCACTGCATCTTCAGGGGCATAGGAACTAGCGCTTCAATCCAATTCAAGGAGATTAGACTTGTAGCATCAACCTGCTCCGCCGCAACTTCAGGGAAATAGGATTTGCTATCTTCAGTCTGCTCCGCTGTAACTTCAGAAATATGAGATTTATAACTTGTAGCTTCAATCTGCTCCACTGCAACTTCAGTGAGATAAGGGTAATGGCTTTAATCTGCTTCACTGCAACTTCAGGGAGATGAGATTCGCCATGGTGGATTTGATCCGACCTACTGCAACTCAGAGGTATAGAACTTGTAACTCGTAGCTTTAATCTATTCCACTACAATGCCAGGGAAATAAGATTTGCTGTCTTCAGTCTGCTCCGCTGCATCTTCAGGGAGATACGGCTGGTGGCTTTAATCTGCTCCACTGCAACTTCAGGAAGATAAGATCCACCGTAATCTGTAGCTTTAATCTATTCCATTGCAACGCCAGGGAAATAAGATTCGCTGTCTTTAGTCTGCTCCGCTGCAACTTCATGGAGATAAGGCTGGTGGCTTCAATCTGCTCCACTGCAACTTCTGGGAGATGAGATTCGCCATGGTGGATTTGATCCGACCTACTGCAACTTCAGAGGTATAGGACTTATGGATTCGTAACTTTAATCTGCTCCACTGTAACTTCAGGGGAATAAGATTTGCTATCTTGACTTCAAACCATCCCACTACAACTTTAAGGGTATGGGATTTGTGGATTCACCGATCTTGTTGCACCGTCCTCTGGGGAACATGACCTGTAGAATCAATTTATGGACCTATGCTTATGCATAATGATTAGGATGTAATGATCAGAATGAATCGAATGCTCCTAACTAGATGTGTTATGTAGAATGTCATGAGAATGATCCTTTTTTTAATGTCTAGGTTGTTATTGCTTGTTGTTCTTCAAGGTTGTATCACAGACATAATATCCTGTCTTCTTGTTCAACCGATATTTTTGACAGAAAATCTAAAGAAATGGTCACTATTTAGAGTTTCCTTCTCAAATATTTCCAACCTTTAGGCTTGGTGAGTTCTAAATAATAGTCTTGCTTCAGGTTCTCGTACTATTTAGAAGTTTCCAGAGTAATATGCAAAACTCCTTTTGTGAAAGTATTATTAGTCCATTAATCGTTACTTCAATACAAAATGATTGAAAATGATCATAACGATGGACAAAACTGAAATTTATCAGGAGCAAAATCTGAAAAGAATGGGTTAATTAAAGAAAGCACACATTGCTGAAATACGAAATAGTGAGGGGGGAAAAAATAGGTGCCCCAAATATCGCAGTCTGAGCTTCTCTGTACGAACTTTTTGAAGACCATTTTAAGCTCAATATGTGTTTAGGAGATCAAAAGTACTCTGTTGATGCCCCCAAGATGTAACATCTCTCCTTCTTCTTAATTCAGGTATAGCAAGATCCCCGCATGCCCTATCTTTGATCACAATTTGAGCCGCCCTTTTCGGGTTTTTGACTCAAAACCCCTTTGGTCTCAAGGCGCCCTTTGCGGGTTTTCACCTTGGCCTCTCCGTTTTTTTTAAGAAAGTCTCAAAGCGCCCTTTGCAGGTTTTCACTTTGGCCTCTTCTTCTCTTTAAGTATAGTACTTCTTGACTGAATCTGAGTTTACAGGATTGGGCAAGTTTTTCCCATCCATTTCGGTCAAAATCAGTGCTCCTCCAGAGAAAGCCTTTCTTACCACATAAGGTCCTTCCCAATTTGGCATCCATTTTCCTCTGAAATCCTTTTGTATGGGGAGGATATTTTTCAATACCAGGTCCCCCTCGTGAGATGAACCTTTTTGCATAAGCTCGCATCATTCATTTTTGGTACATCTGACCCTAACGAATAGCCCTTGGCCTCTTTTCCTCAATCAAGTTCAACTGATCGTATCGAGACTGGATCCATTCTTCTTCATCTAACTTTAGCTCTGACAAAACTCGAAGGGAAGGTATCTCTACTTCAATGGGTAAAACTGCCTCCATTCCATAAACCAATGAGAAAGGCGTTGCCCCGGTGGAAGTTCTGATAGACGTTCGATAAGCATAGAGAGCAAATGGTAACTTCTCGTGCCAATCTTTATAAGTTTCATCCATTTTCCCCACTATCTTCTTAATGTTTTTATTGGCTGCTTCCACTGCAACATTCATTTTTGGACGATACGGTGATGAATTGTGGTGCCTGATTTTGAATTGACTGCAAACCTCCACGATCGTGCTGTTGTTCAAATTTAATGCATTTTCAGATATGATCCTCTCAGGTATTCCATATCGACATATGATTTCCTTTTTTAGGAATCTGCTGAGTATCGGCTTAGTAACACTGGCATTTGAGCCAGCCTCTACCCACTTGGTGAAATAGTCGATGACTACAAAGATGAACCGATGACCATTTGAAGCTTTTGGAGAGATCGGCCCAATGACATCTATGCCCCACATAGAGAAAGGCCATGGGGAAGTCATAACATGCAAAGGCGAAGGAGGTACATGAATTTTGTCTCCATAAATTTGGTATTTATGACATCTCTTAGCATAATTGATGCAGTCTCCTTCCATGGTAGACCAATAGTACCCGAATCTCATAATTTGTCTAGCCACTGTGAAACCATTAGCATGTGTTCCGCAAACACCCTCGTGGACCTCTTCAAGAATTTTCTTAGCTTCAACAGCGTCCACACATCTCAACAGTACTTGATCCTTTCTTCTTTTGTACAGGATCTCCCCGTCTAAGACATAGTCACAGGCTAGTCTTCTCAACGTCCTTTTATCATTCTCGGTTGCCTGATCAGGGTACTCACGATTTCTCACGTATTGTAATATATCGTGGTACCAAGGGTGGTAATCTCTTTATTCTTCCTCCACGTTGTAACAATGAGCCGGGGCCTTGTAAATACTCATTTGAATGGTTTTTACATCCTCTTGTTTGCTCACTTTGATCATGGAAGCCAAAGCAGCCAAAGCATCTGCCATCTGGTTTTCATCTCGCGGGAGATAATTGAAAATAATATCATCAAACTCCTCTATTAACCTCAGAACTATCCTTCGATAATTGATCAATTTGGGGTCTCTTGTCTCCCATTCACCTTTCAGTTGGTAGATCACCAGTGCAGAATCTCCATATACTTCCAGCACTCTAATTTTGCGTTCTATGGCTGCACGGAGTCCCATGATACATGCTTCATACTCTGCCATATTATTTGTACAATGAAAATCCAATTTGCACGTGAACGGATAATGATCTCCATTTGGGGATACCAAGACTGCCCCAATTCCATTACCTGCAGCATTTGATGCTCCATCGAAATTCAATTTCCAAAGGTCTTCTTCAGTAGCTGCCACATACATTAGTTCTTCATTGGGGAAGTCAAAGTTCAGAGGCTCATACTCTTCTAGAGCTCTGGCGGCGAAAAAATGCGCATCGCGCTCCTTTCACGGCTTTTCAGCTCACATAAACTATGTCAAATTCAGAGAGCAGAATTTGCCATCTAGCCATCCTTCAATTCAAAACAGTTGACTACATCATATATTTTAGAGGGTCCAACTTCGAGATTAGCCATGTCGTGTGATACCGCATGTATTGCCTCAACCTCTGAGTTATCCAAATCAAGGCACAACATAATTTCTCAATTGGCGAATATCTCATTTCACACTCAGTGAATTTCTTACAGAGGTAGTATATCGCCTTTTCTTTTCTTCCCGAATCATCGTATTGACCCAGCACACATCCAATAGATTTATTAAACACTGTCAAATACAGTATTAATGGCCTATCTGGGCATGGAGGTAATAATACTGGAGGACTTGACAAGTACTGTTTAACCTTATCAAAAGCTTTCTGGCATTCATCATCCCACACGCCTGGATTGTGTTTCTTAAGAAGACAAAATATGGGATCACATTTCTCAGTTAATTGTGAAATGAACCGAGCAATGTAATTTAACCTTCCAAGGAAACCTCAAACTTCTTTTTGAGTGCGCGGCGGAGGCAATTCTTGTATAGCCCAGACCTTGTCTGAGTCAATCTCGATTCCCTTCTCGCTGACTACGAAGCCCAACAATTTTCCCGATCTAGCTCCAAAAGTACATTTTGTTGGATTGAGCTTTAATTGGAATTTCCTCAGTCTCGAGAATAACTTCCTCAAAACTTGGATATGTTCCATATCTGTTCGGGACTTTGCGATCATATCATCGACATAAACTTCGATTTCTTTGTGCGTCATATCATGGAACAAGGTCACCATGGCCCTTTGATATGTCGCTCCTGCATTTTTCAGCCCAAATGGCATCACCTTATAACAAAATGTACCCCACAAGGTTATGAAGGTAGTCTTTTCCATGTCTTCAGGATGCATTTTTATCTGATTGTATCCCGAAAAGCCATCCATGAAGGAAAACAACGAATAGCCTGCTGTATTGTCTACTAAAGTATCAATGTGAGGCAAGGGGAAATTGTCTTTCGAGCTGGCCTTATTTAAGTTTCTATAATCTACACAAATTCATACCTTCCCATCTTTCTTAGGGACAGGCACAATGTTGGCTACCCATTCTGAGTATTTGACTTCCTGTAAGAATTCGGCATCAAACTGCTTTTTGACTTCCTCTTTTATTTTTAGCACAATGTCAGGCCTCATTCTCTGGAGCTTCTGCTGAACCGGCTTGCAATCCTCTTTTATGGGGAGGCAGTGTACAACAATGTCAGTGTTTAACCCGAGAATATCTTGGTATGACCATGCAAAGATATCTTTAAATTCTTGAAGTAACTCTATGAGGTATCGCTTCGTTTCTTCAGTTATGCACGTTCCAATTTTCACTACCTTTCCTTCTTCCAAGGTCACAATTTTTACTGTCTCTTCATGAGGCAGAATTTGTTTTTCCTCTTGTTTTACCATTCTTAACAAGTTCGGAGATAAGCCACAGTCTATGTCATCTTTAAAGTCCTGGGATCCCTCTATACACATGTCTTGCTCAAAAGGGGGTTCTAATTCCGTAACAGCGTTACTCATGTCGTTGATATCTGAGAACCTGTTGTAAGTAAAAAGGAATATACAAAGAACGAATGAATTTAAAAATAATTATTTGTATGGTATGATTATGAATGTGATGAAAGAATGATTTGGAAAAAGATCCAAGGAATGAAAGAATCTAACATAATTATTTGTATAGAAAGAATGAAAGAATCTAAAAGAATGAGAGGATATTTACTCAAAATGATAACAAATATGTATTTCATAATGATGTTTGGATATAAGCCTATTTCACAAAAGAATTCTTATTGCTTCTAGGCTTAAAGCAACAAGTGTGTTTTGAACATTACTTTGTGTAAGCTCTAAAAACTACAGGAATTTCTTCTACAGTCCAATTGTTCAGAACACTCCCAGGTTCATAAGGGCGGATATCTGACAAGGTCCCCCCTTCAGTGGTTTCTTCATGTATGGCATTGATGTGAACATTTCCCATCATTTCTTCAACACTTTCTTTCCTTGGTCCTTCGCTCGGGATGAATAATCCCTCCCGATATGAAAGTTTTGGATTCGTAGGGGAATATCATTGGTTCCCATTTGATTTCTTCCTCACTCACACGTGTCCTTCTTCTTTCTTGCCACTTTTCCAGTTCCTTCCTTCTTTGTCTCGCATCTGGCTTGTACCCTATGCTAAAGCGGTCATGCTTGTCCTTCAACATTGGAGCCCCAACTCTTCCCTTAAGATGTCTCCCTAATCCTTTTCCCGGTAGAGCTCCCTTTCCTACCGTCAGCTGTAATCCCATCTTGGTAGCCTTGGATATTTTTAGTACTGGAATCCTATTCCCCTCAGTGATGAGTGTTGAATTCACAAACTCCAAAGACCGGAAAGAACATTCAATTGCCTCATCATTTGTCTCCAAGTAAGGCGCATCACTAGTTACGACCGCGATAATATCTTCTTCAGCATTTATCATCACCAGCCGACCTTCTGATACTAGCTTTAACTTCTGATGTAGTGACGAAGGCACTGCCCCGACCGAATGTATCCAAGGTCTTCCCAATAAGAAATTGTACGAGGGCTTGATATTCATTACTAAGAAGTCCACCTCATAAGTAGTTGGACCAATCAACAGAGGTATTTTAATTCTTCCCATGACCCCCCTTCTGTACCATCAAACGCCCTCACTATATTCTGGCATACCTTCATGTGTGAGCTATCCACAGGTAACCTGTTAAGTGTGGATAGGGGCAATACGTTCAGTGTCAATCCATTGTCGATCAGGACCCCTGGCAATGTGTATCCTTTGCATCTGGTAGTGATGTGCAGAGCTTTAGTGGATCCCATACCCCTTGGTGGTATTTCATCATCGTTAAAGAAGATAAAGTTATCGGCACTTATGTTATTGACCAGCCGATCCAGTTTATTGACAGAGATATCATCGACCACGTACGTCTCGTTTAGCACTTTCATCAATGCACTTCGGTGTACCTCCGAATTCAAGAGTAAATCTAGTATAAATATGCGAGCTGGTTGTTTATGCAACTGTTCCACAATGCTATACTCGCTGTGCTTCAAAAACTTTAGGAATTCCTTGACTTCCTCCTCTCTTACTGGCTCATTAACAAGTGGCTCAGGTCTGACTACTTTTTCCTTCTTTTTCTCCACCATTATGGTTTTTCCTTTTACGAGTTCCGCTCGGGCATTTATCAAATCATAACGCCTTCCACTACGCGTATAAAAACCTATATCTTGATCCTCTTTTGAAGCGCTGGCTGAATTTTCCCTTCCCGGGATTGTCATATTGTAACCATAATTCTAGGGGACCCTTTTCCTATCCTTATAGGAGAAGACTGCCAGTTTTTAAATTATGATCTATAGTGTCTTCTGTACTCCAGCTTCGCTGTTTTTAGGTCATGAAATGATGACCACAAGACGATTAACTTTTGGGACCTTCTTTGTTGATTCTGACGCACATATGCTTCCTTTTTCTTTAACTCCTTCATAGAACCCTATCTCTTTATTGTCCATCAGACCTTGCACCAAGGCTCTGAATTATGCGCATTCTTGGATCTTGTGCCCCTCTTCATGATGGAACTCACAGTAGTTCCTCGTGTTTTCACAACTCCCTTCAGGATTCAAAATGCACAACCCCCTTTTTACCATCTCCATCCAGACCCATCTCAAAGTAGTTTTTACTTCAGCAATGTCGGTCTTGATTTTTCTCCCTACCTTTCCATCTATCGCATTTACCCTATTATCAGTGTGATTGGGTAGCGTATTTTCGGCACTAGGTGCATCATCAAATTCCACAATGCCCATTTTAATAAATCTTTTAACTACTTTCTTAAAGGCAATGCAGTTTTCTATTGAATGCCCCGAAATTCCTGCATGGTAGTCACATTGAGTGTTTGCATCATACCATTTGGGGTATGGAGGCTGTAATGGTTTTAAATAAAAAGGGGATACCACGTGTGCGTCAAATAAGCTTTGATACAACTCCCTGTATGTCATTGGGATTGGTGTGAATTGGAGCTTCTCAGTGTTCTACTTTATCCCGAACTCCTGCCTTGATAAACCTTGTTGACCGGTAGCCATCGTTCTTGGCTGATTTACGGTAATAAATTTTGAGTAACCCTTATTCTATGTACTCGTGTTGTTCACCTCATTTTCTTTTTTCCTCGAGGTTGACCTTTTGTTACTCTCTCCTGCATCTATCTTTCCACTTCTTATCGCATTCTCGATCATTTCGCCCGTCATCACTATGTCTGAAAAATTTTTTGTAGTGCTTCCTATCATGTGAGTGATGAACGAGGATTTTAGGGTGTTGATAAAGAGCATCGTAGTTTCTTTTTCTAGGAGCGGCGGCTGAACTTGGATGGAAATTTCCCTCCATCTCTGTATGTATTGCCTGAAACTCTCACTCGATTTCTTCTCCATGTTCTATAAGGTATTTCTATCAGGAGTCATATCCGTCACATGATTATACTGTTTCATGAATGCTTGAGCTAAGTCCCTCCAGGAACCAATCCTAGTACGGCTCAATTGGTTATACCATTTGGATACTGCTCCCACCAGACTATCTTGGAAGCAATGTATTAGTAGTTAATCGTTGTTAACATACCCGGTCATCCGAATTTTTGGGCCTAGTAGAATTGGGTCTATTGGGCCTTGGGCATGGAAGCGTTTAAATTTTTTGGGAATAAGAGAACGGCACTAATGCAAGTTGGACCTATTAGGTGAGTGATTTCGGAAGGTTAGGGGGCTTCCATGAAGTCCCGGGTTCAAACCTGGGCTTTAGAAAAAATTTTGGTTTTAGGTGAATAAAACCCTGGGAGTAAGTAAGTAGGCTTTAAGAATAAATTGTGGGAAAAAATGACACAAGAAAGTGAGTGGTCTAGTGGCAAGGCATCATTAGGGTTGTAAGGGAGCATGGGTTCAAGTCTTGGCGCTTGCAATTCATTTTAATTTCCTTTTTAAATGAACTTAGACTTTGGCCCATAGACTTATATTTAGTTGTGCTTGTTTTGTTACACAATGAGCAAGTTGGTAAGGTGGAAAGTAGCGTATGGAGTGTCTTAATGGTCTGAGGTTCGAAACCCCTTGCATGAGAAAGGTGACTATTTTGCTAATTTGGGACGATTTTAGAAGATTGATGGAGGGATCTCACATCGAGAAGCTAGCGTGAGAGTAGGCGAGAAGCTAGCTTTAAATAGAGCGATTTATGAGGAGAGTAAGGATACCTTGGTTGGCGTTTGGGCATAGGAGTGTTCGGAGTGTAGATTAACTCCAGATTCCTATCAGGTGTGTATTTTGCACTACTCTAGTTGTAGAGCAGCAAATGCCGAAATGCCGGTCACACGATGATGGTAGCCACACAAGCGTGCGAGCGCACGTGTAGGAGCTTCGACGCGATAGTTGAGGCCATCATGAGTATTCTTGTGGGTTTAAGCTGTTTGGGCCACGATGGGCCGAAAGGGGCCAAGTAGGCCCAATGGGCCCGTGGGCCCATATGAATAAATTGTATGATTGTGTAGTATATATTGGACTGGTCAATGTGAATCTCATATCTGTGGCTAGATTTGGGCTAAATGGGCCACACGAGCGTGTGGGCTCATTTGGGCCGAGAATGGGCCCTAAGCCCATTTGCATCGTTATCTCGTTTCTTCTTGTTAGGGTGATCGGTTACTTTGTAGTTGTAATTTATGCATTCGTGTTGACTCCGGTTCTGTAAGATCGTGTTCTTGATGAGCAAAGGGGATTCTAGCCATAGGGTGGCGGCAAAGGTGCCAGCCGAGACTGTGCACATAGCCTCCACTTCAAGTTTAAGAGGCGTAGGGTGTCAGCAGTTTGGGACTTTCCGCCTGGATGCGGAAGGGTGACAGCATCAAACTTTGGTTTAACTAGGCAAATCGCAGTAGACCGTTCTAGTGAAGGTGAAGGCGCTTGTGATTATTTAGTACTCTACGTGATAAGGTACGTATCCGTATACACTATTCTGATTGTTAATCGGTTGAAAAGCCAAAGGTGCGTATATTGTATTATCTTTACTGTTGATCGATATTATGCCGAAAAGTCGAAATACCGGCGAATGATGCCATACGAGTGTGCGATCGCGCATATGGTGAACCGAGCTCATGGAGCGTGAGCGTGTGATGAGGAAGGCCACCATGACCGAATTCATGGGCTTGGGTCGTAGTGGGCCACTTGGGATGGAATGGGCCTCGATGGGCCCAATGGGCCGCAGGGCCTGCAAATGCAAGTTAGACTGTCAAATGGGAGATTGGGAGGCTTGTCATGACACGCTCATGGCATGGGCCGTCATGGGCCTTGAAGGGCCCGTGGGCCCATTGGGTTGAATCTCATTATTAAATGTGAAATAGACAAGCTTATCAGGTCGCGCACATGACTTAGGTGTTTTGGGCCGTGTAAGGCCGAAAGGGGGCCGTGTGGGCCCAATAGGCTTGTGGGCCCACACAGGTGAAATGCCCGTTATGTGATAAGTTATTGATTTGTGCTGTGCTGTTGCATAGCCGTGGTTGTTTTTAGGCTAAATGGGCCACACGAGTGTGTGGGCCCACTTGGGCAAGGTAATGGGCCTTAGGCCCATCTTCGCCGTTAAGTCAATTTAGATTTCCTAAGTCGCTTGAGGCGACGGTGGACCTTCTGTTGGGTCGTTAATACCCTTGATTTGTAAAATTACTGAAATACCCTCAGTTTGTAAAATTACTAAAATACCCTTAGTTTGTAAAATTACTGAAATACCCTCGGCTTGTAAAATTACAAAAAAACCCTCAATTTGTAAAATTACTGAAATACCCTCGGTTTGTAAAATTACTAAAATACCCTTAGTTTGTAAAATTACTAAAATACCCTTGGTTTATAAATTATAGAAATACCCCGATTTGCAAAATTTTTGAAATACCCTGATTTGTGAGATTACTGAAATACCCCTGTAGGGTAGAACTACCGAATTACCCCTGTAGGGTAGAATCACCGAATTACCCCGTAGGGTAGGATCACCGAAATATCCTTGATGGGTAGGATTACCGAAATACCCTTTTGGGGTAAATGAATGTTTTGCCCTTGTGGGTAAATGACTGACTCGTGCTATGATTTGACTGATTTGACTGTGATCGTATGACTGTGTTTTAACTGACTTGACTGTGGGTGTGTGGTGATATCTTTGTTAATATGTGTTGAAATGATCACTAAGCATGGCTATTTTGCATACACGTGTAATGATTGAGCATGACATACACGACATATTGCATGGGGTTGGGATTTGTAATTGGAGGAAGTACTATACCAGTGGCTCTGTCATGTTTTACTGCAATAGTGCCTTCGCCACGTATACTGATTTTAGTAGCCTGGCCACGTTCACTGTTATTAGCAGCTCTGCTGCGTTAGTACTATGTACTAGTGGCTCTGCCACGTTTTACTGTTATAGTGGCATCGCCACGTAATTTGATTTTAGTGGCTCAGCCACGTATACTGTTATTAGCAGCTTTACTGCGTTGTTATTAGCAGCTAGGCTGCGTTATTGGTGTGCGGGCTGGGTGGGTCGACTTGGTCCCCACGTGGTGTGTTGGTTGGTACGAAAGGTGTGTTGACTGGACTGGGTTGGGATGCATCCTCATACTGTTGCATATCTGTTTATGAGATCTGTCACTGTACTGGGCCTAGACCACTTGTTCTACTATTGATTTGGGCTAGGCCCAATTGATTCTGTTCTGGGCTGTGACCCAAATGATATCGTAGTGGTCTTTGACTCATGTATGCGTTGAACTGACCGTATTATTACTCTTAAAGGGCTTTGGCCCAGACTATTTCAGTTTCTATTTTATCGGATGTCCCCGATCGGAGCTGCGAGGGACTCGGAGAAGACCGCACACTGCTTATGCTTGATGTTTTGATTATTTTTAAATATTTTTATTTGGGTTGTTATAAGGCCTCTCTAATTTTAACTTATTATTTCTTATATTTATTTATGATGTTTTCTAACTGCTAAAAGTGGGATACGATTTCCAAAACGATAAACTAACTTCAAAACACTACGTTTCCGCAACGTTTTCAAAATGCTTCTGCTACTCAATTTTTAAACATCACGTTTTCATATATTATTTATTTTAAATATGCTTCCGCAACAGATAAAGTTTTAAAAGTTACGTTTGCAAGTGGGTAACAATTGCTTAAGTGTTTTGAGTTTTAACAAAGAGGCTCTAACTCTCAAACAAGTCTTAACAAATAAGAAACATGGTTTTGAAAAACACTTCCATGTGACACGCCAGATTCGGGCCTAACTTCTAGGCCGGGTTTGGGGTGTTACATTTCGAATTCTGGCATTTTAAACTTGTGGGGAAGCACTAGATCTGGGACCAAACTCAGATCTTTAGCATCGATTCCATGTTGCCTATCAACGTTTTCCATGGCCCTGAATTTTTCCTCCAGCCATTTACATCGGTCCTCTAACTGCTTTGGCAATTTTGTCCTTGCCCTTTCCTTTTCTGCCACTTCATCAAGGTCAGGGATAACAGGATTAGTTGGGTTATCCCCTAGGTTAGAACCTAATCCAGCTTGGAAGTTCATCGGTAGTGAAACACCATCCTGAATTTGTTGAGGCCTGATCGTGACGGATGTTCTTCAAGGGTACACCTCATGCTATGTTAGGGTAAAACCCGAAGGATAGAAAGGTTCCTCATTATCTTCTCCAGCATTAACCATGGGGGCCTTTCCTTTATCTATTCCTCCAGTCAGCAGTTGAGTCAACTGAGTTATCATATTCCTTTGGGATTCCATCATTCGGTGCATCATGTCTTGCTGGATTTTAGCCAGTTGCTCTTGCATTTGCAATTGTAGCTGATCTTGCATCTCTTTTTAGAGTTGTTCAAGTCTTTCCAATCTTTGATCCATGTCTTTTGTCTTTGCTCGGGTACCGTAAGGATGTTTGGTTTGTAAGTTTTTATTGGTTTCCAGACTAATTCTGAAATGATTTTAACCAATTAGGGTCTTTCCATGAAATTTAAATGCACATGATGTGATGTAATGCGAATGCATGAAATGAATGCAAAAAGGCATCGATTCTGATTCAATTTCATTTAGAAAACTTTACTAGAGAACAAAATTCTTTACATAAAACGGATTACAAATATACGGACAGCCGCATTATCTTCCACTTTATCAAGAAATTCGTTCTCCATGACAAGCTCTCTAATTTAGTAATCGAACGTGCATCGACACTCTTTCAAATATGAAATGACATGCAATGCAATCATAACCAAAACAAAATGAAACACGTTAGTACAAAGTAAAAGCGAGCAAGAAAGAAACAAATAGAGCACCTATTCGGGTGACCACTAAGGTTTGTCGCAGAACTATCTATGGTGGGCTCCTAGGGTCTTCTACATGCGGTTTGGTTCTAAAGTTGAGGTACCTGAACCAGCAGATTCCTCGATCCTCACCCATTATAGGCTCATACGGACCAAGTTCAGTTCAGGGGAATACATTTCCCTATGGCTAGACGGAGATGAAAATCTCACGAAGACATAGGTACGGATGTATCCCGAAAGCGATCCACTATCCTGCACGGAGGTGAAAACCTCACGAAGGAGTACCTTCTCACTCCCACTTAAAGGGTAAGACCAAACAGTCCTTATGCAATATGATGCGAAAATATTCTACGAGACTCAACCCACAGCAATCATATAACACAAACAAATGCAATCAAAGGATCGTAATTTTTCAAATCAGATTTTCAATTTTTGACAACAAGATAGAAAATAATCAATTTTACGGCTTGACTCTCTCATGTCCCCAATGGAGTCGCTAAGCTGTCGAAACCATTTTTTTGTTTGAAAAATGGGGTCGACTTTAAAAACGAAAATGGAGTCGCCACCAGTCTTTTTTTGAGGTGTGATCGGGTCACCTTGAGATTGATCGTTAAAACATTTTGATTTATTAAAACGATGATTTTGGCCTACAAAATTCGAGAAAATAGGTTCGGGAGTCGGTTACGCACGAGGAAAGATTAGCACCCTCGTAACGCCCAAAATTGGTACCGAATTGATTGATTAACGTCTTAATGTCGAAAATTTGAAAAGATTTTAAAATACGATCCTCTTTGTTTAAAGAAAAACTTGAATAAATTAAATTAGATGCTGAGACCCGCTTATTTCGAAGAAGTAAAATGTCATGCCCAGTGAGTTAGGATACGACGTTTCGAATCCTCGAAACTAAGCTTGTCTTTTGACTTTTAAAACTAGGGCATTTAAATTCAAAAAAGATATTCGATCATTTAGGTCAAATGAAAAATCGGAACCCAGTAAGTTAGGGCACAATTTCTCAAAATTCCAAATACAGAATATTGCCTTTGTTTTTAGAAATCCTTACCTCGAGATAACAAAATGTCACATCCAGTGAGTTAAGACACGACATTTTTGAGTTCCCGAGAATAAGTTTTTATGTAACTTATATGCTTTGATTTTTTAAAAAAAAAATGTTTCTTTAGACTCGATGAGAAAAATCGAAACCCAGTAAGTTAGGGTACGATTTCTTTCGAATCTTAGAACGCGGAGTATTTGCTTATTTCAAAAAAATTTAATGCATCAGATAAAATGTAATACTATCGTAGTAAAATGGAAAATGAATTATAGTGCCGAAATGCATAATAGAATAAAAATGAGGGCGATAATATAAATAACAATAATAAAGGCAAAAATAAAATACAATAAAATAAAAGCTAATACAAACAATCTATATAAAATAATAGGTAAAATAAATAAATAATTAATTAAAATGGAAGAAAATAATAACAAAAATAAAAGCTAATAGTAAATCAATAAATAAATAAATACTATGTACAATAGTTTAAAGATAATAAAATAATAATAATAATAACAATAATACAATAATAATAATAGATTATAATGAAAATACGTTAATAAACGAATAATAATAGTAAAATAAATAAATAAGAGTAATAATAATAATCATAATAATAATGATAATAGTAGTGAAAATAATAAAATAAATATTCTAATATTTGAAAGCATATATAAAAGGATATAAAATAATAAATAATAAATAAATAATCATAATGAAAATAATAATAATAAAATAAAAAATAAGTAAAGTCTATTTAAAAAAGTAAATAAAAATAAAAATAAAAATTCAACCTTAAAAATATCAATTTAATAATAATATAATAATAATAGTGGTAGTAATAAAATAATCATAATAATAGTAATTATAATAATAATACAAATAATAATTATAATAATAATATTATTATTATTAATAAGAATATTAAATTAATTAATGAAATAGCAACAATAACAAAAAAAAGGGCTAAATTATAATAGATAAATGATTAAAGGACTAAATTGAGATTAAAATAAAATTGAATGGCCAGATTAAAAAGAAAAAAAATGAATCGGGGCCTAAATATAACGCGTGTAAAAGAGGGGGACCAATTGGGAAATTATTCCCTGTTCCCGAAACGCAGCGTTTTAAGCCCTAATCGAGGGATTAAATCGAACACGAAATAAACTTACAGAGGTAAAATTAAAAAAATAAAAATAAATAAAAAAGAAGGTGGGACTTAATCGAAACACGCCGCAAAAGCGGAAGCCCCATTCGCGCAAATTGCCCCTTCACCGTAAAAACACGCGGATCCTGAGGGCTAATCGGGTCGAGTCTCGGGTTAGTGTTGAAACGGCGCCATTTTGGTGCCTGAAACAAGGTCCCAAAACGACGTCGTACGGGCTATGCTATAATTACTAAAATTTTGACAAAAAAATTACTTTTCCAGCTTTTCTAAAAAAAAAATCTTTCTCCTCTTCTCTCTGGGCATCAACCCAGAATCCGGCCTTGGGCTCTGTCACCGGACGACCGCCGTCTGCCGCCGTCGGTGCCGCCGTGCACGGCGGCCGGAGCTCAAAAAAAGTGTGTTTTTTTTTCCTTTTTTTAATATATTTTAAGACTTATGTGTATAGTTTAGAAAAAATAAAAAAAAATCTTTATGTACATGTACTAACAGTTTTGAAGAGAGTAAAAATAAAGAAAGAAAAAAACCTTTGCTGATCTACTCTGTGATTTTTCGTATTGATTTCGTGTATTCGTAAAAAAAGGGCTGCTACAACGGATCTTCGTTCGATTTTTATAACTGAAATCGAAAAAAATAAAAAAAAATGAAATACAATCTTTTTTCCTTTTGTTTTGCTGTGCTATTTTTCTGTTTTGCAGGTGAAACTACCGTGGAGGTCCGAACGCATGAGGGCTGTGGCGCGCGTGGGGTAACGTGGCTGAAGAGGCATGCGGCGCCAGAAGGTTCCTTAGGGTTTCTTCTTTTTTTCTGCTTTGTTTTAGGTTTTGGGCCGTTTGGGCTTAGGGTAATTAGGTTTGCGTTGGTTTGTAAATTGGATAGTATTGGGCCTGTTATTTTTTTGTAATGGACTTTTAAAAAATGGACTTTTATTTTATTTGTTTTTTGTTTTATTTTTGGGTTTAAATGTGCCTGGGCAAATTGGGCTGATTACAGCGACCACCTTGTGATCAGGCAAAGCATTGAAGCTGACGAGCAATCCCATCCATGAAGAGGAGAAGGCTCCCAAAAAGTCAACAAACCCATGGAGAAAGACGAAGACACCGAGCACCATGAGTCAATTGAGGAGGTAGTCAAATCAGTGCCTAATGTAGTAACCTCAACTCACAGCATAACAAAAATACCCCCTAAATTAAAAGACTCGGGTAGCTTTATGATTTTAATAGAGATAAAGGATCAATATTGTAGTAAACCCCTTTGCGATTCAGGGGCTAGTATAAATTTAATGTCCCTATCGATTCATTAGAAACTCAAATTTGAGGAATTAAAAAAACACCGATAACACTACAATTAGCCAATGGACCTTTGGTGCATCCAAAAGGTGTGCTTGAGGACACATTGGTCAAGGTATGGGGATTCATAACCCATCGATTTTGTAGTCCTTGATTGTGAGGAAGATCGGGAAACCCTCATTCTATTGGGTAGGCAATTTATGGCCACTTCCAAATCGACTATTGCTCTAGAGCGAAACGAGCTTCTTATAAAAATCAATGACGAGGTAGAAATGTTCATGTGTGGTCGAGATTCCCAAAGTGAGGGATTGCTTAAGGAGGAATGTTATGTTTTATTTAATTTATTTCCTAATGGTCTTCGATGGCATTTCCAAGTGGTGCAAGTTTAGGTACTCATAAGAGAAGAGAACGAGACAAATGGCGAGACTTCGATGGAAGACAGAGCGATTGGAAAGCACGCGATGGGCATGAACGAGGATTGAAGTCAATGGTGAAGTTTAGACAGCACAACATAGTATCAACCGTTGAACTTTAATAAATTTGTAAAATTTTTCAAATTAGTTTCAATTTCTAGTTTGTAGTTAGATTTTAGAACAGTTATAGTGTACATGTTAGGAATAGGAGAATTCATATTTTCAGACATAACGGGACAAAGAGAAGCTACACGGGGACAAGAACAAACGATTTAAGGACATCGGCATATCCCAAAGGGCTAGGGACAACATCGTTTCATGCCATGCATAAGCCATGGCCCAAAACAGGCTCTTCGAAGCAAAGAAAGATTATGTTAAAGTGTCACCACACACAAGTTATGGTGCGACACAAGCACTTCAAAGCTAAATGAGGCAATTTTAGGCGCCTGTGTTCTTAGCCAAAATTGGGTCATTTCAAGCAGAAAGTCTTTCAAAATTATATTTATAGTTATTGATTTTAGGCATAGAAACACACATCTAAAACACCCCAAAAGAGATAAAACATCTTCTTGGAGTCGTAACACGTCTTCCCCGCTATCGAGCTTCGATTTTTCGCATTCCCATCCTCGGATTCACATCAGTGTCTTTCTTCTTTTTTCATTTCAGTTTTCATTTTTTATTTGGTTACATTCCATATCGATCAAGAGTCAAATTTCATCGACAACTACCCGAGGTATCGTGTTCTAAACTCGATCTTCAAATTTTTTTTTGTTTGGGTTTGTCGTTTTTTTACTTTAATTCAAAAATGGCACCACGAAAACCTTTTTGCAATGAGATATGGGATCTAGTTCGATCCCACCCTTGGAATAACTTTTTTGCAACCTCGACCAAACCGGCGGTTGACGCTATAGTTTACAAATTTTATGTATCCCTAAAAGATAGGGAGAATCGCAAGCAAAGGGGTGAAACGGTCAGCCACATTACTATCATGGGCAAAGAGTTGTCGAGTACACCTTGAGATATTTTTCAATATTATGATGCCCAGTATTATACCCACGATTGTTTAGAGACCTTAAACTTTTTCACATTTGAGTATTTTGACATAGAGGGTATTATCAATTATTTTATGGAGGGGATTTCCTAGCGCCGACCCATAATGCCTCTGACATTACTGCCTATCGAGCGGTTATTCTTTAATCTATCTTGCGAAAAGATGAAACTTGTGTAAGTCACTGGATCTACGAGGATCAAGTGCATACGACATCAAAAGCAAAGTATGTACTTCGTACATCTGATCACCGCTCTATGTCGCCGATCCAATGTCCCCAAGTCACTGATCGAGCCATTCACGAGACCCACAAGGAGCGTGATTGGGGACAACTTGTACGACCAGTTCCTCAAGCTCCAACTCAAGTAAAATCAAGATAATGAGCAAAGAACAAAACATAGGAGCGACACTCAAGGGCTGATGAAGAGGAAGGGTAAAGCACACAAATCAAAGAGGATGGGCCTCACGAACATGTCAATATCGAAGTGGCTGACATGATTGATGCAAGACATAGGAGACATTTTGATCCAAATTACGAAACAGAATGGCTGGCTCACACCAGCACCACTCCCGGATATGTTCGAAAGGTTCCCACCGTTAGACAAGGAAGGTGCCAGTATTGATGAGGAGGAGACGTTGATCGTGCCACTGGACTATGACCGAGTATTTAGACCAGACCGCTCATCAACAAAGGGCGTGGTAACCCACGACCCGAGCCAGCACAGCACGGCCCAGACTTCGAGAAGGCGGGCTTTGATAGCGTCTACAAGGCACGAGAGGGGCACGGCCTTGATGGAGGAGTTGGAATCTGAGTCCGACTGATATTGAATATTTTTATTTTTGTATTTGGAATTTGTACTCTATTTTTATTTTTAGGGATGATTTTTAATTTTTGTTTTAATTTTTAATTAGCTAGGATTTATTATTTCTATATATATTTGTGTGTTTTAATTTTTCTTTGTAGGAATCGCACAATTTTTTACAGCACTACCATTGCGAGCCAAAATCGAAAGGACGAAGTCCCACCAATTGAGTTGCACATATCACGTCAATCGGGTAACCTTTTTCCTTTATATGTTTTAATTGTACATTAGGGATAACGTGCGAAACAAAGTGTGGGATGACTTAGGAAAATTTTTTAACTTTTTTTTGGTTTATTACTTTATTTTCTTTCTTTCGTTTCTAGTTTTTTTAAATTAAATGTTTAGTGTGCTTGAGCTTGTAGAAATACAAGTGATTGGTTAGGAGCATATACCTAGGTTGTTTGCTTAAATTGTAAATTTAGTCTGAAATTAAATAATTTAGGTTGTTTATATTTAGACTAATTAATATAGTTTATTAGACTATAAATAGGAAAAAGAGATTAAATATACCAAGTGGTAAAGGTAGCACGAATATGTAATTATATTTGTAGAAGTATAGGATGTTCAAATAAACGGTAAAGTCCATGGTTATTGAAACGGTAAAGTCCAGGGTTTGAATAACCCTTAAAAACAGTGCTCGAGAAAAAACTCAACCGTATTGGCACAAATACAAAAAATTGTAAAGGATTATATGGGGAAATATTATTGGATTAGAGTTCAAAACATGGATAAAAATAAACTGAGTAGGAAAAAGATATTCGAACTGACTATACCCTGCAAAAATAAATACTATATTCGTATATACATTTTGATGGAGATCTATCCTAATTTTCTTTAACTTGTTTATTTTGTAATTTATTGAACTAATCTGTGTAGGTGTAAATAATGTTGAATTGTTTAAATTTCTAGCTAGAGCTATATATTTAAGCAAGTCTTCCTAGTGTCGATGCTCCGATCCATTCTCATGTATCAAGCTAGCTCAAGTACATTCTATTTTATTTGTATGTTTATTTCTTGTTTTCAGTTTAGTTTTTATTTTGTTTCGCCTAGTTTGCCTAAGGACAAGCAAAGACTAAAATGTGGGGGTATTTGGCCTATCGTCAAATGTAGTAGTCAATTTAAGTCAATTCCACACTTAAGGAGTTTGTTTTTCTAAGAAATTTAGGATTTTAATTTACATTTTAGGTAATCAGGCCTTAGGAATAAATATTAATAAAATAAGTGGTTTTTTCAACATATTTTGTAAGTGTTGCGACCCAATAGGCTGACACGGGCCTTAGGTAGTACTAATATGTTCAATTGAGCGTGTAGGATGAAGATATAAAGGCCCAATTGACATGGAAGCAAGGGACGAGTGATGCACAAACTTCCTGGGAAGTCAAAGCACAAAACAAATGAATAAGGCAGATTTTGTGTCGTGTCACACCATAGACTTGGTTTGGCGCAACATAGGTCGACTTCCTACTCAAGTATTTTGGGGTTATTTTTGTTCGCGCAATAAAACTTTATAAGAAGACGTAGGAAGTGTCGAGGACCTAATTCGGGTTGCAAACACTTCTATTGTAACACCCCAAACCCGGCCCATAAGTTTCGACCAGATCTGGTATGCTACGGGTTGTACCTTGAAAACTTTTGCTGCGTTGGTTTTGGAAAGTATAAGTTAATTAGACCATATTTGAATAAATAAATATCATTTGAAAAAAAACAAACCTTGTATTATTATTTTGAGTAATTAAACCTTAGACAAAGTTTCATAAGTTGCAAATATTAAAAACTATATAGTGAAATATAACTATGGGGCCTTATTACAAAAAAAAATATTCCCAAAATTAAAACTTAAAGAAAAACCGAAATAATCTATAGAAATAAAAAGTTGATGGCCCTCGAGTCCGTCTCCTGCTCCCATGTCCACGATCTACTGCTCATCCGAAAGAGTAGGAAAAATAAAAGGGTGAGTCACCAAGACTCGAGTGTATAAATCCCAAACACACAACGACACGAGGCCCACAAACACATTATGTGCCCTGGCCCATACATAAAGGCAACAATCATATTTACATGATAAATAATAAATGATGAATAGCCCAACCCAACCTAGAATTCCATCCTCTACACACCAACCCGTACCAACCATCACACCTCGGGCATTTCTACAATCAACCCTCCATCCGCTACACACCATAACGACAGCCGTACTGCCTATTCCTATTAATCAGGAATCATTAAACGTGGCATAGCCACCAGTCACTATGTGACCTAACATTTATATAACGTGGGATTTCTACCACTGATCACTATTGTGACCTATCATGCACTTCCCCTTCATTATCATAATCCCACCCCATGCATACACACATAAAGAAAACATCATACAGGCTTTCATATATTTCGATACACATAGAGATTTCTATGATTACGTACCTGGCATCCTTGCCTAACCCTTTTAGGGTTTTATGCGTCTGTCTATACACCTATTATCCGGCTTTTCACCCATAACATAAACATATATATATACACACATACAGATTATTTGTGTGTTAGAGATCTACACACCTGATTACCGTTAGAACGACACTCTCTATGTCGACACTATCAGAAGTCGATACAACTGCTACTTGCCTAAGGTGTTGTTTAGAAGCCGGTCCACAACCTGGTGGCCAATCCTGTACTGCTGACACAGCTCGTTTCTTAAACTTAGGGATACTCTCATTTGCCTGATCCATATTTATTTCCATCACAAGTCCTTGTCAGAACTACTATCACAACATATGATCGTTAATCCACATCGTAAAGTTAAGATCTCGCATGTGATAAACGAATCTAGTGAAAATCTAGGGAAAATCACCTTACCTTAAAATCCCGAAATTGGAGACTAGCGATTTTCGGCTTTTAAATCTAGATGATCCAGTTTCCTTCAAATCCCGGAATGCCGCCCAAACGCAAAAGAGAGGAAATATTAGCTTCATTCGGCAGCCTTAACAACCAAGTGGCCATTCGGCCTTGTCTCTTAAAAAACTGAAAGAGATTGATGAGATAGGAAAATCGGCACTCACCTTAACGTAGAAATTCGACTACCCCTTAGAGATTCCAACTTTTCTGAGAAAATCGAGAGAGAAGATGATAGGATGAAATCTAAGTAGTTTCGGCTTTTAGTTGAAGAAATCGGCAAAGAATAGGAGTATTCGGCTATGGAGATGAGAAGAGAGTTCGTGGTTTCGCCTTTTGAAAGAAAAGATGTTGAGAAGATTGGGAGATTTCGGCTTTTGAAGGAATCAAAAGAAAAGAAATTGCAGAGGAGACCGAGAATTTTGGCACAAAGAATGGAGAAAAGATTAGGGTTCAAATGCCTAATTGATGAGCTATCCCCTATTTATAGAAATTTCGCACTTTACCTATCAAAACCCGAAAGTGCCCTTCCCGATAACTAAAGAATTAAGCCCATAAAAGGAAAAATTCGACACCCCGATAGCAATTAGAAACTGATTTCTTTACTCCTCTAGGTGATGGAATTTCGACCAACTCTGTTCTCAAAAGTGAGATAGCTCCTAACTTTTCTCCTTTATCTAAATCTATTCATACCTTTAAAAGAAACCTAGATAGCACCACCTCTTCCTTCTTTTATCAGCTCTTTATCCTTATTATCCATATTATTTAATCCTCCTACTTCCTAGCCCCAATGCCGTCCCCCCTTATTCCCCTTTTAAGTGCCGAACCTGGCCCAAAATCATGGGCTCCTTGCGTCCAAGCTTGGCCCTCTTTCCTCTGCTAGTGTCGCCACCCTATAGCTCCCTTGCAACGCCACTAAATATTGGGCCAGAAGCCCACCTTGATATTTTAAACACATATACTACCTGTTAAACCCTATAATGCCTAAACAAAAAATTTTAATCAAGGCTTATGCCTAAGCCTGAGCCCAATTTGGACCCCTAACCTTAAATTAACACTTTAATCATATCCCTACATTAACGCATAGGCCCAATAAATTCAGGATGTTACAGTTCTACCCCCTTAAAGAAATTTCGTCCTCGAAATTTCCAACTAACTATTAATCATACTACCCAACTCTCACCACTATGCTTCCGCTGCGAACTCTAATTCTAAAGCCAAAAGAAACACTTAGGATAATATGATAGAGTATGCACCGGTATCCGCATCTGAAGCGTCCTCGTCCCCTTGGCGACATGCTGCATAGACCAAGGCTGGCTGCCTCGCCTCAGCATAACCTGGACCTCCACCTGGTGCTCTACGACCATGTCCTGTGCTATTGCCACCATTGGCTTGACCACGGCCCCTTGGTGGTTGTTGACCACCTCTTCCCGGCTGTGCATTCCCTTGACCCGTGAGCCCTTCACTGCCCCATTGCTGCAGACAGTTTCTAACTTGGTGGTCCGTAGATCCACACCTAAAGCACTTTCCACTGCCTACCCAACACTCAACTTCATGGAATTTACCACATCGAGCACACTTCTGTGTCTGACCCACAGTAGCAAGTCTCTCATCTCGTCTCGGCCCGTCTGACCTGGGCCTTTTCTGATTACGCCCGTCTACCCCTGATGATTCAAAATTTCTCTTACTTTCACCCCTATCTCTATCCCGATGCAGTCTCTCTGTCCGCTTCACCTCCTCAGATATCTTAGCTTTCTCCACAAGCACAGAGAATTCCCTTTCCCACTGTGGTGCTATCAATAAACGCAAATCACCCCTCAGACCATCTTCAAATCTAACACAACATTCATGGTCTGTGGCCACCATTCCTCGAGCATAGCGGCTAAGGCGTAAGAATTTCGCTTCGTCCGCAGCCACCGACCTACTTCCTTGCACCAGATTTAGAAATGCTCTACGCTGCGCATCCACATAGCTCGTCCCAATGTACTTACTTTGAAACACCGTCTTAAAGAAATCTCAGGTGATACGTTCAGTCACCGCACCATCCTTAACCGTAAGCCACCATTGATACGCTTCATCCCGCGTGAGAGATACAACCCCTTTCAACTTCTCCTCCTCTGTGAAATCCAAATCATCCATTATGCGTTCAACTGCCTCCAACCAATACTCAGCTGAACTCGGGGCTATACCAGAAACACCCCTAAACATCTCTGCTCCGTTGGCTCGGAGTCGTTCCGACACAGATTTTTGGGCTCCTGAACCCGTACCTGCCCCAACAACTCTCTCAAGGACCTGCAACATCGCCTGAGATACTACATCATCTCCGGCGCCTGATCTCGAAATTCTCCTCTCTGTTGCGGCAGTCCGGCGATCTCGTCTCTCTGACCGTGGCGCACCCTACGGCTCGACACGGTCCTCCTACCCCTACCACGACCACGCGGCGGACGACCTCGACCCCTTGTACTCATTCTTCCGATTGACGTTTATCTGATTAAAACTTTTATGAATCATTAATTTCTTCCACTGATTATCCACGAACAGTCTTATGAATAGTAGTTTTAAGAGTAGTTCTTTCGAATTCGGAATTACATCCACAAGTTTCAGTCTCAAGTTTGTCCCCTAGTTCTAGGAAACACATACATTCAATCATTACACATCAACATACAGGTAGCATTCACGAACTTACATTTGTCACCTAGGGGTATTTTCGTCATTTCGCTACCCAGGGGTATTTTCGTAATTTATCCTACAGGGGTATTTTCATAATTTTCCAAAATAGGGTTTCTTGGTGATTTTACGAAATAAGGGTATTTTGGTAATTTTGCAATCCGGGGTATTTCTGGTAATTTTGCAATCTGGGGTATTTTTAGAATTTTACAAATTAAGGATATTTTGGTTATTTATAAATCGTGGTAATTTAGTAGTTTTACAAAATAGAGTGGTGGTCCCTTTCTGGATTTTAGTTATAAATTTTGGCCCGTCAACAAGTCCTCATGATCGAGGTGAACAGTCCACTACGCACTGTAGGATTCCAAATGAAAGAGGAGGTGAGTCACTAGGATCGCTTAAATACCAAGCTCTCCCTGAATCCAATCCTAGACATGCGTATGCCTTTACCACACCCTATCTCGGTGACTTGTTCACGAGGTTTGTTTGGTTGGATTAAATTTTATGAAATCAAGAGTTGTGTAAACTAGCCCTAAAGTCCATCAATACTTGTCATACTTAGTCTACGTCCATAAAACCATCAAGCCCCACATTCATATCGCATCCAAAAGTTCAGAATACTTACCTGCGTGGATCGGGTGCCGGTAGACTCGAAGGCCATTTCTCAACCCAAACTTTTCCAAATTCTTATCAACTTGAAAACAAGATTAGACCCATTTCACACACCCGAGTTTTGAACTGGCTCGATACTAAAATGTAACACCCCAAACCCGGCCCATAAGTTTCGACCAGATCTGGTATGCTACGGGTTGTACATTGAAAACTTTTGCTGCGTTGGTTTTGGAAAGTATAAGTTAATTAGACCATATTTGAATAAATAAATATCATTTGAAAAAAAACAAACCTTGTATTATTATTTTGAGTAATTAAACCTTAGACAAAGTTTCATAAGTTGCAAATATTAAAAACTATGTAGTGAAATATAACTATAGGGCCTTATTACAAAAAAAAAATATTCCCAAAATTAAAACTTAAAGAAAAACCGAAATAATCTATAGAAATAAAAAGTTGATGGCCCCTCGAGTCCGTCTCGGCTCCCATGTCCACGATCTACTGCTCATCTGAAAGAGTAGGAAAAATAAAAGGGTAAGTCACCAAGACTCAATGTATCAATCCCGAAACACACAACGACCTGAGGCCCACAAACACATTATGAGCCCTGACCCATACATAAAGGCAACAATCATATTTACATGATAAATAATAAATGATGAATAGCCCAACCCAACCTAGAATTCCATCCTCTACACACCAACCCGTACCAACCATCACACCTCGGGATTTCTACAATCAACCCTCCATCCGCTACACACCATAACGACAAATGCATCGCCTATTCCTATTAATCAGGAATCATTAAACGTGGCATAGCCACCGGTCACTATGTGACCTAACATTTATATAACATGGGATTTCTACCACTGATCACTATTGTGACCTATCATGCACTTCCCATTCATTATCATAATCCCACCCCATGCATACACACATAAAGAAAACATCATCATACAGCTTTCATATATTTCGATACACATAGAGATTTCAATGATTACGTGCACTGCATCCTTGCCTAACCCTTTTAGGGTTTTATGCGACTATCTACACAGCCTATTATCCGGCTTTTCGCCCATAACATAAACATATATATATACACTCATACAGATTATTTGTGTGTTAGAGATCTACAGACCTGATTACCGTTAGAATGACACTCTCTATGTCGACACTATCGTAAGTCGATACAAACCGCTATTTGCCTAAGGTGTTGTTCGAAACCGTCCACAACACGTGGCCAATCCGTCATCTTGACCACATACGTTTCTTAAACTTAGGGATACTCTCATTTGCCTGATCCATATTTATTTCCATCACAAGTCCTTGTCAGAACTACTATCACAACATATGATCGTTAATCCACATTGTAAAGTCAAGATCTCGCATGCGATAAACGAATCTAGTGAAAATCTAGGGAAAATCACCTTACCTTAAAATCCCAAAATTAGAGACTAGCGATTTTCGGTTTTTAAATCTAGATGATCCGGTTTCCTTCAAATCTCGGAATGCCGCCCAAACGCAAAAGAGGGGAAATATTAGCTTCATTCGGCAGCCTTAACAACCAAGTGGCCATTCGGCCTTGTCTCTTAAAAACTGAAAGAGAGATTGAAGAGATAGGAAAATCGGCACTCACCTTAACGCAGAGAATTCGACTACCCCGTAGAGATTCTGGCTTTTTGAGAAAATCAGAAGAGAAGATGATAGGAAGAAATCTAAGTAGTTTCGGCTTTTAGTTGAAGAAATCGGCAAAGAATAGGGAATATTCGGCTATGGAGATGAGAAGAGAGTTCAGGGTTTCGCCTTTTGAAAGAAAAGATGTTGGGATGATTGGGAGATTTCGGCTTTTGAAGGAATCAAAAGAAAAGAAATTGCAGAGGGAGACTGAGAATTTTGGCACAAAGAATGGAGAAAAGATTAGGGTTCAAATGCTGGAATTGATGAGCTATCCCCCCCTATTTATAGAAATTTCGGCACTTACCTATCAAAACCCGAAAGTGCCCTTCCTGATAACTAAAGAATTAAGCCCATAAAAAGGAAAAATTCGGCACCCCCTA
This sequence comes from Gossypium sturtianum, assembly GCA_025698515.1. Classification (NCBI taxonomy): domain Eukaryota; kingdom Viridiplantae; phylum Streptophyta; class Magnoliopsida; order Malvales; family Malvaceae; genus Gossypium; species Gossypium sturtianum. Next base: position 37,002,515 of record CM046952.1, read on the forward strand.
TAGAAATTAGAAACCGATTTCTTTACTCCTCTAGGTGATGGAATTTCGGCCAACTCTGTTCTCAGCAGATAGCTCCTAACTTTTCTCCATTATCTAAATCTATTCATACCTTTAAAAGAAACCTAGATAGCACCACCTCTTCCTTCTTTTATCAGCTCTTTATCCTTATTATCCATATTATTTAATCCTCCTATTTCCTAACCCCAATGTCGTCCCCCCTTATTCCCCTTTTAAGTGCCGAACCTGGCCCAAAATCATGGGCTCCTTGCGTCCAAGCTTGGCCCTCTTTCCTCTGCTAGTGTCACCACCCTCTAGCTCCCTTGCAGCGCCACTAAATATTGGGCCACAAGCCCACCTTGATATTTTAAACATAGATACTACCTGTTAAACCCTATAATGCCAAAACAGAAAATTTTGATCAAGGCCTATGCCTGAGCCTGAGCCCAATTCGGACCCCTAACCTTAAATTAACACGTTAATCATATCCCTACATTAACGCATAGGCCCAATAAATTCAGGATGTTGCATCTATAAATAAGACATTAAGGACTTGATGTAACTAAGTCATCCTAGATGCCTTAAAAAACCCTAGTAGTTTAAGAGTAGGATTAGATTATTTTCTTTCGGCTTTTTAATAACTCTTTTGTTTTTCCTCTTGGAATCAGTTTTGACCCAATAGTTTATTTATTTAATTGAAGCATTTCAGTTTACATGCTTTTGCCTTCGATTTATTTTTTTTATTTCAATTAATCGATTTGCTGCTTCATTCCCCATTCGATATTCAATCCATGATTATTCAAATCTCTTTTCTCTTTCGAATCGATCATGTTCTTCACATGATTTATTCAATTGAGATTGAGATGATGAATAACATGAGTTCCTAAATCCCTTAAGCGAGATGACGAGAGGATGGGGATGTGATTAATAGAGGATTTAGGGTTTCCCGAGATGGTTTGGTTTGTATAAATGATGTGTGCTTAAACCACTAGGATTGACAACCCTAGGAAGTTATCATAAGCTAAATGAGGTCTAGAGATAAGTCAAACCGAGTAAATTGTAATTTATCCTGGTTGAGAAAGTGAGGTCAAGAGATAAGCGAGTATGAACCAATAGGTTAGTTAATTGGAGGCCAGGAGGTAATAATTGGTTAATCGGTAGCTAATCCACCCTAAAACCCTAATATGAAGTTAGTTACAAATCTTGAAGTGAGTTAATCTTCTTGATTGGTTTATTGATTTAGTTTGTTTGTTTATTTTTCTTATTTATTGATTTCTTTTTATCTCATTAATCTATTTTATGGTTTATTGTAATATAGGAATTAATTAGTACTATTTATACTTATTATTGTAAAAAAATGTTTCCGTAATTTATTTCATCCTCCCTCGGGTACGATCCTCGGAATACTTTAAAGTATTTCGTTGTACTAAATTATATTACAATTTGACCCGTTCACTTGCGGACACCGCTGTTCTTAATTCTTATATTTTTGGTATTATACTTTACTATAAACAATAACTCATTTATAGGCGGTCACCATCCAATTAGTACATGAACCTAATTCCTTAGGCATTCACATGTACTAATAACCGTGTAACGTTTGGCCATCATTATAACTTAAGTAGAGCTCCGTGGGGAGTTACTTAACTAGAAGATCTTGAGTGCATAACCATCAACTTAACACCTATCGCATCATGTACCACAAATGAGTCATCATGGGACACTCTCATCGAGTAGCATGCTTTGACCAGTTGTCCTCTTTTGAAAACAAAATTCCTTGACCTATCGCATGATAATGCCTACCACAAGGGTCGTTCCAATTATCATTTGATCACAAGAGAATTCTTCTTTTTTTTAGGAAATCTCCTTAGTGAAATCCATATAGCAATCCTACCGTGGAGCAATGCACTTGCCATGCCATCACAAGAGACCATTGATAGAATACGTAGGTTTTGTTTAGGGACCTTCTCTCACTCAATATTTTAAAAACATGCAAGGTTTTTAATTTCCGATTTTAATCATGAATGATTAATATATGTATGGCAAGTACATGTGACATTCTTTCCTAAACTATATTGCATGCTTATCTTATATATGCATGACATACTATGACAATTTTATAGTATTCATGTTCATTTATTTACAGAATCAACAATTTTGATTCTTCACAGTTTTTCTTTTAAAAGAAAATATCGAAGAAGTGAATGTGAACCATGCAACAGATAGGGTCCTAGGAAAGGGAGGTAAGTCGTATTTGACCACTTAAAAATCAAGTCTTTCCTAGCCAGATCTAATTCTAGACATGCACATTTTCATTACCACACTTCTGTAACAGTTCGGGTTATACCCTAGTCGGAATAGTGGTTTCGAGACCACAAACCTGAGTCAAAAAAATATTTTAATATTATTTTTCGTGTTTATAATATGTGAATTGATATGTGTGAAAATTCTGTGTGAAAAATTTTATCGTTTGTGTATCGATTTGTGAAAAAGGACCTAATCGTATAAAATGCAAAAGCTATGTGCTAATTGTTAAAAGTGCCTAATTGCCATGTCTTATTAAATGAGAGGTCCTTATATTGTTATTAAACCATTAATAGGTTGGATGGACAAAAATGGGTTTAAGTTAGTGGAATTTTATATGAAATCACAAAGGTTATAATAGTAATTAGTTAATTATATGTGCATTAAGTAAAAACAAAGCCAAATTTCATTTAATTCATCCATCTTCCACCAAAAATAGAAAGAATAAATAGGGTTTAAAGCTTTGGAAGTTTCGCCTAGAATTTGGCTTGATTAAGGTATGTGTTTTGATCCGTTTTTTATGATTTTTACGTTTTTGTGATCGTTGCTTCGTGTTCTATAAAGCCCATGCTTGAATTCATGAAATTAATGATGATTTTGAGTTATGCCATTGTTGAATATGTGAGCTTTGTGTTGATAGTTGGTGAAATATGAAAGTTTGATGGATGATAAATATATTTATTATTTGGAATTTTTTATGAAACTGGTTATTAAGGGCTAATTCATGAAAATGAGAAATTTAGGGGTTAAAATGTGAAATAAATGTGAAATATGGGCTATTAGAGGCACTATGGTAATTCGGCTAAGCAAGGATTAAATTGGATTTTGTGAATTTGATGTATTTGTGAAATAGGGATTAAAATGTTAAAATGTGAAATTATAAGGGCTAAAGTGTAAAATGCCCTAACTATGTGTTGTGGATTGTTTTGGATGAAAATGTGATTGAATGAGTTGAATTTGATACTATATAGATCAAGAAAGGAGAAATTCGGACTTAGATCAAGGAAAGAACAAAGTGCTCGATTGATCGACTAGTGTTGTTGTTTCTGCGTCCGAGGTAAGTTCGTGTATAATACGTATTGCTTAAACAATGTTTATATGTGATGAAATGAATGGAAATGTGATTGTGGAGTTTGGAAATACGAAATGTGAGTTCGAAGATATGGCACTAAGTGTGCGTAAATAGATTAATTACTGTGATGAATGGCACTAAGTGTGCGAAATAAAGAAAGCATCGGCTTTATTATTTGGCACTATGTGTGCGATACCGAGACAACTTCGGTTGAATGTGATGGCACTAAGTGTGCGATATTTTTATAGCTTCGGCTAAATAATTGACACTAAGTGTGCGAGTTCATCAAACGTTTAAAGAGGATCGAATGAGTTATGGCATTGAGCATTGAGTGGTAAATGTGATAGATAATTATGTGGTTGTATAGGTATGTACAGAACCTATGTGGTTGATGATAATATGTATGTGATAGATGGAAGAATATGTGAATGAATGATGAAAAGGGTTGGATTGAGAAGCATTATAAATGCTTGTATATGAACCTATAGATATAGTACGAAAGTGAGTAATAGACATGGATGAGGTTGAATGATGATGTGAATTGAACAATGTGTTAGTTAATTTTGTATATTAAATTTGAACTGTTGAGTTAGTTGTATTATATTACAAACTTACTAAGCTTTAAAGCTTACTGTGTGAAGTATTTCTCTGTTTTACAGTGGTATTTAAAGCTAGCTCGGATCCGGGGATCGTCAGTGACTCAATCACACTATCGGACATCTATTTTGGTACCCTTTTTAAAAGTTGTATATATGGTATTGGCATGTATAAGCTAGTAAGATTGTGGAGTGATTTTGGTACATATTTTTCTATGTGATAATGGTGTAAGTAATGTGTAAATATGGTTTTGTGTGAATGGCCATTAGGGTATGTTATGGTGATAATGAAATGGTATATTTCATACTTGTTTTGGTAGTCAAGAATGGTGATTGAAATGTATGTTTATTGATGTTGGAATTAAGTATATAGGGTTGACCCAATTTGGGTGGCAATTTGGCCTTATAAATGGCCTATAATTGTCCACACGGGTGAGAACACGGTCGTGTGTCCCGCCTATGTCCATCACTGTCCTTATTCGATTCAAGTCAGGGTTGCACATGGGCCAGACACACGGGCATGTGACAGGCCGTGTGAATTTAGTCAGAGTTGTGTAAAGGGTAAGACATGAACTAAGACATGGCCGTGTGAGCCACACGGGCGTGTGCCCTGTTTAAGATGAAAAATTTTCTAAGTTTTGTAAAGTTTCCGAATGAGATCGGTTTGGTCCCGAACCTTCTTTAAAGTATGTTTAAGGTCTTGTAGACCTACTAAAGGGACTTTATGCTGTTAATTCTATAATGTGTTGATGTGTAAGTCATGATGGTATAAATGTTATGATTTGACCGGTAATACCTAGTAACCCTAATTCGGCGATGGATACGGGTTATGGGTGTTACATTTTATTGGTATCAGAGCTACGGCTTAGTCGATTCTAGGACTAACGTAGCGTGTGAGAGTCTAGCTATACAAGCCATATATATACCTGCGATAGTGTGATGATTCCCGACAGTTAAAAATGTGTTTTCCAATAGCAAATGGATCATGATCGAGCTGTTGCTGATAATGTTGAGAGTAATGCGCCTGCTCCCACTCAAGGGACAGTGCCGGCTGAATCTAGGCCGATTGCTAGTAGTCACGATGGAGAGGCTAAGCAAGCCTTCTTCCAAATGATGAGTGAGTGGTTTACGGAGTTCGTTCGAACGAATCTGGCTGCTCAATAACCTCCACCCCCGCAAGTTCCTATAGCACCACAGGTATTAGACCGATCCAATTGAGTAAACCTCCAGTTGATAAAATTCGTAAGTATGGGGCTGAAGAGTTCAGGGCCACAGTTGATGATTGATAAACCGAAATAGTAACATATTCTAGGCCCACATTTAGTATGCTTTTGGATGAATTATCCCTTGATTTATGTAGAAAGGTGCTCTTAATCCTTTCTTTTCATGTCTTATACCCAGGAAAGCACCCAAGGATAAAAAGAACGAGAAACGGGCTCAAAACGGATCAAAACAGACCAAATAGGAAATCGACACGACCTGGACTTGGACCCACACGGCCGTGCCAAGTCAATCATCTAGAACACGGTCTAACCCCGACTCACACGGCCATGTCTCATTAAAGAAATCCGAACACAGCCTGGCCACGATTTACACGGGCGTGTGCCATGGCCATGCCTCTTTCGTGGAGAAGAGAAATTTCATTCGGGAAAGGATACTTAGGGAGAAAGAAACGTATTTCAAAAGCCTATAAATACACCCTAAGTATGACCTAAGAGGGGAGCCCAAAGCCATCGTCTAGGGGCGTCGTGCTAGGCCGAGAAGGAAGATTTATGGGGATTCACTCGGGGATAGCCAGCTTGATCCATCTCAAGCTTGAGAATTATACTCAAGACGGAGGATCTCTCCTTCAATTCCTTCAGGGGTTTTAGGGATTTCTTATGTTTTGTTTTATCTTTTCTCTTGAGATGTTTTCCTTTATTGTTATGAACTAAACCCTTGAGATACCGAAGAGATGAAACCTATGATGAATCTTGTTATTGTTTTCTGAATTATATGATAAATACTTAGTTTGTTCTTAATTATGTGAGCTTAATCCAAATTTAATGTGCTTAGGTGGAGGAGGAATAGACCACGCCTAAGAGTAGATCCAACATAATTAAGCGAAGTTGATCGCACGCCTAGAGATAGGGTGACGAGATTTTGCCGGATTAGGGTGAAACCTAATATGGGAATCCATGGATCGATTTACTGCTATTCTAGGGGTTATTATAAGAGAACGAGAGTTCCACTAATTAACCTAGGGTTAGACGTTATTCGCCTCGAGAGAGGGTTTAATATACGTTAGGGAGTCTTACGGATCAAACTAAGTGAATAAATCGTATGGTTCAGTGTAGATAACAAGTGAAGTCTAGGTGAATTCTTCCTAGGGTATCGTCTAAATCAACTGAGTTTTTCCCAAGTTATTTTCCAAATTCATTCTTCTTTGTCTTAGAGTCTTTAGTTTAGTAGTTAAGTAATTTAGGTTAATAAACAACTTCACTTATTTTAGGCTAAATAATAAAAAGAAAGTTAGTATTAGTACTTTTAGTTCCTTTGGGTTCGATAATCCGGTCTTGCCTAAGCCATACTCTTTGTTCGATAGGTGCACTTGCCTCAATCGTTGTCGAGTTAGTTTCGAGTTCGATCATTCTTTTATAAATTTTAAAGCTCTGATTCACAATGATCAAGTTTTTTTGGCGCCGTTGTCGGGGAACTAAAATATTAAGAAAGCTCTATTTTTATTACTTTAGCCATTATTTTTATTTTTTGCAATTTATTTTTATTTTTTTTTAGTTTTAATTTTTAAAATTTGCTAAATTTTCTTTCTTTCTTTTCCTAGCAGGTACCTCTAGTTTATGACTAGAAGGAACCCGAGAGGACCTTTAGAATACGACAGTGATATTGAAGCTACCGCTCGGAGAAATCGCAAAGAAATTAGGCGAGCCCTAAATTACCAAGGAGAGCGAGAAGACAGATCCAATCCGACTAAAGGGATGGACGAAAATAATCTTCAACCACAAGATGTGGGCGAAAATAATGCTCCTCGTACTATGTTTGATTATGCTAAACCGCATTTAACAGGAGCCGAATCAAGTATTGTTAGGCTCGCTATAGTCGCTAATAATTTTGAATTAAAGCCTAACACTATACAAATGATTCAACAGTTTGTTCAATTTGATGGTTTACAGGACGAAGATCCAAACGCTCATAAAGCTAATTTTTTAGAATTTTGTGATACCTTCAAAATAAATGGCGTTTCTGATGATGCCATACGACTTTTGTTATTTCCCTTTTCATTAAAGAATAAAGCTAAACAGTGGTTAAACTCATTACCACGAGGGTCAATCACTACATGGAAACAAATGACCGAAAAATTTTTATTAAAATATTTCCCACCGGCCAAAACGGCCAAATTACGTAATGATATCTCTTCTTTTGTGCAGATGGATTTAGAGACATTGTACGATGCATGGGAGAGATATAAGGATCTCTTGAGAAGGTGTCCACACCATGGTTTACCCTTGTGGCTCCAAGTCCAAACTTTCTATAACGGTGTAAACCCCTCAACGAGACAACTAATTGATTCAGCCGCCGGTGGAACCTTGAATAATAAAACTCCTGAGGCAGCCTACGAGTTTATTGAAGAGATGTCGCTGAATAACTATCAGTGGCAAGTTACAAGAACAAGGCCAACAAAAACAGCCGGAGTTTACAACCTCGACGCAGTAACCATGCTATCAAATTAGGTAGAGTTGATGAATAAAAAGCTTGATAGTTTGTGTTCTTCGCAGGTACATCCAGTCATTCAGTGCGATGGAAGTGGAACTGTGGCGAATCCTGAGTACCCACCCTACCAACCGGGCACAGAAAGCGAACAGATGAACTATATAGGTAACAATTTCAGATCTAATAATAACCCGTATAGTAATAATTATAATCCAAGTTGGAGGAACCACCCAAATTTTTCGTGGGGAGGACAAGGAAATCAAGGAAATCAAAGACAACAACCTCCTCAAAATTTCCAAAATCAGCCCTATCCACAGGAAAAGAAGCCGAATTTTGAAGAGACGTTGAACAAATTCATAGCATCCACAGAAGCCCGTTTCCGAAAGACTGAGTCAACACTTGATGACCAACAAACATCGATCAAAGTGATAGAGAAACAAGTTGGAGAACTCACTAAGACAGTTGGACAACTTACTGAAATGGTTTCCAAAATTTGATCAGTGATTTTCTCTAAAGCAACAGAACAGGTAAAGACAGTTGCACTAAGAAGTGGAAATGAGTTAGTTGAACCAAAGAAAAAAATACTACATGAAGATGACAAAGCAAAGGATATGAGAGTTGGGGATGTAACTCCAAAACGCAAAGAAAGTAAACCACCAATCCTATATCCAGCGCAGTTAAAGAAAGAACGATTAGACGCCCAATACGGTAAGTTTCTTGAACTGTTTAAACAGATACATATTAACTTACCTTTTGTTGAAGCCATTTCACAGATGCCGACGTACGCAAAATTCTTAAAGGAACTCCTAACGAATAAAAGGAAGCTTGAAGAAGTATCCATGGTGGAGCTTAATGAAGAATGTTCAGCCATCCTCTAAAATAAGCTACTAACCAAATTTAAAAACCCAGGAAGTTTTACTATTCCTTGTTTAATTGGTAGTTTAAATATTAATAAAGCATTAGCTGATCTAGGTGCCAGTATTAATTTAATGCCTTATAAAATGTTTAAACGACTAGATCTTGGGGAACCAAAACCCACTAGGATGAGTATTCGGTTAGCTGATAGATCTATTAAATACCCTAGAGGAGTTATCGAAGATGTTCTTGTAAAAATTGACAGATTCATTTTCCCAGTAGACTTTGTTGTCTTAGACATGGATGAGGATAATTCGATCCCCCTAATTTTAGGAAGACCCTTTTTAGCAACTGCCAGGACTAAAATTGATGTTGATGCAGGAGAACTCATACTTTGCGTAGGTAATGAGACAGTCACCATCAAGACTCTCGACTCGGCTAGAACATCGAGTAATCAAGGTGAGAACGTAAACTCTACTGATAACCATTCGGTTAACCCTTATTTTCAGGAAGCACCACCAAAGAATACAACTAAACCCGATCCTAAACCCCATGCCAACAAAGAAATAACTCATGAAGATCAAGGGATTCAGTTCGATGATCTAGACGAGTGGAAGACACACTTCAAGGAGAAATTAGGGATACACGACGAAGAACCGGAACCACACAAGATAAAATCGAAGGAGCCCTCAAAAGAGCTAATAGGAACAACAAACCACTTCAAAATAGGGGACCAGGTACTGTTAGATCAGGCAGATCCTCAAATATCTCCTCCGGACCCTAGCACAAACAAAGAAATATCTTTTAGGATAACCAGTGTTTTCCCACACGGAACAGTCGAGGTAAGTAATCCTATTTTAGGTACTTTTACTATAAACACATCTCGACTTAAATTTTTTCACAAAGACACAAATGATAGCATGAGGAAGGACTTTCAACTCCTCAAACCACCCTGACAAAGCGAAAGAGAGGAGAGTCTAGCTTAAGACTATAAACGACCGCTTCTCGGGAGGCAACCCGAGCACTAACACAATTATTTTTTTTTTTTTTACATTTTGCTTTAAATTTATTTATTTTTATTCTTTCCTTTCTGAACACTTAGTTATAAACTAACAAGGGGTGCAGAATTCCAGGACACACGGCCGTGGCCGTGGCCGTGTGGACCATAAGAATCCCCGTACTGACATAGCAGAGGCCGTGCGAATCAGTTCCAACCACTTTTCAACGTCACGGATCCAACCACTACACCACGGGCACCGACAAAGGGGCACGGCCGTGCCCCATAACCGTGTGAAGCTACTGCCTTTCCAACCACGGGCAGAACACGCCCATGCCTTAAAACCGTGCCAACATACTGACTTGTCGAACACAGGCTAGACACGGACGTGGGTAACCAACACACCTTAGAACATGGTCGTGCGAGGCAGCCGTGTGAATCGACAGACCCTCCTTCCATGGGCATGGGAGAGCCTCAGATGCAAAATTTTATTTAAACCCCACAGCCCTCCCCCTTCACCCCCTTCTTCCATCTTCTTTTTCTTTCAAAAATCTCTCCCCTATCCTTAGAAACAAAGCCTCTATAACTCTTGAGCTACAACAAAATCATATCCATGGAAAAGAAGCGTAAAACGCTAATCTCCTCAAGGGAGACCGATTCACATGAGTTCATGCCGGCAGCTTTATTCAAACGACAAGCCAAGGATATTTGAGGCTATCTAGTTTTTATTTCATTTTTCTCTTTTGCTTCAATTTCCTTCCCTTTAACAATCTTATGCTTCATTTAGTTTATTTTATCTTAGTTTCTTAATTTTAGGTTCTAAAGGCTTCTAGGGAATCACGCCACGACCACCACCATATCCTCAGCCTTAGAAATCACATCCAACAATAAGGACTCTACGGTCCATCCATCTTTTCTTTTAATTTTAGTTTCATCTTTATTTTTCTCAACTTTAGCTTGCTTTTCCTTAAGTAGTTAATTAGTATAGTGTTAATTATTAGAGTATATCCTGGCTAATCCTGCATGAGCTACCCAATTTCTTCATCTAGCGCAGGATCGTCTCCCAAACCGGCTCCTCCAACGTATTTTCCACATCCTCCAAGGAGCTCATCCATAATTCAGGGAGTTTTACTTATCCACATATCTTCTGATCTGAAAATTACATTTATATTATCTATCTTTGTACATTGTGGGCAATGTACATCTTAAGTGTGGGGGGTGAACAACCTAAAAAATGTGCCTAATTTTTTTCATTATTCTCAAATTTCTAAAATTAGGTACCAAACATTTTGCATTATTCTCAAATCCCTGAATTTAGTCTTGTTTGAAAGTAAATTACTCATATTACTAATTAGGATGAAATTTCTGATGATTTATGATTTTTATTGATATGTTTTAGATTAAGTCATTGATAATTAAATTCTAAGAATACTAGAGAATCAAGCATGATAAGTCTATTTTTTAGAAATTAAAAAATTTTCTAGGTTGTCGAACTGAGTTTAAATATTACTTTGAAGTTTGAAATTTACGAGGTTGACATCAAAATACCCATAATTTTTGTGAGCTTTTGAGCCTTATAGAGCATAAATTCTTTTTCTTGCTCTTTTTATTGATTATGAGTATGTCAACACTAATTTGTTATTCTAGAACTTGCATCGATTATACATGTCGAGACCACATTTTTTGATTTGATATACAGAGATGATAAAGGCACCTAGGTTTTAACCTACTTACTCCATAAAAAGCCTACCTTTACAAATTAACCCCTAGTGAACCCCTTTTAATCCTAACAACCCTTTTTATTGACATAACTGCTAATATTAACCCAGAAACCCTTTGTTTTTGTTATCACCATTCTTTTTGACTACCCTTATAGCGAGATTTGATTTGATTAGTTGCCTAATTATGAATTCTAGTAGTTTATCAATTATTATGTATTTAGTTTGATTCTTAAAAAAAACGAAGTATATCCATTATTCATTATTAGTTGTGATTAAATGAGCTTATACGTTTGGATTCCAAATATCAAAGAAGAAGCTCGTGGTGTTAGTATTATTAGTTTTCAATTGATGTACTTATTATTATTAGTTCATTAGTTAGGTAATTTTTCAATTCAATCTCGATTCTAACCCTCTAATTTAGCCTTATTCCACACATTAACCCTAGCCCCGTTACAACCCTGTTAAAGACCTTTTGATTTGTGTTTCATCTCATATTTCAGTGGTGGAGATTTGATTTTCATGCAAGCCTATGGGACTAACTCTTCATGTTTGACTTTTGAGTGCCTAAATTCTGAACCTTAAACACTTTGAGTGATTTGAGTGAATCTTTTGTGAGGATGTCAATCCTTGTCGATTTCTAATTAAAGGCAATTATTTAGATAAGGGGAGACGCCTATGTTTTCGAGCTACAAAATCTATGACTTATACAGTTTGAATTTTTAGGACACTTTGAATTGAATTATCCATGTATAAATTATCTCTGAATTATAATGAAACACTATCAACGACTATTATGAATTGAGGGGAGTTCGTTTTAATTGTAAGTTGAGAATTTTGCTTGAGGACAAGAAAAAGCTTAAGTGTGAGGGTATTTGATAAACCGAAATAGTAACATATTCTAGGCCCACATTTAGTATGCTTTTGGATGAATTATCCCTTGATTTATGTAGAAAGGTGCTCTTAATCATTTCTTTTCATGTCTTATACCCAGGAAAGCACCCAAGGATAAAAAGAATGAGAAACGGGCTCAAAACGGATCAAAACGGACCAAAGAGGAAATCGACACGGCCTGGACTTGGACCCACACGGCCGTGCCAAGTCAATCATCTAGAACACGATCTAACCCCAACTCACACGGCCGTGTCTCATTAAAGAAATCCGAACACGGCCTGGCCACGATTTACACGGGCGTGTGCCATGGCCATGCCTCTGCCGTGGAGAAGAGAAATTTCATTCAGGAAAGGATACTTAGGGAGAAAGAAACGTATTTCAAAAGCCTATAAATACACCCTAAGTATCACCTAAGAGGGGGAGCCCAAAGCCATCGTCTAGGGGCGTCGTGCTAGGCCAGAGAAGGCAGATTTATGGGGATTCACTCAGGGATAGCCAGTTGATCCATCTCAAGAAGCCAGAATTATACTCAAGATGGAGGATCTCTCCTTCAATTCCTTCAGGGGATTTTAGGGATTTCTTATGTTTTGTTTTATCTTTTCTCTTGAGATGTTTTCCTTTATTGTTATGAACTAAACCCTTCGGATACAGAAGGATGAAACCTATGATGAATCTTATTATTGTTTTCTGAATTATATGATAAATACTTAGTTTGTTCTTAATTATGTGAGCTTAATCCAAATTTAATGTGCTTAGGTGGAGGAGGAATAGACCCTGCCTAAGAGTAGATCCAACATAATTAAGCGGAGTTGATCGCACGCCTAGAGATAGGGTGACGAGATTTTGCCGAATTAGGGTGAAACCTAATATGGGAATCCATGGATTGATTTACTGCTATTCTAGGGGGTTATTATAAGAGAACAAGAGTTCCACTAATTAACCTAGGGTTAGACGTTATTCGCCTCGAGAGAGGGTTTAATATACGTTAGTGAGTCTTACGGATCAAACTAAGTGAATAAATCGTATGATTCAGTGTAGATAACAAGTGAAGTCTAGGTGAATTCTTCCTAGGGTATCGTCTAAATCAACTGAGTTTTTCCCAAGTTATTTTCCAAATTCATTCTTCTTTGTCTTAGAGTTTTTAGTTTAGTAGTTAAGTAATTTAGGTTAATAAACAACTTCACTTATTTTAGGCTAAATAATAAAAAGAAAGTCAGTATTAGTACTATTAGTTCCTTGGGGTTCGATAATCCGGTCTTGCCTAAGCTATACTACTGTTCGATAGGTGCACTTGCCTCAATCGTTGTCAGAGTTAGTTTCCAGGTTCGATCATTCTTTTTATAAATTTTAAAGTTCTGATTAACAGCGATCAATGATGATGCTGAGCGAGCTGAGTTCTGGATTGAGAATATCATTAGAGTGTTTGATGAATTATCATGCACTCCTAAGGAATGTCTTAAGTGTGTTGTTTCATTATTAAGAGATACGGCGTATAATTGGTGGAAAACATTAATATCTATGGTTCCGAGAGAACGAATTACCTGGGATTTCTTCCAAGCTGAATTTCAGAAGAAATATATCAGTCAACGGTTTATAGATTAGAAACGTAAAGAGTTTCTTGAGCTGAAACAGGGTCGTATGTCTGTTACGGAATACGAGGGGGAATTTGTGAGATTGAGCCAGTATGCACTAGAATGTGTTTCGACAGAAACTACTATGTGTAAACGATTCATTGAAGGGTTGAATGAAGATATTAAACTTTTGGTTGGAATTCTTGACTTGACTGAATTTGTGGTATTGGTTGAAAGTGCTTGTAAAGCCGAAGAGCTTAGTAAAGAAAAGAAGAAAGCAGATTCAAAAGCTAGAGACGAGAAAAAAAGGTCGATGAGTAAGCTGTATCACTCTTCGTCAAAGATATTCAGAGATGCAACCAGTCGTTCAAATGCTTCGCTTGGACATTCGAGTAGAGATCGTGTGAAACAATATACGAGTTCTAAAGCTCAAATTCCAATGGAATCAAGTATTGACAGCATCAAAAACAATAAGCCTGAGTGTAGACAGTGTGGGAGGCATCATATTGGTGAATGCTGGGGCAAGTATAATTATAGAGTTTGCTATAAATGTGGATCACGAGATCATTTCATTCGGGATTGCCCAGAGTTGGCTGAAAAAGATAATGCTCAGAGTGCAAGACCGAGAAACACGGTAGCTAGGGGTAGACCACCCAGAAATACAGGAAATGTAAGTGGTAGTTAGAGAGGAATAACGGATACAGCTGTGAGATCTGAGGCGAGAGTACCAGCCAGAGCCTACGCTATTAGCGCTCGCGAAGAAGCGTCATCTCCAGACGTCATTACTGGTACTTTTACTCTTTTTGATACTGATGTGATTGCATTGATAGATTCAGGATCTACTCATTCATATGTGTGTGAGAACTTAGTATCTAGTAAGACTCTGCCTGTTGAGTCTACTGAGTTTATAATTAGAGTATCGAACCCTCTAGGCAAGTGTGTTCTGGTTGATAAAGTGTACAAGAATTGTCCATTGATGTTTCGAGATATTTGTTTCTCGGCTAATCTGATGTTACTACCCTTTGATGAATTTGATATAATTTTGGGTATTGATTGGCTAACTTTACATAATGCTATTGTGAATTGCAAACAAAAGAGTATTGATTTGAGAAGTCAGAATGGTGAGATGGTTCGAATTGAATCTAGTGATTTGAATGGGCTACCGACTGTAATATCTTCGATGAAAGCTTTGAATTATGTGAAAAAGGGATATGAAGCTTATCTTGCATATGTGATAGATACAAAATTACAGAAAAGAAAGTTGAATCTGTGCCTGTGGTTTGTGAGTTTCCTAATGTGTTTCCTGAGGAATTACTAAGATTACCTCCGATACGAGAAGTTGAGTTTGGCATTGAGTTAGTGCTGAGGACGACTCTTATTTCAATAGCTCCGACAGAATTGAAAGAGTTGATGTCTCAGTTGCAAGAGTTGACAGACAGAGGTTTTGCACGACAAGTTTCTCGCCCTGGGGTGCTCCTGTGTTGTTTGTGAAAAAAAAATATGGTACTATAAGGATGTGCATTAACTACCGACAGCTGAACAAAGTGACGATAAAGAATAAGTACCCTCTACCGCGGATAGATGATTTGTTTGATCAGTTAAAATGGGCTACAGTGTTTTCAAAGATAGACTTGAGATCAGGTTATTATCAGTTGAGAGTCAAAGAATCAGATGTGCCGAAAACTGCTTTCAGAACGAGGTATGGACATTATGAATTTTTAGTTATGCCTTTCGGACTAACAAATACTCCTGTAGTATTTATGGATTTGATGAATCGGATATTTAGACCATATTTGGATCGATTTTTTGTTGTGTTTATTGACGATATTTTGATTTATTCTTGTGATGAGACGGAACATGCCGAGCATTTGAGAATCGTGTTACAGACTCTGCGTGAGAAGCAATTGTATGCAAAGTTTAGTAAATGTGAGTTTTGGTTACACGAGGTTGGTTTTCTGGGACATATAGTGTCAGTTGCGAGGATACGAGTTGATCCGAGTAAGATTTCAGCAATTTTAGAATGGAAACCTCCAAGAAATGTGTCTGAAGTTCATAGTTTTTTGGGACTAGCAGGATACTATAGACGGTTTGTGAAAGGCTTCTCGATGATTGCAACTCTGTTGACGAAATTGTTACAGAAAGATGTTAAATTTGAGTGGACAGAAAAGTGTCAGCAGAGTTTTGAATAGTTGAAAGCGTTGTTGACAGAAGCACCGGTGTTAGTTCAACCAGAATCGGGTAAAGAATTCATAGTCTAAAGTGATGCCTCGTTGAATGGTTTAGGACGTGTGTTAATGCAAGAAGGCAAAGTTATAGCCTATGCTTCGAGACAGTTAAAACCGCATGAAAAGAACTACTCGATGCACGATCTGGAATTAGCAGCTATTGTCTTTGCATTGAAGATTTGGCGTCACTGTTTATTTGGTGAGAAATGTCACATTTATACTGATCATAAGAGCTTGAAATATCTGATGACTCAGAAAGAATTAAATTTGCGACAGTGGAGATGATTAGAATTATTAAAAGATTATGACTTAATAATTGACTATCATCCGGGAAAAGCTAATGTTGTTGCTGACGAATTGAGCCAAAAGTCTTTATTCGCTTTACGAGCAATGAGTACTCAGATAGATTTGCGTGATGATGGCTTGGTTTTAGCCGAATTGAAAGCAAGACGGTTATTTCTGCAGCATATTTGTGATGCTCAAAAAGTTCATAATGAAATGCTAGCGAAACGAGTTCAGTGTGGTTTGAATTCTTATTCAAAATTTCAAGTTGATAATAAAGATTGTTTGAGATTTCGAGATCGGATTTGTGTTTTGAGAAATTCAGAGTTGATTCAGTTGATTTTGAACGAGGCTCATAGTAGTCATTTGTCTGTTCATCTGGGAAGTACGAAAATGGACAATGATCTGAAACAGTTTTATTAGTGGCCCAGTATGAAACGTGATATCTTAGAGTTTGTTTCGAGATGTTTAGTTTGTCAGCAAGACAAAGCTGAGCATCAGGTACCTTTGGGCTTATTACAACTGATCATGATTCCTGAGTGGAAATGGGAGAGAATCACAATGGACTTTGTGTCAGGGTTGCCCTCGTCTCCGGGAAAGAAAGATGCAATCTAGGTGATAGTGGATAGATTAAAGAAATTAGCTCATTTTATTCTGGTGAGAACAGATTATTCGCTTGATAAGTAAGCTGAATTGTATGTTTCTGAGGTTGTGCAATTGCACAGGGTACCATTATCTATTGTGTCTGATAGAGATTCGCGATTTACTTTGCGGTTTTGGAAGAAACTGCAAGAGGCTTTAGGTACGAAGTTGCACTTCAGTACTGCTTTTCAACCACAAACGGATGGTCAATCCGAGCGGATCATTCAGATTCTCGAGGATATCTTGAGAAGTTGTATTCTTGAGTTTGAAAGTACGTGGGAAAAGTATCTACCGTTGATTGAATTTGCGTATAATAATAGTTTTCAATCAAGCATTAAAATGGCTCCATATGAGGCTCTTTACGGTCGTAAATGCAGAACTCCATTGTATTAGATTTAGCTTAGAGAGAATAAGATTCACGGGGTTGACCTGATAAAAGAGACAGAGCGAAAAGTGAAAGTAATCCGTGATAATTTGAAAGCAGCATCTGGTCGACAGAAATCTTACGCAGACTTGAAACGAGAAGATATTGAGTTTGAGATCAGGGATAAAGTGTTTTTGAAAGTGTCTCCGTGGAAGAAAGTACTCCGATTCGGCAGAAAAGGCAAATTGAGTCCAAGGTTTATTGGGCCGTATGAAATTATTGAACGTATCGGGCCGGTTGCTTATAAATTGATGTTGCCACCTGAGCTAGAGAAGATTCATAATGTGTTTCACGTATCGATGCTTCGACGATATAGATCTGACCCATCGCATGTGATCGCCCCTACTGAAGTTCAAATTCAGTCTAATCTATCGTATAGCGAAGAACCGATTAGAATTCTAGCTCGTGAGATCAAAGAGTTGAAAATTAAGAAAATTTCTTTAGTGAAAGTGTTGTGGCACAGACACAGGGTTGAAGAGGCTACGTGGGAGCCCGAGGATGCTATGAGAGCAATACCTGAATTTATTCATTAGTAAGATTTTCGAGGACGAAAATCTCTAAGGGGGGAGAGTTGTAACAGCCCGGTTTATACCCTAGTCAGAATAGTGGTTTCAGGACCACAAACCCGATTCAGAAAAAAATATTTTAATATTATTTTCCGTGCTTATAATATGTGAATTGATATGTGTGTAAATTTTGTGTGAAAAAATTTATCGTTTGTGTGTCGATTTGTGAAAAAGGACCTAATCGCGTAAAATGCAAAAGATGTGTGCTAGTTTTTAAAAGTGCCTAATTGCCATGTCTTATTAAATGAGAGGTCCTTATGTTTTTATTAAACCATTAATAGATTGGATGAACAAAAATGGGTTTAAGTTAGTGGAATTTTATATGAAATCACAAAGGTTATAATGGTAATTAGTTAATTATATGTGCATTAAGTAAAAACAAAGCCTAATTTCATTTACTTCATCCATCTTCCACCGAAAATATAAAGAATAAATAGGGTTTAAAGCTTTGGAAGTTTCAGCTAGAATTTGGCTTGATTAAGGTATGTGTTTTGATCCGTTTTTGATGATTTTTACGTTTTTGTGATCGTTGCTTCGTGTTCTATAAAGCCCATGCTTGAATTCATGAAATTAATGATGATTTTGAGTTATGCCATTGTTGAATATGTGAGCTTTGTGTTGATAGTTGGTGAAATATGAAAGCTTGATGGATGATAAATATATTTTGTATTTGGAATTTTTGATGAAATTGGTTATTAAGGGCTAATTCGTGAAAATGAGAAATTTAAGGGTTAAAATGTGAAATAAATGTGAAATATGGGCTATTAGGAGCACTATGGTAATTCAGCTAAGCATGGATTAAATTGGATTTTGTGAATTTGATGTATTTGTGAAATAGGGATTAAAATGTTAAAATGTGAAATTATTAGGGCTAAAGTGTAAAATGCCCTAACTATGTGTTGTGAATTGTTTTGGATGAAAATTTGATTGAATGAGTTGAATTTGATACTATATAGATCAAGAAAGGAGAAATTCAGACTTAGATCGATGCAAGAACAAAGTGCTCGATTGATCGACTAGTGTTGTTGTTTCTACATCCGAGGTAAGTTCGTGTATAATACGTATTGCTTAAACAATGTTTATATGTGATGAAATGAATGGAAATGTGATTGTGGAGTTTGGAAATATGAAATGTGAGTTCGAAGATATGTGGCACTAAGTGTGCATAAATAGATTAATTACTGTGATGAATGGCACTAAGTGTGCGAAATAAAGAAAGCATCGACTTTATTATTTGGCACTATGTGTGCGATACCGAGACAACTTCGGTTGAATGTGATGGCACTAAGTGTGTGATATTTTTATAGCTTCGGCTAAATAATTGGCACCAAGTGTGCGAGTTCATCGAACGTTTAAAGAGGATCGAATGAGTTATGGCATTGAGCATTGAGTGGTAAATGTGATAGATAATTACGTGTTGGTACAGGTATGTACAGAACCTATGTGGTTGATGATAATATGTATGTGATAGATGGAAGAATATGTGAATGAATGATGAAAAGGGTTGGATTGAGAAGCATTATAAATGCTTGTATATGAACCTATAGATATAGTACGAAAGTGAGTAATAGTCATGGATGAGGTTGAATGATGATGTGAATTGAACTATGTGTTAGTTAATTTTGTATATTAAATTTGAACTGTTGAGTTAGTTGTATTATATTACGAACTTACTAAGCTTTAAAGCTTACTGTGTGAAGTATTTCTCTATTTTACAGTGGTATTTAAAGCTAGCTCGGGTCCAGGGATCGTCAGCGACTCAATCACACTATCGGACATCTATTTTGGTACCCTTTTTAGAAGTTGTATATATGGTATATGACATGTATAAGCTAGTAAGATTATGGAGTGATTTTGGTACATATTTTGCTATGTGATAATGGTGTAAGTAATTTGTAAATATGGTTTTGTGTGAATGGCCATTAGGGTATGTTATGGTGATAATGAAATGGTATATTTCATACTTGTTTTGGTAGTCGAGAATGGTGATTGAAATGTATGTTTATTGATTTTGGAATTAAGCATATAGGGTTGACCCAATTTGGGTGGCAATTTGGCCTTGTAAATGGCCTATAATTGTCCACACGAGTGAGCACATAGGCGTGTGTCCCGCCTATGTCCATCACTGTCCTTATTCGATTCAAGTCAGGGTTGCACACGGGCCAGACACACGGGCATGTGACAGGCCGTGTGAATTTAGTCAGAGTTGTGCACGGGGTAAGACATGAACTAAGACATGGCCGTGTGAGGCACACGGTCTAGCCACACGGGCGTGTGCCCTGTTTAAGATGAAAATTTTTCTAAGTTTTGTAAAGTTTCTGAATGAGATCGATTTGTTCTCGAACCTTCTTTAAATTATGTTTAAGGTCTTGTAGACCTACTAAAGGGACTTTATGCTGTTGATTCTACGATGTGTTGATGTGTAAGTCATGATGGTATAAATGTTATGATTTAACCGGTAATACCTCGTAACCCTAATCCGGCGATAGATACGAGTTATGGGTGTTACAACTTCTCAGAGTAACCGAATAATCTAAAAAAGTGAATGGAACAATACAACATATGTATTTTCTCATTACCACACTTCTTATCTTTAATAGATCAACTATAGATCATCTCATAAATATACATCACAATTATATCATAAATAATTATTAAACTGATATATAAAGATATGGGTAATAAAATAAAATTATCAGCCAAGATTTCCATGGTTCTATTTCTAGAAAATAAATGAAAAACCAAAAAAAATTTTCCACAATACATTCCTTGTGTCTTCGACCGCCATCGCTCCATCTTCTCATCATCATGGACTCCTTTTTGGAAAAATTTCATTTATGTCCTATGTCTGTTTTTTGGCTCACAAGAATTCTATAAATAAAAAATAACTCTACGTAGAGATGGTAGTCCACAGTTTATTTCCTAATAACCACAACCTTGACAAAAAAATAATACTTATATAACAAATATAGAATATTGCATTCATTCACATATATTCCCCTAAACATGCGATTAATTACAAGAATATCACATCTTATCAGATATTAATTAAATAAGGTTAAGAGAAAGATTCGTTCCAGGTTTACACCATCAACATAGCACAACCTAGCTCTGATACCAATTGTCGAAAAAAATCTGATTTGAAAATAATTTTCTTACACAGCAGAAAATTAAAATTTTGAAAACTGACCCGATTTGTGATATTTATAGGAATAAATCTTAACTGAATTCTTACATGTGTTTTTGGCTTAGCGAAGATTCATTGTTCCCGACTTTCAACTAAACAATTTTCTCTGTTATTCTCGTATCACAAACTTCTTCAAGTGCGGGCTCGAACCAATTGAATTGAAGTATAGACTAGAAAAAATTTTAATTCTTTTATTTGAGGTGAAAATGAAAATTCTCTCTTCTTCAATAGAAATCAGTAGAATTGTTATTTTGAAAAAATATATTTAGTAGTTGAGAGTAAATTTTGAAACACCCCAAACCCGGCCTAGACATTATGGCCGTATCTGGCAATGTCACACAATAGTGTTTTTGAAACCTCGTTACGATGAAAACATTACATGTTATTATCTTTAGTAAACCTTTGTTAGAACTTAGGAAGTCGTCTTTATTCGTTTAAAACATTTGTTTTGAAGCATCCCTCGTTGCGGAAGCTTTAATAAAACAGTTTAGGTGATCATGCGTTTAGAAATTACTTTAACTTTTTGAAAACCAAATTTCCTACAACCAGCAGGTAAAAATCCATAAAGTAAAATAAATAAATAAAAACCCAAATTTAAAACCAAAATCCCAGAGGGTCCTTAAATTACAACAAAAATAATCAATAATAATCAAATTATAAATCGTAAATTGAAAACCATGAAGTCTAAAAATTACTGTGGTCACCGCTGAATCCTCCGTCGCACCGATCCGTCTAAGTCTGGGGATTACCTATTCACATTAAACAAAAAGGGTGAGTTTACGTAAACTCAGTGTGTAATCCCGCAGAAACAAACAAACAATCAGTATTCACGATTGCGATTAAACGATCTTGGGCCTAAGCCCTTTTGATGCTCGATGTGAGTTTGGGCCTAAGCCCATCTCAGTATAGTGTCAAAAATGTAGTAGGGCATTAGCCCATCTGTAACACCCCAAACCCGGCCCAAACACTACAACAGGATCTGGTATGTCACTTGAGTGATTTTGCAAAACATATTGCATTTTGAAAAACGATCTCTGGGTTTAATCATTAATACCGAAAACTTAATAATTTATTAAGTCATATAAGATATAAAGTTATAAATTGCCTTGATGAATTTTAATTAAAATCCAAAAAAAAAAAGAAACCTTGTACATGTCTTAGCTTAATTTTAATCATAAAAATAAAAATGTCTAATAATTAAACCCAACTTAAACCCAAAAACATAAATAATAGTCTAGTGGCCCAAGGCCTTATTACAACGAAATATAAAACCCACTTAAGACAAATTTCTTAAAAATAAATAAAATAAAGTTTTTATTTCGGAATCCTCAGTATTCTATCGCATGGCCACCTTGCTCTCCTCTCCAGCCCGGTCCGATGCACTAAGTCCTACTTGAAATTGTTAAAATAATAGGGTGAGTCGCGAGACTCAGTGTGCAACCCACATGCACCATTAGATTTGGGCCTTAGCCCCACAGAACATATATCAGAATATATTACAACAGAAATTATGAAAAGCCCAACCCAACTCCTAGGTTTCCAACCGCTACACACCACCCTTACCTGCCAATAACACCATTGGGGATTTCTACAATCAACCCACACCGCTACACACCATCGATGGTAGTCATGCTGCAGTTAGCTGCTCATCATCAAATCGTGACAGAGTCACCAGGCTGAAATGGCATAAGCCACCAGAAAACAGAGTTGTGACAGAGTCACCAGGCTGAAATGACATAAGCCACCAGAAACAGAGTTGTGAAAGAGTCACCAGGCTGAAATGGCATAAGCCACCAGAACAGAACACTTCCCCCTTTTCATCAATTACCCTACCCCGAGCATACATAGAAATTTACATGCAAAACATATCTTTTAACAGAAACATTCACTGAAGAATGGTAAAAAGCACTAACCTGATATTTAGCCTTTACCCTTCTCTGGTTTTCATACGTTATGTCGGGATTTCGACATTTAACAGAGTATAGCAAATTTATTACACATATACATATATATATAAACAATCTAATGGTGTGAGAAGTTACACACACAGTTACCGATTAGGACGACACTCTCTATGTCGACACTATCAGAAGCTGCTAAAACTGCTATCTGTCTAAGATTTTGTTCGGATGCCGGTCCACAACCTACTGGCCAATCCCGAACTACTGACACCCCTCACTTTTTAAATTTAGGGATTGGTTTTACAGATCCAATCCCCTCCTTTGCTTGATACATATTTGATTCCATCGAGGGACCTTATCAGTTGCTACCATCGTAACATGTGGTTGTTGATCTATAACGTAGGGTTAAGATTACGAATACGATAATCTAACGTAACGAAAATCTAGAGAAAACTACCTTACCTTAAAATCCCGAAAAGAGGCATGATACTTAGAGACTAACGATTTTCGGCTTTTAGATCTAGACGATCAGGTCTCCTTCAAATCCCGGAATACCGCCCAACATAGCACCATTAAACTATTAGTTTTTTCGACTTTTGCCTTTCAAGAACCGAAATAGAATATGAGATCTAATGTGTCGACACTTACCTTAGTATAGGGAATTCGGCTAGCACTTGGAGAAAGATTCAAGAATGTCAAAGAAAAAGATTTAAATGCCTAAGAACTAATTCTCAACTAGGATGAATAAAGAAAAACTATGGAGATTTCGGCTTTTTAGAGAAATCGGCTCAAAGGGAAAAAGAATAGAGAAGAGGTTTCGGCTTTTGAAGAAATTGGAGAGGGAGAGACTAAGAATTTCGGCACAATGGAAGGAGAAGAAATTAGGGTTTAAATGTCGAATCAATGAGATATCCTCCCTATTTATAGAAATTTCGACACCTATTGTTCAAACCCGAAAACGCCCTTCCTGATAACTAAAAGTCAAGCTAAAAGAAAAGGGAAAATTTGGTACCCATATATACTAAAATAAATAAATAAATAAATAAATAGAATAAACCTACACTCCCTAATCAACTCAAACTTATCACTAATTAAATTCTTTTATTATCTTAAAAATTTATCCTCATCAAAAAGTCCTTTTATTTAGCCCAAAAATTCAATTTGAATTTCATTCAAATAGCTTCCCAACAATGACCATCTTTTGGCATTTTGGTCCAATTCAAATACCTTCCCACGCCAGTAGCAAAATTTCAAGCTATTGCGCGCACAAGGCAACTTGAACCTGAGACCTCCAAGCACAACCACACGCTACCAGCCACTGCACCAGAACCATTCTTGTGATATATTCCGTTGTCAACTTCTTTTAAAGTATACTTTCCATCAACCGAATCATCCTAAGAAATCCAAAAATATTAACCGACACCTAGATTTGAACCTCCGCCCTTTTCACTATTAGGCACGTCCCTTGCCACTACGCCACCCGTTTCATTTGAGTCATAATTCCTTCCCAATTAATTATCAACCTTTATTCTATGCTCCAGGTTTACTAAAAAAAAACCCAACATTTCGCGCACAACGCGACTAGAACCTTGTTCCCCCTACTACTCCTAACACCTTTGCCACTAGGCCAGGCGTTTCCTTATGTCATGAAACAGCCCCAACTAATTATAAGGCCTAAACTCTGGCCTTCATACTATCATATGCGCAATAAAAATTTTTGCCATACCCAAGACTTGAACCTTTGACCTCCAACTTATTCACAACGCCCCCAGCCACCAGACCACCTACTTCTTTGTGATATCTTTTAACCCAACAATATTTTAAAAGCCTTATGACTACCACCAACCTCCCTAAAAAAACAAAATTTTTGCTAAAGCCCTAGATCGAGCCTAGGACTTTTCCAACACTACCAACCCTTCCTAAACCTCCCAAAAAAATTAAACTAAACATGCAATAATAATTTTTTTAAAAGACAATGTCCATTCAAACTTTTCATGATAAAATAATTTATTTCTGTTTGAATAATATTTTTAAGAAAAATTAACTATTTAAATGCATTAGTGACATTATAAAAGTAGAGGGACAAACTGTGTAAAAGTAAAGCATATAAATCAAATCCCCAAATTTTAGCATAATCTAGGGGTCAATTAAAAATTGACCATTATCTTATTTTAGTATAAACCACATATTAATTTTTTTTTTGTACATTCAAAATATATATACTCATATTGTATATTAACAAAAATTTAACGATAGAAATTGATATTATAAAAAAAATATAAGAACTAAATTATATTAAAATATAAAAATTAAATCGAGAATAATAGAAAAATTAATATTTCTAAATTATAACTTCGTTCATCACACTGATAACATAAATAAAATAATTAATTATATGACAAGGACAAGTTATGGAAAATATTTGATAAATTGATGCATAAATTGACTACACAGAGTTTAATATTATGCCACATTAAATTTTATTATAATTCAGTTAATATATTTAAAAGGGAGGAAAAATTAGTAAACAATAATTACAAGTTTTTCTTTTTAACGATAAAAAACCATTCTCTCGACACACGAACCCACTTATTCTAGGCCGAAATTCAGGGTGTTACACCATCTCGATGATCGATGCAGTACTTGATTATGCAAAGAGCAAAATCCTACCCAACCAGCTTCTACACACCATCTCCGTCCAACCCTACACTCCATGTGGGGATATAATCAACCCACCCATCCCTACACTCCAAGTAGTCCCGAATGCGGCTGTCTGATGAGTTTGCAAATGAGTCACAAGAAATTAGGCTTAAAGCCTTTCAGTACACTTCCTCCGAATAACAACCCCCAACCCAATACAATGAAACACACAATGGATGACATGCTATTATGCAATTTCAGTACATATATTCAGTTCATATATTAACATGCCCAGTACATATGTCATTCAGTCAATTTCACACATCTAGGGGTCTAAGTAGAGCTTACCGACCCTACAATAGATTCACAGTCGACTTGGACGACCTGTGCAACCTTAAAAACCTTTCGATAAAAATGGGCCCACACGCCTGTGTGGCCCACTCGGCCAAAATTGGCCATGGCCGTGTGATCCATTTTTAAAGTAACCCATGCTAGCTCAATACTCATATATGTTTTCACTATTTACTTATATGTTCATTCAAAGCTGTCTACTTGGGTCATTATCATTAAATTATTTATATCTTGAGCTACAAAATTCAAAATTAAGATCCGCTTGATGTTTTTGAAACTAGACTCAAATACCTTTCTATCATAAAATTTTCAAAATTTATATTTTATCAAATAAGTATAGTAAAATCTTTAAAGTTATCCATATTCTGCTGTTTGATAGCTTCATCCTTTCCTTACCAAAAAATATTTATCTCTTAGTACGGAATTTAGATGATGTTTCTGTTTGTTCCTCTTGAAAATAGACTTATTAAGGATTTAAAAATATAAATTTAAGCCCCTAATTATTTTTTTACAATTTTTTATGATTTTCCTAAGTCAGAACAGGAGAACCCGAAATCATTCTGACCTTGTCTTACAAAATTTATTATATCTCATGATTTACAATTCCATTGCTTACACTGTTTCTTCTATGAAAAACTAGACTCAATAAACTTTAATTTAATATTTTATTCAAACTCTAAATCAATTCCCACTATTTTTGATGATTTTTCAAAGTTAGACTACTATTGCTGTCCAAAACTATTTTAGTGCAAAATGTTGATTTCCAAGTTTATAACACCCTTATTTCATTTCTCTACAATTTTTCGCATCATTTTCTCTATTTTCTCGACAGCAAGCAATTTTGGCTTTTCGCTGAATCTCGTTTTCTACGTTTCGAGTACACACCTAGTATCGTTTCTGATGCGTAAGCGCTTCTAAGCCTCTAGAACCTAAAAATCGACTAACATATCTCCAGATTAATCACTTAATTCGTTTTTAATCAACCAATTTTGGAAGGAACTCGACTAAAAACCTAGCAAAACCCTTACCTCGCTTGAGTAACCACAACTTCGCACAATCACAGTGTCGATTCAAAACCACCAGCCCCTTGATTAACTCCTAAACACCAAAAAGGAATCCCCCTTTTAGAGATTAACCAAGAACGATTAACAATAGACAAAACCGTTACTTATCGAACACGTGCAACCAACGATGAACAACCGAATCAATTGGAAAAAAAAAGAAATGAAAGGGGAAAAAATAATGGAAATTTCGGCAGCAACTAGGGGAAAGAATCGGTAGAGGAGAGAAAAAAAGAAGAAGAAGAAAACGTCAGAAAAAGTTTGGGGAATTGGAGAGAAAACTGAAACTCTACTCTCTTTTTTTTTTTTTTTGCAACAAAAAGATAATCAGATTATTTTCTGATAACCACTCCCCAATTATCTCCTAAAATCACTCCCTATTAACCCACTAAAACACAACTACTCAGAATTTTGCCCCAACACAACTCTTAGCCGAAATTGGAGCAAAAATACTGTCTCCACGCTATCACAGAGAATTGAACACAGGACCTCCAACACTCCAACACTCCACTTAACCGCTAGACCAGCAGGCCCATTCTGATATAAACTTACCAACAATTAAACTTAAGCCCTTTGCACAAGGTTAAGGCTTTATTTATAAAAATACCAAAATTTGCCCAAGTAAGGCTTGAACTTGGGACCTCTCACACACACCCAGAACACATAACCACTGAAACAGATAGACGTTGTGTGTCACACATACACGAAATCAAAAATTAAAATTTTGGGGCGTTACATCTCGATCTGGAATCTGAACTGGCTCATCCTCAAAGGTCAAGTCTGGCCTAACCTCAATCTCCTCAACGAAAACGATGTGAGTAGGATCCATTCGGTAGTGCCTCAACATTGAGACGTGGAACACGTCATGGATACGATCCAACTTTGGAGGTAGCTCCAACTGATAAGTGACTGGTCCCACTCACTTTAAAATATGGTAAGATCCAATAAACCTAGGGCTCAACTTGCCTTTACGACCAAACCTCAGTACCTTCTTCCATGGCAAGACCTCAGGGATACAAAGTCCCCCACCGAATACTCAATCTCACGTCGCTTCAGGTCCGCATAAGATTTTTGCCTGTCAGAAGCCGCTTTCAGTCGATCCCGAATCAGTCTAACCTTATCCTTTGTCTCAGAAACCAACTCAGGACCCAGAACACGTCGCTCGCCCAACTCAGTCCAACATAAAGGAGTGCGACACTTACGACCATACAGTACCTTGTAAGGTGCCATCTGGATGCTAGACTAGAAACTGTTATTATAGGCGAACTCCGCTAGCGGTAGATAATCCTTCCAACTGCCTCGGAAATCAATAGCACAGCTCCTGAATCTGAGCCTTAAGCATCACAAGCTCTTTTAGTGCCAGTCGATAGGGAGCAATTGACACTGGAGCTGTACGTGGAAGTAGCTCAATCCCAAATTTGAACTCGCAATTCGGAGGTAACCCCAGTAGCTCCTCAGGAAAGACGTTCAGAAAATCCTTTATCGTTCTGATATCCTTAACTGTAGAATCCTCAGAATTTGAAACACTTACGTAGGCCAAGAATGCCTTACATCCCTTACGAACCATCTTCTCTGCCACCAGTGCAAAGATCACATTAGATAAGTAATTCCGGCATTCTCCAATCATGACTACCTCCTTATCCTCCTCAGTCCTTAGTATGACCCTCTTAGTCGCACAGTCCAAGCTAACACGATGCTTGACCAACCAGTCCATCCCCAGAATTAGGTCGAACTCCCCAAATGAAAGCTCCATCAAATTAGCCAGGAAGATTGCCCCTTGTACCTCTAAAGGAACGTCCCTATACAGTTTGCTAACTCTAACAGATTGCCCTAACGGGCTCAGTACCGTAACCACACTCGTAGTGCTCTTAACTGAAATCCCCAAATTTCAAGACACAGTACAGGCTATATAGGAGTGAGTGGATCCTATATCTACCAATGCAATATAAGGTACATCATGAATAAGAAACGTACCCGTGATGATGTCTGGAGCATCTCCATCCTCTCGGCAATGTGCAGCATATACTAGAGTCGGCTATCTCGCCTCAGTCTGTCTAGTACCTCTGTCTGGTGCTCTCTGCCCACGGCCCATGCCATTACCACTGCTAGTCTGACCACGGCCTCTCGGTGGCTATTGTACTACCCTCTATGGCTGTGCATTACCAGTACCCCGAGCTTGCATCTGATCAGCCCTCAGTGGACACTCCCTGATACGGTGATCCAATGATCCACACCTCAAACACGCCCCAGTCCTCCTCCAACACTCGACCTGGTGGCGTCTACCATAATCAACACATGGCTGCTGTCCAGTAGCAGCAACAGGGGGCCTAGCTCTAACTGGCCCATCAGCTCTAGCCTTTTTCTTATGCCTCTATACAGAACTCGAGGGCTCCGAATCCCTCTTATTCCTACCTCTCTCTCTATCGCGATTTTGGCGCTCAGTGCGTTTAACCTCCTCGGTGATCTTCGCCTTCTCGACCAAGGCAGAAAAATCTCGCTCCCTCTACGGTGCTATCAGAATGCTCAAGTTATCCCTGAGGTCATCCTCAAAGTGAACACATCACTCATACCCCGATGCCACCATACCTCGCGCATAGCGGCTCAATCTCAGAAACTCGGCCACTGATCGATCTCCCTGTGCCAGATTCAAAAACTCCCTCCTACGGGCGCCCACATAACTGGCTCCCACATATTTTCCCTGGAAGGCGGTCTTAAAGAACTCCCAGGTCAAACGTTCGGGCTGAGTGCCCTCCTTAACGTAAGCCACCACTGATAAGCCTCATCCCGTAGCAATGAGACTGCACCCTTTAATTTCTGCTCAGGGGTGCAATCTAAATCATCCATAATCCTCTCCGTGGCCTCAATCAAGTACTCGGCCACATTAGGGGCAACTCCAGTGACACCTCTAAAGAGCTCAGTTCCACTGGATCGAAGTCATTCTGTAACCGACCCTCTGCCCTCAGATCCAGTCTTGGGCAAAGCGACCCTCTCCAAAATCCTTAGCATAGCTTGGGACAATGCGTCATCCCCAGCCATGCGATCTTGAGACCCAGTCTCAGTAGCAGGCGACACTGGCGTCTCACTCGTATCCAAATTCAGTATGCTACCCAGTGAAGAGGACTCAGCTCGAGCTCCTCTGCGGCCTCTACCTTGGCCTCTAGTACCCCGTCCGCGGATACCTCGTGCGCTCATTGTCTAATCACGTTTATATGTATTAACAGTTTTATGAATCAGTTACAGTTCCAGTGTTTATTCACAAATGTTTTATGTAAAACAATATCGATTATTCAGAGTTCGTTTTTGTAAATCGCAGTCTCACTACAGTTTTCAGTTTCTCTACAATTTTCAGTATACACTAACTAGAGTGTATTCAGTACAGTTTACTACCTATAGTAGTTTTAGAATATACTATCCATAACAGTTTCAGTTTAAAACAAATCACAGTTCAGAATACTTACAAGATCAACGCCGGAGACTCGGTGTATCACTTACTCAGTAAAAACATTTCAAATCATTTGGAAATCAATCAATTTTTTCAAAGCCCATTTTTTTATGAAACCCAAAATCCACAGTCGAGTTTTGTAACCTGGCTCTGATACCACTAAATATAAAACCCCAAACCCGGTCTAGACTTTATGGTTGTATCTGGCAATGTCACACAATAGTGTTTTTGAAACCTCGTTGTTACGATGAAAACATTTCATGTTATTATCTTTAGTAAACCTTTGTTAGAACTTAGGAAGTCGTCTTTATTCATTTGAAACATTTATTTTGAAACATCCCTCGTTGCGAAAGCTTTAATAAAATAGTCTAGGTGATCATGCGTTTAGAAATTACTTTAACTTTTTGAAAATCGAATTTCCTACGACCAGCAGGTATAAATCCATAAAGTAAAATAAATAAATAAAAACCCAAATTCAAAACCAAAGTCCCAGAGGGTCCTTAAATTACAACCTAAATAATTAATAATAATCAAATCATAAATCGTAAATTGAAAACTATAAAGTCCAAAAATTACTGTGGTCACCGTTGAGTTCTCCGTCGCACCGATCCGTCTAAGTCTGGGGATTACCTATGCACATTAAACAAAAAGGGTGAGTTTACGTAAAGTCAGTGTGTAATCCCGCAGAAACAAACAAACAATCAGTATTCACAATGCAAGTTGAACAGTCTAGGGCCTAAGCCCTTTTCAGTATCAGTGATAGTTTGGGCCTTAGCCCATCTCGATCTGATGTCAAAAATGCAAAGAGGGCCTTAGCCCATCTCGATGTCGATGATTGAGCATAACAATTATGCAAAGAGCAAAATCCTACCCAACCAACTTCTACACACCATCTCTATCCGAACGTTGTAAATCGAGTTTTAAAATTTATAAAAGAATGATCGAACACGAAAACTAACTCGACAACGATTAAAGGCAAGTGCACCTATCGAACAAAGAGTATAGTTTAGGCAAGACCGGGATTATCGAACCCAAAGGAACTAAAAGTACTAATACTAACTTTCTTTTTATTATTTAGCCTATAATAAGTGAAGTTTGTTTATTAATCTAAATTAATTAACTACTAAACTAAAGGCTCTAAGACAAAGAAGAATGAATTTGGAAAATAAATTGGGAAAAACTCAGTTGATTTAGACGATACCCTTGGAAGAATCAGTAATATCCCGGGTTAGGGGCTATTTTGATTATTGCATTGTTTGCATGTATTTGGCCTGCAATGTTGTGTTTATATTGTTTTGGGGCTTAGTTGTAAGCTTGTGTAAGCTTTGAGTGGTTGGGGAAACTTTAGTTTTAAGCTTTAGGTGAGGGAGCCAATGAGTGGGGTTTATAAATATTTTTAGGAGAATGTTAGCACAAGAATTGAGCTAGTAGAGTGGCAAGTTTGGCGCCACTTGGAGCTTGGGTTTGGCGTCACTTGCAGGAAGGAGGTCCTGTGTTCAAGCTGCAGAAGTCTCATATTTTTGCTTCCATTTTGACTACAGGGAGAAGAAGAAGTTGTGGGCGCTTCAAACTCGCCATAGACCAAGTCAAATTGTTCAAATGGTGGGTGGAGAGTAAATTGTGGAGGTTGACTAGTTCAAACTAGTTTGAATTAGTGGTTGGGAGTGTTTAGAGGTAGTGGCCGAATGTTGGGTGCTTCATGGGGAGTGGCCATTTTGGTAAGTGGGTAAGTGGAGAGGGCCAAATTCTTTTGGCATTTTGGAGCATTTTCGATCAAATTTGTGTAAGCCAAAATCCTTCTTTTGTCAAAAGCAAGCCGAAATTTCAAGTGAGTTTCTGCATTTTCTTCTTGAAACCGAAAGTCCAAGCACATACTTGCCGAAAATTGCTTGTTTCTCTTGATATTCTTTGATAGCCGAATGTTCTCTTCCATCTTTCTTTCTTTTCATTTGTGTAAACCAAAAATTAGTACCCTATTCTTCTCATACTTTCTTCCTTTCTTCTCTTGAAACCTTGATAGCCGAAAGTTATCCCCAAAACATTTTCTCTATTCCTTCTTTTTTCAAAACCGAAAGTACTTTCCTTCTTCTTCTTCTTTTTCCCATTTCTGTTATTGGCCGAATATCAACCCCTTTCTTTTTATCTTTCTCTTGTGTTCTCCTTCTTTGTGTAAGGCCGAATCTTCTTCTCCTTTTTGTTTAAGTCTTGGCCGAATATTGGTGTGGTGTGATCTCTCTTGTGTGTGGTGTCTAATCGGGTTTAGAGCAAGGTAAGTGGTTGGCCGAATGTTCATTTCTCTTCTCCCTTGTTCTTTGTCGATTTTGGTTTGGTTAAGAGCCGATTTTGGCCTTTGTTGATAGGAGTTAATCTTTTGTGTTGGAATCGATTTTATCATAGGGCATCCGGGATTTTGGAAGCAAGCAAGAGGAGCCGTCTTCCTCTGTTGTCGATTGGTAAGTGGTGGTAAGGGTTGGTTCTTTTAGTCCTCTCTTTTAGTTTCGTTAAGTCAAAGTTTCAAAGGATTAATCTTTCCTCTTAATAGGGTGTGCCGTGTGCATAAAGAAGAACCATCGTTTGGTTCGGGATTTGGTAGGAAACCAAATCAAGTGTAAGGCAAGGGTTCAAACGTTAACCCCTTTGGTTATTGGTTTTGGCCGAATGGCCTAGGTGCTAATCTCATATGTGGCCGATTATAGGAGCAAGATAATCGAGGGTCTTAGATCGGTTCCTTGGGATTAAGGCTTGCGTTTTAACAGGTGTGTAAACTAACACACTCTTTGCTTAGTAATATGCTTAATAATCTGATTGTTTAATAAAGCCGAAACAGTATGGTTGATTGATATGATACCCGATTGGGTATGTGCACGGATTCGGGTAAGTCCGTTTCATTACGAGTTCTATTGTTGATATACTTGAGATCATGACCTATGATGTATGTGTTATGAGATGCAACATTAAACATGTAGCATGATTTGCATGATTTGCATACTTTACATGAGTCGGTATGATAATGGGTGATATGAGAGGAGGGGGAATATAATATCCGTGTCTTTGGGACACGGAGGTTTGGCACCTCCAATGGTTTGGTACCACAGATTATTTTGTGACTTTGGGTCACCAGAGTTTTGGCACCTCATAGCGTCTCGTCCCCAAAGTGGCTTAGCACCACGAAGGGTTGGCCCCATAGTTGATAATACGGGATTGGCGCCAGGTGATTTGGTATCACACGATGGATTGGCCCCATCACTTGATTCGTGACTTCGGTCACCAAAGTGATTTGGTATCACATTCGTGTCTTTGGGACACCGTGAGGTTTGGCACCTCATAGCGACTTCGTCCCTCGTGGTTAACACCACCGTGGGTTGGCCCCACTTTTGAGATATGGGATCGTCGCCAGGTGATTTGGTATCACACGATAGGTTGGCCCCATCATTGGATTCTTCGTGACTTTGGGTCACCAGTGGTTTGGCACCACACTTATGGATATCGTGACTTTGGGTCACCAGTGGTTTGGCACCACCAAAGGTTTGGTACCACACGGGGTAGAAAAGGTGTTGTGGAAGGCTAGGATTGGGTGCATTCGACATTGCTCTGTATTGTGTGTGTTAGTATGTTGTATTAATCGAGAGAGGGGATTTATGCACTTGAGTCTTGCGACTCACCTTCTCCTTATCATTTCAGTGACACTTAGATCGCGAACATGGAGCCTGTGGACTCGAGGTGACCATGCCATGAATAAAGTCGGTTTTGCAATCGATTTAAGCACTTGGTACTTTATTTCATTTATTTTCATTTGGTTTTGTTGGGATTGTAAATGGCCTTTTAAAATTATGCTTTGATTATTTATATGCTTAAAAATTTAATTTCAATTTAGCCTTAATAAATTATCAAGTTAATAATGGATAAAACTTGGAATGAAACGGTTTTCAAGACTACAAAGCGATATGTTTTAAACTTTACCAACGGGTATCACATTAAAATCTTTAAATGAACGCAAACTCAAATATTTTCTAAACTTGTGATCTTCCACACTAAGTTCAAAATGTTTTAAGTAACTAAAAGGAATTTTTCTACCTTCTAAATGATAAAAACTTACTTTTCAACTAAGCTTTCAAATTCCCGGTCTTCAAAATGCACTACCGGTTTTAAAACAATCATGCCCAAGGTTTTTTTACAAGTACGGATACATCAAAGAGTTTTCGTTAAACCTTTCACCGGAAACCTAACCTCAAAATACGATTTTCCCCAGTAACATACAGTTCGGTCGTGGTGTCTTGTCGACTGGGTTTGGGGTGTTATATTTGTGGTATCGAGCTAAGTTCAAAAGCTCATTGTGGGCTCGAGGACCAAAATGTGTTAAATATTGGTTTTTAAGTGTTTTGTTTTAAAGTATATGGTTTGAAAGGCATGGCACCGAGTCTCCTAACACCAATCACCTGGTAGGTACCTCTTACTATTTCTTGTGATTGATGGGTGTGATATGATTGAAAGACTAGCAATAGTGGATTACTTTAGAAATCAAAACTGATAGGACTCTGTGGACTTGCGAAACGAAACTTCTTTAATAAGAAATATTCATAAGACTTTGCTTTAAAAGACAATGGAAAAGGTATTGATGCATAAAACTTCTAAATCGATAAGTCGAGATTTTAGTCATGAGCACTCGAGGTCGGGTCGTAATACACGTGGACGCGATCGGGGTAGGATGACGGTTTACGAACTGTAGGGTGCAGTCGAAGTCGAGAGAATGAGATACGGCATCACCACCACCGGTGGAGGTGGTGAGTTTCGAGATCGGACCGGGGGATGACGCATGTGATGTCGCGACGATCTTTGCGAGTCTTGAAAAGGGTAGTTGGAGTAGGTGGAGGCGCAGTGTTCGGAAATCGTGGCCGAGCGACTCCGAGCAAATGGGGCGGAAGTATTTCGAGGTGTTTCGGTGTTGCTCCCAAAGACGGCGGTGAGTATTAGGCCGGAGGCGACGGAGCGGATCATGGATGATCTGGACTTGACTGGCGAGGAGAAGCTAAAAGGGGTAGTATCGCTTTTTCGGGACGAGTCATACCGAGTGGTGGCTCACGGTTCGGGATAGTCTTTGCAATGAGGATCTTACTTGGGATTATTTCAAGGTGCATATCGAGAAAAGTACATGGGATCTAGCTACATTGATGAGCAACGAAAAGCATTTCGAGGCTGGTTCGTGGAAGCAAGTCCGTGTCGAGTCTGAGGCGTAATTCTTGAGATCGAGCCGGATGCTAGGAGCATTGTGGCTCACGAACACGAGAGGTGTGTTCGATTTGAGGATGGTCTCGAGAGATGAATTAAGATCGCTGATTGCTCCACAAAGCAGAGCGTGAATTTACCGTCCTAGTTGAGAAGGCTAAGGTAGCCAGAAGTAGTGAAGGAGTCTGTGAGGCAAAACGTGGATAGGAACAGGACATAAGAGGAGTTTTGGATCTTACGGGTCATCGGGTAATCCTCAAAAAGGGCTAGACAGTGGGCCAAATCGATCCTGTAGGTCTGTTGCCGCTAATCGAGGACCAAAGACAACGGTGCAACTATTGTGGGAAATCTCATTGGGGGAGGATCTTTGGACCGGTGGAAAAGGATGTTTTGAGTGTGGCTCATTGGATCACCGTGTGAGAGACCGCCCATGTAAGTTGGCTAGGATTCATCCGAGGTCGTGGCCGTACTCGGGCCGGGGAATAATGGACCGCCACCGCAAAGGGGTCGTGGTAATGGCGAGAGGAGGCAATGGTTACTGGTCGGGCCGCGAGCACCGGACGAGGTGCGGTAGTTCCGAGGCAAGACACCTGGTTGGTGTATGCAATGAGGCGCCGAGAGGAGGGCGACGCACTGCACGTCATAACCGTGACGTTTTGATCTTTGGTTCTCCTTATAACGCTTTGATTGATGTGGGTTCAACGCATTCATACGCTGCCGATGAGCATAGTAGAGACCATGGATTTAGACTTTGAGACTACTTCTAGGCAGGTGACAGTAATTAGCCCTCTAGGTCACTCTGTAGTTGTAGATAAGCTATATAGAGACGTACCCCTAGAACTCCAAGGGGTAGTGTTTGTGGCTGATCTGATGGAACTACCGTTTGGGGAGTTTGATCTGATTCTGGGGATGGACTGGTTGGTTAAGCACCAGGCGAGGTTGGACTGCGCGGCTAAGCGCATGGTTCTAAAGACACCGAGGGTGATGAGGAGGTCATGATAGGTAATAGAAGAGATTACTTATCCAACGTGGTATCTGCTCTGAAGGCCGAGAAGATGGTCGGGAAGGGTGTGAAGCATATGTGGTTCATGTGTTTGCCTTGGAGGCTAAGGAGTCCAGTGAGAGAGGTCCGAACGGTTAAGGAATTTTTGATGTGTTTTGAGGAGCTTAGGGTTTGCCACCGGATCGCGAGGTGGAGTTCGGGATAGATCTGCTACCCTAAAAGCTGCGCCGATGTCTATTGCTCCGTATAGGATGGCGCCAAAGGAATTAGTGGAATTAAAGGCTTAGATCCAGGAGTTGTTGGATCGAGGCTTTATCAGGCCAAGTGTTTCACCTTGGGGAGCACCAGTACTCTTTGTCAAGAAGAAAGACGATACGATGCGAATGTGCATAGATTACCGCCAATTGAATAAGTCGACGATCAAAAACAAGTATCCGCTTGCCACGAATAGATGACTTGTTTGATCACCAAGGGTGCTTCGGTATTCTCGAAGATCGATTTAAGGTCTGGGTATCACCAATTAGAGGTAAAGGAGGCGGATATCCACAAGACAGCGTTTTGTACTCGGTTTGGGCACTACGAATTTTTGGTAATGCCGTTTGGGTTGACTAAACGCACTAGGCATTCATGGATATGATGAATAGGGTGTT
Source organism: Gossypium sturtianum (assembly GCA_025698515.1). Classification (NCBI taxonomy): domain Eukaryota; kingdom Viridiplantae; phylum Streptophyta; class Magnoliopsida; order Malvales; family Malvaceae; genus Gossypium; species Gossypium sturtianum. The sequence goes on from CM046952.1 coordinate 37,039,824, forward strand.
CGGCAGTATTTAGATCGATTCGTTGTGGTTTTTATCGATGACATCCTGGTGTACTCAAGGTCAGAAGAGGAGCATGATGCGCATTTGCGAGTGGTGCTGCAGATTTTGAGGGAGAAGCAGCTTTATGCTAAGTTTAGTAAGTGCGAGTTCTGGCTTAGGGAGGTGACTTTCTTAGGTCATGTAGTGTCGGCCGAGGGATTAGGGTGGATCCTCGGAAGATTGAGGCAGTTTTGGATTGGAAGCCGCCTAAGTCAGTGGCTCGAGATTCGGAGTTTTCTGGGTTTGGCAGGATACTACCAAGATTTGTAGAAGGATTTTCGTTGATTGCAGCACCGATGACTAAGCTGTTAAGGAAAGGAGTTCCATTTGTTTGGGTGAAAATGACAAGAGAGTTTCGACAAGTTAAAGAAGATTTTGACCGAGGCTCCTATTCGATTCAACTTTGAGGCGGAAAGGAATTCGCGATGTATTGCGATGCATCACATACGGGATTGGGTTGTGTCTTGATGCAGAAGGGAAGGTTGTGGCGTATGCATCTAGGCAAAATTGAGGCCACATGAGGTCAATTATCCGACGCACGACTTGGAGTTAGCGTAGTAGTCTTCGCCTTGAAAATTTGGAGGCACTACTTGCGGAGAGAGATTGATAGTCTACATGGATCATAAGAGTCTGAAGTACCTTTTGACTCGAAAAGATTTGAATTTGAGGCATGCAGATGGATTGAGTTGCTCAAGGACTACGACTATTCGATTGAATATCATCCGGCAAGGCTAACGTGGTGGCGAGCCGCGTTGAGCCGTAAGGTTGTATTGGACTTAAGAGCGATGTTTGCCCATTTGAGTTTGTATGACGACGGAAGTAAGTATTCTCGCGAGCTGCGAGTTAAGCCTACTTGGGTTGCGCAGATCGAGGGCTTGATTAGTGGATGAGGTTCGAATGCGCGAGAGGTTGCAAGTGCGGGATGGTGGTTTGGAGGGTTACTGATATGTCTAGTGATGGGTCTTTGTGTTTTCAAGGAGAGCTTGTATGCCGAAGGATAACGAGTTAAGGCGGAGGATTCTTCAGGGGCGCCCATAGCAGCCCGTCACGCTATGCATCCCGGAGGTAGCAAGATGTATAGGGATCTAAGAGAGCGATTTTGGTGGCGTGCTCTAAAGAGAGGTGACAGAGTTTGTTGGAAAGTGTCGACATGTCGCAGTCAAGGCCAACATCGATTGCTGCCGTCGGGGTTGCTTTAGCTGATGAAGATTCCCGAGTGGAAGTGGGAAAGGATAACTATGGATTTTGTCGGTGGATTACCTCTTACGCCGAGCAAGAAGGACTCGATTTGGGTAATTGTGGATCGTCGACTAAATCGGCTCATTTATTCCGGTGAGGGTCGATTACTCCCTTCGCAGGTTGGCGAAGCTATATGTGTCGAGATAGTGAGGTCGCACGGTGTGCGATGTCGATCATCTCGGATAGGGATCCCAGATTTACATCAAGGTTCTGAAAGCGTTGCATCGACCTCTGCAGTGCGCGATTGGATTTCAAAGACGGCATTTCACCCACAAATCGACGGCGGTCGGAGAGGGTTATACAGATCTTAGAGGATATGCTGAGAGGCTGTGTTTTGGACTTCAAAGGTAGTTGGGAGGAGTTTCTACCATTAGCTGAGTTCGCCTACAACAATAGTTATCAAGCAAGTATCAAGATGGCACCATATGAGGCATTGTATGGTAGGAAGTGTCGCTCACCTACATGTTGGACGGAGTTGGGTGAACGTCAGTTGTTGGGACCAGAGGTGGTTGCAGAGACTGAAAACAAGGTTAAGTTGATTCAGGCTCGGTTGAAGGAAGCTTCGGACAGGTAGAAGTCTTATGCCAATCTCAGGCGGAGAGATATAGAATTTGCTGTGGGAGATCAAGTTTTTCTGAAGGTCTCGCCATGGAAGAAAGTGTTGAGGTACGGAAAGAAGGGCAAGTTAAGTCCGAGATTTATTGGGCCGTATAAGGTACTGAGACGAGTGGGACCAGTAGCTTATCAGCTTGAGTTACCAGCAGAGCTAAGTCAGATTCACGACGTATTTCACGTTTCGATGCTTAGGCGCTATCGTTCGAGATCCATCGCATGTCGTGGCGGTGGAGAGATCGAGGTAAATCTGGATTTGACCATGGAAGAAGAACCGGTCACGATTCTGAGACCGAGATGTGAAGGTTCTGCGTGAGAAAGTCGGTTCCTTTGGTAAAGGTGCTATGGCGGAATCATGGCGTAGAAGAAGCTACGTGGGAACCAGAGGATATGATGAGGCGAAGAATACCTCTCAACTCTTTTGACTGGTAATTTCGAGGCCGAAATTATTTTTAAGAAGTAGAAGCCGTAATATCCCGGTTAGGGGCTATTTTGATTATTGCATTATTTGCATGTATTTGGCTTTGCAATGTTGTGTTTCAATTGTTTTGGGGCTTAGTTGTAAGCTTGTTGTAAGCTTTGAGTGGTTGGGGAAACTTTAGTTTTAAGCTTTAGGTGAGGGGAGCTGAATGAGTGGGGTTTATAAATATTTTTAGGAGAATGTTAGCACAAGAATTGAGCTAGTAGAGTGGCAAGTTAGGCGCCACTTGGAGCTTGGGTTTGGCGTCACTTGCGGGGAAGGAGGTCCTGTGTTCAAGCCTGCAGAAGTCTCATATTTTGCTTCCATTTTGACTACAGGGAGAAGAAGAAGTTGTGGGCGGTTCAAACTCGCCATAGACCAAGTCAAATTGTTCAAATGGTGGGTGGAGAGTAAATTGTGGAGGTTGACTAGTTCAAACTAGTTTGAATTAGTGGTTGGGAGTGTTTGGAGGTAGTGGCCGAATGTTGGGTGCTTCATGGGGAGTTGTCGGTTTGGTAAGTGGATAAGTGGAGAGGGTCGAAATTCTTTTTGGCATTTTGGAGCATTTTCGATCAAATTTGTGTAAGCCAAAATCCTTCTTTTGTCAAAAGCAAGCCGAAATTTCAAGTGAGTTTCTGCATTTTCTTCTTGAAACCGAAAGTCCAAGCACATACTTGCCGAAAATTGCTTGTTTCTCTTGATATTCTTTGATAGCCGAATGTTCTCTTCCATCTTTCTTTCTTTTTCATTTGTGTAAACCGAAATTAGTACCCTATTCTTCTCATACTTTCTTCCTTTCTTCTCTTGAAACCTTGATAGCCAAAGTTATTCCCAAAACATTTTCTCCATTCCTTCTTCTTTTCAAAACCGAAAGTACTTTCCTTCTTCTTCTTCTTTTTCCCATTTCTGTTATTGGCCGAATATCAACCCCTTTCTTTTCATCTTTCTCTTGTGTTCTCCTTCTTTGTGTAAGGCCAAATCTTCTTCTCCTTTTTGTTTAAGTCTTGGCCGAATATTGGTGTGGTGTGATCTCTCTTGTGTGTGGTGTCCAATCGGGTTTAGAGCAAGGTAAGTGGTTGGCCGAATGTTCATTTCTCTTCTCCCTTGTTCTTTGTCGATTTTGGTTTGGTTAAGAGCCGATTTTGGCCTTTGTTGATAGGAGTTAATCTTTTGTGTTGGAATCGATTTTATCATAGGGCATCTAGGATTTTGGAAGCAAGCAAGAGGAGCCGTCTTCCTCTGTTAATCGATTGGTAAGTGGTGGTAAGGGTTGGTTGTTTTAGTCCACTCTTTTAGTTTCGTTAAGTCAAAGTTTCAAAGGATTAATCTTTCCTCTTAATAGGGTGTGCCGTGTGCATAAAGAAGAACCATTGTTTGGTTCGGGATTTGGTAGGAAACCAAATCAAGTGTAAGGCAAGGGTTCAAACGTTAACCCCTTTGGTTTAATGGTTTTGGCCGAATGGCCTAGGTGCTAATCTCATATGTGGCGATTATAGGAGCAAGATAATCGAGGGTCTTAGATCGGTTCCTTGGGATTAAGGCTTGCGTTTTAACAGGTGTGTAAAGTAACACACTCTTTGCTTAGTAATATGCTTAATAATCTGATTGTTTAATAAAGCCAAAAAAGATGGTTGATTGATATGATACCCGATTGGGTATGTGCACGCGATTCGGGTAAGTCCGTTTCATTACGAGTTCTATTGTTGATATACTTGAGATCATGACCTATGATGTATGTGTTATGAGATGCAACATTAAACATGTAGCATGATTTGCATGATTTGCATACTTTACATGAGTCGGTATGATAATGGGTGATATGAGAGGAGGGGGAATATGATATCCGTGTCTTTGGGACACCGGAGGTTTGGCACCTCCAGGTGGTTTGGTACCACAAATTATTTTGTGACTTTGGGTCACCAGAGGTTTGGCACCTCATAGCGTCTCGTCGGTGGCTTAGCACCACGATGGGTTGGCCCCACGATTGATAATACGATTGATGCGGTGATTTGGTATCACAGGATGGATTGGCCCCATCACTTGATTCGTGACTTCGGTCACCAGGTGATTTGGTATCACATTCGTGTCTTTGGGACACCGGAGGTTTGGCACCTCATAGCGACTCGTCCCCGTGGTTAACACCACCGTGGGTTGGCCCCACTTTTGAGATATGGGATCGTCGCCGGTGATTTGGTATCACACGATGGGTTGGCCCCATCATTGGATTCTTCGTGACTTTGGGTCACGGTGGTTTGGCACCACACTTATGGATATCGTGACTTTGGGTCACCAGTGGTTTGGCACCACCGGTGGTTTTGGTACCACACGGGGTAGAAAAGGTGTTGTGGAAGGCTAGGATTGGGTGCATTCACGACATTGCTCAGTATTGTGTGTGTTAGTATGTTGTATTAATCGGGAGGGGATTTATGCACCGAGTCTTGCGACTCACCTTCTCCTTATCATTTCAGTGACACTTAGATCTCTGGACATGGAGCCGGGTGGACTCGAGGTGACCATGCCATGAATAAAGTCGGTTTTGCAATCGATTTAAGCACTTGGTACTTTATTTCATTTATTTTCATTTGTTTTGTTGGGATTGTAAATCGCCTTTTAAAATTATGCTTTGATTATTTATATGCTTAAAAATTTGATTTCAATTTAGCCTTAATAAATTACTGGGTTAATAATGGATAAAACTTGGAATGAAACGGTTTTCAAGACTACAAAGCGATATGTTTTAAACTTTACCAACGGGTATCACATTAAAATCTTTAAATGAACGCAACTCAAATATTTTCTAAACTTGTGATCTTCCACACTAAGTTCAAAATGTTTTTAAGTAACTAAAAGGAATTTCTCGGCCTTCTAAATGATAAAAACTTACTTTTCAACTAAGCTTTCAAATTCCCGGGTCTTCAAAATGCACTACCGGTTTAAAACAATCATGCCCAAGGTTTTTTTTTTTTTTTACAAGTGCGGATACATCAAAGAGTTTTCGTTAAACCTTTCACCGGAAACCTAACCTCTGAAATACGATTTTCCCCGTAACATACCAGATTCGGTCGTGGTGTACTGACCGGGTTTGGGGTGTTACAGAATCCACCTAGACTTCACTTGTTATCTAACCCTGAACCATATGGTTTATTTACTTAGTTTGATCCGTAAGACTCCCTAACGTATATTAAACCCTCTCTCGAGGCGAATAACGCCTAACCCTAGGTTAATTAGTGGAACTCTCGTTAAACATAATAACCCCTAGAATAGCAAAGAAATCGATCTGGATTCCCATATTAGGTTTCACCCTAATCCGGCAAAATCTCGTCACCCTATCTCTAGGCGTGGGATCAACTCCGCTTAATTATGTTGGATCTACTCTTGGCGAGGTCTATTCCTCCTCCACCTAAGCACATTAAATTTGGATTAAGCTCACATAATTAAGAACAAACTAAGTATTTATCATATAATTTAAATAATCAAATAACAAGATTCATCATAGGTTTCATCCCCTTCGGGTATCCGAAGGTTTAGTTCATAACAATAAAGGAAAACATCTCAAGAGAAAAGATAAAACAAAACATAAGAAATCCCTAAGACCCCCTGAAGGAATTGAAGGAGAGATCCTCCGTCTTGAGTAGAACTCCGGCTTCTTGAGATGGATCAACTGGCTATCCCTGAGTGAATCCCCACAAATTTGCCTTCTCTGGCTTAGCACGACGCCCCTAAACGATAGCCTTGGGCTCCCCCTTTCAGGTCATACTTAGGGTGTATTTATATGCTTTTGAAATACGTTTCTTTCTCCCTAAGTATCCTTTCCCGAATGAAATTGCTCTTCTCCACGGCAGAGGCAGGGCCATGGCAGACGCCCGTGTAAATCGTGGCCAGGCTGTGTTCGAATTTCTTTAATGAGACATGGCCGTGTGTGTAACATCCTGAATTTTTGGGCCTATGCATTTAATGGGTGAATATGTGTAATGAATTAATTTGAGCATTAGAAGTCCAAATTGGGCTCAGGATTGGGCTGAAGCCTTAGTTAAATTTTTGTTTGGGCACTATAGGGTTTAAAAGGTGGTATCTGAGTTTAAAATATCAAAATAGGCTTGTGGCCCAGTGGTCAGTGGCGCCACTTAGGGAGCAAGGAGGTGACGCCACACAAGGGAGTAAGGGGCCCAAATTTAAGTTACATGGAGCCCAACTCTTTTAATTTAAGTTAGCTAAATTTTGGCATTACGGTTAGGTAGAGTGAACGGCAACAAGGCTCAAAAATAGGAGGATTTATGTGAATGGGATAATGTAGATAATATAGTTGATAATATGGAAAAAAAAGGAGAAAAGATAGGATTAATCTACAAGGCTAGGAGTTGGCCGAAATTCCATCACCTAGAGAAGTGAAGAAATCGGTTTCTTTATGGCAAAGGGGGTGCTGAATTTTCCCTTTTATTTGATTAATTTTTAGTTATCGGGAAGGGCACTTTCGAGTTTTCATAGGTAAGTCTTAAATTTCTATAAATAGGAGGGTTCTCTTTTTATTTTTTTGGCATTTAGGGTTTCCACCTTTTCTTTCTCTTCTTTCTTCTAAAAGCCTAAAACCCCATTATTCTTTTCTCTTCTTTCTCCTAAAAGCTGAAAACTCCATTATTCTCTTCTTTCTTCTAAAAATTTGAAAACTCCATTATTCTTTTCTCTTCTTTCTTCTAAAAGCCGAATCTCTATAGATTTCTTCGAATCATCTTCTCTTCCTGATTTTGCACAAAAAGTTGGAATCCTCTAGGAGTAGCCGAATATTCTCTAGTAAGATCTCTTAGATTTAAAAGCCGGAAACACTAGTTCCTAAATCTCATATCACTTTTCGGGATTTCAAGGCAGATAGCAGTGGTGTTGGCTACGGATAGCGTCGACTTAGAGAGTCTCGTTCTAAGAGTAATCAGGTGTGTAGATCTCTAACACACTAGTAATCTGTACTAAATATATGTTATGGGCTAAAAGTTGGAAAAAGGCTGTATAGTAATCTGTACTAAATATATGTTATGGGCTAAAAGCCGGAAAAAGGTTGTATAGTAATCTGTACTAAATATATGTTATGGGCTAAAAGCCAGAAAAAGGCTGTATAGACAGTCGGATTACCCAAAAAGGGTAGGCAAGGAATGCCAGGTACGTAATCATAGAAACTTCTCTATGTGTATCGATGTATGTGATAGACTGTGAACTTTTAGGTAGTATATTGTTTTGATTCTGCATGTATGTATGCATGGGATGGGATTGATATGATGAAGGAGAAGAAGGTCGCATAGCGATCGGTGGCTTTGCCACATAGGTCACATAGTGATCGGTCTTTATGACAGGCAGCTCAGCTGTCGAAATACTACGATGTATTATTAAGGTCGCATGGTGATTGGTGGCTTTGCCACATAGGTCACACAGTGATCGGTCTTTAAGACAGAAGCACACACACATTGTCTATATGGTGTGTAGCGGTTGGAGGATTGATTGTAGAAATCCCCAAGGTGTGATGGTTGGTACGGGTTGGTGTGTAGAGGATGGATTTCTAGGCTGGGATGGGCCATGATGCATATATAGTTACCCTTGTATACGGGCCAAGGCCATAATGTGTTTGTGGGCCAAGCCTTTGATGTGTTTTCGGGATTTACACACTGAGTCTTGGTGACTCACCCTATTATTTTTCCCTAACTTTGCAGATAAGCGTGAGATCGTGGACATGGGAGCAAAGGCGGACTCGAGGGGTCATCAAGTTTTTATTCCTATAGATTATTTCAGTTTTTTCCTTAAGTTTTTAATTTTGGAAACATTTATGTAATAAGGCCCCATAGTTTATACTCACTACTTAGTTTTTAATATTTGCAACTTATGGAACTTTTTCAAAGGTTTTATTATTCAAAATAATAATAATACAAGGTTTTCTTTTCAAAAGTCACTTGTTTATTCGAATTTTGCCTAATAACTTATGATTTACTAAAACTAACTTAGCAAAAGTTTTCAACGTACAACCCGTAGCATACCAGATCTAATCGAAACTTATGGGTCGGGTTTAGGGTGTTACATTTTGGTATCAGAGCCCAGTTCGAAACTCGGGCTGTGAAATGGGTCTAGTAGTGTTTTGAAAATTTATGTGAAATTGAGAAAAAAATCTGGAAGAAGATATGGCCTTCGAGTCTACCGGCACCCGATCCACGCAGGTAAGTGTTCTAAACTTTTGGATGTGATATGTATGTGGGCTTGATGGGCTTGATAGACGTAGACTAGTATGTTAGGCATTGATGGACTATAGGCTTAGTTAAAACAACTCTTTAAATTCATAAGACTTAATCTATCCAAACAAACCCGTGAACGAGTCGATGGGTTAGGGTGTGGCAACAGGCATACGCATGTCTAGGATTGGATTCAGGGAGAGCTTGGTACTTAAGCAGTCCTAGTGACTCACCTCCTCTTGGCTGAATCCTACCCGTGCGCAGATGGACTGTTCACCTTAGCCACGAGGATTTGTTGACGAGCCAAAATCTATAATTAAAACCCGAAAGGGACCAGCCACCCTATTTCGCAACCAAAATACCCCCAAGTTTTGTAAAATTTCCAAAATACACTTGATTTGTGAAATTTTCCAAACAACCGTGATTTTATAAAATACCCATGTTTTGCAAATTTACCCGAAAACCCCTAGATTTACAAATGTGACCAGTTTGAAAATTTAAATTTTCCAAAATACCCTCTCGCTAAAAAAACGAAAATAACAACAACACCAAGATACCTATTTTGAGAAAATCACCAAGACACTTTATTTTGGAAAATACCTGTATGGCAAAACTACGAAAAATACCCACAGGTAGAGGAATGACGGAAAAAAACCTTATGCGATGAATGTGTGTGCATGGATGCTACTTGTGTGATTGATGTATGCGGGTTGATGTATGTGGTTCCTAGAATTAGGAGATAAACTTGAGACTCAAATCGTAGATAGGTTCGAATTCAAAGAACCACTCTTAAAACTACTTTCCATAAGATTGTTCGTGGTTAATCGCTGAAAGAAATTAATAGTTCATAAAATTTCTAATTCGGATACTACGAGAATCGACAATGAGCGCTAGGAGAGGAAGAAGAGGCCGCGGCCGAGGCCGTGGAAGTATTAGGGGCCCGATGTGCCGACTCACTAGTTAGGGAGGTACCAAGGAGGTTAAAGAAATCGGTGAAACATTTCGGGTTGGGTGAGTGGACTGTAAGAAAAAAAGAGATCGTAGTTTTCTAGGGTTGCGGTCTCGCTTACGTGAAGCATGTTAAGGTGCGTCCCAAACTTTCGGGTTTGCGAATATTGCGTAAGGCGTCATCCGGGTGAATGTTGGAGGAAGTCGAGAACGTGTTTAAGATGCGGTCCGAGGAGCATAAGGCTCGGGATTGTTCAATCACCATTTAGTCGGGTATGTTTTGTGCGGATGCTATATTTTTGGGTATAGAAACTGTATGCGTGCAATGGTTATATATTATTAAATTAGAGTGCGCAGCGAAAGCATAGTGGTGAGACTCGGGTAGTACGATTAGTAGTTAGTTGGAAATTTCGAGGATGAAATTTCTCTAAGGGGGGTAGAACTGTAACATCCTGAATTTTTGGGCCTATGCATTTAATGGGTGAATATGTGTAATGAGTTAATTTGAGCATTAGGGGTCCACATTGGGCTCGAGGATTGGGTTTTGAAGCCTTAGTTAAATTTTTGTTTGGGCACTATAGGGTTTAAAAGGTGGTATCTGAGTTTAAAATATCAAAATGGGCTTGTGGCCCAAAGGTCGATGGCGCCATTTAGGGAGCAAGGAGGTGACGCCACACAAGGGAGTAAGGGCCCAAATTTAAGTTACATGGAGCCCAACTCTTTTAATTTAAGTTAGCTAAATTTTGGCATTAGGGTTAGGTAGAGTGGACGGCAACAAGGCTCAAAAATAGGAGGATTTATGTGAATGGGATAATGTAGATAATATAGTTGATAATATGGAAGAAAAAAAAAGGAGAAAAGATAGGAGATATCTACAAGGCTAGGAGTTGGCCGAAATTCCATCACCTAGAGAAGTGAAGAAATCGGTTTCTTTATGGAAAAGGGGGTGCCGAATTTTCCCTTTTTATTTGATTAATTTTTAGTTATCAGGAAGGGCACTTTCGATTTTTCATAGGTAAGTGCCGAAATTTCTATAAATAGGGAGGGTTCTCTTTTTTATTTTTCGGCATTTAGGGTTTCCACCTTTTTTTCTCTTCTTTCTTCTAAAAGCCGAAAACCCCATTATTCTTTTCTCTTCTTTCTCCTAAAAGCTGAAAACTCCATTATTCTTTTCTCTTCTTTCTTCTAAAAGTCGAATCTCTATAGATTTCTTCGAATCATCTTCTCTTCCTGATTTTTCGCAAAAAGTTGGAATCCTCTAGGAGTAGCCGAATCTTCTCTAGTAAGATCTCTTAGATCTAAAAGCCTAAAACACTAGTTCCCGAATCTCATATCACTTTTTGGGATTTCAAGGCGGATATAAGGTGGTGTTGGCTACGGATAGCGTCGACTTAGAGGGTCTCGTTCTAACAGAATCAGTGTGTAGATCTCTAACACACTAGTAATCTGTACTAAATATATGTTATGGGCTAAAAGCCTAAAAAGGTCAGATAGTAATGTCTGTACTAAATATATGTTATGGGCTAAAAGCCGGAAAAATGTCAGTATAGTAATATGTACTAAATATATGTTATGGGCTAAAAGCCGAAAAAAGTCAGTATAGACAGTCGGATTACCCAAAAGGGTAGGCAAGGGATGCAGTACATAATCATAGAAACTTCTCTATGTGTATCGATGTATGTGATAGATCGTGAACTTTTAGGTAGTATATTGTTTTGATTCTGCATGTATGTATGCATGGGATGGGATTGATATGATGAAGGGGAAGAAGGTCGTATAGCGATCGGTGGCTTTGCCACATAGGTCGCATAGTGATCGGTCTTTATGACAGACGACTCACCAATCGAAATACTACGATGTATTATTAAGGTCGCATGGCGATTGGTGGCTTTGCCACATAGGTCACACATGATCGGGCTTTAAGACAGAAAGACAACCCCGTCGTCGATATGGTGTGTAGCGGTTGGAGGGTTGATTGTAGAAATCCCAAAGTGTGTGATGGTTGGTGCGGGTTGGTGTGTAGAGGATGGATTTCTAGTGGGATGGGCCATGATGCATATATAGTTACCCTTGTATACGGGCCAAGGCCATAATGTGTTTATGGGCCAAGCCTTTGATGTGTTTTCAGGATTTACACACTGAGTCTTGGTGACTCACCCTATTATTTTTCCCTAACTTTGCAGATGAGCAGTAGATCGTGGACATGGGAGCAAAGGCGGTCTCGAGGGGCCATCAAGTTTTTATTCCTATAGATTATTTCGATTTTTTCCTTAAGTTTTTAATTTTGGAAACATTTATGTAATAAGGCCTCATAGTTTATACTCACTACTTAGTTTTTAATATTTGCAACTTATGGAACTTTGTCAAAGGTTTAATTATTCAAAATAATAATAATACAAGGTTTTCTTTTCAAAAGTCACTTGTTTATTCGAATTTTGCCTAATAACTTATGATTTACTAAAACCAACTTAGCAAAAGTTTTCAACGTACAACCCGCACCATACCAGATCTGGTCGAAACTTATGGGCCAGGTTTGGGGTGTTACAGTGTGAGTCGGGGTTGGACCGTGTTCTAGATTATCAGTGAGGCACGGCCGTGTGATCTTTGGTCCAGGCCGTGTCGATTTCATGCTTTGGCCCATTTGTCCCGTTTTAAGCCCATTTTGCGTTCTTTTCATCCCCTGGTGCTTTCTTGAGTATAAGAGCTGAAAAGAAAGGATTAAGAGCACCTTTTTACATAAATCGGGGCTTAAATCATCCAAAAGCATACTAAATGTGGGATTAGAATATGTTACTATTTCGGTTTATCAAATACCCCTACACTTAAGCTTTTGCTTGTCCTCAAGCAAAATTCTCAACTTACAATTAAAACGAACTTCCTGTAATTCATAATAGTCATTGATAGTGTTTCATCATAATTCAGGGATAACTTATACATGGATAATTCAACTCAAAGTGTCCTAAAAATTCAAACAATATAAGCCTTATATTTTGTAGCACAAAACATAGGTGTTTCCCTTCATCTAAATAATTACCTCTGATTCGAAGTCGACAAGGATTGACATCCTCACTAAAGATTCACTCAATCACTCAAAGTGTTTAAGGTTCCAAATTTAGGCACTTAAGAAGTCAAACATGAAGAGTTAATCCCATAGGCTTGCATGAAAATCAAATCTCCACCACTGAAATATGAGATGAAACACAAATCAAAAGGTCTTTGTTAGGGTTGTAACGGGGCTAGGGTTAAGGTGTGGAGTAAGGCTGAATTAGAGGGTTAGAATCGAGATTGAATTGACACATTACGTAACTAAGAACTAATGAACTAATAATAATTACATCAACTGAAAACTAATAGTACTTAATAATACGAGCTTCTTCTTTGATATTTGGAATTTATGTATAAGCTCATTTAATCACATAACTAATAATGAATAATGGATATACTTCGTTTTTTTTTTAAGAACAAACTAAATACATAACAAGGGATAAATTACTAAAGTTCATAATTAGGCAACTAATCAAATCAAATATCGATATAAGGGTAGTCAAAAGGAATGGTGATAACAAAAACAAAGGGGTTCTGGGTTAATATTAGCGGTTATGTCAATAAATAGGGTTGTTAGGATTAAACGGGGTTCACTAAGGGTTAATTATGAAGGTAGGCTTTTTAATGGAGTAAGTGGGTTAAATCCTAGGTGCCTTTATCATCTCTGTGTATCAAATCAAAAAAATGTGGTCTCGACATGTATAGTCGATGCAAGTTCTAGAATAACAAATCAGTGTTGACATACTCATAATCAATAAAGTGAGAAAGAAAAAGAATTTATGCTCTATAAGGCTCAAAAACTCACAAAATTTATGGGTATTTTGATGTCAACCTCGTAAAATTCAAACTTCAAAGTAGTATTTAAACTCAGTTCGACAACCTAGAAAATTTTTAATTTCTGAAAAATAGACTTATCATGCTTGATTCTCTAGTATTCATTAAATTTAATTATCAATGCACAATTATCAATGACTTAATCTAAAACATATCAATAAAAATCATAAATCATCAGAAATTTCATCCTAATTAGTAATATGAGTAATTTACTTTCAAACAAGGCATAATTCAGGCTTTGAGTTAGGTATCTTTTTAGGTTGTTCACCCCCCACACTTAAGATGTACATTGCCCTCAATGTACAAAGATAAATAATAACCTTGTAATAAAATCATCAGATATGGGGATAAGTAAAAACTTCTTGAATTTTCGGATGGTTCATTGAGAGGAGATTGTGCCTTTGGTGGTGGTGATGGGCCGTCTGGATGACGAACCTGTGCTAGTTAAAGAAATTGGGAGTCTCATACAGGATTGACCAAGAAATCTAAAGTAACCTTAATAATATACTAATAATATAATTAAAGACAAGAAAAATCAAGGGAAGGAGACTAAGAAGGAAAATAAACTAAGTTTAAAAGATAAAGGGGCCTGAGAATCTTTATGGTAGATGGTTCGAGAGGTGGGTGTGACTTTGAAGGTGACGGAGTTGTTGGTGATGGTGGAAGTGGCATGATTCCCAAGCAGCCTTAAGAACCTAAAAATAAGAAACTAAAACAAAATAAACTAAATTAAGTAGAAGAGAAGTAAAGATAAGGAAAATAAAGGAGAGGATAAAAATAAAAGAACAGATAATTGGTCTCAAAGACCCTTGGCTTGTTGTTTGGGTGAAGCTGCCGGCATGAACTCAGGTGAATCTGTCTCCTTTGAGGAGATTGGCCTTTTACGCTTCTTTCCCATGGATATGATTTTGTTGTAGCTCAAGAGTCTGAGGATTTATTAGGAAAAGGAAAAAGAAACAAAAAGGGAGAAAAGAAAGAAAGGAAGAAGAAAAAGAGGAGTAGGTAAGGAGAGAAAGGAGAGGGGCATGGTATTTAAATAGAGTCTCAAGTCTGGCAATTTACCATGCCCGTGGGTTGAGGGTGTGTCGATTCACACGGCCACATCGCACGGCCGTGTCGCAGGGTGTGTTGATTCGCTACGTTTTTTTTCAAGTCGACCACGGTTGGAAGACACGGGCATGTTCTGCCAGTGGTGGCAAGTCAGTAGCTTCGCACAGTCGTAAGGCACAGGTGTGTTCTTCCCGTGGTTGGAAAGTCAGTAGCTTCACACGGTTATGGGGCACGGGCGTGCCCCTTTGTTGGTGTCTGTGGTGTAGTGGTTGGATCCGTGACGTCGAAAAGTAGTTGGAATTGATTCGTACGGCCTCTGCTATGTCAGTACAGGGACTCTTATGGTCCACACAGCCACGGCCATGGCCTTGTGTAAGGCTGTGTGTCCTAGAATTCTGCACCCCTTGTTAGTTTATAACTAAGTGTTCAGAAAGAAAAGAAGAAAAGAAAAAAATAAATTTAAAGCAAAATATGAGAATAAATTATGTTAGTGCTCGGGTTGCCTCCCGAGAAGCGCTCTTTTATAGTCTTAAGCTAGACTCTCCTCTCGTTTGCTTTGTCAGGGTGGTCTGAGGAGTTGGAAGTCCTTCCTCATGCTATCATTTGCGTTTTCGTGAAAAAATTTAAGTCGAGATGTGTTTATAGTAAAAGTACCAAAGATAGGATTACTTACCTCGACTGTTAAAGTGTGGGAAAACGCTGTTACCCTAAAAGATATTTCTTTGTTTGTGCTAGGGTCCTGGAGGAGATATTCGAGGATCCGCTGATCTAACAAAGATCTCGGTCCCCTATTTTGAAGTGGTTTGTTATTCCTTTTAGCTCTTTTGGGGGCTCCTTTGGTTTTATCTTGTGTGGTTCCAATTCTTCGTCGTGTATCCCTAATTTCTCCTTGAAGTGTGTCTTCCACTGTCTAGATCATCGAACCTGAATCCTCGATCTTCATGAGTTATTTCTTTGTTGGCATGGGGTTTAAGATCGGGTTCAGTTGTATTCTTTGGTGGTGCTTCCTGAAAATAAGGGTTAACCGAATGGTTATCGATGAGAATTTACGTTCTCACCTTGATTACTCGATGTTCTAGCCGAATCGAGAGCCTTGATGGTGACTGTCTCATTACCTACGCAAAGTATGAGTTCTCCCGCATCAACATCAATTTTAGTCCTAGCAGCTTGCTAAAAAAAGGGTCTTCCTAAAATTAGGGGATCGAATTATCCTCATCCATGTCTAAGACAACAAAATCTACTGGGAAAATGAATCATCAATTTTACAAGAACATCTTCGATAATACCCTAGGAATTCTAACAGCTTTATCACCTAATTGAATGCTCATCCTAGTTTGTTTGGGTTTCCCTAGACCTAATTGTTTAAACAATTTATAAGGCATGACATTTATGCTTGCCCCTAAATCAGCTAACGCATTATCAACAGTTAGTCTACCAATTAAACATCGAATTGTAAAATTCCCTGGATCTTTTAGCTTTTGTGGTAGCCTATTTTGGAGAATTGCTGAGCACTTTGCGTTAAGTTCCACATGTGACGACTCGTCTAACTTCCGTTTGTTTGTCAGAAGCTCTTTTAAAAATTTCCTAGAATCTGGCATCTACGAAAGAGCTTCAAGTAATGGTAAGTTAATATGTAATTTCTTTAAAAGTTTAAGAAACTTACCGAACTGTTCTTCTGTGTCATCTCTTCTTAATGCCTCGGGGTAAGGTACGCGAGGTTGGTACTCCTTAATTATCGGTTTTGGCTTGTCTTGTGTTACCTCTAGTTTACCTTTTTCTACCTTGTTTTCTTGTGTTGGACTGGGTTCATCTACTTCTTTGCTTTCTTGAGCAGTTATGGCTTGGATTTGCTCCTTTGGATTAATTTCAGTATTACTCGGTAGACGCCCTTGCGGTCGTTCGGATAATAGCTTTCCAATTTCTCTGATTGACTGGGTAATTTCCCCGATTGCCTTTGTAAGTCCTCCAACTTGGTTCTCGATCTTTTTGATCGATGTTTGTTGGGTGTCGAGTGTTACCTCATTTTTTTTGGAGACGGGCTTCTGTGGATGCTATGGATTTGTTCAACGTCTCTTCAAGATTCGGCTTCTTTTCCTGTGGATAGGGCTGATTTTGGAAATTTTGAGGAGGTTGTTGTCTTTGATTTCCTTGATTTCCTTGTCCTCCCCACGAAAAATTTGGGTGGTTCCTCCAACCTGGATTATAATTATTACTATATGGGTTATTATTAGATCTGAAATTGTTACCTATATAGTTCACCTGTTCGCTCTCTGTGCCCGGTTGGTAGTGTGGGTACTCAGGATTTGCCACAATTCCACTTGTGTCACACTGCATGACTGGATGTACCTGCGAATAACACAAACTATCAATCTTCTTATTCATCAACTCTACCTGATTTGATAGCATGGTTACTGCGTCGAAGTTGTAAACTCTGATTGTTTTTGTTGGCCTTTTTCTTGTAACTTGCCACTGATAGTTATTCAGCGACATCTCTTCAATAAACCCGTAGGCTGCCTCAAGAGTTCTATTGTTCAAGGTTCCACCGGCGGCTGAATCAATTAGTTGTCTCGTTGAGGGGTTTACACCGTTATAGAAAGTCTGGACTTGGAGCCACAAGGGTAAACCATGGTGCGGACACCTTCTCAAGAGATCCTTATATCTCTCCCATGCATCGTATAATGTCTCTAAATCCATCTGCACAAAAGAGGAGATGTCATTACGTAATTTGGCTGTTTTGGCCAGTGGGAAATATTTTAATAAAAAAATTTTGGTCATTTGTTCCCATGTAGTGATTAACCCTCGTGGTAACGAGTTTAACCACTGTTTAGCTTTATTCTTTAATGAAAAAGGAAATAACTGAAGACGTATGGCATCATCAGAAACGCCAATTATTTTGAAGGTATCACAGAACTCTAAAAAATTAGCTATATGAGCATTTGGATCTTCGTCATGTAAACCATCAAATTGAACAAACTGTTGAATCATTTGTATAGTGTTAGGCTTTAATTCAAAATTATTAGTAGCTATAGCAGGCCTAACAATACTAGATTCGGCTCCTGTTAAATGCGGTTTAGCATAATCAAACATAGTACAAGGAGCATTATTTTCTCCCACATCTTGTGGTGGAAGATTATTTTCGTCCATCCCTTCAGTAGGATTGGATCTGTCTTCTCGCTCTCCTTGGTAATTTAGGGCTCGCCTAATTTCTCTGCGATTTCTTCGAGCGGTAGCTTCAATATCACTGTCGTATTCTAAAGGTCCTCTCAGGTTCCTTCTAGTCATAAACTAGAGGTACCTGCTAGGAAAAGAAAGAAAGAAAATTTAGCAAATTTAAAGTTAAAACTAAAAATAAAAATAAATTGCGAAAAATAAAAATAATGGATAAAGTAATAAAAATAGAGTGTTCTTAATATTTTAGTTCCCCGGCAACGGCGCCAAAAACTTGATCGCTGTAAATTAGAGTTTTAAAATTTATAAAATAATGATCGAACCTGGAAACTAACTCTGACAACGATTAAATGCAAGTGCACCTATCGAACAGTAGTATAGTTTAGGCAAGACCGGATTATCGAACCCAAAGGAACTAAAAGTACTAATACTAACTTTCTTTTTATTACTTAGCCTATAATAAGTGAAGTTTGTTTATTAATCTAAATTAATTAACTACTAAACTAAAGACTCTAAGACAAAGAAGAATGAATTTGGAAAATAACTCGGGAAAAACTCAATTGATTTAGACGATACCCTAGGAAGAATCCACCTAGACTTCACTTGTTATCTAACCTTGAACCATATGATTTATTTACTTAGTTTGATCCGTAAGACTCCCTAACGTATATTAAACCCTCTCTCTAGGCGAATAACGTCTAACCCTCGGTTAATTAGTGGAACTCTCGTTCGCTTATAATAACCCCCTAGAATAGCAGTAAATCGATCTGTGGATTCCCATATTAGGTTTCACCCTAATTCGGCAAAATCTCGTCACCCTATCTCTAGGCGTGCGATCAACTCCGCTTAATTATGTTGGATCTACTCTTAGGCAGGGTCTATTCCTCCTCCACCTAAGCACATTAAATTTGGATTAAGCTCACATAATTAAGAACAAACTAAGTATTTATCATATAATTTAAATAATCAAATAACAAGATTCATCATAGGTTTTATCCCCTTCGGGTATCCGAAGTTTTAGTTCATAACAATAAAGGAAAACATCTCAAGAGAAAAGATAAAACAAAACATAAGAAATCCCTAAAACCCACTGAAGGAATTGAAGGAGAGATCCTCCGTCTTGAGTAGAACTCCGACTTCTTGAGATGGATCAACTGGCTATCCCTGAGTGAATCCCCACAAATCTACCTTCTCTGGCTTAGCACGGCGCCCCTAAACGATAGCTTTGGGCTCCCCCTTTCAGGTCATACTTAGGGTGTATTTATAGGCTTTTGAAATACGTTTATTTCTCCCTAAGAATCCTTTCCCGAATGAAATTGCTCTTCTCCACGGCAGAGGCACGGCCATGGCACACGCCCGTGTAAGTCGGGGTTGGACCGTGTTCTAGATGATCAGTGAGGCACGGCCGTGTGATCTTTGGTCCAGGCCGTGTCGATTTCATGCTTTGGCCCATTTGTCCCGTTTTAAGCCCGCTTTTGCGCTCTTTTCATCCCCGGTGCTTTCACGAGTATAAGACATGAAAAGAAAGGATTAAGAGCACCTTTTTACATAAATCGGGGCTTAAATCATCCAAAAGCATACTAAATGTGGGCTTAGAATATGTTACTATTTCAATTTATCACTATCCAACCCTACACTCCATGTGGGGATATAATCAACCCACCCATCCCTACACTCCTAGTAGTATCGAATGCGGCACAATACAGTAGTTTGCAGCTGAGCTACCAGTAAATTAGGCTTAAAGCCTTTCAGTACACTTCCTCCTAATAACAACCCCCAACCCAATGCAATGCAACACATAATGGATGACATGCTATTATGCAATTTAAGTACATATATTCAGTTCAGATATTAACATGCCCAGTAAAGATATCATTCAGTCAATTTTACACATCTGGGGGACTTAGTAGCGCTTACCGACCCTACAGTAGGTTCACAGTCGACTTGGGCGACCCGTGCAACCTTAAAAACATTTCGGTAAAAATGGGCCCACACGCCCGTGTGGCCCACTCGGCCCAAATTGGCCTTGGCCGTGTGATCCATTTTTAAAGTAACCCATGCTAGCTCAATACTCATATATGTTTTTACTATTTACTTATATGTTCATTCAAAGCTGTCTACTTGAGTCATTGTCATTAAATTATTTATATCTTGAGCTACAAAATTCCAAATTAAGATCCGCTTGATGTTTTTGAAACTAGACTAAAATACCTTTCTACCATAAAATTTTCATAATTTATAGTTTATCAAATAAGTACAGTAAAATCTTTAAAGTTATCTCTATTCTGCTGTTTGACAGCTTCATCCTTTCCTTACTAAAAATTATTTATCTCTTAGTACGGAATTTAGCTGATGTTTCTGTTAGTTCCTCTTGAAAATAAACTCATTAAAGAATTAAAAATATAAATTTAAGCCCCTAATTAATTTTTACGATTTTTGATGATTTTCCTAAGTCAGAACAGGGGAACCCGAAATCATTCTGACCTTGTCTCACAAAATTTATTATATCTCATGATTTACAATTTCATTGCTTACACTGTTTCTTCCATGAAAAACTAGACTCAAAAAAATTTAATTTAATATTTTATTCAACCTCTAAATCAATTCCCACTATTTTTGATGATTTTTCAAAGTTAGACTACTGCTGTTGTCCAAAACTATTTTAGTGCAAAATGTTGATTTCCACTTTTATAACACCCTTATTTCCTTTCTCTACAATTTTTCGATTCATTTTCTCTTATTTCTCGACAGCAAGCAATTTTGGCTTTTCGCCAAATTCCATTTTTTACATTTCGGGTGCACACCTGGTATCGTTTCTGATGCGTAAGCACTCCTAAGCCTCCAGAACCTAAAAATCGACCAACATATCTCCAAATTAATACTTAATTCATTTTTAATCAACCAATTTCGGAAGGAACTCGACTAAAAACCTAGCAAAACCCTTACCTCGCTTGAGTAACCACGACTTTGCACAATCACAGCATCGGTTCAAAACCACCAGCCCCTTATTTAACTCCTAAACACCAAAAAGGAATCCCCCTTTTAGAGATTAACCAAGAACGATTAACAATAGACAAAACCGTTACTTACCGAACACGCGCAACCAACGATGAACAACCAAATCAATTGGAAAAAAAAAGAAAGAAACGGAAGGGGAAAAAATAATGGAAATTTCGGCAGCAACTAGGGGAAAGAATCGGCAGAGGAGAGAAAAAAAGAAGAAGAAGAAAACGTCAGAAAAAGTTTGGGGAATTGGAGAGAAAACCGAAACTTTACTCTCTCTCTCTCTTTTTGCAACAAAAAGATAATCAGATTATTTTTCTGATAACCTCTCCCCAATTATCTCCTAAAATCACTCCCTATTAACCCACTAAAACACAACTACTTAGAATTTTGCCCCAACACAACTCTTTGCTGAAATTGGAGCAAAAATACTATCTCTACGCCATCACAGAGAATTGAACATAGGACCTCCAACACTCCACTTAACCGCTAGACCAGTAGGCCCATTCTGATATAAACTTACCAACAATTAAACTTAAGCCCTTTGCACAAGGTTAAAGCTTTATTTATAAAAATACCAAAATTTGCCCAAGTAATGCTTGAACTTGGGATCTCTCACACACACCCAGAATACATAACCACTGAAACAGATAGACGTTGTGTGTCACACATACACGAAATCAAAAATTAAAATTTTGGGGCGTTACAAATTCTCTCTATTTTTTTGCAGAGTAACAATCTCTCCAAATTTTGTTTTATTCCCTACCAATTCCATCTATTTATAAGAAGAGAAAGTAGAACCCTTGTTGAGTTGTAGCGGTTTATTTCAGATAGAAAAAAAGCTTTCGACATAGAGTAAGAGTAGGGTCGATGGCATACCCTAGTATTCCTACTAAGGTTGACACCCCCTTCATGTTATACAAGGGTTTGGGGTTTCTCTCACATCGAGTCCAATTACGAGTATTTCTTGGGCTTTTTGACCTAATACTTTATAATGTCATCTAACCCGATTCAATTTTTCTATTTCCCAAAATAAACTTTCATATTATATATTAAATAATTTTCTCATCCCTATTTTACCCCCGATAAAATTTTGACCATTTTACCCCTAATAAAGTTTCGAGAAAATATGTTTAATATTTCACAACTCAACATGTTCACTTTGGTCGAATGGTTTATTTTCATTTTCGGGCTTCAAAACAGCTTAAAAACATAAACTCATTCTTCCAATCATTTTTAAGTAATCAATGTAGAATTGCAAATGAATCATTTTCATTTTCATTTCCATTTCCATTTCCATTTTGGAAACCTATATTCATTTCCAAATGATTCCATTTTTCCATTTCGGAAAAAACCATAATCATTCCTGAATGTTTCTCATTTCTCTTTTCCCATTCATTCTGTTCATTTCTATTCAAACACGCAATTCATTTCTGGTTTCAACGAGCTAGCGAATGGACAGATTGGACATATGTAATTAGGGCTCAAATGATTTATAATTAAGTTCCAGATTTTTGCCTATTAATTATAAACTCATTTAGTCACGAAATCATTCTACTATAGTATCATGACTGAGCTCTCCCTAACAACATACCATTACAAAAGCAACTACTTTGTACTCGTCAATGATATTGTTATAAGTGTGTTACCCTCATATGATATCATTGATCTCTTTGGGATAATATTCGTTCACCCAATATGATCATATTTTATCTCATGATAATCATTACATCTTCCTTCATGAAAAGTCAATTACTATCGAATAGTAATTAAGTCATTTATCACAAAAATGAAAGACTCATATGGTCATGTTTACTTTTCATCAACCATGTAATGCAAATGAAAGGATATCATTTGTCCATGTCTCAGGCTATGAATTCCACTGTTATGAATGACCCTACATATTGTAGAAGTTATACACCCAACGTACCAGCTTTCAGTTCCTTATCTATTTGAACTCAAGCTTTTACTTACATCAAATTGTACGAGTCACGCATACATAGTCTGTCATCCACTCAGGATTTAGGTATGCCATACTATGAATGTCACAAGCGAATAGATCCATAAACGGATTTAGGATCTATTCTACTTGGATCTAGCTGATGTACTATCAATCTATTCAATCACATCTATGTCTCTATCTTCTAGGAGTCATCCGCTCCGATGCCCAAGACAAAACATCTCTCCAATTAGACTTGAAAGATGGCGTATTATTCTTTCAATCGATTTTCTCATTTCCAATTAGACTAAGGACATGTTTAGGTTCATTTACTAATACAAGCTATTCTTTTTGTATTATGATTCGACCACATAATACCGCTAAATATTAGTTAAACAATAGACAACCAGTAAATAACATTTGCTTCCATTTTGCTTTGCGTGCAAAAACCATGTAAAGATAATATAGAAAGTATTAATGTAATTCATAAATAGTTTTATTAACCAATCTATTCGAAAAATTACAAGTGTATTTAGACGAAAATACTACACTTAGGGCACCAGATCCAACAGAATCTGGGCCAAAAACTTCCCTAAGATGATGTGATCCTTCCGAGATACTATGTAAGCCACGACACAACAACAGATTCTTCATCTCTTGATAGGTGGTAGAGCACTAGCAGGCAAGGTTGACAGTAGACTCGTCCCTCTCCTTCTCAAACTTCGTTGCAGCAGCCCTATCAAACTTTGTTGATGTTGTCTTCTCACTCTTCTTTGCCTCTCTCGGTAGAGCATGACCAATATGGCCACCACCTCTACCCTGATTTTGCCAGACTACTCATCTCCCCTAGCCATTTTTTAGCAAAAATGCAAGAAATAACTCTAATAACAACAAAAATGAAGCACTACAAGGTGAATTGAAGCAAACAAGCCGTTAAAATGAAAAAATCGTTGTAGAAAATCAATAAAAGCAAGAAAGCAACCAACAGTAGTTGCATAAATTTCAAAAGAAAAAGGAGGCAAAATAATCTAAAAGAAGAAAACCCAAAGAATATATAGATCTGTCTCCCAAAATGCATAATTTTGAAGAACAAACGATGTCTAATGACAACTCACCAGTTGTTCCAAAAGGTTGTTGATCATCATTATCATGAGTTCTCAAAAACACAGTTCTCAAAGTACATTTATGCCAGAATCTCAAGAGTTTTGATATATCGTTTCACCATAAAACAAAGCCACCATCCAGAGCAACCTATAAAAGAGAAAGTAAACAAGTCAAAGTGTCTCAAGGAGAGTCATTTTATAACCCTCCTCTCGACATGGAGGGGGAATATTCTTATACCCCCATCTGCGTCAAAACACGTGGCAAGCCAGAAAAGCACCCGAATAGTAAGCCTGCCACCAGCAAACTGAAAGGTCACCTGCGAGCTCACCCTTTTGGGATGACCATCTGGACAACAGATGACCTAATCTTCATCGTAAACATGAAATTGTTGGTCACCAAACATCACATCGGCTCAATTGCTTTATCCTATTAAATCAAAATGAATGACAGAACATGTCCTGTTATAGACATCCTCATCCCATGGAAGACATCCCCGCACCCGCTCTGTAATAATGGCTAGATAACAAGTCCAACACGTAATACCATCTTCCATGAGACCCTAGCCTATAAATACCTCTAGGAATAATGACGAGAGGATCGATTCTTCAAAAATACTAAGCCTACATTCTGTCAACATTCCTTTTTCTCTCAGCCTTTACATTCTTTTTACCTCCACTCTTCATAACCTTCAGTTCTCCATCCTGACTGTAACACCCTATACCCGGCCTGGTCGCCAAGCCCAAATACGAGATGCCACACCACCATCTCATCTCACTCACAACAAGTAGAAAGCCTATTCTAAGAAAAATGTCCTTTATTATAATATGCTTGTAGGTTTTAGGTCACTTAATTGGTTAATTATCATTATTACATGCAAAGCATACCATAAACAGTCCCCTAAACGAGTGTTAACATGCACAAGGTCAATTTAGCAAAATTCTCAAAAATATGTACATAGGTATCGATACTGACACTAGGGTATCGATATTTTCTTAAAGTGGTATCGATACCACCTAAAAAAACGATACCAAACTTGCATTCTGTTTCTCGACTAAATCCCAAAGTCTCGAAAATTATCGGTACCTATCATGAAGTACCGATAAATTTACCCCAAGTATCGGTACTCGAGAAAATGTATCGATACCAAATCTCTATTCTAACTTCATGCACGTTTCAAAACACAGAGGTATCGATTTTAAAACCTGATTATCGATACCTCTGCTCCAGACCTCAAAAATGCAGCATACATATGTAATTAATCCATTCCAATTTAGTTTCTAAACATCATATATTAATTACTTTGACAAATAATCATTCAACGGCCTAATTAACAGTTCAATATCGCAAAATCGTGTTCAAGCAAGTAACGTCAATCCATTCTCATGTTCATGAACTCAAGCATAATAATAACATGTAATCTTGATAAACCGAACCAAAAACCAGCAAATGTCTAGAAGTTAACATGGCTATAAAAAAGTCATCAAGCGTTAATGAAACAACCATATAGCCTAGAACAACTACCATGCAAACAGTTCATCAAGCATTAATGAAACAACCATATAGCTTAACCTTAACAGCTTCAACTTTAGTGTCATAATATATTTACTCGTGCATTATTATTAGTTCTTTTACATGGTAAACATATTCACTTTTAAGCATATATCTTATTACACATATAATCACCTAACATTCAAGCATATATCACAATATTCAAAAACAGGTTTAGAGATGAATTGCATAATGGTTTAGAGATGAATTGCATAATGGTCACACGTTATATAAACACATATCTCAATACACACATATTCATAAGTTAAGATAATTTACATAGAAACCACACACTCATTTAGGCATATATCATATATACATTTTAAGATAATTTGGCACTTGAGCTATAAAACATAATAATGAGCTCTATCATCTCTCATTGGATACACGGATCTCCAATACACCAAACATAGACTCACAGAGTCAAACATGTCCTAAAAATAAAGCATAAAGCTATCACTCTCCTTATTTCCTCTCACATGTCTCATTGAATGGAGCTTAGCTCACATTCTTTTATCCCTCTAACATGTCCCAGGGCCTCAACTCCCAAAATCACTATACATATAGGTGAGTACTCACAATCCTATGGCATGCCAACTATATCCAACGATTTCAAGATCACAAGGCCAAAATATCTGAATTCAAACATATATCACTTACCGATTATCAGTGCACAGTCACTGCATATTTGCATTTTTAGCAAAACATTGTCACTAACATTTAACATTTACATAACATGTACATATTTGCACTTTCACAACAGTTATCATAACCACGTATCACATGTTATAGCATCTCATCTCAATTTACATATTCACAAACACATAAGCACATTATTCACAAGATAACATAGGTATGAGAAAGCTTACACTCGAAATTTAGAGTAGGGGTTTAGGCTACTACTAAATTTCGAAATAATGCATTGAGTCATGCCCACAAGTAATTATTCCAAACACTCACCAATTACGCTTTCGCCGAAAAGCCAAAAGCTCAAACTAGCTTTTCCTTACCTTTATCTCTACTCATAGAAGGTTTTATCGAGTTCAAAACTTCAACACAACAAATTCACACAACAATACATCCAAAAATCAGTCAAGGACTCATTACAAGCATACAAAACATAAGTTTAAACTAAGTTCTCATGTAACCAAAACTTATAACATAGTAAACTTTAAATTCAAATATCTCGATCTATACTTAATCTTTTCACCTAAAACCAATTTCGTTCATCTTATAATTCACCTACGACTAATTCTCAACCTTTAAACTACACAAAACTACTCGATTTAATATATCGACTTTTTCGACATGTTTTATGGCTATTTTCCAAAAATTCATTAAAACTCAAGAAATCTTTAAAGAAACTTCAAAGTAAGATTAGAAACCTTCTAATCATGTTAAAACAAGTTGAAAAACACTTTAAAATCAAGTTTTTATCCACAAACCCGAAATTCACCGCTAATGACCAAAATTTCGGCTTTTATCTAAAACATGTGTTTTAAGGGCTAGAAATTCAATTTGGAAGTCTAGATAACATTTAAAACTAATAGGAAAATGATTGGTTACCTTGAATGCAAGAAAAACGAACTTTGGCGAAATTCCGAAAAATCCACTCTTGAAGAAGATGATGAAATTAATGAAGTTTTTGGGTGTTTTCTTAGTTTCAACGGAGATTTATAGTTTAAAGGATGTTGGAAATCAAAAGGGATTAGGAATTGGAGATCAAAAGTGATTGGGAGAGTTGGGAGAGCAAAAGGGACGGTACAACTAGCAAAGAAGAAAGAAATAACGTGAACATGCTATAGATGGGGTTTTTAGGTTGATTTTGAAATTCTGGTTTAATTGCTTCATAAAAACTCACAGGTTTGACTATTTTACAATTCAGTCTTATTTTCAAAATCAAGGATATTTAAAACTCATTTTCAGAAATTGATTTGATTTTATGAAAACCATTGTTGAAAACATTATCGATTACCAAACTTATGAAATTCCGAGTTCATAGAGGCCAAAATTCCTAAAATACCCCTAAAACTCCAAAGCCCTATTTTGGAGTGTGACACTGACTAAGTGAACCGACCTTCATAGTAACCACCCCTTTCTCCTCTATACTCCTCCCTTTTTGTACACCGTATTAACAAACTTCAAAAGATGTAAGAATGTCCACTTCAAAATCCAAATGTTAATATTGTTTCTCGCTTGGTGAACGACAGAAAGGCTACTAAAAGAACGATCGACTTTAATCCACAGCTACTGAATTTGAAAATAATCTATAGCAACTACTATTAGGAGGAGAAAATATACTATTGATGGGTCGACTATCCCCTATATAGGGAAAAAAGAAAGGTAGGGTTCTATCTTATCAAAGGATTGCAAATTTTAATAGCGTTAGAATTTATCTTGATCAATTAGGAGTTTTAGTTGAGATGAATGTGGACCATGCGAAAAAAAAGCACAACACACTAGCATGGATGTAGTTGGTGGACTTTGATTCTCATTTGAACTAAAGAAACTGCACTTCATCTTTATAAAATAAATCCTATTTAAACTATAATTCAAATTATATTATCAAAGAAATGTTTTCCGGTTCAAACACGATAAGCCAAAAACAATGCATGGGCCGAACGACATGTAAGATGTTTTAACATCCAAAAATGATAGATTTATATTTTATTTTATTTTTTTGAATTATAAAATTTTAAATCATATAACAATAAACTAGAAATTTTAGAAACTACATATTTAGAATATACAAGTGTATAAAAATAATATACAATAAATAATAAAATTTATTGTCTGAAATTAATTAATAATAACACATAAAATATTTACGATATTAGAATGAAAAAATTAGATTAAATGGTGAGTAAAATAAAATTTAAACACATAAATACATCAAATTAAGAATACTAAATAAATACATCGATCCTAAGTTGGTGTCGAATTAATTTTTGGCACCAACTCAATCAGCAACAATATTAATATATATAATTGATGGAGTTAATAAAGTGTGCATGATAAAATTAAAATGTATAGTTTTATCAATGTGTAATAGATATGGGTTCAAATTTTACAATATTCATTTTTTTTATAAATAAAAAGACTAAAGAACCCTCAAATAATATAATTATTTTAAATACGAAAAGATATTTTTATAATTACCCTAATCGAATTAGTAACATAAATTATATTTTAACTTTTAAAATATTATAATTCAGTTTTGAAGTAAACTTGAAAACTGAAACAACGAGAAAAAAAAAAACTTAAAATGAGCATTTTTATTTTATTCTTAACTTTTGTTTTTGGAGAAAAAATTTAAAAGTTGGTAAATGGTTTTTATTAACAAGTAGAATAAAATATAATATCAGTATTTCTACTCCAAATAAATTTAGAATTTAATTTATATATTTTTATTTTTTTTATTTTTATTTTTATTTTATTTTAGATTTTAAAATTGATATCCAATTATTAAACTGAAAACTGAAACAAAAGGGAAAAAAAAGAAACTTAAAATGAGCACTTTTATTTTTATTTTTATTTTTTTGGAGAAAAAAATTTAAAATTTGGTATATGGATTTGGAAAAATAAGTAGGATAAAATATGACATCAATTCTTGTACTCTTAATAAATTTAGAATTTAGCTCATATATTTTTATTTTTAAGAATTTAGTTATTCTATGTTTTACATTTTAAAATTTAGATCCAATTGTTAAGATGAATATAAATTTTTGTTAAAATTATTGGTGTGATATTGTAAAATAAAAAATACTCAATTAGAATTTAATAAAATATTAACAAGGAAAGGAAAAAATGGTATAAAATTGAATTGAAAGTACGGTATTTTTAACTTAACAAGTAATTTATAATTTGAAGTAAGAGTGCATGGATTGTGGGAGAATAGAATGATTGTTGCAATAATGTAGGAACGCACACCATATATCAATTTTATAATATATTAATATTAATTTATAGCATTATTCTAGATTGTCTTGTAGAGATTTTTATCCCGTAGAGGAGACTAATTGAAGGAATAACAGGTAAAGCACGAATGAGAGAAAAGGTTACCTTACATTTATTTCTAAAAATGACGCACAAGAATAAGAAAATTACAATTGTAGGAATGAGCAAATCAAATTTGTTCAAACAAATTCTAATTTACAGTTGAATTATGATATCATTATTTTCTCTTATTGCTCATCACAGAAAAAGGAAGTTGGTTAGGGTGGAAAACAAATGGTTTTCCATCTTCCTGCCTAAATTCACTAAAAAACAGCTGCATAGAGTAAACTGTTCCAAGTATCTGGCACACCTGGAAGGCACCAATGGCTACAGTCAGTCCCGCCGCCCATGCCTCTGTATGCCGACGGGTGTGCATCTTTTCGGTACTGAGAGAGCCCGGTAACGTCGAGCAAAAACACCGGTTTCTTAATCCTACTCAGGACCTTCTTCACAACAACCCAAGCCATGGGTGTGCCTCCTGGGTATCTCATCCCGAAGAATGGTTGTGTCTGTCCCGAGCAGGACTCAGTTGGCTTGTTCCAATCCTTTCCCCTGCAATTCACATGTTTCATTTGTATTTAAAGATGTATACATTGATAAAAGATATAGAAAGTGTTGTTGGTTGCTTACTCATAATGGGTTGGAGAAATGCCCTGGAAAAAAACCTTGGTTTTCAAAGGATCCACATTGCGGTTCACCCATCTAGCCCACGTTGTTAATCCTTTGTAAAAAGCAACCATACGGTTCATGTCTTTCCACGTTTTCCCACCGTCTTCTATGTAATCAAATCTGCACAAAATCCGCATCACATTATTTACCATTATCTTTTATAATCTTCTATCATTGTAGTTACTAAACTAGATTTCAGGCGTTACTATCATAAATAAAATAATGGCAACACAACGACAGGGTTGGTGTTTTATTCCCGTCCCTTATAGACAATGCACATGTGTTATTTTATCAACATCAGTCTGTTTTTTATTCTGGTTGAAAAGAAAAAATGATCTTACGGTTGGGTTCTTCCAATGTGGGTCCACCAATGCCACGTGTTAAAGATCAGCATGTCCACTCCTTTCCATGAATCACCGCCCCTGATTGAGTCCAGCTTCAAC
Organism: Gossypium sturtianum; assembly: GCA_025698515.1. NCBI lineage: Eukaryota > Viridiplantae > Streptophyta > Magnoliopsida > Malvales > Malvaceae > Gossypium > Gossypium sturtianum. The sequence goes on from CM046952.1 coordinate 37,070,124, forward strand.
ACTCTTCCATACTTCTGGTTCACTATGTCAACCAGGTACGGCGTTCTATACAGCATTATATTCACATCATAATCCTGACCATAATTCAAATTTCAGTTTTATTATTTAGAAAATTAAAAATAACATTTTTCTGTAATTATTTCATTGGTGATATTAAATTTGACTATTATAACTATCAAATTCAGCTGTATACATGTACATTATCATTTAAATATTGCAACTAAATTTCTAATTTTTCAAAATATAGGGACTAATAACAAAAGAAAAAAAAAATCATCCGGAAATTGAAATGTTAAAATAAAGGAAGGGTGCAGTAAACTTAAGAGCTTGACATGTGATGTCCCGGTCTAAAGTGAGGGCGTCCACCAATCACGCTCCACTTTTAATGCACACTTACCTATCTCCGTTATTATTTTTCAACAACAAAACAGCTACTCCTCAGATTTGTCTTTTCCTAAAGCTAATATATTAATCCTATCTTCAACCATTTTTAACATTCAGAGTGAAAATCTATTTACTTTTGAAGCCTCCAAAATAGAGTCGTAGCAAACTTTGACAACTGTAGCACCAAGCTTATGGGAAGTACTCTTTTGTCCTAATTCATGTTTATAAAAATCTACTTCAATTTTACTTTCAGTATATTTATTCTTAAAAGTTGAAGTAGTCAAAATTTTACTGGCCATTTTAAACCAAGGATTATAATTACTATTCCTTTCCACCCATGCACCGAAAAAAGGATTTGAAATCCAAGAAAATCAAAAGGCAACAAGATTGAAAAAGATAAAAGGAGATGACAGACATGAATGCATGCCCCAGCCCAGATTCAAAGCAATCATTGTAACTTTAAAAAAAAAAAATTCTAACTTCTAAGTGTACAAGAAGCATAGCAAGAAATCAAAAACTGACCAGAAAGGTAACTGAAGTAAGACCATCTCGTTTAATGTATGAAATCTGGGAATTTGGAACCCAGGCCTGAATCATACATGTCAAAGACTGGAATTGATTCAAGCTGAGTGAGTCACCCACGAACATGATCTTCTTTCCTCTCCATTTCCTCAAGAAATACAGCCCATTGAACCTAATATTCCAAACTTTATACTCCTATATACATATAGGGTGTAATTGTAATTATAATGAATGGTAAGCAAGCTGACCTGGGGAGACTGCAGGAGAAGGGTTGCCATCGGTATTTCAGATACGTGTTATCAGGTCGACCATATTTTTGGCAGTCGAATTCACCCTCGATGAAGGGGCACTTGTAGGGGTCGTAGAGAGGATAGGAAGGGTCATAAACCCACTTGCCTCTGAACCAGTTGCAGTTAGAAGCTAAGCTTCTGGTTCTGCCACTGGCATTGGTATTATTTATGGCATTGAAATCCTCACCTTTTGTTGGTGAGTGCTGTAAAAGAAAAAACAATAAGACTAAGAGAGAGAAGCGGAAGAGGAGCAGTAAACCCATACCCAGAGGTTGGGTTTTGTTGGGTTAATTCGCTGCCTCAAACTGTTAAGGAGAAAGGGACGAGTGGTGAAGGAAAAGTTGTCTGCCCATCACACCTTATATAAAGAGGGAAAGAGAGAGAAAGAAAGTAATGAAAAAAGAAAAAAGCTTCACATGGAACAGTACTCAAACTCAATGTCATATGTGCCAGAAGTTTTTTTTTAGTTTTTAATTTATTTATTTATTTATTTTTGGATTATCGTGGATAGTTTCTTTTAGGTAAATCTTTGATACTTAGGTACATTACCAGTTGGGTTTTTTTTTTTTTTTTAATTCTATAAATCTAATTAAAAATTATTGCATATTATATTTTAACTTGTCAGGTATTCACATTAATAATTTAAATTTAATTCATAGTTATACCAAAAATTATTATTATATATCCTAGTTGTTTATATATGATTTCCTAAATCTGAAATGAGTAAATGAATTTATTTTTAAAAATTTTAGATGAAATAGATTTATATGTATCAATAAGTATTTAATGTAATCATAAAATAAATTATACTTTTAAGAAGAGAATATAAATTCAAACTTTAAAAAAGATATTATTATTTAGATTAGACACAAACTTTAAACATAAAAGATACTAAAAAAACATAAGCTTATCAAATAATTTTATTTTATTTCAATAAAAAATGTATTTATCTTCAAAACAAGGTGAGGATAGATCCAAACACTTTGAAAATTAGGAGGTATGGCATTATGAGATTTTTTTTTTTTTTATTAAAAATAATGGAATCACACTTTTCCCTACCATAGGAGACAGAAGTATAACAATACAATATTAATCCCTCTGCTTTCAAAGGTTTCTTTTTTTCCAAGTTGATGATACAAAGTCACTTTTCTTATTCTCTTCCATTTTCTTATAAATTTTTCTTTACAAACAATCAAAATCTAAAAACACCTAAACAAAATAAAATAAGATATATGAAAAACCATCATTACTACATCCTATTGTGGTTTTCTACTTGCATACGTCTCATGTTAATTGTTCATTTAATGGAAAAAAACTTGTTTGGTAAAATATGCCAAAGTGCAATTCATGTATCACTTTTATCCTCGTTAAGACACCATTGATTGTGTCTTCATATCAACTCCATCATGATTAATTGTTAGTTTTTGTTCACCAGAAAAGGGAAAATGTTAGTTACAATGTTCTTATATATTCACAAAGGCCCAACCAAAAAAGGCATTAATTACTTTCACAAATTTATTATGTTACTTCCTATTATCGATCCGAAATTTGAATATAACTTGAAATGCCGACCCGCGACTCGAGTCTACGCCCTACAAGGTGGATACATTAAGGACTCACGGGGAGGGCTCGCAAGCCAAGTTCGCATGTTCTTGGGTGTTTGCAGGCAGAGGATGCGAAGTCAAGTGAGTTGACTAACAAACACGTATTAAGTCTAGGACAGTATACGTGTCAGCGTGTATGGAGCCTACTTAAGACGTCATTTCAATGAACAGTAACTGTATCTTATAAATACTTGATTCTCCCCATCATGACGACACACAACAAAAACACTCAACAATTTGTTGCGATGAACGTGAACAGACTTCTGATCAACAAATTTTCTTTCAGTTTGTAATAACCACAATGGCTCACCCAGACAAAAAAAAATTTTGTCAACTTTTCATCAGGGCAAGCTAGAGCTTCGGGGGCAGGTGGCCAACCCACTAAAGCAGACTTGTTTGTTAGTTGGTTTGCTGACCAATCGAAAAATTTGGGTAACGTGGCCCACGCAAGGGCCTCAAACTCCTTTGATTTGAATTTTCCTTTAGGCTAGGGGTTACCATTCGCTTCTAGTTAAGAAACATCATCGCAGCAATTTCTCGCTCTTTAGGAGAAAATGGCCCTACAGAACGTGAGGTTCAAGCAGCAGCAAACGTTTCATCAAGAACTTTTAAAGCAGAATTAAGAGCTCATAAGAAAGGTACAATCTGACAACTTTGACATTCATGACAATGTAGCCATGCAGGAGGAAGGTACTGGGGTGCATGCAAAGGAGTGGCAAAGTGAGATGGATGCTCTACGATAGGATGTAACTATTTTGTAACAGCCTGTTTTTCAGTCGTTTCAAGGCCATAAGTCCGACAAGGAAGTTCGTATGATTAGTATTTAAGTTATACAAGTCAATAGTAATTTTATAATAAATTTTGATATGAGGAATTTTAACCAATAGAATTAAAAGTTAGTATAAGTGGTTCGGTTCAAAAGTCAAGTGGTTATTGAAAACGATGTATTAGGACCTCGTTTCCGTAATTTAAGGTCGTAAATATTTTTATTAAATATTTACAGAGTCATATTATATATGAATTGAGGTTTGGTCTAGTAATTTTGATGATTTATTGCTTAATTGCGGTAAAAAGATTAAATTGTAAAAGAGGTCAAAGTTAATTGCTTTTGATTTAAAATAGTAAAGGGACCAAAATGGTAATTAAACCATGGTCAAAAATTCCTTGCGGTGGATATGATTAAATCCACTAACTTTTGGGCTATTTGCTTATTTAGTCCTAATTAGTTAGGATTAAATTGAAAATTAAGTTTGTTTAGTTGGAATTTAATAAAATTGAAGGACCAATTGTGCAATTAAACTCTCCTTGAATGGTAAATATACCATTAGAAGGGATAGTGGACGGTATTAGGCTTATAAATGTTGAAAATTATGAGTAATTAGGAAGGGCAAATTAGTAAATTGGTAATTAAATGAAATATAATAAAGAAAACAAGTTAAAATCATTTTTAACTTATCATCTTCATAATTTTGAATCGAAACCCTAAGAAGCCATAGGAGGGAGTTCGGTTAGCTTTGGTTCTCATATCGAGTAAGCAAATGTCGCTCGTTTTTAGTAATATTTATGTTTTTAAGCTCGTATTAGCTTAACTTAGCTAACTCGATGACTAATTTGTATAATTGTCAAATGTTGAGGATTATGCCATTAATGAAATTGAGATGTTTATGAAGTTTTATGTTAGATTATTAAACTTGGTTGTTAGATAGGACTATTTTGTAAAGTAATTTTTTATGATTTTAACGTTTAATGACTAAATTGCTAAAGTGGTAAAATAGCATGTACTATAGGCGAAATAATTGCAAATATGGACTGTTGGGAGGTCATAGATGGTTCGGCTGAATTGGGTTTTAAGAAAAAAATGGTTAAATTGCATGTTTGGGGCTTATGGACTAAATTAAATAAAAGTGAAATATAGGGGGCAATTTCATAAAATATTAAAAAGGGCTTAATTTCATAAAATAAGTTAATTTTACTGTTTAAATTATTTAATTGAATGAAAATATTATTTTAGATCAAGAACGAGTGGAAAACTGAAGAAAAAAGAAAATTATCGAATAGTCTCTGTACCTTTGTCATTACTGCAATTTAGTCAAGTAAGTTCATTCGTTTTAATTTTAGTACATTTTTAAGTTTAATATATGAACCTAATTGTATAATGTTAGATTATATTGATGTGTGTAATTGAAAATGAAAATAATGAACTGATATTACGTCGATCACTGATTGAGATACCCTAAGCCATTACTGCAAATTAGTCTTGTAAGTTCATTTAATATGAACTCAATTATATTTCTAATTGTTTATGAATATTAGAGCTTAAATGATGTAAAATTATAAATATTAATTTGATTTTTTAATAGAACAGGAATTGTAAAAAGTTACGAAAATGATAATTTACTGATATCAATGGAGACAGGTTGCATTCGCACGTAAGACCATAGCCAGGCTATGGCGATTATTCAAACGTAACACCATGGTTGGACCATGTCAGTGTTTATATGTAATACTACAACTAGTCTATGGCATTCTGATGATAAGACCATAACTGGGTTATGGCACTATTGTAATACCCCCAACCCATATCCCTCGTCGGAATCGGGTTACGGAGCATTACCGGAGTTTACCGATCAAACAGACATAAATTTCAAACATTTCGTATTATATAATATTCAAGTCATAAACCAATCAAACTTATATATATTGTCCCTTATTCGAGCCCTCGAGGCCCAAAATACGTGTTAGAAACAAATTTGGACTAATTTGGAAACTCATAGAATTTTTCAAAAAATATTAAAAATTTTCAAAGCTGCAAGGTTCACACAGCCGTGTGCTAACCGTGTGTCTCACAAGGCCAAGTAACACGCCCGTGTCTTAGCCCGTGTGTGAAAACATTGACATTCTGTTTATGACGTCAGCAGATATTTAGGGTCACACGGCCAAGTCACACGCCCGTGTGTTAGGCCGTGTGGCGAATTTAATTCTCGCAATTAATGTGCAGACTTCACACGGCCTGGGCACACGCCCATGTCCTGAGGCCTTGTCTGTAACACCCCTAACCCGTATCCGTCGCCGAATTAGGATTATGGGCATTACTAAACTTCACACCAGTCAATGTGCTTTATAAGGTCAATTACTTTGACCAATGTATACAAAATTCTACTATCACAACTAACATGTGTATCTCATCTAATATCAAATCATTTACTTCATTTCCATTATCACATACAATCGAACATATATCATTTCAGGCCATATGCATTACATACGAATATGTACCTTCCTCATCTCATTACCATATGCGATTATACCATGAACAAAATTTCAAAAGAACAACTTGTTTATCACATAGTTCTTGTCACATTCGGTATTGTTCCCTATGCATATATAAATATTTCATTACAAGTATATCTTATTAAGATGTTACATCAATGAATTAGCTATTTATAACACATATCAAAACTTATATTATCACTCAAAGAGGAAAATTCAAATTCCAAATTAAATTACACCTAACCGAATACCCACAAACAAGTACACATTTAATAGCTCTTTAATGTATCACCTTTAGTATACAAATGCACAAGATGCAACTTATTCCATCTATGTCTAGTCACGAAAATACATTCATATATATATGTCAATATAAATCGTCATCCCAATGTTATATATATACCATATTCAACCAATTCCTAGAAACCTCAAAATCACATATATATATATATCATGAAAAAACCTTCAACTAGGCATTTTATATATGCATACCAAAATACTCAAATAGTAATCCATAATATATCAATCACGAACTAATTTAATTGAAGAAACATAGCCATTTTCGCATGGCATATGTAAATATATACAGCTTAATAAAATCTTCCAACACAACCCAAAAGACTTAATCTATACATGCCATAAGCTTCTAAAAGAGAAATATCTTATAGAATACCAAAATGAGTGATAGTATGATGTACTTCCAAAGTGATCCTAAGCACGAGCCAAGCTCCCAAAAAGAAATCTACAAATTCGAAACAACCGAAAACAAAGTAAGCTTCCACAGCTTAGTAAGATTTAAACAATTCATATACAAATAAAATTATTCAAAAATTCATAACAAATCTCATGTAAATCATCCTTGCCGAATAACCAATATTCAAGAATAGAATTTGTAGCAACTTATATTGAAATAGTTATACATATATATATAAATATAAACTTTACCTACTTCCATAAATCACCGTCATGTATTAATAACTAATATATACATTTTCTATTTACCGAATCCTATACCTCCACTTCATGTTACCATGAATTTCGATAAAATATTCATAACATGTACCTTTAGATACTTACCTTCCAACCTTAATTAATAGTACATGGCATAATGGAATACTTGAATATTACTCGTACTCACCTTAATAAAACGAGCCTAACATATAATATCAAACTTGTATCATCACTACCAGAATTTAGTAACGTATCGCACACATAGTGCCGTTACTTTAGCAATTTTTGCACACTTAGTGCCAACTTTCCGTAACGTATCGCACACATAGTGCCGTTACTTTATCAATTTCCGCACACTTAGTGCCAACTTCCCGTAACGTATCGCACACATAGTGCCGTTACTTTATCAATTTCCGCACACTTAGTGCCAACTTCCCGTAACGTATCGCACACATAGTATCGTTATTTTAATAATTCGCACACATAGTGCCTTGTAACCGATTTCGCACACTTAGTGCTCGGTGACATGCTCGCACACTTAGTGCCTTTCATAACCTATTGTTCATTTAGTTCTATACATGTATAAATGAAAATCAGTCCACTGAATCACATATAATTACATACACCAAAATATGTCATTAATAATTTCTATTCAATATTATAACACATTCGGCCAAGCCTTTGTCATGCATCCAAACGATTCCTTTAAAAAAAAATCAATCACATTCTAGCTTAATATCTCACATACTTATATTACATTATCAACATTAAAGTGTCCTTTTTATGCAATTATTCCCAAATTATAAACAACCTCTCATTCGGCCAATTTAAATCAAACATAATAATGCATTCGGCAATGTATAAATTAACATACCTATCTCCTCTTAATGAAAGCCTATATTATAAAATAAAATTCAATTTAACCCAATTGATTAAATCTTACCTCGGATATCGACGGATTAAACTTCCCGGTTAGTCGTTCAACTTAGCTTTTCCCCGATCCAAATCATTTTTCTTTTGTTCTTGATCTAGATAATGTCAAATGGAACTCATTTCAACATATTTTTTTTATTCAATTTAATCCAAAAACTCATACTTATAAAATTTACCATTTTACCCCTAGTATTTACAACTTTTGCAATTAAGTCCATAAAGCACAAAACACAAATTACATGGAATTTGAGTCCATTCCTCAAGAGCCGAATGTATTTCTAGCTCATACAAGTCCTTACAAACTACTTATTCATCATTTTAATCCCCCAACAATTTATTTTCACAATTTTAAACCATCATACTCCATCTCATCTAAATTTCCTACTCAAAACATGTTGTTTTCAAACATATACTAAGCATTCTTCCATCAAACATAACAAAACAAGAGCACTCATCCATGGCCGAATCTATAACATGCTTCAAACTCAAAAATTTCAACATGGGTTTGATAGTACTCAAGATAACTAACTCAAAAATGTAAAAATTTACAAAAACCAAGCTCAAATACTCACCTTAATGTGACATGCAATGGCCGAATAAATAGAGGTTTAAGCTTTCTCTTTTCTTTGTTAAAATTCGGTGAAGAAGATGAGGAAGAGAGAGATGAGATAAAACATGTTTCTTTTATTTAATATTATTAATACATATTATAACATGCCACTATCATATAAAAATATTTATAATAAAATATACTTTAATAATATCTTATGATTATTGCCGTCCACTATCACTTTATTAATGGCCAAATTGCAACTTAAATTCCAAGCAAAAGAAAACCATTCAATTTGGCCCTAAATTCCACAATAGCTATTTTTCATACTTACTCAATTTAATCCTTCACTTAAATTAGTCACTCAAACACACAAATTAATCTATGATATTTTAACATATGCTTAACTACATAACATAGATATCAAATTAATAATTAAAATACTTTTCTAATTCGGATTCGTGGTCCCGAAACCACTGTTCTGATTTGGGTCGTAATTGGGCTGTTACAACTCCCTCCCCAAAGGAATTTTCGTCCCTGAAAATCATACTCGCGAATAAGTGTGGATAACGCTCTTTCATTGATTCTTCGGTTTCCCAGGTTGCTTCCTCAACCTCGTGCTTATGCCACATTACTTTAACCAATGATATCTTCTTATTTTGTAACTCTTTCACTTCACGAGCTAAGATGCGAATCGGTTCTTCTTCATAAGTCAAATCGGGCTGAATTTCCACCTCTGATAGATTGATCACATGAGAAGGGTCGGATCTATATCGCCGAAGCATCGACACGTGGAAAACATTATGAATCTTGTCTAACTCAGACGGCAACCTCAATCTGTACGCAACCGGCCTGATACACTCTATAACCTCATACGGCCCAATAAATCTCGGACTCAATTTTCCCTTACGACCAAATCTAAGTATCTTTTTCCACGGTGATACTTTCAAGAACACTCGATCACCCACCTGAAACTCTATATCCTTTCGTTTCAAATCTGCGTACGACTTCTGACGATCTGATGCGGCTTTCAAATTTTCTCGAATTACTTTAACTTTTTGTTCCGTCTCTCTGATCAAATCAACCCCGTGCATCTTGCCTTCACTTAGCTCGGTCCAATATGGTGGTGTACGACATTTTCGACCGTATAATGCTTCGTAAGGTGCCATTTTAATACTTGATTGAAAGCTGTTATTATACGCAAATTCAATCAAAGGCAAGTATCGTTCCCACGTACCCTCAAACTCAAGAACGCAACATCTCAACATATCCTCGAGTATTTGAATAACATGCTCGGATTGACCATCCGAATGAGGGTGAAAAGCTGTACTGAAATGTAACTTAGTACCTAAAGCATCTTGCAGTTTCTTCCAAAACTGCGATGTGAATCTCGGATCTCTATCCGACACAATAGAAACAGGTACTCCGTGTAACCGTACAATCTGCGATAGGTACAACTCAGCTAATTTATCGAGTGAGGAATCCGTACGTACCAGAATGAAATGAGCCGATTTCGTCAATCTATCAACAATAACCCAGATTGAATCTTTCTTACTTGGCGTCAAAGGCAAACCCGAGACGAAGTCCATAGTGACTCGATCCCACTTCCACTCAGGTATTAAAATAGGCTGAAGTAGTCCCGATGGCACTTGATGCTCAGCTTTCACTTGTTGACATACTAAGCACTTCGACACATAGCCTGAGATGTCTCGCTTCATACCATGCCACCAGTAATGCTGTTTCAGGTCATTAAACATTTTCGTGCTACCTGGATGAATTGACAATCTACTACTATGAGCTTCTCCACAAATCACTCGAATCAATTTGTGGTTCTTTGGTACACATAACCGATTCTTGAACCTTAGACATCCTTCAGCATCTATCTGAAAATCTGAATCCGCACCCGAGCCACAATGACTCCTTTTTACTTTTAAATCATCATTAAACTCTTGAGCTTCTCGAATCTGCTGCACAAACAATGGTCTTGCTTTCAACTCAGCCATGACCACACCATCATCGGTTATAGCCATATCCGCATTCATTGCCCGTAGAGAAAATAGTGATTTCCGGCTAAGTGCATCGGCAACCACATTAGCTTTTCTCGGGTGATAATCAATCACGAGCTCGTAGTCTTTCAATAATTCTAACTATCGTCGCTGTCTCAAATTCAGATCTTTCTGAGTCATTAAATACTTTAGGCTCTTATGATCCGAATAAACGTGGCATTTCTCACCAAATAGATAATGACGCCATATTTTTAAAGCAAAAACTATAGCGGCCAACTCAAGGTCGTGCGTCGGATAATTTCTCTCGTGCGGTTTCAACTGTCTCGAAGCGTAGGCTACAACTTTACCCTCCTGCATCAATACACAACCCAGCCCATTTAAAGATGCATCACTAAAAATAACAAACTCTTTACCCGACTCTGGCTGAACGAGCATTGGAGCTTCTGTTAACAAGGTCTTCAATTGATCAAAACTCTTCTGACACCTTTCTGACCATTCAAATTTCACGTCCTTCTGTAATAACTTCGTCATCAGGGTTGCTATCATAAAGAATCCTTTCACGAAACGTCTATAATATCCTGCAAGCCCTAAAAAGCTACGTACCTCAGAAACATTCCGCGGAGGTTTCCACTCCAATATAGTTGAGATTTTACTCGGGTGAACCCGAATAGCCGATGCTGAAATGACATGCCCCAAAAAGTTGACTTCTTTCAACCAAAACTCACATTTACTAAATTTTGCATACAATTGATTATCACGCAAAATCTGTAACACTAATATCAAATGCTCAGCATGTTCGATTTCATCTCGTGAATAGATCAGTATATCATCTATGAATACAACCACAAACTGATCTAAATACGATCTGAATACTCGATTCATCAGATCCATAAAAACAGCAGGGGCATTAGTGAGCCCAAACGGCATCACCAAGAACTCGTAATGTCCGTATCTCGTTCGAAAAGTAGTCTTTGGTATGTCTGATTCTCTAACTCGCAACTGATAATATCCTGACCTCAAATTAATTTTCGAAAACACCGAGGCTCCCTTAAGCTAATCAAATAAATCGTCGATACGTGGTAACGGGTATTTGTTCTTTACGGTCACCTTATTGAGCTGTCGATAGTCAATGCACATTCTCAAGGTTCCGTCCTTCTTTTTCACAAATAAAACGGGCGCACCTTAGGGAGAGAAACTCGGTCTGGCAAAACCTCTATCTGTCAATTCTTGTAACTGAGCTTTCAATTCTTTTAACTCAGTCGGTGCCATTCTGTACGGAGCTATCGAAATTGGGGTGGTCCCTGGCACTAGCTCAATCCCAAACTCTACTTCACGAACAGGTGGCAATCCCGGTAATTCATCCGGAAACACATCTGGATATTCACTAACAACCGGTACAGATTCAATCTTCTTTTCGGTTACCTTGCTGTCAATCACATACGCAAAATAAGCGTCGCAACCCTTTCTCAAATACTGCCGAGCCATCATCGAAGATATCACATCAGGTAGTCCATTCAAATCCGCAGACTCAATTCGGATCATCTCGTTATTCTGGCATCTCAAATCAATAGTCTTTCGTCTGCAATTTACTACCGCATCGTGAACTGTTAACCAATCCATACCCAGGATAATATCGAATTCATCGAAAGGTAGTAGTATCAAATCAGCCGGAAAACATAAGTCTCGAACCATTAAAGGGCAGTTCTTGCATACTTTATCAACTAGTACACATCGACCCAGGGGGTTTGAGACCCGAATCACAAACTCAGTAGACTCGACAGGTAGAGCTTACTGGATACTAATGTCTCACACACGTACGAATGAGTTGAACCGGGATCAATCAAAGTAGTTACACTAGTATCAAAGAGAGTGAAAATACCGGTAATGACGTCTGGAGATGAGGCCTCCTCTCTAACACAGATGGCGTAAGCTCTAGCCGGTACACGGGCCTCAGATCGAATGGCCGCATCAGTAGTCCCCCTCTGTACACCACTCTTACCTCCCCCAATACGAGATGGTCTACCTCTAGCTGTAGTGCTGCTCGGTCTCGCACTCTGAACAGTACCCTTCTCAGCAGTCTCCGGGCAATCTCGAATGAAGTGATCCTGCGAACCACACCTATAACAAGTGTGATTAATAGATTTACCCCAGCACTCTCCGAAATGCCGTCTGCCGCACTGCTGACACTCAGGTTTACTCGATCGAGCATTGCCGACACTAGCCACTGATGTAGCCCGAGAACTTACTAGTGGTCATTCTCGTATAGAAATCTCGGTGTTAGGTTTGGATCGGCTACCATCATTCTTGAACTTCTTCGTTGCCATCTGCGAAAATTTACTCACAGATCTCTTCCGGAAATCTTTAGATTCAAGCTCAGCTTTCCGTTTTTCTTTACCCAGCTCTTCAGCTTTACAAGCCCGTTCAACCAGCACAACGAACTCATTAATTTCAAGAATACCAACCAGAAGCTTTATATCTTCATTTAGACCATCTTCAAATATCCGGCACATAGTAGCCTCTGACGAAACACATTCACGAGCGTAGCGACTAAGTCGCACAAACTTGCGCTCGTATTCAGATACGGTCATACGACCCTGTTTAAGCTCGAGAAATTCTTTGCGCTTAGAGTCTATGAAGCGCTGACTTATGTACTTCTTACGAAATTCTGTCTGAAAAAAGTCCCAAGTAACCCTCTCTTTCGGAACAACTGACACGACTGTATTCCACCAATAGTAGGCAGAATCCCGTAGTAATGATATGGCACACTTCAGACACTCATCGGGTGTGCAGGACAGCTCGTCGAAAACACGAATAGTATTATCGAGCCAAAATTCGACTCGTTCAGCATCGTCATCATCCTCGGCTCTAAATTCTTGAGCTCCATGTTTTCTAATGCGATCAACCGGAGGCTTGCTTGCTCTCTCAGGATTTACAATCGGGGGTACCACCGGTACTACAGAGGCTGTGTTATGATTCAAAGGTGGTTGAACTGTCGGATTGGTCTGTATATATTGACTGAACCAATCATTCATCATACTATAGAAGGCTTGTTTAGCCCCCTCATCGGGATTACTCGTAGCTAGTCGAGATTCTTCCAGCGTGGTCCCTTGTGCGGGAGCGGGCGCCACGCTCTCGACTTTATCAGCTACAGCTCGTTCTGAATCGGGATCCATTACTATATGAAAGAAATAAACACATTTCACTATCAGAAGTCATTATACTATCACATTATAAAATATGGCATGTATAGCTAGACTCACACACGCGCTACGTTAGTCCGAGAATCGACTAAACCGTAGCTCTGATACCAATAAAATGTAACACCCCTAACCCGTATCCGTCGCTGGATTAGGATTACGGGCATTACTAAACTTCACACCAGTCAATGTGCTTTATAAGATCAATTACTTTGACCAATGTATACCAAATTCTACTATCACAACTAACATGTGTATCTCATCTAATATCAAATCATTTACTTCATTTCCATTATCACATACAATCAAACATATATCATTTCAGGCCATATGCATTACATACGAATATGTACCTTCCTCATCTCATTACCATATGCGATTATACCATGAACAAAATTTCAAAAGAACAACTTGTTTATCACATAGTTCTTGTCACATTCGGTATTGTTCCCTATGCATATATAAATATTTCATTACAAGTATATCTTATTAAGATGTTATATCAATGAATTAGCTATTTATAACACATATCAAAACTTATATTATCACTCAAAGAGGAAAATTCAAATTCCAAATTAAATTACACCTAACCGAATACCCAAAAACAAGTACACATTTAATAGCTCTTTAATGTATCACCTTTAGTATACATATGCACAAGATGCAACTTATTCCATCTATGTCTAGTCACGAAAATACATTCATATATATATATGTCAATATAGATCGGCATCCCAATGTTATATATATACCATATTCAACTAATTTCTAGAAACCTCAAAATCACATATATATATATATATCATGAAATAACCTTCAACTAGGCATTTTATATATGCATACCAAAATACTCAAATAGTAATCCATAATATATCAATCACGAACTAATTTAATTGAAGAAACATAGCCATTTTCGCATGGCATATGTAAATATATACAGCTTAATAAAATCTTCCAACACAACCCAAAAGACTTAATCTATACATGCCATAAGCTTCCAAAAGAGAAATATCTTATAGAATACCAAAATGAGTGATAGTATGATGTACTTCCAAAGTGATCCCTAAGCACGAGCCAAGCTCCCAAAAAGAAATCTACAAATTCAGAAACAACCGAAAACAAAGTAAGCTTCCACAGCTTAGTAAGATTTAAACAATTCATATACAAATAAAATTATTCAAAAATTCATAACAAATCTCATGTAAATCATCCTTGCCGAATAACCAATATTCAAGAATAGAATTTGTAGCAACTTATATTGAAATAGTTATACATATATATATAAATATAAACTTTACCTACTTCCATAAATCACCGTCATGTATTAATAATTAATATATACATTTTCTATTTACCGAATCCTATACATCCACTTCATGTTACCATGAATTTCGATAAAATATTCATAACATGTACCTTTAGATACTTACCTTCCAACCTTAATTAATAGTACATGGCATAATGGAATACTTGAATATTACTCGTACTCATCTTAATAAAACGAGCCTAACATATAATATCAAACTTGTATCATCACTACCAGAATTTAGTAACGTATCGCACATATAGTGCCGTTACTTTAGCAATTTCCGCACACTTAGTGCCAACTTTCCGTAACGTATCGCACACATAGTGCCGTTACTTTATCAATTTTCGCACACTTAGTGCCAACTTCCCGTAACGTATCGCACACATAGTGCCGTTACTTTATCAATTTCCTCACACTTAGTGCCAACTTCCAGTAACGTATCGCACACATAGTGCCGTTACTTTAATAATTCGCACACATAGTGCCTTGTAACCGATTTCGCACACTTAGTGCTCGGTGACATGCTCGCACACTTAGTGCCTTTCATAACCTATTGTTCATTTAGTTCTATACATGTATAAATGAAAATCAGTCCACTGAATCACATATAATTACATACACCAAAATATGTCATTAATAATTTCTATTCAATTTTATAACACATTCGGCCAAGCCTTTGTCATGCATCCAACCGATTCCTTTAAAAAAAAATCAATCACATTCTAGCTTAATATCTCACATACTTATATTACATTATCAACATTAAAGTGTCCTTTTTATGCAATTATTCCCAAATTATAAACAACCTCTCATTCAGCCAATTTAAATCAAACATAATAATGCATTCGACAATGTATAAATTAACATACCTATCTCCTCTTAATAAAAGCCTATATTATAAAATAAAATTCAATTTAACCCAATTGCTTAAATCTTACCTCGGATATCGACGGATTAAACTTCCCAAGTTAGTCGCTCAACTTAGCTTTTCCCGATCCAAATCCTTTTCTTTTGTTCTTGATCTAGATAATGTCAAATGGAACTCATTTCAACACATTTTTTTTATTCAATTTAATCCAAAAACTCATACTTATGAAATTTACCATTTTACCCCTAGTATTTACAACTTTTGCAATTAAGTCCATAAAGCACAAAACACAAATTACATGGAATTTGAGTCCATTCCTCAAGAGCCGAATGTATTTCTAGCTCATACAAGTCCTTACAAACTACTTATTCATCATTTTAATCCCCCAACAATTTATTTTCACAATTTTAAACCATCATACTCCATCTCATCTAAATTTCCTACTCAAAACATGTTGTTTTCAAACATATACTAAGCATTCTTCCATCAATCATAACAAAACAAGAGCACTCATCCATGGCCGAATCTATAACATGCTTCAAACTCAAAAATTTCAACATGGGTTTGATAGTACTCAAGATAACTAACTCAAAAATGTAAAAATTTACAAAAACCAAGCTCAAATACTCACCTTAATGTGACATGCAATGGCCGAATAAATAGAGGTTTAAGCTTTCTCTTTTCTTTGTTAAAATTCGGTGAAGAAGATGAGGAAGAGAGAGATGAGATAAAACATGTTTCTTTTATTTAATATTATTAATACATATTATAACATGCCACTATCATATAAAAATATTTATAATAAAATATACTTTAATAATATCTTATGATTATTGCTGTCCACTATCACTTTATTAATGGCCAAATTGCAACTTAAATTCCTAGCAAAAGAAAACCATTCAATTTGGCCCTAAATTCCACAATAGCTATTTTTCATACTTACTCAATTTAATCCTTCACTTAAATTAGTCACTCAAACACACAAATTAATCTACGATATTTTAACATATGCTTAACTACATAACATAGATATCAAATTAATAATTAAAATACTTTTCTAATTCGGATTCGTGGTCCCGAAACCACCGTTCCAATTTGGGTCGTAATTGGGCTGTTACAGTGTCCTTCACACGGCTGAGACACACGGCCGTGTCTCTGCTAGGGGTGAGCAAAACTCGATTCGATTTGAAAAAATTGAAAAAAATTTCGAATTTCGAATTATTCGAATCGAGTTTATCGAATCAACTCAAATTTTGAGTTTCAAATTTCGAGTTCGAATCGAGTTGAATTTTCGAATTCGAATAACTCGAATAATTCGAATAAACCGAATATAAACTATATATGTTTTTATTTTTTTTTAAATTTTAGGCTTTTACTTAATTACTTTAACCCAATTTCCCTCAAGCCCGAATATTTTATTTTATCCCATTTCCCCAAGCCCACAAATTTCAAAGATTTATTTTCCCAAATCCCAACCCAATTCCTCTCCCAAATCAAACCCCCAAGCCCCAGCAGGTAACAAATTCCATCATCCAACACTCCAACTCCAAACCCCAAATTACTTTTCTTCTTCTCTATTCTGAGTTCTCTCCATTTCCATTCAATTCAAAGTTCAAACTTCAAACCTTTATTTTTCTCAAAAAACCCTAAAATAAACCCTTCTTCCTTCCTTCTTCTTCTAAATTATTAGTTCATTCAAACCTTCAAACAAGTTTCATGTGCGGTGGGTTTGCTTCGGTAAGAACATCATTTGTTCATAGTCGGTATTCTTTTCCTCTATGCAGAAAGTCGACTGTGGTAGATAAGGAGCATCGTGTGTAAACAAGTCGGACCCTGTGAGCATGTATTCTTTTGGTAGATAAGCTCCTTTTCGACAGCATTTTACCACAAGTTTTGTGAATATGAATCTTGTTTTTATTAAATAGGTAGAAGTTTTTCCTTTTTCATGTTTTCATACCGCCTCTCTTGTATTTGGTGGATCCTTGGAGGACTGTATGATATGACCCCATATGCATATCAGAATGTGTTGAATACAGTTACTTTAAGAAAAGTGAAGAGTTCAAGCAACATAGGTCTAAAATATTTTACAGGAAAATCCAATAAACACAAAGTAAATATTAAATAAAATATTTGAAGAGAACTTTCGGAGCACTTTCGGATACTGATATATTTTACCTTCATTTTTGGATCAAAATATTTTTCATTCAAAATAATTTTCAAATTATTTTGAGTTTTGGAGCACTTTTGGATACTGATATATTTTACCTTCATTTTTTGTTTAAATTACAGTAGAAGGTCAATTTCCTTCAATTCATTTGAACTTTTAGAAACTCGCAAGTTGGTTATTATTTTGTTTGACATCTAAAGCAATTTTGGTGAAAGCCTGCAAGAGAAATTTGAATTAGCAAAAAAAAAAAAATCTTGTAGAATAGATTAGTTGATATTTTTATATTTATTAGTCAAACTTAGGTACTGGTGTTGGGATATTTTCAATTTCTTTTTTTTTTTGTGATTTTTGTTGTTGGAGGGTCATATCTCGTACTTATGTACTAATAGAAAAAATTTGATGCAGATGATAGCGTTTGTCTAGAGTCTAATGATAAGGGAATTTCCTCCAATTTCAAGTGAAAGAGTTAGCAACTTGCACTAAATGGAGAAGGCAAGCAAGGTCTAAATTATTCCTTACTGAACTCTGCGTGTTTAATGCTGACCAATGCTAAAAATATAACATACAAATCCCTTTGATTTAAATGCCATTAACTGCTGTTTTAAATGAAGGGAACTTCGGTTCAATGTTGTCATATTTTTTTTAATTTGGCTACCCATTGTAAGGGTTAAATGTTGATTGAATGTTGGAAAAAAAATGAGCTATTGTTTATTGATTTGAAGACTATGTATTGTTACTATTTGTTGTTGTCTAAATTAAAGGGAAATTTATGATTTAAATGCTATAAGTTTCGGCTGTTTCTACTATTGAATGTTGGAATTTGATTATTCTAATGTTAGGTTTTCAACAATTCATCCTCGGGATTAATGTTTAACATTTAAGCTATTAATGTGCCTTAATCTTTTGCATTATCAATGCACTTAAGTTGTTCAAAGACAGACATATTAATTATGATTTCTTGCCGATTGAGTGATTGCATACTTGATGTAATAACCTGTCTAATTTTATGTTATACAATATACATAATACTGTTGTATACACAGGGCAGTTTATTTTGTGCAAAATGGGGTAGTCTGAATAAATGTATTAAAATGTTATAAAAAAAATTGCATGTTTAATTATTATCTGAAAATAAATATTAAACTATCTAATTCTAAGTATAAATATTAAGTTGTTGTTCAGAAGTGAATTACTCTAAAATAGTTCTGTCTGCGAAATGGCAAATATTATATTTTATATTTTCAGAAAATGAATTAAAGCATAAATGTTATTAAGTTTGATTTTAAATCAATTATTGGTCATCATTAGTGATTGCAACAAATGTTTACTTGTAGATGAGTGATCCAAAGCGAGATGGTTCAACTCAAAGTTCACAAAATTCTTCCCCAAGTAGAGATGATCAAACAACAACCAAGGAAAATATTCGAAAAAAGATTACTCCAAGGGCAGCTTGTTGGAACCATTTCACCAAATTTGTGACTAAAGAGGGGGAGAAGAGAGCAAGGTGCAATGCATGTGATGTTACTTACACCATGGAAACAACTTCGGGTTCTACAACAAATTTGAATAACCATTTGAAAACATGCCTAAAAAGACCTCGAGGTAATACTTCTGATCCGAAGCAATCAGAATTAGCATTTGTGAATGTTAGCCAAGAAACAACGGATTTATCAACTTGGGTGTTTGATAAAGATGCTATTAGAAAAGCATTGGTTCGTATGATAATTGTGCATGAACTACCTTTTAAAATTGTAGAGGGAGAGGGTTTTAAATACTTTCTTTCTATAGCATGCCCACGGTTTAGTCTTCCATCTCGTTGGACAATTAGAAGGGATTGTCTTGATTTATTTAACTCCATGAAGAGTGTGATGAAGAATTGTTTTGAAAAAGATATAAGTAGAGTTTGTTTGACGACAGACACTTGGACTTCATTGCAGAGGATATCTTACATGGTTTTAACAAAGACATTTGGTGGATGATGAGTGGAGGTTGCAAAAAGAATTATAAATTTTTGCCCAATATCCGCTCATAGAGGTGAAAGCATAGGTCAAGCTATTGAAAAATGTCTTCAAGATTGGGGGATTGAGAGGGTCTTCACTATTACGGTTGATAATGCATCCGCCAATAGTGTTGCCATTGAATATTTGAGAAAGAAATTGAATCATCGAAATGCTTCTGTTGCAAATGGAAAATTTATTCATATGAGATGTGTTGCACACATTCTTAATCTCATTGTGCAATACGGTATTAAGGATGTTTCTGTGTCTGTGGATCGAGTTAGAGGTGCTGTGAGGTATATAAGAGCATCACCATCGAGGTTGATAAAATTCAACCAACGGGTAAAAGAAGAAATGATAGATAGTAAGGCTCAATTGTGTTTAGATGTGCCTACTAGATGGAACTCAACATATATGATGTTAAATGTGGCCAAAAAATATGAGCGTGCATTTGAATCATATGTACGTGATGACCATAATTTTTTTCTTGACCTTACTGCTGGAGATGGAGTTCCTACATTTGATGATTGGGAAATTGTTCGAAGAGTTATAAAAGTATTAGAGCCTTTTTATCATCTTACACTGAAGGTGTCCGGATCTTTGCATGTTACCTCTCATTCACTTTTTGAAGTATTGACGGATGTGCATTGTCTTTTTGATGGGTGGCAAAGTTGTGGAGATCTAGACATAATTTCTATGACTTCCAAAATGAGAGATAAATATAATAAGTATTGGGGTGAAGGAAACAAGATCAACATGCTAGTTTACTTGGCGGTCATCTTTGATCCACGATGTAAAATGAGTTTTTTGGACTTTGGGGTCAACTTGCTTTTTCCTAATGTTGCTAATGACATTATGAAAATGATTGATAAAGAATTGCATTGCTTGTTCAACGAGTATTCTTCTAATGTTGGGAGAATTCAACTGTTTGAAGGTAGATCTAGTTCTTCGACAAATCTTTGTAGTTCAATGGAAATAGATCAGTCAGAAATGAAAACAGGCTTGGCCAAACAAAAATACCTTAAGAAGAAGAAACAAGTTGGATTAGAAAGCAAATCTGAGTTGGATAGATATTTGGGTGAGGATGAAGAAGTAAACAATTCAAGTTCATTTGATTTACTGTTGTGGTGGAAAATGAACAGTCCTAGATTCCCTATTCTTTCACAAATGGCTCGAGATATTCTTGCTACTCCTATTTCAACGGTTGCCTCGGAAAGTGCATTTAGCACGAGTGGACGTGTTCTCGATAGTTTTAGAAGTTCTCTAACTCCTCTCATGGTCGAGGCTTTGGTTTGCACACAAGATTGGCTTCGGAAATCTAATAATGCCATCAATCTTGAAGATTATGTTGATGAACTTCAAACCATGGAAGATGGTAATATATAAATTTTAATTTATAAAATAAGCTTTTGTGTTATTTATATTAGTAAGCATAATTTAACTAACACTTTTGTTTTTAAATTTGCTAGACTTGTCAAAAATACCTGAATATCAAGAAGGTAATATACTTAGCATTAGTTTATAAAGTTAAATGTTTATTTAATTTATTTTTGCGAACATTTTTTATCATTTAACTAACTCATTCAATACTTTTACTAGATGTTTCAAGATTATCAACGCCAACGGTGTTTGAAGCACAAGAAGAAACTTAAACTATTCTATAATGGTTTTTGAACTGATGTGTTATTATTATTAGTTTGGTTTGGTTTGTTATTGTTGTTGGTTAATTGGGCTTTTGTTGTGTTCTTTTTTTTTGTTTGTTTGTTTGGACTGGTGTAGGTTTCTATTACATTTTGGACTTTTACTTATGTTTTTTTTTTTATTATAATGTTATTGTTGTTTACATCGACTCATGTTGTTTACTTGGACTCATGTTGTTTACTTGGACTTTTACTTTTGTTTTTTTATTATAATCTTGTTGTATTGTTTTTGTTGTTTATTTGGACTCATATTGTTTATTTAGGTTAATGTTGTGTTGCTTTTATTTATTCACTTATTTACTTCAATTTTTTGTTGTATGATCATGTTTAAAAACTTTAAAGAAAATTATTTTTTTGAAAAATTACATAAAAATAAACAACACTAAAGCCATTTTTTTAAATTTAACTCGAACAAATATATTCGATTCGATTCGAATTTCATCTCACTCGACTCGATTCGAGAAAATTTCAAATTAAATTAGGATGATAAAATACGATTTGAAAACTCGATTAACTCGAAAATTTTCGATTCGATTCGATCGAATGCTCACCCCTAGTCTCTGCCCGTGTGTTTACTACTAGGCATTCTATTTTGCTAAGTTTGGATGCAGGGGACACACGGCCTATCAACACGCCCACAGGGCTGACCGTGTGGAAAATTATAAGCCTTTTTACCAAGTCATTTGCCACCCTGAAAAGCAACCACACTTATATCATTTACAGCAACACATAGCATAACAATAATGCGCCTCTAATGTCCACAGCCAAGACATCCCCACCTTAATTTCACACTGCGTTCATCATGCATATACTTCACACATTACTCATTCAATTGCACAAGATTGCACTTCATGAATTTAATCATCATTGAATAGATATAACTTAACTAGTATTGGCCAATTCCAATGGTCATATACAAAATGAAATAAGTAACATTATTAGCCAACACATTGGCTAACCACTATGACATATAACAAAATGACCAAGTTCCTATACATGCCATACCCAAAATAATCAAACTTTACTATACCCAAAAGAATAGCTTGATAGTGTGAATTGAGCTCCGACGTCCTTCGATCCCCCAGCTAGCTTGGCGATACTATAAGAAAAGGGAAAAGAGAGGGAGTAAGCATAAAGCTTAGTAAGTTTGCATGTAATAAATAACAACATAAAATCTTGTAATAACATCCACATATTAAATTATGAATTAACAAAAAATTCTCAATGCAACATTGACATGGCTTACTCGTACTCACTTTTACCGACCACATATCACATATCGAACTCATTTCTCATGAGTTTCGCATATGTACCTGTATCACTCCATCACAAAATTTTAGCCCTTTTTCCATCTTTAACATAAACTTTAATTCTTTACCCCGTTGAACCACTTGGAATATCGAAGGATACTCGAAAATTGTCATACACGTAGAAAAATGCCAATGTCATATCCCAGATATGGTCTTACATGAGATCACATGTCGATGCCGATGCCATATCCCAGATATGGTCTTATACGGGATCTCATATCGATGTCGACTGTAACACCCCGAACCCGGCCTAGAAGTTAGGCCCGAATCTGGTGTGTCACATGGAAGTAAAAACTTGCTTGAAAAATACAGCCTCTTTGTTAAAAACCCAAAACACTTAAGCAATTCATGTCTAATTGAAAACGTAATTATCTTTAAAAAACTTTTTGTTTGCGGAAGCATATTTGAAATAAACAATTTACGAAAATGTGACGTTTAGAAATAGAGTTGCAGAAGCATTTTGAAAACATTGCGGAAACGTAGATAAAATGCAAGTATTTTTTAGAGGTTGTTTGATAAATCGATAATCGAACTAGTAATCTTTTAAAACCGTGACTTTTGAAAATATCGTTGATAATTTGAGAGAAAATTTCCAATGTTAAAAATATTTGTAAAAGTTTGTTATGAAATCCATATGTTAATCAATTTTGGAAAACCTTTATTTAAGTTTTAGAAAATTCTCGTTTTAAACAATTTAAGCAAAATAATAAGTATATCAACCATAAAGCAAATAATAAAACACTCCAGAGGCCTTATTACCACATAAAAACCCAAAATAGTAAAGTGAACGGAATTAAAAATCTAAAGTTCAAAATAAAACACCGTTTCTGAAGTATGGCTTCTACCGAGATATCCATGGCCCAAGTCCACATCACTGAGCATTACCTACAAGGGTTAAGAAAAAGGGGGGTGAGTTACAAGAACTCAGTGTGAAATCCCTTACTGTCATCCACCGGGCCTCGAACCCGCTTAGAAATATCTTGGGCCTAAGCCCATTTAAGATAATCTTGGGCCGAAGCCTAATTACAAAACAATATATATATATGAATGCAAAGTATGCAACCCAACCCATCCATCCAATCTCTCCCCCGTACCAGCCAGTCTCTCCTGTGGGGATCAAGTCAACCCACCCCGCTAGTCTCTCCAATTTGCACTCAAGCTGCCATTTATACTATTTGTGGCTGAGCCACCAAATTCATATACGATAAAATGATCGACACAGAGTCATTAATTCATATGTTAGGCACATAGCCATTATCAGAATTTGTGGCAATGCCACCAGTCTGTACTTCTCTTCATTCAAATTTTCCCATCCCATGTAATATGTAAAGATGCATCATACATAATCATAAAACATCCATATAAAAATAACATCCATTAACCTATTGAATACTTTTTATGAATCAGCCCATTAAAGCAATACGATCATTCGGCCCATAGGGGCATTTCGGTAATTCGGTCCATAAGGACATTTCGGTAAATCGGCCCATTATAACAATCTATCGATCGGCCCATAGGGGCATTTCGGTAAATCGATAATTTTACCCACTAAGGGTAATTCGGTAATCTCGCAACCCAGGGGTATTTCGGTAATTTACACTCCAAGGGTATTTCGGTAATTTCGCAACCCCGGACTTAACTACTAATTTGGGCATAAAAAATTTGAAACTGTTCATCTGCGTCATACTGACTAAATTGACTATAACTTGAGTTAAAAAACTTGAAATTTAAATCTGTAAATTTTCATTGAAACTAGACTCATATATCTTCTTACTACAATTTTTCCAGAAATTTTAACTTAACCATTTAGTACAGTTTATTCCTTAAAGTTTCCCTTGTTTCACTGTCCAATGATTCTGACCTCTCTTACCTTAATTTCAAATATCTCACTGTACGGTTTTCATATACTGCTCCCACTTGTTTCTATTGAAAATAGGTTCTCTAAGGAATCTATAAATATAACTTATAACTCATAATTCACTTTGTACAATTTTAACCATTTTTTCCAAGACAGAACAGGGAACCACAAAGTCCATCAGAACCAGTCTCACTAAAATTAAGATATCTCAGAATATAAAATTCTTTTTCCTTTTCCGTTTCTTCCATATCAAAATAGACACAGTAAGATTTAATTCGATATCTTTTTGGCTTTCTAATTCCCTTTATCCTATTTTTCATGATTTTTCCAATATCACGTCACTGCTGCTGACCAAACTGTTTCTTTGCAAAATATGGTTACTACTATGAACATACGCACTCCCGAGTGGTCTCGGATGCCGGTTTCCAATTTTCTTCGGTATTTCGACCGAATCATAGAACATATCATACAAATATTCAGAGAGGTATGAGATTACACACCATTTCAAACATGTATTCGGAAGGTGCGGGATTACACACCTTGATTACAAGTTGTGCTTTCTACCGCTTTCAACACCACGAATGTGATCTCCTCAGATGCACCAAAAATCGATCCTACCTTTTGCTATCAAATCCCGTCCTAACAATATTTGGTGAGCGAAAGAGTCGTTAGCAATTATCCCACCTTTGATCAAAACAAATCTTATAACAACGTTCTTACCCCACTTGCTTGACAAGTCGATTTATAACGATTTGGTTAATACAAATCACTTGTGCTCCTTCACCTTGTTGAAAGCCCTAAATCCAACGATGGCCATATCACGAAAAAGAATGTAACTCAGACTCCAACGAGAGAGAAAGAAGAACACTCGATTATTAAGGAAAAACTCGGATAAAACAAAGTTATCGACAAAGAGAGAACTACTACTTACCGATTGTTAATTTCCTTGTAGCGCCACTCACTTAAATCACTACGAAAAAGAGGATGATTTGATCACAAGGTAATGTCGAATTAAGAATAGAGCAAATGTTGATGAAAAGGTCAAAAGAAAAGAATGGATGGAGAGAAGAGTGCTAGATTGTTTCAGCTATCTAAGGGAGATGAACAAAAGGTGAGTGATTCGGCCAAACAAAGGAGAAAGATGTACACTCAAAGCTTGAAGATTCGGCAAGAAGGAGAAGGAAATTTGGAGAGAAAAGAAAAATGACACAAAAGTTGCAAATAGGAGTTTTTGGCCAAAACAACACCAAAACTTTTACCAATTGCCAAAGAAAATTTGGCTACCTCCTCTACACCCAAAAACCGTCCACATTCATGACCATAATGGTCAAAAATTGGCCAACCAC
Source organism: Gossypium sturtianum (assembly GCA_025698515.1). Lineage (NCBI taxonomy): Eukaryota > Viridiplantae > Streptophyta > Magnoliopsida > Malvales > Malvaceae > Gossypium > Gossypium sturtianum. The sequence goes on from CM046952.1 coordinate 37,096,386, forward strand.
ACTTTCCATAACACTTCCCTTGAAAAAGGCCACATGTTCCCCTTACTTTCCCCTTTCTCTTGATTTCTTTCCTCACATTCATCCTTTCTTATTTTCCTTAGCCATCTTGCCAAAAATAAAAAGTCCACCTTGCCTTATTTACATGCTTGGCCGACACTTAGGGAAAGAATGCAAAAATAATAGTCAAAAATTGCACACAATGGGATTTGAACCTCTTCCCTCCAAGTACTTCATGTGGCGCCATAACCTTCTTACCAGTTGTTCAATTATGCTAGCACATTACTCATTTAATTCCATAAACATTGAGGTCACTTACTATCTCTCCTTAAAGTGCTTAAACACAAAATTTTACTAAATCCCAACTTGAACCCGGAACATCATAGAACCCCGTAACTTTCTAAAATCACCTTCCTAATAAGTCCAACTTGAAATAATGCCGTTCTATTATTCTCAAAAACTTTTAAAACGCTTCTACGCTCAAGGCCCAATGGACCCAATACTACTAGGCCCAATTTCAGGTCGTTACATCGACGCCATATTCCAGATATGGTCTTACACGAGATCGTATGTCGATGCCATGTCCCAGACATGGTCTTACACGATTTCATACCGAAGCCAGGTCCCAGACGTGGTCTTACACGGAATCACTATTCGATGCTGATGCCATATCCCAGATATGGTCTTACACGGGATCTCAATTCGGTGCCGAGGCCATATCCCAGATACGGTCTTATACGGGACCTCATTAATCTAATGTCGTGACAAGGGTATCCTTTCTATTCCTAAGGTTCAACCGGGACTTCGATATAGTAAAACTTCATCATCTTTTTTTTTTCTCTTCGTCGAGACCTCATTAACCAATTTCATGAAAACTTACCTCAGTATCAAAATATAGATAGTTGTTCATTTTAGTCCACCACCTTGTTCTTTCCTCGGTTTAGGTTTAGACTTCGTGTTTCTTGATCTATAATGAAAATTTTCACTTATTTAATTATCACATTAACTAAAACAGCCCATGAATCATATTTTGGAAAAAATTATAATTTTTCCCCTAAACTTTCACATATTTGCAAAATGGTCCCTAGGCTCGTATGATGAAATGTATTCATTTTCTTGGTTACCCAAGCCTAGCCGAACCTATCTTAAGCTTATAATAGCTCACATTTTCCTTAAAAACTGATTTTTACTACACATTTTATCACTTTTACAAATAGGTCATTTTTAGGTGTTTCCATGAAAATTCACTTAGAGAAAGATGTTCATCACACCTCAAACTTCCATATTCCTCCATTAAACATCAAAATACATACATGACATACATGGGTAAGTTTTTGAACATGAAATCTAGCTTAAAATATGGTTAGAAATAGCTAAATCGAGCTACGAGGATCTCAAAAATGTAAAGAACTTTAAAAACGGGGCTAGGATGCACTTACTTTGAGCTTGAAAATGAACAAAACCCTAGCTATGGCTTCTCTTCAATTTTCAGAACTTAGGGAAGAAGATGGACACCAATTTTGACTTATTTTTCCCTTTTTATTAATTTATTTACTAAATGACTGAAATGCCCTTAAGGCCCTTCCTTGAGATTTTTTCCCTTACATGTCCATTTTTGTCCATCATGAGATATAATGGTCTAATTACTAAATAAGGACCTCTAATAAATTTTCAAATTCTATCTCATGCTTAAAACTTCTAAAATCCCATATTTTTCAATTTTTACAATTTAGTCCTAAAAGATAAATTGATCACTAAATCATAAAATTTCTTCATGAAATTTTTACACAACCATGAAAACATGTCATAGACCGTATAAAAACCATAAAACATATATTTCTACTTTGTATTTGTGGTCTCACAACCGCTATTCCGACTAGGCCCTAAATCGGGCTGTTACACACCATCTCTAGAAGTGCTTCACGTTGAAAGAGAAGATCATACAACCCTATGAAGAAGGGAAAATCAGGTTTGAAAATGTAACATAATCAAGCTTGGAATTAGTCGGTATGATTTCTTAAACCAATATGATGAATAGAACCATAAAATTCTACTCTTTTAATCTTATTGCACTGATTCCAAGCACAATCAAGATGATGGATTGCTAAGGGACTGGGGGCAATTTTTTGTTTCCAAGATATCAAAATAAATAAATAATCATGGTTGGACATTAGTTACATCCAATAAAAAAGCAACACTCCTAGGCACAAGATTAAACTATTATATTTCTCCTAAACACAAGATTAAACGGTTCATCTCAAAGAAAACAAAATGATGATGCTCCTAAGCACGAGCTTAACTGTTCATCTAAAAATGATTCTTGAGCTTAAATTGTTTATCCAAAATATGACTCTCAGAAGCACGAATTTAAACTGTTAAATCCAAAATATGATGCTCCTAAGCACAAGCTTAAATTGTTTATCCAAAAAAATGATGCTCTTAAGCACGAGATTAAATTACCATCCAAAAAGACTTTGAATTATGTCATGACTTGCTCTTTCAAAATACGAGGGTATGTAGGCTGTATGGTTTCATTGCCAAATTCAATCCAACTAAAAAGAAAATATTCTTGATGGCATCATTAGAATCTTGTAAATCTTGACAATTAGCTTCAAAGATGAATTTTGACATCGAAAGCAAATCAAATTTCTAGACTTGCCTACTTTCTACACTTAACAAAAGTTGTGTTTGTGACTAAGTCTTGAGGGGGCACTTGTAAAAGGAGAAAATTTGACCAATCAGAATTCATCATGTGTCATTATTGTTGATCTCAAATTAATAATGAAAGGAAAAATCAAGAAATCAAATAATTTTAAAACACTTTTATAAAGAAATCATATTCTTTAAAAATGATTTTATTTCTAATTAATTTAAATAAATAAATGATAAATAATAAATAAAATATTTTAAACCTTGTAGATCACTCAAATGAAGAGTCTATATATTCCACAAATTTTTTTTACTTGATTGACTAACACTATAGAAATGGGTCATTTCTAAGCCATTTGACAGAGCTTCTAAACTTCACAAGTTTAGAAATTGAAGCCTAAAGAGAAGATTTTGAAGACTAGAAAGTTTCTCCAAAATCTCAAGAAAACTCTTAAGAAATGAAAAAAAAAAAAAACCTTCTAAAGAGTGCCACCCTAGTTCTGAAGAAAGTTGTTATTCGTTCCTATTTAACAAACGTAAAGGAGGTTAAACTCGTTTTTCAAGGTCAAGCTTAGAAGGCCCTTGAAGTGGAGTCATCCATCCAAGATCAAGTTTAAACAACCCTTAGGTCAAAGCTCTCCCCAACTCGGTTGTATAAACACAAAGAAGATAAACTCATTCGTCAAGATTAAGTCTAAAAAACCTTTGAAGTGGAATAATCCATTTAAGGTCAAGTCCTGTAGATCTTTGGATTCAAATTCTCCTTAAACTTGTTTTTAAGATCAATTCTCAACAACTCTTGAAGTATATTTTGATTCAAAATCAAGTCTCAAATACCCTTAAATCTAAATAAAATCCTCAAAAATGTATCTCTCCAAATCTATCTAAGATCAAGTCTAGAAATTTATTGTATTAAAGCTCCATTAAGGAAAGAACCAAATGATTTATTTAGAGATTGTAACTCAAATTTTATAAAATAAAATTGATTTGATTTGTTCTAAATTTTCAGCAGGGGTGTAGCTAAGAGCAGGCAATGGACTTGTACTACAACAAAACAGGCCTACTGCGACATTTTTGGGGCGACACTTTCCTAAGTGTTGGGATAGACTTGTCGACATACACTTTGGCTAACTCTTTGTATAAGAGTTGGGTATGCATGCCTAAGGCAACACTTAAATAAGAGTCGGCTTTGTCCAACACTATGCTGACACTTTTGGGCCGACACTTACCTAAGTGTTGGGATAGACTTGTTGATATACACTTTGGCCAACTCTTTATATAAGAGTAGGGATATGCATGTCTAAGGCAACGCTTAAATAAGAGTCGACTTTGTCCAACACTATGCCAACACTTTTGGGCCGACACTTTCCTAAGTGTTGGGATAGACTTGACGATATACACTTTGGCCAACTTTTTATATAAGAGTTGGGATATGCATGCCTAAGGCAACGCTTAAATAAGAGTCAACTTTGTCCAACACTATGCCGACACTTTTGGGCTAACACTTTCCTAAGTGTTGGGATAGACTTGTTGATATACACTTTTGCCAACCCTTTGTATAAGAGTTGGGATATGCATGCCTAAGACAACGCTTAATTAAGAGTCGGCTTTGTTCAACACTATGCCGACACTTTGCTAAGTGTTGGGATAGACTTGTCGGCATACGTTTTGGCCAACTCTTTGTATAAGAATTGGTATATACATGCCTAAGGCAACACTTAAATAAGAGTCGACTTTGTCTAACACTATGCCGACACTTTTGGGCCAACACTTTCCTAAGTGTTGGGATAAACTGCCGACATATGCTTTGGCCAACTCTTTGTATAAGGGTCGGGGTATGCATGCCTAAGGCAACGCTTAAATAAGAGTCAGTTTTATCCAACACTATGCCGACTTGCGTTATAGCTTTCCCAACTATATAAAAGTGTTGCCATATGAAAAGAAGAACTCTTATGTCCTAACTCCCAATATACCACCAATCACTAATTCTATAATTGTCTATATCACTTTTCTAATAAATTAATTTATATTAAATAAAAAATTGTAGTATTAATATCTTAAACTAATATATTTGGATTTAAAATATGAATATTTTTAAAATTTTACATCATGAGTGTGAATAATTATATATATTCAAATTAAAAATGACTTAATAGCTTCGAGTGTGAATAAGGTTTTTAATAAAAATGCCTCAAAAAATAATTTAGTTTAGGGTTTAAGGTTTAGTGTTTAGGGTTTAGAGTTTATGAATTATTATTCATGGTTTAAGGTTTTAGGGTTTTGTGTTTATGAGTTTGGGGTTTAGAATTTTAGGGTTTTGTATTTATGGGTTTGGGGTTTAGGATTTTAGAGTTTTTTTTAAAAATATAAATATTTCAAAATTTTATATTATATATATTTAAAAATTTTAATCATAAATACAATAAATATAAATTATTATTTTTCAAAAAATAAAATATCAAAATGGGATAAATCCCAAAAGCATACATGAACATTAATGGTATAATGTACAATTGTATACATGAACTTTAATTTGATCCAGTTCTTGTAAATTATTAACACAATTATTGATATAACATCATTTTATATTTATATATTGCATACATAAATATTTATATTTATTCAATATAAAAATAAATTGATGTATTTATTTTTTAAAATGTGTATGATGAAATCAAAATTAAAGTTTCAAGAATATATTTAAACCACAATTAGAATTTCATATTGAAAAAAGAAATCCTTTCAACAATACTAGAGCATGCCATACCCATCTATCAATTTAATTCCTAAAAGAGTTGATCATGGTAAATTTTAACTCTCAATATTTATATTTTTTTTATCAATTTGATTCTTATTTTTTGAACTAAATTTGACATTTGACTTTTTAAAAAATGTTAAATCTCATTTTTAACATAAATTTAACTACAAAATTAATTTTTTCAATGATATTGACGTGAAAACCTACAAGGTAATTCAACATGATACTATTTGTTTTATATGTTAATTTGAAAATTATAAAAATCTTCAAAAATATTTAAAAATTTAAAATTTAATATTTTAGTCTATTTTTCTGTTAAAAAGTTAAATATTCAAAATTAAAAAAAATAAAAATGAAAAAAAAAAAGAAAAAAAATTATATGTTAAAAATGAAAAAAACTTTTTACTATACGGCGCCGTTTTATTTTCACCCCCTCCCCTAAATCCCCAATTTTCACCCGAAATCCTTTTCTTTTTTTCCCCATTCTATTTTCCCCAAATCCCCTTCCCCAAAATCCCTAAAATTTTCCCCAATCCTCTGCATCAAAGTGCTGCATCTCCGTCGGCAGCCCTCTGCTGCATCTCCGTCGGCATCTCCGTCGCCTTGTGGCTACATCTCCGTTAAAATCCTCACACTTCAATGAATTTCTTTAACCATAATTCCAAGTTTGTTTCACTTTCCGATATCACTAATTTTCTCTCTCATACTTCGGCACAAACCCGACAGGGACTAAACGGTGCATTTAATGGGTATGTAGGAGGTGGTAAGTGATGCAGTAGTGTTAGGGAATTCACTAAACATTATGCACTTTGTTCATTGCATTTGGTATGAGAAGAATCAAAGATGAAACTTCTATAAGCGTCTGCAATTACATATGCGGTTGCTAAACCTCATGTTTTTTAGATTGGTTTTGTAACTTTTGTTCCAATGGCTGTGATTTTGTTGAGCATTATGTTCTTGAAATTGTTTTTTTGTTTTGGTGAGTGCTTGATTTGGCTCTTGCTGGAAGTTTGAATTTGACCATTTTTGTTGTTTTTTTTTTCATGTGCAGTTTTCTTCTAAGCTTTCTTTGTATGGTAGAGTGCCATATACTAATAATACTACTGATAGTTATCATAATCTTCATCGCCAGTATTGTGTGGAAGTTATTTCTTTCATGATGTATTTGATGTTTCTCTTCTGTAGATGCATTATGTTGGCTTCGTTGATACAGAAGACATGAATGCTGTTTCTGGGAAAAGAAAATACTCAAGCCTGTTGGGATGTACTAGCAGCAAGCTAGCACAGGTATAATCAGAAGTCACTTCAATTCCTTCTAACAGCCAGCTGGCTTTAAATTTTCATTGAATTATGATTTTTTACATCACATCTTTGGCTTCACCTGTGGACACAAAATAGGCAGCTTACCTTGTAGTGCTTTTCACATGATTAAACTTGGGTTACATGGGTAAGTTTAACTGTCAAGCTAACCCCTTTCCTTCATTCTTTAGCAGGCTTTAAGTATACTTATTTTATAGCTTTGCCCCTTAACAATAAAATATCTAGAATTGTACATTCTTAAAACTGAAATTGAATAGAAAGAGTAAATAAGTCTTCAATGATTTCCTTGTCAAACATGTTCTCGTTCCCTGCCCTTGGTTCTTGTATTCCAGTCCCTCTTTCTGTAAACCTCATTCAGCTTTCCACTAGTTGAAATTGAGACCCCCGAGTTAAATGTTTCATTAGCAAATGATTGGGATGTTTCTTGGGGAAAAAATCATTACAGTTATGTCTGTAAATGATCCAATCCCAACTGAGTTGAGTATCACTTGCTTATACTCAGCTCGACTAAATTTAGGCAGGCCTGAACATGAATGAGCTCAAGCCAAATTGTTTGAACTGAGCTTGGTTGAGTTAACTGAGCATTTAACTAAACATTAGCTCATATCAAGCTCTCAATTGAAGCCACATTATAAAAACTTTTAACTCAAAAACAGACTCCAAAAATGTCATTTGCTAAAGATAGCTTCTAAAAAATAATATGGGTCCTATATGTGAAGCCATTTATGATTCCCTTGGAATAAAGGTGAGTGCATTAGGTCTAAGGATGGTTATTTTTCAAGTATTTAAAGATACTCATAAGAAGATTACCATGCTGTTATCAAATAGGATGACATAGACTTTAGTGGTTGCTATCAAATAGGTTGTTATCAAAGAGGTCTGTGACATAAACTAGGAGTCTAGGGCTGACTAAATTTATGTGTCTATGCTACAGAGGATTTGATGATGAAATCAGGGCAGTGGTTGCAAGAAATCTAGAAGGAAGGGGAATAAAGTTGGTTCTAACATATGTGAATTCAGTTGGTTAAAACAGATAATGGCATAAAAGTTATTACAGATCATGGTGGTGAGTTGATAGCAGACGTTGTACTATTTGCCACAGGTGATTACAATTCCTTTCTAGATTCCAAGCAAATGGTGTCTCATTTCCATATTCTTGTCATTATGTTTGTTCTGTATTGTTTCTCTCTCCATATTTTATGGATCTCACTATTGACTTTAGGCTTACATTTTATATTTCGTGGCTGAATGGCAATAGCCATTACACCGCTTAGTGCTTTGATATCCATGGTGCCTTTTGGTTGTTTCTAACCATTTGTGGGTTACCATCAGTTCTAATTCTATCAATACTTACCATCATTTAAAGAATAATGTCAGCGTACTTGCTTTATTTATGCAATTTGTTACAAAATTGCCATTTAGTTCTCTATCGTGTTTATATTCTCCATGATAATGTTTTGTGGTCATTTAACAGTTCGTTAATCTGGATGAGAAAACCTGCATACAATAACAATTTCTTTTAAAAAAATTCTGTTACAGGCTACAAAATATAAATCTTGTCATGTTTGTTCTAATTATTACTCCTTGTAGGATTAGAAAAGTAACCATTACCACCTTGAACCTTACTATGCTGCTCTATTTATTTTATAATGGTTAGCCAAGTTTTGAATGACTTCTTGTTGCACTCTTATTTGGAGATCTTGGTTAACATTATTGAATGTTTTTTGATATCTGCAAATGGTCTGCATTTGAAGTTCTGAACTTTGATTTATCTTTAAAGGTGTCAAGGTTTGTTCATTTATCTTCATATGATTATGTTCATTTATTTTCATACCAAGCTTTCTTGCAGGCTTACAATGTCTAACTTATTATTACTTTAATGCAGGCTGCAAAACAGGATTATGAGAAGGAAAAACTTAACGAAAGGAATTGAAGTTTCTTAGGGCTACCTTCGTAGAAATAAGAGATCAATAGAGTTTCTTGGAGTTGAAGTTGCAGTTTCAAACTGTATTAGCTTTTATGTAGTACAACATCAATATCAATGTCCATCATCTTAGGTACTTTTTTATTTGTTTACTTTTGTACATTGAGTTGAATGTTAGTGGTATACATTTCAGCTAAATGTTAGTGTATTTTAATTGTTGGATCGATTTTTGTAGTGAATATTCAATCTTTATTTTAATTTTAATTTTAATTTTATATTTTTTAGTTGTATTTAAAGCACAATCCCTATCATTATTCACTGTAAATATTTGTAAAAATATATTAATATTGAAATAATAAAAAATAGAAAAAAATTACATTATACGTGTCTATCCCAATCTTTTTAAAGTTACTTTAGACGGGTTTATCCCAATTTTTTTTAAAGGTTGCCTTAGACAAGATTTATCCCAACCTTTTTAAGGTTACTTTAAACGGGTCTATCCCAAACTTTTTTAAAAGTTGCCTTAGACAAGGTCTATTCCAACATTTTTAAGGTTGCCTTAGACGGGTCTATCCCAATCTTTTTTAAAGGTTGTCTTAGACATGGTCTATCCCAACCTGTTTAAGGTTGCCTTAGATAGGTTTATCCTAACCTTTTTTTATAGGTTGTCTTAGACAAGGTCTATCCCAACCTTTTTAAGGTTGTCTTAGACGGCTTTATCCCAACCGTTTTTAAAAGTTGCCTTAGACAAGAACTATACCAACCTTTTTAAGGTTGCCTTAGACAGGTCTATCTCAACCTTTTTTCAAAGGTTGGCCTTAACTAGGTCTATCCCAACCCTTTTTAAAGGTTGGCCTTGACTAGGTCTTTCCCAACCCTTCAATAAGGGTCGGCTTATATTGACTTATGCCGACACTTTTTCAAAAGTGTCGTGGAGCCTACACCAACTGTATTATAGACAACCTTGTTAAAAGCGTCAGAAGAAGCGTCACGAAACCTATGCCAACCTTTTTTGCATCGTCTTAGGTCAAAAAAAGTGTCGCGGTAGGCTTGTTTTGTTGTAGTGTTGGCTGAATGGTATTATCATAAATTTTTATTGCCTCCAAAATGTAATTTGTTGAGTTTAATGTTTTAACTTTCTTTTAAATGGAACAATTGCGATTCTAGCCTTCTCAAAAGTTTAAAATTTCAATTTAAGTCATGTTAATATAACTTTTTAGTCCTTTTTTTAGTTTTATCTCGACCCGTATCACATAAATTTTAACTTGGGTCTTATTTTGACTTGAAGTTGGTGTATTGTAAGTCTTCAAAATTTGAACTTAAGCTGGAGTGTAATGACATTTTATTGATAATTAATACATATTATTAAATTGAGTGATAATTATTGTTTAAAGAAAAACAAATTATATTTCAATCTAGAAAAGCAAAGAAAAAGAAATTGGCGTATTGCCCCCCTAATACGACTGTGGCAGCTATGTTTTCGGCATAATTTTAGTTTTATTAGTTAACATGTGAACATATTGACTTCACCTCTATACCACATATTTCTATGATTTATTTTGTATAAAATTTCTCAAAAATTTATTTCTACTTTTTACCCAGATTTTAGTGGAATAAATAAATTAACATTATCGAATTATCATCGTTTTTGTTTTCATTTATAATTATTCACTTTACACACACCATAATAAGTTTTTTTTATAAAAAAAAAAAAAAACTAATTGTAGCTTTATGGGCATAGTTAAAATACTAAGAAGTGATACAATAGATAAACGGGTAAGTTATTTGCAATATAAACTTCACCCAAATTTTTATAAAACCTCCTACCTTTTTTTTCTATTTAGTAATTTAATTCCACAGTTCTATAATTATTTTTAATTCACAAATAACTTAATAAATTTATTTTCAATTACTTATGAAATATTTCGTCTTATTTTTTCGTAAAATTATGAAATTAATATAAACATTTTGATCTTCAATTAATTAATTTATAAATTTTATTATTATATTTAAATATTAAGAAATAATATTTTTAATTTTAACTAAACATATACTAAATTAAATTTTAAGTAATACATATTAAAAGATATATTTTGTAATTTTAAATAATTTGTTTAAGTAGTTTTCTAACACATAATATTCAATAAACATAATTAAAATAAATAATATAATTTTAACATTTTATATTTACACAACCTTATTCAAAATTATACATTTATAATAACACAAGAATAAATTAAGTATTACTATATATAATCCATAAATTAATAACATTAGCATTTGTTAATGTTTATTTAAAAATTTTATCATCAAATTTATTAATTTTAAATTAACATTATACTTTCATATAATATTTTTAATAATCAACTGCTATTCTCTTTGAAAAATTTTAATAATATATCATTATTCTTTGACTTTAAATATATTATCAAAAAATAGTAATTAATTCAGTTTTATTTTAAATACTATTTTTATTATTTTTAGCTTATATTGATGATATTATAAATTATAAAGATTCAACATTAATATTATTTTGTTTTTATTTTCTAGTATTTCTAATTTTAAAAATTAAATATATTATAATTTAATTGATACGTACTATCATATTTGTGTATCATATGTAGACCTGATTACGGGTCAGGCTGGGTTGGGTTTGGGCCGGACCGATGTAAAATTTTAAGCCCATTTTCTAAGGTTTGGGTTGAAAATGAGCCTAAAATTCTGCTTAGGCCCGACCGAGATTAAAAATGTCAAACCCGAGCCTTACCTAGCTCACTCGTATTAATTTTCTTAGATTATTTTTTTATACAAAAGCAATTTAAAACATATAATACATCAATTCACTAAAAACATTAAAATAAGTATTTTCCAAAAAATTGAAAATACATTAAATAATGGGGTTTTTTACCCAAATAAAAAATAATAATTAACTACGAAAAAGGTATAGAAAACAGAATAATTATGAAAATAGTCATTTGCTATAGTGTTCTGACGGTGCCGCCTAACATATTGCAGCACCAGACTAAAATGTGATGATTTAAAAACTCCAGGGACCTTATATGAAATTTTCCTTTTTAATTGGCAACTGAAAAAACGCACGAAGGGTGCCGCTGACAGTATGGCGTCACCAAAGTTTTAAAAGGGTAAATTCGCCCTAAACCCCTTATTTATTATTAATTTTTATTCTCCTTTAACACCAAAAATAGATTGACCTTTAATCAATTCGTCTAAAATGTTTTTCTACCAAAAAGTATTTTTATAAGTAAGCCAATTCCAACTCAAATTAAATTTTATTTATTTTTCAAAAAATATTTTTATTGTTTAAATTATGTTTGACATAACAGTTAACGGTATTTATAGTAGTTTTGTTTTGCTCTCATTATATTTGGAAACTATAAATTTAACTAATAATTATAATTTATACATAATAAGATTTTTCTAAAGCTTTTATAATTATAATTTATACTGAGTCCGTAAATCAAATTGATAATAAAATTACAAATATTTTTTTAAAAATAAATAAAATTTATTTTTAGTTAGAATCGACTTACAAAAAATACTTTTTGGTAGAAAAACTTTTTAGACTAATTAATAAGAGGCAAATCTATTTTTGGTGTTAAAAGATGATAAATAATAATAATAAATAAGGGGGGTTTAGGGTGAAATTTATTCTTTTTAAAGTTTGGTGCCGCCATACTATCAAGCACCCTTTGAAGTGTTTTTTAGCACCTAATTAAAACGAGAAATTTACATATAAGGTCTCTGGAGTTTTTAGATCATCACATTTTAGTTTGGTGACACCAATATGCCAGGCGGCACAGTTAGATTAATATAGTAAATGCCTATTTTTGTTACCTTTTTCGTAATTAATTAATTATTTTTTAATATTATTTGGGTAAAAAAAACCCTTAAATAACATTAGATTGTAACTTAGTAAATAAATACCTCCAAAATAATAGCAAAATTAACAATAAAATAAAAGTTATACAATATTCAAATAAGAACAACAAAATAATAGCAAAACAGTAACAAAATAACAATAAAACAGCTAATTTGGCCTGAGCCAAAAAAATTTATTCGATGCCTGACCTATTTAAAAAATGTGTCTTATTTTTTATCTAAATTTATTTTTTGAACTGATGTTTTTACTCAATTCTTTTACTTTTTGAGCGTACTTTAAAGTTTAAACGAGTAAGTTGTAATAATATGACATAAAAATTAGTTTTATATATTATATGAATAATTATTTATTAATTTCAGTTGTGGCTATGCGTAAACTGAAAAGGAATGTAAAAGTGTCCCACCTTTGAATTGTTAGGTCAATTAAGACGGCTAAAACCACTCATATGTGTATCTGAATTTGCTTTATTGATTTTTTTAGATTGAATGTGATGACAGTTACATTATAATTGATTACTATGAGGAATAATATTTGTGAAATTTGATTTTATGTAAATCATTCTATATGATATATTTAAATATAAAAAAAGGTAAGTGGTGTAAAGAAAATTAAAAATATGCAAATTAAAAGAGGAAAGACATAAATCATAGGAGAGATGAAAAATAGTGATAAAAAGTAAAATGTTTGGTTTCTCAAAGTATTTTTAAAATTAAAAAATATGCTTGATAAACAGAAATAAAATTAGTTTCAAAAATTAAAATAAAACACGCTTTTTCTTTTTATTATAACGAAAGCATGATAAATAATTTTTTTAAGATGATCCTACATCTATATCACTCCAACTCTACTACATATTTGATATTTTTATTTTATTTACATAAAAAAAAAACCTCTTATTTTTAACTTTTCATTTTCATAAAGTATTTTTAGTTAAAAAATGAAAATATCATTTTCTAATTTTCCATATATTTTTATTTTCAAATTTTAATTTTTTTTTTAAAATTTTCAAACAAACACATTTTCTTTTTTAAGACCAAACAGAGGCAAGTATTCTCTTCACTCCTTGTTTAGTAAAGTTAAAAAATAGTATTTTATTTTATTTTTAAAAAAAACAATCTTTAAAATTAATTATAGCATTTCTCCAAGAATATAATATACTTCAGCGCACTCAAATCATGTTTTATGATAATTGAGCTGAGACTCAACTTGTAAATAGTATTTTATTTTGAAATTAAACAAAAATCTAAAAATATAATGTGTAACTTATATATTTCCCTCTTTTGTCCACCAAAAATCTTTATTTCTTAGGTTGATAATCAAACACAGCATTAATGTATTAAAGATGATAATATTAAAATAAAGGTGTAAAGAGGGGACCAGAGTTTTAATGGGTTTTGTCATTATCTTATTTTGGAATCAGTTTATATCTCAAATTGTTGTAAAATAACATGGGCTTTAAATGTTGAGTTGTCATCCATTATATTCCATCCCATCCCATTAATCAACTATTTATATTAATATAATTTATTCAACAGCTCAGATTTGATAAATAATTCAATCTGCACACTTCATTCCAATATATAATTTCAATTTTAAATATGCAACGATTTATGGGAATTCACTTTTTTTTTCTTTTTTAATATTTTATTTTAAAATTTCAACTTGAATCCTTTTTTAATTTAAATTCCTTTTATAAACTTTTCACACCAATAATGAGAAAATATTTTATATATTATTAATGAAATTTTTACACTTCACAACTAAGGTGATGAGGTTGACAAATTTTCTATATAAGTATAATAAAATATTTTAAAAAAGATAATAATTATTTAAAGCTGTTTATAAAATCTAAAATTTTCACTTATAATATACCAAATATTATTTCTTCCAAAAAAACAACTTAAATCGCGATAATAATAATAATAATGCATAAAAGAGAAATTGTTCACCTAAAAAAATTATAATAATAAATCTATTATCAATATTTTTTTGGAGGGTATAGCTCTATAATACTTTAAACACTAATTCTCTCTTCTCTTTTTGAGTAAACTACTAGTATTTATCCAATTATGTATTTTCTTTTAATTATAAAAATTTATAAAACGGTCACTTAATTACTAAAAAAAAATTTTTATCATCTAACTATGAAAAATTACAAAATGATCACTTAATTATCAGTAAATTTTTTTGGTCATCTTGGATTTTAAAGTATTTTCATTTTTATGTTAACCAACTGGTGACAAAAAATGAATAGTTGAGTATTTAACTTGTAACTTTTCATAGTTGGATGATAAAAAAAAAATTACTAATAGTCGGATGACCAATTTGCAACTTTTGATAATTAGGTGACTAAAAAAGAAAAATATCCACAATTGGGTGACTTCTACAGTAATTTATCCTATTTTGTATTCATTGTTTCCCGCCCGAGAAAGAAGCGAAGAAAAAGCAGGTGTGAACTGGTAATGATGGAAAACTATATTATAAATGATTAAAATTGGTTTTCCAAAAATAATATACAATTATGAATTGGGGTTTTTTTTTTTTTTTTTTTAAAAGTAATAGAATGGAAGTCGTAGGTTGTGTTGATCCACAGAGGTTGTGGGATGAGCTAAGCAGGTGGCTGGGGATGAGTTTGTAACATCACAAACCACATGCTGTCCCCCATTTCATCGCTTCTCCTAAACTTATATTAAATGCAACTCACAACATTTAATTTCTAATCTAATCTCATTTCCATATACCTTAGCTTTGAAATCTATTACACCTCGTTTTCCAAATTTATTATACAATCATAAATGTTTTTCTTTCTTTTTTTTAAATTTAATTTATTGTTATTAGGTTATTAAAATGAGAACTTATCAAATCACTCCAAATCAAAATTGAATCACCAAATACTAAATTAGTACAAAAATCTAGCCAAATTTGCCTTAACCCCATCAATACATTTTGACAAATATATAAATAAAAGGTTTAATTTCACTATTAGTTCTCATGTTTTGTGAAAGTTGTGGATCCGTGTATATTAATTTGATTAAGTTTAGTCTCCTACTATTTTAAAAATTTAAAATTTTAGTCCTGATCCAAATAGTAACAATTAAATCCATTTGATTAAATTCAATTACTAGTCATGCACTATGCATAAAGTTGTAGATTGAGTCCATATTCTTCAATTTGATTGTTCTAAGCCCCTATACTTTTTTCAAATTTTGAAATTTCAATCTTGATGTAAATGACGGGCAGTAATCCA
This sequence comes from Gossypium sturtianum, assembly GCA_025698515.1. NCBI lineage: Eukaryota > Viridiplantae > Streptophyta > Magnoliopsida > Malvales > Malvaceae > Gossypium > Gossypium sturtianum. Next base: position 37,112,182 of record CM046952.1, read on the forward strand.
TTAATTAGATTTTTAGTGAGTAATATGATAATATGTTTCTCATATCATGTTTTGGAAATAATAGAACTTAACTTAATGAATTTAACCGTTATTCTTCGGTGAAGACCTAAAATTTTAAAATTTTAAAAATTATAAGGATTAAAAAGAATCAAATTAAAATATAAAAAATATTGCAAAATACAAAGACTGATAGTAGAATTTAACGTAAAGAAAAATATAATGCTACATTTCAAAGGCAAATTTAACCTTTTTAACTTTATTTTTTTTAGTTTTCATCTATAATCTTATATTGTTTTCCGGACATAGAGAGGTGAAGTGAATAAATAAATAAATAAATAAAGTTTCTTAAGGATGTGCGCGGAACTTAACTTTGAAAGTAGAGATTGGTATTCAAATGGTTTAAAAGCCGAGAGGTTTTTTATTATTTCAAAATTTAAAATTTAATCTCTAAGACAGAATCATTATTCTCTTTTCTATTTAAAAAATTTGGTCTCTTTCTCAATTTTGCCATTACACTTGTAGACGTGGCTGTTATAAAATATAACTTTTTTATTCTTCAACATTTACAGTTTCATTTTTATCCTTATTCTTTAAAACTACATGAATAATTGTAAAATATAAAAAAAAACTGTGAAAATTTAACAATTCTTTAAAAATAAAAATTTCCATAAATTCAAACAATATGTTATTTAGTCCATGAATGGTAAAAAGGTCTTTCCAAACTTTGAGTCATTTCTTTGATCTATATTAAATCAATTTTGAACAAGTTTTTCTTAAATCAGATTAATTATATATAAAAATTTTATGTAAATTTAATTATAAAGTATATAAAATATTAATATAAAATAATTTTTAAATAATGATACAAACTTTCAGTTCATATTAAATTTAATATCATTTTTGGTTCAAAATACACTATATTTAAATTTGATTCGAATCGATTTAGAGTTTGTATCATTATTTAAAAAAAAATTTCAACTAATAATTTAAAAAAATTTTAAAGGCATTGACATTGTTGTTTATGTAGGAGGATGTGGGTTCAAGCGCGCTGAAGCACGTTTATCCTCCTATTGAAGGGTTGGGGAGGGACTATGGGTAGTTATAGGTATTTGTATAAAAAAAATTTAAATGCTTTTTTAAAATATATATATTAATTTTATAGAGTTTTTATTTATTTTTCTTAATTTCTTTTTAGATTATAATTTTTAAATTTTTATGTTTTTATTTAAAATATGAAAATAAATAAATTTTAAGTTTTTATGTAGTTTTAAAGAATAAGGACTAAATTAACAAAACATGTAAATATTGGGACTAAAGAGTTATTTTGCCACTGCTACATCAATAACTTTAACCACAAGTTAGACGGAAGGATTAAGATATTATTTTTTAAATAGAGAACTTTTAACATTTCAAAAAATTGGAGTACCTCTATGATATTTAAACCTATTCAAATTAATAATTCGCATAAATGTGGATGATAGAAATAATAAAATTAAGAATATCTTTATTATTTTCAAATCCATATATTTATAGTGTAATGGTAAAGTTGATATTTGGAAAGTTTACAATTTTGGGTTGGATTTTTATCGTGTGTAAATATTATTTGTAAATTATTAATTTAAATTTTAGAGCTTTAAATTATATTTTTTTTTATTTTAAATTAATCCATAAGCTTCAAAATATTTTAATAACATCTTCAAGTTATCAATGTTATATTAATCACGTCCTTTTATTATTAAAATTGTTATTTAATCATTAAATGACACGTCAAATTTTATGTAACATAATTTAAAATAAAAATTTTAAAGAAAAATATAATGTTTCCACATAACTTTTGTACAACCCCAATTTTGCCCGGGCTTACAAGCCCATTTTGCCCAGCCCAATTACAAACCCAAGTACCCAAATCACCAAGCCCAAACACCAACCTAGCCCAATTTCCAAACCCAAAACAGAAAATCAAAAAGAAAAAAAACCCTAGCCACTTGCTCTGCCTCTGACGCCGCACCTGCCCACTGTTGCCACTTGCTCTGACCGTCCGACCTGCTCCACCGCCCATCAGCCAACCGCCTCACTTGCTCCCCATACCCTACAAAACAAGACAAAACAAACAGCAAAAGGAGAGGAGAATAACAAAGATTAAAAAATATGTATTTTGTATTTCATTTTCGGCTATATAAGGCCGCTATTGTACTGCAAAAAGGGGGGCTCTTCTTTGGGACGAACTATTGAAAATCGAAAGCAAAGAAATAGCAGAAGGTTGTTTTTTAAACACTTCTGTTTTCGTTTTTGATAATATACTATTACTTTCATTTTTTTCTTCTGTTTATTGTGTCTTTTTGAAATTTTTACAAATAATAATCAAAAGAGGAACAAGAGAAAAAGATCGGATTCTTTAGGTGATTTTTTTTCCTTTTTTTCATTTTCGAAGTTTTTTTTTCTTTTTCCTTTTTTGTTTCTTTTTTAACGTACACATACATATACGTATGTATATAGCAAAAAAAAAAAAAAATTTTACCTTTTCCCGCCACCGTGGCGCGGTGTAGCCATGCAACGGCGTCGGGGCGACGGAACGCAGCGATCCGACGACCGGACTTGGCCAAGCTCCCATCCTGCGCAGAGAAAACAAGAGGGGTTAGAAACTTTTTTTCTTTTTAGTAGCTGAAAGTGATTTTTTGGGGTTTTTAAACTTATATAGGCCATGTAAACGACGTCGTTTTGGCCGGCGTCCTTAAGCCCCAAAACGACGCCGTTTGGCTGACGGCCCGGATGCGCGACCCGACCCGACTGAAGGATCCGCGTGTTTTTCTCTGAGTGGGCTAATTGCCCACTTGGTCCTTCCGCTTTTTCGGGATTTAAAATCGTTTTTTTTCAAAGATTTTAATCGGACCGGGAATTTGCGCATTTTGCAATTCAAATCCTTGCTTAGGCTCAAGGCGTTTTAGGGGATGGGCTATTGCCCATTTTAGTCCCCATGTAATCCACGCGCTCCAAATAGGCCCTTTCTCCCTTATTTTCTTTCGAATTGACCCCCAAAATTATGTTTTAAATTCAATTTGATCCTCTTTAACTATTTTGCAATTTTTACTATTATTAATATCATTATTGTATTTGTTTATTTACTTATTTTATATATATATTTTTTGTTTTTGTACTATTGTTTTACTTATTATTGTCTTTATTATATTTATTATTATTATTTCTATTATTGTTTTTGTAACCATATTATTATTATTATTATATTATTATTAATACTAGTACTATATTACTATTATTTTTTTTTATTTATATATCTATATATCTCTTATTATTACGTTTACTAATTGCTATTATGATTACTATCGTCATTATTTATTTTTCTTTATATTTTCATTATTATCATTTTATCATTATTTCTTATTTCATCATTTTTATTCCTATTACTTCTATTATTATTATTATTTTATTATTATTATTATTATTATTTCTATTATTATTCCATTATTATCATTTTTGTATTATTATTAGTATTACTATTATTATTATTTTTACTACTTTATATATGACTTACTTATTTATCGGTTCACCACTAAAAGTTCTTTTATTTTTATTACTCTTATTCATTGTTATTTTTTTGTTACTTTAACCTATTATTTCCCTTTTTAAGTTGCAATAGCTTGTTAGTTTCATTTTTTCTTGTTATTCGTACTATTTGTTTATTATTATACCTGTTAATATCATGATTTATTTCTTTTCATTTTTATAAATTTGCGTTTCATCAACTTTACTTGACACAAAATTGCTTTCTTTCCCAAAGGCAATATTCCGTATTCAGAAATTCGAGAGATCGTGCCCTAAAGTATTGGGTTGCAATTTTCCTCGTTTAATCTAAATAACCGAATATCCTTTTAAAACAAATACATTCTTAAACCAAAAGCTTATTCTCGAGAACTTGAGATGTCGTGTCCTAATGCACTGGATGTGATGTTTTGTTATTCCGAGATAATATTTTCTAAAACCAAGGCAATGTTCTGTATTTAGGAGCTCGAGAAAACGTGCCCTAAAGTATTGGGTTTCCTTTTCTCGTCCATTTTAAATAACAAAATATCCTTTCAATTAAATCCATAAGTTTTGAGTAAAAGGCAAGTTCAACTTTAAAGGTCGAAATGTGGCGTCCCTAAAGTATTGGATGTAACACTTCACCTTAAAACGAGACGGTCCTTGGCATACACTTCCAATTTATCCAAATTTATTCTTCAACAACAAGAGGATCGTATTTTGAATTCTTAAGTTTTCAACTTTCGACATTAAGACATTAGATAATCAATTAGGTACCAATTTTGGGCGTATTGAGGGTGCTAACCCTTCCTCGTACGTAACCGACTCCCGAATCCATTTTCTGATTTTCGTAGACCAAAATTGTGTTTTTGATAAGTTAATCTGATTATTAAAAACAAACACTTTTTAAGGTGACCCGATCACACCTCATCAAAAAAGATTGGTGGCGACTCCCGTTTTTTTTACATTCGTTTTCAAAACCCACGTCGACCCCGTTTTTTTGCTAAAACTCAAAAAGGGTTACGACAGCTTGGCGACTCCACTGGGGACCCCAAAAAGAGAGTCAGGCCGTAAATTGATTATTTTTGTCCTTTGTCGAAAGTTCGGAAATTTGATTTAAAATTTTTTTACTATCCTTGTGTTGCATTCATTTGTGTCATTGCATATGATTTCTATTTTCTTGTGCACAGTACATTGCATGACCGTTGTGGTCGCACCCTTAAGTGGGAGTAAGAAACTATTCCTTCGTGAGGTTTTCACCTCCGTGCAGGATAGTGGATCGCTTCCGGGATACATCCGTACCTATGTCTTCGTGAGATTTTCATCTCCGTGCGACCATAGGGAAATGTATTCCCCGAATCAACTCGGTCTATATGAGCTTATAATGGGTGAGGATCGAGGAATCTGCTGGTTCAGGTACCTCAAACTCTAGAACTAAAACCACATGTAGTGAACCCTAGGGGCCCACCTTAGATAGAACTACATCAAACCTTAATGGTCACCTGGTAGGTGTTTGTTCATTTTCACTTGTTTTACTTTGCGATCTTGACTGTTGCATTTTATTTTCGTGCATTCATCTCATTTTCTAAAGAGGTATCGATTTACTACGGTTCTGAGTTAGAAAGTGGTTATGGAAAACGGATTCCTTGATAAAATGGAAGACAATGCGATCGTTAGATAGTTAGAACCTAGGCGATTAGAAGGGTATGGATCCATTTGAGCAAAAGGAAATGTGGCGATGCTAAAATCTGGTGGTCATCCTTTAGACGACAAGGGGGTTGGAAGGAAAGTGATTGGCGGAGGGCAAGAGACTCGTGACATTGAATTGGCTGAAAAGGACTTTGCTTACGACAAGGAGAAAAGTTTATTTACTATTGGTACTCCTCCAAATAACAAGCATGAATTTATAGTTGTATTTGAGGATGTTACATCTAACGAAAACAACGGTAATGCAAGACCGATGTCCATGATGACTCAAATGGGCAAGACAGAAAGAGAGTTAAACGGCCTTATCGGTCAAATCAACTTTGTTGCATAGACACCCATGCGAGCAACTCAAAATGCTTGGCGCGAAAGGAATCAAGCATTGAGGGTGATAGATGTCATTTTAAGATAGCATGTTTGCGAAAGCAGGGATGCCTCTTTGGTTTGCCAATCTTTCAAGATAATCGAGAACAACCTCATAGACATTGGAAGAGGTGCCCTTGACAATAGGGGCTTCCATTCAAATTTCACGGCCACTCAAAGAGGCCTTTCCACGAATATTGATATTCATCCTAGCCCTGCTATGGATCCTTCGCCAATCGAGAATGCTATGGATCCCGGATGGACCATAGCTAAGCGAAGCTTTAAGAACTCGAGGACAAAAGTCATCCATCCAATCACGAGTACAAGATCACCGGATTGAGCAACCGATTCACGCAAAAATCCGTTGTTTTCATTAAAGGAGAAAAGTGTGAAAAAGTTAATGGTGAAGTGAGAATCTAGAGATTACATCTATAATCATTTTGTCGACCATCGCAACATACGGTCGCGCTTCTCTGTAAGGCTTGCCATGCTTAAATGTTGGAGAGCCAAACAACCTACATGTATTCCTTTGGGGCTCCATTCCTTGATGTATTTGCAATTGACAAAGTGCTAACTAGAGAGCTTCTTTGGTTAAGGCAGAAGTCTCGGGAAAGAATGAAAGCCTTATTCTATGCTTCACGGGGAGCAACCATAGTGCCAAGCCAATGCCGTGTTCTTGTGGTGTTTCTTTCAAACTAATTTCACCCAAGTCGTGCTGTCGGGGGCAATGATGGAAATTTCTTTCCAAGAATGGGCGTTGGAATTTGTGGAACCATCTAGGATGGAAGGATAGGTCATTGTGAACTTCTAGGCTCATCGTGGTGATGCAAACAACATTGCAAGGGATTTGAGTCGTGTGAAGAAATGAAAGGAATTTGTATCGACCGGTTAGATAGATCCAAAAGAGACAAACCGAATAGTCGACTTTCACCGTGGTTAGAATTGGAAAAGCTATCGAACGGATACGATCTAAAATGTCTGGAGCTCCGCGGTTTCTTCCTTGTCTAGAAAAACTCTAATCTTTATGAGCCTTGGAAGCGGAAGAATCCCTCGGGGTATGGCGCTAGCTAGAGTGAATGATCAATACTTTTCTGAAGAATTAATGCTAAGCTTAGACAGCCTCTTCACTACCATCGAAGCTATAACTCTGCAATCGAGTTGAAGTTAAGCCTGAACAAGATTAAGGAAATGAAAGGTGGGATCGAAAAGTTAGAACCAGCATTACACAATTGTGAATCATGGATCGAGCTTCTCGAAACAAGAGAGGAGTAGAAGACCTTCATCATTCTTATGATCAACAATTTAAAGAGCCGAGATTACCTCGTGAGGGAAGCAATAGTGCAGATTCAAAAGGTAGCTGGTCATCTATAGATTTTGGCATTACAGGTGAATATGTTAAGCATAAAATACGGGCTGCAGCTTAACCATAGTCAAGAGCTAGATCCACCGCTTGGGAAACCAAAACCTTTAGGACTTAGGGCGAAAGCATATAGTAGTCCGTTTTATGTAAAAGAACTTGTTTTCTAATAAAGTTTCCTAAAATGAAGTTGACCGAATCGATACCTCTTTGCATTCATGCATTCGTACTACATCGCATTCGCATTACATTGCATTCATTTGAATTAGACCTTTACAAAAGGACCTAATTAGGTAAAATGTTTGATTAACTGGAAAACATGGAACAAAGGTTGGTGAGGATTGAGCAAAGGCAAATACGGATGCAAGAGCAATTGACCCAAATTCAACAAGAAATGCGAGAGCAAATGCTAGACTTCCGAAAGAACATGATGGGCCAACTAACTCGATTTACTAGCCTCAAGACTTGAAAAAGAAGTGACCTAGCGATGACAATGTGGATAATGATGAAGACATCGTTTATTCCCCAACGAATTTCCCAACTCAACCAGACGCGCACTCTCGCGTGGTACCAGTCATTATTGGATCTCAATATAGGACTGATACTTGGTCTTCTTTGGACTCTCCGATGGGCCCCCAGTAATGAGCAAGTCAATCGTGTTGTTTTTGGTCTACCGAGGCGAGAGAAAAAAGGAGAAGGGGCTTCAAAAACCCGAAGAAAGGGGACAAGGATGTGGCTAGCACGAGTGGGTATACTAAGGGTTATTCGAAGCCGTTTACAGCAAACCAGCCAAAGAAGGTAGTTACCAGTCACCCGGTCCCCCCAAAGCAAAAACCCAATCCAGTAGCGTATTCGGAAAAACCTCAGTTCACTCCTATTCCCGTAACGTATATGGAGTTATACCAGAACTTATTTGATATGCATGTTGTAGCTCCTTTTTATATAAAACCACTGCAACCTCCATACCCAAAATGGTATAACCTAAATGTCCGGTGTGAGTATCATGCGGGGATTACAGGACACTCAATAGAAAATTGCACAGCTTTTAAGAAGTTGGTGGAAAAATTCATCAAAATGGGTGTTGTGGAGATAGGCGACGCACCAAAAGCAGAAGCATAAACCTGGGAGCATTTTGAGCAATGAGATCATGGAAGAAATTCTGTAGTATTTAGAAGCTTACTCGAGTAATGTAACGAAATGTCTTTGGTTGCGTTAAGCCTAGAAGCAATGAGAACTCTTTTGTGAAATAGGCTCGTGTTAAAATTACTATTTCAAGAAAATGCATCTTTTTGAACCAATATTTTTGTTGTTGTTCTTTTTCATGCTTTAAATTCTCATCAATGTTCTTTTATTCTTCATTCATAAATAACCATTCTTGGAATCATTTATTCTCTGAAATTACTTTCATAACGACAATGGGTCCCGGATATCAATGACATGAGCAACGCTCACATTCACGGACTCCCTTTCTAGTAAGATATGTGTCCGAGGAAGAATCTAAGGACTTAGAAGATGATAGAGATTGCAACTTATTTCCAACTTGATTAAAAATGGCGGATCCTACCTTGCGAAATGTCACCACACATTGCAAGCCAACGAGGAGATGAAGATGGAGACTTAGCTCACCGCAAGAATAAGGCAAGACATTATCGCAGGATCACGACCAGACATGTTGGGGCCATCAAACGTGGATTCCTATATGTGAGGCATGGACGCCATCAAGCTAGTCTCCTCATAATCTTTGAACCAACATCGATTCATATTCATAGCCTTTGATTACCTTACCTAGAGGGTAAAGGTCGCTTCACATGTCAAAATTACAAAATCAGCAATATTTCGACTTCAACTTCAAATTCAAATTCAAAAAAAAAAAAAAAAAGAAAGTAAAAGAGAGTGGTGATAAAGGATACCGAAAAGGAACGTGTTTAACGTGATAACACGAATTTATAGTCTGTTCAAAAGTCGGACACCACATCGGTCAAACAAGAGAGCCAAAACCATCCAAATTCTTTACGAGGACAACCGATATTTGTAAAAGTTGGCATCGAGAAGTTACCATTTACTTTCTATGTTGGCCAAGACCTCACCGGGTAACGCTTTTCTCATTGGTTCATCAAAATAAGAGCAATAATCGGAAGTTAAGATTCCTTTTTGACAAAGTTTGACATCTACGATAAGTCTAATTGAAGCATTCATACAAAGCTTACGACAAAAAGGTCCGTTCAAAAGACTCAGATAAGAAGGATTCTCATATCCAAAAGGACTCCAGAGGAAAAGTAAGTGCCCTATGCAAAGAAAGAAGGCCTGGGCTTGGAAAACATAGGCACTAATCAAGATGGATGATAAGGATTTGCCTAATCCTATGAGTTGATTTTGCAAAAAAAAAAAAAAAAAAAAAAAAAAAAAAAAAGAGAAAAGAAAAACACGCAAAAGGAAAGAAAAAAAAAGGAGAGGCCAAGATGAAAACCCATCAAAGGGCGCTTGAGACCAAAGGGATTTGGGTTGAAAACCCGAGAAGGGCAACTCAAATTTTGACCGAAAGTAAGGCATGCGGTAGTCTTGCCACGCTTGAGTTAACAATGAAGAAGTATGTTGCGTCTCAAGCATCGACGAAGTACTCCTGGATCCCCTAAACACATATTGAGCCTAAAATGGTCCTCAAGAAGTTTGAAATGCAGAGAAGCTCAGTGCGATATATCTGGGCACCTAGCTTCTATTTTACCCATTTTTTGTTATTTATTTCCCTTGCAAAATACTGCCAATAAATTTCCTTCTTAATTACATTTGCTATTTTTGCTTTACCTATTTGTTTCGAGCTATGCTCCTAACTAGCTTCTCTCTTATCCGTAGTTATGGTCTCTTTCAGGCATTTTGCATTGAAATAATGATTAATAGAATAACGACACTTTCACAAAAAGAGTTCCGCATATTACTCTAGGAAACTTTTGAGTAGTGCCGGAACCTGAAACAGGACCATTGCTTAAAACTCCTCGAGTTTAAAGGATCAGGAATAATGATGGAGGAAAATTCTGAACTGAGGCTATCTCTTCAAATTTGGTTGAAAATAGTGATCGAACAAAATGACGAGGTATTACGTAAGTAGTATCATCTCGATGAAAAATGGCGATGTATGAATGGGCAATCATTCGCGCGAAGAATGATTTTGTATCCATCATGCGTGCACACCTGGTCATGAAACTTAGGGAATGGAAGGTGTAGAACACCAAATCATTTGAATGAGTTACAAATTACGCACCCGAGAGTCGTAGTGGGATGGATCGAAGATGGCACAGATCCTACACCCCCCCGGAAGTTGAAGAGAAGGGATCTGAAGATGGTATAAGCCTTGAAGTTCTATAGGTGCCGTGGAACGGATCTTGAAGTTACATTGGGGTAAGTTATTTGAGCAAAATATGATTGTTTCTTTGAGTTCTTGGCAAAGGTACTAGCAGAGTGAGATAGCAGCGTAAATATCGTCAATAAGACTACGATGGACGACGAGCGAGAGACAACCCTAAGCATTAAAAAGGGATAATTTCATTTTACATTCATACATCATCATTAGGGGCGTTTCGATCATCGCATCCTGATCCTTATATGTTTTTAACAAAGAATCATTATCATGACATTCCGCATTCATGTAAATGTCCTCTATAATATCATTTAGTTAGGAGCATTCGATTTATTACGATCATTGCATCTTAATCATTGAAAAATCATCATTCTCATGACATTCTGCATTCACGTAAATGTCATCCATAGCACATGTAGTTAGGAACATTTGAGTCATCCCGATCATAGCATCCGCATCATTTGCATAAGCATAAGCACATAAAACTAAGTTTACGGGATATGTCCCCGGAGGACGGTGTAGAAACATTGGTGAAGCCACCATCCTATTACCACTAACCAAATGAGTGGAATAGGTTGAAGATCATCCTATTACCACTAACCAGTAGTGGAATAGGTTGAAGATTGTTCTATTGCCACTAACCAGTAGTGGAATAGTTTGAAGATTGTCCTATTGCCACTAACCAGTAGTGGAATAGGTTGAAGATTGTTCTATTACCACTAACCAGTAGTGGAATAGGTTGAAGATTGTTCTATTACCACTAGCCAGTAGTGGAATAGGTTGAAGATTGTCCTATTGCCACTAACCAGTAGTGGAATAGGTTGAAGATTGTCCTATTACCACTGACCAGTAGTGGAATAGGTTGAAGATTATCCTATTGCCACTGACCAGCAGCGGAATAGGTAAAAGACTTCCTATTGCCACTAACCAGTAGTGGAATAGGTTGAAGACCGTCCTATTACCACTGACCAGCAGTGGAATAGGTCAAATTTGTAGATCTTGTCGCCCTAACCAGTAGTGGGGCAAGATCGAAGGCAAATCTCGTCTCCCTAAATAGTAGGGGTCATGATTTAAGCCACCGTCCTATTGCCACCGACCAAAGAAAGGAAATAGGTCAAATTTGTAAATCTTGTCGCCCTAACCAAAGAGTGGGGCAAGATCGAAGGCAAATCTGTCTCTCTAAACAATAGGGAACATGATTTAAGCCATCATCCTATTGTCTTGGCCAAGTGATGGAATAAGTCAAGATTACAAACCTCACCCCTCGAAGTTGCAAGTGAGCGATTTAAAATAAACAAGTCTCATCCCCTCGAAGTCGCAGCAGGAGCAAATTGAAGCTATAGGTCTCATCTCTCTGAAAAGGCGGTGGAGTGGATCAAAGAAACAAGATGCAATGGACTGAAATGAAGCTACTTGAAGAAGATAAGCACCAAAGAAGTCAAGACTCAGCAAGACCGGGCAAAATTGGACTTTTTAAAGTCTTTGCTCCATTCTCGTTACGACAACGAGCAAAGAGGGGCAAATTGTACAACCCCATTTTGCCCGGCTTACAAGCCCATTTTGCCCAGCCCAATTACAAACCCAAGTACCCAAATCACCAAGCCCAAACACCAACCTAGCCCAATTTCCAAACCCAAAACAGAAAATCAAAAAGAAAAAAAACCCTAGCCACTTGCTCTGCCTCGACGCACAGACCCCATGCTGCCACTTGCTCGACCGTCCGACCTGCTCCACCGCCCATCAGCCAACCGCCTCACTTGCTCCCCATACCCTACAAAACAAGACAAAACAAACAGCAAAAGGAGAGGAGAATAACAAAGATTAAAAAATATGTATTTTGTATTTCATTTTCGGCTATATAAGGCCGCTATTGTACTTGCAAAAAGGGGGCTCTTCTTTGGGACGAACTATTGAAAATCGAAAGCAAAGAAATAGCGAGAAGGTTGTTTTTAAACACATACATTTTAGTTTTTGATAATATACTATTACTTTCATTTTTTCTTCATTTATTGTGTCTTTTGAAATTTTTACAAATAATAATCAAAAGAGGAACAAGAGAAAAGATCGATTCTTTAGGTGATTTTTTTTCCTTTTTTTCATTTTCGAAGTTTTTTTTTTCTTTTTCCTTTTTTGTTTCTTTTTTAACGTACACATACATATACGTATGTATATAGCAAAAAATAAAAAAAATAAAAAAATTTTACCTTTTCCGCCACCGCGTGCTTGTGGTCAACGCGCATGCAACAACGTCGGGCGAGGAACGGCGGTCCGGCGACCGGACTTCGGCCAAGCTCCCATCCCCTGCAGAGAAAACAAGAGGGGTTAGAAACTTTTTTTTTCTTTTAGTAGCTGAAAGTGATTTTTTTGGGGTTTTTAAACTTATATAGGCCATGTAAAACGACGTCGTTTTGGCGGCGTCGTCCTAAGCCCCAAAACGACGCCGTTTTGGTGACGCGGCCGGATCTGCGACCCGACCCGACCGGAAGGATCCGCGTGTTTTCTCTGAGTGGGCTAATTGCCCACTTGGTCCTTCCGCTTTTTCGTGGATTTAAAATCGTGTTTTTTCAACATTTTAATCGGACCAGGAATTTGCGCATTTTGCAATTCAGTCCTTGCTTAGATCAAGCGCGTTTTAGGGGATGGGCTATTGCCCATTTTAGTCCCCATGTAATCCACGCGCTCCAAATAGGCCCTTTCTCCCTTATTTTCTTTCGAATTGACCCCCAAAATTATGTTTTAAATTCAATTTGATCCCTCTTTTAACTATTTTGCAATTTTTACTATTATTAATATCATTATTGTATTTGTTTATTTACTTATTTTATATATATATTTTTTGTTTTGTACTATTGTTTTACTTATTATTGTCTTTATTATATTTATTATTATTATTTCTATTATTGTTTTTGTAACCATATTATTATTATTATATTATTATTAATACTAGTACTATATTACTATTATTTTTTTATTTATATATCTATATATCTCTTATTATTACGTTTACTAATTGCTATTATGATTACTATCGTCATTATTTATTTTTCTTTATATTTTCATTATTATCATTTTATCATTATTTCTTATTTCATCATTTTTATTCCTATTACTTCTATTATTATTATTATTTTATTATTATTATTATTATTATTTCTATTATTATTCCATTATTATCATTTTTGTATTATTATTAGTATTACTATTATTATTATTTTTACTACTTTATATATGACTTACTTATTTATCGGTTCACCACTAAAAGTTCTTTTATTTTTATTACTCTTATTCATTGTTATTTTTTTTTTGTTACTTTAACCTATTATTTCCCTTTTTAAGTTGCAATAGCTTGTTAGTTTCATTTTTTTCTTGTTATTCGTACTATTTGTTTATTATTATACCTGTTAATATCATGATTTATTTCTTTTCATTTTTATAAATTTGCGTTTCATCAACTTTCGCCCGACACAAAATTGCTTTCTTTCCCAAAGGCAATATTCCGTATTCAGAAATTCGAGAGATCGTGCCCTAAAGTATTGGGTTGCAATTTTCCTCGTTTAATCTAAATAACCGAATATCCTTTTAAAACAAATACATTCTTAAACCAAAAGCTTATTCTCGAGAACTTGAGATGTCGTGTCCTAATGCACTGGATGTGATGTTTTGTTATTCCGAGATAATATTTTCTAAAACCAAGGCAATGTTCTGTATTTAGGAGCTCGAGAAAACGTGCCCTAAAGTATTGGGTTTCCTTTTCGTCCATTTTAAATAACAAAATATCCTTTCAATTAAATCCATAAGTTTTGAGTAAAAGGCAAGTTCAACTTTAAAGGTCGAAATGTGGCGTCCTAAAGTATTGGATGTAACACTTCACCTTAAAACGAGACGGTCCTTGGCATACACTTCCAATTTATCCAAATTTATTCTTCAACAACAAGAGGGATCGTATTTTGAATTCTTAAGTTTTCAACTTTCGACATTAAGACATTAGATAATCAATTAGGTACCAATTTTGGGCGTATTGAGGGTGCTAACCCTTCCTCGTACGTAACCGACTCCCGAATCCATTTTCTGATTTTCGTAGACCAAAATTGTGTTTTTGATAAGTTAATCTGATTATTAAAAACAAACACTTTTTAAGGTGACCCGATCACACCTCATCAAAAAAGATTGGTGGCGACTCCCGTTTTTTTTACATTCGTTTTCAAAACCCACGTCGACCCCGTTTTTTTGCTAAAACTCAAAAAGGGTTACGACAACTTTTAAAAGTAAAAACTAAAAAAAGTAAAGTAAAATAGAAAAAATATATCCATGTTCGATAAAAGCTTCTGTAAAAGTTTCGGAAACCTCAAAACCAATATTTTTACATCCTCCATATTTAAAATATTCATTTTTCTTTAAAATTTTTATTTTAAATTATGCCACATAAGATCTGACGTCTCATTTAACAGTTAAAATAACAATTTTAATAACATAAGGACCTTATTGATATAACTCGATAGTTTGAGGATGTAATTAGAATGCTTTAAAGTTTAGGGACCAATTTAAAATGAAGGTCATAGTTTAAGAATATATAGTGCAATTAACTTCAGATTTTATTATGGTTTAAACCACATCATGTGTAAAACTTTGATCGTTATTATACGGATATATTGTTTATAAAAATAATAATTATGTTTGATTATATTGATTGATTCTAATTTGCAGTATACAAATGTATCTGTAATTATAATTTTAAATTTTAACTCGATTGGTATCGATATAAAAAAAAACATTAAAATTGCATTTGTGAGCATTAATTCTGATATAAAAAAAAAAAACACATTTGTGAGCATTAAAATTGCATGGACAAATTGAATCAAGCTTCAACTTCATTTAATTTTTATCTAATAACGAATTCAAATTACGGATTCGCGAGCTTTAACAATGTTAGGCTAAGAGTGAGTTTGGATGAGCGGTGTGGTGTAGTACAGTACGGTATATTTAGCTTACTTTTTGCCTCACGTTACAATATCATTACAATATCTAATATCATAGACACAACTCTTTTTTTTACTAATCGCAGGTAAACGCACCGTCTATCCAAACCCACCTTAAATGCTTACAAAACAAATACTTATTTTATGTAAAGATGTGACATGGATGCGATGTGACATCATGGATGTTGGAGAGGACTTTACTAGAAAAACCATATACATATAAAATTGGCTTTAAAAGATATGCTAATATTGGTTAAACAACCCATATGAATACGTCAATATGATTAATTAGTGGCATAGAATTTGAAAGTTCAACACCCAAATTGTACATTTCATTTCCTATTTTTACTTTTCTTGAAAATTCAGCGGAATGATCTCAATTGGAATTTCTCGGCATATTCCTAATATGTACATGAATCTTAACTTATTACCTTTTAGATTATACTTATTTTTCTTTTTGGGAAAGAAGGTAAGGTTGCAATCAATTGAATACAAATTTGTATATCATACTATATAAATATTTTATCGTTAAATTAACACTTTGTTAATTAACTACTCTGTTGAGATGATTGAGGATAACGAAATAATCGATTGAAGTGAGAGAACAATCGATTAATTAAAGAGAATAATCAATTGAAATAGTAAAACAATCTATTCAAGAGTAAAAGAATTTCTTACTCGATTCAATCCAATAAGTTTATAATAGTTGAATTACACACACCATTCTACTAACAGTTTACTAAACAAACTTAATAACTACCTAACTATATTTACAACTTCTACACTCCCCCTCAAGTTAGTTGATAAGAGTGAAATAAATCTTTCATACCCAACTTGCCAACTAAGTGTTCATGTTGCGGAATTCCAAGTCCTTTTGTTAGAATATCTGCAAATTGATATTTTGTTGACACATACTCAGTCTAAACCAGCCCTCTTTGTATTTTTTCTCTCACAAAGTGGCAATCAATTTCTATATGTTTTGTTCTCTCGTAAAGGACAAGATTATTTACTATTTGAATTGCTGCTTTATTATCACAAAATATCGTTGTTTGTTCCTTGTCTTTAACACCAAGCTCATCTAATAAGCCTCTCAACCATACGATTTCAGATACTGTCAAGGCCATGCTTCTGTATTCAGCCTCAGCTAATGACCTTGAGATGATATTTTTTTTCCATGAGATCAATAAATCTCCCAATTTCACACGATATCCTTTTACTGACTTTCTCGATATTGGACAAGATGCCCAATCTAAGTCACAATATGCTATTAATTGTGTGGACCCATTTTTCGAAAAAAATAACCCTCTCCCGAGATCTTTCTTCACATATCTTACTATTCGTAATGTTGCCTCATAGTGTGACTTTTTTGGTCGTTGCATGAACTAACTTAAGTGTTAAACTGCAAAAGCAATATCCGACCTTGTGTGAGTCAAGTACAACAATCTCCTAATAAGTCGTTGATACATTCGCACATCTGATAACATTTCATCACTGTGATTGACTTGTACTGTTTCATCATATTCAATGGAAGTTAACTTCTGATTTTGTTCTAAAGGAGTAACAACTACTTTCCCTCCAGTAAGCCCTATATCTAAAATCAATTGAAGAGCAGACTTTCTTTGATTCAATACAACCCTATTCTTTAACTGAAGAATTTCAATACCAAAAAAATATTTGAGCTCTCCCAAATCTTATAAATACCAACATAACTAATTTATTAAATGTAACAAACTCTTACAAATAAAATAATGCATTAAACGTGTGTTGTGTTTAGTCGATTGAGTTCTAACTTAGTTGACATCGATATTGTTATTAATGTAAAAGGATGTGGGTTCGAGCACACTAAAACACATTTATTCTCCTATTTAAAGGATTAAGAAGAGGTTATGGCTTATATAATTCAAGGCATTGTATCAAAAAAAATGTTGTGTCTAAAAGTGCTTATGGGCCAAGCCACAATCAATTCTTAAAAAAAAAAAAATTAGGCTCAAGCCCGACTCATCTAAATATCAAATTTTATTATTTAAAAATAATTGTCGAAATCATTTTAAAATCTTTTAGAAAACGGGGTCGACTTTTAAAAATAAAATGGGAGTCGCCACCAATCTCTTTTTGCTTAGGTGCGATTGGATCACCTTAAAAAAACGTTTCATTTTAAAACATTTGATTTTGGTCTACGAAAAACGAAAAAAAATAGGTTCGGGAGTCGGTTACGTATGAGGAAGGGTTAGCACCCCCATAACGCCCAAAAATTGGTACCTAATCGATAAAATTATGTCCAAATGTTTGAAATTTAAAAGTATTTAAAAATATGATTTCAAAAATCGTGAACAATTTGATTTAAAATATGAGAGTTCTTCGATCCGAAAGATTATAAACATCACATCCAAAGATGATTGGACACGATATTTTTAAACCCTCGTAACTAAGATCATCTCATAATTTATAAAACTTCGAGTAATTTTGATTTAAAATTTGAGATTTCTTCGATCCAAAGGAATATAAACATCACATCCAGCACGATTGGACATGATATTTTTAAACCCTCGTAACTAAGATCATCTCATAATTTATAAAACTTGTTAAAAGGATATTTAATTATTTAGCCAAACGGAAAATCGACACCCAAAGACGATTGGGCATTATTTCCCGAATTTCTAAATACCTAAACATTGCCTTATTTTAAAAACCTTTGGATGAAATATAAAAATATATTTTAAGCAACAATTTATGAGACAATATCGCATTTCTGTATTATCAAAAATACAATATCAAAAACAATTTATAGCACACTAACATAAATAATAGAGTAAGAATAATGTAGAATAATAGTTAATAGAAATAACTAAAAAATGGCAATCATAAATAAACAATTAAAAGAGTATGGGCGAACAAAATATGCATAAAACAATGAATATCAAAATAAAAGAAAATTATTAAATAAATATGAAAATTTTAAAGTAAGATTAAATGATAAATAAATAAACAAAATTATATACATATAAAAAAATATAATAATTTTTAAATAAAGATATAGAAAATTACACATATATAATATAAATAGAATATAATATACAATATAAATAAATTTTAGTTAAAAATAATATATGACATAATATTATATAATGTACAATTTTTTTTAAAATATAGAGTAATATATAAAAAATAATAATTTTGTAAATAAATAAAGAAAATAATTAAACTAAACTAAAATAAGAATATAATAATAATTAGAAATATGTAATATAATAAATAATATGCTAATTTATACAATATAGGTAATAAATAATAATAATCACTTATATATAAAATTAATACATATAAAAACTATATATAAATTTTATATCTAAATAAATTAATATAAGTAATGAATATGATATTTTAATATAATAAAATAATAATACTAAAATAATAAATAATAAATAAAGACAGAAGGATTAAATAGCAAATAAAAAATATAAAAGGGAATAAATAGTAGTTAAAACAAATAAAAAGGATTAAATTAAAATGCGCATTAAATCACAAGGGTTAAAATGGAAATTATTCAAAATTTAAAAACGGCAAATGCTTTGATTTTTAACTTTTAAAGCGATCGAGAGGTTTAATTAAAAAATAAAAATAAATTTTTAGGGTTAATTTAATATAAATAGAAATTTAAATAGGATTAAATTAAAATAAACAAAATTACAGAAGGATTAAAACTGCAAATTTCCCCTTTTCATAAAACACGCGGATCCCGAGGGTCGGTCGGGTCAACACGCGATCTGTTAGCCAAAACGACGTCGTTCCATTTTGATTATAAAAGTCAGTTTTAATTAAAAAAAATCATTTTGAATCTGTTTTTTTTTAAAAAACAATTTGAAATTCTCTGAAAGCTACCCAGGCCTCCGATCGTCAGTCTTCTGGCCCATGCCTCGACGCGCCTCACGCGCCGTCACCCACGGCGGTTTCAAGGTAAGAATTTCGTTTTTTTTAAAACTGTTTTCTTTTTATCAAGTCATTATCCTGCATAAATTAGAAAGAAAGAAAAAATAAATATAAAAAAACGAATAAATAAAAAAAAATCACCTTTTGTGGAAGGAAACTGCTTGTTATATTTTTCTGCCTTTTTTTTTTTGAATCTTTTGTATATTTTTCTCTCTGTTTTTGTTTTTCCGTGTTTGTTTACAAATTTTTGACAGGCTTTTATAGCCTTTCGAGATGAAAAAAAAGAAATAAATCTTTGCCATATTTGCTGCGATTTGCTGCTGCCATTTTTTCCCTTTTCGTGCAGGTCAAACGCGAAGAATTCGACAGTGGCGAGGTCGTTCGTGCGTTGATGGCGGCGTGGATGAGGGCTTGGCGCAGGTGCGAGGAGTGCGGCGCGACTGTTGGGTTTCTGCCATTTGCGATGCGACGTTTGGGATATTGCTGAGGCGGCGCCTAGGGTTTCTGGAGAACCCTAGGTCTGATTTCTTGTTAAAGTTTTGGGCCTCTTTGGGCCATGTAACTTGGGTCTGGGTAAATGGGTCTGATATTAGGTTTGGTAATTTTAGGTACTGGGCTACGGGTGTAAATGGGTCTGGGTCTTGGGTCTGGGTCAATCTGTTTTGGGCTGTAACAAATAAACTTGGACATTTGTTATTTTTATTGGTTTTTTATTCTATTTTATGGGCTCGGGAAAAATGGCCTTATTACAGCGCCCCTCTTTGCTCATTGTCGTGTAACGAGAATAGAGCAAAGATAATAGAAGGACCAATTTTGCCCGGTCTTGGCCGAGCCTTGACTTCTTGGTCTTCTTCAAATGGCTTCCAACTCCACTGCAATTTCGATGGTATTGGAACTTCATCTTGAATTCAAATAATTCTGATAGCTTCAATCTGCTTCACTGCAAACTTATGAAGGCAATACCCACAATTTTTTAATCTGCTCCACTGCAAACTCAAGGAGACAAGATCTGATGTTTTCGGTCTGCTTCCTTGCTATCTTCAGGAAAACTTCATTCTTCAGTTTGATCCACTAGGGAACAAAATCTAAAATTTTCAATTTGCTTCCTTACTATCTTCAGGAAGACTTCATTCTTCAGTTTGATCCACTAGGGAACAAAATCTGAAATTTCATTCTTTAGTTTGCTCCACTACCATTTCTAGGGAACAAAATCTGAAATTTTCATGGTTTGCTTCCTTACTATCTTCAGGAAGACTTCATTATTCAGTTTGATCCACTAGGGAACAAAACCTGAAATTTCATTCTTCAGTTTGCTCCACTACCATTTCTAGGGAACAAAATCTGAAATTTTCATGGTTTGCTTCCTTACTATCTTCAGGAAGACTTCATTCTTCAGTTTGATCCACTAGGGAACAAAACCTGAAATTTCATTCTTCAGTTTGCTCCACTACCATTTCTAGGGAACAAAATCTGAAATTTCAATTTGCTTCCTTACTATCTTCAGGAAGACTTCATTTTTTAGTCTGCTCTACTAAGGAACAAAATCTGAAATTTTCAATTTGCTTCCTTACTATCTTCAGGAAGACTTCATTCTTCAGTCTGCTCCATTAGGGAACAAAATCTAAAATTTTTTATTTTGCTACACCGTCCTCTGAGGGACCTGTCCTGTATATTTGAATGTATTATGGATGACTTTTGCATGAATGCAGAATGTCATGAGAATGATGATTAGAACGCATGATTGGAATGAATCTAATGCTCCGAACTAAATGATATTAGGGATGACATTTGCATGAATACAGGATGTCATGAAAATGATTTTTTTTTTTGTAAAACGATTAGGGCGCAATGATTGACATAAATCAAATGCTCCTAATTGGAAATGAGAGAATGATCCCTATGGGTTGTCATTGCTCATAGTTCATCAAGGTTCTATCACTGATGCACTACCATGTTTTCTCGTTCAGCTGGTATCTTGGACAAAAATCCAAAGAAACAATCATCCTGCTCAGCAAGCTTGCCCCGCTGTAATTCCAGAGTCCCTTTCCTTAAACCTTAGGACATAAAAAATTATACCTCCTACTGCAACTTCTGGGGAATAACATTTGGTTTTTTCATCCATCCAGTTATCACTTAGAGGTATGGAATTTTCAATCAACTTGGTCTATTATATCATCCCCTGAGTATAATGTCCAGATGTATGTATGCAGGTATTCCGACAATAATCCCCTTTTATACTTGGATTGACCTTGTTCGTCATTTGCCGATATGGTGTTACCAACGAAATTGTCTTATCCAATGTGAATTTGAAAAGATAATCATTTTTCAATGTTTCCAATCCCCTTAGGCTTGGTGAGTTTTGAACAATAGTCCTGTTTTAGATTCTCATATTATTTAGAAGCTTCCAGAGTAATATGTGAAACTCCTTTTATGAAAGTGTTATTAGTCCACTAATCGTTATTTCAATAAAATGCTTGAAAAAAAATCACAACAATGGACATGAAAGAAATTAATCAGGAGTATAACTCGAAGCAAATAAGCTAATCAAAGATAACTAAGGCAATAAATGAAAACTGGTTGGTGTATCTTAAAAAGAATAAAGTAAGCAAAGATAGCAAAGGCTATAAAAGAAAATTGATTAGGGTGTAAAAAGAATAAATTAATCAAAGATAAATTTAAAATGGGTAACTAGGTGCCCCAGATATCGCAGCCTGAGCTTCTCTGTTCAAACTTCTTGAGGACCATTTTAAGCTCAATATGTGTTTAGGGGATCCGGAGTACTTTGTCAATGCCCCAAGACGTAATATACTTCCTCATTGCTAATTCAGACGTAGCAAGACTACTGTATGCCCCGTTTTTTAGTCAAAATTTGAGTCGCCCTTTTCGGGTTTTCAACTCAAATCCTCTTTGGTCTCAAAGCGCCCTTTGCGGGTTTTCGCCTTGGCCTCTCCCTTTTTTTCTTTTTTTAGGCGCCCATTACGAGTTTTCACCTTAATCTTTCCTCTTTTAGGTAAAATATTTCTTGACTGAACTTGAATTCACCGGATTGGGCAAGTCTTCGCCATCCGTTTCGGTCAATGTCAATGCTCTTCTAAAATAGGCCTTCTTTACAACATAAGGCCCTTCCCAATTTGGCATCTGCTTTTCTCTGAAATCCTTTTGAAGAAAAAAAAAATCATTTTCAACATCAGGTTCCTTCATGAAATTCCCTAAGATGAACTTTTCTAAGCTCATATCATCTGGCCGTGACAAATAACTTTTAACCCTTTCTTCAATTAAGTTCAATCGACAAAGATGCTTCAATTCCATAATGGGTAAGATGTTGCCCCATGAAGGTTACGTGCCGACGTTCAATAAGATAGAGGGTAGTGATAACTTCTTATGCCAATTTTACAAGTCTTAGCCACCTTTCATTCATTTTTTTTGGCAACTTTTGTTGCACTGTGATATACCGCCTGATCTTTTGGACAAACTATAAACTTTGTCTTTGTACAATTATTTAAACGCGATCCTTTATGGCATTCTGCTAGCATCTTGATCCCTTTTTTTTGGCGAATTTGATGACTTCGACTGCAGTATCTTGGCATATGAAGCAACATTCACCTCGACCATGACAAAGAAATTGATGTCAACTAGAAGCGTTGGCGAGATTAGCCACATAATATCCATACCCCACATATAGAAAAGTCATGTGAAGAAAATAGAAGAGTCACATAAATCTCATCTTCTTCAATTCAGTATTTGTGGTATGATTGATGCAATCCCCTTCCACGGTAGACCAACAGTGCCCCATCCTCTTGTTTAGCCTGCGTCTTATTAGTCCAGGCATGTCCTGATATGATCATGCGAAAACATCTTTGAATTCTCTAAGATAATTCAATAATGTCTCGCCTTATTTCTGTGATGAGCTAGGCTACAATCTTCACTCCTTTCCTAGGCTCGTAATATCCAATGACCCTTTGTAGAGTAAGGTCGATTTTTCATCTTGTTAAACCATTCTTAACAAGTCAGAAGACATGTCACAATCTCTATCATCTTCAAAGTCCTGAGATCCCCTAGACCCATATCTCGTTCAAAAAGGGAGTCAGTAACAACGTCGCTCATGTCGTTGATATCTGGGTACCTAGGTATGAAGGCAAGAAATCCAAAGAATAAATGATTTTAGGGATAATTATTGGTATGGTCATGAAAGAATATTCTAAAAACAAAAGAATGTACAGTATGAAACGTAAAGAATAAAAGAATATGTATTCCAAAAAAATGCATTTTATTGAAATAAAATTTCAGACACAAGCCTATTTTACAAAAAGGGTTCTTGTTGCCTCTAGGCTTAAGGCAACAAGCATGTTTTGCACATTACTATAGATCAGCTCTAAAAATATACGGATCTTTTCCACAATCCCATTATTCAAAACACTCTCAAGTACACAAGGGCTTGGAAACTTTATTCCCCGGTTCCTTCTCCGCTTTTGATTTTTTCAAGGAGTCGCAACTTTCTTGTCTCCTCCTTCAGTAATCACATTTACTGCCTCGTCAAAGTGATCAGGTTTGATGAATTGTTGATTTCCACAATTCCCATTTTAATAAACTTTTCAACCAGCTTTTTAAACGTAGTGCAGTTTTCAATTGAATGATTCTTTATTCCCGAATGGTACTCGCATTGGGCATTCTCGTTATACCATTTTGGGAACGGAGGTTGCAACGGTTTCGAATAAAATAGGGACACCACGTGTGCGTCAAATAAACTTTGATATAGCTCCTTATACGTCATTGGGATTGGCGTAAATTGGAGCTTTTCAGATATTTGCCTTGTGCCCGACTCTTGTCTCACCAACCCTTGTTGCCCAGCAGTGATCACCTTTGGCTGGTTAACAGTAATTGCTTTTGAGTACCCTTTGTTGTATGTACTCGTATTATTCACCTCGTCATCCTTTTCCCTAGGAGTAGACCTTCTAGTGGTTTCCCCTGCTTCAATCTTGCCACCCCTTATGGCATTTTCAATCATCTCTCCTGGCATCACTATATCCGCAAAGTCTTAGTAGTACTTCCTATCATATGAGTGATGAATGGAGCCTTCAAGGTATTGATGAAGAGCATTGCAGTCTCCTTTTCTAGGAGTGGTGGCTGAACTTGCATGGCAACTTCTCTCCATCTTTGCTCATACTACCTAAAGCTTTCATTTGGTTTCTTCTCTATGTTTTGCAAAGTGATTCTGTCAGGCGTCATGTCCGTGACATGGTTGTATTGCTTCATGAAGGCTTGAGCTAAGTCTCTCCAGGAGCTAATGTTAGCGCGGCTAAGTTGATTGTACCACCTAGACACTGCCCCCACCAAACTGTCTTGGAAACAATGAATCAAAAGTTGATCATTGTTCACGTAGCCAGTCATGCGTCTACAAAACATAGTGATGTGGGCTTCAGGGCAACTAGTCCCATTGTACTTCTCAAATTCTAGCATCTTGAATTTATGAGGAAGTAACAGATCTGGGACCAAACTCAAGTCCTTTGCGTCTATACCATGGTAATGGTCAACATTTTCCAAAGCTTGGAACTTTTCTTCCAACCACCTACAGCGATCCTCCAACTACTTTGAAGATTTAGTTCTTATTCTCTCTCTCTCTGCTATGTCCAAATCAGGGATACCGGGATTGGCAGGGTTATCTCCTGGGTTAGATCCTGAGCCGACTTGAAAGTTCATAGGTGGTCTAGTATCAGCTTGCCCCTGTTGAGGCCTAACTGTGACAGGTGGCCTTTGGGAATACTCCTCAGGTTGTACATGTGGTGAGGTGAAACCCCGAGGAAAATCCTCATTGTCATCAGCATTAACTATGGGACCCTTTTCTCTGTCCATTGCCCCACTCAGCATTTGGGCCATTTGAGCCATCATATTCTTTTGAGCCTCCAGCATCTGGTCCCTCATCTCTTGTTGGAGTTTTGCCATTTGCTCTTGCATCTGGTCTTGTATGCCTCTTTGGAATTGTTCCAATCTCTGATCCATTTACTTTGACTTGGCCCGTGTATCGTAAGGATGTTCAGCTTCCAAATTTCCCTTCCCTTTTTCTCACTTCTCTCTCTCTATTATAATTTCAACTAATTAGACTCTCTCTGTGGTCTTAAATGCAAATGATGTTATGTAATGCAAAGAAAGAGAGGCGTTGATTCTGAATTCAATTCCATTAGAAAAACTTTTTTAGAAAGCAAATTTCTTTACATAAAACGAATCACATATACGGCCTTGCCCTCATATTCCAAGCGAAAACATCAATCCCTTTCTTCACAAAGGTCAGATCTTACAAACTTCTAGTAGATGCCTCATCTAGCTCCTTTTTGCTTGATCTGGGCTATGACTCACTATCCACTTATTTCCATAAAGCTTGTTAGCCTCTTCAAGATAGTCAAGACGTGGTGATCCTCGAATAGTCTTTGTCAGCTTGAATCCTTGAGCCATCAAGTCTTGTATTCCTTCACGGACTATCGGTCTTCTCTCGTCGTATTTACTTGGACCATATTCGGACGATCGTATTATAATCCACTTTATCAAAAAATTTATTTTCTTATGACAAACTTTTCTACTTAGCAATCGAATTTGAATCAACACCTCTTTTCTATGATGTGAATGCAATGCAATCAAAACAAAAGAGAACACGTTAGCACAAAGAAATAAAAAAAAATAGAATAGGGCACTTATCTGGGTGACCACTAGGGTTTTGCATAGTTCTACCTAGGGTAAGAACTTAGGTTTTCTACATGTTGTTTAGCTCTAAAGTTGAGGTACCTAAACCAGCAGATTCCTCGATCCTCACCCATTATAGGCTCATATGGACTGAGTTCGGTTCAGGGGAATACACTTCCCTATGGCCATGCGGAAGTGAAAACTTCACGAAGACATAGGTAAAGATGTATTCCGGAAGCAATCCACTAGCCCATACGGAGGTGAAAACCTCACGAATGCATAGTTTCTCGCTCCCACTTAAAGGTGTGACCACGACGGTCATGCAGTGCAATGCAAAGAGATATATTTTAAAATCACATGCAATAAAAGGATCATATTTTTTTTAAAATCAGAATTTTAAATTCGAACAAAAGGACATGAAATCATCAATTTTACGGCTTGACTCTCTTATTGTCCCCAGTGGAGTCGCTAAGCTGTCGAAATCATTTTAAAATCTTTTAGAAAACGGGGTCGACTTTTAAAAACAAAATGGGAGTCGCCACCAATCTCTTTTTGCTTAGGTGCGATTGGATCACCTTAAAAAAACGTTTCATTTTAAAACATTTGATTTTGGTCTACGAAAAACGAAAAAAATAGGTTCGGGAGTCGGTTACGTATGAGGAATGGTTAGCACCCCCATAACGCCCAAAAATTGGTACCTAATCGATAAAATTATGTCCAAATGTTTGAAATTTAAAAGTATTTAAAAATATGATTTCCAAAAAACTGTGAACAATTTGATTTAAAATATGAGAGTTCTTCGATCCGAAAGATTATAAACATCACATCCAGCACGATTGGACACGATATTTTTTAAACCCTCGTAACTAAGATCATCTCATAATTTATAAAACTTCGAGTAATTTTGATTTAAAATTTGAGATTTCTTCGATCCTAAGGAATATAAACATCACATCCAGCACGATTGGACATGATATTTTTAAACCCTCGTAACTAAGATCATCTCATAATTTATAAAACTTGTTAAAAGATATATTTAGTTATTTAGCCAAACGGAAAATCGACACCCAAAGACGATTGGGCATTATTTCCCAATTTCTAAATACCTAAACATTGCCTTATTTTAAAAACTTTTGGATGAAATATAAAAATATATTTTAAGCAACAATTTATGAGACAATATCGCATTTCTATATTATCAAAAATACAATATCAAAAACAATTTATAGCACACTAACATAAATAATAGAGTAAGAATAATGTAGAATAATAGTTAATAGAAATAACTACAAAATGGCAATCATAAATAAACAATTAAAAGAGTATGGGCGAACAAAATATGCATAAAACAATGAATATCAAAATAAAAGAAAATTATTAAATAAATAAGAAAATTTTAAAGTAAGACTAAATGATAAATAAATAAAAAAATTATATACATTTAAAAAAATAATTTTTAAATAAAGATATAGAAAATTACACATATATAATATAAATAGAATATAATATACAATATAAATAAATTTTAGTTAAAAATAATATATGATATAATATTATATAATGTACAATTTTTTTTAAAATATAGAGTAATATGTAAAATAATAATAATTTTGTAAATAAATAAAGAAAATAATTAAACTAAAATAAAATAAGAATATAATAATAATTAGAAATATATAATATAATAAATAATATGCTAATTTATACAATATAGGTAATAAATAATAATAATCACTTATATATAAAATTAATACATATAAAAACTATATATAAATTTTATATCTAAATAAATTAATATAAATAATGAATATGATATTTTAATATAATAAAATAATAATACTAAAATAATAAATAATAAATAAAGACAGAAGGATTAAATAGCAAAAAAAAATATAAAAGGGAATAAATAGTAGTTAAAACAAATAAAAAGGATTAAATTAAAATGCACATTAAATCACAAGGGTTAAAATGGAAATTATTCAAAATTTAAAAACGGCAGCGTTTTGATTTTTTAACTTTTAAAGCAGTCAGAGGGTTTAATTAAAAAAATAAAAATAAATTTTTAGGGTTAATTTAATATAAATAGAAATTTAAATAGGATTAAATTAAAATAAACAAAATTACAGAAGGATTAAAACTGCAAATTTCCCCTTTTCATAAAACACGCGGATCCTCGAAGGTAGGGTTGGGTCAACACGATCCTCTGTTAGCCAAAACGACGTCGTTCCATTTTGATTATAAAAGTCGGTTTTAATTAAAAAT
Organism: Gossypium sturtianum; assembly: GCA_025698515.1. NCBI lineage: Eukaryota > Viridiplantae > Streptophyta > Magnoliopsida > Malvales > Malvaceae > Gossypium > Gossypium sturtianum. The sequence goes on from CM046952.1 coordinate 37,140,332, forward strand.
TATTTTGAATCTGTTTTTTTAAAAACACTTTGAAATTCTCTCAAAGCTACCTGGCCTCCGATCGTCGGGTCTTACGGCCCATGCCTCGACGCGCCTCACGCGCCGTCACCCACGGCGGTTTCAAGGTAAGAATTTCATTTTTTTTTAAATTGTTTTCTTTTTATCAAGTCATTATCCCGCATAAATTAGAAAGAAAGAAAAAATAAATATAAAAAAAAACGAATAAATATAAAAAAAATCACCTTTTGTGGAAGGAAACTGCTTGTTATATTTTTCTGCCTTTTTTTTAATCTTTTGTATATTTTTCTCTCTGTTTCTATTTTTCCGTGTTTGTTTACAAATTTTTGACAGGCTTTTATAGCCTTTCGAGATGAAAAAAAAAGGAAATAAATCTTTGCCATATTTGCTGCGATTTACTGCTGCTGTTTTTTCCCTTTTCGTGCAGGTCAAACGCGAAGAATTCGGCAGTGGCGAGGTCGTTCGTGCGTTGATGGCGGCATGGACGAGGGCTTGGCGCAGGTGCGAGGAGTGTGGCGCGACTGTTGGGTTCCTGCCATTTGCGACGCGACGTTTGGGATACTGCTGAGGCGGCGCCTAGGGTTTCTGGAGAACCCTAGGTCTGATTTCTTGTTAAAGTTTTGGGCCTCTTTGGGCCATGTAACTTGGGTCTGGGTAAATGGGTCTGATATTAGGTTTGGTAATTTTAGGTACTGGGCTACGGGTGTAAATGGGTCTGGGTCTTGGGTCTGGGTCAATCTGTTTTGGGCTGTAACAAATAACTTGGACATTTGTTATTTTTATTGGTTTTTTATTATGTTTTATGGGCCCGGGCAAAATGGCCTTATTACAATAATAAAAATATAATTTTATATTAATATATATTAATATAATTAAATTTAAATAAAATTTTTTAATTTGAATTCAAATCAAACTAGATTGATGCAAAAATATTTTATTTTTACCCAAACCCAAATACCAAATATACCAAAATGCAAACTGAACACCAAGTCACAAATACTCTAGATACATGTCATATAACCCAAACTCATTCATACATACAAAAGAGGTAATAAAGTATATCTCGAGCTAAGTTGTTGAGTTGGATGCTTGACCTCTTTAAATCTAGTCTGCTCACGTCCGAGACTTATGCACGGAAACAAATAAATTCTTACCTCAAATGATGTAATACAAATATAGTATAACAAAAATCATATAAACAGCTAAATATCAAGCATAAACATATTAATCAACAATTAATTCAATTTCAATGTCCTTAGCATGTATACACCATTAAACCAATGATCCATTATTAATCAAGCATACTTATTTCATATAAATTTCTGTTTACGTAATATAATTTTTTATGCACCTTTAGGGTATTTGCACCTAATTTATCATATTCAAACCATGCATCATTCAACATTTTTGTCTCATTTTAGTTACACATGTATACACAATAAACAATACTACATATTAATCCTTATTAACAGAATCGAATATCTTATTACACATCACATTCAACTCATTAATTTAGCCCTTAGTAACTAACTCGGATTAGAGATGGATACACGAATCAATCCACCAACACATCAATATACGCACTGAAGTACTAGTCGGGCATAAAAGCATCGATCCCACCAGCCACATCAGTATAACATGCACAAGGTGTTGAATATAACACACATATAGTGCTAAATGTAACACGCACAAGACGCTAAATATAACCCGCATAAAGTGTTGAAACTCTCACCTATCAAATCGAACCTATGGCATGCCAACTATACTCTAAACTCTATCCGACAATGTTAATAGGACAAATTCATTATTAATGATCATGTATCACAAAGCAAGTAATATATATAAAAATTACATATCAATGATCACAACCACATAGTCAGGTATATACGTACCTTTCAAATACAATCGCACTAATAATTTACCATTTTCGAACATTTAACGAGTCTACCTGTAACAACCCATTTTTAGTGAAATCGGAATAGTGGTTTCGGGACCAAAAATCTGAAGTGGAAATATTTATTTTATTATTATTTTAATGTTTACGGTATGTTAATAATGTCGTATAAAAATTTCGTTACGAAATTTTATCGTTTGCATGCTTAATTAAGTGAAAAAGACTAAATCGTAAAAGGTGCAAAAGTAGAGTTCTAATAGTTAAAGGTATCTATTAGCTATGAAATTAAATTGTTAAGAGACTTATGTGTAAAAGTAGTAAAATACCATGATGAAATTGTGAATTGATGCTTTGTTTGTTTGGGTTAATATGAGTCCCTAGGGAAATCACCTAGCATGGTATGTGGATAAAATTGCATGAATTTCAATTTACGAGCTAAATGACTAAATTGTAAAAAAGTTAAAATAAGAGGGGGAAAAGCATAATTTTGCAAAAGTATGAATTTTGGACTGAATTGAATAGAATGAATATTAAATGAATTAAATTTGCTTATCTAGATCAAGTTAAACCTCATACGGATCTAGATCGAGAGAAAGACAAAGTCTCGGATTAGTGATCCTATTTCATCATCTTTGTATTCGAGATAAGTTCCTATGATTAAATAGCATTTTAATATTATTTGATTTAAATTCTATTATGCTATTCATCATATCATGTCACTACAGAAATCCAACGACGTTACGACGACTATCTAGCCCCGTTTGAACCTTAGGAATATATAGGATACAAATGACATGTCATTAGATTACCATGTTTCGGGTGCTGGTCCTGAATGTCCTACCGATAGCTGAGTTCCGGCATTTGTTGTGGATACTCGTCAGCTTGTGTGAGCGGCATCGTGTAGCCACATTTCGACCGTTAACTTGTGTGAGCAGACCCATTTATGGCTCGAGTGAGCATCTATGTAAAGGAAAAGGAATGGTTTTGACCATGTGTTAGCACACTTTGTGTGAGCTTTCCGCGTATCTGATATTATTCTAAGTGATTCAACAAGCATGAAAATGGAAGGAAGGGTAAGTGTTCCAATGGCTAACTTAAGAACTTATGGAAAAGTATGAATTATTGATGATCAAAGTAAGTATAATCATGTTCATGAAAAGTATGAATTCAAGTATGTTATGTTCATGAAATTCATCTTACCATGAGATGATTTTGCTAAGTTATGTGTTTAATCACTAACTTGTGTTGTTGATGATGCTTAGGCTTGTGCCAAGCTATGTTGGATTGATTCATGTCTATTTTTAAGATTATGCATTGAAATGGTAAGCTATGTTCATGATTTACGAACTTACTAAACATTATATGCTTACGATGTTGTTCTTTTCTATGTTTTATAGATTATCAGAAGCTCGATCGGTTTGGAAGCTCGTCGGAGACCTATCACACTATCCAGAGGTTATATCAATAGATTTTGATATTTTGGCCATGGTTATAATGGCATGTATAGGAGAATTGTGTTTGATGAACTAGTTGTTATGTTTGGCTTGTAAATATGGTAATTTGGTTGGTGTGCTTTTGGCACTTTGATGCTATAATGGTTAATGTTTATATGGTCAAATTGATGTATGGTTTTATGTCCAAAGTAATAAGTGTTGTTATGTTTGAAATGTGGTTAATTAGGTTATGTTAGTTATGGACTTTAGTTGAGTTGTTTTGGTATGGAATTAAGTAGTTGTGTATGCTTGAATTATGGACAAATATGCTTATGCTATGACATGATCAATGGTTTTGATTGAGGTGTCTTTTGGCATATTGGTTGTATGGATATTTGGTATAGAGATGTGGTCATTTTATGCATTCTTTGGACATGATTTAGGGCCTTGGTTATATGTGCAAATGTGTTGTAGGTTCATTCTTGAATTGGGTGAAAGAAATGGCTAATTTTGGCCTATTTCTTGGCCACACGGCCATGCGACACGGCCGTGTGTCCCCTGTAGGTTTTAATGGTTGTTTTTTGAAAGTTACATGGCCTAGCACACGGCCTTGCACACGGGCGTGTGAGGCCATTTCTTGAGTTACACGACCTGGCACACGGGAGTGTGGCTTGGCCCTGTGACCCAAGCCAGAGAGTTACACAGGTACGAACACGGGCTGGGACACGGCCGTGTGTCCTTATTTCAAATGTTACATGGCCTGAGACATGGGCGTGTGTCTCAGTCGTGTGAGGCACACGGCCATGTGACCCCTACAGTGTGAATTTTTTCAAATTTTTCCTTAGGGTTTCATATGTTCCCGATTTAGTCCCGAATCGTTTCTAAAGTGTTTCTAAGGCCTCGAGGGCTCGAATAAGGGACGATATGCATGTATTTGAATGGATTTTGCTATGATTATGAAATGTTTGGATATTGATGATTTTAAGTTATGTTTTTACGGTAATGCTCTGTAACCCTATTCTGACGACGGATATGGGTTAGGGGTGTTACATTTAGTGGCTCGAATAAGGAACGATATGCATATGTTTGAATGGATTTTGCTATGGTTATGAAATGTTTGGAAATTGATGATTTTAAATTACGTTTTTACGGTAATGCTCCGTAACCCTATTCCGACGACGGATAGGGGTTAGGGGTGTTACACGACCATATATATATAAATATCTAATCAGTGGTGGAGCCAAGGGACCGGCAAGGGCCCCGACCCTCCAAAAATAATTTTTTTTTCCATTTAGGCCCTTTATAATTTATAAAAGTTTAAATTAGTAATGGTAAAATTACCCTCTCAGATGATAAAAAATTGATTTAATCCTTTAAAAAATATAAAGATATAAACTATTAAAATTGTGAAATTGCCTTTTTACTATTGTAAAAATATACAATTTAATTCCCCCCAAAAATTTTTTTGACTCCGCCACTGTATCTAATGAACTTGAATTATGTGAGCACAAAACAGATTAGTTATTCATCGATGGCTTTATCTTTCCTTTTGCTTTTCGATGTTTTGGCATCATCTTTAGCTATGTATGATAATTTCATATATGAAAAATCCATTAGATATATAATTTGGACATAAAAATTGTAACACCCCTAACCCATATCCTTCGCCAGAACAGGGTTACGGAGCATTACCGAAATAAATAGATCAAATATAGACATTTCATATTATTTAACGTTCATGTCAGATGTTATTCATAAAGTTCCTTATATGAGCCCTTGAGGCCCAAAACATACATTAGAAACAAGTCAGGACTAAATTGGGTACTCAGAGAATTTTTCGCGAAATTTCAAAATTTTTCCTAGGTGCAGAGTACACACGCCTGTGTGGTCAGGCCGTGTGGCTCACACGGCCAAGAGACACGCCCGTGTCTCAGGCCGTGTGAGCCATACGAAATGGGGCACACAGCCGTGTCCCAGCTCGTGTCTGTACCCGTGTAACTCTCTAACTTGGGTTACACGGCCAAGTCACACGCCCGTGTGCTAGGCCGTGTGTAGGTGCAGGGGTCACACGGCCAAGCCACACGCTTGTGTGTCAGGCTGTCTGATCAATTCTAAACATTCTATTTTGAAATTTTAAAGATGCAGGGGACACACGGCCAAAACACACGCCCATGTGCTAGGCCGTGTGTCATACACGGCTGAGACACACGCCCGTGTCTCTGTCCGTGTGGACAAAATAAGGTCATTTCCAAGCCTTATTTCTCACCCAAACTTGTCTTCCACCTACATTAACACTTAAACACATTCCCAATCCAATATAAAAACATTTGAATCAAGCCATAACCAAGTCTTATGCATATCATATCATCTTATATAATCAAGTATCCATGCTTAACAATTTGATCACTTACATATATATATTCATATCTATACCAACTATACCAACTCAAGCCATGTTACAATTTGCCTATTCGTTAACCATAAATAAATTATACCAAAACACATATCAACCATGATAAGGCCATATACTTATATATATCAAAATGTATCAAACATAAGCCATTCAAACGGCTAATCACAACAAAACATTTACATGCCATCAATGGCCAACTTAACCTATACATGCCATTATACCAAAGTTGATTTAATAAATATACCGAAAAAGGCGATTAATAGTGTGATGTGGCTCCGACCAACTTCCAACCTGAACAAGCTTTCGGGTTACTATAAAACAAAAGAAATAAAACAAAGTAAGCATTGCTTAGTAAGTTCGTATAACAAGAAATTAATTTACCATTTATTTCACATTTCAGGTAAGCTAACTAAACATGTTCAAACCAATTTGGCCAATTGCCTAAACACATATCCTCATCAAGCATGTTAGTCATGTAATTCACATAAATACCAAGAAACATGAATGAGCTCGTCAATATTCAATTTCCACATACATGTATTTATCACTTCAAGTATCCGTGAACATGTACATATCATATCTTTGTACTTCAAATATTTCTCATAGTAATTCATCTTGAATTCATTTCATCTCATATCGAAATTTTACCCGTTGAATCATTTAAAATATCGATGGATACAAGGGTAGTACACATGAAGTGTACGAATCTAAAATCTGTCAATTCATATTCGGGGGTACTCATTAGAGGACATAACCGGGAAGCCCTCTCTCGAGCCATATAATAGGAAGCTCCTAAGAGCCATAATGGGAAGCTTATCTGGGTTGTATAACGGGAAGCTCATAAGAGCCATAATCAGGAAGCTCATGCGAGCCAATAACGGGTAGCTCCGAAGAGCCATTAATCTGAAAGCTCCAGATAGCCATATATCGGGAAGTTCAAGTGAGCCATATCATGTAGCTCTGAAGAGCCATTAATCAAGAAGCTCCCAAAGAGCCTTTAATCGGGAAGCTCACGAAGAGCCATATAATAGGATACTCATAAAAGCTGCGGTGTGCCCACAACACATGCAGGATCACGACCGATCGGGATGCTCCGAAGAGCTATTAACGAGAAGCTCGCAAGAACCATATAACGGGAAGCTCGAGAGGGCTAATAACGGAACGCTCTTTCAAGCTATGGTGTGTCCGCAACATATGCAGGACCACAACCAATTCGGCAACCCTGTATCCATCGAATTTCATTTATTCAATCGGGATTTAATACTTATTGAGCATTATCGAATATGTGACAGATTTTCATACATGTAAATTATACAATACACATACATAACATTCAATTTAAACATATAAATATATACAATTTAGTTACACGAACTTACATTGACAAGTGTTCGTTGATTTGTTGTCTACTGATCCGACACTTTCTCGTTTCCTCGATCTAATTCCGTATTTTGTCTATCCGGATATATACGATTAAATTTAACTCAATTTAATACAATTCATATTCAATTCAATTCACATCTTAGGCAAAATTACCATTTTACCCTATACTTTTAATTAATGACGATTTCGTCCCTAGGCTCGGGAAATGAAATTCATGCAATTTAATCCTTATTCCAAGCCTAACCGATTTTTACATGTAACATTAACAGCCTATGTATTTCATAAAATTCAGAATTTTTCCATGAATTTTACATCTTTACAATTTAGTCCCTAAATCACAATTTCATAAAAATTCACTTTACAAAAGTTGTTTATCTATCAACAACTTTTCATTTTCTACCATAAATTTCATAATTCATGCATATTCATCCATGGAAAAACTTTAATACTTTGATAAATTTGCAAATTAATCCCCGAGATAGCTAAATTAAGCTATTACGATCTTGGAAACATAAAAATTACTAAAAACGGGACAATATTACTTACCCAATTAAGCCAAGTAAGCTTGCTTGAGTTCTCTTCTCTTAGTTAGGGTTTCCATGTATTTAATTTTGGGAAAGATGATATAAATGATGATATTTTCTTTTATTTTATTATTTATCATCTTTATTTATCATCTTTCCAATTTTTTCATTTTCTTTATTTAATTTTTCATGGATGAATCATCATACTTATCTACTAACCCCTATTAATGATCTATTTGCCATATAAGGACCTAAAATTTTGAATTCCATAGCTATTTGATACTTATAGCTACTAGAACTCAACTTTTGCATTTTATGCAATTTGGTCCTTTTATAAATTAAACATATAATCGGTAAAATTTTCCTAACGAAATTTTCATACGATATTTCTATCATAATTCAGATCATAAAATAATATTAAAATAATTTTTCTTTTCGGACTCGGATTTGTGATCCCCGAAACCACTGTTTCGATTTCATTGAAAACGGGCTGTTACAAAAATATAATAATTAAACATGAATGTACTTTATTCATTTTAGTCCCTAATAGCCTTAACTTCCAAAATGTTCATATCTCACAATTCACCCTATTAGACTTAAATTCAACTTTATAAATATAGTACAGGAAACTCCTACAACCATTATTTATTATTAAACCTCAAAGCTTTCATCCACTACAATTAGGTCATTAATTACACAAAATTTAACTATATGATCTATGCTTGATTCAGCTTACTTTTAACACTTTTCACTTAAAGTTGAACATATAAAACTATAATCTTAATTACTATCAACATGCATGAATTTCAACCTTAATTTCTTTAAGTTTTCATTAATAAAACTTAAAATTAAATTCACTAAATTACTTAATGGGTTGTTAACATCTATCATAATTTAGCTAAGGATTCGATGGTAACTCACCAAATTTTCCCTTGGCTATATTTGGCTATGGAGGAATTGAAAGAAAAATTTTCTTCTTTTGTTTCCTTAGGCAATCGGTGATGAGGATGAGAGAATAGGTGATGTTTTAACTCCACTTTCTCTCTCCCAGTATCTTATGCATATATATAACTTGCAAGTAATTAGCTTAGTTAAGGTAAGTGATCAAGTTAATATTCACTAATTTACTTATTAAGTGACCATTATATAAGTCAGTGGAAAACGACGAGAAGTGGTTTATTTAAGCATTAACATAACTTACGAAAATGGTTTAATTGCTAATAGAACCTTAGTTTATTTGCCATTTAAAAATCAATTTTCCTTCATTTTAGACACTAATCAATTTAGTCCCTATACTATTTTTATTAATCGATTCAATTCAATAACACCTAATAATTTTACCTTTCCTATCCATACTTTGACTCGTAATTATTCTACTTTATTACTTACTAACTCAACTCAATTAATTTGGTCTAAAATCGAATTTTACGACACCGTTAAAAAACCGGGTCATTACACAATATAATAGGTCAAATTTTGCTATTAGACCCTATACTTTGAGTAGGTTGTGGATTTAGTATCTATACTTTAATTTAGTCATTTTCAGTTCCTTGTACTTTTAGAATTTTAAATTTTTAGTCTTGACCAAATGACAACTATCAAATTAATTAAGTTCTGTTATTTTTAAAATTTGATGTGTCAAACATATTATCGTATATATAATGTCATGTCAGCTTGTCATCTCTACATATTACTCACAAAAAACCAATTAATAGATTTAACGACTGTCGTTTACATTAAAACTAAAATTTTGAAATTAAAAAAAAAAACATAACGACTAATAATGATCTAGTTGGAAAATATGAACTAAATCTCGAACTTTACATATAATATAAGAATAATAGTACAATTTAACCAAACAGATTTAACAAATACTTTTTGGTCAAGACTAAATTTTCAAAATTTTAAAAAGTACAGAAACTAAAATTGATCAAATTAAAATACAAGTATATACCGCTTATATAAAATACATGATCTAATGATAGAATTTGACCCAATATAATATTACATAATATAATAATACAAATTATAATATCAATGGTTATGTAGCATTCATTAAATTAATATATTACTAGAAATGTATATGACTAATAATATGTAAAATATTATTAAAATTTTAATATTATATAATAATATTAATTATGTATATAAAATTAACACATATTAAGTAATCATAAATATTGCATAAAATATACACTTTAGTTATGATATATAAAATATCTATTATAATAAAACATCTTTATAAAAATTTCTATTATTTAGGAAGCGAATATGAATTTGTTATCGTAGAAATAAAATATTTTTTAGTATAAATAAAATATTTATAATTTATAAAACATCAAAATTATATAAATTTGTTTAAATCTACTTGACCCAAATTGATTTAAATACGAATTACTTGAGCCCAAAATAATTCGAATCCAAAAAATATTCAATTGAGAAAATCTAAACTCAATCTCAACCTTCTTAAAGCTATCCATTTGCCAACTCTAATCGCTAAGTGCTAAGGTTTCTGAATGCCCCCATTTAATTACCCAACCATGTGTGTACACAGCCCAAGATGTTATCAACTTTTATGTTTTGTTTAGGCATTAGTGTAATAACATAAGGAAAAAGTTTATTTATTATATATATATTATCTTTCTTTTTTTTAAGTTTTTCTTGCCAAATCAAACCCTCTTTCTATTGATAAAAATGTTCCTAATAAATAAACAAATTGGGCCATGAGTTTTGCTCTATTACATACACTGTATATCGCCTAATTGCTTCAAAGAATACTTTCTCTATATTGTAGTTTGGGCCATTCATGACAACAATGGATCATTTACGTACTCAAATATAGTAAACATATATACAGATATATCGCAGGGGATTACATATAGGTATTTTAAGGTCTTGTACTTATCAGACCATTGTGACCTTTCGATATTACACTTGTTGTCCTTTAGCAACATTATTGTAAATCTTATTATAGAAGTGTAAGTTTGGGTACAATTTGATCAGCATTTCAGCAAGGTTTTACTTAAAGATGTATACAAAGCTGCCATCCTCCACTTAAAGAAGCTCCCACTCTGAATCCAACAAATCTTGAGTTGATGATATCCTTGTAGCCTCTCTTGTTTGTGCAGACATTGAGCTCCCCTTGGAGTCCTCATCACATTTTCCAACATCCCCATACCATTTAGCAAGTTGTTTGTACTCCATTTTCCTTGCTGACCTCATTCGTGAAGAAATAGCATCACGAATCTTTTTCTGGAAGAAGAGGGAATCATCAACTGAATATCACAAGGGGGGCAGGAGCAGCATGGAAAAACAAACAGGAATGTGAAAGCACCTGGTAAGGTCTGTGTTTGCCTTGCCTATGAGGATGACAATGAAGTTCAGCTTCATTCACAATGATACAACTTTCATCAACTCCTGTTTTATCCAATGGTGGAACTGTTCCACTTTCTTTCCTTCCAACAGCACTCCCTGAGCTATCCATGGTCCAGTTATTTGATTGTCCTGCAAAGTTCACGACACGAATTATACCATACAGCTTAGCAGAAACAGACAAAGATAAAAACAAACTTGCATATATTACTTGTGTAGTAATTTCCCAAGAAGTTATATATTTAAAGCTGACTCAATGTATACATTTAAAGATGATAATACAATAGATGTAATAATTGAACAAGATACTATCTTACTGTAATATTTTTGTTATTTATTTTACATAATAAATATTTAAAACTATTTAATAGGAAGCAATTTTTGCATTTTCACAAAACAATTTAGAAACTGGAAATATTTTTTTTCTGGCCAAGATTTGTAAAGCTTAGTGCTAGTATATGCACCCAAATTTGTCATGGGGAAGAGGCAGATGCAGTAGCCTATCCATCGCATTTTTATTTTTGTTTTATTTCACTGGAATAATCCAATAGTTTATGACTTATTCCCTTCTATCCACTGCAATATTGCAATAGAGTACATTAGAAACTAGGATATTGGTAAAAGGTACACATATGGTCTGAGGCTAGGCTTAGAGCTGAGGTGGGTACCAATCATAGGATTACCTCTACCCGAAAACCTCAACAGAGACTACCTCCATTGACTATACTGAAATGAGTTCCTTCCATGACTTTTATACTTGGACCAAAACTGATGCCCAAAGAAACAAAAAGAAAAAAAAAAAAAAAAAAAAAAAAAAAGAAACCCTCTTTAACAACAGAAGTCAAATTTCTAAGGGCATCTTCCTGACAGTGAAAAGACAAATGAACGCAATAATTCCATCCTCAAGAGTCCAAGCACACAGAAATGTAATTTATCACACATAAATAAGGGGCAAGTTTAACCAATGAAAGCCCTTTCAAACATGCTTTTGGACCAAGTAAAGCTTTCAACCAAAATAATCATAAGTAAACCTAGATATTTCTAACGGTTCTTTCCTGCCAAGTGAAACCACAAAATCCAGAGTCGCAAATTACTACCAGCTTCAGGTGTTTGAACTTTGAAGCCTTATTGGAGATCCAATGCGTGAAATGATAAGCAAAAGGAAATAATGGCACGGTCTCAAAGTTTGATCATGCAACATGATAAAGTGTATGATTAGCAGGTGGTGGGAATAAAGGCAACATGCTATGGGGATGTTTCATTGCAAACTAAGGAAAATAACTTATGTTTCTTCTTGGTGCAGTAAAGAGAACACCTCAAATTTGATTGAAGCTAACCTCAAGATGATCAGTAGTTATAAACAAATAAAAGAAGGATTTAGTCTGAGTCATTTTCAAGACTTTATCAACTTTAAAAAATGCAAAGAAGTAATGCTCAAATTCCAATACTGAACTAATGAAACAAATACAGTTCACAAATTGATGCATAACATAGATTGAACTATTGAAAGGACTTGAACAAAGAATGTAACATCTAAGTAAACATAGTGGAGAATCACATAAGAAATTAAAAACCCAACATACGGTACATATATCACAGCCACCAATCATAAACAAATTTAAATATACGGGACTCACCAAGATGCAATGCAACAATCGCAATTTAAATTGGTAAAACCAGTACTAGGAGGCTCTAACATAACAAAACCTGTAAAATTGAATACCTTATCTTTATATGAGTTCCAGCATACAAATTCCAGTTCTACCATGACCCATTAATAAATAAAAGTTTCTCAAATTATAAAGAAAAGGTTGACAGCAACTAGTACATAAAAGCTCCAATTTCAAACAAAGAGAAAGCACCAGATAAATAACAATGTCATTAAGCGAAAATGGAAAAAGGAAAACATATTTAAGGATTTGATACCAATTTTATTCAATGTTCAGTAAAAGGGCAGGTGGAAAGGGAGAAGGTAGGCAGGGAAAAGACTTTCAAAACTAGAACCACACCTTATTCTTGAACACCTGAATTTAACATGACCCATTTTAGAAAGGTGTTGCCAAACCATTTTAGCTAAAGCTTGTTATATATAACATAACTTTATGTATAATCCTAAAAACCATGAGGAAAAATGCTTTGAAGTACTCTTATAAGCTCGAAGTCAAAGGTCATAATGCATAAATAGGATTTCTCTATACATGGAGACTTCGGTGTAGTTTGATAAACTAGGAAAAAGATTACTCAATTATAATAACTAATTTGTACTAAAAGTATTATTTGGCATGTTAATAAAAATTAAGCACCAAATATAATTTATATTGTTGATAACTGTACTTGTTGAATTTTGAAAATTAATCATTTTATGTTTTTAACCTTATTAACATAAATTTTGTATTGTTATTGATAATTCCAGATAAATTCAAAGGGCTGATTTCAATATCTCATGTTTTTGTAACTGAAAAGAAGAGAAAAATTAGTTCAAACATAGATTGTTTTTAAAATAAAATCGACTTAACATGTTCAGCATTAAAATTACTGACTTATCCTATTCAACATTTTTTCTTTTTTGAAATTTTTTATTAACAATTATATTAAGCTATTGAACACAGAGAAAATTTAACACACCAAAAATTTTCCTTATCAATGCATTATAAAAGTTGTCCCTTAAACTAGTTGAGATTGGACTAAATTGTAACAGCTACAATATAAAACATTTAGCAAAAATAAAACAAGGACAAATAAAGCAAGTATCATCTGGGAAACTATATCCTAGAATAGCCAAAAAAAAGGGTACCCCAAAAGGGTTAACAAAAAATATTGATAAGAAAAAGGAAATTGGCATGGCTTTAGAACAAACAAAGATGGCTTGCCATTGTTAACTAATGGTCATGTTCCAAAAAGAAAACACTAGTAGCGGAATTGCTGAATCTTTTGGAAGAATTTCACTAAAATCATAGTTACCAATGCCAATAAATGAACTTTTCTAATCTTCTTAACAGTAAAGTTTATGAACTGTAGCTAAATGATATATAGATACTTGGACAGGAAGCAAAATCAATTTTATAGGAAATTCCTCTTCTTGACTGTCACTATTCAGTGAGCATCCTATTAAAGAAATCATTCCAGCATTTGAACAACTTCCTGCAGTTGCTAAATCTAAATCAACAATAGCAACAATAACGTAGGAAAAATTTTAATGCAATAAAGTTAGGAATTCTCACCATTTGGTTCTGCTGATCCAATTACCAAGGATGAACATCTCCCATCCATTTTTATCCCAATCGATTCAAACAACTGTAAATCATTGTCTAAAATTTCAGGCACAGACTCACTTGCAGATTCAATTTCATTACAACTTTCTTCTATTGAGTCACAATCATCTTCTCCAACTGTAACACGGGTTGATGTTGTGGGTATCTGCTGACATGACTCTTCAATGTTTGCATTAGCATTTCCAGAAAATGATGACAACCTGCCGACTTCATTCCCCATACAAGCAACTTCAGAAACTGTCTCAGCCCCAGCTGCAGGTAAATTTTCAACATTTGCCTTGACAAGCATGCTCCTGTTGTTATGCTCCCTAGAAAGAAAGTAAGAGGATTCTCTTTCCATAAAACTCCGAGGGCAAGAGTGAAATATGTTATCTACCATGTGAAGCTGGCAGGACGAAGGCACATGGGCAGCATTTTCAATAACATCAGAAGTTACTTCTGAATCTTCAATTAACTGCTCACCCTCATCCTTCACAGCAGCCACCTTTAAACCTACCTGAGGCTTTTTGAATGTCCCAGCATTTTTCTCTATTGCCGTGTCAGAGGCAGCCACTGCTTTCACAGGCTCCAATGAAGATGGGAGAAGCAAATCCTGCATCACATCCTGCATTACATCTGAGTAGAACCTTTTGACACTAGCACCTACAGTCTGCACCTGATCCTCCACATATTTAACTGTGTCCTGTTCCCAAATATAATGAGTCAATGGAATTCTGTAATAAACTTATACAAGAGTACACAGGACTTAAGGGGGTGGGGAATCAAAGGCTACAAGTGAGTATCAAGCACATCAACATGGCATAACAAGGAAGGCTCTATACAGATACAAGTTAACTGAAATAAGAAGCCCAAACATAGTAATACATAACTTTGCAAGAAAGCTGTGCCAAAGACAGTTACTTATATGGAACACAGCAAAAACAAGGGAAAAAGATCAAATGCTGAGAAGGTGTGACAACATTCTACCAGGGTTCTCATGAATTGAACGCATAGAACCTCCTTTGGACATGAAAAAGGTTGGGGAAGATACAAGAGAAAGATTATCGAATGGAGCATACCTGGTACATAATTTCTTCTGCCTCTAGGCACATGGCTTCAAATTTCTGATACACATGACCAACCCAAGTTATACCTTTTAAATCCATAATGACCATCAATCAACCTTAGCAGAACAGCAGTTGGATTTCTTCCACTGTCTTCTGTTTGCAATTACCTCTAAATGCTTATCTGAACATAAGTAGCTTTAAATTACTAATCTCTTACAAGAACAGAACCAACATTTTAGGAAGCTCAGTTTAGACACACACGCATGTCATAGCCCAACAGGGATATGCTAAATAACTTAAATTAGTATAATTACATTTAGTAATTGCATTCACATGGATCCAACTCTGACAAAAAGGAAAGAGTTAATCGGAGAAGGCCCTTAATCTAATTGCTCACCTAGGTGACCTATTTGAATGAACAAGGCCTTATACTACTACATTTTAAAAAAAAATCATTTAACGCCAAGACATACAAAAAGTCACTGTCTGAATCTTATATAACTTACATTAGTCTCTTCGGAGGCCACCATGTGGTCTCCTCTCATGCTCAAACAACATCAAAGTTGAGCCAAAATTTATAATTTAAAAGGTAAGCAAAACAGAAAAAATCATGGAATCTTCATTGATACTCAATTTGTCCTAATTTCCGGTCTTCATTCTGCCAAGCCTCTACTAGATGCATAAACTTGTTAAGTTTTAACCAAACGACACAAAACATGAATCACAGGAAAAGGTAGAAGACTTTTTTTGATGGAACCAAGGTATCTTTCATGTCCGTTTTATGGTCCATAGAAACTAATCCTACTGTTTTCTAAACCAGACCAGTTGGATTGGGAACTGGCTGGGGTAATGGTCCAAAAAGGGGGTTGGACTAGTTGACCCACAAACCGGTTGTTTTTCCTATTTTTTAATTTTTTATTCAATTGAACCTGATAAACTGGTCAGACCAAGAACCGGTGGTTTGACCGGTTCGATCACTGGCCCAGTTCTGAAAACCTTGACTAATTCATTGAACTCAAGTCTTCCCCCTTGTAGTGCAATGTGAGTTGGTAAAGTGGGAGACACTTGAGGAACACTCAGGATTGCAATACCAGGAAACATGTATACTATGAAACATCAATTCTATAGATGCAATCAATGGTAAAAATGACACATATAGTAAAAAAAATTATACATATCAAACCCTAGAAAGATCAACAGAGTTTAGAATCAATAATTTGAAGCGAACAAATTACTGTTTTAAGCACACAAAGCCCATTAAAGCATTAACAGCTTCAGCTAAAATTACATAATTCGACGCCATACCATACACTAAACTAAAACGAAAGATCATTTTAATCCAAAATGGTAATAAGTTTAAGTTAGCAGGCAAGCCAAAGGGAACTAAAACCAGAAGCAAGACAAATAATAAAATACCCAGGAAAAGAAGCAAACCCAAAAATAAAAAACAGAAACCCTTGATGGAAATTAATTAGATAGTGAACATACGTATAGAAGGCGAGAGAGAGTTTTATCTGAAATCCCCCTTCCAGTTTCCTCTTAAAACAATGGATTGAAGGTAGAGAAGATGGAAGAAAGCAGAAGCTAAATGATTGCTGGGTGGGAAAGTTAAATGGATTACGTTGTGTGGTCGGGAATCATAAACACCCAAGCCAATATATTTTGTTTGTTTTATTGTTTAAAGCTTTGGGTTGAAGGAAAATGGTAGAAAGGCAGGGGAAGTGGAGAGAGTTTTGATCACATGTTATTTAGTTAATGGTAGAAGCGTGTCCGCTCCGTTCTCTCAAAACCATAAAACTAAGGTTTACTAATGCCAATTGTGGGCCCATCCCCAAAAATACGTCTTCTTTTTCTTTAATGCTTCATGGTGAGACTTGAGAGGGATGTAGACCTCTCCATTTTCGTTCCACCTGTTATAACCATTTTTAATTAGGAGACTCTTTGTTCTTTTATTTTAAAATTACATAAATTAGAAAATGATTTTTTTCCTTAAAAAAATTCATTTGACTTTTTCAATTTTTTTATTACCGGTTAAATTGGGGTAAATATCCCATATATACTAAAAAATTGAATTATTTACGGAAATGGACCAGTTTGAAGAATATTTACGAAAAAGAGCCGTTTACTCCAAAAACGCGTCCACGTCAGCGCGTTTTTGGGGGAAACAACAAAGCAGCGCGCCACGAGGCGCGCTTTGTGCCACCTCAAAAAAAGCGCGCGCGCGTAAGCGCTTTGGCTTTGGTGGCACAAAGCGCGCCTTCGTGGCGCTTTTCTTTCGCAACAGTCAAAACCCAACGGCCAATTTTTTTACCGTTGGGGGCCCAATGGTCAAAAAAAAAGTATAAAACCTCTCCTAACCCTTTATTTTTTTCACACTTCAATCCTTTCTCAATTTTCTCTCAATTTTCTCTCAAAGTCCTTGAAATTTACGCTCAAATTTCAAAATAGTCCTTTACTATTTACGGAAAAAGCCCTTTATAATTTTTGTAATATATTTTTTTGGAAAATTTATTAAATTTTTTTATCGATTACAATGGTAGGGAATTACTTCGCCTAGACAACAACCACATCTCCGTCGAGCAAATGAAAATGGTAAGTTTTAATTTTTAATTTTTCATTATGATTAATTTTTTTTTCAATTATGCAATTTTAATTAATTTTTAATTTTATAATTTTTAAATAGTTTATAGATCGGGTGTTGGAATGTTATATTCGCAACATGCATGGTCCCCATCGCCGTTGATGATCGAATTACTCGCGGGAAGTGGGTTTTTGGCACGTGGCCACGATAGTAGGGGTTCAAGTTGGAGCCGCTTTGATCGTGTGTTGATAGAGAGGTGGAGACCCGAGACGCACACTTTCTATCTCGCCATGCGGAGAGTGTATCATCACTCTAGAAGATGTGCGATTGCGGTTGGGATTCTGGTGGGCGGGTCGGTAGTCACCGGTCCGCAACATCTACCGATTGGATGGTCAGTATGCTACGAGTTTAGGTGCCATTCCGATAAAATTCAAGGAGCTCGGATCGATATGGTCCAGTTACGAGACACATTCCCGAGCCGAACGAGGTTCGACCAAAGTAGAGAAAGAATACGGTATGCTCGGGCATACATTCTTCGAGATAATTGGAGGCTATCGATGCCGACCTCTCTAGAAACCTCGTTCACACGAGATGGCTCCTCAAACTTGTTGATTTCAGAGCAAATGGGTGAATTTAGTTGAGGCTCTGCCGTGCTATCGAGTTGTCTTTGGGAGATGTGTGGGGCGGCGCGTAGAGTAAAGCAAAAATCGGAGGTTGCCTATCACTACCGCATCATGGGCATGGTTTCGATTTCCATTTTTACGTCCTCGACTCGACCAGTCATATTCATTCCCACTGATAACGAGGTAAATTTAATATTATATTTTACAATTATTTCGTAGATTTATAATATAATTGCATGCTAAAAGTTTATTTAATTAGGTGGAACCATTCAAGTAGTCATGTTGGAATACCTAACTCGCTTGAGGATATACGGCTCCTATTGGACCAACGGTCGGAATCACAAGTAAGTTTCAATTTCGTTATTATAATTTAGTATTTCGTATGTAGTGTCTAGTATTATGTATATAACTAAAATTTTGGTAACGTTAATATAGTTTCAATGGACACCGTACGAGGATTCGAAAATTCGGGCAGTAATTCCAGAGGAGTTCTTCGAAAATCTGAACAGTTGGCACGTTAAGGTCCCATTGATCACCTACGCGACCGTGGAGATGCACCAGTCAGATCGGGTTCTGCGACAATTTGGATTCCGACAACCGATTCCCGTGCCACCTGAGGTGCTCGATAATGAGCACAAAGTGGACTTACGGCAGTCGCACACGGATTGGCCAAGATTTTGGTCAGGTCATATCGAGATGTGAGAGAACTGGTATGACTTTTTACCTATCCGGGAACCGATCATCGTTCCTGAGTTAGCGTGCGTGCCGGAGTACATGCCATGGTTTAGGATCTATGGCAAGCCGTATATATTGTCGGAAGAAGAGAGGCGACGGCAACTTCGCGAGCGAAGGGAACGTCGGGCCCCTTTAAATCCAAAGAGAAAGGGGTGATGAGACGGGGCCATCAACAAATACGACACACCACTAGGCCCAAAACGAATAAATACCTACACAAACACGAGCCCATCAGTTCAAATAACAATACCGACATCACGGCGTCTACCGCTTATGCCAAAAGCGTACCCTACCCTTATATGTATCCTCCTAACCCATATATGTTTCAGTTTCCCAGTCCCACCCCAGGTTGGAATGCATGGCCGGGTTCGAGTCTGTTCCCGACTACTCCCGCTGGCTAGCCGATCGTGAGGTCAACGTCGCATGTGGGATCAGATGAGGCACCGTCGGGGAGCACTTCTTTCTACCAGGCTCCTTCGTCAGACAGATGCGATCACCCCCGCCGTGGTTTATGCAAACACCTTCGGGTCATTATTTTATCAAGGTGGGTCATCATCGCAACACCCGCAACTGGACCACTGCCGCCGGAGGAACCCGATTCTCCGCCCGAGGTTCCACGACCCCACTCACTGAAGCTAGAAGAAGGAGGAATCTAGCGCGAATCGCCACCACCCCGTGTGGTACTAGTTCCCACCGGCATCTTTGATTTTTTTAATTTATTTTTTTGTAATTTAATTTTAATATCTTTGATAAAATAGAAATGGTTTAATTTTTTTTGTAATTTTGTAATTTAATTTTAATAACTTGAATAAAATAAAAGTTCTTGTACAAAAGTTCACTGTTTTCCTCCAAAAAAATAGAAATTACATAGCCCCTAGGAGACAAAAAAGCTAAGAAGACGGTCAACTATTCTGATTTAGACACGAGTGAGATGTATGGCCCGGGTTCCTACACCATCCGCACAGCCGACTTTGGTTGCTCGTTTCTCGGATATCCATATTGTTGCGTATTCTACTCGAGCAAGGTCGACCTTTTGGTTTGCGCCTCAATTGTCTATCCGGCAACAGCTTATACGGTGCAAGCGATACCGACGGCCACTTACGTTCATCTGGGACTAGTGGGAATACATGTCTCCACACGTTGTACATGTTTTCTAATTTATACACTTCGTCGACATAGCTCATGGGATCAAGACGGAGATTCTGACAAGCCGCAAGTACATGAGCGCATGGGTAACGAAGTGCATCAAATATCCCATAGTCGCAGGTCCTATTTGTCAAGTGTACACGATAATGCCCGCCAACAATACTTTGGTTCGGTCTGTCAAACTCCGTGACACGAAACCATAGGCTGTCGCGATCGTGACACACTGTATGCATGGTGTTGGCCCGTGCCTTCCCACGGTTTATTTCTTGCAAGACCTTCGGGCTCCATACATGGCCTCCTTGCATCTGCCCTCTATAACTCGCTGCTCTCTTCGGAAATAGTGCCGCCAAACGAAAATATGTCTCGCACAACCGATGTAATCGGCAGATGACGTTCCTTTTAGAACGTAATTTATGCATTCGGCGGGTTTGTGGTCATATGACTATCGTAGGCCGCCGTCGTATGCTTGTGTCCACTGCTCAAAAGGAATATTACATGTGAGTTTGCGCCGGCGTTATCTGAGCGCAAACTGGCCAACATCTCGTGAAAATGGTCTTTATTGATCTCGTACCCTGCCAATATACGTTGATAGCGAATATTACATACCACTCTTCAATTGAGAATAAATTGAATATTACAAACGAAATTATATTAATAGATATTTCATACCCATATCGGTCACTTGCTGTTTCTGTCTTTTAGATCGATGTTGCCCATAGTAGTTGGATGAAACATGCCTCAGGCAATATCGATGATGTGTGCGATGCCACATGCTTCCCTGGCGTTCTATTTCCGCAAGTATTCTAGGGCCCCGATCCGATATAACGCATATGTCAGGTTGGGGGCAGACATGCCTCCTTAACCTAGATAGGAAGAAGTCCCAGTCATCAGCTGACTCCCCCGGTGTTATTGCGAACGCAATCGGAAGGATTCTCCCACAACCGTCTTGTGCCATAGCTAGCAATAGCCGATGCGTATATCTACCATACATAAAGGTACCGTCAATTTGTACCAATGGCTTGCAGTATATAAAGGCATCTCGGCATTGCTTAAATGTCCGAGCAGGCGACGCTGAACACTGCGTATCCGCGAGCGATTTATCGTTGTAATACGCCGGTTCCGTTTCAAGGTCCATTGTCTTTGCACGGGACATATCTCTCCAAAGACTGACACCACTGCCACACTTCATTATATGAAGCGTCCCACCGACGGTGTAACTTTTCTAACGCCTTCTGCTTGGCTATCCAAGCCTTTCTGTAAGAGGGCGTGTACCCCAATTGGCTACGAATATTGCCAATTAAGGCCGGCACCGTAGTCTTGGGATCGGCCTTCACCGTCGGGATTATTAAGTCAGCCAACATGTTTGAATCCATCCTCGGATGATCTTGTATTACACCTGTCAACGAAGTACGTTAAATAATGCAACATTACATAATATTAGTGTTATTCGAAATCATTGAACACATAGTGGTACTGTACCGGCAAGACATGTATGTGGACCTTTGTACTTTTTGATCTCCCACAACCGTGTCATTTTCCTCAACGACGCCATGATTTTCCATGAACATGTGCCGTCTTGCACTGCACACTTCGCCTCGTACTTATCGAGCTTGGATTTAACCATATTATAGTTAAATTTTTCATACTGTAAGTGGACGGAAAAGGGAGGGCAAAAACGCGTCCACGTCAGCGCGTTTTCCTGGTTATTCAGCAACAAAGCGCGTTCTCAGGGGCGCGCTTTGCTGTTGTTTCCCCCAAAAATGTGCTGACGTGGACGCGTTTTTGGGGAAAACGGCCCTTTTCCATAAATATTCTTCAAACTGGCCCATTTCCGTAAATAATTCAATTTTTTGGTATATATGGGATATTTACCCGTTAAATTGCTTCATAACCTTTTCTTATTTACTATTTTATTTTATTCTCCTTCAACGAGGTTTATTAGCAATTAGTACAAAAAGTTTTTTCTACCAAAATATATTTTTATAAAAAGTCAATTAAAACTGGAAATAAATTTTATTTGCTTTTCAAAATATAATTCTTTTTGTAAAATTATTTTTCAAAAATTTATTCTAACCGGAATAAAATAATTTGAAAAAAAATATATTTTTAATATAAATAAATAAAATTTATTTTCAGTTGGAATCGAATCTTTTACAAAAAATATTTTTTGGACTAATTGGTAATAGGCCTCTCTATTTTTTGTGTTGGAGGAGAATAAAAGAAAATAGTAAATAAGAAGGGGTTATGAAGCAATTTAACCCTAAAAGCTTCTTTTAACAATGAATAAAATAGAAAATTTACATATTAGGTCCCTGAATATTTTAGGTCATTACATTTCAATCCGGTGCCGCCAATTTGTCAAGCGGCACCAGCAGAACACTATAGCAAACATACCATTTTGGTAAATAATCTCATGGACATACTATTGAAGCTATTAATTTTTTTTTTGTATTATTGAAGCAAAAACGCCAGATTTATAAGATTTTTTTTATAAAATTATTAAAATTTTAATAGTTTTTAAATAATTTTCTATAAAAATTATAATTATTTAAAAAAACTACATCCATGATGAATTTAGATAACCTTTGTCTAGGTTAATCTTAGATATTTTTTAAATAATTATTAAAATATATTTATTTTTGAGATTTTTAAATTTTTAAATATTTGTTGATGTGGTAAAATATGGCACACCAAATATCGTTATCCAGTTGTTTCACCAGTCATGTCATTGCTTAAAAGTAGAAATAGATGGAATTTTATTAGAATGACCAAGTCGCTATTTGATCTAAATTATAAAGACTAATTTGCTCATTTTTTGAATAGAGGAGGCAAAATACAAGCCAGCTCCTCGAACAAGGGCCTCCATGGTACTTTTGCCTAATCCTACTCATCATTTAGTTTCACTCACTTGCATTAAAAAAATTTTAAAAAAAATTCAAATAATCATTCAACGGCACATATGGATGGAATTTTTAACTGAATGGTCAATTTGAACTTTTTTTAACTTATAGGGACTAATTTACCAATTTATTGAATAGAGGAGGCAAAATGCAATCCGCCTTCTAATATAGAGACCTTCATAATATTTTTACCATATATATGTAGGAATTTAGAGAAACTTTTAGTTAAAATAAATACCTTTTATTATTCGATCTATATTGAAGTGAGTCTTTAGATAAAATCATATAAATATTGAATCAGATTTTGTATTAGCATTAAATTGCATTTATTATTTTAAATTAACAATTAATATGATAACTAACTTCTTCTTTTTTTACTTTTTTCGTCGCGTTCAACAAATATGATATATCAATCTTACTCGCATAAAGGAAAAGACCTTTCGTAGAAATATTGAATAACATTAAACACTTAATTATAATTAAATAATTTGTATCCTCTTATTATTATTAAACTGGAATTAAATAAAATTTGTTAGATAAAATTATATCAATATTGAATTAGATATACATATTTTTTAGATTATTTACCACAAAATTAAGATTTAACATTATAAAATATATGTATTAACATCCAACACTGACATTTAATGAAAAAAATAGTTTTTAGTATTATTTGATAGGTTTTACCTCCTTTCCAATGATATTTAATGAAAAAATAAATTAACTTTTACTTTTATGAAATATTGAGTCATATTCGGCTTCAAGAAGAGATGGTGATGTCAAGATAATGGCCCCAAACAAATGAAACATCATTTTTAACAATGGTGAGCTAATATTATAACCTATATTTTAAATTAATTTTTTATTCAATTTATTTTTAAATTTCAAGAATTAAAATCAAGTTGTGATGTTGAATCACATTTTGAAAAAATCTTTTTCTTTGTATTAATTCAAGGATGTAACTAGGGGGTTAGTAGGGACTCGACCTCTTAAAATAGAAAATTTTTCATTTAGGCTCTTTAAAATATTTAAATTTTAATTAGTGAAAGTAAAATTACACTTTGACCCCTTAAAAATGATAAAAATTTGATTTAATCTTTTAAAAATTATAAAGATATAGGCTATTAAAATGGTGAAATTACATTTTTACTATCGTAAAAATTACAATTTAATTTCGCCCTCGTAAAAAAAATTCTGACTTCGCCCTTATATTAATTTTAATTTTACTTTATGTTATTTTTAAAATTTTATTATATATAATTATAATGTTATGAGAAGTTCGCTTTACAATGGTAAGTTGTTATTATTTACTATGTTATAGTTGTTTATTTAATTTGTAATCTTAAAGTAATTCGATAACCACTTTATAAATTAATCTAAATATAAGTGGTAAAGTTAGGGGTTGGCAAGGGTTCTGATCCCCTAAAATGAATTTTTTTTCATTTAGGCCCTTTATAATTTAAAAAATTTTAAAATAGTAATGACAAAATTGCACTTTGGCCCCTCAAAAATAATAAAAAGTTGATTTAATCCTTTCAAAATTATAAAGATGTAGGTTTTTAAGATGGCGAAATTATATTTTACTGTTGTAAAAATATACAATTTAATTCAACCCTAAAAAAAATTCTGACATCACCCTAGCTAAGGGTCTGTTTGTTTGGTGGAAAATGTTTTACGGAAAACATTTCTGGATTTTCCAGCGTTTGTTTGGTGGAAAATGAATTCCTTCCGGAAAACATTTTCCAAATACGGGTAAAATCATTTCCTTATTTCTGGAAAACGTCTTACCGATTTCTTTTCCGTAAGACATTTTTCGGATCTTTCCCCTTCATCCAGGTAAGTCTTTCTCCTTCTTCCCTTCTTCATTCCTTCTCATTCCTTCTTTCTTTTTCAGCCAACAAATCTCTTTCTCTCTTTCTCAGACTTTTCCGGTTCCTCCTTTCGCTGAGTCTTGGAATCTCTTGGAAAAATTCATCTCTGATCTCCTCCAGGTATTTGCATAATTCTCTAATATTTCATCTTTGACTGATTACTCTCTGTTTTCTTGATTGCGATTCTCTCAATTTTTGAGCTACTGTTTTGTGTTGCTTGATAGCTTGGACTCAACTGTTAGTAAAAGATGAATTTTTTCCTTTTATTTTTCTTTCATTTGTTTTCTTGACCGTAGTTAGCCCTTGATTTGTTTTGAGCTACTGTTTTGTGTTGTGAAATAGGAAAGGCCATAGGCCATTGGAATGTCTTCTTTCTTGATTCTGGTTTGCCAATAGGTCTGTTTTTGCGAAAAATGTATTACCTCTGATCTAGCAAGTAATACTGGCTTGTGTCTGTCCTATCTTTGCTTGTGTCTGTAAGTCTCTTTATTTTTTTCTTGAAACCTTGTTTATCTTTTCTCTACAACAAAAAATTTTGAGCTTGTCATGCCTATAAAATCACAAAGCTAAGTACTATTCAAAGATTACTTTATGGAATTAAAGACAAACAACTCATCAATTACATGTTTCTTTATTTTCAATATCACCTTGTTAACATTTCAGGTAAACATAATTTAATGCTTAATATAATCAGTACAATTATATTGTTTTAATTCTGTTACTTACGGATGCTTACCTTAATACAACAAATAGTTATATTCACTAAACATGAAAATAACTATATTTATTTGTATTTTTTTCTAATATGTACAACTAGGTGAAAATCAAAGTTCTCATTGCACTAAACCTAAGTTCATATGTTACATTGGATCAAAGTTGATATGTAATATTTATTCCTTTTATGTTATTAGGGTAGATGAAATCATGGTAGTTGGGTCTCTTTATGATGCAATGAGTGGCTGAAAATTGTAGAAAACTGGCAGTTTTGAGTAGATTTAATTGTAGGTTGTCTCTCTTGTGGAATACCAATAGAAAAGCAAGATTAACTGTGGATGCATGTTTCTCATCTCGTTATTATATTTTCCTTTAAAAATATGGATTAAAACCAATTATGACTAGGACATCAGCTTGGTATCCTGGCTCTCTATGTTCTTGCTTCTTGTCGATTTGTATAAATAACTAACAAACAAGCATGCAATTATTGTCATTTAGAATTGCAAAAGCATAGTCAGTCGATGAATTTTGGTGATATAATTTGGTTTCTATGGCTCAATGTTTTCTGTTTCATGATTATCATTTTTCCAGTTGAAGATTTGGCACCTTGTCTGTTAGGAAACGATTTTGATCTACAAACCTTCGTGTTCTAGTGTAGTGTTATTTTGAGTATCATTTTCTTTTTTGTTTTGCATGTGTTGACTATCGTTTTTGGCTATGATATAAGATTAACATTTTATTCTTGGTACTTTTCTTGTTGGATTTACCAATCTCAAAGGCTCATTACCTTTGCTTGTCATTAACTACCCGCAAGTGCTTATTATGTTTTGCAATTGTAACTATGTACTAATTTTCCTGGGTATTTTCCACCCCATGTACTTCACCTTTAACTCTGTGATCTTCCTTGCTGGTCACATCATTGTTCATATTACACAGCATATATCATTTAACAACTAAACCAGATATCCAAATGCTAGAATTTCTATTGTAATCCATTTTCATCTATCTCTTTACACAGGATATGGGACTGGGACACAATCCAGTTTCATCTTCTCCATTGTCTGGTAGTGATGCAAGTGAGATGGGTCATGATCACTCAGTTATGTCAGCATCAGCTATGGAAAAAGCTGATGAAAAAGCTATTCCTCAAGTTTATAAGTGTAACACCCCAAACCCGGTAAACACACTACAACCGGATTCGGCATGTCACAGGGTAAAAATAATTTGAATAAAACAAGTTGTAGGTTTAAATTTTGAAGATAACGCTATAAAACACTTTGCTGTTTAAAGTTTGGACAAAAGAAGAAAACTTCTTTGAGAAAACCGTTTGTTTTTAAGGAAATACCGACTTTGATTAAAATGCAAAGTTGAAAACCGTTTTGTATTTGAACTTTAAGTAAAACTTAGGTTGGCGAAAATCTGAGTTGTTCGTTAACACCATTTGTTTGTTATTAGCCGATGATAAAGTTTGAAAATCCCAATAAGAGGTATAACTTTTCGAAAACATTGAGTTAACAGGTTATTAACATGCCATGTTGTTTAACTTAAGCACAATATAATAAAACTTATAGCAGATAATCAAAAAACCTAAAATAATGGAATTTAGCGGCCTTAATACAAATCCAAAACGAAATTTAAAAGTAAATTAACCCAAAATATTAAATGAGATAAAACCCGAAAACATAACGCATGGCCACCTCGAGTCTGCCCCGGCTCCACATCCGCGATCTATGCCTCATCTGTAAAATGTAAGGGAAGGGGTGAGTCACCGAGACTCAGTGTATAAATCCCCATCCCGATAATAACAAAGCACTTACACAATACATAAGTCAATATGCAATTCATGCAAACCCAACCTAACCATCCGAACTCATGTGTCTACCCCGTGTGGTTAAAACCACTGGTGGTCAAAACCACTGGTGACCGTAGTCACAAATCATATAAGTGTGGTCAAAACCACTGGTGACCGTAGTCACAAATCATATGGTGGGGCCAACCCACCGTGTGGTCAAAACCACTGATGACAATCCCGTAATCAACATGTGGGGCCAACCCACTGTGGTACCAAACCACTGGGACGAGTCACAAATAATCCATGTGTGGTCAAAACCACTAAGACTTAGTCACGATTATAATATAAAAAGTGGGGCCAACCCACTGTGTGGTCAAAACCACTGGTGATGACGATCCTAGAAACAAGCCTTCCCCTCCTCTCATTACACCTGCAATATGACATAATAATTCGTGTATGCAGTATGTCATGTATGCTAAACATATATCAAATATAAGTATAACATGAATTACCATCATAATCGATAGACATAAAACAACATAATCACGCTAATCAACCTCTAAGGGTATAATCGTAATTTTACCTACTAAGGGCATTTTCGTAATTTACCCACCAAGGGTATATCGGTAATTTTGCACTGCAATGGCCTTTTCCAAAGGCCCAAATGTCGCCTGAATGACTCAATACCATTTCCTGGTCGTGCATTCGACGATTGACCTAAAACTCGATTCCGCCTATTCGCCCACACGCTCGTGTGGCCCACCTAGCACAAATCTAGCCATGTATATAAGTTCCACCTAGTCTAGTTCACTATATACTACACAATCGCACAATTTACTCATAAGGGCCCACGGCCCATTGGGCCCACTTCGCCCATCGCGCCCTGCAAAATTTCAACCCACAAGAATACTACATGATGGCCTCAACTATCGCGTCGAATCCTTACACGTGCACTCGCGCGCTCGTGTAGCTACTACTTACCGTGGACCGGCACTTCGGCATTTGCCGCTTACAACTAGAGTAGAGAGAGTTACACACCGATAGAGTCCTGTGTTAAAACCCACACACGACCACTCTTGTGCCCAAACGCCCACCAAGGTATGTTAACTCTCCTCCTGAAATGCTCTTTATATAGCTAGCTCTCCACCTTCCTTCTTTGTATCTTTCCGATGTGGGATCCCTTCGTCGAGAGAGTTTAAATTCAACTCAAACTCTTGTCGTCCAATCATAAAATAAATACCCCTGCTTCTCATGAGATTCGAACCTGTGCTCCCTACAACATAATCCACACCGCTAACCACTTGGCCACAAGCACCTCTTGTGTCTTAAACCATGCGTAACTAAATTTGAATCTATAGCCAAATATTAAAGTCCATGTAAAAAGAAAACCAAAATGCAAGATCCAAGACTTGAACCTTGGGCCTCCTTCCTTCCTTGTGGCGTCACCCCCTTGTTCCTTAAGTGGCGTCACTTTGCCACTACACCACACACTCCACTTGTGTCATTTTTCCCCACATTTTATTCTTAAGGCCTACCTGCCAACTTCCAGGGTTTTTTTCACCTAAAACCAAAATTTCCCTAAAGCCAAAGTTCGATCCCGGGACTTCATAGAAGCCTTCTAACCTTCTAAAATCACTTATCCAATAGGTCCAACTTTCATTTAAGCCGATCTCTTGTTCTCTAAAAATTTTAAATCAAGGCCCATTGGGCCCAATCCTACTAGGCCCAATTTCGGGATGTTACAATAAGGGACATAGTAATTGTGAAACAGTGAAGGGTTTGAGCTTCTTTGGACCTAAATCCAAGTATATGGTCAATGGATCTGACTGTGGCCGAATATTTATTTGGAATAAGAAAGGTGAAGCGTTTGTTCGTGTTATGGAGGCAGATAAACATGTGGTCAACTGTACTGAGTCTCATCCTCATACCATAATTCTTGCTAGAAGTGGAATTGAGAAGGACATCAAGATATGGACTCCAATGGCTGGTGAGAAAGCTACTCTTCCAGCAAACATTGAACAGGTATGCCTTGTCTTCCTAATCTCTTACCAGGAAAAAAGAACTATAAAAGAAAAACAAAAAGTAACAACACTAGTATTACTTTTCAGGTTATAAATAAGGTATTAGCTTTAGACATGAAATGCATTTTACTTGTCAACATGCTACTTGACACAACAAGGGCAAACGGTAGAAACATCCCGCACCATTGTTCCTTATTGATTCTCTCTCTTCCAACAGAGACAATAACATATGATTTGGTTCAAGAAATAAAGCGACAAAAGTGTCTATTACAATGTGGTTTTGGTACTTTAGCTTTTAAACTAATCATGTGTGAGAGTTGGAAGGAGGTTTCGTGATGTACTTGAGCTAAGGTCCAATGGCTTTTAGTAATGTTTTCTTGTTTAGTTTTTGTTTGAGATAAATTATTGTGTAATCTCTTTCACCCCCCTCCGTCCAATATTCATGTACTCCTAGGCATTTTGCAAAGGTAAGAATCGACATGTATTTTAGATGCCAAGGAATGTATTGGCTTCCTGTTGTTCATTGTGTATATTCTCATGGATTGGTTTGTAAAATGATAATATGAGTTCTACAAAATGGAAGAAGTAGAGGAACTAATCTCTGTAACTACTCATTTGCAGAATGTTCCAAATCCAACCTTCATTTGGTTGCCCCTTGTTGAGAATGAAGATGATTATTATTTATTATTTGATGTTGATGTTACTGATGATGACAATGACGATAAGGTCCATGAGGATGAAGATGACAGTAATGACTATTTTCATGAAGATATCGATGGCGGTGATGATAGTGAGTGTTAAGGATGTTGATGATAGTTAATGACAATATCAGAAAATTTCTTGGTAGTTATGATACATACTACTGATAATTATGATGATTGTAATGTTGCTTTTTCTGTATGGGGTTCAAAGTTCGAACCAAAACATAGGGGCTGAATGCATGGAGAACTAAATGAAAAGACCCAATGTTGCCATTCTAGAACTTATATTGACGGATATACTTGTGCAGATGATGGGGGAGATGCCTCTGGTCCATATGACTTGTGTAGTTGAATGATATGTTTAAAATTTGTACATAACACAGGGCTTTAACTTAAAACTGCATTCAATTGGAGCTTACAAATCTTTTAAGTCCACTGCTTTTATTATATATCTTACTTATTTCTCATTTCTTCTGTTGTTTATTTCAATTTGTTAGTGAATTATATACTATAGTTCATGTTACATGGATTTGGATATTGGTATATAGTGTGCCTAACTCATCTTTTGTTTAAAATTCAGTAATTAAAATGGATTTTATTGTTAGTGCCCTCAAACGAGAGTCCATGTGTAATATATACTCGCATGGCTTGTTCTTTCATTGCAATATATGTAAAAAATTGATTTATTTATTTATAAATAAATCATTGCAATATATGTAAAAAAAAATTAAAATATAAAAATTTATTAATATTATTAATATATGTAAAAATAACTTTTCCTAAAATATTTTGTGAAATCACCAAACAACAAAAAATATTTTACACAGATTCATCCAAACACCAGAAAATATTTTCTGTAAATCATTTTCCAGAAAAGTAAATCATTTTTCAGAAATTATTTTCCGGAAAACATTTTACTGGCAAACAAACGGACCCTAAATATATTCAAATGAAGCGGACATTTTACCACCCGTTTGCACAAGCAACACAAGTTACCTTGAGAGCTATAGTTGACTAATAAGAATCCATGTTGATCGAAAGTTGTGACAAGGATGATAGATTGAGAATATTTCAATTTTTTTTTGTAATATTATTAGTATTTTTAAAACTTAAATCTCATTTTAATTGTTCTTAGAAAGTTGAAGTTTTTAATCTGTCTAAATATAATTTTATGTTAATTGTTTTTACAATGTATATTTTAAAATTTATTAAATATTATTTTTAGAATATAATTGAATATATTCTCAAAATTTAATATGCTTTAAACTTATTTTTAAATAATTTTTTTAATTTTGATTAAATATTAATATTTTAACATTAAACTTAAAAAATAATAGTTAATTTAATACTTTTTTACATTAAAATAATAATTATTGTGTTAATCACCAATTGCAATTAAATGAAAATGTGAAATTTGTATTCAATTAAGTGTAACTTAATTGAATACAAAATTGAAAGGTTCAATTTTTTAAGTTTAGGAAAAGTTGAAATATAAGATGAAAATGTATTAAGTTAGACAAAGTGGATAAGGATTATGTAGAAATGCTATAAATTTAGCTGAGAATCCCAAGCTTAATTAAGATATTTGCTTGATTCAAATAAAAGGATGAGATATTGTGTAAAGTTAGAGTATCATTCAAAGATTTCCTAATTAGATAAGTATATAGATGTTTACGTAATTTGGACATATTTTGGCCTAGTTGATTATTAAGTGTTCAAAAAAGAGAAAGAGGTTTCTTGTTATAGGGATTTATTTTGCAATCAAATTCGGCTTTTTCGAATTATTAAAAGAATGGTTTTGTGGAAAATTGCTTGAATTCTTGAACTTGGGATTAAGCATTTTAATATGATTATAACAACCTCTAAGGTGGTGAGATAGAGCTTCACTTGAACTCGGTAAGTGATTTCTATTACCCTATTGCAAAATCATGTATTTCAAATAATCCAAATTGTTAAAGTTAAATTTAAATTTCCTACATGATCTTTATAGGAAATCAGTAATAGCTTGTTTATTTACAAGGATGGATTTTGATTAGCCTTTTTTGGGTGATAGAAATCCAGTACACTTAGTCTTTTGTAGAATAAACCCAATTTCTTTAATAGATAAATGAATTAGTAGAGGCTTGGTTCTAAAAACACTAAAATCAACAT
Source organism: Gossypium sturtianum (assembly GCA_025698515.1). NCBI lineage: Eukaryota > Viridiplantae > Streptophyta > Magnoliopsida > Malvales > Malvaceae > Gossypium > Gossypium sturtianum. The sequence goes on from CM046952.1 coordinate 37,172,922, forward strand.
ATTAGTGAAGCTCAATGGAGGATAGTAAAGTTAAATTGTTTAACCTAACTTAACCTCCTAGTAACCGAGTGTATTTGTAACACCCTACACCTAACCCGATCGCCGGGTCCGAGCTACAAGATGTCACATTCGTCATTGGAGCGACTACGATCAATTTTATTTAACTTTAAACCATTGTAAGATTTAATTCAATCCAATGAGCATTAATCACAATAATCAACCATTTACGGGATTTATATGAGCTCACAAAAGCTCCAAGAACTAATCCAAGGTTGAATATGGACCAAACATCCATCACATGTACCAAATTCAATAGGAGCATTCACTTAAGAACAAACCAAATTAGACTCAACTAGGTACATGCCAACTTAGAATAAAAACAGGATATACAAACGTTGTTGAGTTCGGGATTGTTGACTGGATGTTGAAGTCGTAGTTCAAATATCTTTAATTATACCTAACCTACGCACGAAAAATAAACTGTATGTTGAGCAATGGGACTCAATAGTATTTCTATGGTTCAAATAAAAAAAAGTGTAAGTTGAGAAAATTGTAACATCCGACTAATATGTCATTCATATCAAGTGGGAAACCAATTCATTTAGCATTGCAATAGAAGTGATCAATTTCATTTACATGCCAAAACCTATCATAAAGCCTTTTTAAAACTCAATACCAATCATAAATCAAACATTCATATAATTAACTTTATAACAATCAATTCCATGTTCATTCCACAACAATAAACCATTTAAGAATCATTCAAGTCTCTTTCTGAAGTCTGTCGACTCATTCATATTCATTTTAGCCTCCCCCAAGGCTCATTTCCAATTTATTCACACAAAATTTCATATATTTCCTTTATCATGATCCACATATATATATGCACAATTGATTCCATAGCATTATACTATTTCATTTCGATATCTTTTATCAAGTTGCAAACTCATACCAATTTCACATAACTCATTTCATTATCATATTTTATTGTCAATCTATTTCATTACATTTTCAAATTTTCAATTCCAATTATAATATCACACCCGATGGAACCATTCATATTTCCGCATATCATATACTGTAATTATTTTCAATTACATATCGTACTCTGAATTCGATTGTATTTGCATACTCGTACCCTATGCAATGTTCTTATCATATGACAATGATTTCATTACAACTCAATCCAATTTATATATATATTCACATTCAATTTCAGAATAACAATTCAATTCATCATCAACACACAATGTCTCATGATAAATGTGTCTTATGAATCATCTTAAATATGAACAAATAACTAGTTTAGGAATATATAATATTAACATGTTATTTCTCGAACTGAATCGTTGAATTCGTCACAATTTCATATCAATCTTCCGAACTTATAAATTTAGTTTACAATTTTCTTTCATTTATCATTATAAATTTACATATTAAATCCTTATTAACTTGACTTGTACACTATAACACCCATAACCCGTTTCCGTCACTGGAATAAGGTTACGGAATATTACCATACATATCGGAACTTTTCATTTCAATTAGCATCCAATCATAAAAATAATTTCAATTTCAAATAAGATTCAACATGAAATAAATCAAATATTTACGGGCCTTAAATCGAGCCTTTGAAGCCCTAAAAATAAGTTACGAACATTCAGAGATCAAATCGGAACAAATTAGAATATTCAGGGAAAATTTTAAAAAAATTCAAAACAGGGGTCACACGGTCATGTGGCCAGGCTGTGTGGCACTATTCAGGCCGTGTGGTGCAGGGACATGGTCGTGTGGCCAACCGTACCCTAGACCGTGTATCATTCGAAATGAATCCACACGGTCGTGTCGCAGGCCGTGTGCTAGCCCGTGTAACAATCGAAATACTCTTACGCTGCCGTGTCTCAGACCGTGTGGATACTGCACTTAAACATGCTCAGGGCACACACCTGTGTGGGTTGCCCGTGTGTGACACACGACCGTGTGACAGCTCGTGTCCTAGGTCATGTGTATCCAAAATTGACCCAAAACATGCTCTTTTCTTCTCCCATATGTATACATACCTAAACATACTCAAACATACAATCAAGTAGATCATTTGACACCTTCAATATCAATCTACTCATGTAATATAATCAATCCTAAGCCTAACCAATATGTCATCATAGATACCTCAATATTTCATTACAATTCACTTCCATATTTTCATATACAAAGAACAACTAACACATCAAAATCTTACATCTATATCATTTCATATTAGGTCATTGAAGCACAAATTTTAATCAATCATGCATACCGCATATAGTTGTTCAAATAAATTATATCAAAGCATAACACTTACAACCAAAAATAAATTATGAACCTTTGCAAACATAGCCAAATTATCCTATTACATGCCATATAAGCCAAGTTAAATTTCAAAATCTACCAAAGAGGTCCTCGGATAGTGTGATTCTTCGAGTTGATCCGATCTCTCGACCCACAAAACGTATCTACAAGAAATAAGACAAATAACACAAGTAAGCATTATGGTTTAGGCAGGAAAAATTTACCAAAATGTGAGATTTTTTACTTTCTAGAAAAAAAATATCAATACTATAGATTGAAATATTGGTACTTTACCAAGTGAACAGGATTTTAAAACAACAGAATTTCAATTTGGTATCGATACCAGAGTAAAGCATCGATACTTAATCGCAAAGACCGATACTTTATAAAAGTATCGATTCGAATTGACTTACGTCCAAAATTTTGAAAATGACAGAATGCCAAAACAGTATCGATACGTCCTAATAGGGGTATCAATACCTTATTCCAAGTATCAATACTTGTGTATTTTAACTTGATTTTTGAAACATCGAAGCTAATGATTGTATCGGTACATTACCTGGGTATCGATACCTATTCTCACATTTTGAAAAGTTTGCAGTTTGGTCCTTATTCATGCTCGGGCTAACTTAATAGCTTTTGTAAGCTCAATTGAGTTCCAGTTTTGCTTATATATTGTAATATGCATGCATTTATAATTTGAATTGATGATTTAATGGATTGTTATTGAGAATTTAATCTGATTTGCTCCGATAACAGAAGTAGCATTCCGTAACTCAGGTCCGACGATCGGGCCGAGTGAGGGGTGTTATAATGCTAGAGTTGGTTGAACTATATCCATAATATTGGCTCGATATTGGGAATCCCCCATCAATAATAAGATTCTTATTTTTTCTCTAAAATCATCAATCCATGACATCAACACAAAGGTTTTTTTTTTTATGAAAGATGCTTTTTCACACCCCATGAATCACTGGAATTAGGGTTTTCTTCGAGGAATATGTTCTCTAGTAATACTTCATTTCCCAAATTTCAAACAGGAGCCAATTATCATTCTTGATAAGCTTACATGCCTAATTGGTTAAAAGAGCTTGGCTCATTAATTCAATTTTCCTAAAACTAAGGCCTTATTTATTTTTGGGGAGGCACAATTTGTTCCGATGGTATGTCATTATTTCTTTCTACTTTATATTCACTAGAATTCATACCAGCCACAGGGTGAGATACTAATCTCTTTTAATAATAATTATAATTTAAAACATTTTTATGAAAATTTAAAATAATTATATGTTAAAAAATTAAAAAGTTAAGTAATGATTTTTTTTTGTGGTAGCTATTTGTTGTTATAAAAAATATTTTTGTGGGTAATTTTTTTCAAAGTAAATGACATATTTATCCTAGTTATATACAAGTATATTATAATAATATTTTGACTTTTTTCGTGATTTTATTGGTATCACTAAATCGAAGTGACATTTTAATTCTCAATAAGTGAATTTTTCAAACTACAAAAACAAAGTTAAAAAGGTAAAACATAATTTAGTGCATAGTAAAAAAAAGAAATAAGATGGGAAAGGATTGTATGAAACAGTGACGCCACGTCATCTGTATCCCTTTTCCAATAGATTTATGCCACATCAGTATTTTCATCCTAAATTTCAGCATTTTCATCCTGAAAAAAATCAAATCCAAATTAAAATCCTGAAATTCAGGATAAGAATACTAATATGGCATAAAACTATTGAAAAGGGAAAATATACATGTTTCATACAATCCTTTCTCGAAATAAGAAATACAAAAAAAAATATTTTAACAAGTTTGTAAAATTAAAGAACTTTAACTACGGAGTTAAAGGAGATGATAAGAATCTCTCCTAGCTTAATAAATGGGCAAAGGTTTGATTCTCTTTTTGAGTATAGAGCAACTTTAACATTTATGGCCAAGGTTTATCCCCTAATAAACCTATAGAACGCGAAAAATTAATCATTGAACTCACTCAACTAAATACTTAGAAAAAAAAAAGACGAACCCTATGGACGGTAAGTTTGCTAAAGAAATATCTTAAACAAATTATTTAGCAAACTTACCGTCCATAGGGTTCGTCTTTTACTATAAATAGGCATTGTAATAGCCTAAACAAGGCATTCGGAATTCGGAATTGGATATAGATCAAGAAAACTTTCCTATACTTTCTCAAAACCCAAAGAAATCTTTCTTGATCATCCTTGTAAATTATCCTTGTAAATTATTTTACTTTCTTTATGTATAATAAAACTTCTACGATATTAATATAATCCTTCCGTTGTGCATACACACCCTCCCCCTATAATTGGTATCAGAGGAGCCCCGGAGTAACGATTTTTGGAGTTCTAATATCGTAGTAATCATTGTAAGTTTCTATCTTTTATCTTCAATTCTGTTTGTTTTACTGTTGTTTATCTTAAAACCCATATATCTGTGATTCTGTCTTCTTAATATACATATAAAATAATTTTATTATTTTAATAAATAAAATAATTTATATTTTATTGTACCATTTCGTGGGTTTTAGGTACCAAAGATAATAACATGGAACAAATAGATTGTTTATATAAAGATAAAACTTGTAATCATACTATGCATATTGACTCTAAGAATGAAAATAATATTTCGGCTCTTAGTAAAGGTATCAATAGCTTAATAGATATGACATCTATATATTTTAATAAATTATATAATAAAGTCAGTAAAATAGAAGAAAAAGTAGATAATATAGGAGAAGTAACTGATTTAGATTTGAACAACAAGTCTAAAGAACTTTTATCAGATGTTAATAATAAATTAGATCAAGTTATTACTAATAAAAATATAGAATCAGATCTAGATTTAGGTCCTTTATATTATGGTAATAGTAATGTTATATTAACTTTATCTGATGAAGATGATTCTTCGGATGAATCTTCTACTTATAATAAAAAAGAAAAACAAAAAAGAGAAAAATCTAAAAAACAAGAAAAATATGATTTCCAATCCTATAAAACCCTTATAGAACATTGGAAAGATAAATTTTCTAAAACAGAAGATAAATATGAAAGAATAGAATATTTAAGATTAATAGAAGAACTTTTTGAAAAACATAAAGATCTATTTACAAAATACAATTATCACTATATGTTAACATATGATACTACAGAAAGTAGTAGTAGTTCTAATAATTCTAATGAAGATATAAATGTCACTAGTCATAATTCTGATGAAGAAAACACTTCAACAGAAGAGGATGAAAAAATAGAAATTCCTGAACCTATGGATACTGAACAACCAGATCCATATGATTATGCAATACCGACACCTAGGGAAATTGATAAACAAGATCCTTATGGTAAAAGAAAGATAGATTCAGATCTTGAAACAGATGATTATCTGAGATCTATTACTAAAAATTATGAAAAAGTTGAAAACACAACTAGAATATTAGGTAATCAAACAGATTTTATAGCTACTAATGAGATAAAATCTGAAAACACAGGTGAATCTAGTCAACCTACACCTATACCATATAGGGTAGATGATTTAAATAAAAGAAGTGTTGCTCAAGGAGGAATATATTTAGATTTAACTAATATTCCTTTATCAGACTATGAAAAAACCATAGATGATTGGGCACAATCTATGACTATTGTTGTAAACAACAACAGTAATATTTGGTCAAAAGAAAAGTTTTTAAATTATTTTGTAGGAACATTTCAAAGGGATGTTCTACAATTTCTCAGACGATGGGAAGAATCTGAGAAAGGTAATGAACAAAAGGGTCAACTTATTAATCAAATAGGAACCCCTAAGGATTTACTAAAATGATTAACTCAAATTCTAAAAACATAATTTTGTGGTTATTCTAATAAAATAAATCAAGATAACCAATCCAGTTATATCTTGTCAAAATTAAAATTATGTGATATAAGATATTTAGAAGAATTTTCTAAAAAATTTCTTCATGAATATCAAAAGTTAAAAAATGATAGAATGGATTTTTGGAAAAATCAATATTTTCATAAATTACCACCACATTGGGATGAGATTTGTATTAATAAATATACCTCTTATATACATAAACATAGTAAAAATTCAGGATTAGAAATAGCAAATATAGATTCTATAGGCAATAGAATTAATTTTGCTAAAGAAAGAATAATATTACATTGTTTACAAAGTAAAGCTGCTAAACAAGCTAAGCATAAATTAAGTCATAAATATTGTACAAAGATATTAGAAAATAAATGGGAGTTTGGTTGTAAACCTATACGACCTCCTACATATAAAAAACGTAAAAAATATAAATTAGCTAGATGGAAACCAAGAAATAAAAATTATACTAATAAAAAGAAAAAAATTGTTAGGAGAAAAACTTCTAATAAACCTAAAAAACAAATTTGTAAATGTTTTATATGTGATAAAGAAGGTCATATAGCAACAAATTGTCCTAATAAAGGAAAAAATGCTAGGAAAATGATTAAAAATCTTGAAGAACAAGATTTAGAAATATGTTTTAGTGAGAAAATAAATCCTACTGAAATATTATATGAATTAATATCATAAACAGATTCTGATACAGATTCTGAAGAAGAATATGTTTTTATGTTAGGAACTAGTTCTAATAATCAATTAGAAGAAATTCCTAAAACTGAACAACATGATATTAAATTAGGTAATTTAATCGGAGAAGAAACAGACTTTTCTGATAAAATAATTGATAAAATTACTAAAAACCATATTTCTAAAGAAGAAATTTATAAAATATCTAAGTTTAAAATATAGTCACAAAGACACATAGAAAAAATAAGCGGTAACAGTCGCTAAAGACACTAAAGGTGGATTAACAGAAATCCCTTTATTTACTAAAGATAAAATAAAAAGGATTAGAAAAAAATATCCTCAGGTTAGATATATACATTTAGGAATAATTATGATAACAATTAGAGCTTTATTTAGAAAAGGTTATGATATTCCTATTATAGCAGTATTATTGGATAAAAGATTTGAGAATCCAATAAAAGCACTTATTGGAGGAATTCAATCTAATTTACATACAGGAGTTATAGGATTTAAAGTTAAACCAAATTACTTTATATCCATAACAGACCCTCTAATAGAAGAGTGTCTATGTCTTAGAATTCAGACAAAAAATTCTGATATTAATGATTTAGCTGAAGATTTAGCAATAAGCTGGACTTCTATTAATGAATATACTAATACAACAGAAGTAGAAATAAAAGAAATAAATAATAAAATAATTGAGATTTTTGAGCCTAATAAGTTTACTACAGAAATTCAACCAAAATTATTACATTTAAAAGATTTATCAATTCCAAAAGACTGGATGATAGAAAAGGTTAAAAATACAAGTACTTCTAAACCAGTAAGTACTATAAAATATATGTCATCTGGTGATAAGTTAAATTTTAAAAATAATATGATCACTAATACAGATGATAATTTAGTTTTACCCTCTAATTCTCAACCAGAAGAAGAGGAGGATAATATAAGTACTTCGACACCAATAGGTATGAAAACAGTTCATATTCCTATTTTTCCTACTACACGTAGTAGAAATTCTAGAAACACTAGAATAGAAGATATACAATTTTCAATAGAAGATATTATTAACAATAAATATATTCAAATTACATTACATAATGAATATAAATCATATTCTTTACATGCTTTATTAGATACATGAGCTACAACCAGTAGTAATAACTCCAATGAATTAAATAAATATTTAATCTTATCTTGTAAATATTAGAATAATTTTATAAATCAATATTTACCATTTTCTATATATAAAAAATCAGTTATGTTATCTATAGAAAAAACTTCTATAGAAATACCATTAGTAGAAAATCCTAAATCTATTTGTACTAATGATTGCTGATTTTCTTAGCAGGCCTTATGGATAGAGGTAAAAAGCCTCTAGAAAAAGTTGGAGAATGGACAACTGTCCATAAAAAACCCAACAAAGGGAAAACAATAAGTCCTAAACAATGATTTATTAATATACTTGCTCAAGTACCATTTTATCCTAATCAGGGATATTATGTACCATATCCAATAGTAAAACAACCATTTGGAACACAATCACCAAACCAGGTGAGATATTCTAATTGGTCTCAAGATCCAAATTCGGCATCACAAACCAGCTTATCTTTGAAATTATAAAAGAAACAGAAGATTTGTTGAAACAACAACAAATTCCTGAAATTAAAGATTTTTATAATCTAGGATTACCTCTGGAATATTATAATTTTATAAACAAAATATGGAAAACCCATATTTCTAAACAAAGAGCAAACTTTCGAAGAGCTCTTACACAAGTTTCACATTTCATAGTTGAAAAAACAACTAAAGAAAATAAATCTCATGATTTATTACTTAAATCTGTTTTATACAGAGATTGGGATGAAATCCTAATTGAATATATGGATATTAAGGAGATAAACAATCTTCTTGATATATTCTAATATTTTATTAATAAAGGAACAAACAGTCCTATTATTAATAAAATGTTTAGAATATGTCTATATAATAAATGTAGACAAATTCTACCACCAGATATTTTTACAAAAATAAATAAAGCTATTTGCAACCAGCAAGCTCAATTTAAAGAAACTTTTTCAAAATACTTTTTACAAGCTTTTGTTTTTACTAATGATATAGGAGAACAATTTCCTACTATCAAATTTAGACTTGATCATGAACCATTTGATATAACCAGTATTGAATGGGGATTTGTTAAAGAAATAACAGTCCAAAATCTTTCTTTTCATTTATTAAAATATTTTCCTGCTATAGTAAAATCTAGATTAATAAATTTTACAAATATAGATGATTTTGTATATTATTTTCATATTGAAATAAATAGTTTTATCGGTATAGCTGAAAAAGAAAAATTTTATCAGCCATATCAAATTTGGACTATTCGTACAATGCTTTGGGGAAGATCCCTCTTAGCAGTCAATGAAGACAAACAACACTTGGAACAAACCATTGACAAGTGTTATAATAATTTTTCCAATTATCAAATCCAAGCCGGAATTGATTTGATGACCAAGGCCCAGTATCTACTTTAGCAAAACACTTATGTGTTCTGGACCGATGGCAAAAAAATTTTAGCCTATGACACTGGAAAAGCCTAGGAAGAAAGAAATGAAGGAGCCTTTCAGTTATTAAAAAAGATAGCTAATATGGAGATCGATGATTTTTCGATAACAACGGAAATCAAAGACACGTTCCTTCACCAAAGTCATTACATCTCGATGAAATCGAGGAGATGAATCTTACAAATATCCAAGAAGGATAAAGACAAAACACAACACGTGGAAGAATGACATCCAAAAAAGGAGCATTCAATTTTAGAGGTGACATGAAAAGAAGGAAATCACCATCCATAAATGAATAAGACAAAGATGATGCAAGCATGATGGAAGCAACCATTAATGCATGGGAAACGTGGAAACAACCACAACAATTTTGATAAAAATAGAAGACTATGGAAGCAACCATCAAATCAAGGAGGCTACGTGGAAGAAATCATGAAGCCACCATTTAAGTTATCCTTATCAGGATACTGTTCGGATTCCAATTGTAAATAAATTAGAGTTTAGAATTTTTACTATAAATAGGCATTGTAATAGCCTAAACAAGGCATTCGAAATTCGGAGTTGGATATAGATCAAGAAAACTTTCCTATACTTACTCTCTCAAAACCCAAAGAAATCTTTCTTGATCATCCTTGTAAATTATCCTTGTAAATTATTTTACTTTCCTTATGTATAATAAAACTTCTACGATATTAATATAATCCTTCCGTTGTGCATACACACCCTCCCCCTGTAATTGGTATTAGAGGAGCCCCAGAGTAACGATTTCTGGAGTTCTAATATCGTAGTAATCATTGTAAGTTTCTATCTTTTATCTTCAATTCTGTTTGTTTTACTGTTGTTTATCTTAAAACCCATATATCTGTGATTCTGTATATTAATAAATATACATATAGGAAAAGCAACTATATGATATATCTTAATTATATTATCCAATAAATATACATATATATTTAATATATCAACATATACATATACATATATATATGTTATGTAATTTATCAGGCATGACTCTTTGTTCAATGGCACCTTTCCAGTCTTCTCAGTTTGCAGAGCCAATAAGATATATGCAGGTATGTAATCAAGTCAAAAAGTCAAAACAAGGTCAGAGTAAATCTCCAACTGTAACATCCTAAAATTTGGAATTTTATGTGTTGCATTATTTTTGGTGCTAAGCTAGTTAGATTATTAATTGTGTATGTTTAGGAGGTCCTGAGAAGGCTCGGGGTTTATTTGGACCTAGTAAATTTTTTTGGCATTTATCACTTTAAGGAGATAGAGTAAGTGACCTTAAAGCTTATGGAAATAAATGAGTAAATAGCTAGCATAATTGAGCAATTGGTAAAAAGGATATGGCGCCACATGAAGTACTTTGAGGGAAGAGGTTCAAATCCCATTGTGTGCAAATTTTGACTATTATTTTTGCACTCTTTCCTTAAGTGCCGGCCAAGCATGTAAATAAGGCAAGGTGGACTTTTTATTTTTGGCAAAATGACTAAGGAAAATAGGAAAGGTTGAAGGTGAGGAAAGAAATCAAGAGAAAGGGGAAAGTAAGGGGAACATGTGGCCTTTTTCAAGGGAAATATTATGGAAAGTATGGTTGGCAAATTCTTGACCATTATGGTCATGTATGTGGACGGTTTTGTGTGTTAGGGGGGGATAGCCGAATTTTCCTTGGTGTTTTGGTAAAGTTTTAGTGCTTGTTTTAGTCAAATTCCTTTAGCATCAAGTGTGCCATTTTCTCCAAACTACCATTCTCTTAGCCGAATTTTGTCTTTGGCAATTGGTAAAAGTTTTGATATTATTTTTGGCCAAAATTCCTATATGCAACTTTGGTGTCATTTTTCTTTTCTCTCCAAATTTCCTTCTTGCCGAATCTTCAAGCCATTGGTGAGCTTATTCTCTTATTTTCTTTCTTTTTGTTGCCGAATGTACCCAAATCTTTGAGACCAAAATTTATTCACTCATCACCTTTTGAAAACCGAAACTATTGGACACCATTTTCTCTTTTTATTTTCTTTTAATCATCCTTTCAACCTTTCTTCCATTTCTTAAAAGCAAAACTTCATTTTGATCAAATCCTTCTCCTTTATTCATTCTCCCTATAACCGAATATCAAATTACATTTTCCTCTATAACCAAACTTTCATCTCTTCTCTATCTCTTCTTCTCATCCGTACTAACACTCAATCCTTGATCAATCGGTAAGTATTCTTCTCAACATTTTTATTTTCTTTCTCTTAATGCCGAATCTATGTTTTGGTTTGGGATGGTTATTTTGACCAAGACCATCACCTTAATTCTCTCTCAAATGAGATCACTTCTTCGTCGTAGTGATATAGTGGAAGGCCGAAACTCTGATTCTTCCGAAGTCATCGTATAATCGTTGGGAATCGGTCCTAAAATCTTTAAGGTAAAGAGTTCTTCGAGGATTCTATAAAATCGTTCTTTATTCGTTAAGATGATTATTGGATAGTGATGATTAACCGATTACAATTATAGGGATTAAATCGCTCGATCTATCCAACTGTTGATCACTCAGAATTAGTGGTAAGCCGATCTTTACCCTTTGTCAATCCATATTTCATCGTAATATTGATCTATATAAGATCTAATCGAATGGAGGTTGTGGTACTAATTCGAAAGGAAAGTCGAGTGGAGATCTCAAAAGGAGTGGATTAGCGATCCCTACTCCTAAATTCAAGCGAAGGGCGGTATCGGTAATTCGGGACTTTCCACCGGGTTGTGGACCCTTATCCGGTGAGAATCGACTATTCGAGGTCGTTCACAATTTTGAGGCATCAGCGATTCGGGATTTTCCACCGGGTTGTGGACCGTCAACCGGGGAAAATCGACAAATCGTGGTCATTCACGATTCTAAGGGTAAGCACCATAGATCGTTCATTTTAGTGTTGATTAATAAATCGCGTATGTCGACTAATCAAGCGTTATAATATTTTAGGTGTCGACGATCAAGAAAGCTTAATGCTTACTATAATCAGGTGTGTAATCTCACACCGTTTTCCGTGGGTTAAAGATTAATATCATATTGGTAGTAAATCACTTGACTAAAATCGTATTATGGTGAAACCGGGAAAATTGGCTTAGATCTCACTGTTTTGATAAAATTGACAAAATCGGTATTAACACCGTGAAAGATTACGAAAATGCCCCTAATGGGTCGATTTGATAATTTGTTATATGGGCCGATTTGATAATTTGCTATATGGGTCGATTTGATAATTTGTTATATGGGCCAATCTGATATTTTGCTATATAGGCCGATTTGATAAATTGCTATATTGGTCGATCTGATATTTTGTTATATGGGCCAATCTCATATTTTGCTAAATGAGCCGATCTGATATTTTGCCATATGGGCCTAATTGATAATTTGTTATAATGGGCCGTATTATTGATAATGAATATCCAAATAAATTACTGTCGTTATATTGTAAAAAATAATGAATTGTTATGCATTATATACATGATTTTGCATGGGATGGGATATTATTGAAGAGAAGTTCTGGTGGCTCTGCCACAAATCTGTATAGTGGCAATGCCACGTAAATTCTGTTATTCTGGTGGCTTGTCCACAATTATTTTTATTATAAATGGCTTAATGCCTGCGATTGGTGTGTTGGCGGGGTGGGTTGACAAAAGATCCCCACAGGTGTGTTGGTTGGTACGGGTGGTGTGTAGCGGATGGATTACTAGGTTTGGTTTGGGAATTGCATTTCATACACATGTTATAATTGATACATTATTATCATTGTAAATGGGCTTAGGCCCAAATTATCGCTTAATAGGATTTTAGCCCAGTGGACAACGGTAAGTGGGTTATACACTGAGTTCTAGTAACTCACCCCGTTTTTCCTTATCCCTTTTTAGGTAATGATCAGTGATGGAGACTTGGGCCATGGATGACTCGGTGGAGGCCATACTACAAAAACGGTTTAATTTAGAATTTGGATTTCTTTTTAGTACTTTTTAGTACTTTACTATTTTGAGTTAAGGTTGTAATAAGGCCTCTGGATTAATTTATATTTTGTTTATTGTTTGTTGAATTTATAATTTGCTCTAAGTACTTCAAATTGAGGTTTTTCCAAAAACTTAAATAAACTTTTTCTTAAAATGGATATACAAAAAGGGTTTCATAATAAACTTTCATAAATATATTTTTTTTAACTCAGAAATTTCTCAAATAATTTTGATCAACATTTTTCGAAAATTATTTCCAAATTCTTCTCGAACTATTAATGATATTTCCAAAGTCATGGTTTTTAAGATTTTATCTCAAATTTATCGATTTATCAATCAATCTTTATTCAATAATACTTTATTAAAAATTTTTAAATGGGAGTTGTTTTAAATGATTTTAAATCTAAATCTTTTTATGTACAAATGAAAAAGGACTTAGTAGTATTTTTCATGTAACATGTCGATCCGCCTTAACGCATGGGCCGGTTAGGTGTTTCATTTTATGGTATCGAGCCAGCTTCAAAACTCTTACTGGTTTGGGTTCAAAAATATTTTTTTTTTCAAAGCTGTTTTGAAATGTAAAATTTAGAACGTATGTTTTTAAGGAAGTATGGCACCACGGGTATCCGGCACCAAGTCAAGTAAGTGTATGTTATTATTGTATGATTATAATGATTATGATATGACTGTAGGAATACTCTAGAACTTCTAGTTTTAGGTATTGAAACTATAGAGATTGAGACTATAGGATGCGACTACGAAAACGACTTTACTTATTATGTTTCATAAAACATTATTTAATAAACACCGAAATAGTATACTGATTCATAAGACTTTTAATCAGATTAAATCGAATTACCCAATATGAGCGCTAGAGGACGTGGACGCGGTAGACGTGGCCGTAGTAGAGGCCGAGGTGCTAGAGTTGAGTCTGAAGCGTTGGGACATATGCCGAAAATGGACACACCTGCGTCACCCGTGACTGAAACTGGATCACATGACCGTATGAGGGAGGACATTCTCTGTCCCAAGTAATGTTGCGAGTCTTGGAAAGGGTTGCTGGGGCTAGAACTGGACCAGCAGCTCGTGGATCAATTTCGGAACGACTTAGATCAAATGGTGCTGAGGTTTTTAGGGGTATCTCGGGTGTAGCCCCAAATGTAGCAGAGTATTGGCTCGAGGCAGTGGAGCGGATCATGGATGATTTGGAATGCACCACCGAGCAGAAACTGAGAGGAGCTGTGTCCTTATTGAGAGACGAGGCGAATCAATGGTGGCTTACTGTTCGGGAAGGCACTCAGGCTGATCGTGTTACCTGGGATTTCTTCAAAACTGCATTCCAAGGAAAGTATGTCGGGGCTAGCTATGTGGATGCCCGAAGGAAGGAATTTCTAAATCTGGTCCAAGGAGGTAAGATCGTGGCGCCTACGAGGCGTAATTTCGTGTGCAGTCGTTATGCCCGGGGTATAGTGTCAACTGACTACGAACGCTGTGTGCGTTTTGAGGACGGGTTGAGTGATGAGTTGCGGGTATTGATAGCCCCACAACAAGAAAGGAATTTTGCCACACTTATGGAGAAAGCCAAGATAGCTGAAGAGGCTAAGCACTCGGAGCGGCAAAACCGAGAAAAAGATAGAGGCAAGAGCAAGAGGGACTTTAAGTTCTCAGGTCCTGCTAGAGGGTTTCAGAAGAGGCCCAGGAATAATGAGCCAGCTCGAGCTAGAGTACCAGCTGCTACCAATCAGATACAGCCATGTGCTGACTGCAGAAAACGACACTCAAGTGAATGCTGGAAGAGAATCGGTGGTTGTTTCAAATGTAGTTCCAAGGACCATCAATTCAAAAATTATCCTCGACAGACTGCTCAGACTCAGGATGCTCGTAACTATGATGCACAGCCAGCTAGAGGCGCTCAGCAGCCACCGAGAGGCCGTGGGCCAGGTCGAGGTGGTAATGGCGTAGGACGAGGTCAGGGTGCACCGGGTAGAGGTACTAGTTTCAGGGGTAACACAGATGCGAGACAGCCAGGGTTGGTTTATGCGGTCAGACGCCGTGATGATGGTGATGCACCTGATGTGATAACCGGTACGTTCTTCATATCTGATGTACCTGTTACTGCTTTGATAGATATCGGATCCACCCATTCATATGTTGCTAGTGCTGTGTCTGGAAATCTGAACATTAGATTTGAGATTACTACTAGAGAGATGGCGGTAATTAGTCCTTTAGGACAGTCTGTGATAGTGAATAGATTGTTTAGAGATGTGCCCTTAGAAATTTAAGGAGAAAATTTTTTGGCAGATTTGATGGAACTGCCTTTCGACGAGTTCGATCTTATTTTGGGCATGGACTGATTGGTGAAACACCGTGCGAACTTAGATTGTGCTGCAAAGTGGATGACGCTAAGAACTTCGGAAGATAAGGGAGTGGTGATGATAGGTGAAAGGAGAAATTATCTATCAAATGTGGTATCTGCTTTAAAGGCAGAAAAGTTAGTGCGAAAAGGGTGTGGAACATTCCTAACCTTCATTAGTACGTTGGATGCCAAGGAGTTATCGGTGGAAGGTGTTAGAACGGTGAAAGAGTTCTCGGACGTCTTTTCCGAGGAACTTCCTGGATTGCCTCCAGATCGGGAGGTAGAGTTTGGCATTGAGTTATTGCCAAGAACGGCTCTGGTGTCTATTGCTCCATATAGAATGGCGCCGAAGGAGTTAGCGGAGCTTAAAGCTAAAATTCAGGAGTTGTTGGATCGGGGATTCATTCGACTGAGTGTGTCACCATGGGGAGCACCGGTCTTGTTCGTCAAGAAGAAGGATGGGTCGATGCGTATGTGCATCGATTATAGACAGTTGAATAAATTGACGATTAAGAATAGGTATCCGTTGCCGAGAATCGATGACCTGTTCGATCAACTGCGATGAGCTTCAATTTTCTTGAAGATAGATTTGAGATCTGGTTATCATCAACTTAAAGTCAAGGAGGCGGATATCCATAAGACTGCGTTTCGAACTCGTTACGGACATTATGAGTTCTTGGTGATGCCGTTTGGGTTGACTAATGCACAAGCTGCATTTATGGACATGATGAACCGGGTCTTCCAACCCTACTTAGATCGGTTTGTGGTGGTGTTCATAGATGACATCTTGGTATACTCAAAGAATGAAGAAGAGCATGATTCGCATCTGCGGGTGGTATTCCAGATATTACGGGAAAAGCAACTTTATGCCAAATTCAGTAAGTGTGAATTTTGGCTGAAGGAAGTGACCTTCTTGGAGCATGTTGTTTCGGCCGAAGGAATTAAAGTTGATCCCCAGAAAGTAGAGGCTGTGTTGGATTGGAAACCACCGAAGTCAGTGGCTAAAATTCGGAGTTTCCTAGGATTGGTTGGTTAATACAAGCGTTTCATTGAGGGGTTTTCGTTGATTGCTGCACCTCTAACTAAACTATTGCGCAAGGGAGTACCATTTGTGTGGTCGGATCAGCAGCAAGAGAGCTTTGAGAAATTGAAGAAGACTCTGACGTAAGCGCTAGTTTTGATTCAACCTGAGGCTGGAAATGAGTTTATTGTTTACTGTGATGCGTCACACACGGGCTTGGGATGTGTTTTGATGCAAGGTGGAAAAGTGGTGGCTTATGCATCTCGTTAGTTAAGGCCGCACGAAGTGAATTATCCCACTCATGATTTGGAGTTGGCTGCAGTGGTGTTTGCTTTGAAGATTTGGAGACACTACCTGTATGGTGAGAAGTCGATCATCTATACGGATCATAAGAGTATAAAGTACCTCCTTACCCAAAATGAGTTGAACTTAAGACAACGGAGGTAAATAGAACTATTGAAGGATTATGACTTCTCAATCGAGTATCATCCCGGAAAGGCTAACGTGGTGGCAGACGCGTTGAGTCGTAAGGTGATATCGGATTTGAGAGCAATGTTTGCTCATCTCAGCTTGTATGAAGATAGTAGTCTGCTAGCCGAACTTCAGGTGAAGCCTGCGTGGGTAGGTCAGATTAAGGAAAAGCAGTTATCAGATGAAAAGTTGGGTTTCATACTTCAGCAAGTGGAAGGTGGTGTGATAGGGGATTTTGGATTGAATAATGATGAAGTATTGTGTTTCCGCCGAAAAATTTGTATGCCCAAAGATTCAGAATTGAGACAAATGATTCTGCGTGAGGCGCATAGTAGTCCTTATGCTATGCACCCCGGGGGAAATAAAATGTATCGAGACCTTCGTGAGCAGTATTGGTGGCCAGGGTTGAAACGGGAGGTTACTGATTTTTTGAGTAGGTGCTTGACATGTCAGCAAGTGAAGGCGGAAAATCAATTACCGTCGGGATTACTACAACCGGTGAAGATTCTATTATGGAAATGGGAACGGATAACGATGGATTTTGTTAATGGGTTACCCTTATCTCCTACTAAGAAAGATTCCGTCTGGGTAGTAGTGGATCGGTTGACGAAGACTGCCCATTTCCTACCTGTTTGTACGGATTACTCATTGCAGAAGTTGGCCAAGTTGTACGTAGTAGAGATCGTGAGGTTACATGGGGTACCAGTGTTTATCATTTCGGACAGGGACCCTAGGTTTACATCACGGTTTTGGAAAGCCTTACATGAAGCTTTGGGAACAAAGTTAAATTTTAGCACGGCATTTCATCCTCAGTCAGATGGTCAGTCGGAGTGAGTAATCCAGACTCTGGAAGACATGTTAAGGGGCTGTGTGATTGACTTCAGGGGTAGTTGGGAGGATTTCCTACCGTTGGCAGAGTTTGCTTATAACAATAGCTATCAATCCAGCATCCAGATGGCACTCTACGAGGCATTGTATGGTCGTAGGTGTCGTACTCCTACTTGTTGGACCGAATTGGGGGAGCGACAGTTATTGGGTCCTGAGCTGATATCAGAGACGGAGGAAAAAGTAAAGGTAATTCAGGCACGGTTAAAGGAAGCTTCGGATAGACAAAAATCGTATGCGGATCTGAAGCGTAAGGATATTGAGTTTGCGGTGGGAGATCAAGTCTTTCTAAAGGTATCACCTTGGAAGAAGATCTTCAGATTTAGAAGGAATGGCAAGTTGAGCCCTAGGTTCATCGGACCGTACCGTGTTTTGAAGCGTGTTGGGCCAGTGGTTTATCAGCTTGAGTTACCTCCGGAGTTGAGTCAGATACATAGTGTATTTCATGTCTCAATGTTAAGCCGTTATCGATCGGATCCGTCCCATATAGTACCGGTAGAGGAAGTTGAGATAAGACCTGACTTGTCGTTCGAGGAGGAGCCAGTGCAAATTTTAGATCGGGATGTTAAGGTGCTGAGAAGGAAGTCAGTACCATTAGTCAAGGTTTTATGGCGTAATCACGGATCGGGGGAAGCTACATGGGAGCCTGAGGACGCGATTCGGCAGCAATATCCTCACCTCTTTTAATCAAGTAAATTTCGAGGATGAAATTTTCTTTAAGGGGGGTAGAATTGTAACATCCTAAAATTTGGAATTTTATGTGTTGCATTATTTTTGGCGCTAAGCTAGTTAGATTATTAATTGTGTATGTTTAGGAGGTCCTGAGAAGGCTCGGGGTTTATTTGGACATAGTAAAAATTTTTGGCATTTAGCACTTTAAGGAGATAGAGTAAGTGACCTTAAAGCTTATGAAATAAATGAGTAAATATCTAGCATAATTGAGCAATTGGTAAAAAGGATATGGCGCCACATGAAGTACTTTGAGGGAAGAGGTTCAAATCCCATTGTGTGCAAATTTTGACTATTATTTTTGCACTCTAAGTGTCGGCCAAGCATGTAAATAAGGCAAGGTGGACTTTTTATTTTTGGCAAAATGACTAAGGAAAATATGAAAGGTTGAAGGTGATGAAAGAAATCAAGAGAAAGGGGAAAGTAAAGGGAACATGTGGCCTTTTTCAAGGGAAATGTTATGGAAAGTATGGTTGGCAAATTCTTGACCATTATGGTCATGTATGTGGACAGTTTTGTGTGTTAGGGGGGGATAGCCGAATTTCCTTGGTGTTTTGGTAAAGTTTTAGTGCTTGTTTTAGTCAAATTCCTTTAGCATCAAGTGTGCCATTTTCTCCAAACTACCATTCTCTTAGCCGAATTTTGTCTTTGGCAATTGGTAAAAGTTTTGGTATTGTTTTTGGCCAAAATTCCTATATGCAACTTTGGTGTCATTTTTCTTTTCTCTCCAAATTTCCTTCTTGCCGAATCTTCAAGCCATTGGTGAGCTTATTCTCTTATTTTCTTTCTTTTTGTTGCCGAATGTACCCAAATCTTTGAGACCAAAATTTGTTCACTCATCACCTTTTGAAAACCGAAACTATTGGACACCATTTTCTCTTTTTCTTTTCTTTTAATCATCCTTTCAACCTTTCTTCCATTTCTTAAAAGCAAAACTTCATTTTGATCAAATCCTTCTCCTTTATTCATTCTCCCTATAATCGAATATCAAATTACATTTTCCTCTATAACTGAACTTTCATCTCTTCTCTATCTCTTCTTCTCATCCGTACTAACACTCAATCCTTGATCAATCGGTAAGTATTCTTCTCAACATTTTTATTTTCTTTCTCTTAATGCCGAATCTAGGTTTTGGTTTGGGATGGTCATTTTGACCAAGACCATCACCTTAATTCTCTCTCAAATGAGATCACTTCTTCTTCGTAGTGATATAGTGGAAGGCCAAAACTCTGATTCTTCCGAAGTCATCGTATAATCATTGGGAATCGGTCCTAAAATCTTTAAGGTAAGGAGTTCTTCGAGGATTCTATAAAATCGTTCTTTATTCGTTAAGATGATTATTGGATAGTGATGATTAACCGATTACAATTATAGAGATTAAATCGCTCAATCTATCCAACCGTTGATCACTCAAAATTAGTGGTAAGCCGATCTTTACCCTTTGTCAATCCATATTTCATCGTAATATCGATCTATATAAGATCTAATCAAATGGAGGCTTGTGGTACCGATTCGAAAGGAAAGTAGAGTGGAGATCTCAAAAGGAGTGGATTAGCGATCCCTACTCCTAAATTCAAGCGAAGGGCGGTATCGACAATTCGGGACTTTCCACCGGGTTGTGGACCCTCATCCGGTGAGAATCGACTATTCGAGGTCGTTCATAATTTTGAGGCATCAGCGATTCGGGATTTTCCACCAGGTTGTGGACCGTCAACAGGGGAAAACCGACAAATCGTGGTCATTCACGATTCCAAGGGTAAGCACCGTAGATCGTTCATTTTAGTGTTGATTAATAAATCGCGTATGTCGACTAATCAAGCGTTATAATATTTTAGGTGTCGACGATCAAGAAAGCTTAGTGCTTACCATAATCAGGTGTGTAATCTCACACCGTTTTCCGTGGGTTAAAGATTAATATCATATTAGTAGTAAATCGCTTGACTAAAATCGTATTATGGTGAAACCGAGAAAATTGGCTTAGATCTCACTGTTTTGATAAAATTGACAAAATCGGTATTAACACCGTGAAAGATTACGAAAATGCCCCTAATGGGCCGATTTGATAATTTGTTATATGGGCCGATTTGATAATTTGCTATATTGGCCAATTTGATAATTGGTTATATGGGTCAATCTAATATTTTGCTATATGGGCCGATTTGATAAATTGCTATATTGGCCGACCTGATATTTTGTTATATGGGCCAATCTGATATTTTGCTAAATGGGCCGATCTGATATTTTGCCATATGGGCCTAATTGATAATTTGTTATAATGGGATGTACTGTTGATAATGAATATCCAAATAAATTACTGTTGTTATATTGTAAAAAATCATGAATTGTTATGCATTATATATATGATTTTGCATGGGATGGGATATTATTGAAGAGAAGTTCCTGTGGCTCTGCCACATAATTTTAGTGGCTCTGCCACAAATCTGTATAGTGGCAATGCCACGTAAATTCTGTTATTCTGGTGGCTTGTCCACAATTATTTTTGTTATAAATGGCTTAATGCCTGCGATTGGTGTATTGGCGGGGTGGGTTGACAAAAGATCCCCACAGGTGTGTTGGTTGGTACGGGTGGTGTGTAACGGATGGATTACTAGGTTTGGTTTGGGAATTGCATTTCATACACATGTTATAATTGATACATTATTATCATTGTAAATGGGCTTAGGCCCAAATTATCGCTTAATAGGATTTTGGCCCAGTGGATAACGGTAAGTGGGTTATACACTGAGTTCTAATAACTCACCCCGTTTTTCCTTATCCCTTTTCAGGTAATGATCAGTGATGGAGACTTGGGCCATGGATGACTCGGCGGAGGCCATACTACAAAAATGGTTTAATTTGGAATTTGGATTTCTTTTTAGTACTTTTAATTACTTTACTATTTTGAGTTAAGGTTGTAATAAGGCATCTGGATTAATTTATGTTTTGTTTATTGTTTGACGAATTTATAATTTGCTCTAAGTACTTCAAATTGAGGTTTTTCTAAAAACTTAAATAAACTTTTTCTTAAAATGGATATACAAAAAGGGTTTCATAATAAACTTTTATAAATATATTTTTTTAACTCAGAAATTTCTCAAATAAATTTCATCAACATTTTTCGAAAATTATTTCCAAATTCTTCTCGAACTATTAACGATATTTCCAAAGTCATGGTTTTTAAGATTTTATCTCAAATTTATCGATTTATCAATCAATCTTTATTCAATAATACTTTATTAAAAATTTTTAAATGGGAGTTGTTTTAAATGATTTTAAATCTAAATCTTTTTATGTACAAATGAAAAAAGACTTAGTAGTATTTTTCTCATGTAACATGTCAAATCTGGCCTTAACGCATTGGCCGATGTAACATGTCAAATCTGGCCTTAACGCATGGGCCGGGTTTGGGGTGTTTCACCAACCATTTTAAAGCATTTCATATTTTAAGCAAGTTACAGTTAAAACAGTGGATTTCTTATGGTGTAACTAGTTAGCTATCATTCTTTGTGTGGTTACCCAGTACTGAACATCAGAAAAAAAGAAACCTGAACATCATTTGGTCTTCACCACACCCTCAATTTCTTCACAGTAGAGTCTCCCAATGAGACTAAAATTCATGATGACACTAGAAAGAAGGTCTTCAAAGGTTTTCGGTTCGAAGTTTGAACTCATAAATGCTTTCCTTTTCAATGGAAAATACTCAAACATGCTGATGAGGCACGGTTGCAGTCATGGTCATGTGCCTGGGATCAGTAAGCAATGTTTTCATGTTGACAAAGCCAGCTTCTCTCAATCTTTCTTCCAGATCAGTGAGGTAGTATTCGTTCAAGAATGGTTCCGTACTCTTCATTAATGTGAAAAGAGGTGGAGACAGTTCCTGAAGGATCTTAGACTTGGGCTGCAAAAGCAACAAAGTTCAAATGAGAATGAAATGTACGTATAGAAGCAGAAATGAAGGTATTTATTTGTAAACAAGTTAGGTTGTAGTATGTTACCGCCTGGTCGGTTATAGCAAGTGTGCCTCCAGATCTAAGCAATCGGAATGCTTCATTCACTAAAGCTATTATTGCTCTTTCAGGACATTCATGGAACTGCAGACAAACATCCCCAACAAGCTTTTAACAAGCTGTTTAAAAGGAATGACTTAAGGAGGCTGAAGAAAAGGCCATACCACATAAGAAAAAGAAACAAGATCGAAGGATTTGGATGGCAAGCCAGTGTTTTCCCCGGCTGCATGTATCCATCTGATGGGGTTCTTTCGAGGGGGTCTTTTCTTTTCCTTATATTGAGCTACTGAAAGGAAGTAGGGTGACAAATCCAGTCCCTGCATGCAGTAGATCCGATCAGCATATATATTATATATGTTAGGGATTATAAAAACGTGTTGTGTTGTGGTGATTTATATACTTGCATCAAATCCATGGTGGTGAAGGAAGATGTGTAATATAGCACTTACAGTGACTTTAGCCGAAGGAAACTCGTCGGCAAGAAATCTTGTACTCACACCAACAGAACATCCAATGTCTACAATATTTTGAATCGTGACATTTCCCGAATGCTTCATGTGATGTTGTTTGATTGCTTGAACCCAATTCCCACGCATTTCTTGAGTTGCTTCCTCATTTGATGGAGCATATGGAATAGCTCGTCTTGTCATAGACATGGTTGCCACCTCCGCTTCAGCTGCTGCCTGCCATACACTATTTTTAATTTGTACGGCCAAACTATATTGAAAGATTAAGCTCCTAAGAAATGAATCGGCTATCATATTTATGTATTTTTCATGGACAAATTAAATCAATGATTCAATAAGACTGTATGTCAATCTTTACACTAGTGTTTTTCTATTTGTAATTTGATCTATATGTTTTAAATATGTTTCATGTCATATTTGAGCTGGTATTTAACGCCCAAGCTAATAACGAGATTGATAGAAAGATTTGATTCACTAATTCTTTGGGGACTCAATTAAAACTTTTGAAGTATGGGGACTGATTTAGAATCCGGGCATAGTTTGGGGATGTATGCTGGAATTAACTCCTGTAATCAGCCCATACTTGACCCATAGTTAACCCGTGTTTTAACCCATTTGGAGATTGAACAATCTTGGGCCATTTCTGGATTGATAGTCCAAGAACTCAACCCTAAATTCTATAAACAAGTATTCATAAACTTCTGTATGGGTTAAAGTACCTAATAGATCCTTGTATTATAGGGACTGAATCAAATTAATCCCTTCATTATTAAATAGATCAATTTAGTCCCTGTACTAATAAAAAAAATTAAATAAGTCCAAATTGTAACAAATGTAACATTTACTATATAAAAAATGTCTTGAAAGTTATTGCAATTCAATTCGAAACAAAATATTTTATTACAAAACGATAAAAACCTTAAAAATATTAACTCTTTTAAACTGTAAAGGTTAAGTCTATTGTAATTTGGTCTTATTGTATTCTTTTTAATGAAATAGGGACTAAATTGATCCATTTAATAATAAGAGACTAATTTGTTTAAATATTAGATTATAATTTTTGGAATTTGGTGATTGCAAATTAAATACATGGTGAAAGCATTAAAAAAAAAAACAGGGGAAAGCTAAACTGGATACTTACCAGCCATGAAAGATTGCCCTCGTCATATGCATGAAAAGGACTCAGATAATCTGTACACAATTATATAGCTTTTAATTTGGACTGAATACCTTAAAAATAAACAAATAAATCCCAAGGTTTCATAAATCATTAAAAGAAGATGAGAAATGCATACAATCAGGGTATTGAAGAGAGGTGTTCTGAATGGTGTTGAGCTCCTTATATACATCCGATTCCAGAATCTCCTTCGTCATCTCCCTCCATGGAATGTTGTTCTTCTCCGCTGTACTGTTGAAATATTGTATTCCATTATTTCATATAGGCATATACATCAAAAACACACAGACACAAAAAAAGAAAGAAAGGAAGGAACCTGATAAGGACTTGTCGGGCACCAAGCTTAAGCAGGGAGTAAAAGGGCTTAAATGAAATGAGAGCTTCAACAAGGCGAGAGAAAGGGGTCTCATCTGCCCATTTAGGCCTTTCACGATCTCCCTCCTTGTAGGCTATTGATATAGTCTCCGTCTCAGCCTGGTCTGTCATCCCAACATGAACTAAATCTCTTCTTCTGCTTCCCATCCTTCTTCTTGTTGCAGCTGAAGATGCGAGGAAAAGCTTCTCAGAAGACGAACAAGAAGTTGCCCACAGCGCCATTTGTAGATGATTAGCAAACACTTGGAATGAAGGTTACAAATCTGTAGTCTATCAGGATTCTGTTTCAATGTGAGGGAGATTTGAGACCAGAAGCAGTTTTGCATTTTCTTTTCTTAACCTGAATCTTCTAAGCCTATTGCATAACTCCACGTGGATGATAAGACATCAAAGTTTATCTGCTTGCTTTGTTTCCCCTATAATATTTGTTCTTTCTTCCTTGATAATTTATATGGATAATGACATCAATGACCCCTGTATTTTGGGGTTTGTTTTAATGTGGTACTTAAAAGTTTCAAAACACCGTCACTTTTCTTTGCTGATGTAGCACATTCATGAGCTTAATGACAAGGCCAAGCTTGACGGCGAGAGAGATGATGTGGCCGTGGCACTCGTTGATTTCGTCTTCCATCTTGGCAAGGACGTAACCGACGATGCGGCCATTGTAGTCCTTGGCCACGAAAAGAAGCTAAGGCCATGAGTGGGTGTGGTAAAAATACAACTACATTTGGTAATTCTCGAGAAGGCAAAGCAAGTTGCAAGTTTGCATAATTGATGGTGGCCTTGCTTATGGACACCATTGTTTTGTTCGGTGGATTTGTTGTTGCCGAATGGAATTAGGGCTTTTGATTTTTCATTTTATGTTTTATGGGTTTTTATGGTTGAACAAATACAAGATGATAATGAAAATAGAGGTTTGGGTTTTTTCTTTTCATTTTCTACTTTTTTTCTTCCAAGAGCGATAGGAACATGAAGAATTTTAATTTCTACTCTTTTTTTCTTCCACAATAAGAAGAGATGAAAAGAGGGATATGAACGTGGAGAATTTAAATTTCTTGAAAATTTTTAATTTCTGGTTATGAGAAATTGGGTTTTTTTAGATTTTTTGAGAAATTTTTTCGGCAAAATATTTTAATTTTTTTTATCCTTTTTCTTCTATTTTAGTTAATAAAAAAATTGTACAATTTAATTTTTAACCTTTAATGAAAAATGCCACACGTCACTATTTTATTAGTGTCACAATAAAATAATAGTGTTAAATTCCAGATTAATTAACAAAATTAAACTTCAAAAATAAAATTAGACATTTTAAAAGTAGAATTACCGCATTAGAACAAAGCTTAAAATACATGGGCCACTGGTGCCATTATCTTTTTATGGTATTGTTGATTTTTTATCTATTTAGAAAGCATAAATGATTCGGATCTTGACAATTATTTATATAACCCGGGTTACTCAAATTAAAATCAAATTTAACAACCTTTTTTTCTAAGTCCTTTGTTTCTCTCTTTTTTTATTTTGCTCAGCTCCAAAGTTGGCACTACCTATTTTTTTCTCCCTTTCACTAATCAACTCTTCACCTGTCTTTTCCTTTTTTAGTTTATAGATATATTTTTTCTCCTCATTCATTTTACATATCTTCTCTCTTTTCAGTTTACAGATTTATTTTATAGGTATCTTTATTGTCTTCACAAGTTGTGATGGACAAATGACAGTGTATGTTATTGCTGAAACTCCACCGACCACCAACAGTTTCTCTTAGAAAGTGGATGGTTCTTCGTCAACTTCTTAATACGTTTCTATTTTGAAAGTATTTCAAAATAATAAATGATTTCACGAGTCAATTTGAACCTGTGTTGTATTAAGTTTTATATGTTTTTCTTTTGTTTTTCATTCTTTAATAAGTTTTCATTTTTAGAAATTTTGTATGCTATTGTAGCACGTTTTTTAGTTTTGCTTATGCATGTAGTCTTGCTTTTGCAAATGATTTTAGGGATGATTTTGTCGTCCTCACCAGTTTAAGGGATGCTCAATTTTTTTGTCGATTTTTACTCGCCACTTTAGAATATCTGAGGTTATTTCCTTATTATATTAAGTGTTTGCAATTACTCCAGATATATCATGCTTAAGTTGTAACAGAGTCAATTGTCAACGTGTCATAATGTTTTATTAATGTTGAGGCTAAAACCTTTGTTGTGTTAATGGAACTTCTCTTTCACCGCTTACGACGAATATTTGTTATTTTTTTTCTCAAATTATATAATCTCAATCATAGAATAAATTAATTAACTTCCTTTTAAAGGAAAAAAAAAACAAGCATCAATGATAATTTTTATTCAATATTTCAATTTCATTAATGATCTTTGGAGGTTACATTAACCATTCATAACTTTTGTTAATATTTCATTTCCATACATTATCTTTAATTTTACATTTATCATCTTCAAATTTTCTTTTTTTCTTTTTTTTTTGGTAAAATCTTCAAATTTTCATTTTCATGCATGACTTTTAATAATATTTTATTTTTATTCATTATTTTTAAAAAAAAAACAGCTTAATTCATAAATTGATACTTAAATTATATTGTTTTTCCCTATTTTGGTACCTAAACTTTTTTTGTCATAAATGGTATCTAAACTATTTTTTTCCCAAATTGGTACCTCCATTAGTTAAACCATTAAATCTATTTTTTTAAAAAAGCTTAACCTATAAATTGATACTTAAAACTATGTATTTTTTTTTCTCATTTTGGCATCTAAATTATTCTTCTGTTGTTCATTTTATACAAAAATGTTATATCCATTAAAAAAAAACCCAACCAATAATAATTTGCCACATTATATAAACTGTAAAAACATTTTTTTTATTCTTTTTATTATTTTTTTATCCTTTTTTTTTTCTTTCTTCTTTTATAATGTATAGTGATGCTCGAAATTTGCCCTCTTGAGATTGAGATGGTGACGATTAATCCTATTTTCGTACTTCATTGCCTACACGCTTAACTTGACGAGATCGAAAAAGTTATTTCATTGTCCAGAACCAATGTTTTTTGAACCGAATTGAAACAATCAATTGGACCTGAAATCGATTGGGGATACCGGTTCAAAGATAGGGTTGAACCGATTGACCTACAAATTAATACAGGTAGGTTGAACCAAACTAATAATAATAATTTAACCAAACCGAGAACAAGTGATTTGATTGCTTTGGCCATAAGTCCAGTTCTAAAGAAATAAAATAAAAGAGAAAAAATAATACTTTCTTCTCTTTTTTTTGCCACGTGTTATTTTTTAATTGGTTATCATTTTTAAAAAATAGACTTAAAAATTTAACTAATAGTTGAAGTGTCACTTGTATATCAAAGTGAAAAAAAAATACATAATTTAGATACCAATTATGGGTTAAACTTCTGTTGTAAATAAAATTAATGATTGGACAAACGAATGTATCACCTTCAGAAGAAGAAAGTTTAAATACCAAGACGGGGAAAAGGTATAATTCAGGTACTAATTGATGAATTAAACCAAAAATAACAAACTTGTTTTATTTGTTTCCTATTCCTCTTTTCGTGTCTTAATTTATCATAAAGCTTGTAATTTGCCTTGGTGTGGTTTTCATAGTGAAAATAACAAACCAAGGCAGCTGGAAAACACTTGCAGAAAGATGCATTAATGAGTTGACGAAATTAAACATATATTTGCAATCCAACTCAAAAGTTCAAATAAATACATCTTGCCTTCGAAAAAGCATTTGCCTTTTCTGCTTCAAAAAGGAAAAAATTCGACTAAAACTTGCGTTTCGATCTAATCTTATGAGAGGATCCTTACAATAAGAAAGAAAGAAGCAACAATCAGCGGTTGCCTTAGCCAGGACTGAGCACTGCGATGAGAAGCACTCAGATCTGCAGTATCTGGTCCCATCCCCAGTGTTCCTGTCGACTGAGAAATGCTTGCATTGTTCACTGTCTTGCTGTATTACAAAAACATGCATCCACTCAATTAAATTAGTAGGTATTGCTGTTTTAAACTTTCAATCATTGATTGAGAGTTTCGAAATTCAAATTATTAATAAGCAAAAGCATTACCTGGAAGGAAACTTGCAATTTCCATAGCCTGAAACAAAAAATATATATAGAATGAGCACTGCATCATCAAATGAAATGAAAGAGTTTATTGGAAACTCTGAAGTCTGAACTCACTAACTGGCCGATATTTAAAAAAGGAAAAAGAACTCACTAGGGTCTAAAGAAGTGAGAGCAGCATTGTTGGAGAAGGAGCAGGCATCGTCAGTCATGCCGTGCTTCAAGTAGTAGTCATTGAAGGCATAAGACGCCGTTTTCTGGACATCAGAGGGGTCGTAACAGGGTCCGCCTTGCTGGATCCGGCTGCAGTCCGTTCCGCCAGGACCGCAAGCCCAGTCCAGCGCTCCCTGCAGCGCCGCGTCCTCGGCGTTGTTCTTTGCGACACACCAAAGCTCCGTGACCACCGTTTCGCCGCCGTGCTGGGCCAAAGAACGCGGCAGCGACACGAAAATGAGATAGAGAAAGAGAGGAAGGAAGTGATTTTGGGACATAGTAGGAGGGAGAGAGGCGGTTGATGATTTGGAATGTGCGGGGGATTGAATACTAATTAAAAAGGGAAAGTGTGGGAAGATCGATGGAAAAGCGACCGTTGGGACACTTAAGGGTATAAGTAGTTGGGAGATCTAAAAACAAAAGGCAAAGGCAAAGCAGAGAGGAAAGATCTGGGCTGGGGATACGAAAAGAGTAAAGTTTTTAAGGCAGGAGGAACCCTTCCGCGCCTTGTCGTTTCTCAGCTGGCGTTGCTGTTACCTTTCGCCATTCTATCAATACTACTATCTATATGATACTATTCAAGTATAGGTGTAAATATTAATATATTTTAAATAAATTATATTTTAGTTTTTCTCTTTTTTATTAATTGCAAATTTTATTATTTGAATTCATGTCAAAAATCTTTACTAATTAATATTTATATATTTCAATTTTATTTTACAAATTGATCCCCACATTATTTGTATATTGATAATGTCATTAATTAAATTGGTGTCAGAAATCAACTCGACAAGTTGTTTGTATATTGATAATGTCGTTAATTGAATTGATATCATAAATCAACTCGACAAGAACTTAAGATTAATGATTTTTTTTAGATTAAGTCACCGCTCTCCCTATAATTCAATTGTGTTATAAATATTTTATAACTTTTTTTATTAATGTTAATTTTTTCTTTCATCGACATGATGACATTTTAATTTTGTATCACTAGTGAATCTTGGCATTAAGTTTTTTTCTTGGAAGGCTAACTAAATTTTTTTGAAATTTCAAGGGTTTTAATCAAAAATTTCAAAAAAATAAAAATAAAGTATCTAATTGAAATTTTTAAAAATTTTGATAAGTTTAATAAGAATTTTTAAAAAATTTGAAGGGTTTAATTAAAACTTTCAAAAAAAAAAATAAGGGTTCGTTTGATAGGGGGAAAATATTTTCCGGAAAACATTTTCCCCATTTTACGGTGTTTGTTTTGTTGGAAAATGAATTCCTAAGGAAAACATTTTCCAAAACACGGGTAAATCATTTCATCATTTCCGGAAAACATCTTACCGATTTCTAAGAGGTAAGACATTTTCCACAGCTCCTCTCTTCAATCTCTTCACCCTAACGCTGGTTCATCATCTCTACCTCATCTTCTCTACTGGTTCATCATCTCTGCCTCGTCTTCTCTGCTGATTCATCGAAGGTAAATTTCTACTCACATTCTTGATTGCAAGCTCTAGGATTTAGGGGTTTCTGCATATTTGTATTCTGCTCGAGTTTGGTTTGTAGTGAATGTGTGGGTTTCTGCAAGTTTTTGAAGCTGGATGTGTTAGGGTCTTCTTCTTTGTTCGTTTGGTCACTTGATTTCTGAACCTCTTCATCGAAGGGTCGCAAATTTCACTAGAAGATTTAAAAGTGAGGTTCACCGTTGCTCCTCTTCTAGGCTGCCATTGATGTAGCATGTAGCCTTATTGCCCATCGCTTCTTCTCCTAACTCGAGCCATTCTTTTTCTGGTTTGGGCTCCATGATTTCTTTTCTCTAGTTTTGCTTCGCCTTCTGTGGGGCTAATGGTCCCCTGATCCTTTTTGGGTCTCGTCGCCGGCAAGTAGGGTCTTTAGATGTTGGTGCTTCCTCTTAAAGACTCTTTGGTGATGGACGAGTTGCTACGATGAGTCTTTTTCATAAACATAGGGTCGAGTTTGGCGGTGAATGGACGATGACCTGGACTTCTCTTGTGAGAGGGATGATCGACGATTTCGCAATTGCTGGTTTTCTAGGCAATACTGTATAAACGTGATTGATAGGCACCTTCTTGTTGTGAAGGATCTAATGTAGGGCAAGTAAGGACTTACTAGGGGACTCTTATCCTCCATGACTTTTCTGATAGTCATGAGTACGAAATAGGAATGGCATGGAGCCATGTGGGGGTAAATGTTGATATATTTATCATCGTAGATGACTCATTTTACTCTATCGTTATACCCCTTTTTGCCTTTGTTTTCCTTTCCCTTTTTTCAATTTTCAGTTTGCTTTGTCCCCTCCCCCAAAACCCTCCTCTCATCTTTATTAAGGGTTCATGCTGCTGGTTTTTTTTTTTTTAAGTTTTACATATTGTGATGGTTAATTTTGAACTTGTTGGCGATTGCCTTTTGATAATTGATGCTTGAATATATTTCTTCTTAGTTGATTAGCATGATTATGATTGACTATGAAGATGGAATCTCATTTGTATCTGTTTACTATATGATTTCCTTAGAACAGGAACTTAAACCTATAATTCAACAATGTCCTAGGTGTTTCGAGTTACAAAGAGTTGTTGTACTACTCTTGGAAGTTCTCTTTATAGATTGTATGAATGAATGTTGAGTGGCCTAGCTCTCTGGTTATTTTATAATGCTCTGCTTGCCTTACATGTTCTGTTTATACATGTTCTACTTGCCTTATAGGTTGTTGTACTATTGAATTTTATCTTCGAGCTTGTATATACATGTTCTGTTTACTTCTTTGCTAATAATGGTTGGATATATAAACTCCTCGTATTTCTCTGTGGTTAGTATTTTCACCATTTCCCTAATCTGATATATTGTTACTTGCTTATTAGTAGCCTTTGCTAATCTGATATAAATGTTCTATGTTACTGGAGCTTTTCCAGTTAATTAGAATATTTAATCATCAACATTGATTTGTTTTGAACCAAAACTTCTTTTTGTGCATGTTGCTTTATATTTTATAACGCCATCACCGCCAATATCGTTTGTATATTATAACTGTGTATCTCCTTTCTTTTGATGCGATCGGTGGTTCTAGAGTAGGTTTAGATGCATTAGGGATTCTCTGTTCTAAGTTTCAGCTGTCTGGTTTCTTGTCTTGGGATTTTGTGTCATAAAAGCCTTCTTTTTTTCTAATGCTTTGATTTTGAATTTGTTTAGTTTTTAGATATTGCTTTCCTGAATCAATTACCAAATATGTCCCAGTTGTGTTCCTTAGTATGTGATTGAACATTGTAGTTGTAGTTCATATAATGTCTCTATAAAGTTGTTTTTAAGCCGCTTTCACCAATACTCATTTGAGTCAAGTGCATAAATTTTTTTGTTCACCAATACTCATGTGAGCATAAGTTGTGCAGTATGTTGATCTACCATGCGCCCTTTAAGTTGTAACAAATTGAAAGTGTTTCTTTTGTGATGTATGTAAAACCATTATTTTAATCTTACTAATATTAACACTGATTAATGAACTAAAAAGGATATTTTTTGGTAGAGGTTTTCATCTTCATCTTCATCTTCATCAAAGTTGATGTTTAGATTTTTGTAGTCATATTGAGCAGTTACAGCATTTTTGCCTTATTTTAAGGTGTGGTCGTGTAAGTATACCATGTGCAATGAAGGAAATGTCTTTTAATGAACTAAGAAGTGCAAAACATGAACTTGTAATGTATAATATAGTGTTCTAGTTTTGGTAATATAAACTATTTTTTTCACCTATTTTTCACATATCTTATAATGGCTAGAAATATTAGGTAGGTTTAGTGTAACATCCTAGATTAGGGGTTATGCGTTTGGAGCATAACTCAAGTGTTAGTAGGTTTTAAGTATGTTTGGAGGTGTTTTAAGGGTTTTTAGAACCCAAGGATGAAAGGGAAAGCTTTGGGAAAATGTTGGATTTTAAGTCTAAAATAAGAAACTAGGCGAAGGAGGCCTTAAAGGAAAATTGTAGGAGGTTATGGACATGAACTTGGGCTTAGTAAAGTGGCTTGGGACGCTACTTTAGGGGCTTGGAGGCTTGCGTCAAAAGGGAGTGTAGGAGGGAAGAGGTTCGAGCAACTTGGGAAGCAAATAGACTTTTATTTTTGCGCCAAAGGGGAACTGGGCTAGGTATGCCTTAAAATAAATGGCAAGGGTAAGGGACATGAAAGTTGGGTTGGCTTAGTGGCTACTGTGTGCCACTTAGAGGCTTGGAGGTGGATGGGCACAGTTCGAGTCTCTTTGAAGCAGCGTTTTGCATTTTAATTTTTGGGGTAAACGGCCCAGGAGAGTCTTATAAATAAATAAGGGGCCTTATGGCATGAAAGTCAGTGGGAAGAGTTGGCAAAAGCGTTAGCGGAGGGGGCTACTGATTGGGGTCTTGGTTTCAATCCCAAAGAAATTGCAAAATGGTTTTTATTTTTTTTTCCTTTGTTTGTTGGCGTGAATTGGCTCGCACATGGTCCCTTGTTTCTTTCTACCTTGAGTTTGACAAGCACATGGTCTCTTCTATTTTTATTATTTATTTGATAATTGTTAAAGGATAAGAGAATGAATAGGGAATTGGTAAAAGATTAATCTAGTTTTTGGTCTTTGCATTCGGTTGGGGTGTTTGCTAACCTTTATTTTATTTTATTATTATTTATTTAGGAAGGCAAAGGTGGCTTTATTGTTTAATTGTTTTGAAGAGGTGAAGGGATAATGGGGCTTTTAAATTGTTTTTTTAATTGAATCATTATTTGATTAGTCCTTAAGAGTTGGCAAGAGAGAATTTAGGCATTTTAGCTATTCAAATTATTTTAAATTAATTTGAATAAGTGGTCTAGAGTGAATTAAGGCAGTGGGATGAATTTTAAACTCTTCAAAGAAGAGTGGGCCATAAGCATAGGTGTAGGGGCCGAATTTGCTTAAGGGAATTACTTGGAATTTTCTGCTAGCAATTTTCCTAGCCTTCATCTTTTCTTTTCATTCTCTTCCAAAATCGAAAACCATTCTCTTTTTCTTAGTCTTTGGCCGAATTCTCCACACTTCAATATCTCATCTATTTCTTTTATCCTTAAACCAAAATCCCTATAATTTTCCTATCTCTAATAGCCGAATAACCTCCACCCCTTGTTGCCAAATCTCTTATCTCCTATTAAGATTCATTGTGGCGAATATCGTAGACAGAGGTGCTTTCGGGGTTTCTTTTTGGCAATCGGTTGGTGAAGGTAAGAGATGACCAAAACCCTCTTCTCTATATTATCTTCTCTGTCGACATCTACAAAGGGTAAGGGCTGATTTTGGTATTTAATAAGCAAGGATGTTAATACCCTTTTGGAACCGATTGGTTATAGGGCCTTCGGGATTTGAAAGCGAGCAAGTGAATCCATCACCGTCCGCAATCAATTTTTGGACAAGAGATCTAACGACGTAGATCGGATTTTCTGGATCTAGGAATTCGGGTAGAAAAACAGTGTGTAAACTCTTTACACACTTTATTAATAAACTTGCTATATTATTGTCTTGAGTATAAATTTTGGTGGTGATCTATGATATGCTTATGGGCTTAAACATGGATTTCGTGTAAGTCCCCTAACTTGTAATTTTTATATGTTTGCATGCCATCACATGATGTTTAATATCGTGACATGATATATGAAATTTGATGTGTAAGCATGTGATGGTGGGATTGATGAGAGGAGGGGATGAACTATGGATCGTCGTCGGTGGTTTTGACCACAAGATGGGTTGGCCCCATCAGATTATTGTGACCTATGGTCATCGGTGGTTTTGACCACAACGATTAATTATTTGCGACTAAGTCCCAGCTGGTTTGGTACCACCAGATGGTTTTGACCACATTTGATATATTGTGACCTATGGTCATCGGTGGTTTTGACCACACGATGGGTTGGCCCCATCATCCGATTTGTGACTCTAAGTCATCGGTGGTTTTGACCACCGCTGGTTTTGACCACACGGGGTAGAAAAGGAGTATGGATGGTTAGGTTGGGTTGCATGTGCATGTTTATTAATGACTTGTGTATGAGTTATCTTACCGGGTGGGGATTACACACTCGAGTCTTGGTGACTCACCCTTCCCTTAACATTTTGCGAGATGGGTAGATTGCGGAGATGGAGCTGGATGGACTCGAGGTGGCCATGCAGTGGAAATTTTAATTAGACGAACTTGGATTTTGTTTTATTTTATTTAATGTTGGTTTATTTTAATTAAGTTGTAGTAAGGCCTAGACATAATTTTATTATTCTATGTTTGGATTAATTTGTTAAACTATTTTCTAACATTAAATTAAGTATACGTGGTTTCTAAAATTTTAAATCGCAAAAATGTTTTATCGTGCCATCGGGCACATCTGAATCGGCTACAATCTGGCTTAATAAATATTTTAAAATAAACCTAAGTATGGATTTTATACACCTCAAATGTTTCAAACAAAATAACCATCTTTTACCAAAAAAGATAATTCGACTTAAAAGGATTTTCAAGGATGTTTTCTCTGTAGCACACCAAATTCGGTCGTAGCGTTTGGGCCGGGTTTGGGGTGTTACATTTAGGGCTAAAGTTATTGTTTCTATGTTATGTATGTTTTAGTATTAAAATTGTTTTTTTTTATTAATGTTGGTTGTATAATGATATTGAAATTTTAGTTTGTTGGATTTTGAAATTATTATGTCTTGAATTTGTTAGATATTGATTATGTTTTAAGCTTTTTAGATATTGAATTTGTTATGTTTTAAGCTTGTTGGATATTGAAATGATTGACAATGACAATTATTAATGTAGAATGGGCAAGGGCAACAAAGAAGAGACCTCCAAGCAATTCAGGTGGACAAAACCGATGGAACATGTTTTTCTTGAAATTCTAGCAGAGGAGGCCCAAAAGGAAATAAGCCTTCTAATACTTTCAAAGCGCTTTCTATTAATCGAGTTGTCGGGCTATTTCTGAAAGATTCCAAGTCCAATGCGATCACGAAGCATGTGGAAAATCATTTGAGGATTGTAAAAAACCGAAGGGCGATTATATGCAAAATTCGAGGTGAAAGTGGTTTTGGATGGGATGATAACATGAAAATGATCACATGTGATAGAGCGACATATGATGCAAAGATAATGGTAATATATGTATATATATGTTAAGTATATTTCAATTGTTTTTTACTTGTTATTCTAATTGTGTATAATATCCAACAAGCACACAAGAAGTATGAACCATTTTTGAATAAAAGCATTGATCATTATGATGAAATGGCTTTGGTTGTTGGCAAAGATATGGCGACAGGGAGTTTTGCCAGAACATTTGCTTGACATAGATTTGGATGATGGTAATCAAGATTCAATTGCACAGTAGATCATGACAATGAAGAGGTCAAGAGGTAAGAACAAATGTATCTTCATCCGGCACATCCAAACGTAAAAGAAAAAATGTTCAAGAAAGTGTCGTTAATGAACAAATTAAATTTGTGGGTGAACAACTTGGCAAAATTGCTAATGCTTTGGAACAATTTACTGCGGATAAGACACCACAGCTTTACGAACAAGTGATGTCGATGGAGGAAGAAGGATTTGATGATGACTTCTTGTGTTCTGTATTTGATTATGTAGTGAGTCATGAATCCGAGGCCAAAGCTTTTTTAGTTAAAAGTAAGAAGCATAAATAAATTTGGCTTCAAAAATTTTCTCAAGATTGAAGATATTGATACTTTTATGTGGTGTAATTTAGTTATGCACTTGGACAATGTTATTATTATGTGGTGTACTACTAATTATGCATTTGGATAATATTATTTAATTTCTAGTATTAATTGTGGTTTGGAAGCTAATTTATAATTATTCAATCCTTGTTTTTTTATTTTTTTAACACAATTACAAATAATTTATTTGACTTTGGTTATTTTCAATTTATGACGGTTAATAATGTAGCTTAATAATTGAGTATTATTATATATTTAATTTGATTTATTTATTTATAAATAAATTATTGCAATATATGTAAAAACAATTTAAAATATAAAAATTTATTAATATGTATATAAATTTATTAATATATATGTAAAAACAACTTTTCCAAAAAATATTTTCAGGAAATCTGCCAAACAGCAGAAAATATTTTACACAGATTCATCCAAACACTAGAAAATATTTTCAGTAAATCATTTTCCAGAAAAGTAAATCATTTTCCAGAAATTATTTTCCGGAAAACATTTTACTGGCAAACAAACAGACCCTAAGTGTATTGAGAGGAGAAAGGCTCCTGAACCTCAATTACCATCCACCTTATTCGTGCTATAGAAAAATAGCAATAATAGTCAAAAAAAAGCAATAAGAATGGACTTAATATTCTTAATCATAATTATTTACCTATTTAAGTTTATTTTTGTTCACAATTTAAATTATTTTATTTTCGTAAATATTTTTTATATGTTTTTATGATTAGTTTTAAATCATATGTTTCATTTTTAATTGAATGTTATTTGTAAACGTAAATCTGTATTCTAAATACATGATTTTCACATACATACGTGTGTGATAGAATTTCTAGTATTATATTTTTATGAAATTATTTGATTTATTATCAATAATTTTTAAGAGTTCACAAAACTCTTATTTTATCTTTATACTATGTGTGCAAGTTGTAAATTTAATTTATATATTTTAATTTAATTATTTTTAGTCTCTGTATTTTTCAAATTGATCAATTTTAATATGTGCTTTTTGAATTTAAAAATTTTAATCCTAACTTTAATGGTAGCAAATAAATCAATTTGGTTAAATTATACTATTAGCCCTATACTATATGTAAAGTTATAGATTTACTCCATGTTCTCTAATTTAATTAATCTTAGTTCCTATATTTTTCGAATATTGAAATTTCAATGTTGATGCAAACAGAAATCGATAAATCCATTAGTTATTTTATTAGTAATATATGAAAATAGAAAAATAACATGACATTATTCATATGATAATATGTTTACACAAAAATTTGGAAAAACCAGACCTTAATGGCTATTGCCTGGTCAATATTGAAATTTCAAATTTTAAAAAATACAAAAAAAAATATAAGGGATAAAAAGGAACAAAGTAAAGTATAAGGATTAATTTAAAACTTATGGATAGTATAAAGACTAATAGCATAATTTAACCATCAATTAAATTATCGACGCAGTGGAAGTGAAACAAATTTGAGTTGATTTTATTTATATAGTTAATATCTATACTATATTTAAGTGTCATATTGAGTTGATGGCACGAACCATTTAAATTCAATTGAAAAATAATTAAAATTTATTCTTTTACAAAGTAACAAATCTATAGAGTTTGAGTATGTTAAAAAGAAAATATTTTTCTCATCCTAAAAAATGCTCTCGTCTTCATCGGTGGATACTGCAAATGGAAATGGAGATGATATCTCTATTCCTGATGACTCCAACACTAAGAAGGTTCGATTTAAGGAATCAGACGCGGCTCTTGATGATGTGATGGTAGTGGATCCTTTACCAAAGGCTTCGATGTCATGGAAGGACATGTTAGTGGGTAAGGAAACCTTAGATCTGAACAACAAGTATGAGGGCCAGAATTCTGTTGATAGTTTCGCCCTTACAGAGCAGGATGTTAAGAAATATTGTATTGATGGGGTTCCTTCAATTGATTTCTCGGAGAGAGTTTATCAACTCTTGACAAAGGAAATGTCAACCTCGGTGGTTCTTAAGATGCTGGGAAGGAATCTTGGAATCACGACCTTGCAAAACCGGTTATATGGAATATAGAAACCGTCTAAAGCTTTTCAATTAATAGATATTGAAAATGGCTATTTTCTTGCAAAGTTTCAAAATGCTGAAGACTATGACAAGATCCTCTCTCAAGGACTGTGGGTTATATTCGGTCATTATCTTACTGTCCAGCCTTGGACGATTGACTTCGACCCCAACCTGCCTTATCCGAATTCGGTTCTCACTTAGATTCGCTTTCCCGGGCTACCTAGCCATTTTTACAAAAAATAGATTCTCATGGAGATAGGGGGATTGATAGGTAAAGTCATTAAGCTGGATTTGAATACGGATAGCAGAGCAAGAGGACAGTACGCATGTATGGCAGTTTTTATCAATCTGGGGCGGCCACTAATATCCAAGATCCTTATTAATAGAAACCCTCAAAAGATAGAGTATGAAAACTTACCGGCGGTATGCTTTAAGTGTGGTCGTTATGGTCATTCTAAAGAAACTTACTCAACGATCACACAAGTTTCAGTGGAGGCTGAGAAGGGTGAGTCACCGGGGCATGATTCTACTACTACGGTGGTGGCCAGAAAAGAAGTTTTTGGACCATGGATGCTGGTGCAGAGGAAGTCCAGGCGTGGCAACATGGAGGGTTCTAAAAAAGGCAACAATTCGAAAGGAAAGGAAAACATGGGATCGCGTTTCCAATCTCTAGCAGATTTGGGGGCTGTGTCGTCGGTAGAAGAATCAATTAAGGATCCACAAATTGCTTTAAAGAATAAAGGGAAAGCTCCTTTAGTTGGTTTCCAATTTAAGGTTCCAACGGGCAAAAAACCCTCTAATAATGGTTCTAAGAAAGCTAATTCTGTTTTATCAATGGAAAAAATTTTAAAGGGCCAGACACGTGCTACCCAAACCGCTACCCCATCAGCTGCGCACTCCACGGGTCAGACCATGATGGGCCCGAATCAACAGGTGTCCATGGAGGCTGGTGATGGGTCTCCTTCGCTCAACAAGGACCAGACCGATAATTTTGTTTGTGGTGGGCCATAGCAGGAGACCCAGAACCCGACAATGGTTGCAGTAGATTTTTCCAAAGCTCCTAATACCATACACGATCCTTTGACAAATAATGAAGAAAATAACGAGCTTTTATTTCCAAGTAAATCTACTTCGACTTTTCTTTCGGTTTTAAACTCACAAATTGTTGATGTTCCAGGTTATTTAAAATTAGATTCTCAACTCTCTCTTCACAAGCAAGCAGACCACATAATGCATTTTAATCCTGCCTTCGAAGAGCATTCTTTTGTTAATGTGGAAGTAAAGGAAGGTGTCTTGAAGGCCAATAATCATTCAGCAATGGTGTTTCCTAATAAAAAGCTCATGGAGAATTCATCTGAGTATTCGGGGGGTAATCAATTTGCAGGAATAAATTTGACTAAGGAGGTGTCTAAGGGAGAAAATACTAAAGGGATTGGTTATAAAGGAGGTTGGAAGCTTAATAAAACTTTAAAAGGACCAGGAAACCATTTTAAAAATTCTGAAAATATTCGAGTTCCTTTTGTTGATTTCATGAAGAAAGCAGCGGAACTTATTACTTCGAAAATTGATGGAAAATCTATTATGGATTCAACGCGGCAACTCGGAGAGGAAGTGGAGCTTTCTTCTCCTGACCTTCAATAAGATAAGTTTTTTTTTTCCTTTTATCTTTTAATTTTATTATAAATTTGTCTATTTTCTCTTGGAATGTACAAGGATGTGTGTTTGATAAGTTTTTGCGAGCTTTTCGCTAGTATAATAATCAGTATAAACATGATATTGCTAGCCTACTTGAGCCAAGAATTATTGGAAACAAAGCTGACACAATCATTGCAAAGTTGGGTTGGGATAAGTCTCATCGTGTAGAAGTAATTAGATTATCTGGAGGTATCTGGATTGGATGGAAAAGTTCAGTTGACTTAAAGGTGGTTGGTAACCATCTTCAATTCATTTAGTTCGCATCTGTTTTAATTTACTTCCAAAGCCGATTTTCATTGCTTTTGTGTATGAAAGCTCTAATAAAATGAAAATGAAGGTTTTGTGGAATGATCTAAGCAGTTCAATTCAAATTGGGGATAATCCTTGGATGATAATTGGAGATTTTAACGCCATTCTCTCTCCTGATGATAAGAAAGGCGACCATATCAAAGGTCGCAGATGTCAATTCTTTGGTGATTTTATGGATAAGGCCCAATTACATGATATAGGTTTCCAGGGGCCCTCTTTCACGTGGCATCGTGAAAATCTCTCTGAAAGACTTAACAGGGCTGTGGGTAACGATCTTTGGATGGATCTCTTTCCTAATTGTTCAGTCTCCCTTTTACCTAGAATCAAGTCTGATCATCGGCCTCTTCTTTTTAATCTTTATCATGAAGATAGACATGTTTCTAATCGTCCCTTTCGATTTTTAGCTGGCTGGATACATCATCAAAATTTCTGTGATTTTGTCAAGGAAAACTGGAGCTTTGATGGTAATATGCCTAGTGCGGTTGCTGGTTTTACGGATAAGCTTAAAAGCTGGAACAAATGTGTTTATGGTCACATTAATCAGAGGAAGAGACAGTTAATGCATAAGCTTTCCAAAATTCAAACTGCCTTGGACCTTTCAAGATCTAAAACTCTTTTTCACCAGGAAATTTTGATTCGTGAAGAGTTGGAAAATATTATTCATCATGAGAAAATACTGTGGAAGAAAATATCAAGATGCGAGTGGCTGAATTTGGGGGATCGTAACACGAGCTATTTCTATAGGCGCACTGTTCAGAGAAGGAATTTTAATAAAATTACTGCTTTACGTGACTCTGACGGGGATTGGATTTTTGATCCTGAGACTCTCAAGACTGAAGCGGTTAAGTTTTTCCAGAATCTCTATGGGGAGAATCCAGGCTCGCTAAGAACTTTGCCTCATAGTACTTTTCCTAGCCTTAACACTGAAGATGCTAATTTTCTTGGAATGAATGTTACGAATGAGGAAATAAGGGCTGCTCTTTTTGATATGGCACCATTGAAAGCCCCAGGTAGCGATGGTTTCCAAGATGCTTTTTTCCAAAATCAATGGGACAATATTGGAGATGCCATCTGTGAATGGGTCAAGAAAGTTTTCGAAGGAGGTATCATCGAGCCGGAGTTTAATAACACTCTTATTGTGTTAATTCCTAAAGTCTGAAATTCGAAAAATTTCTCTCAGTTCCGGCCTATCAGCCTTTGCTCGGTATTGTACAAGTTGGTCATGAAGGTGATTGCTAATAGATTTAAGAGTATTTTTCCAAAGATCATAGGCTAGGAACAAGCAGGCTTCATTGCTGGAAGAAGTATTATTGATAACGTCATTATTGCTTAGGAAGTTTTACATTCGATGCGGTCTAAGAAGAGACTTCAGTGGATGGCAGTCAAGATTGATTTGGAAAAGGCATATGATCGAGTCAGATGGGACTTTGTTAAAGCCTCTCTCAATGCAACAGGTATTCCTTCTCGTTTGGTTAAAGTTATTATGAATGCTATCTCTTTATCCTCTATGCAGGTACTATGGAATGGTGAGCCAACTCAAAAGTTTAGGCCAGTAAGGGGTATTCGACAAGGATTCCCACTATCACCATACCTCTTTGTTCTATGTATGGAATGGCTGGGTCATAGATTTCACGGAAGCATCTCTGCAGGGGAGTGGAATCCCATTCAATTATCGCGCACAGGTCCGTATCTTTCGCATCTTTTCTTTGCAGATGATCTGGTGATTTTTAGCCAAGCTTATTTGTTTCATAGTGGCCTCCTTAAGGTTTTTCTGAACAACTTTTGTGAGCTATCTGGTCATAAGGTTAATGCTAGGAAAACGAATGTGTTCTTTCCTGCGAGAGTTAATGAACCTTTAAGGAATTCCATCAATGGCATCCTTGGCTTTCAAGAAGTTAATGACTTGGGCCATTATCTTGGGGTTCTACTTTTTCACAGGAGAGTTACTAACAGCATCTTAGATTTCTTGGTAGATAGAGTTCGCAGTTGACTTTCTAGTTGGGATGCCAAGGGACTTTCCTTTGCTAGAAAGGTCACCTTGGTACAATTGGTTCTGTTGTCTATCTCGAGTTATCTTATGCAATCAACCCTTGTCCCTAAAGGAATCTGCGACTCTATTGAAGAATTAGCGAGACAATTCATTTGGGGAGCTGCGGAAGGTAAAAGAAAGATGGCTTTAGTAGGATGGGATGATATCTGCCAACCTAAGGTTCATGGAGGACTCGGTATTCGTCGCTTGGGAGATCAGAATAAAGCCTTCATGTTGAAAATTGGCTACAATCTTATTACTAAATCTGAAGCTCTATGGGTTCAGGTCCTTAGAGCTAAGTATGGATTGTGTGAAAGCATGCCGGAATCTATTATGAGGAATATCTGCTCCTATATGTGAAAAGCAGTTGCCAAAGCTTGGCCTCTGTTACGCAGCAATATGATCTGGTCCATTAGAGATGGGAAGACTGTACGGTGTTAGAAAGACAATTGGGTTCCTAATATGGGACCACTCAATCAGTATGTTCCGGGTCATGGCAACATTGTTCCTGAGACCAAAATTAATGAGATGGTTTTGACCAATGGTGATTGGAATCTCGATCTCTTTAGATTGTGGTTGCCAGAAGAAGTGGTTAAGCGCATCATCAGCGTTCCCCCTCCTTTAGACCAGGCTGGTCCAGATATTCTTTCTTGGTCTAGAACGACGACAGGGGTTTTTTCGGTAAAGAGTGCGTACTTTTTATTGAATGAGGAGTCTTGGAATCCGAAAGAGGTGAACTGGAGCATGCTTTGGAAAATTCTAGGACCCCA
The DNA here is from genome assembly GCA_025698515.1 of Gossypium sturtianum. Classification (NCBI taxonomy): domain Eukaryota; kingdom Viridiplantae; phylum Streptophyta; class Magnoliopsida; order Malvales; family Malvaceae; genus Gossypium; species Gossypium sturtianum. The sequence continues at coordinate 37,216,720 of CM046952.1, forward strand.
ACGTGTGAAACATTTCATCTGGTTAATTCTCAAATAAAGACTTTTAACTAATTCTGAAAGAGTTAAAAGGGGTATTGCGCAAGACGCATCGTGTCTTCTTCGTGGCCATATTAAGGAAGATATTCATCATATCCTTAAAGACTGTCCTTTTGCGAATGAGGTTTGACATAATATCATCCCTGCTAATCATCTTGGAAGTTTCTTTTCTGGCAATATTTCAGAGTGGCTTTTTTCAAATCTACAATTTCTCTCTATAAACAAGTTGAGCGATTCTTCTTGGGCTTGCCTCTTCGAAATCATCTTGTGGCGCATCTGGAAGAACCGTAATTCGTCCATATTTCAAAGAAATGCTATGAATTCAAAGGATGTTATCAGTATCTCTTACAGTTAGGCGAAGCATTTTCTCTCCACCCACAATTAAGAGTTGGCCTCTCAACCGAAGTAGTCCCCAGTCTGCCAAAACTCAGGTACGTGCGTTTTCCTTAATACTGATGGTGCTGTTCACCCCGTGTCTGGTCTCTCTGCTGCAGGTGGTGTGATACGCAACATGAAATGGGAGTGGATCTTGGGCTATAATCGCTCTTTGGGAGAATGTTCAATTGCGACTGCGGAATTATGAGGCTTATTGGACAGATTACATATTCTTCAGAAGCAAGGATATGATGAGGTCATTATTCAATCAGACAATCTTGAGAATGTGATCTTCATCAGTGACAGAAAGTCTGGTGATCCAAAAAACTCTCTGATAAGGAGGATTCAACAAATTCTAGCCTTTGAAGAGAATTGGTCCCTGAATTATGCTCCCAGAGATACTAATCGGGTAGCTGATGCTTTGGCGAAAATGGCTTTGTCGAGTGCTGAATCTTTAAACATATTCGAAGACCCCCCTTGGAGATTAAAAAGACTTTGGAGGATGATAATTCTTTTGTTAATTTGCTCATGACCTACTCTATGTAATTTTATTTGTTTATTTTACCAAAAAAAAAAAAACTATAGAGTTTGAGTCATGTTGGTTTGTGTTGAAAATAATTACACGAAATTATTATTACACAAAAATAACATGACTCAAACTCAATTGAAAAAAGTTAACATTTATCTTTAATAATGGTATACATGTTGAAAATAATTACACAAAATTATTATTATTTTCATTAAAACATGTAATCAACCTGTGCGTCGGACGGGTAAAAAAACTAATTAATAATATATATCTAAGAAGTTTTCACCCACGTAGTGGATGACACGTAATCTAATTTAATTAATTGAATTGGTGCCTGATTAAATCGTGACAACGACTCAATTAGACCTCAAATTAATAATGGAATATTGATTCCAATTTTTAACCCATTTTATCGTACTCCAAGTCTTGTTTTAGTTGCCAAATGCCTTTAAATAGATTTAGGTGTTGTTTAATAAATTGAAAAATTTAATGCTAATAAAATAAGTGTCGAAGAAAATTAAGTATTATATTTAAGTTTTAAAATATATTTGATATAAATTTTTTTTGGTGAATTACAATGATAGGATAAAGTTCGAATAACAAACGCGATTAGCACAACTCGAATCTAGGCCACATATGAGGCAATGAACACCCTTGACCATCAGACCATCACATGGGATAAAATATTTCACTGTATTATAAACAAAATAAAACTTTAAATGTAAAATCTTTATATGATATTATAATGTTAAAATAAAACTAAATTAATTAAATATATTCTCAATTAAGTGATAAATAATTCTTATTTACTTATCATTTTCGACATTTTTTATATATAAAATTTATTGCGTTGTTTTTATAAAAAATATAAAAAAGGACAAAAACAATCTCAATTGAAAAATAACTAAAATTTAATCGATTCACAACTTCTAATGATTTAATTTAATTGGAGCTATAGATATATTTATCGTAACCTAAAAAAGGAAAGAGTAATGAATTTTTTTTAAAAGAGCTATCTTTTCGAGGGTGGTAATTTTCTAAAAAAATAGGATTTTTTTTATAAAGCGGACAATTTTTTTTTATAAAAATATAATATATTATTTTAAAAAATATATATATTTTTCATGATCATGGTATTAAAAAAAAAAACCTTTTCAAGAATAGTTTTTTTTAGAAGAGTGATTTCTTTTATAGAAAATGGATAATTTTTTTGTATGTTTAAATTAAATTACATAATTACCTTTATATTTTACTATTATTTGACTGAGTTTTTAAGAGATGAATGTTTTTATAAATTTAATTATCAAATTAGTATCACTTAACTCGTGACATCAAGCTTAATCAAACATTTATAATAAATATATTAAAAATTTATTTTTAGTATATAATATTTAGAGAATTTAAGGATACTTAAATAGTTTATTGTTTAAAAAATTATTTAAACCTTGTAAGTTTTTTTAAATAAAAAAAGAAGAAGAAACCATTATCTAACTATAAAAACTTCTTAACTTTTTAGAATCTCACATCACTCGTGCACACATATCATGTTGAATAGAGAGCCACCCTTACATTAAGCCTTTTAATTGCTCCCTTGGCGACTTGAACCCGAGAGAAAATTTTATGGGTGAACATCCTTGGGTCCAATGTGCCTATTAAAGTTATATTTACACAAAGCCTTATCTTTATTGTTATAAAACTCTTGATTGAATTAATATTTAATTAACTTGTAATATCAATTAACTCAAAGAATTACTAAAATATTATTTCATAGTAAATATTACAATAAACGTAACCATTCTATTTTTATAGAGTGTAGCAGGGGCGAAGCCAGGACAATTTTTTAGAGGGGCCGGATGAAATTTTAATTTTTTATAGTTTATATCTTTCTCATTTGTAAAGGATTAAATCGAATTTTTATAATTTTAGGGGGAGCTAAAGTGTAATTTTACCTTTACTAATTTAAAATTTTTAAAAAATTTAAAGAGCTTAAATGAAAATTTTACCTTTTAGGGGCGGCGGGGGGATTCGCCACTGGAGTGTAGAAACAAAATCTATAAGGTTGGGTTTTGGGCACTTGATTGATATCTGAAAATTTTGTCTCTCAAACAAAATTCGAACTTAAAATATTCTCTCTCTTTATAATTTGTATTTAGTGTTAACCTCTTCTCAATGAACCTAATCCCAACCCATTTTTCTCTCGCAAGATTCGAGAAGAAGGGAGGAACAAATGGTTTTTGAACGCTCATGGGCATCCACTTCCACCGTTTTTATTTCTCATATTGGTAAATAAATGCATAAGTCAACTCGACTGCTCTTTATATATTTTGCAGGATTTTTTTCCTAATATGCATGACACATATTAGCATGATGATTTAATATCATCGTGAATTCAAGACTTATGAATGTCAAGGTAGTTAAAAAAAAATACATCCTCAAAAATAACATATATTGATAAATAATAGACATAAAGATAAATTTTTATATTTATATTTATTAATTTTGTTATGATTTTTTTAAAAAATAATAGACATATATTAATTGTTGATGTGGCATCCATATATATGTTACATTAGCAAAGTTAGCATATATTAAAATTTCCATTCATTTTTTGGTGATTTAAAAAATAGTGCGAGTTTAAGGGGTAAAAGAGACAAAATTAAATAAATAACTAAAATGATTTTTTTTTGTAAAGTTGGAGGGCCAAATAAGTCATTATGCATTTTTAACAGAAACACTAACTAAAGCGTTAAATTTTTAAACATGACAGTTTAAATGACAATTCACGCATGATATATAAGATAAATTATGTCATATTAACATGAAGTACATGTGAATTGACATGCGAGTTACTACACTAATATTGTTAACAAATATTAATATTTAGTCAATTTTAACTTAAAAACAATAAAGATTAAATTAAGTAAACGTAATTCCTAAACAATATTAAAATGGGGTAATTTACCAGAAAATGTCATTTCTTTTCAAAATTTACGGAAAATGGCCTGTTTTCTAATTATTTACCGGAATGGGTCATTTTCCCCGAAAATATGTCCATGTCAGCGCGATGTCAGGGGATGCAGCAGGAAAACGCTACCCTAGGGGAACGTTTTAGCCCGTGTTTTTTCCAAAAGAAAAATTATTCTCGAATTAAGTGACAACACCATTTTTTTAAGGTGTCATCAATTAATATAGAAATATAACTTACAAAGCAAATCTTTATATAGACCCAAAGTCTCATTTCCCTTGTTTTCTTGAGCAATGTGGGATATGAGATATGTGTATATATAGACTCATGAAACAGCTTTTGCAAAATTGTTCCTAAACAATGTGGGATTCCTTCCTCTTTTAACTAACAACATGAAATTAAATGCTACACTATATTTGATTTTTTACTTAGAGTTTAATTTTTTTACAAAAGTTAACATTTGTTACATTATAAATAAAACTTTTAAACTCTATAAGTAAAAAAATATAAAATATAATTTGTATGGTAAAATATTAAAAAATAAATATTTAAAAAATTACTAATAGTTGAGTGATCATTTTGTAAATTTTTATAATTCGATAGCTAAAAAATATAGTTAAGTGACTACTAATGTAATTTAATCTAGATATAAAATATGAAAAATAATTATTATATTTTATGTATATTATATATTTCTATAAAAAAAACTTATTTAACATAATTATATATTATGTTTAAATAGATTATCTATCTAGTCAAAATATATCTGAAATAAATTTATCGGCATTCATTAGGTGATGAAAATTAAATTAAAATTAGAATTAAAAAAAATTAATTAGTATAGTAAAATATTAAAAATAAATAAATATTTAAAAAGATATATCAATTTTTTGAAATTACAAAAAAAATACTATTTGAGTACCAAATACTCACCATTTATTTATTAATCAAATATTCATAATATAAAATAAAATAAATAATAAAAAATTAAAAGTATAACTTCTAAATTTAAATAATGAAAAATTATTTTAAAAATTAGAATTGCATTGATATTAACTTCAAACATTTAAAATTGAATAGAAGATTATTGCATGTACAAGTTTTATATGTGCAATTTGTTCTCTTTTTTTTTAATAGTTCTTTTGTATATGTTAACAATTCTAAAATGCAACAAGATTAAAGATCTCAAAACATAATTTTATAATATAAGAAAATGTTAACAAAATATAAAGAAAAATAGAAATTGTTTTGTAAAAAAAATATCAAATATAGTGTAGCCTTTAATCTCATGTTGTTAGTTAAAAGAGGAAGGAATCCCACATTGTTTAGGAATAAGCTGCAAAATTATTCATGACAGGGGCGAAGCCAGAACAATTTTTTAGGGGGGCCGGATGAAATTTTAATTTTTTATAGTTTATATATTTATAATTTGTAAAGGATTAAATCGAATTTTTATAATTTTAGGGGGGCAAAGTGCAATTTTACCTTTACTAATTAAAAATTTTTAAAAAATTTTAAGGGCCTAAATAATATTTTTACATTTTAGGGGGGCCGGGGCCCAGGCCAGCCCCCCTCTGGCTTCGCCCCTGATTTATGAGTCTATATATACACATATCTCATATCCCACATTGCTCAAGAAAATAAGGTTAATGAGACTTTGGATCTATATAAAGATTTGCTTTATAAGTTATATTTTCATATTAATTGATGACACCTTAAAAAAATGGTGTTGTCACTTTGAGCCTTTATAAAGGTTTATTTTCGTAAATTTTTAAAAAATTAGTCTATTTTTATAATATCTAAAAAATGACCTTTTTTTAAAAATTTAATTCGAGAATAAATTTTTTTTGAAAAAAAAACACGGGCTAAAACGCTCCCCCAAAGAAGCGTTTTCCTGCTACATCCCCTGACATCACGCTAATGTGAACGCGTTTTCAAAAAAAATAACCTATTCATTTAAAAAAAAGTATCTTTTGGTAAATTACCCAGTGAAAAAATAAAAAAAGTTAATATAGAAAAAATATTAGAATTTGGTACAGGAACATTATAGCAAATATTTTTCTATTTTCTTATTCTAAAAAAATACAAATTATGGGTTTCAAATGACTGCAGTTTTATTTATTGCTTCTTAACTAACACACGATAATATTTGTTTGTATCAAGGTTGGGGCGTGAAAGGTTTAGGGAAGAAGTCGTAAATCGTCGCTTCCGTCTCGTGTAATGCCAGTTCCTATTCCCCCAAGTCTCAACCCAACCTAACCTTGTGTCTCTGATCTCATCTTTGATTCAACCCCAAGTCCACCTTCATCCCCATGGCGTCCCCCAGTGACTGTCCAGATCAATCCCAACCAGACCCCATCGAAAACCCTAACCCTACCCAGGAATCGCTCCCTGAAACCCTTCCATCCCAAGACAAGCTCGATGATCAAGAAGATCTACTCGAAGATGAACCCAACGCTGACTACCCGGATCTGTCTGTTCCTTCTTCTCCACCCAACACCGACCTCCATGTCACCACCCCCACTGGCTCTCGCCGTGGCGGGGGTCCTAAACGGAAGAAGGCCGCAACCAAGAGACGCGCTCAAGAGAAGAAGGCCCAGAAGAAGCTCGAGATGCTGACTGAAGTATTCAACCCCATTCCCTTTCTCCCCAACAAAACCCTAGATTTTTCTTCGCACGAAAACCTCCTCAAGCGACTTGGTTTGTGGGATTTTGTTCATATGGATTTCAATGGAAACCTTCGAGCCGATCTGATCGCGCAGTTAATCGCTACGTACAACCCGCAATCGCGCGGTAGCTACGTTAATTGCTATCGCATTGGGGTCAACCGGGCCGACTTAGCCCGTGCTTTGAATTTATCTGTGAAGAAGGATAAGGATAAGGATAAGGATAGCATCCTTGATATTGAAGAGTCAAAGGAATCGGTAGGCTTTCTTGAGGAATTTGTGTCAAATTGGGTGCTTTTGCACGAGGATACGTGGATGATGCCAGCGGAGGTGTTGAACTGGACTAAAATGATTAAAGAAGGCCATTTCGAGAAGATAGATTGGGCTGGTTTGATTTGGTTTATGGTGGAGAAAGAGCTCACGTCTGCCCCTAAATTAGGGAATTGTTACTATGCCTCGCACATGCAGTGTTTGATAAAATACCAGAAAGAAGAGCTGCTGCTGGAGAAACCAGAAAAGGATGCTTATGAGGCCAAGGAGGAAGAGGAAGAGCATAACGTTCCTGAGGATTTCAAGACGTCTGTTGATTTGGTTGATGAATCTCACGGGGGATCACAGTTGGAGGAGCATAATATTGAGTTGAGTCTTGGTGGGCAGGATAATTTGATGAATAAAGATGATGCTGAAAAGGAGGCTGCTGTGGGGGATGAGGATGCTATGGATTGTGAGGAAAGTAAGGGGGATGGGCCTCAAGACGTACAGTGGAATTTGGATGGAGAAAGCTATATGGATGTGGGTGGGGAGAATTTCTTAAGACCGTGTAATCTTGGTGATGTTGATATGGTGGAAGAAAGGAAACAAGAAAAAGGAGAGGAAGGAGAGATGGAAGAGGGAGAAAGAGGAAATGTAGAGGAACAAGAGGATCACGAGGAACAGGAGGTACAAGATGAACAAGAGGAGCAGCATGAAGAAGGCTTTACTATTTCCCCAAAAGGTGACAATTTGGAGGCTGTGCACTCGGCAAATCTTCTTGAAGGAATGGAAACTGCCGATGTCCCTTTTACAACTGGCTTGCACATTCGTGATAACTCATCAGGGGAATTCCTTGTCTCCAGGGTCGATGCTCGGACAGTTCCTGCTGTCTCATCATTTCTGAGTAATGGTAACAAGAGAGAGATTGGTCATGAGAATGATATATCTCATAATTCCTTGAATCTTAGCAATAAGAGGTTGAGAACTGATGAGCAATGGGATAAGTCATCTGATTTTGATACGTGCATGGAACAAATGCAGCATTGGATGGACAAAGCAAGAATGTTGTATGCTGCGAAAGACCAGGCTTGTGGAGATTCGAGTATGCACCAACAAGTGTTGCTCCATGAGTTGCAACGGAGGGATACCCTTATCGAGCATTTGCAGAAGGCCAAGTTTGAAGAGCAGCAGAAGAGACAGATGGAGGTTTATAGGCTTGAGCGCGAGCTCTATTTGATGGAAAACCTTTTAGATGGATACAGAAAGGCTTTGAAGGAAACAAACAGAACTTTTGCTGAGTATAGAGCACGTTGTCCCCTGCCTGATGAACCACTTTACAAAGATGTCACTGGGTCTGGGGGCTTAGTTCTGAGCACCAGGGAAATAGAAAAGCTGCGTATGAAACAAGAAGAAGAAGACAGGCTTAATAGACTGTTAATTGAGAATAAGATAAAGGATTTTGAAGCTGGGTGGATAAGGAAATTCGATGCGCACAAGGATACAGTTTCTCTTTTGAGTGACAAATTGACTAACGCAGAGAATGAAGTTAAACTTCTCAAAGAGCTTTGCAACCGAAAGGTTTCAGCAGGTACTCCAGAATGTGTTCCAAATGAATCTGGAATGTCTAGTCAGTAAGGTATGTCTAGTAAGTTTTTATGTAGTGCAGAACTACTCTTATTTATATGTTAAACAATATGCATCATGGGCGGCATCTACGAATGGAGGCTTTTGTTCTAGTTGGCTCACTATAAGGCAGATTTGATTTGCAAAGTTAGTAGCAGCAGATAGTTTAGGTTCTCGAAATTTTTTGTGTTTCATATTAAGAGGTCCATACTTCATTCTGATTTACCTGTTTTACTTAAGGACTTCACTGGAAAATGCTGAGAACCGAAATGGATGCTTCAATCTATCTCTTCAGTGGATAAGTTAGATGAGGACTCCGTTGGATTATATGTCTTGTTATGAACTGGTTATTGTGCTATAGCAAGTCTGTCAACAATGGGGATTTGGGCAGACATGGTTTGAAAGGTTTCTTTTTCGATTAGTCGGTTTCTAAAAAATATGGAAATATGATTCAATTTTAGTCTTCTATTAGGGGGGAACTTAGTTTAGCAGAAATTTGAGTTGATCCAGGAAACTACTGAAACCAAAGTTATAATATATATATATATATATATATATGTAAATTGTAATCCAATGAAATGAGACAAAAATTGTTCTTAAAAATACTTTGTACCTGAACGGAGATTTAAACCCAAAGCTTGATTTAAAGTTTTAGGGATACATGGGGTTCACTTGATGAGTATATATGTTTGTTCACTAAATCTCATGCACGAGACTGGTTAAAATACGTGCAGAAAATCCTGTTCAAGCCTGGTCCGTTTTATTAACACCCTACCCAAGTCTAAAATAAATTGGTTAAATTTAGACATTGAAGGATCCATCCCTCTTTAAATGGGGTACATCTTTCTTCAGAAATTTACATAGTATCCATCCCATTGATTCTCTTAAAAGTTTTGTTGTATTGGATTGTCGTGGGTCTAAGAAAAAAAAAAACTTGGTTTTTATTCCTGGTTTAAATTCCAGTACTATGAATGCTCGTATTTAAGAGAGCAGATTACATTTTATTAAAAAAATATAAATAAATTAGTCTTTATATGTTAAAAAAAGAGTGTAAATTGACCCGGGTTAAAAATTTTATCCATATCAGCTGTTTAGTGATGATTTGTTTTGTTTTGTTTTGTTTTTTAAATTTTTTTATGTAAGTGATGTGGAATTAAAGGATGGGAAGGATTAGTCAAAAGTATCATGGAGGCTTTTTATCTCCTCTACTAAAAAAAAGGCAAATTAAAACCTATAGATTATATTAAAGAGCAAAATAATTCTTTTGTTAAAAGATCCATCAATTTCTAATGCTAAGTGATGACATGGATGATGGAGTAATTAAGATGTGTCACTTGTGCCTTATGTTGATGTGGTGTTTTGTTATGTCAGTAAATATTTAAATTATTTTAAAAATCACGTTCAAAATGAATTTGGCAAAAATTATAAAAAATTATAAAAATATATTGGAATTATTAAAAACGTCCATAATGAACTTAGACAAAATAATTACACAATTATTTATTTAAGAATTATAATAAATTATAAATTATTATTTAACTTTTAAAAATTAATTAAAAAATTATTATGCAATGTTACTATTATATGTGTATTTAATTATAAAAAATAATAATAAAATAGTACTCATCAACTTGATTAACTAAAAATATTAACTTAATTAAGAATATATATATATATACATATGTATATATAAATTCTTTAAACAGGTTGCGTGTATATATAATTTTTACATTTTAAAACAATTTTCTATATACTTTTAGATTTTTATAATTATTCAAAAAATTATTTGTCCAGGTTTATCCTAAATGTGATTTTTTTAAATAATTATAATTTTTTTTATTTTTTAGGATTTTTTTATTTTTAAGTATTGCCACGTCAGCATGAGGTACACATGACATGTCACGTGTCAGTGTCTGATTGGTCTTCCAGCCACCAGTACTTAACAATAGAAATAGATGAATCTTAAATAGGACTACTTTGTTCTTTAATTTAACGTATAGGGATTAATTTACCTATTTGTTTGAGTAGAGGGGGCAAAAATGCAATCCAACTCCTAATACAAAGGCTTACATAATACTTTTACCTAATCCTACCCATCATTTATTTCTAAGTCACTTGTATAATTATTTTTTTAAAAAGTTAAGTCATCACTTAACAACACATATAGATTGGATCTTATAACACAAGTATCAATTTACATTTTTTTCTAATTTATAGGGGTTAATTTACCCATTTGTTTAATAAAGGGGATAAAATTTATATAAACTAATCATTAACTTGTAATTATTTAAATATAAAATAACAAATATGAGAAAATACGAATTGTGAACTCTAATATCTCCTCGTATTGTTTCAAAGTGATATATTATTTTGTTTAATTACACAACAATATTCTGTCTTAATATTATGGCTAAATTAGCCTTAAAAAAAGCCATTTTTTAACAAATATTTGAGTGAATAGGTTGATTTCTGGAATATTTACTGGAATAGGCTGATTTTGGAGGACGCGTTTTCACTCTCTTTTTCCTCGATAGGGTTTAAGGGTTTTAAGGGCCTTAAGGTTTGTTTAGGGTTTTGTTTGTTTAAGGTTTTATTTGAGGGTTTTAGGGTAGTAAATGTATTTTAGGGTTTGTTAGGATTTTTAAAGGTTTAGGATTTATTTTTGGGTTGTAGGTTTTAAGGTTGGAAATAACCGGAGGCTGATTTATTTATGTTTGTGTCGGAGGTAGACATTGGAAATAATGGGAGGCCAATTTATTTGTGTTTATAGGTTTTAGAGTTGCAATACAATAAGCATCTAATGCAATGGTTCCGTCTCGACATGACAGATGAAATGTGGGTCTCGGAGCGCAACTGCATCATCGTGAACTCAAATACACCTTAAAATTAGTACACTCTCTCCCTTAAACAGAAAAATCTATCCGTCGAAAAAGTGAAACACTTGAAAGTAAAATATAAACAATGGTCTAGAGAAGATTTTAGGGGTGAGGGGAGGTGGCCAAGAAAGTTGATGGAGTAAGGGGAGTAAACCCCCTTTATATAGGCAACCGGGTGGGCAACGAGTGAAAAAGAAAACAACATTGTGCCTTGGTTAATCTGAAAATATCTCGGGATTCCTAAGATATCTGAAAAATGAGGACCGAAATTCTCGAGTTCTAGAAACTTTTTAGGAGGTTGAAAATGGGAGAGGGAAAACACGCTGCCCAGGCGCGTCAGCTGAAAACGCGTCCAACAGGGTGCGCTTTCAGTGTATCTTTCTGCCACATCACTAAAAGCGGGCGCCTAGCGGGGCTTTTTCCCTCTCCCGTTTTCAGCCTCCCCTAAAAAGTTTCTAGAACCCAGGAATTCTAATCGTCATTTTTTAGATATCTCGAGAATCTCGAGGTATTATTTTCAAACATCCTAAGCTACATCTGTTGTTGTTATTTTTAAAACGCTTCTAACAATACGCATTTAAAAAAAAAAAACTCTCAGAACTGTAATGTCTAAATTATTCTACCGATGTCAGGTTATATTTGATATTTGGGGTAGTATTTTCCATAATGAAAGTGGACATTCTGTTAGAGACGTTCCAAACAGGTTATTTGGTTGAAAATGAGTGGACGAGTTAATGTTGTTGTTTATTATGACGGTGAAATTCGCGACACCGAGATCGGGGTCATTTTTTCGTCAGCCTACGCAACGCAATTGGCTTTCAACCCAAACATTCAATTGTCGAAGCCCCGATCAAGAATTAGGCGGAAAGTGGGCAATCCTAGCTGCAAAATATCATCGTTGAAGTATAGATATTTAGTGTCAGAGGACCCCGTGAAATATGAAATATTTAATGTTAGAGGCCCAATTGCGATCAATGTGATGGCCCAAACACATCATGCTACTGGATCACCTATACTTGAGTTATATGTCGAGTTTGTCGATGTCGATGAAAGTGGTCGGAGGTCGACAACTGTTCTGGTTCATGTCAGAATGGAAGAGGAATCTGGAAGTCCAACTACACGTTTGTGTGGTAGGTTCTCAGCTTTGTTAGAAAGATCCCATTATGAAATCTTTGAATCACCAATGCGAAAACATTTATTGGTTTCAGCCCAAGATTTCAACTTTGGCACACAGTCCATCCACCAGTCGGGGTTTGTTGGTAATCGAAACTTCGACACCTCGGCACGACATTCTGTTAGTGCTTTTGATTTCAACTTACAAACGCCGATGTTCTATGTTAGAAACACTTATACGAGTATGTCATCATGTTACATCGGTTGACAACCTGTAAGTGATTTGGGTTGTAGCGAAAGGTATACAAGGCGGGATGATGTACTCTCTACAACTTGCATCGGCGAAGGGACATCTAACCTTAGAAATGCAGCTAGGGTTGACATCGAATTAATTTTAACTTGTTATGAGTGAGAAAGTATAAGGGTAGTCCGCTCGGTAACGTAAAAATGGTAGCCGAAACCATGCCCATGACTGCAAAAGAAGTGTGCAACCACCAATTTTTATTTTTTGTGGTTGCGTCGCCCGTGTAACACCTCTAACCTGTATCCGTCGCCGAAATAGGGTTACGAGGCATTACCGGACAAGTCACAACTTTTATACAATCATATAATCACTTAAGTCATATTAAAATATATTTATGTATCCACACAGCATTTACGGATTATATCTCAAAAATTCAACCGAATTTAAATCGAACACATATATATATGACATTTTGTTTCATAATAGTATACGTGCACTTACTAAACCAAAATCATATGCGGCATTATCATTATAAAACCATGACCGAACATGCTATATACATTTATTTAAGTCACAAAATAATGCACCATTTCATATGCCTAATTTACCGTATTTAAAATACAAACACATAATCAAAACACCAGTCAACTTAGGCATAAATCATGTTCTTCATTATCCATTTACTATGTACTCAAAACAACTAAACCATTAATTCACATTCATTTGGCTATTATAACAATCACCATTTTCGATTCCAATAGATAGGTTCATAATATAATTAGTTAAATAACATTTTATTTACACATACACGGCATACAAGACATATACACTTATTTCTATATAATACACATAGAGTGACATTAAGACTAAATCAAATATACAACTTTTCTTATTATATATTTACTAATTTTCCCAGTTCATATCAAAGTTATCCCGTAGCTTATAGATACATGAAACATAAATCCAAGACTTGTCCATCTAATATGAATCTAATATCATATTATTCAAACCGAAACATATGTTCATCCTTACACACAAACTATACCATAAAATGCACTTCCAAATAAGTTAATTACATAGCCGAATAACCTTATTACCATTCACTACTCAATACCTACTTATAAACCAATCCTTTCAAGTATATAAACCATGAAACATACCTTAAAACAATTTAAAACACAGTCGAATACACATAAATATTAACCAACACATAAAACTCATTCATTAACCATACCTAATTTACTTGAATCAAATTATATCAAACCACCATGGCAAATCATACCAAGCATATCACACATATATATATCATGACCAAAATTTCATAAACTTAAACATCATATTTAGCCATTTTCGCATGGCTTAATAATTACAACTTCAAAACTAACCAAAACAAATTCTAGATTATACATGCCATAGGTTCGAAAATTCAAGCTTTAAAGGTACCGAAATAGCGATCGATAGTGTGACGGATTTCTCTGACGATCCCCGAGCTCGTACCAACTTCCAAAATCTATAAAACGAAGAGTAAACATACACACAGTAAGCTTTCGCAGCTTAGTAAGTCTTAAGCATTGAAACATTTAAATATATACTAAAATTAATCAATTCAAACCAAAATAAATCATTAACAACTTATGCACATTACCAACTTAATATCATATATCAAGACATATATGTTTTGTATTAATTTCACTTTGGTTGAATACTTAAATAAACATTAGTATAGCTAACCATCACTTTCCTCAATACATATACATTAAAAAGGCCGAATACATATATGTTCAATTATGCAATCTCATAATTCATATTTCACATGAACTTATATCATCAATTCAAGTATGCAACTTATCTTAATTTCATAACATAGTATGAATACATACCTGAGCATTTTTAACTTGATTTACACTCGATCTTAATTTATCATTGTCCGTTGAACCATTCGAAATTAAAAAAGGATACTCGGATAGTCGGAAGGCTCGTACAATGCCAACGTCCCAGACGTAGTCGTACATGTAATCACATATCGATGCCACTGTCCCAGACAGGGTCTTACACGAATCAAATACGATGCTAATGTCCCAGACATGGTTTTACATGTAAACACAAGTCGATGCCAACGTCCCAGACATGGTCTTACACGTAAACACATATCGGAAATCCTATGTCATGACATATGTATCCTAGCTATTCCTAAGGTTCGTACAGGACTTTCGGACATCAAATCTCGATCGAATCGAACTCGTAACTTAGCTCCCAAGCTTAATTACATTCGGCAATACATATATATATTCATAAAATTCCAATTCATCATATAAAATTTATATAATTTCAATTTTAACAACGTGAAATGCTTATAGACTTACCTCGGATATCGACGGACGAAATAAACGACTATTTGTTTATTTTTTATTTCCCCCGATCTAAATCCGTTTTCTTTGGTTCTTGATCTAAACATATTCAAATTAAACTTATTTAAACATCATTCTATTCAATTTAGTCTAAAAACACATAAATGGGAAAATTACCATTTTGCCCCTAACATTTTACACTTTTTGCAATTTAGTCCCTATTGCATAAAACACAAAACATGCAAAATTTGCACACACCATGCTTAGGCCAAATGTTACCCATACTCATAAAAGTCCATACATTTCATTTATTTCACATTTTAGTCCCTCAATTTATTATTTTTACAATTTAGTCCCAATTACTCAAAATCATCGAAATTTCCAATACAAAACATGTTAATTCAAAACATATCTTCCATAATCTATCATCTAACAACAAAAATCACATGAATTCATCAATGGCTTAACTCAAAATATTCATCAAAATCAAAAATTAAAGCATGGGCTTAGTACATTTCATAGCAACGATATCAAAAACATAAAAATTATCAAAAACCGAGCTAGAACTCACCTTGAATCAAGCTAGATGAATGCCGAATGCAAGAAGAGCTTTAATCTTTCTTTCTTTTCTTATCTTCGATGAATAAGATGAATATGGCTTTGTAATTTTATGTTTGTTTTATTATAATAACATTATAATATATTATTTATTATTTTAACCTTTATAATTAATATGAAAACTATATAATATAAGCCTAATGCCGTCCATTCATTTATTCGATGGCATAATTGCAACATAAAACCTCCATATTAAAAGAACAACCACTATTCGGCCTTTCTAAAAATAACCACTAAATTTTCATTTTACGCGATTTAATCCTTTTATTTAATCGGACACTCAAACGACGAAATTAAAGCACGAAAATTTCACACAAATAAATTCACACATAATAAACATAGAATATAATTTTAAAATATTTTTCTAACCCGGATTCGTGGTCCCAAAACCACCGTTCCGAATAGGGTCTAAATCGGGCTGTTACAACCCGACACATTTCTCGGTACAACATTGCCAACACGGCTAATCCCTGTGTTGTTCTCTTTCAAGGGGACTCAAACTCTCGTGGAGAGAATTAAAATTTTCTTGCAATCGTTTCATCTCTATCAAGCTACCGAAAAACTTGTCCGACACCTTGCCTAATAGTTGCTCGAAAACGCTGATTCAATCGCCAACGACCACTAATCCCGTAACAATTGGCCTATCCACTGGTAAATTGAGCTGTAATTGAACGTCCTCAAGTGTGATTGTACACTCACCACATGGAATGTGTGTTGTCTTAGGCTTCCATCTTTCAACCAACGTGCTGATAACTGTGGGGTCCAATTTATACCTCTGAGCATATGGGACACATGCAAAAATCTCACATCTTCCAAATAGGGTTCAATCATAGGCAATGGCCTCAAAGATAGATTGTATATATATGTCTCCAAAATTCGATCTTCGGCCTGATTATAAAAAAAAAAAGATCTTTTTAACAACTTAATAGTGAATTTAAATAAAATTATAAAAATTAAAAATATTTTCTTACCATTTGTAATTGGAACGCGGAAATGTGGTTGTCATCCAAAAGAATAAGAGTATTTGCCATTACAAAATGCAATTAAAACGAATAAAAATCGAAACACAGAATTAAATCAAGACGAACTTGAGAGAATTTTAATTAAAATTTTAGAACTAAAATCTTGAGAGACTTGAGAGAATTGATAGAATTGGATTTGAATGAAAAAAATGAGGAAAATGGTTGGGTTTATATACAAATAAAACTAGTTGCTTTATGGTCGTTGGGAATTCGACCGCTGGAGAATTTGACCGTTAGGGGATATTATATATCAATGGGGAAAACGCAACTAGCTGGGTAAGTTTTCACCCTCTCTCTCCAAAATTGGCCTTTTTTTTTCAATTTTTTTTTAAAATAGACTTTTTTTTTGGGCTAATTTAGCCTAATATTACATATGCATATATAAAAGTGTAAATATAACTATGTAGTATATAAAGTTTATAGTAAATATAAGGTTAAAATATGTCGTAAGTTCCTATACTTTTTGAAAATTTAGAATATAGTCCTTGTACTTTTATTTTCAAGATTTTAGTCTTTTTATTTTTTCAAAATTTAAAATTTAAGTCCAATTATTAACACTGTTAATATCTTTTGTTAAACTCATATTCATTACATCTTTTTTTTATTTACATTGCTATTAAGTGAGGGTTTTTTTTTTTATTATTTCAAAATGTCACACCAATAAATTTAACAAAATTTCTTAACAGTTGAACTTAATTTTTGAAATTTGAAAAAGTAAAAAGACTAAATTTAAAACTTTCTAAAAATATTGAGACTTGTAACATAAAGTTGCTGTTACTATGCTTAACACTATATATCATATAATAGAGCAGGAAAAAAAATGCAGTTTAAAAAATATTAACCATGGCTTTTAAATTTCCTATCTATAAATTTTGATTTATTATTTTGATAGTAAAGAGACTTGTAAGCAGTTGTTTAAGGACTGGAGGAGCCTCTTGCAAAAATAATTAAACTTGGATGAGTTGTTACTGCTAACTTAGCAAGGCCGTCATTGAAATCCCTACTCACCTGCAGCTCCCGAACAAAGTGGCTGGATGATACGCAAAAATGAAGGCCTATCAATAAATCATGTATTGAAGTTAAATAGTAGATTACGCAATAAAACTGTAAATAGTACGTATTATTTATTTGTACATATTATATTAAAGTTATCCCATTCTGTGAGAAACAAGAATTAGGATTTTGATGGCTTCAATTTTAACACAACTAAGCAATGGAATTTTTTGAGTATGTAAGAGAATATTTCTTTCACTCTTTATGCAATTGAAATAGGTAATAATAGGTAAAAATAAAAAATAATAGCAACACACAAAATTTTGTTAACGTGGAAAACCCAAACGGGAAAAACCGTGGGACTCTAGTCGAGTGCACATTTTGTTGGGAAATGTACTCATATTGTAGTAAACATGTAACTGTTTTCTATTTATTTGAACGATAAATAAATAAATAAAATTAATTTCACATTTCACTATTATGTCTTTTGTATTTTCTGTCTTTTATATTTTGCATGTATAGTGAAATTGTGACAAGCAAATATAGTTCATTGATTGTCTAAAGTTCAAACTGAAGATAAGTGGCATTGTAAAGAACGTTTACATTGCGAGAAAGACAACTTACTTCAATAGATAATCTAAATGAGTCCGTAATTTCGTAAAGAATCAAAGTGAGCATTTGATTCAAATATTGAGAAGAATTATTATGTCGTCTACAATTCCAATCGGGGTGATGGTGAGTCTTGGCTATCGGAGCAGTTGACTCTACAAGTAGAGATATAGATGTATTCATTGGTAGAATGATACATTGGACTGGACCCAAAATAAATTAATTCTAAATCCATTTGTGAACTAATTCACTTGTAACGTTCATGGTGTGATTTACTTAAATCCTGAGCTAGTCACTGACCATGCATATACAACTCATGTGCTTTGATATAAGTGGAGGCTTATACTCTAAAGATGATCGAGCCCATAGCCGGTATGTTGGGTACATGACTTGTGTATGGCATGACTTTACTAGCAACAGTGGAATTCATAGCTCAATTAAAGAGTTAATGATATCCTTTTATTGGCATTGTGTGGATTGATAAATATGGAACGTGGTCACGGGTTGCTCGTTCTCGAACGAGCAATTTATCACAGTCATTTGTTGACAGTGATCATATTAATTATTAAGAAGACACAATGGTGACAATTAGATAAAATAGGATTGTATAGAGTGAACGGATTTAACTCAAAGGAATCAATGATATCATATGAGGGTAACACACACATGACGAGGTCATTGGACAAAGTAGTTGGATGAATTGTTTTCATAAATAGTATACATTAAGGATTTTTCAATCATGGTACTTCTTGTGGACTGACTCCATGATTAAGTAATTGCGAATTATCGGAACGATGCTTCTGGACATAATTGCAATCATTAGAGCCTAATTGTATATGTCTGATTGGTCCCTGCGCTAGCTCAACAAAAGCTCGATCGGATTGCATTTGAATCAGAAGA
The DNA here is from genome assembly GCA_025698515.1 of Gossypium sturtianum. Taxonomy (NCBI): domain Eukaryota; kingdom Viridiplantae; phylum Streptophyta; class Magnoliopsida; order Malvales; family Malvaceae; genus Gossypium; species Gossypium sturtianum. The sequence goes on from CM046952.1 coordinate 37,235,889, forward strand.
AAATTCTACGACTTTGGGAATAATTTAATTGAATCGATTTATTCGATGTGGAATTAAATTAGGTGGTCGTGGGAATTGTTCAACTAAAGAATTTGATTAAAGAATTTTCTTGAAAAATTAATTTGGAAAATCTAAGTGATTTTTGGAAAAATTAATTTTGATCAAGTAAAATTAAATTAATCAAATCAATTAAAATTAATATGATATTTTTGGAAGTTAATTTTCAAGTTAGACAATTGGCCCAATGGGTAATTTAACTTGAAATTGGACCTGAGATCGTAAATTAGGCTGGGAGCCCAAAACAGAGACCAAGACCCAAAAACTGGTCGAATCGGGCCCGGTATGTGAAACGGGGCTGAGGGTTCAACCGGTAGCTAGACCGGACCAATCGGGTCGTCATTGATCTGAACTGAACCGGCAGCAGTCGAACCGGCCCGGGGTGCCGTAAGGGTGTCGCACCTGCATCACCGGAGACGGCGATGCCGGTGGCCACGACGGTGGCGTCCCGGTGGCCAGTAGCGGTTGGTCGTCAGTGGTTAAACAGTGGAAGAGTTACACTCCTATTGAGACTCTACTAGGGAATTTGATTTCAGATTAATTATTCTAAAAATAATATTATTTTAATAATTTAATAGTAAATTTAATTTAATACTTATTTTAATAGTATTTTATTAATTTAATATTAAAGTAATTAAGTTTAATCATAGTTGAACTCTCTAAACTCTTCCTATATAAAGAGAACCTTGGGTCATTATTTATACACACTTGAATTCAAGAGAAAGTTGTAGAGAGAAAATTCTCTGAAGAGGTTATTCTAAAAAAATTCTAGAGATATTTTTTAATTTACAACTTGACCCAAAAGTTTAGAAAAATTATAAAATTACCCCACGTGAAAAATTTTCTAATTCGAAGCGAGCCTACACTCGGCAGACGTGAGCTTGAGGATAGCAGAGAAGACTACTCGGTCGAAGCGCTTATCCTAGACGAATCGAAAAGGTACAATTTTGATTAAGTTTTTATTAATTTAGATATCACAACCAAGAACTTATTTTGGAAAAAAAATTAAAACTCTTGTTTTTTCGTAAATTTATTTTCTGCTGCGTTTTCAAAACCTGTTTTTCCAAAATCTTCCAGTTAGGATGGTTTACAATTCTCACACAATGGTGACTCTCTCTCTCTCTCTCTTGGTGAAACTCACTTGTGATTGTACTTGATGCTTCTCCCAACCTAAGCCTTCCCAAAGCCTCATATTTATAGTAGAGCAATGGGGTTCCCAAAAAACATCATTCATAGCACAATAAGCCACTTACATGACTCTCCTTACCAACCACCAAACACACTGCAAACCAACCATCACATCGAACAAAACATGCTTAATCAAGTAATTTTAAACATACAAGCCTAAAACATGTTTTACATACCATAATACAATAAATTATAAACAAAGAGTAAAATAATCATTTTGCATAGTGTAAGCAAAAAACACGTAAATTGTAAATTTAGTCCAACTAGTGTCCTGGGCATTATATTTTAAGCCATTTGTGAAAAATTCAGCTCAAAACGACATTTAAAACCCATTTAATTTCAAAACAATGTTTAAGGACTAAAACATAAACTTTACAAAATATCCAAGAAAACTTTTTTAAGAAATTAAAGTTAACATTTTGAAATTCAATGTATAAAACTATGTCATGTAAATTCTCAAAGCATTTCGAGTTGTTTAAGGCCTTCAATTTTATTGTACGAAAATCAAGACTTATTTGAAAAGGTTTCAAAACATGCCCAGTTCACTTATCAGCCACGTCGAGACGGCGCGATTTGTCACGTCCCGGCATCGCCTGGAGATGTGCCCTCATCTCGATGATACGATAAATGATGTCTCGATGTTAGTTCCACATTGCAACGTCACTAGGCCTCGTCACGACGACACACTGCAGTTTATTGCAGAAAAATTGTAGCACTTACTAATGACACTCTGACACTCAAATACCCTAATAACTCATTCACTGTTTGTCGGATACCCTCATGGACCAACCTATTTCGCATAAACCAGATAGCTTAGAAAGCAATTGCCAATAATTTTCTAGTTCTATTGTCTGCATTATGAAATGTCTCGACTAAACATGTTTTGTAATATGAGTATTTCGAGACAGGGAGCACTACAACCTTTAGGACGTTCAAGATTTGGCATGTAACTGAACAGAACCGCAACAAATGGTCCACTGTTTCCCCTTCCCCTTGACACAGAGGGAAAATATTTATAATATGCATGTTGTGTTTGTTTAAATTACCAAACGTAGGAAGAAAATCATTGTACATTTTCCACAGAGCTATCTTTATTTTTCCTGGTATTTGTAATGACCACATTTCTGTATGGAACATTGCAATAGCTTTTGTTAGATGGGTAGGATAAGCTCCCAACGTTTGTAACTTTTCACAAAGGAGCAGCTTGTACCCACTTTTAACGGTGTAAACCTATGTCCCTTCATGCCTCCAAACCATAGTGTCTGGTGGTTTCGACTTAGAAATCGGGATAGCCAAAATTCGTTCAACTTGATCAACATCAGCAATGTCTCGAATCATGTCTTCCTACAAGATACATGTATCAAACTTGATTAAATAAGCCACCTTAGAATACCTTATATCAATGGTTTGACAATTAATTCTTCCATCACTAGGTCTAGGAATCCAACAGTCGTTCCAGATATTCACTGATTCACCAGTACCAATGCACCCACCTAACCCCTTTTCAAGTAATCCCCTTGTGCTCAGAATGCTTCTCAAAGTAAGAGAAGGGTAAGTACCCAATCTAGCTGATTGAAACTCTGGATGCGGGTAATATCTTACTTCTAATACCTTAGCTAACAAGCAGATTGACTGAGTCAATATGCGCTAGCATTGTTTTTCTAACAAAGACACATTAAACGTCGCTAAATCACAGAAACCTAAACCCCCATCAGATTTCGGGAAACATAAGCGTTGTCAAGTACTTCAATGAATTCCTTTAAGCGATTTATTATTCCTCCACCAAAAATTATTAAGGAATCTTTCTAACTTATTACACAATGTTTTTGGCAAAAGGAAACACTATATAGCATAAACTGGAATTGACTGTAAGACAGCTTTGATAAAAACCTCTTTCCTTCCCATTGATAAGAACCACATGTTCCAACTCTCAAATTTATTTTGAAATCTATCCACATAATGTATAAAGGCCCGTTTTTTATTATTGCCCACCATCATAGGCAAACCCAGATACTTTTCCGGGTTCGTCGACACATGAACCCCAAGAATGTTTCCTACCAAATATTTCTCACCATCACCTGTATTTACATCAAAGTATATAAGCGACTTATCAAAATTCACTTTTGTCCAGAAGCTTTTTCATACTCGGAAACTATTGGCGGACACTTTCAGCTCCTTCTTTCGATGCAACGCCAAAGAGGATACAATCATCAGAAAAAAATAAATGGTTAATTGCCAGTCTTCCTTTACCAATCTGAACCCCCTTATTAAATTCGACTCCCTAACCTCATCCAAAAATAGTGGAAAAGCTTTCTGCATACAATAAGAACATGTAAGGACTTAGTGGATCACCTTGACATAAGCTTCTTGTCGGAACGAAACTTGCACTACTCCCCCTACTGATTCCGATCGTGTAAGAAACCGATGCAATGCACATCATGATTAATGTCTCCCAATCAACATGGAGGCCCAAACATATCATCATCCCAGCCAAAAAACCACATTCTACCCTGTCGTACGCTTTGCTCATATCAAGTTTGAGCGCAAAATTCCCTTTCTTACCCCATCTTCTAACTTTTAGCGAATGCAAAATCTCATAAGCAACTAATACATTGTCAAAAATCTGCCTTCCTAGTATGAAAGCCCCTTGAGCCTTGTTGATACAACAATTCAGAAAACCACTCATTTTGTTCACTATCACCTTGACAATAATTTTATATAAAACAATGCATAAACTAATATGTCTAAATTGCATAATAGTCCTCGGTTTACTAACCTTTGGAATCAAGACGATGTGTGTCATGTTGATATCTTCCATTGCTATCTCATTGCTTTTTTATAAAACTAACCCTAAAAAAATAATTAATTACTTAAATAACCAATTTTTTTTATAAAATACGAAAATAACCCAAAATCTATAGTAAAAGTTGGTGGAGCCAAAGTGTTTGGCTCCACCAACATGCCACATCAGCAATCTACATACAAATTTTTTTTTGGTAGGGTCATGTAGAATGGCGCCAGTTGTATAAATATTAAGGAAATATTGCGATTTTTAAAAAAAATAGGGGACTTTAAGTAATTTTACCTTTTTTTAGTGGAGCCAAATAATTTGGCGCCACCAGATTCCAAGACCCTAGCATATTTTGTTGCCTATTCAAACAGCTTGAATTTTTTTTTTCATTTGTTCCTTTTTCTGATTCTTTCTTTCATTTCTTTGTCCTTTTTCATTTTTTTATTTCGTTTTTCTTTATTTACTTTTTCAGTTTTTTTATTTTTCCTTTATTTTTTTATTTATTTGTTTATTATTGGTTTTATAATATTTTAAATTTTTTATAATATTATTTTTTAAAATTTTAAATATAACTTTTTTAATATTATAAAACATTTAAAATATATTATTTTTAAATATATGACCTTTCAAATTTATTATTTGGTTTATAATATTTTTAATGTATATTTTAAAAATTTTAAATATTATTTTTTTAAATTATTTTTAAATATATTCAAACTTTTTTTAAATTATATTTAAAATTTAAAAAAATAATATTTTATTTATTTGTCCTTTATTTGTTTATTCTGTTTTTTATTTGTTTTTTTATTTGTTTTATAACATTTTATGTATATTTGTATATTTATTGTAGATTTTATGTTATTATGTATTTTATCAAAAAAAGGTAATTTAATTAATTAATTAATTTTTTGGGTTAGTTTTATAAAAAAGCCTGTAAATAATTTATGTAATGTTAAATCAAGAAAATTAAAGTGACATTTTTAATAGAAATAAAAAACGGAGGACCAAAAAATAAAAAAATGAAAAAAAATGAAAAATGAATTGATTGGAAAAAAAAAGATTTATTTGTTAAAAAAAAACTATGACTTTTTTAAAATATATATATTAAGAAATTAAAAATATATATTATGAGTGGTTACATCGTGTCAGTGACATTAGCGATGTGACTAGTCATTAGCCTAAAAATTATTAGTTTGAACAAAAAAAAAAAAGGAAAAGAAGAACATTCTATTTAAGAAAATGGGGTTTTGGTCCCCTTCAAATATTTTGTAGAAGGAAGAAAAGAGAGAAAAAAAAAAAACTAGTAAGTTATTTATAGTTTGTATTTTGTATTTTATAGTTATTATAATATATTAATTAATTATATTTAATTTATGTAATTTTTTAAAATTATGCAGATATCAAAATGTCTTCTGGAGCAAATATGGATCAGACTTCATCGAGGATCAACGAAACAGTAAAATTAATTATAAATTAAATAAAAAAATTTGTTTTAGTTTCTCATTTTTTCTTGCTAAGCGCTACTTTACTTAATGCGTTTTGATTGCATGAAACTGATCTTTATTTGGTTGTTATTATCCCTTTTTAACTCCTTTTTGCATGAAATTGATCTCTAAGTGTTAGTTATATTTTTTTAAAAATTTATGACACATTCATAAATTTATATATTAATTTTTTTAATATGACGACCTTTCTGCTTAATTTTGCATTGTTACTGTGCTTTGTTCCATTTGTGGGGTACAAAAAAGTTACATTTGTCTTTAACGAGTGAATATATATATTTTTATAAAATTTCTCGTATGTAAGATAAATTTTCGAGTTTGAATATGCCTAGTTTATATTTTATGTAAAACACTATGTATTATTATAGATATCGATTAAATAAAAATAAGTCTTTTTTTATTTTTATATTTACTCATACCACCTATGTTTTTTAGGACATTATTGTCTTTTTTTATGTACTTTTTGTAGTTATATGGTTGCATTTTGTTTTAATGATTAACTATGATTAGGGCATAATAATCAAATTTGATCTCTACGTGTTATTATTAATATTTTATGACAAATCTTCATTTTATTATTAATATTTTATTACTCATTTAATTTAACTTGAATAAAAAATACTTAGAATGGCTATGTTGATATAGTATAAGTGTGATGTTTTTGTTTTCTCAACCTTTTAGTTTTACTCTTCAATATATAATTTTATGTTTAAATTATATAGATAATTGATTTATCATATTTTTATAAAAATTTTACCATACAGGATGGGTATCGGGTTTTGAGGTCACGGTTTCATTTTCCCAAGTATTATTCGGACGAGCGGATCATGTCATACTTACAGTTGGCGGGATTTGGGGATGTCGCATTGATCCGAAGATTTGAACTGAGGGCGAACTTAATATCCGCCTTGGTTGAGTGGTGGTGTACGGAGACTTACACCTTCATTATACCGTGCGGGGAGTGCACTATCACATTGGAAGACGTCGCTATGCAACTTGGGTTACAAGTTGACGGTGCTGTGGTCACGGGCCGAAGCAAAGTGTTGGAACCTACAGTACTATGCCACAGATTGCTTGGATGGTCCCCTAGTGATGGGGAACAGAATTTCACATGCTTGACATTGGCATTGTTGAAAGCAAATTTTAAGGAGTTATTAAGCACCGCCAATTAGCACGAGGTGATGTGTGTTGCTCGAGCCTATATTATGCAGCTGATCCAGGGGTACTTATGTCGGACAACATGTCTAATAGGGTCCACTTAAAGTACTTGCCTCTATTGGAGGATTTATTTCGTGTCGGTATTTATAGCTAGGGATCAGCAGTGTTAGCTATATTGTACCGTGAGCTTTGCCGAGCAACAAAACATGGGGTTAGTAACATGGCTGGTTGTGTGAGTCTGCTGTAGTCCTGGGCTCTATACAAGATACCATTTCTAGCGGCTGTTAGGCACCAACCATATTCGTAGCCACTTGTAAATAGGTAAAAACAAATTTGTACTTAACATTTAATTACTCATAAGTGTGGATAATGTTTTCCCAAGTTTAACTGCTAACGTGTTTGTTTCGATTTCAGATGGGCCATATCTCTGGGAATTGGTGCAAGCCAAACATTAATCATTTACCGTAAAATGATAGAGGCATCCATCAGAGAGAAAATAATATATATTAATATGGTTTAAGTAACGTTGATTTAACTTATCCACTTGCAGTATGTGATGTGACTTGACTTATTATGTTATATTGTACAGTTCTTGTGGATGTCGTATTCTGCACCGAACATTGCAACCATTATTCTTCAGTGGGTTCACGTCGAAGCCCATGTGTGGTGCATCAACATGCCGGTGCTTAACTTCTCAACCGTTGAGTGGTACAACACCGATCGAGTTATGCAACAGTTTTGGTGTAGATAATTTATGCCGGTCGAGCCACAACAATTTGCTGATGTGCACGGTAAGACCATAGGGGGCAAACATACAATAGATTAGAGCGTGGAACATCAATGTTATGTAGCACTATGGAATGCCCGGTACGACAGGCGGCCTAAAATGCACTCCTACATGTTTGACTTTAGTCCCTCGACTAAATACATGCAGTGGTACATGACTCGATGGCACGTTTATTTATATGGTGGGCAATTATGATAGTACCGGATCACGGCTACAGACGTGGAAGTCAACCTATATAGGAGCTAGAGGATCAACATATGGTGGAGCCCGACTAGGAGGACCAACCTTTGAACACATCGGACCAATGGGTTGACGCTTTTTGTGATGGGTCGCAGAGCAGTTCATATCACCCGGACATAGGCGGTTCGAGTTCATATCACCCGGACATGGGCGGTTCGAGTTCATATCACCCAGAGTAACCACCGATATCATTTGATATGTTGGTAATAACATGTACTCCACCCCGCCTCAGGTCACGTTAGATCCAGCTGCCGATCCTCCTGATGTGTACAGTACACCCCAACGTCCACCCAATCAACGAAGGATCATAAACCGCTATACCCCGATCGACGATACCACTCCCAGTTCTTTCCAATTTTGAGTTATGTAAATTTCAAGTGTTATGTAATATTTGTTGTATTAGGTTATAATTCCACAACTTCTGTATTAGTCTTTTTTGTATAATTTTATAATATATTTTAAAGTATTAAAAGTTGCAACTATTAATTTTAAATAAAAACTTAGCACTAAACAATACAAACTTTATTTCCAAAAGACCAAAAAATACAAACATCGGGTACAACATTTAATTTTCTTTAGACCGTGAAGATTGACCAATATAGACGTTTCCATGGGGACACTTGCTCCGATTGTGGCCAACTTTTCTACATATGGTGCAACGCTTTGGGTCGACTTGTTCTCTGATATCTATGTCGTTCCAAATCCTCGTTGTTGTCAGTCGACCTTTGACTTTCCTACGTAGTGACTGATCTGGCAACATCTCGAATGCAGGCGGTTGCACTTCCCATGTCGATACGTCCCTTAATACGGGGAACTCGTTACCCCAAATATGCAACGTATGTTTAAATGTGTACACATCATCGATATATTGTTTAACATTCAAACTGTAGGTAGCACACGCTGTAACCACATGCGTACACGGGTACTGTAGTGTTTGAAACATCCCGCACTCACACAGCCTATTTTGGAGATCACCTTTGTAGGACCGTGGCGGGATCCCCGACCTACGACTGATGTATCTGTCACTCGAAAAGTTTCCAGGTTTCAAGAATATAGTTCTGCATTCATCGACCTAGCTTTTTGAACGTTCTTTTTCATGGCGTCCCTGATATTTTCGACGTGCACGTATCCTTCCTCTAACTGTTTTGCTTGTTTCAACCCTATTTCTGGCATGAAGGTTGCTAGCCTGTAAAATGTGGCTGAAAAAACTGTTGAAATTGGCAAGTGACGCGTACACCTCAAGATGGAGTTAACGGCATCAATGAGGTTGGTCGTCATATGACTGTATCGGTACCCCTCGTCAAAACATTGAGCCCATTACCACGGCCCCATGCTACCTAACCACTGTCTGAGAGGAGGTTTGGAACCTGCCATATCAGTCTCTAACCTCACCAACTTATGTCTGAATCGGTGTGCTTTCAGCTCATATCCTACGTATGTATTCCGATAAAACACGTTACCATCCCAATTAGGAAATGGACTCAAAATATTTACAAATACGAATTTAAATACGATATTTTTACCCAGATTCACGATTCGTTTACGCCAATCTTTATTCTTGTACTCATTGTGGAAGTTGAAAACGATGTGACGAATAAAATAGACGGACCTTTATGGAACCTCGGATTGCCAAATCGCAGCAACAAGGCCCTTTAATCTGTCAGAGATAATGCAAATGTTGTCTTGCTTGACAACATGCCTTCGCAAGTTCTGAAAGAAATATGCCCATGATTCGGAGTTCTTTAACTCCACGATGGTGAAAGTGATCGGTAGTACATTTCCATTACCATCTTATGCAACCGCAATCAAAAGTATCTGCGTGTATTTTCTATAAAGTTATGTTCCATCAACTTGCACTAGCGGTTTGCAGTGGGAAAAGGCCCTAACACATGAATTGAAAGTCCAGAACAGTCGACGAAAAACTCTTCTCCCCAGTTCCAATGCTTCTATAAGGCAAGGTTTGCAAGTCCACGACAATTCTTGCGACGTACTCCACCATCGCTGAAATCCAACGCTGAAGTTCATTGTATGACTCATCCCAGTTGCTATACAGTTGTTACATGGCCATTTGTTTCGCCCACTACACTTTCCTGTACGACACTCTGTACTAGAATCGGGCTTCTATGTCCGCAATCAATGCCAACACAAGAATGATTGAGCTATCTTTCACTAGTGGCATGATGCAGTTGCAAATACTTTTGGCATCCAATTTCTGGTGGTCTTGAGACATACGTGCGACAATTCATGTATGACATCCTTCTAATTTTCGTATTTTCTATTGTTGAGTTCTCTGTATAAATACAGCCCGAACCGGCCAACCACACCCATTGCCGGCTCTCTAACATTCCCCAACATATAATGTCGGTGTAGACTTGGAAACCTTGTAATGAACCGACAACTTCATGATGTACTGTTTGATGGCAAACACACAGTCTGCCTTGTTCTCAAACCGTTTCCCAACGAACAACTCCTCCAACTGCGAATTTGACGCCAATCTATGAGCAGTTACTATATCGGCATACTCAGGGAACTCGGATGCATGCCCTGCATCTTAGATCTACGTTTAACATGTCACCCCCATGCTCATTTCGTAAAACAATGCCACGACTTAGGTTACTGAATGAAGGGCCGTGAACATCTTCAACCTCCTTTGGGCCTTTATCATTGATATCGTCCGAAACTTCATCAACATCGGGCTCACTAAAATCTTCAATGTCCTGATCAAAATCTTCATCATTATTGGTCCTTTCCTCGATGTCTGCCTCTGGGCTTATTATCACCTCCGGATGTATTAGTAGACGGGGACCAGGGGTAGGGTTATTATACGAACTCCCACAATAATTTGAATTTTCGGGTATCTGCGATGTCCCTCCGCATTCTAATTGGTTTGTCCATTTGACATTAAGATCAAAGTCAAATTTGCGATGTTGACTTATTGGACTAACATTCTCAATAGGCTCTAAGTTCGTTAACTCAGTAAATAACTCAAATGGTTGGGGGTTCTCGCTCCCATTCGACCACCATATTTCCATCATAGTGCCTAAGTCATCATCATCTAACAGTTGCATCTCACAAAATTTCAACGGAGTTGTAGAGATTGGAAACTTGTAAAATAATCTGGACATCGCTCTTCCACAACGGATAGCTATTTTCGCACTGATTTTCCTTTTCATTTCTGCCAGCTTCATATTTTTTTTTCAATCGCAACCCTACTCTTTGCCGACCTTGAAATACACAACCAACATCACCTTCTATAATTTCACCATAAAAAAGAACGTACACCAAAAACACCTCGTGATTCATCTTCAACAGAATTTTTGAACTCTCCTACTAAACACAATAATTTTACCCTTCTATATATGCTAGAGAACCAAGAGGAGGAGAAGAATGGCTCCACCAAAATAAAATTTTCAATTTTTATATTAAAAAAACATATTTTAAAAAAATTATACTTATAATAAAGTGAATGGCTCCACCAAATAAAATATATTTTTTTAAAATTTAAATATAATTTAAAAAAACGTTTGAATATATTTAAAAATAATAATTTAAAAATTATATTTAAAATTTTATAAAATAATATTTAAAATTTTTAAAATATACATTTAAAATATTATAAACCAAATAATAAATTTGAAATGTCATATCTTTAAAAATAATATATTTTAAATGTTTTATAATATTAAAAATTATATTTAAAATTTTAAAATAATATTTAATTTTTTAAAATATATTTAAAATTTTAAAAATGATATTATAAAACATTTAAAATATACATTTAAACTATTATAAAACCAATAATAAACAAATAAAAAAAATAAAAGACAAATAAATAAATAAACTAAAAAAGTAAATAAAGAAGAAAGACAAAATAAAAAAAAAACAAAAAAGGACAAAGAAATGAAAGAAAGAATCAGAAAAAGGAACAAATGAAAAAAAATAAAAAATTCAGGCTGTTTGCATAGGCAGTAGAATAGGCTAGGGTATTGGAATTTGGTGGCGCCAAATTATTTGGCTCCACCAGAAAAAAGGTAAATTTACTTAAAGCCCTCCCATTTTTTCAAAAATCGCAGTATTTCCGTAATATTTATACAAGTGGCGCCATTATACATGACTCTACCAAAAAAATGATTTTTTAAGCAGATTGCTGACGTGGCATGTTGGTGGCACCAAACACTTTGGCTCCACCAACTTTTATTGTAGATTTTGGGCTATTTTCGTATTTTATCAAAAAATAGGTTATTTATATAGTTAATTAATTTTTCGGGGTTAGTTTTATAAAAAAAAAAGCCCTATCTCACCTTTAACCACAACAAGGCAATACGACGTGACATCCATTCCAAAAATATGCCAATATTTTTTATAAAACAAAGTCGGGAAACCATCAATTCCAAGAGCTTTAAGAGGAGCCATATCCTTGACAGCAACTCAGATTTCCTCCTCTCTAAATGGGTGCAGTATATTGTCACTCATCTCATCTGAAATCCTCCTTTTAACAGTACCGTATATTCTCGATGCATCCCATGCTTCTGAAGTCGTGAATAAGTTGCGAAAATAACATATGGCCATTCTCATGATCTCATTTTCTTCAGAAATCCAATGCCCTACATCATCCTCAAGGCCCTTAATAGCATTACGCTATTTCCTCCCTGTAGCCATCTTATGAAAAAAGGTAATGTTCCGATCACCATTAGTAAGCCAATTGATGTGTGATCTTTGTTCGCAAAGGATTTTCTCATTGTCTGTCTCTAGATTCAAACCAAGTTGAATTTTTGTGAATTCAACAAGAATATTTTCATCCAAAATTTTCGTATATAACTCTTTCATTCTGTCCTCTAACCTTCTTTTACGGACCTCTCGCTCTCCCTTAATTGTACGACTCCAAATTTGTAGTTTATTTTCAAACCCCTTAAACTTTGCCGGCAAGTTTTCTGTTACTGATGCCTAATAATCCCGAATTTCATTCTCACATGACCCCTCTAGACACCAGCCTGCATCGAATCTAAATTTCATTTTTCCTTTCTCATGCCTTGTGTTACTTCGGCCTCTCGTATCCATCAAAACCAGGCAATGGTTAGAAAAAGAATGGCTTAAATGTGCAATAGAAAATTCTGGAAACTTACTCCATCATGACGAGTTTGCAACCCCCTATCAAGTCTTTCCAGAATATTGTTTGCAGCAAATTAGCCTCTTTCCCAAGTGAATCATCTCCCCGTAAAACCTAAATCACTAAGATCATAATCAAGTAAAGTAGTGCGAAAAGCTTCCATATTTTTCTTCGCACAGATATAATCACCCTTTTTCTCAAAAAAGAAAGTAATCTCATTGAAATCCCCAGCAACTAACCACATGAGAGTTTGATCTTGACCCAACTGACGAAGAAGCTCCTAAGTGTTACTTCTAAATCTTTCATCTAGATGCCCATAAAAACCGATAAAATGCCACATCAAACTGTCTTGTTCTTCATAAACCACTACACCTATATGGTGCTGCGAATAACTCTGTAAAATGACCATATCATGTTGCCTCCAACCTAATGATAAACAACCTTTAGATCCCTCAGCTCCTACATCGATACCATTTGGAAAACCACATTTCATCCTAACACTTTCCATCCTTTTTGCACTGATTTTGTGTTCCATCAGAAATAAAAATTGGGGACAAGCTTCTCTCAGTTTATTGTTGAGATGATGAACTGTCCGCGGCTTCACCAACCCACGGACGTTCCAATTAAAAGTTTTCATTGTGGCCAGCTGCCCTGCCTAGTAGAGCCAGCCGATGCCTCTTCATTGTCGTTTGGCACTCTGGTTTCTCTTGGAAGCAAAACTTTGGATGTGCTTCCCAATGTCTGTTGTCTTTTCTTCCCATCTTCTACTTGGATAGGACTAGTTTCATCATCTAATCATATCTCCATAAGCCCAGCAACAGATGGCTCAAAGCCATTATGCCCAAAATCCCTTCGTAGTAATGCCACAGATTCCCAACAAAATCCCTTCATTAGTGGAGCCTGATTGATTATGATTGAGATTAGGATAAAAATTCCTTAGAAAATCTCTAAAATTGCACAAGATAGGTTCCCTTTCCTTATCCAGACTTTGACTCCTCGTTCCATCTGATTTGCACAACCAACAGCTAACTCCCATCGGACCCTTTCTTGTTGGAGCTCGCAAAGTAATATCACATCTGAAAACAATCTGTGATGAATCCACCCTTGCCTTCACCAGATAGAAACTTTCACTGTGACCAAGTTTTCCACAGATGAAATGAAATAGGCTAAGTTTTTCATATTGAAACCTAGCATAAAACATTCAGTCACCCAACATAACCTTCTTTTTCTGTTTAAAGGCCAATTGCACATCTAAGCAAACCTTTAGCCTCATGTACCGCTTCATCCCTAGAGAAGGAACCCTTGTATCATAGACAAAAAAAATCCCCCAAGAAAGATCCAAACCGTCGTGCCATTGTTTCTGACATAAGGCCCGATGAAAAGTCATTGACTTGGACCCAAAACTCAACATGGTTGAGAGGTAATGTTTGCGGATCCTCTTCTGTCTGTAACTTGTGCATCATCAATAAATGGTTATTGAAAAACCATGGCATTCCTTTTATAACCCTATTCAGATAAACTTCATAAAAGAACTTAAACAAATAAAGCTTCTCACCTAGATCAATAATAGCAATGCCCCCAATAGGGTGCCATAAATCAGTCATGGTGTTTCTCAAAGACGAAAAATGGACCACACTATCTGTTAAGCAACTGCCAACCAAACAAAAGCGAAATTCTTCTTTAGACTCAGTCGTTTCCTCCTGAAAAGCCTCTTCCTCCTCGTCATCAAGATTCAAATTCGCCATCTTATTCTCTATTGATGCGTTATCTCGATTTGAAAAATCCAGCAAAAACTAAAAAGAAAAAACTAGAAAACCATGTCAACAAAGATAGATGAAAAAACGTGCCAGAAAACCGAGGATGAATTTAACAGTTGTTTAGAAAATATCACTTTTATAAACTTTATTGTTGTTTAATCACTCTATCCATATTTTTAATCTTTTAAATAACAAAAAAATATTTATTCTATAAAAATTTCCATTAATTTTATAATTATTTTGGGTATTATATATTGGGCAATATACCCATATATACAAAAAATAAAAAATAAATTTACAGAAAAGGGCCGATTTTTTTAAAATTTACGGAAAAGGGTCATTTCCCCACAAAACGCGTCCACGTCAGCGCGTTTTGTGGGGATGCAGCAGGAAAGCGCGCCCTCGGGGCAGCGCTTTCGCCACATTAGCACAAAGCGCGACGGGACGCGCTTTGTTGATGTGTGGCAAAAGCGCTCCGAGGCGCGCTTTTCTTTAAATGGTCAAAAAAAATTTATTGTAATTTAATTTTAATATCTTTAATAACATAGAAATTGTTTAATTTTTTTATTGTAATTTAATTTTAATATATGTAATATAATAAAATAAGAAGTTGTTTTTTATTTTTATTTTTGTAATTTAGTTTTAATATATTTAATAAAATAAAAAGTTGTTTTTAATTTTTAATTTTTTAATTTAGTTTTAATATATTTAATAAATTAAATAGTTTT
Organism: Gossypium sturtianum; assembly: GCA_025698515.1. NCBI lineage: Eukaryota > Viridiplantae > Streptophyta > Magnoliopsida > Malvales > Malvaceae > Gossypium > Gossypium sturtianum. The sequence continues at coordinate 37,251,204 of CM046952.1, forward strand.
TTTATTTTTTATTTTTTGTAATTTAGTTTCAATATATTTAATAAATTAATAGTTGTTTATTTTTTTATTTTTAATTAAATTTTAATATATTTAATAAAATAGAAGTTGTTTATTTTTTTATTGTAATTTAATTTTAATATCTTTAATAACATAGAAATTGTTTAATTTTTTTATTGTAATTTAATTTTAATATATGTAATATATTAAAATAAGAAGTTTTTTTTATTTTTTATTTTTTGTAATTTAGTTTTAATATATTTAATAAAATGAAAAGTTATTTTTTATTTTTAAATTTTTTGTAATTTAGTTTTAATATATTTAATAAATTAAATAGTTGTTTTTTTTTTTGTAATTTAATTTTATTATCTTTAATAAAATAGAATTTGTTTAATTTTTTTATTGAAATTTAATTTTAAAAATAAAAGTCCAATATTTGTAATTTTATTGTAACTTAAAGGTTTTTTTATCCAAATTAGTCCTTCTACAAAAGTTCATCATTTTCATCAACAAATAAATAGAATTTACATAGACACCAAGAGACAAAAAAAGTTAAGAAGACTGTCAACTATTCCGATTTGGACACGAGCGAGATGTATGGCCTGGGTTCCTACACCATTCGCACAACCTACGTTGGTTGCTCGTTTCTCGGATATCCATATTGTTGCGTATTCTACTCTAGCAAGGTCGACCTTTTGGTTTGCGCCTCAGTTGTCTATTTGACAACAGCTTATACGGTGCAAGCGATACCGACGGCCACTTACGTTCATTTGGGACTGGTGGGAATACGTGTCTCCACACGTTGTACATGTTTTCTAATTTATACACTTCGTCGACATAGCTCATTGGATCAAGATGGAGATTCTGACAAGCCGCAAGTACATGAGCGCATGGGTAACGAAGTGCATCAAATATCCCAAAGTCGCAGGTCCTATTTGTCAAGTGTACACGATACTGCCCGCCAACAATACCTTGGTTCGGTCTGTCAAACTCCGTCACACGAAACTATAGGCTGTCGCGATCGTGACACACTGTGTGCATGGTGTTGGCCCGTATCTTCCCCCTGTTAATTTCTCGCAAGACCTTCGCGCTCCATACATGGCCTCCTTGCATTTGGCCTTTATAACTCGCTGCTCGCTTCGGAAATAGTACCGCTAAACGAAAATATGTCTCTCGCACAACCGATGTTATCGGCAGATGACGCGTTCCTTTTAGAACAGAATTTATGCATTCTGTCAGGTTTGAGGTCATATGACCATATCGTAGGCCGTCATCGTATGATTGTGTCCACTGTTCGAAAGGAATATTGCACAGGTAGTTTGTGCCTTCTTCATTATCTGATCGCAAACTCGCCAACATCTCTTGAAAACGGGCCTTATTGATCTCGTACCCTACCAATATACGTTGATAGCGAATATTACATATCACTCTTCAATTGAGAATAAATTGAATATTACAAACGGAATTATATTAATAGATATTACATACCCATATCGGTCACTTGCCGTCGCTGACTTTTAGATCGATGTTGCCCGTAGTAGTTAGATGTAACATGCCTTAGGCAATATCGATGGTGTGTGCGATGCCACAGGCTTCCCTGGCGCTCTATTGCGGCTAGTATTCCAGGGCCCCAATCCGATATAACGCATATATCAGGTTGGGGGCAGACATGCCTCCTTAACCTAGATAGGAAGAAATCCCAGTCATCAGCTGACTCCCCCGGTGTTATTGCGAACGCAATCGGAAGGATTCTCCCACTGCCGTCTTGTGCCACAGCTAGTAATAGCCGATGCGTATATCTACCATACATAAAGGTACTGTCAATTTGTACCAATGGCTTGCAGTATATAAATGTATCTCGGCATTGCTTAAATGTCCAGAAAAGACGCTTGAACACTGTGCATCCATAGAGCAAACGATTGTTGTAGTACGTCAGTTCCGTTTCAAGGTCTGTTATGCTGCCTGGGACATATCTCTCCAGCACCTGACACCACTACCACACTTTATTATATGAAGCATCCCACCGACCATACAACTTTTCCAACGCCTTCTGCTTGGCTATCCAAGCCTTCCTGTAAGAAGGCGTGTACCCCAATTGGCTACGAATATTGCCAATTAAGGCCGGCACTGTAGTCTTGGGATCGACCTTCACCGTCGATATTATTAAGTCACCCAACATCTCTAAATCCATCTTCGGATGATCTTGTGTAACACCTGTCAACGAAGAACGTTAAATAATGCAACATTACGTAATATTAGTATTATTCAAAACATTGAACACATAATGATACTGCACCGCAAGACATGTATGTGGACCTTTGTACTTTTTGATCTCCCACAAGCTCGTCCTTTTCCTCAACGAGGCCATGATTTTCAAGAACATGTACCGCCTCTTGCATCGCACACTTCACCTCGTACTTATCGAGCTTGGATTTAACCACGCTTGTAGTTAACCCCGCTTCTTGATGTCAGATACTATTTCAATGCAACAAAGAAAAACATCCTTGTTGGAAAACTCGTTAACAACTTCTAATTCGCCCGAATCCAACGACGGTTGTACGGGTCACGTGTCCGTGTGGTAGTTCAGAAACTCCAATGCATCGCCTTGAGATAGATCGACATTATGCATGTGGGCTGGAGGCGAGTACGCCGCCCCGAATAGTGGATCTTATTCTTCTTCGTCCGAACCGCCTCAACATCTTCGTGTACTTGTTGGAGCAGCTCCGGTTCAGAAAATAATCCAACTTCTGCACCATTGGGCCCGGGCTCTCGAGGTGGATCCACATCTGACTTATCATCCGGTCCACCATAATCTGCAACGAACGAGGGCCCCTCACCGGTGGATGTCGTGGGGAGTACATTATCCCTCCTTAAACATCTTTCGTAACGTTCCCAATCATATGTGGATTGCCAACCACTAGAAGTTGATGACGTTCCCCAATACGTATTTCTATCATCGGACGTCGAAGGAAGGATATGCATGTCCCATCCACCAACCGAGTGTCGTGCAGGGGTTATGTTTTCCATACTACTACCAAATACGGGCACTTCCGTATTCTACCTCCCACTAACAGAGTGTCGGCTTGGGGTCGTGTATTCCCCTCGAACAGAAGTAGATGTTGAGGTCGAAGGAAGATCACTTGGCGATGAAAATTCTACGTATACCTCAAGATAGGGTGATCCACTGGCAAGATGAGTCTCCACTATTGCCCCAAAGCTCCGAGGACCTTTGATGTCGAATGGTTCATATCTCACCGGATCAACCGAAGCGCAAAATCTATACTTAATAGACTGAACTTTCATTGGCGTTGTTCTAAAGATTTTACGCTTAATTCTTTTGCGAAGTTCTAACAAATCTATGTTCCGATTAAAACCCAGTCGCGCTGTGTTCTCCGATAAAAAAATAACACCATTTTCGGTGTCACAAACCTCACCATCGTAGTAAATAACAGCATTAATACGTTCACTCATTTTCGGTTTCTATTTTTCTTTTGCCTCAATTTCTGTTATGCAACCTGAGAATGCAATTTGGCTGATTTATAGTCTAAGGATTGTCACAGACTACTGTAGCAAAAGAGCGTCCACGTGGGAGCTCTTTTCAGTACTCTTGCTGATAGTGCATCCTGCTTTGGAAGCGTTTTGTACTTGTTTGTTCGGAACCGTCTTCTCAAATTTTTTTACCGAGAATATCAGAGCAAAAGAGCGCCCACGTGGGAGCTCTTTTCAGTACTCTTGTTGACAGCGTGCATCCTGCTGGAAGCGTTTTGGCCACGCTTTGTTCGAAAACGCCTTCTCAAAATTATTTTACCGAGAATATCAGTAGTAAAAGAGCGTCCACGTGGGAGCTCTTTTTTCGCATTTCTGCCGACAAGTGCATCCTGCTGGAAGCGTTTTGGCCACTGTTTGTTCAGAAACGACTTCTCAAAATTATTTTTCCGGAGACTACTGTAGCAAAAGAGCGTCCACGTGGGAGCTCTTTTCAGTACTCTTGCTGACAGTGCATCCTGCTTGAAGCGTTTTTGGCAACTGTTTGTTCAGAAACGTCTTCTCAAAATTATTTTGCCAGATACAACTGTCAAAAAAATTCAAATATTTTTTTTTGGCTAATATATTTTGCTCAAAACCCTAAATATATTTTTACTAAACCCTAATTAACCATAATCTACTCCATAAACCTTAAAATTTCATACCCTAACACTAAAAACAGCTGAAAGGGCAGACGGGGAAGGAGGGCAAAAACTCGTCCACGCCAAATTTTCGTGGGGATGCGAAGAGAAAAGCGTGCCTCGGGAACGCTTTTGCCACATCAGCAAAGCGCGTCCCCGTCAGCGCGCTTTGTGCTGATGTGGCAAAAGCGCTCCCCCGAGGGTGCGCTTTCCTGCTGCATCCCCACAAAACGCGCTGACGTGGACGCGTTTTGTGGGGAAATGACCCTTTTCCGTAAATTTTAAAAAAACCGACCCTTTTTTGTAATTTTTTTTTTTGGTATATATGGGTATATTGCCCTTATATATTTATATTTTTTCAAATTTAAGATCAGCAGTGATTGAAAATGACTAGTAATTAAATCATCTTAATTGATTACTAATACTAGGAGAGTCTAAAAACAGATGTAACAGCCCAGCAGTGTAGAAGGAAGCCCAAATGATGAGAGACCGTCGGTTCCCTTCAGATCAAGGGACGTCTGAGAACGATAATCCGTATTTCAAGAAACCTTCCCCCAAAGTTTCTGCCTTGATGTTGACCCAGTTCCGGTCCAATTAAACTAAACCAGAAAGTCCAAAACACCACTTGTATCCTTCATCTTGTTGGCTTCGGTCTATCTCAAAACATCCTTATAAAATGTGAAGCATAGCTTCTCTTATCATTCTTTTTTAAGTTTTGAACTCTAGGTTTATTCTGGCGAATGGAGAGGGAGCTGGTGGATTTGTTCGAAGCTGCCAAGAAAGCGGCTGATTTAGCCGCTGCCTCCGACGCCGTTTCCGAAGTTTCCCGATGCGTCGATGCCTTGAAGCAGCTCAGGGCTTTCCCTGTCTCTTACGATATTCTTGTTTCTACTCAGGTATTTTTTTTTTCCTCTTTTCACCCGCATTCCATTAATATAGATTTCTTTATTTATTTGAATTCTCATGAATCAACATTCTTATAGCTGGGCTTTCCTTTGCTTTCATTTTGTGACAGTAGATTAGGAGAGAAATTTAATTCCTTTATCTGCTTGGTTGAGAAATTAGCTTTTTCTTTTCTCTTGAAATGGTAGCAAACAAGCAGTGCAGTTTATAATATTTTGATTTCGGCTTTTAGATTGTGGGACAGATGAATGGCGCTGCTTCATTTGCTAAATGGAGGAGCATTTAAGATGTATATGGTTTTTTTTTTGAGGGACTTAAGATGTATATGGTTATTCCCCGAGGAAGGTTCCTCTTTTATGGTAGAGAAGTGTAGGGGATAGGGTTTTCTCAATTAGTCAAATATATTATTTTTAATCAAAGATTAGGGAGGTCATAGTGGGAGGATTGATAAAATAACCAATCAAATCAATCCTGGCTTGGTGGGCAAATTACACGCCATCACATTTCGTTTCTTCTCACTTTTCTCCCTAGGGGCGGAACCTCATGCCCCCAAATTTCCCAAAATTTTTATTATACACTTTAAAATTTTCAAATATTTTAATTAAGCTTTCTCAAATTTTTTATAAATTTTAGTTCAATCTTTCAAAAGTTTTAAAAAATTTAATTAGAGCTTCCAAAATTTTTGAAAATTTTCATTCATCTTTAAAATTTAATTAAACCCCTAAAATTTATAAAAATTCTTATTCAGCCCCTAATTTTTTTTTTTGAAAATTTTAGGTAGGCCCTCAAACTTAATGGCACGTTCTGCCACAAGTAAGTTAGTAAAGTGTTTCTTTCCTTTATTCTCCATCCACCTTTTTAGCATCCTATTTTGTTAACTATTGAGCCTGTTACAAGCCATTCTGTCTTGTAATTTTAGAATTTTAATGAATGAAAAACAGGTTGTTTGATAGCTTTACGATCATGGTTTCGATATAACCTTCTTCTCCAGGTTGTTACGTATCTTGTTATGTGTATGTCGTTGAATCTGTAAACTTAAGAAAAATTGATCCCCTATATATATTACAGGTTGGGAAAAGGCTTCGACCTCTCACTAAGCATCCCAGGGAGAAGATTCAAACTGTGGCTTCTGACTTGCTTGAACTGTGGAAAAAGGTTGTTATCGAGGAGACTACCAAGAGTAAGAAAAATGGTATCAGTAGTGCCATTAAGTCGGAGAAACTTCCAAAGCCAAGTGCCGTGAAGTCTGAAAAGCTCTCCAATACAGAAAATGTAAAGGCTGAGAAAGTATCTAAAGATAATTCAGTAAAATCTGTCAAAGTTGAGAAGAGGGAAGCAAATGGAGATGTTGCAATGGCCAAGAAGACAGATCGGGGAGAGTTGGGTAAGGTTGAAAAGATTTGTAAGGATGACAGACAATCACCGAATGTAAAGAAATCATCGCAGCCACCTGCTGGTCCACCAAAGCTGACATCAATGGTCAAATGTAACGATCTTGTGCGTGACAAATTTAGGGAGATTCTTGTAGAGGCCTTGTCTAAAGTCCCGAGTGAGGTTGATGGGGACATGCTTGATCAAGTGAATGCTTGCGATCCCATCAGAGTTGCTGTGTCTGTAGAATCTGTGATGTTTGAGAAGATGGGTAAATCAAATGGGGCCCAGAAATTTAAGTACAGATCTATAATGTTCAACATTAAGGATCCAAACAACCCAGATTTAAGGAGGAAGGTTCTTCTCGGAGAAGCGAAACCAGAAAGGCTTATTACAATGACCCCAGAGGAAATGGCAAGTGAACAAAGGCAACGTGAAATTAATGAAATTAAAGAAAAAGCTTTATTTGATTGCGAGCGAGGTGTTGCGCCAAAGGCCACGACAGATCAATTTAAGTGCGGTCGTTGTGGTCAACGCAAGACCACTTACTATCAAATGCAGACAAGGAGTGCAGATGAACCTATGACAACCTATGTTACGTGTGTCAACTGCAACAACCATTGGAAATTCTGTTAGTGAAATCCAGAGATGTAGTGTTGATCATCTTGGTTGCTTCACTCTGTTTATGAGGAGTTTGTGGGACTTTAGAATTCATCTTTCATTCATATTTTTCTGCTATTGGGACTTTGATAGGGATAACTTTGAGGGATGATTGTGCAAAAACCATAACTCAGCTGTTCCACAACTTAGGTGCTTCCATATCTCCCACTCATCTCGAAAACCGAGGCTCAGCTGGTGGAAAGATGAGCTTGGATGGCATGAGGCATTCATTTCATGTTAAGTAGCTAATGCTTGTTCTTTTTCTTTTATCAAAACAACTCCTGTAGTTTTTATTTGTTTCTAAAGGGTAGGGAGAATGGTAGCTGTAGAATGAGGCCTACTTAATTTCTTATCGTACCAACAACAATGTTGTAAATGGAGGCTCTTATTTGTGGTTGTTTTTATACCCCAAAGGGTTTTGGTATATCATTTTCTTCCGCTTTGGCAAGTTGTTTGTTTATGTGGCTTTATTACCAGGGAAGGCTGTGGATTGTGGAGCCCTAACCAAAAGAAAAAAGGCTTAAAAAGAACAATCTTTAAGTCAAACTCAAAGAGGAGCGCCTCTGAATTTGAATTCCCATCAATAATATTAGTTTACATTATAGTATTTCCTTTCAAAATGACAAATAAAAAGAAATGATGAAAAGCAAAAAGCAAAACCATACAGCTGAGATAGCTTTGATTTGGTTTGGAAAGACATGATTAATCATTATTATTCTCTCCAACAAACTCAGATGAATCTGATGGAGTTGGGCTCTGCAATGTGTTTTCATCCATGGATTCTTCCTCCCATACTGCAGCAGCTTTTATATCCTGAAAAAGAAGATTGAAAGAAATCACATTCTGGGTTTCATGTTTATCGTTTACTCTGTTCAATTGCTAGTTTTAATCAAATTCAAAACAACTTACCAGTGATTGCACTTCATAGTTCTTCCTGCCACATTGTTGTCTCTCCCTCAGTGACTTTATTGGAGATATCCTCTGTTTCAAAATCAAACCATGAATTTGCAAGGAAAAGAAAAAAAGAGAACTACTTGTTTTGTTAATTTCTTTAAGGCTGCCTTGGTTTAACTAGTTACCATGCAATAAGATTTGAGCTCCTTTAATCTGAACAATCTATCAACCTCGATTTCGAGCTGTTTCTGAAATTGACCTCTGTCCTCCATCTCCTTCAGTTGTGAATCCAAGAAAGCTTCCCTCTCTTTCAACATCTTCTCCGTCTTCTCCTTATCCAACCTCAACCGCTCCAGCCTCTTCCTCATGGCGCTGAGCTCCTCCGCCAACGACGAATCTAAATCCAACGCCGCCTCCACCTTCTTCTTCTTCGTGGGTGTAGCGTAAACGGTCACGGGATGATGATGGTGGTTCAGGTTCTCCTTGTTTGAAACATCGTCCAGGCGGTGCTCTTGCTTGGGCTTTGACTTTACTTGCTTAGTCTTTGAGCCTTCCTTCATCACCACCACGAAATTGACATCGGCGGCAGCTGTATTCTTTGGCTGGAGAGGTTTACGTGCGCTGACATGAATCTCAGGCGTCGCCATTCTTAGAGATTAGGGATTTTGTTTTACCAAAAAATGAAAGCAGCAAATGGGAGTGGTGAGAAAAGGAAAGGGAGAGGAGACAGATATAAAAACAAGGAGGGTTTGAATTTGAATAGAAGCAGGCGCTAACGGCTATCACTTTATTTACATATATAATTAATTGGTAAACTTTACAAATGGTATACAAATTATGTCTGGGTGACTTAACTTTAAAAATTTTTAATTTAAGCACTAACGTTTGATTTCGTTCTTATTTTAGTCACTCGCCATTAAATTGATAATAGAAACTATTTTTCTAACTGGTATAATAACACATTTAACCTTTAATACTTACATATTTTATTTGATCCTAGTTCTAAATAATTCAATAATCTTAACCTTCCAGATTTATAAATTCTATTAATTTGATCTTTAAACTTCTTAACTAAAGTTTTCAGCTTTTAAAACAGAGATACCCACATCTATAAATTTGTAAACCCCCTCGCCCCCCAAAAAAAAAAAAAAAACTCCAATTAAACAAATGGTAAGAGGTTCAATATTGGTATCAAAGTAACCTAATAAACCTTTTTTTCTTCTAATTTACAATACTTGAACTTAAAATTTTATATATTAATTGTTTTATCACTTAACCCAGTAATTATACGGTTGATAAGCAATACAAGAAGAAAACAAAGACACCCTTTTATATCTTGTACAATAAAATCTACTTTTATTTTTATTATTTTAGTATTTTTATAGAGTAAAGTAAGTTATTTGAAGGGTGAAATTAGACAGAACCCATGCCTTGATTTGAAATTATTTTCATATTCACCTCTAATTTGAATTTGTTTTTGAAATGAAATCTGAATTTTAAATAAATTGCTGCGCAACAATAAAAAACAAAGAGCGCCTAATTAGATGTATTTGTCTGCCTCTGCCCAACAGAGGGAATGGAATAATAATAGGATCTGATAACGACAAGCATTTATTCTGTTATGTATAGTAATTTGAAAAATTTAAGCAATTGGCCTATTAGCTCAGCTGGTTAGAGCGTCGTGCTAATAACGCGAAGGTCGCAGGTTCGATCCCTGCATGGGCCAATAATTTTGTTTTTTCCTTTTTACAGAAACCAGAACGTGGATGCACAAATGCATTGAACACCAAATAGCATTAGGCGTTTCCCACGATGCCTACAACTTAGGAGTAGTTATTTCTAAAGGTCTCAAAAAGAAGAACAAGTAACAACCAACTCATGGATCAAAACACATAGTCATCATATGGATATGGGATTTTTATACTCTACATATATGGACAACCCGATTCAGTTAGTCAAAGACAACAGAAGCTACATTGTCCCAGCAGTAGAAAAGTTGTACGGCTGTATTAAGCTTTTTAGCCTGATATTACTGTATCAACCATAACTTCCAGCACATCCTCAACAAGCAATGCCTAAGTGCTCACCAGGAATCGTATCTGATTATGACAGTGAAATTACAGAACTTGAATGAATGATCGAAAGAATCCAACTCAAGAGATTCAACAGCCCCTGATTTAATGTTTTTAAGTATAGCCCCGCACCTAGAAACATATGAAATAATAAGATGATATAAAGCACAATGAAATAAGCAGAGAGCTTCTAGTGCATAAAGTATGTAGTCCTCCCTTCCCAATGTTTTGATGTCCTGGAGTTACAACTTTGTATCCTACCTAACAAACATCAGAAATTAAGCTCTCAGATATATATAATCTAAGATATAAAATAAAGAAAAGAAAAAGCATTTCCTCATAACCATAACAAAGGGGAAATTTTGATATCTGATGAGAATTTAGCATATCAACCTCATTCATCCATAAATCAATAAAACCATGGAAAGGGTTTCTAGTGCACAGTCAACAGTTGCAAGCTGAAACAATACAACTCTATTTCAAATGAGCAACTAGTCATGAGAATTTCATAGGATCAAACAGCAGAAATTTTGCAAAAAAGCACAATACCAGGCAAGAAAATTGCAACTTCAACATGGGGCAGAATAATCAACAACTTATACCGATAAAAATGATGAGATGTGCATCGAAACAGTGAAATAAGATATTTGTGGAGCAAAACCTACCAGAGTCTCAAGTCCAATCATTCTCTATCACTGTCTCATCTTCAACAAGCCCAACATCACCAACCTTTAAAAGCAAAGAAACATAGTTACATACTATCTGAAAAGAAAACTGCTAGTGAAGAATTACAGGGCAGGGAAAGTAAGTTGAAATAATAGTAAAAGCAAGCATAACCCTTGACCTACAGACTTAGGCTCTATTTTGGTTAAAGACAGACTTATAGAGACATCAAACATGAGCCAGAGACTTGATTGTGAATAGCAGTATTTAAATGCAAAATACAAAAAACATAATCTATTACCTTGTCAACATCTTGTCAAAGAAACCTTTCTGATTCCCCAGAAAGCAAGCTTGGCCTCACCTCCACAACCAATAAGGACCACGGAAACAACAGCATATGTATTAACAACTTGCACAAATAACCTTGGTTCACTTCTGGTTGTAATTTTTGAAACATACTTTTGTTTCCTGAAAAATTGTTAAAACTCAACAAGGCAAATAATAAAAAGCCCCTAAAAATTAAACGAATTGGCTAAAATGCAAATCATGTTCAAGCACAAATTTTCCATATGAAAAAGAAAATACATACTTTTTGGCATTCAAAACGTTAAAATTTCAACTTCTAATTCCACAGAAAATAGTACTTGCTTTTCTTATAGAAGTTTTTTTTTTTGGCTTTATGCTTTATGGGACAAAAATGTGAATGGTAAAAGCAATATTAACAAAGGAACTCAGCAGTAAACTGAGATACTCCTAGAAATGAAATATTGAAGGATATATAATCAACCCCAAGATTCCAAATTGAGCTGAAAATTGGCATTAAAACAATAATAATAACAAGAATGTGAAGAGCAAAGTACTGACAGAGGTGGTATCCACACATAATTGAGACACAAAGCCTAAGCATTAAGCAGATTGGATGCTTATTACTTGCTTTGCCACCATATTTGACCTCTTCATCACTTGCCGCCTCCTCCTCCTCTTGCTTTCCTTTTTAACCAAGTGCTCCCCACTTTTGTCGCTCCCCTTGTCGTCGTTAATTTTGTCCAAGCCAGTATGCTAATTTTATGAAGATTTGATTTGCTTTCTTAGAGTCAGATTCACATGTAGTCTTGAATATTGCTGTCCATGACTGGGTTGCAGTTCGGGTTTAAAAATAGTTCTATTAAAAAAAATAGAAATGCATTTTTATATTAATATTCATATATATTTTGAATTATTTTAATCAAATTTGACTGAGTTGATTTAAGGCAAGAAACTTTTTTATCCTTTACAGGTAATTTTACTTGTTGGGATGAAGAGGTCACATTGACCTTGGAGATTTGAAAGGGTTGTTGCTTGAGGTTTTAGTCAGACATTGTCTTGCTTGTCTTAAAAAAATTCATATCTTACAAGTTAAAGTAGAAAATAATTATTGTGATAATGTGGCTTTTAAGTAGTTATGTACGAATACATTATTTTATGAATAATTAAATAAGTGCATTTCTTTTCCATCATAGATTTTACATATGGTTGAAATTGTAAGTATTTGATCTAATTAACTCACTCAGTAATTATTGGTATTAAATAAATCTTATGGATTAAGAGTGTTTTTGAATGGACGGTCGCTGTAGTGCAGTGAAATCTTTTACCTCATAGTCGCAATATCTAATGTTGCCTTTAACCTTATAGAAAGTAACGCACTGTCCATCTAAAATCACCCGTTTAATATAAAAAGTTAAAAGGGTTTGTGTGCTGTGTTGTTGTCAATGTATAGTGACCATTATTTTCATCATTTATAGTGCCACCGCTAGTGGACTTCGATTCTCTTCTGCTGTTCAATGTTCTTAGGTAGTAGACACTCCTCATTTTACGTGAGATCATTGGTGAATGCTTTCTCACATTTGGATGGATGAATTTGTGCATTCTTTTTTCACTTGATGAGTTTGCAAGTTGGAAGAAAGTTTTTAGTTACACACAACTTTCTTTTTCTTTTTAGGAAAAATAAATAAAAATAAAATACCAATATTAAAAAGCAATCCCCAATGCTTGAGAATCTCAATTTGGGATTTTGAAGTAATACTCTCTTTTGATCTATTATAATGGGGCGGTGTCAAATAAGAATGTTGAATATTAACTTTTTTTAGTGTTTGTTTTTCCTTTAAATTAACACTCATAAAATATTTTAGATCAGAACTCTCAATTATCAATATATCTTTATTTATGTGCTCACATCAATTTATGATTTTTTTTATTTATTCTTATTTTCCTAAAAATTATGGAATTCCTCGTATTTCAAATCGTGGGAGTTGCGTGTAAATTAACAATATATACATTTTTATAAAATTTTGTATTTAAAAATATATCTATTTTTTAAGAGTTGAAATTAATATAATTTGATCCGTGAAAGCATTAATCATTTAGGGGTACATATAAAAGATTAAACAGAAGGGGGTTTGCGGTGGAATTGGGGTAACACTGACGGCTGCCACCCAAGAAGGAACGCAAAAATTTCGTTATGCCAACCATAAAGTATATAAATAAAGCATATTCCTATTCGTATGCACCACTCAGAAGATGCGGAGAGTTGTATTTTATGCAACGCAAGTCTATTTACAGCACATTATTAATATTATAATAAAAACGGCGGCGTCTCCTTGCTTCAACTTTCAACTTAAATTCTTCTATCTATCTATGCTTCCGCTTTGCCTTTGCCCTTCGCCATCCTCTTCCCTCTCCTTCTCTCTCTCAGGTAATTTCTTTTCACGTAAACCTTTTCTCTCTTTCCAAATCTTTTTATAATCAATGGCGCTTTTACTTGTTTCCAATATTTCGATCGTCAACTACTTGATTTCTCTGCATGCTTTTCTGTTTCTTTAATCTTTATTATCAAGTTTCACTTCATTGATTCATCTTATATATCTATAACAGAAGTTTTGAGGCCAACGATTTGTTCATTTTTCAAAATTTTAGTTTTCTGGAGAATGGGACAACTCTAAACGTTTTCTCTTTCCATTATTCCTTTTTTTTATTATTTTTTATTCATCATATTTACGTAAAACGTTAAAAGCAGGGATTTCAAATCGTAAACATTTTCCTGACTTCAACAGCTATTGAAGTTTTGATTGTTATCAACATTTAAGCCCCCCACCACAAAAAAAAAAAAGGACTTTTTAAAATGATTTGGCATGCTTCGAAATTCCAACTCTGTTTACATGCCGAGCGTTTTGTTTTGATTTTTTGATCTGGTAATTTTCTTTTCGTAAGTCTTGATTTTCGTTTGTCTTTATCATCTAAAGTTTTGAATTTTTTGTTTCCAACATTTATAATTGAATCAATTGTTTGATAATAAATATTTTATTATTACTTTGTTGTTGTTGTTGCTGCTGCTAATTTTACGATCTTCTTGTGAATTTGAGTAGCAGATATTGTTGTATGATCTTCATGAGTTCAAGAACCACTGGAGTCTTCACTGTTTCCTGCAAACCAGGAAACAAGAGCAGCTTCTTCTTCTGGCTATTGTTTTGCTTGCTTCCCAAGTTTCTTGGAACTCCTATCGCCTTTATCTTGTTCAAGGCCATTGATAGGAGTCCTGCTGTAGTCATCCCTTAGGTGACATTTCAGGGGGGTCATCAATCGTGTTTTTTTCGGTCAATTTGCTTCTTTGGTAACATGGTCTCCTCACAGTTATCTGGTTTGACCAAGGGTCGTACATGTAAACCGTTTGATGCTCGGCTACTATTTACTGCAAGCCCACCGGAAGCTGTTTTAACTGACCAGGTTGAAGTAGATTTTTCTGATGTGTTTGGCCCCCTGCCAGTTCAGGTTTCAATAGAAGACAGTGGTGGTGAACCAGAGAATACTGTTTCAGCTGCGGGTGTGACTGAGATTGTTTATGATGATCCAGCTATTGTTTACAGCCGATCGCATTCTTTGGTCGGCCCTTCTTCTCGTGTCAGTCAATCCTTGAAGCTAAGCAAACTCAGTTTTTGCGAGATAGGCGATTCAGTGGATCTAGTAGAAAGTATTAAGGAAGAAAGTATCAGTGAAGTTGAGGAGCTCTCTGTTGGAGATGATGATGATGATGATGATAAGAAGTCCCTTAAAGATGTTAATGGAGATCACATGAAGGTCATCAGCATAGGCATTGAGGATTTTGAGGTTTTGAAGGTGGTTGGGCAAGGTGCATTCGGAAAAGTATATCAGGTAAGGAAAAAGGGCACACCAGAAATTTATGCAATGAAGGTTATGCGGAAAGACAAGATAATGGAGAAGAATCACGCAGAGTACATGAAAGCTGAGAGGGATATTTTAACAAAAGTTGATCACCCTTTCATTGTCCAGCTCAGATATTCATTTCAAGTAATTCTAGCTCTTTAAAGAATCTAATCTTTGGAATTTATTTTTAAATGCTTGTAGCAGACATCTAAGGAACTAAAATTTTATAATGCCTTAGAGCTTAGGCTAATGATTCTTATCTGTTCTTTTACAGACCAAGTATAGGTTGTACCTTATTCTGGATTTCATTAATGGCGGGCACCTCTTCTTTCAGCTTCACCATCATGGTCTTTTCAGGTATCATTGTAATCTTTGTCTTTTGTTACTATAATATGGCCAAGAAATGGTTGATTAGTAGTTTTCACTGTTTTTCAGAGAGGATCTGGCTCGTGTCTACGCTGCTGAGATTGTTTCTGCGGTTTCACACCTTCATGCAAATGGCGTAATGCATAGGGATCTTAAACCTGAAAATATTCTTTTGGATGGTGATGGCCATGTATACATTTTCTCCCTCTCTATCATATATATTTATTTGTGCTTGCTGTAACAGGAACATTAACTAAATCTTTATCGTGTATTTTCATTTTTTTGTTTAGGTAATATTGACAGATTTTGGCCTGGCCAAGCAATTTGACGAAAATACAAGATCAAATTCATTATGTGGAACAGTGGAATACATGGCACCAGAAATAATTACGGGAAAGGGCCATGATAAGGCTGCAGACTGGTGGAGTGTTGGTATTTTATTATTTGAAATGCTTACTGGAAAGGTAAGTGCTTTTTAAATAAATAAATAAATATATATATATATATATTTCTGCTTCCTTCTCTTTGTATCAAATGTCACTTTGTTGAATGTTATAATGCTTACTTTCACTGGTTACTTACCATTTATTATTTGCTCTTTATGTTCCTTTAGTTTCTTCTACAAATTTTTGGTACACTGGGTTTCTTTTGGGTCCTTAATGTTGACATTAATTAACTTAATCATGATGAATTTTATAAAGAACTGATGGTATAGAGTACACATATATTGCATGTTTCTGATGTTGGTGTTAGATGATGCATGGATCTGTACAGCCTGGTGCCTACATTAGAAACTAGATGAACATTTAGATATTTTAGATAAGCGTGTCAAGGTATAAGGATACTGATTTCTTTGGTTGACTGCTGAAGCTGAACTTATTGTGAAAGTTGGTAGCCAATGACTTTGTAACATCTATGTATGACCTCTTAGGCCTTTATATGGGATTGCAAGTCTCTAAAGAACATATCTCAACAACATAAAAAATATATGTTTAAACATTTTTAGGTGCATCTTGTGAGCTTTCTTGTGATGGCAGTTGTGGGAATTAAACATTAACTTCTGGTGCTTTCTGTTCTTGCAGCCTCCTTTTACTGGTGGAAACAGAGACAAAATTCAGCAAAAGATTGTTAAGGAGAGGATGAAGCTGCCCAAATTCCTTTCTAGTGAAGCACATTCTCTGTTGAAAGGGGTAAATATTCAAAGCCTTAATTTATGTTTTGGTTCTTGAGTCTCAAAAGTTATTTGCATTTTTCTGGTTTAATTCATGATTATAAACCAGGTTGTTGGAATCTCCTTCCAAAAAAAATTCACATAGTATGGAATGAATGTTCATATCCGGTCTAGAACTTTCCCTTTTATTTTATGATTCAAGATGAAACTTGAATGGCTGATCCTTGCTAACCCTTATTTTGGTAACAGGCGATTTTTTTTTAGGAACTGATTATTATTGATAATTGGTTTTCTGCTGTTTTAGCTGCTGCATAAAGATGCTTGTAAGCGCCTTGGAAATGGACCTGGTGGAAGCGAGGAAATAAAGCGATGCAAATGGTTCAAGTCAATCAACTGGAGGAAACTAGAGGCAAGGGAAATTCAACCCAGTTTCCGTCCTGAAATTGCTGGGAAGCATTGCATTGCCAACTTTGACAAACGATGGACTGACATGCCGTTGACGTTTTCTCCAGCGTCTAGCCCAAAGACCAATGCAAACCCTTTCACAGATTTCAATTACATAAGGCCGGCTGCAACCCTTCTATCAGAGTAGTTCCTTACGTTAGCTTGAAGGCTCAACACTCAGCATTGTACTCGAATCATGATGTTAATTTCACTTCAAGTCTTTCCTTAATGATCATTTTAGGTGTACTCCTATGGTTATTTTAATTAATAGTTATTATACATGTGCATTTTCAAAGTTGATTTGAAATAGCTGGCAATAGAGTTTGCAGGTGAAGGAACTAATTAGTGTGATTAGCTGATATAATCTGATAATCATGTTGTGCAACCACACTTAACAAATATATTACAACTCCACAAAGATCTTATTTCTTGTTTTCTATTTCGTTTCTCATTTAGCATGTATAATAGCAGCTTCCGAGGTCCCTTTGCCGATAAATAGTTTTACAGATCATCATGGTAGAGGAATGTCTCCAAAGAATTTTTCTTCCTGCAACCCCAACGGCATTTCCAAGAACACCTGGAGTTAAAGATTGCGACTCTTGTAGAATGAAGGGATATTAGGTTTGATGTTGAAGGAGACTTTGCGAGGACAATTGCATAGCCGTCATCCATGTAGTCTGTCCCATCAGGGAATAGCTGCCATAAGAGGCTCCCAGCTCCGCTCCCTCCTTTCTTTGTTGAGTTCAAGAGTGTCTTGTACACTGTGCTGATAAGAGTGTCTCGGTATGATGAGTTGTAGCCAGGGTCTTTTCTCGATACTCCAAACTCGGAAAAGATAACAGGCATTCCTAGGTATTTCTCAGCATCTTCTATGTGAGCCTCCATCCATGATTTTGTGAATTCGAGATGAGCATCAGATATAGTTGGCGAAATCCTTCACAAATCATTTAAATAATCTATTAAGAAGTCGCTATACGTATAATATGGAGAAGAGTGGACAAATGAGCAAAATCACAAAAGTATATTATGATTAACAGAAGAAAAGTGAGACAGACATGCGTATGCTGGAGTTTTTTAATATGTCATCAATGTTAACATGCCTGTTGAATTTGCATGTCTGTATTAATTTATAGCAAGTATAAAATGTTCACTGTACTTCCAGAACAGGTGATAAATTTTACCAGGAATCAGCATAAATGTGAACAGATGCGAAATCAACGCCAAGTGCCTGATGGTTTCTTATAAAGTCTGTTCCAACTTGAGTTGCATATGAATTCGGGTTGAACTGAGTCCTTGCAGGTGCTGAGGGTCCGTAAAATCCTTCTAGTCCGATTTCAACCATGTGCTTTGCATCAAGGCTCTTCACGTATGCTGCCATTTCCGCTATCCATGACTAGAACACAATAGTATAGAGGCTTAATATATGATCATATACAAAGCTAATTTCATTTGTCACTACTTTTTACCCAAAAAAAGCCAAACCTGCAATGTATCCCCAGAGGGATCTGAGGTGCATCGAGGTTCATTCATCAGTTCCCAAGCAAATATTGTAGGGTCATTCTTGTAAGTTATGTTTGTGAACGTATTGACTCTATTTAGCACTGCCTACATTGCCAAAAAATTAACAGAGAAACAGAAATGTAATTGCTTAAGTAGGAGTTCGTAACATGCCGATAAAATATGCATGCAATGAGATGCACTGTGTCAAACCATTAAGAATGTATATCAGCAAATTGAACAAACAAAACTGTTAAAATATAGTTGAAAAGAACTTACCTTAACATGGGACTTGTAGTAACTTCTAAGAATTGGATGAGAGAAGAACTCGTCATCTGAAGTCAAGTTGAGGCCGGACGCATTCCCCCACTTAACATATTGTGCCTTACCACCATATGCATCCCAGTTATTAACCAATGACAGTATGAGCCTGATCTTGTATTTCTTTGCCTCACTCACCACAAAATCCAATGCCTGCATTAATTTCCAAAGGAAAGTGTTAATTATCTGATTATGATGAATGCCATTGCCATATGCCACAAGTTCAAAGCTGACATTTTGTGGTGAAAAACTTGGTAACAATTTGGACAGCAATACCAACATTCAGAGTGAAATTAGTACCTTAAATACTTCCTCATCATAAACCAAAGGAGACTTTTGAAGAGCTCGCCATTGGCCATCGTTGAAAGCCCAAGTCCTGCATACAGTTAGTCCTACTGAAGATGCTTGTTGAAACAATTCAGAGACCTTTCCTCTTGTAGATTGATCAGCTGCAAATACCATCAGCCAGTAGGTATTGAATCCGTTGACATAGAAAGGTTGACCATTAATAACAAACTGGTTCCCTTTAGCCTGCACCATTTGCCAGTCATCATCATCATCTCCCACCTCTTCCACATCAGACATCCTGAGCACAATGAACCATGAATACAGTAGATGTGAGTGTTCAAACTTGAACAATATTAGGAGATTCCTAAGAAAAAAAAATTGTATGCTATCGAGATTGTTTACCTTTGTGTTGTGGTAAAATGTGGTGAATGATCGAGGAAATCCTCCACCGTGGTTTCAATCTGCTCTTCCCCTTGAAAACCATGGACATTGGTCCCAAAATCTTCAAAGAAAACCATGAAAAAGACCAAGGAAAGAATGAAGCATCTCTTGCAAGTATCCATGGCAGTGAAAACTAACCCAAAAGCCGCATTTTGAATCTTCCGAGGATGACATATTTATACACGTGGCTTGTGCTACAATGTCCATGACCACCCAAACATACTAATAATGCACTAATTCTCATTTACAAATCTGAAATTGTGAAACAAGAAGAGTATGGAAGAGGGAATGATATCTGTAGCTTTGAAGCCAAGAAAAATATTGTTGCTTTGGAAATGCATTCAGCCATTGCCTTCCCTATATGATATGCAGATAGGGTAAGATCATAGGCTGATATGGAAGCCACTAGAAACTGATTTTGAGGATAAGTTTGAGCTAGGATATCTACAATTTGCAAGGACATGGGATAGAGCTTAAAATTTGTGACTCCCAAGTTAAGTTATTGAATTGGGTCCAACCAGACTTTGAGGGTTGAGAGACCGACAAGGATTAGTTGAGATGTGAATGTCATGGGATTGCATTTCTTGGGGTACAATCGAATGAACTATTGTGTCCATCAATAAAACTAGTACTTCACAATATAAAGCAAGCAATAGAGAAAGAAATTGGCACTCACCGTGTCTGCAAATATGAAAAAGTAAAGAGTCTTCAGCATCTGATAAATTATAAGAAGAGAAGAGAAGAGAAGAATCCAATCGGTTTGCTGGTTCAAGTGACTGCAGGTGTGGAATTTAGTCTACCGTTGCCTTTCAAATTCGCTTTCGGAGCAAAAGCATTTTTGGCACTACAAATAAACAAAGTAGAAAAAAGAGAGAGTTGATTTTGACACTATCTCAGTGGGAGGTTGTTATTTTGGTTTGGTTACAAAATAAATTATCTGTTTTGGTATCCGTAATTTGATCAAATTACTCAATGCTTTTTTTTTTTTTTTTTCATTTTCTAACTCAAGAACCCTAGGGACGCTTATTCTTTTTTGTTTTCCATTTCCTAAGCTGTTTTTCATTGTCACTGTTGTCATCGTTTGTCTTTTCCGACCTTAAATTGTCCATTCAAAACCTTGATTAGATTTTTTTTTTTTTTTTTTTTAAAAATTGCGAAATTTTTATGCTCTCACCTTCTAATCTTGTTATTTATATGGTTTGATTTTGAGATGTCTTTCTAAAAGGTCGACTAGAATTTTTAAATTAAAAGGGAGAAGATGGAGAAAAGGACATGAGAGAAAAAAAGAAAGAAAGAAATTTTTTTAATTATGGAGCTGATTGAGTGTTAGCTCGATTGAGGTTAGTATTGTTGCCGGTGCAGGAATATGGGTTCGAGTGTACTGAAGCGTATAATCCTCCTATTCAAGGGTTGGGGGGGCTATTCCTAATTCTAAGCATTGTATTAAAAAGAGTAAATATTATAAGAACCTATAATGAGATTAATGTTAGAAAAAAGAAGTTAAGTGACTAATTTGATCAATTTCTTTAATAGTAATGATTAAATTAACAAAAAAAAATATTACTAAAATAAGAACAACCTAATTTTAGAGTGACTAATAGAGTAATTTACCCTTAAATTTAAACTCAAAAGCTGAAAAATATGCTTTTTGGCTTTTGAATATAAAATTATCAACCAATTAAAAGTTTAATGGATTATTCAATAGTATTTATTTTTACATAGCAATCAAATATTTCTTTAGCAAACAAATATATATTTCTTAAGTTTTAACTTACCACATAGTAATTAGCCTACAGATTAATAAAAGAAATCTTAATTTACTCTAGTTTATTTTATCAATTAAATTAAATTTTACAAATAATTTATATTAATTGCTTAAAAGGTATTTAAATTTTATATTTCAAATTAATTATTTTTTGACATTTAACAATATCTTTTATAGCAATGCAAAACAATTAAATTAACAAACCACACTTTTTTCACATAATTGAAAAGAATTTTTCAACCGCAACGATAATAGATAATATACCTTAAAATTTATTACAGATTTCATCAACTAAGAGCTTTTAAAATAGGATAAAAAAAATACCTTTTACTAAAATTTGATATATATATATATAAAATAAAATAATACTTGATTGAAATAATAAAGTTTAGATATTAAAAGTAATGGTAATTTGGATTCAAATTCTATCATGTTTATTTTTCTAAATTTTACATAAAATATAAAATGATAAAATTAATTTTGTAATAATATTTTTTATTTTATAAAAGGAATAGATTTTTTATAACTTTTCCACCTTAATATAATATCTGATTAATTTATGACACCAGCTTAGTCAACCCTTTAAATAATAGTATAGATTAAAAAAAAATTAAAATTAAATGCATTTTCAAATTGAGAAAAATACTTTTAAATTTTTTTAAAATGTAGCTTTTATTTTTTAAAAGCTAAATTATTTATTTCTCTCCATTTATTGTCACTAAAGTTAATTTTTTCAAAAACAATATTATATAGTATTACATATTTAAGCTAGTTTTGTTTCTGGTGTGATGTATAGATTTAATGTGTGTAATAAATTATTTAGGATATAATATATGTGTAATATTTTGAATATGTTACATGCATGAAGATTGTGGAATACAAATATTAATATTAATCAAATTAAATATGCGGGGATGAAATTATAACCATACTTTTTTATGTCTAAACCTTACTTTAGTATATACATGATATGTATGATGTATACGATATGAGTCATTTAAATAAAATTTGGTACATTTTTAGACTTAAATGAAAATATTTGATAATGAATAAATATAAGTACTTATTGTTGTCTATTCCTAAAGGCATATTTGTGCCTTTTTGGAGAAGATGATTCAATTGAACCAAATTGATTGAAAACATTAATTTTCCGATTTTCTTTGAATTATATTAAATAATGCTAACGTTATAAATAAGGTAAATTTGATAAAAATATCGATTTTTAAAAAATATATATTTAAGGTTTTAGATCTTTTTTCGATATTTAAGGAAATAGGCCGATTTTGGAGAGAGAATTAGAAAACACGTCCTGCAGGACACGTTTTCAATTGGGGTGCCAGGAAAGCGTGCTCGAAACGTTTTCTATTTCTCTCGAAAATTGTTTTTTTTTTGTGTGTTGGAAATTTGAGGAGAAAGATTTATTTGTGTTTGCGTTTGAGGTAGACATTGTGATAATTTTAAGGTATATTAGAGTTCATGGTGATGCGATAGCGCTCAGAGACCTACACATTTCATTTGTCGTGTCAGAATGAAACTATCACTTTAGAAGCCTATTGCATTGCAACTTAGGCTCTCAGTTCACGGTGGTTCTACGATCACGGGTTGAAGTATAACTGGGCTCCTAGTTGACGGTGGTTATGTGGTCACAGGTTAGAGTATAACTTGGGAGCCCATGAAACACCCCTCACCCATATTCAACGCCAGAATAGGGTTACGGAGCATTACCGAACATATTATACAATTACACTTACATTTCACATACATTATCAAGTTCCAAATAATCATCATTAAACAACATACATATCGTCCCTAGTATAAGCCTACGAGGCCTAAAACATGCATTCAGGGTGGTTCGGGAATAATCCGATAACTTAGGAAACTTTTGGAACACTTAGAAAATTTTTGCAAAATACAGGGGACACACGCCCGTGTGGCCCAGCCGTGTGTCTCACACGGCCAAAGACACGCCTGTGTCACAGGCCGTGTGGACAATCGAAATGGGATCACATGGCCGTGTCCCAGCCCAAGTCCGACCCCGTGTAACTCTCTGACTTGGGTCACACGGCCAACACACACGCCCGTGTGCCCTAAAAATGGCCACACACGCTCGTGTGCCAGGCCGTGCCAAACCTGTAGGGTATACTGACTTATGCCACACGGCCAAGTCACACGCCTGTGTGCTAAGCCGTGTGGAACATACTGACTTGATTTTTAATTCAACACCAGGGGACACACGGTCGTGTAACCTGTCCATGTGTCACACACGGCTGAGACACACGCCCGTGTAGACAAGAATAGGCTATTTACCAAGCCAATTTGCCACCCAATCTTGCACACACCTACACCAAACCAAATAGCACCAAGACATGGCATAAATAGGCATTCAAACCAACTAAATCAAGCCTAATTCATGTTAGTTCTATACCATCATCCAAAATACACACAAGTCACAAAATAGGCCATTCCATTTATACCAATTTCACATATACAATTCAACTAGTTAGACACTTTCAAACATGCACCATTATGCTCAAACTCACAAGCATATACCTTCTCCAATATCAACCATTTGACAACCACAATATCTATAATCTACAAGCATCATATATCCATCCATAAACTCACAACACAAGCCATATACACATATATATACACAACCATACCAACCAAATTAAGCCAACTCTCATGGCTATATACAAAACTAAAAACATTTAACATTTACAAGCCATTTCAAATGACCAAAGTCATTACCAACTCATATACCAAAATGACCAAACTCCTATACATGCCATATACTTAAAACACTTAAGTTTAAAAGTACCCAAGAGATAATAGGATAGTGTGACGAAGTCTCCGACGATCCCCGAATCCGAGCTAGCTTTGATTTCACTATAAAACACGGAAAAATTAAACAAAGTAAGCTATAAAGCTTAGTAAGTTCGTATAAAATAATAAGCAAATCTCACCATTCATTTATCATTCAAATAATATGAATATAATATACAACAATACATTTAACCATGTGGTTAACATAAATTCTATCAGATAATTGATCATAAACTCATAACTTCCATAGCTTCAATGCTCATATAGTTTTCCGTACATACCTGTACCGATACATATCTATTTCTCACCAATTCACATCTTTGTTATACCCGTTGAACCATTTGGAATAAAATCGGATACTCGGGAAACTCGCACCCTAAGTGCCAATACATAGCCAAAGCTATTTTAATGAATCTTGCACACTAAGTGCCAATGCATAGCCGAAGCTATCTCAACGATGCTCACTCTCGAGCTATAACGGGTCTACTCACACAAGCTGACGGTCATGACGTAGCTACACGGTGCTGCTCACAAAAGTTGACGAGAATCTGCAACACATGCCGGATAACTCAGCCACCGGTAAGACGTACGGACCAGCACCCAATCACAATGTAACCCCTAATAACATGTCATTCGTATCC
Organism: Gossypium sturtianum; assembly: GCA_025698515.1. Lineage (NCBI taxonomy): Eukaryota > Viridiplantae > Streptophyta > Magnoliopsida > Malvales > Malvaceae > Gossypium > Gossypium sturtianum. The sequence goes on from CM046952.1 coordinate 37,275,887, forward strand.
TAATCTATTCCTAAGGTTCAACCGGGATTTCTCACTTGCCGAATTGTCGCCGAATATGTCCGCAATGTCGTAATCACAATTTATGCAATATCAAAGCATTTAAAACACAAATATTACAATGTTTATTAAATACGAACTTACCTCGAATGCAAAAACGGCGAATTAAGTCAATTAATCCGAAACTTTGTTCTTTCCACGATCTAAATCCGTATTTCACCTTTCTTGATCTAAATATAATCAAAATTTACTTATTTAATAATCTCTCTATTCAATTTAATCCAAAAACACACATTAAGGCACTTTTACATTTTTGCCCCTAACATTTCAACATTTTTACAATAGTCCTTATTTCATAAAATCACAAATTCATGCAATTCAACCAAAACCCATGCTAGCCGAATTTCAATTAGGTCCCTAGTAGTCCATATCTTTCATTTATTTCACAATTTAACCACAAATTTACACATTTTACAATTTAAATCCTAATTGGACATTTTACTAAAAATCACTTAACAAATGTTGTTTATCTAACAACAAGCATGCATTTTCTATCATTAAACATCAAAATACACCAACAATCATCAATGGAAAAACCCTAAACCTTTAACAGTTTTGCAAAATAGTCCCTGGGCTAGTTAGACTAAGCTGCAACGATCTAAAAAAATATAGAAATCATTAAAAACGAGACAAAAATCACTTACCAATCAAGCTTCAAAATGACCGAACCCTAAATGGAAAAAAATGGTTTCTTCTTCTTCAATATTCGGTTGAAGATGATGACTAGAAGATGATAATGTGTTTTTATTTTATTTTAATTATTTACTATTATAACCTTTAATTAAACATTAAAAATCACTTAATATATGTCCATAAATGTCCACCCACATTAAAAATGGTTTAATTACCACATAAGGACGTTCACTTTAATAATTCATAGCTATTAGATACCTTTAACTAATAGAACACAAATTTTACACTTTACGCGATTTAGTCCTTTTTATCAAATTAAGCACTCAAACGATAAAATTTCTTAACGAAAATTTCACACAAACATACTATCATGATGTAGACATTAAAATAATAATAAAATAAATATTTTGACCTCAGATTTGTGGTCCTAAAACCACTGTTCTGATTTGACTAAAAACGGGCTGTTACAGCCCAGTTGGCAGTGATTATGTGGTCACGAGTTCAAGTTTTATGATACTGGAAGAGGATGATTTATAAACCCCATACATAATTTTGAGACCATAATCATAGGGAAAAACAAATGGGCTTTTCAGTATAATCAACTTATTATTTTTCTCCATCTTCACCAAAGCAGTATTCTAACCTAATTATCCAAAATCTATGACAGTGTTGGGGGCAAAAAGACTTTTAGGGGGAGTGGCTGTGGCGGTGGAAAGAAAGCTAAAACTCGAGTCGGGGCAATTACGGTTGTAGTTATTAATGAGTTCTTTAATCACAAAGAATCACTGCCACTCAAAAGACTTCTCACTTTTCTCCAAAGACCATAATCACTCCTCCCTCTGAAAGTCCTCTTGCCCCTAACTCTGTCATAGGTTTCGAACAATGAGGTTAAGGATATTTCTTTGGTGGAGATGGAAAAAAAGAATTAAGTTGATTATACTGGAAAGCCCCTTATTTTTTCCTTATGATTATGGTCTCGAACTTATGTATAAGGTTTATAAAACATCCTCTTCTGGTATCATGAAACTTGAACCCGTGACCGTATAACCACCGCTAACTAGGGCTCGAGTTACACTTCAACCCGTGAACCACCGTCAATTGGGAGCCCTAGTTATATTTCAACCTGTGACCACATAACCACTGTCAATCAGGAGCCCTAGTTATACTTCAACTTGTGGCCGTATAACCACCATGAACTGGGAGCCTGAGTTACAATGCGATGAGCTTCTAAGGTGATGGTTCCATTCTGACACGAAAAATGAAATGTTGGGGTCTCCAAGCACTAGCACATCACCGTGAACTCAAGCACTCCTTAAAACTATCACACTTTCTCATTCAAACACAAACACAAATAAATCTTTCCGTCCAAAAATTTCAACACTCAACAAAAAAAAAAAAATTTAGAAGAGATTTTTTTATTTTGTAAGGGACGGTGGTCGAGAGACTTAATGGAGTAGGGGGGAGAAAAACCCCCTATATATAGGCAATCGGGGAGAAAAAATATCTTGGGATTCACGGGATGCTTGAAGATTATCCCAAGATTTTTAGGTTTTGATTTTTTTTCATGGGTTAGGGTTGAAAATAGGAGGGAAGAAAACGCCTCTTACAAAAGGCGTTTTCAGCTGAGGTGGCAAAAGGGACTTTGAAAGCGCGCCTTGTAGAACGTGTTTTCAGCTGGAGTGGCTGCCATGCAGGTTGAAAGCACGACTTATAGGGTGCATTTTCAATGTTCATTCTGCCACCTCAACTGAAAACGCGTTCTACAAGGTGCATTTTCTTCCTTCCTATTTTTAACCCAAACCCTAACACGTGAAAAAAATTTAAAATCATAACCCTAACCCTAAATTAGAGATTCTCGGGTCAAATAATCCTGAATAAAATTTAGACATCACATTCCAAAATTTTTAAAAATGCTTCTAACAATACACGTTTTTTAAAAACTATTCAAAATTTTCAGGAAAACGCTTCTTGTTAGAAGCATTTTTAAACTTGTCATGTTCAATCTTTTCCAACATTTTGAAGTTATGTTTGATATCTGGGGTAGTATTTGCTATAAAATGAGCAACCATTCTATTAGAGAACTTCCATACTAAAATTTCAAGAAGATTGTTTTCATAAGGAGATTTGCATAAGGAGAAGATTGTTTATGTTAAAGACCTGAATTTAAAAAATCGACTTAACAAAGTAAATTAGTTCAAGTAAGTTTCATTGTTAATTTTTTTGGATAATTCGTACTCATTTTTCTACATAATGTTTTGTTTTAAACATGTGAAACATGTTATTCGGTTGAAGATGAGTAGACGGATTAAAGCCATTATTTATTATGACAGTCAAATTTGTGACATCGAAATTGGGGTCATTTTTGCATCAGCCAATCTACAGAATTTGCTTTCATCGGAGCATAAAATTGCATGAGCTTCGGTCAAAAAGTAAGAGGAAAGTGTCGACTTCAGGCCAAAGAAGAATTTCGAGCTTGAAATATAGATATGATATATTTTAGCTCAGAACTGACATAGAGGTCAAGGCAATGCTCGATTCATATTGCTCTAGTGGATCAATTATATAGAGTTATATGCCCATTTTGTCAACATCGATGAAGGTGCTCCGAGTTCGACAATAGTTCTAATCAATGCTAGAATGGCATAAAGTCGAACCATAGGTTGTGTGGTAGGTTAACAACATTGTTACAAAGCTCCTATCATGAAATGCCATAATCATCAATGGGAAGGCATTCATCAGTTTCAGCCTTCGATTTCAACTTTGGCACACAATCTGTCCAGCAGTCGGGGTTTGTTGACAATTGTAGCGCTATATATGGTGCTAGGGATAAAGGTGGTACAAAAAATACACATGCAGAAAGTGTTGATACTTGTTACGATCGTGCATAATGTGGTGCTTGTGTAAAAAAAAAAGGATTAGTGAAAGCACCAGAATAATATGAACTATACTAATTGGGAGGTGGTGCACCCCTCGGTGCCTCGTGTGGGGTTGGAGTTGATGATGATTCCATCGAGACATGTACTATCGACCTAGGATTCATGTGGGGCCGTTTTGGCCTCCTAAGATGACGTTGCCTAGTCATTTCCTCCTCCTACAGTAGATATGGCTTACCATGATGTCTAAACCATGTCCTGTAATCTGGAGAGGTTGCCAAATCCGGTGCGAAAATTGGTTCGCTCATAGGTATGAAATCGTATCTATGCTCCAAAATGTAGATATATTTGGCATGGAATTTTGCCCAATCTTCGTCAGTTCTCCCCTACAAGTCGACCTTATGCAGTTCTTTGATGTCCTGGGGTGACAACGGAATACTTTGCCTAAACCTAAATTGGCACATCACTCAACCGAATTCGTGCATCTCGATCGTCGCGGAAACTATCAATAGCACATTGATGTGCCAGATATTGCGATTGGCCAAAAATTCAGCCGAGATGCATTCTTGAATTCTCAGATCAGCATATGACATCTATTCAAACAATTAGTACGAAATTATAAATAAAGTACCTAATATAAGTTTCAAATCCTTACGTAAATATTCTATAATTTAAAAATTCAAAAACTAACATTGTCTTTTGATCGTTGATCTAATAGTAGTTGGATATTTTCGAGCTTGCCATTATACCCACATGACTTGCCATATTATTCCACCTATTCAAATAATATGTTATTTTAAAAATATAATAATGAAAAAAATATTATGATAACTATATTATTAAATGAATTTTACCTTATTACGAGTGACAATGAATAAGGGGCATTTACTCGGGGACGTAAAAATGATAGTCGGTATCATGCCCATGACTAAAGAATGAGTATGCAACAACCGATTTTAATTTTTTATGGTTGCGTCGCCCAACACATCTCTCAGTACAATGTTGCCAACACAGTTGATCCTTGACTGAGTTGCCGCGCTTCTTTTAAGTCGACAAGTTCTAGTAACCACCTGAAATGTACCATATTTCGAGATTTATTAGGCATTAGAAGACCCTTGATTAACCTCAGGATGAATGCTAGGACGTATTATTCTCTTTCAATGGCAGTCGCAAAGTTGTCGATATAATTGAAATTTTCTTCCAACCATTTCATTTCTATCTGACTACCAAAAATCTTTTCTGACACCTTACCTAATAGTTGCTCACAAATTACGCTCCAATGGTCAACGTCCACTACCCCGTAACGGCTAACCCATCCATCGGTAAACCGAGTTGTAAAGCTACATCCTCGAGTGTAATTGTACACTCATCACACGAAAGATGAAATGTGTGTGTCTCGGGTTTCCATCTTTCCACTGAAGCGCTAATAAGTGTGGGATCCAATTTAGTCCCCCCAAGCATTGGAGACACATGCAAGAATCCTGCCTCTTGCAAGTGTTGTTCAATAACATGTGGTGCCCTCGCAATTAAATTGTGTATGTACGTCTCTAAAATTCGATTTTGGGCCTGATTATATAAAAATTATAAAATTAACAATGTTAACTTAATATTGAACTTAGTTAAAATTAAAATTTTAATAATATTTTCTTACCATTTGTAATTGGATGTCAGAAATGTTTTTGTCATTCAAATGAATAAGTGGGTTGTCATTATAAAAATCTATTAAAAACAAAGAAAATATAAAATATAAAATTAAAACAACAAGATTTTGAGAGAAAATGAATGAAAAATTGAGAACAAAAAAGTTGAGAGAATTGAGAGAATGAGATTGGAATGCAAAAGGAAGAAAATGACTTGGGTTTATATAGCAAATAAACTAGCCGTTGGAAAAACTTTTGTTGGATTTTTTTACCGTGGGAAAAAGTTACTGCTGGTTGAAAATGTGTCTTTCAAGACGCGTTTTTTGTTTCTTTCTCCAAAATCGGCCTATTTTCCTAAATATTAAAAAAATCAACCTAAAACCCTAATTATTTCCTAAAAATGACATATATTGCTAATTTGCCCTTTATAAATAAGATAAAATTATTTTTACAAACAATAATAAAAATGTCATGAATATTTTATTTTTAAGTGGTTGTCCATTAAGATCAAGTTAAGTTTTGATGTACTTTAAATTCTAATAGTCATTAGAAGTAGAGTTCTATTTCATTTATACTTCTTATGTCTATAAATATAGTCTTTGGAGAAGTATTGTAGATAATTCCCATTTATCAATAAAATACGCTCTCTTTTTTGCTCTTCCATTTTCTTTATTCTTTACTCTCTATCTTTTTATTTTATCATACATTATTAGCACAATTCTCTTTTAATTATTTTTCTCCATAAGTTTTATTTAACAAGATCACACACATAAAAATATCCCCAAATCATGCAAAGAATTATCCTCAGCCATTGGCCACTTGAGCAAGGGTCCTTAACCACTAATTTTCCCATTTTTTTCCCTTTCACCATACTTTACGTCTTTCAAGTAGCAATCAATGCAATTGTCGGTCACTCCAAATTTGCTGCTCAAGTTGTTTTCGATTTCCTTCTAGAGCTACTGCTATTTCATTCTTCAATTAAGCCATGCACACTATGGGTAATCATTATGCAAAGAAATTTATATAATCCTTACGTGGTATTTTTTTTTCCTTTGTTGATTGATTTTTGGTAAAATTATTTTATGAAAAAAATATTATTTCTTTAAGGTTTCTTTTAAACTAAGATCCTTTTATCAAATTATATTATGCATGATATTTGAATGATTAAAATTTTTAATGATTAAATTATTGTTATTAAATATGCTTGAAATTTGATGAAAATTGTGAGAGAGTATTACTAATCAATTGCCTTTGATTAAAGAAAAAAAAAAGGAAAATTCACTAGTATCTAATTGATTCATTAATTTATTATTGTTGAATGATTGTATTATACCTTTTAGATTGAATTATAAATTACAAATAATTTATTAGAGCATCATAAGATTCTATAACATATATGTAGTATGTTTTTATTGTATAACATAAGTGTAGTATGTTCTTATGAAAGTTTAGTTATTTTAGTACTTGTAATCATGCTCCTGATAATAACCAAGGTGATGACGATGATGTTGATGATCTACATGTATATTTTACTAATTTATTTTATTACAACATGTTTATTATAACTAGAGGCTAACCATGACAACATTAATAGAAAGATTCTGGTTTTAAATCCACGCATGTTTGCGATAGTAATTAGGAAATAAAGAATCTATTAGAATGTTTATAAGTCTGTCAGACTAAATCTGTTGCATTCCCCGAACTGAACGCAAACATAAAAGAAAATTTAAACCAATATTATTCAAATATTTGGTAGTACAAAATTAGTCGAAAGCTCCAAAAGAGCTAATATATCAATATCTAAAAAGAAAAAAAATTGTGATGGTTATGCATTGGTTTTAAAAGATATTCATTGTAATGGATCTTATATTGAGATTGTGAACGAGGAAAAGATTATATTTCATATGAATCACTATTGCTATAAATATCTATTTTGAAAATATGGAAAAAAGAGAATTGGGTTATTGATTTATATTTATTACTCTTGTTATTAAATTGAATTGATTTTTGTGATCTTCTTTTGTCATCATCCCCATCAAAGGCTTGAAAGCGAAATATTTGACATGAAATGTAATGCCCCAAATTTCCTAGTTTTGAATTGCTAAATTATGTGAAATAATTTGATTTGGTTCAGTGGTTAAGTGTCTGGTTGTGTGCTGGAGGTTTTGTGTTCGATTCCCTTTTCTAAGAAATTTCTCTATTAATTTTGATTATATATCTAATTTGGTTCGAAAGGGTTATCTTTATTATTTGTAAGTCTACTAACAAGAATGAGTCTGGTTGTAATGCCCTGAATAATTTATTTCTGTTTTTGTAAATCTTAACACAAATATGTATTTGCTTCAGTGGTTAAGTGTTATGGGTGTGTATAAGAGGTCTTGGGTTCAAGTTTCACTTTTAGCAAATCTTGTTATTTTTTATCCTAGCCTTATCCCTACTAGGTAGGCTTTTGTAATATTGTTTGCAAACTCATATTAGAATGAGCCTGCTGGTTCGAGTGGTAAGGAGTTAGTGTGTTGGAGGTCCTGTGCTCGAATCCTCGTACGAGTGAAGAATGTAATTTTTGTGTAACATTCCAGTTTATACCCTAGTCGGAATAGTGGTTTCGAGACCACAAATTCGAGTCAGTAAAATATTTTAATATTATTTTCTGTGCCTTTGATATGTGATTAAGCATGTGTTAAAGTTTCGTAAGTTAATTTGTCTGTCTGTGTGCTTAATTTGATAAAGAGGATTAAATTGCATTGAATGCAAAATTTGTATGCTATTTGTTAAAGCACCTATTTGAGATGGCTTTTAAATGGGGAGGATTTATGTGGCAATTTAGCCAATTGTAAGATTAGTGGACGGTGGTGGACCTTGATTTTAAGGTTTATGAATTATTTTATTTAAGGTTAATAAAATAGAAATTGTTATAATAATATATATGATATAATATACAAATATTAGAAAGCCATTATATTGGTATTCATCTTTCTATTAGAACCAAAACAAAGAAAAGAAAAAAAGAATAAGAAGGCTAGGGTATTCGGCCATTTCTAAGTTTAATTCAAGGTATGATTTTAATCGGTTTTTTGATATTTTCTACGTTTCTGTAATCGTTGCTTAATCTACTATCAAACCCATGTTTCAATTTTATGAATTGATGATGTTTATGAGTTGTGCCATTGATGAAATGGTGAGCTTTGTGATGATTATTGGTGTTAAATGAAAGATATGTGTTTAATGAACATGTTTTGTTCTTGAATTTTTGATGAATTTAGCTAATTAGGGCTAAATTGTGAAAATAGCATTTTGAGGGACTAATTTGTAAAATAGCTGAAATGTATGGACTTGTATGTGATACATGAGTTTTCGGCTAAGCATGGGTATACGATGATTTTGTGTATTTGATGATTTTGTGAAATAGGGACTAAAATGTCCAAATGTGAAAATATGATGACTAGAGTGTAAATTGCCCTAAATATGTGTTCTTTGATTGAAATGGATGAATTAGTGAATAAATGGATTACATTTGAATATGTATAGATCAAGAACTGAAGAAAACAGACTTAGATCGCGGGAAAGCAAAAGTAACTGGGTAGCCGTTTCCATTTCCGTTAAACCGAACTCGAGGTAAGTCGATATACAAATAAATGCATTGTTGTAAATTATGAATGTTCATATGATTATTAATGATGATAAATGCATATGAGATGTTGAATATATGAATTCCGAGATAAGATCGACCTAGTGTTAGCATCCGAGAAGTCCCATTTGAATCTAGGAATAGATAGGATTAACTATGTCATGACATAGGTGTCTATTATGTGATATCATGTAAGACCACGTCTGGGACATTGGCGTTGATTAGAGATTTCGTGTAAGACCACGTCTGGGACGTTGGCATCGATATGAGATTTACGTGTAAGACCATGTCTGGGACATTGGCATCGTATTGATTTGTGTAAGACCCTATCTGAGACAGTGGCATCGATATCTGGTTACATGTAAGACCACGTCTGGGACGTTGGCATTGTACGACTATTCCAATCACTCTAAGTATCCTATTAGATTCCGAAAGGTTCAACGGGCAAGTCTGAGAAACAAACGATTATGTGATCAGTATATCCATTTCAGGTACGTTCGATATGTACACTAAGTGTGTAATAAAGGTAAGTGTCTAAACGAACTTACTTTGATGAATATGTGTTTTGAAATGATGAGATAATTGGTGAAGATATGTTTGAATGAGCCATAAGTATATGTGATATTGAGTTATATTTGGGTTGAAAATTAAGACAAGATATGGCTAAGCAAATGAGCCAAGAATGTATGTGATGAATTGATATGGGAACCATTATTGTAATTGAATCAATATGGTTATGTGCATTTTATGATAAGTTTATTTGTATATGGCTTACTAAGCTTTTGAAAGCTTACTCTGTGTGTGTTTGCTCTGTTTTATAGGTTGTTAAAGCTACTGAAGGCTCGGGGACCGTCGAGGATCGTCATCACACTACTCAACTTGTTTTGGTACATTTTGGAAATGTATATAGCTAGATATGGCATGTATAGGCTAGTTACTTAAATAAGTTGAGAAATGAACTTAGCCATGTGATTTGGCTAGTTATGTGTGGGTAATATGCATTAGTGATTATGAAATATGAGGTATGTTTTGGTATGGTTTGATAGCATATGAAATGGTTAAGCTTTTGGTAAGTATATGGATAAAATTCAAGCTTATATGTTTGAACGAAAGAATGAATTTGTAACATCCTAAAAATTGAGTATCGATATGTTGCATAATTTTGGTGCTTAGCTTGTGAATGATTCAATTTGTGTGTTTAATATAGTCTTGAGAAGGCTCGGGATTTATTCGGAATTAGAATAAATTTTAGTAATGAATACTTTATTGAAGTGGAACTAGTAACCTTGATGTTTAAGGAAATTAAGTGATAAAAAGATAGCATAAAAGAGCCATTAGTGAAGAGGTTATGCCCTACATGTATGGTCTTGAGGGGAGAGGTTCGAATCCCCTAGTATGCATTTTGTGCATATTAATTTTTGCTCTTTCCTAGCAAGTGTCGGCCAAGCATCACATTCTTGGTAAGTTAGACTTTTATTTTATGGTATGATGGCTAAGAGATATGGTAAGAGTGAACTTAAGGGAAAGAATCATATGGAAAAGGCAAGTAAGGGGGGACATAAGGCATGAAACAAGGGTAATGTTTTGGAAACTTTGGGGTGGCTAAACTTTGACTTTTGGCCAATGTACTTGGACGGTTTTGAGGTCAGAAGGGGTTGGCCGAATATTGGTTAGGATTAGGAGCTAGTTGGCCATAATGCTTTAGCAAATTAGTGCATTTTTCTTTTCTCTCCACAACTTCTCTCCCTAGCCGAATGTGTCATGTGCAATAGGTAATTTTTTTTTTGGTTTTGGTCATTTCTTCTAGACCAAGTTGATATCATCTTTCATTCTTCCCAAGTTTCTCCTCTTTGTGCCGAAACTATACCATCTTGAAAGGTCATATTCTTTTCTTTCTTTTTGGCCGAATATACACCAACCCCAAGATCATTTCTTTGTTCATCTTCCATCATTGAAAATTGACACATAAATGCTTTCTCTTTTATTTCTTTTTCTCCTTTCTTTCTTCTTGTAAAGAACTCTTAACATCACTATTTCTGTAACATCCCGAATTATTGGGTCTGTGCATTTTATGTGATGTATGCTTAATATGTTAATTTGAGAATTTGAGGTGCAAATTGGGTTCAGAGTTTAAATGAGGCCTTGATTAAATATTCTGCTTAGATACTCTAGGCTTAAAATAAGGTTTTGGTTGTTTAAAATGTCAAATTGGGCTTGTGGTCCCAAAGTAGGGTGACGCCATAGAGGAGAAAATGGGGGCGCTACTAGTGGATGGAGAAGGCCCAAGTTTTGGTTGCTTGGAGCCCAAGTTACTGGGCCAAATTTGGCACTTAAGGAGGAGCTAGGGGGACGGTACAAGGCTATTATTCAGGGATTTTTAATGTATATAATATGTGGATATTAGGCCTATTTTGGAGGAGTTAGTAGATTAAGATAAGGAAGAAAGATAGGAGTTATCATTTGGTTGCAGAGTTGGCGAAAATCAAACACAGGAGAGGGGAAGAGAATTGGTTTAGTATGGCAAGGGTGTGCCGAAAATTTGAAGGCCATCTCACTTGTTTTCTTTTCTCATCTTTTCTCTTCCAAAAGCTGAAAATCACCACCTCCCTCACCTTTTCTTTCTTTTTCTTTGAAACTTCCTTTTAGCCGAATCTTCTGATCCCCATTGTTATTCTTCTCCCATTCACTAAAAGCCGAAACTCCTCATTCAATTCTTCTAAAAGCCAAAAACACATCTAGTTCATCTTTTCGGATTTTCTTAAAAGCCAAAATTCCTAGATCTATACTCTTCTACGCTTGATCTTCTTCTCGATTGCCGAATCTTTCCGCAAGGGGGTAGCCAAATCATCTGTAGAGGTAAATGTCGATTTGTGTATTCTTTTCCAAATTTTAAAGATCTTAGCCGAATGACTATATGGTTAACTAATCGGGTGTTTTCTATCGTTTGCGGCATTCCGAGATTTGAAGGGATTCAATCGCTTAGATTTCTAAGCCGAGTTCAAGAGTCCTTGGATCGTATCACTTTCGGGATTTTAAGGTAAGGAAATCATTAATTTAAGCATATAATTCGGGTAAAACACTAACCCTTGGCCGAATATAGAGAGGCTTTATCTTCGCGTTCTTCCGCTTTTGAGCAAAGTTGTAGACAAAGGGCGATAGATCCGATTAGCGAGGGTATCGACATAGAGGGTAGTCCTACGTATTAATCGTGTGTGTAACATTCTCACACCATTTGGATTGCTTGTTAGTATATGTTTATAAATCATTATATTCGCTAAATGCCAAAATACCTGCATGGTCGTTGAAAACCCGAGGAGGGTAAAGGCGAATCACTAGGTTAGTGATCTCGTCATTCTAAAGTGAATGTTTCGCGATTTGGTATGATGAACATGTATGCCGATTTCTGTGATTGCATGGGGTTGGGTGATTGATGAAAGGGAAGTGTTCTCATTGTAGTGGCTTTTGCCATGATCTCGCTGTAATGGCTTTTGCCATGATCATTTGTAGTGGCTAATGCCATGATTCGTTGTAGTGGCTATTGCCATGATCTCGACGATGAGCAAACTATCGTAGCATGACTGCCATCGATGGTGTGTAGCGGTGTGGGTTGATTGTAGAAATCTCCAATGGTGTGATTGGCAAGTAAGGGTGGTGTGTAGCGGATGGAAACCTAGGATTGGGTTGGGCTTTGCATATTTTCTGATATATTATACTCACATTATCACATTCACGTGGGGCTAAGGCCCCATCTGATGGAGCACGAGGGTTGCACACTGAGTCTCGCGACTCACCCCATTATTTAACACCTTTCAGGTAGCACCTAGTGCATCGGACCGGGTTGGAGACGAGCGCAAGGTGGCCATGCGATGGATTATTTTGATTCAGCAAAAGACTTTACTAGTTTATTTATTTTTAATATTTTTAATTAGTGGGTTTAAATTTCATTGTAATAAGGCCATGGGCCACTAGCTTCATATTTTCGTTTGTTTTGGGCTTTTATTATTATTAGACATTTACATTTTACGTTTTAATTAAGTTAAGGCATGTATCAAATTTCGGTTTTTAACCCACTAAGGCATAAATATAAATTGTATATCTTTTACAAATCATCCAACCATTTAGTTTTCTCGAATAAAGTGTTAAACTCAAGAAAAATATTTTCTGAAATTGCGACATCTTTTAAAATCTCCCTAAGTGACATGCCAGATCCAGTCATGGTGTTTGGGTCGGGTTTGGGGTGTTTCAAATTGGTATCAGAACAGGTTCAAAAACTCAGCTTTGGGGATTTTGGGCTCAAAACGTTTTCTAAAGATGGGTTTTGGAAACATGCATGTTTATAAATAACACAGGATGGTTTTCTCGGCGTGGCACCTGCGTCTCCAGCCCAAGTCCGCCAGGTAAGTATTCAGAACTCACTGTGTGTTATATATATATGTAGGCTTGATGGGCTGTAAGGGACGTAGATTATTTTAATTAGAGCTTGATGGACCTTAGGCCTAGTTAAACAACTCTCAATTGCATAAGACTTAATCCAACCGAACAAACCTGTAGACAAGTCGCAAGACTAGGGTGTGGCAACAGCATGCGCATGTCTAGGATTGGATCCTAAGAGCACTGGTACTTGCTCCCTAGTGACTCACCTCCTCTTCGCTAGAATCCTACCAAAGGCGTGCGTGGTACTGTTCACCCTAGCCACGAGGATTTGTTGACTGGCTAAAATCTATAACTAAAACTCGAAAGGGACCAAATGCACCTGATTTTCACAAAATTACCGAGATGTCCCTAGTTTTACAAAAAAATTGAAACACCCTTGCTGGCAAAATTACCAAAATACCCCCAGATTTTCAAATTACCAAAATACCTCAAATGCAAAATTACCTTATTTCACAAAGGAACCCTATTTTGGAAAATTATGAAAATACCTTCAGAGGATAAATTATGAAAATACCCTCGGTAGTGAAACGATGAAGACACCCCTTACATGATGAATGTAAGTTCGTGGATGCTTCTTGTATGTGGATGGTTGATGATTGAACGTATGTGCTTCTTAGGACTAGAAGATGTGAACTTGAGACTGAAACTTGTGGATGTGATTCCGAATTCGAAAGAACTACACTTAAACTACTGTTCATAAGACTGTTCGTGGTTAATCAGTGGAAGAAAACTATTAATTCATAAAATTTCTAATCAGATAAACGTCACTCGGAAGAATGAGTACAAGGGGTCGAGGACGTCCGCCGCGTGGTCATGGTAGGGGTAGGATGACCGCGCCGAGCCGTGAGGGTCCGCCCGTGTCAGAAACGAGATGCCGGATCTCCACCGGTGTAGAGGAGAATTTTGGCATTAGGCACCCTTGAGATGATGCGATATCTCGAAGCGATGTTGCAGTCCTCGAAAGAGTTGTTTGGGCGAGGCGCGTTCGGGAGCTCGGAAATCTATGTCGGAACGACTCAGAGCCAACGGAGCGAGGGATGTTTAGGGGTGTTTCGGCGTAGCCCCTAATACACCGAGTATTGGTTAGAGGCAAGTGAGCGTATAATGGATGACCTTGACTTCACTATAGAGGAGAAGTTGAAGGGGGTCGTGTCTCTTCTTCGAGACGAGGCTTATCAGTGGTGGCTCACGGTAAAGGAGGGTATGCTGCAGAGACAAGATTGATCGGATTTCTTTAAAGAATCATTTCAGGAAAGTACATTGGGGCGAGCTATGTGGATGCACAGAGGAAGGCATTCTTGAATTTGGTGCAAGAAAGTAAGTCTGTATCTGAATACGAGGCGGAGTTTCTGCGGTTGAGCCGTTACGCTCGAGGGATTGTAGCGACTGACTATGAGCGTTGCGTACGGTTCGAGGATGGACTAAGGGATGAGCTAAGGGTATTAGAGTTCGCAGCGGAAGCATAGTGGTGAGACTTGGGTAGTATGATTGATAGTTAGTTGAAAATTTCGAGGATAAAATTTCTTTAAGGGGGTAGAACTGTAACATCCTGAATTATTGGGTTTGTGCATTTTATGTGATGTATGCTTAATATGTTAATTTGAGAATTTGAGGTGCAAATTGTCTTCGTGTTTGGTGAGGCCTTGATTAAATATTCTGCTTTAGATACTCTAGGCTTAAAATAAGGTTTTGGTTGTTTAAAATGTCAAATTGGGCTTGTGGTCCCAAAGTAGGGTGGCGCCATAGAGGAGAAAAGGGGGGGCGTCACTAGTGGATGGAGAAGGCTCAAGTTTTGGTTGCTTGGAGCCCAAGTTACTGGGCCAAATTTGGCACTTAAGGAGGAGCTAGGGGGACGGTACAAGGCTATTATTCAGGGGATTTTTAATGTATATAATATGTGGATATTAGGCCTATTTTTGAGGAGTTAGTAGATTAAGATAAGGAAGAAAGATAGGAGTTATCATTTGGTTGTAGAGTTGGTAAAAAATCAACACACGAGAGAGGGGAAGAGAATTGGTTTAGTATGGCAAGGGGGTGTGCCAAAATTTGAAGGCCATCTCACTTGTTTTCTTTTCTCATATTTTCTCTTCCAAAAGCCAAAAATCACCACCTCCCTCACATTTTCTTTCTTTTCTTTGAAACTTCTTTTTAGCCAATCTTCTGATCCCTATTGTTATTCTTTTCCCATTCACTAAAAGCCGAAACTCCTCATTCAATTCTTCTAAAAAGCCGAAAAAACACATCTAGTTCATCTTTTCTGGATTTTCTTAAAAGCCAAAATTCCTAGATCTATACTCTTCTACGCTTGATCTTCTTCCGGATTGCTGAATCTTTCTGCAAGGGGGTAGCCAAATCATCTATAGAGGTAAATGTCGATTTGTGTATTCTTTTCCGGCTTTTAGAGATCTTAGCCGAATGGCTATATGGTTAACTAATCTTGTGTTTTCTATCGTTTGCAGCATTCCGGGATTTGAAGGGGATTCAATCGCTTAGATTTCTAAGCCAGAGTTTAGTAGCCCTTGGTTCGTATCACTTTCGGGATTTCAAGGTAAGGAGATCTGTTAATTTAAGCATATAATTCGGGTAAAACACTAACCCTTGGCCGAATATAGGAGAGGCCTTATCTTCGCGTTCTTCCGGCTTTTGAGCAAAGTTGTAGACAAAGGGCAGTAGATCCGATTAGCGAGGGTATCGACATAGAGGGTAGTCCTACGTATTAATCAGATGTGTAACATTCTCACACCATTTGGATTTCTTGTTAGTATATGTTTATAAATCATTATATTCGCTAAATGCCAAAATACCTATATGGTCATTGAAACCCCGAGGAGGGTAAAGGCGAATCACTAGGTTAGTGATCTCTGTCATTCTAAAGTGAATGTTTCATCAATTTGGTATGATGAACATGTATGCCGATTTACGTGTGATTGCATGGGGTTGGGTGATGATTGATGAAAGTGTTCTGAAGTGTTTTGCCATGATCTCAGTAGTGGCTTTTGCCATGATCTCATTGTAGTGGCTAATGCCATGATCTCATTTGTAGTGGCTATTGCCATGATTTGACGATGAGCGACATTCTCTGCGCATGACTACCATCGATGGTGTGTAGCGGTGTGGGTTGATTGTAGAAATCTCCAATGGTGTGATTGGCGTGTAAGGGTGGTGTGTAGCGGATGGAAACCTAGGATTGGGTTGGGCTTTGCATATTTTCTCGATATATTATACTCGTTATCTGCTCATGGGGCTAAGGCCCAATCTGATGGAGCACGAGGGTTGCACACCGAGTCTCGCGACTCACCCCATTATTTAACATCTTTCGGTAGCACCTAGTGCATCGGACCGGGTTGGAGAAGAGCGCGCAAGGTGGCCATGCGAGGATTATTTTGATTCAACAAAAGACTTTACTAGTTTATTTATTTTTAATATTTTTATTTAGTGGGTTTAAATTTCATTTTAATAAGGCCATGGGCCACTAGCTTCATATTTTCGTTTGTTTTGGGCTTTTATTATTATTAGACATTTACATTTTACGTTTTAATTAAGTTAAGGCATGTATCAAATTTCGGTTTTTAACCCACTAAGGCATAAATATAAAATGTATATCTTTTACAAATCATCCAACCATTTAGTTTTCTCGAATAAAGTGTTAAACTCAAGAAAAATATTTTCTGAAATTGCGACATCTTTTAAAATCTCCTAAGTGACATGCCGATCCAACATGGTGTTTGGGTCGGGTTTGGGGTGTTTCAAATTGGTATCGTAACAGGTTCAAAAACTCACTGGGATTTTGGGCTCAAAACGTTTTCTAAAGATGGGTTTTGGAAACATGCATGTTTATAAATAACACAGATGGTTTTCTCGGCGTGGCACTGCGTCTCACCCCAAGTCCGCTGTAAGTATTCGTAACTCACTGTGTGTTATATATATATGTAGGCTTGATGGGTGTAAGGGACGTAGATTATTTTAATTAGAGCTTGATGGACCTTAGGCCTAGTTAAACAACTCTCAATTGCATAAGACTTAATCCAACCGAACAAACCTGTAGACAAGTCGCAAGACTAGGGTGTGGCAACAGGCATGCGCATGTCTAGGATTGGATCCGGAAGAGCCTGGTACTTAAGCAGTCCTAGTGACTCACCTCCTCTTCGCTAGAATCCTACCTGGTGCGTAGTGACTGTTCACCCTAGCCACGAGGATTTGTTGACGGGCTAAAATCTATAACTAAAACTCGAAAGGGACCAGCCACCTGATTTTCACAAAATTACTGAGATGTCCCTAGTTTTACAAAAAAAAAATTGAAACACCCCGGTTGGCAAAATTACCAAAATACCCCCAGATTTTCAAATTACCAAAATACCCTCGAAATGCAAAATTACCTTATTTCACAAAGGAACCCTATTTTGGAAAATTATGAAAATACCCCTGTAGGATAAATTATGAAAATACCCCTCGGTAGTGAAACGATGAAGACACCCCTTACATGATGAATGTAAGTTCGTGGATGCTTCTTGTATGTGGATGGTTGATGATTGAACGTATGTGCTTCTTAGGACTAGAAGATGTGAACTTGAGACTCAAACTTGTGGATGTGATTCCGAATTCGAAGAACTACACTTAAACTATCGCTCATAAGACTGCTCGTGGTTAATCGGTGGAAGAAAACTATTAATTCATAAAATTTCTAATCAGATAAACGTCACTCGGAAGAATGAGTACAAGGGGTCGAGGACGTCCGCCGCGTGGTCATGGTAGGGGTAGGATGACCGCGCCGAGCGATAGGGTGCGCCACAGTCGAAACGAGATGCCGGATCTCACCACCGTAGAGGGAGAATTTTGGCATTAGGCACCCGGAGATGATGCAGTATCTCAGGCGATGTTGCAGGTCCTCGAAAGAGTTGCTGGGGCAGGCACGGGTTCAGGAGCTCGGAAATCTATGTCGGAACGACTCCGAGCCAACGGAGCAGGGATGTTTAGGGTGTGTTTCGGCGTAGCCCCTAATACACCAGTATTGGTTAGAGGCAAGTGAGCGTATAATGGATGACCTTGACTTCACTATAGAGGAGAAGTTGAAGGGGGTCGTGTCTCTTCTTCGAGACGAGGCTTATCAGTGGTGGCTCACGGTAAAGGAGGGTACTGCCGCAGACAAGATTGACTGGGATTTCTTTAAAGAATCATTTCAGGGAAAGTACATTGGGGCCAGCTATGTGGATGCACAGAGGAAGGCATTCTTGAATTTGGTGCAAGAAAGTAAGTCTGTATCTGAATACGAGGCGGAGTTTCTGCGGTTGAGCCGTTACGCTCGAGGGATTGTAGCGACTGACTATGAGCGTTGCGTACGGTTCGAGGATGGACTAAGGGATGAGCTAAGGGTATTAGAGTTCGCAGCGGAAGCATAGTGGTGAGACTTGGGTAGTATGATTGATAGTTAGTTGAAAATTTCGAGATATAAAATTTCTTTAAGGGGTAGAAACCAGAACATCCCGAATTATTGGGTTTGTGCATTTTATGTGATGTATGCTTAATATGTTAATTTGAGAATTTGAGGTGCAAATTGGGTTCAGGTTTGGGCTGAGGCCTTGATTAAATATTCTGTTTAGATACTCTAGGGCTTAAAATAAGGTTTTGGTTGTTTAAAATGTCAAATTGGGCTTGTGGTCCCAAAGTAGGGTGGCGCCATAGAGGAGAAAAGGGGGGGCGTCACTAGTGGATGGAGAAGGCTCAAGTTTTGGTTGCTTGGAGCCCAAGTTACTGGGCCAAATTTGGCACTTAAGGAGGAGCTAGGGGGGACGGTACAAGGCTATTATTCAGGGGATTTTTAATGTATATAATATGTGGATATTAGGCCTATTTTTGAGGAGTTAGTAGATTAAGATAAGGAAGAAAGATAGGAGTTATCATTTGGTTGTAGAGTTGGCCGTAAATCAAACACAGGAGAGGGGGAAGAGAATTGGTTTAGTATGGCAAGGGGTGTACCGAAAATTTGAAGGCCATCTCACTTGTTTTCTTTTCTCATATTTTCTCTTCCAAAAGCCAAAAATCACCACCTCCCTCACATTTTCTTTCTTTTTCTTTGAAACTTCTTTTTAGCCGAATCTTCTGATCCCTATTGTTATTCTTTTCCCATTCACTAAAAGCCGAAACTCCTCATTCAATTCTTCTAAAAAGCCGAAAAAACACATCTAGTTCATCTTTTCGGGATTTTCTTAAAAGCCAAAATTCCTAGATCTATACTCTTCTACGTTTCGATCTTCTTCTGGGATTGCTGAATCTTTCTGCAAGGGGGTAGCTGAAATCATCTATAGAGGTAAATGTCGATTTGTGTATTCTTTTCCGGCTTTTAGAGATCTTAGCCGAATGGCTATATGGTTAACTAATCTTGTGTTTTCTATCGTTTGCAGCATTCCGGGATTTGAAGGGGATTCAATCGCTTAGATTTCTAAGCCAGAGTTTAGTAGCCCTTGGTTCGTATCACTTTCGGGATTTCAAGGTAAGGAGATCTGTTAATTTAAGCATATAATTCGGGTAAAACACTAACCCTTGGCCGAATATAGGAGAGGCCTTATCTTCGCGTTCTTCCCGCTTTTGAGCAAAGTTGTAGACAAAGGGCGATGATCCGATTAGCGAGGTATCGACATAGAGGGTAGTCCTACGTGTGATTAATCGGATGTGTAACATTCTCACACCATTTGGATTTCTTGTTAGTATATGTTTATAAATCATTATATTCGCTAAATGCCAAAATACCGCAGATGGTCGTTGAAACCCCGAGGAGGGTAAAGGCGAATCACCGTGTTAGTGATCTCTCTCATTCTAAAGTGAATGTTTCACAATTTGGTATGATGAACATGTATGCCGGTTTCGTGATTGCATGGGGTTGGGTGATTGATGAAAGGGGAAGTGTTCTCAACAGTAGTGGCTTTTGCCATGATCTCATTGTAGTGGCTAATGCCATGATCTCGTTGTAGTGGCTATTGCCATGATTTGACGATGAGCACTATCTCGCAGCATGACTACCATCGATGGTGTGTAGCGGTGTGGGTTGATTGTAGAAATCCCCAATGGTGTGATTGGCGTGCAAAGGGTGGTGTGTAGCGGATGGAAACCTAGGATTGGGTTGGGCTTTGCATATTTTCTCGATATATTATACTCGTTATCCTGCTCTCAGGGGGCTAAGGCCCAACTGATGGTGCACGAGGGTTGCACACCGAGTCTCGCGACTCACCCCATTATTTAACATCTTTCGGTAGCACCTAGTGCATCGGACCGGGTTGGAGAAGAGCGCAAGGTGGCCATGCGAGGGATTATTTTGATTCAACAAAAGACTTTACTAGTTTATTTATTTTTAATATTTTTATTTAGTGGGTTTAAATTTCATTTTAATAAGGCCATGGGCCACTAGCTTCATATTTTCGTTTGTTTTGGGCTTTTATTATTATTAGACATTTACATTTTACGTTTTAATTAAGTTAAGGCATGTATCAAATTTCGGTTTTTAACCCACTAAGGCATAAATATAAAATGTATATCTTTTACAAATCATCCAACCATTTAGTTTTCTCGAATAAAGTGTTAAACTCAAGAAAAATATTTTCTGAAATTGCGACATCTTTTAAAATCTCCCTAAGTGACATGCCAGATCCGGTCATGGTGTTTGGGCCGGGTTTGGGGTGTTTCAAATTCTTTTCCAAAACCTTTCACCATGGCCGAATGTTAATAAACATCATCATAGCCGAATTTCCATTTCTCATATATTTCTTCTCAATCATTTCTTCTATTCAATCTTTGGACAATCGGTAAGAATCCTCTTCGATTCTTTATTTTTTTTCATCTTTTCTTTTGTCGAATCTACTTTTGTCCGGGAGGGTCTTTTGACCGAAAGTATCCTCTATCTCTTTCTCTTAGACAATCTTTCTCGTCTTTATAGTGATATAGAGAAGGCCGAAACTCGGAGTGTTCGTAATCATTGTGGATCGCTAGGATTCGGTTCAAAGTGTTAAGGTAAGGGTTTCTATCAAGGATTTCCTTATTACTCGTTATTTCACAAAAGATGGGTTACTAATCGGTTTTATCTTAGGAACGTTATCGCCGATTTTCATCCCGTGAACGTAAGATTTCGTGGTAAGCCGATTTCGCCCTTAAGCCCTATAAACTAAATTTCCAAAATATTAGTTGGACTAATATTCTTTTATCAATGGAGGCAAGCAAGATAGGGTCGAAAAGGGTGGTGAATAGTGTTCGAAAGAGGGGTGGATTCGCTATTCCCCCCTAGATTCAAGCGAAGGGCTGTTTCGATAATCCGAGATTTTCCACCGGGTTGTGGACCCTCATCCGGGGAGAATCAATTATTCGAAGTTGTTCGTAGTTCGGAGCCATTAACTTTTTAGGATTTTCCACCGGGTTGTGAACCGTCAACCGGGGAGAACCGCCAAATAGTAGTTGTTCAAGATTCTGAGGGTAAGGATCTAGATCGCTTATCTTTAGCATAGATTTATATTAAGTATTAGTGTTCTAATCGAGCGTTATAACGTTTTTAGGTGTTGACGATCAGGAAAGTGTAGTGCTCACCGTAATCAGGTGTGTAATCTTACACCATATCTCGCGGGTTAGATAACCACATCGTAATAATCGTAAATTAAAATCACAAAGTTGGTGAAATCGGGTAAAATGGTTTATTTTATCACTTTAATCGTAAAAACTATGAAATTGGTATCAAGATTATGAATATTACGAAATTGCCCTTAATGGGCTAAATCGATAAAAGTGACTAAATGGGCCATATATGATATTTGATAAATGGGCCATATGTGATAATTGTTAAATGGGCCATATGTGATATTTGATAAATAGGCCATATGTGATAATTGTTAAATGGGCCATATGTGATATTTGATAAATGGGTCATATGTGATATTTGATAAATGGGCCATATGTGATAATTCTAAAATGGGCCATATATGATATTTGATAAATGGGCCATATGTGATATTTGATAAATGGGCCATATGTAATAATTGTTAAATGGGCCAAATGTGATATGAGATTATGTGGGCCAAAATGTGAAATGGGCCAGTTTGTGATAACTTTTATAATGAGATTTATGTTGAAATTATTATATGAATTGTCATGCATTTTATATACATGATTGCATGGGTTGGGATAATTGACGAAGAGAAGATGGCTTCGTGCCCAGTTAATGGCTTCGTGCCCAGTTGATGGCTTCATGCCCAGTTAAATATATGGCTTAATGCCCAGTTGGTGTGTTGGCGGGGTGGGTGACTAAAGCTCCCAACAGGTGTGCTGGTTGGTACGGGTGGTGTGTAGCGGTTGGAAATTTAGGCTTGGTTGGGAATTGCATATCACATGCATTTTATACTTGTTATATTGTACATTTGTAAATGGGCTCAAGCCCAATTAAATGCTTAAATGGTTTTGGCCCATGGACTTGGTAAGTGGGTTACACAATCGAGTTCTAAGTAACTCACCCCGCTTTCCTTTACCCATCTCGTAACGATCATTAATGGAGGCTTGGGCCGGGGATGACTTCGTGGAGGCCATACTTGAATGATGGTTTTTGTGAACTTTGAACTACTCTTAAGTATTTTTATTTAATTTCTATTTCAAATATGATGTAATAAGGCCTGCGTATAATTTTTATGGATTTTTACTGTGGATGGATTTTAATTATGTTTAAATACTAAAATGGGACTATTCTATATTTATAAATGTTTTCGTAAATTCTCGCGCAAAAAAGGATTTTTCTTAAATGTTTTATTCTCGTAAATTTTTCTGTAAAATTCTTTAAGAATCTTGTTTTTTCAAATTTCCTCTTGAACTCTTTTAAACTTCTCGCAAAAATTTTTACCAATTAAATTCTAAGTTTTAAATTGATAAACTCTTATGTCTTAATTCATAGATTTTAAATTAACCTCGGTTTTTAATAAACTTCAATTCCAAAATAGTTTTGATGATCTGTTTTATTTAAATCAATAAATGACTAGATGTATGTTCGTTTTACGTGACATACCAAATCTGGTCTTACGCATAGACCGGGTTTGGGGTGTTACATTTTATGGTATCGAGCCGCCAAAACTCTACTGTGGTTTGGGTTCAACAATAATTTTTGTTTAAAGCTGTTTCGAATCTATAGAATTTATGTTTTAAAGGTAGTATGACACCACGAGCATCCGGCACCAAGTCAAGTAAGTATTCGTATATTGAATGTTTATTATTGTGATTTGATCATAGGAACACTTTAGAACTCCTAGTTTTAAGTGTTGAAACTGTAGAGATTGAGACTGTAGGATGTGATTGCGAAAATAGCTCTATCTCTTATATATCTCATAAAATATCATTAATAAACACTGAAGTAGTATTCTGATTCATAGAACTTGTAATCAGATTAAACCAAATTAGCTATTATGAGCGCTAGAGGACGTGGACGTGGTAGACGTGGCCGTGGTAGAGGCCGAGGTGCAAGAGCCGTGTCTGAGGCATCGGGACATATACCGGAAATGGATGCACCGGCATCACCTGTGTCGGATATTGGGTCCCACGACTGTATGAGGAAAGACATTGCTTTGTCCCAGGCAATGTTACGAGTTTTGGAAAGGGTTGCTGGGGCTAGAACGGGGCCAGTGGCTCGAGGATCAATATCGGAGCGGCTCAGATCTAATGGTGCTGAGACTTTTAGGGGTATTTCTAGAGTAGCCCCAAATGTTGCGGAATATTGGCTCGAGGCTGTAGAGCGGAGGATGACCTTGAGTGTACTGCCGAGTAAAAACTAAGAGGAGCCGTGTCCTTGTTGAGGGACGAGGCGTATCAATGGTGGCTTACTGTGCGAGAAAGCACCCAGGCTGAACGTGTTACTTAGGATTTCTTCAAAGCTGCTTTCTAAGGGAAGTATGTCGGGGCAAGCTATGTGGATGCCCGGAGGAAGGAAGTCCTGAATCTAGTTCAAGGGAATAAGACAGTGGCAGCTTACGAGGCAGAATTTCTTCGCTTAAGTCGATATGCTTGCACAATAGTGCCAACTGATCATGAGCGCTGTGTACGTTTTGAGGATGGGCTAAACGATGAGTTACGGGTACTGATAGCCCCGCAACAAGAAAGGATTTTGCCACGCTTGTGGAGAAAGCCAAGATAGCCAAGAAGAGGCTAAGAACTCGTAACTCTGAATCGGGAAAGAGTCGAGGCAAGAGGGATTTTAAGTACTGGGTTCGCTAAAAGGTTCCAAAAGAGGCCTCGAAATGATGAGCCACTCAAGCTAGAGCACTGTAGCTACCAATCGATTCAAGAATGTGTGTTGTGGGAGACGACACCACGGGAATGCTTGGAAGAGAACCGGTGGTTATTTTAAATGTGGTTCTAAGGACCATCAGTTTACGAATTGCCCTCGACGGACTGCTCCGACTCAAGAAGCTCGTAACCCTGATACACAGCCAGCTAGATGCGCTCAGTAGCCACCGAGAGGCTGTGGACCAGGTCGTGGTGGTAATGGTGCTGGACGTGGTCAAGGTGGACCGGGTCGAGGTAATGGCTTTAGAGGTAACGCAGAGGCAAGACAACCGGGATTGGTCTATGCGGTCAGGCGTCGGGAGGATGGCAATGCACCTGATGTGATAACTGGTACGTTCTTCATCTTTGATGTACCTGTTAATGCTTTGATAGATATCGGGTCTACCCACTCGTATGTTGCTAGTGCCATATCTGGAATCCTGAATATTAAATCTGAGATTACCGATAGAGAGATGACGGTATTAGTCTTTTAGGACAGTCTGTGATTGTGAATAAATTGTATAAAGACGTGCCTTTAGAAATTCAAAGAGATATATTTTTGGCGGATTTGATGGAATTGCCTTTCGGCGAGTTCGATCTTATTTTGGGCATGGATTGGTTGGTAAAACGCCGGGCACAATTGGATTGTGCTGAAAAGCGGATGTCAATAAGGACTTTGGATGATAAAGAGGTAGTAATGATAGGCGAGCGAAAGAACTTTTTGGTAAATGTGGTATCTGCTTTAAAAGCAGAAAAGTTGGTGCGAAAAGGGTATGGAGCGTTCCTAGCCTTCATTAGTTCTTTGGATGCCAAGGAATTATCAGTGGGAGGTGTGAGAACGGTGAAAGAATTTTCAGATGTCTTTCCCGAAGAACTTCCTGGTTTACCTCCAGATCGGGAAGTAGAATTTGGCATTAAGCTTTTGCCTAGAACGGCTCCGGTGTCCATTGCTCCTTACAGAATGGCGCCGAAGGAGTTAGCGGAGCTTATAGCACAAATTTAAGAATTATTGGATCGGGGATTTATCCGACCGAGTGTGTCTCTGTGGGGAGCACCGGTTTTGTTCGTCAAGAAGAAGGATGGGTCAATACGTGTGTGTATTGATTATAGGTAGTTGAATAAATTGACGATCAAGAATAGGTATCCATTGCCAAGAATCGACGACCTGTTTGATCAGTTGAGAGGAGCTTCAGTTTTCTCCAAGATTGAATTGAGATCGGGTTATCATCAACTCAAGGTTAAGGAGGCGGATATTCATAAGATAGCATTCCGAACTCGTTATGGACATTATCAGTTTTTGGTGATGCCGTTTGGTTTGACCAATGAACCAGCTGCATTTATGGACATGATGAATCGAGTCTTTCAACCCTATCTAGACCGGTTCGTGGTGGTGTTCATAGACGATATCTTGGTATACTCGAGGAATGAAGAAGAGCATGACTCACATTTGCGCATAGTATTGTAAATACTGCGAGATAAGCAACTTTATGCCAAATTCAGTAAGTGTGAATTTTGGCTGAAAGAAGTGACTTTCTTGGGTCATGTGGTGTCAGCTGAAGGAATAAGAGTTGATCCTCGGAAGGTAGAGGTCAGTGTTGGATTGGAAACCACCAAGACAACATTGGGAGATTCGGAGTTTCTTAGGTTTGGCTGGTTATTATAGACGCTTTATTGAGGGGTTTTCGTTGATTACGGCACCCTAACTAAGCCGTTGTGAAAGGGAGTACCGTATGTGTGGACCGATAAACAACAAGAGAGTTTTGAGAAATCAAGAAGATTTTGACTAAGCGCCAAGATCGATTCAACTGAGGTGGAAAAGAGTTCATTGTTTATCGCGATCGTCACACACGGCTTGGGATGTGTGTTGATGCAAAGTGGTAAAGTGGTAGCTTATGCATCTCGTCGGTTGAGGCCGCACGAAGTCAACTATCCTACCCATGACTTAGAGTTAGCTGCGGTGGTGTTTGCTTTAAAGATTTGGAGGCACTATCTCTACGGTGAGAAGTCCATTATTTATACGGATCATAAGAGTCTTAAGTACCTCCTTACCTAAAAGGAGTTGAACTTGAGACAACGGAGGTGGGTGGAGCTGTTAAAGGATTATGACTTCTCAATCGAGTATAATCCTGGAAAGGCTAACGTGCTGGCAGACGCGTTGAGTCGTAAGGTAGTATCGAAGTTAAGAGTAATGTTTGCTCATCTCAGTTTATATGAAGATGGCGATCACTAGCGAAACTTCAAAGTTAAGCCTTTGTGGTTAGAAACAGATCAAGGAAAAGCGTTATCAGATGAAAAGTTGGGACCCTTATTTCAGTAAGTTAAAAGTGGTGTAACAGTGGATTTTGGAATGAACAAGGATGGAGTGCTGTGTTTTCGTGGAAGAGTTTGTATGCCCATGGATTTCGGATTTGAGACAAATGATTCTGCGGGAGGCGCATAGTAGCCCTTATGCTATGCACCCCGGAGGAAATAAGATGATCGAGACCTTCGTGATCAGTATTGGTGGCCAGGGTTGAAACTGGAAGTTACGGATTTTGTGAGTAAGTGCCTGACGTGTCAGCAAGTTAAGGTGGAACATCAATTACCGTCGGGATTGTTACAACCAGTAAAGATTCCTTTATGGAAATGGGAGTGGATAACGATGGACTTTGTTAGTGGGTTACCCTTAACACCTACTAAGAAAGATTCCGTCTGGGTAATAGTGAATCGGTTAATGAAGACTGCCCATTTTCTACCAGTTCGTACGGATTACTCACTGCAGAAGTTGGCTAGGTTGTACGTATCAGAGATCGTGAGGTTGCATGGGGTACCAGTGTCTATTATATCGGATAGGGATCCTAGGTTTACATCGCGATTTCGGAAAGCTTTGCATGAGGCTTTGGGAACAAAGTTAAACTTCAAGACTTTTCATCCTCAGTCAGATGGTCAGTCGGAAAGAGTAATCCAGATTTTGGAAGACATGTTAAGGGGTTGTGTGATTGATTTCAGAGGTAGTTGGGAAAATTTTCTACCGTTGGCAGAGTTCGCTTATAATATGATTACCAATCCAAAGATCCAAATGGCACCTTATGAAGCGTTATATGGTCGTAGAGGTGTCGTACCCTACTTGTTGGACTGAATTGGGGGAACGGCAGTTGTTGGGTCTTGAAATGGTATCTGAGACGGAAGAAAAGGTAAAGGTGATTCGAGCACAGTTAAAGGAAGCTTCGGATAGACAAAAGTCGTATGTGGATCTGAAGCTTAAGGATATTGAGTTTATGGTGAGAGATCAGGTCTTTCTGAAAGTCTCACCTTGGAAGAAGATTTTCATATTTGGAAGGAAGGGCAAGTTGAGCCCTAGGTTCATTGGACCATACCGTGTGTTGAAGCGTGTAGGACCAGTGGCCTATCAGCTTGAATTACCTCTAGAGTTGAGTCAGATTCATAGTGTCTTCCATGTCTCTATGTTAAGGCGTTATCGATTGGATCCGTCTCACATAGTACCGGTAGAAGAAGTGGAGATAAGGCCGGACTTGTCTTTCGAGGAGGAACCGGTGAAAATTTTAGATCGAGATGTTAAGGTGCTACGAAAGAAGTCGGTACCGCTGGTTAAGGTTCTATGGCATTATCACGGAGCGGAGGAAGCTACATGGGAGCCTGAGGACGCAATTTGGCAACAATATCCTCACCTCTTTTAACCAGGTAAATTTCGAGGACGAAATTTTTCTTTTAGGGGGGTAGAATTGTAACATCCTAAAAATTGAGTATCGATATGTTGCATAATTTTGGTGCTTAGCTTGTGAATGATTCAATTTGTGTGTTTAATATAGTCTTGAGAAGGCTCGGGATTTATTCGGAATTAGAATAAATTTTAGTAATGAATACTTTATTAAAGTGGAACTAGTAACCTTGATGTTTAAGGAAATTAAGTGATAAAAAGATAGCATAAAAGAGCCATTAGTGAAGAGGTTATGCGCTACATGTATGGTCTTGATGGGAGAGGTTCGAATCCCCTAGTATGCATTTTGTGCATATTAATTTTTGCTCTTTCCTAGCAAGTGT
Organism: Gossypium sturtianum; assembly: GCA_025698515.1. Taxonomy (NCBI): domain Eukaryota; kingdom Viridiplantae; phylum Streptophyta; class Magnoliopsida; order Malvales; family Malvaceae; genus Gossypium; species Gossypium sturtianum. The sequence goes on from CM046952.1 coordinate 37,304,467, forward strand.
CGGCCAAGCATCACATTCTTGGTAAGTTAGACTTTTATTTTATGGTATGATGGCTAAGAGATATGGTAAGAGTGAACTTAAGGGAAAGAATCATATGGAAAAGGCAAGTAAGGGGGGACATAAGGCATGAAACAAGGGTGATGTTTTGGAAACTTTGGGGTGGCTAAACTTTGACTTTTGGCCAATGTGCTTGGACGGTTTTGGGGTTAGAAGGGGTTGGCCGAATATTGGTTAGGATTAGGAGCTAGTTGGCCATAATGCTTTAGCAAATTAGTGCATTTTTCTTTTCTCTCCACAACTTCTCTCCCTAGCTGAATGTGTCATGTGCAATAGGTAAATTTTGTTTTGGTTTTGGTCATTTCTTCTAGACCAAATTGATATCATCTTTCATTCTTCCCAAGTTTCTCCTCTTTGTGCCGAAACTATACCATCTTGAAAGGTCATATTCTTTTCTTTCTTTTTGGCCGAATATACACCAACCCCAAGATCATTTCTTTGTTCATCTTCCATCATTGAAGATTGACACATAAACGCTTTCTCTTTTATTTCTTTTTTCTCCTTTCTTTCTTCTTGTAAAGAACTCTTAACATCACTAATTCTTTTCCAAAACCTTTCACCATGGCCGAATGTTAATAAACATCATCATAGCCGAATTTCCATTTCTCATATATTTCTTCTCAATCATTTCTTCTATTCAATCTTTGGACAATCGGTAAGAATCCTCTTCGATTCTTTATTTTTTTTCATCTTTTCTTTTGCCAAATCTACTTTTGTTCGGGAGGGTCTTTCGACCGAAAGTATCCTCTATCTCTTTCTCTTAGACAATCTTTCTCGTCTTTATAGTGATATAGAGAAGGCCAAAACTTGGAGTGTTCGTAATCATTGTGGATCGCTAGGATTCGGTTCAAAGTGTTAAGGTAAGGGTTTCTATCAAGTATTTCCTTATTACTCGTTATTTCGTCAAAGATGGGTTACTAATCGGTTTTATCTTAGGAACGTTATCACTCGATTTTCATCCCGTGAACGTAAGATTTTGTGGTAAGCCGATTTCGCCCTTAAGACCTATAAACTAAATTTCCAAAATATTAGTTGGACTAATATTCTTTTATCAATGGAGGCAAGCATGATAGGGTCAAAAATGGTGGTGAATAGTGTTCGAAAGAGGGGTGGATTCGCTATTCCCCCTAGATTCAAGCGAAGGGTTGTTTCGACAATCCGAGATTTTCCATCGGGTTGTGGACCCTCATCCGGGGAGAATCAATTATTCGAAGTTGTTCGTAGTTCGGAGCCATTAACTATTTGGGATTTTCCACCGGGTTGTAAACCGTCAACCGGGGAGAACCACCAAATAGTAGTTATTCGAGATTTCGAGGGTAAGGATCTAGATCGCTTATCTTTAGCATAGATTTATATTAAGTATTAGCATTCTAATCGAGCGTTATAACGTTTTTAGGTGTTGATGATCAGGAAAATGTAGTGCTCACCGTAATCAGGTGTGTAATCTTACACCATATCTCGCGGGTTAGATAACCACATCGTAATAATCCTAGATTAAAATCACAAAGTTGGTGAAATCGGGTAAAATGGTTTATTTTATCACTTTAATCGTAAAAACTATGAAATTGGTATCAAGATTATGAAAATTACGAAATTACCCTTAATGGGCTAAATCGATAAAAGTGACTAAATGGGCCATATGTGATATTTGATAAATGGGCCATATGTGATAATTTTTAAATGGGCCATATGTGATATTTGATAAATGGGCCATATGTGATATTTGATAAATGCCATATGTGATAATTGTTAAATGGGCCATATGTGATATTTGATAAATGGGCCATATGTGATATTTGATAAATGAGCCATATGTTATAATTGTTAAATAGGACAAATGTGATATGAGATTATGTGGGCCAAAATGTGAAATGGGCTAGTTTGTGATAACTTTTATAATGAGCTTTATGTTGAAATTATTATATGAATTGTCATGCATTTTATATACATGATTGCATGGGTTGGGATAATTGACGAAGAGAAGATGGCTTCGTGGCCAGTTAATGGCTTCGTGCCCTGTTGATGGCTTCATGCCTAGTTAAATATATGGCTTAATGCCTAGTTGGTGTGTTGGCGGGGTGGGTGACTAAAGCTCCCCACAGGTGTGCTGGTTGGTACGGGTGGTGTGTAGCGGTTGGAAATTTAGGCTTGGTTGGGAATTGCATATCACATGCATTTTATACTTGTTATATTGTACATTTGTAAATGGGCTCAAGCCCAATTAAATGCTTAAATGGTTTTGGCCCGGTGGACTTGGTAAGTGGGTTACACACTGAGTTCTAAGTAACTCACCCCGTTTCCTTTACCCATCTCAAGTAACGAAAATTAATGGAGGCTTGGGCCGGGGGGATGACTTCGTGGAGGCCATACTTCGAATGATGGTTTTTGTGAACTTTGAACTACTCTTAAGTATTTTTATTTAATTTCTATTTCAACTATGATGTAATAAGGCCTCTGGTATAATTTTTATGGATTTTTACTGTGGATGGATTTTAATTATGTTTAAATACTAAAATGGGACTATTCTATATTTATAAATGTTTTCATAAATTCTCGTGCAAAAAGGGGTTTTTCTTAAATGTTTTATTCTCGTAAATTTTTCTGTAAAATTCTTTAAGAATCTTGTTTTTTTTTCAAATTTCCTCTTGAACTCTTTTAAACTTCTCGCAAAATTTTTACCAATTAAATTCTAAGTTTTAAATTGATAAACTCTTATGTCTTAATTCATAGATTTTAAATTAACCTCGGTTTTTAATAAACTTCAATTCCAAAATAGTTTTGATGATCTGTTTTATTTAAATCAATAAATGACTAGATGTATGTTCGTTTTGTGTGACATACCAAATCTGGTCTTAACGCATAGACCAGGGTTTGGGGTGTTACAGAATTCATGAAAGGTAAATATGGATGAATTATGCTTGTGTATACATGAGTTCTAGTTAGGTAAATTGGTATGGTTGGAAATAGATTGGAATATAGTAATTGGATGGTTGTTTTGATATGTTTTTGATTGTCAAATGTGCATGAGTTGCATTGGTAATTTGCTTGTAGGTTTGACCCTATGTGGGTGGCATTTTGACCTTGCAAATGGCCTGTTTTGCCTACACGGTCAGGACACACGAGCGTGCCTAATGACCGTGGGAGTAAGTTAGTAGCGAGCTAAGGGCACACGGCCATGGCACACGGGCGTGCCTAGTAGCCGTGTGGTTTAATCAGTATACGTCCTAAGAGCACACGGCCGTGGCGCACGGGCATGCCTAGTAGCCGTGTAGAGAAGTCAGTATACATGCCCTGTTATGGTACGGCCAAGACACATTGAGGTGTCTGGTGTCCGTGGGGGGAACACGGCCAACCCACACGGGCGTGTGTCCTGCATAACTTAGAGAAGTTTTAAATTTCTGAAAAATTTCCGTAAGAGTTCAGCATAGTCCCGACCCTACTCTAAAGCATGTTTGAGGTCTTGAGGACCTAATCAAGGGACACTATGATGTGATAAGATTAATTGTATTATGAATTATCTGTAAAAGTCTCTGATATGTCCTGTAACGCCTGTAACCCTAATCTGGTGACGGATACGAGTTAGGGGTGTTACATTTTGCTTCTGTGTGTATTGGTCGTGTGGTGGAATTTGTATAGAGTTGAAATTCTAAGAGGGGATGTGGTTAGTGGTAGGTTTTTGGGGGATTTGGTGGTTAGTGGGTTGTGGGAGTTGTGATGTAGTGGGAGTGTATTCAAATTAGATTAATTTTATTCTTTTTCTATCTCTTTCAAAACTTTCTGACGTCAGTTTCCCTTTTTTCTTCTTTTTCTCTGTATCTTCTTTTTGCTTCTTTTCTCTCTATTTCTGATCAATCAATCCATTGTCTTTTTCGTTGGGGAATTCGTTAAATCGTTTGTTTTTTGTTTGTGTGGGGTGGGTAAGTGTAAGTGTAATCGATTAGTTTCCTCTTCTTTCTACTTGAATTATCGTAACAGTGCAAAATGGAGAAGTTGATTTTCTATGTACGTATTGCGCAGGAGTAGACAGTGAACCTGTGGTTTTCGCTCCAACGGTTTAAATCGTGATAGTATCTGTTCTTGTCAACGGTAAGTTGTGTGCGTTGTTTCGGGTTATGTTGTTGATTCGTAATTTGATTGCAAAAAATGTGTTGGTTATTCTGTTTTAGGTGCTGATGGTTTCGGGAGTGGTTTCGCATTAAAACTGTACCAGGTGTGTACCCTTAACGCGAGAAAACGAGGTTCGGTGAAAGCTAAAAATTTGTTCTGTCGATGCCACACGAGCATGTGGTCGACCGTGTGGCTGGCCGTATGCGAGACACGACCGTGTGACTGACATAGGTGTGGCCGTGCGCTTGACACGGCCGTGTGACAGTGTGAGTGTGGTCATGTGAGCCACACGGGCTTGTGGGCCCAGAATTTTAAAATTTTTCCTAGGGTCGCACAGGTCGTTCCGATCGACTGTGGACCTACCGTATGGTCGGTAAGGGCTAACCAAACTCTATTTCATGTGATCTAATATTCTGATAGTCTGATCTGAGTAGGAAACTGATATGTATGCCTGACTGTACTGTTAAGTAGATATTTATATGTAGACGAGCATGTTAAGCATGTTTATTCTGTTATTTTTGCATATGTATTTTGTATCTGTGTTTGGGGTGGGATTTGAATATGTAGAGGAAGTGATCTGTACGACGACCTTTCACCTAAATTATGACAGCTTGACTGCATATTATCTGTTATGTGTCACATCGACACTATATAGTGTGTAGGGATGGGTGGGTGTTTTTAACAACACATGGTGTGATGGGATGGACAGAGATGGTGTGTAGAGGATGGGGGTAGGACTCTGTACGTCTCATCTGTTATCTGATTCTGATATCTGTTACTATTATGGACTTAGGTCAGAATCTGTATCTGACTGTATATGAAATTCTGTGTATATTGCATGACTATTTCTGTTGGGTTACACATTGAGTTTACGAAAAATCACATCTGCTTGTCTGTCTTATTCAGGTAATCTACAGACTTAGGCTGGTTGTGCGACGGAGGCTCAGCGGTGACCACTCGACAGATAACTATTTTTTTTATTTTATTTAGTAATATTAGTTTTAATTTAAAATCTGGTTTTTCTTGAGAGTTTGTAATTTCTGGGACTCTCTGGACTGTATGGTTTTAACTTTTGGATTTGGATTTTGTTTTGCATTCTTTTCCATAACGTTGACAAAAAAAATTATGCAAACAAATGGTTTTTAACAAATGGTGTTTGGAAACACGAGCTTGGTTTCGAATAAAATGATACGTTTTAACTTAAAAGATATAATTTAAAACCATTCTTCGTAACACACCCAGATTCGGCCATAACGTCTAGGCCGAGTTAGAGGTGTTACATTTAGTGGTATCAGAGTCAGGTTGCAAAACTCGGGCTGTGAATTTTGGGTTCCAAAATTTCATTTGAAAAAGACTGGTTTCAAGCAAAATTTGTTTTATCCTGAACGATTATGTGGCACATCGAGTCTTCGGCACTGAACCTGTAAGTATTTCTGAACTTAGAGAAAACTTTTTGAAAATACTGTAGTTAGTACTTTCCGAAACTGTACTGAGTTAGTTAGAGACTAAAACCTCTTAAATACTTATGAACTTCTGATAATTTAAGCATAAAATATCTGTTAATAAACACTGGAACTGATGCATAAAATTTTATAATATAGATAAAACTGAAAATACGATAAGCGCTCGTGGAACTCGCGGTTGTGGTATTCGTGGGCACGGCGGGTGCCGTAGGGGGCTCGAGTTGAGTCTTTCATTCTGGGCAGTATGTCGAATTTAGACACGAGTGAGACATCGGTTTCACCTGCTACTGAGACTGGGTCTCAAAGCTGATTGGCTGGGGACGACGCACTGTCCCAAGCCATGTTGAGAGTGTTAGAGAGGGTCGTTGGACCCCATTCTGGATCTAGAGACCGTGGGTCGGTAACTGAAAGACTTCGGTCCAATGGAGCTGAGCTATTTAGGGGCGTCAGAGTCGCCCCTACTGTGGCCGAGTATTGGTTGGAGGCCACCGAAAGGATAATGAACGATATTGACTGCACTCTTGAGCAGAAACTGAAGGGTGCAGTCTCTTTGCTTCACGACAAAGCTTATCAGTGGTGGTTGTTGGTTGAGTAGGGTACTCAATCAGATCGTCTGAACTGGGATTACTTCAAGACTTCCTTCTAGGGAAAGTACGTGAATGTGAGCTATGTGGATGCTCGTAGGCGTGAGTTCATGAATATCACACCAGGTGATAAGCCTTTAGCCGAGTATGAGGCCGAATTTCTGAGACTGAGCCGTTACGTTCGAGGCATAGTGGCATCTGGGTATAAGAAATGTGTCTGTTTTGAGGACGACTTGAGGGATAGTCTGTGGGTATTGATTGCTCCACAGAAGGAGTGAGAGTTTGCAGTTCTTGTGTATAAGGTGAAAACCACCGAGGAGGTTAAGCGCGTGGAGCGCTAGAATAGAGACCGAGAGAGAGGCAAGAATAAGTGGGATTCAGAGCCCTTTAGTTCTACTTAGAGGCCTAAGAAGCGGGCCAGACCTGATGGGCCTGTTAGAGTGAGAGTTCATATTTCTCATACTAGGATTCAGCCTTGTGGTGATTGTGGTAGGCACCATCCGGGCGAGTGTTGGAGGAGATTAGGGGCTTGTTTACGGTGTGGGTCTTTGGAGCACCGGATTAGAGAGTGTCCACATCGTGTGAATTAGATGCAAGCTTCAGGATCGGGTTTTGTTTAGCCTTAGAGGGTAGTACAACAACCACCGAGGGGCCGTGGACCGGCCAGGGGTGGTAATGGTATGGGCCGAGGACAAAGAGCACCAAGCAGAGGTGCTAGTCAAATTGAGGCGAGGCAACCTACATTAGTTTATGCTTCTCGACGCCGAGAGGACAAAGACGCCTCTGACGTGATCGCAGGTACGTTATTTAATTTTGATGCCCCATATACTACTTTGATAGACATAGGTTCTACACACTCCTATGTAGCTAGTACTATTTTCGAGAACTTGGGGATTTCTATTGAATGTACTTCTGGTAAGATTACTGTACTGAGTCCGTTGGGGAAATCCGTTCGGGTTAGTAGACTATATAGAAATGTTCCATTAGAGGTACAAGGGACTGTCTTTCTAGTAAATTTGATAGAGCTACCATTTGAGGAGTTTGACTTAATTCTTGGTATGGACTGGTTGGTAGAGCACCGAGTTAGTTTGGACTGCGCGACTAAGAGGGTTCTTCTGAGGACCGAGGATGATAAGGAAGTGGTTGTGATTGGTGAGCATCGAGATTACTTATCTCTTGTGATCTCCGCTCTAGTGGCTGAGAAATTGGTTCGGAAAGGGTGTGATGCGTATTTGGCCTACGTCAGCATTTCAATTTTTGGGGACTCTTCTGTCGGGATATCAGAACAGTAAGGGAATTTTTAGATATTTTTCCTGAGGAGTTATCGGGTTTACCTCCAAATCGAGAAGTTGAGTTTGGCATTGAGCTTCTACCGGGTATAGCTCCGGTGTCCATCGCTCCATACCGTATGGCCCTAAAAAAGCTTACAGAGCTCAAGGCTCAATTTCAAGAGCTTTTGGATCGTGGTTTTATCTGTTCTAGTGTGTCTCCGTGGGGGACACCGATTCTGTTTGTGAAGAAAAATGATGGAAACATGAGGATGTGGAACGACTACCGAAAGTTAAATAAACTGACTGTGAAGAAGTACCCACTTCCGAGGATCGACGACCTGTTTGATTAGTTCCATGGGGCTTCATTATTTTTGAAAATAGATCTTCGATTTGGGTATCATCAGCTTAGGGTTAAGGAAGCTGATATTCATAAAACGGCATTTAGGACTAGTTATTGGCACTATGAGTTCCCAGTTATGCCCTTTGGTTTGACGAATGCTTCGGCTGCATTCATGGATCTGATGAACCGAGTTTTTCAGCCGTATCTGGATCAGTACGTCCTAATCTTCATCGACGATAATCTGGTGTACTCTAAGATTGAGGATGAGCATGATGAGTATCTTAGAGTAGTCTTCAGATACTCCGCGAGAAACAGCTCTATGCTAAGTTGAGTAAATGTGAGTTCTGGTTGCGAGACGTAACAGTTCTGGGGCATGTGGTTTCTGCTGAGGGGATCTGAGTTGATCCTAAAAATATTGAGGCTGTGCTTGATTGGAAACAACTTAAGAATGTTTCTGAGATCCGCAGTTTTCTAGGTCTTGCGGGTTATTATTAGAGGTTTGTTGAGGGGTTTTCACTGATTGCAGCTCCTCTGACTAAGCATCTACGGAAAAATGTTCATTTTGTCTGGACTAGCGCGCAACAATCAAGCTTCGAGAAGCTCAAGCCTATTCTGACTCTGGTTTCTATTCTGATACAGCTTGAATCTGGTAAGGAGTTTGTAATGTATAGTGATGCGTCACATGTCGGTCTAGTGTGTGTACTGATGCAAGATGGTAAGGTTGTGGCTTATGCGTTCCGGTAGCTTAAGTCACACGAGGGAAATTATCCGACACATGATCTCGAGTTAGCTGCGGTGGTGTTTACGTTAAAGATTTAGAGGCACTATCTGTATGGTAAGAGGTGTATTATCTACATCGACCACAAGAGCCTCAAGTACCTTCTTACTCAAAAAGAGTTGAAGCTTAGGCAGCGTCGTTGGATTGAGCTGCTCAAAGATTATGATTGTACGATAGAGTATCATCCTGGTAAGGCCGATGTGGTGGCTGATGCTCTTAGTCATAGAGCGATGACTGATTTGAGGGCAATGTTTACTCGTCTCAGTTTGTTTGATAATTGGGATTTGTTAGCCGAGTTACAAGTTAAGCCGACTTAGATTGGTCAGATTCGGGAAAAATAGTTACGGGATGAGTCTCTGGGTCTGCGGTTTCGTCAGGTTGAGAGTGGCAGTACTTCTAATTTTGGACTAAATAAGGATGGAGTTCTGTGTTTCTGAGGACGGGTTTGTGCACCGAACGATTCTGATCTGAAATAGTCGATTCTAAAGGAAGCGCATAGTAGCCCTTATACTATGTATCCCAGTGGTAATAAGATGTATCGGGATCTCCGTGAACTGTATTGGTGGCTGGGTTTGAAACGAGAGGTAGCGGATTTTATTGCTCGTTGCCTGATGTACCAGCAAGTTAAGGCTGAGCACCAGTTGCCTTCGAGTTTGCTCCAACCCGTTAAGATTCCCTTATGGAAATGGGAACAAGTGACGATGGACTTCGTTAGTAGGTTGCCCTTGACACCTACTAAGAAGGATTCTGTTTGGGTCATTGTGGATTGATTGACCAAGTCCGCCCATTTTATTCCGGTTTGGGTGGACTACTCTCTGCAAAATTTAGCGACGCTCTATATTTTTTATATTGTGAGACTACATGGGGTTTCGGTTTCGATAATATCTGATCGCTTCACTTCTCGGTTCTGAAAGAAACTACATGAAGCTCTAGGTTCGAGATTAGACTTCAGTACTGCATTCCATCCTCAGACCGTTGGTCAGCCTGAGAGGGTGATTCAGATACTGGAGGATATGCTTCGGAGCTGTGTGATTGATTTTTGAGGTAATTGAGAGGATTTTTTGCCGTTAGCTGAGTTCTCTTACAACAATAGTTTCTGGTCTAGCATTCAGATGGCACCTTATGAGGCTTTGTATGGTCATAAGTGTCGTACTCTGCTATATTGGACTGGGTTGGGTGAACGACGAGTGTTTGGTCCTGAGTTGATTTCCGAGACTGAAGATAAGGTCAGATTGATTCGAGATCGTCTTAAGGCAGCTTCTAATAGACAGAAGTCCTATGTAGATCTGAAAAGGAGGGATATCAAGTACGCTGTGGGTGACTTCGTATTCTTTAAGGTATATCCGTGGAAGAAAGTTTTGCGGTTCGATCGTAAGAGCAAGGTAAGCCCTAGGTTCATTGGGCCGTATTGGATTCTGAAGCGTGTGGGACTGGTCGCTTATCAATTAAAGCTACCTCTAGAGTTAGACTGTATCTATGATATGTTTCACGTCTCGATGTTGAGGCGATATCGGTCTATCCATCTCACGTTGTCTCTGTTGAGAAGATCGAGATTAGACCAGACTTGATGTTTGAGGAGGAGCCGGTTCAGATTTTGGACTGAGATATTAAGGTTATGAGGTGGAAGTTCATATTGTTGGTAAAGGTTCTGTGGCAGAATCATGGCACTGATGAAGCTACGTGGGAACCTGAGGACTCGATGCGTCAGCAGTATCCTCATCTGTTCAGATCAGGTAAATTTCGAGGCTGAAATTTCTTTTAGGGGGTAGAGTAGTAACACCCTGAATAATTTATTTTTGTTTCTGTAAATCTTGACACAAATATGTATCTGCTTCAGTGGTTATGTGTTCTGGGTGTGTGTGTGAGGTCTTGGGTTCAAGTCCCACTTTTAGCAAATCCTATTATTTTTTATCCTAGCCTTATCCCTGCTGGGTAGGCTTTTGTAATATTGTTTGTAAACTTAGATTAGAATGAGCCTACTGGTTCGAGTGGTAAGGAGTTAGTGTGTTGGAGGTTTTGGTTTGAATCCCCACGCGAGCGAAGAATGTAATTTTTGCTTCTGTGTGTATCGGTCGTGTGGTAGAATTTAGATGGAGTTGAAATTCTAAGAGTGGATGAGGTTAGTGGTCTGTTTTTTGGGGTTTTGGTGGTTAGTGGGTTGTGGGAGTTGTGACGTAGTGGGAGTATATTCAAATTATATTAATTTTATTCTTTTTCTCTCTCTTACAAAACTTTCTGACATCAGTTTCCCTCTTTTCTTCTTTTTCTTTGTATCTATTTTTTGCTTCTTTTCTCTCTATTTCTGATCAATCAATCTATTGTCCTTTTCGTTGGGGAATTCGTTAAATCGTTTGTTTTTCGTTCGTGTGGGTAAGTGTAAGTGTAATCGGTTAGTTTCCTCTTCTTTCTGCTTGAATTACCGTAACAATGCGAAATGAAGTTGATTTTTTGTATACGTATTGCGTAGGAGTAGACAATGAACCTGTGGTTTTCGCTCCAACGGTTTAAATCGTGATAGTATATGTTCTTGTCAATGATAAGTTGTGTGCGTTGTTTTGGGTTATGTCTTCGATTCGTAATTTGATTGCTAAAAAGGTGTTGGGTGTTCTTTTTTTATGTGCTGGTGGTCTCGGGAGTGGTTTCCCATCAAAATCGTACCAGGTGTGTACCGCTAACGCGAGAAAATAAGGTTCGGCGAAAGCCAAAAATTAGGTCTATTGATGCCACACGGGTGTGTGGCCGGCCGTGTGGCTGGCCGTGTGACTTACGTAGGTGTGGTCGTGCGCTTGACACTGCCATATGACAGTGTGAGTGTAGCCGTGTGGGCCACACGGGCTAAGCCAGGTTGGGCGTGTGGGCCACACGGGTGTGTGAGTTTTGAGCCAGGCTGTGTGGGTCACACGGGCAAGACCATTCTGGGCGTGTGGGCCCACATAGGCAAGCCACACAGGCATGTGGGCCCAAAATTCTAAAATTTTCCCTAGGGTCACACGGGTCATTCCGATCGACTGTGGACCTACCGTAAGGTCGATAAGGGCTAACCAAACCCTATTTCATGTGATCTAATACTCTGATAGTCTGATATGAGTAGGAAATTGATATGTATGCCTGACTGTACTATTAAGTATGTATTTATATGTAGACGAGCATGTTAAGCATGTTTATTCTGTTATTTTTACATCTGTATTATGTATCTGTGTTTAGGGTGGGATTTGTATATGTGGAGGAAGTGATCTGTATGGTGACCTTTCGCCTAAATTCTGGCGGCTTGACTGCATATTATCTTTTGTGTGTCGCATCGACACTATATGGTGTATAGGGATGGGTGGGTGTTTTTAACACCACATGGTGTGATGGGATTCATAGAGATGGTGTGTAAGGGATTGGGGGTAGGACTCTGTACGTTTGATTAGTTATCTAATTCTGATATTTTTTACTGTTATGGACTTAGGTCCGAATCTGTATCTGACTGTATATGAAATTTTGTGTATGTTGCATGACTATTTCTGTTGGGTTACACACTGAGTTTACGAAAACTCACATTTGTTTGTCTGTCTTGTTCAGGTAATCCACAGACTTAGGCGGGTCAGTGCGACGGAGGCTCAGCGGTGACCACTCGACAGATAACTATTTATTTATTTATTTTATTTAGTAATATCAGTTTTAATTTAAAATCTGGTTTTTCTTTAGAGTTTGTAATTTCTAGGACTCTCTGGACTGTATGGTTTTAACTTTTGGATTTGGATTTTATTTTGCATTCTTTTCCATAACGTTGAAAAAAAATTTTATGCAAACAAATGGTTTTTAAAAAATGGTGTTTGGAAACACGAGCTTGGTTTCGAATAAAACGATACATTTTAACTTAAAAGATATAATTTAAAACCCTTCTTCGTAACACACCTAGATTTGGCCATAACGTCTAGGCCGAGTTAGGGGTGTTACACTGCTAGTTCCCAAGTTTGAATCTTATTGGGTAAAAGAGGGGGGTTGTTTTTGCTACTCCTTGTTTGTGCTGCCCATATGTTAGAGTGTGGTTCAAATTTTAGAGTGTGGGTCAAATTCAAATTCGTAGCCACCATATTGTGATAACAATAGTCTGATCGGTTAAGATTTGGTAAGATATTATTTTATTTTATTTAAATTTTTTAGAATTTTTCTCCTAAAATCTCTCCTTAGTTTGTTGTCCCTTCTTCCCTCAATTGCCACGTTCATTTTCTCTTATTTTTGTTCATTTTTGTGACGGTAGTTTTCTTTTTTGCAATATGTTACTTGTTTCCATTTTTGGCTTTCGGTTCTTTCCGTTCCTTCCGTTGATTCTCCCATATCAAAATTAGCACCCTTCTATTTTTTCCACTTGTCGTTCTTTTCTCTGCCTTGTTGCCGTCCATTTAATTTTGTGCGGCTATTTTTGTGCTTTGGGTGCTGGCTGTGCGCGATCAGAAGAAGTTTAATACTACGTTTTTATCCGTTTGTAAGTGCTTTCTATTATTTCTTAAAGGTGGCTGATTCGTATTGGTTTCATGCTATAAGGTGGTAGTTGTTACGTTGGCTGAACATTGTAAGTTTGTGAGGTTTGATCACCTTGTGTTTCTGTTTAATGTATCACCCCTAACCCATATCTGTTGCCGGAACACGGTTACAGAGCATTACCGGAATATACTGAACAAATACAGTCATTTCATATTATTTAATATTCATGTCATAAATTATTCATAAAGTCCCTTATGTGAGCCCTCGAGACCCAATACATACATTAGAAACAAGTTGGGACTAAACCGGGTACTCAGAGAATTTTTCATAAAATCTTAAAATTTTTCCAAGGTGCAGGGGACACACGCCCATGTGGTCAAGCCGTGTGGCTCAACCGGCCATGTGACATGCCCGTGTCCTAGGCCATGTGGGCATTCGAAATAGGGCACACGGCTGTGTCCCAGCCCGTGTCTGTATCCGTGTAACTCTCTGACTTGGGTCACACAACCAAGTCACACGCCCGTGTGCTAGGCCGTGTGTAGGTGCAGGGGTCACACGACTAAGCCATACGCCCATGTGCCAGGTGGTATGATCAATTCTAAGCATTCTGTTTTGTAATTTTAAAGATGCAGGGGACACACGGCCAAAACACACTCCTGTGTGGTAGGCCGTGAGTCACATATGGCTGAGACACACACCCGTGACTTTGCCCGTGTGGACGAAATAAGACCATTTCCAAGCCATATTCCTCACCCATTTGGTCTTCCACCTACACTAACATTTTAACACATTCAAAAGCCAATCCAAGACATTTAAATTAACCAAAATCAAGTCATAAACATGTCATATATCCTCATTTCTCATCATTCAAGTTTACCGTATTAATGAAAACATCTATTTGTTTACTTATACCAACTATACTATCTCATCTCATACATCAATATGCCTATAACTTATCCATCACTCAACCACATCAAACACAGCAAACATAAAGAAGCCACACAAATATATATTTAACAAAAGTATGTCCAACTCAAGCCATTCCAATGGCTATTTATAACCAAACACATATTTGCCATCAATGACCTAATTGAACTTATACATACCATTATACCAAAATTTAGTTCGTTACATACACCAAAATGAGCCGAAGGATAGTGTGATGATGCTCCAACCAGCTTCCAACCACTTCGAGCTTCTAAATTACTATAAAACATGAAATATAATAGAGGGTAAACATATTATGCTTAGTAAGTTCGTATAACAAGAATTTAACTTACCATTCAGTTATTTTTAAAGTAAGCATGCAAAATTAAACCAAAGAAAATTTGGCAATTTGCCTAAACACATTTAATCTCAAGAAACATGTTAGTCATGTAATTCATGTGAATATTAAAAAAACAAGGATGAGCTCATCATGAAACAAATTTTCATGTACATATGTTTTCCACATCATATATTCATATAACATATACATTTCCATAATATTTTATCTCAAATTCAGATTATTCCATGTCGGAAACTTTGCCCGTTGAATTTATTAGAAATATCGATGGATACACAGGTAGTACACTCAAAGTGTACAAACTGTAATCCGTCAATTCATATTTGAGAGTACTCCTTAGGGCACATAACCGGGAAGCCCTCTCTCGAGCCATATAACAGGAAGCTAATGTGAGCTGTATAAGGGGAATCTTATCCGGGCTATATAACGGGAAGCTCATAAGAGCTATAATTAGGAAGCTCATGCGACCCACTAATAGGTAACTCCGAAGAGCTATTAACGGGAAGCTCCAGATAGCCCATATATCGGGAAGTTCAAGCGAGTCGTATCGGGAAGCTCCGAAGAGCCATTAATTAGGAAGCTCACAAAGAGCCTTTAATCGGGAAACTCACGGAGAGCCATATAACAAGATGCTCATAAGAGTTGCGGTGTGCCCAGAGCACATGCAGGATCACGATCGATCGGGATGCTCTGAAGAGCTATTAACGGGAAGCTCATAAGAACCATATAACGGGAAGCTTGAGAGGGCTAATAACGAGACGCTCTTTCGAGCTATGGTGTGTCCGCAACATATGCAGGACCATAACCAATTCGAGAACTTTGTATCCATCAAATTTCAATTTATCCAAATGGGACTTCATATTTAGTGGACATTTTAAGATATGTGACTGAATCTCATACATGTCAATTACACAACACACATACATAATATTCAATTCAAACATATAATTATACAATTTAGTTACACGAACTTACCTCGACAATGTTCGTGAACTTGTATACTACTAATCAGTTACTTTTTCTTTACCTCGATCTAGCTCCATATTTGGTCTATTCGGATCTATACGAGTAAATTTAACTTAAATTAATACAATTCATGTTCAATTCAATCCAATTCAAATCTTAGGCAAAATTACCATTTTACCCCTATACTTTTATTTAATTATGATTTCGTCCCTAGGCTCGGAAAATGAAATTCATGCAATTTAATCCTTGTTCCAAGCCTAGTCAATTTTTACAAGTCACAATAGCAGCCCATGTATTTCATAAAATTCAAAATTTTTCCATGAACTTTACAAATTTTCAATTTTGTCCCTAAATCATAATTTCATCAAAATTCCCTTTTACAAAAATTGTTTATCTATCAAAAGCCTTTCATTTTCTACCATAAATATTCATAATCCAACTATATTCATCCATGGCAAAACCCTAGTACTTTGATAACTTTGCAAATTAATCCCTAAGATAGCCAAATTAAGCTGTTACGATCTCAGAAACATAAAAATGACTAAAAACGGGACTTGAATACTCACCTAATTGAGCCAAATAAGCTTGCTACCTTCAAGATCTTCTAACTAGGGTTTCCATGTAAAAATATTTGGGAAAGATGATGAAAAAGATGATATTTTCTTTATTTAATCATTTATCATCATTTATTATTTTTACTTTCCAATTTAGTCCTTTTCTTTATTTAATTTTCCATGGATGACTAAGCATACTTATCTACTAACTCCTCTTAATGGTCTATTTTCCATATAAGGACCTCTAATTTTGAATTCCATAGCTATTTGATACTTATAGCTAATAGAACTCAACTTTTGCATTTCATGCAATTTGGTTCTTTTATCAATTAAACATGTAATCGGTAAAATTTTCCTAACAAAATTTTCATACGATATTTTTATCGTAATTCATACCATAAAGTAATATTAAAATATTTTTTCTTTTTGAACTCGGATTTGTGGTCTCGAAACCACTATTCCGATTTCACTGAAAATGGGCTATTACAGTTTAGGTGTGGTGCATATGGAAAATAACTCTTCAGTAGATTAAGAGTCTATAAACAGCTCTCCTTGGGTAAGTGGTCGATTACTTGGTTGAATTTGGTTGAATTCCCTAATTATTTAGGGGTTTAATATATAGTTCAGTTTTGAGTATATTTTGTATTAATTAATTAAGTTTCGAATGTTGACTACAAATTTTAGAGCTACAGTAGTGTCAACATCCTGGTATCAATCAGGTGTGTGGCGTTAACTCGAAATTTCGTAAAACATTGAAAAATCAAAACTGTCGATGCCACACAGTCGTGTATGCCCATTTTGAGTAAGTTTAGTTAGGGCTTTGTTTTGATTGCGTAATCAAGGTCAACAATTTTGTAGGCTATAATGAATGATATGTATGTAGTTTGATAAATGAAATATGATGTTTTTTTTTTTGTGTGCATATTTTTCTAAAAGCATGTTAGCAGTATAAATTGTATATCTGATTTGTGAATCTGAAAGTACCATTAGCATGTTTCTGATCTAAAATGCTTAAAATGAGCATGTATAATCTGAATGTAAATGTAAATGTATTATGTCGTTGTATGTGCATTGGGGTGGGTTATGATAATGTGACGGAGGAAGTTCTAGCAGACTACGATTTGCATTTCCGGCGGTAAAGTCGTAATATTTGTATCTAATTTTGGTAGATTTTTGCATAATATCCGGTAGCTTCGCTGCATATTACCGTACAGTGACATATTATCACTTTTTGGTGTGTTGGGTTGGATGAGTATCAAATATTCTAATTAATGTGTTGGGTTAGAAGAAGTTGGTGTGTAGCGGATGGGGGTAGAATATGTTCTGTTTCACATTTTGCATCGTTATCATGCCATATCATTTGTATATGCTTTATATATTGTAATCTGTGCATTAATCATTTTGCCATATGTTATGTCGGTGGGCCAAGTCGCACACTGGGCTTCTAGCTCACCCACTTAATCATTTCAGGTAATCCACAGACTTAGGATTGGGCAGCGTTTGGGGATCGGATTAGTCATTCTCGCATTGAACAGTTTAATTTGATTTCACAATTATTCTTGGACCTTTTAGACTGTTGGATAATTTTTTGACATTACTGTTGGTTTTGGACTAGTTGTTCAACTTTAATAATTTGTTTTCGTTAAATTGCAAATTTTTGCGTTTTTACATACTAGAATCATTGTTTTGCAAAATTGACAACTCTGGAGTTTTTCACTAGAAATCCAAATAAGGAAAATGAGTTTTCTAGATGATAAAGAAGCTAATGATGTGGTCTTAAACCTATTCAAGTGGAAGTAAACGAACGATTTTGGAAACATACATGTATCGTTGTTTAAATGAATTAATCTCAAATTTTAAAACAAATAGAAGACGTAACCCTCAAGATTCGATCATAACGTTTAGGTAGGATTTGATGTGTTACATTTGGTGGTATCAGAGTCAAGTTCAAAACTTGGATTGTGGTGTTTTGGTTTTAAAAAAATTGCATGTGTAAATTTAAGATTTAAAAAAATTGCACGGGCAAATTTCTATAAAACTTATTAAGATTTCAGAAATAAGAATCCGAGACTCCGACGCTGGTTCAAGTAAGAAACTTTTTACTCTAATTACTATACTCTAGTTATTATACTTTAGTTACTTAGTAAAACTTTTGAACTTTAGAGATTGTAAGATAAAACACTCTCTATTTTTGATTAGTCACTTTTGTTAAACTTTAGACTCAAGATTTTTAATAAACCTAAGCTAATCTATAGAATTTCTAAAACTGTAGATAAGAATAATGAGTACTCGTGGTACACATGGTCGTGGTACGCAAGGGCGCAGTGGGCATCGTCGTGGGGCTCGAGTTGAGTCGTCTTATTTGGGCAATATGCCTTATCTGGAAACAAGTGAGACGGTTGAGACGCCTACTACTGAGTTTGGTAATCAAGGTGTATGGGACGATGTAGTGTCCCAAGTTATGCTTAGAGTGTTACAAAGGGTCATTGGGGCCTAACTAGGATTTGAGGGTCAAGTGTCGATAATTGAGCGACTCCGGTCTAATGGTGCTGAACTATTTCAACAGTGACCGAGTATTGGACTGAGGCCATCGAAAGAATTATGGATGATCTGGACTGCACCCTAGAGCAAAAGTTGAAGGGTGCGATATCTTTGCTTCGTGATGAGGCATATCAGTGGTGGCAGTCTATGGTGTGGGGCACAAAGGCTGAGCGTGTGACATTGAGTTCTTTCAGAGTGCATTCCAAAAGAAATATGTGAGGGCGAGATATATTGAGGCTTGTATGTTGGAGTTCATCGGGCTTAAGTAGGGTGAGATGATTGTGGCCGAGTTTCTGAGGCTGAGTTGGTGGTGGCTATTGATTATGATAAGAGCATTCGTTTTGAGGATGAACTCCGTTATGATTTGAAGGTTCTGGTAGTTCCACAGCAGGAGCAAATCTTAAAAACTTTGTTGAAGAAGACTAAGGTTGTGTAGGAGATTAAGCGTGTGGAGCGCGAGAGGAGAGAGCAGAGCAAGAATCATAATTAGAATAAAATGGAGACATGTCCTTTAAGTTCAGCTTCGCGGCCTAAGAAACGAGCCAAAGTAGACAGGCCTCAGCAGGTTGAGGCAATAGTGGATATTGGTAGGACAAAGATTTTTGCTGATTGTGGTAAGCACTATCCGGGCGAGTGTTGGAGGAGGATGGGGGCATGTCTGCGATGTGGGTCTATAGAGCATTAGATTAAGGATTGTCTACATTGGGCTTAGCAGATGCAAGCTCAGGTTCATGATTGGGTTCGGTCTCAAAGTGTAGTTCAGCAGCCTCTGAGACGGTGTTGTCAAATTAGGGGTGGTATTAGTGGTGGTCATGGACAGAGGTGTTGTCGAGGTTATATCAGGTACTTTTACTATTCATTCTCGACAGTATTTTGCTCTAATTGATATCAGTTCCACGCATTCATATATTGCTAGTTGTGCTTCTGATAATTTGAGAATTTCTGTTGAGGATACTGTGAGTGAGGTCTCTATAGTTAGTCCATTGGGGTAGTCTGTGCCAGTTAGTAAGGTTTATAGGAGGTGTTCGTTGGAGATTCATGGGTTTTTGTTTTCGACTAATTTGATGGAGTTACCATTTAGGGACTTTGACATGATTTTGGGCATGGACTGGTTGGTGGAACACCAAGTCATTCTGGATTGTGCTTCTTAGAGGGTAACTCTGAAAATGACTGACGGTAGGGAGATTGTTATGGTTGGTGAGCATCGAGACTACCTCTCTATTGTAATCTCTGCTATGGCAGCCGAAAAAATGGTCCAAAAGGGCTGTGAGGTGTATTTGGCTTATGTTCATAACACAGGCATTGTGGATTCTGCTGTAGATGGTATTCGAATGGTTAAAGACTTTTCGGATGTCTTTCTTGAGAAACTTCTAGTGTTACCACCGAACCGAGAGGTTGAATTTGGGATTGAAGTTCTACTTGGGATAGCTCCTATATATTGCTCCCTATTGCATGGCACAGAAGGAACTGAAAGTCCAACTTCAAGAAATTATTGATAGAGGGTTCATTAGACCCAGTGTTTCGCCCTTGGAAGCATCGATAGTTTTTGTCAAGAAGAAGGATGGTACTGTGAGAATGCGTGCGGATTACTGATAATTGAATAAATTAACGATTAAGAATAAGTATCCATTACCGATGATTGATGATTTGTTCGATCAATTTCGAGGGGCGTTTTTGTTTTTTAAGATTGATTTAAGTTCTAGGTACCATCACTTGAAGGTGAAAGAATCTGATGTGCATAAGACTGCATTTAGGACTTGTTATGGACATTACAAGTTCCTAGTTATGCTTTTCGGTCTGACTAATACTTCGGATGCGCTCATGGATTTCATGAATATGGTATTTTAGCCATTTCTAAATCAGTTTGTGTAGTGTTAATTAACGATATTCTGGTATACTGTAATACTGAAGCTGAACATGATGAACATCTTAAAGTGGTTTTACAGATTCTTAAAGAGAAGAACTCTATGCTAAGTTGAGCAAGTGTGAATTCTGGTTGAGGGAAGTCATGTTTTTGGGACATGTGGTTTCTACTGAGGGTATCTGTGTGGACCCGAAAAAGATAGAGGCTATTCTGGAGTGGAAACAACCTAGGAATGTTTATGAGATTCAGAGTTTTCTCGATCTGGCAAGTTATTATCAGAGGTTTTTTGAAGGGTTTTCTTTAATTGTTGCACCTTTGACTAAATTGTTACGTAAGAATGTTCTTTTCAAGTGGACTAATGAGCAGCGAGTAAGTTTTGAAAAGCTTAAGTTAGTTTTGACACATTGACACATCGCACACTGGTCACGGTTGTGTTTTGATGCAAGAAAGAAAAGTAATGGCTTACCCTTCTAAAGAACTCAAGCCACATGAGGGAAACTATCTGATGCATGATCTCGAGTTAGCAACAGTTGTCTTTGCTTTGAAAATATGGAGGCATTATCTGTATGATGAGAAGTGTATAATTTACATGGGTCACAAGAGCCTCAAGTATCTTCTTACCCAGAAGGAGTTGGATTTTAGGCAATGTAGATGGATTGAGTTGCTTAAAGATTAGAACTACAGTATAGAGTATCATCTTGGTAAGGCCAATATGGTGGTCAATACTCTTAGTAGGAGGTCGATGATCGAGTTAAGAAAGATGTTTGCTCAGTTAAGTCTATTTAAGGATGGTGGGTTGTTGGCTGAGTTACAAGTTAAGCTGACTTTGATTGATGAGATTCAAGATAGGTAGCTTCTAGATGAGTCTTTGGTTCTTTAGGTTCAGCAGATCGATGAGGGTAAGACTTCGGATTTTGGGTTTAACAGTGAGCGTATTTTATGTTTCCGGGCTCGAGTTTATGTGTCAAATGATAATGAACTGAGACAGTCTATTTTGCGTGAAGCACATAGTAGCCCCATGTGCTATGTATTTCAGCGAAAATAAAATGTACCATGATCTTTAGAAGTTGTACTGGTGGCCCTGTTTGCAGAGGTGACTGATTTTGTGGCTCGATGTCTGATGTGTCAATAAGTTAAGGTTGAACACCAACTTTCTTCTGGTTTGTTATAACCCATTAAGATTACGTGATGGAAATGGGAACGTGTAACTATGGATTTTTTTAGTGGGTTGCTGTTGAGCCCCACAAAGAAGTATTCTATCTGGGTTATTGTGGATCATTTGACCAAGTCTGCCCATTTTCTTCCTATTCGGACTGATTACAATTTACAAAAGTTTGCTAAATTGCATATCTTCGAAATTGTAAGACTTCATAGGGTTCCTGTATCGATTATCTCTGATTGAGACCTTTATTTCACATATCAGTTTTGGAAGAAATTACATTAGGCTTTGGGTACTCAGTTGGACTTCAATACAACATTCCATCCACAAACTGATGGGCAGTCTGAGAATTACCATGTTTTGGAGGATATGCTACGGAGTTGTGTTATTGATTTCCGTGGTAGTTGGGAGGATTTTCTACCTCTCGCCGAGTCGCTTATAATAATAGCTTTCAGTCTAGCATTTAGACAACTCCTTACGAAGCTCTATATGGTCGTAATTGTCGTACATCGTTGCGTTAGACCGAGTTGGGCGAGAGGAAAATTATGGGTTCGAATTTAGTTATTAAGACTGAGGATTAGGTCAGACTGATTCAGGATTGGTTAAAGGCAGCATCCGATAGATAGAAATCCTATGTAGATCTTAAGAGGAAGGACATTGAGTTTGATGTGGTTGATCGGGTTTTTCTCAAGGTATCTTCGTGGAAGAAGGTTCTCAGGTTTAGACATAAGGCAAGTTTAGCCCTAGGTTCATTGGGCCTTATCAGATTTTGAGACGAGTAGGGCCAGTTGCTTATTAGTTGGAGTTACCTCCAGAGTTAGACCGCATAGATGATGTCTTTCACGTCTTGATGTTGAGACAGTATCAGTCTGATTCAACTCATATTGTGTCTATTGAGGAGATCAAGGTAAGGTCGGATTTATCTTTCGAGGAGGAACCGTATAGATTTTGGATCGTGTGGAGAAAGTTTTAGACAAAAGAGGATCCCTTTGGTTAAGGTTCTATAGCAGAATCATGGTGTCAAGGAAGCCACTTGGGAACTTGAAGATTCGATTCGTCAGCAATACCTTCATCTGTTTGAATCAGGTAACTTCGAGAACAAAATTTCTTTTAAGAGGGTAGAGCTGTAACGCCCCAAATTTCCTAGTTTTGAATTGCTAAATTATGTCAAATAATTTGATTTGGTTCAGTGGTCAAGTGCCTGGTTGTGTACTGAAAATCTTGTGTTCGATTCCCATTTCTAAGGAATTTCGCTATTAATTTTTATTCTATATCTGATTTGGTTCAAAATGGTTATCTTTTTTTTTTGTAAGTCTACTGGCAAGAATGAGTCTGCTGGTTCAGTGGTAAGACTTTAGCTTACCTATAGGTCCCAAGTTTGAATCTTATTGGTGTAAAATGGGGATTCTTTTCACTACTCCATGTTTGTGCCGCCCTTGTGTTAGAGTGTATGTCAGATTCAAACTCTGAGCCACCAGATTGTGATAACAAATAATATTATAGGTTAGGATTTGGAGAGATTTTATTTTATTTTATTTTTAAATTTTAAGAACTTTTCTCCTAAAATCTCTCATTAGTTTGTCGTCCCTTCTTTCCTCAATTCCCACGTTCATTTTTTTTCTCATTTTTTTTTCATTTTTGTGATAGTAGTTTTCTTTTTTGCAAAATTTTACTTGTTTCCCTTCTTGGCTTTCCGTTCTTTCTGTTCCTTCTGTTGATTTTCTCATATCGCAATTAGCACCCTTCTATTTCTTCCACTTGTCGTTCTTTTCTCTGTCTGGTTGCCATCCATTGATTTTGTGCGGCAGTTTTTTATGCTTTGGTATTGCTTGTGCGCGATCAGAAGTTTAATACTGTGTTTTCATCCTTTTGTAAGTACTTTCTATTATTTCTTAAGGGTGGTTGATTCATTTTAGTTTCATGCTATAAGGAGGTAGTTGTTGTGTTGGTTGAATAGTGTAAGTTTGTAAGGTTTGATCACCTTGTGTTTCTATTTAGGTGTGGTGCATGTGGAAAATAACTCTTTAGTGGATTAAGAGTCTGTAAACCGCTCTCCTTAGGTAAGTGGTCGATTACTCGGTTGAATTTGGTTGAATTCCCTAATTGTTTAGGGGTCGAATACATAGTTCGATTTCAAGTATATTTTGGATTTAATTGATTAGGTTCCGAATGTTGACTACAGATTTTGGAGTTGTTATAGTGTCAACATCCTGGGATCAATCAGGTGTGTGGCGTTAACTCAAAATTTAGTAAAACAGTGAAAAACTGAAACTGTTGACGCCACACGGGCTATGCCAAGTAGGGCGTGTAGGCCCATTTTGAGTAAGTTTTAGTTAGGTTCGTGTTTTGATTGCATATTCAAGGTCAGTGATCTCGTAGGCTCTAATGAATGATATGTATGTAGTCCGATAAATGAAATCTGATGTTTCTGTTGTGTGTGCATATTTTTCTGAAAGCATGTTAACCGTATAAATTGTATATCTAATCAGTGAATCTGAAAGTAACATTAGCATGTTTATGATCTGAAATGCTTACAATGAGCATGTTTAATCTGAATGTAACTGTATATGTATTATGATGTTGCATGTGCATTGGGGTGGGTTATGACAATGTGACAGAGGAAGTTCTTGTAGACTACGATGTGCATTTTTTGCGATAAAATTGCAATATCTGTATCTGGTAGTTAAAGCCGCAATATCTAATTCTAGTGTATTTCCGCATAATATCTGGTAGCTTGGCTGCATATTACCGTACAATGACATATGACCACTTTTAAGTGTGTTGGGTTGGATGGGTATCAATTATCCTGATTGGTGTGTTGGGTTGGACAAAGTTGGTGTGTAGTTGATGGGGGTAGGATTTGTTCTGTTTCACATATTGCATCACTATCATGCCATATCATCTGTATATACACTGTATATTATAATATGTGCATTAATTATTCTGCCATCTGTTGTGTCAATGGGCCAAGCCGAACACTAAGCTTCTAGCTCACCCACTTAATCATTTCAGATAATCCACAGACTTAGGATTGGGCGGCGTTTGGGGCTTGGATTGGTCATTCTCACATTGAACGATTTAATTTGATTTCATGATTATTCTTGGACTTCTTGGACTGTTGGATAATTTTTGGACATTATTTTTTGTTTTGGACGAGTTCTTGAAATTTAATAATTTTCTCGCTAAACTGCAATTTTTTGCGTTTTCACATACTAAAACAATTGTTTTCCAAAATTGACAACTCTGGAATTTTACGCTGCAAATCCAAATAAGCAAAATGAGTTTTCTGGATAATAAATAAGCTAACGATGTGGTTTTAAACCTATTCAAGTGGAAGTAAACGAATGATTTTGGAAACACACATGTATCATGGTTTAAATGAATTAATCTTGAATTTTAAAACAAATAGAAGATGTAACCCTCAAGATTCAGTCATAACATCTAGGCCGAGTTTGTGGTATTACATGAAAGATCTACTTAAATTGTGGAATAATATAAAAGAAAAATATGAGCAATAGAATATGGCCATTCTATCTAAAGCCCGTAATGGTTGGATGCACTTGAAGTTGCAATTTTTTTTTAAAAAAAATGTGAGTATAATTATACAGTATTCAGAATAAGTTCTCAATTAAAATTACGTGGAAAAATATTACTGATGAGAACTTGCAAGTGAAAACTTATTCAACTTTTCATGGTTCAAATGTACTCCTACAGTAGCAATATCGTGAAATAAAATTCCAATAGTTAGTATCATGTTTACTTATGATTGAACAATGGTTTTTAATCACGAAACCTAACCATTCCCTGAAGAGAATGTAACAATATGTAATAAATTTGAAAGATATAATCTTGGACGTGGATATAGTAAGTTGGACTATAATAATAGCCATATGGGATGGTCGTAATAAGTTTTCTCACCACTAGAAGAGGAAAAATGAAGAAAGCAAGAAAATAAAAAGAATTCCCAAGAACTCTAGAAGAGAGACAACTTATGTATAAAAAGTCATTGGTTATGTACTTGTTGTACACTTGGAAAGTAAGATCCACTCTCAAAGTTTGCTATTAATAAATTTTGGTTGGATTTAAAGTCTACTATTGGAGTTTTATTTGCTTACTTCTTGATAAAATCGTTAAGACTCAACGTAGAACAAAAAAGGTACATATTTAAATATTAAATCGACTTGATATATGGTTTAAATATTTGAGATGATCTTCTTTTTATGTTTTGATTACATGGGTTACATATTGTTTTAAACATCTCATTTATTCATGAAAATGAATATTAATTGATTTATTTATATCGCTATAGTAGGTTTTATAATTAAATAATATATTTGACTAAAACATATCTAGTATGCAAATTTGTGTTAATAAACCAATAAATTTTATGGTTATTCGGATTTGATTTAGTTCAAAGAATTGTTAAAGGTAGTAGCTCATACGTTTTATATTATTCCATTCGTTATTTATTTAGAGAAATGACATTAGCAATTGTAAATAAAAAGTTCGATGAGCATGAATGGTTGGATTTTGAATTAAATTTCATGCATGTTTACGATGGTGACTATGAAAGAAAAAAATTGATAGTTTTTCATTATGTCATATTTTTATGTTTGAGATGTGACTTTTATTCATATATTTAATTTAGGCTTGTTTTTATACATAAACCTAGCTAGTTATTCTTGGTAATTAATTGATTATGCAAAACTCTTGTTAAAAGGGTTTTAACAGTATTTTGAATTGATCTCATATCTCCTTTGGCTAAAAAAATAACGAGTTCTTTGTTCCACCGGTTCTGCTTCATTCCCCAAAGTGAAGATAGCAATACATAACAATTATGAAAATTTAACTTATTGTCATTATTGATAAATAGATAAGAAGAAGATGGATGATTCAAAATGTTGCCAAATGTTTATTCTTAGTACAAAATGCTCAATAATTTATACTAATTTATCATTTCTTGAAGTAGATAATATCTATATAATCTGATTGGTAAGAAATATGATATATGCTTACATTATTGTCTGAATTATTTTTTGCACATTCCTTGAAGTGATTGTTTTTTTTTGACATTTGAATATTTGGCATATTCCTTGAAGCGAATATTGCATATAATTGTTTAGAAATTATATTTATTTTATTGATTTAGTGGCATTATAGACTTCACATTGATTTAGACATTTCCAATAGTAAATGAAAAAATAGTACTTATATGTGGATACAAAGTATAAGGAATGACAATCAAACTATCAATTTGTCATCATTTATATTGACATTATTAGTACAATTGAAATGCATGTTAAAGTAAACCAGAAGTTTACTGATACAAATACATTTACTACTTGACATGACAAGTTAGACCATCCTAGATCATATATAACGTCAAAATTAATTGAGAATTCATATGGGCATTCATTAAAGAACCAAAAGATTCTTTAATTTAAAGAATTCTCGTTTGTTTCTTGTTCTCAATGAAAATTGATTATTAGAAACTCACTAGCTAAAGTTGAGATCTAATGACTTGCATTTCTGAAATGAATATGAGCTCATTCATCCACCATGTGGATGATTTTGATATTATATGATTTTGGTAGATGCATTTACAAAATAATCACATATGTGTTATCGACTTGCAACCTGTTGTTTTGCAAGATTACTTATTTAAATAATTAATTTTAGATTATACAATTAAGACAATTCATCTTGCTAATGCTAATGAGTATATATCTCAGTATTTTATTGATTAAATTTGAAATTTTTTTTGTAAAAGCTTGTTATTTATGCGCATAATGGTTTAGAAAAATTATTGATTGAATGCCTCTTATTAGTATCTAAACCATTACTTATGAGAACTAAACTTCCTATTTCAACATGAGATTATGTTGATTTACATGTTGTACGCATCAAGCAAATAAGTTATAAATACTTCTCATTACAATTGATTTTTGGTCAAGAGCTAAATATTTTCCATCTTTGAATTTTTGTATGTGTGTATAAGTTTCAATTGCTCCACCACAACGCACAAAGATGAGTGAATCCTCAAAGAAAGTTAGGAATATATCTTAATTACGAGTCTCCTTGTATTATTAGATGTTTTGAATTTATTGGAAATTCAATTATGACATGATTTGTGATTACCATTTTGATTTGATAGTTTTCCCGACATTAGTGGGAAAGAAATAATAGCTAAATGAAATCACTTCTTGTAATAAGTTATCATTATCTAGATCCTTATAGAGAGTAATTTAAACCAGAAGTTCAAAAATGATAACTCATTGTTGGATCTAGTGCCCTGAGTGTAGTATTTTCGTCTAAGTACACTTGTAATTTATTCAAACAGATTGGTTAATAAAATTATTCATGAATTAAACTAATACTTTGTATATTGTCCTCACATGGTTTTTGCACGCAAAGCAAATGTGCTTATTGGTTGTCTAATGTTTAACTAATAATTAGAGATATTACGTGGTCGGATCGTAGTACAGAAAGACAACTTGTATTAGTATACGAACCTAAATATATCCTTAGTCTAATCGAAAATGAGCAAACTGATTGAAAGACTAATATGTTGTCTATCAAGTTCAATTAGGGAGATGTTTTTTCTTGGGCATCGAAACGAATGACTCCCAAAAGATAGAGACATAGATGTGACTAACTGAACTGACAGTACATCGGACAAAACTCAAGAAGAATAAATCCTGAATCTGTTTACGGATTTATTAACTTGTGACATTTGTAGTGTGACTCGTACACTTGGGTGTAAGTAAAACTCTGAGTTCAAAATAGATAAAGAACCGAAAGTTGGTGCGTTGGGTGCACGACTTCTGTAATATGTGGCGTCATTCACAATAGTGGAATTCATAGCCTAAAACATGGGTAAATGATATCCTCTCATTAGCATTACATGGTTGATGAAAAGTAAATGTGGTCATGAATCGTCCATCTTTGTAATGGATGACTTGATCACTATTTGATAGTGATTGACTTTTCATGAAAAAAGATGTAATGGATACCATGAGACAAAATAAGATCATATTGGGAGAACGGATATTATCCCAAAGAGATCAAAGATATCCTATGAGGGTAACACACTAATGACAAGGTCATTGGACAAGTATTGAGTAGTTGTTTTCCTAATGGTATGTCGTTGAGGAGAACTCAGTCACGATACTATAGTGGAATGACTTCGTGACTAAATGAGTTTATAATTAATAGGTGAAAAGCCAAAACTTAATTATAAATCATTTAAAGCATCAACTACATATGTCCAATCGGTCTATACGCTAGTTCGTTGAAACCAAAAATGAATTGCGTGTCTGAATATAAAAAAACGGAATGAATAAAAAAAAGAGAAATGAGAAACATTCAGGAATGATTATAATTTTCTCCAAAATGGAGAAATAGAATCATTTGGAAATGAATATAGGTTTCACTACAGCAAAACAAGTTTTTAGCGGCGTTTTTTTAGGTAAGCGCCGCTAAAACAGCAAAAAAACACCGATAAATTTTGCGACGTTTATGTGAAAAAAGGCCACTATAAAACATGACCTTTAGCGGCACTTTCCCCTTAAAACGTTGCTAAAGGTCATGTTCTTTAGCGGCGCTTTTTCCAAAAATGCGGTCATGAAAAATAAAAAAAATTAAAATATTATAAAAACACCACAAATCCATTCCTATCCCTCTACCCACTTAAGCAAATCCTTTAGAAATGTTGTTATCAGTACATACATCACTCCATTCTTTGGTTAGAGAATGCAGCAGAAGTGGGATTCCACCAGTAGAGTATTGAAAAGAACAAACTTACCCCAAATGTCATGCATAGCATGCTCTAATTCATTTCAAAGAAAGGAAGTATATTTTATAAAGTTTCAAAACCCTTTATCTTAGGAACAATGAAATCTTACCTGGTGGAAGCATCCAAAATTCATTATCAAAATATTGAGAAGAAGAAGAATATCCATGATATAAATATATATCCCATCAAACAGAAAGTTTATCAATAACAATCAAACAAAATACCGCACTTATCATACTACACCTCAAATCTAACAAAATACAAACAGAACAAAATAATGATAGAATGCACACTTTAAGATCAGCAGTTAGCTCAAACAAGTCGCCACTATGCATGAATTCAGCTAATCCTGGACCATGCATCAAACAAAAACTCAAACATGCAACAATGGTAGTATAATTGCTGAGTAGTATAATTTGCATAATTGCTCCCATTCCATGTGGTAGTCTGATGAGTGTAATTGCTGCTTGGGTAACCTCCAACTGTCTGATAATCACCAGGATTGTAGTTAAGTGCTTGAATAACTTGTTGGCCCAGCATAAGAAGGCAAATGAATGACATACCAGTTCTGAGAAAAAAGAAACAAAAGTTAATGAATGACATATGAATTCAAGAACCAACCAAAATAACAGAATCAGATTCCAGTTATTATGAAAGTAGATAAGGTTCTTCTAAATTCAGAACCCTAAATCAGATTAATAATAAAATATGCAATTAACAAGTCAACATTAACGCCACATATAACATCAAATTGCAGAGCTTAATTTACTCAATACATTAGCATAAATAACATCACATTGAACAATGAATTTAACACATTCGAATAGATCAATTTTAAGCTCACTAACGGTTAATTTAGCATGTGAACATATACATGTTTTGCATTTACAGCATGGTTTAATCAACTTCAAGCAGGAAATTAAATGATGCAAATTTCCAGCATTCAAAATCATATATGGACAACATTAATATGACATTTTCGAGCACCTTAAAGACACATTTGGAAAATTTGAAGAATCATTCGAACAACCACATTCGAACATCTTAAAGACAACTAAATTTTGTCTTGTTTTGGACAACCTTACAGATCAGCATGGCATGTATTAAACCATGCCTAACATGTTTATTTCATCATGCTTTGAACAACAATAAAAAACCATTAGGCATTATATTAAATCAACTCTTTAACACATTCAAACAACTTAAAATACATCATTCGAATATCATAAATCACAACTTTCAGACACCATAAATTGCAGCATGTAACACCTAAATTTTCAGCTTACTAACATCATAAATTCATATCTATTTGGACATCATTAGTTAAAATTTAACAATTTAGTTTCACATTGTTCAGACCATTTTAATTTCCTGATCACTTGGATGATATTCTTTAATTATTATTTGGACAACAATAAACAACCATCGACCAGACCACCTAAATTGGTAAGAAATTAGACAGCATGCATGCAAACTGCATGCTTCAGCAGCTCCCTCGACAGCTAGAAATTTCACTAAAATTTCACTTAATTCCATCACTCATACTAGCATAAAGATGCAACAAAACAACCAAGGAAGAAAAGGTAAAGAACTCAGTATCATTTATTTAATTAAATAAATAGCTTATGCAATTGTTGCATTTTTAGCAAGTTTAAAACATCTTTAAACAGAGAAATTAAATGCTGAAAGTCCAATATTTGGACAGAGGCCAAAGTTGGCATTTAACCTCTCATAATTCCCTATTATTTCAATCAATAGCAGTCCATCTCCTCAACAAATTTAAGTATATTCAGTTCAGCAATTTCATACTTAAAATTGAGCATTCTTGACAACGGTCATCAACAATTAACTCAACATTTAATCTCTTCAATTTTTCTTTTATCCTGAATAGCACATACATTAATTTCAAACGAAAGGAAAGGTATAGGAATTTAGGAGAATACCAAGCTCCAAACGAGCTGTTGATCAAGTCTGTTAAGCTAAATTCATTTTTCCAAAAAAAAAAAAAACAATATTTAGTTATCCAAATACCTGCTTCAGACGTGATAATTTGCAGCATTTAAATGCCTAAAGTTTCAGCAATCAAATAACATGGTTTACAACATATAACAGTCTAAGTTTCCAGCTTTCAAACTTAATAAATTTCAGCATTTGAACATCATCTATTTACCATTCAGACATCATAATTTACAGTATATAGCACTCCAAATTTCTAGATTCCAAACATAACAAATTTCAGCATGTATTCAATAGCATCTAAACATATAAATGATTTATGACCATGTTACCTGCTCATGTGCATATTTAAAATCATCCATTTTCAGAGAACGAATGTCAGCACTGCTATACAAGGAAGGAAAAGGTCTACTCTCAACCGCAGCCAACGCTCTCTCCTGAAATTGTATGCTATATCAGTATGTACTCGTGCAAGTGAACTTTCATGTAAAAAGGTATGCAATAGATCAGAGAAGGGGTACAATTATCAGTCCAAACTCCACCCATCAATATTTATCATCTTCTTGACATATCAGAACAAGGTAGTCTGGCACCACTTGCATAGAACAAGACTTGTCAAAATAAGCAACTAATAGTAGACACCATCAACAAAGTAGCATCAGGATACAGATCCACCACCTTTTAGCACCATTTGCAAAACTATCATAAGTTTATATGCTCATAGCCGCAAACATATAATAGAACCTATAAAGCTAAAATATTAGAGACTGACCTTCTTTTCCTTTTCCAAAATTTCTCTTATGGGACAAGGTAGTGCTGCCTCTTTGCTTGTCTTTGAACAGTTTTACTAGCAGATTTCTGCTCCATCTGTGGAAAACTAATCTTTTTCATAACATCAGTCTTCCCCTCAGAACTTGCTCCTATGGGCTGCACAATAATTCAACAAAGAGCTCGTTTAATTCACAGGATAGAAATTTTTAAAACACATTTGGCATTAAATGCAATACTAAATAACATCATTTCTAGCAGTAAAATAATTTAAGTTGCATACCCCACGCCCATTATCAGTTATGCTCACGGAACCATCTGAATGTAAAACAACATCTATTTGTGTTGCGAAACCTGCTTGAGCCTCATCAACAGCATTATCCAATATCTCGTATACCTAATAGAAAGAAGTAAAATCAAACATCTAATGAATTTTACCACCAAAGTTACTAGAAATATCAAAAGAAAAAAAAAAGAAAAAGAAATTACCAAATGGTGCAAACTGACACATCCAATGATAAAAGAATGTACAACGGGTCTTAATATACAATACAAAGTGGGAAATGAACGAGGGAAGGTAATTCTTACAATACGATCCAAGAAAAAATAAATATGAATATGCTCTATTTACATGATGCTTCCCTTTAGATGAATTTACAAGATCGATGTCAACAAAATAGTAGTTTAGGGAAAATTTTACCAGCAATGCTTCATCACGGTGCATTAGTATATCGTATCTCACTGGAGATCAACAACATCAAACTTTAAACTAACAAAAAAAAAATAGCAACAAAATCCAGGAACTTCATATATTGCCTTTTATAAAAGAAGATGATAAGAAAAAATATATGAAAAAAAAAAACAAATTTGCAGATCGGAGCAATCGAAATCAAATCCAAGTGATGAATAGTGTTTTAAATAAATTTAAAGAACAAACTTAAGGGGGAACGAATCAAATTAGGGAAAATAATTAAATATAATTAAACTAATAGTAATTTATTACACTTAATAAACTTACAAGGAGAAGCAGCAGAGGGCTGCCGACGGAGATGCATAGGGCTGCCGATTTGGGGAAATTGGGGGAAAAAATAAAGGGAATCGGGGTAGGGGAGAAATGGTTTGGGAAAAATAAAATGGGGGAAAAAAGAAGAGATTCCAGGTGAAATTTTGGGATTTCGGGGACCAGATTTTGGGGAAAAGAAGAAGGCATTTTGGGTAACAAAACCACGCCGTTTAGCAAAAAAATTAGACCAAAACGTTATTATTGTTCAACTTTTTGCGGTGTTTGGAACAAATATGCAGCTATTGCTTATCTTTTCGGTATTTTTCTTATAAACGCCGCTAACACTTAACTTTTTTACAATTTTTATATTAAATTATTGTATTTTTCATATAAATTTTAAATAAATAATTTTTTAAAATTTAAGTAATATTTAAAAGAATTAGATAAAATTATAATTTTTTATGTAAGAAAACAAAAATAAAAACAAAAAATTTCAAAATATGAAAAAAAAATCTTTAAAAAAAATTTCTCTTTTGTAATTATATATTCTTTCAATATTTTAGGAAATTAAATTAAAATTTTCAATTTACTAATTAATTTTGCTTCTCTATAGATGCATGGGTTAGCAATTTTTTTAATTTTAATATATATAAAGTTTATCTATTATCTCTTAAATAATTTAAACTATAATGATAATTTTAATATATTAAAATTAAAATTAAAATTAAAATTATCTCTTTTACAATTATATAAAAAATTATTTAATATATAAATAAAAAAACAATCAGTCATATACCAAAAAAACTTTAAAATTACTTTAAATAATAGTATTTTAATTTTTTTTCATTTTAAACATATATTTTTCTATGTTTTTACTTTCAATTTTTTCTACGTGTCATTAATTTTCTGAAGATTTTAAATATTAAATTAAAAATAAATTGTATTTTAATTAATATAAAGAAACTAGTTAAATAATAAATAGAAGATGATGAAAGAGTGCATGCATGGGTAAGAATATAGGGAGCAAAACGGCACCGTTTTGTTTAAAATATAATATTTTTTGCTGCGTTTTTGTCAAAAGCACCGCTAATGCTTGACCTTTTGCGGCGTTTTTTTCATAAACGCCGCTAATGCTAAACCTTTTGCAGCGTTTCATAAACGCCACTACTGCTTGACCTTTTGTGGCATTTTTCTCATAAACGCCGCTATAGCTCTAACCTTTTGCGGCGTTTTCCGATTAGCGCCACTAATGTATAACTTTTGCGGTGTTTTTGGTCCAAACGCCGCTAAAAGCTTAATTTCCTGTAGTGTTTTCAAAAATAGAAATGAAAATGAAAATGGAAACTTGCAATCCTATATAGGATTACTTAAAAATTTATGGAAGAATGAGTTTATGTTTTTGGACTATTTTGAAGCCCGAAAATGAAAATATACCATTTGGTCATAACGAACATGTTGAGTTGTGACATATTGAACGAATTTTCTCGAAATTTTATCGGGGGTAAAATCATCAAAATTTTATCGGGGGAAAAATCATCAAAATTTTATCGGGGGTAAAATTGTCACAATTTTACTGGGGTAATGTAGCGCCCCACACCCGACCCTTGAAAAGGATCCAAGAATGGCGCGTTACAGCCTTACATCCTTTCCCTTTTCTCCAAACACAATTTGAAACCACTAAATCATGAAGTAAACCATTACAAATCGAGACCATAAGCGTCATCACAATAGTTAGGGAAAAAAATTAATTTGACGAATACAATTTTAGTTACAAAATATCGTTCTTCAAAATCCTAAACCTTAGCGCCACCCCCATTGCCATGCATAACACAGAATCATTAGAGGTCTTACAACATGAAATATCATCTTGCGTGGTCCTTAGTGATTCCTTTACTTCTTTAATGATCCTGAGAAGGAAAGGTTGTAACACCCCTAACCCATATCCGTCGTCGGAACAGGGTTACGGAGCATTACCGAAATATACAGAACAAATACAATCATTTCATATTATTTAACATTCATGTCAGAAATTATTCATAAAGTCCTTTATATGAGCCCTCGAGGCCCAAAACATACATTAGAAACAAGTCGGGACTAAACCGGGTACTCAGAGAATTTTTCGCAAAATCTCAAAACTTTTCCAAGGTGCAGGGGACACATGCCCGTGTGGTCAGGCCATGTGACTCACACGGCCATGTGACACGTCCGTGTCCCAGGCCGTATGGGCATTCGAAATAGGGCACAGGGCCGTGTCCCAGCCAGTGTCCGTACCCGTGTAACTCTCTGACTTGGGTCACACGGCCAAGTCACACGCCCGTGTGCTAGGCTGTGTGTAGGTGCCGGGGTCACACGGCCAAGCCACACGCCCGTGTGCCAGGCCGTATGAAAAATCCTAAGCATTCTGTTTTAAATTTTAAAGTGCAGGGCACACACGACCAAAACACAGGCCCGTGTCTCTGCCCATGTGGACGAAATAAGACCATTTCCAAGCCATATTTCTCACCCATTTGCTCTTCCACCTACACTAACATTTTAACACATTCAAAAACCAATCCAAGACATTTAAACTAACCAAAATCAAGTCATAAACATGTCATACATCCTCATTTCTCATCATTCAAATTTACAATATTAATGAAAACATCTATTTGTTTACTTATACCAACTATACTATATCATCTCATACATCAATATGCCTATAACTTATCCATCACTCAACCACATCAAACACAACAAACATGAAGAAGCCACACAAATATATACTTAACAAAAGTATGTCCAACTCAAGCTATTCCAATGGCTATTTATAACCAAAACACATATTTTCCATCAATGGCAAATTGAACCTATACATGCCATTATACCAAAATTTAGTTTGTTACATATACCAAAATGAGCCGAAGGATAGTGTGATGATGCTCTGACCAACTTCCAACCACTTTGAGCTTCTGTATTACTATAAAACAGGAAAAATAATACAGGGTAAGCATATTATGCTTAGTAAGTTCGTATAACAGGAAATTAACTTACAATTCATTTTTATTTAAAGTAAGCATGCAAAATTCATCCAAAGAAAATTTGGCAATTTGCCTAAACACATATAATCTCAAGAAACAAGTTAGTCATGTACTTCATGTGAATATCAAGAAACAATAATGAGCTCATCATGTAAAAATTTTCATATATATATGCTTTCCACATTATATATTCATATAACATGTACATTTCCATAATAATTCATCTCAAGTTCAGATTATCCCATGTCGGAACTTTGCCCGTTGAATTTATTTGAAATATTGATGGATACACAGGTAGTACACTCGAAGTGTACAAAACTGTATCTGTCAATTCATATTCGAGAATGCTCATACAAGCACATAAACGGGAAGCTCTCTCTCTCTCGAGCAATATAACGGTAAGCTCATGTGAGCTGTATAACGGAAAGCTCATAAGAGCCATAATCAGT
Source organism: Gossypium sturtianum (assembly GCA_025698515.1). NCBI lineage: Eukaryota > Viridiplantae > Streptophyta > Magnoliopsida > Malvales > Malvaceae > Gossypium > Gossypium sturtianum. The sequence continues at coordinate 37,340,894 of CM046952.1, forward strand.
AAGCTCATGCGAGCCAATTACGGGTAGCTCCGACGAGCCATTAACGGGAAGCTCCAGATAACAATATATCGAGAAGTTCAAGCGAGCCATATCTGGAAGCTCCGGAGAGCCATTAATCAGGAAGCTCACAAAGAGCCTTTAATCGGGAAGCTCACGAAAAGCCATATATTGGGACGCTCATAAGAGCTGTGGTGTGTCTACAACACATGCAGAATCACAACCAATCGGGATGCTCCGAAGAGCTATTAAAGGGAAGCTCGCAAGAACCATATAATGTGTAACACCCCAACCCCGGCCTACGCGTTAAGACCAGACTTGGCATGCCACATAAAATGAACTTACACTTAAGCATCAATGTTTTTAATGAAAACAATTCTTGAAAACGATTTGAAGTTGGAGTTTATCAAAAATCGAGATTTATTTGAACACCATGTTTTTTTTTTTAAAACATAAGAATTTACAAATTGATTTTCAGAGAAATAATTGGTTAAAAACTTTAATAATTGGTTGAAATAAATTTATAAAAGAGTTTTCACAAAATTTTACGAGTAAGTGATATAAAAAAAATCCTCTTTTTATACACAAGTTTAAGAAAAACATTTATAAAAGATTAACAACCCCATTAAAGTAGCTAAAACATATTAAAATCCATCCACACATAAAAATCCATAAAAATAATACCAGAGGCCTTATTACATCGCAATTGAAATAGTACTTAAATAAAAATACTTAAAAGAAGTTTAAAGTTTTTATAACTCATCATTCGTAGTATGGCCTCCACACGAAGTCATCCCCGGCCCAAGCCTCCATCAAATATCATTACCTGAGAAGGGGTAAGAAAAAAACGGGGTGAGTTACTTAGAACTCAATGTGTAACCCACTTACCGTGTTCACTGGGCCAATACCTTTTAAGCAATTAGATGGGCTTGAGCCCATTTACAAATGTACAATGCATATATATAAATCAAGTATAAAAATTAATGCATGTGTTATGCAATTCCCAACCAAGCCTAATTTCCATCCGCTACACACCCCCGTACCAACCAACACACCTGTGGGGATCAAGTCAACCCACCCCGCCAACACACCAATAGCAGGCATTAAGCCAGATATAATATTTGTGGCAACAGGCCATTTATAATATTTGTGGCAGAGCCACCGAACTAGATATTTGGCAACAGGCCTTTCTTCTCTTCGTCATTTATCCCAACCCATGCAGTCATGTATATATATAATGCATAACAATATATTCATGAGATAAATTTCAACAAAAAGCCCATATTACAAATTATCAATTTGGCCCATTAGTCCAAAACAGCAATTTGGCCCTTTTTAACGAACTAGCCAACCTTGGCCCATTTACGATCTAGCGATTTCTTGGTCCATTATACACATGTGGCTTTTTTCCACAATTTTCACTCTTTGGCCGATTTATCAAATAATCATGTGGCCCAAAATATCATTTTTTTTCTAAGATATAGCCCATTGAGGGCAAAACCGTAATTTTTCCATAATTTTAATACCGGTTTCATGCATTCACACAAAAAGTGCTAATATACCGTATTTTCAAATTTTACCGACTTTACGATTTTTATTCTATCGCTTACGGTAATATAACCCATGAGATACGTGTGAAGTTACACACCTGATTACGGTGAGAACTATACTTTCCCGCTCGTCGATACCTAAATATATGTCACTCTTGATTAGAACACTAATATTTAATATAAAACTATTCTAATGATTAACGGTCTAGATCCTTACCCTCGGAATCTCGAATGACAACTATTTGCGATTTCTCCCCGATTGATGGTTCATAACCCGATGAAGAACCACAAACAAACAATGGCTCAGAAGTACGAATGACTTCAAATAATTGATTTTCACCGGATGAGGGTCCACAACTCGGTGGAAAATCTCGGATTCTTCAAACAGATCTTTTCGTTTGAATTTAGGGGAATAAGCGGAACCGCCCCTCTTCCGAACACTATTAACAACCCTTTTCGTCCCTATCTTATTTGTCTTTATTGACAAAAGATTATTAGTCCTACCATATATCGGAAATTTAATACTAATGGCTTAAAAGAGCGAACTCGGCTTACCTTAAAATCCCGAGTGATTTCCAAAGGATTCCCTGAAAAATATGTTCCAACTCGAATGGCTTTACGAAGTCTTCGAAAATGTGATGATTCGACCCACCACTATCTCACTATAATAAAATAACGAAAGAAATTATCTAAGAGAAATGAACAATGGTTTCGATAAAAAAGGCTCTCCTTTACCACACTTAAGGTTCGGCCAAAACAACCCATAAACCAACATAAGAACCAAAAAGAAAGCTCTTACCTATTGTTTAAACGAGGGTTGAAAGAATAATCAACAAGACAATATAGATGAATAGAAGATTCGACTTTGAAGGAAAATTAAAGAAAATGGGATTAGTATCATTCGGCCATGAGAGAAAAATAATGAAGAAAATATTTGAATGATAAATAAAAATGAGGAAGAAAAGAGAATGGAGAGAAGGTGTTATAATTCGGTTTTCAAAAAGAAGAAAAAAGAATGAGAAAAGAGATGAGTTTAGGAACAATATGCATTCGGCAATGGGGAAGGAGAAGGAAAAAGGAATGTTTTTTTTGTGTTGGTAGTTTCGGCACTAGGAGAAAGACAGACAATGGGATACTAGAGTGATAAGCAAAAATGACCAAATGGTCAAAAAGAAATGCCTAAATGAAACTCAACAAAGTTGTTTTCTCCAAGCTAAAGACACATTCGGCTATGAGAGAAAGGAAATGATAGGAAAGATGTTTTGGATGAGCAAAAATTATGACCAAAAGAATTCTAACAAGCTACCATCCTACCCCAAACTAACCACCAAATTTCGGCTCCCCCCTTTTGTCCATAATGCCGTCCAAATACATGGTCAAAATGGCCATGCAAAAGTTTCCAAGACAACTTCCTTGTATCATGCCTTGTGTTCCTCCACTTTCCAAAGCTTTAGAATCCTATCCCCAAAATCAAGTTAATTCTATCCCTTAATTCAAGCTTTCCTTTTTCCCTTAGTCTACTTCTCATAAAAGAATTTGTCCAACCTTACCATAAGTAAAGCTTGATCGACACATGCCATACAAGTACAAAAATAAAAGTCACCTAAATGCTATCCATGGGATTCGAACCTCTCCCCTCAAGCAATCACTCATGCGCCAACACCACCTTGCTACTAGCTCATCTTATGCTAGCTTTCGTCACTTAAATTAACTTAAGCATCATAATCACTTGATCCACTTCAATAAAATACTCACTACTAAAATTTATTCTAGTTCCGAATAATCCCGAGCCTCCTCAAGACTATATTAAGCATGCAAAAATTTAATCATACACAAGCTAAACACCAAAACATGCATCATAACGATACTCAAATTTTTAGGATGTTATAACTCTACCCTCCTTAAAAAAAATTTTCGTCCTCGAAATTTACCTGGTTAAAAGAGGTGAGGATATTGTTGCCTAATTGTGTCCTCGGGCTCCCACGTAGCTTCCTCTCGCTCCATGATTTCGCCAAAGAACCTTAACTAACTGACACGCCTTCTTTCTTAACACCTTAACAACACGGTCTAAGATTTCCACCGGTTCCTCCTCGAAAGACAAGTCCGGCCTTAATTCCACTTCTTCTCTGGGTACTAGGTGAGACGGATCCGATCTGTAACGCCTCAGCATAGAAACATGGAAAACACTATGAATCTGACTCAACTCCGGAGGTAATTCAAGCTAATAGGCCACTGGTCCTACACGCTTCAACAGACGGTACGGTCCAATGAACCTAGGGCTCAACTTGCCCTTTCTTCCAAATCTGAAAATCTTCTTCCAAGGCAAAACTTTCAGAAAAACCTGATCTCCCACCGTAAACTCAATATCTTTACGCTTCAGATCCGCATACGACTTTTGTCTATTCGAAGCTTCCTTTAACCGCGCTCGAATCACCTTTACCTTTTCTTCCGTCTCAGATATCAATTCAGGACCCAACAACTGTCGTTTCCCCAATTCAGTCCAACAAGTAGGGGTACGACACTTACGACCGTATAACGCTTCATAGGGCGCCATTTGGATACTAGATTGGTAACTGTTGTTATACGCGAACTCTGCCAACGGTAGAAAATCCTCCCAACTACCTCTGAAGTCGATCACACAACCTCGTAACATGTCTTCCAAAATCTGAATTACTCTTTCTGACTGACCATCTGACTGAGGATGAAAAGTCGTACTGAAGTTTAACTTTGTTCCCAAAGCCTCATGTAAAGCTTTCCAAAATCGTGATGTAAACCCGGGATCCATGTCCGATATGATAGACACTGGTACCCCATGCAACCTCACGATCTCAGATACATATAGCTTAGCCAACTTTTGCAGCGAGTAATCCATACGAACTGGTAGAAAATGAGCAGTCTTCGTCAATCGATCTACTACCACCCAAACAGAATCTTTCTTAGTAGGTGTTAAGGGTAACCCACTAACAAAATCCATCGTTATCCGCTCCCATTTCTATAAAAGAATCTTTACCGGTTGCAATAAACTCGATGGTAATTGATGTTCCGCCTTCACTTGTTGACAAGTCAAACACTTTCCCACAAAATCAGTAACCTCCCGCTTTAATCTTGGCCACCAAAACTGCTCACGGAGATCCTGATACATCTTATTTCCTCTGGGGTGTATAGCATAAGGGCTACTATGCGCCTTCCGTAGAATCATTTGTCTCAAATCTGAATCCATGGGCATACAAACTCTTCCACGAAAACACAGCACGCCATCCTTGTTCATTTCAAAGTCTCCTATTATACCACTTTCAACTTGTTGCAATAAAGGACCCAACTTTTCATCTTATAATTGCTTTTCCTTGATTTGCTCCAACCACAAAGGCTTCACCTGAAGTTTCGCTAGCAGACTGCCATCCTCATACAAACTGAGATGAGCAAACATTGCTCTTAACTCTGATACAACCTTACGACTCAACGCGTCTACCACTACGTTAGCCTTTCCAAGATGGTATTCAATTGAGAAGTCATAATCCTTTAACAGCTCCACCCATCTCCATTGTCTCAAGTTCAACTCCTTTTGGGTAAGGAGGTACTTAAGACTCTTATGGTCCGTATAAATGATCGACTTCTCACCGTAGAGATAGTGCCTCCAAATTTTTAAGGCAAACACCACCGCAGCCAACTCCAAGTCATGAGTAGGATAGTTGACTTCATGCGGCCTCAATCGCCGAGAAGCATAAGCTACCACTTTTCCACTTTGCATCAAGACATATCCTAAACCCGTATGTGACGATCACAAGAAACGGTAAACTCTTTTCAACCTCGGGTTGAATCGATCTTTGGCGCTTAGTCGAAATCTTCTTTAGTTTCTCAAAACTTTCTTGCTGTTTATCGGTCCATACATACGGTACTCCCTTTGCAACAAATTAGTTAGGGTGCAAAAGAATCAACGAAAACCCTCAACAAAGGGTCTATAATAACCAGCCAAACCCAAGAAACTCCGAATCTCAACCACTGACTTCGGCGATTTCCAATCCAACACTGCCTCAACCTTCCGAGGATCAACTCTTATTCCATCGGCTGACACCACATGACCCAAGAAAGTCACTTCCTTTAACCAAAATTCGCATTTACTGAATTTGGCATAAAGTTGCTTATCTCGCAAAATTTGTAACACAATACGCAAATGTGAGTCATGCTCTTCTTCATTCCTCGAATATATCAAGATATCATCTATGAACACCACTACGAACCGGTCTAGATAAGGTTGAAAGACTCGGTTCATCATGTCCATAAATGTAGCTGGTGCATTAGTTAATCCAAACGGCATCACCAAAAACTCATAATGTCCATAACGAGTTTGGAATGCCGTCTTATGAATGTCTGCCTCTTTCACCTTGAGTTGATGATAACCCGACCTCAAATCAATCTTAGAGAAAACTGAAGCTCCTTGCAATTGATCAAACAGATCGTCAATTCTCGGCAATGGATACCTATTCTTGATCGTCAACTTATTCAACTGCCTATAATCAATGCACATACGCATTTACCCATCCTTCTTCTTGACGAACAAAACCGGTGCTCCCCACGGAGACACACTTGGTCGAATAAATCTCCGATCTAACAATTCTTGAATTTGAGCTTTAAGCTCCGCTAACTCCTTCGGCGCCATTCTATAAGGAGTAATGGACACCGAGAGCGTTAGCAAAAGCTTAATGCCAAATTCTACTTCCCGATCTGAGGTAGACCTGAAGTTCTTTGGGAAAGACATCCGAAATTCTTTCACCTTTCTCACACCTTCTACTGATAAATCATTGGCATCCAAAGCACTAAAAAAAGCTAGGAATGCTCCATACCCTTTCCGCACCAACTTTTCTGCCTTCAAAGCAGATACCACATTTGCCAAAAAGTTCCTTCGCTCACCTATCATTACTACCTCCTCATTATCCACAAATCCTTATTGACATCCGCTTTTCGGACAATCCAATTGCGCCTGCTTTCACCAACCAATCCATGCCCAAAATAAGATCAAACTCGCGAAAGGCAATTCCATCAAATCCGCCAAAAATATTTCTCTTTGAATTTCCAAGGGCACGTCTCTAAACAATTTATTCACGATTACCGACTGTCCTAAAGGACTAATTATGGTCATCTCTCTATCGGTAATCTCAGATCTAATATTCAGATTTTCGATTATGGCACTAGCAACATACGAGTGTGTGTAGACTCGATATCTATCAAAGCGAAGAATGTACATCAAAGATGAAAAACGCATCGCTTATCACATCGTGTGCATCGCCATCTTCCCGACGCCTAACCGCATAGACCAACCCCGACTATCTTGCCTCCGTGTTACCTCTAAAGCCATTACCTCGACCCGGTGCACCTTGATCACGTCCAACACCATTACCACCACGACCGATCCACGGCCTCTCGGTGGTCGCTTGAGCACCTTTAGTTGGTCAACATCGTGGTTACGAGCTTCCCGAGTCGTATCAATCCGTCGAGGCAATTTTTATCACGATGATCCTTGGAACCACATTTATAAGCGAGCACCGCTTTTCCTCCAAAGATCCCGGGTGTCGCTCTCCCACAATCGCACCAGATCTCGACTACGATTAGTAGTCACCCGTGCTCTAGCTTGAGCTGGCTTGTCATTTCGTGGCCTCTTCTAAAACCTTTTAGAAGAACCCGAGTACTTAAAATCCCTCTTGCCTCTGACTCTTTCCCGGTTCTGGCGTTCTGAGTTCTTAGCCTCTTCGGCTATCTTGGCTTTCTCTACAAGTGAGGCAAAAGTCCATACTTGTTGTGGGGCTATCAGTACCCGCAACTCGTCATTCAACCCATCTTCAAAGCGTACACAACGTCATGATCATTCGGCACTATTTTGCGAGCATAACGACTCAAACGAAGAAATTCTGCCTCGTAAGCTGCCACTGTCTTACTTCATTGAACCAAATTCAGGAATTCCTTCCTCCGGGCATCTACATAACTTGTCCCGACGTACTTCCCTTGAAAAGTAGCTTTGAAGAAATCCCAAGTAACCAATGCGACCTCGGTGCCTTCTCGAACAATGAAGCCACCATTGATACGCCTCGTCCCTTAATAAGGACACACGCCTCCTCTTAGCTTCGCTCGGCGGTACACTCCAAATCATCCATAATCCGCTCTGACCTCGAGCCAATATTTCGCAACATTCGAGCTACACACCGAGACACCTCTAAAAACCTCGGCACCACTTGACTTGAGTCGTTCCAATATTGAACCACGAATCTTGGACCGGTTCTAGTCCCAAAGAACCTCTCTAGGACTCGCAACATTTCTTGAGTCAAAGCATTGTCCTCTCTCGTATGATCAGTGATCCAGTCTCACTCCCGAGTGACGCAGTGCATCCATTTCCGGCATATGACCCGGCACTTCGCACGCAACACCTGCCCTCTACCACGGCCACGTCCACCGCGTCTCACGACCACGTCCTCTAGTGCTCATAATGACTAATTCAATTTAATCTGATTACAAGTTTTATGAATCAGAATACTATTTCAGTGTTTATTAACGATATTTTATGAGATATAAGAGATAAAGTTGTTTTCGCAATCACGTCCTATAGTCTCAATCTCTACCGGATTCAACACTTAAAACTAGAAGTTCTAGAGTGTTCCTATGATCATTTCACAATAGTAAATATTTAATATACAAATACTTACTTGACTTGGTGCCGAATGCTCGTGGTGCCATACTACCTTTAAAACATAAAATCTAAAAATTTAAGCAGTTTTTAAACAAAAATTGTTGTTGAACCCAAACCACAGCGAGTTTTGAAACTGGCTCGATACCATAAAATGTAACACCCCAACCCTACTCACGCGTTAAGACCAGGACTTGGCATGCCACATAAAACGAACTTACACTTAAGCATCAATGTTTTTAATGAAAACAATTCTTGAAAACGATTTGAAGTTGGAGTTTATCAAAAATCGAGATTTATTTGAACACCATGTTTTTTTTTAAAACATAAGAATTTACAAATTGATTTTCAGAGAAATAATTGGTTAAAAACTTTAATAATTGGTTGAAATAAATTTATAAAAGAGTTTTCACAAAATTTTACGAGTAAGTGATATAAAAAAAATCCTCTTTTTATATGCAAGTTTAAGAAAAACATTTATAAAAGATTAACAATTCCATTAAAGTAGCTAAAACATATTAAAATCCATCCACGCATAAAAATCCATAAAAATAATACCAGAGGCCTTATTACATCGCAATTGAAATAGTACTTAAATAAAAATACTTAAAAGAAGTTCAAAGTTTTTATAACTCATCATTCGTAGTATGGCCTCCACACGAAGTCATCCCCGGCCCAAGCCTCCATCAATTATCATTACCTGAGAAGGGGTAAGAAAAAAACGGGGTGAGTTACTTAGAACTCAATGTGTAACCCACTTACCGCGTTTACTGGGCCAATACCTTTTAAGCAATTAGATGGGCTTGAGCCCATTTACAAATGTACAATGCATATATATAAATCAAGTATAAAAATTAATGCATGTGTTATGCAATTCCCAACCAAGCCTAATTTCCATCCGCTACACACCCCGTACCAACCAACACACACACCAGGGGATCAAGTCAACCCACCCCGCCAACACACCAATAGCGGGCATTAAGCCGGATATAATATTTGTGGCAACAAAGCCATTTACAATATTTGTGGCGAGAGCCACCGGACTAGATATTTGGCAACAAAGCCATTTATAATATTTGTGGCAGAGCCACCGAACTAGATATTTGGCAATGAGCCTTTCTTCTCTTCGTCATTTATCCCAACCCATGCAAATCATGTATATATATAATGCATAACAATATATTCATGAGATAAATTTCAACAAAAAGCCCATATTACAAATTATCAATTTGTCCCATTAGTCCAAAACAGCAAATTGGCCCATTTTAACGAACTAGCCAACCTTGGCCCATTTACGATCTAGCGATTTCTTGGCCCATTATACACATGTGGCTTTTTTCCACAATTTTCACACTTTGGCCGATTTATCAAATAATCATGTGGCCCAAAATATCATTTTTTTTTTCTAAGATATAGCCCATTGAGGGCAAAACCGTAATTTTTCCACAATTTTAATACCGGTTTCATGCATTCACACAAAAAGTGCTAATATACCGTATTTTCAAATTTTACCGACTTTACGATTTTTATTCTATCGCTTACGGTAATATAACCTATAAGATACGTGTGAAGTTACACACCTGATTACGGTGAGAACTATACTTTCCCGCTCGTCGATACCTAAATATATGTCACTCTTGATTAGAACACTAATATTTAATATAAAACTATTCTAATGATTAACGGTCTAGATCCTTACCCTCGGAATCTCGAATGAAAACTATTTGCGATTTCTCCCCGATTGATGGTTCATAACCCGATGAAGAACCACAAACAAACAATGGCTCAGAAGTACGAATGACTTCAAATAATTGATTTTCGCGGATGAGGGTCCACAACCCGTGGAAAATCTCGGATTCTTGAAACAAATCGTTTGAATTTAGGGGGAATAGCGGAACTGCCCCTCTTTCGAACACTATTAACAACCCTTTTCGTCCCTATCTTATTTGTCTTTATTGACAAAAGATTATTAGTCCTACCATATATCGGAAATTTAATACTAATGGCTTAAAAGAGCGAACTCGCTTACCTTAAAATCCCGAGTGATTTCCAAAGGATTCCTTGACAAATATGTTCCAACTCGAATGGCTTTACGAAGTCTTGAAAATGTGATGATTCGACCCACCACTATCTCACTATAACAAAATAACGAAAGAAATTATCTAAGAGAAATGAACAATGGTTTCGATCAAAAGGCTCTCCTTTACCACACTTAAGGTTCGACCAAAACAACCCATAAACCAACATAAGAACCAAAAAGAAAGCTCTTACCTATTGTTTAAACGAGGGTTGAAAGAATAATCAACAAGACAATATAGATGAATAGAAGATTCAGCTTTGAAGGGAAAATTGAAGAAAATGGGATTAGTATCATTCGGCCATGAGAGAAAAATAATGAAGAAAATATTTGAATGATAAATAAAAATGAGGAAGAAAAGAGAATGGAGAGAAGGTGTTATAATTCGGTTTTCAAAAAGAAGAAAAGAGAAGGAGAAAAGAGATGAGTTTAGGAACAATATGCATTCGGCAATGGGGAAGGAGAAGGAAAAAGGAATGGTTTTTTGTGTTGGTAGTTTCGGCACTAGGAGAAAGACACACAATAGGATACTAGAGTGATAAGCAAAAATGACCAAATGGTCAAAAAGAAATGCCTAAATGAAACTCAACAAAGTTGTTTTCTCTAAGCTAAAGACACATTCGGCTATGAGAGAAAGGAAATGATAGGAAAGATGTTTTGGATGAGCAAAAATTATGACCAAAAGAATTCTAACAAGCTACCATCCTACCCCAAACTAACCACCAAATTTCGGCTCCCCCCTTTTGTCCATAATGCCGTCCAAATACATGGTCAAAATGGCCATGCAAAAGTTTCCAAGACAACTTCCTTGTATCATGCCTTGTGTTCCTCCACTTTCCAAAGCTTTAGAATCCTATCCCCAAAATCAAGTTAATTCTATCCCTTAATTCAAGCTTTCCTTTTTCCCTTAGTCTACTTCTCATAAAAGAATTTGTCCAACCTTACCATAAGTAAAGCTTGACCGACACATGCCATACAAGTACAAAAATAAAAGTCACCTAAATGCTATCCATAGGATTCGAACCTCTCCCCTCAAGCAATCACTCATGCGCCAACACCACCTTGCTACTAGCTCATCTTATGCTAGCTTTCGTCACTTAAATTAACTTAAGCATCATAATCACTTGATCCACTGCAATAAAATACTCACTACTAAAATTTATTCTAGTTCCGAATAATCCCGAGCCTTTTCAAGACTATATTAAGCATGCAAAAATTTAATCATACACAAGCTAAACACCAAAACATGCATCATAATGATATTCAAATTTTTAGGATGTTACATAATGGGAAGCTCGAGAGGGCTAATAACGGGATGCTCATGAGAGCTAATAATGGGACGCTCTTTCGAGCTGTGGTGTGTCCGCAACATATGCAGGACCACAACCAATTCGGGAAATCCTGTATCCATCGAATTATTTTATTCAAACGGGACTTAACATTTATCAGGATTTGTCGGATATGTGATTAATTTCATATACATGGCAATAATACAATCACATACATACAATTCAATTCAAACATATAAATATACAATTTAGTTGCACGAACTTACCTCGACAATGTTCGTGAACTTGTATGCTACTAATCCATTACTTTTTCTTTACCTCAATCTAGCTTCGTATTTGGTCTATTCGGATCTATACGAGTAAATTTAGCTCAATTTAATACAATTCATATCTTAGGTAAAATTACCATTTTGCCCCTATACTTTTAATTAATTCTAATTTCGTCCCTAGGCTCGGAAAAAATGAAATTCATGCAGTTTAACCCTTATCCAAGCCTAACCGATTTTTACATGTAACATTTGCAGCGCATATAATTCATAAAATTCAGAATTTTTCCATAAATTTTACATCTTTATAATTTAGTCCCTAAATCACAATTTCATCAAAATTCACTTTACAAAAGTTGTTTATCTATCAACAACCTTTCATTTTATACCATAAATTTCATAATTCATGCATATTCATCCATGGAAAAACTTTAATACTTTGATAACTTTACAAATTAATCCCCGAGATAGCTAGATTAAGCTATTACGGTCTCGAAAATATAAAAATTACTAAAAACGGGACCCCAATTAAGCCAAGTAAGCTTGCTTGAGTTCTCTTCTCTTAACTAGGGTTTCCATGTATTTAATTTTGGGAAAGATGATATAAATGATGATATTTTCTTTTATTTTATTATTTATCATCTGTATTTTTCATCTTTCTAATTTTGTCATTTTCTTTATTTAATTTTTCATGGATGAATCATCATACTTATCTACTAACCTCTCTTAATGGTCTATTTGCCATATAAGGACCTCTAATTTTGAATTCCATAGCTATTTGATCCTTTTAGCTACTAGAATTCAACTTTTACATTTTATGCAATTTGGTCTTTTTATCAATTAAACATGTAATTGGTAAAATTTCCTAACGAAATTTTTATACGATATTCCTATCATACGGTAGACCATAAAATAATTTTAAAATAATTTTTCTTACGGACTGGGATTTGTGGTCCCGAAACCACTGTTTTGATTTCACTAAAAACGGGCTGTTACAAAGGTAACGGAGTAAGTTCATAGAACTTAGTGAGTTCCAAAGCAGACACTAAGATGACTATACATACGTTAAACAAATAAACCTTCCCAACTCAGTGGAACACATAGTTCGCCCATTGGCGAATACAATACACAAGCAGACTTCATACAACTCACCTATTGACAAATACTATACACAAGCAAACTTTATACAACTCACATATTGGTGAATACTATACACAAGCAAACTTTATACAACTCGCCCATTGGTAAATACTATACACAAGTAAACTTTACAGCAGAATTTGTTCCTTTGGCGCATACATTACGCCAATGCATTCATGCAGACAACTTTCTTCGTGTTGGCCAAAAACCCTAGTCCGTATTTAGAGATCATATAATTCGTACATTTTTTTCCTTTTTCATGCTCTGCCAATCTAGTTTGCAATTATGCTTGCCCTACCAGGGGCCACATAATCATTCTCATGTATCGCGATCTGCCAGTTCAATGCTTATATAATTGAAGGTAACGTCATGATTTCATTTCCTTTTTGCTCAGACCATATGGTTCCTTTTAGAGTATGCGGGTATTAACTCAACAAGAATCAAGGCCCTTATAACGTTTATGTAGATATTCCAAACAAGACCTTTCACAATAAACATTCGTTACTTTGGTGCAAACACTTTACCTCTACAGGATATGTAAACTTACCTTGTACCAAACATGAACAAAAACATAACACACTCATGGAATATGAAGGAACTCACCAGACAAGTTGCAGAAAAGCTTAGACAACAGGACCCTTGCCCTTATCTCGGGAGCTTTCAGGAGTTACTTGATCTATAATATCAAGGGTTATCTTATCAGTTCATTTCACCAAAAGCTAAGCAAGTTTTAACAAAAACATTAATAGGAAACCCAGAATCTGAAAGTTTCCTCATTGTTTCCCTTAAACTAACCCTAAAGCATAAAACCCTAGGGCCCCGTAAATAACCATGAAAATAACTTTAGTTTCATCGGTATTTACCAGGTACCAATCGTTGGTGAAGTTTGTTAAATACAATGAACTTGGTCCTTCAGGAAAGTTTTAGTTCTTGAGTTTTTCGGGAAAATGTAGAAAAAGTTTTTGGAGAGAAAATTTTAAGTTTGCCAAAGAAAGCACAAAACTTGGTCAGAACACCAATGTTGGCTTTATACAAGTGCACACGAAAATAAAACTTAGTGGGCAAGCTTATCCTCCTACTACCCTTCATTCGATACCTATGTCTAATAACAATCTCTCTCATCTTAAATGCATATCCTTTCAACATCAGAAATCTTGTCCCATTCTAACTAGTACTCTTTAGGCCAACTAGATGGTTCTAAATAAAATAATAATAAAGTTAATTGTTTTTTTAAACTAAGGGCTTAGCACTTAAGGAATAAGCATCAACATTTATCAGCTGGGGTGGAGTATACCTTGTAAGGGAGTCCACCAAACCACCAAGCTCACCTTAAAAAAGACTTCGCCCAAAGGTGCATTCTATAGCCTTCGAGCATTTAGTCATATCTAGTACCATATTCACTCAGAACCTATTCTATATGTCTTACTTCTACTAACAGTACTCAAATATTGTGGCTTCATCGGGCGGGATGTTACAGGTAAAATTAGGGTGAGAAAATTATTTAATATGTAGATATTAAAGTTTATTTTGGGAAATAAAAAAAACTGAATCGGGTTGGATCATATTACAGAGTATTGGGTCAAAAATGTCCAAGAAGTACTCGTAATTGGACCCAACGTAAGAGATGCCCAAAGCCCGTCATTTAAGGAGGTGGGATGGCAAAACCCTAGTATCATTAACTAGGGTTGCCACCCCTTATATCTTAGATAAATTAGGATATTGTTTTTCTAGTGGAAATAAACTTCTACAACTCTATAAAGGTTCTACCTTCTCTTCTTATAAATAGATGGCATTAGTAGAACTATTTACACAACTTTTGAGAGATTATTATTTTGCCGAAAAATAGAGAGAATTTATTCTCAACTTATAAACATATTTTTCATAATAATAATTTTACCGATTTCTATTAAAGAAGAGAGAATTTTTGCTTTCACCCCAAAAGAAAATTTTTTTCTAGTTCTGTGTTTGGATTCAATTGATTTAAGCCTACACTCAAAGCAGTTCGTGGTACAAGAATAGCGGAGAAGATTGTTTGGTTGAAAGCCAAAAAACATCAAGGATCCACTTATCCAAAAACACAAGTACGAATTTGGTTAAGGTTTATTACTATAAATATCACAAACCAGGTAGGTTTTCAAATTTTTAATTTCTTGCTGTGCAAGAAAATCGTTTTCAAACTGGATTTTTTTTCCAACACTCACTTTATTATAAGTTAATTGTCAGATGTATTTACAAACTTAATGAGAATAACCAAGTGTTATATACCATCTTATATTTTAATTTGAATCAAAATCCAGTAGGACAATCGATTAGAATAAATGATAGATTGATCGGTTCCAAATATGAGATTTCTTCTAGATGATCATATAGTGGAGGCGGGTACTCTAGAAGAGACCCAAGACATAACTAAAACTCCAAAAAAGATTTAGGTACCTGAAACTGAAGATTAAAATAGTGAAAATAAAGAAATCTCGATAAGGTATTTCAATTTGAGAAAATGTGGAACCGATAATAAAAGTGGTCAACAATGATTTTGCATGCAATATTATTGTTGAAATAATGAAATAAAAAGAGAATCTTGAATAAATCTATTGAGAAATATAAATATGGAATAGATTGGTCAAAATAGAAAGACACAACTCAAGTACAATTAAATTTGTGGAGTTTTTAGACCAATAGTCCAAATATCTAAAGGTATAAAGCTAGTGAGGGTACAAATGAAGTGGTTTTGCAAAAAAAACGGAATAAAATATGAAGTTTTTCACTAAGTCATGGCATTGATTATGAAAATATATAATATTATTTTGTGGTAGATACAATAACCTTTAGATATATTATTAAACTGATAGTTTATAAAAGATTTAACTTTCGTCTAATGATTGTTGTTACAACCTTTTATGAATCACTATATAGTAAAGTTTATATTAAAATCCTTGAAGGATTTAGAATGCTAGAAGCATATTGCAATTCTTGGGAAATTGTTCATTTATATGAATTGAAATAATTTGAGCATAAGTGGTAAATTTGATTTAGCGAATAGTAGTTGAAGGAGGATTATAAAATGATCCAAAATACCTATTTGTATTTTTATAGAAGAATCATGATTAAATTTTGCTATGATTATTTGATTATTGAAGGAGGATTATAAAATGATCCAAAAGACCTATTTGCACTTTTGGTAATGCATGGCAATGAATGGACCAAAGTTAATAATATACTAAGGCCTAGTTTAGAAAAAAAAATTGGGAAAAAAGAACTTTTGGGGAGAAGCTAAAATTTTTAGCTTCTGAAAAAAGTGCTTTTGGGCCAATTTTTGGCTTGGGAGAAGCACTTTTTCTTTTTTCTTTTAAAAAAAAAGCAGCTTGTTTAGGAATGCTTTTGTCCTAAAAGTGCTTTTTTTGTCCCAAAACCACTTTTGAGAAGCATTCCTAAACTAGCCCTAAATAATATTAAATTCGTTGTAAATCCATTGATAAATGGATGTTCATAACCCCCCAAATTTATCCTCTTGTAACCCCTAAAAGATGAATGTTCAAAACCCTTAATTTCATTATCTTGTATCATTTATAGGGCACCTTAATATTGGTTATTAATGGTTTGTAACTTATGGTTTTTGAAACCCTATAAATAGAGGACATGTACAAGCTTATTGGATGTCAATGTGAAAGTTGTAACGCCTCAAACCCAGCCTAGAAGGTATGACTGAATCTGAAGAAATTACACTGACTCGTTCGAAAAACTATTTTTAGTACGTATTTAGCAATTAGAATTTGGCAACCAACCATTAAAACTAATTGCTCATTTACAAACACACTTACAAATTTAATTAATTTGCAGCGGAAAATCTTTTCGGAGTTTTCAATTTTGAAAACCACCAGATAATGTAGATCATTAAACTGTCAGAAACTTCCTTCTTTCACATCACCCCAAACCTCATGCAATGTATCATGGCAAGCATATTCAAAATCAGAATGACAAGCATGTAGGACATGTTATCGTACAATAACAGAAACAGAAGGCATGAGAATCCACGTTTTGCATAACAAATTTATTAAATCCTAATGAACCATAACAAATTTGTCCTGAGGTCACATGCATGGTTACATAATAGAATCAGTATCAACCACAATGACTTATTTGGATGTCACATGTTCACAACCAACAAGGTAACACAGAACGAACCATCGAAATTAACAGAGCATAGATCATACCTGAATAAATCTCATACCTTAAACATGTTCCAAACAAAAACATATTATACGCTAATAGGTCATGCTTACTTAGCTTATATCATGTCAGACATACGTACAAAGAACGGATTATACATCAACCGATCATCAGAAATTAAGTTTTATAACTTGTTTCAAATCAGACAGACCCCACGGTATGTTCGATCCGAACGACGTTTTGGGAAGTCTAATTCATTTTTTAAAAAAAAATAAAAATAAAAACCAACTCACAAGTAGCATAAGAAATGTTTTATTATTGCTTTCGTAGAGATTCAAACAAAAGATCAGAAGGTATACATAAGCTTAACCATTGAACCACTAGGCTCATCACTATCATCAACTGAGCGAAAATAATATATATACCAGATGCTCAAGAATAGGGGTTTAGCTAAAAGTAGCAAAAATTAAAGGAAAATGATTCAAACCCAAAACCTCGCACACACAAACACAATGCTTAGCCATTGGACCAGATTAATTCACTTGCCACAATTCACAATCTTAACTCAAACTCAAGACGTAACTACTCTTGGTTTCTCTAACCTAATTTCTTCTAACCCAATTTTTGGGATGTTAAAAAAGTTGAATTATCCTTTCATCTTCTGTTCTTCTTTCTTGTTCATTCTATATTTCTTTTAAGTTTTATAACATGTTATCAGCACGAGCCTCTACAAGTTCATAGTGAAGTTCATGTCATTGTGAGTAATATAACTTGCCCGCAAAGCTCCTGTTGAACTATATACGATATACATATTTTCATCATTGTTTTAATTTGTTCATCATATTTTTATAGAAAGAGAAATATTCAAAGCATACAAATCAATTTTTTCTTCTTTTCTAAACTATTTTGGTTTATTTTCCATTTTTTTAAAGGTTACTAAAAGAAATTTCATTATTTCAATTTGTTTTAAGTTATTATTTTGATTATTTCTCTCTATGCCAATATTTGTTTTACAAATTATTACTCCGCAAATTTGGTATAAATAATTCTATTGTTTTACTATTGAGAATATTTATTATTATGATCTTTCTCAAAGTGATAGTTCCTTTTATCGATGATCAAAATTACCCTTTATTATTTGCAATATCTTAGACGACAAGATGCAAAGTTTTTACTGGAAGTTTCTTTTATTTAATGTTTCATATTTGGTTATTTTTTTAGCTAATTCATGATCAATTATAATTGTTTTGATTAACTTATTTTATTTTTATGATCTTAGATGGATGTTGAAAGATTTATTATTTGTATGGATTTTGATTTGGTGCTCTTGACATTGGGGTGTCTTAGTATCATATAAGTTATTTTGAAACAAAAGTTTTCTATCGATGAGTTTTGAGTTTGATTACTTTTTGATAAAATTATCAAGACTCAACGTTGAACAAGAAAGTTGCTATTAAAAATTTCGTGGAAAAAAAGAAATTAAGGTAAATTTCACTTATCACATTACATGCTTATATGTACCGGTTTTTTTGTTCATAAAAAATTATTTTTCTTAATATATGCTATTTGATAATTACTTGGTAATTATATTTGAATGGTGATAGATTAATTTTAATGTTATAAATTGATTGCTTTTTAAATCATGATTCATAATATTATCGATCATTTTTATTAATCAAGGCCTAAGGTTAATCATAATATGCAACATTACATCGGTTCTTAGTCATCATTAAACTAGTTATTTTATATGTTTATTTGATGGTTTCAATTATATATATAACTTTTCTAAATTCTAGACATCATATGTTTTTGGATTTTGATATTGTTTAAAATTCTCTTAATCAAGAATGATTAAAGTTATTACATATATTAATAAGATCGAAATTCTTTCACACCAAACAATTATATATTATTTCACCTCAAACAAATTTGTTTAAAGTCATTTTAATGACAAATTTTGAGGAATGTCTAAATTGATTTTTGGGTCGATTCTAATATAGAATTTCAAGTATAGTTGTTCTCATTTTTAATTCTTGAATTATTTTGGTTAAAAACACTTTTATAAACTTAAAAATGAAAGTTAATATATTAATTTAGCCATTGACATTTCTATGGACCTTGTTTGTATTAACTGATTGTTGTTTGATAAGAGGCATAAAAAAAGGGTTGTGTGGTTTGATTTTGTAAATGTCTTTTATTTTTCCAACTATGCAACCCTAACAAACTTATTACTTTTGTAGAGATGTTAAAGGTAGTTCATACGCTTTATATTATTCCATTTGTTAATTATTTTGAGAAATGATATGGACAATTATAAATGGAAAGGTTTTAGTGAACATGAAATGTTTTATTTTGAAGTAAATTTCATGTATGTCTATAATGGTTTATGAAATTTTTGCTAGCACTAACATATATCAAGTTTAATATTTTAGATGTCAGTTTTATCCATACATTTGATTTACAATAAACTCCATGCATGACTTGACTATTTCTTTCTAGTTAATTAAAGATGCAAAACTCTTGTGAAAAGGTTTTTTAAGTATTCTGAATTGATCCCATGCCTTCTTATAGCTAAACAAAATAATGAGTTATTCGTACCATTGGTTTGCTCCATTCTCCAAAGTGAATGTAGTAATACATAATAATTATAAAAATGAAACTTATTGTCATTATTGACAAATAGATAAAAAAAAAAAAAAAAGTGGATGATTCGAAATATTGTTACATGTTCATTCTTAGAATATAATGTTCAATGATTTATACTAATTAATCAATCCTTGAAACGGATGATATCTATATAATTTTATTGGTAAAAAAATATGATATATGCTTACATTATTGCCTGAATTATTTTTTGCACATTTCTTGAAGTGAATGTTTGCAATAAATATAACAAATTTTATAATCAATTTTGACCATTAAAGTTAATTTGGGCATTTAAATTTTTTGGCATATTCCATGAAGTAAATATTACAAATAATTGTTTGCAAATTATATTTCTTTTATTGAGTTAATGATGTTATGGATTTCACATCGATGTAGATATTCTAGAAGTAAATGTCATAATATTGCTTATATGTGGATAAAAAGTAAAAGGAATGACAATAAAATTATCAATTTTAAAATTTATATTTACATTATTAGTACAATTGAAAAGTATGTTAAAGTAAAACAGAAGTTTACTGATACAAATACATTTACTACTTGGTGTGACCAGTTAAACCATTCTAGATTATATATGATGCGAAAATTAATTGAGAATTCTTATGGATATTCATTAAAGAACCAGAAGTTTCTTTAAATTAAAGAATTCTCATGTGTTGTTTGTTCTCAATGATAATTGATTACTACAAGCTCACTAGCTAAAGTTGAGATTTAATGTCTTGCATTTCTGAAATGAATATGGGCTCATTCATCCACTTTGTGGATGGTTTTGATATTATATGATTTTGGTAGATGCATCTACAAAATAATTACATGGTTATCAACTTGCAATTTGTCGTTTGCGAGATTGCTTGTTTAAATGATTAAATTTAGATTATGCAATTACAAAAATTCATCTTGCTAATGCTAGTGAGTTTACGTCCCAGACTTTCAATAATTATTGTATGTTAATTGGGATAAAAGTTGAAAATCATGTAGCTCATGTTCACACATAAAATGGTTTAGCTGGATCATATCCAACGCCTCCAACTAATAGCTAAACCATTACTTATGAGAACAAAGCTTCCTATTTCAACATGAGATTGTTTTTATTTACATGTTGTATGCATCAAGCTTATGTAAATACTCCCTATTACAATTGATTTTTGGTCAGAAACTAATATTTCTCATCCTAGAATTTTTGGATGTACGATATATGTTCTAATTTCTCCACCACAACGCATAAAGATGGGTCCTCAAACGAGGTTGGGAATATATGTTGGTTATGAATCTCCTTCTATAATTAAGTATGTTGAAGCATTAACCGGAGATTTATTTACTACACGATTTGTTGATTGCCACTTTGATGAAACAATATTCCCAACATTAGGGGGAGAGAATACAAATTTGGATGAATAAAGTACTTGAAATGAATTATCATTGTCTAAGATCCTCGTACAAAGCAATATGAACAAGAAGTTCAACAGATAATTAATTTTACAAATCAATAGTTACATTCATTTACTGACCTAAAGAGAATTACAACATCTCACATACCAGCTGAAAATGCTCCAATACGAATTGATGTCCCAATAAGGAAAACTGTTAATACAAAAGAAAGTAATCCATGCTTGAAGTGTGGAAGACCAGTTGGTTCCAAAGATAAAAATCCTCATAAAAAGAAATGAGCAAACATTCAATATGGTCATATAGTGGAAGTAGGGGTTCCTGAAGAGACCTATGACATAACTAATTATAAAACTCAAGAAGAGATTCAAGTACCTGAAAGTGAAAATGAAAATTATGAAAATAAATAGATCTCGATAAGTTATGTCAATACGAGAAAAAGATGGAACCGAAAAAATATAGTTGTCGACAACAATTTTGCTTATAATGTTACTACTGAAATAGCAAAAGAAAATGAGAATCCTAAGGTTAAATCTTTTGACGAATGTAAAAATAGAAAAGGTTAGCCAAAATGGAAAGACACAATTCAAGCATAATTGAATTTTCTAAACATGAGGATATAAATGGACATTTATACGAAAACGAAATGAGAAAAATGAAGTCGTAAGATATAAAACATGACTTGTAGCACAAGAATTTTCTTAAAGGCCTGACATTAATTAGTAAGAGACATACTCTCATGTGGTACATGCAATCACGTTTAGATATCTTATTAGTTTGATAGTGAAATTTATATAAAAATCCCTAAAGGATTTAAAATCTCATATGGATATAGAGTTCCCCAGAAAAATTGCTCGATAAAAAATGATCCAATTTGTTCATGTGTTTTTATAAAAAGGTTTGGATCAGATTTTGTGATCACTTCTGTTTATGTTGATGATATAAATATTATTGAAACTCCTGAAGAGCTTCAAAATGCAGTAAATTGTTTAAAAAAAGAATTTGAGATGAAATATCTTGGAAAAATAATTTTTTGTCTTGGTCTGCAAATCGAGCATTTAAAAGATGGAATTCATGTCCATCAATCAACTTACACGAAAAAGACCTTAAAGAAATTTTACATGGATAAAGCAGATCCGTTGAGTATCTAGATGGTTGTACGATCATTAGATGTGAATAAAGATCAATTTCGTCCTTACGAGAATGATGAAAAGTTTCTTAGTCCTGAAGTACCATATCTAAGTGCCATAGGGGCATTGATGTATCTTGCAAATAACATAAGACTTGATATAGCTTTCATTGTAAACTTGTTAGCAAGATTTAGTTCTTCTCCAACACGTAAACATTGGTATGGAATTAAACATGTATTTGGATATCTCAGAAGGACCATTGATATGAGATTATTTTATTCAAATGATTCAAAATCCTTATTAGTCGGCTATGCTGATGTTGGATATTTATTGGATCCACATAAAGGTCAATCTCAAATGGGATATTTATTTACATGTGGAGGTATTGTCATATCATCGTGTTCAATAAAGAAGACATTAACTGTTGTCTCTTCAAATCATGTAAAATTAATTGCAATGCATGAGGCAAGCCGAGAATGTGTTTGGCTAAGGTTATTGACCCAACATATTTAGAAGATATGCAATCTGTCCTTACAGGAAACACTACACCAAAACAGACTTTTAGCGGTGTTTTTTTTGGCTTCTAGCGGCGTTTATAAGCGCCACTAATAGTCTTTGAGGCGTTTTTAAAAGCGCCGCAAAAAACGCCGCTAAAGAAAGCGCCGCAAACTTTAGCGGCGTTTATGGGGAAAAAACGCCGCTGACTTTTAGCGGCGCTTTTCCCACAAACGCCGCTAAAAGTCGTGACTTTTAGCGGCGCTTTTCTCACAAAGCCGCTAAAAGTCTCGTGAATTTTAGCGGCATTTTTCCCACAAACGCCGCTAATTTGCACAGATTTGCAATGGTCAATTTCTCCAACATCCTACCCTTCCTGCATTAAAACCAACCAAAAACAGATAATTTCAACCCAAAACAGCAAATGTAGCATTTAAATCTCACCAAAAGCATTAAATCTAAATGATACTTCAAATTTAATAATAGATATATGATGTAAATTAATAAATGAAGTATAATTGAAACTATTCTTACAATAATGTTAAATGTAACAATGTTAAAAATAATATTACAAAGAGAAACTAAGGGACTAAGATGGCGGCTTCTTCGCATCAATGAAACATCTCGCATCATCTCTGAAGCCAGAGTGGAGCTCATCGTATTTTTGCTCGCTCTGCGCCATCGCCGCGCCGCTTCCTCCTCACTCATTCTTGCATCCACTCAAGTTCTTCATATTTTCTTTCAACCTCAAAGAATTTGTTTGAACCGTGCTCGCTTGCATATGAGACATTTGGTCTTTTAACCTCCGAACTTCACTTTGAGCTTGACTACCTAAGGCATGTACTGGTGGGAGCCGGATCCAAAATATTGGGTCTGGGTAACACCGCATCCTTGAAATCTCACCCGACCATACCTTTCAGACCCAAAACATCAGTAATAAAAACAAAGAAATGTAACATATAATTTCAAATAAAAACAAAGAAATTTAGTATAAAAATTCCGACCATACCTTTCAGACCCAAAACATCGGTAATAATTTTGTTATCGATATCCTCAAGATTAACAGAACTATCACTCGAAGCAGCTGCTTCATACTGTGCCTTCTTCTCCTTTAGTTTCTCCTAATAAATCAATCAAAAAGTTAAAAACAAAATACACAATAAGAATGAATGCAACATAACTTAACATTATTAATTTAAAACTACTAACGAATAATTAAACTATTATAAGTAAACATTATAAATATTTATAATAAATCAAATTTTATTAAGTAAATATACCATAATCTCTCCAGCTTCGGATGTTATCGGAGACCCATCCTTCTTCCTATGCGTAATGTCAAATTTTATTGTAGTTTTTTTTTCTCCTAGTTAAACACCCGATTAATAAGCCATAATTTGAGGTTCTATTTATTGCTAGTGTTAACTTGTTTGTTAGTTGTAAATTAAGTTGCAACTAAATACACAATTGAAAGAGGAAAATGATAATGATGCACATGACAATTGGTTACACAGTTCGAAACATTTTTATGCGTTTACAGAAAGTAATTCATTATGAATCCATAATATAAGTCGTGATTTAAGTCTAATTCAATCACCAGTTACAGCCTCACTTCTATACTTTAATAATTTTTTTACAGAAAGTATTTGTCCTAAAATTAAATACACCACTAAATTACGCAACAATTAATTTTTGAGAATACATAAAATAGAAAGAGATTTTCTGCATTTAAACTTTTAAAAAATCATCTCTCAACTATAATATTTATTGAAAAAGTATGTTTATTCAAAAACCTCAATCAATTAAAATCAATTACAATCTCATCTATTACTTACTCAAACCTTAATAGAGATGCAAGAGATCAAACAAAATTTCAGCATTTGAACATCATCTATTTACCATTCAGACATCATAATTTACAGTATATAGCACTCCAAATTTCTAGATTCCAAACATAACAAATTTCAACATTTATTCAATAGCATATGCAAACTTTCCAGCATTCAAAATCATATATGGACAACATTAATATGACATTCTCGAGCACCTTAAAGACACATTTTCGAGCACCTTAACGAGCTATTGATCAAGTCTATCAAGTTAAATTCATTTATCCAAAAAATAAAAAAACAATATTTAGTTATCTAAATACCAGCTTCAGACATGATAATTTGCAGCATTTAAATGCCTAAAGTTTCAAAGAAATGATAACATGGTTTAGAACATACAACACTCTAAGTTTCCAAATTTCAAACTGAATAAGAAGAAATGGATGCCAAAGATGTAATATCAAATAAAATGAACATCTTTTATCAGATCCAATACAAATTGGTCATCACACAAGTTTAAAAGAGAGTGAAAAAAAAAAACTTATAATTTCATTATCCAATTTTAAACATTTGAGAAAGGTATAGGTTTTCTATCTGGCCATGATTCTATTTTCTCAAAGTACTTGACAGGTACCACCCCATCAAAACCCTCAGTCAATATCACTTTGTTTTTTGACATAATAACACCCCATAGCAGTTTGTCACGTATACAGAACTGGCATATTAAAAATAAAGAGTAAAATGAAGGAGTTCGTACGTCATACCGTCCTTCTTTCAAATACTAGAAAGAA
Source organism: Gossypium sturtianum (assembly GCA_025698515.1). Classification (NCBI taxonomy): domain Eukaryota; kingdom Viridiplantae; phylum Streptophyta; class Magnoliopsida; order Malvales; family Malvaceae; genus Gossypium; species Gossypium sturtianum. The sequence continues at coordinate 37,366,348 of CM046952.1, forward strand.
TGTCAATTAAAACAATCAAATAAATAAGGGGAAAAAAGAGGATATGTACCAGTAAGAAAAACAAAAGAAGATCCAAGAAAGAGAGAAACAAAGAAAATGCAAAGTAGACATAGGTGACTAACAAAAGGCAATAAGCAGAGGAAGAAAAGTAAACAGAATAATAAATTCCAAGTGTAAGAAAAGTATGTATCGCATTTCATAATTCATTTGAGTAAAATAGATTTCTTCACTTCGTGGGCTCACAACTAGGAATGAATACACACCGTAAGAACATCTAATGATATCCGCATGCGAAAGTGATTTTTAAAACCATAGAATCAATACATGTTTTAGACAAATATCACGATGCTTCATATCTTGTGAAATGTAAAATTGCAAATGTGGAAAATTGATCCTTTATTTATGTATTCTTCTAAGAATATAAAATGTGCACTACATTCGCATCTTTATTTCATGATATTTCAAAGAACTAGTAGTGCAGTGCAAATTGAGAATGCGAGTATTATTGAGTAAATATAAGTAACAAAGCGACCATTACCGTACTGCTTGGAAAATCAAACACGTAAAGCTTGTGGAATATGCACTTGTTTCATCAACTAAGCAAACATCTCAAGGTGAAAGCTAATTTATCATACACACTCTCTTGACATTCCAGAAGACAAATAAGAAAACAAAGAACTCCTACATTTTAAAAAAATACCAGATTAGTTGTTTTAGAATCCAATCAAATAAAAGTAAAACCACAAATTTCAATATGGAGTTAAAAGTACAAAGGTAAATCTATCTTTGGTTCATAAAGATAATGACAAAGATCAGGTTTGACTGTAAAACCACAAATTTTAATTTGACTGTCAATGTTATCAGGTTTCTTGATTCCAAGCAATGAGTTAAACCATATGAAACTTGCCAGGCTCAATACGTTCAGGAGAAAGATGGAATACTTGAAAGATTTTGGAAGCATCATTAACTTCACACATATATCCAAATATACGCTACACATACATATTTCAAAAAGCAACATATAGGAAAAAAACTCTCTTAGTTTCATAATTCCACACCAACTTAGATATCAAATTAGCAGTAAATGTACTTGGGTGTTAATTTTAGCATGGAAATTATTGACTCATTTGAAAATTGTTGAGCCATGGAAAGCTACACTATACCTATAAGAAAAGACTATATATGGAGAGCTAATTGATGCATGTAAAACTCCGATTGCTACACAATAATTGCCCTCGGAAGATACTTAAAGATAAAAAACCTCAATTCTATGAGGTGACAGAAATGAGTGCATTTGACTTTATAGTGGTATTTGTTAATGGATGTCGCATTTTCATAATCATTCTACAAAGCTTTTGAGTAGCTTTTTAGATTATGTTAATCAGGATTTTTTAAATATTAATATTTTAAAAGTTTTTGGTCATACACGTTAAACATTTCGCCACCAATTTAAATCTACATTTTTTTCAACTCCAAATTAACTGCAATAAGCAAATAATACCTCAATAAACTGAATGTCCTTGCCTTGTATGAGTCTTCAGAATGAAAAACAATAGATGGAACACCGTGTATCAACTCAACGAAAACTGGAATAGAAATCCATGTCGAGAATCAAATAAATAATATTTCGGGGACGACATTCAAAATGCTAAAAAACAATAAATAAATACCTAATGGGGGAATTTATCAAGTTGGGGAAGTATTTCGCAATAGAATCGAAGAACAAATTAGGGATTCGAAGGGGAATGTTAAAGGGGATGAAGAAATTAGGGATTTGGGGAGATAACAGAAATGGGGGAACAGACGAAACGGATTAAAGTCTTTGAGTAATTAAAATGGATGTAAAAAGAACGACGTCGTTTCTGTAAAAATTTTATCCCTATTGCGGCGCTTTTAAATAAACGCCACTAAATAAATTATCAAAAACGCAGTCGTTTTTCTCAAATTTGTGGCGTTCAAAACGCCACTAATAACATCAATAAAACGAACATGTTTGTGGCATTTTATTAAAGGCGCCACTAATAGGAACAGAAAACTGTGCCGTTTCTTTCCTTAACGCGTAATACATTTTGCGGCGTTTTTACTAAAACGCCGGTAATACATCACCTATTGCGGTGTTTTTGGTTAAGCACCACTACTGATTTAACATCGCCACCAAAAACGACGCCGTTTTATATTAAATATCATGACTTTTGCGGCGTTTTTTTTTAAAAACGCCGCTAATGCCTTCCATGCTAATTATTATTTAAAAATTCAACAAAATTTAAAATTGTTTATAATTTCTTTAAAATTGTATATACACCAACAATAAAATACAAATATACTAACACATTAGTTCTCGAATTAGTGTCATCCAAGATTCAAGTCAAATTGATCCAAAATTAAAAAAAAAAAGTTATAAAATGGAAATATTAATTAATAAATAAGGGGATAATAATGCATTTTTAAAAAAAAATACACATTTTTAAAAATAAATACATCAATATATTTTTATATTGAATAAATATAAATATTTATGTATGCAATATATAAATAAGAAACGATGATAAAATATTATATCAATAATTGGGTTAATGTATATATATACACGGTTAACCATTAATGTATGCTTTTGGGATTTAACCTATTTTGATAAATATATATATTTTAAAATATTAATTTATATTTATCTTATAACCCTAAACCCTTAGACCATTAAACCCTAAAATCTAAACCCTGAACCATAAACCCTGAACCATAAATCCTAAACACTAAATCCTAAATACTAAACACAAAACCCTAAACCATAAGCCCGTAAACCCTAAACCCTAAACCCATAGACCACGAACACCTAGCTACAAACAATCCCCAAAATCCACACCAATATATAAACCTTAAACCATAAATCCAAAACCTTAAAACCAAAACCATAAACTCTAAACCGTAAGTACCCTAAACCATAATCATAGACCATAATTTTGGGAATTCGTGTGGCCAAACTATAAATCGTAAATCTTTAAATACAAAATCTTAAATCCTAAAACCTTAAACACTAAAACCGAAACACTAATCCATTAAACTATTAAATAGAAATCCTAAATCCTAAAACTATAAACCTTAAACCTTAAACAGTAAACCCTAAACCTACACCATGCACACTACACCCGAAACACTATAAACACTAAACCATGAACATTAAATCATAAACCCTAAACACTAACCCCAAAATAAAACAATTTCTATATTGAAATAATATACAAGGACCAAAACGGCGTCGTTATAGTTGGTGAAACAATTTGCTTTTTTTTTTTGTATTTTTAAAAACGCCCGCTATTGCTTGGCTCGAAAACAAAACGGCGCCGTTTGAGTATTTAAATAATTAGAAATTTTGCGGCGTTTTTGATACAAATGCCGCTATTGCTTACCTTTAGTGGAGCTTCTAGAAAAACGCCGATATATCTCTAACCTTTTGCGGCGTTTTGTCGAAAACACCGCTATAGCTTGGCCTGGAAAAAAAAACGTGGCCGTTTGAGTATTTAAATAATTTGATATTTTGCGGCGTTTTTGATACAAACGCCGCAATTGCTTACCTTTAGTGGCGTTTTTAGAAAAAAACGTCATTATATCTCTAACCTTTAGCGGTGTTTAGGAGAAAACGCCGCTATTGCTCAGTCTTTTGCTATAAAAACGCCGCTATTTCTTGGTTTTTAGCGGCGTTTGTTCCAAAAACGCCGTTATTGCCCAGTTATTTGCGGCGTTTTATTCCAAACGCCGCTAATGTACAATGTTTTTTTTATCCAAACGCTACTAAAAACGCCGCTAAAGCGCTATTTTCCTGTAGTGAAAATATGTCAACTCTCTTATACAAAGATAATACAACATGTATAGCTCAATTAAAGGGTGGTTACATCAAAGACATTGCCAATCACAACGTTTGAAAGACTAGTATACAAGATTGAATGTGTCGACTCAAATATGTAATTTGATGTTGGCATTAGGGGGAGTCTAAAACACTGTTGTACTCTTTTCCTTTAACTAAGGTTTTGTCCCACTAGGTTTTCTTTGTAAAAGTTTTTAATGAGACAGCTTGTAATAGGAGATTGTGCACTATTTTTCCTTCATTAAATTTTTATCCCATAGAGTTTTTCCTAATAAGGTTTTAATGAGACACATTTCATTGATGGACATCCAAAGGTAGTGTTGTAAATCTAATGATAAATGGATGTTTATACCCCCAAATTTATCATGTTGTAACCCCTAAAAAATGAATGTCCATAACCACTAAATTTATTATTTTATCACCTCTAAATCATTTATAGAGTAGCTTAATATTGGTCCTTAATATTTTGTAACTTATTATTTTTAAAGCTCTATAAATAGAAGGCATGTACAAACTTATTAGATGCTAATGTGAAAGTTGAATCATTCTTTATTTTTTTTGTTCTTACCTCTTGTTGATTTTATATTTCTTTTAAATTTTATAATAAAATTTCAATAATAACGGAAATTTCGGTAATACTATTATTAATGATAATCTTACAAAGTACATGGGAAAAATAAAATATAACGCATGAAAAATGTCTCACCAAAAAAAATAATGCATTAATTGCAATGAAAATGCAAATGGATCACAGCTGAGGTGCATGATCTATGCAAATACAAACAAGTTGGCAACGGAAAGGGAAAAACTGTAGAAAAGAGCGCCTTACAAAAAAACTCAATCAATCAATGTATCTGATCTTATCTCACTGTCATCCGATCTTCAAACCCTCATCTGTAATATTTAAACGCGTTCAAGGCTGTTCTTGTCCTTTCCACATGTGTTTTCATCACCTCCGCTAGCTGCCTAGCTGTAGGTTGTAGCACTACGAACTTCCCATTTCAGATACACACCATAACTCAAATGTTGGTTCACTCACCTACTATCTTTCTTTCTCCAACTATTAAACAAAATATGACCTAATATCTCTCCCTTACCATCTTCTCCCATTTCACTCACTCAGTTTCTTTCTTTCTTCGGCTTCCAAAAAAGGTAAAATGGCTTGAAACTCTCTTCATTTACACGGTATTTCACGACCAACTTTTTTTTTTTTTGGGGGGTTGCCTTTTGAGGTAGCTAGCTTGTCCCTTGGATCTAAAATCTTTACGCTCTTTTAGCTAAGGAATTCTGGGCTTGCTTTCATTTTTACATTGCTGCTCAAATATTAAGTCTTTTCTTTTTCTGTCTCGGATCCCGCATTATGAACTCATGAGGAACTCAGTTGATCCCTCCTTTCCGATGTCTGTTATAATTTTTGTGTCCTTGCTGTTGCTGTTGTTTCAACTTGTCTTAGCTGCTGATTATGTACCAACTGAGAAAATCCTCCTAAATTGCGGCGAAAAATCAGAGCTTACCGACAACGATAATCGGAAATGGACCCCGGAATTTGGGTCCAAGTTTCTGGTCGGAACTGGGAATTCCGTCATTTCCCGAGCTGCCACGCAAGATCCCGCGGTCCCCGAAGTTCCTTACTTGACCGCCCGGGTTTTCCGCTCTAACTTTACCTATAGTTTCCCGGTCGTAGCCGGTCGGAAATTTGTTAGGTTGTATTTCTATGCTAATTCATATGATGGCCGGAATTCGAGCAATGCTTTGTTTTCCGTCACATCTGGTTCTTATACTCTTCTTAAGAATTTCAGTGCTGCTCAAACAAGTGAAGCTATGAATTACGCCTTTATTGTTAAGGAGTATTCCATCAATGTAGATGGTGACCGCTTGAACTTGACATTTAGTCTTGGTTCGACCCCTTCCAATGCGTATGCGTTTGTCAATGGGATTGAGGTTTTGTCAATGCCTGATATTTATAGTAATACCGATGGGATAACGATTGTGGGGCAGAACTCACAGTTCACCATCGATAACAGCACAACTCTCGAGAATATTTACCGGCTGAATGTGGGTGGAAACGATATCTCGCCTTCTGGTGATACAGGTCTGTTTAGGTCTTGGTATGATGACCAGCCCTACCTTTTTGGGGCTGCACATGGAGTTTCAGGAGCTGCGGATCCGAATGTGACAATCGATTATGGTACCATGCCGAGGTATATTGCACCACAAGATGTGTACACCACTGCTAGATCCATGGGGCCAAATGCTCAAGTGAACTATAATTATAATTTAACCTGGTTGTTCAGTGTTGACTCTGGATTCTCTTACTTGGTTAGGCTACATTTCTGTGAGTTTACGGATAACATTACTAAGGTTAATCAGAGAGTGTTTGATGTCTTCCTTAACAATCAAACTGCCGAGCAAGGCGTTGATGTGATTGCGCTGGCAGATGAAGTTGATGTTCCTGTGTTTAGGGATTATGTGGTCATTGTTCCTGGAGGGAATTCACAGCAGGATCTATGGCTAGCATTGCATCCAGACCCAAGTAGCAAGCCCCAGTATTATGATGCACTCTTAAATGGTGTGGAGATATTCAAGATAAGTGACCCAAAAGGCAATCTAGCAGGGCCCAATCCAACCCCTGGTCCAAAACAGAATGTAATTAATCCATCATTGGCTTTGCCATCTAGCCAAGGTCATTCAAAGAACCAGAAAGCAATTATCGCTGGGGGAGTCAGTGGTGGACTGGTTCTAGCTCTTGTTATTGGTTTCTGTGTTGTTACTGCATCACGTCGTCGAAGGCATGGAAATTATACGAGTCCGAGTGATGGTCCATCAGGATGGCTTCCTCTTTCATTGTACGGAAATTCACACTCTGCAGGTTCAGCAAAGACAAATACTACAGGGAGCTATGCTTCATCCCTCCCTTCAAACCTTTGCCGCCATTTCTCATTTGCCGAGATCAAGTCTGCCACAAATAACTTTGATGAGGCTTTAGTCCTTGGGGTGGGAGGTTTTGGCAAAGTTTACAAAGGAGAAATTGATGGCGGGACAACTAAAGTTGCAATCAAGCGTGGCAATCCGCTATCTGAGCAAGGTGTGCATGAGTTCCAGACTGAGATTGAAATGCTTTCAAAACTTCGACACCGCCACCTTGTTTCATTGATTGGTTACTGTGAAGAGAATTGTGAAATGATCCTAGTTTATGATTATATGGCTCATGGAACATTGCGTGAACATCTATACAAAACAAAAAAGCCACCTCTTCCTTGGAAGCAAAGGCTTGAAATATGCATTGGATCTGCTCGCGGTTTGCACTATCTCCACACCGGTGCCAAGCACACTATCATCCACCGGGATGTGAAGACAACAAACATTCTTCTGGATGAGAAGTGGGTGGCGAAAGTTTCTGATTTTGGATTATCAAAAACTGGCCCCACATTGGATCATACTCATGTGAGCACTGTCGTGAAGGGTAGCTTTGGCTATTTGGATCCTGAGTATTTCAGACGGCAGCAGCTAACTGATAAGTCTGATGTTTACTCTTTCGGGGTTGTCCTCTTTGAGATCCTGTGTGCACGTCCAGCATTGAATCCTACACTGCCGAAGGAGCAAGTGAGCCTTGCAGAGTGGGCTGCACATTGTCACAAGAAAGGCATCCTCGATCAGATTATGGATCCTTATCTGAAAGGGAAGATAACACCGGAATGTTTCAAAAAGTTTGCCGAGACAGCAATGAAGTGTGTGGCTGATGAGGGAATCGAGAGACCATCTATGGGTGATGTGCTGTGGAACCTTGAGTTTGCCTTGCAGCTGCAGGAGAGTGCAGAAGAGAGTGGGAAGGGAATTGGTGAAATGGACATGGAGGAGGGGTGCTATGAAGGAACCTGTAAAGGGAAGAAAGATCCTAATGCATCCCTGGGGTTTGATGGTAACATAACTGATTCTAGGAGCAGTGGGATGAGCATGAGCATCGGTGGTCGCAGCCTGGCTAGTGAAGACTCGGAGGGTTTGACACCTAGTGCTGTTTTCTCACAGATCATGAACCCTAAAGGGCGTTGAGATGAGAAGTGCACAAGTGATTGTTGCATGACTTGAGCATGGCATGGAATGGAATATAGGAATATTGAGTTTTGTTGTGGCATTCATTTCACTTATAATTAGTATAATCTGCTTTACATATTCACTCTGATAATATGTGTTATAATCCATGTGGGGTTGTTGTAACTTGCATGTAAAAGAAATATAAGAAAAAGGGTGGTCCTATTATGTAAATCTCTAATGGTCAATAGTCCATGACATGAGAATCACTTTTATTCTTCCCTTAGAAATGAAATATATTTGAATTGTGCTGAAAAGAAAGAATGAGCTGGCATTGGCATCGCAAGAAATTAGAGGGGAAGGCCCTCTGCTAAAGTGTTTTCAATTAAAATAAAGTGATGTGATAGGAAAGTACGGTTATTAAGGTATTTTAATTCAAACAAGGTTGATTTATTATGTTATAAAATTGAGGCTGTAGAATACTGTTTTAGGGTCCACACTCCACTATGGAATGGATGGGATACGTTGAAGACTTGCCACCGAATGCCCCACTTTTTAGTATAAAGGCAGAAATGGGTCCATCCAGGCTCTCCTCTGACACCATCCTAATTGGGATCTTCACTTTTCCTTTAACAAACCAAAAACACCTCACTTTCTTTTTAAAAAATGATAATTACAATAAAATGTTGGAATCTGAAAATCTGAATAGTTAATTACAGCTACTTCAGCCATCTGTCTACTCTACATCTATATGAAGCTATTTATTATCATACCTCATAAAAATGTATATTTCCGTACAGATTAATAGTTTCTTTTTTAAAAAGAAAAAACCATATACATCCACCAATAGTGGAGTTACAAAGTACTTGTGTTCGAATCTTTAGTTGCCATCGATCCTGGATTTGATCGATAGACAATCCCTATCCCAGACCACTTGTCAAAAATATAAAAAGAACAATAGGGAAGAGTAATAGCATATCACAAATCACATGGATGTGAAAAAGAAAAAAAAAAAAAAACTTTGAAAAATAGAGTGAATGAAGCTGCACAACCTTAACAAGGTCATTGATAAACGAGGGTCGTTGATGCAACCAGGCATTGCAAATATTACACTTATATAACAAACAACAGTTTACAAATACACCACATTCAACCAAAGCTCACAACAACACAAACACAGACAAAAGAAGGTACTGCCAAGTCTTTGAAACTGGAAACCTCACAAATGTCATTTCCCATGATTCCCCAGTGAATCTAAAACAGCAGTAAGCTTCTTCTGCAACTCTGGCTTGTTTGCTCCAACAAGCTTGTCTATTTGCTGCCCATCTTTAAGAAAGAAAAATGTAGGAGTGGCTTTAATATCCCATGAGGTGCTGAAATCCTGTATCACCAATCAATTTGGCTACTTTATAGTAATGATAGTAGTATAAATAATCAACTAAAATGTCACTTTTTTTGTAATGTCACTTTTTTTGTACATACATACATATATATAGATTTATCGCCCCAAGCTATATGTGGAGACTGACCCACTGCTCAATATTATACAACCCTAAACTTTTTCTGCATGACTCGAGCCTGCGAGTTATCAAGATAAAGCTAGTAGCATGCTTGCCCGCTTGGGATCCTATATATTTGCTACTAAACCTGTCATTGGATGGATCAGGTTTGCTTTGGGTCGAATCAATCTAGTTCGTGCCAATTCAAGTTTTAAATTTTTCGGTGATCTTAGTTCAGGTCGGTTTTAGGTTCAGATCAGATCATTAAGGATTAGAATCATATCAGGTTTTGGTCACTTTAGGTTTAGGCCATTTCGGGTGAGTCGTTGGCTTTTTATGGTCAAATTGGGCTCATGTTTGATTGATCAGGTTGGCTTGATGGTCAGGTCCACATGAACAGGTCTATTTGCTACTGATAATTGAGTGAATGACTGCCACTCATGTATATCGAGCTAAATTTGGTTTTTATGCAATGGGGCGAAGCTGTTGATAAGACATTCCACTGACAGTACCAAAGAGTAAATTGTCAGGATCCAGTCCATATAGCAGACCACTCTTTTAATCACTAGACACAAATGAAAAAGAATATAACGCATACAGAAACACACATGACATGCATATATAAAGTTGGAGGTGGCAGATAGACGTTTCAATACTTACAGTTAGTTCATCAACATCTATCAACAAGAACATCAGAGAAGGGTGCTTCTCTGAGAGTTCACAATAAAATGGTGCAAGCATTCTACAAGGCCCACACCATGTCGCACTGAAGTTTGCAATAACCTGATAAATCATTGGGCTTTAGACATTAGATAAATCAAGGCATTCATAAAAACAACAAATTCTCAAGTAAACATGCAAGGCTTATGAGTGAACTCAGGGCATGTAGTCTTTCCAGGAAAAGGCAAATTAAAGGAGAAAGGAATCCATAAAGCAGCTACGGCCATCGTAGATATAGCTATTCACATATAGAATTTTCATGTGTGAGAACATATTAAAACGGATAGAGTTTTACTCCCAAGGGTATAGAAATTAAACGAAGAGAGGTTTGAGAAATGATGGGAAATCCTCTAGCATCGTTACTACTGCCCTGTTACCTTGCCTGAGTAGAAAGTAATAAGAAGCTTACAATCTTGCCATCTCTCTTTGCTTCAGACAACTTCTGATCCCAATCCTCTTTAGAGGTAACCCGGTGCACATTTCCACCAACAAACTCAACAGCCTGTTCTGAATCAGATCCGTCAGACTTATCCTACAAGTAACACAGGTATCAAACAACTTAAACCAGGTAGAACTGATAACCCACGCAGGATTGCAGTAAGTGTTGAGACAAAAAAGAGTCGGTAAAGACTAAACCATCATCTTTGTTAGTTAAAAGAACACATCATTAACAAAACCATTGAATGGCTTTCTTGGACCGAACCCCATTCCCGAAGGCAAGACAGTAGAATCTTGAGGTAGGCATTAGACTTATCAGTAGTATGGTAAAATGTCTGTTTTCTTTTTTATGAATAAATGTTAAACAGAACTTTTACAATAAATAAATGATAGTTAGTCAACAAAGAGGTCTAGAAAACCAGTTCAACTGAGAAACTATATAGCAAACACATGTATATATATTTAAAAAAACAATATGGTCTATTATTAGTGTGAACAGTTTGCAACAAACACTACCAAAAAAGGAACAAAATCCAGTAGCTATATAAGAACATATAAACGGTAGGATCTGCATATTCTTCAGCTCAGAGTTCTTGCATTTTTAGCTTTTTTATTTAAAGCTGTCGAACAATTGTCATCATGACTTTTGTTGATATAGGTCTAGGTTGTGGAGGAGAAGGGTAGTTCACACAGTGATGCTAAGAGCTGCGTATGGTGGTTAAGAAGCTAGGAAAGGTGCTTTTGGGTTTTTGACAGTATTTTGGCAAAGTTTGGGCATGTAAGTGTCTTTCACAATTCCTATAAGGCTTGAATGGGATGGCCTTATTTGCTATCGATCCTCATCAATTTCATCATCTTCACAAAGAAATTTTTATATCCTCCCGTATCCTTTCTCCATTCCCAACATTGTCAAACCCATCAGCACTAAAGATGATTCACTCATTAGATTTTTCTTTGCTTATCAACTCAACACCTATGTTTCATTGTAATTATTATGAATGGCCCTTTATCACCATCATTCAGCCCATTCCCACAATCACCAGAACCAACTCTATTCCCAAAATTGTCAAACCCATGAGCTCTAAAAATGCTTCCCTCATCAGATTTTTCTATGCTTATAAACTCAACACCCATGTTTCTTTTACCATCATCATTTAAGCCCATTTCCACTATCACCAAAACCGACTTCCCTTGTCATTGTTGACACACTCATTCCTTTCATATTCACCATTTCACCTTCTTGCTTCTCTTCACTTCCACCATCCCTTCTCAAACATATGAAGTTGGACAATTCCTTCTTTGTCAACATAGCTTTCATTCTCAACTCTTTGAACTTGGCCACTTGTTGCTTGTACCAACAATAAGGTCAATATAATTTACCCATATAATCAAATTCGAGTTTCCAAGTTATGCACACCTCATGGAAAGCAATTGGGCAACCATTTTTGCTGCAGACCAAAACCTAGCCACTGCTGCTATTGCATTTAATACAATACTCTCCTTTTAACCAATCACCAACAATGCAGTCTCCAGCATGGTTTCCTCTTGCACATCTATCCACCATGTTGACAGAATCAAGAATTAAAACATTATCACCATCATCATCATCCTACTCACCAACACCATCACCCACCTTGTCATCAACATCCGCATGGACATCACTTTCTTTGCTGTTGCTAACACACTTGCTCCTTTTAGGTTTACTATTTCATCTTCCTCTTCCTGCGTCCTTTCTCCATTCCCAACACTGTCAAACCTCTAAGCTCTAAAAATGCTAAGGATGCAAGTGGAGGAAGATGAAATAGTAAACCTGGAAGGAGCAAGTGTATCAGCAGTGATAAAAAAAAAGTGAGTTTTGATGATTGTAGAAATGGGCTGAATGATGATGATGAGACTACTGATCAATGAAATACAACAGGGTGTTGAGTTTATAAGCAAAGAAAAATCTGATGATGGAAGCATCACTAGAGATGATGGGCTTGACAAAGTTGGGAATGGAGAAAGGGTACAGGAGGACCGACGGCAAATACGACCATCTAGTTCAAGTCTTGTAGGAAGTGTGGAAGACATTTAACTACCCAAAATCTGCCAAAAAAAAAACACCTCTCCTAGCTTTTGAACCAGCATATTGGGCTGTAAGCACCACAATGTAAACCACACTTCTCCACAACCCGGACCTGTATCAACAAATGTCATGCTGACAACCGTTCAACAGCTTTAAATAAATGCAAGAACTCTGAGAAGTTTAAATTGGATGAAAAATGTTTCAGAACAAATTTGCATGTCCAATAATGGACGTAAAATATCAGCAAACTTTAATTTTGAAAAGTTTCAGAATATTTTTTGGTTTATTTAATTAAAGATTCATTGCATCTTGGCCAACATAATTCTCTCATCAGATATATTATTAAGTCATTAAAAACTCAAAAGACCAAAGGATTATACCCTGTTCTTGCGGCAGTACAGTTACTAAACCTATCAAAATGTTATTCGCTAATAGATAAATAAATGCAGAAAACCCGAGAACCAGAACGATAATTATTAGGCGAGAAAACCAAAATTGCATGCTATAAAATAAATAAAATGTGCTAAGAGCACTTACCTTAGAGAAGCAATGTCCCATATTTGAAAAATGCCAAAACGCCAACTGCAGTCTGCAGCAATGTATCAGTACCCCTGAAAGTTGGGAAGACATCAAAGTCCAGACATTGCAGACTAAGTCCATGGTAAAGAAACAATTTTAACTATCAATTTATACACAATAATCAATCTTAAACAAGTTAAAAGTAAATCCACACTACTTCCACACAGGCAATAAACTTCAAAAGGCATAATAGCTGTATTGTTTCCTAATAAACAATACTTGGATAAAACCCTAAGGGTATTTATTTACATTTCTGAACAAGTTACGGTCCATCCTGTTTTTCAAACCCAAAATTATGATATACAAAACCAAATCATGCTATTTGCTTTCTCAAATCCTTGCCAATAAAGCAAAAGAAAATCCTCCAAAAATGAAATTCTCATTCGATTGAACAAATAGTCAAAATGCAACAACAATTCCTACGACATTTAGACATAGCTTTTTCACTTGAATTATCAGAATTTTAACAAATACCAAGAAAGGAAACAGAAAAGTAAAAGAGTAATCTGAAAGTACTCTACAAATGGAAACAAAGAGAAAAGCAAGCTAGGAATGCAAGCTAAGAAGATTAATAGAACACCCGTCAATTACCAACTTAGAAAAAGCGACGGCTAATTTACCTGTAAAGATTAAGGCTTGATTTTCCGATTAGATTGGTGAGAATAAAAAGAATCCAATACTAGATGCGAAAATTAAAGTAACGTTGCGGTTTAAGGAATCTAATGAAGTAGAAATTAAATAAAGAATGAGTAAGCAGAAAATTTTGGGTATGAAAAGCTTCTGAAAAATCAATGAAGGAAATTAGAAACCCAAAGTCTCAAACACAAACAGGAATAGGGTCAAGCAGGCTCAAGCTTCGAAGGACTGACCTGTTCTCTGACTGTTTAGATCCTTGCCTTTTGCATCTCAATTTACTCATATACCCCCATGTTTTTCGCTGTTGCCAACAGGTTGGTTGATCCAATATTTTGGATTTTTCTAATTTCTATTTTATATTTTATATTTTAGAATAACTAAAAAATTTTAGATCAAAATATGCCACTAATTTCTAAAATATTCTTTTTCCGACTAATCCTTTATTACAATTATCGCAAGATTTAGTTATTTTTATTTATATAATTAGTATTTTTTTAATCAAAATTTACCTATTAAATACATTCATACAAGCAAATTTGGAAGGAAAAAAAAAGTAATGGGTCAATAATTGAAAGAAATAAAAGATTTAATTTTTAGCTTATTTTAGTACTTAAATGCAATTTCAAACATTCGTAAATAAAATAATTAATGTTGTGGAACAAGAAATTTTCTGTGCTGAAATCCAGTTGTTCCATTCAAGTATGTATAATTTAAAATTAATTAAAGAAATTCTTAAGCTTGAAGCTATATCAACCACCCTATTTTGAGGTTGTGGTTAAAGAATTACGATTCGTTTTACCTAAAGTTTGGCAACTGTTTTCAGTTGCCCTAAGGGTTGGGTTGGGTTGTCCATTTATGGATATAATTATTTGATATAAACATGATGGTTTCTTACCTCAACTTTTGCATTTAAAGAGCTCATCAGTCCCTGCACTTCTCAAAAAAGTTGAAATTCAATCTCATACTTTTTTATTTTTAAAATTTTGACCCTGTTAAATGTTTTTTATTAAACATATTGGTGTGAAATTTTGAAACTTGAATTTAATAAAAGGACTAAATTCCAAATGTTGGAAGAGCACAAGGACTGATGGCATATTTTTAACTGTTAAAAATTTTATCGTCAAACCATAATCCTCCATTTATAAGCATGAAAGTTTTAGGAAATGCTTCATCATATAACAAGCTATAAAAAGACAAGGAATGGAATGGCATTCTCTCTTACAACCATAGACCCACCTTTGATATAAGATGTCCACATAATTCAAATCCAAATCTAAGAACAATCACAGGTTCCTTCCCAAACCACAATATATGAAGGTTTTAACACATATATGGCATCGTACAAAAGCCAATACGTATTACACACTAACCACCATCACCCCATGGCATACTTCTGGGTCCAGCCACGTGCTGTAGCTTCGTACTTTGCCCTATCAGTCTTATACATGTGTGCAATCTCCGGAACAAGTGGGTCATCAGGGTTTGGATCAGTCAACAACGAGCAGATCGAGAGCAGAACCTGGTTTTGCATTGGAGTTAAAACTTTTTTTTAACCATGTTAACTTATTCTAAGAGAAGCTCTAATGATATTTAAGACCAAAAATTACTTCAATTTCCCAGCAGCAGCAGAAGCCAATGCAAAGAAGGATAGTAACAATGACAATATAATGGTTCATCTTCTAAAGTGGCTAAAGTTGGTGCGTCTTGCCAATGATATTTGATCAAGGTTGGTCTTTCTCTTCTGATATTAATTATTCAATTCCCAGAAAGAAAATTAAACTCGGGGAGTAACGGTAGTGATTGTTCGTGTGTTGGAAACACATACAAACTCGTAAAATGCAAGTCTAACTTATAACCAATAGAAAGTACTTTTACCCAAGGATATTGAAATCATTTAAAAGTGACACCAGAGAAACTTTTGTGCAGCCATAGTCAGCCAAAAACCGAGATTCTGCATGTGTATGAAATACCATAAGGTTAGCAGGAGTAAGGTCAAACCTTGGAAATGGTTAGGGCTGGACTCCACTGTTCTTTTAGGATATCAAGACAAATGCTCCCATTGCTATTGATGTTTGGATGGAAAACCTTGGTCCTAAATGCAACCTAAACATGATGGCAGCATTATCCATGAAAAGAGTACGTACCACTCAAACAACATTTCACGCACACAGAAAAGGGATAATAAAACGATCCAGGTGAAGCAAACTACCTTAGGGGGCTTGAAAGGATAATCTGGAGGAAAATGAATACTAACTAAAAATACACCTCCCGCATAAGGGCTATCGGAAGGGCCCATGATTGTTGCTTGCCAATGAAACATGTCTTCAGCTACAGGACCTATCACAAAAAAAAAGTGCAAGCATCCCGAGGTTAGTGACATAATAGAGCATCACATGACAAAGTTAGGTCTAAAGAATGTGACTCGAAAATTTTGTAGACTAAAAACTTGGGGACTTCGGACCCATGCTACTTTGTTGAGGGTCACTAGCCCAAGCCGTACCCTGGCTCCCTCAAGGACTTCTGTATAGTAGAGGTCTTGAGTTCGAGCCTTGCCATTAGCTTGCTTTTCGGCAACCATGGCTGATGGCACCATGTGCTCGCTCTTCAGTAACTATGGCTCCTGCCTATTCAGGCATCCCGAGACGCGCACCTCCTTTGTGAACCCATCAGCGCTCTCGACAGAGAGACAAAACCTCGACATGTTGAGGGCCCGACCCTCAGCATCCATGGTTAAGGAATTTCAGCGATAAGCACTGGGGATGGACAAAAGCAAGCTTGCTTGAGCACAGGTTATAAGTATACAGCCAAATACATATAATCCTAAATGGAATTCAATACATTCATGGGTATATAAATGACACGTATTGTACATGAAACCAGAGAAAAGAAAAATAGACAAAGTGGTATAAATGAAGTTATTATCAGGAGGGGCATAAAATTTATGTATGTCCAGAAAAAGAAAAGGGACCTGCACTGCAAGAAGTGGGTGGATCCTTTTGCAAATCCTTGAGTTCCTTCAAAATCCGCTTCGAGGCCATGACGCTTTGAACAGACCACAAGAATCCTAAGAGGACAGGAAGGAACCTGAAGACAAAATCAGAAAAAACCATCACATGAAGAACAATATATAGCAACCACAGAGAAAGTAAAGCTTGAAGAAGAAAGTTGTGAAAAAAAAAAGAAAATATACCTAGAGCAGAAGAGAGAAATTGGGGATTAGATATGAGACGGGAAAGTTTGAAACTTTGAAGCAGATTCTCCTTTTTATCTCTCTCTCTCTCTTCCTCCTTCCTTCCTTGGCCCTCAACGAGCGCGTCGTCTCCACCGGCAACCCCTTGATTTTGCACTCAAAACAGAGGGAGAGAAATAACAGTTTTTTATATAAACAAGAGGAATCTTATCACACGCAAACTTAATATTTAAAATACAAATATTAGATAAATAATCAGTATAATTTAAAATTAATTAATAATGCATACGTATAATATTAAAAAAGAAAAAACTTAAATTGTGAGTAAATAAATTTAAATAGTAAATACTTCATATTAAAAAAAAATACTAAATGTATTATAACTATACATGATGTTATTATTAGTTAGTATTGAGTTAACTTTTGACACTAACTCAATTAGTGACATTACGAATATATATACAATTGATTAAAGTAATAAATTATTATGATACAATTAAAATGTAAATATCATAATATAATAAAACTTTACTTCAGTTATAAAATTAATGTTTTATTGACATGAATAACATAGGTTTAAATCCCACCATATACAATTTTTTTTACTAGAGTATCGTCGAATAATATAATCAATTCTTTTTATTAAATTTTTAAATAAAAAATAAATTACCCTTAAATAATATAATTTTTTTAAATAAATTCAACATAATATAGATGTTTGAGTTAGACCCAAGTAATGAGTTAATCTCACCCTCAAACTCAATAACCTTTTTCGGACAATGATTGAGCCATTTAAAATTATTTGTTAATTAACTAATTATTGTCTATTTTATATTTATATAATAATGACTGAGTTAATCTTCTTTTTAGATGGAACATAGAGATAATTAAAAATAATATTTATATAATAAAAAACCAATTTTAGTTTCTTCTTATTTGTATTTTAGCATTTTAGAAATGAAAGTATATTTAGGTATTAATTTAATCATAATAGGCATATAACAAATATAAATAAAACTAGTTTTTTATACGATAAAATTTTATTTAAAATAAATTTATATATTGCATATTTTATATATGTTGAAAGATATATTATAATTTTAAAAAAAATTGAAGTCTATTAAATAAAAAAATATAAACAATTTTAAGAAAAATATAATGTATTTAAACAATTTTATTTTAAGTAGATATTATCAAATTTATTTTAATTTTGATCTCCAAAGTTATACATTGGATAATTTTCTAAGTGTGGAAGTTAAAAAGTGTAAATTGAAGAATTGTCACGTAGTAAATTAATAAAAAAAAACATTTTATTTTTAAGAAATATCAATTAAAAATGAGACTCATATCATACTTATAATCAAAATACTTAGGTGTCAATCATAGAAGGTGTGTGTCACTTGCCGCAATATAAAAGACTCCCCATAAGAAAACATTCATAAATGATTCTATACCTTGTATGTATATTAGTCTACATACCTTTTGTATTATATGAATTGATTGTATTTATTAATCAAAATATATTAAAATATTTTTATATTAAGTTATATTTATTTTTATAAATTGTACGTATAATACGATAAAAATGAAATTCAAAAAAAAAAATCAATCAACCAGTATTACAACATGGCTGAGCATTAAAGATATCAATTAGAAAAGAAAAGAAAAGAATTTTAACATGTAAATCATTTATTAGATTAAATGATAAATATAAAATTTTTAATTATATTATTGTTAACAAATTTAATTTATATAAACAAAATTTTATTGTTAAAAATTTAATTAATTTAAACAAAATTGATATATAATAAATGGGACCCATATTGCAATTAAAGTCAATTTGTTAATATGTGAACCAATTAATAGTTACACAATATGAGAATTAAAAAGGTAAATTCATTAATTTATTTAATGAATGGAACTATACAATTTAGGATAAAAAATAACAAATACATGTCGTAGATAATGAATGACAAGTTCTATCAACACAATAAAGACTTTAGCCTCAGCATCAATAAAATATCATGACACGTTGACAATTGACTTGTCACAACTCAAGCATGACATATCTCGAGTGATTGCAAACACTTAGGGTACGTTTGGTTCACTGTAATGGAATAGGGCTGTAATTGAATAGAGTTGTAATGGAATATAGTTGTAATCTGTAATTCAATTGTTTAGTTGAATGGAATGGAATAGAGTTGTAATAAAATTCTTGTGTTTGGTTGAATGGAATAGATGTTGTAATAGTATAAGGAAAAAGGCTTAAATGACCAAAGTACCTTTAACAGAATTTTTGTAAATAGATGATAATTGTTATTAAATTTTAATAAGATTATTGTTAAATATATTTTAATAAAAATAAAAATAAATAATTTAATCATATTTTAACATAATTATTATTAAATACAATTTAATAAAATAATATATAATTTAATAACATTCTTAATATAATTATTAATAATATTTAATAATAATTTTAATATAAATTTATTATTAAGAATATTTCAATGCCTAATATATTTGCTTTAATCTAGCCTCTCACCTATTCTCTTAGGTCACAACCACCAATATAAAAATGAGTTTAACATACGATATGATAATCCTCTAATAACATTTTATTTTAATAGTCAATTTTAATAGAAAACATATTTTTTATATTTTATTTTATCCTTTATAATAACATGATAACAACAATTAATTATAAGATATACTCTTTAATAAATTAATTATTTATAGCAATCTTTTGGTGAAATAAAAACCTTCAAATTTTACATAAAAATTACTAAATTTTAGTAACATTAGTTCTTTTCATATGTGAAATAAAAATTCAAAACTCATAGTCCTTGAAATAAAAAAATTTCAATTCAGTCCCTTTAGAAAAAATAAAATTACAAATTGATCTATGATAAAGTTGCACTTTAGCCCCCCAAAATATTAAAAAAATTATGTTTAGTACCTTCAAAAAGGATGGAATTATAAATTAATATATGATAAAATTACATTTTGATCTCAAAAATTAATATATGATAAAATTACATCTATTACACTGGTTGGGAGGCAGCCAATGATACTTCTCCATTAGAGTGTAGATAAAGATATGTCATTACATCTTGGTCGAACAACTATAGTCATCCATGAAGCGCCTTTGAAATTACAACAATCGTAGAGAGAGAGTTATTTTATTTGAGGAAAATTACCAAGCACTATTAGCAACGATTGTACCAGTAGACCATCAAGCTTTATGTAGATATTTCAAGATAAAAAGGAAAACTAAGAAAACAAAAGAAGAAAATGGAACAATTCCTTCAAAAATTCAATGTTATATCCCTGATACACATTTACAAAGCTTGAAGCTAAAGATAACATTATAAATGGATCCCTCAAAATAATACATCAGCTACACAAACTTCAAACATATTGAAATCTCCAAAGAAAGTATAGGTTCCAGACCAGGACGAAATTCAATCGAGTATTAGAAATAAATTGCAGCCATTGCCGGCCATATAGTATATCATTAGCTGAAGAACAAGACAAGAAACAAGGCAACCAACTATAGTTTATCCATATAGTATATCATAATGAGCCACACGTACATATTAGGCAACCTGATTAAAAGATCTGATTGGGGAATTCAATTACCTTCCATATTTCACTATGGGTGAGATGATTTTGATCGAGATAAAAAATTTTCGCATAATTGATATTAGACCGAGAAAAGACCAATAAATTGATTCCCCAAAGCCATACCATTGTAGTCTGTGATATCAAAACAAGAAGAATAATCTCTTACAAGTCCTTAAACACACAACATAAAATTGCACTCATATTGAAAAAATTAGTATAACATAATTTTTTTATATATATCATAAAATTTTAACTAACCACCAGAAGAAGAGGATTATAATACAAAAATGCCCCATATAGAAATAGGTCCCGTAAGTCTGCACTCATTCTCATTCTGATTGCCATCCATGCTGCAATATTTTGGCATACATAATGAGAACGTAAGCAACGTGAATCGAATCTTGTAGCCCTTTGTTAACCATTATTAACATCAAATACGAATCAGTATAGCTTGAAACAACTAAAATATAAAATAAGACTAACCTTCCTACAAATGAAACCCCAGAGTAAGAACAATAGTACTGGATATCTAAATAGATTAGGATTCCGGAAAGGTTTAGAAATAACTAAAAGATACAAGTTACAACCGAGGAATTCGTTTTTCTTTGAGTTTAACCACTTTATATTTATTAAAATGAAGTAAATGGATAATAAACACACCAACAATATCATTGAAAACAAACCTTGAATCTCCATAATAATGTAGGCGAAGGCACAATTGCAAAGAATAACCAATGGTATACTTGCATTCTTCGATCCATTTATCTCCAAGGGATGCACGTAACTATTCTCCACTCCATTTCCCAATTCGCACTTTGACAATTATTCTACAATATATTAAATCTAAGCAAAGCAAAACTAAATCAACAAATAACCTTTAATTTCCAATGATAATGTTCATATAGAGTTCTTGTACCTAGATCGGTTATTGCATAAAAATTGCATCCAAAGGGCGGATTTTGGTTACTAAGATAAAAGTTACATCATTTGAAAGTGTTTCCTTAGTTGAAAAGGCAAGTAAAACCATAGCCTAAGACAACAAGTTAAGAACAATATTGGGTTCATAACCTCTGCCTTCCATCGAGTCTTAGAAACCTAATGACTCTATCAAGATTGCGGTCTTACACAACCCCTTAAGTCTTGTATGGTAAACAATCAAATCAGGTTGATACCCTCTCTCGCCATTTCATCGAACATACAAACGGCCTCGAAATATTACTTTGATTACAAAGCCCATTTATCAAAGTTGAAAAAGTTACAGCACTAGGTTCAACACCTAACTTCAGCATTTTCCCCAAAACAGACAACCCAAAATCAATTCGACCTAATTGACAAAAGCAATTAATCAAGATGCTCATAGAATAAACATTATGGGAAACTCCCAATAATTCGATCCGTCTATATTTAGAAACAACAATGGCATAATGTTTCATCTTAACAATGGCTCCTAATAATTTATTGAATTCCACAATTGAAGGATTTGGGTACTTTTCAATCATCTTACTGAACAAAATCAAGGTATCGTCAACATTATCAAAGCGGTTGTCTCTTTTTCCCTTTCCTCTAACAGGCATGGACATGGGTTTGTTACTTAAGGCTTCGATGTGGGTAGCAATGGTGTTAGAAGAAGAAGAAAAAGAGTGGAAATTAGAAAGATGGCTTCCACCATTAACAAGTGAACGAAGAATAAAAGAAGGAAGCATACCCATATCTTGAAAGTAAGCAAAGAGAGGTGAAGTTGAAAATGAAAGCGAAAACTAGCAAAGCAAAGCAGTAAGAAGTGTAAATTTTGGGTTGCGAAGTGGTGTTTAGGGGAGTGTAATTGGTGTTTCAGGTGAGAAAATGGGAGAAGGGGGATCATTTTTGTGGTGATGGTCTCCTTAAACACCGAATCAGTAATCGGTGGTGAGGAAACATAATAGAAATCAAGCAATTTCATTGCATAGGCCCGTAATAGGACATTCCATTGAACCAAACAGGTGTTTAGGATGGGCCCATGGAATAGGATTGATAACTATTACATTGAACCAAACATGACCTTAATACGATAAGGAAATCAATCCCGAATGGTCCAAAGCGGTAAGCAAAAATCGACAAAAGAGTCGAGCATTTACCAAACTAGAGAGGATAACAACAAAACCATCCCCAAAATCACTTGTAAAACTATAGTTATATGCATAAATAAGATTGAAAAACGTGCTACAAGAGCAGACAAAAATTTTTAAAACTGAAAACTTATTAAATAATAGGAAAACAAACAAAAAACATAAACTTAAGACAACATGGGTCCAAATCGACTCATGAAATCATTCATTATTCTGAAATACTCTAAAAATAGAAATAGATTAAGAAGTTGACGAAGAATCACCCACTTTTTAAGAAAAATTACTAGTGACC
This sequence comes from Gossypium sturtianum, assembly GCA_025698515.1. Lineage (NCBI taxonomy): Eukaryota > Viridiplantae > Streptophyta > Magnoliopsida > Malvales > Malvaceae > Gossypium > Gossypium sturtianum. The sequence goes on from CM046952.1 coordinate 37,389,387, forward strand.
GGTGGAGTTTTAGTGAACAATAGTTGCTGTCATCTGTCCATAACAACTTGTGAAGACAACAAAGATACCTACAAAATATATCTGTAAACTGAAAAAAGAGAAAACATGTGGAGTGAATAAAAAGAAGAAAGAAAAAAAGAGTTAGTAAGAAGGAAAAAAAGGCGGGAGATAACTAATCTGGAGGATGGCACGAAATTACCTTAATTGTTTATATATATATATTAGATAACTTGAGTGATAGGGCAACCGCAACCAATATATATATATACGCTAGTGGTGGTAATTTATTAATAAATTCAATCAAGATAATTATATGTATATGTAATTAATAATAAGTTGGGAGAAAGGGAAACCAAAAAATAAAAAATAAAAAATAAAAGCAATTGAAGAATAGGTATAGAGGTCAATACTCAATACACATCTTGTCAATCATTCTCTACTAATCCTAAAATAATCACATCACACGTATAATGGACGGAGGCCTTGCAAATCACAATAACTAAGCAACTTCTTGATCTGATGAAGGCCGGTTCTCAGAGTCAGATGGTCGGATTTCTTCAATCGTCCTGGTTACTTCCTTCATGCTAGGCCTCGCGTCCGGCAACCTTGCCACACATGCCATTGCTATCTGAAGCATCTGCACCAGCTCTTCTTCAATGTCGTTGTATTTCATCAGCTCTATATCGAACACTTCGGCAGTCCATTCCTCTCTCACAACTGACTGAACCCACCTCGGGAGGTCCACCACATCCTCATGCCCTGATGGTTGGACTACTGCTGCTTTGCCTGTCAGCATCTCTAGGAGAAGCACACCGAAACTATAGACATCACTCTTTTGTGTAAACTTTCGAGTTTCTATCGCCTCGGGAGCTCGGTATCCTACCGTTCTAGAAGGAACGGTTGCGGAACTCATTAGAGAAGTCAATCCGAAATCAGAAATGCAGCCATGTAAGTCTTGAGTGAGGAGGACGTTGGAGGACTTGATGTTGCCATGGACGAATTTTCCACCTCCAGAAGCATGGAGATGGGTGATGCCTTTTGCTGCTCCCAAGCATATTTTCAACCTTGTATCCCAGTCTGGTAAGGGACGTCCACTTTCCCTGCTTCCTGCAATGAAGTTTCCAACATATCTAAATTTAACTTTGTTCATCAAATTAACATGGTTGTAATGTGATGTATGGTTCAGATAAATGTACCATGCAATAATGAGGAAAAGCTGCCAGCTGGTATGTAGTCATGGACCAGCAGCTTCTCGTCCTTGGAATAGTAATAAGCACGGAGAGGTACAAGATTTGGGTGGTGACCAAGCCTTCCCACATTTTCCATTTGTAGTTCAAATTCTCTTTTTACTGCAACTACTTCTTTCAATCTCTTTACAACCATTGTTGTTCCTTCTTCCAAGATGGCCTTATAGGTTGTACCATAGCTTCCTTTTCCAAGCACTTCAGCAGAAGCTCTCAACAAATCCTCTAGATCGAAATTATACGAGCAACCTTCAAAGAAAACCAGCTTGTTCTTCTCTGCCTCTTGCACCCCACTACCGAAATCTTCCTTCGGTTTTTCGGTCCTTCCACCATTAGCTTTTGATGTAAAGCTGCCTTGAAAGTTCTTTCTAGTTAAGCACCACAGCACTAGGAACAGAAACAAGAATAAAACTAGTGCTGAACCCCCAACTGATATGGCAATTATAGCACCTGTACTTAGTTTCTTATGAGAGTTCCCTGGTTTTGCTGATGGAGGTAAGTGAGTAGGGGAAGGAGAAAGTGAAGAAGGGTTGATTGTAAGACACTGGTTCAATGGAGGCCCACATATATGGTTTCCTACAAAAGAAGAAGCAGGGAAATTGTGGAAGGAAGATGGTATGGATCCATTTAAATTGTTGTAGCTCAAATTCAAAAGCTTAAGCCTTGGAAGGTTGAAATTGGGGATCTGTCCTGTAAGGGAGTTATTTTGAAGCTCTAAACCAGTGAGGTTGGTCAAGTTTTGAACTGTAGCTGGAATGGTGCCTGTCAAGGAGTTGAAGGAGAGATCAAGGAAATTCAAATGGGGAGGGAGAGATGGAGGAATGTGACCTGAAAAGTTGTTGTGCTGAAGGTATACGTAACGGAGAGAAGGAAGAGAGAGTAAATCCGTTGGAAGGTTACCGCTAAGACTATTCAACCGGAGGCTGAGGATCATGAGAGCATCCAACTTTCCAAGGGTATTGGCTGGAATTGGACCATGTAGTCCAACACCAGGAAGATGGAGAGCCATCACACGGGATTGATCCTTGGTGCAGTTGATGCCAACCCACGAAGTGCATACCGGAGTAGCAGAGCTCCAGTTAAGTTTCCGACCATGAGGAACCCTGGCAGAAAATTGCAGGAGGGCTTGCTTATCTGAGTCTAAGTCGGCAACGTTTACTGAAAGGAAACACAGAAACAGGAAGAAAAATGTAGCAAAATAGGAAGGCAGCTTCATCTCATCAGTCTTCATTCATTCCCCTGGCAAACCAATGTGAAAGTTAGAACATGTACTTTTGTTAATAATGGCAGGAATGAAAGAAGTTGTGTTATGTAACACATGCAGAATTGGTGTGACACAAAGAAGTAAATACATGATCATGACATGTAAATCCAATGCCTAACAAAATTTTCATCATGCATTTAGTTAAAACATCAATTTAGCCTAAAGCTTTCTCTTGCTCTTTCGCTTTCCTTTTGCTTTTCTTCTCTTTTCTTAACAGTAACAATGGCTTCTTTTTCCATGACAGACAAAAGATTTAAATTTTCAGAGAGAAATATAATTGTGGGAAGGTCTAAACTTGAAATCTGGGAATTAGCAAGATTAAAAGAATGATGACCTTTTTCCATACAGAAAACAATCATATTGAGGCATCAATGAGTCACTAAACAAGGAGATGAGCAGAGAGAGTAATATATCTTAGGGAGATTAAAAAAGAAAAAAAAATTGTAAGCATAACGTTATGTAAAGTGAAGTCGTCACCAAAAAGGGTTCAAAAGCATAATCCTTTTTTCAGTAAAGCGAAAGCAATGAATTGTAAAGCTAGCAAGCAAGGAAGCGATACAAAATCGTAAAACCATGGCATTTTCAAATTTTCAAATGTATATATATCCATCATAGTGAAAACCAGTCAATACTTACATCACAGGGAAAAGAAATAATAAGAACAATTGAACAAATATATGTTTACCAAAATAAATTAAAATTAAACAATAAACGACAACATTGGTTAGTCAAAGTCCTCTTTTTCAGCTCAAAATATAGGCAAAAAAGAACCCAATGTCAAAGCTATTTACTTTGAATTAATCAGAGGTTATTTGAGTGAAGCTTTTTAAGTAGGTGAAGAGGAGAGGACGGCAGTTTATCATAAGCGGTTTTGCTGCCTTTTTATGACCTTTAACTACAGTTAGTCTTTCAATGAAATGCTAATTCTATTCCTTGATTCCAAGGAGTGGTAGTATTGTAGACAAAGGACTCGAATTTTTTTAATAAAAAAATTATAATCATTGGAAGCTCTAAAACCATCATTTATTGTTCATTCTTTTCAAAAGGAAAACACAGAAAACTTGAAGTTGAAGAACATAGTGCCGAAACAACTATAGAATGGAACATATTGGAAACTGTAAAGAAAAAACAGAGCAAAGCTAAAGAATGGAAGATAAAAGAAGACCCACTTCCAGAAGTTGGTGAATTCAAGGAACAAAAGACATGGAATTGCAGCAAATACAAATGCTATAAGAATATAATGAATGGGAAAGAGAATAAGAAGAGAGAGGTGAAAGAAACAAACCTTTAGCAATGGGGGAAAGGGTAGGAAGCTGAGAGAAGAAGGGATGAGGGCAGAGGGGGTTGAGAAGAGAAGAAGAAGAAGGTAAAATGGCAAATCTTGGATTCCTTTTAACGGCATTTCGTCACCAATACGCTTAACTAAAGAAGAAAAGAAACCAAAGCTATGTAAGTAAAAGTAGTTAAGTTGTCATGTTTTATGATATGGGATATAATAGAGGAGCCGACAGGTGAGGCTTGTCCGTTAAGCTAACGTGGTTCTTAAATCTCCGAATTGCAGATCTCGAAGATTCATATCTACGTCCCGTTGCTGCCTGCAGTCGTCTTGATCTTAGATTCCCAAGCAGGCACCCACACAGAGTGGACTAACAAAAACAAAAGGCAGAGCAAGATGAATATGAGCTGAAGTGACGCAGAATCTTATTCAGGGAAGCACAATAAATGATGGTTGTTCTCAAAGTTTAATTAATTATTATTATCACGAAAGCAAAAGGATTAGCGTCCATTTAATTCATAATAAGAAAAACTGACTGAGAATATGATACCCTATCTCGTTCATTAGTATTAATTGAAGCACAAGAAGTGACGAGCTGGTGTCAATGTTTTATATAGATTGTAAAATAGACATAAAAAAAAAATTATATTATTTCTTGTAATTATTAATTAAAGGGCAATATAATTTAGAATAATATTTGATGCAACATTAATACATAAGTCTCATGCACTATCAATAAATAATTAAAAAATATATATGAAAGATTTATAAATAAATATTAATAATTTTATTTAAATATAATTAAACATTAATAATAACTATTATATATAAATATTAATAACTTTTAGATTTAAGATCTTGAGTTTAAGAGTCTAGGGTTTCGAGTCACGAGTTTTAAGGTTTTATCATTTATTTATAATTAATTATTATTTAATTATATTCAAATAAAGTTATTAGTATTTATTTATAAGCCCTCTATTATTTTTTTTTATTTTATTTAATGATGAGGTGTCATGTTATTAGCATTAAAGATTCTCTCATATAATTTTTTTACCTTTGAACTTGGCAACTAGGTTTAGTTCGATAGTTGTACTTTTTTATTTGATAATTGTACTTTTTTTTTATCCACTTTGATATCTAAACTTAGCAACTAGATTCATGTTGGTTCCTTGACAAAGAATATAAAAGTTTGATGATGTAACATTCTAAAATTGTGTCATATCTTTACATGAAAATTTTAAAAAAAATTATATAAATTTTCAGGCGATGACATTGTACAATCTTATAGTCTCACATACAGTGTTCTAATAATTGAACCAATGGTTGCAATGATCAGACCACTGGTTCCCAATTCAATCGTTTGATCGATTCAACTTATAGCCCATCAATAATTAAAAAAATAATAAAAAAATATAAAAAAAATTATTAAACCAGTTCAATTATTAGTTTTTGTCATAATTTTTTTTACTAGTTTCGAGTAGTTTTCGATTCAGTATTCAATCCCTTTGTTTGGGCCAATATATCGGTCGATTCTCAATCTTATTGGTCTGACCAACCAATCTAATCATGTTTCAAGAACACTGATCAAATCATCAAATTTTGACGGAATCCAAATTCAGGGATCAAAATGAATTTAGTTGCCAAATTTAATACCAAAATAAACAAAATAAAATACAACTACCAAAGTGAATCTAACTGCCAAATTTAAAAGCGAAAAACTATATTATCCCTTTTAAGAGAATAAAGGTTTTGGTTGCTTATTATCATATTTTAAAGTAGATTACTTAAACACGAGGGCTAGATGATATGGCAAGGATATCTCCTACTTAAGGGCAAAACTAGGAGGGGGTTGGCAAGGTCCTCAGCCCCCCTAAAATGGAAAATTTTCCATTTAGGCTCTTTAAAATTTTTAAACTTTTAAATTAATAAAGGTAAATTTGCATTTTGGTCCCCCTTAAAAATATAAAAATTTAATTTAATCCTTTAAAAATTATAAAGATATTACATTTTTTCTATCGCAAAAATTGCAATTGATATAACATCCCTCATCCGTCTCCGTCATTGGATTAGGGTTACAGGATGCTACGACAAATAAACAATCAATAATATGCAATTTCAATCCAAAAATTCAATTGAATCATTCATTAATAGATAAACATTCAATAATCATACTATTCATATAAAATGATACTTAAATCGAGGTTTTGAAACTCTAAAATCAATTTGGAAATAAGTAGGGACTAATTCGAAACAAAACAGAAAAGTAAGGTAAAAACATAAAACAAGGGTCACACGGCCGTGTATGCTATGGGACATGGTCGTGTTGTTCAACCGTGTATGAAGACTAAAATCGTGTGGAAGGAGACACACGGTCTTGTTTTCCAACCGTGCAACTAACTGTGGTCGTGTGTGCAAAATGAAAACAAAAATTACACAGATCACATAGTCGTGCCAAAAACCTGTGTATGGAACACGGCCGTGTGTCAAGCCGTGTAACCTGAAATGTATCTTCAATAGCAAGTCAAACATTTCAAGCTTACTTAAGCTACAAGCATGCCATTTACCCATCATTCAACTTGTTCAAATTACACCAAAAACATATCAAAATGTGTCATTTGCCTAGTTCTAACCAATATGCCATAGGGGACCATCACAAACAACAATCCCAACTAACATCCAAAGTTATTTCCTAATCAATTCAAGCTTGCCTAACAATGTTATACAAAGTGTCAAAGACACCAATTCATGCACATCTAACAAACCATATATCAAAGTATATAAGTAGACATGTATTCAACAATAGTTATACCAATTCACCTAATCAACAAAAATATCCCAAATCAAAAATTAAAGTACCATGTCATATCTATTAATCATTAAACAAGTAACCAAAGACCAACTATATACATATGGCATTCAATAATCCATCAACCATGCAATTTAACTTTCAAAACCATTTCCACCATTTTAGCATCACATACCACAATAACCATAATCAACCACATCATTATATTAACAAGTTCACATGGCTAGAAAGTCTCAATCATACTCTAAAAACATCAAACACTTATGTACATAACTTCACTCCTATCGCATGACATATGTCCCAAAATAAACGTTTTCAAAATCTACCGAAAGATAGTTGGATAGTGTGATTTTTAATTTGATCTGATTGCTCGATTTCGCAAAATGATGTCTATAAGAAAACAGGAAAAAAACAACACAAGTAAGCTTTAAGAAGCTTAGTAAGTTCATAGGTTGAAACGATATAACTTACCGAATTCATTGCTTAATAATTAACAAACACTTTAACTAATATTAACCCTGTCAACCACAAGCATTGTAACACCCCTAACCCATATCCGTCGCCGGAATAGGGTTACGGAGCATTACCAGAACTTTTAGAAAATTTACAAATAATTCATGTAAATTACTATTCATTAACCGAGATTATTGATATCGTCCCTTAAATGGAACCTCGGGGCCCAATACAAGCATTAGAATCGAGTCGGGACTTAATCAAAAACTCTAAGAATTTTTAGCGAAATTAATTTTTTTTCCAAGTTGCAGGGCTCACACGCCCGTATGGTCCGAGGGACACGCCTGTGTAACCCTAGGACACGCCCGTGCTACAAGCCGTGTTCGACCCCATGTAACTCTCTGACTTGTGCACACGGCCATGCCACATGCCCGTGTGCTAGGCCGTGTGGTTAATTAAATTCTTTCGAAATTAGGTGCAGGTTTCACATGGCTAAGACACACGCCCGTGTTCCAGGCCGTGTAGCTCACATGGCTGAGACACACACCCGTGTCTCTGCCTGTGTACTCAATTCTGAGCATTCTGTTTCTCAAAATTTAGGTGCGGGGGACACACGGCCTAACCACACGCCCATGTACCAGGCCGTGTGTCACACACGGTCAAGACACACTCCCGTGTGTCTAGTCGTGTGGACGAAATAAAGCCATTTCTAGCTTCATTTCTCACCCAAAAATCACAACAATGACCTGCACTAATGCTTACATCCAAGTACCAACCAATTCAAGCATTTAAATTAAGCAATTTCCATCATTCAACATGGCATACATGTTTATATTCTTACCTTGATTTAATCTAGGCATTAGCATCTTTACCACATTCACTTAAATCACATGTATGATTAACATAATAATCTACTTCATAATACCAAAATAGACCATTACTAGCCATTCCGATGGCTAGGATACAAAACATCATTATCAAGCCAATTAAGGCCAAGTTAACCTATACATGCCATTATACTAAAATGATTTGCTATATATATACCCAAAATAAGCTAGTGGATAGTGTGATGATGCTCCAATGATCTCCAACCTTCGCGAGCTTCCGAGCACTATAAAACAGGGGGAAATAAAACAGAGTAAGCATTACATGCTTAGTAAGTTCGTAAAACGGAAAACTAAACTTACCGATCCTGTTTATTAAATGTAAGCATACAATAACATGTTTTCCATCAACTTGGCAAAATTGCCTAAATACAAACATTCAATCAAACATGTTAGTCACAAAATTTTCATATACATCAAGTAAACATAGATGAGCTCATCATGCCATATTCTTTCAAGTCATTATCATTCCATCTCATAATTCTCTCATCTTGCCAAGAGTTTTGTCCGTTGAACCATTAAAGTTCCGATGGATGCTCAAGTGGTACACTCGAGGTGTACGATTCAATAACCCGTCAATTATTTTTCAAGAGTACCCATTAGGGCACTTAATCAAGGAACACACTTTTGAGCCACATATCGTATAACAGGATTACCAGTCCAGTCTAAATCCTTTATTTAATGTATGCTCAGAAGAGCTCAATTAGGATTACCAGTCCAGGCTAAATCCTAATTGTAACGTATACTTGAGAGGTATTATATCAGGATTATCCGTCCGGGCTAAATCCTTTCTATAATGAGGTCGATAGGATTACTCGTCCAAGCTAAATCCATCAACAACAAATGCAAGACCTCATGCATTTCGCAAAAGCACATATATTCATCAAAATTCAACATTCAAACGGAACTTAACCCATTTTTCAACCATTTCAAGCATGTATTCATTCTTATATCGTAACATCCAAGCAATTCACATAAACAATAATCACATTTCATACAACACAACATTTAATTTAACATAATTACATGCTCGATTAAGTTACATGAACTTACCTTGACACTTGTTCGCGTATAAAATCTACTAATTCGAAACCTTTTCTTTTCCTCGGTCTAACCTCGAATTTGTGTTGTCTGGATCTATATAAATAAATTTAATCATCAATTTCACACATTTCATATTCATTTGGACTCAATTTACGTCCCAGGAAAAATTACCATTTTGCCCCTAACTTTTTCATAAATTCCAATTTCGTCCCTAGGCTCGGAAAATGAAATTTATGCAATTTACTCCCTATTCCAAGCCTAACCAAAATTTCAATATAGAATTTACAGCACATATTTTCTATAAATTTTAGAATTTTTCATCAATTTTCACAACTTTACATTTTAGTCCCTAAATCATGTTTTCATCAAAAATCACTTTATAAAAGTTGTTTATCCATCAACAACCTTTCATTTTCTACCATAAATTTCAAATTTTCAGCATATTCATCCTTGACCCAAATTTCATACTTTGATAACTCTCAAAATTGATCTCCCAAATAGATAGGTTAAGCTATCCCGATTTCAAAATATCAAAATTACTAAAAACGGGATAAGAAAACTTACCCAATTAAGCCATGAAAGTTTCTTCTCTCTCTCCTAGGTTTTCCATGTATTTTAGGTTGAAGATGACATAAAAATAAGATGATATCTTTTATCATCTTTTAATTAATTTAATTATTTCAATTTCCAATTTAGTCCTTGCCCTTTTTCTAAATTTCCATGAATGAGTCACCAAAATATCTACATACTTTTATTTAATGGTTTAATTACCATATAAGGACCTCAAGTTTTGAATTCCATAGCTATTTAATCCTTATAGCTACTAGAATTCAACTCTTGCATTTTATGCGATTTAGTCCTTCTCGTAATTAAGCATATAATCAATAAAATTTTCTTATCGAAATTTTCACATGACATCTTTATCATAATACGGACCATGTAATAAAATAAAAATATATTTTATTTTCGGATCGGATTTGTGGTCCGAAACCACTATTCCAATTTCACTGAAAAATGGGTTGTTACAAGCATTCAACAAGTGAAAATCATATACAAAAGACATTTGATCATCTCATTTGAATGATATCAACATTATCAAGTCACAATATAGTACCGGAAATCATGAAAATATATACAAGTCATTAACAAGGCATCATAACCAAATGTTAATTACATATCATCACCATGTCATTTAACCATTGAAAATTTGCCCGATGAACGATATAAACAGATACGAATACTCGGTTATCCACCCAAGACATGTCAAAATGCTCAACCAAGCCAATCCAACCAAGAACACACTTGGACACCGAGTGCCTAGCCCGTAGGCTAATATCCCTCCAGAAACACGCCTAGGCACCAATTTCCAAGCCCGGCTTTACATCCACCCCCAGAAACATGTTAGAATCACTATAAATATAACTCGACAATTCGCAACAAAACTAGACTCCGGTATATTCAGTGTATTCAATAATCATCATCTCATCACAAGTTTCCAGTTATAACATTCCACCTAGTGAAGTGTACTACTCGAGTATTATTAATTTAACTAAGGCTTATAGTGTGATCCCCGAGTAAGGAAAGTGTTAGAAATTTATTAAGTATTTAAGGTCTGCAAATGTGCCCTTAGACGAAGCCCTACTTGAAGCGAGCTCTGAGGTTTGGTGGACTTTTCGATAGAGTATATGCCTGATAACTCTTGAAATGAGTTATATTTTATGCCTTTAGCCTTAGTTAATTGCCTGTATGTAACACCCCAAACCTGGCCTAGACGTTATGGCCGAATCTGGCGATGTCACATGATAATGCTTTTGAAACCGTAGCCACGCTTAAACCATTTCTCCTTTTTAAAAGTTTTTAATTATTTTATGTTAATTCTAAATAGTGTCATTCGTTTCCAAAACGCTACCCGTTTTCCAAAACATTTATACTTTGTGGAAGCATTTAAAACAGTTCGCGATATCGTGGTGTTTTGGTAAAACATTTGTTTCTTTTGAAAACCCTCGCTTTCCTACTTCTAGCAATAAAAACCATAAAACATTTCAAATACTAAATTTAAACAAAAATCTGTAATGGCCATAATTACATAAACTTTTCCCAGATATAATCAAAACCATAAATAAGTATAAAAATCATGAATCTATCGTGAAGCAGAAGCAGTGGTCACTGTCAAGTTTTTCGCTGCACCGATCCGTCTAACGTTGGGGATTACCTGGACAGATTAAATAGAAAAGGGTGAGTTTCGCAACTCAGTGTGTAATCCCCACAGATATCAAACAAACAGAGTAACCACCAGAAATCAAAAATCACAGACTAGGCTGGAGCCCATTACAGAAACAGTTTGAGCCTTAACCCACTCGGATGCAGAATTAGACATATATATATAATAAGGCATTAGCCCAATCAGATACAGAATCAGAGATATATTAGAATCCTACCCACCAGCCTCTACACACCATCTCCGTCCAGCCCTACACACCATGTGGGGATATAATCAACCCACTCATCCCTACACACCATACTGTACCAAAATGCGGCACATAAACAGAATAACGCAGCTGAGCTGCCAGATAACAGGATTAAAGCCTTTCAGACACTTCCTCCGAAATATCATCAACCCTCCCTGATGCAATGCAACATACCAAATATGACATGCAACATGCAAATAACCGATCATACATTTAGTTCAGTACATATATCATGCTCAGTCAGACACCATATAATCAGACCACATAAATAGGGGTCTATGTAACACTTACCGACCCTACAGTAGGTCCACAGTTGACTTAGGCGACTCGTGCAACCTTACAGATCATTTCAAAAAAATGGGCTTACATGCCTATCTGGCCTGCCCGTGTGGGCCCACACGCCCGTGTGGCCTACTCGGCCCAAATTGGCCTTGGTCGTGTGGATCACACGACCTGGCCTAAAATCCCACACGCCCGTGTGGCCCACACGGCCCAAATGGTCGAGCCCGTGTCTCGCACACGGCCTCACCCCGCCATCACATGGCCGTGTCCTTCGCGCACGACCTGGCCTCGTCGATCACACGGCCGTGTTGTGGCTCACAGCCTTGCGCACTGCCTACCACACTGCCTACCACACGGCTGTGTGGCGTCAACAGAATCATTTTTTAGCTTTTACCGATTCTCATTTTCTGTGTTTTCGGGTACACACCTGTATCGTTTTTGACGCGTAAGCTCTCTTAAGCCTCTAGAACCTAAAAATCGACCAATGTAACACTCAATTAAACACCTGTTTCGTTATTCAATCAAAAGCATATCGAAATCTATCATTGGTAATCTATCAAAACCCTTACCGTCAACAACCGAAATCGCAACTCTTAATTCTCTACAGCAGCACCGATCAATTATTGCCCTTCGCCTAATAAAAAAGAACCACAACAGCCTTCTTTAAGAGACTGTACACGAAACCAAAAAGAAAAAGGCAGAACCGATACTTTCTGAACAATGAAATCACACGCTTAAACAACGGAAACGGATGGAAAAGAAAACGAAAAGAGAATAGTTGAGGGGGAATGGATTTCAGCAGCAATGGTGGGGGGATGAAGGAGGAAAACGACAGAGAGAGAAAGAAAATTTGAGATGGGAGGTAGTTTTGGAAAAAAACAAAAATCAAATCCTATCAGATTTCCCCAACTTTCCACTATCACACAACTTCACAGACTTTCAATCTCAATCAAACTCATCCACGCCACACGCCTCATGCAAAAAGAATTACTCCCTCGCTCCCGTAGGGATTTGAACACAAGACCTTTAACAAATTAACACTCCACTTAACCACTAGACCAGCAGGCCCATTCTGTTAATTACTTGCAAACTTTTAACTAAAATCCTACTGACTAGAGATAGGGCTTAATTCATAAAAATGCCAAAATTTACCCAAGTTGTAACTTGAACTTGGGACCTCTAACACACACCCAGAACACATAACCACGGAAGCAAACATACATTGTGTCAATTAATTTCAGAAACACATACAGATATTTTTATGCTCCAAAATCACATAGGCCGGAATTAAAGAAATTTGGGGCGTTACATTGTACTTAGGTGAGTTTAGTTGCATTTTAGGATTTTTCATTAGTGTTTTTAGGAAATTACATTGAGGAGCTTAGACTATGCTTATGTAACACCATATACCCAGCCTGGTCGCCAAGCCCGAATACTGGATGTCACACCACCGTCTCATGTCACATACATTAAGTAAAAAGCTCAATGTAAATAAAACGTTCATCATTTTATTGTTCGTATAGGTTTTAAGTCAATCATTCAAGATAGTTACCATTGCTACATGCTAAATTTACAATAATTAGTCTTATAAACAATTTTAAACATGCATAAGGTCCATTTAGCAAAATTTCCAAAACATGTCCGTAGGTATCGATACTGACACTATGGTATCGATATTTTCTGTAAGTGGTATCAATACCACCTAGAAAAACTATACCAACTTGCATTCTATTTTTTGATTCAAAACCTAAAGTCTAAAAAATTATCGGTACCTGTCATGAAATATCGATCTTTTAACCCCGAGTATCGATACTCGAGCAAAGGTATCGGTACCAAATCTCTATCTGACTCCCTGTACATTTCAAAACGCAGAGGTATTGATTTTAAAACTCAATTATCGATACCTTTACTCCATACCTAAAAAATGCAGCATACATAAGCAATTAATCCTTTCTAATTTAGTTCCTAAACATCATGCATCAATTACTTCAACACATAATCATTCAACGACCTAATTAATAGTTTAATATTGTAAAATAGTGTTCGAGCAAGTAACGTCAATCCATCCACATGTTCATGAACCCAAGCATAACAATAACATGTAATCATTATAAACCGAACCAAAAACCAACAAAATGTTTAGGAGTTAACATGGTTATAACAAGTCTACCACATTGCCTCATTTCCCAAAACATAAATAAATATAGAACACCTACAAAATAATAAATAGACTTGCTTGGATCAATTTTCAGAAACCACACCACTCACACCGGCTCCCTACTAATCTGCAAGGGTTTAAAAAGAGTGAGTGAGCTTAACAAGCTCAATGAATGCTCAGAATAACCACAGTGCAAAAAATTCATCAAGCATTAATGAAACAACCATATAATATAACCTCAACAATTCCAACTCTAGTGTCATATTATACCTACTCATGCATTATTACTAGTTCTTTTACATAGTAAACATATTCACTTTTAAGCATATATCACATTACACATATAATTACATAATGTTCAATCACATATAGCAATACTCATATAATTGCATAACATTCAAGTGTTTATCGTAATACTCAAAAACATGTTTATAGATAAATTCCATAATGTTCATATGTCATATAAACACATATCACAGTACACACATATTCATAGTTTAAGATAATTTGGCACTTGAGCTATAAAACATAAAAGTGAGCTCTATCATCACTCATCAGATATGCGGATCTCCAACACACCAAACATAGACTTATAGAGTCAACATGTTCCAAAAGTGAAGCATAAAGCTAACACTCTCTTTATTTCCCCTCACATGTCCCGTTGAATAGAGCTTAGCTCACATTCCCTTATCCCTCTAACATGTCCCAGGGCCTTAACGCCCAAAATCACTATACATATAGGTGAGTATTCACAATCCTATGGCATGCCAACTATATCCAACGGTTTCAAGATCATAAGGCCAAAATATCTGAAATCAAACACATATCACTTACCAATTATCAGTGCACTATCACTGCATATTTGCATCTTTAGCAAAACACTGTCACTAAAATTTAGCATATACATATCATGTACACATTTGCACTTTCACAACGATTAAGATAACCACATATCACATGTTATACCATCTCATCTCAATTCACATATTCATAAACACAGAAGCACATTTTTCACAAGATAACATAGGTATGACAAAGCTTACACTAGGAATTTAGAATAGGGGTTTAGGCTACTACCAAATTTCCAAATAACGCATTGAATCATGTCCACAAGCAATTATTCAAAACACTCACCAATTACGCTTTCACCGAAAAGCCAAAAAGCCAAAAGCTCAAACTAGCTTTTCCTTGCCTTTATCTCTACTCGTAGAAGGTCTTATCGAATCCGGAACTTCAACACAAAAATGCATTCAATATTTAGCTAAGAACTCACCACAAGCAATGAAAAACATAAGCCTAAGCTATGTTCCCATGTAACCGAAACTTATAACATATCAAACTTTAAATTCGAATATCTCGATCTATACTTAATCTTTTCACTTAAAACCAATTATGTTCATCTTATGATTCACCTATAACTAATTCCTAACCTTTAAACTATAATAAAATACTCAATTCATAGTATCGACTTTTTCAACATGTTTTATGGCTATTTTTTGAAAATTTATTAAAACTTAACAAAACTTCAAAGTAAGTTTAAAAACCTCTTAGTCATGTCAAAACTAATTAAAAAATACTTTGAAACCACATTTTTACTCAAAATCCTGAAATCTGCCATTAACGACCCAATTCTTGGTTTTATTTAAAACATGCAATTTAATGGCTAATAATTCAGTTTTTAAAGACTAGATAACATTAAAAACTCATAAGGAATCGAATCATTACCTTTGATGACGAAAAATAGAGCGTTTGATAGAAAACTCAAAGAACTCGAAAGCTTGACAATGGAGAAAACTATGGTATTTTGGGTGCTTTTTTCTTGGTTTTTATAAAGTTTATAAAATAAGAGATGATAGAAATAAAAAGGAATTAGGAATTGGAGTTAAAAAATGATTGGAATAGCAAGAGAGAACAAGGGATGACAAGCACAAATTTTGGGGGTTGTTTTTACGTGAAATAACTTGGAGAATGGAGGTTATTTAGCTTGGATTTTAAAATCTGGTTAAATTGCTTCATAAAAACTCTCAATTTTGACTTTTTTACAAATCAGTCCTATTTTCAAAACTAAAGGTATTTAAAACTTATTTTCAGAAATTGATTTAATTTTCTAAAAACCATAATTGAAAACATTATCGGTATGCCATGTCACAAAATTCCAAACACTCTAAAGATAAAATCCCTAAAATACCCCTAAAACTCTTAAGCCCTATTTTAGGGCGTTACAGCTTAAATGTTATTATATGTTACTTTGTTGTTTACGGGAAGGATTTGTTTATTGATTGAGTGGCAGGTGCGGAATGAGGAAAAATGAATAAATGATTGACTGTTTGTCGTGGCAAGAGGTTGGACAGTTTGCCAACATGAATGTCGTGGCAATTCCAGGAAGATGCCCAGTCAACACTAACAAGAAGCCAACAAGAAGGAGGAAAAATAGCCTGGAAAAAAGAAAAAAATAATCGGATCATGAGATCATGGGATGATGGGCCTACTCTAAAGGAAGAGGTATAAAACCCAATAAAAAGGAGGAAAAAATGGGGGTAGACGGTTAGAGAGACAATTGGGAAGAGAAATCCCTTAGATGAAAATTGAGGGTAGCAGTTGCGACAAGGGCAGAGACGCGAAGGGGAGAACGAAGGCAATCTCTCTTGGTGACCAAAAGACATTTCATAGCCAAAATTGTGGGTTGGACAGGTGAAAAATATCTTCCTGAGTTATACATTTAATTCTTTATTTTCTGTTCCGCAATCTAATTTAAGGAAATGATGTTGAATGCTATTTTGAATCTGGGTTTTATTCACTAACCCATAAGTTAAATCTCATGGTGTTGGGATTACTTGATGAAACTTTTATTTCCATTATTGGCCACGGCTTATATCAATGTTAATTTACTGTTTCATTCAATGGTATTTATGAAAAGCATGCGTGTAATCTCTAGACATAGGTGAATATGCAACAGGTTTATAAAATTAACATAATTCTGACAAGGTTAGGTTAGTTAGATCGGAATTAAATGATATGAGCGAGTACTCGAAAGAATAATCGTAGCAGACTCTAGACATAGAGCAACGTTCTGTACGGAAGGAGAAGAACAATAGTAGGAACCAAAATCAAAGCTTATAGACATATAGTGCTCTAGGTGAGGTAACTCAAGGCCTAGCTCTGGAAAGAAGCAAACTATAGTAAAACTATTTCGAGCAGTAAAATAAGATTGAACTTGCCGAGGCATTATTGGTTAATGAGGGTAGATTATTGGTAATCCCAGCCTTACGATTCAACATCGTAGACCCTTTAACCTTTCCTGTAGCATATCTATTTTCACATCCTTAGTTGTTACTTGTTTACATATTATTCACATAATCATTCTTGTAATTGCCATTGCATTGTTACTCTTGTCTTGCCATAGCATTTTCTTTTATTTGTTAGAATTCACATATTACATACATCAGTATTCCTTAATTATCTTTGCATTCTTATTATTGTTTTTGCCATAGCATTAATCACACTCATTTATAATAACTTGACCAATTTATACCTAACCGATCCCTGTGGAGACGATCTCACTTATCACTTTATTACTTTATCCGACGTGAACACTTGCACAATTTGCTTAGCATATTCACACGCGACAATGCCGCCCCAGCAGATAAATGAAAATAGTGTGTCCTATTGTTAAACCCCTAGTATGATAGGAACGATATATATATTGTTATCTTATTCTCTGATTAAACTATTTAGTTGGCCTAATAAGGACTAGTCAGGATTGGACAATGTTTCTGAAAATAAAAGGACATGCATTTAAGATGAGATAGAAAAATATTAGTCACGGGTACTGAAAGAAAATTAGTAGAGGGAAATAAGCTTGTCCACTAAGTTTTCCTTTCGTGTGCACCCCTATAAATCCAACCTTAGCTTCCTAAACAAGTTCTATACTTTCTTTGGCAATTCATACTTTCTTTCAAAATTCACTCTGCGTTTTCTAGGAAAGCGTTAGAGCCAAGGCTTGTTTGAAGGATTAAAGTTCGCTGTAATAAGCTAAATTCACTATCATAAAACATGGTAAATAACGATGAAAATCTAGCTATTTTCGTGATTATTTACGGGACCCTAGGGTTTCATGCTTTACGGACAGACTAAAGATTAAGGGAAGGAAACTTCCAGATTCTAGGTTTCTTGATTAAGTGTCCTTGAAAGCTTGTTTAGTTCTTCTGAAAAACATGATCTGATAAGTTAACTATTTATGTTATAGCTCAAGAAACTTCTGAAAGCTCTCGAGACAAGGGAAAGGGACCTATTGTTTAGTCACTGCTCCATCTTCTGGTAAGTTCTTTCATACTCCATGTGTGTGTGACATGTCTGGTACAAGGTAAGTTTGCCTGTCTAGTGAAAATTCTGGTTTTGCATGTCTGTTTAAGAAATCAAAAGGTCTTACTTCATGCTGAGTCATTACCCACATTACTCTGAAAAAGGAACTATATGGTCAAAACAAAGGAAGTGAATTCATGGCGTTGCCTTCATTGCAAAGAGTATTGAACTGGTAGATTCCGATACATGAACGATGTTATGTAGCCTATGGTAAGGCAAGTGTAATGCAAACCAGATTGGTAAAACCTAACAGAGGAAAAAGAAATAAACGAACGATACAATCTCTGAACACGAACTGGGGTTTTTAGCTAGCACGAAAGAGGTTGTTTGCATGGATGCATGGGAATAGTGTATACACCAAAATGAGTCCTATTCTATTAAAGTTTGTGTAAGTTCGGTATTCGCCAATAGGCGAGCTACATGAAGACAGTTTGTGTGGTGTATTCGCCAATGGGTGAATTGTATGTTCCACTGAGTTGGGAAGAGTCTTTCTGCTTGTGTGACGTATAGATACCCTAATGTTTGCTTTGGAACTCACTAAGTTCTATGAACTTACTCTGTTTATCTTCCCTCTTTAGGACCACCAAAGAAATAAAGGAACCTTCAAGGACTACGCTAGAGGATGCATACTATGTGAGGCTTCTAGTAATTTTGTATTATGCATGACAAATGAGGGTGATGCCAAGGCTTGAAATTTGAAGAAAAATATTTTGTAACTAAAATCTGTATTTGTGAAACTGTGCTCATTCGTTAAATTGTGCTCTTTCCTTAAATCCTTACAATGAAGTTTTATGTTTTAAAAGTGTTTGGGTCATTAAGTTTAAATGTTTCATATATTATTGTTGTAGCATATACCTAACTGTTTTTGTAAACATGAGGTTCAGCCAATTACATTTCTGTAAGGAAAAGACTTTAAGGCTGTAACACACCATTCTTGGATCCTCCTTAAGGGTCGGGAATGGGGTGCTGCACCAGTACAATGCGCAAAATAACCTATTGGCATGTCAATTTTATCCTATCTTATGTTCATCCGGGCTCGATACATGTCTCGGTATAACAGTTTACATTTCAATCCAATTTTCTTATCTTATACTAATTAGAAAGTTTTAACACTCAAAATATAAATCAAATTCAATAAA
Organism: Gossypium sturtianum; assembly: GCA_025698515.1. Classification (NCBI taxonomy): domain Eukaryota; kingdom Viridiplantae; phylum Streptophyta; class Magnoliopsida; order Malvales; family Malvaceae; genus Gossypium; species Gossypium sturtianum. The sequence goes on from CM046952.1 coordinate 37,408,767, forward strand.
AACATAATTAACATACACAAAACAGTAACGTATGAACTTACTAAGGCTAAACTGCAGAGATAGTAATATCAGGAACTAGTCAACAATTTTCTCTTTTCCACTATTTTCTATTGGTTCTTGATCTATACGATGATTTAATTCAATTATCAGTCCCAAATACTTTATAATAATCCATTTAATGCATATGACTTCTTTATTTACATTTTTTGTAACACCCCTAAACCCGTATTCGTCGCCGGAACAGGGTTAAGAGGCATTACCGAACAATCGAAAACTTTTACAGATAATTCATAACATAATTCATCATATCACATCAAAGTGTCCCTTGAATAGGTCAATGAGACCTTAAACATGTTTTAGAATAGGGCCGGGACTAAACCGAACACATATGGAAATTCTTGGAAATTTAAAATTTTTTCTAAGTTACAGAGGTCACACGCCCGTGTGGGTAGGCCGTGTGCCTCCCATGGCCTTAGACATACCCGTGTGTCCAAGATGTGTCAGAACAAGGCATACATACTGACTTGCACCACACGGCCAGTCACACGCCCGTGTGTCCAGCCCGTGGTCGCTACTGACTTGTTTTGAATTACAAATACGAGGGACACGGTCGAGCCACATGCCCGTGTGCTCAATCGTATGGGCATTTATAGGCCATTTTCAAGGCCAAAATGCCACCCACACTTGGGTCATTCTTACAACCTCAAACAAGCATTATTCCATACACAATTGGCTACCAAAATCATGTCAAATGAACAACATATCATCTCATTCAATCTCATTTCTATTCATGCCAACTTGTATACTAATTTGCACAACCAATTCACATGTATAACCATGCATGGTGCATTCACATCTTACCATACATATAATCAATTCATTGATCACACATATGTGCTCATATAGCATCAATTTGCTTACCACAATTTTGACCTTTTCATGGACATATAATTGTAACATCCCGAATTAATGGGCCTGTGCATTTTGGTGTGTTATATGTTAATGTGTTAATTTAAGAGTTAGGGGTTCAGATTGAGCTCGGGTATGGGCTGAGGCCTTGGCTAAATTCTTGTGTAGACACTCTAGAGCATTTAAGATAGGTATCTGTGTTTAAAACATCAAAGTGGGCTTATGGCCCAGTGGCAAAATGGTGCCACTAAGAGGGAAGGGAGTTGGCGTCACTAAGGGTCCAAGTTTTGCCCACTTGGAGCCCATGTTTTGGGCTAAATTCGGCACCTAAAGGAGGCTAGGGGGGGGACGGCAACAAGGCTAAAATATAGGGGATTTTTAATGTTTTAAAATATGTGATATTATTCGGATAAAGGAGGGAGGAAGTGGTGTGATGTAGGACACTTTTGGATGGGTGTTTTGAGAAAGATAAGGGATAGGAGGAGGATCTATCAAGGAGGCTAGTGTTGGCCGAAAATCAAACACAGGAGAGGGGGAAGAATCGGTTTAGTATAGGCAAGGAGTGTGCCAAAAATTTGCCTACTGAGTTCTTGTCATCTTTTTCTTTTCTGCCGAAATCACCATTTCATTCTCCCTCTCCACTTTCTTTTCTTTTTCCTTCTAGTCAAAACCCTCTGAAGTCTCATCAATCGCCGAAACACTGTTATTTTCTGTCTCTTCTCTTTCAAACACATTGGCCGAATATCCCTTGTAAGACAACATTCTTCTTGTTCATCTTTTTTGGGATTTTCTTAAAAGCCAAAATTCCTAGATCTCTAATCTTCTACGCTTCGATCTTCTTCTGTGATTGCCGAATCTTTCTGCAAAGGGGTAGCCGAAACTTTCAATAGAGGTAAGTGTCGATTGTGCTATATTTTTCCAATCTTCTCCGGCTTTTAGAGACCATAGCCGAATGGCTACATGGTGGACTGATCTTGTGTTTTCTTTCATGGGCGGCATCCCAGGATTTGAAGGAGATGTAATCGCCTAGGATTCTAATCGGTAGCACTCGAATTATACTACTTTCGGGATTCAATAAATTTAGGTAAGGAGATTTATCTTTGTCGTTTTATTAAATCGGTTTATCTCCAATCTGACATTTAACCTTGTTGGGTGGTTACTCAAATCAATCTCTTAAAGTGAAGTCTTTGACCGGCGGCATAGTGATCTGATAATCACGATTCCGGCTAGGGAAAGCATCAATTTCGATAGCATAGAATTAAGCGTAATCAGGTGTGTAATTTCTCACACCATCTTTGTTATCTGATATATATATGCATGAATCTGTCTATATTTTGTTAAATGACGAAATCTCGGCATGGTTGTTGAAAGCCCGTGGAGGGTAAAGGCGAATCACTAGGTTAGTGATTTCTGTCATTCATAAGTGAATGTTTCTGTTGGGATGATATGTTTTGTATGTATGCCGATTTCTATGTATGCACGGGGTTGGGTGATTGATGAAAGGGGAAGTGTTCTGTTCTAGTGGCTCTGCCACGATCTGTTGTAGTGGCTCTGCCACGATCTGTTTTGGTGACTATGTCACAAATCTGACGATGAGCAGCTAACTGCAGCATGACTGCCATCGGTGGTGTGTAGCGGTGAGGGTGATTGTAGAAATCCCCAATGGTGTGATTGGCAGGAAAGGGTGGTGTGTAGCGGATGGATCTAGGTTTGGGATGGGCTTTGCTTAATTCTGATATGTGATATTTTGCTATTCTCGCTCGTGGGCTAAGGCCCAACCTGATGGTGCATGAGGGTTGCACACCGAGTCTCGTGACTCACCCCGTTGTTTAACATTTTTTCCAGGTGACACCTAGTGCATCGGACCGGCCGAGAGGAGCGCAAGGTGGCCATGCAGAGTTTATTTGATTTAGAAAAGGGCTTGTTAAAATTATTTATTCTTAATATTTTTAGTTACCTTGGTTCATTAATTCATTGTAATAAGGCCATGGGCCATTAGTTTTATATTTTCGGTTTTTGGGCTTTACTTTCAGACACTTGAATTATCCGATAAAATTGAAACCAGGGCATGTACTAAGTTTCGGTTTGTAATTCATAAAGGCATCATATAGAATTTATATCTTATATAAAGTATCAAATTATTAAGTTTTCTGGTATAAATGTTTAGACTCAACCAACGTTTTTTTTTTTTAAAAATGTGACATGTTTTACTAAATCTTCTTAGTGACATGCTAGATCCGGTCGTGGTGTTTGGGCCGGGTTTGGGGTGTTACAATAATCATACCAAACTGAATCATGCATAATACCAACATTATCTAGCCACATCTCATGGCTATTTACACATCTCAAACATGTTCCAAAATAACTAGCCTATACATGCCATATTTAGTTATTTACACATTCAAAAGTACCAAAGTTGAGTTTGATAGTGTGGTGATGATCCTCGACGGTCCCCGAACCTCTCGTAGCTTTAACGATCTATAAAACAGAACAAACACACATAAAGTAAGCTTTCCAAAAGCTTAGTAAGCCATATACAAATAAACTTAAAATAAATCATTCATAAGCATAGCTATTTGAATTCATTAACATATCATCTTTACAAGCACATAAATAATCTCTTAAGCTCACTTGGTTTGCCATTGCTTACCAATTCATCATATCTCAAGTATATCATTTGCTCATTCAAGCATATATTCATATATTATCTCATCATTTTTATACATATATTCACCTTAGTAGGTTCATAGAGACACTTACCTTTCATACACACATAGTGTACTTTTCGAACGTACCTGAAACGAATATACAACTCACATAGTCGTACATTTCTCGGACTTGCCCGTTGAACCGTTTGGAATCTAATAGGATACTCAGAGTGCTCGAAATAGTCGTACACTACCAACGTCCCAGACGTGGTCTTACATGTAATCAGATATCGATGCCACTGTCCCATGCAGGGTCTTACACGAATCAAATACGATGCCAATGTCCCAGACATGGTCTTACACGTAAATCTCCCAGACATGGTCTTACACGTAAATCTCATATCGATGCCAACGTCCCAGACGTGGTCTTACACGCAATCTCGAATCAATGCCAACGTCCCAGACATGGTCTTACATGATATCACATATCGGACACCTATGTCATGACATATGCAATTCCTATCTATTCCTAGGTTCATACGGGACTTCTCGAATATTGACTATTTCTTGATACTTTCTCGGAATCCATATATTCATCATTTCGTACACGTTCATCACAATGTAATTTCATATGAATATACATAATTCAATACAAACACATTTATTTGTATATCAACTTACCTCGGATTCAGTTTAACGGAAACGAACTCGGCTACTCAATTACTTTCGATTTCCCACGATCTAAGTCTGTTTTTTTCGATTCTTGATCTATACATATTCAAATTTAACTCATTTATTTACTAATTCATTCAATTCAATCCAAAAACACATATTTAGGGCAATTTGCAAATTAGCCCTCACATTTTCACATTTGGACAATTTAGTCCCTATTTCACAAAACCACAAAATACATAAAATCACCACATACCCATGCTTAGCCGAATGTTCATGTAGCTCATATAAGTCCATACATTTCGTTTATCTCACAATTTAGTCCCTCAAATAATCATTTTCTCAATTTAATCCAAAATACATCAAATTCATCAAAAACTCAAGAACAAACTATGTTAATCAAACATATATCTTTCATAATTCACCATCAAACCTCATAAAACACATGATTTCATCAATGACACATTTCAAAAACATCATCAATTCACAAAATTGAGACATGGGTTTTGTAGTACTCAAAGCAACGCTTACGAAAACGTAGAAATTATCAAAAACCGATTAAAAACTTTCCTTGAATTAAGCTTGGAACTAGCCGAAACTTAGAAAACCATGGATATTTTATTTCTTCAATACATTCGGCTAACAAATATGATAAGAATGGCTTATTTTCATGTTATTTTATTATAACATTACTTATCAATTCTTTTACCAAATTAACCTTATGAATAAACATTTAAAACATATAAAATTCAAGTCTATTAATGTCCAATACCATCCACTCACTTTTAAAATGGTTTAATTGCCTCATAAGGCCTCCTCATTTAAAAGCCACATCAATTAGGCCATTAATCAAATAGAAAGCCACTTTTACGAATTATGCGGTTTAGTCCTTTTCTCAAATTAAGCACACAGACGGACAAATTAACTTACGAAACTTTAACACATGCTTAATCACATATCAAAGGCACAGAAAATAATATTAAAAATATTTTACTGACTCGGACTTGTGGTCCCAAAACCACTGTTTCGACTAGGGTCAAAACTAGACTGTTACAATTCTCCCCCCTTAGGGATTTTCGTCCCCAAAAATCTTACCGTTAAATAGATTTGGATATTGATGTCTCATTGAATCTTCAGGCTCCCACGTAGCCTCTTCAACTCCGTGTCGATGCCACAACACTTTCACTAACGGAATTCTCTTGTTTCTCAACTCTTTCACTTCACGAGCTAAGATACGGATCGGTTCCTCTTCATAAGTCATATCGGGTCGAATTTCAATCTCAGACGAAGTAATCACATGTGACGGATCGGATCAGTATTGTCTAAGCATCGATACGTGAAATACATTATGTATCTTTTCTAGCTCGGAGGGCAACAACAATCTATACGCAACTGGCCCAACACGCTCGATAGTCTCATATGGTCCGATGAACCTCGGACTCAACTTGCCTTTACGTCCGAATCGGAGTACTTTCTTCCACGGAGACACTTTCAAAACCACTTTATCACCGATCTCAAATTCAATGTCTTTTCTTTTTAAATCTACATAAGACTTCTGACGATCAGACGCTGCTTTCAGACTGTCACGGATCACTTTCACTTCTGTTTAGTCTCTTTTATCAAGTCGACCCCGTGTATCTTATTTTCACTGAGCTCAGTCAAATACAGAGGTGTTCGACATTTGCGTCCGTACAAAGCTTCATAAGGTACCATTCTGATGCTCGATTGAAAACTATTGTTATATGCAAATTCAATCAATGGCAGATATTGTTCCCAAGTACCATTAAATTCAAGAATGCAGCATCTCAACATATCCTCGAGAATCTGAATAATCCGCTCAGACTAGCCATCTGTTTGCGGGTGAAAAGCTGTACTGAAATACAATTTCATGCCTAAAGCATCTTGCAGTTTCTTCCAAAATTACAATGTGAACCTCGGATCTCTATCTGACACAATGGACAATGGCACTCCGTGCAATCTCACAATATCAGAAATATAAAGCTCGGCTAATCTATCAAGTGAGTAATCAGATCGTACCGAAATAAAATAAGCAATTTTCGTCAATCGATGAACTACGACCCAAATTACATCTTTCTTTCTCGGAGTCAAAGGTAATCCAGAAACAAAGTCCATCGTCACTGTATCCCACTTCCACTCGGGAATCAGAATCGATTGTAACAAACTAGACGGAACCTGATGTTCTGCTTTAACTTGCTGACAAACTAAACAATTTGATACAAAGTCAGAAATGTCTCATTTCATACCAGACCACCAATAGTGTTGCTTCAGATCATGATACATCTTTGTACTTCCCGGATGAACAGATAGACGACTATTATGAGCCTCATTCAATATCGACTGAATCAACTCTGGATTCCTCAGAACACAAATTCGATCTCGAAACATCAAACAATCATCAACATCCACTCGAAATTCAGAATCAGAACTCGAATCACACTGAGCTCGTTTCACTAATATTTCATTATCAACTTTCTGAGCATCACATATTTGTTGTAAAAACAACGGTTTCGTTTTCAATTCAGCTAACACTAAACGATCATTAGACAGATCTAAATAAACATTCATAGCACGTAATGCAAACAGTGACTTCCGACTTAAAGCATCAGCTACAACATTTTCTTTACCCGGGTGATAATCTATCACAAGCTCATAGTCTTTTAACAGCTCTAACCATCTTCTCTGTCGCAAATTCAAATCTTTCTAAGTCATCAAATACTTCAAAATTTTATGATTTGAAAACACATGACATTTCTCACCGAACAGATAATGACGCCAAATCTTTAATGCGAACACAATCGCAGCTAATTCAAGATCGTGTGCCAGATAATTCTTTTCATGAGGATTTAGTTGTCTCGAAGCATAAGCTATAACTTTGCCTTCCTGCATTAGAATACATCCCAGACCACTCAATGAAGCATCACTGTAAATCACAAACTCTTTGCCCGATTCTGGTTGTGTCAAAATTGGAGCTTCAGTCAACAGAGTTATCAACTGATCAAAGTTTTTTTGACATTTATTGGACCATTCATGTTTCACATCTTTTTGAAGCAATCTAGTCAATGGAGTAGCTATCATCGAAAAGCATTTTACGAACCTTCGATAATAACCAGCAAGTCCCAGAAAACTACAAACTTTAGACACATTCTTCGGAGGCTTCTATTCCAGAATAGTAGAAATCTTACTCGGATCAACTCTTATTCCAGAGGTCGATACGATATGTCCCAGAAAACTGACTTCACGCAACCAGAATTCACATTTACTGAACTTTACATACAATTGCTTTTCACGTAGAGTTTGCAACACAATTCTCAGATGCTCGTCATGCTCAGTTTCATCACGTGAATAGATCAAAATGTCATCAATGAAAACAACAACAAATCGATCTAGGTACGGTCTGAAAATTCTGTTCATCAAATCAATAAAAACAGCAGGAGCATTCGTTAGTCCGGAAGGCATAACTAAAAATTCATAATGCCCGTACCTTATTCTGAAAGCGCTTTTGAATGTCCGAGTCTTTACGCTCAACGGTAGTAACTCGATCTCGATCTATCTTTGAAAATACGGTGGCTCCTTTCAGCTGATCAAACAAATTGTCAATCCTGGGCAATAGATATTTGTTCTTTATAGTCACTGTGTTCAACTGACAGTAATCAATGCACATTCTCATCGTGCCATCTTTCTTTTTTACAAACAGAACAGGAGCACCCCAAGGTGAGAAACTCAGTCTTGCAAACCCTTTGTCAGTTAATTCTTGCAACTGTGACTTTAATTCTTTCAGTTCCATTGGTGTCATTCTATACGGAGCTATCGAAATAGGTGTCGTATCAGGCAACAAATCTATACCAAATTCAACTTCGCGTATCGGAGGCAATCCCAATAGTTCTTTAGGGAATACATCAGAGAATTCACAAACAACAGGCACTGATTCAACTTTCTTTTCAGATACTCTCGAGTCGATCAGATAAGCAAAATAAGCTTCGTAACCATTTTTCACATAACTCTGAGCTTTCAACACATATATCACAGTAGGTAACCCATTCATATCATTAGATTCAATACGAACTATTTCACCATTCAAGCATCTCAAATCAATAATCTGGCGTGTCACAATGAAGTGTTTTTCGAAAACCATGTTTTCATTGAGAACCCTCATTAATATCTAAAAACTAAAGTCTCAGTTTGAGTTCGTTCAATTTTAAAACGTGGTTCAATGAAAAGTTAATCACTTTTAAAAACGTGATTAACTTCGTTAAAAATCTTTTTTAGTTGCGGAAGCTAATTGAAGGTAAAAAAGTTTAAAATGTATGTTTTTAAAAAATAGCAATTGGGTTGAAAACTCGTCTACGCCTAACAGATATAAAACGTAACAAAATCCAAAATTCAGAATTAAATCCAGAGAGGCTTTATTACAGAAATTAAAACCCAAAACAGAATTTAAAACATATATAAAGTCCAAAGCATAACATCCGTAGTCGTGTGGTCACCTCCGAGTCTCTCGCAGCACCGATCCTCCTAACGCTGGGGATTACCTGCACATTTAAAAACGGGGTGAGTTTACGAAAAACTCGGTGTGTAATCCCTTACTAGAGTAACGATCGATACGTAAATAGAAATCGAAATAGTGCAGGCCAAAGCCCTTTGATAATAATGCAGTCGATTCCCAGCCAGAGCATACGTGGGCCAAAACCCACTATAATATCATTTGGGTCACAGCCCATAACAGAATCAATTGGGTCTAGCCCAAACCAATAACAGAAACAAGTGGGCCTAAGCCCGATGATGTGATAGATCTCATAAATGAGATATGCAACGGTGTGAGGATGCATCCCACCCCGGTCCAGCCAACACACCACCCGTACCAACCCTACACTCCTGTGGGGATAAAATTGACCCACCCAGCCAACACACCAAGCTTAGCACCGGTTGCGGCACTAAGTTAACAGAATGACTCGGCGCCGTGGACAGAACGACTAAAAGCCATAATCAGAATGGTTATAAACCATAATCAGGATGGCACAGAGCCATAATTAGGATGGCACAAAGCTATCGATAACTGTAATAAGTTTGGCACATAGCCATCAGCGACGGTAATATAATCGGCACACAGCAATGGTAATTATGATTGACACAGAGTCATAAGTATATATGTTAGGCACATAGCCACGGGTTAATACGATTGGCACAAAGCCATAATCAAGATGGCACATAGCCATATTTAGGTTGGCACAGAGCCATAATCAGATTACGCGGCTTTAAGCCGTCCGTCGGTCCACAGTCGTCTCATGTGACCCGTGCGACCTTAACAGATCAATACTGGATCCACAGTCGTCTCATGCGACCCGTGCGACCCTATCAGAACTTCCTCCGTATCAATGTCCCAACCCCATGCAATATGCCGTGTATGTCATGCTCAATCATTACACGTGTATGCAAAATGACCATGCTCAGTAAAGTCATTTAAACATATATTAAAAGCATATTAGTCACACGACCACAGTCAAGCCAGTTAAAACACAGTCATACGATCACAGTCAAATCAGTCAAATTCATAGTCTAAGTCAGTCATTTACCCATAAGGGCAAAATAGTCATTTTACCCTATAAGGATACTTCGGTCATTTTACCCTATCGGGGTATTACGGTCATTTTATAAACTGAAGGTATTTTAATAATCCTACCCTTCAGGAGTATTTCGGTAATTCTACCCTACAGGGTATTTAGGTAATTTCACAAATCGAGGATATTTTAGTAATTTTGCAAATCGGGGGTATTTCAGTAATTTTGCAAATTTAGGGTATTTCAGTAATTTTACAAACTGGGGGTGTTTCGGTAATTTTGTAAATCGAGGGTATTTCAATAATTTTGTAAATCGGGGGTATTTTAGTAATTTTACAAACTGGGGGTATTTCGATAATTTTATAAATCGGGGTCTTAGCGACCCAACAGAAGGTCCACCGTCGCCTCGAGCGACTTAAGTAACCTAAACAGTCACAACGGTGTAAATGGGCCTAAGGCCCATTACTCGGCCCAAGTGGGCCCACACACTCGTGTGGCCTATTTAGCCGAGAAACAGCCACAGTTATGCAAACGTCACAGTCCAAACAACACTTACCATATCACATACATTTTATCCGTGTGGGCCCGGCCCATTTCGGGCCAACGAGGCCCAGAACAGCCTAAGACCACGAGAGCGCTCGTGGTGGCCTCTACAGACTAACGCCCATGTTCGTGGGCTCGGTTCACCACACGCACGATCGCACGCTCGTGTGGCATCATTCGCCGGTATTTCGACTTTTCGGCATCTTGTCGATCTATGATCAGAAAGAGTGTGGTTACACACACTCTATCGGCTTCCTCGCCAACTATCGAATACAGGGTACTGTTACACACCTGATCACGTAGAGTACTAAGAATTCCCGTGCGTCGGAACCTATTCAAACATAACAACATTTAATCACTTATCAACAGAGTTAAAAGAACATTAAGAAAAACCCCTAGCCAAAGGATCGACTACCACTTGCCTTGACTCGATCGGTCAACTGTGATTCGTTGACTCGAACCAGAGTTTGGTGCAGCCACCCTTCCGCATCCCGGCGAAAAGACCCGAATAGCTGACACTACACACCTCTTAAACTTGGGAGTAGAGGCTACGTGCTCAATCCCAGTCGGCACCTTTGCCATCAATTTACTACTAGAATCCTCTTTACCCATCGAGAGTTCTTGATTGAATAACAAAAGAGTTTCAATCGCTTCTGAAATGCTTGCACCCCGTCACTTATTGTAGAAATCTAAAAACCCAATGATCAACTTAGGAAACTAACATTTGGTAATCAAAGAATAAGATGGAGGAGTATTCGGCTTTTAGAAAAAGTAGAAGAAACGGATTTGAACACATATTGCAATAACAGAGAAACAACAAAGAGAACTTATGAGTACCTATCGATTCCTCAAAACCCTTGCAAGACCGAAACAACACCAATGGCAGAGCACTGAAACAGTCAGCCAATAATAAGGAGAGAAGCAGAATATTCGGCTAAAAGAGCAATAAGCAAAGGGGAATATCGAAAGAGAAAAGAGAAAAGATGAAGAAGAGGCAATCGGCTAAAGGAGAATAACCAAAAAGAAAGAATGAAACCGAGGGGAAAAGAGAAAATATAATTGGCTAGACAAAAAGTAAAACAGAAGAGGTGAATGCAAAAGAACAATTCGGTAGCACAAACCAGTTTTTCCCAAGGCAAGAGTGACCAAAACCAAACCGAAAATGGGAGAAAACTATCCTAGCAGAATTTCCTATGCTTCCCCTTACCAATTCGACACAACACTCCCACACATTTCAAACTCCTTGTTTTTCTCCGTAAATCACTCCCTTAATCCCTCCACGAAATCCTCCTTGATTCACTCAATGACCAATTCAAACCTTACCTTGTAGAGTTCCAGTCCACCTCTACTTTTCTACTGGCCATAGCAGCAAAATAAATACCTCTTTGCTCCAGGCGTGACTCGAACACCAGCCCCCCTTTTGAAGCTTCATCACGCCACCTACCAATAAGCCACAAGCTTAAACGTGTCCTAACTTTTCCTCAATATTTTATAAAGCCTTCATGCTAAAATCTAGGTTTATTCAAGGAACAACCAAAAATTCTGCACACGCCATGACTTGAACCTCAGACCACACAGTTACACAACACGCCACTTGCCACTAGACCACAAGCTTCCTTGTGTCACATTTTATCCTCAAATATTAATAAGTCCTTCCAACCCACGCCAAGTTCAATTTTAGGGAAAACTAAAATTTTTGCTATAGCCTAGATTTGAACTCAAGACCTCCCAAAACACTCCCAATCATTCCTAAAGCACATAGCCAGTAAAGCAAACATGCAATTAGTGAAATTTTTCTCGCACAACTAAAATCCAATTGCTTCGATGCTCAAAGCCTATTTCTTCTAGGCCCAAAATTCGAGGCGTTACTGGACCAAACTTTAATATACCTATATAGTAACTCCGCAAATATTTAAATACTTACGAGCTTGGTTTACAAAAACAAGGTCTCGATACCTTATTTTCTAAAACCACTTGACTTTAGGAACAACCCACTTGTACTTAACTATTTGTTCAAACAGAAAAAATTATCAGTTCAGAATTCAAAACGATACAAATGACATCGTAAATATTAAACAATTAATATTTATGGACTCATTTATTGGATTCGTGGTCCTGAAACCACTGTTTCTGACACCACTAAAAAATGGGTTGTTACAATTTAATTTTGGCTCCCTAAAAAAATTTTTCTGGTTTCACCCTACTCCTACTTTAACCATTGATCGAGGGTTTGATCCTCGTCCTGAATATGGAGTAACTTTAAAACTTGTGGCCAGCGTCTATCCTTTTAATAGGCCCACAAAACACAGAGGCTTTACATTTAACTGCCAATAAGAAGGTTACTCTCTAGTCTTGCTAGTTCATTAGTGCAATGATTCAGTTTTTTAAAATATATGTTTAATGGAAGCGTACTTCCTAGAAGTTAAGAGCTTTCTGCATTCATCAATAAGAGTACGAAACACCATATTAAAAATTAAAATGTTATACAGAAAATTAACAACAATTGTGGCATCAACTATAAATTTTATGTTAATATATCTAATCATTTAGAAGTTCAAGTTCATTGCATAGTGCCCAAAGTTAGACTTCGACACGTGTTTCTCTTGGAATATATCTATATAATATGACGATCCACTTTCTCTCATGATAATGGGTGAGAGCTCTTGCTCTTGTCTTGGATTACTCCTTGGCAATCTATTGTATTAAGCTTCAAGAAATCCACCCTAAGTCTTTTTTATGGAAATCCAATAAACCTACCCTAGGAAACCACCTGTATCCCACGTAGGATTTGTTAGAAGCCTCTATTGCCACGTCCATCTCATCCTAAACGTCAAGGCTTCTTGACACCAACTACTTATTGGATAACCTCTCTCATCTAGTCACATCACTCATAACATTATACCCCAATCCACAAAGGATTCCTAATCGCCAAGACTCATCTATAGTATTTCTCGTATCAAAAGGATTTATTCTCACACAAAAGCATTAAATCCTCCACTTTCTCTCCAAAGCTCTTCCTAAATAGCTCTTAGTACCATAACCACAGTTTTAATTGCCTTCAGCCTTTGACATAGGATTCTTCATATCATTACTCCCGCAGTCCACATCATACATTAGGGAACTTTAGGTTCATGCGAAGTCCCTTCTAATACTTCCCACCTTTAATTGTAGGTAAAGAGAAAATAGTAGTAGTATTTTTTAGGGTAAACTATACGAATGATCAATCATTTATGAGACTATATTTATTTTAGTCACTCAAGTTTAATTTTTTTTCAATTTAGTCATTTAAGTTTTTGAAATTGGATTTTTTGGTCACCCTACTGTTAAGTCAATAACAGAAGTTGGTTTTTCTTTATTGACATAATTACAAAGTTAACCCTTCCAACATTTACATATTTTATCAATTTGATCCTACTTTTAAAAAAAATTAAAAAATTTAGTCCTTAATGTTTACAAAATTTTTCATCTTAGTCTTAATTAAAAAAAATTAAATATAAGGATTTGTCATGACTGGGGGACTTATAGTCAAATGGAATAAAATTGTAGTGTGGACTAAGGATAAGTTTGAGATACATCTAGTCCCTTATTCTAATTATGATGAGCTTAGATTATACGAGTCTCAAGGCCCAAAATCAGGCTCATGAACGTGATGGGCTAAAATTTCCTCAAGGCCCAATAATGAGGTCGAAGGCCAAGCAAATCCAAGCAAGATTGAACGAGACCATCCAAGACTTCGTCACCAAGACCCTAGATGTGCACACAATTGAAAAAGAAAATCAAGATTCACTTTCTTGTTTTCAAAAAAAATAAAGAAAGCGAATCTTGGTCCAATTTTGTTGTTTCAGATAATTTCAAGAATCAAGAAAATCAAGATTTCAAATCTTGGTCCAAGAAACCGAATCTTGCAACCAAGGCGCATTAGATTTCATGTACGAGCTTGAAAGAACCAATTTCGAGAGTAAACGGATCACAAGACCAAGTTTTCGAAAAAATGGCCCATTAAGATATCTACAAACCCATCCTGAAATTTGGAAAGTAATTTAATTGAATATCAGACCTAATTATCAAAGTGGCTCAAATTATAAAATATTTAAACTATAGGTCCAATTTTAATTTAATAGGTGGATCATCATGTAAGAATTCAGCCTAAGGAGCCCATTTAATTCCTTTGGCTGAATTCCCATTAAAATTCCACACTTAGAATTATTTTGTTTTTTTTTATTTGATGAGTTGTCATGTTAGTTATTCCATGAAGGTTAGGAAAACTAATTTTGGGGGCCTATAAGTAGCATGGATGTCCACCCTTATAGAAGAACAATTGATTTTTGTTTTTTTAAGTTAATAATAATTCTCTCTTTGAGTTTTTCTTCAAGAATTGCTCTTGAGTTTCTTTTAGAAGTTGTTTTAACAATCTTTTAGGTTGTGGGAATCATCTTCAAGCGTTTTCTTACCAAGATCTCTTTCTTGGAGAGGGAATTAGAACCATTGAAAGAAGTTGCGAATTCTTAATGTTTCCAAGACTTCTTAGGACATCATCTTCTCTTTTTAGCATTACTTTATCGTTTCTTGTTTATTTTAGTTTAGTTCTTACTGTTTTGGCTTAGTGATTTTGTAACACCCCTAACTCGTATCCATTGCTGGAAATGGGTTATGGAGCATTACCGGAGTTTATAGAACAAATGACAGAAATTTCAACACTTCAAATCATATAATATTCATATCATAAACTAATCGTAATTAAACATATTGTCCCTTATATGAGCCCTCAAGGCCTAAAATGCACATTAGAAACAAGTCAGGACTAAATCGGATGCTCAAAGAATTTTTCAAAAAACACTAAAATTTTTCAAGCTGCAGGGGTCACACGGCCAAGAGACACGCCCGTGTCTCAAGTCGTGTGGGCATTCGAAATAAGCCACATTTCTAACCCAATTTGGTACCAACCTATACACAACAATTTGCATATCAACAAGCCATAATAAAACATTCAAAACAAGCCAAAATCAAGTCTTAACACATGAAATATCACCAACATATTAGCCATGAAAATCACATATAAGATCCAACACACATGGTTGAATTCATCAAATAATCACATTTCATGTTTTTCATATAAATACCAATAATAGTTCTTATCGAACTCATATAATCTCGTAACAGAATTTTGCCCGTTGAACCATTTAGAATGTCGTTGGATACGCAGGTAGTACACACGAGGTGTACTAAACTGTAATCCGTCAATTCTTATACATGTATGCTCATATGAGCTGTAAACAGTAAGCTCTTCCGAGCTGAATAACGGGAAGCTCATGCGAGCTAAATAACGGGAAGCTCATGCGAGCTGTGGTGTGTCCGCAACACATGCAAGACCCCAACCAAATCAGTAACCCTAATGACATGTCATTTGTATCCTACGAATTTCATAAGGTTTAAACGGGACTCGATAATCGTAGGATATATGATCGGTATTTATACATGGAAACTATACAATTCACATACATGTGATTCAATTAATACGTACAAATACTCAATTTAATACACGAAATTACCTCGTTAAGTTTACGTAGATATGAAGACGACTTATCCGATATTTTTCCTTTGCCTCGATCTAACTCCGTACTAGGTCTAACCAGATCTATACGAATGAATTTAACTCAATTCAATATAATTCATATTCAATTTAGTCCAACACACATTTTTGGCAAAATTACTATTTTGCCCCTATACTTTTAATTCATTTCAATTTAGTCCCTAGGCTTGGAAAATGAAATTCATACAATTTAATCCTTACTCAAGCCTAGCTGATTTTTATACCTATTAATAGCAGCCCGTATATTTCATAAAATTCACAAATTTTACCATAAATTTATCATATTTTCAATTTAATCCCTAACTAATAATTTCATCAAAATTCTCTTTATAAAATTGTTTATCTAACAGCAACCTTTCATTTTCTATCATAAAACTTCATAATTCAAGCATACTCATCAATGAAAAAACCTTAATACTTTAACGATTTTACAAATTAATCCCCGAACTAGCTAGATTAAGCTACTACGATCTCGGAAACATATAAATCATCAAAAAGGGGACAAGAATACCTACCTAATTGAGCAAAACAAGCTTGCTAACATTTCAATCTTCCATGGCTAGGTTTCTTTCTCTTTTTTTTTTTTGGTGGATGATGATGAGAATAGATTATTTTATTTTATTTATTTTAACTTAAACCACTAATATCCAAAATTACCCTTAATAATTCATTAAATTTCCAATGATGACTATTCATACTTATCCACTAAGCACTTTAATGGTCTATTTACAATATAAGGACCTCCAATTTGAAATTCTATAACTATTTAATACTTTTAGCTATTAGAACTCAACTTTTACACTTAATGCAATTTAGTCCTTTTCATCAAATTAGGTATGTAAACGGTAAAATTTCTTAACGAAATTTTTATACTGTATTTCTACCATACAGTAGAACATAAAATAATAATAATATAAATATTCTAACTTTGGATTTGTGGTCCTAAAACCACTGTTCCAATTTCACTAAAAATGGGCTGTTACAGCTCTCCCCTTAAAGGAATTTTTGTCCTCGAAAATCTTACCAGTAAAGAGGTTTCGGATATTGTTTTCTCATAATTTCCTCAGGTTCCCAGGTAGCTTCTTCTATTCCATGTCGCAGCCAAAGAACTACTAAAGCTACATTTTTATTTCTCAATTCTTTTACCTCTTGTGCCAAAATTCTAATCGATTCTTCACTGTATGTCATGTCAGGTTGGATCTCGACATTCGTCGGGGAGATAACATGTGAAGGGTCAGATCGGTACCATCATAACATAGACACATGAAAGACATTGTGAATCTTTTTTAGTTCTGACGATAAAGCTAATCGATACGCAACAGGTCTGATTCTCTCAGTAATCTAATACGGCCCGATAAATCGCGGACTCAGCTTTCCTTTACGATCGAACCGAAGAACATTCTTCCAAGGCGAAACTTTCAAAAATACATTGTCACCAACTTGAAACTCTATATCTTTACGTTTAAGATTCGCATAAGACTTCTAATGATCTGAAGCTGCTTTTAAGCTATCTCGGATCACTTTCACTTTTTCCTCAGTCTCGCAAATCAAATCAACCCCATGTATCTTTTTCTCACCGTGCTCAGTCCAATACAACGGAGTTTGGCATTTGTAGTCATACAGAGTCTCATACGGTGCCATTTTTATGCTTGACTGAAAACTATTATTATATACGAATTCGACTAATGATAAATATTTTTCCCAATTGCCTTTGAACTCTAAAACACAACACCGAAGGATATCTTCAAGAATCTGAATCACATGCTTAGACTGACCATTAGTTTGAGGGTGAAATGCGGTGCTAAAATGTAATCGCATACTCAGATCTTCCTGTAACAATTTCCAGAATCGCGATGTGAACCGCGAATCTCTATCCGAAATAATGGAGACTGGCACTCCGTATAACCTGAAAATCTCCGAAACATATAACTCAGCTAATCTATCAAGGGAGAAATCTGTACGTACCGGAATAAAATGTGTAGACTTCGTTAAACGATCGACGATAACCTAAATGAAATCTTTCTTTTTCGGAGATAAGGGTAACCTCGATACAAAATCCATAGTAACTCTATTCCATTTCCATTCTAGTATCATTACTGGCTGTAACAGTCCTGAAGGTACCTGATGTTTAGCTTTAATTTGCTGACATATCAAACATCTAGATACAAAATCAGAAATATCACATTTCATTCCTGGCCACCAGTACATCTGTCTCAAATCATTGTACATTTTATTACTCCCCGGATGAACAGATAAGCTACCACTATGAGCTTCATGCAAAATTTTCTGTATAAGCTTTGGATTCTTTGGTACACAAACTCTACCTTTGAATAACAAACAAACATCGGGTCCTATCTGAAGTTCAGAATCAGAAGTCAACTCACACTATACTCGTTTAGCTCGTAACTCATTATCACATTTCTGAGCTTTACAGATCTGCTGTAAAAACATCGATCTTGTTTTTAACTCAGCTAAGATTGAGCCATCATCAGATAATGACAATCGGGTATTCATCGCTCGTAGAACAAACAAGGATTTTCTACTCAAGTATTAGCAACTACGTTTGCTTTTCTCGGATGATAATCAATAACTAACTCATAATCTTTCAATAGTTCGAGCCATCTACGCTGTCTCAGATTCAAATCTTTCTGCGACATCAGATACTTTAAACTCTTGTGATCTGTAAATATATGAAAAATTTCACCGAACAAATGGTGTCGCCAAATTTTCAATGCAAAAACAATAGCTGCCAACTCTAAGTCATGTGTCGAATAGTTCTTTTCATGTGGCTTTAACTATCTAGAAACATAAGCTATTACTTTACCTTCTTGCATCAAAACACAGCCTAATCTGTTCAATATCGCGTCACTGAAAATCACAAATTCCTTACTCGATTCAGGCTGAACCAGAACTGGTACTTCGGTCAACAAGGCTCTCAACTGATTAAAAATTTGCTGACATTTATCAGACCATTCAAATTTCACATCTTTTTGTAATAGTCGTGTCATCAGTGTAGCTATCATCAAAAACCCTTTTACAAATCTTTTGTAATATCCAGCTAATCTCAGAAAACTTCTGACTTCAGATGCATTTCTCGGTGTTTTCCAGTTAACAATCACTGAAATTTTATTCGGATCAACTCTGATACCTTCAATCGATACTATGTGTCCCAGAAAACCAATTTCCCGAAGCCAAAACTCATATTTGCTAAATTTAGCAAACAATTGTTTATCTCGCAAAGTTTGTAGAAAATTCTCAGATGCTTGGCATGTTCAGTCTCATTTCGAGAATATATCAGAATATCATCAATAAATACCACAACAAATCTATCTAAATATGGTCTGAAAATTCTATTCATCAAATCCATAAACACTATAGGTGCGTTAGTTAAACCAAACGGCATCATAAGAAATTCATAATGTCCGTACCTGGTTCTGAATGCTGCCGGATCTTTCACTCATAACTGATAATAGCCAAAACAAAGATCAATATTTGAGAACACTGTGGCACTTTTCAACTGATCAAACAAATCATCAATGCAAGGCAGTAGATATTTATTCTTGATTGTAACTTTGTTGAGCTGACGGTAGTCAATGCATAATCTTATCGATCCGTCCTTTTTCTTAACAAACAGAATCGGTGCACCCCAAGGTGAAAAACTAGGTCGAGCAAAGCCTCTATCAATCAACTCTTGCAACTGTGCTTTCAACTCTTTTAACTCTGTAGGAGCCATTCTGTTTGGTGCTATCGATGTCGGTGTTGTTCCTGGTACAATTTCTATAGCAAATTCGACTTCTCTGACCAGCGGTAATCCAGGTAATTCCTCTGGAAACACATCAGGATATTCACAAACCACTAGCACTGATTCAAGCTTCGACTTCGACACTTTAGTATCCAATACATAAGCAAGGTAAGCATTACAACCTTTTCTCACATATTTCTGTGCTGACATAGCTGATATCAAAATAGGCAACCCATTCAATTTATCTGATTCAATATAAAGCATCCCACTATTTTGACATTTCAATATGATATGCTTTCGTCTATAATTTACTACAGCATCATGCAGAGTTAGCCAATCCATACCCAATATCACATCAAATTCATTGAACGATAATAGCATCAAATTAGCCGAAAAACAGTAACCCTGAATCATTAATGGACAGTTCTTGTAAAGTTTATCAACTAACACATACTGGCTTAGAGGGTTCGATACTTTAACCACAAATTCAGTGGACTCAACAGTAGAGTCTTTTGTCAGACCATGGCTACCACTCACATTTCCAGGATTACGAGGTGGTCTACCTCTCGTAGTTGTGTTGCTCGGTCTCGAAGTTTGAATATTATCTTTTTCAGATTTCTCCGGGCAATCTCTAAGATAGTGATCAAAGGAACCACATCTAAAACAAGCTCCACTCTTCATTCGACACTCACCTAAATGTAGCTTGTTACAGTGCTTGCACTTGGGTCAGTGTTTCTAGCATTTCCCAGCCTGAGATTTAGGACTGGAGCGTCAGGTACCTCTGTCTCTACCGGAGTATCCCGTAGAAGTAGTAGGACGGTCGTGATATTTTTTTTTATTTCTTCGATGCTGACTGGTATGACTTTCCCGTCAATCTCTTACTTGAATCACTAGCTTTAGCCTCAGCTTATCTTTTTTCTTTGCTCAATTCTTCAGCTTTATATGCTCGATCTACTAGTACAACAAATTCTTTCAACTCGAGGATCCTGACTAATAGTTTTATATCTTCATTTAAGCCATCTTCAAACCGTTTACACATTACAATCTCAGTCGAAATACATTCTCGAGCATATTTACTCAATCGAACAAATTCCTGTTCATATTTGAACACTGTCATACAACCCTGTTTAAGCTCCAAATTTTTTTTACGTTTCTGATCGAGAAACCTCTGACTAATGTATTTCTTGTGGAACTCAGTTTGAAAGAATTCCCAAGTAATCCTCTCTTTCGGCACTACAGAAGTCAATGTATTCCACCACTGATAAGCTAAATCTTTTAATAGAGATACTGCACACTTAAGACATTCAGCCGATGAGCAAGACAATTCATCAAGAACTCTGATAGTATTTTAATTTTTTCTGAAAAATTCTTTGAGTAGCCGATTTAGTCTCGACTTATTTTTAATGCATATTTTAGGCCTTGAGGGATCGTATGAGGGACAATATGTTGGATTTCGATTGGTTTCTGACATGAATGTTATATGATATGAAGTGTCTGTTTATTTGATCTGTAAACTCTAGTAATACTCCGTAACCTTGTTCCGACGATGGATACGGGTTAGGGGTGTTACAGATTTTATTGATTTTCGTTCTAGGTTAAAATTGTTTCAAGAGAGACATTCTCCTATCTTGTTCCATCAAGAAACACATCAAATTTTGGAGTTTTAATATTTTCTTGTTGTTTCAAGCATTCTTGCACAAAACAGTTTGTTTTTGTCTTTAAAATCACTTCTGACAAATCTGTTTTGTGTTTTGTTTTTCCAGATTTGGTTGGGGCATTTTCTTGAGGGCTAAGGATGGTTTCTTTCCATCCAAGAAACCCTAATTTGTTCTCTATTTGACTCTTTACCATACGGTTCATCTTTCTTTTGTTTTAATTTCGTTTAACTCTCATTTTTGACAACTAATCTATTTTCATTGTTTCTCATTTCAGTTTACATTCGTCTAGAGATCTAGGTTGAACCCACAACTTAGACAAGCTACAATCATGTTCTGCACGCGTGCCGTATCATTCTCTATCATTTGGTATCAGATTTGGGCGTTTTGGGTGTTCATGGTTTATTTCTAAACTATTTCCATTGCAAAATAGCCTATAAGTAGTTTTTACCTAGAATTTTTTTGAAAAAAAAATATATTTTTGAGTGGGTAAACATTTTTCAATTTATCTGAAATTTTATATATTAATTTTTGACACTATATTACAATATAAAAAAATATTTTCCATGAAAAAAAGTGATCGAAAAAATACGAAAAAAAGAAAAAATAAAAATATTCTATGGGTTGAATTTTGTACCGAAACTTTCCATATCAGATCTAGATTATTTGAGGAGACTCCAATTTAAGTTTCGTGATTTTTGGAAATCAGGAACACCTCGAAAGAAGTTTGTCAAGTTGCTTCGGAATTTTTCGGGTTTTCGAGTTTTAGCAATTTTCATTGACTCTTAGCCTTAGGTTTTCATTTGTTTTTGTTTTTTTTTTGTTTTTTATTGTTCCTTTATGCATTCTAACACTTTATTGTTTCTTTTTTTAGTAGGTTAAAGCACGTTACACATTCCTTCCTCCGTGCAACACAATTCTTTGGTGTCTAGCCACTTTTGGACTTCTAGTGCCGTTAGGATATTTAGTAGCTAGATTCTTTAACATTCTGATTGATTGTCATAAATACTCCTAAAGGACTCGCAAGATAAATTCTTATCTCATTGAGAATTCAATTTTATTTTTGAGTGCATAATAGTGAGATTTGTTTAATTTTTTTCTTTTTGAGTACTGCGTTTTTTTTTTCAGATTTATCATAATGTCTCGTAGTGGCAAAGGAAGTGATGACCAGTGTGACACACCACTAGCGAGCATAAAAAATCTTGCTAGTTTCACAACGAAATTACAACGTGACCTTAATGAAGTCAATGATAAGTTCAAACACAGGTTCGATAGGTTGCAACGAAATTTAGAGGATCGAAATGCTTGAGATCAGAAATGTGACACTACTTTAAACACAATCAACAAAAATTTGGAATATCTAAGTACCAAAATTGAGTATCGAAATCGTAATTGAGACAAGGTTGATCAGCCTCGTCTTTGTGTAAATAATGCTCGATGTGTCTCTTGTGCAAATGATGAGACTTTGGTTAATAATGACTGTGGGCAACATTTTTTAGCTAAATCAAAGTTCTCAATTCTAGAATTTCATGGAAAGAATGATCAAGAGACTTATTGTGATGGAAAAAGTGATCATAAATTAGTTTGTCAATTCAAGGGGAGATGGCCAAACGAAAGGAGGAATACGATTGAGCTATCACCTTTTGTGCAATGTTATTGATGTAGTTCAAAAGATCATAGGGGTTTCTAATGTCCAATTAAATATCCAACTAGAGATGAAAGTATGACTTTGTACCTTTTGTTGACTCATACTCTAGTGGAAAAGAGATTTGTGATGGCGAACTTTGTGAACCAGAAAAAGATGATAGTGAGAATTTTTTCCTTGAATCTATTGAGTTAGATCAGATAGAAACGTCATGTTCTCCTACTGAGATGTATTATACTGAATTGAATATTCATAATACTTGTGAAGGGGATATGGGAAGTGAGGCAGAATCATGTGAAAAGACCGAGAGAAAAGAGACCTTGAGTGATAAAAGTCTACTTGATGGTCCAAATTTGGTGAGTGAAAACCCATATGAGGTAAAATTAGAGAGTTATCAAGTGGAAAAGGAAAAATAAAATTAAGAAAAGACCCATACAAAAGTGAGGAATGATTATGTTTTAACTAACCCTAACTCATTTTTGTTTAGTGGTGTTTCTTTATTACAGGATTTCAAGGATCCATTAACGGACATCCACTTATATTACTCTAACATTGATAGACAATTTTACTTATGGGAGAGATGTAAGTTGAACATTGATACTTTTCCACAAGTGCTACAAGGTAAGAAAGGTAAGAAAACATTAGAAATTGATATAAGAAGGCATACCTTGAATGTTTTTGATACGTATGCTACTGATTTTGTTTGTAAAATATTTCCTTACAATATGTTTTTTCGTTGGTCGAATTTTATTAAACCTTGGTCTGAAAGTTCAATTGATTATATGGGTTTATCTAGGTATGTCAAGGTTACTTTTGTTGCATTCGATAGGTTTATTAAAGAACTTTATGCATTTGATCTTGCAACAAAATTTTCTACCTTAGACTTTAAATATGAATTTTTAAATAATAATATTAAACTTCTGAATTTTGATTATTATGTGAAATTATTGACTAATCTTTGGAAATTCTTATGGATGACCATGCATATTCAAAGAAAGTTACAATTTATTTTTTACTTGAATACTCATGTGCCTAACATTGCTTTGTTTAGTGTTGATACCTTCTTTTTAAAGGAGACGTCCATGATCGAAGCTAATTTGAAGGATCGAAATAATGTCTTTGATCCTGGCGATAGTTTTGGCGCACAAGAAAGCTTCGGTAAGTATTTTTTTATTTTATTGTTATTTATTCTAATCCCTTTACTTTTTTGTGCAGCTAAAGATTCTGGGACGAATCTTCTTGAGGAAGGGGGAATGATGTGAGTCTCAAAGACCAAAATTAGGCAAATGAGCGTGATGGGCTAAAATTTACTCAAGGACCAATAACGAGGTCGAAGGCCAAGCAAATCCGAGTAAGATTGAACGGGACCACCAAGACTTCGTTACCAAGGCCTTAGATGCACACATGACTGAAAAAGAAAATCAAGATTCACTATCTTGTTTTCAAGAAAATCAAGAAACCGAATCTTGGTCCAATTTTGTTATTTTAGATAACTTCAATAATCAAGAAAATCAAAATTTCAAATCTTGGAAATCTTGGTCCAAGAAGCCGAATCTTGTAGCCAAGGCGCATTGGATTTCATATACGAGCTTGAACGAGCCAATTTCGAGAGCAAACAGATCACAAGACCAAGTTCTTGAAAATAGACACATTAAGATGTCTACAAACCAATCCTGAAGTTTGGAAAGTAATTTAATTGAATATCAGACCAAATTATCAAAGTGGCCCAAATTTTACAATAATTAAACTATATGTCCAATTTTATTTTAATAAGTAGATCATCATGTAAGAATTCAGCCCAATGAGCCCATTTAATTCCTTTGGCCGAATTCCCATTAAAAGTCCACACTTAGAATTATTTTATTTTTTTATTTGATGAGTTGTCATGTTAGTTATTCTATTAGGGTTAGGAAAACTTATTTTGGGGGCCTATAAGCAGCATGGACGTCCACCCTTATAGAAGAATAATTGATTTTTGTTTTTTTAAGTTAATAATAATTCTCTTTGAGTTTTTCTTCAAAAATTGCTATTGAGTTTCTTTTAGAAGTTGTTTTAACAATTTTTTAGGTTGTGGGAATCATTTTCAAGCTTTTTCTTGCCAAGATCTCTTTCTTGGAGAGGGAATTAGAGCCATTGAAAAGGAGTTCTGGATTCTTAATGTTTCCAAGGCTTCTTAGGACATCATCTTCTCTTTTCTAGCCTTAATTTATCATTTCTTGTTTATTTTAATTTAGTTCTTGCCGTTTTGGCTTATTGATTTTATTGATTTTCGTTCTATGTTAAAATTGTTTCAAGAGAGACGTTCTCCTATCTTGTTCCATCAAGAAACACATCAAAATTTGGAGTTTTAATATTTTTTTTGTTGTTTCAAACATTTTTGCACAAAATTGTTTGCTTTTATCTTGAAAATCACTTCTAACAAATCTATTTCGTGTTTTCTTTTTCTAGATCTGGTTGGGGCATTTTTTTGAGGTCCAAGGACTGTTTTTTTCCATCCAAGAAACCCTAATTCGTTCTCTATTAGACTCTTTACCGACAGCTTCATCTTTCTTTTGTTTTAATTTCGTTTGACTCTCTTTTGTGACAACTAATCTGTTTTCGTTGTTTCTCATTTCAGTTTATGTTCGTCTAAAGATCTAGGTTAAATCCACAACTTAGACAAGCTATGATCATGTTCCACATGCATGCCGTATCATTCTTTATTGTAACGCCCCTTACCCGTGTCCGATGCCGGGACAGGATACGAGGCATTACCGGACTTAACTTGCTTAAACATACAACATCGGGTTATAAAATTTCATTTCAACTTTAAGCTTCTCATTCATATTCATAACATCCTTATTATGGGCCTACGAGGCCCTAAACATACATACGGAAGATTTCAGAATTAAACCGGAAATTTTTGCGCACTTAGAAAATTTTTGCCTAAACAGGGCCACACGCCCGTGTGGAATGGAACACGCCCGTGTGGGCAGGTCGTGTGGTCACACACGCCCATGTTCCTAGCCCGTGTAAATTTATTTTTCATTTTGAACCTACAGGAGTTTTCCCACGGCCGGACACACGCCCGTGTCTGTGGCCTGTGTCTCTCACACGGCCTAGACACGCCCGTGTCCTCACCCGTGTGTGAAAAACCTGAGTATTCTATTTATGATGTCAGCAAGCTCTTAAGGGCACATGGCCTAGGCACACGCCCGTGTGCATGCCCGTGTGGCGAATCAAAATTTTGCAACTTTGATGCAGGGGACACACGACCTATCAGCACACCCATGGGGCTGACTGTGTGTCACACATGGCCTAGACACACGCCTGTGTATCTACCCGTGTGGACAATTAAAAGGCTATTTCCCAAGCCAATTGCCACCCTGAAACATAAACACACATATGCCAACACAAGCAACACATAACATGGCAATAATACACTATGAAGAATCACTAATCATCATTCATACACTTCACATTTTACTCCATCAATTGCATGAACTTTCACTTCATAAAACTCATCATCATTAAGATATAAAACTTGACAAATATCGGCCAATTCTTAATGGCCATTTACAAAATGAGTGTATAACATTAATAGCCAACACTTTGGCTTTCAAATATGACATAACACAAGATGGCCAAGTTCCTATACATGCCATACCCAAAATAAATCAACTTTACTATACCAAAAGAATGATTGATAGTGTGACCCGAGCTCCGACGTTCTATGATCCCCGAGCTAGCTTGGCAGTGCTACAAGGAAAAGGGAAAAGAAAGGGGTAAGCATGTAGCTTAGTAAGTTTGCATGAATTAAAATAGCAACATAAGTACTCATGGTAAAATCCATTCATCTCATTGAACAAGAACAACACAATTTCTCAAGTACTTTGACATACTTACTCATACTTACGCTTACCCATCACATTTCACATTACGGTTTCATAACTCGTATTTTACTCATGGTACCTGTGTCACTTCATCACATAATTTAGCACTTATGCTATCTTGAACATAAACTTAAATCATTATCATCCTTAACTTAAATGTAACTCTTTGTCATCTTTGTATAGCTTAGCTCTTTGTCATCTTTGCTCTTTTGCCTGTTGAACTACTTAGAATGTCGGAGGATACTCAATCTCATCATACATGTATCACGATGCCAATGCCATATCCTAGATATGGTCTTACATGGGATCACCTCTTGATGCCGATGCCATATCGATGTCGATGCCATGTCCCAGACATGGTCTTATATGAGATCGTACATAGATTTCGATGCCATGTCCCAGACATGGTCTTACACGAGATCTTCCTTTGGTGCTGAGGCCATGTCCCAGACATGGTCTTAAACGGGACCTTACTTATTCGGTGCTGATACCATGTCCCAGACATGGTCTTATACAGGACCTACATTCGGTGCCGATGCCATGTCCCAGACATGGTCTTATACGGGACCTTCCTTATCTCATGTCGTGACATAGGTATCCTCGTTATTCTGAATCTTCAACCGGGACTTCAACTTAATACATTCTCATCATTTTCTCATCGAGGCTTCATTAGTCGATTTTCATGAAATGATATTCATTATCATAAGATCAAGCAATTTAAAATATAAAAAACACTATGAAACTTTAATTTCACACAAACTTACCTCGGTACTCAAAATGTGTGTAGATGTTCAATTTAGTCCAACACTTTGTTCTTGCCTCGATTTCGGTCTGGGCTTCGTGTTTCTTAATCTATAAGAACAATTTCACTTGTTTAATACTCACATTGACTAAATTGACTAATGAATCATACTTTGCAAAAATTACGATTTTGCCCCTAAATTTTCACATAATTACACTTGTGCCCCTAGGCTCGTAAAATGATTTTTATTCAACTTTCTTGTATTTTAAGCCTAGCCGAATTATTTTCTTAACTACAACAGCCCCCAATTTCCACTATTTCACTCATGTATGACCATTTTTATAACTTTTACAATTTGGTCCTTTTATGCATTTTTCATGAAAATCACTTAGAAAAAGATGTTTATCACACATCAAACTTTCATATTCTTCCTTAAAACATCAAAATACATGCATGTCATACATGGGTAAATTTTTCAACATAAGCCCTAGCTCAAAATATAGCTAGAAATAGCTAAATCGAGCTACGAGGATCTCAAAAATACAAAGAACATTAAAAACGGGGCTAGGATGCACTTACTATCAAGCTTGGAAGTTGAAGAAACCCTAGCTATGTCTCATTGCCAAAATTCGGCACTTAGAGGAAGAAGATGGACAAGATTTTAACTTATTTTTCCCTTTTTAATTCATTAATTAACCAAATGACTAAAATGCCCTTAAGGCCCTTTTGTGAGATTTTTCCTTCCCATGTCCATTTTTGTCCATCTTGACATTTAATGGTCTAATTGCTAAATAAGGACCTCTAGTAATTTTTATAATTCTATTTCATACTTAAATCTTCTAGAATCTCATATTTTCTAATCTTTGCAATTTAGTCCTAATGGACAAATTGATCACTAATAAATAAAATTTCCTCATGAAATTTTCACACAATCATGTAACCACATCATAAGCCTCATAAAAATCATAAAACGCACATTTCTACTTCGGATTTGTGGTCTCGCAACCACTATTCCGACTAGGCCCTAAATCGGGCTGTTACATTTATCATTAGATCATATGTGAAGTTTTTGAAATCGAAGGTTATTCCCACAATTGGTATAAACATTGAGAAGCTTTGAAACTAAACATGCTAATGAAATGAGAAAACAATTTTTGGGCTAACTGATGAAATGGCCAACATGACAGACTTGTTGATGGGTTCATTGTGGCAACTGGGAAAGTGTAGAAAAACGTTAAAATGGATGCCAATGAGGAAAGGATCATTGAGAGAAATACAAATATGTTTGAAATAAAAATAATAGACAGTAATGACATAGATGTTTCTTTGAATGATACATCTTACGTGCATAAACAGAGGCGGATCCTTGTTAGGGTTTAGGGGGTTTGAGCCCTCAAAATTTTTGAAAATTTTAATTAGACCCTTTAAATTTTTTTGAAAATTATTATTAAACTTTTTAAAAATTTTAAAATTTTCAATTAAACTCTTGAATTTTTTTTTTGTAAATTTTCATAAAACCTCTATTTTTTTTGAAAATTTTAATCAGACCTATCAAAATTTTGAAAATTCTCATTAAATTTGGTTAGCATCTCAAGATGGAATATTGCTGAACTAGTTTCTAATTTTCATGAACATGAAGTTGAGTTCTACAAGCAAGTCTATGCATTTAGAACTTCTAAACCTGCATCCCATGCCAATTCATCGAACAACCTTAAATCACTTTGAAATTCAAGACCTTTTCGAAGTAACAGGGTATATTCGATTCGGTTTTTAGACAAAAGTTAAACTGAACTGCTCCATTCAGTTTTTGACTTTTGAAATTAAAATCATATTGAGTAAAAATTGAAATATCCGACATAGATAATTCTAGTTCGATTCGACAATTTTTGACAAATTTGGGCTTTGTTTATAAAAACACAATATTACATTGTTTTAGGCCCAAAAATTCTAATATTGCAATGCAAAATTTTTTTCACATCAATCACAATATGTGCTTTAGATTCATTTCTACATTGATAAACTAAATTATATAATTAAATTTATATCATAACAAATCACAATATAATTTTTTAAAAATCATTTTAAGTTGAGTTATTAAGATGGTAAATCATTTAAAATTGTTAAAAGGAAAGTTAATACATAAATAATTAGTATATATAATGTTTTACTATGTCGTTTCTTTTAATTAATTTAATTAGTTGTTAACTTTAATTAGTTATAACTTAGTCATTATGATAGCTCATATAATCGATTAAATTCCTAACTATCAAATACATAATTGACAATTTGTGATTAATTGTTTTATTTATAAATAAAATATTATAAAGTTTCACAAACTATTTATTTAAAATTATAATTATACTTATAATTATAACTATTATATTTAAGAAATGATCCACTTACACTAATATAAAACTACACTTTCATAACTTTTTTTTTTTTTGTGAAACACTTCCAAAACTTTAACTTTTTGTGTCATTACATCCTCCTCTATAAAAATTTAATTACTAACAAATAATAATTAAATCATTTATCTTTAAGACAAATGGCCCATTATAACATCCTTAAAACCTCTTAAGTCGGGAATAGCACGTGTTAAAATTTTTGAAATTAATAAAATAGGAATTATTGATGTTAAATAGGAAGGTAGTTGGATACTAGAAGGAATTGAAAAGAATCGTGCATTGAGAAAAATAAATTTGAGGTACTGACTAAATTATAAGAAAGTGAAAAGTGTTAGGGAAAATGTGAGAAAATTAAAAGTATAAAGGATTAAATTGAATTGAAAGTAAATAAAGGAAGGATTAAAAATGTCATTATACCAAGAAAATGTCATGGATTAAGGATGGGATTGTAGAGAAAGTTCAAGGGCAAAATGGACATCTCATAAACTAATATTTATGAAAAAAATCATAAATTGTGGTACATTCTAAGCCCTTGGATTTTTATGAAAATTGTGAATAAATATGAGCCATTAGATGAAAATGATTATGTTGAGATTTTTATGATATATTTTAATATTTTAATTAATTAATTAAAATAAATTGTACGAGAGAATATGATAGAATTCTCTCAACCTTTCTTCTCTTCCAACGCCACCATCATTTCAAGAAAGGAAAGTTTTCTTTCTATTACAATTTGGTTTTCTTCATCATTTTAAAAATTTTCATAGATTTTTAGTGAAATCAATAGGGAAACCTTATAACAAGCTTGGTTTCATGAGAAGAGAGATTATGTTCATCTTGGAGGAGTGAGAAAAGTGGAGAAAGGGTTTGAAGTAAAGAAACAATGTAAGGATGGTGAGATTTTGTCATGGATTCCATACTAGTTTCATTCAAAGTGTATAAAAATAATATTTAATCCTTGTTTTAACATTAAAATTTGTGTGTATATAGTATGTTAATAAACTGAAAGAGGAGAACTGATTGTCAAGGGGTTGATGAAGGAAAAGAGGTAGCAAATGGGTGAGAGAAGGAAGAGAAGCGAATCTAAGAATTTAAGTGTAAGTACTTCTAAGAATTTTGTTAAGTGTAAGATATATTTAAGTTGTTACAAAAATAATTGTATGATTAAATTATTTAAGAATATGATATTATTTATTATGCAATTGAATAAGAAGTATTATTGAATTGAAAACTATTCCAATGATAAAGTGAATTTATTAAGTGTAATGGAATTTTGGTAAAAAATGGACTAAATAGCTAAGTATACAAAAGAATTGATAGGTAAAATAAAATAATATGTTAGTCGATTTAAATGAAGTGTTATAAGGTAGTGAGTTAAACTCAAAGAGATATTGAAGTGGATTTATAGTTGTTATTGAATTTCATATTGCCAAGGACTAAATGGTAAAATATTCAAAAGGGACTATGTGCACAAAAATATTGTAATAAAATATTTACATGAAGCGATATATGAAAGTGAAATGTATTTTGAAGTGAGAATATAATGATTATTGAATTATATGAAAGAAATGACTAAATTGAAAAGATTGTAAAGTTAAATGTAGTGAAATTGATGTAAAGAGGACTAATTTGCAAAGAGAGTAAAAAAACTAGAAGTGTGAAATAAAAATACTTGAATTGAGAGTATGAATGAAGTATTTATGATAGTAAATTTATTTCTAAGTGATATTAAAGTGATAATTTAGTGAATATTTATTTTCATGAAAATAATGGACTAAAGTTTTATATGCTATTAATTGATAAGGGATGGTGATGAAAATGAAAATATAAATGCCCAAGTAGACAAGATATGAACATGTTTGATATAGATAACATGCTATTAGGAAACTTTCAGCGCACATAGTGATAGTGACACTTTAGTGCAATTAAATGATAGTGGTGCTTCGGTGCAATTTAGTGATAGTGGCTCATTAGAGCATTTTAATGATTCTGTGCTTCGATGCATTTCAATATTCTTTCCGCATATCCTGCTTATTCTACTATGGGCAAAACGAAAAGGGTTAAGTGAAATCGATAGTGAATCAATAAGTGAAATATGGTAAGATTGTAAGTGAAAATAAACATTTAATGATTATTTAGCTAAATTCAATATGTTATATTTAAAGTATTGGCATGTTAAATTTAATTAAGGTAATGATGAGTTTAAATTATTAATGTACTTACTAAGCTTTCATAAGCTCAATGCATTATTTTCTAAAACATAGGTGAAAAGATTAATTTGAAGCACTTTAACGAGGATTCAATTTCAACATATCTCATCACATCTCAAGGTCTAAAATTGAGTATAAAATATTTCTTTTCGAATTAGTTATGGCATGTACATATGTATTGTTAGGTATATTTATAAGTACTGGTGAAAAATGCATAAATAAGCTTAAATAATATGATAGTGTAAGGAATTTAGTTGGGTTATGCCTTGAACATGTGATGATCTATATGATAATTTGAGATGTTTTATGGTTTAAATTGGTTGATGGATGTTTGGGAGTGAATTGGATTGGTCATGGCATGAAAATGAGTACTTTGGGCATGATTTATGGTCCCTTACAAAGAAGTATCGATACTTGTATTACTCGTATTGGTACAAGTATTCCAGAGAGCGAAAAAGAACAATGTTAGGGGAGTTGTACTAATACTTGGAATACTGAATACAGGTAGAAGTTCCCAATTTGACCCTGTTTTTACTTAATTTGGCCTGAACAAGCCCTAAATGACCTCTGATTTCAACCAAAATTTAGATCAAGCTTAGAAATGGTTTGATAAGCCTTAAATAACCTTTAAAAGACATAAAATATGAATATAAATTGAATGTATAATTTATAACTAATGTGAAGTGATCGATTTGTAAATGTAGCATTCCTTAGTCGGGTTTAGATATGAGTTTGGGTAAAGGGTGTTACACCCGTGGTCATGTTACTTTCCATCTATCATGTAATGCAGATGAGAAAATATCATTTATCATTTATTGGGCTATGAATTCCACCATATCAATTGAAGCTATGTCATGTAGAACTCGTATACCCAACATACCAACTTTTGACTCTATTACCAATTGAACATAGACTATCAATACATCAAAGTATAATAGTCATGCACACATAGTCAGTCATTTACTCGAGATTTTGGTAAGTCACACCATGAATGTCTCAAGTGAATAACTCCATAAACATATCTAGGATCTATTCTACTTCGGTCCCATCTGATGTACTATCAGTCCAGTTAATCACATCTATGTCTTTATCTTTTGAGAGTCGTCCACTCCAATACCCAAGATAATGTATCTCCCTGTTTGGACTCGATAGGTAACTTATTAGTCTTTTAATTGATTGCTTAATTTTGATTAGACTAAGGACATGTTTGAATTATCTACTAATATAAGTTGTCTTCTCACATTACGATCCAACCACGTAATGTTGTTTAATATTAGTTAAATGTTAGATAATTAGTGAGTCAATATTTGCTTTCACTTTGCTTTGCATGCAAAAATCTTTGAGGACAATATACAAAAGATAATAATGATAATGATGGAGTTTTATTAAACCAGTTTGTTAAAAATATTACAAGTACATAGACGTAATACATTTCGTTATTGACTTAACAACAAAGCGACTAAAAAATCTAATTTCGAAAACCTTAGTGAGTAAATAAAAAAACTTTATAGTTGGATGACCCAAATAGAAACACTTTCATAATTGGGTGATCATTCACGTAGTTTACCCATTTTTTATAATAAGAGAAAGATAAAAAGTGTTTGAGAATTGAATCCAAGATATAATGTTAATCAAAACTTTATGTCAAAAAGTCCTTTTGCTATTACATTACGAGGCACGAGCTCGGTTGACAGTAATAATAATGTTGATGTAAAAGGATAGTTGAAAAATGAAATATTATATATTAATCTATCTATGCTTTATATTTAAATTATTAACTGAGTTGGTGTCACGAGTTAGTCGGACACCAACTCAGTTGGAAAATTATTAACATATTCTTTTATATACAAGATAAGTTAAATTATTATGAGAGTTTTTTTGTCTTTTATTTTTTTATATAAAATAAATAAAAATTAAATTATAGTGAGATTTGAACTCATGACACAATGAATTTTAAGCACTTAATTTCACCATTTCAATCAAAGATTCAATTAATTTTTTATAATGTTCTAATAAATATATCTGTTGTATAATTTTTTTCAACCACGATTGGGCTACAATTTAGTATCATTTACTAGTTTAAAAATTTAGGTTAAAGTATGATGTAGGTCTTTGTACTCTTTACAAAATTGGAATTTAATCCTTGTACTTTTATTTTAGGAATTTAGTTCCTCTAGTTTTCATAATTTAAAATTTAGGTCTAACTTTTAACATGTTTTTTTTTTTTTTGTTAAATTTTGTTGGTGTAACTTTTTAAAATAAAAAAAGTACTCATTTGATAGTAATGCAACTAAAAAATAACATTGTAATGAACCTAAATTTAATAAAATAATTTTAACAGTGCTTATTTGGATTTAAATTTTGAAATCTGAAGAGTAAATGGACTAAATTCCTATATCTAAAAGTATAAGGATTAAATTTTGAATTTGTAAAGAGTATGGGGACTTACGTCATATTTTAACCTAAAATTTAATAAAAGGGGTTGTTAAAAGTTGAAGAGCTATAGAAATGAAGATGGAAGGCCCATTTTCATAATGGTTGGGTTAAATCCCTAGACAAAACAAAACAGTTTATCAGTCCTCACTCAGAAAATTGGGAGATTGGAAAAAGAGAAACAGATAAGAGAAAGAATGGCTTGGATATGGTTGGAAGCAGCACTTCCCCTCGGAATCATAGCTGGAATGCTCTGCGTTATGGGCAATGCTCAGTATTTCATCCACAAAGCTTATCACGGCCGGGTCTGTTTTCCTTTTTCCCTTTTTTTTCCCCTTAAAATTTAAAATTATGGATCCATTCCTTCATTGGGTTTTAGCTGAAATCATTCAATGAAACTGAAATTGAAACAGCCGAAGCACATCGGGAACGATATGTGGGACGTCGCCATGGAAAGAAGGGATAAGAAGCTCTTCGAGAACCTCTCTTCCTCCGATTGATCCCTTTTTAGTTTTCTTCTGGTAATTGCTTTTCTTTCTAATTTAAATTCTCTTATTTAGTTTTACTCATTATTTTCTCTTATCTTTATGGACTTTTTTCATTCCTTGATTTCATCTGAGCTCAATTTGTTAGGGTTTTAAGTTCAATTTCCTTTTTTCCCCATTTTTACTCCTTGTGATTTCAATTCATTTTCCCCCTATCTGCTGGATTATTCCCAATTTTTTCCCATTTACTTCAGAATCCTTCTTGCTGATCAATCATTGTTTACCAATTTTCTGTCACTAAACGTATAATCTTAAAATATTCCTTCCCATCTTAGTGCATTAATCGATGGACTAAAGATATGTAACTTAAAGTTAGAATAAGAAAAGTTGTAAATGCATAGCTGAATTTGTTAATGAATTTTGGAGTAATATGTTATTTAACTTTTCTCCAGCCATTCCCCTAGCTCACCTCTGGTCTCTAAGGATGGTAGCTTCAATCCTGTAACGAATTGTTCACTGCCAAGATTAACAAATCTAGACCTGATTTTCGATTTCGAATATGTTGAAATGCTTGTTTTTATCTTATGAGCTGACTACTGAATATACATGATATATATGTGTATATATGTATGCATGGGTGTAGGAAAGCTTCCTGTCTACCCACAAGGGCCTGCCTTTAGTTTCAAATGTTAAAATTCCATTTATATTTATGTCTTAAGTGAATATGAAAGAATGTGCATTCTATTCCATATTTACTGAATGGTTTGACTTGAATTATTTTTACATAAATTTTTTTTAATGATAGTTGCAAAGTTTAACAAGTTAATCCTTCTGAATTTTACTTTTAGTGCTGCATTTGGTTTAATTACTTTGCATATCGTGCAATATGAAGGAGACTAGCATTGCCACAAGTCTATGCTTCTTGTGCTTTTTTTTTTTTTTTTTTTTGTTGTTTCACATGCATTTAGTTGTGTGTGAATGCACTTGAACATCTCGAGTGACAGGTTTCCCAACGGTCTCCATGCAGCAATACCATATATTTGTTACAGAGATAGATTATAACAGCTAACACCCATTTTATTTCTCTCTACGTATTTCTTGGTAAAAGCAAGGGAGAAAAAAAAAGGAAAAATATCTTTCCTCCTGCCTTGTTTAGATATATCTGCTCAGTTTGCCTTTCTTTGATCCTCACATAGAAGCTCATGCTATTTGTTGTTAAGTGTAGGAAACTTGGTCGATGGAGTGAGAGAAGAAATAAAAAGTGCTCTATGATATTCTGTAATGCTGAAGAAGACTAAAGAGCAGATGAACTCGAGTATTTTCTTTTTCATGGTAATGTTAAGCATGAACTTCTGAAATGTTGCACTTTTGACAACACTTGCTAATGTTTACGCTGGTGGTGTATTGGAGATTTGTTGCTTCCAAATTCCTTGTGATCTTCTATTTGCAGGTCTATGAATTATTTTGGATTAAATCAAGAGTTTGATTTTGAGTTTTGAATTTAAATTGGGGACTGGGTAGCCAAGTCCGTATACTCTGCCATGCTCTTCACAATCCTTCCATCTTCAGACAAGCTCTCCATGACCAACTTGAATGTGCCCATCCTCAATCATACTGTCCTATGCTGTTTTAGCAACAGGGTTCTGACGTTTCCTAAGGTAGCTTTCAGTTGGCAACTGGTAAGGATTTGCATCTTTAGGCTTCCCTTTCCTACTTTTGATCTTTAGAAATTCAAAAAACGAAACCAGTAGTATCCAGGATGC
Organism: Gossypium sturtianum; assembly: GCA_025698515.1. Lineage (NCBI taxonomy): Eukaryota > Viridiplantae > Streptophyta > Magnoliopsida > Malvales > Malvaceae > Gossypium > Gossypium sturtianum. The sequence continues at coordinate 37,445,657 of CM046952.1, forward strand.
CTTCATCAGTTGTCCCCCCAAAAAAGCATCTGCTTTTCCTGCCCAACAATGCTGGCACAGATACCGAATTATTGGATTATAACCACTGGCTTTCATGTCCAAGGAATTGTGGTCTCAAGAAAGTTTCTTTGTTAGTGAAGAGACCTTTGAATATTAACATTTAGAAAAGAGAAAGATCTAGATTGAAAAGAAATCAACATAATTAATTATATACTAAGTGATATCGGTTTGGTTGGGTTTTTTTTTTCTTGGATTTTCAATATTAATTTTTTGTTTTGGATTTTTAGATTTATTTTAATAAAATGAGTTTTGTTTTATAGCTTTTGAATATTATTTGACAAAATTTTGGAATTTTTTTTCATAAATATTTTTAAAAGACTAATTTTTAAAGATCTTTTAAATTATTGTACGGATAAAATTAAATTTCGAAGTTTTTTTCATATATTTACAAATTTTATATACAGTGAGTATGGATAAAATTAAATTGTAGGTTATCCTATTCATGTTTTATGAAATAAAATTATTGAGTTAACTTATCTAAATTTTTGTTTTTAGATGCATTTATCATGTCTTTAAAGAGAATACCTTGTAAAAATGAAAAATATAATATAGTAACTAAGCTCATCAAACCCAAATTCTTTCCGTATCTTCAAATTGAAAGAATAGAATGGGCGACCCTCAATTTCTTAGCCATTTTAATTGCTTGGGAAATCTAAATTAACCACTTATTTTCTATCATTATATTTTGGGATGGAATTAGAAAGTAGTTATGTTTTTTTTTTTTTTTTAAATATTTTTTTATATTTCTATAGGACACTTATTAATCTTTTAATCTTGCTTGTATATTAAATATTTTCCTTTATATTTTTCCTCAAAAAGCAAAATTATTTTTCGGATCGTTAAAGGTTTTTTTACTTGCTTCAGTCTCTAATATTATTAAATATTTCCAATTCAGCTTTTAACGTTATTAGATTTTTTTGGTTTAGTCCTTTAAATGTTAAAAGAAATCGTTTGGGATATTCAATCAATCATATATCGTATGTTAACGTTATCATCTGAAAAAAAAACCTAAAAAATCTTTTAAAATTATAAAAGAAAATACAAAAAAATTATTAAAAAAATATAAATAGAATTGTAAAAAATCCTATATAGTTCAATTTGACATAACTTGGTCCTTCTATTTTTGTCATATCATTAGTTAACTTGGATACTTGATAATCTCAACTATTGCGATTAAAATGCAATTTTTTCTTTAAATATGCAATCTCACTTATCATGTCAAATTTTTTTTTTTTTTTTTTGTGTGTTAACAGGTGTTAAGAAAAAAATGTCAACATTTTAATTCAGAATAGTCAAGGATATTATCAACTAATTGGACTAACTAATGTTATTGTAAAAGTAAAGGATCAAATATGTTAAATTATAATATAAAGATTAAATCCCAAATGTGAGCATAGTAGAAAGATCAAAACTGGAATTTTACAATTATCTTATAATGACTAAAGAATAAAAAAAAAATAAAAAAAAAAAGAGATGAGTTGACATGTGTCATGTAAAAAACCCTTTGTATATTCCTTTTGTATAGTGTTAGAAAAGTCACTACAACAAAACAGTGCTAAGACGACACTTATGGGGCGACACTTTCCTAAGTGTTGGGATAGATTGGCCAACATATGTTTTGGCCAACTCTTTTATAAGGGTTGGGATATGCATGCCTAAGGCAACGCTTAAATAAGAGTTGGCTTTGTCTAGTCCTAAGACGACACTTTTGGAGCGACACTTTCCTAAGTGTTGGGATAGACTTGCCAACATACGCTTTGGCCAACTCTTTGTATAAGGGTTGGGATATGTATGCCTAAGGCGACGCTTGAATAAGAGTTGGCTTTTGTATAGTCCTAAGACGACACTTTTGTGATGACACTTTCCTAAGTGTTGGGATAGAGTTGCGAACATACGCTTTGGGCAACTATTTGTATAAGGGTTGGGATATGTATGCATAAGGCGACGTTTAATAAGAGTTGGCTTTTGTGTAGTCCTAAGACGACACTTTTGTGGCGGCACTTTCCTAAGTGTTGGGATAGACTATGCTTTGGCCAACTCTTTGTATAAGGGTTGGGATATGTATGCCTAAGGCAACGCTTGAATAAGAGTTGGCTTTTGTGCAGTCCTAAGACGACACTTTTGTGGCGACACTTTCCTAAGTGTTGCGATAGACTACGCTTTGGCCAACTCTTTGTATAAGGGTTGGGATATGTATGCCTAAGGCAACGCTTGAATAAGAGTTGGCTTTTGTCTAGTCCTAAGACGACAGTTTTGGGGCGACACTATTCTAAGTGTTGGGATAGACTTGTCAACATACGCTCTGGCCAACTCTTTGTATAAATGTGTAACGTCCCAAATTTCCTTAATTCCGGCTTTTTTTGAATGTGTAGCACCAAAAAATTGGATTTAAAATATGAATATTCTTAAAATTTTACATCATCAGTTTGTGAATAATTATATATATTCAAATTAAAAATAACTTAATAGCTTCGAGTGTGAATAAGGTTTTTAATAAAAATGCCGCAAAAAATTAATTTAGTTTAGGGATTAAGGTTTAGTGTTTAGAGTTTAGGGTTTAGAGATTATAGTTTATTGTTTAGGATTTTAGGGTTTTGTGTTTATGGGTTTGGGGTTTAGGATTTTAGGGTTTTTTTTAATATAAATGTTTCAAATTTTATGTTATATATATTTAAAAATTTTAATCATAAATAAGATAAATATAAATTATTATTTTTTAAATAATAAAATATCAAAATGGGATAAATCCCAAAAGCATACATGAACAATAGTTTAATGTGCAATTGAATATATGAACTTTAATTTGATCCAGTTCTTGTAAATTATTAACACAATTATTGATATAACATAATTTTATATTTATATATTGCATAAATAAATATTTATATTTATTCAATATAAAAATAAATTGATGTATTTATTTTTTAAAATGTGTATGATTAAATCAAAATTAAAGTTTTAAGTATACATTTAAACCACAATTAGAATTTCATATTGAAAAAAGAAATCTTTTCAACAATACTAGACCATGCCATACCCATTTATCAATTTAATTTCTAAAAGAGTTGATCATGGTAAATTTTAACTCTCAATATTTATTTTTTTTATCAATTTAATTCTTATTTTTTGAACTAAATTTGACATTCGACTTTTTAAAAAATGTTAAATCTCAATTTTAACAAAAATTTAACTACAAAATTAATTTTTTTAATGATATTAATGTGACAACCTACAAGGTAATCCACATGACATGATATTATTTGTTTTATATGTTAATTAAAAAATTATAAAAATCTTCAAAAATATTTAAAAATTAAAAATTTAATATTTTAGTCTATATTTCTGTCAAAAAGTTCAATATTTAAAATTTTTAAAAAATAAAAATGAAAAAAAATATATGTTAAAAATGAAAAAAAATTAAAAGAAAAACTTTTCACTATACGACGCAGTTTTATTTTCATCCCCTCCCCTAAATCTCCAATTTTCCCCAAATCCCCTTCCCCGAAATCCCTAAAATTTTTCCCAGTCCTCTGCATCAAAGTGCTGCATCTCCGTCGGCAGCCCTCTATTGCATCTCTGTAATGACCCGAAAGTCAGTAGTATTGAAAAATCTAGTTTTATGACTTCGTTTTTGTAAATCGATGTCGTAAATATTTTTATTAAATATTTATGGAGTTATGTTGTAGGTGAATTGAATTTTGATTAGATAATTTCGTTGCTTTAGTGCTCAATTTAAGTATAGGGACTAAATCATGTAAGTGGTAAAAGTATGGCTGTTATTAAATTAAAAGCTAAATTATAACTAAGAGATTTATCTAATAAATAAACCATTATAGTTTAATATATGTTATAAAATTTTAAAATTTTATGGGAATATAAAAATAGATAATAATAAAAAAAGAGGGTAAGAAAAACCGGGAAAGAAAAAAAAAGAAAAAGGGAAGAACCTTTTTCTTCTCCTCAACTTTCCCAAAATGCCGAAACCCTAGAGGAGAAAAGGGGGAAATAAATTCTTATAAGATCTTTGTCGAATGACAAAAAGGTTTTTTATTTGCCTCTTTAGATTATATGGTTTGTGAAAACACCCTTCTCTTAGTAGGAAGTCATCCACATAAAATACTGGTCCATTCTTGTACTGCAGGGTCTCTATTCCGTGTCATTTAAGGTTCCGGATGTTTATGGTGTTTTCCAGTTCAAGGTTGAGTACCAAAAGCTTGGGTATACAAGCTTATCCCTTTCAAAACAGGTATCGTATTTTGTTTCTCATGATTCTGGATACAATTTCTCCTTTGAGACTTCTCTTACTAGTTATCTGGAAGAAACTTGCAATAGAAATAGTTCTCAAAAATCAGTATAGGAGAGTGACTGATAGTGATTTATGTAACTAATATTGTTTTTCGTAATTGCTTTTGAGGTTTATCACATCTCATGGAAATTTTTATTTTACAAACAAACTATCAAAACTTTGAATTTTGCGGATTCCAGTTAGGCCATATAGACACAATGAATATGAAAGATTCATACCAACTGCTTATCCCTACTACGGATCCAAGGGGGGCGCGGAGTGATCATCCCTTTAAGTCAGTAGTATTGCAAATGAAAGACAAATCATGTCTTTTTCTTAAAATGAAAAAGAAAAAGTAGTAATTTATTATCTGAGTCCCAAATCCTTAAGATGAGTAAAATGCTTGTATATTTAGTAGTTGTTCAATGCAGGCACAGGCAAAATTGAACAATATTTTTAAAACTAGCCTGATTTTAGTGATCTAATTATGGTTTTAGACCCTTTATTATGTTGAAATTTTGGATTCAGTTTTTCTAATTTTATTTGGCATAATTTAGTCTTTCTACTTTTACAATATTATTGGTAGGTTCAAATGGCTAATAGTACATCATTTAAAAAAGAAAACCCAGCTTTGAGATTCGGCTTAGACGAATTGAACACTATTTATTGGATTTTTTAAGAAAATAGGCAACTAGTAACGGTGTTTATCAATTTGACTTTACTAAATGGTGTACTCTAACGTTTTGGCCAACTATTGGTATAAGAATTGGTATTTACTGGTTTTGAACTACAGGTTTTCTCTCTCTATCTCTGTTCTCTATAGTTTAAAAAGATTTCAACTTGTTAATAAATTGTTAATAGATGATTAGAGCTGTGAACTGAATTTCAATTTAATATATTTAGTTTTAAAAAACTTTCATTTTTCTTATTTTTGGCATATAAGAGAATTTTTTTATGTAATAACTTCTGTGAAGCTAACATTATATTCTACTAACACTACAGCAAAACAGACATATAGCGGCGTTTTTAGTGGCGTTTTAAGGAAAAACGCCGCAAATATTATACATTAGCGGCGTTTGAAGGAAAACGCCGCTAAAAAATGACATATAGCGGCGTTTATTTCAAAAACGCCGTTAAAAATAATATATAGCGGCGTTTATCACGAAAACGCCGCTAAAACTCTGACTTTTAGCGGCGCTTGGCTAAAAACGCCGCTAAATGTCCGACCTTTAGCGGCGCTTCCCTAAAAACGCCGCTAAAAGTCGGACCTTTAGCGGCGCTTCCCTAACAACGCCACTAAAAGTCGGACCTTTAGCGGCGCTTCTCTCAAAACGCCGCTAAAAGTCGGACCTTTAGCGGCGCTTGCATAAAAACGCCGCTATAGGTCTGAGAATTAGCGGCGCTTGTGGAAAAACGCCGCTAAAAGTCGGACATTTAGCGGCGCTTCCCTAACAACGCCACTAAAAGTCGGACCTTTAGCGTCCGCTAAGCTGGACGACGTCGTTTTGTTAAAATGCAAAGAAGTTTAGTGGCGCTACTGGATAAACGCCGCTAAATGTCAGGCGTTAGTGGCGCTAATATTAAAAACGCCGCAAAATGTATTTTGCTTTTGAGCAAAACGATGCCGTTTTTCTGTGCTCCGTTTTATCCCCATCCAAACCCCGAAATCCCTTATTGTTTTATCCCTAAATCCCTAACCTTACTGTTTTCCCCTAAAAAATTACCCAAAATCCCTAACTCCCAAAATCCGCTCCGGTGAATCCTCCGCCATAAGGAAATCGTTGACAACAAAGACATCTTGCGCCACCGCTTTTCTTCTTTAATCTACCTAGGTATTTATTTCGTGTTTTTTTCTGGTGCTTATGTTTTTCAATTTTGGATCAACTTTGAACGAAATTAATTTCTTTTCAATCACATTGCGATAGCTTAGATTGTACAAGTTCTTACATTTTTAGGGCTTGACTTCCCATTTCGAGTTTTATACTTGTTGACGTTTTTTTTTGTTTGGTGGTGCGAGCAGACAAGCTGTTTGGAATCGTGTGAGTACTCTCGAACTATAGGCTTATGATTTTATACTTCTTGTAATCTTATTTGATTTGAATAGTCCGTTGATTTAGTACCTATTTGTGGAATGAGCTACACGATATTCATTTTTAAAATGAAAATGTCCGCCTTCAGATTTACATTTGTTTGCTAGCTTGATTGTTCAAAGCTGCTAATCTGTTTTTATGAATGTTATAACATGGAATTCATGTTCCCGATTATTTACTATATGCTTGTTTCACTAACAACTTCATCTCTTGACAGAGAGAAAAACTTCTTTTGGAAAAAAGCGGACCTCGTGTTGCGAGAATCTCGGTATTTGAGGTGCGTGCAATAATCTGAAAGTGAATTTTCATTTATTTGACTAAACTACATTTTCATTTATCATGTCTTGTGCTCAATTTGTGACGTATGGATTTTTATGGTGTTTTGGTAATGAATCGCTTTGCTTGTTTAGTTAATTGGGAGGGAAATGTTGGCTTTTATTTTGTCGGTTCATAATGAACTTTATAAGAATTGCTCATTGATAAGTCTTTGCTACTTCATAGAATCTTATTCAAATGCACAATGTTTATAGTTTGGGTATTGTTTCTTTCGCCTTTAGAAGGAAAAGAAGGAAAATTTGTTCAATCTATTTCTGCTTCATTGATGTTTTTATCTGAAGGTATAGATTTTTCCCGGTTGCTAGAACTTTTATATGAATGAGTTATCTGTGTGTGTTGTGGCTCTGAATTTTTAATATAGGCCAAATAGGCACAAAACATGCATATTTGAGAATTTGAAATATGAACTCCCCAAGTCCTAATGCTTTCACTTTAATTTTTAATAAAAACCTTTTTTTTAATTCTTAAATAAAAGAGTAAAATTTAATTGACAATTTTTAATTAGAGTTAAGTTGCAAATTAAATTATTATATAATATGCCATTATCCTTTCTAAAAATTTCAGATATCAAATTAAATCTTAAAATCAAACTCAAATATTTAAGTTTCGACATTTAATCTTCTCAGTTAACAGAGTACAAACACTTGGAATAGCAAAGTTTACGATACTTGGCCGCATCGGAATTGTAGGGTTCGTGTAAAAGATACAACATTTTATTCAAGGTAAAGTATCTGTTATGGGTGTTATTCTTATAGATGATGCTGTTGTTAGCCTTATTTTCTGGTAGATTTTTTTTAACTGGCTTGTTCTAGACTTTTAGCGCTTCTCTCGTGTGTTACGTGAGAGTCCCCGATTTCACATCAATTTCAAAGACTGCATGCACCACTCTCTTCATGTTCACTTCTTGCTAAAATGTTTTCTCTTCGGCGACAACAACATTATTTATTTCGTTCTTTCCTTTTCGACTTCAAAGCATGAGCTTCAGTTTCCTTTATGTTTGTTTCTTCTGTTTCGCTACACTACACATGATCTTTGAGGTTTCTTCTTCAATGTCCTTTTGGACTCCTTGAGCTCAAGCGACAAACTACAGAACATGGTCTTCTTTCACTTGTATTGGTGTTGTTTCTTCTTTTGACTCTGTATAATATCAAACAGACTAGAATCATTATTTGGCTTTCTTTGTTTCCTCTATGGACGCTGTTTCCTAGATGATTTAGTTACTAGCCTTTAAAACAATTGGATATATAAATATTGATGGAAGATTGAGTTCGAAAACATTGAATAAGTGGAAAAGTTAAGATGTTAGTGAGTCATACAAATTCCAAAATTTGTGAACTTAGACCAGAAGAAGTAAATTACTCGGTTCTATATCGAGACCAAAAGCAATTAGTAAAATTAATAAGCAAATGGATCCATGATAAATGCATAAAGGAAATGCTTTAGAATGTTACGAGTTAGGACACTGTAATTTTTTTGTTTGATTTTAGCTTTAATTTGTTTGTGTTTTTATTGGAATTTGAAAGTCATGATATTTTTGTGGTTTGAGGAAAGAAATTGGAGTTGAAACATCATTGTTGTTTCCTTTTTATTTTTATTGTTTTATTACTCAAATTTACTTTTTTATACTACTACACTTGGCAAATAAAGAGGACTGTGATCCACTCTCGAATTGACTATTTCTCTTTCGGTCAAAGAATGTGAGTATTAGTTTTTAGTAAATAGCATTTCTGTAATTAATCAATAGCTTTTGTTAATTCATATGTTGTTTGTATTTCGATTCTTTGCTTCCCTCACTCTTCGCAAATCGCCGGATTGGATTTGCTGGTAAGATTTTCCGGTTCGTTTAATATTAATTACTTATTACCAATTTTTTATATGGCTTTTTGGTTTATTACTAATTACCAATTTTTTATATTAATAATGAGCGATTTTAATATTTAATATTTCCAATGTCTTCCAAAATGGTAATAATATTTTGTTATCGGTATAATAATAAACATATAATAACATTTTCCAGCCTACCTCAAACGAAAAACTAAAACCAATAAATTTTTTTAAAAAAAACTACAGTGTTTAACTTACTTGTTTAACTTACATAATTCATAACTTACATAACTTACTTGTATAGATTAAAAAAAACAAGATTCAAAGTATATAGGCTGGAAACCTGACGGGTTGCCTTATATCTCACTGTTAGATATAATGGATCCTCCCTAGGTGTAACAATGCCACGTATGATGAATCTTAAAGAATGCATAATTCCTTATATCTCACTGTTAGATAACAATAATGATTAAAGTATTAATAATAATAATAATAATAATAATAATAATAATAATATTGATTAAAGTAATAATAATAATAATAATAATAATAATTAAAGTAATAGTAATAATAATAATAATAATAATGATTAAAGTAATAGTAATAATAATAATAATGATTAAAGTAATAATAATAATAATAATTAAAGTAATACTAATAATAATAATAATGATTAAAGTAATAGTAATAATAATAATAATAATGATTAAAGTAATAATAATAATAAATAAAGTAATAGTAATAATAATAATGATTAAAGTAATAGTAACAATAATAATAATAATGATTAAAGTTATAATAATAATAAAAATAATAATAATAATAATAATAATAATAATAATAATAATAATGATTAAAGTAGTAATAATAATAATAATGATTAAAGTAATAGTAATACTAATAATAATAATGATTAAAGTAGTAATAATAGTAATAATAATAATTAAAGTAATAGTAATAATAATAATAATAACGATTAAAGTAGTAATAATAGTAACAATAATAATAATAATGATTAAAGTAGTAATAATTGTAATAATAATAATTAAAGTAATAGTAATAATAATTCAGGGTAGATTTGATTTAGAGGTCTCCGATGACTATATTAAGAAGACGTTGGGCAAAAAATGGAGAGATAATAAAAGCACCCTAAAAAAACAATATTTTAAAAAAGACATCAGCCTCGATTTAAAATGCAAAATGTCCCACGGGAATGTTGAGGTACCAATGGGAAGATCAAGTCGATTCGAATTCAAAGAAAGGAGAGGTATTGCGTACTTTCAAAGTCTTAGAAATTTTTCGGTTTTATCGTATTTACTATATAATTAATTCAAATCCCATTATGTAGGACCGTGAGCGAGTTGGAACAAGCGTGACGATGAAACAACATTTCACGCATTACCTGAGTTCCGAAGTTTTGCTCGTGTGGTGTGAGGCCGAGGTATTATAATTTATTACTTCTTTCAAATATTAATGATTTATACTATTAACTTATATTTTTCTGCTATAATGTAGGAAGTTTAGTCAGTCAAAAAGTTGGGCGGCTTCAACTTTTTGACATTACGCATAGGAAGAAGGATGGATCTCCGATGACATCCGAAATTTGCAGAAATTTTGGTATATTTATTTAATAAATGCTTATTTTTATAAATATTTATAATGCTTAATTATAATGGTTTAATTCATCGTTTGTAGTTTTAAATTTCTAATTTTAACTTATGTTCCATTCATTTTTATTATATATTTCTTTTCTAACTCTTTTATTGATTTATTAGGATAAACTAAAGGAGAAGAAGGCGGAGTATGAAGCGGTTGCTTCGTCTGACAGTTCTGTTAATCTCGACGAGATTGATAACAGAATTATTACTGATGTTTTGGGTCCCGAAAGGTACGACTGCTTCGATTGATAGTTTTGTTAATCTTGAGTATATTTATAACAGAATTATCACTAATGTTTTGGGTCTTACAAGGTATGGTCGGGTTCGATGTCAAGGATCAGGTGTTACTCCGACCCAATATTTTGGATCCGGCTCCCGGCAATACATGCCTTCCGGGAGTCAATCTCGTGCTGAAGTTCAGAGACTGAAAGAACAGATATCCCTGATGGAAGCGAGCACAGCTGAGCAAATTTCTCAGCTTAGAGCGGAGGCAGCAGCGAGAGAGGCGGAGCATGTTGCTCAACTTAGAGCGGAGGCAGCAGCGCGGGAGGCAGAGCAGAACAGAAAGTATGAAGAACTCCACTACAAATTGCGAGTTATGATGAATATGTTCAAGCGTGAAATGCAGAGGCCGCCATCTTAGACATTTCTTTTCTTATTGTAAGATTTTTTTTTTAACATTGTTACAGTTAAACATTATTCTAAGAATTGTTTGAATTATGATTCACTTTTTAATCAATATCATCTTTTATTAAATTTGAAGTATTTGTTTAGATTTAATGCTTTTAGTGATATTTAAATGTTTTATTTGCTTTGCATTGGGTTGGAATTATATGCAATTGTTGTTTGTTATTGGTACGGTTTTTACTGCGGGGAGGGTAGGATATTGGGAAAAAGTACACAGCAAATCATGCAAATTAGTGGCGTTTTTAAAAAGCGCTAAAAAGCCCCTACTGTTGCGGCGTTTTTCTTAAAGCGCCGCTAAAGCCCCTACCTTTAGCGGCGTTTTTAAAAAGCACCGCTAAAAGCCTACCTATAGCGGCGTTTTTCTAAAAAGCGCGCCGCTAAAGCCCCTACCTATAGCGGCGTTTTTCTAAAAAGCGCCATAAAAAGCCCCTACCTCTAGCGGCGTTTTTCTAAAAAGCGCCGCTAAAAGACCATACCTATAGCGGCGTTTTTCTAAAAAGCGCCGCTAAAAGCCCATACCTATAGCGGCGTTTTTCTAAAAGCGCCGCTAAAAGCCCATACCTATAGCGGCGTTTTTCTAAAAAACGCCGCTAAAAGCCCCTACCTATAGCGGCGTTTTTTTAGAAAGCGCCGCTAAAAGCCCCTACCTATAGCGGCGTTTTTTCGCAAAAAACGCCACTAATTTTTGCGGCGCGGTTTTGAGCGCGGCGTTTTTCGCGCGCTTTTAAAAGCGCCACGAGTACTATTAGTGGCGCTTAAAAACGCCGCTAAAGGCCCAAAAAAACGCCGCTAAAAGTCTGTTTTGGTGTAGTGTAATGGTGGTTTTTTATGCAAACCACACACCATCCACTCCGAGGTGGCGCAGTGCTTGCCGCTTCCTTCGTCACCTGTTTCCTGTGGTACTTCGGATCTGGGCTCTGGCTATTTGACAACCCGACTGTTGGAGCTTCCAGGTCTTTGAATCGACCTCAAATTAAAGCTCAGGCTAGTTGAATTGCTGATCTGCTTCGCGAAACTGACGTTTCATATCTGTAAGTGTTTAAAATTCTAGTGAATTTGAAACTTTAGCTCAATTTTTTAGTGTTTTCTCAATGCAGTGAAATCTGAAAGAAAATATTTGGACTTCTAAGTCTTTTACATTGTTATTGATTATATAAGCTTTATCTCTTCTTCTTTTTTTTTTTTTTGAATAATTTGAATTTATTGGTTAAAGCTCCCACATAGTTGCTATTTGATTTAATTGATGTTCGGTGTTCGCCGTTTTCTATATTTTCTATTCGAAATTGTTAAAAGGTAAAATTATACTCGTTTGAAAGAACGATTTATATAGAGAGAGCATATATGATTCTATCATTTATGAAAAAGATGAAAGTAAAATTATGCGTTTTATGTTAAATAACTGTAATTTTGATTTTTCAGAATTTTTTTTATTTTTTTCCCATAAACAAAAGCCAAATATAAAAAAGTAACAAACAACGGAATATTAAATGATTAATTATGGATTTGAGATGCCAAACTTAGGTGTAAGCAAGTAATTATATTTCTTTTTTTTGGTGCAGGAATCTTAGGGATGAGGCAGATTTAGTTTCGCATGACCATTTGGAGCCCTTGGAACTTCATGCACAAGTTCTCTAATACAACCCTGCAGCATTTGAGTATGTTACCCCTGGTAAACAAAGTATTCTCGTTTCTCTTGTTCATCTTATCTGATGCCCCTAATAAATGGAAGGCTAAAGATATTGAGCCAATGCATGATAGTTCTTTCTGATATATGTAGATGGGGAAGTCCCTTTACAAAATTAGAGTGTGATTTCTAGAGAGATCACTGAATTATTTCATTAGCTTATTGAAGCCTTTGTAAAATTTTGCTTGAATGATTTCTGATAATAGTAGCGTTTACAGATATGTGGGCTGTTGGTGCTATATTAGCGGAGCTTTTTACTTCATCTCCTATTTTTCTTGGTGAAAGGTGATTTATTATTTCTGAGTTTTTCTTTTTTTAATTTTGGTGGACAATGATGTAGATTAAGCCAACCCTTTTGTGCTGGCAATTATATATTTTCTCACAGCATAAAAGCATACAAGCAATGCAAATACTTTGATTTGCAACATTTATTCCATAAAAGCATACAAGCATACAAGAATACAAGCCAACACTGTTTATGATCTCTCTGTTAAAAATGTTCAATAATCAAGTGGATATTCTACTAAGTCATAATACGTTACTTGTAGGTGTACTATGAGACGTTAAGTTAATCGATTTGGGTAATGTTTATGTTTTACTAGAAACCTCTAAATGTCACTGGAGCGTTATTTGATAACGGTCTGAGCTCAATATCGATTAATCCTATTGGGTCACACCTAATGCAATGTGAATATCATTTTGTGTGTGAAATTAGTTAAGACTAATTATTGTGTACATTAGTCTGGCTAGACTAGATAATATGTATGTATCTAATTAAAAGAGTTTAATTAGACTAAGTGTATGGTGTATTAAAAGGGATGTATATAAATGTTATGTAACACCCCTTAGTAATGCTCATTAGTGGTGTTTATGAGGCTTAATCATAGCCGAAATTTCAGTCAAATATACATAAGATATGGGCAGAATTTTTAGTTATTTAAGTGTTATTATTGGGGCTATTATGGGAGATTTGTAACTCCCTCAATAATGGGTCATTATACCCACTAATGCTCTAGCATTGATTGCTTTGTATAACTGAAAAGTTTTTTAGAGAAAAAGAGAAAGTTTTTTTTTTTTTTTTTCTGATGATTAAGAGCTTTTTCTCATTAGTATTATAGATACACTTAAAAAAAAACCACAAAGAGTTGTGCACACAAGATAGTTTTAGGAATTCTTCCTACAACTACGAGCTAGTACTCGGGACATTCGTGAATCATTGCGGGGTGGACTTTCAATAGAGGGACTTCGCTTGCGGTCCTCCGTCTTAAAGTGTACCTTTGGGAATTGGATTCACGTGACAAAGGTATAATTTCTAACTATTTATTTTTATGTTTATTACATGTCAAATAATGGATCTTGGGCATGGTTTTTTAGTTTTCCGCATGATTAATAGTTAATCATACTAATTCCTAACAGTGGTATCAGTCCTAAATTATTTGGCATGTTTTTGGACATAATTTAGTCATTTTGCATATCAATATGTAAGAGTGTAATTCCATGTTTTATTTTAATTTGCTAACAAAGTTAAGAACTTTGGGGTGGGGTTATTAAAATTGATTTTAATCACAAAGTTTTGAACTTTGTAATTTAGTAATTTCCTATATATTGTCTAAATAATATGGTTAATTAAATTTCTAAGAATTTTGGTTACCAGTTAACAAAATTTTAGGAATTTTATTTAATTAGAAAATTGTTAGAATTTTATATTATTTAGCTTTTCGATACTTCAATGACAACAAGATCAAGTCTCTTAATGTTGATTTTGTTGTTGTACTCATGCGTGTGATGGCAAGAGTCAAACGGTTAGTTGCTTGTGTCAAATGGTTGGCATGTCACAGTGAGTTAAGGAAAAGAATGTCTTGTCTGTTGATTTACAGTATTCTTTTGTTAGAAAGGAGTTTCTATGCAAGCAAAAGGAAGGCCAAGAGTTGGACTTTGTTGTCTTTGCGTGAGATAGTTCAAGAGAAAAGATGGTTCTCTTAATTTCAATTGGATTTTGATTCAATTGTTTTTAAATGCAAATTAAAAAATATATATAAAAATTAGATTATTATTCATGGTAATTAATTTATATATTGTTTATGTAAATTTTATATTTTAAATTGTTTAAATTGTATGGGCCACTTGAAGATATCAAGTGGGTGGATGTATAATCATTATGCAATTTTTTTGAGGTGACTAGTATGGCCCATGGTTTACTGGGTTTGCATACTGTCATTTTGAATGTAATAATTAAATAAATTTAGTTATTTAGTTTATTTTATTTCAAAATGTAAAATATTGTAATCCATGAAGATGGTGATCAAGCATCAAATGTGATGGTCAAACATGGAGATGGTGGCCAAGAATGGAGATTCAAGTCAAGCCAAGAAATGTAATGACTCAAGATTTTATGTAATAGATGTGATCTATTAGGTGTAAGGGGCCATACTAGGAACCAAACTCTTTAATTTGCTTTCATTTAAATTTTTGCATTGGATGGATGTTTATTTGAATGATTGCATGTTTAGGTTGCTAGTTTATGACTCAAACTCACACAGTTCACATAATGGTTAGAGTTTATAAAAACAACCTAGGTCCCTAAATAATATTGAGTATTTTGCCTTTCCACTTAGTAACACTCTGAAGCTTAAGATCATTAGTTGGGTAGGTTTCGCCAAGCGAGGTGCCCACTTTTATCCTAAAATAAGTAGTAGGTGAAAAAATGGTTAAACTCAACTAAGTAGGTCAAGGGTTGGCACTTAGAGGCAAGTGACTTTTAGATAAAGGGTTATCTAGTTAGTCAAACCAAGGATAATTAGATTATTAAGAAAGAGTTCTTTGCTCACAATCACTAGTTTTAGGTGTCAAGCCAAAGCTTGCTTAAAATTAGTGGGAGTGGGTCTTAGTGTCACTAGATTAATAAGGGATATTTTATATTAATTTAGTGGAATAAATTGGATTTATTCAAGATAATCATATAAATATAATTTCATATGCTTTTATTACTTCTTTTGTAGATGGCAAACAACTCTTCAAATAATGTTTCTAGTTTCGGCATTAGGTCTATACTAGAAAAAGACAAATTGAATGGATTAAACTTTATCGACTGGTCACGAAACCTAAGAATAGTTCTTAGGCATGACCACAAGCTAGAGGTGCTTGATATTCCTGTTCCCGAAAAGCCCACCCTTACTGAGTCTGATTAAACAAAAGCGGATTATGAATCCGCACTAGAGAAATCTAATGATGTCACATGTTTGATGTTGGCATCCATGGTCCCCGATTTGCAAAAACAATTCGAGGACAAGGATGCTTTTAACATTATGGCTCAACTCCAAGCCATGTTTAGGAAACATGCTAGAGTTGAGCGCTTTGAAGAACTCAAAGCTACTCTGGCTAGCCAACTCAATAAAGGCGATCCAGTTGGACCGCACGTTCTCAAAATGAAGAGTCATATTAAGAACTTGCAACGCCTTGGGGTTGAGATTGGTGAAGAGTTAGCCGTTGACTTGATTCTTCAATCACTCCATGATGGTTTTGGTAATTTTATTCAAAATTACCATATGAACTCTCTTAATAAGAGCATGGGTGAACTTCATGGATTACTCCAGACTGCTAAACGGACTCATCCTCCCGAGCCTAAGAAGGATGTTCTTATGGTGAGGAAGGCGAAGGGTGCCTTCAAGAAGAAGGCCAAGGCAAAGAAGCCTTCTACTAGTCAAGGCAAGGGCAAGGTTGTTGCCAAGGCCAAGACTAAGCCTGGAGCCACTCCGGACCAAGAATGCTTCTATTGCAAGAAAAAATGGGCATTGGAAAAGGAATTGTCCTAAGTACTTAAAGGACAAAAAGAAAGGAAATGTCGCAACTACCTCAGGTATCTATGTGATAGAAATTAACTTTGCTTCCTCTAATTCATGGGTATTGGATACCGAATGTGGTTCTCACATTTGTTCAAATGTACAGGGACTACAGAATAAGAGGGACCTTACGAAGGGGACCTACGCGTTGGAAATGGAGCTAAAGTAGCTGCACTAGCCGTAGGAAATTATGTTTTGTCTTTACCTTTTGGATTGTATTTGGAAATCAATAATTGTTATCATGTTCCTTCAATTAATAGAAATTTAATTTCCATTTCTTGTCTTGATTCTGAAGGTTTTACTTTGTAATAAAGAATGGTTCTTTTTCTATTTACAAAAGTGACATTTGTTATGGAGTTGCCCATTGCATGAATGGTCTTTACTTACTTAACTTGGACAAAACAAACTATCATGTAGACAATGCGAAATGACTAAAATCAAAAGATTCAAACAAAACATACCTTTGGCATTGTCGTTTAGGACACATAAACGAGAAACGCATTCTAATACTCCACAAGGATGGATTATTAGACTCATTGGACTTTGAGTCATATGAGACTTGCGAATCTTTTTTAAGTGGCAAAATGACTAAGTCACCATTTATTGGAACTAGTGAAAGGGCTAAAGATTTGTTGGGAATCATACATTCTGATGTATGTGGCCCAATGAACATCTTGGCTCAGGGAGGGTATGCGTACTTCATTACTTTTACTGATGATTTAAGTAGATATGGTTATGTCTACTTAATGAAACATAAGTCTGAAGTTTTTGAAAAGTTCAAAGAGTTTCAATATGAAGTACAGAATCAGCTTGGCAAGACGATTAAGGCACTAAGATCTGATCGAGGTGGCGAATATCTGAGTCAAGAATTTATTGATCATCTTAGGAGTTATGGAATAATTTCACAATGGTCTCCTCCAGGAACGCCTCAGCTGAATGGCGTGTCCGAGAGGAGGAACCGAACTTTATTAGATATGGTTCGGTCTATGATGAGTTTAGTCGATCTTCCAGTTTCCTTCTGGGGTTTTGCACTTCTTACCGCTGCTCATGTTCTTAACCGTACTCCATCTAAAGCTATCGAGAAGACTCCATATGAGTTATGGACAAGAAAGGTTCCTAAGTTGTCTTTTCTTAGGGTTTGGGGTTGTCAAGCTTATGTAAAACATTTACAACCGAACAAGCTTGAACCCAGATCCGATAAGGTCTTCTTTGTGGGTTACCCAAAGGAGACTAAAGGGTATTACTTCTACAACCCTAGCGAGCAGAAAGTGTTTGTGGCTCGCGAAGGTGTCTTTTTAGAAAGAGAGTGTCTTTCTGAAAAGTCAAGTGGGAGAAATATTCATCTTGAAGAAGTTTTTCCTCAAGATGAGCAACCACAAAACACTTCTACAGTAGGAGTGGGAGTAGAGATCGCTTCTTTAATGGGAGCTGAGGAAGAGGTAACTCCTCCAGTTGTGGATGTCCCTATTCGTAGGAGTAGTAGGGCAAGTAAACCTCCTAGGAGAGATCCTTTAGAGGGTTACTTAGTTCATGAAGGTCATGAAATCCTCTTATTAGATAAAGAGGAACCTACTACCTACAAGGCAGCTATGGAGAGTTCAGATTCCAACAAATGGCTTGGAGCCATGAAATCTGAAATGGAATCCATGTACGACAATCAAGTTTGGAACTTGGTTGACTTGCCCGAAGGTGCTAGACCTATCGAGTGCAAGTGGATTTATAAGATAAAGACTGACATGGAAGGCAAATTAGTTGTCTATAAGGCTAGACTGGTTGCAAAAGGTTTTAGGCAAGTTCATGGTATTGACTATGACGAAACCTTCTTGCCAGTAGCCATGCTTAAATCCATTCGGATTATCCTAGCGATAGCCTCGTATTACGACTACGAGATTTGGCAAATGGATGTCAAAACTGCATTTCTAAATGGGTATTTAGAAGAGGAGGTGTATATGACACAACCTGAGGGTTTTGTGGATCCTAGTTGCCCTAGGAAGGTATGCAGGCTTCTTAAATCCATTTATGGACTGAAGCAAGCATCCCGCAGTTGGAATATTCATTTTGATGATGCAATCAAACAATTTGGTTTCATCAGGAACCCCGAGGAGTCTTGTGTATACAAGAAAGTTAGTGGGGAGTTCCATTTGTTTTCTAGTATTGTATGTGGATGACATTCTAATCGTAGGAAACAATGTGCCGATGCTCGAGTCTGTAAAGGCTTGGCTAAGTAGTTGTTTCTCTATGAAAGACCTTGGAGAGGCACAGTACATTTTGGGCATCCGTATCTATAGGGATAGATCAAAACGGATGATTGGACTGAGTCAGAGAACTTATATTGATAAGATTCTTGAAAGGTTCAACATGGTAAACTCTAAGAGAGGTTACCTACCCATGTCACATGGCATTTATCTTAGCAAGAAGCAGAGTCCCTTGACTCCTGATGAGCTAGAAAAGATGAGTAGAGTTCCATATGCTTTAGCTATAGGCTCTATCATGTATGCCATGATTTGTACTAGGCCAGATGTCTCATGTGCTTTGAGTATGACGAGCAGATTCCAGTCCTGTCCTGGTATTGACCATTGGAAGGCCGTCAAGAACATCCTGAAGTATCTTAATAGAACTAAGGAAAAGTTTTTGGTTTTTGGAGGGATGCCTGAGCTATGTGTAAAGGGTTACACAGATGCTAGTTTTCAGACAGATAAAGATGACTTTCGATCTCAGTCGGGTTACATCTTTACTCTGAATGGAGGTGCTGTTAGTTGGAAGAGTTCCAAGCAAAGCATGATTGCAGATTCTACAACCGAAGCGGAGTACATTGCTGCGTCAGAAGCAGCAAAGGAAGCAGTTTGGATAATGAACTTCATTTTTGAGCTTGGTGTGGTCCCCAGTGTTGCTGGACCAATTCAGTTATTATGTGATAATGATGGCGCAATTGTCCAAGCAAAGGAGCCTAGGGCGCATTTGAAATCCAAACATGTGCTCCGGAAGTTTCACTTGATACGAGAGATCATAGGCAGGAGCGACGTGAAAGTATGTGAGATTGACACGAATTATAATGTAGCAGATCCGTTGACTAAACCATTGTCTCAGCACAGGCATGAGTTGCACGTAGCAGAGATGGGAATTAGACTTATTGCTGAATAAGTTGTATGTTTTAGTATATTGGATACTTGTTGGAATGTAATATACATTTTATGATTATCTATAAAAATTGAGAACTTTATTATTACTTGATTGTGGTTTAGAGTCAAGTAATGTCCAAAATGTATTCTAGAATTTCTATATAGGTTATTAGATTTGATCTAGTAATTGAACCCTATAATGTGAACTAGATAACTTAGATTACATTTTTGTCCCTAACCAGGTAATTGAGATGGACGCTAATTACCCTTAATGGTTAGAATGTTGATTAGCTGATGATCTCGTTTATAAATCATAGGAACATTGGATGTCTAGTTAATCATGTTGATAGGAATAGGAGTATTTCTATTTGGACATGACCCGTTTTAAGTATTCTTTAAGAACATGTTGTCATAAGAATAACTCAAAATGACTAGTAAATAGAATCCTTTGACCTGAGTTTTTCACTGATTCTGTATGTGAGAATTAATATTCCTTGACATAGTCAAACGTCATGCCGTAAAAGGGGACTATAAAGGCTATGCTCGGGAGTGTTATGAATTACATGACAGATAGAGGAGGGACAAGATGGGATTGTCAAACCTTCTTTAGGGTTTATATCTCGTGCCACTCGAGAGTCGAATCTAGAAATGCATGGCCATGCTAAAATGGATTATGGGGATAATCATTTGTCTTTCCAATTCGTCTTAGAATCCGAGAAATGTTTAGACTATATAAGGATGATAGAATTTCTTACCTTATGTCTAAATGAGATAGTAATTGACAAGGATTTTAGATTCACAACTTGTTGAAACAAGTTGAGCTAGTGGGAGGTGTCCTATAGCACTATTATACTTGTTTCTTGAACAAGTGGGAGATTGTTAAAAATGTTCAATAATCAAGTGGATATTCTACTAAGTCATAATACGTTACTTGTAGGTGTACTATGAGACGTTAAGTTAATCGATTTGGGTAATGTTTATGTTTTACTAGAAACCTCTAAATGTCACCGGGCGTTATTTGATAACGGTCCGAGCTCAATATCGATTAATCCTATTGGGTCACACCTAATGCAATGTGAATATCATTTTGTGTGTGAAATTAGTTAAGACTAATTATTGTGTACATTAGTCTGACTGGACTAGATAATATGTATGTATCTAATTAAAAGAGTTTAATTAGACTAAGTGTATGGTGTATTAAAAGGGATGTATATAAATGTTATGTAACACCCCTTAGTAATGCTCATTAGTGGTGTTTATGAGGCTTAATCATAGCCGAAATTTCAGTCAAATATACATAAGATATGGGCAGAATTTTCAGTTATTTAAGTGTTATTATTGGGGCTATTATGGGAGATTTGTAACAACCTCAATAATGGGTCATTATACCCACTAATGCTCTAGCATTGATTGCTTAGTATAACTGAAAAGTTTTTTAGAGAAAAAGAGAAAGTTTTTTTTTTTTTTTCTGATGATTAAGAGCTTTTTCTCATTAGTATTATAGATACACTTAAAAAAAAAACCACAAAGAGTTGTGCACACAAGATAGTTTTAGGAATCGTTCCTACAACTACGAGCTAGTACTCGGGACATTCGTGAATCATTGCGGGGTGGACTTTCAATAGAGGGACTTCGCTTGCGGTCCTTCGTCTTAAAGTGTACCTTTGGGAATTGGATTCACGTGACAAAGGTATAATTTCTAACTATTTCTTGTTATGTTTATTACATGTCAAATAATGGATCTTGGGCATGGTTTTTTAGTTTTCCGCATGATTAATAGTTCATACTAATTCCTAACACTCTCACCTCATGCATAGAGCTCATATTAACTTCCAATGGATTGTTTTCTTCAAAAGTGTATTCTCAATCCTTTTGATCTTAAAGGGAATACAAATACAGACAAAGTTTTAAGTTTTTGATCCGGTTTGTGCAGGATTGGTCATTACACAATCCCTAAAGAGATGAATGAAGTCTGCAATTGACTTACAGCAAGGTTGGGGCTCGAGGGATAACGCTAAATATAGCCAAGAGTCGAGAAGCAATTAAGGTGAAAAGAGAGAAAACTGCATATGTTACAAGTAGGTAGTAAACAAAATGGATTGTTAGGGTATATGGTATACTTGGATCTGGATATATTTCACTACTTGGGGCTACCTTTGTAGAAATAAGAGATCAACAGAGTTTCTTGGAATTAAAGTTGCAGTTTCAAACTGTATTAGCTCTTTTGTAGTACAACATCAATATCAATGTCCATCGCCTTAGGTACTTTTTTATTTGTTTACTTTTGTAGATTGAGTTGAATGTTAGTGGTATACATTTCAGCTAAATGTTAGTGTATTTTGATTGTTGGATCGATTTTTGCAGTGAATATTCAATCTTTATTTTAATTTTAATTTTATATTTTATATTTTTTAGTTGTATTTAAAGCAAAAATCCTATCATTATTCACTGTAAATATTTATAAAAATATATTAATATTGAAATAATAAAAAATAGAAAAAAAATACATTATACGTGTCTATCCCAATCTTTTTCAGGTTATCTTAGACGGGTTTATCTTAACCTTTTTTAAAGGTTGCGTTAGACAAGATTTATCTCAACCTTTTTAAGGATGTTTTAAACGAGTCTATCCCTACCTTTTTTAAAAGTTGCCTTAGACAAGGTCTATCCCAACCATTTTAAGGTTGCCTTGGACGGGTCTATCCCAACTTTTTTTAAAGGTTGCCTTACACATGGTCTATCCCAACCTTTTTAAGGTTGCCTTAAACGGGTCTGTTTCAACTTTTTTTAAAGGTTGCCTTAGACATGGTCTATCCCAACCTGTTTAAGGTTGCCTTAGATAGGTCTATCCCAACCTTTTTTTATAGTTTGTCTTAGACAAGGTCTATCTCAACTTTTTTAAGGTTGCCTTAGACGGCTCTATCCCAACCGTTTTTAAAAGTTGCGTTAGACAAGAACTATACCAACCTTTTTAAGGTTGCCTTAAACAGGTCTATCGCAACCTTTTTCAAAGGTTGGCCTTGACTAGGTCTTTCCCAACCTTTTTTAAAGGTCGACATTGACCAAGTTTTTCACAACCCTTCAATAAGGGCCGGCTTATGTTGACTTATGGCGATGCTTTTTCGAAAAAGCGTCGCCATGCATATGCCAACTGCACTATAGACGACCATTTTGGAAGCATCGGACGAAGCGTCGCGAAACCTATGCCAACCTTTTTTGCGTCGTCTTAGGTCAAAAAAAGTGTCGCGGTATGGTTGTTTTGTTGTAGTGAGTGTTTTCTAGAAAAAAAATTGTGTTTGCAATTTAACTGGAATAGTTGTGAAGATGTTAATTATATGGACTAACTAATAATATTGTAAAAGTAAATGATTAAATTATGTCAAATTAAAATATAAAGATCAAATCCAAATGTAAGCATAGTATAGGGGTCAAAATTAGAATTTTCCTACTATCTTGGCATGAAAAAAAAGGTGACAACGTGTCATGAAAAGAACCCCTATGTCTTTGGTCATATTATGTTTTTGACCCTTTTACTACGTTTAAATTTGAGATTTAGTCCATATACTATTAATTGGTATAATTTATTTTAAGTGTCTTCAATCATCTTATGGTTATGGTCTCCTTACAATGTTTAAATTTGAGATTTAGTTTTATTTATAGGGTACCAATAGGGGAAGAGATAGGGAGGAGGATGTGGTGGTGTTGAGGAAGGCTGACTCACCCTAGCAAGGCGAAGAGCCAGAGAAGGTATGTAAAGTATGGAGGAAGGAGCTTGAGAACTCGAAGAAGGAGACTGAGGACTGTAGGGTTGTTGTGGGTACTTAAAGGTAGATCCCTTCTTCATCATGTTGAAGAGTAAATATAGTAGAGGCCTTTTGTTCAATAGCACTGACGTGGTAAACTTACTACCAATAGGCTATCATCATAGAACGCTTGGGGGAAGTACGTGATGGGACTTATTCTGTCATTCTTTCTAAATTGTTCTATAGGGTTGTTACAATTAGGTAGGGTCTAATGGTCTAAAGGGTGTTTTCACATTAGGAAGAATGTTCATAATAAAAAAGCGAGTGCTTTAAGGAGTTAGCGGCCTGTTTACAAAGACGGATAGATAAGGTCCTTTTTGAAGGGAGCGGGTAGTCTGTTTATAGGGGTGAACGACTTAACCTCCAAGGCCCTTCTGAAGAGATCAACAGGAGGGGGTTGAATGCAGGTAGGCTGTCCTAGACGTGGGTCATTCGATGACCATTCGGGCAACGAAGAGTGAAGAGTGAAAAGCGAAGACCTGATTGTTAGTGCTTCTCAAGTGGTTTGCTATGTTGATATGTGTCCAAAGCCGGGTGGGGTATAACAAGTTCTTGTACTTTTATTTGGTAAAATTGAGTCTTTATACTATTATAATTACATTAGTTAATCCAAATAATTAACATTTTAACTATTTTTTATTAAGATGCCGATGTGAACTTTTTCTTAAGAACATTCAAACTCATCATGATAATTTTTTTTTGTTGAAATAGTGTTTAACATCAACATTTTAATTGAAACAATTAACCATATTAACCATTTAAACTAATTAACAATATTATAAAACTAAAAAAAAAAAATCAAATTATAGTCGAATGAGTTTTAGCTCGGTTGGCATCGACATTGTTGTTAGTGTAGGAGGACATGTGTTCAAATGCACTAAAGCATGTTATCCTCTTATTTAAGTGTTGGGGAGGGATTATGGGTAGTTTTAGGCATTGTATGAAAAAAAAAATTAAATATGGTCCTAATATTGTATTTATTAGGTTTTATATTTTTATTATTTATTTATTTCGAATTTTAGGATATTTTTAAGTATTTTAAGTTGTTTAGAGTTTGTTTGTTAATAAAGAAGAAAGTTTAGTTCCTCCAAAACTACTGGATTTTGTTCAAGAAGTCATGGGAATCATTTTTTTAATTTCAGTTTTCTTTATTTACCTATATTTTGAATCTTTATATTTTTTTTACTTATTTTAGTTGTTTTCGTTTTCTTTATTATTTCTAAATCTATTTGGTTCTTTTTTCAAAGTAGATCTGAACATGTATTTGAATTGAACAACTTGAGTAAAATTCAATACGTGGAGTCAACCAAGATGATTATTTTTATTATACTCTAATCTTTGCTTGGATGGCAGTGCGAGACCTAAGCTAATTCCCATTAGATTTTGCTGCCTTGCCCAGTGCTCAAATTTCCACAATGTACGCCATCTTTATAAAATTCCACTTCATTTCATTGCAAATGCCATGGCATTTTTTAATGATGATACCGGCCCAGCCAATTGTAAAGAGCCAAGTTTCATGTCGACATCATGCTTCTTGTACACGCCATATTTTATCTATTATTTCATCACCCACCCAAACCAACCCCCCATCATCTCCATCTTTGTCTTCCGACCTTCATGTCTCACAATGGTGATCGCCATTTTTATCTCCTTTTCATATACTATTTCTTTCAAATTTAGTTATTTAATGAATATCCCTTTCAGTTTTATTTTTTTACTGAGATTTACATGCATATGAATATCACTATGACATCTTTAATTTCTTCCATCATCTCACTCAATTTGCTTGGGTTGTGTTTTTGTTTCCTAGGAAGGGTTTATGATTTCAGAAATGGCGAAGTGGGTGCGAGACATATTATCCATGTTTGTCTTAGCAATATTCTCCAAGGTAATTGGCACAAAGTCGTACTCGAGAAGGAGCGCACCAGCTGAGCCTGAGAGTGAGGCTAACGAGTGCTTGAGCTGGCGTCTGGCGGTGGAAGCTAACAATATGCCGGGATGGAGCACCGTTCCACTTCATTGCCTTAGCCATGTTGAAACTTACATGATGGGTGGACAATACGAGCAGGACGTCAGCTACATCGTGGAACAAATAGAGAGTTACGTTAGCCAAGTAGTTTTGAAAGGCGATGGCTGCGATGCCTGGATCCTGGATATTGATGACACCTGCATCTCAAATCTCTTTTACTACAAGGATAAGAATTACGGGTACCATTTATTCTTGTATTTTCATCTATATATGTATAGGTGTTTATATGGTTTAATTACAATATGTGTGTATATATAGGTGTGACCCTTTTGATCCTGGGGGTTTCGTGGCGTGGGTAATGAAGGGAGAGTGTCCAGCGATTCCTGCAGTACTTGGATTGTTTATCAAGCTGGTGGAGGGTGGATTTAAGGTGTTCCTGCTTACCGGGAGAGACCAACAGATCTTAGCCCCTGCCACCATTGCTAATTTGCATAACCAAGGATTTATCGGCTATCATAGGGTGATTTTTAGGTAAGATTAATTAGTACACCGACTTTCACATCTCTTCTCATCTCATCTTATAATAATGAATATGGGGTATTAAATATATAATTTCTTGCGAAGAAGTATTCATATATACATATGGTGATTGGTGATTATTTATTGAATTTATGATGAGTAATTAACAGGAACCAATCATTCAAAGGGAAAAGTGCAGTGGTGTTCAAGTCAGAAGTTCGAAAGCAATTAGTGGAAGAAGGGTATAGGATATGGGGGAATGTTGGGGACCAATGGACCGATTTGCAAGGGGAATGCTTGGGCAATCGCACTTTCAAAATCCCTAATCCTATGTATTGTGTTCCTTAGTCCCTAGAATTTAGGGAAAGAAAAATCAAAGGTACAGAAATAATAATGCATCGTAATTACACTGCAATGAGATTTTAATGGTAAAAAGTGGTTGTTAGTAAAATTAGGTGATGGTAGTTTGTTGAATAAATCGTACAAGCGTTTTTGGCATAGGTTCTTCCTATATATTTGGAAGGAAAAAACTTTCTCATCCAAAATTTATGTACAAAATTAGATTTAAGGTTAGTAAATTATATAATTTATTCTTCTTCAAATTTTGAAAATAATTATATCCCATTCAAAAATATATTTCTTGTGACCTTTGATTTACGAAAATATAAATTTTATTCCGCCTACTGTCTCAACGCTTAATTCTCCTCCTTAGTGGCCGATGTTTTTTTTCCCTCCCTTGAAACTCAATTATATGAGATTTTTGTTTTACCATACAAGCTTTAAAGCTTTCGATGGATTATCACTTCCCTCATTTTCTCCCTGCTATTGTTGTAAAAATTATTTTATGTTGCTAGATTGTAGTGAAGCTAAAATTTTTTTTGGAGTGACAGAATCGAATTATAGATTTTTTAAGAGATTTAAATGTACTTTTATCATGTATTAATTTATACTTTTATTATTTTTAGAGGGACTAAATAAAACTTTTCATATTTAGGGGGGCAAAGTATAATTTTACTATAGATTAATTTACAATTTTATTATTCTTAGAGGTATTGAACTAATTTTTTTAGGGGGCAACCCGTAACTTTGCCTCTGCTGCTAGAGAACTCGAAAGACATGATTCATTGTTTACCGCGTATTGTTTCTAGTGTTGTTGTAACAAGAATAAGGTAATCTCTTGAATTTTATTGATAGGCCTCAAAGGTATATATATCTATACAGTAGTAGTTACGTAGAAATCAAATTGCTAAGAAATAATATCCTATAATATCCCATCAGGAATCAAATTGCTAAAAGATAATATTCCATAATAATATCCTAATACCCACCTTCAAGTTGGAGCATGCAGATCATAAATGCCCAACTTGCTGAGAATATATTCAAATTGCGGTTTACCAAGCGCCTTTGTAAAAATGTCAGCTAACTGAACGAAGGTCGGAACATAAGAAAGTGCAATCGACCCATCCTGGATTGCACCCCTAACAAAGTGACAATCCACTTCAATATGTTTAGTACGCTCGTGAAATATGGGATTCTGTGCAATATGCAACGCAGATTGACTATCAGAAAATAAATGAATTGCTTTAGGATGATGAACACCTAAGCTCAATAGCAAGACCTTCAACCACTTGAGCTCACAAGTGAGGGAAACCATAGACTTATACTCAGCCTCAACAGAAGAACGAGAAACAATATGTTGTTTCTTAGTTTTCCAGGAAATAGGAGATTGTCCCAGAAAGACAAGCCAACCAGTAAGCGAACACCGAGTTAACGGACAAGCAGCCTAATTCGAATCACACCACCCTTTCAAGGACTCACTATCAGATCTCAAAGGAATCCCTTGGCTAGGAAAGCCTTTCAAGTACCAGGCAACACATAGAGTCGCATCCCAACACTCCTGCATAGGCTCATGCATAAATTAATATAAGACATGAATCGAGTATGCCAAATCAGGTCTGGTCACTGCCAAATAAATCAAATGATCCATTAACTGTCGGTACGACTCAAGATCAAATAAAACCATCCCTGTAGCATGTGTTGATTTATGATTTTGCTTTATTGGCGATCTTGTGGACTTTGCTCCCAAAAGATTTGCATCAGAAATAATATCAAGTGCATATTTTTTTTAACAAAGAAATAACCCTAAAGAGCTACGAGCTACCCCTATCCCAAAAAATATTTCAAAACACTAAGATCCTTCATATGAAAGCAAGAACTAAGATACCCCTTAAAAGTTTTTAAAATAGCAAAATCATTCACAGAAATAAGCAAATCATCAACATAAACTACCACATTAATGCGTACAGATCCCTTAGTGTATGTAAAGAGAGAATAATCAGAATATGATTTGAGAAATCTATACCTTTTCAGTGTAGAAACAAGCTTCGCAAACCAACACCGAGGAGCTTGTTTCAACCTATACAAAGACTTGTGCAAATGACAAACCATTCTAGGCTTGTCAGGAGCAAAACCTGGAAGAAGCTTCATGTAAACCTCTTTATCAAGACCACCATGCTGGAAGGCATTATGGACATCCATCTGATGCAACTCCCAATTTTTTGAAGCTGCAATAACTAAGAAAGCCCGAACAGTCACCATTTTTGCCACAGGTGTGAAAGTTTCATTATAGTTAATATCTTCTACCTGGTGATTACCAAAAACAACAAGACGAGCTTTAAGTCTCTCAATACTTCCATCGAAGTTATATTTAATCTTATACACCCACTTACTACCTAATGCTTTTTTTCCAGGAGAAAGTGTTTCCATAGACCAAGTGCCATTATCCTCCAGAGCACAAATCTCCTTTTGCATAGCATCACGCCATCCTGCATCTTTCACAACCTCTTTAAAAGACTGGCTCAACCCCTGCAGTAATAGCTGCAAGAAAATGTCGATGTTTCATAGTAATTTTGTCACAATTAACATAATGCGCTATAGGAAACGAAGTACCTAATGAAGGCCAATATGAAGCCATATAAAATATGTGATCACATGCATACAATATGATAATGTGTGTACGTTATAAATAGTGATCACATGAACTAGTGATCATATGCAAACATAGTGGCCAATATGAAGTAATAATCATATGCATACATATAGACTAATAGCTTATTTAATATATAATTATAAATATTTTTAATAATTATATTTAAAATTTAAAATTATTTTATTTCTATACATATGTATATATGAACTAGTGATAACATTCATACTTATTTATATATGATTCAACTAAACCCTAAACTACAAAAAAAATATTTGTTAAAGACACATAATTAGTTTATATTAAAAAAAGTTTGTTAAAGACAATATGATGTGATGACAATTTTTTTTTGAATATTCTCATTATAGGATCTGGTTATATGTGTTCTTTTTGACACAATACCTAGAACTACCCATAACCCCTCTCCAACCTATAAATAGGAGAATAATGTGCTTCAACGCACTCGAACCCACGTCATTTTACATTGGCAACAATGCCCATACCACTAAAGTTATGACTCAATCGATTGATGTGATCACACTTAATTATAGTGATTAAGGTTCAACTTTTGCTTCTAATGTCGATTGAAAAAATGAATCTTAATACATTACATCTTTTCACTTTAGCGATGAGCATATGCTAACTTTATTATATCTTTTTTTTTAACAAACTTTATTGTATATTAACTTCACTACAATTTCTAGGCATAATAGAAGGTTCTAAAACTCACTTTATTGAAGCTTATGGGCTTTAGGATTCTCTTTACTTTTTTAGCCATATCATTCTCTCTATTTTTCAAGTTTGGTTTATTAGTTCAAATTTCAAAAGTTCTCTCTTTTACATGTATGGTTTTTATTTGAATTACACACATTAAAACAAGTTTCTACATCAATTCCAAAAATGAGGAACCGAGCTATTGAAGAGTCACTCTTTGAACTAGAGATGGACATAAAAATTTAAGAAAAGATTTAGTAACATTCAGTGGTAGGAAAGGTTTTAAGTGATCATCCCATTCTTTAAGAACCTAATGAAATTTTGCTCAACAAAGCGTGGCCATTAAAGAATGTGATGGAAGTTAATAAGCTTGAAAAGAACTTGTTTTTGTTTCTATTTAAGGATAAGAAGGACAAGTGAAAGTGTTGAGTAACAAACTATGTTTAGTCATGGAAGGCATATCATTCTAAAGGAGTGGCTAAAGGAATTTTTAGGATGAAGGAGTTGGAGTTCATGGGCTTTTCTACCACAGATTTTAGGAACAAAGATGCATTCTTCCTCTTCAATATTGTATTAAGGAAAGTCTCTTAAGAATAATTTTAGGGTTTTTTAAGCATGTTGTTTTTTTTTATTTAATGGTGGTAATGATGTTAGCGAGATCATGAGAATTAATGTTAAAGTGATGGTTGAGAGGCCCTTGCCTACTTGTTTCCATTTGGAGTGTGAGGATAAAGAACCTATTATAATATTCAAGTAAGAACGACTTCATGAGTTCTGCCATGCCTGTGACATACTTGGAAATAACTTCAAAATGTGCTAGGTGATCCATTACCCATCTTATATGCACTTTTATGGCGATTCAATGAGACAAAAAATGATGTTGAACTTATGCTTGGTGAAATAATGTAAAGGAGGAAAGGTTTGCAAATGAGAATCACATGTGAACTAAAGCGGGTGAAACCAATCATGAGGAATCTTATAATGGTAAAATATTTTATAACCATTTAATGAAAAATAAAGGCAACATGATATTTAGACGACAACAACTGTTATTGATGGGATAAAGAGGAAGGGTAAGAAATAAGGTTAGGACCCATTGTAACATCCCAAATTTTCAGTATCAAAATTAGCGAGTGAATAGAATTTTGAGCACGAGTGATAGCTAAATATGAATTATTTATTAATTAAATATGTCATGGGGGAAGACATCAGAATTAAATTGATATGCTAATAGTAAAATGATTTATGGACCGATTTGCAAGAAAGTGAGAATTGTATTGACCCACTTTTTGTTTTTATTAGAAAAATTGATTTTGTGCCAAATTTTCTCAAACTGAGACATTTCAAAATTTTATTATTAAATCAAGAGGTTTACAAGACGAATATAGAAGTGGAGAACATAATTATCGGGTAATTTATCAGAGAAAAAGTATTGGTGCATGAGGACTTAAGTGTAAAGTAAGCAAAGCTTGAAGAATTTTAGAATGATTAACCAAGACCCTTGAAAGCTATTAAACCATAGATTAGTTTAAGATAGTGGATGAACTTGATCAAATCCCTTAATTTCCACTAAAAATTTTGTGAAGCAAAATGGCCATTGGATTATTATATTATAGGATTATTAAACTTAAGTATAAAGGAAAAGTACGAAAGATAAAAGACATGGGTTGTGTTTAGCTTCTTCAAACGACGGCGAAAGGAAAAATAAAGTTACATACCTTCTTCTCCATGTCGTAAGCTCTCATACAAAGGTAAATGAATTCTCCCTTGAGTTTGGTTGAATCAATAACTTTATATGGTAGTTTTAAGTAAACTCATTCATTGATTGTTGAATTTATAAGGTAAAATTTCTTAGATGGCCATGGATGATTCTTAGAAAATTTAGAGAGAGAGAAGATTTTTATCATGTAATTATAGTTGTTAATGAGCTTAGAATTATGAAAACAAGCTAGAAATGATGCTAAATTAAGGTTTTGTTAAGGTTTATGTTAATAGCCATGGTTGAGCTTAATGAAGATCGAGGACAGAATGAAGAGAACTTTGGGATAACTATGTATTTTTGGATAGCTTGATATTCCTAGAAAGATATTTTAAAGTCAGATTTAAATTCTTACAAGAGAATTTTGAGTTACACGAAATTCAAATAATTATGCCTTAAGTGTCAAAGGCTAAACATTCATAGATTTTTCAATAGATAGATTAACCATTACATGGCTATCTAGTGTTGAACTCAAATTACTAATTAGATGATTGTATATGTTGTGCATATTTTGAGTAGAAAAAAGAGACTAAAAAAATTAGGCAAGCAAAGGAAATGGAAAATTTAAAGTGATGACCATTGAAATAACTTTCATTTATTTTAACCATTTGAATAGGTAAATTCACTTGGAACTTACTAATTGTTTATATGTATGTGATGGCTCAACACTATGTAAAACTTGACACATAGTGAATTTGACATGTTAAGACCATTAATGGATAGAAAGGGTAAAAGTTATGCATAATGAACCATGGTACAATATTAGTTAATATGTTAAAAATCTATGTGTCGCGTGTGAAATGGTATGCGAATTGTGCAACTATACATGTCGAATAAAGTAATAAAGTGATAAGTGAGATCGTCTCCACAAGGATCAGATTAGGTATAAAAGTGGTCAAGTTATGATAACGAATTATAATTAATGTTATGGAAAAACCAAGTTAAGTACGCAATGGTAAATTAAAGTAGAAATGATGTGTGCAAAATGTATATTGACTAACACTGAAAAATGCTAAGGCAAAGCAAGAGTAAAAAATTGCAATGGAAAATTTTAGAATAATGACGTAAATAATTTGCGAGCAAATAAATAAATAACTAAGAATGTTATGGAAAAGATACTATGACAAATGATTAAGGGTCTACGATGTTGATTTGGAAGGTTGGGATTACTAAGAATTTGCCCTTACTTTTAGTAATGCCTCAGCAAAATTGTACTCAATCTACTACTCAGAAGAGACCTAAAGTGATATGTTTCTTTCAAGAGCTAGATCTCAAGTTACATGGCCTGTGTCTATAGGCCTTAGAACGATACTTTGCACTGTGTTATCTTTGTTCTATATAAACGCTACTCTATGTCTAGAGTCTGCTGCAAGTATTCGGTCGAATACCCATTCAATTCTAGTCCAACTAATCTAACCTTTTTAGAATTAGATTCAATTTATCGGCATACTGCACACTCATCTATGTCTAGAGAATGTACGCATACAATTGGGAAATAAAAATAATTGAATGAAACAGTAGATGAAATCAAATATATGCTTCAACCATTAATGAAAATAAAAGTTTCATCATGTAATCTCAACCCTATGAGATTTAGCTCATGGGTTGGCAATTAAAATTCAAGTTCAAAATAACACCCAACATCATTTTGATCAAATCAATTCACAGGAGAACAAATTAAGAAATATTGGAAGAACTTAGAAAGATGGCTATTGCCAAGTCAATCCAGAATCCAGCAGCACAATGTCCTGTGGTGGTTAAGAGGGACTACCTTTGGTTTCCTCCTTTCGTCTCTACTCAACTGCTGCCCTCTATTGTTGCCTTCGGATCTCCACACCCTTTAGGGTTTCATCTTTTGGCTTTTTATAAGCTTTTCTTCCTAGGGTCACTCCAACAGCCCACGATATCTTCTCCTTTTTTTTAGGTAGATTTTTCTGGTACAAGTAGAGTTAGGCTGAAACTGGTATGCGTTGAGTGTTGACTCGGTCATCTTCCTAAAATTGCCACGGCATTCGTGTTGGCAAACTGTCTAACCTTTTGCCCCAGCAAACCTTCACTCATTTATTTCTTTCTCCACATCTTGCACCTGTCAAACCACCAAGCACAACCCTTCCACATGCAATTAAAAGTACCTAACATTTAAACACAATCTAAGCTCTTAATGCAATGATAAAAATACCAATGAAATGTCCTAAAAATGCAACTAAATGTACCAAGTACAAGTAATTAGCTAGGTCTAAAGGCATGAAATATAACTCTTTTCGAGAGTTATCACTATGTTATGTGATGTTATTAACAGAATATAAAATAAGATGTTAAAATATTGCATATAATCATGATATGTTAAGGTTCTCAACTCATGGGAACAAAGTAATATGTGATATGGAAATGTGATGATATATGTACAAGGTAGCTTTATGGCACTTAATGTGAACTTATGAACATGTTAATAATAGCCTATGTAAACTTGGTAGAAAGGTTAGGATATGGTTGCCAATTAGGGTAATATGTATATGTTACCTTCGGGCCTTGCACTTATGTGCTTTTGGTGTGGTGTGGGGTTCGAAGGTATGTGACGTGGCTTCTAGATTTCTGTTTTTTTAGAGTTCTGATATGTTACCCTAGGTCGAGCATTTGTTGCAGACCATTAGGCCTTCATTATCTTTTTGGAGGCCTACATGATATACAGTGCTTTCGGGCTTAGCACCTTAGTGCTCCTATAGTTTACAGTTTTATCGTAGTATCAGAGTCTTATTGTACTAAGAATACATAGGGCGCAAATATGAAAATGGACAAGAAATGATAAATGAAAAGAGTTTAAATATGTGAAATGAATGAATTGGGCAAACCTTGATAACTTGAGAAATGGAAATAAAATGTTGCAATAAATAAACTATAAGTACAAAATAACAAAAGAGAAACATGAACACTTTTGAACATATCATAACTTGCTTGTATGTCATTAAATTCACATGGACCTTATGTTTAGCCTTATCTATATGTTATGTAACTAATAAGGAAATAAGAAGCTTGTTGAACCATATATTGTGTGTCCTCCCTAGTAAGATAAGTTTAACATTTTTCAATTGCTTACTAAGCATTTATGATTATGTGCCATTGTTCATACACGTAGATTTTCACTCCCGAATTTTAACTAGTTTTGGTGACGAATTCAAACACAAGACCTTCAACATACCAACCCCCTACCACTCGAACCAGCAGGCTCATTCTGATATGGATTAGCAGAAAATTTTATATGAGCCCATTGAACAAGGGAAAGGCTTAGATAAAAAATAACAAAATTTGCAAACATGGGACTTGAACCCAAGACCTCATACACACACCCAAAACACTTAGCCACCGAAGCAGATACACACTTGTGTCAGAATTCACAAAAACAAGAATAAATAAGTCAGGGCGTTACACTTATAACTTGACATATGATATGTGATTTCCTTAATGTTAGTGATATTACTCATGATATTAAACATGACTAACATACTTGATTAGTAATGTTGATATGTGTCCAGTTATGCCAATATGTGCCAAGGATAGCCATGTTGAATGCCAAAATGATTAGTAGATATTATACTTTTAATGATCAAAGTAAGTATGGTATTTCCATTTTGAACTTACTAAGCATTGGTATACTTAACCTAGTTGTTTTCCCTTTCCTTGTAGATTGACACCTTGTAGGACTTGCTGAGCCGGATTAGCGAGGGAGCACACACTACCAAAAGACGATAGATATATGTTCATTTTGAGTCTAGGCATTGTGGCATGTAAATAAGGACCTTTGTTGTGCCAATGGTCAAATTGGAGTTAATGTCTTTGTGAAAATGTGATAATGATTGAACTTGCGTAATAGGCTTGGTATGTGATCAAATTGATGCATGTTTTGGTCTTGTGTGATGTAACCTCCTTAACTTGGCCCAGACGTTATGGCCGAATTCGGAAGGCTAAATTAGCCATCGAAATTGATAAAATAAACCTTCGTATTCCAAATGTACTTTTAAACCATTTGCGTATTTGTTTAATACTAGTGAAACCGAATATTTCTCTTAATCTTCGTAAAAAATTTGTGAATTTTAGAAATCGATTGATTTCAGTATTGCATATGAAAATATTGAGTATTTTGAAAACTAGGTCGAATTTTATTAAAACTTGTTTTCATTATTGCAGTGGAAAAGAGTGACATTGTCAGCTTTTGTTAAAAACCAAGTTTCATGTGTAATTCTTTCAACAATTTTTAAAACTTTAATATCATGCAATCAAAACAATCCCAAAATAAAACTTATGCCACATTCCAAATAAAATTAATTACAGTCCCAAAACAAATATTAAAGAATAGCTCAAAATATTTAAAATATAAAAACATCTGAAATGCTCCTCCGATAGTCGTGTCCAAGTCCTAACATCAAGGATTATTTGAAAATAAATTAGTAAACCAGAGATCATAACGAACATATGACATCATATCAATTGTTGGATAACAAAGTAGTCATCAGATCTCTAGGGTCATTTTCATGTTGAATAAAATGTTCTCGATATTCCACAAATAAAACAAAATTACGGGACCCTCTCCTTTTTTATTGATAAATTATTATTATTATTTTTAAAAATTTTATCTCCAACTTTTAAGTATAGTATAGTAATTTGGACCTTGAAAAGTTGAAAATAGTTTGCTAAGTATTGTATCATATAAAGTATTTTTGGTACAATTAGATACTATCAAACTAAAATTTCATTATTCAACTATTAGCATATGTCATGCCAGTATGAAATATTTTGACCAAGGTTTTCAAAATCAAACCGATCGTCGAACTGGTCAAGCCACCGGTTTTCCAATTCAATCAGTCCATCCAGTTAAATTAAATAAAACATTAAAAAAAAATATGTTTCATCGCCCGCTTCCCAAGTCAAACGATCTAATGGTTTTCTCCAGACCGATATCCTTATCGATTTTGTTCTAATAATTTCGACCGACTGATCCGATTCAGTTCAAGTTTTTATGGTTTTTTTTTATATAATTTCCATAAGTTTATATCAGTTTTAATATTTTTAATAATTTTTATTTAAAAATTTTATGATTTTTTATAAGATTTTAAGAATTCTTATACGTGTTATAAAATTTCAAATATTTTTTTTATTAATTTTATGATTTTTTTATAATTTATTAGATTTTTGTAATATTTATAATTTTTTTATTTTCTATATTTTTTACAAGTTTATATCTAATTCAATTTTTTTTTCAATTTTATAATATTTTTGTAATATTTTTATTATTTTTATGAGAAAATATTAAATTAATCCAAAAGTTGCACAAGCCACCATCTGATTGGTCCAACAATTTACTTTAACAGTCAACATGGTCAATAACAGAATTCATTAACGGGGGCTTAATTGAATTTTTTTTATTAACTATATGGGCTTAATTGGGTGCACATTTAATATAAGGGCTTAATTGATTTTTTCGTATTTTTAAAGGTTTCTTTGACATATAAACCTTCTTTTTAATCTAAGGGTTAATTTTTATTTGGGTCTTATTTAAATAGTTCTCATTACAGTTCCCACAAAAATTAAAAAAAATCAATTAAGGCCTCCTGAAAAAAAGTGCATCTAACTGAGCCTTGAGTGACAAAAAAATAAACCCTTTCGTTAACATCAAACTAGTTCGACTATCAATGAATTTTAATGTGACTGACAAAAATAATGAGAAACTAAAATGTGACATGCCAAATAAGTAAAAGTTTTAAAAAATAATAAAAATATTTAAAAATATATAAAAATGCACATCCAAAATAAATCTAGACACATGAACAATTAAATTTATCTAAATCTGGGCATTTATTTATTTAGATTAATTTATAACGAGCATAAAAATGTAAAACTTATAATAATTATAAAAAAAATTATA
This sequence comes from Gossypium sturtianum, assembly GCA_025698515.1. Taxonomy (NCBI): domain Eukaryota; kingdom Viridiplantae; phylum Streptophyta; class Magnoliopsida; order Malvales; family Malvaceae; genus Gossypium; species Gossypium sturtianum. The sequence goes on from CM046952.1 coordinate 37,482,906, forward strand.
TATACAACGACAGGTGATGAATATTACTTCAGTAGCTGTAGAATAAAATGGCAGGTGACATACATATGTTGAAATATAGAAGAATTTTTTTAAATATATATAGGGTGAATATTTGATTTATGACTGTACAGGCCCAAATCTGCCCGGAGCCCAAACAAAACCAAACCAAGATAAAACCAAAAAAATAATAATAATAAAACAGTCCAAAAAAATATCCAATTACAAACCAATATCAGACCCAAAAATAAACTTAGCCCAACATACAGGCCCAAAACATTAAAATGTTTCAAAAATTTTAGGGTTTATGAAACCCTAAAACAGCCTAGCCGCCTTTGCCATTGGCCACCGCCCACCACGCCTCTGCCCGTCTGCCGCCGCTACTCATCGCCCCTCCGCACGCGCCTCTGACACCTGCAAGGAAAAGAGAAGCACGCAACAACACAACAAGGGAGAAAACGACAAATATAGCACAAAGACAAAACAGAAACGGACAAAACCGAATCTGTAAAATCGGTTATAAAAAATCGAAACGAACCATTGTAATGGGTTCCTTCCTCTCTTTTTTACGAACTCTCAAGAATCGAAATAAAAAAGGAAATTTTAGAAGGTTGAGTTTTAATTTGTTGTCTCTTTTATTCTCTGTCGTTTAACGCTGTTCTTTTACCCTTTTTTTTTATTTACTGTTTTTTTGAAACCAAATACAAAAACCAATTAAAAAACGAAAGAGAAGGGAGAAAGGCTTACCTGAACTCCGGAAGCTCGTCGTCGAAGCCCTCCCCTCTTCGTCATCGAGGCCAAGCCGAAACCCAAAGCTAAGGGTTTCTTCTCTCGGGTTTTCGGGGCTAAAAAAGGGGTTTCGAAAAAAGGGTCAAAAGGCCCGATCTAGGGCATCACCGGCCACCGATACGGTGGTGGCAAGGTGGTGCGAAGGGTGACCGAGGAAGCTTAATCGACGGCGCAAAATGGGTTCGTTAAACCCTAGCAGAAAAGAAGAAACGATTTGGGGGGGGGGAAGAGTTCTCTGTTTCTTTTTTTTTTAAAGGGAATTGAAAAAAATAAAAGAAGGCTTTTATAATAAAAGAAACGGTGCCGTTTGGTTATAAGAGAAGCCTTGCCTGTCCCTTTAAAAGGGATATTTGTGCGAAAATCCCTCCCTCTTTAGACTCTGTTCAATCGGGTCCCATTTTGCATTTTTATCCTTTTAAAATCTTGCCCTATTATTTTATTTCACTTTCATTTTGACCAGCGCCTGGGCCATTTGAAACGTCGCACATCCAGGGGCTGGGTTATTCACCCATTTAGTCCCCCTAAGTTATTGCGCACGACGTTGTGGTCCCTGTTCGCCTTTTCTTTGATTTATTGCAATTTTAGATCCCTGACTTTCATTCTGATTTCATCATAGTCCTTGATTTGCTTAATAAGTTATTTATTTATTTGTTTTCCTCTAGAAAAATCATATTATTATCATTATTTATTTTAAACTTTTATATACTACTTTTTAAATAAAAAGAGTAAAAAAAAAAACCTTTATACATGTGTTATTTATTTTAAGATTCTTTTTTTATATATTGTTTATTCCAAAATCTTCCATATATTATTTTAATTAATTATTTATTTATTTTAAGTTCTCTTCATATTATATTTTTATACTTTTATATAGATGTGTATATATATTATCGGTTTAAAGCTTTTACATATCATCTTAAAAATTTTATTTTGTATATCATCGATTTTAAAATCTTCTTTTTACATTATCTATTTCTAAACTAATTTATAATCATTTCAAATGCGTTTTATATTTTATTTGTTTTAATTTGCTTTATACTTTTTTTACGAATTATCATATGTTGTTTAATTTATTTGTGTTTGATCATTAATGTTAATTCTTTTAAATAGTGTAAGCTATGTGATTATCATTCTTGCATGTATTATGATTTGTTTGTTCGTATTTCCATATCATTGATATTATCATCATCATTATTATTGTTCATATTATTGTTCCATTATTGTTGTTATTATTCACGCATATTAATGTTTTAGATCAACGATACCAATGTTATATATTGTGTATTATGTTATCATTATTTGTGTCACATTACCATTATTCGTCGAGCACAACCCCATTCACGCTTTAAATAAGGTTTCTTTAAAATCTAAACTACCAAACGTATATCATTTTTAAATATTTTATCAATTTCATCCAAAAAAAAATAAAAGTTTTCAAAACAAGGCAATATTCTATGTTTGGAAACCCGAGAGATCGTGCCCTACGTGCTGGGTTTCGGTTTTTTTCGCTTGGCCAAACAATTGAATATCCTTTTGATATATTTTAATGCATGAGTCTCGGGAATATTGAGATGATCTTAGATTCGAGAATTTAAATTATCGTGTCCTAACGTACTGGATGTGATATTTTGTTCCTTCGGAACGAGAAAATCTTAATATTCAATTCGAGAAAATTCAATTTTTAATATTCAATTCGAGAAAATTCAAATATTTCCAAAAAGAGATCGAATTTTTAAATTCTTTTTAAAAGTTTCAACTTTCGACATTAAGACATTAATTAATCAATTTGGTACCAATTTTGGGCGTGACGAGGGTGCTAACCCTTCCTCGCACGTAACCGACTCCCGAACCCGCTTTCTCAAATTTCGTAGACCAAAAACACTGTTTTAGTAAACCAAAATGTTTTATTAAAACAAAGGTGATCCGATCACACCAAATAAAGATCGGTGGCGACTCTCGTTTTTTTCGTTTTCAAAACTCAAGTCGATTCCCGTTTTCAAAAAAAAATGGTTACGACAGCTTCGCGACTCTCCTGGGGACCATGAGAGAGTCGAGCCGTAAAATTGACTATTTTCTATTTTGTTGTCGAATTGAAAATATGATTTGAAAAATTACGATCCTATTATTGCATTTGTTCGTATTGTTATTTCATAATTATTGTGGTTTGAAGTCTCACATCATATTGCATAGGGACCATTTTGGTCTTACCCTTTTAAGTGGGAGTGAGAAGTTACTCCTTCGTGAGGTTTTCACCTCCGTGCAGGATAGTGGATCGCTTTCGGGATACATCCGTACCTATATCTTCGTGAGATTTTCATCTCCGTGCAGCCATAGGGAAATGTATTCCCCTGAACTGAACTCGGTCCGTATGAGCCTATAATGGGTGAGGATTGAGGAATCTGCTAGTTCAGGTACCCTTACCTTAGAACCGAACCACATATAGAGAGACATAAGAGCCTACCCTAGGTAGAATTGTACCAAACCCTAGTGGTCACCTAGATAGATGTTCTATTTTGTTGATTATTTCTTCTATACTGACGTATTTTGTTTTGTTCTGTTTTGATTGCATTGCACCGTATCATCTTAGAAAGGAGGTGTTGATTCATATTCGATTGCTAAATAGAAGAGTTTGTCATAAGGAAATGTGTTACTTGATAAAGTGGATTATAATACGGTCGTTCGAACATAGTCCAGGTAAACAATGAGAGAGGGCTGATAGCCCGCAGAAGAATACAAGACTTTGCCTGAGGATTCAAGCCGACAAGGATTATTCGAGAGTCATCATGTCTCAATTTTCTAAAAGAAGCTTATGAACATCGCGGATAATAAGTGAGTGAAGAGGTACGGCCTGGACCAAGCAACAAGGAGCTAGAAGAGGCATTCATTGGGAAAGTTCACGGGACACGACCATAACATCCGGATGCGAAGAAGAGGGTTGGTGTTTTCACCTGGACTATGAGGACAAAGCCGTATATGCAATCCGTTTTATGTAAAGAGATGTATTTTCTAGAAAAGTTCTTCTAATGAAATTGAATTCATAATCAACGCCTCTATTTTTTTTTTTGCATTCATTCCATGCATTTGCATTGCATTTCATGCATTTGCATTACGTCATATCACATGCATTAAAATTGGTAGAAAGACCCTAATTAGGTGAAATTATTTCAGTTAACCTAGAAGACATGGAAAAAAGACTGGGGAGAATAGAGCAAATGCAAATACAGATGCATGAGCAATTGACCAGAATTCAACAAGAGATGCGAAAACAAATGTTAGAATTCCAAAAGAGTATGATGGGCCAGCTAACCCGGTTACTAGCCGGAGGATTTGAAAAAAAGAGTGGCCCAGTGGTCAACAGTGTGGATAATGATGAAGAAATTATTTATTCCCCGATGAATATCCCAACTCAACCAGACGCGCATTCGCATGGGGTACCTGTCATTATTGGACCCCAATGTCAGACTAATACCTTGGCCCTGTTGAACTTCTCGATGGGCTCATATTTTAACCTCGAGAATGATCGAGCCAAACCGATTGTTCTGGCAGAGACAAAGGAAATGAGAGAGCGGACTTTGAAGGCCCCGAAGAAGAGCAAAAAGGAAGCGGGTAGTACGAGTAGGTATGACAAGGGCCATTCGGAGCCGACTACAGTAAGCCAGCTAAGGATGGTGACTACCAGCCATCAAGGCCCCCTAGGCAGGATTCTAACCCGAAGCGTAACACTGGAAGGCTCCAGTTCACACCCATCCTGATGACATATAAGGAGCTATATCAAAGTTTATTTGACGCACATGTGGTGTCCCCATTTTATCTAAAGCCGTTACAACCCCCATACCCCAAATGGTATGATTCAAACGCTCAATGTGAGTACCATGCGGGAATAACGGGTCATTCAATCGGTAACTGCATTGCATTTAAGAAGTTGGTCGAAAGGTTCATTAAAATGGGAATTGTGAAGTTCAATGATTTTCCAGAGCCTGATCATTCTGGCAAAGCAGTAAAATGTGATAATTGAAACTGGGATGGGGCAGGAGAGTGCGTTTCCTTGAAGAAGTCATCAGAGGCCAGAAATCAGGAAATCAGAACACAAATAACGTATTTAAAGAGTGAATCGAGGAATCAAAGTTTCCAAGCCCTTACATACTTGGGAGTGTTTTGAACAATGAGACTGTGGAAGAGGTCCCTGTATTTTTAGAACTGATTCGGAGTAATGTCCAAAACACGCTTATTGCTTTAAGCCTAAGAGCAATAAGAACCTTTTTGTGAAATAGGCTTATGTTCCAAATCTATATTTTCAATGAAAATGCATCTTTGTGTCTCACTCTGAGCAAATATTTTTATTCCTTTATTTCATTCATGTTCATACCACATAAATAATTATCCTTAGATTCATTTGTCCTTTGAATATTCTTTTGTACCTATAACAGGTCCCTAGATATCAACGACATGAGCTATGCTGCTACTGACTCAGAGTCTACTTTTGAGCAATATATGTGTCTAGAGGGATCTTAGGACTTTGAAGATGACAGAGATTATAGCTTATCTACTTGATTCGTTAAGAATGGTAGGGCAAGATGAAGAATAGATCTTACCTTACAAAGGGTCAGTGCACATTGCGAGCTTAGAAAAGAGAGCCTAGCTCACCACAGAAATAAGGCGATGCATCGTTTCAAAGGTGTTTTCGTGCGATCATATCAAGAAACGCCCGAACTACTGAGACGTGGGTATGCTGTTAAGGCTAAGAAAATTTTAGAAGACGTTCATAAGGGTATTTAAAGATCACATTCACGATAGCCAAGCTAATCATGAGATTCAGATCCTGCTGGTCCATCATAGGAAGTGATTGCATCAGTTATGCCGTAGACCTCATCTATGTGGGGCATGAAGTTTATTGGGACAATCTCGTCGGAAGCTTTTAGCAGGCATTAATTATTTCGCTAAGAGGGTGGAAGTAGCTTCATAGGCCAATATTACAAAGTCGATAGTCATCAGAACAAAAAAGAGAAAAGAAAAGAAAGAATGCCGACACAAAGAAAATGTCAAAAAGATCACATCTAACCACACAATGTCAAAAGTTTACGATCTGTTCAAAGATCATGTGCCACATCACAATGCAGCAAAGGCAGCACAAAAAAAAATGGCAACAAAACAAGGATCATTAGAAAGATGACCTAGACTTGTAAAGATTGGCATAAAGAAGTTACATTTACCCTCAATGCTTACCAAACATTGGCCAAGAACTTCGCCGGGGCAATGCCTTAATTTGTGGGATAAAAGTATTTTGTCTATTGAAGTCGACATTCTTTTTCGAGTCTTGTCAAAACTGAAGTTGGAAAAGGTAGAGTGGATTTAATCCTGATGTGATCAGTTGAATTTGAAGAAAAATGTTGAAAGCTATCTGTCACGGTCAGATAATGAGAGCTTACAACAAAAAGGTTCACCCTAGAAAATTTCATTATAAGACTTTGAAGAAGATTTTTCTCATATAAACGGGACTGCAGGAGAAAGTAGATGCCAAACTGGGAAGAACCTTATGCAGCAAAGAAGGCTTGTTCTAGGGAAACATGGACATTGACCGAGATGGATGACGATGACCTGCCCAATCCAGTGAATTCAGATTCAATAAAAAGTTTTCCAAAAAGAGGAAAAAGAAAGAAAAAGAAGAAAAAGGAGAGGCCAAGGCGAAAACCCGCAAAGGGCGCTTTGAGACCAAAGAGGATTTGAGTTGAAAACCCGAAAAAGGGTGACTCAAATTTTGATTAAAAGTGGGACATTCAGTAGTCTCACTATGTCTGAATTAACAAAAAGGAGAGATGCTACATCTTGGGGCATCGACAAAGTGCTCTGGATCCCCTAAACACATATTGAGTTTAAAATGGTCCTCAAGAAGTTTGAACAGAGAGGTTCATGCTACGATATTTGGGGCACCTAGTTTTCATCTTACCCAGATTGAATTTGCTATCTTTGACTACTTTATTCTTTTCAAGATACGCTCCCAGTAAATTTTATTTATTATATTGATTAATTCATCCTCATTTTGTGACTTTTTCAAAATTTGATATCTTGATTAATTCATTCATTTCGAGCTTTGCTCTCAATAAATTTCCATTTCGTCCATCATGATGATCTTTTTCAAGCATTTTGCATTGAAATAACGATTAGTAGACTAATAACACTTTCATAAAAGGAGTTTTGCATATTACTTTGGAAGTTTCTAAATAATATAAGAACTTAAAACAGGACTATTGTTTGAAACTCACCAAGCTTAAGGAAGAGTCTAAGCTGAGGCTATCTCTTCGGATTTTTGTCAAAAATGGTGGTTGAACAAACGACAGGATATTGCGTCAGTAATACAATCTTGATAAAAAATGGGCAATGTTAACCCATGTGCAAAAGGGGAAACATTCTCGGAAAAATGATATTCTACATTCATGCAAATATCATGCATACACATTTGATTAGGTCACTTGGGGAGCGATCAGTTGATTAAACAGGTTACAGTCCTATACCCCTGAGTTGCGGTGGTATGATGGGAAAATGATACAGGTCCTGTACTCTTGAGTAGCAATGGGATGGACGGAAGAAAAAACAAATCCTACATTTTGAAGTTGCGGTGGGATGAACTGAAGAGGACCCAGATCCTATGCCCCTGAATTGCAGTAAGAGGGTCTGAAGATGGTATAAGCCTTAAAGTCCTATAGGTACCGTGGAATGGACCTTGAAGTTACATTGGGGCAAGTTATTTGAGCAAAATATGATTGTTTCTTTGAGTTTTTGGCAAAGGTACCAACAGAGCGAGATAGCAGCGTAATATAAAACTCTGATGAACGACGGACAGTGACAACCCTAAGCATTAAAAATGGGTCATTTCATTTTACATTCATACATCATCATTAGGAGCGTTTCATTCATCGCATCCTGATCCTTATACATTTTTAACAAAGAATCATTATCATGGCATTCTGTATTCGTGTAAATGTCCACCATAATATCATTCAGATAGGAGCATTCGATTTATTACGATCATTGCATCTTAATCATTGTGAAAAAATCATCATTCTCATGACATTCTGCATTCATGTAAATGTCATCCATAGCACATGTAGTTAGGAGCATTCGAGTCATTCCGATCATAGCATCCTCATCATTTGCATAAGCATAAGCACGTAAAACTAATTCTACAGGACAGGTTCCCCAGGGAACGATGTAGCAATATCGAAGATTTCAGATATTGTCCCCTAGTGGGGCAGATCGAGGATTGAAGTCTTCCTAAGATCGAAGATAGCAGGTCTGGCATTCCTAAAGTGCAAGAGCAGATCGAAGATAGCAGGTCTGGCATTCCTGAAGCGCAGGAGCAGATCGAAGATAGCAGGTCTGGCATTCCTGAAGCGCAGGAGCAGATCGAAGATAGCAGGTCTAGCATTCCTGAAATGCAGGAGCAGATCGAAGATAGCAGGTCTGGCATGTAACAGACTGAATTTGACCTTAATCGGAACGGTGGTTTCGAGACCACGAATCCGAGTCCGAGAAATATTTTAATATTATATTTTGAGTCTTTTATATGTGAATTAATGTGTGTGAAAGTTTCGTAGAAAATTTTTATCGTTTGAGTGCTTAATTTGTTAAAAAGGACCTAATCGCGTAAAGTGAAAAAAGTGGTAGACTAAAGTGAAATGTGCTTAATTGATCATGGTTTTATAATATGAAGTATATAATGGGTAAATAACCCATTTTAGATGTTAGTATTTCGCCATGGACAAGTTTGTCCTTAAGTTAAAATGTTTAGTTATTTTTAATTATAAGGTTAGTTTAGTAAATTGGTATTTATTTATTATATGTTAAAATAACCAAGAAAAGAAAGCCATCATCTTTTCACTCATCCATGGCCGAATGTGGAGGAAGAAATAAGCTTTTGGTTCTTTGAAATTTCGGCACTTTGAAGCTAAAATTTAAGGTGAGTTTTTAGTTAGTTTTCGATAAATTTTACGTTTTTGAGATCGTTGTTTGAATCAGTAGTTGACCCATGTTAGAATTTTTGAAAATGAGCATGTATGAGATTCGACCATTGCTAGGTTCTTGTGATTTTTGGTGATTTATGATTTGAGATAAATGATATGTTAAAGATTTACAAATTTTGTATTAGGAATTTTGGTGAAAATTTTGTATTTAGGGCTAATTTGTAAAAAATGAAATTTTAGAGGGACTTAATTGCAAAATAAATGAAATGTAAGGGCTTGTAAAGTCCCTAGGAACATTCGGCCATTGTATAGTATTAGCTAATTTGATGTATTTTGTGTGTTATGCAAAATAGGACTAAATTGCAAGGTAGTGAAATATTAGGGGTAATATGGTAATTTTTCTAATTATGTGATTTGGGACAAAATTGAATTGAAATGTACTTGAATGAGCTGAATTTAATGTGTTTTAGATCAAGAGCAAAGAAAAGAGGAATTGGATCGGGGAAAGACGAAGGTTCTCGAATAGCCGATTTACACGGTCTATCGACAACCGGTAAGTCCTTAAGCAAATATACGTTAAAGATTTATTTACTTACTATGATGAATAATGAAACTTGAATATTTAAAGTATAATTATAGATAATAGCCGAATGTAGAAGTATGGTATTGAATTGAATTTACTTTGTAAAACGAAAAGTGTATAAATATGTTTTGGTTGGTATGTGAAGGTAATATGATCTATATGAGTTGTTTGCATTGTTGATGTTATGAAATGAGTGTTGAATTAATGATCATATCTATATCGGGCTTTAAGCCTAGCAGGCTTCGTGTCGGTGTTATTTATCGGGCTAAATGCCTAGCAGGCCTTGTGCCGGTGATGTAATTCGGGCTATGAGCCTAGCAGGCCTTGTGCCGGTGATGTATATCAGGCTTATTGCCTAGCAGGCTTAATGCCGGTGATGTGTTATAAATCCTTTACAAGGTGGGATGTAAATACTTAAATAAACAAAATGCTCGGGTAAATATAAAGGTTTATGAATGCAAGGAACAAGGTATGTGATTATCTTTCCTTTCAAATTACATAAGTGGTAGAATGGTTAAAGTTTTTGATAATGAGTCTTTATGATATGTGTATTTGAATTATTCATTAATAAGTGTGATATGTATATTGAATATAATCTTGGTGATATCTTTGAGATTCGGTCAAAGGTAAAAATGTCAAAAGTGAAAGTTATTGAAAATGCATATCTCAGTATATATATATGATTAATCATATATACTTGCGATATATGTTATACTTGTTAATAAGGTAATATGCGAATACTTAAGGCTTAAAGTGTTTGGAAGGGTTGTATACCTTCAATGAGGGAATAATAGATGATAAGTTACATAGACAATTGTTCGACCATATTGAAATTATTATTTGTTAAATTACTTGAATTTACAGATATATTTATATATGTATGTGTGCTAAATGTTGGAATATTTGGTCATTGTTTCAGAAATGCTTAAGACTTACTAAGCTAGTGAGCTTATTTCGTGTGTGCTCTTTGTTCTGTTTTATAGATTTTCCATCAAGCTACGGGCATCTGAGGATCGTCGGAAAAGTCAACCACACTATCTCCCCTTGTGGTATTTAATCTTAGTTTTGAACCGAAGGCATGTATAGGTTAGACTAAGGTTTAGATTAATGACTTTCGGCCTTGTATATATATGAATAGCCTTGCGAAAATGGCTATTTCTTTTGATTAAGTTTAATTCCTATGTTCTTGATATAATGGATTAATTATGATATTAAGGGATGTGAAATTTGGCCATGGTTTAATCATGTATGGAATATGGTCAAATAATATGCCTATTATATCTAGATGTGATGCATTTGGGATAAGTATGATATATTGATATGTTTTGCATTCATATTAATTTGGTCTATTTGGATTATTAAAGATGCCATGTTAATGTTGATGAGTAGTAAGTTATTTTAGCCTATATTCGGCCATGGTACATATATATTTGATAAGTATGGTTTGATTTTGTGGTTTAAGGCAATTTGGGCTAAAACAATGAATTGATAAGGTATATTGGTTTAATAGACATTCATGTATGTATAATATTTCACTGTCTATATGTGCAACCGTTTGATGCGTAAATATATGTTTATAATAATAAAGTGTACATGAAAACATTTGTACATGGATTGATTTCAAAAATGGTATGTGCTAATTTGGTATTTATAAATATTACGTATATATATATATATATATGGAATGCTTTAAGAATTTTATTTGATTAAATATGTAGGTGACTATTAGATTTTTGTCTGTGTTCATGTTATAGGTGAATAAATATCTATATATTATATACTTATGTAGTCGTTGTTTTTTTTTTAAATGACCATGTGATTTTATAATGCAAGTTGTTATATTAAGACCTGATAGAATATATATATATTCATTTGTGATAGCATGAAATGATATGAATTTATCAAGTGTTAGTTGGATGGAGTGTATGGACTTGGTAATTGTTATGGTAAGACCTGTAACCCTAATCCAAATGACGGATACGGGTTAGGGTGTTACATTTGATTGGTATCGAGCTTACGGTTTAGTCGATTCTAGGACTACCGTAGCGCGTGAGAATCTAACTATACATGCCTTTGTTATATATATATATTGATAGTGTGGTGACTTCGACATTCGAATCGTGTTTTATATAGTAAATGGACACCGATCCTGAAAGAGCCGTAGCGGATGATGTAGAGAGTGTAGCGCCTCGACCGCACGAGGATCAGCTTGCTGTAGACTCTCGACCGCCGGGTAACCACGAGGGGAGGCTAAACAAGCCTTCTATCGATGATGAACGAGTGGTTTACCCAGTTTATTCAGACTAACCCAAATTGGTGTACCCCAACCTCCACCCCGAATAATCCAACTCCGATTCCTTCAAAGACTTCGATGATAGATCCGATGAGATCTAGTAGGCCTCCAGCTTGATAAAATTCGGAAATTTCGGGCCAAGAATTCAGGCCAATGATGATGATGACACAGAGCGAGCCGAAATGTGGCTTGATAACACTATTCGGGTATTAGATGAGCTATCTTGTACTCCGGATGAATGCCCGAAGTGTACTATATCTTTACTTCGGGACATCGTGCATATCACCGTGGAATACACTAGTATCGAGTGGTTCCGAAAGAAAAGTGACATGGGATTTCTTCCGAATGAATTCCGCAAGAAATATATCAGTCAAAGATTCATTGATCAAAAATGAAAAGAATTTCTTGAACTGAAACAGGGGCGAATGACCGTGACAGAATATGAACGAAAATTTGTCAGGCTCAGCAGATATGCTAGAGAGTGTGTTTCTACTAAGCTATTATGTGCAAAAGGTTTGAAGACGGTCTGAATGAAGATATAAAGTTGCTTGTTGGCATTCTTGAAATTCAAGAGTTTGTGACGCTAGTTGAGCGAGCTTGCAAAGCTGAAGAGCTCGGGAAAGAGAAAAGAAAGGCTGAGACAGAAGCTAGAGACATTCGTAAGAGATCTTTGGGTAAGACCTTCCATCCCACATCCAAGAAGTTCAGAGATGACTTCAGCCGACATAAAGCTACTTCAGATTTACCTAGACGTGATCGACCTCCAGTGGGCTCCCGAGCTACCTCGATGGCCAGTGTTGGAAACGCTCCACAGAATCGAGTTGAATGCAAGCACTGTGGGAAATGGCATTCCGGGAGTCAGAGATTCCATGATCGGTCTTGTTTTAAATGTGGATCGTCAGACCATTTTATTAGGGAATGTCCGATGTTAGTTGAGCAGAATACAGTTTAGAACATTAAGTCGAGCAACACGTCAGTGCGAGGTAGACCACCCAGACATTCAGGCAATGTAGGTGGTAGTCAGAGAGGAACGAAGAACACTACAGTTCTATCTAAGGCTAGAGCTCCAGCTAGAGCTTATGCTACGCGAGTCCGAGAGGATGCTTTCTCCCCCGATGTCATTACCGGTACTTTCACCCTTTATGATACTACTGTGATTGTATTGATTGATCCTGGTTCGACTCATTCTTATGTGTGTGAAACTCTAGTATTCGGTAAGACTCTTCCAGTTGAGTCTACTGAGTTTGTGATTCGTGTGTCCAACCCTTTAGGTAGATGTGTGCTTGTTAATAAAGTGTGTAGAGGTTGCCCGTTGATGATTCGGGATTCTTGCTTCCCAGCTGATTTAATGTTGTTGCCCTTTGATGAGTTCGATATAATTTTGGGAATGGACCGTTAACTTCACATGATGCAATGTGGTGAATTGCAAAAGGAAACTTATTGATTTGAGATGTCGAGCGGGAGATCATCGAGAATTGAATCCAGTGATTTAAGTGGGTTTCCTACAAATAATATCTTCGATGTTAGCCCTAAGTATGTGAGAAAAGGGTGCGAAGCTTATTTGGCTTATGTAATGGATAATAAATTGTCCGAGAAATGATTGAATCAGATCGGTTGTATGTGAATACCCGGATGTGTTTCTGAAGAACTACCGGTTTACCACCATCGAGAGATTGAGTTCGACATTGAATTAGTACCGAACGACTCCGATTTTGATAGCTCCGTGATCGGATGGAACCTACTTTGAGTTAAAAAGAGTTGAAAGCGCATTACAAGAGTTGATGATAGGGGCTTTGCACGACCGAGCTTCTCTCCTTGGGGTGCACCATTCTGCTTTTTGAAAAAGAAAGATGGAACGATGCGAATGTGTATTGATTATCGGCAATCGAATAAGGTAACTATAAAGAATAAGTACCAAGTACCTCGAATTGATGACTTGTTTGATCGGTTGAAAGGGGCTTCATATTTTCAAGATAGATTTGAGATCGGGCTATTATCGATTGCAGTCGAGAGATACAAATGTGCCAAAGACTGCGTTCGGACGAGGTACGGACATTTTGAGTTTCTGGTTATGCCTTTTGGACTCACTAATGCACCTGCTATTTTTATGGATCTAATGAATCGGGTCTTCAGACCGTTTTTGGATCGGTTTGTAGTTGTGTTTATTGATGATATACTAATCTATTCCAAAGATGAAACCGAGCATGCCGAGCATTTGAGATTAGTGCTACAAACTTTGCGAGACCAACAACTGTATGCAAAGTTTAGTAAGTGTGAGTTCTGGATGAATGAAGTCAGCTTCTTGGGTCATGTTGTTTCAAAGATCGTATTCGGGTGGATCCAAACAAAATAACAACTATACTCGATTGGAAATCACCAAAGAATGTTCCCGAGATCCGAAGCTTCCTAGGCATTACGGGATATTACAGACGATTTGTAAAAGGTTTTTCTGTAATAGCTACACCTTTGACAAAGCTACTACAGAAAGATGTCAAGTTTGAGTGGTCAGAAAAGTGTCAAAAAAGTTTCGAGCAGTTGAAAGCCCTTCTGACCGAAGCTCTAGTGTTAGCTCAGCCTGAATCGGGTAAAGAATTTATTATTTTTAGTGATGCTTCTTTGAATAGATTGGGTTGCGTTTTGATGCAGGAAGGCAATGTTATAGCCTACGCTTCGAGACAATTGAAGCCGCATGAGAGAAATTATCCGACTCATGATCTAGAATTAGCAGCCATTGTTTTCGCATTGAAAATTTGGCATCACTACTTATTCGGCGAGAAATGTCACATTTATTCAGATCATAAAAGTCTAAGGTATTTGATGACTCAGAAAGATCTAAATTTGAGACAATGCAGATGGTTAGAATTGTTGAAAGACTATGAATTGGTGATTGACTACCATCCGGGAAAAGCTAATGTTGTTGCAGATGCGTTAAGTCGAAAATCATTGTTTGCTCTTCGTGCAATGAACGCCCAGATAGCTATGTCTAGTGATGGTTCGATCATAGCCGAGTTACAAGCAAGACCGATGTTTATTCAAAGAAATTTGTGATGCACGAAGAAAGTTGACAAAGATTTGATTGCTAGTCGAATTCGGTGTGAAAAAGGTGCGTAATCGATTTTTCAGATTGATGCAAATGATCGCTTGAATTTTAAAAGCCGAATGTGTATTCAAAGAATTCGATTTGATACGATGATGATTCTGAGTGAGGCCCATAGTGGTCGACTATCGATACATCCGGGTAGCACAAAATGTATAACGATTTGAAACAGCTTCTATTGGTGGCCTCGCATGAAGCGGGATATATCTCGATTTTGTTTCCAAGTGCTTAATCTGCCGCCAAGTAAAAGCGAGCATCAAGCGCCATCCGGACTACTTCACCAATCATGATACCCGAATGGAAATGGGATAGAATTACAATGGATTTTGTATCCGGTCTCCCTATGACACCGAGTAGGAAAGATGCCGTCTGGGTTATAGTTGATAGACTGACTAAAACAGCTTATTTTGTGCCAGTTCGTACAGACTTTTCACTCGATAAACTTGCCGAATTGTATGTATCACAGGCATTCCTGAAGTGCAGGAGCAGATCGAAGATAGCAGGTCTGGCATTCCTGAAGTGCAAGAGCAGATCGAAGATAGCAGGTCTGGCATTCCTGAAGTGCAGGAGCAGATCGAAGATAGCAGGTCCGGCATTCTTGAAGTTGCAGGAGCAGATCGAAGACATCACATCTTATTTAAAGTTGCAGTTGGTGGAATCAAATCTACTATAGCTGCAAATCTCGTCTTTCAAAGTTGCAGTGAAGTGGATCGAAGCAACAGGATACCGTGGACTGGAATGAGGCCACATGAGGAATAGGAGCACCGAAGAATCCAGACTCAATGGATCTGGGCAAATTTGGGCCTTCTTTATGTCTTTGCTTTGTTCTCGTTACACGACAACGAGCAAAGAGAGGCAGCTGTACAGGTCCAAATCTGCCCGGGGCCCAAACAAAACCAAACCAAGATAAAACCAAAAAAAATAATAATAATAAAACAGTCCAAAAAAATATCCAATTACAAACCAATATCAGACCCAAAAATAAACTTAGCCCAACAAACAGGCCCAAAACATTAAAATGTTACAAAAATTTTAGGGTTTATGAAACCCTAAAATAGCCTAGCCGCCTTTGCCATTGGCCACCGCCCACCACGCCTCTGCGCGTGCGCGCGCTACTCATCGCCCCTCCGCACGCACCTCGACACTGCAAGGAAAAGAGAAGCACGCAACAACACAACAAGGAGAAAACAACAAATATAGCACAAAGACAAAACAGAAACGGACAAAACCGAATCAGAAAATCGGTTATAAAAATCGAAACGAACCATTGTAATGGGTTCCTTCCTCTCTTTTTACGAACTCTCAAGAATCGAAATAAAAAAGGAAATTTTAGAAGGTTGAGTTTTAATTTGTTGTCTCTTTTATTCTCTCATTGCTTAACGTTGTTCTTTTACCCTTTTTTTTTATTTCTCGCTTTTTTTTGAAACCAAATACAAAACCAATTAAAAACGAAAGAGAAGGGAGAAAGGCCTTACCGAACTCCGGAAGCTCGTCGTCGTCGAAGTCTTCCCCTCTTCGTCATCGAGGCTGCCGAAACCCAAAGTCAAGGTTTCTTCTCTCGGGTTTCGGGGCTAAAAAGGGTTTCAAAAAAGGGTCAAAGGCCCGATCTTGGGCATCACCGCCCACCGATACGGTGGTGGCACGGTGGTGGTGCGAAGAGGTGGTCGAGGAAGCTTAATCGACGGCGCAAAATGGGTTCAAAACCCTAGCAGCGTAAAAGAAAACGATTTGGGGAAAGAGTTCTCTGCTTTTTTTTTAAGAAAGGGAATTGAAAAAATAAAAGAAGGCTTTTATAATAAAAGAAACGGTGCCGTTTGGTTATAAGAGAAGCCTTGCTGTCCCTTTAAAAGGGATATTTGTGCGAAAAGTCCCTCCTCTTTAGACACTGCTCAATCGGGTCCCATTTTGCATTTTTATCCTTTTAAAATCTTGCCCTATTATTTTATTTCACTTTCATTTTGACCAAATACTGGGCCATTTGAAACGTCGCACATCCGTGGGCTGGGTTATTCACCCATTTAGTCCCCTAAGTTATTGCGCACGACGACGTTGTGGTCCTGTTACTTTTCTTTGATTTATTGCAATTTTAGATCCTCGACTTTCATTCTGATTTCATCATAGTCCTTGATTTGCTTAATAAGTTATTTATTTATTTGTTTTCCTTTAAAAAATCATATTATTATTGTTATTTATTTTAAACTTTTATATACTACTTTTAAATAAAAAGTAAAAAAAAAAACCTTTATACATGTGTTATTTATTTTAAGATTCTTTTTTTATATATTGTTTATTCCAAAATCTTCCATATATTATTTTAATTAATTATTTATTTATTTTAAGTTCTCTTCATATTATATTTTTATACTTTTATATAGATGTGTATATATATTATCGGTTTAAAGCTTTTACATATCATCTTAAAAATTTTGTTTTGTATATCATCAATTTTAAAATCTTCTTTCTACATTATCTATTTCTAAACTAATTTATAATCATTTCAAATGCGTTTTATATTTTATTTATTTTAATTTGCTTTATACTTTTTTTTACGAATTATCATATGTTGTTTAATTTATTTGTGTTTGATCATTAATGTTAATTCTTTTAAATAGTGTAAGCTATGTGATTATCATTCTTGCATGTATTATGATTTGTTTGTTCGTATTTCCATATCATTGATATTATCATCATCATTATTATTGTTCATATTATTGTTCCATTATTGTTGTTATTATTCACGCATGTTAATGTTTTAGATCAACGATACCAATGTTATATATTGTGTATTATGTTATCATTATTTGTGTCACATTACCATTATTCGTCGAGCACAACCCCATTCACGCTTTAAATAAGGTTTCTTTAAAATCTAAACTACCAAACGTATATCATTTTTAAATATTTTATCAATTTCATCCAAAAAAAATAAAAGTTTTCAAAACAAGGCAATATTCTATGTTTGGAAACCCGAGAGATCGTGCCCTACGTGCTGGGTTTCGGTTTTTTTCGCTTGGCCAAACAATCGAATATCCTTTTGATATATTTTAATGCATGAGTCTCGGGAATATTGAGATGATCTTAGATTCGAGGATTTAAATTATCGTGTCCTAACGTACTGGATGTGATATTTTGTTCCTTCGGAACGAGAAAATCTTAATATTCAATTCGAGAAAATTCAATTTTTAATATTCAATTCGAGAAAATTCAAATATTTCCAAAACGAGATCAAATTTTTAAATTATTTTTAAAAGTTTCAATTTTCGACATTGAGACATTAATTAATCAATTTGGTACCAATTTTGGGCGTGACGAGGGTGCTAACCCTTCCTCGCACGTAACCGACTCCCGAACCCGCTTTCTCAAATTTCGTAGACCAAAAACACTGTTTTAGTAAACCAAAATGTTTTATTAAAACAAAGGTGATCCGATCACACCAAATAAAGATCGGCGGCGACTCCCGTTTTTTCGTTTTCAAAACTCAAGTCGATTCCCGTTTTAAAAAAAAATGGTTACGACAATGACAATGTAAATTTTTTATTCTACAAATAATTTTAAAAATTGATATGTATATATCTTTTAAAATATTTATTTATTTTTAATGTTTTATTATGCTCTATAAGATGCTGGTCAATCCCTTAATCCTATTTTGTGTAAAATTCCGTTAAAAATATATTAAATAATTTTTCATATATACAAAAATAAAATAGAAAAACTTTTTTCCTAATTCAACTATAATTACGAGTGTATATATTTTACTATGCTTGGGATAGATTAAAGATTAAGCTAAAAAAAAAAAAGAGGAAAAAGGGATTACCATATATATAAACACAAATATGGTGGAAAAGTTATTTGCCTAATTTGTTAGTATATTTATTTTATCATTATTGGAATATAATCAATGGTAAAAGTCATAGATGTTATTTCATCATATTTTAGCATATATATCATCACAACTCATTTTATTTGGCAGCGGTTGAATTCATATTGATTGCATATGTATAATTTTTGGATTTTTTAATAATTACTAATTTATTAGTATTTTTTTTTTTATAATTCTACACTCATTCAAAATAAATTTAAATAAATGATGTTGAAATCTATTTATCTAAATTCATTTTGGACATCTCTTTTCTATTAATCTTTTATAACTTTTAGTTTTTTATTAACTATTGACTTTTTTTTATATATATATTTTTCTTACTTAAAATGCCATGAGAAACTATTTATTCATGTTATATGCCACATGTAAGTTTTTTATTACGTTAACTATCAAATTGATCAGTAATGATTCTTGTTAAAGGGAGGGGCACTGTTTAATTTATTTTTGAGTAAATTACATTAGTAGTCATTCAATTATTAGTATTTTTTTTTATCATCCAACTAAGAACATTTACTAAATGGTCACCTAACTATTAAATCTTATCTTTTTTTGTCACCGGTTGACAAACAGTAGTATATTTTAAATTGACATAATAGCAACTTAACCCTCAACATTTATACATTATATTTAATCTTGATTCTAAAAAATCTAACCTTCAACATTTACACATTGTGTAAATTTTTTTTTTTTGCAGTTCTGGTTTTTAAAAAAAAAAACTAATTAGACAATGTGTAAATATTGAGAGTTAAAGTTACTATTATTTTCACTTTTAAAAGCTACCATTATTAACCAACTAATGACTAAAAAGACAAAACTAAATAATTAAATGACGATTTCATAAATTTTCTTAATTAAACTACAAAAGAAAAGTCAGCTACCCTTAATTTGTTGATTTTTTTAGTAAAAGCTTTTTTAAACTTTCAGCCTCTATTCTCAAAATTTGATGATAAATCATGATATGGTTGATTGATAATATATAAAAGGCATAATAAATTTTTTGGCCCTTTAATTTTATAAAGAAAATTCATTTTAGCTCTTCATTTTTTATTTTTTGTCTTTTTTATACTTGAACTTACACTTTTTATCAAATCACCCTAAAATAGAAAGAAAAGTTAACGTTTGTTAACTTTTGCTAACGTGCCACACATGAATTGCCATGTCAACATTTAATTAATTTTTAAAAATTTAAAAAAATTAAAAAAAAATATTTTTTATAGTTTTTATATATACTTTTTAAATAATTTTAATGATTTTTTATTTTTAAAAATTAATTAAATGTTGACGTGTCATTCACCTGACAATTCACATATACGTCACATCAGCAAAGTTAACACACCTTAACTTTTCCGTCCATTTTGATGTGGTTTAACAAAAAAATACAAGTTTAAGAGCTAAAAGAAGTGAAAAATTAAATAAATAGTTAAAATGATTTTTTTATAAAGTTGGAGGGCCAAAAAAATTATTATGCCAAAATTATAAACAATTGTAGAAAACAAATATTAAATTAAGGAGATACTAATAAACAAAATTCTTTTTTTTGTTAAGGTTTAGTAATAAACAAATCTAAAGTCAAGCATTGTTGCACTACGACTTCCAATCCCAGAATTGTATGGCGTAATTAGAATTAGTTAATGCTTGCTCGCTCTTTCACTCAAAAGTCAAAGACAAACAAAAACTAAAACCATAAGGTGGAGTTGACTTTTCAGGTTTCTTTAATTATAAAATCTCAAGGACTTTGGAAGTTATGCATTTGCAGCTATGGACAATGGCCATATGAATTATATATAAGCTATCTCCATAGACAAAGTCCTTGAGCCTATCTCAAAGTGAAAGCCACTTTTTAAATCTTAAAATTCCCAACTTGGACACTAGCATTTTACCTCACTTATATTTGGCAAATATGTTGTCAGCACTGTTACTACTTACTACTAATGACCCAATCTTCCTTTTTGACCTTTGCCACTCCCATAGGAGCCAAATCCCCCTCATTGTATATCCACTTGCCTCTCTTATTGTTTTTGCCTATCCTTTTTACGTTTTAGTTAATGTATGAGTATTTTTTTTTTCATTACACCAATGTGATGCAACTTATTAATATTTTGTGTTGAACTTGTATGTATGTTTGTTTAACAGATGGCAAAGGCGGTACTGAATGTTACTTTGGTTCTTGCTCTTTTCTCATGTTACTTTGCTCTTCTTGCTTCGGCACAGGCACAGCTTACTTATCCACCAGAAGGTCAATTTTGTTTGGTTTATAATATATTCTTTGTTACTTCATCATGTTGCATTGTTAAACCAGTTTCGAAATGTCTGTGTTGAATTTTCCAGTTGACGCACTGCAAGCTATTCGGCGTAAGCTCAAAGATCCGAGAAAAAATCTAAGGAACTGGAGAAAAGGCGATCCTTGCGTTTCGAACTGGACCGGAGTAATCTGCACCATGTCTCAACCTGATGGCTTTTTGCATATTCAAGAACTGTATGTATTTTCATGTATTCATTGGTTGCCATCATTATTTTGTTTAAAATGAGTGATATGTTGTAATGTTTTGGGCAGGCGGATGCTAAATTTGAATCTTACTGGAAAGCTTGCTCCTGAACTTGGCCAGCTATCTAATTTGACTGTACTGTAAGTGGTGCCAATGTTTTGGAGACTTCAGATATTTACTCAAGTTCACCAAATTCTTGCCTTACCATCAATGGCTCCTTACTTGGTGCAGGAATTTTATGTGGAATCACAATATTACAGGAAGTATACCTAAGGAGATAGGCAATATAAAATCATTGAAGTTCCTGTAAGCAAACTCATATTCGGAAGCTAGCAAAAGCAAGTTTCAAGTAAATGAATGCAGAAACCTTACAAGAGTAGTGATCATGGTTGCAGGCTTTTAAGTGGGAATCAGCTTTCAGGACCTTTGGCCGACGAGCTCGGTTTTCTTCCTAACTTGTTGATGTTTCAGGTGGATTTGAATCAGATAACAGGTTCACTGCCCAAATCTTTTGTCAACCTCATCAGCTGCAGGCACTTGTGAGTAAATAATACTACTAAATTAAATTTAAATGCTTTTAATGTTATGAAGTAATGCATTAATATAATAATTTTTCTATGCATTTTGTTAACTGCAGTCACATGAACAACAACTCAATCAGTGGGCAGATTCCGTCAGAGCTCAGCAGCATGCCTGCACTTATACATTTGTAAGCTCAGTACTAATTCAACTGTCACAAATTCTGGGCTGTTATGGATGAATCACCTTAATATAGCTTATATCTATGATGGATGTGCAGTCTGCTGGACAACAATAACTTAACGGGGAATCTACCACCAGAATTTTCACAGATGCCTAAATTGAGAATACTGTAAGGTTACTGTTAATTAATATCTTGAATTGGATGGAATTTTGATTACATCTCATACTAGTATTTGTTTGTATTGCAGCCAACTTGATAATAACAATTTTGGTGGAACAGAGATTCCGGCTTCTTATGGCAACATGTCCAACCTAGTGAAATTGTCAGCTTCTTTCCCTTTCTCTATTGACTATCAGTTTATTCAAAGGGAAAAAAGGATATAAAGATTAGACCAGTATTCATTTCTTTCAAAATGTTGTCAAGTCGAAATGGCTAAAATCGCGCATGATTTTATTGAATTCATCTGTACAGGAGTCTTAGGAATTGCAGCTTGCAAGGAGCCATTCCTGATTTCAGCAATATTAAAACATTTCGCTATCTGTAAGCCTTTCCAGCATTTATAGGAGTTTGTTTACATGCTAATCTATTGTTTGATATATTTAAACACTACTTTGTGTTGGCCTGTCATACGGCAGTGATCTGAGCCGTAACCAACTTACTGGAGGGATACCAACAAATAAGCTTTCTGATAACGTTACTACAATGTAAGGGTGGTTGATGCTACCATTGATTTATTATATGAATTTTCTTCTTCACTGATAAGCTAAAACGAGTCATCATTGCTTTGGTTCTTTATACGAGGCAGTGATCTATCCTATAATTTGCTCAACGGATCTATTCCTTCAAACTTTTCAGGCCTTCCTCGTCTTCAGAGATTGTAAGACCTAGTCTTCATTTTTTTACTGCCAATTTCTTTTACAAGAATTTTATATTGCATATAGCCATAGGTCTTTGAAAATCTTTTGAGAAGCCATATAGGATGAGGTTTAATGATGGTCTGCATTTTGTTGTTGGTGTGCAGGTCACTCGAAAACAATTTGTTAACAGGAGATGTTCCCTCCGATGTTTGGCAAAATGAGAACTTTACTGCTACGGCAAGACTTATCATGTAAGTCATTAAGGCCAAAAGGTATCATTTCCATTTTCAGCTTCATTTATACCTAATCATCAGTGCATGCACCTGCTTTAACCTGCAGAGACTTCCGGAACAATTCGCTTTTGAATATTTCTGGCAGTATAGATCCTCCTTCAAATGTTACAATCAGGTGAGAGCATTGTCACTTATTTGTAGCATTGTAGAGTTGCAAAATAATATGATAATCTCTGATACATTAGTGCTGCATGCCCTGGATACTTAACTTAGGCTTGAAGGCAACCCTGTTTGCGCCTCAGCAAATCAACTAAACATAGCTCGGTTCTGCGGGATTACAATCGGAGATGATGATTTTGTGCCAGGAACTGGAGATGAAACAAGAAGCTCAAGTAACTCTAGTGACAGCTGCAAACCTCAATCTTGCCCTACGGATGATAATTTTGAATTTGCCCCAGATTCTCCTGTTGATTGCTTCTGTGCTGCACCTTTTGAAGTCGGGTTACGTTTACGAAGTCCTACCATATCGGATTTTCGCCCCTATATTGTCCCGTACAAAGAGTTCATTACATTCAACCTCGGATTGGATCTTTATCAACTATATGTTAAATCATTTATATGGCAAGAGGGTCCTAGGCTTCGCCTGTTTTTAAAATTTTTCCCTCAGTATATCAATAACACTAATAAATTCAACAACAGTGAGATACAACGGATCAGGGACATAATTGCTACATTTGCGATCCCTTCCAATGACACCTTTGGTCCATATGAGCTGATCGATTTTACACTCCTCGGACCTTATTCAAACAGTATGCTTATGCCATCTAATTTTTCCTTCACACATGTTCAGTTTTATTTCAGTCTTTAGTGAAAGTTACTTCATTTATTGCAGTTGATCTCCAGCCTCTGGAATCAGGAGGAATAAGCAAAGGCGCCCTAACTGGAATCATACTAGGGACTATATCGTTCGTAGTTGCAATATCTTTGGCAATTACGGTTTTCGTCTACAAAAGGCAAACCAAATCTGGGCATGAAGTGTCGAAGAAACAGTCATGTAAGTCCAGATCCGAGAATAATATATGCAGTGATTGCATATAAAACGTAAAGGCAATATTAATGATCCTTTTTCCTTCTTTATTCTCACTGCAGCTGGAAAAGTTCCCATCAGAACTGAAAGTGTTAAGGAATTCAGCTTTGTACAACTTGAAGCAGCTACAGATGGATTCAAAGATAACGTACGAATTGGTGAAGGAGGTTACGGAAAGGTTTACAAAGGCATTTTGGCTAATGGAACAGTGGTTGCAGTTAAGCGTGCGCAACAAGGATCTTTGCAGGGTCAGACAGAGTTCATAACTGAAATACAACTGCTGTCACGATTACATCATAGGAACCTGGTTTCATTGATCGGATACTGTAGCGAACAAGATGAGCAGGTACATTCTATATATTCAAGGCTGCAATGCAATGAAATTAACTTGTATATTCCCTTTGGACACTTAATGCTCCATGGCTTTTTTCTTCCCAGATGTTAGTATATGAGTTTATGCCCAATGGTTCTCTCCATGATCTTCTCTCAGGTAAATTTTTCCAGTTACACTGATTTTAACTGTTGCTGCATGCATAACAAAATATTGTGGGGAAATTGCAGATAGATACAGACATACGTTGAGTTTCCCCATGCGAATGCGTATTGCGTTGGGTTCGGCCAAAGGCATCCTCTATCTTCATAACGAAGCATACCCACCAATAATCCATCGGGACATCAAGGCAAACAACATATTGTTGGACTTCAAGTTTGCTCCTAAAGTTTCTGATTTCGGAATCTCAAGGCTTGCACCACTACCAGATGCCGAAGGAACTTCAGCTCACGTGTCCACGCTTGTCAAAGGAACACCGGTAAGACTAAATAGAGCTTATCCATGAACACTTGAGCTGTCATTTGATGCATGAACTTGATTTCCATTTTTGTATGTAGGGTTACCTGGATCCAGAATATTTCTTGACTCACAAGTTAACCGATAAAAGTGATGTCTATAGCCTTGGAATAGTATTTCTGGAACTTTTGACAGGGATGCTGCCTATCTCTCATGGCAGAAACATTGTCCGGGAGGTACTAATTATTATATATTTATGCTAGCTACAAAAAACAGAGATGTTTAGCGAAAATGATAATAAAGTAAACTAACAGACATGTGCTACAGGTTTTTGGGGCATGTCAATCTGGGTTGATGTTTTCCATCATAGACCAGAGCATGGGTGCTTACTCTTCTGAAATCATCAAGAAATTTATGGCACTGGCCCTCAAGTGTTGTCTGGATGATCCCAAGGAACGACCGACCATGTTGGAAGTTGTAAGAGAGTTGGAGAACTTATGTTCACAGCTGCCGGAGACAGAGATGAGTGCACCTGGAACAGGAACAGGAACAGGATCAGAATCAGATGCATCCAATGCGTCCCCTTCGTTGCCTCTCTACCCTGGAAGGAATTCTCAACCTACCACTGAAATCTATGGAAGTGAACTGGTGAGCGGAGTTATCCCCACCATCAGGCCTCGCTAGTAGTGGATTTAATAATGCAATCAACTCTGTTTTTATCACTTCATCTTGCTGAATATTATTTGTTAAAATACTTGGAACAGTAATGGGGCCTCTAGTTACTTGTATCTGTAATCAGTTTCCGGTGATTATGGCTTTTATTTGTTTTTATTTTTCACATTTAATAATGAAGAAAGTAATTTAGATAGTTTCTTGCGGCCACATTATAACACTACGCTACAATATTGATATAATGTAATGGAGGTATCACATCATAATTGTTACAATCAAAATCCATTACGTAACCCTGAAACAATCTATTGCTTAAAGGATATTATCTTTTAGGTTACAAAAATATGAGGAATTGGCCAAATTAATGTAGAAATTATTGCTCAAAAATCAAAATAACTTGTTCCCTTCTTTGAAAGAGTTGGACAACATGATTGCATTATGCCATGAATGAAAATATAGCCGAAGATGATATGCATTTTAGGGATAAGTTAATAGTTTATGTTAATAAGCTTTAGGAGTCAAAATAGTAAGTTCAATTATTCAATAGTTGATCTTAATAATTAAGGGTGGGTAGTCAAAAATCAAATAACCAACACAAATTCAATAGTATATGTTAATAAGGAGTAAAAGTCTTTTTCTTTTTTTCTTTTTTTCAAAAGAAAATATATAAATAAATTAAAATTTTTATTTTTAAAAATTAAATAAAACTCATAAAGAAATATCTTTAATATTAGAATAGTAAAATATTGTTTGAAAATGTTTAAGTATAATGTTTTAGAAATATTCATGTCCGCAACAATTATTATTCATTATGTAAAGTTCACAATAGTCACAATCTCATAGCAGATGAGACATACAAGCTTTAAAATGATTTTAAGTGGAAAAAAGCATCATAGTTTTATGATGTAATACTAGATGGATTTTTTTTTCTTTAATGAGGATTAAGTTTTATAAATAATTAAAAGAATAAAATATCATTTCAAAAGTAAATAAAAAAATAAAAAATTTTATAACAAAATATTAAGTGTCATTGCTTTTGGGATACTATTTCAAAACAACATGATAAAAATATTCAAAATTGTATAAGTATTATTAAAGTTAAATAATAATAAAAAGTATCAAGTATCAAATAATAGAAACTAAATATATCAAATAACAATGAAATCTTTTTTTTTTTATTAAATAAATATTTATTTTTTTATTTTTTAATTGTTATTTGAATGAAAAAGCCATGGTAATGCATTTATTTGAATGAAAACGTTATTAAAACAAATAATTATGTTATGTTATTTTATTTTATATTTATTGGTTTTATAGATTTAAAAAAAATTAGTTCCTACTTACACCTGCGTGTTTAATTTTTTAATCAGTTTTTAAATAATAAAATTTTAATTATTTATGTAATGGATCATACCCTTAAGCGGCTCTATTTGCTCTCAGCTCTGAAATGAGCTTCTCATTTTGTACATTTCTCTCGTTTATTAAAACGAGTGCTTCCTCATCAACTAGCTCTGAAACGCACCGCTATTTCTTAATCTTAGCTACTTGCTATTATTTTCTTAGATTGTTATGTGATTCTTTATCTTGATGTTTTTTCACTCTTTTAAACAGTTGATAGATATGATTGTTGAGATTTTCTTAATTATTTGATTTTGTAATCCTTTATCTAAACTCTTGAATGAAAATTTAAATTATTTGAAATTAAACCTGGCGGTGGAAAAATAAAGTTGGTGAGTCTGAAATCATATTTAATACGAAAGTCAACCCCTCAGAGGGACAGGCAGTTTCTTCCAAGTATTTTTTATTATATAGTTTAATTTATTGTATTAGAATTAGGCAGTATTAATTATTAATGAAAAGATGAAAAATCTTATCGTGTGATCATCCACTTGGTTGAGGGTGTATATGATATTCCTTTCCTCTTTCTATCTTTCTGCCTGCTGCTACCGATTTTAAACTAATCTCACCACAAATTCTTCACCATCGTTTTTGTTTGGAACCCTGCACCTGCAGGTCAGTTCAAGTTTCGCTTTTGATGCGTTTTTATATTATTTCGATTCTCCATCAATTTTATTTATTCTTCTAATTTATCTTCAATTTAATCAAATCTATTAACTTTTTCTTTTCTTTTACTGCAAAATTCAGGGTTTTCCTTCCCCTTTTCCACAATTGAATTTGTTTCGCTCTCTTTCATCTTCTGTTTTAGAGTTTATATAGTTTTTAATTTGAACCAAAATAAAACCAACCTTTTCCTTCTTTTTTTCTTGCCATTCGGGAACTGTGGATTCTTAAGCTTCTTGCTTCTTGTTAAGGTTGGTTATTTTTTGTGCAAATGAGGCCAATGCCTATGGTAATTGTTTATATTATCAATTAGGGTTTTGGATTTTTTTTTTTTTTTTTTGTTTGAAATGATTATCTCTGCTGTTTCTTTATGATCATCTCAAATTTATTGGACTATAGATCTTTGGGGTTGTTTCAATTGATTTTGGCCTTTTATTTCGATCATTGTCATTGTTGAATGCCCAATATGTTTTAGTCATTTGGTTGACAAAAGCTTCGTTTTCACGAAAATTGTGCTTTTTAATTGCAGCTTATATTGCTCAGGTGCGTTTCCAAACATACTGGACTGGTTTTGTTTTCGACTTTTCTTGATCCCCACCTACATGAATTCTATTTGATCAATAACCTTCATTATCGGTGATAGATTTGTGGCCATAATAAAAAGCAATGCGGTTCAGACTCAAGCATTTGCTTCTATGTTTATTGGTCGCCATTTCTTTCCTTGAATGCATTACAGCAGATGGTCAAAATGTAATTTCACAAAGGATTAGAGCTCCCCATAAAAATGTTGGGGATATTGTTATAGATGGCACTGGTACAGAGAAAGTCATAACTTCTGAGGATAATGACAAGGAAATGAATGACTGGAAGGGTAGTTACAGCAAAGTTTCTGTGTCCACAGTCATGCTTTTTACGTTAGCAATGGCTGCAGCAACTGGTTTAGGTGCAGTTCCGTTTTTCTTTGTGGAGCTTGATCCTCAGTGGGCTGGGATATGCAATGGAATGGCTGCTGGTGTCATGTTGGCTGCAAGCTTTGATCTCATACAGGAAGGACAGGAACATGGTGCTGGAACTTGGGTTGTGATCGGGATTTTAGCAGGTGGCATTTTCATTTTGCTTTGTAAAAAGGTATCACAATCTCTCATATCAATTGTTAGGTTTCATTTTCTGCCATTCTAGAATTATCATATAAAGAGCCATGCCTAGTAGATTAAGTTTCTGTTTCAGACCTTGCAAATGAAAAAGGCCTTTTCACTTTTTCAGCCCTTATCATGTATGAGGATCATATTGCTTGTGCAGAGAGTTTAAGATTGTCAATATTTCATGCCATATACAAAGCTGTCCTTTTAACTTGTATCTTGCGGTGTCTTTTTATTTATAGGTGATGTTAACATCTTTTAACTTTTCCTTGTTTTTGGGATTCAGTTGCTTGAACAATATGGGGAAGTAAGTATGCTGGATATAAAAGGAGCAGAAGCAACTAAAGTGGTCCTTGTCATTGGAATTATGACCCTCCATTCATTTGGAGAGGGCTCTGGTGTTGGAGTTTCATTTGCTGGCTCGAAAGGTTTTACTCAAGGCCTTTTGGTAACTTTAGCCATAGCTGTACATAACATACCGGAGGGATTGGCTGTGAGCATGGTGCTTGCATCGAGGGGCGTTTCTCCACAAAATGCAATGTTATGGAGTGTAATTACCTCCTTACCGCAGGTATCTAATTATGTAATGCTATTTGAGACTGGCTTTGAGCATATCTGTCTATATCAATGGAAATAGTTCTAACTTAGAACTTACAAGATCTGATTGAGAACAAGAAGTAAAAGAAACAATGGGGAAGTTGAAAACTTAAATTTGAAGACCAGGTAAATATTTTCAATAGAGGGTTCATTGTCAACAGATGATGATTGAACAACAACTTTTTTCAAACCATCTTAACTGACAAGTGCATACTTGATTGATGTTACAATAGTAAATGACTGCATCTTGGTGTCATCTCTTGCAATTGGGAAAGCAAAGAACGGAAAACAAGTGCTAAAGTTCAGATTCTTAGAGGGTCAATCAATTAAACTGCTGATCTTATTTGAGCATAATTTCTCTGTTAATTCCTTGATGCTTGTTTATTCCCTTATCTTTGTTTTCAAAATTTTTTTGGCAGCCCATTGTAGCAGTTCCTTCTTTTATATGTGCTGATGCATTTAATAAATTCCTCCCGTTTTGTACTGGCTTTGCTGCTGGATGTATGATCTGGATGGTCGTTGCGGAGGTTCTCCCTGATGCATTTAAGGTGACTGCACTTATTGCACTTAAAATACATGTTATAATCTTCAAGAATAAGGGTTTGCTTCTACAACTTTCTTTCACGCCCCTTTGCTCTATTTTGCTTTGTTTCACATCAATAACGCTTCCAATGGGAATTTTCAAACCTAGGTTAGTTAACCCAAGCTATGTTAATGGATGCTTACTACTTCCATTCTCTTTGGTTTCTCTCTTTAGCAAAGCCTAAAAGGCTAAAATAACTTTTACTTGAACAGAAATTTTTTAAATTGAAGGAGATTAATCTTCTTATACCATGTTTTATTTTTTATTTATTTTTAAAAGTTTCTTCTCTGTTTTATAGATATGAAGTCTAACACCCCCCCCCCCCCAACCCCTTTCTTTTTATTTTAATAGGAAGCTTCACCAACTGCAGTGGCATCAGCAGCTACACTTTCAGTAGCATTCATGGAAGCACTAAGCACTCTGTTCCAGAACTTCACTCATGATTACAAGTAAGTAAATTGAACCATAGTTTGTTGAGAAGGATACGTGGCTAGATAATACACCATTGCTACTACTTCGGGTTTATTTTCTATTCTCTATCCTGCATCTTGCTGGAATCATAACCTTTTGTATATTAAAGATGATTTTAGATTATTTTTTTCAATGATATCTTGCCTTTTTGTCTTCTAGAGCATATATTCCATTTTCTAGAACTGTGTGATGTTGTGATTATTGCTTTCTGTGCATGCATTTAAGTTGATTTAGACAGACTTTTTGTCTGATGTAGCTTTTATTAGGCTCGATATGTGGCCTTGTTGGCCATGATACAACCTGGCCATCTGCCTTTTTTATTAAATACTGGTCCTACTCTTTCTTTCTCTTTCTTTTTTTTTTGGCTTTATATTGTAATATCATTTTGTTTCTTTTCATCAACTAAAATTATATTGGTTCAATTTTTCAGTTCGGAGGATGCTTCTGGCTTCTTTGTTTCATTACTTTTTGGTCTCGGACCTTTGCTGGGTGGCCTCATTCTTGTTGCATTTGCTGTTGCTTTCTGCCTTAAACATGCCCTTCTCATGGGTGCTGCTTCTGGCATTGCTTTCATCCTTGGTGCCTGGCGACCATTGCAACTGCTTGTATTTTCTAAAATGGGATTTTTCCCTCTTGTGTCGCTACTTGCCATAGGTGCTGCATTTGTCCATGTTTCAAGCTCCAGTATTTTGAAGATTATGTGCAACAAAAGAGCTTCTTCAAATAACCTACCATCAGTTACAGGATTTCCTGTGAGTGTTCTGACGCTTCAGTCAGTTTTAGCATGTGGAACAGTGGCTTTCCATGCACTGGCTGAGGGCCTTGCGCTGGGAGTGGCGGCACCAAAAGCTTACGGACTTGGCCGGAACATGGTCGTCCCTGTCTCCCTTCATGGGATTCCTCGTGGTGCAGCAGTGGCCAGCTGCATCTTTGGAGCTACTGAAAGTTGGCATGGATCTCTAGCAGCAGCTGCTCTCATTGGGTTTGTTGGTCCAATATCTGCAATCGGAGCAATATTGGCAGGAATCGACTACAGTGGTCTGGACCATGTGATGGTGTTGGCCTGTGGAGGATTGATCCCATGCTTTGTTAGAATAGTTGAAAGGGCGATAAGGTTGGATGTCCGAAAAACCAGCTGTGGGGTTGCTATAGGAATTGGTTTTGCCACTCTTTGTTTAACATGCACCAAGTTAGTTTGCTTACACACACCTTACTGCGATTCTGCTCCAGAGGCTGTTAGATAAGAAGATTGATTAATTGTGGTTTATAGTTAACGCAAATTATGCCACAATACGGTATACGGTTCAACATGAGAAGAGTAGTGACCATGGTCTATATACTTTAGCATGTACCTTGGCTACTTTTCATCTTTATACACAATTTTAATTTTTAACAGATCCCCTGAATATTTATCTGATATGATACCCTACCTACGTATATGACATTGCATGGCATGTTCCTTTTTCCTTCATTGCTTGCAAATACATAGGCCACACTTGTAGACTGCTACAATTAAGTTTTTGGTTTTTTATTTTTATTTTTTTGAGTATCTTTTGTATTTATTTTTTACTGTTTTTCAACAATATTATTGTTAAGATATAAACTTAAATTCTTTCCTTGAAAATATAAAATATCTTTATCTAGACCTAAAGGTCGAACCCCAACCATTGATAGACCAACCCATATGCTTTCACATCTTATTTTATAATCCACAAACAATGATGCGGTTTACTGATACCAATCCCAATCAGGGCTTCAATTATATATTAAAATACAAAAGTAAATCCAACAAAATGGTGCCTCCTGTCGCTTATCATAATAAACTAAGAAACAAACAAAATGAAAGAGAATCCAATGAGAGAAGTTGCACCGCAAAGGCAAACAGTCCTTTCGTGGTCCAACATATTTTTCTACTCTTTTTTTTTTTTTTTGTTATTTATTTATTGAAGAATATTATGCTGCAATAAAAACTACAGTTGAGAACTTCCGAATCTATTGTTGAACCAAATCTCCATCATAAAAGCTTTAAATTAAAGATACAAATTCCAGGCTGCAGCCAACCAGCCATCAACAATAATAATAATGATAATCATCTCTCAAATAACGTTTCTAACTACATTTAAGTGACATAAGAGAGAAGATCCATGTGCTTCGGATACTCAGACCCAAAAAAAGAATATAATATACCTGACCCGACCCAACCCATCTGGACCTACATTACATGCTTCATGTAAACTACAAAAGGAATCAAAATAACATGACACAAATACACATCCCTACAAAACTCAGATGAATCCCACCTCATCATTAATATTTTTATATTTATATATATATATATTTCACACTCCTTAAACCTACTAACACAAGAATAAATCCAATGAATGTATTCAGAGTTTACAGCAAAACTGAGTATTGACCTCCAAGACCCAATTTTCTTTTTTTTCTTTTTGTTCTTTTTTCAAAAGGCAAAACAGTTTAACGATGACATTCCCACCAGAAAGCTCACCACCACCAACTGTTAGCCTAATCTTTCCAAAGTTAACACCCAACCAATATGCATCAGAAGATATACTTGGCTATGACGAAACCCCAGGCCGGTAGAAACAATTTCAGATGATTTCTGGTTCATTTCTCAGCGCCCGGTTTTGGGACGTTTCATTCCACTTGAATTAAAAGGTGAGACACTGCCGCTTGGACCCGGACTATCCTCTCTGAAGTTTGAATTTAGCATTGCCAGCTCCCGCAACTGCTGTCTCTTGATAAAATCTTGCGACTCATCCTACATCTCACAATAAGTAGTTCAGGCAAAATACAACATGAAAATATTTATTAACATTAAAAGTTTAACAGCACAAATGCCTGCAGGGCAATAACAGTCCTGCAGCACAACCGGGAGGATGCCAAAGTTTCTAAGAGGGCAAAGAGCTTACACAAGCAGAAGTAGGTAATTTTTTTATGAAAAACAACGGAGTTCGAAGATGGAATTGGAAGCATATAAAAGAGAAACCTGAGACTGATAAACCTTCTACAAGAGAAGAACAAGACTGATGTACATACCACAGGTTTAAGTAATTCCTCTATGATTTCCTGTGCCTGTCTAAGCCGTGTATCAACAATATTAGCAGGCAAATCGGCCTCGATTAAGATGTGAAGCGGATCATTCAGGTGCTCATATCCAGGTCTACCTCTGAGCTTCTCTTCCTTCATATGGGAAAAGATGGGGAATTATTATTCAAAACCATTCAATTGTTATGTAAGAAAACTATTACGAAAAAACAGACATAAATTTTCAAAATATAAAGAGAAGATAAAAAATTGATTATCTTTCGAAATTTTAATATCTTTTACAGAGGCTCCATGTGGCCATCCAGAAATTAGTTCATCTGATCTTCCTTGCCAGTTTCAACAGAACCCTAGTTGACATAGCAAAAGCTAATGGTTTTGGACTTTTACCTTGTCCGGATCCTTTATTGATCCTTTTCCTCTAATGTACACACGGCAGCCAGTAGTAGCTTCCACCCGCTTTAATGAATTTCCTCTAGGGCCTAGAAGTCGTCCAACAAAATTGAACTAACAAGGAAAGACAGACTCTAAACCTCAATACTCACAAAAGAGTTTTCATTCAATTGAAATATGAAAAATATAATCAATCAAAACTTAATCTAATGCACTAGCATTTTCCATATACAGCTTACATTTGGATATGTATCAACAGGAATTTCAAGACGCAAAATCCTCTTCACAGTGTATGAACTAGGGCTTGCTGGGGCACCTTGCCAGTCCATTGTCATCCCAGGTGGCCCACTTAGTCTCTGTCAAAATACAAAAAAGCAGCGGTACCACAAAAGATTAGAAGGCTAAATCCAAATAATAGGAGACAAGAATATGAAAACAAGTTTGAATTGAAACAACCCTTGTGGGAATACTTTCCCAATGCTTTATTAAGATCAGGAACTAAAATGTTACAAAAATATATTAGCATGTTAACCAATTGAAATAAGGGGAAAAAATTGAAGGGAAGAAATGTTGAAGGCACCATAGCACCAGAGACTTGGTTCTCATCTGAGTTACTTAAGATGGCCCAATGTTATGTAAAATATTGGAAACTAAACAATCATAGCATTTGAGTCATCAACCAGATGCAAAGCAATATGAAACTCAGATTGACCTTTGACAGGAATGCTTCGTTTAGCGACAATTGCAGTTCTTATTTAATGAATAGAACTTAGCAACCAAAATTGAAATCCATAGTTTTAGAACAGTCACATGGCATTTGGATTAACATACATGCTCATGCAGATAAGGCTCAGCACACACCAATGCATACTGAAATGGATCATGTGGGCAAGCATTTTGTTTCTGCATTTTCCTGAATAGAGGAACAATACCTATAATGTGCCAAGATAAAGCATGAATGAAAAAGTAGCAGGCCCTTTGACATGGCCTGCAATTTGAAGCAAAAATAACAGTGTAGAAAGAGATATAAAGGTTTTTGGACAAGTAATAAAGTGAGAACTTCAAACTTTATGTTTGTTTGTGGTCTTTATGCATCTCCTTTCCAATGTTTGACACTCAATTATAATGGTGTTTACCAGAAATAATATTAATGCAAACGCCAGAGAACTGAAAGCATAAACATGTCACTTGGTTTTACTCAAACTATCAACTTATATGCAGGCTGTGTTTAAAAGAAAGACGCTAAATTGAAAATTTAAGAATAGTAACCTCTTGGGTAAGACTATTCCAGCCGCCCAATCCGGTGCCAGAAACATTTGACATAAGGTTTGAAGAAGCCATGGGACTGGGGCTTCTATGCCTCAACCGGTCAAAGTCGCCAAATCCTTGGTTGGCCATCATTCCCGAGACTCGAAATATCTCTGCATATGAAAGACCATATATGTGAGAAACAGATGAAGGTATGAAAACATATCAATCCCTGAATTGAATATAGCATCCAAAATCAAATTAACCATTTCAAGGCAAGACGATAAAAATAAAAAAAGAATGTGAAGACATCCTACAGTCGGAAAAAATACATAAACTTCTATTAGCTGCTAAACAAGGGATATTATTTCTTACACAAACTAATCAAGATAATTAGCTGTGCCTAGAGTAAAAGTCGGAGAATTTCTGAAATTCAAATTTAGAAGAGCAACTGGTCTTGAGCAGTTTTCCTTGTTTACACTTTCGCTTACACTACCAACCATGCAACATCTACTTCCTTTATACAATAGCTTACCTATATTACTCAAACTTTCTTCTCAACGCAATAAGCTTTCTAAATCCAAACTTAAAAATCTTTTCATATGCATCTTTGAATACATAGCACTCGAAGGCTTGGAATTCTTTTTTTTGATAAGGGGTAAGGGGAAGGGGTTGTCACCTAGGATTTGATGATAACAAAAAAACTTAAAGCAACCTAAATCATTTGCCACTACACCATTGGCTAGTTGACTTAGGGATGGAATTCTTAATAGTCAATAATTTGTGCCAGCCGAAGATGACGGTATTTCATGTGCCATTTAACTAAAACAACAGCGATCACTGAGTGACTCAGTTGTGGAACTAACAGAGCTATTTCCAGTGAAGGGCACAATCCAAAACACAATGGTATCGGACCACGTAGCCAACTAACAAATATTGGGTTAAATACATGGTCAAGCAGCCAATTCCACACCCATCAAGAGAATAGGTATAATAAAAAGGCAAACTTGAACATCTCAGCCCTACACTCAACCAGACTGATCTAGCATTGGTAACTAAAATAAAAGCCTAGATCCAGTAGTGACAAAGTAAATAACTAACCTTGATTTAACAGCCGGCTGCATATAGGAAGGACTTGCATGAAAGGTCCAAGCTTTTGATGCTCTGCCAACAGTTCTGATAAGTACTGACTGAGGAAAAGAAAGGGAAAAAAACCCAAAAACCCCATATAGATTAAAAATTGGTAAACCCCCAAAAGGAGAAAAAAAAAAGAATCAAAATTGAAGAATAAAAAAGTTGAAAAGTGAAGTGCGTGATACCTGTCAACATCTGGAGTGGTTCTGATCTGTGGAGAAGCAGCTCTAGCAGGAGAAAAGTTGGAGTTATACAGACCTGACATAGCTTTGCCTTTTGATTTGGGGGATTCAATTCTTTTCTTTTTTTAAATAAAATGAAAAAAAATTAGTTTTTGAAGAGGGAAAAAAAAATCAAGTTTGAGCTTCTGGCAGAGAAGAAAGAAGAAAAACACAACACCAAGAGGGGTGTAATAGGAGGCAACAATATATTTATATATAAAAATGATTAAAAAAATATTCTAAAAAAAAAAGAAAAAGAAACTGTAGACAGCTTTCTGTCAAAATTGTGGAAAGGAATTGAAATTTTTTAAATAAATTATTAAAATTTCCATTATTGGTTTTTTTAATAAAATTAAAAGTGCAGTAATAATTAAGAGCGGAAATAATTTTTTACTTACAGTAAAAGAATTAATGCTTCATTCTTAATAAGGAAAAGAGAAATGGAAGAGGAGGGGTGAAAGGGGCATAATCAGCCAAAACTAGGAGATAGAAGAAAGAGAGGTTTATTATTACAGCAGGGGAGGGGGGTGGGTGGGTGGAGGAATGAGAGTGTGTGGAGGGTAGCAGTGAAATTGGAAGATGGTGAGGGACAGGTGTCGGGCATGCAGAGGATCAGACAGCAAGAAGCCAATGGTGGAATTATAGTGATGGTTGTGTGAATGCCAAATGCCAACGCAGTCTTAGCTGCCCACTGCTGTGCTGTGTGCCCCCTTCCTTTTCGTTGTGAGTGTGTGTGGTTAATTAAACCCACGGTGTTAATATTTCAACCTTTAAATAGTAAAACAATGAATAAAAAAATAAAAATTCCCTTTTACGTAACGTAAATGTCACCTACTTACCTTATCATGTTGGCTTACCATATATAGTAGTAGTAGCTACCTTTTCTTTCTTCCTATTTCTTTGGATAGTGTATTTGCGGCACTCCTTCTTGACCGCTTTTCTCCCTTTTTACCTTTCCATATACCCAAACCAAAATCAACATTAAATTTTAAAATAAATATTTGATTTTTAGAGGGACCTAATGGATTTAAATTAACATTGTTTTAAGGTAAATTTATCCATTTAAATGGCTTTGCCATGCTGCCATAACCAATAAATTTATTGTATTTTTATTATTTATAATTCATAAATTTTGGAAAATCATATTTAAAAACCAGGTTTTAAATCTTTTTTTTTTATTATAAAATTTAATCATTCGAAAATTTTAAAATAATTGAAATTAATTTTATTTAAAAATTAGAATAGAGCAAGTTATTTCAACCATATGTATATCATTCTATAAAGGTATGAACAATTTCTATGCGAACATAAATGCTCTAAGCTAGAATGCTAGGGGATTAAAGAGTCCCTTAGCATTATATCATTGCTCCCAGCTTATTAACAGATTTAAAGTTGATGTTTGTTCTTTTGGTGGAGATTAAGTCCAACCATGATAGATATAGAAACCTTTTATTTAGATGGAATTTGGACTCCTTTGTGGGAACTGATAGTAAGGGACGTAGCGGAGGAACTGATTTATTTTGGAATAGAAATGTGCAATGCAATGTTATTTCTATTAATGAAAATAAGATATTTTGCTACATCAAGGAAAATAGCTTCAAAACCTGGCTCACTTGAGTTTATGGTAAACTTAAATTATGTGAATATAATGTGGTTTGGAATCAGCTTTTGGACTTCTCCAATTTTGTCAATGAAAATGGTAATTGGATCGCGTTAGGCAATTTTAATCAATTTATCTGATTCAAGCATAAACATTCTTCTTTTTCTAATGATTTGAAGGGAGCACCTGAACTGCTTTAGTGCCTTGAATCGTGAAACCTCTCCCAATATAAGGATCTTAGACCAATTGTTAGGATCGACCCGATTAAGCAACAAGTAAAAAAAAAATAGCGGAATAAATTGAGAAATTGAACACACAAATTTAACGTGGAAAACCCCCTCCAAAGAGGATAAAAAACTACGGGCAAAGATAATTTTACTATAATGGCAAAAGAACGAAGAGTACAAAAGATGGAGATAAAAAACTAAACCCCGAAAACCCGAAAACAAAGGACCCTCAAAACGTAAACACAAAATTCTTTAAATGTGTTATGAGTTCTAATATCTAATGGGTTTTTTTTCTAAGGTTGTAAAAGAGCCTATTTATAGTCTAAATTCATAGGTCAAATAATAATAAAATAATCTAAACTAATCAGTATTTGATTGAAACAAATAAACAGAGTTTAACTAGAAGATTATTTCTCAAATTTGACTGAAATAGGAGTCATACTTAACAAATCTCCACCTTGACTCATATTTCCACAACGCCATATTTGCCAAAGCCCGCCACGAGCCTATCTTGAACTATGCAGGGAATTAACTGAGTCGAATCTGTGCTTAGAAACTGGAAGACTTCTGGCCTTCGACTTGTACACTGTCAAATCAAAACTAACCCAGATTTGATTTTCACGAACACAGTGCCCTAACTTTTCAAAACATGCATCCAAAAGAGAACCTCTCTTCAACGAAACGGTCATACCTTTTCCCCTCCTATGACCAAGTTGCCTCTGCTCCAAACGAGTTGACTTCGACTCTGTAGCGGACGAGGGACGTCCGATTTCACCGGTCACTATAGAACCTCCCAGAATATAAAGACTACCAGTTCTTTTACCTTTTAACAAAACGAGAGCTCCACGAGATACTTTAATGCCGCTCGACTCGATGTTGATTCTTTATCCTTTCAAGTCTAAAATACTCAATGAGATGAGATTCTTTCGTAAATTAGGTACATACCTGACATCTGAGAGTGTCCTAATCGTCCCATCGTGTATCCTAATTTAACAGTACCAATACCAATTACCTTACTAGATGAATCGTTTCCTATGTGCACAACTCCACCTTCTGTAACACCCCAAACCCGGCCTAGACGTTATGGCCGAATCTGGCGAAGTCACATGGAATGAAATTTTGAAAACTAATTTATTATGATAAAACCGTGCTCATTTTATTACTCTTATTGATTCCAGAAATCGCTTCCTCATCTAGTCGATTGTTTAAAACGTAATTCGTTGCGGAAGCTTTAGAAATAATTTATTTTATGAAAAATTGAGTTAATTAAGTACATCCGTCCATTTTAGAGAAACCCCTTTGTTTTCGAAAAAACCGTCTAAGGGATCGAGAGTTCAGAAAACACTTAAGCTTTTAAAAACCGAGTTTTCCTACGTCTAGCGGTTATGAATCCATAAAAACAATAAATAAACCACATTTAAGCAAAAGTCCCAACAAGTCCGCGAGATACATCAAAATCAACCCATAATCGTAAAACGAAATAAAAACCATGAAAGTCCAGAACCATGGTTACCGCCGAGTCCTCCGCCGCAGACCGAATCGCCTAATCTTTGGGGATTACACAAAGATTAAATGAGAAAAAGGATGAGTTTTTGCAACTCGAAGGTATAATCCCCACGAAAAACATGCACACAAAGATCATATCGTAAAACATTCATATATTTACAGTTCGGGTCTGAGCCCATTACAGAATCGGTGTGGACCTTAGCCCACTCAGATACAGAATATACAGAACAGAACAAATCAGATCAGAACAGAATATTAGAATCCTACCCACCAACCTCTACACACCATCTCCGTCCAACCCTACACACTATGTGGGGATAAAATCAACCCACCCATCCCTACACACCATGCTGTACCGAAATGCGGCACATAATCAGATATTTGCAACTGAGCTGCTAGATAACAGGCTTAATAGCCTTTCAGATACTTCTGCCAATATCATTAACCCACCCCAATGTAATGCAGCACAAAATCGATGACATGCTATAATGCAATTAATAGGTCACACATTCAAGTCGGTATACATGCTAAGTGCAACATGCTTAATACATATATCACATAATCGGACCACGTAATTAGGGGTCTAAATAATGCTTACCGACCCTACAGTAGGTCCACAGTCGACTTGGGCGACCCATGCAACCTTACAGATCAGTTCAGGAAAATAGGCTTGCACGCCAATGTGGCCTGCCCGTGTGGGCCCACACGCCCGTGTGGCCCACATGACCCAAATTGGCCTTAGCCGTGGGGATCACACGGCCTGACCTAGAATTCCACATGCCCGTGTGGCTCACCCGTGTGAGCCCACACGTCCGTGGGGCCCACACGGCTCAATAGGTTAAGCCCGTGTGTCGCACACGGCCTTGCCCTGCCATCACACGGCCGTGTCACTTGAGCACGGCCTGGCTCTTCGATCACACAGCCGTGTTGTGGCTTACAGCCTTGCACACAGCCTACCACACGGCCGTGTGGCGTCGACAGAAAGGTTTTTAGCTTTTGTCGAAAATGCGTTTTCTTACGATTCAGGTACACACCTATTACGGTTTGATGCTAAATCGAACCCCGAACACTCCAGAACCTATTTTCGACCAAAATACCATTCAATTAATCACTTAACTCGTGATTCTAAAAGCTACCATCAGAACAGTCCCTTTAATCTAACGAAGTCCTTACCTCGAGCAAGTAGCGATAATTTTGCAACACTCGAGTCCTGATTGGCTGACCACCGCCTCTTATCTTCCACCTAAATACCAAAAATCAACCCCCTATTAACAGAATATTCGTTACCAATACAAAACACACTTAAACAACTTACCAACAAAACTCAAAAGCGCGAAAACTATGATCCTCAGACACTTGCTTGCAGAAAGAACGAATAAAAATAAAAGAAACGGTAATGATAGTAAAGTAGAGTGGAGAATTTCGGCAGAGAGAATGGAAGGGAAAAACGTGCAGATTTTTGGGAAAAAAAAGACTTACAGAATATACGATAACCACCCTTAATCCCTTATTTTTCTCCGTCCACTACACTCCCACTATCCCTCAAAAACTCAGCATTTTACTACACTTCAAACTATTCCCCATAATCACACAAAAATAAAGCCAAAGCAGGGAATCGAACACAGGACCTCCAACACTCCAACATTCCACTTAACCACCAGACCAGCAGGCCCATTCTGATATATTTTTACCAACTTTAAACTAAAAGCCTACTGACCCCAGTGAGAGCTTATTCATAAAAATGCCAAAATTTGCCCAAGTTAAGGCTTGAACTTGGGACCTCACACACACACACCCAGAACATTTAACCACTGAAGCAGATACACAGTTGTGTCAATTTTACAAAAGCTGAAATTAAAAAAATTGGGGCGTTACAACTCTACCCCCTAAAAGAAAATTTCGGCCTCGAAATTTACCTGATCAGAACAGATGAGGATACTGCTGACGCATCGAGTCCTCCGGCTCCCAAGTGGCCTCTTCAGTGCTATGATTCCGCCACAACACTTTCACTAAGGGGATAGACTTCCTTCGCAGAACTTTCATGTCGCGATCCAGGATCTGGACCGGCTCCTCCTCAAACATCAGATCTGGTCTAACCTCAATGTCCTCCACCGAAACAATATGCGTGGGATCAGAGCGGTAGCGTCTCAACATTGAGACGTGGAACACATCATGAATACGATCCAACTCCAGAAGAAGTTCCAACTGATATGCGACTGGCCCTACTCGTTTCAGAATACGGTACGACCCAATAAACCGAGGGCTCAGCTTACCCTTGCGGCCGAACCTCAAAACCTTCTTCCACGGTGAGACCTTGAAAAAAACTAAGTCCCCCACAGAATACTCAATATCCTTTCTCTTCAGATCAGCGTAGGACTTCTGCCTATCAGATGCCGCTTTCAGTCGATCTCGAATCAAACGGACCTTATCTTCAGTTTCCGAAACCAATTCTGGACCCAGAACACGTCGCTCACCTAACTCAGTCCAACATAAGGGAGTGCGACACTTACGGCCATACAGGGCCTCGTAAGGTGCCATCTGAATGCTAGACTGATAGCTATTGTTGTAGGCGAGTTCTGCCAACAGCAAATACTCCTCACAACTGCCTCGAAAATTTATAACACATCTCCTCAACATATCCTCCAGTACTTAAATCACCCTCTTCGACTAACCATCTGTCTGAGGATGGAAAGCAGTACTGAATATACGATAACCACCCTTAATCCTTTATTTTTTTCCTAAAAATCGTCCACTACACTCCCACTATCCCTCAAAAACTCAGCATTTTACTACACTTCAAACTCTTCCCCATAATTACACAAAAATAAAGCCAAAGCAGGGAATCGAACACAGGACCTCCAACACTCTAACACTCCACTTAATCACCAGACCAGCAGACCCATTCTGATATATTTTTACCAACTTTAAACTAAAAGCCTGCTGACCCCAGTGAGAGCTTATTCATAAAAATGCCAAATTTTCCCAAGCCAAAGCTTGAACTTGGGACCTCACACACACACCCAGAACACTTAACCACTGAAGTAGATACATAGTTGTGTCAATTTTACAAAAGCCAAAATTAAGAAAATTGGGGCGTTACAACTTCAACCGAACTGTATGTGGAGAACTATTCTCTATTGGGACACATGTGGAAAGAACATCCCGAATCTAGGATCCACTCGGACGTGAGCTTGGAGTTATCACTCGTTGACACTAACAAGAAATCATCACCGCTTTCATCGGCCAAATTAGCACCAGCTACATCTTCCTCGTTACTCTCAGCAGCTCTTTTATTTCGCAGTTTATAACAATCTACTTTGACGTGACCTAACTTTTTACAATAGTGACACCTTTTGTCTCGTTTCTTTGATGCTACCAAAACTGAAGCTTGCTTATCTGCCTTGCTATCCAAACCAAACTCATTATCGAGTTTGTCTCTACTCAACAAATGACCCTTCACATCTTCGAACGACAGTTTGTCTCTGCCATAAATCAGGGTCTCCCTGAAAGACTTGTATGAAGGGGGTAAAGAGCATAATAATAGCATAGCCTGATCTTCATCGTCAATATGAACCTCAACATTCTTTAAATTATTTAAAAGAGTAATGAATTGACTGATGTGATCTCTAAGAAGATCACCTTCGTTCATGCGAAACGTAAATAGACGTTGTTTCAACACTAAACGGTTAGCTAGAGACTTAGTCGCATAAAGAGTTTCTAACCTCTTCCACAAGGCGGATGAGGTTTTCTCCATCAATACCTCCTGCAATACCGTATTCGTAAGGCATAACTGGATTGCAGACAATGCCTTTTCATCAAGCTCTTCCCATTCTGTTTGATTTGGATTCTCAGGCTTTTTCCCGGTAACAACCTTTTTCAAGCCGGTTTGAACTAGAATTGCCATCATCCGAACTTGCCACAGATTGAAATTTGTCTCACCATCAAACTTCTCAATTTCAAACCTTGTTGCTGCCATATCTGAATTGGCTG
The DNA here is from genome assembly GCA_025698515.1 of Gossypium sturtianum. Taxonomy (NCBI): domain Eukaryota; kingdom Viridiplantae; phylum Streptophyta; class Magnoliopsida; order Malvales; family Malvaceae; genus Gossypium; species Gossypium sturtianum. The sequence goes on from CM046952.1 coordinate 37,526,561, forward strand.
ATCTATGAAAATTGAACTAGCTCTGATACCACTTGTTAGGATCGACCCGATTAAGAACAAGTAAAAAAAATAGCAAAATAAATTAAGAAATTAAACACACAAATTTAACGTGGAAAAACCCATCCAAAGACGATAAAAAACCACGGGCAAAGATAATTTTACTATAATGGCAAAAGAATGAAGAGTACAAAAGATGGAGATAAAAAACTAAACCCCGAAAACCCGAAAACAAAGAACTCTCAAAACGTAAACACAAAATTCTCTAAATGTGTTATGAGTTCTAATATCTAATGGGTGTTTTTTCTAATGTTGTAAAAGAGCCTATTTATAGGCTGAATTCATAGGTCAAATAATAATAAAATAATCTAAACTAATCAGTGTTTGATTGAAACAAATAAACAGAGTTTAACTAGAAGATTATTTCTCAAATTTGACTGAAATAGAAGTCATACTTAACACCAATAATAATCAACAAATGATGTTATTTGGGAAATGTTGGACAAGGCCTTTGCCAACAATCATTGTTTCAATGGTTGCTTCAACATTTTTGTTCTCAATCTCCCTGTCGCTTTATTATATCATGGTCCAATGCGAGTATGCATTAACAAAAATATTTATTTTAGAAAAGACCTTATCGTTTCGAAGCTATGTGGACCATTCATCCACAATGCAAGGAAGTGATAAAAGAGACTTGGAATGCACATAAAGATAGATCTCTGGCCTTTAAGCTGTTGGGCAAGTTGAAAATCACAAGCTCTTCCTTATGGAAATGGAATAAAGATGTTTTCGACGACTTTAACAAAATGAGAAAGGACTTGGAAAATGACCTTATGGCAACTCAATCTGATATCCCTTCTAATAATTCCCTTAATCGGGAAAAAATGATTAGGATGAACTTGTACAACTTGAGGAACAAGAACAATTTCATTGGTTGCATAAGTCTAGACTATAGTGGCACTCTTTAGGAGATAGGAACACAAAATTCTTTTATCTTACTACTAAGAAAAGAAGAGTTGTGAACAAAATTGACGGTATTCATGACCCCTTTTGCAACATTTGGGTGGATGAACCCAACACCGTCAAACAAGTTTTCTCAATTATTTTGAAAATCTCTATTATTGTCCTGTTCGGGTTAATAGAACGACCTTTCTTGATTGCCTATGGGATTTAAATGTACATTGCCTCTCCCAAAATGGCATTGACTACCTCAGCAAGCCCTTTATTACCTCTAAAATTAAGAACATTTTCTTTCAAATTGGTGCTCTTAAAGAACCAAGCATGTAACGCCCTAAACCCGACTCGATTTTTCGGGTCCAAATCTTGGGTATTACTTTACACAATACTTAACAATTTAACAAAACAGTTTACAAATTTCTCATTTCTTTGACTACTTTATTCATTATTTTAACTAAAAGATTTAACATCTAAAGACGAAGGAAGTATTTTAATTAGTTTATTACATCAAACTTGATACAAATTATTACAATATAGAAATTTAATAAAAATAGACACATAAGACGTATCCCTAACTACACCGCTTTTCCACTATATGCATAATAACCCAATCCATCATATCTCTAACGTACCCCTGGTATCATTCCTCCTAGTGCAATCCCCTCCCAAACCTGAAAACAAATAACAAGCCTTGTAAGTTCAAGAGAACTTAGTGAGCTTTATCACAAAATGACCTTGACGGATACTTTATATTCTTATAAGAACTTTTATGTGCCAACCATTTTTTTGAACCATTTATTTTGGGCAGATACCGTTACAGTTTAAACATACCCTTACACACCAACTATCATACTCTTATTTACACGTATCTTCCTTATCTAACTAACTGAATATCCTATAAGACATTTCACAAATCTCTTTATCACGTATGCACTTCCCAACTGTACATGCCCTCAAAGCCCACTTTCAAAAAACCATACCTTAACACGTATACTTATCTTACATAGTTGTTCATAGACATCCATCATGGGCGAGTACATATACATTGGAAAATACTTACGTAGAACTAAATACCATTAAACTCACAGTCCAAAACATATTTTGGTTCAATACCGCATAACCCATATTGATAATGTATTACATAGACCGTTCAAATAAATTTCATATCATTTTATTTTAGAATCCCATAAACTCAAGATAACACTAACTCAAATTCAAAATAATTTCAAAAGATGATACAGTACAACACAAATATTGCGGATTCCACATTATTTGGATTCAACCCTTATATAGTATAATACAGTACGACTTCTATAATATGTAGCATCATTCACAATAGTGGAATTCATAACCTGAGACATGGGTAAATGATATCCTCTCATTGGCATTACATGGTTGATGAAATGTAAACGTGGCCACGGGTCGTTCATCTTTGTGATGGATAGTGATTGACTTTTCATGAAGGAAGATGCAATAATTACCATGAGATAAAATAGGATCATATTGAGAGAACAAATGTTATTCCAAAGAGATTAAGGATATCCTATGAGGGTGACACACTTATGACAAGGTCATTAGACGAGCATTGATCAAGTTGCTCTCGTAATGGTATGTCGTTGGGGAGAGCTCAGTCACGATACTATAATGGGATGGCTTCATAACTAAATGGGTTTATAATTAATATGTGAAAATTTGAAACTTAATTATAAATCATTTGAGTCTCAATTGCATATGTCTAATGGGTTCCTCCACTAGCTCGTTGAAATCAGAAATGAATTGCATGTTGAATCAAATGAGCAAAAATGAATAGAAATGGTGAAATGGAGAAATATGAAACATTTGAAAATGATTAAGATTTTCTCCAAAATGAAATCATTTGGACAATGAATGTGGTTTTCGCCAAAATGGAAATGGAAATGAAAATGAGAAATGAATTCATTTATAAATGAACAATGAATTCTCAAAAATGAAAGTAAGATTAAGTTTATGTTTTTGAGCTATTTTAAAGCCTAAAAATGAAAATAAACCATACAATCGTAGTAAACAAGTTGAATGGTGAAATATTAAATATATTTTCTCGAAAGTTTTATTATGGGTAAAGTAGGATGAGAAAATTATTTAATATAAATATTGAAGTTTATTTTGGGAAATAGAAAAACAAAATCGGGTTGAATCATATTACAAAGTACTAGGTCAAAAAGTCCGAGAAATACTCATAATTGGACCCGATGTGAGAGAGGCCCAAAATCCCCTTATGGAATATGAAGGGGCGACAACCCTAGTAGGAATACTAGGGGTGTGTCGCCCACCCTAATCATACTCTGAGTAGGGAGTGTTTTTCTATTTGAAATAAACTTCTCTAATTCAACAAAGGTTCTACCTTCTCTCTCTATAAATAGATGGTGCCGGTAGGGCTATTAACACATCTTTTCGGATATCGTTATTCTACTAAAAATAGAGAGAATTTTATTCTCTAAGAATTAAATATATTTTCTAAAATAACAATTCTGTCGTTTTTTATTTGAGAAGAGAATTTTCATTTTCACCCAAAAAGAAAAGAAAACTATTTCTATTTTTGTGTTTGATTCGAATCGTATGAGCCCACACTCGAAGCAATTCATGGTATGAGAATAGCAGAAAATTTCATTTGGTTGAAAGTCAGGAATGACAAGGATTCATCTATCCGAAAACTCAGGTATGATTTTAGTTTAGGGTTTATTGATATAAATTCACAAACTGGGTCAGTTTTCAAAATTTTCATTTTCTACTGTGCAAGAAAATCGTTTTCAAACCGAATTTTTTCCAACATGTTCTTCCAACCTTTCCTTTTCAAAATGCATTTGTTCTTAGGTGCTTCATTTATGATAATATTATTATTGCTTGAGAGATTCTTCACTTCATTAGAAGAAAAACAAAAAGGAAAAGGTTCTCTTGTTGCTTTTAAAATTGACATGTGTAAAGCCTTTGACAGGGTTAATTGGGACTTCCTGCACTCTATTCTTGAATTCATGGGCTTTGATCAAAATTGAATCAATCTTATTTACCAATGCATTTCCACTGTCTCCTATCATGTCCTTGTTAACGATTCTCTTTCGAAAGGCTTCTGTCCTAAAAGGGGTTTGGGCCAAAGGGACCATCTCTCCCCTTATCTCTTCGTTCTTTGTATGAACATTCTTTCTCTCGTGCTCCAAAAAGATTAATCGGATGGATTTATTCATGATATTAAAATGTCTAAAAACATACCTCCTATAAATCATCTTCTTTTTGTTGATGACTGCTATATCTTCTTCAATGCTTCTGTTCAGGTATGCAGATCTTTTAAAGCTTTACTTATGAAATTTTGCTCTCTCGGGTCTCCAAATAAACTTCACTAAATCTGAACTCTTTCTCATCCCTTTAACAAATATTCAAGTGAAAATATGGTTTGGTGGCATTCTTAATACCAAAAAAAGTTGACCTTCCTAGAAAGTATTTGGAACATAAGCTGGGTAGAATTCAAAGGAATAAAGACTTCTTTCACAATTTATTGGACAAGATCAACATTAAACCGGCTTCATGGAAATCGAAATGACTATCATTTACCGAAAGGCTTACTCTTATTAAATTTACAATTTATTCCTTTCCACTCTACCCTCTTTCTATTTTTAAACTCCGTCAAATATTTGTGATAAAATTGATATGAGAACAAAAGCTTTCTTGCAGGGTCATGATTCTAATACCAAAAAACTTCACCCTTGAAATTGGGACACCCTATCTGCACCTATCTCCTAAAGGGGCTTGGGTATTCGTAAGGCCAAAATATTTAATAAAGCCTTTCTTTTAAAAGTGGCCTGGTGAATTATAATGGATAAAAATTGTCTACTGACCTCCTCTCGTCGTCTTTGTAGACCACGAGAGAAATCAACACAAATAACTACAATCAATCGAATACTAAGTGCGGTAGCTGCAAGTGTGACAGGTCAGTTGTAATTTATTTTTACAATAGGGTACAAGAGTAGTCTGAGGATCGAAACCAAATGAGTTGGCGGTTAAGTGAATTCTAGCGACAAACATGCAATTAAAGAGTCTAAATAACTACTCCCTATGCACTATAATACTATAAGCCATTCAAGAGTTTAATTGTGCCAACTAACTAACTAAAATTCAAAAAGGACTAAATTGTAAAGACGACAAACTACGCAACTGTCAAATATGAGTAAATACGATAACAAAGAACTGTTGGTTGATTTCCATGTGGTTTGTTGACTACCGAATTAGGGATCTAAGTTGCTATTACTCCTAAAATGGCTCCATTTTACATCTCAACCTCAACTTTACCAAATTAGACAAATTAGTCTGGTTTATCTCTTGACCTCACTGACTAACCCGAGACTTACCAAATTGATGCCCAATAAGATCTCCTCTCGGTCTCACTTATCTTGATTTTCCCTTAGGGGCGTTAGCCCTAAGTTTTTAAGTCTATTAGATTTAGTCTAGCTTTGCAATTTAGTCCCCAAACTCAAAAATCAATTTCCCAATATTTCCATCAACTAACCCCTAAATATTTAGCTACTCCTACTCATATTGAAACCCATTCTCAGCAAGAAATCAAATGAAAATAACATTAACTTAAAACCTAAGAAAATAAATAAAAACCTAAATTTTCTTGCAAAACCTTGGATACAACAACAATGACAACAAGAAAAGTAAACAAGAACATTAAAAGAGTGATTTTTAACAAAGGAAATTAAAGAAAATTGATTAACATTAAACTAGGATTAAAATGTAAATACAAAAGAGTTTGAATGATCAACCAAGTAAATAAAACTTAGCTATAGTAATAAATAACTTAACCACCAACTATGGAACTAAGAAAGACAAGAAAATGTGCAGGAAAATTAAACCTAAGCTATGGAGAAGAGATGAGAAAACTAAACCCTAAAAAAGATGAAGAAAAAATTAAAAATCTAAGCTAAGTCTATTGTCTAAGTGGCTCTCTCTCTCCAGCCAATATTTTGGCCTTTTTTTAGTAAATATCAGACCCAACTTTGTTGACCAATTTTCCCCTAAGCGTGTATTTTTTTATTGGGGGACATGTTGGGCAAGGACTACCCTTCTGGTCCTTTTTTGTCTCCCTTCAACAGTGATGCTACAATACACAGGGCCAGGTATTGTGATATCAACTCCAATCTTAAAATGGGGGAAGTCCTTGGGAGCTGGGTATCGTGATACCATTAGAAAAACCTCGATCCTCTTTAATTAAACACTGTTGGGGGTATCACAACTTCCAGGCTTTGATATCACACCCCTCATTCTGAGCAATGTTTTCACTGACATTCGAGCCTCCGATGACTCCCTACAACACTCAACCAACCATTAAGTCCATGATGGCGCATTTGGCTATTTCGGGTCTTAAAAGTAATAAAAAGCGCACTAATCCACTTATTAAAGCTAATAACAGAAATTAAGTAAAAACATAACAAAAACCTCAGAAACAAGCTTTTTAAGTGTATTAGGGAGCCTAATTTGACATATCAAATTATGGCAGATCATCTACTTTCAAGAGTTCTTAGAGTAAAGCATTGGAATCATGATGTAACACCCCTAACCCATATTCGTCGCCGAAACAGGGTTACGGAGCATTACCAGAGTTTATAGAACAAATAGGTTAATTTATGAAATTTAATATTTATATCTGAAACCAATCATATTGTCCCTTAAATGGACCTTCGAGGCCCAATTTATGTGTTAGAAACAAATCAGGACTAAATCAAAAGCTCAGAGAATTTTTTTACAAAATTTTAAAAATTTTCCTAGGTACAAGGGACACACGCCCGTGTGGCCAGGCCGTGTGAGCAGAAGACACGCCAGTGTCTTAGGCCGTGTGGGCATTTGATGTGAGGCACACGGCCATATCCCAGCCCGTGTCCATACCTGTGTAACTCTCTAACTTAGATCACACGGCCAACCACATGCCCGTGTGATAGGATGTGTGTAAGGTGTAGGGGTCACACAGCCAAGTCACACGCCCATGCGCTAGGCCATGTACAAAAACCTCGGCATTCTGTTTCAAAATTTCAAGGTATAGGAGACACACAGCCAGACCACATGCCCATGTGCCAGGCCGTGTGTCACACACGGCTGAGACACACGCCCGTTTCTCTGCCCGTGTGGATAAAAATAAGCCATTTTAAGGCCACTTTTCTCACCCAATCTCGGTATCAACCTATGCACAACAAATTTTACACTCACAAATCTTACAAGACCCCCAATTCAAGCCAATACAAAGTTCTTATAACTAACATATCATCACATATAATCAAATATATTAACTTACCAAATTAACAACTTATACCTAGGTGTATATACAACCATGCCTCAATAGACCTATTAATTGTCCATCATCTAAACATTTCAAACATGCTTCATACATGATTTATCCTTACTCATATAAGTTGGGTTGAAATGTAAACAAAATATAACTCTTAATATTTACACAAACCATTACCACCCTATACATGCCATATAAATCAAAATATACATTGAAAAAACAACTAGAACAAATTGGATAGTGTGGCTCGATGTGTTGATCTGATTCCCCGACCTCACGTTAATCTACAAAGACATTAAACAAACACAAGTAAGCTTAATGAAGCTTAGTAAGTTCGTTGGTTTTAAACATAAATCTTACCGAACATTGAACATACTATAACCAAATCAAGTAAATAAATGGTGGAATTTGTAGTAGTTCAGGGACTATTCTGCTAATTTTCCTTTTTCACGATTATCTACGGGCTCTTGATCTAAAATATAAAATTATTTATTCATTAGCATATATTTCAATTTCAATTCACTTCACAATTATATCCCTAAAATTTTGAAATTGCACAATTACCCTAACTTTTACAGTTTTTATAATTTAGTCCCTCACCAATTAACCTATCAAATTAGCTAATTTTTCTCAATTGACAATTTATCTAAATATTCTAAACTATTATAAAACCTTTGATCAATCGAATTTTAGTATCAAACCCTAATATTAAATCTTTTCACAATTTGGTCCTAAAATGAATTTCTATTGAAATCAATTGATAAAATCATCATATAATAAAATTAAAGTTCTAAACCCATGTTAATTCATCATAAACATCCAGCCCTCATCAATGGTAACTTTCAAAATTATCCATAAAATCAAAAACTAATGACACAAATAGTTGGACCTAATTGTAAAAGTCTTAAAAACACAAAAATTTCAAGAAAAGAGCAAGAATTAGACTTACATGAAGTAAAATATAAATAAAACCAGCTTAAAACCTTCTCCTATGGTGTTTTTGGCTGAGAAATTGAAGAAGAATAGCCTAGAAATCTTTAAAATTCAATTTATTTAAGTTAATTTCATAAAATTTATAATTTTACCCTTAGTTCACATTGTTTCCTTATTTCTTTCATACTTATGCCGCCCCAGCCATATCAGGAGGCCAATTTACACTTTAAGTCCTCCTTTATTTAGTACTTGGCTATTTAATCATTATTTCTTTAATTAGCAAGTTTTGCACCTTTTTCAATTTAGTTCTTTTTATTTAATTAACTATCAAAACATTAAAATTTTCTAACAAAACTTTAATACTAACTTCAAGACACTCCGTAAATATTTATAAAAATATTTATGGCCCGGTTTATGAAATTGAGGTCTTCCTAAAATCGCATTTAACTCATAAATACTAAATAATAAAATTTTCGAACTCACTCGTCGAATTTAGCGGTTTCAAACCCCTGTTTCCGACACCACTGAAAATTATGCTGTTACACATGAGCCCTTTGAACTTCTCAATCCCAAGTCCTCTGATTTGTGGGTCTGGAAAAACATATTCATTTGTAAAGATCTTCGCAACAGTAGGAAGGATGTCTAACTTTAAAGTGGAAAAATAGTTGGATTTGTACTAACTCCCACCAACCCCTTATTGACACTGTTGTCCCCCATGATTCTGAACTCTAAGTCCAGAACTTCATTCGGCCCTACTGCCCCAATTTGGACCAAAATAAACTGCTCAAATTACTTGATATCAATAGAGCCTCTGACCTACTTAGCAGAACGATCTCATTTTAGGGAAGGGTCTACAAGCCTTTCTGGAAATTTGATTTTAAGGGGTTTTTTCAGTAAAAAATGCCTATGCATTCCTTTACTTGAGGAACCCTATATCACTTTCCCGAGGTCTCAGCAAACGACATAGACTAATCTTTGGTGACTCAAGATTTCTTTCAAAATCATCATTTTTTCTATGGAAGATTTGTAATAATTTTCTCCCCTAAAAAGGACCTTCTCTCAAGAAGAATTTCCAATATCATTTTCCATTTCTTTTCTGCAAATATAATGGAGAAAATTTGGACCACTTCTTTTTTAATTACAACTTTGTTAGAGTTGTTTGGTTTGGCTCTCCTCTTGCCCTCTGCATTGACTCTTTTGCCAACTCTTCCATCTTTAATGGGATCCTACAATGGCTGAAAGGGAACAATTTTAACTCCCAAGACTCAAGGAATTTCTACATTGTTATGGCCTACACCTTTTGGATTATCTGGAAGTCCAAAAATGGTTTGATATTCTAAGGATCCAACTCATGCCCTATTAGTGTGATTAATTTTTTTTTTTGATATTTACCAATCAATTCTTAGCTCTTTCATTGATACCTTCTGTTATTAAAGACAAAAAAAGATCCAACCGACTATCAATTCAAATGACCTCTTACCACAATGATCTTTTTCTTTAAGTATTGTTCAAATCGACATAATGACATGATTGGAGGGGTTTCCATTGCTCAAAATTCTAGTCGTTTCCAACAGCTGTCTATTCGTAACTTCAATTTTGCTAGCAAACTTCATGTTAGAATCCTCACTCTCTATGCTATTCTTCTTTTGCTTAAATCTCATGATCTTGCTTATTGTCTGATCAAAAATGAAAAAAAATATAAGTTTTTGTGAACCATTGATGATGTCACATTGGAGAAGTTCTTTACTTTCTTAAATGTTTTTTAAATCGGACAGGTGGATGAATCGATCAAGCTATCGGTTTTCCTATCCAACCAATTCAATTAAAAAATATTAAAATTTAAAAAATAAAAAAATTTCAACTGATTTTTTGCTCGATTCAAATAGTCCGAATCGATTCCCAGGTTAACCAATTCAATGCTCTTCTCTGGACCAACACCCTAGTTAGTTCCCAATCCAACCTATTCGATCGTTCGATCCGTGTAACACCCTTCGCCCACCCGATCGTCGGGTCTAAGCTTTAGGATGTTACATTCGTTGCTGGAGCAACTACAATCAAATTCACAATAAAATAATAATTTACACATATATTCAACATCAATCACGATTAAATTACAATAATACATCATTTTCGGATCTTAATTGAGCTTACAGAAGCTCTTTTGTCAACCCAAACACGAAAAATGCCAAATTGAAAAGTTTTAGAACTTTAAGGTCGCCGTCGTGACGTCATGTAATTCCCCTCACCTGGTTCCGGTCGCTGGACTCGATTTATAGGATATTACAATAGCTAACGAAACAATTTTATGAAAAACTAAATTCAAGAATATCAAATAACATGTAACTATTACAAATATCGTGCTTAACAAACAAAACTAGGTCTAAGTCAAGCTTATGAAAGCTCTAAAATTGACCCAGAAACAAACAGGGATCAAATTGTAACATTTGCAATAGATAAAGGTAATCAAGCAAAATAGGGGTTACACGACCGTGTGTACAGGTTGTGTAACTCTCTGAAGTCGTGTGGATCAAATTGCAAAATTTCATCAAAAGTCACACGGCTGTATGGCTAGGCCCTGTAACAAAATGAGACCGTGCGAAACTTAACTGACCAAATCTACAGTACTCATATGGGCGTGCAGCCAGCCCGTGTGACAATCGGGAACTGTGTGGGTTTAATGTTTCCTAATTTTCAGTGGACACACGACCATGTCACCAGCCCGTGTGTAGCACAAGGTCGTGTAAATAGGACATGTGGTACAAAAAAGGCCATTATGTGCCTATTTCGTGCGAAAACAAACCAAAGGCTCAAATGATACATATACCTATTTCGTGTCAAAAGGCTCAAATGATACATATAAGGCCATTCAAACCTGCACAAAAACATACCAAAAACATGTCTAAACATTCATTCAACCAATATGCCATAATTGACACTACAAGCACAAGATTACATAAAAGCTTTACAAGACATCCTTACCATTCAACAAAACAATCCAATTTGCCAACATGCTAACTTACCATTTCATTTATGTCTTCTATGTCACCTTGACTCAATTAAACCATATTCAACATTGGCCATTATACACACTTATATACCTTTAATTACAAGGCATGAAGCATTCAAGATGTGAACCACAAGTTAGCTCTAAGCATCACCATTTCAAAGAGTATAAACACTTAACAAGACTTATACACATATTAAATAGCCATCAAGAACAAGTATTATAAGCTTATCATAACCATTAACATGCAAGATGACACTTATACATATCAAGCCTATATACATGCCACAAAATGGAGTTCCGAACAATTAAAAAGTCTACCTAGATTGAAGTTGGTTAGTGTGAGCTATGGAGTGATCTGATCCGTGAAGTTCCGCAAAATGTCAACTACAGAAATAGAAAATTTGAAACGGCGTAAGTATTACGAATGCTTAGTAAGCTCATAGGTATTAAATCGCTAAACTTACATCATTTCATAATTAAACAAACCAAACAACTAATTTAACTAAATTCTTGTCACAACATTTCATATTCACAAGGTGAGCATTTCGTATACAACCGTATAACTATCAACACGTTCAATACCATTCAATTCAGTATCATTTCATTAGAACTGTCGAACATATACTTCATTTACTAAATCTAGTAATATAACACAACAATATTTGTACAATCACATCCATTCCATTATTCACAGAAAATCAAGCAATACATTTCCTTTTAAACAGTTAGCCCGATGAACTAGATAAACAAATATGGATGCGCGGGTAACTACACCATACCGGTAGGCACCGAAGTACTTAAACAGTAAGCACCGAAATGTTGAATAGTAGGCACCATAGTGTAAATCAGTAGGCACCATAGTGCAAATCTCGTACAAGTGCGCATCTAACCCTATTGGCATGCCAATTATATCCTATCCTTTGTTCATCTGGGCTCAATACATATATCAAAATAACTCTTTACAATTCAGTCCTTTCTCACCTTTTTGTACCATTTTGAATACATTTCAAAATAAATTTATATAAAAAAATCATGATTTAACCACATTTAATAAATTTATAACCATAACTACACCATATGTACTTACCATGTACAAACAACAACAATAAAAGTGGCAAGGACTAATTTGTAATTTTCCTTTTTCCTCGATTATCTATCGGTTGATTCAATCCTTAATCTATACGGTAATTCATTTCAAAATATCAGTGTCAATTACCTTATAACAGTTTATTTAGTGCATATGATATCCTATTATCACTTTTCACAATTTCCCTAAAGTTTCACATTTTATTCAATTTAGTCCATAAACCAAAACTATCATATCTTTTACATTTAAGCCTTATTTCACAATCCGATTTCAAACACATCCTTTTACAGCCCTCTACAATCAATAATTGTAGAAATTTCATGGCAAAATGAAATCTTTTCATTTTAGTCCCTAAACTCAAAACTAACCAATTTTACTTTACAATTTAGTCTTTAATCAAATCTAAGCTTACAACCAAGTTATTTGTCATAAAAAACATCAAAACTATCAATGGAAACATTTCAAAACTTTAACAATTTTACAATTTAGTACCCAGGTTCGTTAGATTAAGCTACAACGATTTCAAAAACATAAAATTTACGAAAAACGAGCCTTGGGTGTACTTTCATGCAAAGGTCGAAGTTGTTTAAGCTTCAACAATGGCTTCACTATTCCATTTTGTTCTAAATGGTGGAGAGAATAAAGATGGAAGGTGTTGACCATCTTATTTTATGTTTTAACCAATATTATTATTACCTTAATTTAACATAAAATTATATCTAATATATATAAATCGTCCACTATAGTTTCTATGGGCTTAATTTCAATTCAAATCCTTGGAGAATCATTATGAAAGCCTTAATCAACTAAAATTTAATAGTGATTAACTTTTAAGATTTTTACGATTTAGTCATTGTACCATTTAACCATTCGATCACTAAAATTTCTAGACCAAAATTAATATAACTCTATAATAGTCTATTAAATATTAATAAATGATATTTACTGACTTGATCATCTAAAAATGGGGTTCCAAAACTATCATTTTTGGTATCACTGCAAAATGGGCTATTACATGTCATCTTCCTCACATCGTGACGTCGCCAAACAATTTGTCACGTCATGACCTCAAGCAACTTGACGTCGCGACTTGATTCACTTTCGGTTGGCGTTGTGATGACGTGAATTGGTCGTCGGGATGAGGCCCTGTTTTTAGAAAAAATATGTAATTTGTTATCTATTACAATGTTTCCAACGAAACTCATCAATTTGTATACTAATTACTAACTTCATTTGAATCAAAACACTTCAAGAACATGTAACACCCCTAACCCGTGTTCGTCGCCGGACTAGGGTTAAGAGGCATTACCGGACATATCGAAACATTTTACGCTCATTTCACAACATCAATCATACAACATCATTTCATAATAATTCATACTCATATAGTCCCTTTAGAAAGTCTACGAGACCTTAAATATGCTTTAGAGAGGGTTCGGGACTAAACCAATCTCATACGGGAACTTTGCGGAACTTAGAAAATTTTTCTTTCAAAACAAGGCACACGCCCGTGTGGCTAGGCCGTGTGCCTCACACGACCATGCCTTGGACAATGTCTCAGCCCGTGTGCAACAGTGACTTGGGTCACACGGTCTAGTACACGCCCATGCTTCTTGTCCATGCGGTATCCTGACTTGTTTCAAATTGCAACCTTGAGAGACACGGTCGAGACACACGCCCGTGTGCTCAACCGTGTGGGCAAATATAGGCCATTTGTAAGGCCAATTTGCCACCCAAAATTTGGGTCATACCTACAAGCATCAAACAAGCATCAATTCATGTCCCAAAGGCAGCCAAAAACATACCAAATCATGTACAATTTGACCCGTAATAACATCATTCATTTCCATATACAAGTCCAACTCAAATATACCAATTCAAAGTACCAACTTCACATCAAAAACATTTGATTCATAAATCATATTAATCCATTTCAATTCATAGCATATCTCATCATATCAATTTCCCAAATCAACCATGTAACTTACCAAAATTGACCATTTCTTTAGGTCATTCATGAGCACATTAAAACATACCAAATTCTGCATCATATAGCATGCACTAAATTCACTCCATAGTCACATTCATTATCAAGCCATATCACATGGCTATATTTACTCAAATCAGAATAAACCATATTAAAACTAGCCTATACATGCCACATAACCAAAACTCAAAGCTTTTATTTACCGAAACGATAACCGGATAGTGTGATAAGGCCTCCTGTGACTTGCAACACAAGCAAGTCTCCGAAATTCTATAAACATAGGAAAAACACACAGAGTAAGCTTTGAAAGCTTAGTAAGCCATAAGTAAATAAATCATCTCAATGATATTTATAATTCAATTTAACTAGGCCGAATTTAGCAAATTTCAACCACATATACATTCATCATACTCGTAAATTCTTATGACCACATTAAGTAACTTCACTAGGCTTATTTATCGATGAATATATATAAACCATTCTTTTGAAATTCAAATAACAACCATTAACTAATTCATATAAATTAAACTTGCATAATTTCATTACATAACCAACCAAAACATGGTCATTTATTATCTTCCATGCATAAAAATATATCAATTTCTTTTTATGCACTTCCAAACCCGAATAACCATAACAAATCACACATCAAAACCATGTTCCGTGTTTCATAATTATCATGTCCGAAACATAGGACCACAATTTCATATAACGAGCATATATAACACATCATTCATTATCATAGATTCCACATATCGTCATTTGAATCATACTCGCATTTCATATCAGAATTTCATATACAAATCACATGTACCTGAATCATATATGGCAAAACACAATTACAATTCCATATTTCTCATATAATTCATTTGATCATAGTTCACTTGCTAATATCCACATCTCATTTTCACATAGATCATATATCAACTGATCATAATCACACTCATTTTCATTGCTCAATTTCATATACATCGCAACATACCTGATTCGGATGTACATTCATATACTCATTTATTTCTTGGAATACCCGTTGAACCATTTGGAATCAATAAGGATACTCGGATAGTTCTGAAAGCCCGTACAATGCCAACGTCCCAGACGTGGTCTTACATGTAATCAAATATCGATGCCATCGTCCCGCATGTGGTCTTACACGAAAATCATATACGATGCCAATGTCCCGCATATGGTCTTACACGTAATCTCTAATCGATGCCGTGTCCCGCACACGGTCTTACACGATATCTCAAGTCGATGCCAACGTCCCAGACATGGTCTTACACGATATCATATCTCAAATTCCTATGTCATGACATATGTATCCTCTACTATTCCTATGGTTCGTATGGGGCTTTCGGACGTCGTAATTCTACCGATTCAAGCTCGTAACTAGTTCTCCAACTCTCAATTCAATTTGGCATATACACATATATTTATTATAAATCAATTCAGCATATATAACATATATACATTCAAATTTAACAGCATTTATTTTCTTATGAACTTACCTCGTACGGACGCGAACGGACTGGAACGACTAATCGATAACTTCTAATTTTCTTGATCCAAATCCGATTTCCACTTTTCTTGATCTAATTCAATACAAATTTAACTCTTTTATTCACCAAATCATTCAATTCAATCCATATACACATATTTAGGGCATTTTACAAATTAGCCCTCACATTTTCATATTTTGACACTTTAGTCCCTATTTCACAAAATCACAAAATATGCATAATTCAATTCAATCAATGCTTGGCCGAATATTCCTACACTTCATATAAGCCCATTTATTTCATTTATTTCACATTTTAGTCTCTAAATTTCTCATTTTCACAATTTAGCTCAAAATAGTCAAATTCATCAAAAATTCAAAGACAAAACATATTAATTTATCACATATCTTTCATATTTCATCAACTATCATCACAAATCTTACAAAATCATCAATGGCATAACTCACAATCTTCATCAAATTCAGAAATTGAGACTTGGGCTAGGTAGAAGACAAAGCAATGATCTCAAAAACAAAAAAAAAAATCAAAAACCGAGCAAAGAACATACCTAAATCAGGATTTAAAAGTGTCGAAATTCACCAAGCTTCAAACCTTATTTCTTTTCTCTATATTAGATTGAACATGCAAGAATATAAGCATATTTTAACTTTGTTTTATTTATTTACATATTAGTATACCAATTACAAAATTAACCTTTGTAATTTAATTATAAAAGCATATAACTAATGTCCATTATTGCCCATCTACCATAATAGTGGCATAATTCCATTTTAAGCACTTAGCAATTAATAAACCATAGCACTATAGTACTTTAACAATTAGCATGCCACTTTTTCATTTTATGCGATTAAGTCCTTTTTCCAAATTAACCGTTCAAACGGTAAAATTAATTCACGAAATTTTTACACATATAAAATAATATGCTGTAAATACCAAAAATAATATTAAAAATATTTTACGACCTCAGATTTGTGGTTCCAAAACCACTGTCCCGACAAGGGTCTAAACCAGGCTGTTACAGAACATATCAATCAAGTTCAAATAACCACATTTAACTTCTTAACAACCTTCATTACCTATTCAACCATTAGACTTAACATTCCATTTCCATGACATACATATCAATCAAATTATCCAAATACTAGGCCTTTACATATACTAAACTATCTTGAAACATGTCAATTTATATGCCAAACATATTCCAAGCATATTAATCAAAATATACCAATTCACATAGGCATCACCAATGCCAATTCATGCATTACTAAATCACATACCAAGACCAACATCCAAATCACCATAAACGAGGTTCAAAACCATTTTCATATGCTATTCATATAGTTATAAATTATCACATCATTAAACTTGAAATGCATATATATTCATCTCCATATATGAATCAAAACACCAAAACATCACAAATTATCAAACTTATCAAGACACCCTAAATATCAAGGTATATAGCAAAACACTTATATACATGCCACAATCCCTAACTCAAAATGACCAAAAAGCTATCGATTCAGAGATAGGATAGTGTGAACTTCGAGTCAATCCAGCTTGAAGTGTTCTACAAGGTAACAATCTACAAGGAAAAGGGAAAACAACTAGCTAAGCACATATAATGCTTAGTAAGTTCATATGCATTAAACAAAACTTACAGTATCTTACAATTAAATAAAACGAGTTACCACAATTTGGCATCATTTGACTAGACATAAAAATGCACAACATCAACAAGGTGAGTTTTATCATATAATCAAACCATATGATATCTCAATCATATATCAGACCAATTCATTTTAAAGTGAACATCATCAATACCATGCTCATGCTCAATTCAACATTTATCCGTTTGAACATCAAGCTCATATCATTCCATTTTTTATTTTACATTTTACATTAATCGTTTAGCCTGATGAACTCTAGTAAATGGATTCGAATACACAGGTATCTTCATCACACCAGTTTCTCATTCGAGCTAAGTATATTCAAGTCAGGTTACCCGTCCGGGCTAAACCTTTAAATGACATCAGGTTACTCATTCGAGCTAAACTGTGCCACATGTATCTTCGAGTCCGCAACAAGCGCGCAAAAAGCCTTATTTGCATGTTAATCGTATCCTAACCTTTACTAAGTTCACACGGGCATCTATTGCACATATAATCATCACTTTTTAATTTAATCCAATTGTCACCATTTGTACCTTTAACCCCCTCACTCGGTCCAATCGTCAGACCCGAGCTATATGAAGCTACTGTAGTTAACCAAGCATATCACAAAAAAAATTTGGCTTTAAACATTCCATTAAATAATAAACATGATATAATCAAAGAAAAATATGATTTATAAACATATTTGAGTCCCAAACCAGCTTATGAAGCTCTTAGACCAACTTGGAAACAAGTCAGGACAAATTAGAAACTTTTATGAAAAGATAGGTAAAAATGAAAAATATGGTTCACATGGCCGTGTGACAGGCTGAGGCCGTGTGAGGTTTAAACGCAGTCGTGTAGCCCAAACGTGTATGGGAACTAATACCGTGTATACAGAGCCACACGATCGTGTCAACAAGCCATGTAACTATTTGTTGTCGTGTTGGACCTAATTGTAAAACTTTGTAAATATTCACACGGTCGTATCGCCGAGCCGTGTGAGAGACTGTAACCATGTGCATCATTTGTTACCCAAACCATACAGACCATACAGCCGTGCCATATGCCTGTGTATGGCACACGACCGTGTGTCAGACCGTGTGTGCCTAAATGGTAACCTACAAGGCAAATTACCACACCAAACATCCAAATATACCACAACCATGCAATATACCATTTCTCAACCTATTAATAGACATCAAAAGCATGCCAAAACAATACTTATACCATTCATCCTATGTGCCTAACCAATATGCCACAATTGACACCTCAATTCAACAATTCATATCCTACCATTCATCATCATCCATGCCTCAATATTCATACTTAACATTCACATACTTTCACCATTTCAAATGCCAAGATTTCATCAACAAAGTTCATCCTTTCTAAGTGTCAAAACTCATCAAGTAAAATACACAATATTGACCAAAACATATGTAACATCCCAAATTTTTTATTATTTATTTGTAGCATTGTTTCAAGAAAGAGTTGGCAGATCAATAGTTAAGAGAATAAGAAGAGAGTGCAGTAGTCTTTATGACACGATTTTGAATACTTTCCCTTGCAAGTTGACTAATTTTTTTCTATTTTTTCCTCATATTTTTGTGCTGCCCCACCTAGTTAACCTAGGTTTAAAAGTCAAATTTTTACTTTTTATTCATCATTTTTTCATCTTTTCTTTTTCTGTATCCGTCTAAACCTTTTTCTTCTATCAAACTCTCTCATTTTTCTTCCTTTTTCCTTCACTGTGTCGCCCCATCAACCCCTATTGAGCCGCCCTTTCTCTTCCTTGTGTAAGTGTTGATTTCCCTCTTCTCTCTCTTATTTTTGCTATCAATTGTATGCTGCTATTTTGCTGAGTTTTCATGTTCTTTTTTCTGTTCAAGTCAGCCCCCTTGCAATTCCCAAACATCCTTTTTAAACCGCCCAAAATAGCCCCTAGAACCGTCGTCGTTAGGGGTGTTTGTCGCCCCTTAAAACCCCTAGGTTGGCTACCATTTTGAGCCCTTTAATTACTATTTTGTGCTATTGTTTCTAGGCTTATTCTATTTTATTTTCAAGCTTAAAAATAGTCCCTAAATAGCCTTTAAATACCTTTTGGTGCCACACAAAAACAACCTTCTTTTTGTGCCAATAGTGGTGGTATGTCGTCTCTTTGTTCACTATTAGTGGGTTGTTGTTTTTGTTTCTTTTTCAGCCCCTTTATAGCAATGTTATTATTGTCATTCTTCTGTTCTAATGAGCCTTAATCTTTTCAATTATATGTGTGTCCGATCCCATTTGTTCGGGAACTCAGATTTAGTTAAACGGGAAGCGTAAGTGTGATTTGTTGCGAGTAATTGCGTTGTTTTTGTTAAGAGAGGATGTAATGGCTAATTGTTCTAGGGTTTTGATTTGATTTTAAGGTGCTATTTTCTAATAATATTTTTGTTTTAGGTTCTGATTGGAACATCCCGGATCAGTAGTGAAGTCAGATTTCGTTCGCATTCCCATTTACAACGAATCAGTGTAAGTTAGCTTGATGTTTTTAAATCTAAAAATTCGTGCTTGTAACATTACTTTGGTGGAATTTTTAGTGGTGTTTCAAGGCTGATCATTAATCATATGTTATCGTACTACGTGTTATTTTTGGATCTAGGCTCATTTAAGGTTTAAGGTGCGGAAGTGCATATTTTTACGGCTTAGTGTTGCGAGTTGTGATTTAAGGTGTGGGTCCTAACCTTGCATAATCGTTTGTAAATACTTAATATAATTTATAAATTTTTATAAAATTCTTGCTGGCTGGGCATGGTCAAATGACCAAATAAGAGAATAAAAAGCTATCGAGCAAGGTATTTGATTGAATGATTAGCCTTTACCGGGATTATATGTATGCGAAATTATTGTATTTGATTGACTGATTTATTGTTTAAGTTACGGATTGATGTATGCTAGTTGTGACATTTTTTGAAATGATTTTATATCGTGTTCAATGATTATGGGATGCATGTGTAACGTTCGACATACAATGCCACTAATCAAGCTGCATACTAAGGGCTAGTTTGGCAATGCTTTTGAAAAGTGCTGTGGAAAAGTACTTTTGAAAAGTTTGGTTTAAAATTTGAGTGTTTAGCATTGCTGTCAAATAGTGCTTTTGAGAAATAAAATGTCCATTTTAGACATGTTATTATCAAGTAACAAATATGCATTTAAATAATATTTAAATTAGTTAATATTATTATATTTTAGTAAGAATATAAAAAAATTATTATAACTTTTTGTTAATATTTTAATATATGGAATATAAATTTTAAATATTTTTAAGCAATAAATATTAATTATTTATAAAGTTTAATTAGAATATATAAACTATATTTTAAATATTTAAATATAACCATTAAATATTTGTAATTAGTATTTTAAAAAATATTTTTTTTTATTTTTAATTAATGATTTTAACACATTTGTAATTAAGCACCAAGAAAAAAAAGGAAAGTACTATGTTATTGGAGGGGTGAAAAAGTAATTAAGCACTAAAAGTGCTTTTGGGAGAGGAAAAACTAAAAATTTTAGCTTCTCCTTTTCAGAAGTGCTCCTGAAAAGCCAAAAATTTCAGCAAAAAGCAGCTTATTTCGCACAACTTTTCTTCCAAAAGTGCTTTTGGAGCTAGAAGTGCTTTCTTTAAGCACTGCAGAACAGGCCCTAAGTATGACTAGATTGTATTGTATGTCACATACCAGTGAAACTGTTGATTTGATTGACTGAATGTATGCAAATCTAAAATTGAACATGTACTAAAAGCATGATTCAATGCCAATGTTGTGGATAAATGCAAAGTATGCAAGGCATACACCGACATTGATTATTGATATGTATGTTAAGCATGCCACCAAGACTAATATTCATAGCATGAATTACTCACTTGTTGTATACTATTTTGCATCTACATGGGGTGGGTTATTGTGGTTTTAAAGGAGTTTTGTGGAGTATCAACGACAGTTAAAGTCCGTATTATTGTTGTCACCGCACTACACCGAGAGTACCAAGAAGATTGTCGATTTTATCGCATTATTGGTGGCTTGTCCACGATATTGGCAGCTTGTCTGCATATATATTAGCAGTTTATCTGCACTACTATACTGGTGGTTTATCCACATCGAGCTTTGACTCGCATTGTTTGGTGTTTGGCAGATGAGTTCTGGGGAACTCGTGGTGTGTGGCAGATGGATGGGTAGGAACTTTTTTGTATTGCATCATGCTTATGACATATTTTTATGTTTATTGAAATATGCCTTGTACCGTACTGTAATGAAAACAATGATTGTTATCCATATGACTGATTGTATGATTATGTTTGATATTGACTCACTCTAAGCTATTTTAAGCTCAACCCTAGTCTTAACTTTTCAGATAATAATCGAGACTAGGATAGGACCCGACATGCGGACGTATTTTGGACTTCGGACTATTATTACTTTAAATAATTTTTAATAAGTATTTATTTTATATTTGAACTGTAAAGTCTTATTTTGGGCTGTGGTTTGTGGTTTTTTGAATTGGGTTTTATGCATGCACTATTCAACATATTGATTACATATATGTTAATCGGAAAATACATGTTGCTTGACCTAATTAAAATCTGACATGAATAATGTTTTTCCACTGCATTAAAATATAACGAAATTTTGTAAAACAAAGCGACAAACAATGGGTTTCCAAAAAAAAAAAGCCACTATTAGTAATAAGAAAATGAGACTTAAGAATAGATGGCTTAATAAATGTATATTTTTCAAAACTAACTCTAGTGCGATCGTAGTTTTTTTTCCAAAATGAGTTGAATTAGAGTTTTTATGATCCATTGGATCACTTAGTCATTTCATTGGCTAATGTAGTCTTCACGATCTGACCATAACGTCTAGGCCAAGTTGGAGAGGTTATATTTATTGGTATTAGAGCCAGGTTCAAAACCTCGGGCTGAGTAATGTTTTTTTTAATGGGTCTGCATGCATAAATTGAAGATGGGGCATTTTGGGAAAAAGAAACCATAGTAATTTTGAAAAATATTTTACAAAAGAAATGACGAAGTTTGAAGTTTTGATGCCGGTGGCCATAGAAACGATACTAAAAACTCTAGAGAAACACTAGGGAATATTGCATAAAATTCTAAGTAAAGGATTTGGAAATGAAAATGAGATGAAATTTAACATCTAAGAAAACTAAAAACTCTCTACTCTTAAATTTTAGATTTCGTAAGACTTCATAATGAACACACGTGGTATGAAAACTCGTGGTAGGAGAAGCCGTAGAAGGAGACCTCCGATGGCTCCATCTGAGTCGTCTACGTCTCAAGAGCCTTCATTGAATACTAAATCTAATGAGACCGTTAATGCACTCACTGTTGAGGGTGAGAATTTGGATAATCAAGATTTTAATAATGAATATAATGGGGACGGTGTGGTTTCCTATGCCATGTTTATGGTACTACAAAGGTTCGTTGGGGCCCAATCTGGTCATGGTAGTTGTGGGCTGGTTACTGAGAGGCTTTGTTCAAACGGAGCAGAATTATTCAGGAGTATTGCTGAAACGACCCTATAGTGGCTGAATACTAGATGGAGAACATTGAGCATATTCTGGAGGATATGGACTACACTCGAGAGCAAAAACTTAAGGATGTCGTGTCCTTGCTGAGGGACGAGGCTTATAGATGGTGGCAGTCAGTGTTCAGGAGTACACTTCCTGAGTGTATCACTTGGATGTATTTTTAGGATGCCTTTCAGAAAAGTATGTGGGCACTCAATATGTTGAGGCCCGACAATTGGAGTTTATAGAGTTGAGGCAGAGAGACTTGATAGTTTCTGAGTATGAGTTTAGGTTTTTAAGGTTGACCCGTTATGCACCTAGTATGGTGGCGACAGAGTAAGATAAGTGTTTGCGCTTCGATGAGGGGTTGAGGTGTGACCTTATGATTAGGTAGCCCCACATCAGGAGCGAATATTTGAGGGTTTGGTCGAGAAGACCAAAATTATAGAGGAAATTAAGCACTTGGAAAAGAAGGATAAATAGAAAGTTCAGCCTAAGAGAGAGGTTGGCTCTGCTAGGCCAAATTTGCGTCCTACTAAGCAAGCCAGAAAGGTCAGACCACAACAAAATATTGTAGCAGAGGGTCGTAGATATGGCCGGGTAAATGTTGGAAGAGGTTGGGGGCCTGTTTGGGTTATGGTTCGATAAGACATATAGTTAAGGATTGTCCTTGTCTAGTTGTTCAGATGCAAGCTCCGATTAAGAATCAGGGTCTCGTTAGAGACCAGAATCAAAGGCGTAATCAGTTTGCTCAAAGAGGTTGTAATTAGAATCAGAATGGTAACGATAATTAGGGATAAAGAGTATTGGGTCAGGGTGCGAATCGGGCTGAATCTAAGTAGCCTGATTGGTATATGCGGTTAGACACCGAGAGGACAAGGATATGACTGACGTCATAGTATGTACCTTTACTATTCATTTGGTACCTTACTTTTCATTAATAGATACTGGATCTACCCATTCTTATACTACATGTGATATAGTTGTAAAACTGAGGATCGGGGTAGAGAAAACTGATAGCACTATTATCGTAGTGAGCCCTTTAGGACAATCTGTACTTGTAGATAAAATTTATAGGAGATGCCCATTGGAAATTCAAGGGGAAATTTTTCCTGCAGATTTATTGGAGATGCCGTTTAGTGAGTTCGACCTGATTTTGGGGATAGACTAGTTGGTCGAGCACCAAGTCAGTCTAGATTGGGCTGTGAAGAGAGTGACATTGAAGACAGTATCTGGAAAGGAAATTGTTATGATCAACGAGTGCTTGAACTATCTATTGATTGCCTCCGGACGTACTAACGTCCAGAGTGTGAATACTACAACTAAAGATGTTGAATTGACGTGGTGTCCGCAAGTATATGGGTTATGTTGTAATATAGTTACAACGAAGTATGTGAGTACTACGAGAATTGTACCCAAGGGAAGCGAGTACTAAATTAAAGTTAACCTAAATGCAAATAGAATTAATTAGTAAATTAAATAAATTATATTACGAGTAAACATAAATAAAAGATTTTTAGTTTTTACAAATAAACAATAAAAATTGCATAAATAAAGTGAACTTCAAATAACTAAAATCTAAACTCAATAAAATCTAAATCTAGGTGATTAGCTTGTTTCAGCGGTCATAACTAATTCCTATTTCAGGTTTCTATTCAATCAACTAGTCATTACCCTAGCAGGATCTCTTGATTTTCCACTAAACTAATGAGTCGACGAGAACTACTTATCTCTCGACCTCATAGTCCAGACCGATTTGGGGTTAAGGTGTTCATGGATAGGTCAGGCCAATTTTGGGTTAATTCCCACCTAAATGACTTCCTAGGGTCGTCAAGCCTAGGGTTTAAGTTTTTCTTCTCCCAAACAACTGATCCGCTAAGAAAACCCTACATAATAATTAGTTAATCACACCTCCACTCATTAATCCCCCATAAGAGTATTAGTTCATCGTGGAATCCATAAACATAAAAAAACTTGATAATAAAGATATGCATGAAGAATATATCAAGAATAGAGTTTAGAGAATCCTATTTGCATTCGATTGATGAAATGCAATAATCCTCAAATGTTTAATCATGTATACAAAGTAAATCCTTCAAAGAACACGAACAGAAAAGAAATGAAAATAAACCTAAAGCCTAAAAGAAAGGAAAATTGAAACTAGAATTACAGAGAAAAACTTAGAATATCAAAAGTTGTCCTTAAACAAGTGCTAATTGAGCCTATTTATAGATTTAGGGTAGCCGTCGTCCTCAACCCTAGGTTAGCTGACATTTTCGTGTTTAATTTCCATTATGCGGACCAAAATGCCCTTAGCTCGTAATTAATCCCTTATAGGGACGGTGTCACAACACCCTAGTGTTTGTATTGCGACATCGAAGACATATGCTCTGGTTCAAGGGTGGCTTCAGGGGTGTGTCACGACATCCCATGGTTGTGTCGCGACACCAAAGGCAAAATAGAGATTCTTATATTTTGTCCCCTATGTTGCGACATTGAACTTCCCGTGTTGCAACATAACAACCAGCCTTGAGTTCCTATGCATTTGAATGGTCTCCTACACACTTACTAAATACGTTAGCTCACCTAAGGTAAATAAAAGACTCAAAATACACTTTTATTGAATTTAAAGCAAAATACGAAAACCAAACTAAAACATTATAAAAAATGCTCGTATTCAAGTTCCTAATGTATGAAAATTAATTCAATTTGCTACACTGAATCACGGCAGATCAAACTCCCCCGCACTTAAGTCATTGCTTGTCCTCAAGCAAGGCAAGATAGAAATAGAAAAATAAAAGATGACCCTTCAGCAAGTATAGTACAAAGATTGGTTTCAGAGTACATAACTAGGTATTTTTTATATTTACACATAATCCTGACATGATATATAAATGACTTACAACTTTCAATATCAAATACCTAAGTTCAGTATATTACAAAGTATACAGACATTAATGTTGTCAAATATATGAATCCATCCATAAATCATACAAGTAGTTTAATTATCCTAGTAGAATACAAACAGCCACTAATGTAATTACTCAAAATAATTTCAATTCATGAATAAGTTTACCTAGGTCACATAGGGCTTTTCGGCTTGTAACGTTTTGAGGCTTAGGACCGATATAGAATTCAAGAACATGAAGCATCAAAATGGTTTCAAGCACGAAAATAGTTTACCACATCGTATTGTTCCCTATTCTCCCACCTTCGTAACCCTTGCCCACTCACCATCTTATTTCTCCTTCTCTCACCTTCTTTATTTCTTCACATAGGAAATCAAAGCATAATATAGCAACTACGGCTAGCTCATGAGTTTTTGTACACTAATGATTGAGTTTTTCAACTTTTGTGACTTTGTCACCTTTTGATCTTTTTCAAAACATCTCACTCACAATGCTTTTGATTTTCACGTACTTTTTCCACTCGTTTTGATTTTCTTTTTGAATTTTTCTTGTCTTGCACATGTTGGCTAACTTATAATTACTATATCACACGCTTCTTCATATTTCACTCTATTTTTACAAAATCTGCCAATATGTATCTACCTAACCCTCACTACGTATGGTCAAACGTCTATACTTGTGCAATTTGGGACCAAAGAAAAAGGGTAAGTACATATTAGTGTTTATAGGTTCATCAAGAAGTGTTTTCTGGCTCAAAATAGGTACTAATGATTGATAAATAGGGTTAGCTTTTTGGCTCTGGGTGTATACCAAACAATGCCTTAGGTCATCCTTAGGTATCTCAATATTCACAAATTTAATCAATCAAACAATCACAAATTCAACTATCTATTATACGTACTAGCATTCTCGTTTCCATGTATTCTCTATATCATTTGGTATATTCAATTACTCAATGCCTATTTATAGTATAATATATAGAATTTAATAGTCTAATAATAAAAAATTTAAAATCATTCATTGTCATGCCAAATTTATAGTAAATACAATCAACCTATGTACATGCTCTTAACCAATCACTTGTATTTCTATAAGATCAAGCACACATTTGACAATAAAAATGAAAAGAGAGCATGAAAACATAAAAACAAATTCCCTATGTTACCCCCACACTTTAGATAGCATATTGTCCCTAATGTGCAGCCCTGAAAAGGTAAGGAAAGAAGTTACCCGATTGATCGTGACATTGCGATGTTCTAATGGTGGGTGCTTCTTCCTTGATGAAAGCCCATAAATATCATGCTCCTTTCATGTGAGGTTTTTACATAGAAAATTTGAAAAACACACAAGGTATATAATTCTAATATTTTTATAAATTTGTCTAAATTAATTTTCCTACCTTGTATAAGCCTAAAATATGTTTATATAACTCCATATATATATATATATAGATAAGGTTTTTTTTAGAGAAAAAAAGTTAGAAGGAACTTCCTCATTCATCTCCCTCCTGTAGTCCCCATTTTCTCCTTTCTTCCTTTTGTGTTCTATAAAGTATTACAAATTGTTTGTATAGTTCGTCTCCTAATAATTTCTTCGGAGGGTTCATCTGCTTGCCTAGTGGACCCATAGGTACTCCTGCCCTTTTTCATAATTCTATTATTAGATATGGGAAGAATATTCCTTTTGATTGATTTCGTACACAGTCAGTCATACTTTGATAAATCCAAGTACCTATGCATATTAGCTTCTTTTGCAAAATCGCATATACACAGTCATTAATGCTTGATTGAATTTCGTTGGTTTCTTTGTACCTGGTTGATACGTCCATTCTTCTTTTCCTTCAGTTAAAAATCTCAAAAACTTCTTCCATGTTTACATTTTCGAAACGTTTGAGATCTGTTCTGAACATGTAATCACGGCAAAAGTATGGAGCATCATAAAATTGAAAAAAAATACTTCATTTAGTTACCAATACGTTAAACCCTCTCACTTTGACATGTGTTCGCATATCATAATATGGTCTTATTACTTCTCTTTCTTTCAATGCAAGATAAAATTCTAGCACAACATGTATTATTGTCAATTCTTTAGGTGGTAGGCAAAAGGTAGCCCATTCACGTTCAGTTGCAATTTCCCACACTCCCTTGCAGTTCCTCATTAAAAAGTCAAATCCCTATTCTTGGACGAATGTATTGGGGTGCAACTATTATAGTTATTTGTCTGTATCGTTTACCTGAAATTCAACAGATGTATTCATGATTTCAAAAAATAATTTGTAATACTATTGAACCTGAATTTGATGTAACATCTTCTTCTGTAGTTGTTAAATTGCTTGAACGGCTACAGAAAAATCCTACAATTTTCACAAATTCTAAAAAAGAAGACTGTATTTTTGTGGCTTATTAACTTCTAATGAAAAGTAATGATTAGAATTAAGGGTTTAGGGTGAGTTAGGGATGCTATTTATAAAGAGATACTAATCAATCAGTCCTAAGTCTACTAAAACTCTATTACAAACACGTCTTAGGTTAGTGAGTTCGGAACTACAGGTTACGTAGGGGTGTTGCGACATCCCCATTGATTGTCACGACATCGAAGGTAGTTAACTTGTGTTGAATTTCATTTGGTGTTGCGACATGTGAGGCTGATATCGCGGCATGGAGAGTGGTTTCTGTTCTGGTTGATTGTTGTCGCTAGACCCCTGCTTGTTTAACTTTCTTCGTCTGTCTCCCCTTCTTTTTCTATAGTTTCTCCTCCTTCAGATTGACCCCATATCACCTTGCATTGTAACACGTGTTTCAATTACTTCTTTAGTCGTCCCTCCAAAATAATGTTTTACTCTCTGACCATTGACGAGAAAATTTTGCCCTTTTTTTTCTGATAAGTTCTATCGCCCCGTGAGGTGTCATTTGGTTTATAGTGTATGGTCCTGTCCATCTTGATTTTAATTTTTCGATAAATAATTTCAATCTTGAATTGAACAAGAGTACCTTTTGTCCTGGTAAGAACTCTCATTTTCTTATTCTAGCATCATGCCAGTGTTTGTTTCTCTGTTTATATAGTTTAGCATTTTCATAGGCCAAACAAAATTCTTCTAATTCTTACAACTAAAATAATATTTCTTTCTTGGATAATTCAGGGTCTAAATTCAATTCTTTTATTGCCCAGTATACCTTCTTCTCTAGCTCAATTTGTAACACCCCAAACCCTGGTCTATGCGTTAAGACCAGATTTGGTATGTCACACAAAACGAACATACATCTAGTCATTTATTGATTTAAATAAAACAGATCCTCAAAACTATTTTGGAATTGAAGTTTATTAAAAATCGAGGTTAATTTAAAATCTATGATTTAAGACATAAGAGTTTATAAATTAAAACTTAGAAATTAATTGGTAAAAATTTTACGAGAAGTTTAAAAGAGTTCAAAAGGAAATTTGAAAACAAGATTCTTAAAGAATTTTACAAAAAAATTTACGAGAATAAAATATTTAAGAAAATCCCCTTTTTGCACAAGAATTTAAGAAAACATTTATTAAAAATAGAATAGTCCCATTTTAGTATTTAAACATAATTAAAATCCATCCACAAGTAAAAATCCATAAAAATAATACCAGAGGCCTTATTACATCATAGCTGAAATAGTAATTGAATAAAAATACTTAAGAGTAGTTCAAAGTTCACAAAAACCATCATTCGAAGTATGGCCTCCACGAAGTCATCCCCCGACCCAAGCCTCCATTAATGATCGTTACCTGAGATGGATAAAGGAAACAGGTGAGTTACTTAGAACTCGAAGTGTGTAACCCACTTACCAAGTCCATCAATAAAAACCATTTAAGCATTTAATTGGGCTTGAGCCCATTTACAAATGTACAATATAACAAGTATAAAATGCATGTGACATGAAATTCCCAACCAAGCCTAAATTTCCATCCGCTACACACCACCCGTACCAACCAACACACCTGTGGGGAGCTTTAGTCACCCACCCCGCCAACACACCAACTGGGCATTAAGCCATATATTAAATCGGGCATGAAGCCATCAATCGGGCACGGCTATTAGCCATTGGCTGCACGAAGCCATTAATCGGGCACGAAGCCATTTTCTCTTCACAAATATCCCAACCCATGCAATCATGTATATAAAATGCATGACAATTCATTCATATATAATAATTCCAACATAAGGCTCATTATAAAAGTTATCACAAACTGGCCCATTTCATATTTTGGCCCACATAATCTCATATCACATTTGGCCCATTTAACAATTATCACATATGACCCATTTATCAAATATCACATATGGCCCATTTATCAAATATCACATATGGCCCATTTATCAAAATCACATATGGCCCATTTATCAAATATCACATATGGCCCATTTATCAAAATCACATATGGCCCATTAAGTCACTTTTATCGATTTAGCCCATTAAGGGCAATTTCGTAATTTTCATAATCTTGATACCAATTTCATAGTTTTTACGATTAAAGTGATAAAATAAACCATTTTACCCGATTTCACCAACTTTGTGATTTTAATCTAGCATTATTACGATGTGGTTATCTAACCCGCGAGATATGGTGTAAGATTACACACCTGATTACGGTGAGCACTACACTTTCCTGATCGTCGATACCTAAATACGTATCACGCTTGGTTAGAACACTAATACTTAATTTAAATCTATGCTAAAGATAAGCGATCTAGATCCTTACCCTCGGAATCTCGAACAACTACTATTTGGCGGTTCTCCCGGTTGCGGATTCACAACCCGGTGGAAAATCCCGAATAGCTAATGGCTCGAACTACGAACAACTTCGAATAATTGATTCTCCCGATGAGGGTCCACAACCCGTGGGAAAATCCCGAATTGCTTTGAAATAGCCCTTCGCTTGAATCTAGAGGAATAGCGAATCCGCCCCTCTTACGAACACTATTCACCACCCTTTTTTCGACCCTATCTTGCTTGCCTCCATTGACAAAAGAATATTAGTCCAACTAATATTTTTGGAAATTAAGTTTATAGGTTTTAAGGGCGAAATCGGCTTACCACGAAATCTTACGTTCACAGGATGAAAATCGAGCGATAACGTTCCTAAGATAAAATCGATTAGTAACCCATCTTTGACGAAATAACGGGTAATATGGAAGTCCTTGATAGAAACCCTTACCTTAACACTTTGAACCAAATCCTAGTGATTCACGATGATTACGAATACTCCGAGTTTCGGCCTTCTCTATATCACTATAAAGACGAGAAAGATTGTCTAAGAGAAAGGGATAGAGGATACTTTCGATCAAAAGACCCTTCCAAACAAAAGTAGATTCGGCAAAAGAAAAGATGAAAAAAAAATAAAGAATCGAAGAGGGTTCTTACCGATTGTCCAAAGATTGAATAGAAGAAATGATTGAGAAGAAATATATGAGAAATGGAAATTTCAGCTATGAAGATGTTTATTAACATTCGGCCATGGTGAAAGATTTTGGAAAAGAAATAGTGATGTTAAGAGTTCTTTACAAGAAGAAAGAAAGGAGAAAAAGAAATAAAAGAGAAAGCGTTTATGTGTCAATTTTCAATGATGGAAGATGAATAAAGAAATGATCTTGGGGTTGGTGTATATTCGGCCAAAAAGAAAGAAAAAGAATATGACCTTTCAAGATGGTATGGTTTCGGCACAAAGAGAAGAAACTTGGGAAGAATGAAAGATGATATTAATTTGGTCTAGAAGAAATGACCAAAACCAAAACAAAATTTACCTATTGCACAAGACACAATCGGCTAGGGAGAGAAGTTGTGAAGAGAAAAGGAAAAATGTACTAATTTGCTAAAGCATTATGGCCAACTAGCTCCTAATCCTTACCAATATTCGGCCAACCCCTTCTAACCCCAAAATCGTCCAAGTACATTGGCCAAAAGTCAAAGTTTAGCCACCCCAAAGTTTCCAAAACATCACCCTTGTTTCATGCCTTATGTCCCCCCTTACTTGCCTTTTCCATATGAGTCTTTTCCTTAAGTTCACTCTTACCATATCTCTTAGCCATCATACCATAAAAATAAAAGTCTAACTTACCAAGAATATGATGCTTGGCCGACACTTGCTAGGAAAGAGCAAAAATTAATATTCACAAAATGCATACTAGGGGATTCGAACCTCTCCCCTCAAGACCATACATGTAGCGCATAACCTCTTCACTAATGGCTCTTTTATGCTATCTTTTTATCACTTAATTTCCTTAAACATCAAGGTTACATGTTCCACTTCAATGAAGTATTCATTACTAAAATTTATTCTAATTCTGAATAAATCCCGAGCCTTCTCAAGACTATATTAAACACATAAATTGAATCATTCACAAGCTAAGCACCAAAATTATGCAACATATCGATACTCAATTTTTAGGATGTTACAATTCTACCCCCCTAAAATAAAATTTCGTCCTCGAAATTTACCTGGTTAAAAGAGGTGAGGATATTGTTGCCGAATTGCGTCCTCAGGCTCCCACGTAGCTTCCTCCACTCCGTGATTACGCCATAAAACCTTAACCAACGGCAGACTTCTTTCTTTCTTAGCACCTTAACATCTCGATCTAAAATTTTCACCGGTTCCTCCTCGAAGACAAGTCCACCTTATCTCCACTTCTTCTACCGGTACTATGTGAGACGGATCCGATCGATAACGCCTTAACATAGAGACATGGAAGACACTATGAATCGACTCAACTCGGAGGTAATTCAAGCTGATAGGCCACTGGTCCTACACGCTTCAACACACGGTACGGTCCAATGAACCTAGGGCTCAACTTGCCCTTCCTTCCAAATCTGAAAATCTTCTTCCAAGGTGAGACTTTCAGAAAGACCTGATCTCCCACCGCAAACTCAATATCCTTACGCTCGGATCTGCATACGACTTTTGTCTATCCGAAGCTTCCTTTAACCGTGCTCGAATCACCTTTACCTTTTCTTCCGTCTCAGATACCATTTCAGGACCCAACAACTGCCGTTCCCCCAATTCAGTCCAACAAGTAGGGGTACGACACCTACGACCATATAACGCTTCATAAAGTGCCATTTGGATACTGGATTGATAATCTGTATTATCACGCGAACTACGCCAACGGTAGAAAATCTTCCCAACTACCTCAAGTCAATCACACAACCCCTTAACATGTCTTCCAAAATCTGGATTACTCTTTCTCGATCGACCATCTCGATCGAGGATGAAAAGCCGTCTTTGAAGTCTAACTTTGTTCCCAAAGCCTCATGCAAAGCTTTCCAAAATCGTGATGTAAACCTAGGATCCCTATCTCGATATAATAGACACTTGGTACCACATGCAACCTCACAATCTCCGATCGCATAACTTAGCCAACTTCGCAGTGAGTAATCCGTATGAACTGGTAGAAAATGGGCAGTCTTCATTAACCGATCCACTATCACCCAGACGGAATCTTTCTTAGTAGGTGTTAAGGGTAACCCACTAACAAAGTCCATCGTTATCCGCTCCCATTTCCATAAAGGAATCTTTACTGGTAGTAACAATCCCGACGGTAATTGATGTTCCGCCTTAACTTGCGACACGTCGCACTTACTCACAAAATCAGAATCTTCCCGCTTCAACCACGCCACCAATACACGATCACGAAGGTCTCGATACATCTTATTTCCTCCGGGGTGCATAGCATAAGGGCTACTATGCGCCTCACGCAGAATCATTAGTCTCAAATCCGAATCCTTGGGCATACAAATTCTTCCGCGAAAACATAGTACTCCATCCTTATTTAATCCAAAATCCCCTATTACACCACTTTTAACTTGCTGAATTAAGGGTCCCAACTTTTCATCTGATAACTGCTTCTCCTTGATCTGTTCTAACCACATAGGCTTCACCTGAAGTTCCGCTAGCAAACTTCCATCTTCAAACAAACTAAGATGAGCAAACATTGCTCTCAACTCTGATATCACCTTACGACTCAACCCGTCTGCCACCACGTTAGCCTTTCCAGGATGATACTCGATTGAGAAGTCATAATCCTTTAACAGCTCTACCCACCTCCGTTGTCTCAAGTTCAACTCCTTTTGGGTAAGGAGGTACTTAAGACTCTTATGATCCGTATAAATGATCGACTTCTCACCGTAGAGATAGTGCCTCCAAATTTTTAAAGCAAAAACCACCGCAGCCAACTCCAAGTCATGGGTAGGATAGTTGACTTCGTGCGGCCTCAACTGACAAGATGCATAAGCTACCACTTTGCCACCTTGCATCAACACACATCCCAAGCCCGTGTGTGATGCATATCAGTAAACAATGAACTCTTTTCCATTTCGGGTTGAATCGATCTTGATCGCTTAGTCAAAATCTTCTTGATTTCTCGAAACTCTCTTGTTGTTTATCGGTCCACACATACGGTACTCCTTTCGCAATGACTTAGTTAGGGTGCAAGAATCAACGAAAACCCTCAACAAAGCGCGTCTATAATAACCACCAAACCTAAGAAACTCCGAATCTCACCACTTCGTCTTGGTGGTTTCCAATCCAACAAAGCCTCTACCTTCCGAGGATCAACTCTTATTCCTTCAGCTGACACCACATGACCCAAGAAAGTCACTTCCTTCAGCCAAAATTCACACTGAATTTAGCATAAAGTTGCTTATCTCGCAGTATTTGCAATACTATGCGCAAATGTGAGTCATGCTCTTCGTCATTCCTCGAGTATACCAAGATATCATCTATGAACACCACCATAAACCGGTCTAGATAGGGTTGAAAGACTCGATGGTGTGTAGCGGATGGAGGGTCGATTTAGTAATCCCCACGGTGTGATTGGCTGGTACGGGTGATGTGTAGAGGATGGTTATTTAGGTTTGGGTTCGGGATTGCATCATTGCTATATTTGTTATATGTATGAATTTGTTATGCCTAAATCGTTTGGGAGTTTGTGTGGTTGTTACACATTGAGTCTGTTGACTCACCCCGTTGTGGGATATCTTTTCAGGTGATACTCAGTGATATGGACCGGGTCAGCGGAGACTATATGGTGGCCATGCTGAACGATTTCAGGATTTCAAACGGTTGAATTTACGTTTTCTATTATTTTATTTTTGGGATTTATTTGGTATTTTTCAGATGTAATAAGGCCACTACTTAGACGTTTAAATTTTTATGCTTTAAGTTTTAACTTTCATTTAATAATCGGTATATGAACTAATCAAATGTTTTCGCAAACTCTAAATATTTTATCACCTAATCAACTACGGCTTACAAATTTAATAACCATTTCAAAAAAAAATCGGCAACCCCACTCATTTTTCAAATTATAAAACAAACGTTTTCTTAAAAATACAAACTCGAATCACATCTTACTATTTCAACACGCCAAAAACTTGTTTTAGAAGCTGAAATGCTTTAGCAAACACAAAATCATCACAGTTTTCCAAAATACAAACCAGATTTAGTTAAAGTTTTTCCTAAGGAACATGTCAGATCCGGTCAAGGCTCGTGGGCCGGGTTTGGGGTGTTTCAGCTCGAGAGAGTGCTTCCTGATTATGTGCCCTAATTGGTTACCCCTGAATATGAGTTGACGGTTTACAGTTCTGTACACTTTGAGTGTACATGTGTATCCATCGATATTTCAAATAAATTCAACGGGAATAGTTTTGACATGGTTGAATTGAACTTAAGATGATTTATTATAGAAATGCACATGTTATATGGAAATATGATATGAAAAGTAAATGTTTATGAAAGTTATTACATGCATCTTTGATTTTTGATGTTTACATGATATACATGACTAACAAGTTTCTTGAGATCATATGTGTTTAGGAAAATGGCCATATTGATTTGGATGCATGATTGTATACTTATTTTGAATGTACATGATTGGTAAGTTAAATTCTTATTATACGAACTTACTAAGCATTTGAAATGCTTACTCGATTTTCTTTTCTCTGCTTTATAGTGCTCGAAAGCTCGTAAAGGTTGGAATCGGTCGGAGCATCATCACACTATCCTTCAGCACGTTTTGATATAAATAGCAAACTTATTTTTGTATAATGGCATATATAGGCTAACTTGGCCAATGTTGGCATATAAATGGTTGTTTGTAATCTAGCCATTGGAATGGCTAGTAATGGTATATTTAGTGAATATATACTTGAGGTTATAATATGGTTAATATATGAGTGCTTGGTATGGTTAGATTGAATTATGGTAAACATATATGTCTTTCAAAAGGTAAGTTTGAATACATGTGATGATATATCAATTATAATGTTAATGTTGGCTTGGTTTTAACATCTTGAATTGGTTGGTATATGTATGCAAGTATTAATGTAGGTACAAGGCAAAATTTGGGTGAGAAATAAGGCTTGGAAATGGCCTTATTTTGTCCACACGGGTAGGCACACGGGCGTGTGTCTCAACCGTGTGTGACACACGTCTATACGCACAGGCGTGTGGTTTGGCCGTGTGTCCCCTGCATCTTAAAAATTGAGAAACAGAATGCTTAGAATTGGTCACACGGGTAGAGACACGGGCGTGTGTCTCAACCGTGTGAAACACACAGTCCAACACACGGGCGTGTGTCTTGGCCGTGTGAATCCTTCACCTATTTTTAAAAATTAAATTGTTCACACGGCCTAACACACGGGCATGTGGCTGGCCGTGTGACCCAAGTCAGTAGCTACCCTAATTTGAACACGGGCTGAGACACGACCGTGTGCCTCACATTGAATGCCGACACGGCCTAAGACACGGGCGTTTCACCTGGCCGTGTGGGTCACACGGCCTGACCACACAGGCGTATGTCCCCTGCACCTATGAAAAATTTTGAAATTTCGCGAAAAATTCTCAGAGTTCCCGGTTTAGTCCCAACTTGTTTCTAATGTATAAATAGGACCTCGAGGGTCCATTTAAGGGACAACATGATTGAATTATGATTTGTTTCAGATATGAATAGTAAAAGACATGAATTAAATTGTATTTGTTCTGTAAACTTCGGTAATGCTCTGTAACCCTGCTCCAGCGACGAATATGGGTTAGGGGTGTTACACAACAGCTAGCAAGATATACTGATTTCCAAAAGAACTTGGGAAGGGTCCCATAAAATCAATCCCCCAAACATAAAATACCTCTACTTTAAGGATCCCCGTTTGTGGCATTTTATCTTTTTTTGATATACTTCTAGTCCTTTGACATTTATCGCATCCCTACACAAATTCGTAAGCACCTCTATTCATTGTTGGCCAATAAAATCCCGATTGCAATATCTTCTGAACATTTATTTTTCCTCCAAAATGTCCACCTCATGGTGAAGTATGACATCCTTGTAAGATGTCATTTATTTCATCTTCAGGCACACATCTTCATACTAGTTGATTTGCACATTACCGAAATACATACGAATCTTCCCAAATATAATTTTTTGATTCATGCACAATTCTCTTCTTTTGTTTCCATGATGCTTTTATCGGAAAAACTCCTTTGATAATGTAATTCACATAATATGCATACCATGGTGTCTTGTTATTCCTACCCCCTACCTGATGAATGTCTACTCGGTATAACTACTCATCAATAAATGTTTCTTTAATTTCTTTAGAATTTTTCTTTTCCATTTCATTTTCTATTCTGGACAAGTGATCTGCAATTTGATTTTTTGTTACTTTTCTGTCCATTATCCATAGATCAAATTCTTGAAGCAATAACATCCACCTCATTAGTTTAGCTTTTGTTTCTTTCTTTTTTCATGACATATTTCAATTCAGAGTGATCAATGTAAATGTAAACTCTGTTTGCCATTAAATAGAAACGAAATTTTTCGCATGCAAATTCAACAACAAGCATTTCTTTTTCAGTAGTAGTGTAATTACACTGTGCTGAGTTAAGTGTCTTACTTGCATAATGAATAGTGAAAAAATATTGTTCCTTTTTTGTCCCAACACTGCTCCTACAGCATAATCACTAGCATCGCACATTATAATAAAAGGTTCTAACCAGTCAAGAGTAATGATAATATGTGCAGAAATGAGTTTTTATTTTATTACCTCAAAAGCCTGAATGCGGTCCTGATCAAATACAAAAGGTGTTTCTTTATGAATGAGTTGATTCAATGGTTTAGATATATGAGAAAAGTCTTTTATAAAACATCTATAAAACCCAGCATGTCCTAAGAAATTTCTTACTTGGACTATTGTAGGGTTGGGAAGATTCTTGATGACTTCAATTTTTGCTTTTTCCACTTCCAAACCCTTTATTGATATTTGATGTTCTAAAACCAACCCTTCTTTCACCATGAAATGCCATTTTTCCCAATTAAGTACAAGATTGGTTTCTTTGCATCTTTTCAATAACTTCTCAAGGTTATCAAACATTCTCGGAAGGAATCCCCATATATTAAAAAATCGTCCATAAAAATGTCAAGACCTTCTTCTAGCATGTCAGCAAAAATAACAGTCATACATCTCATAAATGTTGCTAAGGCATTACATAATTTGAATGGCATATGTTTAAAAGCATTTGTGCCGAAAGGGCATGTGAATGTGGTTTTTTTTTTTTGATCATTTGGATGTATTGGAATCTGATGATATCTAAGGTATCCATCAATAAAACAATAATACTCTTTCCCATCCAATCTATCCAACATTTGATCGATAAAAGGGAGAGGAAAATGATCTTCTTCCATTGTATTGTTTAATTTTCGATAATCAATGCATACCCTCCAACCAATGACTGTCCTTGTTGGGATCAACTCATTTTTATCATTTTTAAAAATTGTTAACCCACCTTTATTTTGAACACATTGTGTAGGGCTAACACATTCACTATCAGAGGTTGCATAAATAATACCGGCATCCAACCATTTGAGTAATTCCTTTTTCACTACTTCTTTCATAGTTAGATTTAACCGACGCTGTGCATCTACCATTGGTTTTTTCCCTTCTTCTAATCTAATCTTATGTTGACATAATGCAAGGTTGATTCCCTTAATATCAATGATAGTCCATCCAATTGCTTTTTTGTGTATCTTCAATACGCTCAGTAGTGCTCCTTCTTGCTCAGAAGTTAATCATGCGACTATTATTACGGGTAAGGTATTTTGCTCTCCCAAATACCTATATTTCAAATATTTTGGTAATGGCTTCAATTCCTGTTCAGGTGGTTTAACAATAGAAGGAACCATTTTTGTTGCAATAAGAATTACCTGCCCTGGTTGTTCTCTACTTTTGCGCCACCAATCAAATTGGAGGGCTATCTTTGTATTTTTCTTGTTCAGCGTCATCCAAACCCTCTTCTTATGATTCATCTATATTATGTTTAACAAAGTCTACCATTGTTAATTCCAGGTTGTCGTATGTCTGTTCCCTGGGCTTAGATTCTGCTAAGTTTGCTTATTCTGTTTCCCGGGGTATGCCCCATGTAAGTTCATTTTCACTGATTTTTTCTAATATAACCATGATTTCTCTTCTAATTTTCGTCCAAATACACCCCCCAGTTATAATATCAAATTGTCGCATGTTTTAACCATCCAACCTATCATAGAAGCATTGGACTTGGATTGTAAAATGCATGCCTCCTTCCAATATTAACCTAAGGATTGTTTCAAACCTCTTCTGTGCTTGTCTTAATGTTTCAGCAGCATTTTGTTTGAATTTAAATAGTTTTTCATATATGCTAAATACCTGCGTCATTAGCAAGACTCGGCGAAGGAATAATTGCACAAATTAAATCCACGTGGTAATTGTGTCTAGTGGAAGTGCATCTAACCAGGCTTTCGCCTGTGCCTCTAAGGCGAATGGGATTCATAACAGTTTGACGACCTCTTTTGAAAAACCAGTATGTGTAACACCCCTAAACCGTATCCATCACCGAAACAGGGTTTCGGAGTGTTACAAGAACATTCAGAACATTTATCAATTAATTCAGGTAATTTATTATTCATTCACCGAAGTCATTCATAATGTCCCTTAAATAGACCCTCGAGGCCTAAAACGAGCACTAAAATCAAGTCGGGACTAAATCGGGAACTCAGGGAATTTTTCGTGAAATTCTAAAATTTTCCAAGGTACAGGGCTCACACTCCGTGTGGTCCAAGGGACACGCCCGTGTGACCCTGGGACACTCCCGTGCTGTAGGCCGTGTTCAAAACTAGGTAGCTCTCTAACTTGTGCCACACGGCCATGCCACACACCCGTGTGCTAGGCCGTGTGGTCAATTAATTCAATTTGAATTAGGTGCAGGTTTCCCACAGCCAAGACACATGCCCGTGTTTAAGGCCGTGTCACCCACACGGCCGAGACACACGCCCGTGTCTCTACCCGTGTGCTCAATTTTGAGCAGTCTATTTCTCAAATTTAAGGCGCAGGGGACACACGGCCTAACCACATGCACGTGTTACCAGGCTGTGCGTCACATACGGTCTAGACACACGCCCGTGTGTCTGCTCGTATGGACAAAATAAAGCCATTTCTAGCTTTATTTCTCACCCAAAATTTCACCCATGACCTGCACTTGAATGACACATACAAATACCAACCATTTCAAGCATTCAAGATGAGCAAGCTCTATCATTCAACATGATATATCATCACAAGCATTCATGTTTACAATCTTACTCTTTAATAAGCATACTTGTTTCCCCTTTCTTAATCAAACAATATATATTACCTATGTTATCACCATAACATGAACTTAAATACATATATACATGTACCAAAACATAATCATTACTAGCCATTCCAATGGCTAGATTACAAGCATCATTTACATTTATATGCCAATATGGCCAACATATCCTATACATGCCATTACAATCGTAATTGATTTACCATATTGTACCAACATGGGCCAATGGATAGTGTGAGTGATCTCCGCCAGGCTTCAAATCCAATGAGCTTCCAATTTACTCTAAAATAGGGGAAAATAAAATGGGGTAAGTATAAAATGCTTAGTAAGTTCGTATAACATGGTACTTAACTTACCATTCATCCTATTTTGAGGTAACTATGTAAGGCATATTCACTTAATTTGACCTCAAGCCCTACGCACATTCTCATTGCCCTTGTTAGTTATGTAATCCATGATAACATCAAGATATGTATAAGCTCAATCAACAATCAAGTTTCCATACATATATGCTTTACACATCATGTATTCATTAAGCATGTATATATCATCTCTTATTATTACAAGTGTAGTTCCATAGTAGTTCGTTTCGAGTTCAGATCGTTTCATGTCAGGACTTTACTCATTTTATTTGAGTATTAAGATCACCAAGTATTAGTACACTCAAGGTGTACAATTATATAATCAAGGATGAACACTCTCATCAAATAATTTCCATGTACAATTATCATCTTTTAATATTTTCATACATCACTAGTCATAAATCACCATTTCCTTGTATTCCATGTAATATCCTTTTTCATGTCATATTTCATATCATATATATATATCATTCCATGTCAATTTGTCTTAAATTCATATTTGCCCTTATCAGAGCTTTACCCATTGAATTTATTCGAAATATCGATGGATACACAGGTAGTACACTCGAGGTGTACGAATCAGAATCCGTCAATTCACGTCCAATAGTACCCTTAAGGTACAATTTTCAGAGAGTACACTCTCGAGCTACACATGTATACAACAGGATTACCAGTCCAGGCTAAATCCTTTTCATGTCATTTGCTCTAAAGAGCTTGATCTGGATTACCCGTCCGGGCTAAATCCAATCCATAACATATGCTCGAGAGGACTTATATCAGGATTACCCGTCCGGGCTAAATCCTATCGGAATTGAGGTCGAAGGATTACTCATCCAAGCTAAATCCTATCCGCAACAAATACAGGACCTCTTTCGTTTCGAAAAATCACATATCCATCGATTTTCCATTTATTCAACCGGGATTTAAACACTTTCCTTACCTTATCGGCATTTGATTATTTCATACCTCCGTTACATTTATGTAATTCGAGTAAAACACATTCTACATTCATGTCAAGCATACAAGTAACATTTTATTTATTTACCATTTTATCGGGCATTTTCATTTACCGGGCTATATCGAGAGGGTGATCATTTCACATATTTATGACATCGATAAAATTCACAAACACGACATTTAAATCAAGCATAAAAATATATACAATTTAGTTACACGAACTTACCTCGACAAATGTTCGTGTACATAAATCCACTAATCCGACATTTTCCTCGTTCTAACTCCGAATATGATCTATCCGAATCTATATGAGTAAATTTAATGTCAATTTATCACATTTTACACTTATTTGGACTCAATTTTTATCCTAGGCACCATTTTGCCCCTAACTTTTCCATAAATTACCATTTTGTCCCTAGGCTCGGATAATGAAATTCTCCGACCCTCTACCCAAGCCTAACCGAAATATACATACAACTTTTACAGCACATACATTTCACAAATTTCAGCATTTTCCATGGATTTTCACCAATTTTCATTTTAGTCCCTAAATCAAGTTTTCAAGAAAAATCACTTTGTAAAAGTTATTTATCTATCATCAATCTTTCATTTTATACCATCAATTTGAAATTTCCAGCATATACATCCTTGAACCAATTTTTATACTTTGATAATTTTTCAAATTAATCCCCCAAATAGAGAGATTAAGCTATTCCGATTTCAAAAATATCAAAATTACTAAAAACGGGACAAAGAAACTTACCCAATTTGGCCATGAAAGTCTCTTCTCTCTCTCCTAGGGTTTCCATGTTTATTTTTGGGGAAGAAGATGACATAAAATAAGATGATATCTTTTATCATCTTTTTAATTAATAAGTATTTTGCTATTTCCAATTTAGTCCTTGCTCTTTTTCTATATTTCCATGGACGAGTCATCCAAAAATATCTACATACTTTTTATTAATGGTATAATTACCATATAAGGACCTCTAGTTTTGAATTCTGTAGCTATTTGATCCTTATAGCTACTAGAATTCAACTTTCGTATTTTATGCGATTTAGTCCTTCTCGTAATTAAGCACTAAATCGATAACATTTTTGTATCAAAATTTTCATATGAATTTTCTAACATAATACGGTCCATATAATAAATTAAAAATAAATTATATTTTCGAATCGGGTTTGTGGTCCCGAAACCACTATTTCGATTTCACCAAAATTTAGGCTGTTACAACTCTCCCCCCTTAAGAAATTTTCGTCCTCGAAAATTTTACCAGTAAAGAGGTTTAGACATTACTCTCTCTCATAGTTTCCTTCAATTCCTAGGTAGCTCTCTCTATATCGTGTCACTATCAAAAACTTTTACTAAGGCTACCTTTTCATTTCTCAGTTTTTCTCTTCTAGTGCCAAAATTTCAATCAATCTCTCACTGTAAGTCGTGTCAGGCTGAATTTCAATCTCTATCCGAGAGATAACAGATAATGGGTCTGATCGATACTCTCGTAACACATATACTCATAAAAACATTATGGACTCTGTAGAACTCTGATAATAATACTAATCAGTACGCAATAGGTCTAATTCTTTTCAATGATCTCATTCGACTCAGTAAGTCGCAGCCTTAATTTTGCCTGAACATCCGATCTGAATAACTTTCTTTCATGGTAAATTTTTAGAAATGCTTTGTTACCATCAGAAACTCTATTTCTTTTCATTTTAGATCCACATCAGATTTCTGACGATCAAATACTGCTTTTAAACTGTTTCAGATCATTTTCATCTTTCTTCGGTCTCAAAGAATCAAACCTACTAAAAGTATCCTTTCTCACTAAACTCCGTCTAAGACATCGGAGTTTTACATTTGTGACCATATAAAACCTCGTACAGTACAATTTTGTACTTGACGGTCAACTATTATAATGAGCAAATTCAACCCGAGGCAAATACTTTTCTCAGTTATCTTCAAATTCAAGTACACAACATCGAAGTATATCTTCCAAAATCTGAATCATATGTTCAGATTGATCATCCGTATGAAAATGAAACATAATACTAAAATGTAACCATATACCCAGAGTTTCTTGTATCTTATTTCAGAATCGAAATATAAACTGTAAATCTTTATCAGGAATAACAAAAACTAGTACCTCATATAGTCTGTTAATCTCAAAAGCGGATAATTCAAACAATCTATCAAGCGAGAAATCCATTCGTGCCAGAATAAAATGTGCAGGATTTGTCAAACAATCAACAATTACTCAAATAGTATCTTTCTGTTTCATAGACAGGGATAATCGCAATATAAAATTCATGGTAACTTTGTCCCATTTCCATTTTGGTATTTTCTCTGGCTATAACCATCCTGAAAGTTTTATCCTTATCTTGCTGGTACATCCATCATTTAAGTACAATTTCAGAAGTACCACATTTCATTTCTGAGCTACTAATACATCTTTTTCAATTCATTATGCATTTTATCATTTCCCAGATAAACAGACATAGTACCACTGTGATCATTCATGTAAAATTTTCAGTACAAGCTCTAATTTCTTCAGTACACAGATTCTATCTCTGAATAACAGACATTTACCTAATCTATTCTGAAATTCTGAATCAGAAATTATTTCACACTGTATTCATTTAAATTACAACTCATTATCACTTTTCTGAGTTTCACTGTTCTGTTGTAGAAACATCGGTTAAGCTCTATACTCAGCTAAAATTATTTTTTCATTTAGACAATAGCAATCGAGTATCTATTGCTCATAAAGCAAACAAAGAATTTTCTACTCAATATATCAGCAACCATATTTACTTTTCCTGAATGATAATCAATTACCCAAATCAGGGTTTTTCAATAATTCAAGCCATATACACCATCTCAAAGTCAAATCTTTTAGCAACATCAGAGACTTCAAA
Organism: Gossypium sturtianum; assembly: GCA_025698515.1. NCBI lineage: Eukaryota > Viridiplantae > Streptophyta > Magnoliopsida > Malvales > Malvaceae > Gossypium > Gossypium sturtianum. The sequence goes on from CM046952.1 coordinate 37,571,363, forward strand.
CTTTTACAATTGGTGAATATACAACATTTTTCACCAAAAAAGTAATGTTGTCATATTTTAATACAAAAACAATAACCGTCAATTCTAGATCATATATCGAGTAATTCTTTCCATGAGGTTTTTAACTGTCTGAAAGTACATGCTATTACTTTGCCTTACTGCATCAAGACACAGTCTAATTCCATTCAATAATACATCTCTGTAATAACAAACTCCTTATCCGATTCAGGCTGAACCAGAATTAATACTTCGGTCAACAAAGCTTCCAACTAGTCAAAACTTTACTGATATTTATCGGTTCATTCAAGTCTTACATCTTTTCGGTAATAACTATGTCATAAATGTAGCTATTTCAATTATTTACATTGAAGCTTTGAGTTTTTCCAAAGCCAGAACCATCAAATAGATTCAAAACCATAGTGCTATATTATGACCAACATTTCAGCCGTACAGATAAAGCAACATTTCAATATCAATAGTGTACCTCATTTTATAAGAGGGAGAACCGAATGTGACCCCAATAATAACCAATGCAGTAATACAGTTTCTATAATCTGTGATCTCTATCACCATACCTCATAATTGAGTCAATATTGATAACGGTAATGAATGTAATTACCTTCAATCAAAGAATATCATTCACAAGTAACTCATGTTTACAATATAAAGAGATTGATGATATCTCAGAGAAAATTTAGAAGAGTAATATCACATTTACTCAGTAGAAACAACTGTAACAAAGATAATATAATTTGCACATTCGCAATTTAGGGCTTCAATAAGTAGAAGTAGAAAATAGTATCACATGAATCTTATCATCAAATCTTATATCATTCATGATGAATTAGCAACCCAAGTAAAATAGAGCAATACCGCTCATGAATCAACTAGACTTTCAGTAATTCCATTTATCATTATTTATTATCCTTTCAATACGACAAATATTGCATCTGTACATACACAATTTCATATGCCTCTGAGAATAACATGACTTATAGAGTACCCAGGTGATGTTGCTGTAATGTACCCAATTATCACAGTTTTATCTGTAACAGCCCGATTTTGACCCTAATCGGAATAGTGGTTTCGGAACCACAAATCAGAGTCCAAAAAATATTTTAATATTATTTTCTATGTTAATTATGTGTGAATTTACATGTGTGAAAGTTTCGTGAATTAATTTTATGGTTTGAGTGCTTAATTTGATAAAAGGGCTTAATCGCGTAAAATGAAAATTTGATGGTTAATTATGAAAGTGCCTAATTGTTGTTGTCTTTTTAATATGGGGGATTTATGTTGCAATTTTGCAATTAATAAATATAGTGGACGGCATTATGTTTATATTATATATAGTTTTTATACTATTTATAAAGGTTAAATAATATATATTATATTATAAAGTTATTATAATAAGACAAACATAATTAAAAGCCATGTTTTCATCTTTTTATGAACCGAAATGAAAAGAAAAGAAAAAGAAAGAAGAAAGCTTTGAGTTCGGCCCTTGTTTAAGCAAATTGAGGTATGTTTCGGTTTCGGTTTTTGATAATTTTTACGTTTTTGAGATCGTTGCTAAGTTATCTACAAGACCCATGCTTGAATTTTTGATTTTGGTGAATATTTTGAATTATGCCATTCTTGAAAGCTTGTGATTTTGTTTGTTTGATGATGAAATATGAAAGATATGTTTTAGATTAACATGTTTTGTATTGGAGTTTTTGATGATTTTGAGTAATTAGGACTAAATTGCAAAAATAATAATTTGAAGGACTAAAATGTGAAATAAATGAAATATGTGGATTTGTTTGAGAGTGGGTAAAATTCGGCTCAACATGGGTATGCTGAAATTTTGTGTATTTTATGTTTTGTGCAATAGGGACTAAATTGTAAAAAGTGAAAATGTTAGGGGTAAAATGGTAATTTGCCTATTTATGTGTTCTTAGACTAAATTGAATGAAATTATATTGAATTAGTTTATTTTGAATACATTTAGATCAAGAACCAAAGAAATCGGATTTGGATCGGAGGAAAATTAAAATCGTCGATTAATCGTCCTTTTCCGATTACTGTTGTCAGAGGTAAGTTTATAAGCAAAAAGACGTACTAAATTTTATAAAATGTGAAGTATACATGTAGAAATAAATATATGAATTTTTATTTGACTTAGCCAAATGTATAAATGTTTATGAGATTTGGGAACAAGTTCGATTCAATTGAGATAGGATGTTTGAAAAGCTTCGTATGAACCTTAAGGATTAGTTAAGATTTCAGACATATGAATTATGTGTAAGATGACTTTGTATCGTTGATATCGGGCTTTATGCCTAGCAGGCTTTGTGCCGGTGTATAATATCGAGCTTTATGCCTAGCAGGCTTTGTGCCGATGTATAATATCAGGCTTTATGCCTAGCAGGCTTTATGCTGGTGAATTATATCAGGCTTATTGCCTAGCAGGCTCTGTGCTTGGTGTATTATATTATGCTTTATGCCTAGCAAATTTTACGTGAGCAACAAAGAAAAGTAATCAAATGTGTTAAATGAGTAAAGTGAACAGGTATGTGACAATTTATTACCTTTTCGTAAATAAGGTAAGTTGATTATTTGATATGTGATACAAGTTATAAATGACGTTAATGGTAGTGAATATGTATATGAAAATCTATATGTGGATTAATGCATAAATATGTGATATTAATGTTTGATTTTTGAGCTTATATTCGGCCTAATGTTACATGAGGAATAAATTGAAATGTGAAATTCATATTGATATTAAAGGATTTATGTGCATTCGATTAGTAGGTATTTGAAATGTGAACCTTGAACGTGTTTATAGAGAAATATATATATATATATATATTCGGCAAAATAAGGTCTATGGGATATTAAACATGTTAATGAATCAATGGGTGTTTGGAAATGTTATAATTTATGTGTAGATAAATGTTTGGTAATTAAATTTCATAAGTATGGCTTGGTTATACCTTAATAAATTATCAATGCCATTGAGATAATATTTGAATTAAAAAAATTAAGCTATGAATGAAGTGAATGAAACCATATGTTTAAGTATATGATTGGTCATATTCGGTTTAATGATATAAATATATGTATGATATGGAAATGTGAATTTCATACTCATGCCAAAGTTTATATGTGCATTTGTCTATATGGTAATTGAATGTGAAATTATGACTAAGGAAATGTGAATTGTATAAATGTATTATGATAGTATGTATTCGGTCAAATGAAATTCCTATTGATATTGAGTATGAAAGATGATTTTGGATAAAGAATGATGCGTGTTTGGACAAAACTTATTTCATGTTTAGTTATATGTGGATATTTGAATTTACAAGTATGGTTTGGTTATGTATTATTAAATTATTATTGTTATTGAGTTAATATTTGCTTATGACTTACTAAGCTATGATAGCTTACTGTGTGTGTGTTTTTACTTCTATTTATAGATTTTGGAGACTAGTTGCGAGCTCGGGATCATCAAATGAAGTTTATCACACTATCGATCGCTTTCTGGTACTTTTAAAAGTTGAATTAGAAATTTATGGCATGTATAGGCTATACTACTTTTCGATTATGGTTGAAGTTGTATATATATATGTATAAGACATGCGAAAATGGCTTGTCCATCTTGTTAATCTTGGAATTTATATTTTGGCTTGATGATTATGTTTGGTTGTGGTTTTGGTTGATTTGGTTTTGGTATATATAAGTATAGTTATGTTTGATATTTTACTCATGAATTTATTGATTCGAATATTTCTTGTATTTGGTTTTATTGAGAAATGGGATTTTGTGCATATATGGCTAATACTTTGGTTTTATAATTGTAATATCCAGGATTTAGGGGTTATGAAATTTTTCGCTTGAATGTGTGCATTGTTTTGTTGTGTGCTCTTTGTATGAGTTTTAGGGACTTCGAGAATTTTAGAATATAGGAGAATGCTTTCGAAAAATATTAGATTTTTAGTTTTAGAAGGGGAGCTAAGCAAGTTTGGCCTTAAGAGAATTAATTTGAGGTTTAATCACAAGACAAGTCAATTAGTAAAGTGGTGTTGGCGCATGGGTGAATGCATGAGGGTAGAGGTTCGAATCCCTTAGCTAGCAATTGGAAGGAATTTTAATTTTTGTTCTCTTTCCTATAGTGTCGGTCAAGCCTTATCTAGTATGGATGGATTCTTCTTTTATTTTTTTGGATAGTAGACCAAAGGAAAAAGGAAAGTTAGTAGTTAAGGTAAGGAATCAAGTTGTTATGGAATGTTTAGGGGACAAAAGGCTTGAAGAGTGGGTGATGTTTTGGAAGTTTTTCCATGGTCATTTGACCATGAACCTAGACTTTACATAAGGGCTAAGGGGGGTTGGTTTAATGGTGATAGTGATTAAGGGGATGATAGGGAAGAAATGAGGAGGAAAAAGGGGGATTGTGTTGGCTTGTGAGTTGGCCGAATGTTGTATGGGATTAGGGGGTGTTAGTTGACCAAAATCTTAACAATTTGTGCATCTTTTCCCTTTTCTCAAAATTTTTCTTCTTAGCCGAAATGGTCATTTGCATTAGGTGAAAACTTTGTTTTGTTTTCGCTATCATATTTTGACCAAATTGGTACTCTTTTTCTTTGTTTTTCTTTCAAGTTTTTCTCTCTTTTTGGTACCAAAATATTACCACTTTTGAAGGCATTTTTCTTTCATCCTTTCTTACTTGACCATTACCAAAAAGTTTAGAAGACATTTCTCATTTCTTTTCTTCCTCTCTAGTGCCGAAATCCTCCTAGCACCAAGGGCATATCTCATATTCTCTTTTTCTTTTTCTTTCTCTTTCTCTTTTCTCCCTCTTTCTCTTAGCCGAAACCATTCTCTATTTCCACCATCTTTTCTCTTCTCTTTTGTTAAAGCCAAATCACCATTTCTTTTCTTTTTAATTGTTAAGGTCGAATTCCTTTATAGTTCAAGTAAGGGTGAATCAATCTACGTATTACGGGTAAGGATTATCTATCAATCATTTTCTTTCTTTTCTTTTGGATTAGCCAATCTAGGAATCTAATCCCTTTTTATTATCTTTGGCCAAACTTGAAGGAAAGTTCGGGGTTTCTTTGTAGCCAACGTTTAGGGGAATCATTCGGGATTTGAATAATCCAAGGTAAGGAGATAATGATATTCGCCAAAGGCCATATCTTTTAGTGATAATCGATTTCTCATATAAGTGTTATGTAGGTGCTGTCGACGTTGTAGGCAAAAGTCGGAAATCTTAAGTATTCTATCGCTCTCTGTGTTTACAAGGTGTGTAGCCTACACTAAACTTCTAATAGATTAATAGCATTATTGATAAAAGTTGTTAAAAAAGAAATATGAATGATTATGGCTTCGGTACTATTCAATGGTACGATGAATTGAGGTACGTTATCCCTTAGTACTATGTATAATTTTAATATGAGACATATCCGACTTTGTTATGATTTTGGGGTAATGTACATGGCATGATATCTCAGATCGTTAATAATGCTATAAGCATGAATATGAAATGTGTATGATTCCGTTATGAATTTGGGGTTATATGGCATGATATTGAAATAATGTGTTTAATGCATGGGCATATGGGTGATTTTGATAAAAGGGAAGTGTTCCGTGGTTTTACCACATTATCCGGTGACTTCGGTCACGACATTATGAATCCGGTGACTTCCGGTCACGATATTATGAATCCGGTGACTCACCACAATTATCCGTGGCCATGCCACAATTTATAAGAAGCGATGTGCATGTTGATGCGCAAAGAAAGCGCCTTCGATGGTGTGTAGCGGATGGAGGGTCGATTTAGTAATCCCACGGTGTGATTGGTAGGTACGGGTGGTGTGTAGCGGATGGATATCTAAGTTGGGTTCGGGATTGCATTTCATTTTATATGTACATGTGATTTAATCGGTTATTATTTAATTTGCTATATTATGGGCTTATTGCTATGATCGATTGGACTTTTAGTGTATTGTTACACATTGAGTCTGTTGACTCACCCTTCCGTGGGATATCTTTTCAGTGATACTCAATGATTTGGACCGGTCAATGAGGACTACGAGGTGGCCATTGCTCAACTCAAGATTTTCGTTTTTCTTATATTTAAACTTATTACGCTTTTCTTATATACTTGATTTAATTTGGGATATGTTTTTGTAATAAGGCCGCCATTAGCTATGTTACTTTACGTTTTTAATTTATATTCTCGCTACGATCAATTTCAACTAAACAATTAAATATTTTCGATAATCGTATGAAAATGTTTTGACATCTAAATACTTATGGTTTTCAAACTAATAATAAATAGTCCTAAATTTGGATTTTCTTTTGATAAATAATTCTTTTTAAATGATTTTTATAAATACAAATTTAAATTACAAAAACGGATTTTAACAAGTTCGTACTTCAAATCTATTCTTTTACCACAACATCACATCTTTTTACAAAATGACAAAACGAATTTTTCTTAAAAAGCATACCAGATCCGGTCGGGATTTGTGGGCCGGGTTTGGGGTGTTTCAACTTGGTATCAGAGCCCAGTTTTAAACACTCGGCCTTGGGTTTTGAAGCCCACAACGTTTTCAAAATTAATTCCAAATGACTTTTTGAAAATTTTTGGTTAAAATGATTTAATAGAAGCATGGCACTCGAGTCTCGACCCAAGTCCGCCAGGTAAGTTCTTTTGTTAATAAATTAATTTCAGTATGTTGATAAGCCTAAGGAAACTATACTTTAGAGACATGGGCCCTAGGTATATGTGTACTTATACGGGAAAAACCACTGATTAAAACTCGGTTGCATAAAATTTTCTTTAAACAAGAAAGTGAAAAGACTCTAATGCCTAATTTTTTGTAAAAACAGATAAGACACTAAGTAGACATGAGTTCTAGGGGACGTGGTCGTCGTGGACGCGGTAGAGGCAGAATGGCTATGTCGGAACCAGTTAGATCTGGTCAGGGTTCTGAAAATGAGGCACCGCCGCCAGCTGTTGGAGCGAAATTTCAAGAGCAAATCGGAGGAGATGACGACAGATCGCGAGCTATCTTCGCGAGTCCTAGAGCGAGTAGCAGGAGCTAGTATGGGTAATGGAGCTCGAAAGTCAGTGGTTGAGAGACTTAGATCTAACGGAGCCGAGGTTTTTAGGGGAGTATCTGGGGTAGCTCCGAATGTAGCGGAGTATTGGTTAGAAGCGATCGAGAGGATCATGGACGATTTGGACCGCACCGCTGAGGAGAAGTTGAAAGGTCTTTGCTTCGCTACTTCGTGACGAGGCGTACCAGTGGTGGCTCACTGTCAAAGAGAGTATTCCTGCGGATCGAGTGGATTGAGGGTATTTTAAGATTAAGTTTGAAGGGAAATATGTCGGAGCTAGCTACATTGACTCTCGAGAGAAAGCGCGTCTGAATGCGGTACAAGGAAATAAGTCGATAGCCGAGTATGAAGCGGAGTTTCTGCGGTTAAGCGATATGCCGAGGATTGTAGCTACGATTATGAGTGGTGTGTCGATTGAGGATGGGTTGCGAGATGAGTCATGCGAGTGTTGATTGCACCGCATCGTGAGAGAGATTTCGCGAGCTTTAGTGGATAGAGCACGGATAGTCAAGAAGTTAAGCGGACCGAGAGACGAGCAGATCGAGGTCGAAATAAGAATAAGAGGAGCTATGGGTCTTCGTGGTTATCAGGAATTTTCAAAAGAAACCTAGAGTTGATGGGCGCGAGGTCGCGACAAGTTACTTCGGGAGGACAATACCGTACTTGTGCTCAATGTGGAAAGATGCACCCGAGAATGTTGGAAGAAGACAGAGGATGTTTTAAGTGTGGATCCAAGGATCATATGATTAGGGATTGTCCATTGGATACAGAGAGGAATCGTTCGATGAGTCGTCGAGTTTTAATCAGCCGTGGCGAGGTGGGCAGCAGCAGATGAGGGGTCGTGGTTCGAGTGGCGGTAATGGTTCTCGGTAGAGGTCGCGGGACTCGGGCAGAGACAAGTGGTAGCACCGAGGCTAGACAAACAGTTGGTGTATGCGGTTCGTCGGAGGGAAGATAGTGATGCACCTGATGTTATCACGGGTACGTTTCTTATTTTTGGGTTGCCCTTTATTGCTTTGATAGATATAGGGTCAACTCATTCATACATTGCTAGTGAAGTATCCGGAACTCGCATGTGAACTCGAGATCTGCACTCAGAAGATGATCGTATTTAGTCCTTTAGGACGATCGTAGTAGTAGATAAGCTCTTTAAGGAAGTGCCTTTAGAAGTTCAAGGGACACAGTTTCCGGCTAATTTAATGGAGTTGCCATTTGGAGAATTTGACTTGATCCTATGCATGGATTGGCTAGTGAAGTATCGTGCGAATGTGGATTGTGCTACTAAGCGGATGTCACTAAGATCTATGGACGATAAGGAAGTTGTGGTGATGGGCGAGAGACGGAACTACTTATCAAATGTAGTATCTGCCCTTAAGGTAGAAAAGATGGTTAGGAAGGGTTGTTTGGCTTTTCTTATGTTGGTCAGTGCCTTGGAGGCTAAGGAGGCAACTGTTGAAGAGGTCAGGACTGTGAGAGAATTCGTGGATGTCTTTTCGGAAGAACTTCCAGGATTGCCTCCGGATCGAGAGGTGGAATTTGGGGTTGACTTGTTGCACAGGCAGCGCCGATATCTATTGCTCCGTATAGAATGGCACCAAAGGAGTTGGTTGAGCTTAAGGCTCAAATTCAAGAGTTGCTTGATCGTGGGTTTATCCGACCTAGTGTGTCACCATGGGGAGCATCGGTCTTGTTCGTGAAGAAGAAGGACGGGACTATGCGTATGTGCATAGATTACCAGCAGTTGAATAAGCTGACCATCAAGAACAAGTATCCTTTGCCAAGGATAGATGACTTATTCGATCGACTTAGGGAGCTGCGGTATTCTCAAAGATAGATCTAAGGTCGGGGTATCATCAGCTTAAGGTGAAGGAAGCGGATATCCATAAGACAACTTTCCGAACAAGATATGGGCATTATGAATTTTTGGTAATGCCATTCGGATTGACGAACGCCCCAGCTGCATTCATGGATATGATGAACCGGGTTTTCAACCCTACTGGATCGATTTGTTGTTGTGTTCATAGACGACATTCTTGTGTATTCCAAGTCGAGAGTCTGACATGATGAGCATCTTCTGATAGTGTTGCAAGTGTTGAGGAGAAGAAGCTTTATGCCAAATTCAGCAAGTGCAAATTTTGGCTTTGAAAGAAGTTGCGTTTTTAGGCCATGTGGTGTCTGCGGAAGGGATAAGGGTGGATCCTCGGAAGATTGAGGCGGTGTTAGATTGGAAATCACCTAAGTCCAGAGGCGAGGTTCGCAGCTTTCTTGGGTTTAGCGGGTTACTACGAAGGTTCGTCGAAGGATTCTCCTCGATAAGCGGCACCTTTGTGAAGTTGTTGAGAAAAGAGATACCTTTCGTGTGGGCGGATAAGCGAAGAAGAGAGCTTTGAGAAGCTTAAGAGGGTTTTGACCAAGCTCGGTTTTGATTCACTGAGGCGGGGAAGGACTTTGTGGTGTATTGTGATCGTCTCACATTGGATTGGGATGTGTTTTGATGCAAAACGGGAAGGTGGTTGCGTGTGCGTCTCGGTAGTGAGGCCTTACGAGGTTAACTACCCGACGCATGACTTGGAGTTAGCAGCGGTAGTCTTTGCTCTTAAGGTGTGGAGGCATTATTTGTATGGAGAAAAGTCAGTAATCTACACGGACCACAAGAGTCTTAAGTATCTGCTGACTCAGAAGGAGCTGAATCTGAGACAACGAAGATGGGTGGAGTTGTTGAAAGACTACGATTGTTCTATAGAGTATCATCCAGGCAAGGCAAATGTAGTAGCAGATGCCCTAAGTAGGAAAGTGGTGTCGGATTTAAGGGCGATGTTCGCACATCTTAGTCTTTATGACGACGGAAGCTTGTTGGCAGAACTACAAGTAAAGCCGATGTGGTTGAGTCAGGTGAAAGAAAGACAGTTGGTAGATGATGATTTAAGTGTTAAACTACAAGAAGTGCGAATGGGGAGCCGGAAGATTATGGTGTTAATAAATGATGGAGTTTTGTGTTTCAAGGTAAGGTCCGTATGCCCAGAAGGATGAGGAGCTTAGGCGAAGAATTCTTCAGAATCGCATGGTAGTCCTTATGCGATGCATCCGGGAGGTAGTAAGTTGTACAAGGACCTTCGGATCAATTTTGGTGGCCTGGTCTTAAGCGGGAAGTTACGTAATTTGTGGGGAAGTGCTTAACGTGTCGCAAGTTAAGGTTGAACACCAAGTTCCTTCGGGATTGCTTCACCGATAAAGATTCCGCAATGGAAGTGGGAGCGTATCACCATGGATTTTGTTAGTGGGCTTCCCTTACGCCTACTAAGAAAGACTCGATATGGGTGATAGTGGATCGATTGACAAAGTCCGCACATTTCATACACGTGCGAGTTGATTACTCTTTGCGTAAATTGGCGAAGTTGTATGTGGCGTAGATTGTAAGATTGCATGGAGTGCGGTGTCGATTATTTCGGATAGAGATCCGAGGTTTACGCCTCGATTTTGGAAAGCATTACATCGGGCTTTGGGCACCGATTAGACTTGATGCGGCATTTCATCCACAAATGACGGCCAATCTGAGCGAGTAATCCAAGTATTAGAGGACATGTTAAGGGGATGTGTGATAGATTTCAGAGGAAGTCGGAAAGAGTTTTTGCCTTTAGCAGAGTTTGCATACAACAACAGTTACCAAGCCAGTATTCGGATGGCACCGTATGAAGCGCTATATGGACGGAAGTGTCGCACTCCTACGTGTTGGATAGAATTAGGGGAACGTCAGGTTTTGGGTCCAGAGATTGTGGCTGAATCCGAAGAAAAGGTTAAGGTAATTCGGGCTCGGTTGAAGGAGGCATCCGATAGGCAAAAGTCGTACGCAGATTTGAAGCGAAAGGAAATAGAGTTTGTTGTGGGAGACCAAGTGTTCCTAAAGGTTTCGCCTTGGAAAAAGGTGATGAGATTTGGTCGCAAAGGAAAGTTAAGCCCCAGGTTTATAGGACCTTATCGGGTTTTGAAGCGGGTTGGACCAGTGGCATATCAGTTAGAGTTACCTTCGGAGTTGAAGCAAATGCATGATGTGTTTCATGTTTCGATGTTACGTCGTTACTGGGATCCATCTCATGTAGTGCCAGCTTGAGGAGGTAGAACTACGATCGATTTGTCCTATGAGGAGGAGCCGATTCAAATTCTAGATCGGGATGTGAAGGTGTTACGGAGGAAATCAGTTCCTCTCACAAAGTGTTATGGCGTAACCATGGATCGGAAGAAGCTTCGTGGGAGCCGGAGGAAGCTATCACGACAAAGAAATACCCTCACTTATTCTTGTTAGGTAATTTCGAGGTCGAAATTTTTTTTTAGGAGGGTAGAATTGTAATATCCAGGATTTAGGGGTTATGAAATTTTTCGCTTGAATGTGTGCATTATTTTGTTGTGTGCTCTTTGTATGAGTTTTAGGGACTTCGAGAATTTTAGAATATAGGAGAATGCTTTCAAAAATATTAGATTTTTAGTTTTAGAAGGGAGCTAAGCAAGTTTGGCCTTAAGAGAATTATTTTGAGGTTTAATCACAAGACAAGTCAATTAGTAAAGTGGTGTTGGCGCATGGGTGAATGCATGAGGGTAGAGGTTCGAATCCCTTAGCTAGCAATTGGAAGGAATTTTAATTTTTGTTCTCTTTCCTATAGTGTCGGTCAAGCCTTATCTAGTATGGATGGATTCTTCTTTTATTTTTTTGGATAGTAGACCAAGGAAAAAGGAAAGTTAGTAGTTAAGGTAAGGAATCAAGTTGTTATGGAATGTTTAGGGGACAAAAGGCTTGAAGAGTGGGTGATGTTTTGGAAGTTTTTCCATGGTCATTTGACCATGAACCTAGACGGCATAAGGGCTAAGGGGGGTTGGTTTAATGGTGATAGTGATTAAGGGGATGATAGGGAAGAAAGGAGGAGGAAAAGGGGGATTGTGTTGGCTTGTGAGTTGGCCGAATGTTGTATGGGATTAGGGGGTGTTAGTTGACCAAAATCTTAACAATTTGTGCATCTTTTCCCTTTTCTCAAAATTTTTCTTCTTAGCCGAAATGGTCATTTGCATTAGGTGAAAACTTTGTTTTGTTTTGGCTATCATATTTTGACCAAATTGGTACTCTTTTTCTTTGTTTTTCTTTCAAGTTTTTCTTTCTTTTTGGTACCAAAATATTACCACATTTGAAGGCATTTTTCTTTCATCCTTTCTTACTTGACCATTACCAAAAGTTTAGAAGACATTTCTCATTTCTTTTCTTCCTCTCTAGTGCCGAAATCATCCTAGCACCAAGGGCATATCTCATATTCTCTTTTTCTTTTCTTTCTCTTTCTCTTTTCTCCTTCTTTCTCTTAGCCGAAACCATTCTCTATTTCCACCATCTTTTCTCTTCTCTTTTGTTAAAGCCGAAATCACCATTTCTTTTCTTTTTAATTGTTAAGGTCGAATTCCTTTATAGTTCAAGTAAGGGTGAATCAGTCTACGTATTTACTGGTAAGGATTATCTATCAATCATTTTCTTTCTTTTCTTTTGGATTAGCCGAATCTAGGAATCTAATCCCTTTTTATTATCTTTGGCCGAAACTTGAAGGAAAGTTCGGGGTTTCTTTGTAGCCAACGTTTAGGGGGGAATCATTCGGGATTTGAATAATCCAAGGTAAGGAGATAATGATATTCGGCCAAAGGCCATATCTTTTAGTGATAATCGATTTCTCATATAAGTGTTATGTAGGTGCTGTCGACGTTGTAGGCAAAAGTCGGAAATCTTAAGTATTCTATCGCTCTCTGTGTTTACAAGGTGTGTAGCCTACACTAAATTTCTAATAGATTAATAGCATTATTGATAAAAGTTGTTAAAAAAGAAATATGAATGATTATGGCTTCGGGTACTATTCAATGGTACAGTGAATTGAGGTACGTTATCCCTTAGTACTATGTATAATTTTAATATGAGACATATCCGACTTTGTTATGATTTTGGGGTAATGTACATGGCATGATATCTGCATCGTTAATAATGCTATAAGCATGAATATGAAATGTGTATGATTCCGTTATGAATTTGGGGTTATATGGCATGATATTGAAATAATGTGTTTAATGCATGGGCATATGGGTGATTTTGATAAAGGGGAAGTGTTCCGGTGGTTTTACCACATTATCCGGTGACTTCGGTCACGACATTATGAATCCGGTGACTTCGGTCACGATATTATGAATCCGGTGACTCTGTCACAATTATCGGTGGCCATGCCACAATTTATAAGGGCGATGTGCATGTTGATCGCAAAGAATCGCTTCGATGGTGTGTAGCGGATGGAGGGTCGATTTAGTAATCCCACGGTGTGATTGGTAGAATACGGGTGGTGTGTAGCGGATGGATATCTAAGTTGGGTTCGGGATTGCATTTCATTTTATATGTACATGTGATTTAATCAGTTATTATTTAATTTGCTATATTATGGGCTTATTGCTATGATCGATTGGACTTTTAGTGTATTGTTACACATTGAGTCTGTTGACTCACCCTTCCGTGGGATATCTTTTCAGTGATACTCAATGATTTGGACCGGTCAATGAGGACTACGAGGTGGCCATTGCTCAACTCGATATTTCGGTTTTCCTTATATTAAACTTATTACGTTTTCTTATATACTTCGGGATTTAATTTGGGATATGTTTTTGTAATAAGGCCGCCATTAGCTATGTTACTTTACGTTTTTAATTTATATTCTGCTACGATCAATTTCAACTAAACAATTAAATATTTTCGATAATCGTATGAAAATGTTTTGACATCTAAATACTTATGGTTTTCAAACTAATAATAAATAGTCCTAAATTTGGATTTTCTTTTGATAAATAATTCTTTTTAAATGATTTTTATAAATACAAATTTAAATTACAAAAACGGATTTTAACAAGTTCGTACTTCAAATCTATTCTTTTACCACAACATCACATCTTTTTACAAAACGACAAAACGAATTTTTCTTAAGAAGCATACCAGATCCGGTCGGGATTTGTGGGCCGGGTTTGGGGTGTTTCAATAATGATAGGTATAAAATTTGATTCATAGTGTACTTTTATTGAATAGCCGAATATAAAATGACTTAATATGGTCTTGTGATTTGGAAAAAGTATAATTCCTATATGTATTTTAAAGCATATGAATTTAACTTGTTTATATTCGGCAATTGTATTTGGGTTTTGACCATTTGAATAGTAAATTTGGATGCTTTGTTGTGTGTTCTCAAATTATGTTAGTTTATTAATAATTATCTGTTTTAAGAGTTTCAATAAAATTATGCATATGATTATATATTCGGAAGTTATGTTTCTTCTGGTAATACCTCGTAACCCCTTTCCGGCGACGGATATGGGTTAGGGGTGTTACATTTTATTGGTATCAGAGCTATGGTTTAGTCAGTTCTAGGACTACAATAGCGTATGTGAGTCTAGCTATACATGCCATATTTAATCTGCGATAGTGTGATATCTCCCGAATCTGACGAAGATTGTTTTGATGAGATAGATAAGTTTTCCAATTGAGCTAATTCTGATAGTACAGAAGTAAATACTCAAATATTTGAGTGGAAATGTGTTGATGGTGAGTTGAGACTCATAAAGGTAAGAATCAAATTTTATGACATGTTGTTATTGATAAATGTAATAATTATATGAGCATGTGAGATATGATATTTGAGTTATGATTGCTACGAAATGCTCGATTGTGAAATAGTGATTTGAGATGGCATATGAACAATGTGTTAAGAATAAAAGTGATTAAAAGCAAAAGTTTATTAAATGATTTGAGAATGTGAAATTAGTAATGAACTGATTATTTGTGATAGTATGTATTATGTGCATTTATGTGAGAGTTAAATTTGAGGCTTTACTACCTCTCACCCTTTATCAAGAAATGTTACAATTTTATTATAAGAGTTGGAATGAATAAGCTCACGAGTGTGGAGTTATAGAAATTCGTGTTTGAAAGATTAGTAATGTGGTTAGAAAGGAGAATGAATCAAAGAAATGAAGACAATTACTAAAAGAGATATTGACATTAAAAGACTATTCAGATTATGCAAAGTAATCAAAAAGAAGAAGTTAACTCCGATTAAATGACCTATTCGGTATGTTATCTAAAGAAAATATTAATCGGAAGCTTTTACGAATTGATTTACATTAGTGATGGGATAATGTGAAAATTTCTAATGACAGAATTAAATAGAAGATTAATGTTTGAATTGTATTGATGGTTGAGTACATAGGTGTTTGTAGTTAAGTTAATTACGACGATCACTTCTGAGTATGCAATGTGTTCATTTACTTCATAGGTATATGTAGTTGATTATGTTAAGATGAAATTCTTATCGTATAAGAACATTAGCTAAACATAATAATAGACGAAAGCACTGAAATCTGTTTGGATTATGTTCGACATTGTTATGTCTTTCTCCGATAATTTGTTTCATTGAGTGGATATGGAAGTCGATGGTAAAGTCTGTATGAGAGTAATATTCTGTTTCTACTGGTTATTGTTCTGTTGAAAATATATATGAAGAATATAATGTTTCTGTTACTGTGGATTTCAGTATTTAATGATGACATCGTTCTTTCTGGACATTTTCTAGAATATTCTCGAAATTTTATAGCATTATATATGGGTTATAATTTTTAGATATCCTGTGTGACTCCATATACTGAAATTTTGCTATTCCGGTTTTCTTATGATTCTATGTGATTATCTACAAAAGATCTCTATTTGACAAAGATGACTATTTCTATTATGATCTTAATTTCTGGCTTGAAATGTGAGAGTACAGTGGTATCATCCTCAAAGTTATAGAAGTTATGTTTCTGCAATGGTTGCTATTTAAATCATATTTGATACTTCTCTGTGTTCAAATGCTTCATTAACAGTCGGGATAATATCTATTTATAGGGTTGAGATATTGTTCTGATTAAGGCCTAATGATTTCTATTTGGTTAAGGTGATTTCAGTATAATTTAGAGTTTTGATGATTAATATACGAGATAACTTCATTATAAACTCTTTTCTAGTTCTCGTGAAGGTCTGACATTGATAAAAGTGAAAATGATAGAAGAATAATATAAAATCTGTGAAACAATATGTCTGGGTTATCCTTTTAACGAGAAGAAAATATTTCATCGAAAAAGACCATTCGATGGTTTAGTTTGATTTGAATTATTTGATTGAAAAGATAATTGGGTTATATGTGTCTGAATCTATCCACCTGACTGGAAATAAACTTTGAATGTACATGTGTGAATTGAGGGATAGTCTAGAAGAAAAACTCATATTCTTGAAAACTTGATACCGAGTTATATCCATCGGAATGTGTAACATCCTAAAATTTGAATTTTTATATGTTGCATTATTTTGGTGCTCAGCTAGTTTATTTATCCTATGTGTGTGTTAAAATAGTCCTGAGAAGGTTCGAGATTTATTTGGAGTTGGTATAATTTTTGGAAATTAGTACTTTAATGAAATGGAAGTGACCTTAAAGCCTAAGGTAATTAAGTGGTAAAAAGATAGCATAATTGAGTTAGTAGTAAAGAGGATATGCGCCACATGTATTGTCTTGAGAGGAAAGGTTCGAATCCCTTGGTATGCATTTTTTTGTAACTTAAAATTTTTGCACTCTCCTATTAAGTGTCGGCCTGTAACACCCATAACCCGGCCCAAACACCCCGACCGGATCTGGCATGTCACTAAGAAGATTTTAGAAAACTTGTCACATTTATTATTTTTTTAAAAAGCATTATTTAAACGTTTATCGAGAAAAACTTAATAATTTGAAAATTTTGCAAAAGAAATAAATTTTAATTAATGCCTTAATGAATAAAAACCAAAATTTTGCCTCTGAGTTCTATTATTTAAACACATGCCTTAATTTCAATTAATCATAAAATCTAAATGTATGGAAACCCAAAACCAAGCATAAAACCAATAAACAAAGAGCTGATGGCCTTATTACAATAAAATATAAAACCAGAAAAATTGAAAATACTAAGGGAAAATAATTAAAACAACATCCTTTATTGAACCAAAATAAATCCATGCATGGCCACCTTGCGCTCCTCTCCAGCCCGGTCCGATGCACTAAGTGTTACTCAAAAATGTTAAACAACGGGGTGAGTCACAAGACTCGGTGTGCAATCCCTCGTGCACCATCGACCGGGCCTTAGCCTCACGTAATCGAATAATGAGAATATCGCATATCGTAATAAACAAAGCCCATCCCAAATCCTAGATCCATCCGCTACACACCACCCTTACCGCCAATCACACCAAATGGGGATTTCTACAATCACCCTCACCGCTACACACCACCGATGGCGGTCATGCCAGTTAGTTAGTCGCTCATCGTCGATTTGTGACATAGTCACGAGCGGATCGTGGCGAGCCACCGAACGTAACACTTCCCCTTTCATCAATCACCCAACCCCGTGCATACATAGAAATCGGCATACATATAAAACATATCATCTCAACAAACATTCACTTATGAATGACAGAAATCACTAACACGGTGGTTCGCCTTTACCCTCCACGGGTTTTCAACAACCATGCCGTGATTTTGGCATTTAACGAAATATAGACAGATTCATGCATATATATATCGGACAACAAAGATGGTGTGAGAAATTACACACTGATAACACGTAGTACTACTCTCTATGTCGATACCCTCGCTAATCGGATCTCATCGCTTCTTTGTCTACAACTTGCTCAAAAGCCTAAGAATGCGAAGATAAAGTTTCCCCTACATTTGGCCAAGGATTATTATTTACCCGAATTTATATGTTTAAATAAACGAATCTCCTTACCTAAATCGATTAGATCCCGGAAGTAGGGTGATTCAAGTGCTACTGATTTAGGAACCTAAGCGATTAGCTCTCCTTTCGTTTTCTTCAAGATTCGGCATAAGCAGACACCACAGAAGGAATTCGGCAATCACAGGAGATGGGATCCAGGGATTTCAGCTTTTAAGAAAATCTCGAAAAAGATGAACGAGAGGAGTACTGATGCATTTTCGGCTTTTGGAAGAACTAAGAATTGAAAAGATTGGCAAGGAAGTAGATAGAGAGATTCGGCCAAAGAGTTTGAAAGAGAAGAGAAGGTAAATTGCAGGGGTTTCGGTTTCTGACAGAAAGAAAATAAAAAGAAGAAAAGATGATTCTAGTTGCCGAAAAAGAGAGAAAACTTGAGACTATTCTCAGGAAACACAATGAAAAATTCGGCACACCCCCTTGCCTATACTGATCCGATTTTCCCCCCTCTCATGTGTTTGATTTTCGGCCAACTCTGCAACCAAGAGACCACTTTTATCATTCTATCCCTTATCCTTAATAGAACACTCATCCAACAGAGACCTATACCACATCACTACTTCCCCTTTATCAGCATTATATCCAGATAATTTATAACATAAAATCCCCTATTTTGTAGCCACATTACCGTCCCCCCTAGCTCTCCTTGGGCTGCTGAAATTAGCCCAATTTCTTGGGCTCCAAGCGGCCATACTGAGGCCCCCTTCTTTGCCTATTGGCGCCACTTATAGCTCCCTCCTCTGCGCGCTTTGTTCCCGGCCACAAGCCCATTATGCCTATTTCACTCTCAATACTTTATTTAAACCCCATAGTTCCTAAACAAAATGTTTAGCCAGGACCTCGGCCCATTCCCGAGCCCAATTTGCACCTCTAATTCTCATATTAACCCATTAAACATGTCTACACATTAAACGCATAAGCCTATTGATTCGGGATGTTACAGTTCTACCCCCCTTAAAATAAATTTCGGCCTCGAAATTTACCTGATCAGAAGAGTTGGGGATAATACTGTCGCATAACATCCTCTGGCTCCCAAGTCGCTTCCTCTGCACCATGGTTTCGCCACAAAACCTTGACCAAAGGGACGGACTTCCTTCTCAACACTTTTACCTCTCGCTCCAAGATTTGCACTGGCTCCTCCTCAGAAGACAAGTCTGGCCCCAACGTACTTTCCCTGAAATGACTCCTTAAAGAAATCCTAGTCAATCCGGTCTGCGGCAGTACTCTCCTTTACCGTGAGCCACCACTGATAAGCCTCGTCTCGAAGAAGAGACACGACCCCCTTCAACTTCTCCTCTACAGTGAAGTCAAGGTCATCCATTATGCGCTTACTTGCCTCTAACCAATACTCAGCTGTATTAGGGGCTACGTCAGAAACACCCCTAAACATCTCTGCTCCGTTGGCTCGGAGTCGTTCCGACATAGATTTCTGAGCTCCTGAACCCGTGCCTGTCCCAACATCTCTTTCGAGGACCCGCAACATCGCCTGAGATACGGCATCATCTCCGGGTGCCTGGTCCCAAAATTTTCCCTCCACAGCCGACATATTCGGCATCTCGTTTCCTGACCCGTGGCCAGACCCTGCTGGCTCTGACACGGTCATCCTACCTCTACCACGACCACGCGGCGGACGTCCTCGACCCCTTGCACTCATTCTTCCGATTGACATTTATCTGGTTAGAAATTTTATGAATTAATAGTTTTCTTCCACTGATTAACCACGAATAGTCTTATGAACAGTAGTTTAAGAGTAGTTCTTTCGAATTCAGAATTACATCTACAAGTTTCAGTCTTAAGTTTGTCTCCTAGTTCTAGGAACCACACACATCAACCATCAACATACAGACGACATCCATGAACCCACATTTTCACTACCCAGGGTATTTTAGTCATTTCACTACCCAGGGGTATTTTCGTAATTTATCCTACAGGGGTATTTTCGTAATTTTTTGAAATAGGGTTCCTTGGTGATTTTGTGAAAGAAAGGTATTTTGGTAATTTTACAATCCAGGGGTATTTCGGTAATTTTACAATCCGGGGGTATTTTGGTAATTTTACAAATTAGGGATATTTTGGTTATTTATAAATCAGGGGTAATTTAGTAATTTTACAAAATAGAGTGGCTGGTCCCTTTCGGGTTTTAGTTATAAATTTTGGCCTGACAATAAATCCTCGTGGCTAGGGTGAATAAGTCACTATGCACCGTAGGGATTCCAAATAAGAGGAGGTGAGTCACTAGAATCTGCTTAAGTACCAAGCTCTCCACCCAATCCAATCCTAGACATGCGTATGCCTGTTGCCACACCCTAGTCTTGTGACTTGTTTACAGGTTTGTTCGGTTGAATTAAGTCTTATGGAATTGAAGAGTTGTTTAACTAGGCCTAAGGTCCATCAAGCTCTAACTAGAATAATCTACGTCCCTTAAAGCCCATCAAGCCCACATACATATATAACACACACAATGGGTTACGAATACTTACAGCGGACTTGAAATTTTGAGACGCAGGTGCCATGCCGAGAAAACCATCCTGTGTTATTTATAAACATGCATGTTTCCAAAACCCATCTTTAGAAAACGTTTTGAGCCCAAAATCCCCAAAGCCGAGTTTTGAACCAGGCTCTGATACCAATTTGTAACACCCCAAACCCGGCCCAAACACCCCAACCGGATCTGGCATGTCATTAAGAAGATTTTCAAAAACTTGTCGCATTTATTATTTTTTTAAAAGCATAGTTTAAACGTTTATCAGGAAAAACTTAATAATTTAAAAAATTTGCAAAAGAAATAAATTTTAATTAATGCCTTAATGAATAAAAACCGAAATTTTGCCTCTGAGTTCTATTATTTAAACACATGCCTTAATTTCAATTAATCATAAAATCTAAATGTATGGAAACCCGAAAACCGAAGCATAAAACCAATAAACAGTAGCCAGTGGCCTTATTACAATAAAATATAAAACCAGACAAATTGAAAATACTAAGGGAAAATAATTAAAACAACGTCCTTTATTGAACCAAAATAAATCCATGCATGGCCACCTTGCGCTCCTCTCCACCGGTCCCGATGCACTAAGTGTTACTCAAAAATGTTAAACAACGGGGTGAGTCACAAGACTCGGTGTGCAATCCTCGTGCACCATCGATCGGGCCTTAGCCTCACGTAATCGTAATAACGAATATCGTATATCGTAATAAACAAAGCCCATCCCAAATCCTAGATCCATCCGCTACACACCACCCTTACCGCCAATCACACCGAATGGGGATTTCTACAATCACCTCACCGCTACACACCACCGATGGCGCTCATGCCGCAGCTTAGTCGCTCATCGTCGATTTGTAACATAGTCACGTAATGGATCGTGGCGAGCCACTACAATGAGATCGTGGCGAGCCACGAGCAACGTAACACTTCCCCTTTCATCAATCACCCAACCCCGTGCATACATAGAAATCGGCATACATATAAAACATATCATCTCAACAGAAACATTCACTTATGAATGACAGAAATCACTAACCTGGTGGTTCGCCTTTACCCTCCACGGGTTTTCAACAACCATGCCGGGATTTCGGCATTTAACAGAATATAGACAGATTCATGCATATATATATCAGACAACAAAGATGGTGTGAGAAATTACACACCTGATAACACGTAGTACTACTCTCTATGTCGATACCCTCGCTAATCGGATCTACTGCTCTTTGTCTACAACTTGCTCAAAGGCCGGAAGAATGCGAAGATAAAGTTTCCCCTACATTCGGCCAAGGATTATTATTTACCTGAATTTATATGTTTAAATAAACGAATCTCCTTACCTAAATCGATTAGATCCCGAAAGTCGGGTGATTCAAGTGCTACTGATTTAGGAACCTAAGCGATTAGCTCTCCTTTCATTTTCTTCAAGATTCGGCATAAGCGGACACCACAGAAGGAATTCAGCAATCACAGAAGATGGGATTTAGGGATTTCGGCTTTTAAGAAAATCTCGGAAAAGATGAACAAGAGGAATACTGATGCATTTTCGGCTTTTGGAAGAACTAGGAATTAAAAAGGTGGGCAAGGAAGTAGATAGAGAGATTTGACTAAAGAGTTTGAAAGAGAAGAGAAGGTAAATTGCAGAGGTTTCGGTTTCTGACAGAAAGAAAATAAAAAGAAGAAAAGATGATTCTAGTTGCCGAAAAAGAGAGAAAACTTGAGACTATTCTCAAGAAAAACAATGAAAAATTTGGCACACCCCCTTGCCTATACTGAATCGATTTTCCCCCCTCTCCTGTGTTTGATTTTCGGCCAACTTTTCAACCAAGAGATCACTCTTATCATTCTATCCCTTATCCTTAACAGAACACTCATCCAACAGAGACCTATACCACATCACTACTACTCCTTTATCAGCATTATATCCACATAATTTAAATCATAAAATCCCCAATTTTGTAGCCACATTGCCATCCCCCCTAGCTCTCCTTGGGCTGCCGAAATTAGCCCAATTTCTTGGGCTCCAAGCGGCCATACTGAGGCCCCCTTCTTTGCCTATTGGCGCCACTTATAGCTCCCTCCTACTGCGCCTCTTGTTCCTGGGCCACAAGCCCATTATGCATATTTCACTATCAATACTTTATCTAAACCCCATAGTCCCTAAACAAAATATTTAGCCAAGACCTCGGCCCATTCCCGAGCCCAATTTGCACCTCTAATTCTCATATTAACCCATTAAACATGTCTACACATTAAACGCATAAGCCCATTGATTCAGGATGTTACACGGCCAAGCTTTATTTTTGGTATGTTGGAATTTTAATTTTTTATGGTAAGGTGGCTAAGAGAAAAGGCAAGTGTAAACTTAAGGAAGGGAATCATACGAATAAGGTATGTCGGGGGAACACAAGGCACTTTATAAGGAGTATGTTTTGGAAAGTTTGGAATGGCCAAACTTTGACCTTGGTATCCATGTATTTGGACGGTTTTAGGGGCTAGGGGGTGGCCAAATTTTTGAAGAACTTTGGGTAAGGATAGGTGCTTGTTGGGCACATTTCTTTTTGGTCATTTTTGTCTTCTCTCAAAGCATTTTCTCTCCATCTTTTCTCTCCCTAGCCGAATGCACATTGAACATTTGTGAGCATCTTTTGTTTTTCTTCTTTTGGTCATTTCATTTTGACCATTTGGTCTTATTTTGCCTAACCTCTCAAGTCATTTTCCCTAGTGTCGAAAACACCAAAACTTGAAGGCCATTTTTCTCTTTTTATTTTCTTCTCCATTGCCGAATGCTCTCTAGCATCAAACCTCTCTCGTTGCTCCTACTTCATCTTTGAAAACTGAAACACAAACCTCTCATCCTCTATTTCTTTCTTTCTCTTTTCTTCATATTGCTCATTTTTACAAACATATTTTTCTCCCTTCTCTTTTCCTCCATGGCTGAATGTTGCTAACACCATTTTCTTCAATTTTTCTTCATAGCCGAGTCTTCCTCTTCACATATATTTTCTTATCAATCATTCTTTCTACTCTCGTTTTGATCAATCGGTAAGAACCCTCTTCGATTCTCTATTTTCTTCTTTTTCTTTTGACGAATCTACATATTGGTTTGGGAGGGTCTTTTAACCGAAAATATCATCCTCTATCTTTCTCTCTTAGACAATCTTTTTCTTCTTTATAGTGAAATAGAGAAAGGCCGAAACTCAGAGTGTTCGTAATCATTGTGAATCGCTAGGATTTGGTCCAAAGTGTTAAGGTAAGGGTTTCTATCAAGGACTTCCATATTACTCGTTATTTCGTTAAAGATGGGGTTTACTAATCGATTTTATCTTAGGGACGCTATCGCTCGATTTTCATCCCTTGAACATAAAGATTTTGTGGTAAGCCGATTTCGCCCTTAAAACCAATAGTCTTAATTTTCGAAATATTAGTTAGACTAATATTCTTTTTTCAATGGAGGCAAACAAGATAGGGTCAAAAAGGGTGGTGAATAGTGTTCAAAAGAGGGGCGGATTCGCTATTCCCTCTAGTTTAAGGCAAAGGGCTGTTTCGACAATCCGAGATTTTCAACCGGGTTGTGGACCCTCATCCGGTGAAAATTAGTTATTTGAGGTTGTTCGTAGTTCTGAGCCATTAGCTGTTCGGGATTTTCCAACGGGTTGTGAACCGTCAACCGGAGAGAACCAAAAAATAGTAGTTGTTCGAGATTCCGAGGGTAAAAATCTAGACCGCTTACTTTAGCATAGATTTATTTTAAGTGTTAGTGTTCTAATCGAGCATTATAACGTATTTAGGTATCGACAATCAGGAAAGTGCAGTCCTCACCGTAATCAGGTGTGTAATCTCACACTGTATCTCATGGGTTAGATGACTATACCGTAGTAAACATTGGATTAAAAATTGCAAAGTTGGTGAAATCAGGAAAATATGGTATAATTAACACTTTAGTGTTAAGATCGTGAAATCGATATTAAGAATGTGGTAAATTACGAAATTGCCCTTAAAGGGGCTAAAATGATAAAATGTGATATTTTGGGCCATATGTGATATTTTGGGCCATATGTGATAAATGGGCCATATGTGTTATTTGATATATTGGCCAAGTGTGATATAAGATGAAATGGGCCAAATTGTGAAATAGGCCAAAATGTGATATAGGCCAGATTGCAATAATTTTTATAATGGGCCTTATGTTGGAATAATTATATGAATGAATTATTATGCATGTTGTATATATGATTGCATGGGTTGGGATATTTGACGAAGAGAAGTTCTGGTAGCTTTGCTACAAAATTCTGATGGCTTCGTGCCCAGTTTAATATATGGCTTAATTGCCCAGTTAATATATGGCTTAATTGCCCAGTTTGCTATATGGCTTCGTGCCCAGTTTAATATATGGCTTAATTGCCCAGTTAATATATGGCTTAATTGCCCAGTTTGCTATATGGCTTCGTGCCCAGTTTAATATATGGCTTAATTGCCCAGTTAATATATGGCTTAATTGCCCAGTTTGCTATATGGCTTCGTGCCCAGTTTAATATATGGCTAAATGCCCAGTTTGGTGTGTTGGCGGGGTGGGTGACTAAAGCTCCCCACAGGTGTGCTGGTTGGTATGGGTGGTGTGTAGCGGATGGAAATTTAGGTTTGGTTTGGGAATTGCATATTACATGCATTCTACACATGTTAAATTGTTATATTTGAAATGGGCTTTGGCCCAATAAATGTTTAATTGAATTTTGGCCCAGTGAAAATGGTAAGTGAATTACACATTGAGTTCTAAGTAACTCACCCCTGTTTTCTTTACCCTCCTCAGGTAATGATCAGTGATGGAGGCTTGGGCCGGGGACGATTCAGTGGAGGCCATATTACGAATTATGGGTTATTTAAATTTCAGATTTCTTTTTAAGTACTTTTTATTATTATTGCTATTATGTAATTAGGCCTCTGGTTAAATTTTTATGGATGTTTTACTTGTGGATGGATTTTATAATACGCTTTAAATACTTAAGTGGGGTTTCTTTTCAAAAAAATAGAAATAAATGTTTTCTTAAAATAAACATGCATAAAGGGTTTTCATTCTTAAATATTTTAACTCGCAAAATTGTCTATTAACAACGTTCTTCCAAAATTTTGTTTTCAAAATTATTTTCGAACTCTATTATTTTTCTCGAAATATTATTCTAATTTCTTTTAAGTTTCAATTTATAAATTCTTACGTCTCAAATTGTTTGATTTATCAATCAACCTTAGTTTTCAATAAACTTCAAGTCAAGATATTTTGAAAATCCGATTTCTTAAAATCTTTAAAAAGACTAGATGTATATTCCTTTCCGTGTGACATGTCAAATTTGGTCTTAATGCATAGACCGAGTTTGGGGTGTTACATTTTATGGTATCGAGCCGCCAAAAACTCTACTGTGGTTTGGGTTCAATAACGATTTTCATTTAAAACTGTTTTGAATTTATAGAATACATGTTTTTAAAGGTAGTATGGCACCACGAGCATCCGGCACCAAGTCAAGTAAGTATTCGTATACTGAATGATTATTATTGTGATATAGGAACACTCTAGAACTTCTAGTTTTAGGTATTGAAACTGTAGAGATTGAGACTATAGGATGTGATTTCGAAAACAACTCTATCTCTTCTCATAAAATATCATTAATAAACACTGAAATAGTATTTTGATTCATAAAACTTGTAATCAGATTAAACCGAAATAGTCAAAATGAGCGCTAGAGGACGTGGACGTGGTAGACGTGGCCATGGTAGAGGCCGAGGTGCTAGGGTTGCGTCTGAAGCGGCGGGACATGTACCATAAACGGACGCACCTGTATCACCCGGGACTGAGACTGGATCACATGACCATACGAGAGAGGACATTGCCTTAACCCAAGCAATGTTGCGAGTCTTGGAAAGGGTTGCTGAAGCTAGAACTGGGCCAGCAGCTCGTGGATCAATATCGAAACGACTTAGATCGAGTGGTGCCGAGGTTTTCAGGGGTATCTTGGGAGTAGCCCCAAATGTAGCGGAGTATTGGCTCGAGGCTGTGGAGCGGATCATGGATGATTTAGAGTGCACCACCGAGCAGAAACTGAGAGGAGCTGTGTCCTTGTTGAGGGACGAGGCGTATCAATGGTGGCTTACTGTTCGAGAAGGCACTCAGGCTGAACATGTTACTTGGGATTTCTTCAAAACTGCATTCCAAGGAAAGTATGTCGGGGCAAGTTATGTGGATGCCCGGAGGAAGGAATTCATGAATCTGGTTCAAGGAAATAAGACGGTGGTAGATTACGAGGTAGAATTTCTACGCTTGAGCCGTTACGCTCAGACAATAGTGCCAACTAATCATGAGCGCTGTGTACGCTTTGAGGATGGGCTGAATGATGAGTTACGGGTTTTGATAGCCCCGCAACAAGAAAGGACTTTTGCCACGCTTGTGGAGAAAGCCAAGATAGCCGAAGAGGCTAAGAATTCAGAACGTCAGAACCGGGAAAGAGTCAGAGGCAAGAGGGACTTTAAGTACTCGGGTTCTGTTAAAAGGTTCCAAAAGAGGCCTCGAAATAATGAGCTAGCTCAAGCTAGAGCACCTGCGGCTACCAACCAGATCCAATAATGTGCTGCCTGTGGAAGAAGACACCCCGGGGAATGTTGGAAGAGAACCGGTGGTTGTTTTAAATGTGGTTCTAAGGACCACCAATTTAAGAATTGCCCTCGACGGACTGCTCTGACTCAAGAAGCTCGTAACCCTGATGCACAGCCAACTAGAGGCGCTCAGCAGCCACCGAGGGGTCGTGGACCAGGTCGTGGTGGTAATGGTGATGGACGAGGTCAAGGTGCACCGGGTCGAGGTAATGGCTTCAGAGGTAACGCGGAGGCAAGACAACCGGGGTTAGTCTATGCGGTCAGGCGTCGGGAGGATGGCGATGCACCTGATGTGATAACTGGAATGTTCTTCATCTTTGAGGTACCTGTTACAGCTTTGATAGATATCGGGTCTACCCACTCGTATGTTGCTAGTGCCATATCTGGAAATCTGAATATTAGATCTGAGATTACCGATAGAGTGATGACGGTAATTAGTCCTTTAGGACAGTCTGTGGTCGTGAATAAATTGTATAGAGACGTGCCTTTAGAAATTTAAAGAGAAATATTTTTGGCAGATTTGATGAAACTGCCTTTCGCTGAGTTCGATCTTATTTTGGGCATGGATTGGTTGGTGAAGCACCGGGAGCACTTAGATTGTTCTACAAAGCGGATGTCGATCACGACTTTAGGAGATAAGGAAGTTGTGATGATAGGCGAGGGGAGAAATTATTTAGCAAATGTGGTATCTGCTTTAAAGGCAGAAAAGTTGGTACAAAAAGGGTATGGAGCGTTCCTAGCCTTCATTAGTGCTTTGGATGCCAAGGAATTATCGGTGGAAGGTGTTAGAATGGTGAAAGAATTTCCAGATGTCTTTCCCAAGGAACTTCCGGGTTTACCTCCAGACCGGGAAGTAGAGTTTGGCATTGAGCTTTTGCCCGGAACGGCTCCGGTGTCTATTGCTCCTTATAGGATGGCGCCGAAGGAGTTAGCGGAGCTTAAGGCTCAAACTCAAGAGTTGTTGGATCGAGGATTCATTCGACCGAGTGTGTCACCATGGGGAGCACCGGTCTTGTTCGTCAAGAAGAAGGATGGGTCGATGCGTATGTGCATCGATTATAGGCAGTTGAATAAGTTGACGATCAAGAATAGGTATCCGCTGTCGAGAATCGATGACTGCTTTGATCGGTTGAGAGGAGCTTGATTTTCTCCAAGATTGATTTGAGATCGGGTTATCATCAACTCAAGGTTAAGGAGGCGGATATTCATAAGATGGCATTTCGAACTTGTTATGGACATTATGAGTTTTTGGTGATGCCGTTTGGGTTGACCAATGCACCACCGCATTTATGGACATGATGAACTGGGTCTTCCAACCCTACTTAGACCGGTTCGTGGTGGTGTTCATAGATGATATTTTAGTATACTCGAGGAATGAAGAAGAGCATGACTCTCATCCGCATATAGTACCGCAAATCTTGCGAGAAAAGCAACTTTATGCCAAATTCGGTAAGTGTGAATTTTGGTCAAGGAAGTGACCTTCTTGGGACATGTTGTGTCACCAAAAGAATCGAGTTGATCCTCGGAAGATAGAGGTCAGTGTTGGATTGGAAACCACCAAGTCGCTGCATTGAGATTCGGAGTTTCTTAGGTTTGGTAGCTATTATAGACGCTTTGCTGAGGGGTTTTCGTTGATTGCTGCACCCCTAACTAAGCTGTTGCGAAAGGGAGTACCATTTGTGTGGACAGATAAACAACAAGAGAGTTTTGAGAAATTGAAGAAGATTTTGACTAAGCACCAAGATCATTCACTGAAATTTGAAAAGAGTTTATTGTTTATTGTGATGCGTCACACACGGGTTTAGGATGTGTGTTGATGCAAGGTGGAAAGGTGGTCAGTTAAGGCCGCACGAAGTCAACTATCCTACTCATGACTAGGAGTTGGCTGCTGTGGTTTTTGCTTTAAAAATTTGGAGGCATTATCTCTATGGTGAGAAGTCGATCATTTATACGAACCATAAGAGTCTTAAGTACCTCCTTACCCAAAAGGAGTTGAAATTAAGACAACGGAGGTGGGTGGAGCTGTTAAAGGATTATGAATTCTCAATCGAGTATCATCCTGGAAAGGCTAACGTGGTGGCAGACGCGTTGAGTCGTAAGGTAATATCGGAGTTAAGAGCAATGTTTGCTCATCTCGGTTTGTATGAGGATGGCGATCACTAGCGGAACTTCAGGTGAAGCCTTTGTGGTTAGAACAGATCAAGGAGAAGCAGATATCAGATGAAAAGTTGGGTCCCTTAATTAAACAAGTTGAAAGTGGTGTAATAGGGGATTTTGGAATGAATAAGGATGGAGTGCTGTGTTTTCGCGGAAGAGTGTGTATGCCCATAGATTCGAATTTAAGACAAGTGATTCTGCGTGAGGCGCATAGTAGCCCTTATGCTATGCACCCCGGAGGAAGTAATATGTATCGAGACCTCCGTGAACAGTATTGGTGGCCACGGTTAAAGCGGGAGGTTACTGATTTCGTGGGTAAGTGTTTGACTTGTCAACAAGTGAAGGCAGAACATCAAATACCGTCAGGATTGCTTCAACCAGTGAAGATTCCATTATGGAAATGGGAGCGGATAACGATGGACTTTGTTAGTGGGCTACCCTTAACACCTACTAAGAAAGATTTCGTCCGGGTAATAGTGGATCGATTGACGAAGACTGCCCATTTTCTACCGGTTAAATGCGGATTACTCACTGCAGAAGTTGGCTAAGTTGTATGTATCGGAGATCGTGAGGTTGCATGGGGTACCAGTGTCTATTATATCGGACAGGGACCCTAGGTTTACATCACGGTTTTGGAAAGCTTTGCATGAGGCTTTGGGAACAAAGTTAAACTTTAGTACGGCTTTTCATCCTCGATCGGATGGTCGGCTTGGAAAGAGTAATTCAGATTTTGGAAGACATGTTAAGGGGTTGTGTGATTGACTTGAGAGGTAGTTGGGAAGATTTTCTACCGTTGGCGAGTTTGCGTATAATAACGATTATCAATCCAAAGATCCAAATGGCACCTTATGAAGCATTATATGAAATGTAGGTGTCGTACTCCTACTTGTTGGACCGAATTGGGGAACGACAGCTTATTGGGTCCTGAATTGATATTAGAGACTAAGAAAAGTAAAGGTGATTCGAGCACGGTTAAAGGAAGCTTCGGATAGAAAAAAGTCATATGCGGACCTGAAGCGTAAGCATATTGAGTTTAAGGTGGGAGATCAGGTTTTTCTTAAGGTCTCACCGTGGAAGAAGATCTTCAGATTTGGAAAGAAAGGCAAGTTGAGCCCTAGGTTCATTGGACCGTATCGCGTGTCGAAGCGTGTAGGACCAGTGGCTTATCAGCTTGAATTACCTTCGGAGTTAAGTCAGATTCATAATGTTTTCCATGTCTCTATGTTGAGGCGTTATCGATCGGATCCGCCTTACATAGTACCGGTAGAGGAAGTTGAGTTAAGGCCTGACTTATCGTTCGAGGAAGAGCCAGTGAAAATTTTAGATCGAGATGTTAAGGTGCTAAGAAAGGAGTCAGTACCGTTGGTTAAAGTTTTATGGTGTAATCACAGAGCGGAGGAAGCTACATGGGAGCCTGAGGACATGATTCGACAGCAATACCCTCACCTCTTTTAACCAGGTAAATTTCGAGGACGAAATTTTCTTTAAGGGGGGTAGAATTGTAACATCCTAAAATTTGAATTTTTATATGTTGCATTATTTTGGTGCTCAACTAGTTTATTTATCCTATGTGTGTGTTAAAATAGTCCTGAGAAGGTTCGGGATTTATTTGGAGTTGGTATAATTTTTGGAAATTAGTACTTTAATGAAATGGAACAAGTGACCTTAAAGCCTAAGGTAATTAAGTGGTAAAAAGATAGCATAATTGAGTTAGCAGTAAAGAGGATATGCGCCACATGTATTGTCTTGAGAGGAAAGGTTCGAATCCCTTGGTATGCATTTTTTTGTAACTTAAAATTTTTGCACTCTCCTATTAAGTGTCGTTGAAGCTTTATTTTTGGTATGTTGGACTTTTAATTTTTTATGGTAAGGTGGCTAAGAGAAAAGGCAAGTGTAAACTTAAGGAAGGGAATCATACGAATAAGGCATGTAGGGGGAACACAAGGCACTTTATAAGGAGTATGTTTTGGAAAGTTTGGAATGGCCAAACTTTGACATTGGTATCCATGTATTTGGACGGTTTTAGGGGCTAGGGGGGTGGCCGAATTTTTGAAGAACTTTGGGTAAGGATAGGTGCTTGTTGGGCAAATTTATTTTTGGTCATTTTTGTCTTCTCTCAAAGCATTTTCTCTCCATCTTTTCTCTCCCTAGCCGAATGCACATTGAACATTTGTGAGCATCTTTTGTTTTTCTTCTTTTGGTCATTTCATTTTGACCATTTGGTCTTATTTTTCCTAACCTCTCAAGTCATTTTCCCTAGTGCCGAAAACACCAAAATTTGAAGGCCATTTTTCTCTTTTTCTTTTCTTCTCCATTGCCGAATGCTCTCTAGCATCAAACCTCTCTCTTTTCTCCTACTTCATCTTTGAAAACCGAAACACAAACCTATCATCCTCTATTTCTTTCTTTCTCTTTTCTTCATATTGCTCATTCTTACAAACATATTTTTCTCCCTTCTCTTTTCCTCCATGGCCGAATGTTGCTAACACCATTTTCTTCAATTTTTCTTCATAGCCGAATCTTCCTCTTCACATATATTTTCTTATCAATCATTCTTTCTACTCTCGTTTTGATCAATCGGTAAGAACCCTATTCGATTCTCTATTTTCTTCTTTTTCTTTTGACGAATCTACATATTGGTTTGGGAGGGTCTTTTGACCGAAAATATCATCCTCTATCTTTCTCTCTTAGACAATCTTTTTCGTCTTTATAGTGAAATAGAGAAAGGCCGAAACTCAGAGTGTTCGTAATCATTGTGAATCGCTAGGATTCGGTCCAAAGTGTTAAGGTAAGGGTTTCTATCAAGGACTTCCATATTACTCGTTATTTCGTTAAAGATGGGGTTTACTAATCGATTTTATCTTAGGGACGCTATCGCTCGATTTTCATCCCTTGAACATAAAGATTTTATGGTAAGCCGATTTCGCCCTTAAAACTAATAGTCTTAATTTTCGAAATATTAGTTGGACTAATATTCTTTTGTCAATGGAGGCAAACAAGATAGGGTCAAAAAGGGTGGTGAATAGTGTTCTAAGAGGCGATTTGCTATTCCTCTAGTTTCAAGCGAAGGTCGTTTCAAAGAATCCGAGATTTTCCATCGGGTTGTGGACCCTCATCCGGTGAAAATCGCTTATTTGAGGTTGTTCGTAGTTCTCGAGCCATTAGTCGCTCAGATTTTCCAACGGGTTGTGAATCACAACCGGGGAGAACCGACAAATAGTAGTTGTTCGAGATTCCGAGGGTAAAAATCTAGACAGCTTACTTTTGCATAGATTTATTTTAAGTGTTAGTGTTCTAATCGAGCGTTATAACGTATTTAGGTATCGGCGATCAGGAAAGTATAGTCCTCACCGTAATCAGGTGTGTAATCTCACACTATATCTCATGGGTTAGATGACTATACCGTATTAAACATTGGATTAAAAATCGCAAAGTTGGTGAAATCGGGAAAATATGGTATAATTAACACTTTAGTGTTAAGATTGTGAAATCGGTATTAAGAATGTGGTAAATTACGAAATTGCCCTTAAAGGGGCTAAAATGATAAAATGTGATATTTTGGGCCATATGTGATAAATGGGCCATATGTGGTATTTGATAAATTGGCCAAGTGTGATATAAGATGAAATGGGCCAAATTGTGAAATAGGCCAAAATGTGATATAGGCCAGATTGCAATAATTTTTATAATGGGCCTTATGTTGGAATAATTATATGAATGAATTATTATGCATGTTGTATACATGATTGCATGGGTTGGGATATTTGACGAAGAGAAGTTCTGGTAGCTTTGCTACAAAATTCTGATGGCTTTGTGCCCGATTTAATATATGGCTTAATTGCCCGCTTAATATATGGCTTAATTGCCCGATTTGCTATATGGCTTCGTGCGATTTAATATATAGCTTAATTGCCCGGTTAATATATGGCTTAATTGCCCGATTTGCTATATGGCTTCGTGTGCGATTTAATATATGGCTTAATTGCCCGATTAATATATGGCTTAATTGCCCGATTTTCTATATGGCTTCGTGCGATTTAATATATGGCTTAATTGCCCGATTAATATATGGCTTAATTGCCCATTTGCTATATGGCTTCGTGTGCGATTTAATATATGGCTAAATGCCCGCTTTGGTGTGTTGGCGGGTGGGTGACTAAAGCTCCCACAGTGTCTTTGGTTGGTACGGGTGGTGTGTAGCGGATGAAAATTTAGGTTTGGTTTGGGAATTGCATATTACATGCATTCTACACATGTTAAATTGTTATATTTGAAATGGGCTTTGGCCCAATAAATGTTTAATTGAATTTTGGCCCAGTGAAAATGGTAAGTGAATTACACACTGAGTTCTAAGTAACTCACCCCTGTTTTCTTTACCCTCCTCAGGTAATGATCAGTGATGGAGGCTTGGGCCGGGGACGACTCAGTGGAGGCCATACTACGAATTATGGGTTATTTAAATTTCAGATTTCTTTTTAAGTACTTTTTATTATTATTGCTATTATGTAATAAGGCCTCTGGTTAAATTTTTATGGATGTTTTACTTGTGGATGGATTTTATAATACGCTTTAAATACTTAAGTGGGGTTTCTTTTCAAAAAATAGAAATAAATGTTTTCTTAAAATAAACATGCATAAAGGGTTTTCATTCTTAAATATTTTAACTCGCAAATTTATGCATTAACAACGTTCTTCCAAAATTTTGTTTTCAAAATTATTTTTGAACTCTATTAATTTTTCTCGAAATATTATTCTAATTTCTTTTAAGTTTCAATTTATAAATTCTTACGTCTCAAATTGTTTGATTTATCAATCAACCTTAGTTTTCAATAAACTTCAAGTCAAGATATTTTAAAAATTCAATTTCTTAAAATCTTTAAAAAGACTAGATGTATATTCCTTTCCGTGTGACATGTCGAATTTGGTCTTAATGCATAGACCGGGTTTGGGGTGTTACAGAATGATTCTATTTGGGAAATGTGTTGATAAATTTAAGTTAGTTGATTGTTGAAGTTTTCGTTTGCACGAAGATAATTTTGACCGAAATATCAGTTCTGGTTCAGCTTGAGTTCAATAAAGAGATTATGATTTTCGTCCTTATGTTAATGAACAGTTCGAAATGTATTCTAATACAAGATTGTACAAAGATATCTTATGATTCTATACAGTTAAAGCTGCATAAAAAGAGTTATGGGAAATATTTGATGATTATAAGAGTTTAAAATGTTTAATGTCAGAGAAAGGTCTGAACTTGGCACAGCAAGGCTAGTTTCAATCGTTGAAAAACTTCTAAGTCTGTAAGTGATTCTTATCTGAGGAAAAGGATTATAGTTTCAAATGTTTTGATTAGGTGATGAATACATGATTGATCTTACCAGGTAAAGAATAGTTGTTAGTTGAATTGGAGGCTAAATAAATGTTTATATAGTGAAGCTGTGAAATTCAGAAATGTGTCAGCAAATTATAAGTTAAAAAGGAGTTCAACATAAATTGATTTCTAATTCAGAACCTCAGATGTGGTATAGATAATTATTTGTTATTTCGAGATAGAGTGTGTATACTGAAAAAGTTCTACGAATATGCAACAATTGCTATAAGAAACTCTCAGTGGTGTTCATATGAGATTAACAAGATGCACAACAGTTTGAGATATGATATAGATGATGAGTGTGAAATGTGATATATTTGACTTTGTTGATTATAAAAATGGTGGATTGATGAATTTTGTATTGGGATTATCTTTATCATTGAAAAAGATGGAATTATATGAAATATTGTTAATTGTCTTAAGAAATCTCTCTGTAAGTATAGATTTTCTCTTTTGATAAAATAGTTAAGTTATTCGTTTCTGAGTTGGTAAATCTGTCTATGGTGTCAGTTATTATTATTTTGGATTGAGATATGAAATTTATATGGTAATTCTAAGAGAGATTACAGTAATATGTGAGTATGAAATTGCATTGAAATCAGGAAACGCAAACCAAATTCTCGAAATATTTATTTGTCACTATGTTTTAGAATTGCAAAGTAACTAAGAAAGACTGTTGCTATTATAAGCAGTTATCGAACTCCGTTACTTCAGGATAGAGTTTTGTGAGAAAATGATTCACAGGATTAAAATCGTCAGAGAATGTGAGTAGAAAATGGAAACAATTTAATACAGTTATAAGCAATTTCAGCTAGGGGTGATGTACAGTGGAAGTCAGATCAGAAGTTTAGTTGTGAGATTAAAGAGATTTGAAATTCGAAGCTATGTGTGAATTTGAAATATATGATGTGTAAGTGATTCGAGATAGTCTGAAAACAGCATTGAATTGTCAAAAATCGTATGCGGACTTGAAACGAAAAGATATAGAGTTTCAGATTTAAAATAAAGTGTTTTTGAAAGTCTCACGTGGAAGAAAATACTCAGATTTTGGTTGTAAAGGCAAGTTGAGTCTGAGGTATATCGGATTGTATGAGATTATAGAGCGTATCGGGTCGGTTGCTTATAGACTGTTGTTGCCACCTGAATTAGAAAATATTCACAATGTATTCCATGTTTCGATGCTCCGTAGATATCGATCCGATCCCTTACATGTAATTAGTCCGACAGAGATTGAGATTAAGTCCGATATGCCATATGAAGAAGAACCGATTCGTACTCTGGCTCGTGAGGTTAAAGCATTGCGAAATAAGAAAATTATGTTAGTTAAAGTACTGTGGCATAAACACAGAGTTGAGGAAGCAACATGGGAGCCAAAGGATGCAATGAAAGAGCGTTATCCGAACCTATTCATCGGTAAGATTTTCGGGGACGAAAATCCCTAAGGGGGGAGAGTTGTAACAGCCCGATTTTGACCCTAATCGGAATAGTGGTTTCAGAACCACAAATCAGAGTCCGAAAAATATTTTAATATTATTTTCTATGTTAATTATGTGTGAATTTACATGTGTGAAAGTTTCGTGAATTAATTTTATTGTTTGAGTGCTTAATTTGATAAAAGGGCTTAATCGCGTAAAATGAAAATTTGATGGTGAATTATGAAAGTGCCTAATTGTTGTTGTCTTTTCAATATGGGGGATTTATGTTGCAATTTTTCCATTAATAAATATAATGAACGGCATTATGTTTATATTATATATAGTTTTTATATTATTTATAAAGGTTAAATAATATATATTATATTATAAAGTTATTATAATAAGACAAACATAATTAAAAGCCATGTTTTCATCTTTTTATGAACCGAAATGAAAAGAAAAGAAAAAGAAAGAAGAAAGCTTTGAGTTCGGCCCTTGTTTAATAAAATTGAGGTATGTTTCTGGTTTGGTTTTGATAATTTTACGTTTTTGAGATCGTTGCTAAGTTATCTACAAGACCCATGCTTGAATTTTTGATTTTGGTGAATATTTTGAATTATGCCATTCTTGAAAGCTTGTGATTTTTGTTGTTTGATGATGAAATATGAAAGATATGTTTTAGATTAACATGTTTTGTATTGGAGTTTTTGATGATTTTGAGTAATTGGACTAAATTGCAAAAATAATAATTTGAAGGACTAAAATGTGAAATAAATGAAATATGTGGATTTTTTTGAGAGTGGGTAAAATTCGGCTCAACATGGGTATGCTGAAATTTTGTGTATTTTATGTTTTGGGCAATAGGGACTAAATTGTATAAAGTGAAAATGTCAGGGGTAAAATGGTAATTTGACTATTTATGTGTTCTTAGACTAAATTGAATGAATTTATATTGAATTAGTTTATTTTGAATACATTTAGATCAAGAAACAAAAAAAATTAGATTTGGATCGGAGGAAAATTAAAATCGTCGATTAATCGTCTGTTCCGATTCTTCGTTGTCCGAGGTAAGTTTATAAGCAAAAAGACGTACTAAATTTTATAAAATGTGAAGTATACATGTAGAAATAAATATATGAATTTTTATTTGACTTAGCCAAATGTATAAATTTTTATGAGATTTGGGAACAAGTTCGATTCAATTGAGATAGGATGTTTGAAAAGCTTCAGATGAACCTTAAGGATTAGTTAAGATTTCGATATATGAATTATGTGTAAGATGACTTTGTATCGTTGATATCGGGCTTTATGCCTAGCAGGCTTTGTGCCGAGTGTATAATATCGAGCTTTATGCCTAGCAGTGCTTTGTGCCGTGTATAATATCGGGCTTTATGCCTAGCGAGGCTTTATCTTTGGTGAATTATATCGGGCTTATTGTCTAGCGTGCTCTGTGCGGTGTATTATATTATGCTTTATGCCTAGCAAATTTTACGTGAGCAAAAGATAAAAGTAATCAAATGTGTTAAATGAGTAAAGTGAATGTATGTGACAATTTATTACCTTTTCGTAAATAAGGTAAGTTGATTATTTGATATGTGATACAAGTTATAAATGACGTTAATGGTAGTGAATGTGTATATGAAAATCTATATGTGGATTAATGCATAAATATGTGATATTAATGTTTGATTTTTGAGCTTATATTCGGCCTAATGTTACATGAGGAATAAATTGAAATGTGAAATTCATATTGATATTAAAGGATTTATGTGCATTTGATTAGTAGGTATTTGAAATGTGAACCTTGAACGTGTTTATAGAGAAATATATATATTCGGCAAAATAAGGTCTATGGGATATCAAACATGTTAATGAATCAATGGGTGTTTGGAAATGTTATAATTTATGTGTAGATAAATGTTTGGTAATTAAATTTCATAAGTATGGCTTGGTTATACCTTAATAAATTATCAATGCCATTGAGATAATATTTGAATTAAAAAAATTAAGCTATGAATGAAGTGAATGAAACCATATGTTTAAGTATATGATTGGTTATATTCGGTTTAATGATATAAATATATGTATGATATGGAAATGTGAATTTCATACTCATGCCAAAGTTTATATGTGCATTTGTCTATATGGTAATTGAATGTGAAATTATGACTAAGGAAATGTGAATTGTATAAATGTATTATGATAGTATGTATTCGGTCAAATGAAATTCCTATTGATATTGAGTATGAAAGATGATTTTGGATAAAGAACAGATGCGTGTTTGGACAAAACTTAATTCATGTTTAGTTATATGTGGATAATTGAATTTACAAGTATGGTTTGGTTATGTATTATTAAATTATTATTGTTATTGAGTTAATATTTGCTTATGACTTACTAAGCTATGATAGCTTACTCTGTGTGTGTATTTTTACTTCTATTTATAGATTTTGGAGACTAGTTGCAAGCTCGGGGATCGTCAGCGAAGTTTATCACACTATCGACTGCTTTCGGTACTTTTAAAAGTTGAATTAGAAATTTATGGCATGTATAGGCTATACTACTTTTCGATTATGGTTGAAGTTGTATATATATATGTATAAGCCATGCGAAAATGGCTTGTCCATCTTGTTAATCTTGGAATTTATATTTTGGCTTGATGATTATGTTTGGTTGTGGTTTTGGTTGATTTGGTTTTGGTATATATAAGTATATTTATGTTTGATATTTTACTCATGAATTTATTGATTCGAATATGTCTTGTATTTGGTTTTA
This sequence comes from Gossypium sturtianum, assembly GCA_025698515.1. Taxonomy (NCBI): domain Eukaryota; kingdom Viridiplantae; phylum Streptophyta; class Magnoliopsida; order Malvales; family Malvaceae; genus Gossypium; species Gossypium sturtianum. Next base: position 37,610,169 of record CM046952.1, read on the forward strand.
TTGAGAAATGGGATTTTGTGCATATATGGCTAATACTTTGGTTTTATAATGATAGGTATAAAATTTGATTCATAGTGTACTTTTATTGAATAGCCGAATATAAAATGACTTAATATGGTCTTGTGATTTGGAAAAAGTATAATTCCTATATGTATTTTAAAGCATATGAATTTAACTTGTTTATATTCGGCAATTGTATTTGGGTTTTGACCATTTGAATAGTAAATTTTGATGCTTTGTTGTGTGTTCTCAAATTATGTTAGTTTATTAATAATTATTTGTTTTAAGAGTTTCAATAAAATTATGCATATGATTATATATTCGGAAGTTATGTTTCGTCTGGTAATACCTCGTAACCCCTTTCCGGCGACGGATATGGGTTAGGGGTGTTATATTTTATTGGTATCAGAGCTATGGTTTAGTCGGTTCTAGGACTACCATAGCGTATGTGAGTCTAGCTATACAAGCCATATTTAATCTGCAATAGTGTGATATCTCCCGAATCTGACGAAGATTGTTTTGATGAGATAGATAAGTTTTTCAATTGAGCTAATTCTGATAGTACAAAAGTAAATACTCAAATATTTGAGTGGAAATGTGTTGATGATGTGTTGAGACTCATAAAGGTAAGAATCAAATTTTATGACATGTTGTTATTGATAAATGTAATAATTATATGAGCATGTGAGATATGATATTTGAGTTATGATTGCTACCTGAAATGCTCTGATTGTGAAATAGTGATTTGAGATGGCATATGAACAATGTGTTAAGAATAAAAGTGATTAAAAGCAAAAGTTTATTAAATGATTTGAGAATGTGAAATTAGTAATGAACTGATTATTTGTGATAGTATGTATTATGTGCATTTATGTGAGAGTTAAATTTGAGGCTTTACTACCCTCACCCCCTTATCAGTAAAATGTTACAATTTTATTATAAGAGTTGGAATGAATAAGCTCACGAGTGTGGAGTTATAGAAATCCGTGTTTGAAAGATTAGTAATGTGGTTAGAAAGGAGAATGAATCAGCAAATGAAGACAGTACTAAAAGAGATATTGGACAGTTCTGAAGACTATTCAGATTATGCAAAGTAACTGTTAAAGAAGAAGTTAACTCCGATTAAATGACCTATTCAGGTATGTTATCTAAAGAAAGTATTAATCGAAGCTTTTACGAATTGATTTACGTTAGTGATGGGATAATGTGAAAATTTCTAATGACAGAATTAAATAGAAGATTAATGTTTGAATTGTATTGATGGTTGAGTACAGTGGTTGTAGTTAAGTTAATTACGGCGATCACTTCTGAGTATGCAATGTGTTCATTTACTTCATAGGTATATGTAGTTGATTATGTTAAGATGAAATTCTTATCGTATAAGAACATTAGCTAAACATAATAATAGACGAAAGCACTGAAATCTGTTTGGATTATGTTTGACATTGTTATGTCTTTCTCCGAAAATTTGTTTCATTGAGTGGATATGGAAGTCGATGGTAAAATCTGTATGAGAGTAATATTCTGTTTCTACTAGTTTATTGTTACTTTGAAAATATATATGAAGAATATAATGTTTCTGTTACTGTGGATTTCAGTATTTAAGGATGACATCGTTCTTTCTGGACATTTTCTAGAATATTCTCGAAATTTTATATCATTATATATGGGTTATAATTTTTAGATATCCTTTGTGACTCCATATACTGAAATTTTGCTATTCCGGTTTTCTTATGATTCCATGTGATTATCTACAAAAGATCTCTATTTGACAAAGATGACTATTTCTATTATGATCTTAATTTCTGGCTTGAAATGTTAGAGTACAGTGGTATCGTCCTCAAAGTTATAAAAGTTATGTTTCTGCAATGGTTGCTATTTAAATCATATTTGATACTTCTCTGTGTTCAAATGCTTCATTAACAGTCGGGATAATATCTATTTATAGGGTTGAGATATCGTTCTGATTAAGGCCGAATGATTTCTATTTGGTTAAGGTGATTTCAGTATAATTCAGAGTTTCGATGATTAATATACGAGATAACTTCATTATAAACTCTTTTCTAGTTCTCGTGAAGGTCCGACATTGATAAAAGTGAAAATGATAGAAGAATAATATCAAATCTGTGAAACAATATGTCTGGGTTATCCTTTTTAACGAGAAGAAAATATTTCATCGAAAAGACTGATTCAGTGGTTTAGTTTGATTTGAATTATTTGATTGAAAAGATAATTGGGTTATATGTGTCTGAATCTATCCACCTGACTGGAAATAAACTTTGAATGTACATGTGTGAATTGAGGGATAGTCTAGAAGAAAAACTCGTATTCTTGAAAACTTGATACCAAATTATATCTATCGGAATAATTCTATCTGGGAAATGTGTTGATAAATTTAAGTTAGTTGATTGTTGAAGTTTTATTTTGCACGAAGATAATTTCGACCGAAATATCAATTCTGGTTCAGCTTGAGTTCAATAAAGAGATTATGATTTTCGTCCTTATGTTAATGAACAGTTCGAAATGTATTCTAATACAAGAATGTGCAAAGATATCTTATGATTCTATACAGTTAAAGCTGCATAAAAAGAGTTATGGGAAATATTTGATGATTATAAGAGTTTAAAATGTTTAATGTCAGAGAAAGGTCTGAACTTGGCACAGCAAGGCTAGTTTCAATCGTTGAAAAACTTCTAAGTCTGTAAGTGATTCTTATCTGAGGAAAAGGATTATAGTTTCAAATGTTTTGATTAGGTGATGAATACATGATTGATCTTATCAGGTAAAGAATAGTTGTTAGTTGAATTGGAGGCTAAATAAATGTTTATATAGTGAACCTGTGAAATTCAGAAATGTGTCAGCAAATTATAAGTTAAAAAGGAGTTCAACATAAATTGATTTCTAATTCAGAACCTCAGATGTGGTATAGATAATTATTTGTTATTTTGAGATAGAGTGTGTATACTGAAAAAGTTCTACGAATATGCAACAACTGCTATAAGAAACTCTCAGTGGTGTTCATATGAGATTAACAAGATGCACAACAGTTTGAGATATGATATAGATGATGAGTGTGAAATGTGATATATTTGACTTTGTTGATTATAAAAATGGTGGATTGATGAATTTTGTATTGGGATTATCTTTATCATTGAAAAAGATGGAATTATATGAAATATTGTGAATTGTCTTAAGAAATCTCTCTGTAAGTATAGATTTTCTCTTTTGATAAAATAGTTAAGTTATTCGTTTCTGAGTTGGTAAATCTGTCTATGGTGTCAGTTATTATTATTTTGGATTGAGATATGAAATTTATATGGTAATTCTAAGAGAGATTACAGTAATATGTGAGTATGAAATTGCATTGAAATCAGGAAACGCAAACCAAATTCTCGAAATATTTATTTGTCACTATGTTTTAGAATTGCAAAGTAACTAAGAAAGACTGTTGCTATTATAAGCAGTTATCGAACTCCGTTACTTCAGGATCGAGTTTTGTGAGAAAATGATTCACATGATTAAAATCTTCAGAGAATGTGAGTAGAAAATGGAAACAATTTAATACGATTATAAGCGATTTCATTAGGGGTGATGTACAAATGGAAGTCGATCAGAATTTTAGTTGTGAGATTAAAGAGATTTGAAATTCGAAGCTATGTGTGACTTTGAAATATATGATGTGTAAGTGATTCGAGATAGTCTGAAAACATCATTGAATTGTCAGAAATCGTATGCAGACTTGAAACGAAAAGATATAGAGTTTCAGATTGAAAATAAAGTGTTTTTGAAAGTCTCACGTGGAAGAAAATACTCAGATTTTGGTTGTAAAGGCAAGTTGAGTCTGAGGTATATTGGATTGTATAAGATTATAGAGCGTATCGGGTCGGTTGCTTATAGACTGCTGTTGCCACCTGAATTAGAAAAGATTCACAATGTATTCCATGTTTCGATGCTCCGTAGATATCAATCCGATCCCTTACATGTAATTAGTCCGATAGAGGTTGAGATTAAGTCCGATATGACATATGAAGAAGAACCGATTCGTACTCTGGCTCGTGAGGTTAAAGCATTGCGAAATAAGAAAATTATGTTAGTTAAAGTACTGTGGCATAAACACAGAGTTGAGGAAGCAACATGGGAGCCAAAGGATGCAATGAAAGAGCGTTATCCGAACCTATTCATCGGTAAGATTTTCGGGGACGAAAATCCCTAAGGGGGGAGAGTTGTAATAGCCCGATTTTGACCCTAATCGAAATAGTGGTTTCGAAACCACAAATCAGAGTCCGAAAAATATTTTAATATTATTTTCTATGTTAATTATGTGTGAATTTACATGTGTGAAAGTTTCGTGAATTAATTTAATTGTTTGAGTGCTTAATTTGATAAAAGGGCTTAATCGCGTAAAATGAAAATTTGATGGTTAATTATGAAAGTGCCTAATTGTTGTTGTCTTTTTAATATGGGGGATTTATGTTGCAATTTTGCCATTAATAAATATAGTGGACGGCATTATGTTTATATTATATATAGTTTTTATATTATTTATAAAGGTTAAATAATATATATTATATTATAAAGTTATTATAATAAGACAAACATAATTAAAAGCCATGTTTTCATCTTTTTATGAACCGAAATGAAAAGAAAAGAAAGAAGAAAGAAGAAAGCTTTGAGTTCGGCCCTTGTTTAAGCAAATTGAGGTATGTTTCGGTTTCGGTTTTTGATAATTTTTACGTTTTTGAGATCGTTGCTAAGTTATCTACAAGACCCATGCTTGAATTTTTTATTTTGGTGAATATTTTGAATTATGCCATTCTTGAAAGCTTGTGATTTTTGTTGTTTGATGATGAAATATGAAAGATATGTTTTAGATTAACATGTTTTGTATTGGAGTTTTTGATGATTTTGAGTAATTAAAACTAAATTGCAAAAATAATAATTTGAAGGACTAAAATGTGAAATAAATGAAATATGTGGATTTTTTTGAGAGTGGGTAAAATTCGGCTCAACATGGGTATGCTGAAATTTTGTGTATTTTATGTTTTGTGCAATAGGGACTAAATTGTAAAAAGTGAAAATGTCAGGGGTAAAATGGTAATTTGCCTATTTATGTGTTCTTAGACTAAATTGAATGAAATTATATTGAATTAGTTTATTTTGAATACATTTAGATCAAGAACCAAAGAAATCGATTTGGATCTGAGGAAAATTAAAATCGTCGATTAATCGTCTGTTCGATTCTCGTTGTCCGAGGTAAGTTTATAAGCAAAAAGACGTACTAAATTTTATAAAATGTGAAGTATACATGTATAAATAAATATATGAATTTTTATTTGACTTAGCCAAATGTATAAATGTTTATGAGATTTGGGAACAAGTTCGATTCAATTGAGATAGGATGTTTGAAAAGCTTCGTATGAACCTTAAGGATTAGTTAAGATTTCCGATATATGAATTATGTGTAAGATGACTTTGTATCGTTGATATCGGGCTTTATGCCTAGCAGGCTTTGTGCCGTGTATAATATCGAGCTTTATGCCTAGCGGGCTTTGTGCTTGTGTATAATATCGGGCTTTATGCCTAGCGAGCTTTATCTTTGGTGAATTATATCAGCTTATTGCCTAGCGTGCTCTGTCTTTGGTGTATTATATTATGCTTTATGCCTAGCAAATTTTACGTGAGCAACAAAGAAAAGTAATCAAATGTGTTAAATGAGTAAAGTGAACAGGTATGTGACAATTTATCACCTTTTCAGAAATAAGGTAAGTTGATTATTTGATATGTGATACAAGTTATAAATGACGTTAATGGTAGTGAATGTGTATATGAAAATCTATATGTGGATTAATGCATAAATATGTGATATTAATGTTTGATTTTTGAGCTTATATTCGGCCTAATGTTACATGAGGAATAAATTGAAATGTGAAATTCATATTGATATTAAAGGATTTATGTGCATTCGATTAGTAGGTATTTGAAATGTGAACCTTGAACGTGTTTATAGAGAAATATATATATATATTCGGCAAAATAAGGTCTATGGGATATTAAACATGTTAATGAATCAATGGGTGTTTGGAAATGTTATAATTTATGTGTAGATAAATGTTTGGTAATTAAATTTCATAAGTATGGCTTGGTTATACCTTAATAAATTATCAATGCCATTGAGATAATATTTGAATTAAAAAAATTAAGCTATGAATGAAGTGAATGAAACCATATGTTTAAGTATATGATTGGTCATATTCGGTTTAATGATATAAATATATGTATGATATGGAAATGTGAATTTCATACTCATGCCAAAGTTTATATGTGCATTTGTCTATATGGTAATTGAATGTGAAATTATGACTAAGGAAATGTGAATTGTATAAATGTATTATGATAGTATGTATTCGGTCAAATGAAATTCCTATTGATATTGAGTATGAAAGATGATTTTGGATAAAGAACAGATGCGTGTTTGGACAAAACTTAATTCATGTTTAGTTATATGTGGATATTTGAATTTACAAGTATGGTTTGGTTATGTATTATTAAATTATTATTGTTATTGAGTTAATATTTGCTTATGACTTACTAAGCTATGATAGCTTACTCTGTGTGTGTATTTTTACTTCTATTTATAGATTTTGGAGACTAGTTGCAAGCTCGGGGATCGTCAGCGAAGTTTATCACACTATCGACTGCTTTCGGTACTTTTAAAATTTGAATTAGAAATTTATGGCATGTATAGGCTATACTACATTTCGATTATGGTTGAAGTTGTATATATATATATGTATAAGCCATGCGAAAATGGCTTGTCCATCTTGTTAATCTTGGAATTTATATTTTGGCTTGATGATTATGTTTGGTTGTGGTTTTGGTTGATTTGGTTTTGGTATATATAAGTATATTTATGTTTGATATTTTACTCATGAATTTATTGATTCGAATATGTCTTGTATTTGGTTTTATTGAGAAATGGGATTTTGTGCATATATGGCTAATACTTTGGTTTTATAATGATAGGTATAAAATTTGATTCATAGTGTACTTTTATTGAATAGCCGAATATAAAATGACTTAATATGGTCTTGTGATTTGGAAAAAGTATAATTCCTATATGTATTTTAAAGCATATGAATTTAACTTGTTTATATTCGGCAATTGTATTTGGGTTTTGACCATTTGAATAGTAAATTTGGATGCTTTGTTGTGTGTTCTCAAATTATGTTAGTTTATTAATAATTATCTGTTTTAAGAGTTTCAATAAAATTATGCATATGATTATATATTCGGAAGTTATGTTTCGTCTGGTAATACCTCGTAACCCCTTTCTGGCGACGGATATGGGTTAGGGGTGTTACAGTATCCAAATATATTTGCAGTTTTATCACTATTCCACTGACCCATAAAATCATCAATAATCTTATATTATTCAGCTCACTAAAAGAGTCAATTCAGAAGAATTTTTGGTTAATCCGTTCGGTAATTATCATATCTGGATAAGTCAATTACTCATGAACAACTTCTTCCTTAACAATGACATCATATATTCAAAATAATCTTCAGAAAAATCTGATATCTCTTTAATATCGTCTTTACTTATTAACCCGTTCTCATTTTGACTACATCATTAGTCATTCAGCCTTTGAACTCTTTAGGTTCACATTCATGAGCTTAATCCATATGAATCTTGTGAATTTCATTGTATAAAACTATACTGGTGAGGGGGGTGGAGATCGTAAACATCAAAATTTAGCTTTCATATATATATATACTCATATAACACAACATTTATCATTCTCATGTACTATAAAACATTTATCCGTACCTTCTCGAATTCTATTTCATCTTCAATAACATTTTACTCAGATACTTGAGTATCTCTTTTGGACTCATCGGAATTAGCTCGGTTGGAAAGCATCTCTGTCTATTTGTAAAATAATTTTCATCAGAGTCGGGAGATATCACACTATCACAGGTCATATAATGGCATGTATTTCTAGACTCCACATATGCCACGTTCAGTCCGAGAACTGACTAAACCATAGCTCTGATACCACTAAATGTAACACCTCTAACCCGTATCCGTCGCCAGAATAGGGTTTCAGAGCGTTACCGAAACATTCAAAACATTTATCAATTAATTTAGGTAATTTACTATTCATTCACCTAATTCATTCATAATGTCCCTTAAATGCACCATCGAGGCCCAATACGAGCACTAAAATCAAGTCGGGACTAAATCGGGAACTCAGTGAATTTTTCGTGAAATTCTAAAATTTTCCAAGGTACAGGGCTCACACCCCCGTGGTCCAAGGACACGCCTGTGTGACCACAGGACACGCCCGTCTTTGCAGTCGTGTTCAAAACTAGGTAGCTCTCTGGCTTGTGCCACACGGCCATGCCACACGTCTGTGTGCTATGCCGTGTGGTTAATTAATTCAATTCGAATTAGGTGCAAGTTTCACACGGCCAAGACACACGCCCGTGTTCAAGGCCGTGTCACCCACACGGCTGAGACACACGCCCGTGTCTCTACCTGTGTGCTCAATTCTGAGCATTCTGTTTCTCGAATTTAAGGTGCAAGGGACACACAGCCTAACCACATTCCCGTGTTACCAGGCCATGTGTCACACATGGTCTAGACACACGCCCGTGTGTCTGCCCGTGTGGACAAAATAAAGCCATTTCTAGCTTTATTTATCACCCAAATTTTCACCCATGACCTGCACTTGAATCACACATACAAATACCAACCATTTCAAGCATTCAAGATGAGCAAACTCTATCATTCAACATGATATATCATCATAAGCATTCATGTTTACAATCTTACTCTTTAATAAGCATACTTGTTTCCCCTTTCTTAATCAAACAATATATATTACCTATGTTATCACCATAACATGAACTTAAATACATATATACATGTACCAAAACATAATCATTACTAGCCATTCCAATGGCTAGATTACAAGCATCATTTACATTTATATGCCAATATGGCCAACATATCCTATACATGCCATTACAACCGTAATTGATTTACCATATTGTATCAACATGGGCCAATGGATAGTGTGAGTGATCTCCGCCAGGCTTTCAATCCAACGAGCTTCCGATTTACTCTAAAATAGGGGAAAATAAAACGGGGTAAGCATAAAATGCTTAGTAAGTTCGTATAACATGGTACTTAACTTACCATTCATCCTATTTTGAGGTAACTATGTAAGGCATATTCACTTAATTTGACCTCAAGCCCTACACACATTCTCATTGCCCTTGTTAGTTATGTAATCCATGATAACATCAAGATATGTATAAGCTCAATCAACAATCAAGTTTCCATGCATATGTGCTTTCCACATCATGTATTCATTAAGCATGTATATATCATCTCTTATTATTACAAGTATAGTTTCATAGTAGTTCGTTTCGAGTTCAGATCGTTTCATGTCAGGACTTTACTCATTTTATTCGAGTATTAAGATCACCAAGTAGTAGTACACTCAAGGTGTACAAATATATAATCAAGGATGAACACTCTCATCAAATAATTTCCATGTACAATTATCATCTTTTAATATTTTCATACATCACTAGTCATAAATCATCATTTCCTTGTATTCTATGTAATATCCTTTTTCATGTCATATTTCATATCATATATATATATATATATATCATTCCATGTCAATTTGTCTTAAATTGATATTTGCCCTTATCAAAGCTTTACCCATTGAATTTATTTGAAATATCGATGGATACACAGGTAGTACACTCGAGGTGTACAAATCAGAATCTGTCAATTCACGTCCAATAGTACCCTTAAGGTACAATTTTCAGAGAGTACACTCTCGAGCTACACATGTATACAACAGGATTACCAGTCCAGGCTAAATCCTTTTCATGTCATATGCTCTAAAGAGCTTGATCTGGATTACCCGTCCGGGCTAAATCCAATCCATAACATATGCTCGAGAGGACTTATATCAAGATTACCCGTCTGGGCTAAATCCTATCAGAATTGAGGTCGAAGGATTACTCATGTAACATCCTGAATTTTTGGGCCTATGCGTTTAATGGGTGGATACGTTTAATGTGTTAATTTAAGTATTAGAGGTGCAAATTAGGCTCGGGAATGGGCCGAGGCCTTGATTAAATATTCTGTTTAGATACTCTAGGGCTTAAAATAAGGTTTTGGTTGTTTAAAATGTCAAATTGGGCTTGTGGTCCCAAAGTAGAGTGGCGCCATAGAGGAGAAAAGGGGGGGCGTCACTAGTGGATGGAGAAGGCCCAAGTTTTGGTTGCTTGGAGCCCAAGTTATTGGGACAAATTCGGCACTTAAAGAGGAGCTAGGGGGGACGACACAAGGCTATTATTTAGGGGATTTTTAATGTATATAATATGTGGATATTAGGCCTATTTTGGAGGAGTTAGTAGATTAAGATAAGGAAGAAAGATAGGAGTTATCATTTGGTTGCAGAGTTGGTAGAAAATCAAACACAGGAGAGGGGAAGAGAATTGGTTTAGTATGGCAAGGGTGTGCTAAAAATTTGAAGGCCATCTCACTTGTTTTCTTTTCTCATCTTTTCTCTTCCAAAAGCCAAAATCACCACCTCCTCACCTTTCCTTTCTTTTCTTTAAAACTTCCTTTTAGCCGAATCTTCTCGATCCCCATTGTTATTCTTCTCCCATTCACTAAAAGCGAAACTCCTCATTCAATTCTTCTAAAAAGCCGAAAAACACATCTAGTTCATCTTTTGAGATTTTCTTAAAAGCCGAAATTCCTAGATCTATACTCTTCTACGCTTGATCTTCTTCTCTCGGATTGCCGAATCTTTCTCGCAAGGGGGTAGCCAAATCATCTGTAGAGGTAAATGTCGATTTGTGTATTCTTTTCCCGCTTTTGGAGATCTTAGCCAATGGCTATATGGTTAACTAATCGGGTGTTTTCTATCGTTTGCGATATTCCGGGATTTGAAGGGGATTCAATCGCTTAGATTTCTAAGCCGAGTTCGAGAGTCTGGATCGTATCACTTTTGGGATTTCAAGGTAAGGAGATCTCATTAATTTAAGCATATAATTCGGGTAAAACACTAACCCTTGGCCGAATATAGGAGAGGCCTTATCTTTGCGTTCTTCCCGCTTTTGAGCAAAGTTGTAGACAAAGGCGATGAGATCCGATTAGCGAGGGTATCGACATAGAGGGTAGTCCTACGTATTAATCAATTGTGTGTAACATTCTCACACCATTTGGATTGCTTGTTAGTATATGTTTATAAATCATTATATTCGCTAAATGCCGAAATACCAGATTATTGCTATTGAAAACCCGAGGAGGGTAAAGGCGAATCACCGTGTTAGTGATCTCTGTCATTCTAAAGTGAATGTTTCGCGATTCGGTATGATGAACATGTATGCCGATTTACGTGATTGCATGGGGTTGGGTGATTGATGAAAGGGGAAGTGTTCTGTTGTAGTGGCTTTTGCCATGATCTGTTGTAGTGGCTTTTGTCGCGATCTGTTGTAGTGGCTAATGCCATGATCTGTTGTAGTTGCTAAATCCATGATCTGATGATGAGCAGCTATCTGCAGCATGACTGCCATCGATGGTGTGTAGCGGTGTGTGTTGATTGTAGAAATCCCCAATGGTGTGATTGGCAGGTAAGGGTGGTGTGTAGCGGATGGAAACCTAGGATTGGGTTGGGCTTTGCATATTTTTGATATATTATACTCATTATTCTGCTCAGGGGCTAAGGCCCAACTGATGGTGCACGAGGGTTGCACACCGAGTCTCGCGACTCACCCCATTATTTAACATCTTTCGTGTGAGACCTAGTGCACCTGACCGGGTTGGAGAAGAGCGCAAGGTGGCCATGCGAGTGATTATTTTGATTCAGCAAAAGACTTTACTAGTTTATTTATTTTTAATATTTTTAATTAGTGGGTTTAAATTTCATTGTAATAAGGCCATGGGCCACTAGCTTCATATTTTCGTTTGTTTTGGGCTTTTATTATTATTAGACATTTACATTTTACGTTTTAATTAAGTTAAGGCATGTATCAAATTTTGGTTTTTAATCCACTAAGGCATAAATATAAAATGTATATCTTTTACAAATCATCCAACAATTTAGTTTTCTCGAATAAAGTGTTAAACTCAAGAAAAATATTTTCTAAAATTGCGACATCTTTTAAAATCTCCCTAAGCGACATGCCAGATCCGGTCATGGTGTTTGGGCCGAGTTTGGGGTGTTACAAATTGGTATCAGAGAAGGTTCAAAATTAATTATATTTTTGGCTCGGATTTGTGGTCCTGAAACCACTGTTCTGATTTTACCGAAATTTGGGCTGTTGTAGTATGTGTGATGGTAAGACACATATGTTCGAACTACCGGAGAAAAGCTATGTGATCATATTTTCTATAATTTTTAAACCTAACATTTGAATAAAACCATGTTAATAATGAATTATTCAATTCGAAATGAAAACTTTGGATAACGGGACGAGTAATATTATGTCGTAACTAGTTCATATCAAAAGGAATTGTTCCTAGGACCTGCATCATTTTGTTAAAGGTTAATTAAAATATCACGTAAATTAAATGTTATTCCATAAACTTCCCTTGTGAGTCATACACTGAAACCAAAGAGAAAAGTAAAAATTTCAATAAAAAATTAAAATAAAAATCATATCCATAATTTCGGTATTTCATAATTACTCTATTAAACACAAAAATTAAAATTAACTTAGTATCATTGCCTCCCCGGCAATGGCGCCAACAACTTGACCGCCTTCGGACGTACTAACGTCCAAAGTGTGAATACTACAACTAAAGATGTGGAATTGAGTATGTGTTCGCAAGTATATGGGTCAAGTTTTAATATAGTTACAACGAAGTAGGTAAGTACTTTGAGGATCGTACCCAAGGAAGGCGAGTACTAAATTAAAGTTATTCTAAATGCAAATAGAATTAATTAGTAAATTAAATAAATTATATTACGAGTAAACATAAATAAGAGAATTTTGGTTTTTATGAATAAAGAATAAAAATTGCATAAACAAAGTGTACTTCGAATAACTTGTAACATCCTAAAAATTGAGTATCGATATGTTGCATAATTTTGGTGCTTAGCTTGTGAATGATTCAATTTGTGTGTTTAATATAGTCTTGAGAAGGCTCGGGATTTATTCGGAATTAGAATAAATTTTAGTAATGAGTACTTTATTGAAGTGGAACAAGTAACCTTGATGTTTAAGGAAATTAAGTGGTAAAAAGATAGCATAAAAGAGCCATTAGTGATGAGGTTAGGCGCTACATGTATGGTCTTGAGGGGAGAGGTTCGAATCCCCTAGTATGCATTTTGTGAATATTATTTTTTGTTGTTTCCTAGCAAGTGTCGGCCAAGCATCATATTCTTGGTAAGTTAGACTTTTATCTTTATGGTATGATGGCTAAGAGATATGGTAAGAGTGAACTTAAGGAAAAGAATCATATGGAAAAGGTAAGTAAGGGGGGGACATAAGGCATGAAACAAGGGTGATGTTTTGGAAACTTTGGGGTGGCTAAACTTTGACTTTTGGCCAATGTACTTGGACGATTTTGGGGTTAGAAGGGGTTGGCCGAATATTGGTAAGGATTAGGAGCTAGTTGGCCATAATGCTTTAGCAAATTAGTGCATTTTTCCATTTCTCTTCACAACTTCTCTCCCTAGCCGATTGTGTCTTGTGCAATAGGTAAATTTTGTTTTGGTTTTGGTCATTTCTTCTAGACCAAATTGATATCATCTTTCATTCTTCCCAAGTTTCTCCTCTTTGTGCCGAAACTATACCATCTTGAAAGGTCATATTCTTTTTCTTTTTTTTTGGCCGAATATACACCAACCCCAAGATCATTTCTTTGTTCATCTTCCATCATTGAAAATTGACACATAAACGCTTTCTCTTTTATTTCTTTTTCTCCTTTCTTTCTTCTTGTAAAGAACTCTTAACATCACTATTTCTTTTCCAAAATCTTTCACCATGGCCGAATGTTAATAAACATCTTCATAGCCGAAATTTCCATTTCTCATATATTTCTTCTCAATCATTTCTTCTATTCAATCTTTGGACAATCGGTAAGAACCCTCTTCGATTCTTTATTTTTTTTCATATTTTCTTTTGCCGAATCTAGTTTTGTTTGGAAGGGTCTTTTGACCGAAAGTATCCTCTATCTCTTTCTCTTAGACAATCTTTCTCGTCTTTATAGTGATATAGAGAAGGCCGAAACTCAGAGTATTCGTAATCATCGTGAATCGCTAGGATTTGGTTCAAAGTGTTAAGGTAAGGGTTTCTATCAAGGACTTCCATATTACTCGTTATTTCGTCAAAGATGGGTTACTAATCGATTTTATCTTAGGAACGTTATTGCTCGATTTTCATCCCGTGAACATAAGATTTCGTGGTAAGCTGATTTCACCCTTAAAACCTATAAACTTAATTTCCAAAAATATTAGTTGGACTAAAATTCTTTTGTCAATGGAGGCAAGCAAGATAGGGTCGAAAAGGGTGGTGAATAGTGTTCGGAAGAGGGGCGGATTCGCTATTCCCTCTAGATTCAAGCGAAGGGCTGTTTTTGCAAGTCGGGATTTTCCACCGGGTTGTGGACCCTCATCCGGGAGAATAAATTATTCGAAGTTGTTCGTAGTTGAGCCATTAGCTAACAGGGATTTTCCACTTGGGTTGTGAACCGTCAACCAGCCGGAGAACCGCCAAATAGTAGTTGTTCGAGATTTCGAGGGTAAAGATCTAGATCGCTTATCTTTAGCATAGATTTATATTAAGTATTAGTGTTCTAACCAAGCGTGATACGTATTTAGGTATCGACGATTGGGAAAGTATAGTCCTCACCGTAATCAGGTGTGTAATCTTACACCATATCTCGCGGGTTAGTTAACCACATCGTAATAATGCTAGATTAAAATCACAAAGTTGGTGAAATCGGGTAAAATGTTTTATTTTATCACTTTAATTATAAAAACTATGAAATTCTTATCAAGACCATAAAAATTACGAAATTGCCCTTAATGGGCTAAATCGATAAAAGTGACATATTGGGCCATATGTGATTTTGATAAATGGGCCATATGTGATAATTATTAAATGGGCCATATGTGATGAGATTATGTGGGCCAAAATGTGAAATGGGCCAGTTTGTGATAACTTTTATAATGAGCCTTATGTTGGAATTATTATATATATGAATGAATTGTCATGCATTTTATATACATGATTGCATTGGTTGGGATATTTGATGAAGAGAAGATGGCTTCATGCCCAGTTAATGGCTTCATGCCCAGTTAATGGCTTCGTGCCCAGTTAATGGTTTCATGCCCAGTTGATGGCTTCATGCCCAGTTTAATATATGGCTTAATGCCCAGTTGGTGTGTTGGCGGGATGGGTGACTAAAGCTCTCCACAGGTGTGCTGGTTTGTACGGGTGGTGTGTAGCGGTTGGAAATTTAGGCTTGGTTGGGAATTGCATATCACATGCATTTTATACTTGTTATATTGTACATTTGTAAATGGGCTCAAGCCCAATTAAATGCTTAAATGGTTTTGGCCCAGTGGACTTGGTAAGAGGGTTACACACTGAGTTCTAAGTAACTCACCCCGTTTCCTTTACCCATCTCAGGTAAGATCATTAATGGAGGCTTGGGCCGGGGGATGACTTCGTGGAGGCCATACTTCGAATGATGGTTTTTGTGAACTTTGAACTACCATTAAATATTTTTATTTAATTACTATTTCAGCTATGATGTAATAAGGCCTCTGGTGTTTTTTTTTATGGATTTTTACTTGTGGGTGGATTTTAATTATGTTTAAATACTAAAATGGGACTATTCTATTTTTGTTTTATATAAATGTTTTTCTTAAATTCACGTGCAAAAAGGGGTTTTTCTTAAATATTTTATTCTCGTAAATTTTTCTGTAAAATTCTTTAAGAATCTTGTTTTCAAATTTCTGTTGAACTCTTTTAAACTTCTCGTAAAATTTTTACCAATTAACTTCTAAGTTTTAATTTATAAACTCTTATGTCTTAAATCATAGACTATAAATCAACCTCGATTTTTAATAAACTTCAATTCCAAAATAGTTTTGAGGATCTGTTATATTTAAATCAATAAATGACTAGATGTATGTTCGTTTTGTGTGACATACCAAATTTGGTCTTAACGCATAGACCAGGGTTTAGGGTGTTACATTTTTATGGTATCAGAGCCCAGGTTCAAAACTCGGCTATGGTTTGGGTTCAACAACAATTTTTGTTTAAGGCTGTCTCAAATTTATAGAATTTATGTTTTAAAGGTAGTATGGCACCACGAGCACCCGTCACCAAGTCAAGTAAGTATTCGTATATTGAATGTTTATTATTGTGATATGATCATAGGAACACTCTAGAACTTCTAGTTTTAGGTGTTAAAATTGTAGAGATTGAGACTATAGGATGTGATTGCGAAAACAACTCTATCTCTTATATATCTCATAAAATATAATTAATAAACATTGAAATAGTATTCTGATTCATAAAACTTGTAATCAGATTAAACCAAATTAGCTATTATAAGCGCTAGAGGACGTGGACGTGGTAGACGTGGCCGTGGAAGAGGCCGAGGTGCTAGAGCCGTGTTTGAGGCATCGGGACATATGCCGAAAATGGATGCACCGGCATCACCTGTGTCGGATATTGGATCCCACGACCATATGAGGGAAGACATTGCTTTGTCTCAGGTAATGTTACGAGTTTTGGAAAGGGTTGCTGGGGCTAGAGCGGGGCCAGTGGCTCGAGGATCAATATCAGAGCGGCTCAGATCTAATGGTGCTGAGACTTTTAGGGGTATTTCTGGAGTAGCCCCAAATGTTGCGGAATATTGGCTCAAGGCTGTAGAGCGGATTATGGATGACCTGGAGTGTACTGCCGAGCAGAAACTAAGAGGAGCCGTGTCCTTATTGAGGGACGAGGCGTATCAATGGTGGCTTACTGTGCGAGAAAGCACCTAGGCTGAACGTGTTACTTGGGATTTCTTCAAAGTGCTTTCCAAGGGAAGTATGTCGGGCAAGTTATGTGGATGCCCGAGGAAAGAATTCTGAATCTAGTTCAAGGAATAAGATAGTGGCGGTTCTGGCGAAATTTCTTCGCTTAAGCGATATGCTCGCGCAATAGTGCCAACCGATCATGAGCGCTGTGTACGCGTTTTGAGGATGGGGTGAGCGATGAGTTACGCAGTCTTGATAGCCCCGCAATAAGAAAGGATTTTTCCACGCTTGTGGAAAGCCAAGATAGCCAAAGAGGCTAAGAACTCGAACGCCGAATCGGAAAGAGTCGGAAGCAAGAGGATTTTAAGTACTCGAGTTCTGCTAAAAGGTTCCAAAAGAGGCCTCGGAATGATGAGCAGCTCAAGCTAGAGCACTGTGGCTACCAATCGATTCAAGAATGTCTTGACCGTGGGAGACGACACCACAGGGAATCTTTGAAGAGAACCGGTGGTTGTTTTAAATGTGGTTCTAAGGACCATCGGTTTAGGAATTGCCCTCGACCAATTTGCCGATTCAAGAAGCTCGTAACTCGATGCACAACCAGCCAGAGGCGCTCAGCGACTCATCGAGAGGCCGTGGACCAGTCGTGGTGGTTATGGTGCTTTGGGCGTGGTCAAGGTGCACCGGTCGAGGTAATGGCTTTAGAGGTAACGCGAGGCAAGACAGTGGGGTTGGTCTATGCGATCAGGCGTCGGAAGGATGGCGATGCACCTGATGTGATAACTGGTATGTTCTTCATCTTTGATGTACCTGTTACTGCTTTAATAGATATCGGGTCTACCTACTCGTATGTTGCTAGTGCCATATCCGGAAACACAGAATATTAGATCCGAGATTACCGATAGAGAGATGACGGTAATTAGTCCTTTAGGACGATGCAGTGATTGTGAATAAATTGTATAGAGACGTGCCTTTAGAAATTCAAAGAGATATATTTTTGGCAGATTTGATGGAATTGCCTTTCGGCGAGTTCGATCTTATTTTGGGCATGGATTGGTTGGTAAAGCACCGGACGCAATTGGATTATGCTAAAAAGCGGATGTCAATAAGGACTTTGGATGATAAGGAGATAGTAATGATAGGCGAGCGAAGGAACTTTTTGGCAAATGTGGTATCTGCTTTAAAAGTAGAAAAGTCAGGAGCGTTCCTAGCCTTCATTAGTGCTTTGGGTGCCAAGGAATTATCAGTTGAAGTTGTGAGAACGGTGAAAGAATTTTCAGATGTCTTTCCCGAAGAACTTCCTGGTTTACCTCCAGATCGGGAAGTAGAATTTGGCATTGAGCTTTTTGCTGGAATGGCTCGGTGTCCATTGCTCCTTCTGCGAATGGCGTCGAAGGAGTTAAGCGGAGCTTAAAGCACAAATTCAAGAATTATTGGATCGAGGATTTATCCGACCGAGTGTGTCTCTGTGGGAGCACCGGTTTTATTAAATCAAGAAGAAGGATGGGTCGATGCTTATGTGTATTGATTATAGGCGCTTGAATAAATTGACGATCAAGAATAGGTATCCATTACGAGAATCGACGACTGTTTGATCAATTAAGAGGAGCTTGATTTTCTCCAAGATTGATTTGAGATCGGGTTATCATCAACTCAAGGTTAAGGAGGCGGATATTCATAAGACGGTATTCGAACTCGTTATAGACATTATGAGTTTTTGGTGATGCCGTTTGGTTTGACCAATGCACCAAATGCATTTATGGACATGATGAATCGAGTCTTTCAACCCTATCTAGACCAGGTTCGTGGTGGTGTTCATAGATGATATCTTGGTATACTCGAGGAATGAAGAAGAGCATGACTCACATTTGCGTTTAGTATTGCAAATCTTCGCGAGATAAGCAACTTTATGCCAAATTCGAGTAAGTGTGAATTTTAGTCAAAGGAAGTGACTTTCTTGGGTCATGTGGTGTCACCAAGGAATAAGAGTTGATCCTCGGAAGGTAGAGGTCATCTTTGGATTGGAAACCACCAAGACGATGGTGAGATTCGGAGTTTCTTAAGTTTGGTGGTTATTATAGATGCTTTGTTGAGGGTTTTTAGTTGATTGCTTTGCACTCTAACTAAGCCACTTTGCGAAAGAAGTACCGTATGTGTGGACCGATAAACTACAAGAGAGTTTTGAGAAATCAAGAAGATTTTGACTGAAGCGCCATCTTGATTCAACTTTGAGGTGGAAAAGAGTTTATTGTTTCTTGCGATCGTCACACACGGGCTTGGGATGTGTGTTGATGCAAAGTGGTAAAGTGGTAGCTTATGCATCTCGTCGATTGAGGTTTGCACGAAGTCAACTATCCTACCCATGATTTGGAGTTGGTCATGGTGGTTTTGCTTTAAAAATTTGGAGGCACTATCTCTACGGTGAGAAGTCGATCATTTATACGGATCATAAGAGTCTTAAGTACCTCCTTACCCAAAAGGAGTTGAACTTGAGACAACGAAGGTGGGTGGAGTCACATAAAGGATTATGACTTCTCAATCGAGTATCATCCTAGAAAGGCTAACGTGGTGGCAGACGCGTTGAGTCGTAAGGTGATATCAGAGTTGAGAGCAATGTTTGCTCATCTTAGTTTGTTTGAAGAAGGCAGTTTGCTAGCGGAACTTGAGTGAAGCCTATGTGGTTAGAAACAGGATCAAGGAGAAGCGCTTATCGATGAAAAGTTGGGACCCTTAATTCAACAAGTTAAAAGTGGTGTAATAGGGGATTTGGATTGAATAAGGATGGAGTACTGTGTTTTCGCAGAAGAATTTGTATGCCCAATGATTCGGATTTGAGACTAATGATTCTGCGTGAGGCGCATAGTAGCCCTTATGCTGTGCACCCCGGAGGAAATAAGATGTATCGAGACCTTCGTGATCAGTATTGGTGGCCAGGGTTGAAACGGGAAGTTACGGATTTTGTGAGTAAGTGCCTGACGTGTCAGCAAGTTAAGGCGGAACATCAATTACCGTCGGGCTTATTGCAACCGGTAAAGATTCCTTTATGGGAATGGGAGCGGATAACGATGGACTTTGTTAGTGGGTTACCCTTAACACCTACTAAGAAAGATTCCGTCTGGGTGATAGTGGATCGATTAACGAAGACTGCTCATTTTCTACCAGTTCGTTCGGATCACTCACTGCAGAAGTTGGCTAAGTTGTATGTATCGGAGATCGTGAGGTTGCATGGGGTATTATATCGGACAGGGACCCTAGGTTTACATCGCGGTTTTGGAAAGCTTTGCATGAGGCTTTGGGAACAAAGTTAAACTTCAACGACGGCTTTTCATCCTCGATCCGAGATGGTCAATCGAAAAGAGTAATCCGATTTTGGAAGACATGTTAAGGGGTTGTGTGATTGACTTGAGGTAGTTGGGAAGATTTTCTACCGTTGGCGAGTTCGCGTATAATAACGATTACCAATCCAAAGTATCCAAATGGCACCTTATTGAAGCGTATATGGTCGTGAGGTGTCGTACCCCTACTTGTTGGACTGAATTGGGGAACGGCGGTTGTTGGGTCCCGAAATGGTATCCGAGACGGAAGAAAAGGTAAAGGTGATTCGAGCACGGTTAAAGGAAGCTTCTGGATAGACAAAAGTCGTATCACGGATCCGAAGCGTAAGGATATTGAGTTTGCGGTGGGAGATCGTGTCTTTACTCAAAGTCTCACCTTGGAAGAAGATTTTCAGATTTGGAAGAAAGGGCAAGTTGAGCCCTAGGTTCATTGGACAAGATGTCGTGTGTTGAAGCGTGTAGGACCAGTGGCCTATCAGCTTGAATTACCCCCGGAGTTGAGTCAGATTCATAGTGTCTTCCATGTCTCTATGTTAAGGCGTTATCGATCGGATCCGTCTCACATAGTACCAGCAGGAGAAGTGGAGATAAGGCGGACTTGTCTTTTGAGGAGGAACCGTGAAAATTTTAGATCGAGATGTTAAGGTGCTAAGAAAGAAGTCTGCACGTTGGTTAAGGTTCTATGACGTAATCACGGAGCGCAGGGAAGCTACGTGGGAGCCTGAGGACGCAATTCGGCAACAATATCCTCACCTCTTTTAACTGTAAATTTCGAGGACGAAATTTTCTTTTAGGGGGGTAGAATTGTAACATCCTAAAAATTGAGTATCGATATGTTGCATAATTTTGGTGCTTAGCTTGTGAATGATTCAATTTGTGTGTTTAATATAGTCTTGAGAAGGCTCGGGATTCATTCGGAATTAGAATAAATTTTAGTAATGAGTATTTTATTGAAGTGTAACAAGTAACCTTGATGTTTAAGGAAATTAAGTGGTAAAAAGATAGCATAAAAGAGCCATTAGTGATGAGGTTAGGCGCTACATGTATGGTCTTGAGGGGAGAGGTTCAAATCCCCTAGTATGCATTTTGTGAATATTATTTTTTGTTGTTTCCTAGCAAGTGTCGGCCAAGCATCATATTCTTGGTAAGTTAGACTTTTATCTTTATGGTATGATGGCTAAGAGATATGGTAAGAGTGAACTTAAGGAAAAGAATCATATGGAAAAGGTAAGTAAGGGGGGACATAAGGCATGAAACAAGGGTGATGTTTTGGAAACTTTGGGGTGGCTAAACTTTGACTTTTGGCCAATGTACTTGGACGGTTTTGGGGTTAGAAGGGGTTGGCCGAATATTGGTAAGGATTAGGAGCTAGTTGGCCATAATGCTTTAGCAAATTAGTGCATTTTTCCTTTTCTCTTCACAACTTCTCTCCCTAGCCGATTGTGTCTTGTGCAATAGGTAAATTTTGTTTTGGTTTTGGTCATTTCTTCTAGACCAAATTGATATCATCTTTCATTCTTCCCAAGTTTCTCCTCTTTGTGCCGAAACTATACCATCTTGAAAGGTCATATTATTTTTCTTTCTTTTTGGCCGAATATACACCAACCCCAAGATCATTTATTTGTTCATCTTCCATCATTGAAAATTGACACATAAACGCTTTCTCTTTTATTTCTTTTTCTCCTTTCTTTCTTCTTGTAAAGAACTCTTAACATCACTATTTCTTTTCCAAAATCTTTCACCATGGCCGAATGTTAATAAACATCTTCATAGCCAAAATTTCCATTTCTCATATATTTCTTCTCAATCATTTCTTCTATTCAATCTTTGGACAATCTGGTAAGAACCCTCTTGATTCTTTATTTTTTTCATCTTTTCTTTTGCCGAATCTACTTTTGTTTGGAAGGGTCTTTTGACCAGAAAGTATCCTCTATCTCTTTCTCTTAGACAATCTTTCTCGTCTTTATAGTGATATAGAGAAGGCCGAAACTCGGAGTATTCATAATCATCGTGAATCGCTAGGATTTGGTTCAAAGTGTTAAGGTAAGGGTTTTTATCAAGGACTTCCATATTACTCGTTATTTCGTCAAAGATGGGTTACTAATTGATTTTATCTTAGGAACGTTATCGCTCGATTTTCATCCCGTGAACGTAAGATTTCGTGGTAAGCCGATTTCGCCCTTAAAACCTATAAACTTAGTTTCCAAAAATATTAGTTGGACTAATATTCTTTTGTCAATAGAGGCAAGCAAGATAGGGTCGAAAAGGGTGGTGAATAGTGTTCAGAAGACGGGCGGATTCGCTATTCCCTCTAGATTCAAGCGAAGGGCTATTTCGAAAATTTGAGATTTTCCACTGGGTTGTGGACCCTCATCCGGGGAGAATCAATTATTCGAAGTTGTTCGTAGTTCGGAGCCATTAGCTAACCGGGATTTTCCACCGGGTTGTGAACCGTCAACCGGGGAGAACCGCCAAATAGTAGTTGTTCGAGATTTCGAGGGTAAAGATCTAGATCGCTTATCTTTAGCCTAGATTTTTATTAAGTATTAGTGTTCTAACCAAGCGTGATACGTATTTAGGTATCGACGATTGGGAAAGTATAGTCCTCACCGTAATCAGGTGTGTAATCTTACACCATATCTCGCGGGTTAGTTAACCACATCGTAATAATGCTAGATTAAAATCACAAAGTTGGTGAAATTGGGTAAAATGGTTTATTTTATCACTTTAATTGTAAAAACTATGAAATTGGTATTAAGACCATGAAAATTACGAAATTGCCCTTAATGGGCTAAATCGATAAAAGTGACTTATTGGGCCATATGTGATTTTGATAAATGGGCCATATGTGATTTTGATAAATGGGCCATATGTGATATTTGATAAATGGGCCATATGTGATTTTGATAAATGGGCCATATGTGATTTTGATAAATGGGCCATATGTGATAATTGTTAAATGGGCCAAATGTGATATGAGATTATGTGGGCCAAAATGTGAAATGGGCCAGTTTGTGATAACTTTTATAATGAGCCTTATGTTGGAATTATTATATATATGAATGAATTGTCATGCATTTTATATACATGATTGCATGGGTTGGGATATTTGACGAAGAGAAGATGGCTTCATGCCCAGTTAATGGCTTCATGCCCAGTTAATGGCTTCGTGCCCAGTTAATGGCTTCGTGCCCAGTTGATGGCTTCATGCCCAGTTTAATATATGGCTTAATGCCCAGTTGGTGTGTTGGCGGGGTGGGTGACTAAAGCTCCCCACAGGTGTGCTGGTTGGTACGGGTGGTGTGTAGCGGTTGGAAATTTAGGCTTGGTTGGGAATTGCATATCACATACATTTTATACTTGTTATATTGTACATTTGTAAATGGGCTCAAGCCCAATTAAATGCTTAAATGGTTTTGGCCCAGTGGACTTGGTAAGAGGGTTACACACTGAGTTCTAAGTAACTCACCCTGTTTCCTTTACCCATCTCAGGTAACAATCATTAATGGAGGCTTGGGCCGGGGGATGACTTCGTGGAGGCCATACTTCGAATGATGGTTTTTGTGAACTTTGAACTACCCTTAAATATTTTTATTTAATTACTATTTCAGCTATGATGTAATAAGGCCTCTGGTGTTATTTTATGGATTTTTACTTGTGGGTGGATTTTAATTATGTTTAAATACTAAAATGGGACTATTTTATTTTTGTTTTATATAAATGTTTTTCTTAAATTCACGTGCAAAAAGGGGTTTTTCTTAAATATTTTATTCTCGTAAATTTTTCTGTAAAATTCTTTAAGAATCTTGTTTTCAAATTTCTGTTGAACTCTTTTAAACTTCTCGTAAAATTTTTACCAATTAACTTCTAAGTTTTAATTTATAAACTCTTATGTCTTAAATCATAGACTATAAATCAACCTCGGTTTTTAATAAACTTCAATTCCAAAATAGTTTTGAGGATATGTTATATTTAAATCAATAAATGACTAGATGTATGTTCGTTTTGTGTGACATACCAAATTTGGTCTTAACGCATAGACCACGGTTTGGGGTGTTACATAACTAAAATCTAAACTCAATCAAATCTAAATATGGGTGATTAGCCTGTTTCGGCAATCATAACTAATTTCTATCACAGGTTTCTATTCAATCAACAAGTCGTTACCCTAGTAGGATCTCTCAATTTTCCACTAAACTAACGAGTCAGCAAGAACTATTTATCTCTCGACCTCACAGTCCAGACCGGTTCGAGGCTAAGGTGTTCATGGATAGATCATACCAATTTTGGGTTAATTCCCACCTAAATGACTTCCTAGGGTCGTCAAGCCTAAGATTTAAATTCTTTCTCTCCCAAATAGTTGATCCACTAAGAAAACCCTACATAACAATTAGTTAATCACACCTCCACTCACTAATCCCCTATAAGAGTATTAACTCCTCATGGAATCCATAAACATAATAAATTTGATAATAATGATATGCATGAAGAATAGATAAAGAATAGAGTTTAGAGAATCCTGTTTGTATTCGATTAATAAACTGTAATAATCCTCAAACGTTTAATCACGTTTACAAAGCATGTCCTCTGAAGAACACGAATAGAAAATAAATGAAAATAAACCTAAAGCCTAAAATAAAGGAAAACTAAAACTAAAATTACAGAGAAAAACTTAGAATATCAAAAGTTGTCCTTAAGTGAGGGCTAATTGAGCCTATTTATAGATTTAGGGTAGCTTTCGACCTCAACCCTAGGTTAGCTGATGTTTTCGTGTTTAATTTCCATTGTGCAGACCAAAATGCCTTTGACTCGTAATTAATCCTTTACAGGGACAGTGTTGCGACACCCTAGTGCTTATGTCATGACATCGGAGGTAATATGCTCTGGTTTAGGGGTGGCTTCTGGGGTGTGTCACGACATCCCATGGTTGTGTCGCGACACCAAAGGCAGACTTGAGATTCTTGTTTTATGCCCCCAATGTTGCAACATTGAACTTCCATGTTGCAACACAGCGACCAACCTTGAGTTCATATGCCTTTGAATGGTCTCCTGCACACTAACTAAATACGTTAGCTCACCTTCAGGCCTCATTCGATCCTTAAGGTCAATAAAAGACTTAAAATAGGCTTTTTTTATTAAATTTAAAGCAAAATACAAAAACCGAACTAAAACATAATAAAAATTCCCATATTCAAGCTCATAAAGTTGAAAACTAGTTTAATCTACTACATCGAATTACGGCAGATCATCTGTCCAATGTGATCTCTACTATGGTAACGGAGAAAATGGTCTGAAAAGTGTGCGAGTCATTTCTGGCCTATGTTTGAGATGCGAGTTTTATTTATTCCTTCGTGGATAGTATTTGCACAGTAAGGGAATTCCCGAATGTCTTTCCCGAGGAATTGCCAGGGTTACCTCCGGATTGGGAAGTGGAATTTGGAATTGAGTTGTTGTGGAGTACGACCTTGGTGTCCATTTCTTTTTACCTTATGGCACCTAAAGAGTTGAAGGAGTTAAAAGTCCAACTTCAGGAACTTTTGGATCGGGGATTTATAAGACCCAGTGTTTCGCCTTGGGGCGCACCAGTATTGTTTGCTAAGAAGAAGGATGAGACACTCCAATTATGTATCAATTATAGATAGTTGAATAAGCTGACTGTAAAGAATAAGCATCCTCTCCCAAGGATCGAAGATTTGTTTGATTAGTTCAGAGGTGCGACCGTCTTCCCTAAGATTAACTTGAGATCTGGTAATTACCAGCTTAAGCTGAAAGAATCCGATGTACCCAAGACTACATTTAGGACTCGTTATAGTCATTATGAGTTCCTAGTGATGTCATTCGAATTGACTAATGCACCGGCTGCATTTATGGATCTCATAAGTCGTGTCTTTCAACCTTTCCTTGACCAATTCGTTGTCGTGTTCATTGACGACATATTGGTATATTCTAAGTCAAAATTTGAGCATGGTGAACATCTAAAGGTGGTTGTGTAGATTCTCTATGAAAAGAAGCTTTTTCCTAAGCTTACTAAGTGCAAGTTCTGGTTGAAGGAAGTTATGTTTTTGGGACATGTGTGTCTGCTGAAGGTATCCATATAGATCTGAAAAAGGTTGAAGCTATCTTGGGTTAGAAGCAACCGAAGAATGTATCTGAGATTTAGAGTTTTCTTGGTCTGGTTAATTATTATCGGAGATTCATTGAGGGTTTTCCTTGATTACAGCCCACTTGACTAAGCTGTTAATGAACACTCCTTTTGAATGGTTAGCTGATCAGTAAGCCAATTCCGAAAGGTTAAAATCTGTATTGATTGAGGCTCCTATTTTGATTCAGCCAGAATATGGTAAAGACTATGTGGTATACAATGATGCTTCGCATGTCGGGCTTGGGTGTGTTCTAATGCAGGATGGTAAAGTGATAGCTTATACCTCGAGACAGCTTAAGTCACATAAGTGCAATTATTCGACTCATGATTTAGAGTTGACAGCTGTTGTTTACACTCTTAAGATTTTGAGACATTACTTATATGGTGAGAAGTGCATTATTTACATGGATCACAAGAGTCCCAAATATCTCCTCACCTAAAAAGAGCTTAATTTGAGACAACGCAGATGGATTGAGTTGCTAAAGGATTATGATTGCATAATTGGGTATCATCCTAGGAAGGCTAATGTAGTGGCCAATGCCTTGAGAAGACGAGCAATATCTGAGTTGAGAGCTTTGTTCGCCTGTTTGAGTCTGTTTGATGATGAGGGTATTCTAGCTGAGTTGCAATTCAAGCTTGTTTGGGTCTAGGAAATCAGGGATAAACAGCGACTAAATGGTTCTTTAGCACATCAATTTAAGAAGGTTGAGGACAGTTCGACTGAAGACTTCGAGATTAATTCTGATGGCATCTTGTGTTTCAGAGGTAGATATTATCTACCGAGTGGTCAGCATTTGAGACAGCCTATACTTCAGGAAGTGTATAGTAGCTGTTATGCTATGCATCCTAGAGGTAATAAGATGTACTATGACTTAAAGGAGATTTATTAGTGGTCGCGTCTTAAGCGTAAGGTAACGAATTATGTAATCAAAGTGTTTGAGTTGTCAGCAGATTAAGGTCGAGCATTAGTTTTCATCTGGGTTATTACAACCGATCAAAATTCCGTAGTGGAAATGGAAGAGGATGACCATGGATTTTGTTAGTGGGTTACCTTTAACACCTACTAAGAAAAATTAAGTTTGGGTCATTGTGGATAGATTGACCAAGTCTGCCCATTTCATATCGGTCCACATTGATTATTCTCTTCGAAAGTTGGCTAAGCTCTACATTTTTGATATAGTGAGACTGCATGGGATACCAATGTCAATTATTTCAGATAGGGATCCCCGTTTTTGTAAAAAGTTGCATGAGGCTTTGGGTACACTTTTGGACTTCAGTACAACATTCCATCTACAGTTTGAGAGCATAATTCAGATTTTAGAGGATATGCTGAGGAGCTGTGTGATTGATTTTCAGGGTAGTTGGGAGGAGCATCTGTCATTGGCTGGTTTCGCCTATAATAACTGCTTCTAGTCCAGTATTCAGATGACACCGTACGAGGCTCTTTATGGTCGTAGGTGTTGCTCACCCTTATGTTGGACTGATTTGGGTGAGAAAAAGATTTTGGGTCCAGATTTGGTTCTAGAGACTGAGGATAAGGTCCATTTGATTCAGGACAGATTAAAGGTGACTTCGGATATATAGAAGTCCTATGCCAACTTAAAACGGAAGGACATCAAGTTTAGTGTAGGTGATCAGGTCTTCCTTAAGGTTTCTCAATGGAAAAAGGTTTTGAAGTTTGGCCGAAAGGGCAAGTTGAGCCCTAGGTTCATTGGACCCTATTGTATTCTTAAAAGGATTGGTCCAATGGCATATCAACTTGAGTTG
Source organism: Gossypium sturtianum (assembly GCA_025698515.1). Taxonomy (NCBI): domain Eukaryota; kingdom Viridiplantae; phylum Streptophyta; class Magnoliopsida; order Malvales; family Malvaceae; genus Gossypium; species Gossypium sturtianum. The sequence continues at coordinate 37,638,431 of CM046952.1, forward strand.
CCTCTAGAGTTGGATCGCATTCATGATGTTTTCCATGTCTCAATGTTGAGACGATATCGGTCCAACCCTTCTCACATTATTCCAATTGAGGAGATTGAGGTTAGACCGAATCTATCTTTTGAAGTGAAGCTTGTCTAGATTTTAGATCGTGAGATTAGGGTTTTAAGGAAGAAGCATATTCCTTTAGTTAAGGTTCTTTGGCGGAACCATGACACTAAAAAGACTACTTGGGAGCCAGAGGACTCGATTCGGCTTCATTATCCTTATCTTTTTGAATCAGGTAAATTTTGAGGCTGAAATTTCTTTAAGGGGATGAGAGTTGTAAAATCCCAAATTTTTAATTATTGATTTGTAGCATTGTTTCAAGAATGAGCTAGTGGCTCAATAGTTAAGAGAAAATAAGGAGAGAGTGCAGTAGTCTTTGAGACCCGAGTTCGAATTCTTCCTCTTGCAAGTTGACTAACTTTTTGCTATTTTTTCCTCATATTTTTGTGTCGCTCCACCTAGTTTTGTTGTTCAACCTTTTTTCATCTTTTTTTATAGCCATCCAACCCTTTTTCCTCTCTCAAACTCTCTCTTTTTGCTTCCTTTTTCCTTCACTATGCCGCCCATTCTTTTCCTCGTGTAAGTGCTGATTTCCCTTTTCTTTCTCTTATTTTTGCTGCCGATTGTATCTTGTTATTTTGCTGAGTTTTCATGTTCCTTTTATTGTTCAAATCAACTCCTTTCCTGTTCAAATAGGATAGGAGGAATAGAAGTTCTATTATGACTAAAGAATTGAAGAGGAAATGAAAATTGGAAAAGAACAATGACTAACAATAGTGGTGGTGTGGCAACTTGAAAACGACGGCGGAGGTTCGATGGTGGTGCAATGATGGTGCGGTCAACTATGGGTGGTGAAAAGTGAGAGAATGGTGGACAAAAAGTGTGGTTTAAAAGCTAAAAATGAAAGGAAAATGATGAGAAAGGGAGGAACAAGGGGAGGAACGGCCAAAAGGAGAGGAGGAGAAAACAAAAATTAAAAGAAAAGTGAATGGTGGCTACCTTAGGTGGGATGGACGGTTCAAGGTAGGAAATTGAGACAAAAAGGAAGCTTTGGGGGACAAAGGCTTGAAAAGTGAATCATAGGGAACATATGGAGTGAAAAAGGGGCTAAAAATGGTAGGTTGACTGGTTAAAAGAGGAAAGAAATCCTTGCCTATAAGGCAATTGTTGTGGACGGTAATGGGGGTGTTGACCATGGTTTTATGAGCCAAAAATTAAATAAAAATAATGAGGATATGGGAATGGAACCTAAGGCCATAAAGAAAATTATTTAAGCTCTGCTTCTTTACTTACTTGTGCATGAACTTACGAAATTAAAATAAATTATGGGGTGTGACAAGCTCTATGTGATTTGGGAGCAAGTATAAATCTAAAGCCCATGTTTGTATTCTAGCGATTAGGGATTGGTGAGGTTAGGCCGACAACTATTACACTTCAATTAGCAAACCGATCGATAACACATCTAAAGGGAAAGATTGAAGATGTTCTGGTACGTATTGACAAATTTATTTTTCCTGCTGGTTTTCTTATTTTGGATTTTCAAGAAGATAAAAATGTCCCTATTATTTTGGAAAGGCCATTTTTGGAAACTGGGAGAACATTGACATATGTCCAAAAAGGGGAACTCGCCATGCGAGTACAAGATGATTAGGTAACCTTTAATGTATTCAAATATATGAAATATCCTGATGTAGGTGAGGAATGTTCGTCAACATCCAAGATAGAATTGTTGATCCCTATAAGTGAGGGACTCAACTCAGTAGACAATCCATTAGAGCGTATCTTGGCATTTGATCCACCAAATAACAATGAAAAGGATAACGATCTAACTTTTTTGGAAATGAATATGAAGGAATTCTTCCCAAAACCTTGGGTTGAACCAGGGAGATTAACGTTTCCACTTTTGATTGAAATCTAGGAAGTAGAGTTGCCTATGATCCTAAGAAAGCACAAGAAAGGCATCGGATGACATGTTGTAAATATTCAAAATATCAGTTCTTCTTGGTATACACATGGAAGATTGCCTAAAGCTGGTAAAGATGGGTCCAGTAAAAGTCAATGAAGATGGACCCAAACACGAGTATTTGGTCTAGGGGAACTCAAGTCTCGATAGTTAGGATCATTTACTGCTACTAGCATTATTTCAACAAATGAGGGTCCGTGGAGATAGACCCAATCTCGAGTATTCAATCCAGGTAAAATTTTAAATCTTGAGGGTGAAAAAAATCCACTGACAACCAAGGTAAGATTAAGGTAAGAAATCAATGGACGAATATTATTGGACCGATGAATTTAAGCCGGAAAATATTTCACTCATTTTAATCGATCCGTAATAATCTTTATGTTGGAGGCTGCTAATTTTTAATGAAAATTTTTATTTGCAGCCTATAAATAAATAAAAATAATTATTATATTCAGTTGGTGGGGATTGTTGACATTATTTTTATTCTGTTATTTTATTCTAATTTTATTTTTTTTACAAAATAAAATATGCTTGCACTCATAAATTGGTTCTAATGAAATTTGCTTTTTGAGATTTTTCTCTTATTTTCCTTTGATGAATATTTTCGAACAATGAGGACATTGTTCCTCTTAAGTTTGGAGGGAATCGTGCCTCAATTTTTTTTGTGGAAGATGATTCTTGAATGGAAGCAGGTAAGCGAAAAGATGCTCAACATCAATCGATTTTGTATGTTATGTTAGTCCTTATTCAGGTATGATCTTCTAATTACTTCAAGTATTTTATGTTAAGTAAATCATGAAATGAATGTTAATTTTAGTGAGCATGTATAGATTCACCATAAAACTTTTAATCTTCCTTAGAAAAATTAAGCATGTATGAGGGTTTAGTCTTTAGAATTGGTTTGGTAATTTCCTTAAGGTGAAATCTTCGGAAGCATAGCGATTCAAAAATGATTTAGGCGGAATTTCTTTGGATCGATTGAGCCTTTCAAGCCTACCTTATTCATCGTTATCCCTTGGAAATCCATTTGAGTTGTATGGCCTATTTTTTTTATTTAAACCCATGAATTAAGTAGCTCTTCCTAAATTTTTTTTCTCGACCTCTTGTACCACCAGATCTTAACCTTGCCTACTTTGGAAGTGTTTGGAAATTAAGTTTGGGGGAGTTTAAAAGGGATATTGGGTATGCAATATAAGGCACTCAATGATGAATTACATAAAGTGGTGTGCTCGGGAAGGTATCTATATTTTTTAAAAAAAGTATCAGTGAGCACATGCTTTTGAGTTGAAAAAAAAAAGAGAAAAATAGTTGGTTGTTTAGTGGACAATTGCATTTTTTACAGCCAAGGTAAGCAAAGTTTAAGGTTACTGAACTTAAAAATGTCAATTCCTTTTTCCCATACCTTAAGACTAGCCTCATTACAACCTAAAAAGACCTATTGATTTAGACTGTTAAGTTGACTACATTAGTGGAAAGGAAGTATTGAACTAAACATATGAATACATATATTAAACTCGAGGAATGATGCTAGTTGATCTAGGGAAGTTAAAATCTTTTGTGGAGGTGAATCAATTATACTCATAAAATTAATTGTGCAATATTTTTTTAGCATTTAGGTACTTAAAGAAATATTGGATAGTAAACTGTACACGAACTAAATTCTTGCAGAATTGATTTGAGGGCATAATTTTTGCTTTTACATGACCATTTGGATGAATTAAATTCTACATTCTACAACATGTTTTTAACATTACTCGGGACGAGCAACGATTTAAGTTTGGGGGTGTGTAAACTCTACTATATATAAATATATATTTTCAGCACTATTTAATATATAATTTATGCAAATTTCGAGTAAATAAATAACACTTTTTGTATTTTTATTCTTAATTTTGTAATATTTTGCAATTTCTATGGAAATGTTTTAATTTAGTGAGATTAATGTTAAATGCATGGTTTTTTTTGGGGGGGGGAATAATTGGGCAAAGGGAAAATATAACAGAATTTTGGTTGTTTTAGGGCTCAAATAGGTATAGCTTGTAGGATCCAGATCCAGCCACATTGGGCTTCAAAGCAACCTCATCCCAGACCCAACTACATGGAGGCCCAAAATTGTCCAGATGGAGGCCCAAAGTCGTCCACTTACCATCCATAAGACCCTGTCCATCAACCTCCCTTGATCCGTCGAGGCTACTAACATCTAACCCTAGGTTGATTAATTTAAATCTCTTTCTAATTAAAACCCCTAGAATTGCATTAACTCGATCTATGGACTCCCATATTAGGTTTGACCCTAATCCGGTAGATTTTCGTCATCCTATGTCTAGGGTTGCGATCAACTCCGCTTAATTATGCTAGATCTACTCTTAGGCAGGGACTTTTGCTCCACTGCCTAAGCACATCAATACTTGAATCAATACCCTGAAATATCAAAGCAAGAATTAAGAACACATAATTAAGAACAAATCAAATATTTATCATATAGTACAGAAAACAATAACAAGATCCATCTTAGGTTTCATCCCCTCGTATCCGAGGTTTAGTTCATAATTATAAAAGAATACATCTCGAAGAAAAGATAAAACAAAACATAAGAAAACCCTAAAACCCCCTGAAGGAATTGAAGGAGAGATCCGCCGTCTTGAGTATGACTCCGGCTTCTTGAGATGAATCAACTGGCTTTCTTCGAGTAAATCCCACGATTCTAACCTTTTTGGCTCGGCCTTGGCTGCAGCCTAGACGCCGCCCCAAAGGTTGGCCTCTAGGGTGTTTATATAGGCTTTGAAATGTGTTTCTTTGCCTCTAAGTATCCCATTCCGAGTGAAATTCCTCTTTGTCACGGCAGGGACACGCCCGTGTAGCATGCCCGTGTGAATCGACTTCAGGCCGTGTTCGAGCTCAAGAAAGGGGCACGCAGCCGCTGCTTTGGGCCCAGGCCGTGTTGATTTCCTACTTTGGCCCATTTGGCCCGTTTTAAGCCCGTTTTCCGTTCTTTTCATCCTCCTATGCTCTCCTGAGTATAAAACATGAAATTAAAGGATTAAGAGCACCAAATTCCATAATTCAAGGGATAAATCATCCAAAAGCATGCTAAATGTGGAGATAAAATATGTTACTATTACGGTTTATCAAATACCCCCACACTTAAGCTTTTGCTTGTCCTCAAGCAAAATTCTCAACTTGCAATTAAAATAAAATTTCCTCAATTCATAACCTTCATCAACAATGTTTCATCATAATTCATAGGTAATTCATACGTTGATAACTTAACCAGAAAGTTCCTAAAGATTCAAACAATCAAAGTCATAGTTTTTATAGTATGAAAAATAGGTGTTTCCCCTTACCTAAATAATTACCTCTGATTCAAAATCGACAAAAATTGACATCCTCACTAAAGATTCACTCAAATCACTCGAAGTGTTTAAGGTTCAAAAATAAGCGCTCAGAAGTCGAACATGAAAAGTTAATCCCATAGGCTTGCATGAAAATCAAATCTCCACCACTGTAAAATGATATGATACACATATCAAAAGGTCTTTTATGGGTTGTAACGGGGCTTGGGTTAAAGGTGTGGATAAAGGCTTGAATTAGAAGGTTAGTATCGAGACTGAATTAACAAATTACTTAACTAAAAAGTTGTACTAATACTAAATAATTACATCACGGAAACTTAATACTAAAAACATGAGCTTCTTCTAAAGATAATGAAATTAACAGTTTGAGCTCAAATAACATAGAACTAATAATGAATATACTTCGTTTTTTTTTAAGAACAAATCAAGTACAATAATAATAAGATAGAATTTAATAACTGAAATAACGAAAATAGTTACGTAACCGATCAAATCAAATCTCGATATAGGGGTAGTCAAGAGAAATGGTGATAACAAATACAAAGTGGGTTATGGGTTAATATTAATGGGTGAGTCAATAAAAGGGTTGTTAGGATCAAAGGGGTTCACTAGGGGTTAATTATGAAGGTAGGCTTTTATGAAGTAAGTGGGTTAAAACCTAGGTGCCTTTATCATCTCAGTATATCAAATCAAAGGTGTGGTTTCGACATGTATAATCGAAGCAAGTTCTAGAATAACAAATCCATGTTAACACACTCATAATAAAAAAAAGTGAGCAAGAAAAAGAATATGCTCTGAAAGGCTCAAAATCTCACAAAAATTATGGGCTTTTCGATATCAACCTTGTAAATTTCAAACTTCAAGATAATCATTAGATTCGGGTAGACAACCTAACAAAATTTTTACTTCTGAAAAATAGACTTATCCCGCTTGATTCTCTAGTCTCCTAAAGTTTAAATCATCACTGCTCAATTATCTATGACTTAATCCAAAGCATATCAATGAAAATCATAAATCAAAGGAAGTTTTATTTTAATCTTAATATGAGAAAATTATTTAAGAACAAGACATAATTCAGGATTCGAGAATAATGAAAAAAGTTAGGCACTTTCCTGAATAAATTTCACCCCCCACACTTAAAATGTACATTGCCCTCAATGTACAAATATAACAATTATAATAAGAAAAGCACAAGATAGGGAAAGAGGTGAAACTTCCTGAATTTTGGATGGAGTCGGAGAAAAAAATCAGGAAGTTCGGGCCGCGTTGGAGGAAGACATTTCTGTAGAGGTGGATACTAGGGTCGTGGTGGTATGATTCCCAAGCAGCCTGAAGAACCTAAAACAAAATAATTAGAATAAAATAAATAAAATTAAGCATAAGAGAGTTAAAGAGAAGGAAAATAAAAGAGAAGAGAAAAAACATAGGTAAAATAATTGGACTCAAATGTCCTTGGCTTGTCGAGTAAATGAAGCGACCGGCATGAACTTATGTAGATCGGTCTCCCATAGGGATACTGTGCTAGGGTCCTTCCGCTTCTTCGACATAGGTAAGGTGAAAATAAAGAGTTTGGGACAAGAGAATGAGAGGGAATGGAAAAGAGAAGGGTGAAAGGGAATGGAAAAAAATGAATGGGGAGTACGTGGGAAAGGGAGAGGGGTGTTTTTAATAGAGATTTCAGGTCTGGTACATCCCCACGCCCGTGTTCCATGGGTGTGTTGGGTCACATGGCCGTATCGCACGGCCGTGTTGTGCTTTATTCGTTTTTCCCATGCCCATTTCATGGTCACCACGCCCATGTTTGATAAAACAGTGTCGACCACGGCTGTATCGCACGGCTGTGGTGTTTAGTCAGAGCCCGTGTGACTTCCCTCGGTGTCGGCCACGGCCGTATCACACGGCCGTGCCCATTTATAATCATCCGTGATCTTGGGAATCTTTCGTCATTGGCTCGTACTACCTCTGCCATGTCAGTACAGATGTCCGTAGTATCCACACAGCCACGGCCGTGTGCAAGGCCGTGTGGTATAGAAATCTGCACTTTTTGTTAGTTAATAGTTAGATGCTAAAAAAGGAGAAATAAATGTAGAAATAAATGTAAAAATAAACGGAGTTAGTGCTCGGGTTGCCTCCCGAGAAGCGCTTGTTTAAAGTCTTAAGCTAGACTTACCTCTCATTCGCATAATCAGGGTGGTTTGAAGAGTTGAACATCCTCTTTCATGCTATTAGTTCTACTATCATGATATAACTTGAGTCGAGTAGCGTTTACTTTAAAAGTGCCGAAAATAGGATTACTTACCTCGACTGTTCCGTATGGGAAAACATTCAGTACCGTAAAAGGGATTTCTTCGTTTGTATTAAGGTCTGAAGAAGATATTCGAGGATCTGTTTTATCTAATAATACCTGATCTCCGATCTTAAATTTGTTTGTCCCATGGAATGGTGTTGGTTCTGCTACGTGTATCCCTAATTTCTCTTTAAAATATGTATTCCATTCGTCTAGTTCATCGATTTAAAGCCTTCGTTCCTCATAAGTTAATTCCTTGGTTGCATGAGGTCTAGGATCTGGCTCCGTTGTGTAGTTCCGTGGTGCTTCCTGAAAAGAAGGTTTAACCGAATGGTCATTAATAAAATTAATTTTCTCACCTTGATTACTTGATGTCCTAGCCGAGTCAAGTGCTTTAAGAGTGACTGTCTCGTCACCTACACGAAGTATGAGTTCGCCTGTATCAATGTCGATTTTTGTTCTAGCAGTTGCTAAAAAGGGTCTTCCCAAAATTAAAGGGATCGTATTGTCCTCATCCATGTCTAAAACAAAAAAGTCTACTGGGTATACAAATTTATCAATTTTTACGAGTACATCTTCAACTATACCTCTAGAAATTCTAATAGTTTTATCAGCTAATTGAATGCTCATCCTAGTTTGTTTGGGTTTCCCTAGACCTAGCTGTTTAAACATTTTATAAGGCATGACATTTATACTTGCCCCTAGATCAGCTAAAGCATTATCAACCGATAAACTACCAATTAAACAAGGAATCGTAAAACTCCCTGGATCTTTTAATTTCCGTGGTAGTTTGTTTTGTAGAATCACTGAGCACACTGCGTTCAGCTCCACATGCGATGCCTCGTCTAACCTCCGTTTGTTTGTCAAAAGCTCTTTTAAAAATTTCCTTGAATCAGGCATATGCGAAAGAGCTTCAAGGAACGGTAAGTTAATATGTAATTTCTTTAAAAGTTTAAGAAACTTACCGAACTGCTCCTCTGTGTTATCTTTCTTCATTGCTTCGGGATATGGTATGCGAGGTTGGTACTCTTTGATTACCGGTTTTGATTTATCATGACTTACCTCGACCTTACCTTTCTCTACCACATTCTCTTACCTTAATTTGGGCTCATCTAACCCTTTACTATCATGAGCGGTTATGGCTTGAAGTTGCTCCTTTGGGTTAGTTTCAGTGCTGCTTGGCAATCTACCTTGTGGTCGTTCTGGCATGATCTTGGTAAGTTGTCCTAACTGATTCTTGATCTCTTGAATTGATGCTTGTTGATTTTTAAGTGTTGTTTCGATGTTTTGGAAACGTGTTTCTAACACCACTATGAATTTTGTCAGCATCTCCTCAAGGTTCGGTTTCTTTTCCTGTGGGTAGGGCTGTTGTTGGAAGTTTGGAGGGGGTTGCTGTCTCTGATTTCCTTGACCTCCTCATGAAAAATTGGGGTGGTTCCTCCAACCTGGATTATAATTGTTACTATTAGGGTTATTTTGAGATCTAAAATTATTACCCATATAGTTCATCTGCTCGCTTTTGACGCCAGGGTTGTAGGGTGGATGTTCCGTATTGTTCGACCCTCTATTCGTATCACACTGCATCACTGGATGTACCTGCGAATAACTATACAAACCATCAATCTTTTTATTTAAGAGTTCTACCTGATTGGATAGCATGGTTACTGCGTCGAGGTTGAAAACTCCAGCTATTTTTGTTGGCCTTGTCCTTGTGACTTGCCACTGATAGTTATTCAGTGACATCTCTTTTATAAACTCGTAGGCAGCCTCAGGTGTTTTGTTATTCAAGGTTTCACCGGCGGCTGAATCAATCAACTGTCTGGTTGAGGGGTTCACACCATTATAAAAGGTTTGGACTTGTAGCCACAAGGGTAATCCATGGTGTGGGCACCTTCTAAATAGATATTTATATCTCTCCCATGCATCATAAAGTGTCTCTAAATCCATCTGCACAAAAGAAGAGATATCATTCCTTAACTTAGTTTGTTTTAGCCAGTGAAAATATTTTAATAAAAATTTTTCTGGTCATTTGCTCCCATGTAGTGATTGACCCTCGTGGAAGAGAATTCAACCACTGTTTGGCTTTATTCCTCAAAGAAAAGGGAAACAACCGAAGACGGATGGCATCATCAGAAACACCATTTAGTTTGAAAGTATCGCAAAATTCTAGGAAATTCACCAAGTGATTGTTTGGATCTTCATCCTGCAAACCATCAAACTGAACAAATTATCGTATCATTTGAATTGTGTTAGGTTTCAGTTCAAAATTATTTGCAAAAGAATAGCAGTCTAACGATACTTGACTCAGTTCCTGTTAAATTAGGTTTAACATAATCATACATAGTTCGAGGAGGAGGATTTTCGGCAACCACAGGAGGGAGTGGATTATTCTGGTGATCAGCCATCTCTTCCGTGTTATTAGTATCATCATCTTGCTCTTCTTCTATGTAATTTAGGCTTCACCTTATTTCTCTACGATTTCTGCGAACGGTTCCTTCAATATCGCTGTTGTAGATTAAGGGTCCTGTCGGGTTCCTTCTAGTCATAAACTAGAGGTACCTACTAGGAACAAAATAAAAGAAGAAAAATTAGCAAAGTTAAAAACAAAATAAAAGTAAATTCCAAAAAAAAAATGGCTAAAGTAATAAAAATTAAGCGTTCTTAATATTTTAGTTCCCCGGCAACGGCGTCAAAAACTTGATCGTTATGTCAAAGTCTTAAAATTTATATAATGAATGATCAAGCCTAGAAACTAACTGTGACAACGATTGAGGCAAGCGCACCTATCGAACAGTAGTATAGTTTAGTGGCAAGACCGGAATATCGAACCCAAAGGAACCAAAAGTACTAATACTAACTTTCTTTCTATTATTTAGCCTAAGAATTGAAGTGAATTATTGTTTAATCTAAAATTAACTAACTACTAAGCTAAAGACGCTAAGACAAAGAGGATGAATTGGGGAAATACTTGTGGGAAAAACCAATTAATTAAGACAATACCCAAGGAAGAATCCACCTAGACTTCACTTGTTATCTAACTCTGAACTAGACGATTTATTCACTTGACTTGATCCGTAGGATTCCCTAATGTATATTAATACCTCCGTCGAGGCTACTAACGTTTAACCCTAGGTTGATTAATTGAAATCTCTTTCTAATTAAAACCCCTAGAATTGCATTAACTCGATCTATGGACTCCCATATTAGGTTTGACCCTAATCCAGTAGATTTTCGTCAACATATGTCTAGGGTTGCGATCAACTCCGCTTAATTATGCTAGATCTACTTTTAGGCAGGGACTTTTGCTCCACTGCCTAAGCACATCAATACTTGAATCAATACCCTGAAATATCAAAGCAAGAATTAAGAACACATAATTAAGAACAAATCAAGTATTTATCATATAGTTCAAAAAACAATAACAAGATCCGTCTTAGGTTTCATCCTCCTCAGGTATCTAAGGGTTTAGTTCATAATTATAAAAGAATACATTTCAGAAAAAAAGATAAAACAAAACATAAGAAAACCCTAAAACCCCCTGAAGGAATTGAAGGAGAGATCCGCCGTCTTGAGTATGACTCCGGCTTCTTGAGATGAATCAACTGGCTTTCTTCGAGTAAATCCCACGATTCTAACCTTTCTGGCTCGGCTCCTTGGCCTAGCTGGACGCCCCCCTAAAGGTTGGCCTCTAGGGTGTTTATATAGGCTTTGGAATGTGTTTCTTTGCCTCTAAGTATCCCATTCCGAGTGAAATTCCTTTTTGTCACGGCAGGGACACGCCCATGTGAATCGACTTCAAGCCGTGTTCGAGCTTGCTAAAGGGGCACGGCCGTGTGCTTTGGGCCCAGGCCGTGTTGATTTCCTACTTTGGCCCATTTGGCCCGTTTTAAGCCCGTTTTCCGTTCTTTTCATCCTCATATGCTCTCCTGAGTATAAAACATGAAATTAAAGGATTAAGAGCACCAAATTCCATAATTCAATAGATAAATAATCCAAAAGCATGCTAAATGTGGAGATAAAATATGTTACTATTACAGTTTATCAATGCACCATGGCCCCTCATTTTGCTATTGATTTGGGTTTTAAGAGGTTTATACTTGAGGGAGATAGCTTGAGCGTCATTCGAAAACTCCAAAGCCATACAATTAATAGATCGCTTATAGGACCTTTGATCCAATAAGGGAAAGCTCTGCTCCGGTAGTTCAAAAACTTTAAGAGTTCCCCACATATTTAGAGAAAGAAACATGGCGACTCATGAACTAGCTAGTGAGAGATTGGATGAAACTCACAGTAAATATTGGATTGTAAACTCCCCTTCCATGGTGGCTTCACATATTCAACATGAGATAAGTTTAATTGAGGTTGAAGAATGAGAAAGTGGTGGAAATTAGTCCTTTTCTCTTTTGGTTTACAATTGACAGAAGTGAAATGAAAGAGAAAAAGTAAAAGATTCAATGACTTTTGGCTTTTACCAGGAAATGAGTTAACACTAAATTTAGGAACCTTTTTTACAACACTTGATTTTAGATAGGTTTTGTGTTTTGTTATCTATTTTCTGTCATTGGAACGTGTAAACAAAGCCTAATTTATTAATGAGAACTAGTTTTCTTTTTCTAAAAAAATAAAAAAAAAAAAAAGATTATTGAAGTTTGGTATTCTTGATTGAGAGAGAGCAAAATTTAATTTGATTCGAAAAATCGAAAAAATAAATAAATTTTAAGTTAACCGAATTGAGTAGATTGAGTTTTAAATCGATTGACATCAACATTGTTATCAGTGCAGGAGGATGTGGGTTCGAGTGCATTGAAGCACATTATCCTCTTATTTAAGGGTTGGGGAGAAACTATGAGAGCAGATATGATAATAACCTATAATGTATTACCCAACCCAAAATATAAAATAAATAAAAAACTAATCGAATTGAGTTATTTGATTTTTTTCAAGTCAACTTGAATAAGTAATTCGAATTTCGAGTTCGAGTCGAGTTGAATTTTATAATTCGAATAATTCGAATAAAAGACCGGTGTAAATACTCCTTTGGTCCCTGTCAATTTTAAAAATAAACAAATTGGTCTCTCTCAACAAAAATTAAAAAATAATTCAAAATAAATTTCAAAAATTCAAAATACTTTTTAAAATTTAAAAATATATATAAAAATTCCAAAATTTATTTTTTAAAATTATAAGAATTTAGAAAATTTTAAAAAAATATATATAAAGAAAGTTAAAATTTTAAAAATTTTCTAAAATAATAATTTTGGAATCTAAACAAGTTGATTAACGACTCAAGTTTATCATACTAAAGTTTTTTTTTTCTTATTTTGTTTTGAAAAAGTTTTCAAATATATATGGTTTAAAATTCATGTGCTTTAACATGAAATTAGTTATACTATAATAAGATTTAAATTTGACATATTTAATTTTTTTTTAATTTAACTCGAATAATTTCACTCAATTCGGTTTGACTTGAATTTTTTTTCACTCGACTCGATTCGAAAAAATTTCAAATCAAGTTAGGATGATAAAATAAGACCCGTCAACTCAATTAATTCAAATTTTTTTCACTCAATTCGATTCTACTTGATTTGATCGAATACTCACCCCTATTATTGCTTAAGGTGGAGCTCGTAAGTTTTTCAACATCGAGGTTAAAATATTTGCACCTGCAAATTATGATTTGTGGGTCTTTAGTTTTAATATACGTATGTAATAGATGAATTTTGTTCAAATCTTTGTCCATGGTATTTTGTATTGTATTTGTAATAGAATTGTTCAATGGGTTAGGCTACTCGCCTACGCTCGAAGGCCCGTCCAAAATTTGGGAGGGTTTGGACAAAATTATTAGGCTCGAAAAATGGGTTTGGGTAAAAAAATTAACCTCATTTAAAATATGGGTTGAGCTCAAGCTTAAATATTCAAAAGTTCGAGCTTGATCTAACCCGTTTTTTAAGTTTGTAATGTTTTGTATTTGTTATTCTATATATTATATAATTTATAATACATAAAAAATTAAATTTATAATAATATATAATACTAGTATAATATAAACGACCCATTTACCCAAAAAGGCCCATTTCCAAACAAAATTACGGAAATGGGCCAACTAAATCATTATTTACGGAAAAGGGCCAGTTCGGGCAAAACGCGCTAAGGTGGCCGCGTTTTAGAGGGAAAAATCCAGCAAAGCGCGCTGGGAAAGGCGCTTTGTGCCACGTCGACAAATCGCGCCTACGTGGGCGCATTTTGCTTGACGTGGCACAAAGCGCTCCCCGGGCGCGCTTTGATCCGTGTTTTTATATTTAGGGATATTTTCATGTTTAGTCCCTATGGGTTTTTAGGGTTAGGGTTTTGCTAAAATAAGTTAGGGTTTAGTGTTTTTTTAAAATAGGTTAGGATTTAAAGTTTTAGTAGATTTTTAAAATAAATCAAGATTTAGTGTTATTTTAGAAAAAATATTTAAATTAGGGTTTATGATTTTTAAATGAATTAAGTAAATTAGGGTTCTAGGGTTTTGAATAAATTAAATTAGGGTTTATTGTGTTTAAATAAATTAATTAAATTAAGGTTCTAGGGTTTTAAATAAATTAAATTAGGGTTTAAGAAAAAGAAGATTCATGATTCAGGGCGTACTCGCCTCCAGCCCACATGCATAATGTCGACATATCGGCAGATGATGCGTTGGAGTTTTCAGAGCTACCACACAGAACCCGTGACCGTACAAGTTCGTCATTCGATTCAGGTGATTTGGAAGTTGGTAAGGAGTTTTCCAGTAAGGATAGTTTTTTTTGGTGCTTTGAAACAATATAGCATCAATCACGGGGTTAACTACAACGTGGTTAAATCCAAATCCAAGAAGTTCGAGGCCAAGTGTGCAGTGCAAGACGGTACATGTTCATGGAAAATCATGGCTTCTCTTAGGAAAAAGACAGGCTTGTGGGAGATAAAAAAATACAAAGGTCCACATACCTGTGTTGCCGGTACAGTATCACTGGGTGTTTAGGGTTTTGAATAATAATGTTATTACTTAATGTTGCATTATTTAACGTACTTCGTTGACAGGTGTTTCACAAGATCATCCCAAGATGGATTCAGGCATGATAGCTACCTTAATACTATCGATGTTGAAGGTGGATCCCAGGACTTCTGTGTCATGCATAATTGCCAAGTATTCGTAGCTAATTGAGGTACACACCATGTAACATCCCAAAATTGGGCCTAGTAGAATTGGACCTATTGGGCCCATTGGGCCTTGAGCATAGAAGCGTTTTAAAAATTTTTGAGAATAAGAGAACGGCATTATTTCAAGTTGGACTTATTAGGAAGGTGATTTTGGAGAGTTACGAGGTTTCTAGGAAGTTCCGGGTTCAAGTTAAGTTATAGGAAGAATTTTGTGTTTAAGCACTTTAAGGAGAGATAGTAAGTGACCTCAATGTTTATGGAATTAAATGAGTAATGTGCTAGCATAAATGAGCATTTGGTAAAGGGGATATGGCGCCACATGAAGTACTTGGAGGGAAGAGGTTCAAATCCCATTGTGTGCAAATTTTGACTATTATTTTTGCATTCTTTCCCTAAGTGTCGGCCAAGCATGTAAATAAGGCAAGGTGGACTTTTTATTTTTGGCAAGATGGCTAAGGAAAATAGGAAAGGATGAAGGTGAGGAAAGAAATCAAGAGAAAGGGGAAAGTAAGGGGAACATGTGGCCTTTTTCAAGGGAAGTGTTATGGAAAGTGTGGTTGGCCAATTTTTGACCATTATGGTCATGAATGTGGACGGTTTTGTATGTAGAGGGAGGTAGCCGAATTTTCTTTGGCAATTGGTAAAAGTTTTGGTGTTGTTTTGGCCAAAAAATCCTATTTGCAACTTTTGTGTCATTTTTCTTTTCTCTCCAAATTTCCTTCTCCTTTTTGCCGAATCTTCAAGCTTTGAGTGTGCTTATTTTCTCTTTTCTTTCTTGTCTTGCCGAAAACACCTAGCCTATGTGACCAATTATTTTCACTCATCTTCTCTTGAAAACCGAAACTAACGATCCTTCTTTGTTGTCTTGCTACTAGTGTCAAACCGTGTTCTTCATTTCGGTTCATCCCTATTATTAAGGTAAAGGTTCTTTCTTCTTATTCATGTTGTTTGTTCTTTTTTCTCATCCCTTGGCTAAGCCGAATCTAGCCACTTGTTGTTATTTTAAACTCCTCTTATTCTCTTTTGATGAAGGCCGAATCAAGCCATCCTTGCTGCTACTTATCTTTCTCTTAGCCTTGGTTTCGAAAGTTGATTGGGACTCGTTGCAATAGCCAAGGTGCAAGACCGAATTTTAGAATCTAGTAGGGAAGGATCGCGATTGTGGTAAGTGACTCTTGTGAGTAAGTACTTTTGGACTTTTGGAACATTTAAGAAATCGAGGCTAACTTTTGATCGATTTTATTTTTAGGGGGCAACGAAGAGTGGTTCTTTAGGGAATCCTTATCAGGTGTGTAATCCCGTACCCTTCCGAATACATGTTTGAAATGGTGTGTAATCTCATACCTCTCTGAATGTTTGTATGATATTTTCTATGATTCGGTCGAAATACCGAAGAAAACCAGAAACCGGCATCCGTGACCACTCGGGCGTGCGTATATTCGTAGTAGTAACCATATTTTTGCAATGAAACAGTTTGGTCAGCAGCAGTGATGTGATTTTGAAAAATCAAGAAAAATAGGATAAAGGGAGTTAGAAAGTGAAAAAGATATCGAAATAAAGCTTACTGTGTCTATTTTTATATGAAAGAAACAGAGGAGGAAGAAAAATTTTATATTCTGTGATATCTTAATTTTAGTGAGACTGGTTCTAATCGACTTCGCGGTTCTCTGTTTTGTCTTGGAAAAATCGTTTAAAATTGTAAAAAGGAAATTATGAGTTATAATTTATATGGATAGATTCCTTAGTGAGCCTATCTTAAATAGAAACAAGTGGGAGCAACATATGAAAGCCGTACAGAGAGATATTTGAATTTTGGTTAAGAGAGGTCAGAATCGTTGGACAGTGAAACAAGGGAAACTTTAAGGAATAAACTGTACTAAATGGTTAAGCAAAAAATTCTGGAAAAATTATAGTAAGAAGACATATGAGTCTAGTTTCAAGGAAAATTTACGGATCTAAATTTCGAGCTTCCTAACTCGAGTTATGGTCAATTTAGTCAGTATGACGTGGATGGACAGTTTCAATTTTTATTGCCCAAATTAGTAGTTAAGTCTAAGTTGCGAAATTACCAAAATACCATTGGAGGGTAAATTACCGAAATACCCCTGGGTTACAAGATTACCAAATTACCCTTAGTGGGTAAGATTACCGAATTACGAAAATGCCCCTCAAGGGCTGAATTGTTATATTGCCTTAACGGGCCGATTTGATATATAGCCATAATGGGCCGATCTGATATATTGTTAAATGGGCCGATCTGATATATGGCTTAATGGGCTGATTTGATATAATGCCCTAATGGGCCGATTTTGTAACGTGTTAATGGGCCAAATTGTTTGTAATAAATCTCTGAGTTATTAATTATCGTGGTTATATTGTAAATATTATGATTTACGGTGTATGTTGCATTTACATAAGTTGCATGGGATTGGGATATTGATGATCGGGGAAGTAAAATATGGTGGCTTTGCCACATATTCTGGTGACTCTGTCACATTTTGTCTGGTGGCTAAGCCACGTATATTCTGTTATTTTGGTGGCTTGTCCACAATTCGAATTTGATATAAATGGCTAAATGTCTACGATTGGTGTGTTGGCGGGGTGGGTTGACAAAAGATCCCCACAGGTGTGATGGATGGTACGGGTGGTGTGTAGCGGATGGATTATTAGGTTGGTTTGGGATTTCATACATTCATACATTTGCTTCATTTTAAGATTTTTATGTAAAAGGGCTTAGGCCCAAATTTTTGCTATATGGGTTCGTGCCAGTGGGATGACTGTAAGGGGTTTCACACTGAGTTCTTGTAACTCACTCCCCCCTTTTCTTAACCCTTGTAGGTAATGCTCAGTGATGTGGACTTGGGCCATGGATGACTCGGTGGAGGCCATACTTTTGGAGTGTTATTTTCGGACTTTAGTAAATTTCTATTTCCGTTCACTTTACTATTTTGGGTTTGTTTTATGTTGTAATAAGGCCTCTGGAGTATTTTATTATTTGCTTTATGGTTGTTATACTTATTATTTTGCTTAAATTGTTTTATATGAGAATTTTCTAAAAACTTAAATAAAGGTTTTCCAAAATCGATTAACAAATGGATTTCATAATAAACTTTTATAAATATTTTAACATGGAAGTTTTCACTCGAACTTTCAAACGATATTTTCAAAAGCCACGGTTTTAAAGCTCACTACCTCGATTTTTGACTCATCAAACGATCTCTCAAAAATACTTGTATTTTATCTACGTTTCCGCAGCGATTTCAAAATACTTCTGCAGCTCTATTTCTAAACATCACATTTTTTTAAATTATTTATTTCAAATATGCTTTCGCCACCAAAAAGGTTTTTAAAGATTATTACGTTTTCAAGTAGTTAACAATTGCTTTTGGTTTTAACAAAGAGGTTGTATTTCTCAAGCAAATTTTTAATAATCGTAAAGATGATTTTTACTTCCATGTGACACACCAGATTCGGGTCTAACTTCTAGGTCGGGTTTGGGGTGTTACATGCCATCTTACCGCAAGGCTTGGATAGCTAAGCAAAAGGCGTTGGAAAAGATGCATAGTGGGTGGGACGCTTCATATAATGAGGTTTGGCAGTGGTGTCAGGTGCTGGAGAGGTACATCCCAGGTTGCATAACAGACCTTGAAACGGTCCTTGCGTACTACAACGACCAATTGCTCCGTGGATGCCAAGTGTTCAAACGTCTGTTCTGGAGCTTTAAGCAATGTCGGGATGAATTTGTGTACTGCAAGTCATTGGTACAAATTGACGGTACATTTATGCATGGTAGATATACCCATCGGCTATTGCTAGCTGTGGCACAGGATGGCGGTGGAAGAATCCTTCCAATTGCGTTTGCAATAACATCGGGGGAGTCAGCTTATGACTGGGATTTCTTTCTTTCTAGGTTAAGGAGGCATGTGTGCCCCTAACCTGATCTGCTTTATATCGGATCGGGGCACTGGAATACTAGTCGCAATTGAGCGACATGGAAGCCTATGGGATCGCACACACCATCGGTATTGTCTAAGGCACGTTGCGTGTAACAGCCCGATTTAGGGGCTAGTAGGAGCAGTGATCTCGGAATCACTAATTTGAGGTTAGAGAAAAATTATTTTCATGTTATTTTATGTGTTATAATATGTTTTTAAGGATGCATGAAAATTTTGGTGCCTTAATTTTAGCGATTTCTAGCTAAATTGTGAAAAAGGACTAAATCGCATAAAGTGCGAAAGTTTTATTTTATTTGCTAGAGGTTCCAAATAGTTATGGAGCATAATGTGGAGGTTTTTAAAGGAAAATTAGACCATCTAGGATATGATGGCCGGCCAAGGGGGACAAAGACATTAAATGATGGTAAAAAATTTAGTGATGTTAGGTGTTTTAAATGAATAAAATAAGATGAATAAAGATGTTATCATCTTTTCACTATTCCTTCACCCTCTTCCACTGAAAATTGAAGAGAAACAAGGGCTATGGAGCTCAAAAATTTCAGCAAACATTTCTCCTCACAAGTAAGTGATTTTGATGATTTTTCTTGATAAAAATTGTACTTTTGGAGTCCTTAAAGCTTAAGCTTTCTAAAGAGGGGACTAGTTTGCAATATGGTTGAAAGTCTAGGGACTTGCCATGAGAGAGTTTATGTTTTTTGATGAGTTTTTATGAAAGAAAATGAATCCTAGTTGTTTGATAAACAACTTTTGTGAAAGGATTTTCATGAAAAATACCTAAAATGGTTTAAGATGCAAATGTGGTAATTTGTTCATTTAGGCATGAAATAGTTGGAATTTTGAATAGTTGTAAGAGGATTAAATGTTCAGCTAGGCTTATTTATCGAGAAAATGTGATAAAAATTTATTTACGAGCCTAGGGGCAAAATCATAATTTTGCCAAAGTGTAGGGGCAAAATAGTCATTTTTTCCTAGAGTGTAGATTATGATATATTACGATTTACAAGTGATTAAATCGGTAAATTTTGTTGTTCTAGATTAAAGAAATCGAGTTTCGGACCTAGAACGGGTGAAAAGAGAAAGGTGGGCAAAAGTCCATTTTCGGCTCTTTCAACATCGAGGTAAGTTCATGTGCAATTGTTGCAACTATGTACGAGTGAATTTAATATTCCAATGTTATATGGAAAGTAGATTTACACTATGAAACGTATGAAATATCCTTGATGAGATGTCAAGAGAATTGGATCTAAGAGTAATGGAAAATGTATATAGAATGACATGATGATGGTTAAGGTCTCGAGTAGGACCATATTTGATTATGGCCTCGGTGTAAGAGTTCGTATAAGACCATGTCAAGGACATGGCGTCGATATGTTTATATGTGTAAGACCCTATTGGGGTATGATGTCAATGAGAACTATGTGTATGAGACTCAAGAGAGATAGTTAACAATTTGAATGTAGGTGGTCACCACGAGAGAAGTGCAGTGAGTGTTAGAACTGGATTGAGATGAATTCAATATCTGACGAACCCCTAGTGGGATATGTGTTATTATTGCACCTTATTTGCATGAGATAGATTTGTTAATGTATTGTGTGAACGCGAATGAGAATCGTAAAAAGTTAAGTGAGAATGATAATGAGTGAGGATGTTTACGGATGAACGTTTGAATTAGAGAAAATGTGTGTGGATAAGTATTTGCAAATGTATAATACCGGTGGGCTGTGTGCATTACCACCTGATATATTATTAATTGATGGGTTGTGTGCGATACCATCAACTATATTATTATCGGTGGGCTGTGTGCGTTACCACCTGATAAATTAGTAATCCATGGGCTGTGTTCGAAACCATCGCTTATAAATGATTGGTGAGCTGAGTGCGAAATCACCATTAGTATAAATGATTGGTGGGCTGTGTGCGTTACCACCTGATAAATTAGTAATCGATGGGCTGTGTGCGAAACCATCGCTTATAAATGATTGGTGAGCTAAGTGCGAAATCACCATTAGTATAAATGATTGGTGGGCTGTGTGTGATACCACCCTATAAGAGATTCAATGGTGGGCTAAGTGCGTAACCACCGAGAGATTGGTAGTATGAGTGGTTTATTGAGAATGCGTGATGTGTTGTTTTATATGATCTTGTGATGATCAGTGCAGGAATGTAGGCTAATTAAACGAGCGAATTGGCTTGTGGCACGGTAAGTTAATGAACTTGAGCATTAAGCCCGAGACATGGTTAGAATATGGTAAGAGACGAAATGAGGAAGCATTATGAATGATTGAATAGGTAACTGTGAGTTCAAGAGTAAAACTCATTCTAATACCTTGTGAGTGAGTATAATCATATGGATATTAGTAGTTGATTCTTATTTGCATATGAACTTACTAAGCATTATTACTTACTCCTCTTCCTTTCTCATCTCTTATAGGTTAATTTAGCTAGCTCGGGTTGGAGACCGCCGGAGATGTTTTCACACTATCAAGCAGACACTTGGTATAAGGTATCAAGTCTTTATGAGTCATGGCATGTATAGGGCTAGTACATAAGGTTGATTAAGTCATTGTTAATGTGCCAAATGTGGTGGCCTAAATGAGTTGTGGGACAATTGTATATAGACATAGATGATGGATTATATTGTTTGTAATTATATCAGAATAGTTCTCCCTAATGTATGGGATGAATGACTCTATCTCCTTAATGATTTGAGAATGTTTTGAAGAAATATATGAATGTATGCAAACATGAGTAGTAAAAAGGCTTGGTGAGATAGCCTCTAAGTTCCCACACGGATAGACACACGGGCGTGTGTCTAGGACGTGTGTCTCCTGCACCTTTGTGTCTTAAGTCAGAATAGACCACGGGCTGGTCACACGGCCATTTGTCTAGGCCGTGTGATACACACGGTTGGCACAAGGGCGTGTGCCAAGGCCGTGTGAAGTCTGCACTTGACACTTAGAAATTTAATTGTCACACGGGCCAGGGCCACGGACGTGTCCAGGCCGTGTGGATTTAGTCAGTGTCGACCACGGGTGGAAGGCACGGACATGTAATAGGGTACACGGGCGTGTTCCCAAATCACATGGGCGTGTGCCTTAATCGTGGGGCATTTGGCAGAATGCTTGGGTTTTTAGGCAGGGTCTGGGGACATGGGCGTGTGTGCCTATGCACAGGCGTGTCTAGTCTTGCACGGGCGTGTAAGACTTGTTTTGAAGAAAAAAATTTTAAGGTTGGAAAAAGTTCCGGATTAGTCTCGAGAGCCCTCGTGTGTATGAGTGAGGCCTCGTAAGTCGAGAATGAGGTTATAGAGAGTAATTACGTTGAGCCTATGTGGCGATCAAGTGGTTTGAGTTCTGTAACGCCTCAGGCCCGGTTCCCTGCGTAGAACCCGGGTAAGGGGTGTTACATTGCGTCCAACTACTACGGGCAATATCAGTCTATGACTGAACGAAAGCAAGTGACCAACATGTGTATTTAATCTCTATTAATATACTTTTAGTTGTAATATTCAATTTATTCTGAATGGAATATTGGTATGTAATTTTCGCTATCAACTTATATTGGCAGGGTACGAGATCAATAAGGACAATTTTCATGAGATGTTGGGGAATTTGCGTTCAGTTAACGATCAAGGCGCAGACTACCTCTGTAACATACCTTTCGAACAGTGGACACAGGCATACGATGGCGGCCTACGATATGGTCATATGACCACAAACCTGGCTGAATGCATAAATTCTGTTATAAAAGGAACGCGTTATTTGCCGATAACCTCAGTTGTGCGAGAGACATATTTTCGTTTGACAAAACTATTTCCAAAACGAGCAGCGAGTTATAAAGGCCATGTATGGTCCCGGAAGGTATTGCAAGAAATTAACAAGGCGAAGGCCCGGGCCAACACCATGCACATAGTGTGTCACGATCGTGACAACCTATGGTTTCGTGTGACAGAGTTTGACAGACCGAGCCAATATATTATCGGCGGGTAATATCGCGTACACCTGATAAATAGGACTTACGACTGTGGGACGTTTGACGCACTTCGTTATCCATGCGCTCATGCAATTGCAGCTTGTAAGAATCTTCGTTTGGATCCCATAAGATATGTTGACGAAGTGTACAAAATAGAAAACATGTACAATGTGTGGAGACACGTATTCCCACCGGTCCCAGATGAACGTAAGTGGCCGTCTGTATCGCTTGCTCCGTTTAAGCTGTTACTGGATAGAGAATTGCGTCGCAAACTGAAAGGTCGACCTTGCTCGAGTAGAATACGTAATAATATGGATATCCGGGAAAGAACGAACCAACATAATTTGTGTGGATGGTGTAGGAACCCAGGTCATACAATTCGATCATATCTAAACCAAAATAGTTGATAATTGCTATAATGAAACGATGTTGCATTATTTCTATTCCGCTTTATTCAAAAGAACTTATATTTTATTAAAAATATAAAATTAATTTTTAATTAAAATATTAAAAATAACTTTTTTATTAAATGAAACAATATAGAAACAGCGTCTACAAATATATTATAAAAAATCAATGTATATGCCGGTTGGAATCAGTGCCATATGGGGGTGGACGACGATTACGCGCTGGATTCCTCCTTGGTTGCTCCGGCGGAGGTTGTGGTTGCTCCGGCGGGGGTTGTGGTTGCTCCAGTTGTGGGTGTTGGGAGGATGACCCACCTTGGTAGAATAAAAAATGTGAATGTGTTTGCATCACCCACGGTGGAGGTGTTTGAGTCCCATAAGACGATGGGGAATGGTAATGAGATGAACTCGCCGACGGTGCCTCGTGCGATCCCTCTGACGACGATGGCCTATATATCATCGGTTGAGTCGTCGGAGTCATCAAGAAAGGAGATGCACCGGGCCATGCATTTCAACCTGCCATAGGACTTGGAAAAGGAAACATATAAGGGTTAGGATACATATAAGGGCTAGGATACGCACCTGGCATAATTTGAAAGGGCTGTGATGTGGGTGTCGTCGATTGAGGCATTGGGCCTGGTGATTGTGTGGGTACTGTTGATAGGCCCGGTGATTGTGTGGGCGCTATTGATGGGCCCGGTGATTGTGTGGGCGCTGTTGATGGGCCCATCCCATCATCCCTTCTCCTTGGATTTAAAGGGCCACGTCGTTCCCTTTCCACACGGATTTGCCGACGACTCTGCTCTTCCGACAGCAAATATGGCTTGCCATGGATCCTAAACCATGGCATGTAATCTGGGGTGCACGCTAACTCTGGGACGATGATCGGCTCGCGATCAGGTATGTGATCATACCAATTTTCCCAAATTTCGATATATTCTGACTAGAATAACGGCCAATTCGTATTCGTTAACCGTAAGTCGATTTTGTGCTGCTCATCGAGCACCTCAGGTTCCTCAGGAATTGGTTGTCGGAATCTAAATTGTCGCAACACTCTATCCGTCTGGTGCATCTCAACAGTAGTATAGTTAACTAATGGGACCTTAACATGCCAAATGTTCGGATTTTGAAAGAATTCTTCCGGAATTACTACTCGTATTGTCAGATCCTCGTATGGTGTCCATTGAAACTATATGAACGGGATAAAAATATTAGTTATATACATAATACTAAATACTAAATACTAAATACTAAATATGAAACGACTATTTTATGCATATATATTTTATTTAATACTTACTTGTGCTTCCGACCGTTGGTCTAATAGAAGTCGTATATCTTCAAGAGCGGTAGGTATTCCAACATAACTCGTCGAATGGTTCCACCTAATTAAATAAATTTTCAGCATACAATTTTATTTTAAATCTATGGAATAATTGTAAAATCAAATAAAAATTTTACCTTGTTATGAGTCGGAATGTATATGGGTGGTTCACTCGAGGACGTAAAAATGAAAAGCGAAACCGAGCCCATGATTGTAGTAGTGATAGGCAACCTTCGATTTTGGCTTTATTTGGTCGCGTCACCCCGCACATCTCCCGGTACAATGTTGTCAACACGTCGGACCCCAACTAAGTTCGTCAACCGCTTTCTAAAATCAACGAGTTTCAAAGACCACCTCGAATGTCACGAGGTTTCATGACAAGTCCAGCATCAGATAACCTCCAACCATCTCAAGGATGTATGCCCGAGCATATCGTATTCTTTTAACTTCATTCGAATCATTCCCCGACTCCGAGAATGTGTCTCGTAACCAGCCCATCTCAATCCGACCTCCATAAATATTATCCGGAATCGCACCCAAAAGATCGTAACATATGGCTCCCCAATCAGCAGATTGAATGGACCCGGTGAGTGCGGACCCATTCACCGGCAATCCTAATTGTAACTGGATGTCCTCCAAAGTGATAGTACACTCTCCGCATGGAAGATGGAATGTGTGCGTCTCGGCCTCCACCTCTCTATTAACGCTACTGATGAGTTTCGGTCCAACTTGCACCCCTACTATAGTGGCGCGTGCCAAAAAACCCGCTTCCCTCAAGTAATTTTCTATCAACGGTGATGGCGGACTGACATATTACTTAATATAACATTGTAACACCCGATCTACAATGCATTATAAAAATTATAAAATACAAATTAATTAAAATTACATAAATGAAAAAAATATTAAATAATATTCAAAAATTAAAATTAATTAAAATTACATAAATAAAAAAAATATTAAATAATATTCAACATTTAAAATAAACCGTTACCATTTTCATTTGTTCGACGGAGATATGTTTATGATCGAGACGAATTAATTCCCCGGCCATTGCTAGCACGATCAAATATTTTTGAAATTATAAAAAAATAATATTAAATTTAAAAAATAAAGTAAATAACTAATTATAAAGAGCTTTGAGAAATTTAATGAGAAATTTGAGAGCTTTAGGGAGAATTTTTAGAGATTTTTGGGTAAATTTTGAAGAAATTAAGTGTGAAATATAAGAAGAGGATTTTTATAGTTTTTTTTTTTTACCGTTGGACCCCCCCAACAGTCAAAAAAATTCAAAAAAATAGCCGTTGTGCTAGCAAAGCGCGCCCCTGGGGAGCGTTTTGCTGGATTTTTCCCGCTAAAACGCGGCCATGTAGGCGCGTTTTGCCCGAATTGACTCTTTTCCGTAAATAATGATTTAATTGGCTTATTTCCGTAATTTTATTAGGAGTGGGCCTTTTTGGGTAAATGGATATAAACATTAAAAAAATTTAAAAGATGGGTCTATATATAAAATTTTAATAAATAAAAATTATAAAATTATTAAAAATTATAATGAGAAATTAAAGTGAAGGCTGGGCTAAATGCCGAAACAAAACAAAACAGTTTATTAGTCCTCACACTGAACATCGGAAGGTTGAAAAATTTGAAACAGAAAAGAGACAGAGAAGAGAGAGAATGGCTTGGATATGGTTGGAAGCTGCACTTCCTCTTGGAATCATAGCTGGAATGCTCTGCGTTATGGGCAACGCTCAGTATTTCATCCACAAAGCCTATCATGGCCGGGTCGGTTTTCCTTTATTTTTCTTCCTAAAATTAAAAATTAAAAGTTAAAAATTATGGATCCGTTTCTTCATTGGTTTTGATTGAAATCATCTGATGAAACTGAAATTGAAACAGCCAAAGCACATCGGGAACGATATGTGGGACGTCGCCATGGAAAGAAGGGATAAGAAGCTCTTCGAGAACCTCTCATCCTCCGATTGATCCCTTTTTAGTTTATTACTGGTAATTTCTTTTCTTTCTAATTTAATTTCGCCTTTCTAGTCATGTTTTTATCGATGTTTTTCATTCCTTGTCCTTGATTTCATCGAGTTCAACATTTTAGGGTTTTCAGTTCAATTTCGTTTTCTTTCCTTTTTACTCATTTGTGATTTCAATTCGTTTTCGTTTTTTTTTTTTTCAATCTGCTGGATTATGTCAATTTTAGTTCCATTGACTCCTGCACTTTGGTTAGAAATTTATCATAGTTTGCCAATTTTCTAATGCCGAACATATATAATCTTAACATTCCTTAATCAATACAGTAAAGATCTGGAAATTGAAGTTATAATTAGAAAAGTTGTAAACGCGTAGTTGAATTTATTAATAGATTAATGTTATTGAACTTTCTCCGGCCAGCCCCTAACTACCCTCTGGTCTTTAAGGACGGTATCTTCAATCCTGTAATGATTCATTTCATGACATGATTTTGATTTGTTTGTCCATTTCAAATGTGTTGACATGGTGGTTTTATCTCACGAGCTGACTATCGAATATACACAATATTGAATACATATATATAGGAAATCTTGCTGTCTACCCAGAGGGTCAGTCGTTGGCTTCAAATGTTACAACAACATTTATGTTTATGTCCTATGTGAATACACAATATTGAATGCACATTATTTTCCATATTTACTAAATGGTTTGAGTACTCTTCAAAATACTTCTACATAAAAGTTTTAATGATAGTTGCAAATTTGTCAATCCCTCTGAAGATTACTTTTGGTGCTGCATTTGTTTGTTACTTTGCATATCCTTCAACAGGAAGGAGACTACCAATGGCACAAATCTATGCTTATTGTCCTCTTTTTGTTTCACATGTATTTAGTTCATGTGTGCATGCACTTAAACACATCTTAAGTGACGGGTTTCCCAGCATTCTCCATTTTGCAATACCTTATATTGATTATAATGCTAACACCCATTTGCTTTCTCTCTGCGTCTCTCTTGATAAAGGATCCTGCCTTGTTTGCACATATCTGCCCCCTTTGCCTTCCTTTGACCCTCACATAGAAGCTCATGTCATTTCAGGTTAAATGTAGGAAACTTGGCCAATGGAGCGATGGAGAAGAAATAAAAGTGCTTTATGATGTTTTGTCCTGCTGAAAGAAGACTAAAGAGCAGATGAACTTAAGTATTTTCCTTTTTGTAATGTGAAGCATGAATTCCGGAAATGCTGCACTTTTTACAACAGGTGCTAAATGTTTACATTTCTCGAGTGGTGTATTCGAGATTTGTTGCTTTCAAATTCTCTGTGACCTATTTGCTTAGTGTGTCCAGATCATGGAGAGTCTATGAATTATTTTGAGTTTGAGTTTGAAATGGGGTTTGGTAACCAAGTGAAAATGCTCCTTCCCTCCCTTCACCACCATGCTATTCATAATCCTTCCATCTCCAAACAAACCCTCCATCACTGCTAGAAGATGCCCATCCTCAAACTGTTTTAGCATCAGGATTCTGACCTTGCTTAAGGTGTATCAGTTGGCAACTTGTACAGGATCTGCATCTTTGAGCTCCCCTTTCCTAGATTTGATGTTTAGAATTTCAAAAACGAAACCAGTTGGATACAGGAACTCCTCCATCAGTTGCCCGGATAAAAAGGCACCTGCTTTTCCTGTCTGACGATGGTGGCAGAGATACCAAATTATTGGATTATAAGCAGCACTAGCTTCCTTGTCCAATGAATTTTTATGGACTCAAGACAATTTCCTTGTAAATCAGCTCTTTAAAATAACCTCAATCTGCATCTCAATACCCCTTCTTTACGATGGAAATAGTGGGGTCATTGCCAATGTCAAGAAGGTATTTGTGTTGATTGTTGGTGTTATGATTAAGAGATGACATCATTCATTAGACCACTTGAGAGTAGGTATTGGTAATGTTAATGGTAGTAGAAGAGGAGACGCTTTCCAAAATGGACAGCACAGCACAGCACAGCACAGCACAGACGTCTTCAATTAATTATGTTGTTTCTAAGACTTAGACAAACATACAGACAAACAGAGTTGTATCCCATCTATACGATCTAGCTCTTTATGTGTGGTGCACCCAACACAACAGTTCACTGATGCTCTATATTTAAATAAGACATCAATCACATTGTGCGCTTTGTGTGTTGGATTGGTGGCGGCCGAACCATTACTATAACTTCGTTTCACTGTAATAAAACTGAATAATTAATACTCCTCTTCTCCGCTTGGCTCCCCTGTCTATGCCTATGTCTCTGTCTATGTCATTGCCAGCTTTTAAGTTTGGTGGGAAAGATACACAAAGGCACCACTTCAACCACCAACCAAACTAATCAAGTCATAGCATAACAGAAAAGGCTTCTTTTCTTTGGCTTTAGCAGCATCATAAAGCAGCAAAGGCAATATCCCATAGGTTTCTGACATGGAATAAATGTTTGTTTTATGCTCCTGTGAAGGCTTTTGACCATCTGTAGATGACCCCATATTAACACAGCACTCAAAGAATTATGATTTCATTATTTCAGCTAGATAAGAGCTAAACAACTACACCTTCCTCTCTGCCCTTCGCCTTGGAACAGCATCAGTAAATGCCCAAATTTTAAGCCGAGGAGAAGTCTAGCTAATAGCAGCACTAAAGGTGGAAGATAAAAGAAGATTGGCTTAATTGCTATTTTTCACACGACATGTTCTGTAAATGCATAATTGATTGTGGCGGTTCTACAAATCAAAGCCCAACCACATGCATAGCCTTACAGGATCACTTCGGTTGAACCGAAAAGTATATACCATTCCAGTAATCCTGCTCTTGTTTCTTTCAAGTACCTATGGTAGCTACAAAGATGATATCTGGGGTGATATTGTGCCAATAACTGTTAGATAATTCTTCTTGGAAGATATACAGCAAAGATACATAACAAAGTGGAAATGCAAATACTTGCCCTTATAGCCTATATATATATATATACTTACCCACGCTATCCAAAATGCAATTTTAAGTAGACAGTAAAGAGAACAAGAATCTTCATTACAAAAAGGCAATGCTGAAACTGTAGAAGGTGAAAGTTTTTAACATGAGGTTTAAGAATACACACCATGTAGATGAAGACAATGACCAATGCAACACTGAAACAATTTCTATCAATGTCGTAAAACAAATATTGTGGTAAGGCAACTATTTGCAGCACAAAAGGTAGAAAACAAGATTGGTATCATATTGCCATTCTTCACAGTCCACTATAAAACAATGACAACTTTGGTATTGCATACTGGACTGTTACAGTTTTATGAAAGCAGTATCATAAGCTGCTATAGTCTACAAAGCAAAGCCTGTCACATGCACGGCCTTACAAGATCACTTGGATTGAAAAAGAAAAACACCATTCCAGTAGCTATAAAAATGATCATTTCGATTCCTATAGTAGCTATAAAATTAATAACTGGTGTAATATCAAGCCTACGACTATTAGAAAATTTCTTCTAGGTAAGCCACGGTTATATGGCACAGATAAATACCAAAAAGGGAAGCAGATACTATTTTCTTTCTAGAAACAACATGAACTAATCTTGTCTTGCAAAAAGGGAAAAAAGTAGCCATAAAGAAGCCTATGTCTCCAGAAGAACTCAAGAAATACATCATGGAAAAGGCCAAGATTACTGAACCCGCAAAGACATGCTTAACCACACTACCAAATGCAATTTTAAGTAGAAAGTAAAGAGAAGAAGGCTGTTGATGCCTTGAATAGAATGATGTACATCTTAAATTATACGCCTGCTAAAGTAAATTGGATTTGAGAGGAATTATTCAAGATGCAAATATTTCAGCATATTACATGTTGCATTAATGGCTGGACAGCAAGGTTAACATCCACTATTCTATACAAGATAGTTATCCATTCAAAGATACTCTCTTTTGTCTTCCAAGAACTTCATCTCTTCTTCATCAAGACTCAAGAGATGTATTGGACCTACATTCTGATGAGCAGGGATGTGACAAAGTAGTTACCTATTTGAAGATTCTCTCTTCTGTCTTCCAAGTACTTTCATCTCTTCTTCATCAAGACTCAAGAGATGTAAGTAGTATTGGACTTGCATTCTGGTGAGCAGGACTTTTTTTATGTGACAAAACTAGAGTCAAGGTGGAAAATAGAGTTTAGTGGCCAAGTTTGAGGGCAAATGTAGGATGCATTGTTCAACAATTAACTACCCTTCCAACTTGATAAAGTCCATCAGAAAATTATATTTAGCAATGAAGTCTACAAACAAAACTGGCATTCAAGATAAGAAGATTTCAGGGAAGAGAAATGTTCATCATTTATATCAGACCAGAAGGATTTCCTACAAGCACTTTTAAGAGACTACATTTGAGGGGAGTAGGACCTTAGAAAAGTAAAAAGGAATCAATGTTTTGCCGTTACCAAAATATTTAGAGATCAGTATAATTTTTAATGTAGACTTACTACTTACCACATACATCATGATGTCACAAAAGATGCAAAAGGGGCTTCACAATTGCTACACTTCAAGAAGCAAGCAAAAATAACGGAAGATGTTGAAGATGGCCAAATTGCATCAACCAAAGAAGATGGATTCCAAAAGTTCCTAATCCCTGCTGTGGTTAAAATTTAAGGGGAAAAGTCTCGGAGTCTGCTCCAGCTCCTCTATGTCATAT
This sequence comes from Gossypium sturtianum, assembly GCA_025698515.1. Classification (NCBI taxonomy): domain Eukaryota; kingdom Viridiplantae; phylum Streptophyta; class Magnoliopsida; order Malvales; family Malvaceae; genus Gossypium; species Gossypium sturtianum. Next base: position 37,669,595 of record CM046952.1, read on the forward strand.
ATACCTTACTTTCTTACTGATATAACATTTTTTTAGAAGTTCTTTTTACAGAATAACTTTCCTTGTAGATCATTAACCTTCTTAAGACTACCATTATAGAAAGAACAAACATTTGTTTCTAGCTCAGCTACCTTAAGCAAGAAAAAAGATCACAGAATGCACAAGGATTACCAAAATTGGCTACAAGCGAAGAAGTTGGAATAAAGTTCTCTGTAGCACAGCTAACCAAAAATTATAGACAGAGTAAAACATAAAATTATAACTCAGAGCCACACATGTCCAAGCCTAACATTTGCCTCAAACCAACGGTAGTTGGAGTCAAGCTTTAACATCAGCTTTGCTTTGATTACAAAGCAACCTTCATCCTACATTCGACAGAAACAGACAAAAGTAAATCCAAAAACACAAGGCACCCCAGGAAGAAAAAAGAGGTTTTATTCCATACGAATGAGACAACTATAATTCATGACATATAGAATAAAATCATTTCGGCTAAATGCACACCACAATGAATCATAGAATTATGAAAAGATTTTTGAGCAATAATAACAGACCTACACAAAAAAGAATCCTATATTACCCACACTACAACCGAGAGGTTACCAAGAACAAACCGCCAGAAAGAAAAAGAATGGGTGTGAGGCTGTGAACAGAAGAATTACTGAATACAGGAAAATGCTCGTATATCACAGAGGGAGGGTTAGGGCACATATTCGTTCTCAAGAGTTGGTTGAGTCCGAGTGACCGTTGCCGACGGTGCTTTTGTATCCCCAACGGAGGTCATATGTAGTGCTTCTCCCACTTCAGCAGCCTTTTCCATCTCTTGCATTTTCTTTCTCCGCTTGCATTTGCGTGCCCAGAGTACAAGGAATCCCAAGAATGCCAGCAATGCCACTCCACCCACAACAGAAGCAACAATTATCCATGTTCTTCTATTACTCTCCTTTCCTTCACTTCTGGTTGGTGGGCTTGGTGGCGCAATTGACTCAGTAACGATAGAAAAATGCCCCTGTTGGATAGTTGAACACTCATTGGCTGATGTCAAGTTACTTAATTTAACCAAACCATGTAAATCAAACCAAACACACTTGGGCAGTGACCCATTGGGAGCCGGTCGAACATCGGAAAACTTGATTTTTATAGGATCCCCAGATGCTCTTAAATCCAATTCCGGCAAATTGGTAGCCGATAAGTTAGAAGCATCATAAGCAAGAAGACCCAGAACAGGAGCGAGATAGGTGTAGTTGGGAAGCGAATAATACCGCAGGGACCAATTGCCTAAGTTCTGGTAAACCAAAACAAGCCTTTCCACATAAGGTTGCTCCACAACTCCAATGGGGATCTCGAACTCCTTGTACATCCTCACACCCCTGGTCCGCAAGCTACCACTCCTCAGCCTCATTGCTGTAATACTAACCCCAGTGAAATTAGAAGGAACGCGGGCATCGTAGGGCACTCCAGTCCTAGGGCGTACAAAGGCCCTGTAAGCATAGTCTTGAAGGAGCGCATCCAGGGCTCTGGCGGCGCTTGTCGAAGAGGCATTAGCATCAAAAGATTGAACCAGTAGAGGCGAGACTAACAACAAGCAGATAAACACAAGGAGCATCGCGAGACTCGGAAGCAGCGGGACGGAAGCACGAGTGTCGAAATTCATTTATAATGCAAGCGGGTAAGCGATGTGACGGGGACAAACAGGAAACGGCATTGAAGCAATTGCATGAGCTTTCAAGGAAAACAGTGAAAAAAACAACAACTGTCAAATAAGCAGATCCATAGTTGAAAAAAAAAAGAGAAAAAAAAGGTAAACTTAGGATTCTATTTTGAACATCAGCTTGTAGAAGAAGCTGAGCGGCGAAGAGAGTAAAGCGAGAGGGAGCAGAAAAGGAAAGGAAAAAGGAAGGAAACAAAAAATAAAAATAAAAAATACTGCTAACGGTAGTAGAATGAGTCGCAATCCTTGGAATTGATTAGCAAAATCAAAACCATAAACGATGAAAATGAGCTAGATTTGGGCAATTTGGGGGATGCCCAGCATTCACACTCATTTACCACAAAAATTTTCAAAAAGAAAAAAATGGAGAAACGCTCTACTGCATGTTTATATAAATGCAACGGACATACATACATAGAGAGAGAGAAAGAGAGAGGAGAGAAAAGAGAAAGGGAAGAGAAGAGAAGAGAAAGGGGTTTTTTCCTATTATTATTTTTAATTTTTATTTACAGGTTGTATGAAGTAGTAGTTGCATAAGCAGTAGTAAAAATAAAATTAAAAATATCTCTTAAACCCCACTGTCCACATGCTTGCTTTGCTTTTATTTTTTAGGTGTTTTGTTTGTATGGGGTTTTCTGTTTTTTTTTTTTCTCTCTCTCTCTCTCTCCATACTTAGTGCTACCACATTATTTGCTTTCTTCAGCTCCTAAGGCGAACGTGTCCCTCTCTAACTTTTGTCTTTCTTTCTTTTCTTTATTTTTTTCCCCTAGCTTGAATTAGCTTTAGGTTGATGTGAACATATGAATTATATAGCAAACAATGGAAGAAAGAAACTACACAATTGAAATTTGTTTCTTGAGTCTCAATCTCAGTGGGGATGGTTGTTGACAACAAATTGGAAAGTCTAAAATGTAAACTCATGTCTCAAGGAAATCGTCTTTCACTCTCAATCAATCACTTAATCCCCCCATTTACTTATTTATTTCATAGTAATTCGTATATATATACATAGTTTCATAATTCGTATATTACCAACAACTGGTTTCCTCGGGATTTTAGTCACGATAGCATTAGGGGTAACATCAAGTTATATATATTAGATGGACGAGTTGGAGACTATGGCCTAAGCTAAAGTCAATTTACGATGAATAGTGACCGGAAGTCAAAACACCGACCTTGGTTCAAAAAACAAACCCAAGAAACGAAAATAGTGGCTGGTTGGAAGATTACATACAAAGGGGATTTTTCACAATGATACAATGATTCCTACCTTTACAATAGTATGGAGATTGACAAATTACACCACAATCTCTAAAGGGGAAAAAAAAAATTGATGGATGGAAGACCTTAGGGTTTCGATAACCATATCCTTCTACTACAAAATTACTATGTTGATTTTTGGCCTATAGATTATAATTTTAACAAAACAAGTTTTTGGATCACCATACATGGGCTTCTTATATGGTAATGGAAGTGGTAGTGAAAATGAGATTTGTTGCTACTATTCGGACTTTCGTTATTGCTGATGTTTTAATTCATGTTCAAATAATTTCTTGAACTGCTTTTTTATTTTCACGCTTAAATAGATTTCCAGATCGATCTTTGGACAATATTCTGGACATGACTTCAAGACAACTCAAGTGAAGTTTTTTTTTTTTTTGAATAAAATCTAACTGGGCTATATTATTAGAGAAAAGAAACCAAAACAACACAAGCAATTGGGCTATAGCCCAAACGAAAACAAAGAAAGAAAAATCCTGAAGCAACAAAAGAAACTGAACGGAACTTAAAAAACCGAACACCAACCAGACCTAACAAACTAGAAACTAAAAAACAACTCAAAACCCAATCAAATCAATAACAGTTGGAACCCACCTTTTGCGCAGTGACCGTTCACATCCATAGACCAGCAGTAGCAGTAGCAGTTCCCCGGGCATAATTAATACCTGCTACCATTTTGCAGCCCCATGTTTCCCAAAACCACCCACTCAAACTTTCACCTACCCTCACCGATACCAATCGTCCTCCCTATCACTCTCCCCTTCAGATTTCTCTCAATTCATTCACTGCCGTCACCGACTCCAAGCCCTTCCCCTACAGCTTCCCTCCCATCCCCTTCAGCTTCCCTCCCATCCCCTTCAGCTTCCGTCGCAGCCTTCTTCAAACTCGTCCCCTTAAAGATCATCACATCTTTAAGTCCCCTCTCCCGTCGATCGTCTAACTTTGCTAAGAGTGTTGCTGGTTACGGTCCACCTCTTGCCGAACTCGATCAAGGATACCCCCTCCAGGTAATAACTCTCCTTTCTTCTTAAAGCATCGGTCGCCATAACATGAGCATAACGATTCGCCGATCTGGGAACAAAAGAAAACACGATCTCTTGATATTTACTTGCATGGCTATGAATGTCTCTAATAATGGCTCCGATGACCGATCTGTCCAAATTTTTGCTCTGACATTTCTTAATAATTGAGTTTGAGTCACCCATGATCGCCACTTTGCTTAAATTCAGCATTATTCCTAATTTTGTTGCTTGCAATCCTGCATATGCCTCCGCCGAGAATGGAGTTGCGATATTGGAATGGAGGACTGCCTTTGAAGCCAAAATTTCCCCATTTTCATCGCGGACCAGTAAGCCAGAAGCTGATGAAAGTGATCGACCGTTAAAGGCCGCGTCGAACTGAATCATTGCCCTACCTCTACTGAGCATTTGATGAGGTCCTTCAACAATCCGAGGTAAACTATTTTCGCCTCTTACTGCTTCCAATTCCGAAACATATCTATTGATCTTTCTGACTATTTCCTCACTTGATAAAGCCTTCTTTTCGTACAATAGCAAATTCCTGCTGAACCAGATAAACCAGAGTCCACAGTAAAATAGCTGAGCCTATTCCTTACACCCTACCTCAAAGATCCATATAAGCCAGTCCCACATACCTAGATCATTGCGATTTAACATCCAACTTAACTGTAACTGACTCCAGACCTCTGTTGATGCAGGACAATGTTGAAAAATATGGCATCCATCTTTATCTGCTTGGCGACATCTGGGGCAATGAGCATCAGTGACCACCCTCTTGCTCTTGAGATTCACCAGAGACGGAAAAAAATTTCAAGAAAATCTCCATATTGTAATTTGAATTTTTTTTAGGATATCCAGATTCCAGAGTTTCCTGTAGAAATTCTTCGTCACAATTTGTAAATTAATATCATTAGGATCCTGGCTAGAAACTTGTAATAGTTTATAGACACTCCTAACGGAGAATTCTCCTAACAGTTCTCCACGCCAAACTTGTAAGTCTTCATGAGCTACCTCCGCGAGAGGGATTTGCAAAATTTTTCCCGCTATATCATCTATAAAGGTACTCCTAATCAACTCAGATTTCCAATTTCGACTAGTGGCATCAATTAGATCTGACACTAACTGTATGCTTTTATTGCTGTTATGATTCGGAATCCTATCTGCCTTGTTTCCTGAAATCCACAAATCAGCCCAAATGGAAATTTTATCCCCCGTCCCGACTCTCCAGCACATTCCTTTATCGAGGAGCCCTTTCGCAGCCCAGACACTTCTCCAGGTAAGTGAAGGTAAATTTCCTAACCAAGCTTCAAAAAAATTCGAGTTAGGATAATATTTAGCTTTTAGCACACGCGCTAATAACGAATCTGGATAACAAATGAGACGCCAACCCTGTTTTGCTAGTAACGCAACATTAAATTTTGCAAAATTTCGAAAGCCAAGACCACCATCTTCTTTTAAAAGACATAAATCTTTCCAAGCGCACCAATGGATACCCTTTCTATTTTGACCTTTTTGCCACCAGAACTTCGCTATTATACCTTCCAAATCTGAACATAGAGATTTAGGGAGTAAAAAGAATGCCATCGAATATGTAGGAATAGCTTAAAGAACTACTTTTATAAAGGCTTCTTTTCCCCCTTGTGATAAAAACCGAATACTCCAACTGTCAATACGTTGTTTAAATCGATCTTTCAGATTTTGAAAAGATGAACGCTTTCTCCTTCCCACCATACTAGGGAGCCCCAGGTACCTTTCAATGTCATTTGATCTCCTAACCGCCAAAACCCTAGACACTACCATTCTTTCTCTCTCTTGAGTGTTGGAGCTAAAGAAAACAGACGATTTATTATAATTAACACACTGACCTGAATTCGCCTCATACTCCATTAAAATCTGCTTCAAAGACACCGCACCTCTCTCTGTAGCCTCTACAAACAAAATACAATGCGAACAGTAAATGAGAAATAGCTAGCCCACTGCGACTCGCTTTTACCCCTTTAAGAATGTTACCAGCTTTTGCCAACCTCAACAAACTTGAAAGTCCTTCCCCACAAAATAAGAATAAAAACGGACTCAACAGATCCCCTTGTCTGAGACCACGAGTTGGTAGGAAACTTTCACTCACAATTCCATTAAAAACCACAGAATAAGAAACAGAAGATACACAATTCAAAACCATGTCAACCCATCCCATAGCAAATCCCAGCTTAATCATTACCATTTTCACAAAATTCCAATCAACCCTATCACATGCCTTACTCATATCTAACTTCACTGCCATGAGCCCTTTTCTCCCAGTCTTCTTATTTTTTAACGTATGTAGAATTTCATAAGCTAGTAACACATTATCCGTGATCAACCTCCCAGGAACAAAGGCACTTTGCGCAAAATCAATGCATTTATGCAATACTACCCGAAGTCGATTAGCTAACACTCTAGCTATTAACTTATAAATCACATTGCATAAACTAATAGGCCGGAACTGAGAAATATTAGAAGGATTTGAAACTTTTGGTAACAGCACAATATTTATTTTATTAATCGGGCGTAAGTCCATACCGTTGTTTAACTGTTGAAAGCAGTAGTTTGAGACTTCTTCCCCAATGATCGGCCAACATTTTTGATAAAAAATGGCTGGAAAACCATCTTCCTCTGGGGCCTTTGTAGGACCCATTTCTGACAACGCTGTCCAAATCTTCTCCTTTGTGTATCTGGCCTGCAGTTTAAAATTATCCTCTTCTGAAATGCATGCATCTATTCCTGATAATATTCTGTCAGTATTTAATTGACTTTCAACTGAAAAGAGCTTTACAAAATATGATCGTGCAATCTCCTCCATATCCTTACTCTCTATTGTCTCCCTACCATCATCAAACTGTAACTTCTGAATCAAATTCCTTTTTCTTCCTTTGTGTGCTTGCTTGTGAAAAAAAGCCGTGTTCCTATCACCAAGTTTCAGCCAATTTATTCTAGCCCTCTGCTCCCAGTAGCTTTCATCCTTGTCAATCTCCATATTCAGATGGACCTTTGTATCAATAATGTCCGCTAGATTTTCATCGTCTCTATCTGCTTCAAGAAGCGCTGCCAGTTTAGCAGTTAGTCCCTCTTTCTTTAATTTTCTATCCCTTCGAATCTGGAACGCCCATCTACTCAAATCACCTTTCAGAATTTCCAGTTTGTCCAGAAGATCCCCTGAAGAACCACACCAGCTCAATCTAACTTTCTCAAAAAAAGTGTCTTCTAGAACCCACCAAGCTTCAAACCTAAAACTCTTTCCTTGTTGCTGTCTGGCCCTAGAATCCGTATTTATAAGAAGTGGACAGTGATCTGAGAAAGAATGTGGGAGATGTTGAATTATAAAATCTGGGAACAATGATCTCCACCCCTTTGTACCAACTCCCCTATCAAGCCTTTCTTGAATGTTCGTCTCCGGTAAGTTACCTCTCTCCCAAGTAAACCAATTACCTAAATAACCCAGATCTGCTAAATGACAATCGTCTAACACTTGTCGAAATTCTTCCATTTTCTTTTCATCTCTAGGTAAGCCACCTTTCTTTTCAAAACCATATAGAATTTCATTAAAATCACCACAAACCAACCATAGCTGCTCACCCTGATTACGTAATCTTCTTAACAGATTCCAAGCTTCCTCTCTATCATTCATGTACGGAGAACCATAAAACCCTGTTAATCTCCATTTCTTCCCATCTTCTTCAATGATTACATCAATATGATGATGAGAAAAACTTTGTAACACTATGCTAACATCTCCACTCCATGCCAAGCTAAGACCACCTCTCGAGCCCATAGAATCCACATCAATACCAAACTGAAACCCACATTTTTGTCTAACTTTTTCCATCTTGAACTTGTTGATTTTTGTCTCCATAAAGAAGACAACTTGAGGATTATGTAACTTCAGTGAATGCCGAAGTCTTCTAACTGTCCGAGGATTCCCCAGCCCCCAGACGTTCCAACTTAGTATTTTCATTACGACCGGTCAGCTTGCCTCTTGGCAGCCACCGATAATTGATGGTTTCCAACTAACATTTTCCTGTTTCCACCTTCCACATTATCTCCCTCTTCAATATCTCCTCTCGCTCTTTTCTTCCCCTCTTCCCCTACAAGCACCTCATCTTCCAGGTCATGGTCCATTGCCATCTGACTGTGACCCTTTATCATGTTGTCTGTCGCTATCCTTGAGAAAGCATTCCTACCCTCAAGATTAAAACTTAAGATAGGATCAATATTTCCAAATCTTCTAACCACGTCCCAACTTTCAACACTTGTAGACGACTCAGTTTCATTGGTAACCCCTGTAGCATCACCATCTTCTCTTAGCCAAACGCTTTTCATCGCCTGGGCTCTTTTTGATTGTGCACGCAATGACAAATCCCAACCCATCTCTTTAATTTCAACCCCTAACTTCATTTTTAATTCGCAAAAGGAATCACTATGGCCCAGACGGCCACAAAAAAAGCAAAAGAGAGTCAACCTTTCATATTTAAAGCTAACGTAAGAGCATAAATTATTAAACATCACTTGCTTCTTCCTCTTAAGTGAGCGGCGAATATCTAATTGCACCCGAACTCGTATGAAATTTCTAATTCCCTTACCTAAAATTGAGCCATCATATTCCAGAAACTTTCTTAAGAAATTTCCCAATTGCATCGCCAAACTTTTAGTAAAATAACCGATAGGACCGTCATGTATCTGAACCCAAAAAGGTGAAAATAATAAAGGAACTTTTAATAGATCCTCTCCCCTTTGAAGTCTGTGCAGCAATAACAAATGATTATTAAAGGTCTAGGGTGACCCCTTTAACACTCTTTCCATATCCATAACATGGAAAAATTGGAACAAAAATCTTTTTTTCCCCCAGATCAGAGACTTGCACCCCTTTAACTGGGTGCCATAAATTTGTCATGGTACTTTTCATTGCCGGAAAATGGATAATACTAGCCGTAAGAAAACAACCTACCAAATTATAAACTTCAACCTCCCTTACAGAATTTAAATCTGGCTGAATCTGCAGGACTTCAACTTCGTCTTCATCCAGAGTGAGATCTGCGAATGCAGTTTCCATAGATACAAGAAAACTTTGACGAGGAGAACAAATTGAGGCTAATTGGAAACTTCCAAAAGGCGGCGGTAGAGGTAAACAAATTGACTTTGGAACGAAAACCTAAATCTTGCTAAGAGAGCAGACAGAGACGTGCTAGGGTAGCAGACTTTTAACTCAAGTGAAGTTAGATGTTGGCATTTTGACTTTTATCTCCATATTTACTTTTTCCATAAGCAAATGATTTTCCTAACTTAATTTATCTCGTACAGAACTATAATGATCAAATTTTGTTGATTGACGAAACATGAAGATCGACATGTCTTATCTAATAGAACTTATTATTATCTTTTAAGAATTTATCTTGTAGATTAAATTGATGAATTACTTAGCTCATAAGGCTTTATCTTTGAATAAATATTGGAGGTAAATATCTTGGATTATTATTCAATTAAAATGATTAATTTATCTACAAAAAAATTTGCCAAAGGAAGCAATCGTATTGTGCATATAAATAGGTCGTTTATTCACATATAGAGATGCATATTTTGAATAGTGTTTGTGTTGGTATTGCTTGTCTCTTTGTTATTGTATTTTGCACTCATTTTTTAGGCAATATTAAAGAGACTTGAAACTATTGTAAACGAGGTATTTGAGTGAGTGATTGTAACAAGTTGGAGTTATTTATTAGGGTTGCAATTACTTGTGTAGGGGTAGATTTGGATTTAATTGATAGATTATTGAACTAATGTTTGAATAAACTATTCTGAGTAAGGCTCCGTAGAGTAGGATTATTTCTGAACTGCGTTAACAAATGTCGTGTGTTTATATCTTTCTTTACCATAACTGTTTATTATATTTGTTCATTATTTTGTTCAAACTTGTATTTAAACAATAGATTAGACATTAGTTTGAACAAGAAGTAAATTAATTGTTTTTTCAATTACAAAACTTGATGATTGGGAATGGAGAATTAAAGATGCCACAACTTCAAATACAATGATAAGTAAAATAAAAACTATTAAAAACAAGGAAAGAATTTCCCCAAAGGCACATTTTTATTAATAGAAAATTCTGAATATTGACGAGGAAACATGCTTTTGATAGAGAAAGTTACAAGGGCATTTATTAAAGCATTAAACAAGGCTTAAGTCGAAAATGGTGGATGGCATGAGGATTGTTCTAGCAATCATAATGACGGTAACAACGGGTTCTGCCTATTTATATATTCCTGCCATTTTTGTGTTATCATTTTTTATATCTTTGTCTTATTTTATTTATTTTTCAATACAGTGTTTGTTTCTTGTAATAATGTCATATCTAAAGTTGTCAAATCTAAGTGATATGGCATGAAAGAGCTAATTTAGTTTAATAAACTTTGTTCATGATTTTTTCTTTTCAAGGTTGAATGATTCATCTTGTTATTGTCTCCATTATCCAGGTTTCTAGGTACACAATTTTTTAGGATTGTGGTAAGGAACTGATTATTTATCATTATTATTATAAGAAGTTGATTAAAGATGATGTGAGGCAAAACTAGCAAATTACCATTATTTCTAGTTACAAGTTTATTAAAGGTGATGTAAAATAAGCTATCTCATTGTTTTTATATAAAAACATGTTTTCTTATCGATTTAATAAATTTGGAGATTTAGGATTTAGAGTATTGTATTCTACAAAATTTAATATCAGAGCTCAGCTCAACTACTCCACTTTTAATAAAGAGCTATATACTTTGGTAAGGGCATTTGAGGTTTAGCAACTTTACCTTACGTCTAAAGAATTTGCGATTCACCGTGATCATAAGTCACTTAAAATTTTAAAAGAACAAGGTAAATTCAATAAGAGACTTGCAAGGTAAATTCAACAAGAGACACTTTACCTCATAGATATTATTTGATTATTACTTTCAATACTTGGCTACTAGGATTTGAACATATTAAAGAACTTTATGCTAATGATTCTGACTTTGCTAGCATTTATGATGAAAATTGGTGCTATTAATCAATTTTATAAACATAATGAATTTTTGTTTGGAAATGATAAACTTTACATGTAACACCCCTCACCTGCTCCGGTCGTTGGTCCCGAGCTATAGGATGCTACAATAGTTAACAAAGCATAATACATAGAAATTCAGCTTTAAACATTCAATTAAGTAATAAAACATTCCATAATCTGAGCATAACATGATTTATAAACAAATTCGAGTCTTAAACGATCTTATAAAAGCTCTTAAATCAACTCGGGAACAAATAGGGACTTAATTAAAAACTTAACAAAAAGTATGGAAATTTAGCAAAAAGGGGTTACACGACCGTGTACCCAGGCCGTGTGATAAACTGCATCCGTGTGGAAAGGGAGTCACATGGTTGAGCGACCATGCTATGTAACTTGCTGAAACTGTGTGGACCTAAATGCATAAATTCATTAGAAAATTACACAGTCGTGTAGCTAGACCGTGTAACCTACTGAAATTTGTGTGAAAATTAGATAACTAAATCAACAGTGCTCACTTGGGCGTGTGGCCAGTCCATGTGACATTCGGGAACCATGTGTACACATGCTTCCTAATTTCTAAATAGCACACGATCGTGTCACTAACCCGTGTGTGACACATGGCCATATGTCCAACCGTGTAGTGCAACAAATCACTAAATTCATAGCACATCTCAACCATTACAAGGGGACCTAAAATGTACATTTTCTGTCACACCTGATTTCCACTGAGTCCAAAAATTTAGAAATAATTGAGGGGTTAAATTGAAAGAAGCCATAAACTAGCGGCATCTACTGAAAACCTAGGAAAACTTAATGACTGAATTGGACATTGTTGAGATCCAATTCTGGTTCGATTGGATTAAAATCAGCTAGCCTGTTAGTGAGAGACAAAACGATTATCAATGGATGGTTTCTATACATTTGAAGACCATGTGTGAGGGGCTATAAATAGCTGAAAAGTGAATTCTCAAGTGGATTCCTCTCAATTCTATTTTATTCTCTCTTCTTATTCATCTTTCTTGGTTGCTCTGAAGTAGAGATAATTATGGAAGTTCTGTATGGAGCAGTGATCACAAGGGTTGAGTCGGATAAGTAGAGAATCCAATAAGCTGGTAAGGTTCTAAGTCCTTCGATGTACGTAAGATTTAGAAAACAAAGCTAAGGGGTTTCAGAACCATTCTAGGTGTTCTATATGTTTCTGGAAAACTAAGTTCTAAGCTAAGAATACTAAGTCTAACTAATAATTTTGGTTGTTATGCTTAGTTGCTAGGAGAATGGAGGCTCTGGCGATTGGAAAAGCTAATTTGATAAGGCGAAGAGGCATCAAGTAAGTTTCTTCTTAACATATTGGAAATGTTGAGTGGTTTTCACGACTCTAAGTTAAGTTTTAGATGATTAATGATCTTTGTTAATTGTGTATACTATGCATGGGTAGGATTGTATGCTATATGGGTGTCCACCTAAGTAGTTCAATATGCATGAAATAGTTATGATTTCATGTTTTAATAGATAGCGTACCCCATGATAGTATGTAAGTGAGATGCATGCATAATTATAATTATGAAGCATGGAAGGGAATTATCGACGGGTTAAATGTGATACGATCAGCCTCGGGGTGAGTCGAGTCGTATGCGAGTTTGCCCGATCGTCTACGAGGAGAGGTTGAGTCTTCGGGAAAATAATAGAAATTATGGTTAAATTTGCGGAAGCTTTGATTAGGTTTGCTTTTAGAAGTGGATTTAAGTTAGGAGTTGGAGGTTGAGAAATGTTGGAAATGATTTAGAAGATGGAAGGGTTAGGTTCGGCTAAGGATGAAAGGAATGAAGATGGGATTCGAATGGTTCGGTTTAAGGATGAATGGAGATAGATTAAGAAGAGGATAGTTTGTGGGGATGGAAAAATGAACTTAAACGTCAGAAACGATTCAACACTATATGAAAGTGTCACCCCGGTTTCTATATTGTCTAAGGTGGAATAATGGAATTTAAAGATAGACCTCGACCCGTTACTTAACAAAGTAAGAACCGATGGTATAAGGAGATGGAAGAACAAGTCAAAGACGCCACAAGCAAGCTTGATAAGTCTAGGAAACTTGTACGAAAAATAGAGAGGAGATAAACTCACTCAAGAACACAAAGTTCATAAATTTGATTCAGGTTCAAAAGTCCCTTATAATAGGCTAATTAAAACTATTTATAGTGTTAAAAGAGGCTAACTGAATGGTCACATATGATCATCTTAATGAGCTAATAATGAACTGAAATAAAGCTCAAAAACTCTTGGAATGCCAAACTAAATAACTCCACCCTTCAATACACTTCAATTCAGTTGAATCAATGGTCTTGAATGCTTAAAAAAAAACCTTTGAAATCTCCTTGGTCAACCGAATGGACACCAGCAACTTTAATGAAAAATTAACTCATGAAGTGATCACTTTAATCAACAATCAGTTATGGAAGATGAAAGAGGTCACTCATTGAATTTAATGATGTATAATGCTCCCTTTAATGAGTGATAACAACTCCTTTTAATGAAGAATAATGCTTCCCCTTGAATGTAACCGAAATTCACTTGAAAAGTCTCTTTAATCAATTTGTAACAACCCTTGAATGTAACGGTTTCCAATTGAAAAGTCACCTGCAACTAACACATTAAAACAAACATATTAAACACATTTAAACACTTATTAAACTCAAACACATTAAACACTTGACTTCAATAAATGAACTAAAAGCAAAGACATTAATTAATGCAGCAACTAGTTTAATTAAAGAAGCAAAATTAAATAAACTTAAACTCATGCTTCATTAAATTATTCTAGTAACTAGATTAATTAAATAAGCATCTTATTAAATGAAGTCCAATAAAACTCAAATAAATAAACTAAAATGAGTTGAATTAAAACAGTAACTCATTTATTAAACTAAAATGCTTAAATGCATGGTTTTAAAATGCAAACTAAATAAACAGATGAATTATTTAATGCAAGACTTAATTTAATAATGCAGACTTAAACTAACATGGGAGTTTCATAATGCAAGTCAATATTTATTATGCATACTAAACCAACATGAAAGTTTCATAATGCATTACTTTATTAAATGCAGAACACACAAAGTGCAAGTTAAAATTAAAATATGCAAACTTATTAACTTAAATAAAACTTAATTAAATTAAAAGTCCTTAAAAACATTGGCCCAACAATCAATCAGGCCTATGAGATGTTTCATCTTGCACTTGGGCCCCTCAAGTTTAGGCCACTCTCGATGGCGTCGGATGGAGTCGAACCATGATGCGACCAGGATCGCATCAAAATGGAGTTAGGATTGGGAAAGGGTGATTTTGTTAGATACTGTTGTACGGTGTTACTTTGTACAAACCGTGATGTGTGAAGCTTCGGGCCTTGCGGAGGGGATACTGTGGTGTTCAAGCATCAAGGTTACGAATGGTGAAATAAAGGAATGGGTGGAGGAATAGGAGAAAATTGAATTTCTATTAGATACCATAATCCGGGATTATTAGGAGCAAACCGTGATGTACGAAGCTTCAAGCCTTGCGGGGGGACATTTCAGTGTTCGATCATCAAGGTAAAATGTGAAAGGAAATGATATTGACTAGTTCTTCAGAGCGACACCTCCAAGAGTTTTAAGGTGTAAGGCCATAGCTCGACTATGACGACCAATGAAGTCCGTTAGGATATTAAACAAGGGGTTATATGGTGTAAGACCATAGCTCGGCTATGGCAACCAGTATAATTCGTCAGGACAGTAAACATGGGATAGTCCGCTGGGATAGAAAACATAAGGTAGTCCGCCAAGACGTTAAAGATGGTGTTAAGTCGCGAAGGATTACAGCTTGGCTATAGAAGAGTATGGTAGTCTACCGGGATAGTAAACACAGGGCGGATAGTCAAGATAGAAATCGTGGGAGAGACACAGAATCCTGGGAAAAGAGGTTGAGGGAAGGGTGTAAGTGTAAGTGATGATGAAACGTTAGTTAGTCGGCGAATCAGTGTTGAATCCATCGAATAAAGAAATTGAAAAGAAACAATTAGCCAAAACAGTAATCGTGGGAGCCGGTAAGGAATATCGGTGGTAAACCGGTGGAAATCAGTCATGAGAACTGACGAGTCAATAGTGCTCAGTGTTTAGGCAAACAAAAAAGTGTTTACCTAAGGATTGTAAATAAGGATTTGTTATTAAGAACCACTATAGAGTGCTCAGAAAATCCTTGTACGCTAGAAATTGGTCATAAGTCCACTGGTTAATCTATAAAGAAAATAGGGGTTAGTCAAAACCCAATGATAGAAAGAGTTACATTAAGGGACATACCGAGTGACAGGTATGTCTATCAATACTATTCCTCTTTAAGGAGGAAACTATTGAGGAAGTATCAGCCAAATAGCTTGTTCAGTATGGAACCAACATGTAAGAGAAATCGTGAACTCTGATGGTTACTCAGATGATAGTTTTCTGAGTACGGTAGGCCAAATTGGTTCATAGCATATGAACATGTTACGTTCAAAAGCCAGGTAACGCGAACAAGGTGGTTACAAGGGTGTAATCTGATTTCTACTTAACCCAAGTAAGATCTAGTTCGCTAGAGAGACGTAGGTCCTGGTTATATAACCTAACAGATGAAATGTC
This sequence comes from Gossypium sturtianum, assembly GCA_025698515.1. NCBI lineage: Eukaryota > Viridiplantae > Streptophyta > Magnoliopsida > Malvales > Malvaceae > Gossypium > Gossypium sturtianum. The sequence continues at coordinate 37,685,315 of CM046952.1, forward strand.
AGCAAGTCCTTTAGGACTATGGTAAGAAAATCAGTCTGCCAAGGGTTAACCAGATATGGAATGTTTGTTAAGGTGAACATAACCAGATGAGCCATTAAAAGGGTAGGCCAAAGGACTACCTTGTAAGTGTAGGATGGAAACAAGAATCCACACTAGAATAGGAAAGAAAGGAAAAACCCAAGTAAAGGAAGGGTGGAGTCCGCAAAATGTAAGGATCCATCCGAGTAACCAACGAATTTGTTAAAATGGGGTGATAGGATAATTCAGGGAAAGATTGCTTAATAATATATCCATCAACGAATAAGTTCAAAAACAAGTAAAAAACCGTCGGGTTGGATTGAGAGAAATTTCCTCAAATGAGTAGGAAGTTTTTTTTTGTATTTAGTTATTTTATTTAACACCTGTAAGACGGGGTCTATTTTCGTGTAATGTAGAAACTCACTAAGTTCATCCGAACTTACAAAGGTTTGACTTATGATTACAGGATTTGCGTGCCAAGAAACTCGATGAGGGACTAAGCTAAACTAAGTTAATTCACGAATCTGATGTCGACATGATGTCATGCACATAAAAATGGGGTACTATGAGAGGCTTCACCTCGGGGTCCATTACATTGTAATTATGTAATTCCCATAGAGTCCGGAGCTGAGGCAGTGAACTTTTGATTAAAATTAGTCTATGTTGGAAAGATTTTGCTTTAAATAAATAGGGAATACAATCTAATTTTGAAATAGTAAGATCTAAATATGGACATCAACCCGGTTCAGATGTGACACTCCATACCCGGATTCAACAAATGGTTCAAGTAGGGGCGTTACAAATTTAGTGGTATCAGAGCACGGTTTAGTCGATCTTCTAGACTTAAGAATTGGAAGGAGTGCCCCTTATGTACATGATGTTGAACTAGCTAAGTCCCTCGAGTCCTTGTTTGATTAAGTTATTATGTGACATGAGTAGATATATTTGCTTGAATGGACGAATAGTGATGATAGTAGAAATAGACGATTCAGAAAAGGAAATCGAGTTTAAAGGAAACTGGGTGTGACATTCATGTTTCTGGAAAATTGAGTTTTAAGCTGAGACTGAGTCTAATTCATGATTTTGGTTTTTATGCTTAATTGCCAAGAGAAGGGAAGCTCTGATGATTGGAAAATCTAAGGTGATAAGGCGAAGAGGCATCAGGTGAGTTTCTACTTACCATATGAAAATGCTGAGTGGCTGTCATGACTCTGAGTTAAGTTCTCGAATGATGAATAATCTCTGTTAATTGTGTATGCTATGCATTGGTAGGAATGCATGGTATATAGTTGTTTGCCAAAGTAGTTCAATGTGAATAAAATAGTTATGATTTCATGTTTTTAATAGATATCGTACCCCATGATAGTATGTAAGTGAGATGCATGCATAATTCTAATTGTAAAGCATGAAAAGGATTGGGAAAGAGTTATTATGTTAGATACTATCGTATGGTGTTGTTGTGTGCAAACTGTGATGTGCGAAGCTCCGGGCCTTGCGAAAGGGACATTGCAGTGTTTGAGCATCAAGGTTAGGAATGGGTGGAGGAATAGGAGAAAATTGAATTCCTATTAGATATCACCATTCGGGATTACTAGGAGTAAATCGTGATGTGCGAAGCTCCGAGCCTTACAAGGGGGACACTTCGATGTTCAAGCATCAATGTAAAATGTGAAAGGAAATGATATCGTCCGGTCTTTCGGGGCAACACCTCTAAGAGGTTTAAGGTGTAAGGCCATAGCTAGATTATGGCGATTAATGAAGTCCGTCAAGACATTAAACATGTGGTTATATGGTGTAAGACCACAACTCAGCTCTGGTAACCAGTATAGCCGTCGGGATAATGAATCCATGATAGTCTACCAAGACAGCAAACACGGGGTAGTCCACCAGGACGTTAAACATGGGGTTAAGTCGCAAAAGATTGTAGCTTGGCTATGGTAGAGTATGGAAGTTCGTCGAGATAGTAAACACGGGGTGAATAGTCAAGATAGAAATCATGGGAGAGACACAGAATCTTGTGTGAATGAGGTTGAGGGAAGGGTGTAAGTGTAAGTGATGACGAAATGATAGTTAGTCAATGAATTAATGTTGAATCCATAGAATAAAGAAATTGAAAAGAAACAATCAGCCAAAACTATAATCGTGGAAGTCGGTAAGGCATATGGGTGGTAACCCGGTGGTAACTAATCATGGGAACTGACGAGCCAGTAGTGCTCAGTGTTTAGGCAAACAAAGTAAGTTCGTAAAGAAATTTCACACAACTTACCTGTCTTTCCCTAATTCAAAAATTGAACATAAACACACAATCGTTAGTATTTCATCAAATATAAACATGACATGCATTTAAGTAGACATAATATTCATAATCAATTCATGAATAACATTAATGTCATATGAGTTCTCTTTTGATTCCATTACATGATTTGTTATTGCCTAGAGAACTATAGCAAATTAACCTCGGATAGTTGGGAATAGAATTGCTCGTACAAGCTGTAGATATCCTTGCTCACACAGCTGCAAATAGATTCATTAACCTTTACTCGATGCCGCTCACACGAGCTTGAAGAATCTGGAACAAATACGGGATCTCAACCATTGGTAAGGTATCCAACATAGGTACATAGTACCTGATACAATATAAACACCGGTACAAAGTACCTGCTATAACGTAAACACCGATACATAGTAGTTGCTACTTTAAACCCTAATGACTTGTCATTTGTATCCTAATCATTCATTAAGTCCACTCAGGCTTTAATTCCATATTCGGTTTATGTCAATCCTTTAACATAATCATATGCATAAAATACAACCATTTGCATACATATTACTTTCATTTATCAATTAAACCTCAAATTTACAATTTAATCCTTTAATACCAAATTCATTAGTTTTGGTAATTCCATAAAAAAATAACACACACATATAAACACAATACAAACATATTAAATATTAAACGAAATAAGTAGTATACGAACTTACCTAACAAAAAATGGCAACAAACATGACACTAAGGACTATTTTGTAATTGTTCCTTTTTCGCGTTTATCAACCGATTGATCAGTTTCTTGATCTATATAATAATTTAATTCAGTTATCAACTCTAAATACCTTATAATGTATAAACATATGCATATGACCCTTTGATAAAATTTTACAATATTTCCCTAAACTTTGACCTTTTATTCAATTTAGTCCCTAAAACCGAAACTAACATATAATTTACATTAAAGCTTCATTTCTCATTCCATTTTCAATTCTATCCTCTTACAAACCTTTAGAACCAAAAATTACAAAAACTTCATGTTAATTTCAACATAATTGCTATTTTGTCCCTAAACTCAAAACTAACAAAATCCACTTTACAAATTAATCTTACTTAACATCTAAACTTTACGTGCAACCATTTACCACCAATAACCTCAAAAATAATCAATGACAATATTTCAAAACTTTAACATTTTGGTGAAATAGTCCTTGGGCTAGCTAAATCAAGCTCTTGTGATTTCGAAAATATTAAAATTACAAGAAACAAATTAAAAATGACTTACCAATTGAAGCTCAAAGCTTGGACGAAAGATTTAGCTTTCTCTTCAATGGTGAAATGGTGGTGAAGGGAGGAAAGAGATGAATGAATGGCCATTAACTTTTATTTTAAGTTTTAATATATTATAACTTAATTTTAATAATAAAAATAACATAATTTTTTTTAATTAATCATGCATTTAGCCATCCACTATACTTAAATAGTGGTTAATTTCCACTTGGACCCTTGAACAATTACTATTTAAGCTTTTTAACTAATAAAAAATTCAATAGCGATAAATTTTTATAGTTTTTACGATATAGTTCCTATACTCTAATTAATCACTCAATCAACCAAAATACCAGACTAAAATTTAATGTAATTCTATAATAGACTCGCAAATATTAATGATTAATATTTACTGACTCGATCATCGGAAAACTAGGCTCTGAAACCACCATTTTTGGTACCACTAGAAATAGGCTATTACATTACATGTCTAATTATTCTATGCGAGAATTGCTTGTTAGAAAGACTTTTTTTCATGGTTTAACTTTGGTTTTGTTAAGGCTTTAAATCTTTTGCATGGACACTTCTCTTAGCTACATACGAAACATGATGTTGAGAAAAATTATGTTAAGTTTGTTGCATGCAAATAAGCTAAATTTAAGGTTTTACCACATGGTTTAGATACACCCTTGCCAGTTCCTAACACTTTTTGGACTGCCATTTTTAAGGAATTGGTTTTAGGACTGTTAAGAACTAAAAAGGGGAAAGATAATATTTTTGTTGCTATCGAAAAGTTAAAAACATGAGTCACATTCCTCATAGATCGTAAAACCAATGATGCAACACATGTAGTTGGTTTGTTCTTTAAAAAAGTAGATCGACTACGTAGTGTAATGACTCAATTTCTACTTATGTTAGAAAATACAATTTCGGAACTCTATTTTTATAAATCGAGTCCATAAATATTAAATAGGGATATTTACAGAGTTAGTGTATAGATGAATTGAAATTCAATTAAGTAGTTTAGACGAAATTGTGGGCCCAGAGACTAAATTGTAAAACCTTAATTGCTATAGATTTTTAATTAGAAAAAGGTTGGGGACTTAGATAAAAATTATCCAAAGGGCCAAAATGGTTAATAAATCATTTTTAAATAAGTGCTAGTGTATGGTAATGATGTATGCCATTAAACTTAAGTAATTAAAGATTAATTAACTAAAACATGATCAAATTGATTAATTATGATTAATTAAATAAAAACATAGTATAAATTGCAACTAAAGTGGGAAGAAAGATGAAAAATCATCATATTTCCCCCCAAACCATCGAAGCAAAGAAAGAAAATAAAAGGAGAAGTTTTAAGCATTTTAACATTCGACTATCTAATTTCAAGTAAGTCCCTAGCCATTTTTCTTTAATTTTTAGGGAAATTGAATCATAGGAGTTTGATTTAGCTAGCCCATGTACTAATTTTTGAAAGTTTTAAAGTTTTAGAAAGTTTCCATTGTTGATTTCTTGAAGAATTATGTGTGAAATTGATAGAAAATAAGCTTAGTTTATGAAAAAGGACTAAATTATAAAGCCTAAGTTTTAGTTTTGTACATTAGGGACCAAACTGAATAAAATGAAAAATTGTTATTGAAGAAACTTGGTGAAAAAGATTATATTTTTCTGCTAATTAGTTTACAGTTATAAAGAGAGGAATTAACACAATCAAGGAAACAATCCCTAAAAAACAGTAACTTTCTAAGAATCAGTGACTGAGATTAGTTTTTATACACAAGGGAACTCCTAGTAATAAGGTAAGTTTTCTGTCCTTAATTTTAGGAATTCCAACACTCCCCCTCAAGCTGGAGTGTAGATGTTTATCAAACCCAGCTTGCCAATAAGTTCCTCAAACATGTTTCTGTTTAAACTTTTAGTTAACACGTTTGCAACTTGTTGTCTAGTAGGTAGGTAGGTGATGCACACTTCTCCTGAGTGTATTTTTTGTTTTATAAAGTGGCGATCTATTTCCACATGTCTGGTGCGATCGTGATGCACAGGATTATGTGCTATGCTGACAGCTACCTGGTTGTCACAGTACATCTTTATAGGCCTGGTGTAAGGCACTTTTAGTTCACCCATAAGTCTTTGTATCCAAACTCCTTCGCATACTCTGCCTCTGCACTGCTGCATGCTACAACAGACTGTTTTTTTCTTCTCCACGTCACGAGGTTACCCCAAACATAACTACAATAGCCACCTGTAGAGCGTCTATTGTTAACAGAACCTGCCTAGTCTGCATCAGTGTAGACTTCCACATTCAGTTGATGATTTTCTTGAAATGCGTGCCTTTACCAGAGTTCCTTTTAGATACCTTAATATTCTATATGCAGCTTCTAGGTGCTTCTCCCTCGGGGCATGCATGTACTGACTGATAACACTCACACTGAAGGCTATGTCTGGACGGGTGTGAGATAGGTAGATGAGTCTTCCTACTAGTCGTTGATATCTCCTCCTGTCGATTTCTTCTCCATCCTCATCAGTTCCCAATTTAAGGTTAAATTCCATAGGATTTTCGGCTGGTTTGCAGCCCATCAAACCAACTTCTGACAGTAGATCAAGAACATATTTCCTTTGGGAGATGGAAATACCTGTTTGGGACCTTGCTACCTCCATACCAAGAAAGTATTTAAGATTCCCCAAGTCTTTAAGTTCGAACTCTGTACCAAGGAATTCTTTCAACCTCACAATTTTGCTTGAGTCATCTCCTGTTAATATTATATCGCCCATATAAACGATGAGGATGCGGCATTTTCCCTTCTCCAAGTGCTTGTAGAACATGGTGTGGTCTGTCTGTCCTTGAATGTAATTTCTGCTAGTCATAGCTTTTGCAAATCGGCTAAACCACGCCTGTGGAGATTGTTTCAGCCCATACAAGGACTTCTTCAACTTACACACTTGGCCCTTGCTTTCTTCAAACCTGGGTGGGAAATCCATGTACACTTCCTCATTTAATTCCCCGTTGAGGAAAGCATTTTTTACATCCAATTAAGTCAAGTGCCAATCAAGGTTGGCAGCAAGAGATAGGAGGACTCAAATGGTGTTTAGCTTGGCAACCGGTACGAACGTCTCGTCGTAGTCAAGACCATAAGTTTAGGTGAAGCCCTTAGCCACAAGTCGAGCCTTGTATCGGTCAATACGGCCATCGGGTTTAAATTTCATAGTGAAAATCCATTTGCATCCTACTTTTTTTCCCTTAGGTAGATCCGAGACTTCCCATGTTTCATTGTTTTTGAGGGCTTTCATTTCTTCCATCACAGCTTGTCTTCACTCAGCTGATTCAAGAGCCTCTTCTATATTTTTTGGAGTTTTTACAGAATCAACATTAGTCACAAAAACTTTGAAGACTTAGATAAATTTCCATAGGACACAAACCGAGAAATAGGGTGTTGAGTGCAGCTCCTTGTGCCCTTTCTCACTGCAATTGGAAGATAGATGGATAGTGACGGAGGTGAGACTTCTGTTTCAGAATAATCCTCGGTTGGGGATGTAATTGGCACTACTGTATCAGTTTCAGGAGAACGATTCCGTCGGGAGTAAACCTGTATTTCGGGATACTGTTTTTCTTGATCAGGGGGCTGTTGCACTTCGGTGGTGGTATTGTTATTGGGAAGGATCGTGCTAACTTCTTGCTGTACAGGGAAAACAATATCTAAATCTGGGATAGCACCTTGGTTGTTAGGCTTGTTTGTGATAGTAGTGGTAGGATCATGAGGTATAATGAGGAGAGTATTAAGGGTCTCATCTTTATTGAAAGTCTCCCCTGAAGATGAGACGCTGCAAAGTATGGTTCATTTTCAAAGAAGGTAACATCCCGAGAGACAAACATTCAGCGCAAGGTTGGTGAGTAACACTTATAGCCTTTTTGTGTGGGGGAATATCCAATGAAGATGCAGGTGTGGGCTCGAGGATCAAGTTTGGATTGATGTGGTTGATGGTTATGGACAAAAGCTTTGCAATCGAATATTTTGGCTGGAAGATTAGGAACACGAAATAGAGGAAAGGCCTTTAGAAGGGTATTTAGAGGTGTTTGGAAATTGAGGACCTTTGATGGCATTCAGTTTATGAGATAGCAGGCAGTGAGGACAGCCTCTCCCCACAAGTATTTTGGAACATTCATGGTGAACATTATGGCTCGAGCCACAGCAATGAGATGACGATTTTTTCTCTCGGAGATCCTGTTTTGTTGGGGAGTGTCAGGACAAGAGCTTTGGTGTATGATGCCTTGGTCAGAAAGGTATGGGCTTAGGACAGAGTTAAAGTATTCTCTCCCATTGTCAGTGTGGAGAGTATGTATGGTAGAGTTGAACTGGGTTCGAACCATTGAGTGAAAATTTTGGAATACTTTGGGTGTTTCAGATTTTTCTTTGAGGAGATAGACCCAACAGACCCTAGTGTGATCATCAATGTATGTTATAAACCACCTAGCCCCCATAATATTTTTCACTCGGCTGGCTCCCCATAGGTCACTGTGGATTAATGAAAATGGTTGGGACTGGTTATATGGTTTTAATGGGTATGGCACACGGGTATGTTTGGATAATTGGCAAATTTCACACTTCAAGGAATTAATACTTTTATTTTGAAATAACAGCGGAAGATGTTTCTTCAAATACAAAAAATTTGGATGCCCTAACCTACGGTGCCATAACATAATCGTGTCATCTTTTGAAGTGGATAGAGCCAATCCCCCTTGTGTGCTGTCTTTATTCCAAACATATAGTCCATCATCAACTTTAGCAGTGCCAATCATCCTCCCCGATTTCTGTTCCTGTATCACACAACCAATTGTAAAAAATTCAGCAAGAACTTTTTTATCCTTAGTAAGTTTACTAATTGAAAGTAAATTACAGGACAAGTTTGGGACATGTAAGACTTTATCGAGATAAAAATTCTCTGTTATTTGTACTTCTCCTACTCCAGCCACAGGTGAGTAAGAACCGTCAGCTATGCGGATTCAGGACTTGTTATGACAAAAGGTGTAGGTGTGAAACAACGTGGAGTTACCTGTCATGTGATTGGAGGCACCCGAATCGAGTATCCAAGAGGATTGATTATTAGATTCAAAGGCAATGTTGAGGGCAGTACCTTGAGTGGCTAGAGATCCATGAACAGTGGAAGTACCAAGTATCTTATGGAGAGTCTCAAGTTGGGTTTTGGTTAGGCGAACATCAAGAACATCATCTCATAGCGGTGGAGGATAACAGGCGATCTTATTATCCTTCTGCTTTTTTCGGATAGCCATGGAGTTTGAAGCACTTTTCCTTTGTATGACCAACACGGTTGCAGTGGTTACACCATGGTCTGGTTGATCCAGAATCATTTCCAGCACGTAGTTTTTGTGGCTGTGGACCTCTGAAAATAAGGGCAGGAGTCTCAGTAGGCCGGTTGCCAAGAGGTGTCACAGGTTTAGGTTCCTACGAATCTCCCATCATAACAAGACGACACTTTTCTTCTCTTCTAACTTCTGCAAATGCTTCACCGATGGTTGGGAGAGGTGATCTACCCAGAATTCAGCCACGGACCTCATCTAACTCACGGTTCAGTCCTGCTAGAAACTCATAAAGACGTTCATTGTTGAGGTGAGTCATAAACTTGGTGTGTTCTAAGCCTTCACCCCAATCTGCCTCATAGTACATATCCAGTTCCTGCCATAAAATTTTCAGATTGTTGTAGTAGTGAGTTACCTCGAGTATCCCTTATTGGATATCCTTTAACTTAAGCTTGATCTCAAATACTTGGGAGGCGTTTCCAAGATCCGAGTAGTTTTCTTTGACTGCATCCCATATGTCTTTTGCAGTTTTGAAAAAAAGATAGGTGCGGCTTATATGGCATTCCATCGAATTAATTAGCCAAGCCATTACAATTGAGTTGTTGAGTTCCCAAGTGACATAAGTAGGGTCAGCTGTGGTTGGTTGTGGAATTTCTCCATTGATGTACCCTAATTTTCCACGACCACGAATCACATAAGCATCGATTGAGACCATTGCAAGAAGTTCTCCCCATCTAGCCAATAATTGGCGATTATAAGGGAGGAATTAAGTTCACCTTGAGTGATTTCCTGACTGACATTCTGAGTTATTTGTGAATTCTCAGTTTCAGACAGAGTTCTATTGATATCACCCATGGGAGGAGGACTAAACTGGAAGGATTTTTAGGAAGAGAGATTAGAGACGAATGAGCAGGATCGAATGAATCCTAGAGCTCTGGTACCATGAAGAAACTTGGTGAAAAATATTATATTTTTCTGCTAATTAGTTTACAGTTATAAAGAGAGGAATTAACACAATCAAGGAAACAATCCCTAAAAAATAGTAACTTTCTAAGAATCAGTGACTGAGATTAGTTTTTATACACAAGGGAACTCCTAGTAATAAGGTAAGTTTTCTGTCCTTAATTTTAGGAATTCCAACAGTTATGAAATTTTGGTTGTAAAAGAAAGTAGAAGGTCTTTAATTTGTATATGTGAAATCAGATTTTTAATCTGAAGCTCTAGATTGAAAGTTATACTTGTCCCGAGTTTATGGGCTAAATTGAATAAATTACAAAATACGTTTGACTTTTTAGATGTGAATTGAATGGACTTTGATATTGTTTATTTATTGACTTATTATTCGTAGCAAAAGATGACATCGGGCCGTCGAGATGGAAAGGAAAGGCGAGAGCCGACGACGAGTGACATGAGAACTCGGTTTGTATTTTTATAATTCAGGATCAATTTACTTATTGCATATTTGTGATATTTTGCATAATATTGCACTGAGGTGAGTTTACAATAGTTTTATGAGTTGAATTATTAAAATCGAGATTGAATATCAAGATAAAGGACTAAATTGAATAGAATTAAAAATAGTGTGACTTAATGGATATATGATATTGGTTTGGAACTGAGTTGAAACATGCTATGTTATATGATGAATTGATGGTGAATTGAGAATAATGTAATGTGAATTGAACTATATGATGAAAACAAATAATTGGTTACGCTATTAACTGCTCAGGCACAGTTGGATATAGTTGGCATGTCATAAGATTGATAAAGTTCGGGTTACTTTGACTATATGTCGATGAGCGCTAGGTGCATTTTCCTTTGGACGTTCTGATGAGTGCTGGGCACAACTTTTACTTTGATTTTATTGATGTGTGTTGGGCCTAGTTTATGTACTTCGGACGTTCCAATGAGGCACTAGGTGCCAAATTGGTTTGTTGGTTGGGGTTCGTGTATCCGCGAGTTCGAGTCATGTTAATAAGGGATATAAATTGTGAATTGGTTAAATGATACTCGAAATGATTTAAGGTTATGAAATTGTACTACACGTACATATATATGATATATGATTATCAATAGCATGTGAAAGACCATGCGAACCAGTTAAACGAGCCTGAGGGTCATTTGAAAAGTTAGCGAATGAATTTGTTCAATTCGAAAATGAAAAATGGATATGATTGAATGTGTTATATTGAAAGGAAATATAAACATTAATGACATTGGTATGATATGTTTATATAGTTTCTTAATTGAGGCAATGTATAATTGATTCATTTGACATAGTTAGTACACTTTATGGCATATATGTTGATATGTGATTGAGGATTAGCATGAATTGTATATGAATTGATTGATATTATAATTTGAGATTGAATGTATGCAATTGATTGAATAAACGAGCCTGAGGGTCATTTGAAAAGTTAGCGAATGAATTTGTTCAGTTCGAAAATGAAAAATGGATATGATTGAATGTGTTATATTGAAAGGAAATATAAACATTAATGATGTAACACCCCAAAATCCTTTATAAATTATTTACGTATATTGTTGTTACACAAATGTGTATTTGCTTCAGTGGTTAAGTGCTTTGGGAAGTGTCTGAAAGGTCCCAAGTTCAAGCCTTAGCTTGGGCAATTTTTGTTGTTTTAATTTATTAAACCCTTAAACTTTGGTCAGTAGGCTTATTAATAAAAGTTGGTAAAAATATGTCAGAATGGGCCTGCTGGTCTAAGGGATAAGATGCGTGATATTGTTACTTGAGGTTTGAAGTTTGAATCCTTGCATGCGCTAAAGGGATTAAATTTTTGCTATTATGGACGGCCAGTGTTTGTGTTTTATTAAAAGTCTAAGTAGTGGGAAGGTTGGAGTGATTTGAGGAGAAAATTATGGGATTGAGGGAATATCTTGATTTGGTGGATGTTGAATCCGACCCCTCCCCTCATTTTGCCAATTTTGGTCTTTCAGAGAGTTTTTTGTTCAATTTTTTCTCCCTTTCTGCCGTCGCACCTCTCTTGACATTTTTTTCTGCTCCCCCCTCTGTGCCATTCCCTACTTTCGTCCCTTGCTACCGTGATCATCACCTTTTTCTTCTCTCTGTCGAATTACTGTGACATTGGCCCTTTCTTTTGGTGTTATTGTGCCGTTAGTTTCTTTCCCTCTTCGTGGTTTGGCCTTTTTGGTAAGTTGATTTCAGGTTTGGTTCAAACTATTCTTACGAATATTGGTTAATAAGGGTTCGATTGAATTGCAGGTAAGTGGATGTCAACGAAGTGATTAAGTGGGTCGAGTAGAGTCGTTTTAAATTCGTTGGTCTTACGACTAATCGATTGTTTATGTTTTGAACTTAGATTTGGAGGGTTCAAGGACTGAGTGCGCTATTTTCGTAACCAGGTGTGTAACAGTACTCTATAAACGATATCAGTGAAAAGCCGAAAAATGTGAAACGTCGACGCCACACGGGCATGCAGCTACCCGTGGGATAGGCCGTGTGACTAAACGTGGGCGTGCGATCGACGAGGCTGGCCATGGACGATTCATGGGCCGGGCCGAATTGGGCTGTACGGGCCCACGGGCGTGTGGGCCCCACTCAAGCAAACCACACGGGCGTGTGGAAATTATTGGGCCAGGCCGTGTGATCCGTACGGCCAAGGCCATTTTGGGACGTGTGGGCCACACGGGCGTGTGGCCCACATGGGCTAGCATCATGGGCTCGTAGGCCCATTTTCACTGTTTGACTGCTAAGGTTGCACGGGTCGCCCGAGTCAAATATGGACCTACTGTAGGGTCAGTAAGCTTACCTGGGCCTCTAATTGATTGAATGACTGTTATACCACTGTGTGATGCATATATATATATATATGTACATGTATGACTATATTTTAGCATGCTATTTAAATTGTACTGAATGCATGTATGATACCATGTTATGTCATAACATGATTGCATGATGCATTGCATGGGGATGGGTTTTACATTGATCGGAGGAAGTGTATTGAAAGGCTTCGAGCCTAAATTACTGGCAGCCCAGCTGCATATTACTGTATAGTGTCGCATTCGGTACTCTCTGGAGTGTAGGGATGGGTGGGTTGACTATATCCCCACATGGAGTGTAGGGTTGGACGAAGATGGAATGTAGAGGCTGGATAGGTAGGACTTGTGTCTTTGCTTAAATCATTCTTACCTCGATCATTGATATCAGAAATGGGCGGGGCCCAAACACGTGATCGTTGCATCTTGAGATGGGTTAAAGCCTAAACCGATATTGACATCGATCATCGAAGCAGGGCTTAGGCCTGAGACGTGTTTGTTTTACATCTGCTTGCTTATATGGGATTACACACTGAGTTTTCGCAAACTCACCCTTCTGTTTTAACTGTACAGGTAATCCCCAGACATAGGCGGATTGGTGCAACGAATGACTCAGCGGTGGCCACACGACTTATCTAATTCGATTTAGTATTTTATGATTTCGATTTAATTTTTGGGGTATTTTATTGTAATAATGGCCTCTTTGGATTTTTATTTTAATTTGGGATTCTGGTCGTTTTGATTTATAACTGCTAGCAGTAGGATAAGACGCGAGTTTTTAAAAGGACAAATGTTTTAGGAAAAATACCACGAATATGCAACCTATTCAAAAGCTTCCGCAATAAATGACGCTTTGAAAATTTATAACGTTTTTAAAAGTAAATAAATTTTCAAATGAATCATTCTTTGAAAATGAACAACCCGTTTTTACTCATCATTGAATAACACAAAGTGATCAAATAGGAATAAGATTTTCAACGACAACGTATTTTACGAAAAACACTTCAATGTGACATCGCCAGATTCGGCCATAATGTCCAGGCCGGGTTTGGGGTGTTACAAATGACATTGGTATGATATGTTTATATAGTTTTTTATTTGAGGCAATGTGTAATTGATCCATTTGACATACTTTATGGCATATATATGTTGATATGTGATTGAGGATTAGCATGAATTGTATATGAATTGATTAATATTATAATTTGAGATTGAATGTATGCAATTGATTGAATTCGTATTATATTGACTTGAATAATGGAAATACCACTGAGCATTATCCCTTAACGTACAATTTGTTTTCTTGTGTGCAGGTTTAGGTTCATCTCGAGGTCTCAAGTGATTCCAGCATCTAGGAGGCAATCCCCGACTCAACAATGTTTTTATAGTCTCTTTTTGTTTGTTATATGCCATATACCTAGGTTAAGTCAGTTTTTGCATATTATTTGATTATGTCATATTAGAACTTAGATTAGTGAATTTTAAATGGTCAAATGGTTGAATTTTGTGGATGAATTTGGCAATTAAATGCTTTATATGAGAATATGAACTACTTATGATCATACTCAAATGTATATGTCCATTTGGTAATGTTTTAAGTTGTATAAGTGTCAAACATGGTATGTATAAATATGAATATGTGAATGATGAAATATGTTGGAAATGTATATTGGAAATGGCATTCTGGTTGAAATTGAAATTGGTGTTGATGGAAATGAATTACTACGTGATGCAGGTTTATGCCATTTTGGCCATTTTCAAAACAGAGAGTCACACTGCGACGATATACTCTCAACGTCACGACAAGACCTAGTCAGTGAGTTACGTCACGACGAGGAACCTCCAAAGTCGCGACGCTAACCCGACATTTTGAATTCTTTACAATTTGGTCCTAATTCGACCTTAAGTTAGCAACAAAGCTTTCATAAGCTCGTATAAGACACGAAAATGATTAGATATTGTATTATACGAGTGTTTTACTCATATTTGGATGTTTAATGGTTCTAAATTGAATGTAATTATTCATAGTTGCTCCGCAATGAATGTGGCATCCTATAGCTCGGACCCATCGATCAGGTTAGGTATCGGGGTGTTACACGTATAGTCTTTAATAGTATCGTTTCTGATTGAGATGTAAAGTTCCTTAAGTCATTTTTAGAAGGTACTATGGGGGTAAGATTGATACCAAGTTTCTTTATTCTACTATTTTTCATCCACAAAATTATTGAAAAATTAAGGTTGTTAATCGAATTTTAGGATCTTTACTTTGAGTTGTTGGAAGGATGCTTATTGTTTATTGTATTTGCTTATAATAGGTCGATTCACTCTTGCATTGTTTTTTTTTTTGAAATATTGATTGGGCTTTTTTATTAATAAGAGAAAACTAAACAATATTCAAAAACCAAAGTCAGAAAAAGACCGGAGCCCAACTATTATAGGCCAGAAACAGTTCAAAAACAACAGAACTAAACAAAAAATATCTAGATATTTTGAATACCAATAGCCTAATTTGAAAATTAAAAATTAAAATAAATAACCACCGACACACCACCCAATCAAAACACGTTGAAGTCTGCCAATCTTCTCTTTCTTCATAATTTCTTCTTGACAAACAGATTTCATTTCTGAAAAGCCTCCCCCCATTCTAGATCTTTCATTTCTTTGCTTTTCCTTTCTGAAAACTGCTTCCTGAGGTCCTCCTTCAGTCCGGTTCGCGCAACGCCTCCCTTAGTCTCTGGTGCTCAGCTTGCTCCGGTTCTGATCCTCCCTGGTAAGTCCCTTCTTTCCTCCTTAGCGCTTTCGTTGCAATATCATGGGCGAGGGTGTTTGCTGTTCTTGAAACATGCTTGAAATCGAACTTCTTTGATCTATATGCCATCGTTTTAATATCCAAAATATAGGCGCCTATCATAGATCTGTCGCGATCTCTATTCTTACACTTTTTGATTATTGTTAATGAGTCTCCCTCGATGATAATCTTCGGCCATGTGTGTTCCACTCCGATCTGCACAGCTTCCCTGCATGCAAGTGCTTCGGCAGCAAAAGCCGAATGGACCCCTTTATGGATTTTTGACCACGAGAATAAGATGGACCCTTCATTATCCCTTACCACGATTCCCGAGGCCGACATGTTGTTGTGTCCATCGAAAGCTCCATCAAAGTTAATCTTCACAGATTCTTGAGGTGGGTGCTTCCAGTTCTGCAGTTGTTCTATTTTGCCAGATTTTTTGCCTTCCAGTCCGTCAATTTCTGCAAGATAGGTTTTTATAAAATTTCCGATTTCTGTTCCAGTGCTAACCTTCTTGTTATGTATTCTCGAGTTTCGATCCCCTAAAATGGCCTAAAGAGCACAGCAAAAAATCCGACAGTTGTGCGTGTTGAACTGCTCAAAAACCCAGATAAGCCACTGTTCAAAATTTCTATCATCATTAATTAGCACAGTTTGAAACAACAATATTGACCATATTTCCACTGTAACAGGGCACTCTCGGAAGAGGTGGTCTATCGTTTCAGCCTTTTCCCCACACCGCGGGCAACTAGGATCATCGACTAGCTTCTTGTGTTGCAGGTTTACTCTTGTGGGCAAGAAGTTCCATGTGATCTTCCAAATTGTAATTTTTATTTTTGTCGGTAGATTTAGGAGCCATAGTTTCTTGTAAAGTTTTCTGTAGCTGGTTTGTAAAGCATAAGCTCTAGGGTTATCATTAGTATTTTGTAATAGTTTATAAGCACTACGTACCGAAAACTCCCCCGAGGCTTCACCACCCCATGCCAAAAGGTCCTCGTGTGGGCTGCTTGCCAACGGAATTCGAAGGATTCGAGCAGCATCTTCCTCAGTAAAGGTATATTTGACTAACTCCTCTTTCCATTTTCGCGCATTACTATCAATCAGCATATTAACACAATGATCACGCATCAACTCAACCTGTGATGATAATCTGAAATTAGCAGCATCTGGAATCCATGTATCATGATTAATGGAAATAGTATTGCCTGTACCCACACGCCAAACTAAACCCTTCCTCAAAACATCTTTTACAGCCCATATACTCTTCCAAGTGTAAGAACTCGAATTTCCCAATCTGGAATTTAAGAATTGATCGTTTGGAAAATATTTAGCTTTTAGAACTTTCGCTACTAAAGAATCTGCATTATTCATAATTCTCCAGCCCTGTTTTGCTAATAGGGAAATATTGAACTTTGACATAATTCTAAATCCCAGACCCCCATCCTCCTTAGATCTGCACATGAACTTCCATTGACACCAGTGTAACCCTCTTTTGTCCTTCCCGTGCTGCCACCAATACTTCGCAAAAATGCTTTTCAACTCCCCACATAGAGACTTTGGTAGAAGGAAACATGTCATAGCGTAAGTTGGAATAGCTTGAAGAACTGACTTGATGAAAACCTCCTTACCTCCTTGTGATAAATACCGTGTGCTCCATTGACGAATCCTTTGATTGATCTTATCTTTCAAGTTCTGAAAAGACTCTTTCTTTCTTTTGCCCACCACATTAGGGAGTCCTAGATATTTCTCAATATTAGTAGAACATCTCATCCCCAAAACGTCTGATATTTCTTGTTGAACCCCTTCCGAAGTGTTAGAATTGAAGAAAATAGTCGACTTATTAAAATTCACACATTGGCCCGAACATTGCTCATATTGTTTCAATGTATCTTTTAAGAAAGACGCTCGTTCTTTAGTGGCTTCCCCAAACAGAAGGCAATCATCCGCAAATAATAGATGAGAAATTTTTGGTCCCCTTCTACTTGCCTTGACTCCTCTAAGAGTCCCTACTCCCACTGCCTGCCTAATTAGAGCTGAAAGACCTTCACTACAAATCAGAAAAAGATAAGGGCTAAGCGGGTCACCTTGTCGTAAACCTCTAGTAAGAAAGAAATGTCTGCCCCTATTTCCGTTTATATTCACTGTATAAGAGACTATTGAGATGCACTTCATAACTAAATTTACCCAGCTCTCAACAAAACCCATTTTTAACATCACATTCTTCAAATAGCTCCATTCCACTCTATCATAAGCTTTACTCATGTCAAGCTTAACCGCCATAAACCCTTTCTTTCCTGAACGCTTCTAGCGTAATGTGTGAAGAATATCGTACGCAATCAGCACATTATTCGAGATTAATCTTCCTGGAACAAAAGCACTCTGAGCACTATCAATGTACTGTCCAATGAAATCCTGCAGTCTGTTTGCTATTGTTTTTGCCACTAATTTATATAAAATTGTGCAAAGGCTAATGGGTCTGAAATTAACAAGACTTGTAGGGTTTGGGGTTTTTGGAATTAGCACAATATCTGTTCTGTTCATAGAATCAAAATCCTTCCCCTCATTCAACACTCCAAGATAAAACTCCTCAACATCTTTCCCCACAATATGCCAATATTTTTGGAAAAATAAAGCTGGAAAACCATCATAACCTGGTGCTTTGGTTGGGCCCATCCCTTTAAGTGCTTTCTGAATTTCATCCACTGAATAAGTTGATAGTAGAATTGTATTAATTTCAGAGGACATACTAGCATCGATACCATCTAAAATGTATGAAGAATCCCCCACTCCTTTCGACGTGAACAGTTTCTGAAAATACCTGGAGGCTGTGTCGTTAATCTCAAAATCATCAGTAACTTCCTGCCCTTCCTCTGTTTCCAGCCTATTGATTGTGTTAATTCGTCTTCGAGCTGAAGCATATTTGTGAAAAAATGCTGAATTTTTATCTCTCAATTTTAACCAGTTTGCTCTTGCTCTCTACTCCCAGTACATTTCATCTTTATCAATCTCCATGTTTAAGGTAATCCTGGTATCAATAATCTTTGCCATTGTATCATCATTCCTCTCTCCATCCAAAAGGATTCCCAACTCCTTTGTAAGCTCCTTCTTCAACCCATCTCTGCCACGCTTGATTAGGCTTGCCCAGCTTGTCAAACAAGACTGTAGTCTCCCCAATTTTTCAGAAATCGTGCCAGTTGATGACTCCCAAGACTTTCTAATCTCTTCCTCAAAAGACTCCTCAAGTGTCCACCATGCTTCAAACTTAAATCGTGGCCTTCTCCTAACCTTATCCTCATAGCCTGTGTTAATAAGAAGGGGACAATGATCTGAAATTGAATGAAATAAATGATGAACCGTTCTTTGTGGGAAAAGATGCATCCACTTCTCATTAGCCACCCCCTATCAAGTCTTTCTCTGATATTCGTCTCCGGTAAGTTTCCTCTTTCCCATGTAAACCAAGTGCCCTGAAAGCCCAAATCCATAAGTTGACAATCATCCAAAACTTCTCGAAAAGCTGCCATTCTCCTCTCCTCTCTCAATTGGCCTCCACTTTTCTCGAAAGAGTAAAGAATCTCGTTAAAATCCCCGCTAACCATCCACGAAAACTGTTGTTCTTGCCCCAACGCCCTTAATAACCTCCACGAAGCATGTTGATCATTAGCATAAGGCGACCCATAGAAGCCCGTAAATCTCCATTCTCCTTGAACATTACTTTCTTCAACCAGTACATCAATGTGATTTTTGGAGAAAGTTTTTAGACTGACTCTGAAATCCTCCCTCCATGCAAGACAGAGCCCACCCATCGATCCTTCTGCTCCCACATCAATTCCATTCACAAAACCACTTCTTCTTCTTATCCTCTCCATACGCTTACTATCAACTTTGGTCTCCATAAAGAAGACCATATCGGGGTTGTGTTGCTTCAGCAAAAACCGAAGCCTTCGAACTGCCCGTGGATTCCCCAAACCACAGCCATTCCAGCTTATGATTTTCATTGCGTCCCGGTCGAAACATAACCGGCGATCGCCGATCGATATTGGGTGGGGGAAACAACATCCTCCTGATTTCCTTCTACCAACTTTGACTCCTCCGTTCTTTCTAAGCTCTGATCAGTATGCTTCTGTCTTTTTCCATTATCTTCCAATGATTCTTCCGTCTCATGATTCCCATTATCAAAATCTACCAATTTCCTCTTTCGCACTTTCAGGTCTGCATCGGTTTGCCCCATATCTCTCATCTTATTAACTCGTCTCCAGCTAATTTTCCTATTTGTATTCAGATTCCCATCCCGAATGTCTGGTTGTAAATTATCCTCCACATTACGTATCATCCCTTCTTCTTGGAGTTTCTATACTTTCGCCACTTCTACTAACTGTGTATCAACAACTGACCTCATATCGCAGATATATTGTGTTTTCAAATCCATCTCCTGATTTTCTTCCACCAGGCCCGTATACGAGCTTTGATGCTGTACCTTATTTGAAATAGCTCTAAACTTCAAACATTCTTTCCCAAAAAAATTAGATTCTGCCTTAACGCGAGTGAGAACGGGGGATCTTCCTGTAGTTTCTCTCTTTCATCTTCTTTAAAAAACACACAACTTGAGAAAGCATGCCCCATTCTGCCGCAACCAAAACAGAAGGTTGGAAGCTTCTCATATTTAAAAGAAATCCAGCATTTACCTTGATCACCTGTGGAAACAAATATTCCCCTCCTAAGAGGTTTCTGCACATCTAGTGTAATTCTAATGCGACAAAAATCACCTTTAATCTCAGATCTAATAATTCCACCAAACGTGGCCCCTATAGCATGCATTAAATCTTTTTTATCAAATTCTGGCAGACAGGACCCTACTTTAATCCAGAATAATGACGAAACAAGCTTGATTTTATTCCTCTCCATCGGTTGACTTAATCTATAAAAAATAATTAACTGTTTTCGAAAAAGCCATGGCTGGCCCTCTAATATTAATTCTAAATCATCGTCAGATTCAAAGATAAGCAAGAAAAGATTCTGACCTACCAATTGAATTTCAAATTTTCTTTTTGTTTTCCAGATACTTTTCATCTGCGCTCTGAAGCTATCTGGATTATATGGCTTTCGAGTCCATACTGTACATATTAGTGCCGGTTTGCCACATGGATCCACTACTGAACTTTTCACCAACAACTGGATGAGTTCTTCTGCCAATAAGGAGACCTCCTCCTCTTTCAACCCTTCGTTGCCACCACTCTCCTCCATCCCAAGCTGCAGCAGAGACTGGTTTCGCTAGGATACTGAGCAAAGCACTCTTGACTTCTAGGGTTTTTTGAGATTTTCACTCTTGCATTATTTATTCTCCATTTGATATTGTTTATAGATTAATCAACTAATCATTTTGGATTTAGTGTCTTTGCCTTTACATATTCATGAGAAAGCTCGAAAGTAAATTGAAAAAATGAACAAAGGTAATGCACAATGAATTAACAAGGGGAGCAAGCAAGTATTGTTTGAGCCTTAAGATTAGGTTTAGGTGCATATGTTAAAGGAGAGGTTTCCTTTTAAGATTAATTCAAGCTGATGTTAGAGGAGATAGTCTTGTCCAAGTTTTGGAGAAGATGAATGATAAGATTTACTTATCAGGTGAGTATGGAGTTAGTGTTACTTTTAATGTTTTTATTTATCTCCTTTTGACATGGATGCAAATTCAAGGACAATTTTTTTTGGCATCCTTAACTTTTTCATCCATTAACATCCAATACGTGTTTAATCAGCATTCCCAAATTGTTTTCAAATTTAATAGATGGGTCCTACACATTTGAATGGTGATGATCATTGTATTGGATATTAATGGATGAAAAAGTAGTGGAGTGAATCTTAATCTTAAGGGGATAATATGAAATGCAACAACACTTAACTTTTCCAAGTGAACCAGTTACAAGGTCTAAAACGAAGCAATTGGAGATGAATTTATAAGCTTTGGTGTAAGATTTGTCTCAAAACAACTTGGTGAAGCTTGTGGAAATTTAAAGGACATGAACAATGTTTGTTGGATCAACTTTGGAAACTTGGACAAGTCCTAATTGAAGTAGAACTTTTTTATTTCTCGAGTTTGGAGTTTGTTTGAGTTAGGAAACATGTAAAATTGAGTTGGCATGAATATAATATGCGCATAAACCGAAGTTAGAAGAGTTTTAGTTTGAGTAAAGCTTTGATGTAATTAGGACTCCTTTTTGTCTTGGCCGGTAAGAAATGTTAATTTCTAGAAGCGTCCGAGTTGTACCAGGATTCTTCAAAAAGGCGACCAAAATTCTTTTAATAAATTATTTAATTGCATGGTTAGGGGTTTTTAGAACATCTTTAGGGTTAGAAAAGCCTTTGAATTTTAAATGTAATATGATTAGCAAGACTAAAATCTGAATGGCTCATTAGGAGTAGGATTTTAGAGATTTCTTGGACTATATACCAAGGTTTGGAGAGAATCTTTGGGGGTTTACTTATCAACTTTCATTTGAAGTTGTCGTGCCCTTTATTCTTCATTCCCATTCATCCAAGTAAATTAAGGGTTTTGTTGGGAGATCTTCCAATTATTGGTGTTTTTACTCAGGGTTCAACACGACAAATTGCATTATTTATTTTTCTTTTCCTTTATTTGAATTTGTTTTTAAACTAGTTTGTATTTTCATGCATTGTGTTGTGTATATATAATTTTTTATTTAAGATTTAATGTAATTTGTGTAAATAAAATATATTAAAATTAAAGTGAAAATGAATGTAGTCGAATTTTTAATTATGAATATTTTATAAGTGTTATTAAATACAAGTACAAATTGTATCATTTATTTATATTTATTTGAATTAGTTATTAAATTCTTCCATTTTAATAATTCTTTGTTTATTTTTAGAATTAGGGTTTTAAATTGGGGATTCAAATCCACAAATTCCCTTTCACTAATTTCTTTAATGCTCTAAATCTATTCCTATTTCATTTCTTTGAGACATAAGTTTAGCTTCAATGTTAAAATTAGCATTTATGATTTTTTTTTGTTTAATTTTGTATTCAAATTTAATTTTCATTACACGTTTTAATTTATTTTTATAACTCAATTAAAATTGAAAACTAATCAAATTTAGACACGTGGCTTGCATGCCATATTATCAACTAATGTACCTTTGTGTGTAACAATTTAAGTGGTCCACATTATTCAATTTAACAAAGTTAAAAAATAAATTAAAATGCATGACAAAAATCAAATTCGAATACTATTTTTTTAAAAAAAAAAAATACTAATTTAAACAATAAAATCAATGTTAAGTAGCATCTTATTTTCATTTTAGCTTTAATTCTTATCGTTTCTCGCTTGATTTGGAATCTCAATTCGATTTGTAAGTAGTACACCAAATTACTAATAGAGTCCGCTAAAGAGTACAAAGTTGGAATGATATCATATTGAGGTAGAGAGGTATTTGTCGAATCATTATTGCAATAATTAATTGCTTGGTATTCCCGAGATTCCTGTGTGATGAGAAATCTATGCCATTCTTCACTCTTTATACCACAGATGATCATGGGAATGCTTTCACTAGCTGTTCAACAAGTCTAGGAAGAAAGAATCTTGGACTTCCCAGAATCATTGGGAAAGGAAAGAAGAAGGGGTTCAAGGGAATTGCAATTGCAAGAACACAAGATTGGAGTAAAAAACTCCCTACTTTCTTCAATCAAGGCTATTTTACAGTCACTAACTATAGAATTAACAGGAAAGGTGGGTGGTCAAACAAATAATGAGGTAAGAGGCATAACTGGTTTAATATTGGAGTCATGAGTGCAAGGCAGAGAGCATGGGTGGTCTTGCATTTCAACACCCAAGGCTCAGGTTGTTTCAAATTGCTGATTCTGTGTGCGCACAATGGAATTTTTAACGCCCTTAATAATTTTTGGCCGACTAAAAAAAACTTAAATTAAAGTGTAGATTGTAGAACTAAATCTCAAATTTAATAATAGTTTAGAGACTAAAATCGTAATTTCACCTAAGTATTATGCTTGATTAACTTCACGTCATATTGATTCACAATATACACGGAAGGAAAAAAGAAAGTTTTTACTCATTGAAAAAAAATGGTGGACATTTCTAATATTGGTAAAATGTGTGGTAATAAAAATTGGCAGTTCATGAATGTGACTCATTCATGAAATAATTCGTGTTGGCCCACCACATGCTAAAATGCGCCCTGTGCACATGCCATAACCCTAATGGCCTTATTTTCCCACTTATGTTTGTGTTCCTTAATTATTACTTTAGAAATAACAAAATGCATTATTAGTCCAAAAACAGAATAGCAACGCATTATATTAACTATGCAGTACATTATTTTCTTTTTTTTTCCGAAAATTGCCTGCCAGCCACATTATATCGGTGCTTAATCTTTATTTTAGCCCCTATATTATACACAAAATTCTAATTTGATACTTTCAGAGTTTTTTTTTTTTTTGTCACTTTGACCCTATACTTTCTTCCCATTAGTCCAGTTGACATTTTTGCTAAAAAATGCCTTAGTCAACGACGCCATGTGGCAAAAAAGCTACTTTTTTAAAAATCATTAAAAATAAAAATATATAAAAAAGGCTATAAAAGAATCATTAAAATTTCTAAAATTACATAAAATTCAAAAAAAAAAAAAACCTAAAAAGTAAATGTTATTAAAATTAATATTTTAAAATGAGGAAATAAGTATAAAATTTTTAAAATGCATGAATCCGGACAAATTCACATCAATGTTCATCCTATCAAAATAAAAAAAAATCTAAAATTATGAATTTATTTTGAAATTATAAAAATACATAAAATTATAAAAATCTATGTCCAGGACATCTGTGTTTTTGGATTCAGTTGAATTGGGGATAATTTTTCTAGATTCATTCTAAACCTACATTTTTAGTAATTAACTCATAAAAATTTTAAAACTACATAAAATTACAAAAAAAAAAAACTAAAAATTAAGAATTTTTAATTTATTTTTTAGAAATTAAAAAAAATTATAAAATTATTAAAAATGCTTGTTTGATTGACCTTGTCCATGGGCCGAGTCACTCAACCTAGCCCAAAGACCCACCTGAAAAGTGGGAGGGTTTGGGTAAAAATATAGGCCCAAAAAATGTGCTTAGGCAAAAAAACTGAGGCCCATTTAGAAAATAGGCCTGCATCAGGTAAGGCTTTTTTGGCCCGAGCCCAACCCGAATATGAAAAAAAAGCCTGCTTTTTTTTTTTTACTCTTATTATTATTATTTTCTTGCTATTTTCTTTTTTTTTTCACTATTTTGTTACCATTTCACAATTATGTAACTACTATTTTTTTGTTATTATTTGGATATTGTATAACTCGTTTTATTATTAATTTTGTTACTATTTTTCACATTTGCTTGTTAAGTTACATTTATCTTAGTGTTATTTAAGTATACATATATTTTTTAATTTATTTACAATTTGTTGGGAAATATTTGTTTTAATATTTTTAGTATTTTTAATGTAATACTTTTTTAAAAATAATATAAAAATTAATGTGGGCTGGCCGGGCTCGAGTTTTAGTATTTTTATCCGGGCCGGACTTTAAAAAAATTTTAGACCCATTTTTTAGGTCAGACCGGGTCCGGGCCTAGCAAATAGGCTTAAATTTTTTGTTGGGCATAACCCGAATCGGCCTTGCCCATAGACACCTTTAGGCTGAGGCAGATTCTTTTTAATGAAAATGTCAATTGTACTAAGGATAGACAAAATGGAAGTACAAAGGCTAAAGTGAACAAAAAAATTCTTGAGGCATCAAATTGAAAATCTGTATATAGTACATGGGCCAAAATAGGCATTAAGCCTTATATTTACTAAACTATACAATATGGTTATTTTTTAAAATAAATTTGAATGTATGAGGTTAGCATAGTTTTATTTATCTAAACCATCATTAAGTTTTTAATTAAATTTAGTGTCATTTAACTCGGTGATATTAACTTAATCATGAAGGATCAAACTACAAAATAAACAATATGTTACTAAGGTTGTATTAATTTTGTTTTTCATTTAAATAAAATTATTTTTCGTTATTTATGCACTCTCCTATTTTTACTACATAAAGTTATGTTTCTATTTCATTTTTTTACCTTTTTCTATTATAAATATTTTATTATAATTTTCATTATTTTTTATTTTAAATATATTTTTATAATAATTAATTTTCCACCTATAGTATGAGTGTAATTGAACTAGTATTAATATTAAATATTTTTATTGAGTTAATGTCATGAGTTAATTGAACATCAACTCAATTGTAACACAACTAAAATCTCCATGCCATGTTTGTAAAATGTTATGCCGAGAACATGTATAGTGGATTCCTCAGTTAAATGAACTGTGATATGTCGGTGATATTAGAGAAGGGTAATGGATATCGGAGAAAGTTGAAACAAGTGTTATATTTGAGATATTAATCTAGGATATAGATTAAACAAGTGCTATACTAGAGAAAGTTGAAACAAGTGCTCGAATATCAGGATGTCACACCACCGTCACACATCATAAGCATTACAAATGGTCTCGTTATTAAGCAGACATCTTCCAATTTAGCTTTTGAATAATCACAAGTCACACATATTCCAATCATCATTAAAACATGCTCAACATTCATCAAATGAACTTAAATCGAGAATTAAACATGCTTTTAGACCACCAAACAAAAATTCAGAATTATACATGTAGGTATCGATATTGAATCAAAGGTATCGATATTTCTTTCAAATGGTATCGATACTTCTTGGAAAATCGATACCAAAATAGCATTTTGTTTCACGCTTAAAATCAAAATCTCAAAATTTATCGGTTCCTTTCATAAAGTATCAATTATTCTACCCCGAGTATCGATACTCGTGATATGGTATCGATACCAAATTACGTTACTGACTTCCTGCACTTTCAAAAATCATGGAGGTATTGTTTTTAAAACACAAATATCAATACCTCTGCTCCAGACCACAAAAATACAACAATTTAAGGCATATAATCCATTCAAAATAATACTGCTCAACATGCAACTTTTACCTTATCAATTAATCAACAAAACAACCACAATAATGGTTCAATCATCGAAAACATGTCCGAGTAAACAAACGATATAACAAGAACAATATCCATAATTTCTATGAGTAATGAAATCACGCAAACATCCAAAAATATCATGGCAATAATCAACAACAAGTCTACCATATTGCCTTATTCCCACAGTTCAAAGAATAATAATATCACCTACACAAAAACTAAAGCCTAACTTGGATCACTTCCTTGGTATCCCCACACCGCTTACACCGCAAACGCTAAATATTTGCAATGGTTAGAGAGAGTGGGTGAGTTTAAACAAACTCAGCAAATGTCAGAGTAACCACAAAGTATACACAATATCAAAGGTTAAACAAGAGTATACTACAACACATTCGCAACCATATTCTAACCAAGTCAAAATAACATATACACGTTTCATTAAATCATAAAACTAGCATATTCTCTTACATGCAATTACACTCAACTCGCTTATATATATAATTCATTTAACAATAGTTCATCAATACTAAACAATGTATACATGCTTTAATAGCTCACAAGTCTAGCTCATATATTCACGTGCATTCACAGGTTAAATGAAAATGACCCAAACCACAATTACATATACAATTACCATGAAAACATATTAATATTTTCTTGAAACTTAAATCAACCCATGTAGCATATTGACCGCCTCTGGACGTAAACGTCCAATGTGTGAATGCTGCAATAAAATGGAGAATTACGAAGCGGTATCCACAAGTATATGGGTCGAGTTGTAATATAGATTTTACAACGAAGTAGGCGAGTACTCTGAGGATTGTACCTTAGGGAGGTGAATACTAAATCAATCTTAACCTAAACAATTAAAGATCTAATTAATACTTTAAGCCAGTTATAGCACGAGAGTAAAATAATAAATATGTTTAGGGTTTGTAAAATAATAAAATAAAATAACATAAAAAATAATTAAAATTGCAAGAGATAGAGATAGATAAAGTGAATCAAATCTGAGGATGGGTGACCAGCTTTGTAACAGCCCGGTTTAGACCCTAGTCGGAATAATAGTTTTGAGACCATAAATTCGAGGTCGGAATAATATTTTAATATTATTTTCTGTGTGAACAATATGTGATATAGCCTATGTGAAAATTTTGTGTGATAATTTTATCGACTGTGTGCCGAATTAGAGAAAGGACTAAATCGCATAAAGTGTAAAATGCTGTGTGCTGATTGTTATATGCCTAATTGTTGTTGTAACACCCCTAACCCGTATCCGACATCGGATTAGGGTTAAAGGCGCTACCGGACAGATCGGAAACTTACACAACATTTCATACATTACATTCATCATTAACGATCATAGTGTCCCTTAGATGAGTAATCGAGACTCAAAGCATGCATATAAATCGAGTTGGGACTAAACTGAAACACATATGAAATTTCATGAAAATTAAAAACTTTTCTAACTTTCAGGGGAGGCACTCCCGTGGTAGGAGACCGTGTGCCCTCCACGGCTTCTAGACACCCCCGTGTGTCCAACCGTGTTTACATACTGTCTATATCAACACGGTTACTTGGCACGTCCGTGTGCCATGACCGTGTGCTACCAAACCATATACTGACTTTTCCAACACGGCCAACAAGCACGCCCGTGTGCCATGGCCGTGTGCTCTTAGCTAGCTACTGACTTATACACCACGGCCAGCTGACACGCCCATGTCGAGGCTGTGTGCTATTTAAGCTACATTCTGCCAATTCAACCACGGTCTTAGGCACGCCTGCGTGTGCCAAACAAGTGTGGCATTATAGGCCATTTACAAGGCCAAAATGCCACCCATAAGGGTCAACCTACAAGCCATATTTTCCAACATATCTCATGCACATATAACCATAAAAAACATACCAAAATAATCATTCAAACCATGCATTCAATACCATTTCCAACCATGACCATTTCAAAGAATAAAACTCATATCATTACAAGCATAATTCATTCATTTTCTCACTCAAACCTTGGCCAATTCACATGCTTTCACCATACCAAAATATGCATCATGTATCACATTTATTTAAGCAAAGTCTTAATTCAAAAATAGCCAAATCACATGGCTAAGATCACATAACAACTTGTACTAAAATACTAGCCTATACATGGCATATCTAACTTTATACATTTTCAAAGAGTACCAAAATGATTTTAGTAGTGTGATGACGATCCTTGACGGTCCCGAGCCTTCAGTAGCTTTGACGACCTATAAAACAGAGAAAACACACAGAGTAAGCTTTCCAAAAGCTTAGTAAGTCATATACAAATAAACTTAATAGACAAGTATATAAGCATATAGAAATATAGGCACATTTCATATACATAACATCTTCTCACATATATACTTTGGTTCATACTATTGGCCACATTTGTCACATTCATCAATTCCAAAAATCTCTTATGCACAAAACTATTTCAAAGGTCCATAACCATCATAGCAAGGTTACATAGGAACTTACCTTATATACACACTTAGTGTATGAATCAACGTACTTGGATCAGATTCACTATTTACATGGCTATTTCGTATCACAAACTTGCCCGTTGAACAGTAAGGAATCTAGTAGGATACTCAGAAAGCTCGGAATGGTCATACAATGCCAACGTCCCAGACGAGGTCTTATATGCACTCAGACATTGATGCCGCTGTCCCAGACAGGGTCTTACACGTATTAATACGATGCCGATGTCCCTGACATGGTCTTACACGTAAAGCTTATCTCGATGCCAACGTCCCAGACGTGGTCTTATACATAGAACTTATATCGATGCCAACGTCCCAAACGTGGTCTTACACGAAGTCTCAAATCAACGCCAACGTCCCAGACGTGGTCTTACATGATAGAACAGAACAGATACCTATGTCATGACATAGCTAATTCTCTCTTTCCTAGGTTAAATGCGGGGCTTTTCGGACTTTATCGCTATATCGGCCTTATCTCGTAATTCATATGCACAACCTCTCATAAGCATTCATTATCAACATTAGTCATATGAACAAATACAATTGCATACATATACGTTTATTTGCATAGTGACTTACCTTGGGTTCGGTTTATCGAAATGAAAACGGCTACTCAGTTACTTTCGCTTTCCCGC
Organism: Gossypium sturtianum; assembly: GCA_025698515.1. Classification (NCBI taxonomy): domain Eukaryota; kingdom Viridiplantae; phylum Streptophyta; class Magnoliopsida; order Malvales; family Malvaceae; genus Gossypium; species Gossypium sturtianum. Next base: position 37,714,985 of record CM046952.1, read on the forward strand.
GATCTAAATCCGTTTTGCTCGGTTCTTGATCTAAACATATTCAGAATTAACCCTTTTATTCACTAATTCATTCAATTCAATCCATGGACACACATTTAGGGCTATTTGCAAATTAACCCTCAAATTTGCACACTTAATCAATTTAGTCCATTTTTCTCAAAATATCAAATTCACAAATTTTGTTCACACATAAGCATAGCCGAACCTCCCTAGGGACTATATAAGTCCAAATATTTCATCAAATTCACAAATTAGTCCTCCAAAATAATATTTTCACAATTTAGCTAAATTTATCAAAACTTCAAGAACAAAACATGTTCATCTTACTCAAATCTTTCATTTAACCACTAAACTCATCTCAAAACTCTACATATCATCAATGGCATTTTACACAAACATAATCAATACACAAAATTAAGACATGGGTTTTGTAGCTCTCAAAGCAACGATTACAAAAACGTAGAAATTATCGAAAATCGACTCAAAACATACCTCAATTTTTGGCTTGTAAGTGCCGAATACCTAGCTCAATTTTTCTTTCTTTTCTTTGGTTTTTTTCGGTGGTAAAATGGATGAATGAACATCCACTAACACTTTTGTTTCTTTTATTATAACATATTAATATAAAATATAAATTTTAACTAATGTTTTTAATATATAAAAACATATAATTATACATTTCATCATTCAATGCCGCCCACTAGCCATAGAATTGGCTTAATTGCCACATAAGTCCTCACACTTAAAAAGACATAACAAATAGACATCTTTTCATAAAGCATGCTAGTTTTGCATTTGATGCAATTCAATCCTTTTATCAAATTAAACACACAGACAGACAAATTAACTTACGAAAATTTAGCACATGCTTAATCACATATCAAAGACACAAAATATAATATTAAAATATTATTTGGACCCGGATTCGTGGTCTCGAAACCACTGTTCCAACTAGGGTATTAACCAGACTGTTACAATTCTCCCCCCTTAGGGATTTTCGTCCCCGAAAATCTTACCGTTAAACAGATTCGGATATTGTCGTCTCATTGAATCTTCAGGCTCTCACGTAGCCTCTTCTATTCCATGTCGATTCCATAGTACTTTTACTAACGAAATTTTCTTATTTCTCAACTCTTTTACTTCACGAGCTAAGATACGGATCGGTTCCTCTTCATATGTCATATCAGATCGGATTTCAATTTCAGATGGGACAATTACATGTGACAGATCATATCGATATCTACGGAGCATCGAGACATGAAACACATTATGGATCTTTTCTAATTCAGAGGGCAATCTTAATCTGTATGCAACAGGCCCAACACGTTCAACGATCTCATACGGTTCGATGAACCTCAGACTTAATTTGCCTTTACGTCCGTATCGAAGCACTTTCTTCCACGGAGACACTTTTAGAAATACTTTGTCGCCAATCTCAAATTCTATATCTTTACGTTTCAAGTCTACATACGACTTCTGACGATCAGATGCTGCTTTCAAACAATATCGGATCAGTTTCACTTTCTGTTTTGAATCTTTTATCAAATCAACACCGTGTAGCTTATTTTCACTGAGTTCAGTCCAATACAGAGGGGTACGACATTTACGTCCGTACAGAGCTTCATATGGTGCCATTCTGATACTCGACTGAAAATTATTATTATACGCAAATTCAATCAATGGCAGATACTATTCCCAGGAACCATGAAACTCAAGTACACAGCATCTTAACATATCTTCGAGAATCTGAATGATTCGTTCAGACTGACCATCTGTTTGCGAATGAAAAGCTGTACTGAAGTGTAATTTCGTACCCAAAGCTTCTTGCAGTTTCTTCCAGAATCTTGATGTAAACCTCGGATCTCTATCTGACACAATGGATAGTGGCACTCCGTGCAATCTAACAATCTCGGAAATATATTGCTCGGCTAATCTATCAAGTGAATAATCGGATCTTACCTAATAAAATGGGCGATTTAAATCGATCGGTCAACTTTGACCCAAATTGTATCCTTCTTTCTCGAAGTCTGAGGCAAACCAGAAACAAAGTCCATTGTTACTCTATCCCATTTCTATTTAGGAATCAGAATCGGCTGAAGCAATCCAGACGGAACTTGATGTTCGGCTTTTACTTGCTGACAGACTAAACATTTCGAAACAAAGTCAGAAATGTCTCGTTTCATACCAGACCACCAGTAGTGTCGTTTCAAATCCTGATACATTTTCGTACTTCCTGGATGAACAGATAGACGACTGTTATGTGCTTCGCTCAAAATCAGCTGAATCAACTTCGGATTTCTCGGAACACAGATACGATCTTGGAATCTCAAACAGTCATCAACAACTCGAAATTTAGATTCAAAATTCACTTCACACTGAGCTCGTTTCGCTAGCAATTCATTATCTACCTTCTGAGCATCACATATTTGCTGTACAAACAACGGTTTCGCTTTTAACTCAGCTAACACAGAACTATCATCAGATAAATCTATTTGAGCATTCAAAGCGCGTAGTGCAAACAATGATTTTCGACTCGATTGCATCTGCAATAACATTTGCTTTACCTTGGATGATAATCTATCACAAGCTCGTAATCTTTTAACAACTCAAGCCATCTTCTCTGACGCAAGTTCAAATCTTTCTGAGTCATTAGATACTTCAGACTTTTATGATCTGAAAATATGTGACATTTCTCACCATACAAATAATGGCGCCAAATCTTAAGTGCAAACACAATCGCAGCTAACTCGAGGTCGTGCGTCGGATAATTCTTTTCATGCGGCTTTAATTGTCTCGAAGCATAAGCTACGACTTTGCCTTCCTGCATCAAAACACATCCCAGCCCATTTAACGAATCATCACTGTAAATCACAAATTCTTTGTCCGATTCTAGCTGTACTAACACTGGAGCTTCCGTTAACAGAGTTTTCAACTGATCAAAACTTTTCTGACATCTATCAGACCATTCAAATCTAACATCTTTCTGAAGTAATTTCGTCAACGGAGTAGCTATCACTGAAAATCCTTTCACAAATCGACGATAATAACCACCTATGCCCAAAAAGTTACGGACTTCAGACACGTTCCTCGGAGGTTTCTAATCCAGAATAGCAGAAATCTTGCTCGGATCAACTCGAATTCCAGAAGCTAACACAATATGCCCCAGAAAACTAACCTCGTGTAACCAGAATTCACATTTGCTAAATTTTGCATACAATTGCTTCTCTCTCAAAGCTTGCAACACAATCCTCAGATGCTCAGCGTGCTCAGTCTCATCACGCGAATAAATCATCAATGAATACGACAACAAATCAATCTAGATGCGATGCGAAAATTACATTCATCGGATCCATAAAAGCATGAGGAGCATTGGTTAGTCCAAATGGCATAACTAAAAACTCATAATGCTCATACCTCGTTCTGAAAGCAGTTTTTGGAATATCTGAATCCTTGACTCTCAACTGGTAGTATCCCGATCTCAGATCAATCTTGGAAAATCTGATAGCTCATTTTAAGCGATCAAATAAATCATCAATTCTCGGGCAATGAGATATTTGTTCTTTATAGTCACCTTGTTCAACCCGCGGTAATCAATACACATCCTCATCATGCCATCTTTCTTTTCACAAACAGAGCAGAGAGCACCCCAAGGCGAGAAACTTCGGTCTAGCAAACCCTCTATCACCAATTCTTGTAATGCGACTTTAACTCCTTCAACTCTGTTGGTGCCATTCTATACGGAGTTATTGAAATAGGTGTAGTACCGGAAACAACTCAATACCAAATTTAACTTCACGTATCGGAGGTAAACTCGGCAATTCTTCCGGAAACACATCAGAATATTCACAGACAACAGGCATTGACTCAACTTTCTTTTCGGATACCTTTGAATCAATCACATAAGCAAAATATGCCTCATATCCCTTCTTCACATAACTCTGAGCTTTCAATACTGATATCACAGCAGGTAATCCATTCAAATAATTAGATTCAATTCGTACAATCTCATCATTCGAACATCTCAAATCAATAGTCTTTCTTTTACAGTTCACAATAGCATCATGCATAAACAGCCAATCCATACCCAAAATAATATCGAATTCATCGAATGGTAGAAACATCAGATCAGCAGGAAAACAGATATCTCGAAACATTAATGGACAGTTCTTGCATACTTTGTCAACCAGGACACTTTTACCTAAGGGGTTCGATACTTTTATAGTAAACTCAGTAGACTCTACAGGCAAAGTCTTGCTGAACACTAAATTCATGCATATATATGAATGTGTAGAACCAGGGTCTATCAAAGCAATCACAGAAGTATCATAAAGAGTAAAAGTACCCGTTATAACGTCAGGCGACGAAGCTTCCTCTCGAGCTCGTAGATGCGGATACGCTCGGCGCGCTCTAGCTTCAGATATGACAATATTGTCTCTTGTAGTTCTCTGACTAACACTGACATTCTTTACATTCTTCGATGGTCTACCCCTCACAGGTGTAATATCAGATCTCAGATTTTGAACCATCTCTGGCTCAACAGGCTCAGGGCAATCACGGATAAAATGATCAAGCGATCCACATCTGAAGCAAGCTCGCATCGCTTCAATCTACAGACTTCCCGGATGTCTTTTTCCATAATGTTTACATTCGTGTCTCTCGATCCGGACATTACCAACAGCAGCTCATCGAAGTTGCTGAGTTTTGGAACTCATTTGCGGTCTAGATTGATTTACATTCGAATATCTCACATTATCCTGAATCTTTTGGAGCAGATTGAAATGATTTACTCAAAATCTCTTTTTCATATATCGAGTATCGACTCACTTTTCTTTTATCTTTCCCAAGTGCCTCTACTTTACAAGCTCGATCAACAAGTACAACGAACTCTTTTATTTCTAAAATACCAACTAGCAAACGGATGTCTTCATTAAGTCCGTCTTCAAATCTTTTGCACATTATAGCTTCGGATGATACACATTCCCAAGCATACCGACTCGATCTCACGAATTCTCGTTCATACTCAAACAATCATTCGCCTGCTTAAGTTCCGAAATTCCTACATTTACGATCAACGAATCTCTCACTGATATATTTCTTCCGAAACTCAATCTGAAAGAAGTCCCATGTAACTCGTTCTCTCGGAACAACAGAAATCAGAGTTTTCCACCATTGATAAGCTGCATCTCGGAGTAACGATACCACACACTTTATGCATTCATCCGGAGTCAGAGACATTTCGTCGAATACCCGGATAGTATTTTCAATCCAGAACTCGGCCTTTTCCGCATCATCATCTTTAGTAGCCTAGAATTCTTCGGCCCCATACTTACGAATATTGTCAACAGGAGGCTTATTCAAATAATCAGGATGCATATCTGGTGGCACAACTGTAGTCTGAGGGGGATTAACAGGAGGCGGGGGTTGCGAAATAGTCGGGTTATTCTTTACAAACTGAGTGAACCACTCACTCATCATTTGGAAGAAAGCTTGTTTAGCTTCTTCCCCTTGACCGCTAGTAGCCGGTCTCGAATCAGAGGGCGCGCTGCCCTCGCGCGGGATCGCGCGCATTGCTTTCTTTCACGCCGTCGCTCGGCTCTTTCGGGATCCATTACTACGTAAATCACATTTATACATCAGGATTCATCACACTATCACAATTCAGACATATGGCATGTATAGCTAGACTTTGACACGCTACGTTAGTACGAGAATCGGCTAAATCGTAGCTCTGACACCAACCAAATGTAACACCCCTAACCCGTATCTGACGCCGGATTAGGGTTAAAGGCGCTACCGGACAGATCGGAAACTTACACAACATTTTATACATTACATTCATTATTAACGATCATAGTGTCCCTTAGATGAGTCATCGAGACCCAAAGCATGCATATAAATTGAGTTGGGACTAAACTGAAACACATATAAAATTTCATGAAAATTAAAAACTTTTCTAACTTTCAGGGGAGGCACGCCCGTGGTAGGAGACCGTGTGCCCTCCATGGCTTCTAGACACCCCCGTGTGTCCAACCGTGTTTACATACTGACTATATCAACACGGTTACTTGGCACGTCCGTGTGCCATGACTGTGTGCTACCAAACCATATACTGACTTTTCCAACACGGCCAACAAGCACGCCCGTGTGCCATGGCCGTGTGCTCTTAGCTAGCTACTGACTTATACACCACGGCCAGCTGACACGCCCATGTCGAGGCCGTGTGCTATTTAAGCTACATTCTGCCAATTCAACCACGGTCTTAGGCACGCCCGTGTGCCACAATCGTGTGGCATTATAGGCCATTTACAAGGCCAAAATGCCACCCATAAGGGTCAACCTACAAGCCATATTTTTCAACATATCTCATGCACATATAACCATAAAAAACATACCAAAATAATCATTCAAACCATGCATTCAATACCATTTCCAACCATGACCATTTCAAAGAATAAAACTCATATCATTACAAGCATAGTTCATTCATTTGCTCACTCAAACCTTGGCCAATTCACATGCTTTCACCATACCAAAATATGCATCATGTATCACATTTATTTAAGCAAAGTCTTAATTCAAAAATAGCCAAATCACATGGCTAAGATCACATAACAACTTGTACTAAAACACTAGCCTATACATGCCATATCTAACTTTATACATTTTCAAAGAGTACCAAAATGATTTTAGTAGTGTGATGACGATCCTTGACGGTCCCGAGCCTTCAGTAGCTTTGACGACCTATAAAACAGAGAAAACACACAGAGTAAGCTTTCCAAAAGCTTAGTGAGTCATATACAAATAAACTTAATAGACAAGTATATAAGCAAATAGAAATATAGGCACATTTCATATACATAACATCTTCTCACATATATACTTTGGTTCATACTATTGGCCACATTTGTCACATTCATCAATTCCAAAAATCTCTTATGCACAAAACTATTTCAAAGGTCCATAACCATCATAGCAAGGTTACATAGGAACTTACCTTATATACACACTTAGTGTATGAATCAACGTACCTGGATCAGATTCACTATTTACATGGCTATTTCGTATCACAAACTTGCCCGTTGAACAGTAAGGAATCTAGTAGGATACTCAGAAAGCTCGGAATGGTCATACAATGCCAACGTCCCAGACGAGGTCTTATATGCACTCAGATATTGATGCCGCTGTCCCAGACAGGGTCTTACACGTATTAATACGATGCCGATGTCCCTGACATGGTCTTACACGTAAAGTTTATCTTGATGCCAACGTCCAGACGTGGTCTTATACATAGAACTTATATCGATGCCAACGTCCCAGACGTGGTCTTACACGAAGTCTCAAATCAACGCCAACGTCCTAGACGTGGTCTTACATGATAGAACAGAATAGATACCTATGTCATGACATAGCTAATTCTCTCTATTCCTAGGTTCGTACGGGGCTTTTCAGACTTTATCGCTATATCGGCCTTATCTCGTAATTCATATGCACAACCTCTCATAAGCATTCATTATCAACATTAGTCATATAAACAAATACAATTGCATACATATACGTTTATTTGCATAGTGACTTACCTCGGGTTCGGTTTATCGGAATGAAAACGGCTACTCAGATACTATCGCTTTCCCACGATCTAAATTCGTTTTCCTCGGTTCTTGATCAAACATATTCAGAATTAACCCTTTTATTCACTAATTCATTCAATTCAATCCATGGACACACATTTAGGGCTATTTGCAAATTAACCCTCAAATTTGCACACTTAATCAATTTAGTCCATTTTTCTCAAAATATCAAATTCACAAATTTTGTTCACACATAAGCATAGCCGAACCTCCCTAGGGACTATATAAGTCCAAATATTTCATCAAATTCACAAATTAGTCCTCCAAAATAATATTTTCACAATTTAGCCCTATTTAGCTAAATTTATCAAAACTTCAAGAACAAAACATGTTCATGTTACTCAAATCTTTCATTTAACCACTAAACTCATCTCAAAACTCTACATATCATCAATGGCATTTTACACAAACATCATCAATACACAAAATTAAGACATGGGTTTTGTAGCTCTCAAAGCAACGATTACAAAAACGTAGAATTTATCGAAAATCAACTCAAAACATACCTCAATTTTTGGCTTGTAAGTGTCGAATACCTAGCTCAATTTTTCTTTATTTTCTTTGGTGTTTTTCGGTGGTAAAATGGATGAATTAACATCCACTAACACTTTTGTTTCTTTTATTATAACATATTAATATAAAATATAAATTTTAACTAATGTTTTTAATATATAAAAATATATAATTATACATTTCATCATTCAATGCCGCCCACTAGCCATAGAATTGGCTTAATTGCCACATAAGTCCTCACACTTAAAAAGACATAACAAATAGACATCTTTTCATAAAGCATGCTAGTTTTGCATTTGATGCAATTCAATCCTTTTATCAAATTAAACACACAGACAGACAAATTAACGTACAAAAATTTAGCACATGCTTAATCACATATCAAAGACACAAAATATAATATTAAAATATTATTCGGACCCGGATTCGTGGTCCCGAAACCACTATTCCGACTAGGGTATTAACCAGACTGTTACAGTTGTTGTCTTTATAATTTGGAGGATTAAAGTAGAAATTAGCCAAATTTATATGTGGGTGGACGGTATTAAATGTGTAGATTAAATATGGCATGTATAGGCTAGAAGTTATGGTATGATTTGTGATGTTTAATCCTTGCCATGTGAGTTGGCTTAGAAGTGTAATAATATTGAGTTTGTGAATGAGCTATGAATGTGGTATGTTTCATGACTTTATGGTTGATGAAAGAGGTGATTAGAAGATGAGTTTTGGTATGGATTATATGATGTTTGAGTTATAAATGTTTTGATATGTATAATTGATACTTGGATGGACTCATTTGTGATGTCAATAGGTATAGAAGTAGATGATATTGTGGATGACTAATTGGTGTATGAAATGGTATGTTTGAATGCATTTAGAAGTATGAATTAGTGTTGCTTTGAAGCTTGTTGATTGACCCTAGTGTGGGTGGCATATTGGTCTTGCAAAGGGCCTGTTATACATACACGGTCGTGGCACACGGGTGTGCCTAGTGACCGTGGGATTTAATCAGTATATAGCCTAAGAGTACACAGCCATGGTACACGGGCATGCCTGGTGGCCGTGGGGATAAGTCAGTATACATGCCCTATTTTGGCACGGCCAAGACATATAGGTGTTTCTAGTAGTCGTGGGAGGCATACGACCTGACTGCACGGGCGTGTGACCTCTGCAGTGTTCAAAAAGTTTTAAATTTTTGAGAATTTCCGTATATATTCGGTTTAGTCCCGACTTCTTTCTAGCATGTGTTTGAGGTCTCGTGGACCCTAATAAGGGACTATATGATTATGTTGGAATATGATTTAATGATGATTGACTTTGTGTTGAGAATTGATTTTGAAATGCTCCGATTGATCGGTAATGCCTCTTAACCCTATTCCGGCGACGGTCTTGGGTTAGGGGTGTTACAAGCTTGCTTTGGCATTCCCAATTAACTGTTGTCCTGGGTTCCTCGTCAACCAACTAGTCACTAACTTAGCAGGATCTTCCAATCTTGCACTAACATAACAAGTTAGCAATAACTATTTATCTTCCGACCTTACAGTCTAGACTAGATTGGGGTAAAGGTGTTCATGAATGGGCAATACCAATTTTGGGTTACTTAATTCCCACCTTGATAACTTCCCAAGGTTGTCAGGCCTAGGGTTTGTTTCACGTTCTTCCTTTTCCAAGCAGTTGATCTGTTGAGTACCCCTACAAAACAGTTAAGAGATCATGCCTCCACTCGCTAGTCTCCCATAAAAGGATTAGTTCCTCATGGCTTTAATAAATAACATGGAAAGAATAGAAGAATTAATCATAAGGAATAAATTGAAATATAGAGTTTAAAAAAGCCTAATTTATATTGATGAATAGAGCAAATCCACATAAATTGATTTAATTTACAATCAGATCTCTTGAAGAAAATAAATAAACTGAAATTATAAAAACCTAAGAAAGCAAGAGAGCAAATCTAAACCTAAAGAAAGAATCTAAGCTAATGGAAAGCTATCTATAATGTGTGCCAAAGAGGTCTATTTATAGCCTTCAAGTAGCCGTCGTTCTTAGCCCTAAGTTACCTGATGTTCCTGAGCTTAAAGTTCGATTGTGCAGACCAAAACGCCCCTACTTAATGTTTTATTCTTTTCATAGAGTTGATGTCGCGACACACCAGGACATGTGCCGTGACGTAGCAACCAACATATTCCTCTATAGCCATCTTCAAGGGTATGTCACGACACCCTCAGATTGTGTCGCGACATTGAAGGCAATTTCTCACTTTCTCTATTTTGCTCTCTATGTTGCGACATCGGATCCCCATGTTACGACATAGTGTCCAATATTGACTCGAAATGCCCTCTAATGGTCTCTCGCACACTCACAAAGTACATTAGCTCTCCCTTAGGCCTCATTCGGCCCTTAAGGTTAATAAAAGACTCAATGTGCACATTTTATTGAATGTAAACAAAATTAAAGAAACTAAATTAAAACATAACAAAAATGCTTGTATTCAAGCTCCTTAAATATGAAAAGTAGTTTAATTTTTTACATCGAATTACGATAGATCAAACTCCCCACACTTAAGTCATTGCTTGTCCTTAAGCAAAAAAGATTAAAAAATGAAAAATGACAACCCTTGAGCAGGTATGGTACAAGTATTGCTTTCAGAGCATATGACTTAGGCATTTCACATTTACTAACAATTTCAACATGATTAGTAGTTGACTTACCACTTTTGATCACAAACATTTAAGTTTATTATGTTACAAAATATACAAGTATTAAGGTTCTCACCTATAGGAATCCATCAACAAATCATACAAGTACATTGATTATCCGAGCAGAATACACAGTCGTTTATGTGAATATTTAGTATGATGCCCATTCATGTATAAGGACATTTAGGTCACATAGGGCTTTTTAGCTTGTAACGTTCTAAATCTTAGGACAGGTATGTAATTCAAAAATAGTAAGCATCAAAGGGTTACAAACATGAAAATAGTTTGACACATCGTATTGATCCCTATTCTTCCCCTTAAGTGACCCTTACCTGCTCACCGCCTTATTTCTCCTCCTCTCTCCTTCCTTGTCTCTCCATAGGAAATCATAGCACGACATGTTAATGACGGCCAACCTACGAGTTTTTATGCACTAATGAACGAGTTTTCTCTTTCCTTTTTTTGACTTTGTCACTTACTTTTTCAACTCATCTCACCCAAGAATGCTTTTTATTTTTCAAGTACTTTTTCTACTCGTATTACTTTTGCTTTTTTTATTTCTCTTTTGTATTGCACTTTCGGGCTAACCTCTAGTTCCTACATCACACTAATCCTTCCTATTTCTCTTTTGTTTTTACAAATTCCACCTTAATGTATCTACTTAACCCTCTATATGTATGACCAAACGTCTATAATCGTGCAATGCAGGACCAAAAAAAGGGCAAATACAAATTAATGTTATTAGGCTTGGGGTTTGTAATGAGGTTCATCAAGAAGTGTTAATAGGCTCAAAATTAGTATTAAAAGAGAAATATAAATAGGACAGCTTTTTGGCTCTGGATGTGTTCCAAACAATGCCTTAGGTCATCCCTAAATATTCGGACATGCATAAATTTAATCAACTGAACAAACACAAATTCAACCATTTATCATTAATACTAGCATGCTCGTTTCCTTGTATTTTCTATATCACAGAAATTTAGTAATCTAATAATAAAAAATTTAAAATCACCTATCATCATGCCAAACTTATTCATAAACACAAGCAACCAACGTAAATGATCCTAACCAATCACTTGTATTTTTACAAGCTCAAGCACACCAAAAGACAATAAAAATAAAAAAAATGAAAAAATTTGAAGCAAATTTTCTATATTACCCCCCACACTTTAGTTGACACATTGTTCTCAATGTGTAGCTGATCGTTATGTCAGAGTCTTAAAAATTTATATGATGAATGATCTAGCCTAGAAACTAACTGTGACAATGATTGAGGCAAGCGCACCTATCGAACAGTAGTATAGTTTAGGGGCAAGACCGGAATATCGAACCCAAAGGAACCAAAAGTACTAATACTAACTTTCTTTCTATTATTTAGCCTAAGAATTGAAGTGAATTATTGTTTAATTTAAAATTAACTAACTACTAAGCTAAAGACGCTAAGACAAATAGAACGAATTGGGGAAATACTTGTGGGAAAAAACCAATTGATTAAGACAATACCCAGGGAAGAATCCACATAGACTTCACTTGTTATCTAACTCTGAACCAGACGATTTATTCACTTGACTTGATCCGTAGGATTCCCTAATGTATATTAATACCTCTGTCGAGGCAACTAACGTCTAACCCTAGGTTGATTAATTGAAATCTCTTTCTAATTAAAACCCCTAGAATTTCATTAACTCGATCTATGGACTCCTATATTAGGTTTGACCCTAATTCGGCAGATTTTCATCATCATATGTCTAGGGTTACGATTAACTCCGCTTAATTATGCTAGATCTACTCTTAGACAGGGACTTTTGCTCCACTGCCTAAGCACATCAATACTTGAATCAATACCCTAAAATATCAAAGCAAGAATTAAGAACACATAATTAAGAACAAATCAAGTATGTATCATATAGTTCAGAAAACAATAACAAGATCCGTCTTAGGTTTCATCCCCCTCAGGTATCTGAGGGTTTAGTTCATAATTATAAAAGAATACATCTCAGAAGAAAAGATAAAACAAAACACAAGAAAACCCTAAAACCCCCTGAAGGAATTGAAAGAGAAACCCTCCGTCTTGAGTATGACTCCGGCTTCTTGAGATGAATCAACTGGCTATCTTCGAGTAAATCCCACAATTCTGACCTCTCTGGCTCGGCTCCTTGGCCTAGCTAGACGCCCCTTAAAGGTTGGCCTTTAGGGTGTTTATATAGGCTTTTGGAATGGCTTTCTTTGCCTCTAAGTACCCTATTCCGAGTGAAATTCCTCTTTGTCACGGCAGGGACACGCCCATGTGGCACGCCCGCAGAATCGACTTCAGTAGTGTTCGAGCTCAAGAAAGGGACACTGTGTGTGCTTTGGGCCCAGGCCGTGTTGATTTCTTACTTTGGCCCATTTGGCCCGTTTTAAGCCTGTTTTCCGTTCTTTTCATCCTCCTATGCTCTCCTGAGTATAAAACATGAAATTAAAGGATTAAGAGCACCAAATTCCATAATTCAAGGGATAAATCATCCAAAAGCATGCTAAATGTGGAGATAAAATATGTTACTATTACGGTTTATCAATAGCCTATCAAAAGATAAGGAAAGAAGTTACCCGATTGGTTGTGATTGCTTGAACTCCTATTGGTGGGTATTTCCTCCTTTGATTGTTGAAAGTTCGAATTTGTTTGTGTCTCCTTCGTGTTGGGTTCCTACATAGAAAAATTAAAAAAAAATGCAACAAAACTAAAAGAAAATCTACTTATTAATCCTACTCCTACAAAGTCTAAATTACAATCACCCAAAAATTAATACAAGTCTTTGTAAAAAAAATTTGTTCAATTATCCTTCTCATCGTCCATCTCCTCATCCTTCTTCCCTTCTTCTTCTTCTTCTTCACTTTCCTGTGCTTCTTTATCTTGTTCCATATTCGCTAGATCGAACATATTAGTTGTATAATTGGGGACTCGTATGTTATTTTACCTAGCAAACTCTTGAAAATTTGGTCCTGACTCTTGCATCCACTGAATCATCCAATCTAACTTTGGATAACTTTTCTCATCAATGTCTTGTTGAGCTCATGCCAACCTTTGTGACGAGGTGGGTGTAGCTTTCATTTCTTGCTGTCGCTTGTTCCCATCTTTGATTTGTTTGGCCCGCAACTCGATGTATTACTGGAACAAGGTGTATCCAATAATGCTTCGTGACAATTTCAACGACTATTCAGTTGATGTCATAGGTACACCTACCTTTTTACTTAAAGCCGTCACTAGATGGGGAAAGAACACTCCCACCTTCTAGCTACTAATGCATCTTCCCATGTTCTGGTGGATCTATTTGCCAACACACACCTGCTTTTTCTACAAAATAGCATAGAGAAAAACTGCTCTAAAGGTATTAACATTAGAAATATTTAAAGCAGGTACAATTCGTGTGCAAATGAACTAAATCCACATCTTAGCCTCAGGGAACATAATAGCTTGATGAAAAGATATTGGAATATTAGTACTTGCTCGATACTTCCATTCATCCCTTCTTTCAGTTAAAAAGTTTATAATACTATCCATATATATGTGTCAAAAATATTTTAAGTTAGTTTCATCGATGAATTCATTTTCATAATATAGAGCATTATAAAATTCACAAATTATTCGAGGGGTTACTCTCACCTCTTTCCCTCGCACAAGTATTGTATCCTATATATGTCCTTCGGTATTTCGAGACTCGTGGTCCCGTAAAGATGGGTAGAATTTTTTAACAACAATGAGCATGACATTATCCTTCAGGATCGTCCAAAAACGCTCCCATCGATGATATCTGACCAAAGGCCATATTTGTTTACATAAAATCATCGATGTATCAAATCCCCTTTCTTGAATAAATGTTTTTCCTTGAAGTTCATTAAAATTCTTTTCTACTTTCCTTTTCAAAAAAGTAGAGGGATTTTGAACCATCGATGACTCTGTTTCCATTGTTCGCCTAACTTTTTTAGGAGGCATAATGTTTCTATCCTAATGAATTACTAAATAAATAATTCAATGGAACAGTAAAAAGTTTGAGTTTAGGAACTCTTAACCTTTAATGTATATTTGAAGTTCGTTTGAATTCCTTACTCGCTTGTGATGTCCCCGTTCCTTGTTGTACCAAGTTTGTGGAAGGAAATTTGGGAAATTGGGGGTTTAGGGTTTAAGGATGTGATAGATTTGAGATAGTTTGAGGGGTAAAGTTTTAAGGAGTGTTTTAATTAAGAGTAAATAAGAGTTTGAGTTGTAAAATAGGGTTTTAAAAGTTTAAAAATGGGTAAGAGTTGCGCAATGGGTCGGGTCAACCCTACAGAAAAATGCAGCAATGTCGTGACATCTCTAGCAGGATATCAATGTCGCGAAACAAGGGTTCCGTGTCATGACACATCCACTAGCTTGGAGATTCTCAGGGACTGTCTGTTACATCGCGACTTGCTATTGTGATGTCACGACGACAACTTTGTTTCGGCCCAAAACTCCATCTTAAAGATGTTTCGATATAAGGATAAACCTACATCAAATAAAATTTAAACTATGTGGTTAGTTAAGTATACAGTAATTTACAAATATCATGCAGCAATTCACAAATTTTAAGTTATACTGCCAGATTTATCTAGCAATACTGTCATTTCACTCGTGGACGCTTTTTTATTCTATCAATATTGGTCCACTGTCCATCGTGCCATTCCGCCCTTGCTCGTTTGTCCCGTTCCTTGAATCTGTTTATTCTTTATTTTTTCATAAAAGGAAACATTTCCCTTGATTTGGGAACGCCAAAAAATAAATAAGTTTTTGCAATGCTCCCCTAATTTCCTCCTACTTTCCTCGTTCGACTTATAGCCACATTTGAAGGTTTCAGTGTCACCATTAATTTTCATTGTCAACTCATTTTTCTCTAAATAAATGGTGGATCCAAAAGTGGTCAGGAAATGTCTTCTTAGTAAGATTGGTATCTCATGATCTTCCTTAAAGTCAACCCTATAGAAAATTGTAGCGATGTCGCGACATCTCTAGCAGGATATCGATGTCGCGACACAAGGGTTCTGTTTCACTACACATCCACTAGTTTGGAGATCCTTAGGGACTGTTTACTACGACGTGATGATGACTCTGTTTCGACCCAAAAATCCATCTTAAGGATGTTTCGATCTAAGGCTAAACCTACACCAAATAAAATCTAAACTATATGGTTAGTTAAGTATATAGTAATTTACAAATATCATGCAACAATTCATAAATTTTAAGTTATACTGCCAGATTTATCCAGCAGTATTGTCAGTTCACTCATGGACGATTTTTTTATTCTATCAATATTGGTCCACTGTCCATCGTGCCATTCTGCCCTTGCTCGTTTGTTCCCGTTCCTTGAACCTGTTTATTCTTTCTTTTTTTTTCATAAAAGGAAATATTTCCCTTAATTTGGGAACGTCAGAAATAGATAAGTTTTTGCAATGCTTCCTTAATTTCCTCCTAATTTCCTCCTTTGGTTAATAGCTACATTTGAAGGATTCAGTCTCACTATTAATTTTCATTATCAACTCATTTTTCTCTAAATAAATGGTGGATCTAAAAGTGGCCAGGAAATGTCTTCCTAAAAAGAGAAATCTAGCAAAAGAAAGGTAAGTACTTATATGAACTCTATTCATTTGTCAAAGGATTAAATTTAAACATGTGTAAATTAAGTGTAGAGAATGCAAAATAAATTAAAATAATATTAATGTGAAATTGATGAAGAGAAATAATATTTAGAAATATTATAAGATTAAAACTGAGTAAAATGACATGTATGTGATATGATCAGTGAAAGTGAAAATAATTATGATATGTATAAGACATATTAGAAAGTGAGACTAAATTGAATAATATTTGAAAATGTAGAGAGAGAGGTGTAAATTCTTGAGTTAGAAATTACTATGTGAAAAGTTATTTAATTAGTAATTAAACGAATTTAGTAAAGTGAGTATAGTAAGTGATATTAAATCATGATTAAGTGATAAAGAGTAAATAAGTGATATTAAGTTACTATAAGTGTGAATTCCATGAATAAGTATTAAAGTGTATAAGATTTGAAAATTTATATTCAAATGAGTAAAATATTAAAAGGGTTGAGTAATATATGTCAAGTGAATTAATTAAAAAGTGATGAAATTAGTGAAATGAGGTATAGAAAGTGACTTTAAAAATGAATAAGTGTAAACATAATTGATAATATATGAATATCATAAGTAATCATATGTATATCAGAAGTGAAAATTTAGTGGCTAAGTGAACTTGAAAATGAATATGAAAGTGATAAAAGTTAAGTGAAGCTAGAGGAAGGTTATAAAATAATTTGTTAGTGGACTTAAATGAAGTGTTATACGGTAGTAAGTTAAATTCAAAGTGATATTGAAGTGGATTAAGGTTTATTGAATTATAGGTTAGCAAGGACTAAATTAGAAATATTGTAAATTTAAGTGTGGTGAAATTGATGTAAAGAGGACTAATTTGCAAAGAGTGTAAAAATTAGAAGTGTGAAATAAAATACTTGAATTTAATTCTAAGTGATATTAAAGTGATAGTTTAATGAATATTGATAAGTGACAGTGATGAAAAATGAAAATATAGATACCCAAGTAGGCAAGATTTGAATATGTTGGATATAGATGACATGCTATTAGAAAATTTTCAGTGCACATAGTGATAGTGGCACTTAGGTGCAACTAAGTGACAGTGGCACTTCAGTGCAACTAAGTGACAGTGGCTCTTCGGAGCATTTCAATGTTATTTTCGCATATCCTACTTGTTCAATCAAGTCTACTATGAGTTATTAACTCAAGAGAAAGATAAATGGTAAGTGATTAAAGAGTCTTGAGAAAGAGAGATATGAGAGTAATGAAATAAGTGTTAAAGAAAGATAAGCTGTAACACCCCAAACCTGGCCCAAACGCTACAACCGGATCTGGTATGTCACTTAAGAGATTTTACATAACATGTCGCATTTTGGAAAACAATTACTAGGTTTACACCTTTATTTCGAAAGCTTAATAATTCATTAAAGTATAAAATATTAAGTAACCAATTATCTTGGTAGATTTAAAATAAAAACCGAAATTTCATGCAGGTCTTAACTTAATTGAAAATGTAAAACTTAAAACCAGTAATAAAAGCCCAACAAAATCCCAAGACATAAATGGTAGTCTAGTGGCCCATGGCCTCATTACAAGGAAATTTGAACCCATTAATTAAATGAAAATAAAAAAAGTAGACTAAGTCTTTTTGCTGAATTCTCAAAGCTCATGCATGGGCCACCTTGCTCTCCTCTCCACTGGTCCGATGCCCTAAGTGTCACCTGAGATGGTTAAAATTAAAGGGTGAGTCGCGAGACTCGGTGTGCAACCCTCATGCACCATTAGATTTGGGCTTTAGCCCCATAAAATGAATAATCAAAATATAAGTAACAAAAATAATATGCAAAGCCCAACCCATATCCTAGGTGTCCATCCGCTACACGCCCCCGTACCAACCATTCACACCATTGGGGATTTCTACAATCAACCCACACCGCTAAACGCCTTGATGGCGCTCGTGTTTGCTCATCATCGATCATGGCCGTAGCCACTACAATGAATCACGGCGAAGCCGCTACAACAGATCACGGTAAGGAACCGCTACAACAGATCACGGTAAAAATCGCTACAACATATAACTTCCTCCTTTCATCAAACCCAACCCATGCAATCACATAAAATCAATATACTTATAACATTTAATCAGATCATTTACTAACTTTGGTGATTTGCTTTACCCTATTTGGGTTCCCGTAATATGTCGGGTTTCGGCATTTAACAAAACATGTAATACTTATTTTCATATATTAATCAAACAGATCTAGATGGTGTGGAGAATTACACACCTGATATTGTGAAATCCAATATTCTTAGTCGATGTCCTTGCTATCTGGATCTATTATCCTTAATCTATAGCCTTGCTTAAAAGCCGGAACAATTGCGAAAATAGGCCTCTCCTATATTTGGCCATGGTTAGTATTCTACCCGATTTTATATATATAAATAAACAAATCCTCTTACCTTGAAATCCCGAAAGTAACACGGTTCTATAACTTAGAGATCTATGCGATTGGCCTCCTTCTTCAAATCCTGGAATGCCGAAAAGAAGAGTGAAATAAGAGATTAGTTTCTAATAGCCATTCGACTAAGGACTTTTAAAAAGCCGGAAGAACATTGAAATCCCGAAATCAATACTTACCTATTGTTTCCTTCAAGATTCGGCACAAGCAAACTCCTTTGAAGAGAATTTGGCAACTTCAGGAAGTAAGATCTAAGAATTTCGGCTTTTAGAAGATGTACGAATTGAAGAGATGGCTAAGAGAGATTTGACCAATGAATATTAAGGAGAAGAATAGAATAATAGAGATGTGATTTTGGCTTTTAGGGATTAAAAGAAGAATAACAATAGAGGTTAAAAGATTCGGCCAACCAGGAAATTTTAGAGAGGAAGAAAAGGTGAAGAAGATGGTGATTTTCGGCTTTTGAGAGGAAGAAGATGAGAAAATAAAATAAAAGAGAGGCTTCAAAATTTCGGCACACCCCCTCTTTATATAGAAAACTGATTCCTCCCTTTAGCAGAGATTGATTTTCGGCCAACACTGCCACACATGATAGCTCCTCTCCCTTTTCCATTATCTTAATCTGTTATCTCCTCAAAAATAGCCTTTATCTGCTTATTATCCTTAAAGACTAAATCCTAAATAATAACCTTTATCCGCTTATTATCCACATGAAATAAATACAATAAGATTCCCAAAAAAATAGCCTTGTGCCGTCCCCCCTTACTCAATTAAGTGCCGAAATCTAGCCCTATAACTTGGGCTTCAAGCAACCAAAAATTTGGGCCTTCCTCATGCACTAGTGACGCCACTTATAGCTCACCTTACTTTGCCCCTAGCTGTTGGGCCACGAGCCCAATATGTCAATTAAACTACTACAACTTCAATTTAAGCCCTTAGAGTGTCTAAACAAAATATTTAAAACAAGGCCTCAAATTTCATTTGAGCCCTAATTGTACCTCAAATTCTCAAATTAATATTTTAAGCATTCAAACACATAAAATGCACAGACCCAATTATTCAGGATGTTACACTTCTACCCCCCTTAAAGAAATTTCGTCCTCGAAATTTCCAACTAACTAGTAATCGTACTACCTAAGTCGCACCACTATGCTTTATTGCGCACTCTAATTTCTAAAGCCAAAAAAATAAACACTTAGTATACTATGGTAGAGTGCGCGCATCGGTGTTAGCATCTAGAGCGTCCTCGTCCCTTGTACTCATTTTACCGATTCACGTTTATCTGTTTAGAAATTTTATGAATTATTAGTTTTCTTCCACCGATTAACCACGAACAATTTTATGAACAATAGTTTAAGAGTAGTTACATTTAATTCACATTCACAATCTGATCTCAAGTTTGTAACCGCTAACTAAAATAAAACACATACATCATACAAATAACATCCAAGCACTTACATTCTTCACGTAAAGGTGTTTTCGTTGATTCACTACCCAGGGGTATTTTCGTAATTTTATCCTACAGGGGTATTTTCGTAATTTTTCATAATAAAGTTCCTTGTTGATTTCGTGAAGTAAGGGTATTCTGGTAATTTTACAATCCAGGGGTATTTTGGTAATTTTGAAATCCAGGGCATTTCGATAATTTTGAAATCCGGGGATATTTCGGTAATTTTGTGATCCGGGGGTATTTCGGTAATTTACAAACCAAGAATATTTTGATTTTTTTTTCAAAACAGGGGCACTTTGGAAAATCTAGTTACTCTTGTAAACATAGGGTTTTTGGGTAAATTTTTCATAGCTGTGAACATTTTCAAATCAAGTGTATCTTTTTGGAAATGTACAAAACTTAGGGGTTTTTGTTTGCCAAAATAGGGTGGTTGGTCCCTTTCAGGTTTTAGTTATAGATTTTGGCCTGACAACAAATCCTCGTGGCTAGGGTGAACAGTCACTACGCACCAGGTAGGATTCCAGCGAAGAGGAGGTGAGTCACTAAGACTGCTTAAATACCAGGCTCTTCCGGATCCAATCCTAGACATGTGCATGCCTGTTGCCACACCCTAGTCTTGCGACTTGTCTACAGGTTTGTTCAGTGAAATTAAGTCTTATGAGATTGAAGGAGTTGTTTCAGCTAAGCCTAGAGTCCATCAAGTTCTAATCTAGATAGTCTACGTCCCATAAAGCCCATAAAGCCCACATATATATATATCACACAGCGAGTTCAGAATACTTACCTGGCGGACTTGGGCCGGAGACGCAGGTGCCATGCCGAGAAAACCATCCTGTATTATTTATAAATATACATGTTTTTAAAAAAAACCTATTTTTAGAAAACGTTTTGAGCCCAAAACCCCCAAGGCCGAGTTTTGAACCGGGCTCTGATACCAATTTATAACACCCCAAACTCGGCCCAAACGTTACAACCGGATCTGGTATGTCACTTAAGAGATTTTACATAACATGTCGCATTTTGGAAAACAATTACTAGGTTTACACCTTTATTTCGAAAGCTTAATAACTCATTAAAGTATAAAATATTAAGTAACCAATTATCTTGGTAGATT
This sequence comes from Gossypium sturtianum, assembly GCA_025698515.1. Taxonomy (NCBI): domain Eukaryota; kingdom Viridiplantae; phylum Streptophyta; class Magnoliopsida; order Malvales; family Malvaceae; genus Gossypium; species Gossypium sturtianum. The sequence goes on from CM046952.1 coordinate 37,736,452, forward strand.
TTAAATAAAAACCGAAATTTCATGCATGTCTTAACTTAATTGAAAACGTAAAACTTAAAACCCAGTAATAAAAGCCCAACAAAATCCCAAGACATAAATGGTAGTCTAGTGGCCCATGGCCTCATTACAAGGAAATTTGAACCCATTAATTAAATGAAAATAAAAAAAGTAGACTAAGTCTTTTTGCTGAATTCTCAAAGCTCTGTCGCATGGCCACCTTGCTCTCCTCTCCATCCCGGTCCGATGCCCTAAGTGTCACCTGAGATAGTTAAAATTAAAGGGTGAGTCGCGAGACTCAGTGTGCAACCCTCATGCACCATTAGATTTGGGCTTTAGCCCCATAAAACAGAATAATCAAAATATAAGTAACAAAAATAATATGCAAAGCCCAACCCATATCCTAGGTGTCCATCCGCTACACGCCCCCGTACTAGCCATTCACACCATTGGGGATTTCTACAATCAACCCACACCGCTACACGCCTTGATGGCGTACCGTCTTTGCTCATCATCGAATCATGGCCGCAGCCACTACAATGATCATGGCGGCGCGCTACAGCATCACGGTAAGGAACCGCTACAACAGATCACGGTAAAAACCGCTACAACATATAACTTCCTCCTTTCATCAAACCCAACCCATGCAATCACATAAAATCGGTATACTTATAACATTTAATCGGATCATTTACTAACACGGTGATTTGCTTTACCTATTTGGGTTCCTGTTAATATCTTGGGGTTTCGGCATTTAACAAAACATGTAATACTTATTTTCATATATTAATCAAACAGATCTCGATGGTGTGGAGAATTACACACCGATATTGCGAAATCCAATATTCTTAGTCGATGTCCTTGCTATCCGGATCTATTATCCTCAATCTATAGCCTTGCTTAAAAGCGGAACAATTGCGAAAATAGGCCTCTCCTATATTCGACCATGGTTAGTATTCTACCCGATTTTATATATATAAATAAACAAATCCTCTTACCTTGAAATCCCGAAAGTAACACGATTCTATAACTTAGAGATCTATGCGATTGGCCTCCTTCTTTAAATCCCGGAATGCCGAAAAGAAGAGTGAAATAAGAGATTAGTTTCTAATAGCCATTCGACTAAGGACTTTTGAAAAGCCGGAAGAACATTGAAATCCTGAAATCAATACTTACCTATTGTTTCCTTCAAGATTCGGCACAAGCAAACTCCTTTGAAGAGAATTTGGCAACTTCAGGAAGTGAGATCTAAGAATTTCAACTTTTAGAAGATGTATGAATTGAAGAGATGGCTAAGAGAGATTTGACCAATGAATATTAAGGAGAATAATAGAATAATAGAGATGTGATTTTGACTTTTAGGGATTAAAAGAAGAATAACAATAGAGGTTAAAAGATTCGGCCAACCAGGAAATTTTAGAGAGGAAGAAAGGGTGAAGAAGATGGTGATTTTCGGCTTTTGAGAGGAAGAAGATGAGAAAAGAAAATAAAAGAGAGGCTTCAAAATTTCGGCACACCCCCTCTTTATATAGAAAACTGATTCCTCCCTTTAGCAGAGATTGATTTTCGGCCAACACTGCCACACATGATAGCTCCTCTCCCTTTTCCCTTATCTTAATCTGTTATCTCCTCAAAAATAGCCTTTATCTGCTTATTATCCTTAAAGACTAAATCCCTAAATAATAGCCTTTATCTGCTTATTATCCACATGAAATAAATACAATAAGATTCCCAAAAAAAATAGCCTTGTGCCGTCCCCCCTTACTCAATTAAGTGCCGAAATCTAGCCCTATAACTTGGGCTTCAAGCAACCAAAAATTTGGGCCTTCCTCATGCACTAGTGACGCCACTTATAGCTCACCTTACTGTGCCCCTAGCTGCTGGGCCACGAGCCCAATATGTCAATTAAACTACTACAACTTCAATTTAAGCCCTTAGAGTGTCTAAACAAAATATTTAAAACAAGGCCTCAGCCCAATTTGAGCCCCAATTGTACCTCAAATTCTCAAATTAATATTTTAAGCATCCAAACACATAAAATGCACAGACCCAATTATTTAGGATGTTACATAAGCGGTAAGTAGAGTATGTAGTGAAAGCATTATTATTTCTAAATGTGTTATACCAACGATAAATTGGCTTATTAGAGTGCATTAATTAAATTAAGGCAACTTAAATAAAGAGCTAGTGATATTAATTTAATTTATAATGCTTTATTAAAGTTATGATTAATATGAGTACTAAGCTTTTGTGAAGCTTAACGCATTGTTTCTAATGCGTAGTATGCAAATAGTGATCGAGAGGAAAATAGTTCAATTAAGCTAGATGAATTACATCTCATCATTGATAAGGTATGAATTATGAATTGTAAAGATAATGGAATTAAAGCGGCATGTACGAAATTAAAAGATACTTATGTTGGATCTGGTGCCCTAAGTGTAGTATATTCATTTTGTATACTTGTATTTTTCGAACAAACTAGTATATAAAAATATCCATTAATTAAATTAATACCTTTTGGATATTGTCCTTGATGTTTTTGCACATAAAGAAAAATGGAAGCAAAAATGGGCTCACTAGTTATCTAATGTTTAACTAATACTAAGCGATATTACATTGTCCAATTGTAATACGAAAAGATAGGCTGTATAAGTAGATGAACCTAAACATGTCCTTAGTCTAATCAGGAATGAGCAAACCGATTAAAAGACTAATGTGTCATCTATCAAGTCCAATTGGGGAGATTTTTTTCTTGAGCATTAGAGCGGATGATTCCTAGAAGATAAAGACATAGATGTGATTGACTAGACTTAGAGTACATCGGATAGGACCTAAGTAGAATAGACCTAGATCCGTTTATGGATTTATTTACTTTTGACATTCATAGTATGGCATATCGTAACTTGAATGGATGATGGACTATGTATGGGTGACTCATATAGTTTGATATAAGTAAAATCTTGAGTTCAAATAGATAAGGAATCGAAGTTTGGTTCATTGAATATCTTCTGTAGTATGTAGCATCATTCAAAATAGTGAAATTCATAGCCCAACTAATAGGTAAATGATAGATGAAAAGTAAACGTGGCCATTTTTCGTTTGTCTTTGCTGTAACTAATTTGCTTACTGTTTGATAGTAATTGACTTTTCATAAAGGAAGATTTAATGGTTACCCTGAGATAAAATAGAATCATATTGGGAGAACGAATTTATCCTAAAGAAATTAAGGATATCCTATGAGGGTAACACACTTCTGACTAGGTCATTGGACGAACACTGATTAAGTAGCTTTCGTAATGGTATGTAATTAGGAAGAGCTTAGTCAGGATACTATAGTGGAATGACTTCATGACTAAATGAGTTTATAATTAATAGAAAAAAAGATGGAACATAATTATAAATCATTTGATCCATAATTATATATGTCCAATCGATCCTTTCACTAGCTCATTGAAATCGGAAATAGATTGCATATAGAACCAATTGAACATAAATGAATGAAAATGGCGAAGTTAGAGAAATGTGTCGCATTCACAAATGAATGTGTTTTCTTGCTAAGTAAAGAAATGACTTGAGAACTAATTTAAAGTTTTCGAATGATTATTTAACTAATTATAATTAAATAATTGAATTTTGAAAATGAAATTAAATTAATTAGTCATTTTTGAATCCATTGAATAAGGAAATTAAATAAATTTCCTCATAGACTATTTTATGGTAAAGATGTCACGACTTTAATAAAATTAGAATTGGGTTGAGAAAATTATTTAATTGGTAAATTAATTTAGTTGATTTAAATTAATTAATTAATTAATATTTATTTTGGGAAATAGAAAACAAATATTGGGTTGGATTAATTATAAAGTGTTGGATCAAAAGCCCAAGAAGCACATATAATTGGATCCAATACAGGAGAAGCCCAAAACCCCCTCATATTACATGTGAGGGGCGATAACCCTAGTGTTATTATCTAGGGTGTGTTGCCCCACTCTTTACTAGTTGGACTAGGGAAGTGTATCTATTAAATAAATATTATTTGTGCTATTATTATTTACCTAGGATTCTCCTATCTCTCCCTATAAATAGATAACATTAGTAAAGCTATTGGCATACAAGTTTTATATTTTGCTATTCTGGCAGAAAATAGTGAGACTTTCTTGGAATTACAATTTATACCGGTTTCTATTGAGAGAATTACTTTCCTACTGAAAGTAATAAACTTGTTTCTTGTTTTGTGAACGTCACAAGTAAATAAATTCATAAACGAATCTTGGATCTATTCTACTTGGGTCCTGTCCGATGTACTGTCAGTCTAGTTAGTCACATCTAGGAGTCATCTGCTTCAATTCCAAAGGCAACATCTCCTCAAGTGGACTTGATAGATGATATATTAGTCTTTCAATCAATTTTCTCATTTCCAATTAGACTAATGACATGTTTAGGTTAATCTACTAATACCTTTCCATATTACGATCTGACCACGTAATACCACTTCGTATTAGTTAAACATTAATAGCATGTGAGCCAATATTTGCTTCTATTTTGCTTTGCGGCAAAAACATTAAGGATAATATACAAAAGGTATTAATGTAATCAATGGATATTATTATTAAACAAATTTTTTTGAAAAATACAAGTATACAAAATGAATATACTACACTTAGGGCACCAGATCCAACAGTTGGAGGTGAGAATAAAACTTTGATTTAGGCTCCACTATAAAAGAATCCAATTCCTAACCATCAACAATTGAGATAGGGAATGTATTTGCCTAGACACCATTGATGATTTATATTTTCATAATCTTTTATTTTATTTATAAAAAAATTATGTAATTATTTTTTCATTTATATAGTTTTTGTTTAATTTGCTTATGTTTTATGTAATTATGTTAAATTAAACTTGATGTATTTTTATTCTTGAAGAGTAAATCATGAACATACAACTCTATACTTTAAACCCGAAATGTTAATGTTTAAAATTTGAGTTTAAGTATTACAAAAATGGGTTAGTGTTAGCTTTAATGTCCCAACCTTTTTATATAATAACATTTAATATAAATTTTATATATTAGTCATTTGGTAAAAATATGGTTGAAAATTTTGTCAAACATTTTCAAAGACTTGCAAAATACTCAAATACATGTTTTAAATGTGTTTCATCCTTTCCACGTGTTTTTGAGTGAATATTAAAGTGTTTTAAGGTGTTTAAAATTTTTTAAGGCACTTTGATAGTCAAGTCTCGACACGTAGGACTATATGTCTCAAGACATGAAAGTTCGAATGAAAAATTTGCTTCAAGGGTTGCATGTCTAGAGGCATTAACCAGTATGTCTCGCGACATGGCCTACATGTCTTGAGACATAGCCTGTGGATTGCAATGTAACATCTATTTTACAGTTATATCTCGAGACATCTTGGTAAGTTTCAAGACCTTAGCTATTGGGACACTTTTTAGCCCAAAATTAATGCTCGCAATTGCTCGAAATCATCCCCAATTACCATAAACATCCACAAACTTATTCGTTGATATAAATACTATTGGGATCTACTGCCCTTAGTGTAGTTTTTTTGTCATATGTACTTGTATTTTTTTAATAAATTGGTTTAATAAAATTTCGTCATTCACATTAATATCGTTTTTATTTGTCCTCAACGATTTTTGCATGCAAAGTAAAATGAACAAGCAAATATTGACTCATTGATTACTTAACGTTTAACTAATATTAAGTTGCATTTTGTGGTCAGATCATAATGCAAGAAGGCAACTTATATTAGCAGATAATCTAAATGATCCGTATTCTAATCAGAATGAAGCAAATCGATTAAAAAGATTATTATGATGTTTATCAAGGCCAACAGGGGAGATATCTTGTCTTGGGTATCGAAGCGAATGATTCCTAAAAGATAAAGACATAGATGTGAACTTTTGAATTAAGAATACATCGGACAAGACCCAAGTAGTGTCACATCCCAAAAGTGGGCCTAAAAGATATAGGATAAAATGAATATTGTTCTTTATTTCCTTTAGAAATAGGGTAAGGGAATTAGAATGCCTAAAAAAAATTATTTTTGTTAAAAAGTTGATAAGAATAAGTTTGCTAGTTCAGTGGTAAGGCCTTAGGTTACCCTTAAGTCCCAAGTTTGAAACCCTTGTATGCATTTAGCCAAAATATTTTATTTCTTTAATTTTGCCCCATAAAAAGTGTTGAAATTAAAAAAGTATCCCAAACAAAAACTATTTCTTTTAATTTAGTCATTGTTTTAAAATAATCCTAATCCTACATGTATTTTTAAAACCTATTTCAATTAGGGAAAGCAAGTGTTATAAATAACCAATTTTAAATCAAACCCTAGAATTCTTACCTAACAAATTTTTAAGAAAAACACCTTCAACCTCTTTTCTCCCAAATCAATTTTCAAAGCAAAAGAAGTCAAAGCTCAAAATCATCCCTCTCCCTCAAGTGGACCTTCAACCTTCTCTTCCATACTAAGGTTTTTGTGTTTTCTCAAATCAAGTGTGGGATCTAAACCTAAATCTTTGTATATAATTGAAAATTTTAATAAGTAGAAAACCAGCATGTGCGAACCCCCTAGTCCAGGCAAACCCTTGTATATGTGAACCCTAGTCTAGGCAAACCCCTATATGAATGAGTCGTGCGTGAGACCGTGTGCGAGCCTGTAGGTGCAAGCCCGTGTGCGGGCTAGTGAACGAGCCTATATGCGCAAATCCCCTACTGTGAATCCATATGTAAAACCATATAGGATTATATACGCGAGCTCTTAGAATATACATGCGAACCCTAGATTGTTTATGACATGCGAACCTTAGGTTATTACTTGTAAACCCTATGTATTTAATTATCCAAGCCTATGTACTATAGAATGCGAGCTTGCCTTTTCCATATGCAATTCAAGTATGTGTACTGCATGCGAGTCATAAATTACATACAAACCATTGTATGTGTTATATGCGAACTATGTTATGCGAACCCTAGGTTGTATGTGTAACACCCCTAACCCGTATCCATCGCCGGAACAGGGTTATGGAGCATTACCGAAATAAACAGATCAAATACAGACATTTCATATCATTTCTAATTTATATCAAAAAAATGAATCATAAACAATCATATTGTCCCTTATATGAGCCTTTGAGGCCCAAAATATGCAATAGAAATAAGTAGGGACTAATCCGGGTACTCAGAGAATTTTTCACAAAATTTAAATATTTTCCCTAGGTGCAGGTACACACGCCCGTGTGGTTAGGCCATGTGCCACACACGGTCGAGAGACATGCCCATGTCTCAAGCCGTGTGGACATTCGAAATAGGGACACACGACCGTATCCCAGCCCGTGTCCAAATTAGGGTGGTTACTGACTTGGGTCACACGGCCAAGCCACACGCCCGTGTGCTAGGCCGTGTGAACATTTTAATTTACATTAATTAGGTGCAGGGGCTACACGAACAAGTCACACACCGGTGTGCCAAGCCGTGTGCCACACACGGCTGAGACACACGCCCGTGTGCCAAGCCGTGTGCCACACACGGCTGGGACACACGCCCGTGTCTCTGCCCATGTGAAAATACCTGAGCATTCTGTTTTTAAACTTTAAAGAAGTAGGGGACACACGTCCATGTGCTAGGCCGTGTGTGAGACACATACCCGTGTGGACAAAATAAGGCCATATCCAAGCCTTATTTCTCACCCAATTTGTCTTTCACCTATATCAACACTTTAATACATTCACCAACCAATTCAAGACATTAAAACCAAGCCAAACCTAAGTCTTATACATGACATATTATCACATATGTTCAAGTGTTCAAACTTACCAAATACACAAATGTGCATATATGCATATTTTACCAATTATGCTATCTCAAACCAATCATCAATAGGTCTATATACTTTTCACCATTTAACCATTTCAAACACACATATCAAACATGTTTAGGCCATATACTTACATATCAAAAATATAACAAACACAAGCCATACCAATGGCTAGTTTCAACCAAATATTTACATGGCATCATTTGGCCAATTTAACCTATACATGTCATTATACCCAAAAGAAATTTTTCTATTTATACCAAAACGAGCTGAGGGATAGTGTGATGTTGCTCCGACCCGCTTCTAACCTTTATGAGCTTCCGAATACTATAAAGCAGAGGAAATAAAACAGAGTAAGCTTTAAATCTTAGTAAGTTCGTATAACAGGAAATTAACTTACCATTTATTTCACATTAAGGTAAGTTAACTAAACATGCTCAAATCAATTTGGCCAATTGCCTAAACACATATCCTCATCAAGCATGTTAGTCATATAATTCACATAAAAACCAAGAAACATGAATGTGCTCATCAATATTCAATTGTCACATACATGTATTTATCACTTCAAGTATACATGAACATGTACATATCATATCTTTGTACTTCAAATATTTCTCATGGTAATTCATCTCGAATTCATATCATCTCAAGTCAGAACTTTACCCATTGAATCATTTAAAATATCGATGGATACAAGGGTAGTACACATGAAGTGTACGAGTCTGAAATCCGTCAATTCATATTCAGGAATGCTAATTGAGCATTTAAACAGGAAGCTCTTCCAAGCCAAATAATAGAAAGCTCATATGAGCTTGTAACAAGAAGCTTATCCGTGCTTAATAACAAAAAGCTCATAAAAGCTTAAATCAGAAAGCTCATGCGAGCTTAACAGGTAACTTCGAAGAGCTATTATCAGGTAGCTCATGAAAGATCTTTTAATCGGGAAGCTCCAGATAGTCATATATCAGGACGATCATAAGAGTTGCAGTGTGTCTGCAACACATGCAGTATCACTACCAATCAGAATGCTCATAAGAGCATATAAACGGGAAGCTTGGAAGAACCATGTATCAGAAAGCTCTAGAGAGCTTATATCGAGATGCTCATGTGAGCTATAACGGGACACTCTTGCGAGCTATGGTGTGTTCGCAACACATGCAGAATCACAACCGCTCCGGGAACCCTGTATCCATCTGATTTCATTTGTTCAAACGAGATTTATTTCTTATTGGATATTGTCGGATATGTAATTTATTTTCATACTTAACAATTATACAAATCATATACATATAAGTCAAGCATATCACATAAATATGCAATTTAGTTACACGAACTTACCTCGACAATGTTCGTGTTTGTAGGGTACTAATCTGATACTTTTTGTTTTCCTCGATCCAATTTCGTACAAGGTCTATCCGGATCTATACGAGTAAATTTAACTCAATTTAATACAATTCATATTCAATTCAATTCACATCCTAGGCAAAATTACCATTTTGCCCCTATACTTTTAATTAATGATGATTTCATCCCTAGGGTCGGAAAATGAAATTCATGCAATTGAATCCTTATTCCAAGCCTAACCAATTTTTACATATAACATTTGCAGCCCATGTAATTCATAAAATTTATAATTTTTCCATTAATTTTACATATTTACAATTTAGTCCCTAAATCACAAATTCATGAAAATTCACTTTACAAAAGTTGTTTATTTATAAACAACCTTTCATTTTCTACCATAAATTTCATAATTCATACATATTCATCTATGGAAAAACCCTAGTACTTTGATTACTTTACAAATTAATCCCCGAGATATCTAGATTAAACTATTACGATTTCGAAAACATAAAAATCATTAAAAACGGAACAAGAATGCTTACCCAATTAAGCCAAAGAAGTTTGCTTGAGTTCTCTTCTCTTAGCTAGGGTTTTCATAAAAAAAATTGGAAAATATGATGAAAAAGATTATATTTTCTTTATTTAATCACTTATCATCTTTTATTATTTTACTTTCCAATTTCATCCTTTTCTTTACTTAACTTTCCATGGATGAATCATCAAACTTATCTACTAACTCCTCTTAATGGTATATTTTCCATATAAGGACCTCCAATTTTGAATTCCATAGCTATTTGATCCTTTTAGCTACTAGAATTCAACTTTTGTATTTTATGCAATTTGGTCATTTACTCAATTAAACATGAAATCGGTAAAATTTTCTTAACGAAATTTTTATATGATATTCCTATCATACGATAGTTCATAAAATAATTTCAAAATAATTTTTCTTACGGACTCGGATTTGTGGTCCCGAAACCACTGTTCCGATTTCACTGAAAACGGGTTGTTACAGTATGCAAGCCTATATGTTATGTGAACACTAGGTACACTGCAAGCCTAAATGTTATGTGAACCCTAGCTACCATGCGATCCTATATGTTATGCGAACCCTAGGTGTTATGCGAGCCTATATGTTATGCGAACCCTAGTTAATATGCGAGCCTATATACTATGTGAACCCTATGTGTCAACAGTATGCAAACCTAGTATGTTTATGTGAACCCTATGTAACAAAAATATGCAAACCCTATAGTGCAAACCCTCAAACTGCAAACCTTAGATACAAAACCTCACAAGCGAGCCCTGCATGCGAACCTGTATAAATACTAGATAACTACACCATTTAAAATCACACGAAAATTCTATATATGAGTAACTGTTATTTTATTATTATTCGTACAAATTATTTTTGTATATGTGAAATTGATATGTATGAATGCATAAACACATGCCATTACATGTTCGTATGAAATATTGAATGAAGCATCAATTGATGATAAAAGCATTGCATGCTAAGTATATGTGCATAATTACATGAAAACGAGTAAGGAGGACGGAGGAGTTACATAGGAGACAATGGCAAGTTAAGTTCACACTGAAAGTCAGTACTGCATGAAGTAGGTGGCAATGTCATCAAAACCGGATAAACCAAAATGATAGTTTAAAAAGCCATAAAAAATTAGACAATCGGGATAGTAAGTTATTGTAGTAAAAGTCATCGTCACATATGACAAGTGAACGACCATCATCACCGGAAATCAAATCCAAGATGGTCAGTTATTATTATGTGTTTCGAAGTGTCGGGCAATGCTCGAGGGTGGATCAGATGGACGAGTGGGATCTTAATCCATAAATTGCATTGAATCACATATATAAATTGATTATACATTTTTATATGTACCATGAAGAACGATTAATTCATTACTATGCTTTAAATTTTCTACTTAATGTTTTTACAATTATATACAATGAATTATATACAATGATCTTAATCCATCGCCGGAATAGGGATATGAAGCATTACCAAATAAACGTAACATAAATCATTCCTTTCAAAACATTTCAATGAACATAGCATAATCCAATATTATAAAAGCATACCGTCCCTTATTCGAGCCCTTAAGGCCTTAAAATCACTTAAAAAGTGTTTCGGGACAAAATTGGGAACATTTGAACATTTTAGGAAAAAAGTTAGAAAAGTTCAACTGCAAAGGTCACACGGTGATGTGGCCAGGCCGTGTGACTCACACGGCTGAGACACACGCCCGTGTCTCCGGCCGTGTGGACATTCGAAGTAAGGACACACAGCCGTGTCCTAACCAGTGTTCGTGCCCGCGTAACTGTCTGACTTGGGTCACACGGCCAAGCCACACGCCTGTGTGCTAGGCCATGTAAACTCTCAAAATGGCCTCGCATGCCCGTGTGCTAGCCGTGTGTTTCACACGACCAAATCACATGCCCGTATGTCTGGCTTTGTGAACCTAAAATGTGCCTTAAACAACAAGTTTACCATTTCCTACTTGTTTGGGCTTTAAACAAAACAAAAACCATTTGTTTAACCTATTTAAAACACAATCAAACACACTCAAAACATGCCAAAACAATCATCCTAGGTGCCTAACCAATGTACCCTCAATGGTACCACATTTATATCATCAAAACATATCATCAATGCATCATTCAAATCAAAGTTTAAAACATACCAAAACCACTCCATTTAGCCTAGTTTATAACCACCTAAACATCAATATTAATATCACATACACCTAACAATCTTAGGGTTAAATCAACATGCCCAAATTATGACTTCAAACACAAACATATGTTTATATATATACCAAACCAACATTATACTCAAACTCAATTACATCACATATACCAAATTCATTAAAAACCAAACACATCCTAGGTACATGCCATTACAAAAGGTAAACATCACCACATTTGAGATCGGGATCATTGTTGGATGTTGAATCGGCGATCAAAAGAGAAGTACATAACTTGTGCAAGGAAAACAAAACCGTACGCTGAGTAAAACTCAGTGATATTTCTATAATCTGAACAATTCAAGACATAATAGTACAAGAATGCATAATTTGAATTATACGAACATACTATTGTTTAAGCTTACAATTACCATATACCATCATTTCAAATTCATGCATATTACCATATCTTTTCATACCATACTCAATTTTCACATGCTATCATATTTGATTTGTTTAAAAAATATCTCAATTCACATCACTTGCTATGTAAATAGCTTTTCACATATCAATCCACATTTCCTTTAAACAATGGCATTATCCATTCCATATTCAATTCCTGCATACATATCTCATATATTCCATTTGTTCATAACATATTTCACATTTCATTTTCCATCCACTATCTCATTTCCATTTCACATGCCATGCCATTTCAATATCAATTATAGAACTTTATTATTTATTTACCCCTATTAACACGACGGACTCGAACAGATACACTGATCCAACAAACACACCAGTTTGGCACTCAGTGCCTCATCGGATAAATTCGAAGTAATAACTGGGCCCAGCGCTATATAAATTGACACCCAGTGTCTCATTGGTTAAACCGAAGCAAATTGGCACCCAATGCCTCGTCGACTCGAAGTCAAAGAAATCCCTGAACTCTTCCTATCCTATGGCATGCCATCTATATCTGACTTAGCCAAATACAGTTAATAGGGTTCCATTTCGCTTTCAATATATATATATCCAATATCAAATTTCATAGAAGCACATTATCACATATACACTTATTCAATTCAACCAATATAAATTCAATAAATTCATCAAATACCAAATCAATCCATTTCAATTGTAAAACACAATAGTTCTCACCTCCAATGCTTACCATATGCAAGAAATCAAAATGCAATAATTTACAACTTAGTTCGGATTATAGAAACACAAACCGTGGATTCTGAGCTATTCAACATCGATTTTATCTTTCCCTTTTTTAGTCGATGATTCCGGTACGACGTTGGCTATGGAATTAAAACAATTAAAATACATTAATACTTAGAAACCCATGGTCGTGCGTTTCTTTCTCCTTTCTCCCTTTCTTTTCTTTCTCAAATTTTTGCATGCCTTTCTATTTATATTTCTTTATTCTTTCTTATTATTATTATTATAACCTTTATACATATTAATCTCACTTTATAAATCATAATATATAACTTATATATATTAAACTATTATATATATAATACCCCATTAATATCGTCCACTACCTAATATAAAAGTATATTTACCACTTTAATCCCTCAATTGATTTTTAATCTATAATTCAACTTTTACACTATATGCGATTTAGTCATTATACTATAATATTTCTTAATTCATGCAATTTCACTTAACCGAAATCTAATTGACTACACAAAAAACTTCGACTACGATTTACGAGAACAGAGTCCTGGAATGCACTTTTCAACACCCTTGACTATCAGGTCATTACAATTCTCCCTTCCTAATTAAATTTTGTCCCCGAAATTTACCTGAAAAGATATAGGGGTACTGAGATCTCATCGTCTCTTCCGGTTCCCAAGTCGCTTCTTCGACACTATGACTACGCCACAGCACTTTCACTAACGGGACTAGCTTGTTACACAACTCTTTCACCTCGCGAGCCAAAATCTCAACTGGTTCTTCTTCATATGACAAATCGGATTGAATTTCAATGTCTTCTGTCGAAATAACGTGAGACAGATCCGACCGGCATCTTCTAAGCATTGAAACATGAAAAATGTCATGCATTTTCTGTAATTCTGCAGGCAAAGCTAAATTATATGCAACTGGTCCCACTCTTTCCGTGATCTCATAAGGTCCGATAAAATGACGATTTAGTTTCCCTTTTCGACCAAATCTCAAAATTTTCTTCCAAGGCGAAACTTTAAGAAATACTTTGTCGCCAATAGAATATTCAATATCTCTACGTTTCAAATCTGCATACGATTTCTGTCTATCGAAAGATGTCTTCAATCTATCTTGAATTTTCTTAACAATATCTTCCTTTTCTTGAATTAATCCTGGCCTGATCATTCTTCTTTCACCCAATTCCATCCAACAAACAGGTGTTCGGCACCTACAACCGTATAAGGCTTCGTACGGAGCCATTTGAATATTCGATTGAAAGCTATTATTGCATAGGAATTCGGCTAAAAGTAAATAACGCTCCCAACCTGATTCAAAATCAATTACACAAGTGCGAAGCATGTCTTCTAAAATCTGAAAAACACGCTCAGATTGTCTGTCTGTCTGCGGGTGAAAAGTTGTGCTAAAATTAAGTCGCGTACCAAGAGATTTGTGCAACTGTTTCCAAAATCTCGAAGTGAACCGAGGATCTCGATCAGAGATTATCAACATAGGGACACCGTGCAATCTCACAAATTCATGAATATAAACCTCGGCAAGCTTTTGGAGTGACCAATTAGTCTTGACCACTATGAAATGAGCCGATTTCATGAGTCAATCAACAATCACCCACACAGCATTTTTCTTGCCCTGCGATAAAGGTAACCCCGTTACAAAATTCATCGTAATATGATCCCATTTCCACTCAGGAATAGAAATAGGCTAAAGTAATCCTGTGGGAACCTGATGTTCTACTTTAACTCGCTGACAAGTTAAGCATTTAGCCACATACTTGACTACGTCTCTTATCATTCCTGGCCACCAATAGGATTCTCGTAGATCGCAATACATTTTCATCCCTCCAGGATGAAAAGCAAAAGGACTATCATGAGCTTCGCGAAGTATCAACTCTTTTAATTCTGAAACATCCTGAACACAGATTCGATTATGAGATCTCAAGCAATCAAAATCATCAATGCTGAAGTTTTCTAATATGCCATTCTAAACCATTTCTCTTTTCTTTGCCAACTTGTCATCATCTAACTATGCTACCTTGATCCGATCAAACATCATCGTTTTGATATTTAATTCAGCCAACAAGCTTCCATCGTCATCGATACTGAGTTGAGCAAACATTGCTCGCAATTCAACCACTGCTTTTCTACTCAACGCATCAGCTACAACATTAGCTTTACCAAGATGGTAATCAATAACGCAATCAAAATCTTTCAGAAGCTCGACCCAACGAGGTTGTCTCAAATTCAACTCCTTTTGAGATAGGAGGTATTTGAAACTCTTATGATTAATACAGATGTGACACTTTTCACTGTACAGGTAGTGTCTCCAAATTTTTACAGTAAAAGCCACAGCAGCTAGCTCTAAACCGTGTGCCAGATAATTGCATTCATGTGTTTTTAACTGACGAAACGCATATGCAATCACTTTTCCATCTTGTGTCAAAACACAACAGAGACTGCTCAAGGAAGCATCACTATATACCACAAAACCTTTTCTCGATTATGGTAAAGTCAAAACTGGAGCTTCAGTCAACATTTGTTTCAACTTCTCAAAACTTCCTTGACACTGATCGTCCCAGACGAATTGAACATTCTTATGCAACAGCTTTGTCATCAGTAAAGCTATCTTCAAAAATCTATTTACAAATCTTCGGTAATAACCAGCTAGACCAAGAAAACACCGAACCTCTGACACATTCCTCGGTGCTTTCCACTGAACAATTGCTTCAATCTTTTTCGAATCAACTCTAATTCCATATGCCGAGATAACATGACCCAAAAATACAACCTCTGATAACTAGAATTCACATTTGCTAAGCTTTCCATATAATCGTTTCTCTCGTAACACTTGCAAAACAATTCTGAGATGTTGCTCATGATCGGATTCGGATTTCAAATATATCAAAATTTCATCAATAAAGACTACCATAAATTGATCCAAATACAGTTGGAAAATACGGTTCATGAGATTTATAAATGCTGTCGGAGCATTTGTCAGCCTAAAAGGCATTACTAAGAACTCATAATGGCCATAATACGTACGAAATACCGTCTCTGGTACGTCACTATCTTTCAGTTTCAACTGATAGTAACCCGATCTCAAATCAATATTAGAAAAGATAGAAGCTCATTTTAGTTGATTGAATAAGTCATCAATACAAGGTAGAGGGTATCGATTCTTAATCGTCAACTTATTCAATTATCGATAGTCAATACAAAGCCGCATCGAGCCATCTATCCAATAGTCACTAGAGCTCCCCAAGGCGATATACTAGGCCATATAAAGCCGCGATCCAGTAAATCTTGCAATTGCATTTTTAATTCTTTCAATTCCGTAGGTGCCATATGATAGGGAGACATTGACACTGGAATCGTACCAGGAAACACTTAAATTGCAAACTCAACCTCCCGATCAGGTGGTGATCCCGGTAATTCCTCAGGAAACACATCAGGGAATTCACAAATAGTTCAGATTTTACTGCTCTGACTATCACTAGAATTTGAATTGATAACATAGGCTAGAAAAGCTTCAAAGCCTTGATTGAGAAGTTTATCAGCTCGAATTGCTGAAATGATACAAGTTAAACCACTCGTTCGAATTGAACCACTCGTTCAAACACCATTCACTTCAATCATATCACCGTCCATACTTTAAACAACAAACTTCTTTTTATGGCAATCCAGAATCACTCCGTGTTCCATAAGCCAATCCATGCCAAAAATTATATCAAAATCGCCAAACGGCATTATCAACAAATTAACAGGGAATGTTATATTATGTGTCACTAACGGACATCTCCTACACACATGATCTACTAACACAGATTGTCCCAACGGACTTGACACCACTATCGATACTCTAGACGTCTTAGATTTTAAACTCCCCGATCTAACAATTCAATATTAATATATGAATGCGAAGATCCCGGATCTATCAAAGCATAAACAGGTTCTGAATGTAATAAAAAGATACGTGTCACAACGTCATTAGCATTACCATCCTCACGTGTTCGTATAACATAAGCTCGGGTTGGCGCTTTGGCCTCCGACTGATGAGTAATAGTATCATTTCCCTTCCTAGTACCACCTTTCGAAAATGAACCATCTGGACTCGACCTGCGACCCCTAGGTGCAGGCACAGACCTCTAAGAAGTAACATGTGTAGCATTCTCATTCTTCGGACACCCTCTAGCAAAATGTTCCATAGATCCACAGCGAAAACAACCTCGAGTTAACTTCCAGCATTCACCACTGTGCTTTTTTCTCACAGTTCTCACAATTCGGAATGTCAATATCCCTGATTGGACCTCACACACTACCTATGGACACAGTCGGTTGGCAATCACGATTTCTATCAGCTTTATCTAACTTAAAAGTCGACCTCCAATTACCACAAAATTTTTTTGATCTCTTCGGTTGTGGATTTGAACTAGCAGCTCTAAGATGCTTTTCAACAGTACGATTAGTCTCAGTCTTCTTATCAAAACCTAGAGATTGTTCTACCATTCTCGCCCGTTCAATTAAATCTGCCAACTCCATAATTGTATGCGATACTAACTGTACCCGTAGCTCACCATGTAAACCACACAAAAACCACTTGCAACTTTCAATTTCAGTCGGCACAAAATCAACGACGTACCTATTAAATCGCGAAAACTATCGTTCATACTCAACCACAGACATTCCACCTTGTTTTAGCATTAAAAACTTGTCTTCAATCTTCGATAAACAGTTCGCCCATATATTTATTTTGAAATTCATTTTGAAAGAATTCTCAATTAGCTTGATCTGCAGATACTTGACGTGTCACTGACTGCCACCAAGTATATGTTTCTCCTTGCAGTAGAGAAACAACACAAATTACACTTTCACGCGGGTTGCATTCAAGTTGTTACAAAATGCGTTTAGTGGATTCAATCCAAACTTCAGTTGCGAAAGGATCAACTCCTTTCAACCCTAAGAATTCGGTCGCACCATATCTACGTAACTCTTTTATCGGAGCTCGACAAATAGGAGGTGCAGATGCCGTAGCGAATGTGGTTCCCGCAACATGCTGAAGAGCATCAGTGATGGCTCGAAGTAACTGTGAGTCACCTCCTCCCTCAGCATTACATCGCTCAATGTTAGGTTGTTGAGTACTAACTGGATTAACACTCGGTGTTACTGATTCGGTTCCATCTAATTCATTAGAGACATCATCTCTGGTATACATCTCTTGATCAATATCATTATTATAATCATCCGACATTTTTAACTATAAAACAAAAACAAATATAATCAGCATCCAAATCCCGACTCAATTTGACTCAATTATGACATGTACCTCTAGACTTAATTCTAAGCTCGATTTAGTCTGAGCATCGGCTAAACCTGCAAGCTATGATACTACTAAATGTAACATCCCTAACCTGTATCTGTTGCCAAAATAGGGTTACAGAGCATTACCAAATAAACGTAACATAAATCATTCCTTTCAAAACATTTCAATGAACATAGCATAATCCAATATTATACAAGCATATTGTCCCTTATTCGAGCCCTTGAGACCTTAAAATCACTTAAAAAGTGTTTCGGGACTAAATTGGGAACATTTGAAAATTTTAGGAAAAAAGTTAGAAAAATTCAACTGCAGAGGTCACACAGCCGTGTGGCTAGGCCGTGTGACTTACACGCACCGAGACACTGCCGTGTTTCACCGTGTGTGCGCTGCCGTAACTCTCTGACTTGGGTCACACGGCCAAGCCACACGCCCGTGTGTCAGGCCATGTAAACTCTCGAAATGGCCTCGCACACACATGTGCTAGCCGTGTGTCTCACACGGCCAAGTCACACACCCGTGTGTCTGGCCGTATGGACCTAAAATGTGCCTTAAACAACAAGTTTACCATTTCCTACTTGCTTGAGCATTAAGCAACACAAAAACCATTCGTTTAACCTATTCAAAACACGATCAAACACACTCAAAACATGCCAAAACAATCATCCTAGGTGCCTAACCAATGTGTAACAACCCTTACCCGTATTCGACACCCGAACCGGGTACGAGGCATTACCATACTTAACTTGCTCAATCATACAACATTGATTCGTAAGAATTTCATCTCAAACTAAAACTTTTCATTCAAGACCATAATGTCCTTATTATAGGTCTACGAGACCCTAAACTCATACCCGGAATGATTCAGGACTAAACCGGATACTTTTGAACCCTTAGACAAATTTGACATAAAACAGGGTCACATGCCCGTGTGAAGGATGAAACACGCCCGTGTGGAAATTCACATGCCCGTGTTCCACACCCGTGGGAATTTATTTTTCAATTCGAACCTACAGAGGTTTTCACATGGCCGGACACAAGCCCGTGTCCCTCACACGGCCACGACACGCCCGTGTCTTAGCCCGCGTGCAAAAACCATGGTATTTTGTTTATGACGTCATTACCTCACTAAGGTCACACGGCCAAGGCACACGCCCGTGTCCTTAGACCGTGTGTCGAATTAAATTCCCAATTTCAGGTGTAGACTTCACACGGCCTGGGCACACGCTCATATCCATGGCCGTGCCTTCCACACGGCTGAGACACACGGCCGTGTCTCTGCCCGTGTGTTTACTACTGAGCATACTGACTTGTAAACCTAGCATGCAAGGGAGCACACGGCCAATTAACATGCCCATGGGGCTGACCGTGTGTCACACACGGCTTAGACACACGCCCGTGCGTCTACCCATGTGGACATTTGTAATGCTATCTACCAAGACAAATGCCACCCTTCACAGCAACCATACTTATACCAATTCAATCCAACATATATCATAACCATAGAGCACTTCTAGGGACTCAAAATCAAGACATCCATACTAGCATGCATTTCATGAATTTCATCATCATTGAATATATGAACTTGTCAAGTATTGGCCAATTTCCCATGACCATTTACAAAATGAATTGAACAACATTAATAGCCAACACTTTGGCTAACAAATATGACATAACAAAATGACCAAGTCCTATACATGCCATACTCAAAATGAATCTAACTTTGCTATACCAAGGAGAAGTCGATAGTGTGATTCCGAGCTCCGACGTCCCACGATCCCTGAGTTAGCTTGGCAATACTACAAGGAAAAGGGAAATGATAGGGGTAAGCATAAAGCTTAGTAAGTTTGCATGAAATAAGTAATAACAATAAGACCCATAATGTCATCCATTAATTTCGTTGAAGAAAGACACAAAGTCTTAAGCACATTGCCATAACTTACTCATGCTTACCCTTACCAATTACATATCATGCCATATCTCGTAAACCATTCTCGTGAATTAATCACATATACCTGTATCACTTCATCACATAGCTTTAGCACTAATTTCATCTCTATTATAAGCTTAACTATTTATCCCATTGAATCACTTAGGATACTCAAGGATACATGATCATCATCTTTCACATGAATACGACGCCACTGCCACATCCCAGATGTGGTCTTACATGGGGTCACCTCTAGATGCCGATGCCATATCCCAGATATGGTCTTATACGGGATTTCATATCGATTGTCGATGCAATATCCCAGATGTGGTCTTATACGATTCTCATATTCGATGCCGAGGCCATATCCAAGATATGGTCTTATACTGGATCTCAATTCAGTGCCGGGGCCATGTCCCAGACATGGTCTTATACGGGACCTTACTCATCTCAAGTCTTGATGATATTATTCTCTCATTTATTAAAGTCCAACCGGGACTTCAACATCACAATTCTCATCATTTTCTCATTCAACATTATTACTCAAATTCATAGAAATATTATACATCTTCACAAATATCAAACATTTTAAATCATACCAGCATGATGTTGAACTTATTACACACAAACTTACCTCGATTTCAAAATAGGCCAAATTGCCGTTCTAGTCCGATACCTTGCTCTTTCCTCGGTCAAGGTTAATTCTTCATTCTTCTTGATCTATAATAACAATTTAGCTCATTTAATCATCACATTAATCAACACATTTTAATAATCAAACTTTGGCAAAATTACCATTTTGCCCTTATACTTTCACAAAATGACTATTTTACCCCTAGGCTCGTAAATCGATTCCAATCGAATTTCCTCCTTTTACAAGCCTAGATGAACATTTATTACTCCTATGGAAACCCTCAATAATCATTATTTCACACATTTACCACATATTTACAACCTTCTCAAAAAGGTCCTTTTAGGTGTTTTCATGGTAACACATTTCACAAAAGTTGTTTATCTAACAACTAAGACTCATTTTCTTCCATAAAAATGCAGCAAACAACTTAAATGCTCACATGTAAAAACTCTAAACTTTCAACCATTTTGCAAAATAGTCCCCTCTTTAGCTAGCTTAAGCTTTAGGGGTTCCAAAAGTACAAATATTATCAAGAAATGATCATCAAATCACTTACTTGTAAGGAGAAGAGCTTGCTGAAATTTTTTAGCTTTCAAACCCCTATTTGCTGCTAATTTTCGGTTGAGGAGAAGAGAAGAAAAGATGATATCTTTTCTTTCTTTATTTTATTATAAAACATCAATTTAGTCCACCTAATATCAACCACTTTGACCAATTTGACATTGTCTGTCTCCTATGGCCGGCCACCCTATCTCTAGGGGTCTAATTGCACTTTAAGAGCCTCCAATTAATATTCTATGGCTTTTAGACACCTTTAGCTTGAAAAATAGAACTTTCGCACTTTATGCGATTTAGTCTTTTTTTGCAATTAAGCATGAAATCGTTAAAATTAGAGTACCAAAATTTTCATTCACCTATATAATCATGCTATAACTCATAAAATAACATTAAAATAATTCTCTCTGACCTCAGATTAGTTGTTCCGAAACCACTGTTCCGGCTAGCCTCGAAATCGGGCTGTTACACAATGTACCCTTATTGGTACCACATTTATATCATCAAAACATATCATCAATGCATCATTCAAATCAAAGTTTAAAACATACCAAAATCACTCCATTTAGCCTATGACTTCAAACACAAACATATGTTTATATATATATATATATATATATACCAAATCAATATTATACTCAAACTCAATTACATCACATATACCAAATTCATTAAAAACCAAACACATCCTAAGTTCATGCCATTACAAAAGGTAAACATCACCACATTTGAGATCGAGATCGTTGCTGGATGCTGAATTGACGATCAAAAGACAAGTACCTAACCTGCGCACGGAAAACAAAACCGTACGCTAAGTAAAACTCAGTGATATTTCTATAATCCAAACAATTAAAGACATAATGGTACAAGAATGCATAATTTAAATTATACGAACATACTATTGTTTAAGCTTACAATTACCATATAGCATCATTTCAAATTCATGCATATTACCATATCTTTTCATACAATACTAAATTTTCACATGCTATCATATTTGATTTGTTTAACAAATATCTCAATTCACATCACTTGTTATGTAAATAGCTTTTCACATATCAATCCACATTTCATTTAAACAATGGCATTACCCATTCATATTCAATTCATGAGTACATAACTCATATATTCCATTTGTTCACAACATATTTAACATTTCATTTTCCACCCACTATCTCATTTCCATTTCATATGCCATGCCATTTCAATATCAATTATAGAACTTTATTATTTATTTACCCCTATTAACACGACTCGGACTCGAACAGATATACGGATCCAACCAACACACCAGTTTGGCACCCAGTGCCTCATCGGATAAATCCGAAGTAATAACTAGGCCCAGCGCTATATAAATTGACACCCAATGTCTCATCAGTTAAACCGAAGCAAATTGGCACCTATTTCCTCATCGACTCGAAGTCGAAGAAACCCCTGAACTCTTCCTATCTTATAGCATGCCAACTATATATGACTCAGCCCGATACAGTTAATAGGGTTCCATTTCTCTTTCAATATATATATCCAATATCAAATTTCATATAAGCACATTATCACATATACAGTTATTTAATTCAATTAATATAAATTCAATAAATTCATCACATACCAAATCAATCCATTTCAATTGTAAAACAAAATAGTTCTCACCTCCAATGCTTACCATATGCAAGAAATCAAAATGCAATAATTTACAACTTAGTTCGGATTATAGAAACACAAACCGTGGATTTCGAGCTATTCGACATCGATTTTATCTTTCCCCTTTTTAGTCAAGGATTCTGGTATGACGCTGGCTACGGAATTAAAACAATTAAAATACATTAATACTACACAATTCAATTCCACATTGAATATTTCAATTTTTACACAACATTTGCTTAATTTCCAATTTAGTCTCTAAACTGAGACTAATTTTTATTCTTCACATTTAATCTTATATTTTTATGCTAATTTCACTTTAAGCTAAAGTTAGCTCCCTATTTTTAATTAAATCCCTAAATTTTGAATTTTTCATAATTTAGTCCCTATTACTCAAAATTTACAATTTGTTCTACAATTTAATTCTTTTCCATTTCTAGCTTAAAAATCAATCAATTTAATCCCTAATACTAAAACTGTTCAACATTATCAACATTTAAAATCTTAATCAATGTTAAAATTTCAACACGGGTCGGGTAGTACTTAGAAAAGGAATTAAATTGACTAACTAATTGAAAATTGGAAACTTAGAAACCCTTGGCCGTGCATTTCTTTCTCCTTTCTCATTTTCTTTTCTTTCTCAAATTTTTGCATGCCTTTCTATTTCTTTTTCTTTATTCTTTCTTATTATTATTATTATATCCTTTATACATATTAATCTCACTTTATAAATCATAATATATAACTTATATATATTAAACTATTATATATATATATATATTACCCCATTAATGCCGTCCACTACTTAATATAAAGGTATATTTACCACTTTAATCCCTCAATTGATTTTTAATCTATAATTCAACTTTTATTCTATACACGATTTAGTCCTTATACTATAATTTTTCTTAATTCATACAATTTCACTTAACCGAAATCTAATTAACTACACAACTAACTTCGTAAATATTTTTAATAAATATTTACGAGTCTAATTTACGGGAACGGAGTCTCGGGAATGCACTTCCCGACACCCCTTACTATCGAGTCGTTACAGTTTGTATTTCGTAACATCTGATATCCGAACTCAGTTATTCGGGTCGGGTAGAGGGTGTTACAGGATCATTACCTATCGATGAGTAGAAGAATATACATTGGATCCAAGTTGACATGATAGTCAATGTCCAAGATCAGAGAAGAAAGTTGTTTGGATTTTGATAAATAGATTGATGACATTCAAAGCTATTTCATGAAAAAAAAATGAATTGTAGAAGAGAAAGGGAATGAGAACTTTTAATTGATCCAGGAGGTGCAAACAGATAAAGCCATACAACAACGATCTTAATAACCTAATAACTTAAATAAAAACTTCCGAATACTTAAGTGATCATTTTGTAATTTTTTGAAGTTAAGTGATCAAGATATAAATTTACTAATAGTTTGGTGATTTTGGATATATTTACCCAAAAATTAATTACTCAATGCTTAGAATTATATCCTAATATAATAGAAATGCAATGATTAGTGGCAAGAATGAATACTAATCAGTTAGACAATAATGCAAAACAAAGATTAGATAGAAATTAGAAGTAAAAGAAAAAAAAAGGAAAATTAGAAAAGCAGGGCAGGGAACTGGGAGGACCAGCGGTTCTGTTTTGGGTTGGTAGAAAGTGGTAGGCACGTGATGCGTTGGCGTCGTGTTGCTAGCGTCGGCAATAAAATTACCCACTTTGTTTCTTTCTGCTCCGCTCGGGCCCCCACACTCGCTATATAAAATATATTAGTGTGATAGCAATTGCAGTTGCTTTTCACCCCAAATCTATGCCTCCATATTTCTTTATTATATTAATGTTCCTCTCGTTCGTCTATATATGAGAACAATAATATAATAAACTACCTAAATATTGTGCATTGCATTCCTTGACATGGAATGGGTTGATTCTTAAGGTAAAATCTTTTATTTTTTCAGATATTGGCTTTTCTTATTCTTAGTTTGCGTTGACCCAATGATCCCAGAATATACCAAATGTAACTGGCTCGAATAGTCCTAACTACGTGTCCTAAGCAAAAACGACCGGGACTAAATTGTGCAATACTTGAGAATGACCGTAATAATCCTAATGGAACTTTACTCTCGTTTGGAAGAACTCATTAATCACCCTTCATTTTCAATTTTTTAGAATTAGATCAGTGATTTAATCAATTAGACACATGTGCATTAATTCGATCGATCCAATTGGTTTGGTTAATCCATTTGATTTGATTAAATAAATAATTAAAAATTCAAAATAAAAAATAAAAAATCCCACACAACGCCTAATTCAATCGGTCTTTTGTCCAATTCAACTGGTCTATATCATTTTTCGATCAACCGATCTAATAACTTTCTCCAAATTAGTTTTTGATCCGACCAATCGGTCTAGTCCAATTCAAACATCATTATTTATTTTTGTGAGTGGACTAAATCACACACAAAGTAATAAAAGTTTTATATTAAAGTATTCAATTAACATCAATTTCATATTCGATTCACTTTTACTCTTAATAAAAAAATTAGAAAAATTTGCAATGCATTTAAAAAGTTCTATAAGAAAGTTAAAAACTTTGTCACCCATTCCTCTCCTTCCAATATTGTATGATAAAAAAATTTTATTAAATCTATTTTTTTAATGAGTGTGCTTTTGGTATGTGCATTATGAGTTACTTTTTAAAACTTATCAAGTCATTAAAAATAATCATATGTTTGATTTATATATTTAACATGTATTATCTTTTTATATATGACATTGTTAAGAGAAATAACCACAAATTTTAAAAAGATTAACTGTATGAACCATAAAACAAGCATAAAAGAAACCTTAACCGTAAAAAAGAAATATGTATCACCCTTTTAGTGTTATTTATTCAAAGTGTAAAACCTCTACTAGCAATATATTAAATAGTTTTTTTTAATATATTATTCATAACTTCATTTATGGAATTTTTTCGGCATAATAACTTATTTGACCCTTTAATTTTATAAAAAAAGTCATTTTAGCCCTCTATTTAATTTTAAGTCTTTTTTTAATCCTTACACTTGTATTTTTTTATCAAATCACCCCAAAATAAATGAAAACGTTAACATTTGTTAACTTTGCTGATGTGGCATATATGTGGATTTGCCACATAGATGTCGCGCGTCAGCAATTAATTATTTTTTAAAAAAAATTAAAATTTTTAAAATTTAAAATTTTTAAAATTTAAAATTTCAAAAAAATATTTTAAAAAATAAAAGAAGTATAAAAATATAAAATTTGTTTTTAATATTTTTTTAAATTAAAAAAATTAATCAATTGCTAATGTGACATACATGTGACAACCCACATGTATGTCATGTAAACAAAGTTAACAAACGTTAAATATTTTCATCCATTTTTAGGTGATTTGACAAACAATGCAAGTTCCAGAACTAAAAAATCTATTTAAAACAAATAGAACGCTAAAATATTTTTTTTTATAAGGTTAGAAGGACAAAAAAATCATTATGTTAATTTTTTTAACTCCATAAAATAACTTGCAATACTAAATTTTGTGGGTGAAAGAAAAATATGTAAATAATATATAATTTTTTTAATTAGTAGTATTTTTTAGAAGAAAATAATGATTTTTTTTTTAAATTTATGGCAGATTGTTTTAAGATGATAAGTAAATTATTTTCATAAATATGACTCTTTTTTTAAGTGTGGTTTAAGACTTTGGCTGAGTTGGAGTCACCTTCAATTAAATCTTTAACGCTCTGAATTATTTAATTTTGTTTTTGAGAATTTCAACATAAATAAGTATCTACTTCAGTGGCAAAGTCTTTTGATTGTGTGTTGAGGTCTTGGGTTCAAGTCCCACTTTTGGAAAATATGTTATTTTTTATCCTACCCTTATCCCTCTTAGGTGGGCTTTTGTTATATTTTTTGTAAGCTCTTATCAGAATGAGCTTGCTGATTCAAGTGGTAAGGTGTTAGCTTGCCTAAGGTCTTGTGTTTGAATCCCAGTGTAAACAAATGATAATCTTTGTTTCAGTTGTGTAGTAGAGGTTCGGTGGAAGTAAGCTTTTGAGGTAGTTGGATGTGGTTAGTGGGTAGGATTTTTGGGGATAAGGTGGTTAGTGGATGGAGTGGGGATTTTGACATTATTTTTATTTTTGTAATTTTAATTTAGTTTTTTTTTTTCTTTTCCCCAAAATTTCCCCCTTATTTTGACTTTTTTCTCTCATCCATTCTTTTCCCTCTCTTCAGTAAATTTCCTTCTTCCCACTTTGCAATCTTTGATTTCAATTAAAATCGGGTGTTATTGTTGATTGATCGGCATTATGGTTCATTGTCGTCTTCTTCTATTCCAATTTTTGAGTATACTTCGATTCAGTAAGTGGCTAGGTGTAGTATTGCTTTTGGTTGATGATTCTTTATTGATGGTGTTTTGTTAATGCCGTTTAGGGGAAGACCAAGGGGCTTGGGATAGTCCGCCGGTGACTTAGTTGCGTGGAACTATCGTTGTTCGATTGAAGGTAAGGGTTTGGTTGAATAATAGGTTGAATAGATTGATTTGGTTTCGATTTTAGTAGCGATTTAAGCTACTGATTCGGTGTTTTAATGGTCAATTTTAGGTTCTGGTTATCTCGGGATTGCTTCCGCGTCAAAAACGAACCAGGTGTGTAATGAGAACACGAGAAAATAAGGTTCGGTGAAAGCAGAAAAAGTGGCTTGTTGACGCCACACGGGAGTGTGCCCAGCCGTATGGCCGGCCGTGTGTCGGGTAATGGGCAAGTGTGTGGCCGTGTGGGTCACACAGGCTAGGCTGATTTGGGCGTGTGGGCCTTGGTCTAGGCCATTTGAGCCACACGAGCGTGTGGGCCAACACGGGTATGTGGGCCCAAAATTTTGAAATTTTCCCTAGGGTTACATATGTCGTTCCGATCGAATGTGGGCCTTCCGTAAGGCCGGTAAGGGAAAAACAAACCCTAGTGCATGATATCTACTATTCTGATAGATTGAGTTAAGCATTTAAAAATTGATATGTATGATTTGACTGGTTTGTAATAGCATGTATGTTATCTGTATATGAGCATGCATGACATGTTAACTCTGTTATATCTGTATATATGTATTCTGTATATTTATATGGGGTGGGATTTTTATATGTGGAGGAAGTATTCTATGAGACGACATTTCGCCGGTATACTGGCAGCTTGGCTGCAAACTATTCTGATAAGTGTCATGAGGACACTATGTGGTGTGCAGGGATGGGTGGGTGTTTTATACCCTACATGGTGTGTTGGGATGGTCAGAGATGGTGTGTAGAGAATGGGGGTAGGACTTTGCATATCTGTATGTTTTTTATAATCCGATTCTAATATGATCTGATTCTGTTAAGGACTCATGTCCGCTTCTGTTCTGATATTCTGATAAATCTGAATTTATGTGTATGCATGACTCTATTTAGTTACACACTGAGTTTTAAAAAAACTCACATCTATTTTTCTGTTCTGTTTAGGTAATCCTAAAGCATAGGCGTGTCGGTGCGACGGAGGCTCAGCGGTGACCACTAGACCGAAAAATTACTTTTAATAATTAAATTATTTAATTTTCAGGATTTTCTTTGAGAGTTTTTTAATTTTAGGACTCTCTGGACTGTTGTTTATAATTTTGGTTTTGAATGCGTTTTGATTTTAAAATTATGACGTTTGGCAAACAACGGTTTTATGCAAGCAAATGTTTTTTAAAATACAAGCTCGGTTTTCAACTATAACGATTTACAAACTTCTGCTGCAAATTTACGTTTTACTTAAAAAGGCAATAAATGACAATTTCATTAAAGAGTATAATAAGTTTTTCCGAAAAAGCGGACTCTTTTAGTAACAATTAACACGTGAAATTTTAACATGAAAGTTTCGTTTCAAAGCCCTTCCTCGTAACATTTCCAGATTCGGACATAATGTTTAGGCCGGGTTTGGGGTGTTACATTTAGTGGTATCAGAGTTAGGTTGCAAAACTTGGGCTGTGAATTTTGGGTTCAAAATTATAATTGTAAAAGAATTGGTTTTCAAACAAAGTTTGTTTCTTTATGAGTTAAGTATGTGGAACACCGAGTCTCCGGCGCCGATCCAGTAAGTACTTTTGAACTTAGAAATACTGTAGTTAGAACTATCTAAAACTATACTGAGTTAGTTAGAGACTAAAACTTTTGAAAGATTTCTGAAACTTTTGATAAATGTCTGAAGCATAAAACATAAGCCAATAAATACTGAAACTGATGCATAAAATTTTGAAATATAGATAAAGCTTTGAAACAATAAGCACTTGTGGAACGCGTGGTCGTGGTACTCGTGGGCACGGTGGGCGCCGTAGGGGGACTCGAGTTGAGTCTTCCTCTTTAGGCAGTATGCCAAATCTGAATACAAGCGAGACACTAGTTTCACCTACTGCCGAGACTGGGTCTTAAAGTAACTTGGCTGGGGACGACGCACTGTCCCAAGCCATGTTGAGAGTTTTAGAAAGGGCCGCTGGACCCCATTCTAGATCTAGGGCGATGGGTCGAATCGAACTACTCCACCCAATGGAGCCGAATCGTTTAGGGGGTGTCGATGAGTCGCCCCTACCATGACTGAATACTGGTTGGAGGCCACCGAGAGAATAATGAATGATATTGACTGCACCATTGAGTAGAAACTAAAGGGTACAGTTTCTTTGCTTCGTGATAAGGCATACCAGTGGTGGTTATCAGTTGAGGAGGGTACTCAACCGGATCGTCTTAGTTGGGAGTATTCTAAGACTACCTTCAAAAGGAAGTATGTGGGAGCGATTTATGTGGATGCTTGCAGACGTGAGTTCATGAATCTCACACAATATGATAGGACTGTAGCCGAGTATGAGGCCGAATTTCTGAGACTGAACCGCTATGCTCGAGGAATGGTGGCATCTGAGTACGAGAAATGTGTCCGCTTTGATGATAGTTTGAAAGACAGTTTGAGGGTTTTGATAGCTCCGCAGAGGGAGCGAGATTTTGTCGTTCTGGTGGATAAGGCGAAGATCACCGAAGAAGTTAAGCATTTGGAGTGCCAGAATAGGGATCGTGAGAGAGGTAAGAATAAGAGGGATTCAGAGCCCTCTAATTCTGTTCAGAGGCCTAAGAAACGGGATAGACCTGGTGGGCCTTCTAGAATGAGAGTTACAGTTGCTCCTACCAGGGTTCAGCCATGCAGTGATTATGGTAGACGCCATCCGGGCGAGTGTTGGAGGAAATTAGGAGCATGTTTGCATTGCGGTTCGTTAGATCATCATATTAGAGAGTGTTCACAACGTTTTGACCAGATGCAAGCTTCGGTTCTGGGTTTTGTTCAGCCATAGAGGCCAGTACAGCAGCCACCTAGGGGCCGTGGTCCGGGCAGAGGTGTTAATCAGACTGAGGCGAGGTAGCCTGCACTAGTATACGTTGCTCGACGCCGTGAGGACAGAGATGCTCCTGATGTAATTACGGGTACGTTCTTTATTTTTTATTCCCCTTATACTGCTTTAATAGATATAGGGTCAACACACTCGTATGTAGCTAGTTTTGTCTCTGAAAACTTAGGGATTACTATTGAGAATACTTCTGGTGAGATTTTTGTACTGAGTCCGTTGGGTCAATCTGTTCTAGTAAATAGACTGTATAGGAATGTATCGCTGAAAGTTCAAGGGGCTGTGTTTCCAGTAAATCTGAAGGAGCTACCGTTTGGGGAGTTCGATTTAATTCTGGTATGGACTAGCTAGTAGAGCACCGAGTTAGTTTGGATTACACGAAAAAAAGGGTAGCTTTGAGAACCGAGGATGATGTGGAAATTTTTATGATCGACGGACATCGAGATTACTTGTCTAACGTAATCTCCGCTTTAGTGGCTGAAAAACTAGTTCCAAAAGGGTGTGAAGCATATCTGGCTTTCGTAAGTGTTTCAGTTTCAAGGGACTCTTCTGTCGGCAACATCAGAGCACTGAGGGAATTTCCGGATGTATTCCCTGATGAGTTACCGGGTTTAACTCCAAATCGAGAAGTTGAGTTTGGCATTGAGCTTCTACCGGGTACAGCTTCGGTGTCCATCGCTCCTTATTGAATGGCACCGAAAGAGCTTACGGAGCTTAAGGCTCAGGTTCAAGAGCTTCTGGATCGTGGGTTCATTTGTCCTAGTGTGTCTCTGTGGGGGGCACCAATTTTGTTTGTGAAGAAAAAGGACAGTACCATGAGAATGTGTATCGACTATCGGCAGTTGAATATGTTAACTGTGAAGAATAAGTACCCACTTCCAAGGATCTGCGATCTGTTTGATCAATTTTGTGAGGCTTCAGTATTCTCGAAGATAGATCTCCACTCTAGGTATCATCAGCTTAAGGTTAAGGAAGTTGATATTCATAAGATGGCTTTTACAACTCGTTATAGGCACTACGAGTTCCTAGTTATGCATTTTGGTTTGACAAATACTCCGGTTGTATTCATGGATCTGATGAACTAGGTTTTCCAGCCATATTTGGATCAATTCGTTGTAGTATTTATCGACGATATTTTGGTGTACTCTAAGATTGGGGATGAGCATGATGAGCATCTTAGAGTAGTGCTTCAGATGCTATATGAGAAACACATTTACGCTAAGTTGAACAAATGTAAGTTCTGGTTACGGGAAGTAACTTTTCTAGGGCACGTGGTTTCTGCTGATGGGATTCGAGTTGATCCTAAAAAGATTAAGGCTGTTCTTGATTGGAAATAGCCTAAGGATGTTTCTGAGATTCGCAGTTTTCTGGGTCTTGCGGATTATTATCGACAGTTTGTTGAGGGGTTCTTATTGATTACAGCTCCTCTGACTAAGCTCCTACGCAAGAATATTCCTTTTGTCTAGACTGATGCATAAAAATCGAGCTTTGAGAAACTCAAGTCTGTTCTGACTCAGGCTCCTATTCTAATACAGTCTAAATCTGGTAAAGAGTTTATGGTTTTTAGTAAAGCGTCACACATCGGATTGGGGTGTGTTCTAATGCAAGATGGTAAGGTTGTAGCTTATGCGTCTCGATAGCTTAATTCACATAAGGTAAATTATCTGACGCATGATCTCGAATTACCTGTCTTGGTTTTCGCTTTAAAGATCTGGAGGTATTATCTGTATGGTGAGAGGTGTATCATCTACACCGATCACAAGAGCCTCAGGTACCTCATTACTCAAAATTAGTTGAACCTTAGGCAGCATAGATAGATTGAGCTACTCAAGGATTACGATTGCACAATAGAGTATCATCCCGGTAAAGCTAATGTAGTGGTCGATGCTCTTAGCCGTAGAGCAACGTCTTATTTGAAGGAGATGTTTGCTCGCCTAAGTTTGTTTAAGGATAGGAATCTGTTAGTCGAGTTGCAAGTTAAGCCGACTTTGATTGATCAGATTCGAGATAAACAGTTGAGGGATGAATCTTTGGTTCTCCGTTTCCATCAGGTTGAGAGTGGTAGTACGTCTGATTTTGGGTTGAATAATGATGGGGTTATGGGTTTCCGAAGATGGGTTTGTGTACCAAACGACTCTGATTTGAGACAGTCGATTCTGAGGGAAGTGCATAGTAGCCCTTATGCTATGCATTCCAGTAGAAATAAGATGTATCAAAATCTCTGTGAACTGTACTGGTGGTCGGGTTTGAAACGAGAGGTAACAGATTTCGTTGCTCGATGTCTGACGTGCCAGCAAGTTAAGGCTGAGCACCAGTTGCTTTCGGGTTTGCTCCAACCCATTAAGATTCCTTTATAGAAATGGGAACGTGTAACAATGGACTTCGTTAGTGGGTTGCCTTTAACACCTACTAAGAATGATTCTGTTTGGGTCATCGTGGATCGGTTAACTAAGTCTGCCCATTTCATTCCGGTTTGGACAGATTATTCACTGCAGAAGCTGGCCAAGCTTTACATTTTTGATATTGTAAGACTTCACGGGGATCCGACTTCAATAATTTCTGATAGGGATCCTTGCTTCACTTCTCAGTTTTGGAAGAAACTTCATGAAGCACTGGGTTCAAAATTGGACTTCAGTACTGCGTTCCATCCTCAAACTGATGGTCAGTCCGAGAGGGTGATTTAAATATTGGAAGATAAGCTTCGGAGTTATGTGATTGATTTCCGAGGGAGTTGGGAGGATTTTTTGTCTTTAACTGAGTTCGCCTACAACAATAGTTTCCAATCTAGCATCCAGATGGCACCTTACGAGGCTCTGTATGGTCGTAAGTGTCGTACTCCACTGTGTTGGACTGAGTTGGGTGAACGACGGGTTTTGGGTCCTGAGTTGGTTTTCGAGACTGAGGATAAAGTTAGGTTAATTCAGGATCATCTTAAAGCGACTTTTGATAGATAGAAGTCTTATGCGGATCTAAAAATGAAGGATATTGAGTACTCTATGGGTGACTTTGTCTTTATTAAGGTATCAACGTAGAAGAAAGTTTTTCGATTCAGACGTATGGGCAAGTTGAGCCCTAGGTTCATTGGGCCGTATCGGATTCTGAAGCGTGTGGGACTGATTGCTTATCAGTTAGAGCTACCTCCAGAGTTAATCTGTATCCATGACGTATTTCACGTCTCTATGTTGAGGCGATATCAGTCTGATCCATCTCACGTTGTTTCTGTTGAGGAGATCGAGGTTAGAGCGGATTTGACATTTGAGAAGGAGCCGGTTCAGATTTTGGATCGAGACGTAAAGATTCTGAGGAGGAAGTCTATTCCGTTGGTTAAGGTTCTGTGGCGGAATCATGACACTAAAGAAGCCACGTGGGAACTTGAGGACTCGATGCGTCAGTAGTATCCTCATCTATTCGGATCAGGTAAATTTCGAGTTCGAAATTTCTTTTAGGGGGTAGAGTTATAACGCCTTAAATTATTTAATTTTGTTTTTGAGAATTTTGACATAAATATGTATCTGCTTCAGTGGCTAAGTGTTTTGATTGTGTGTTGAGGTCTTGGGTTCAAGTCCCACTTTTGGAAAATATGTTATTTTTTATCCTACCCTTATCCTTCTTAGGTGGGCTTTTGTTATATTTTTGGTAAGCTCATATCAGAATGAGCCTGCTGGTTTAAGTAGTAAGGTGTTAGTTTGCCTAAGATCTCGTGTTTGAATCCCAGTGTGAGCGGAGATGATAATTTTTGCTTCGGTTGTGTGGTAGAGGTTCGGTGGAAGTAAAATTCTGAGGTAGTTAGATGGAGTTAGTGGGTAGGATACTAGGGAATAAGGTGGCTAGTGGTAGAGGTGTGCATGGGCCGTGCCGGGCCGGGTTTGGGCTGGACTCAACAAAAAATTTAAGCCCGTTTGCTAATGGGCATAAAATTTTACCCAAACCTGACCCAGATAAAAATGTTATAACCCGGGCCCAACCCGGCACACCCATATTAATTTTTATATTATTTTTATATAATTTTAAAATATATATATAATACATCAAAAATACTAAAAACATCAAAATAAATATTTCTCAACAAATTAAAAATAAATTTTAAAAAATATGTATACTTAAATAACACTAAGATAGATGCAACTTAATAAGCAAATGCCTCTAAAATAATAACAAAATTAACAAATTTCTTTAAAATAATAAAAAAATTAACAATAAAAAAAGTTTTATACAATATCCAAACAATAACAACAAAATAGTAGCAACATAATAGTAAAATGGTAGCAAAATAGGGAGAAAACAATAAAAAATAATATTAAAAAACAAAAAAAATAGATTTTTTTGTCTTTTAGTGAATTCGGGCCGGGCCCAGGCCAAAAATGCCTTACCCGAGGCCTGGCCCTTTTTTAAACGGGTCTTATTTTTTTGTCCAAGCCTATTTTTCGGGCCTATATTTTTGCCCAAACCCTCTCACATTTCGGGTGGGCCTTCGGGCCGGGCCATGTGGCCAGACCCATGAACAGGTCTAGTTAGTGGATGGAGTGGGGATTTTGTCATTATTTTTATTTTTTTCTTTTCCCAAAAATTCCCCTCTATTCTGACGTTTTTTTTCTCTCCTCCATTCTTTTCCCTCTCTTGAGTAAATTTCTTTTTTCCCACTTTGCAATCTTTGATTTCAACTAAAATCGGGTGTTATTGTTGATTGATCGGCATTGTGGTTCATTGACGTCTTCTTCTGTTCCAATTTTCGAGTATACTTCGATTCGGTAAGTGGGTAGGTGTAGTATTGCTTTTGGTTGGTGATTCTTTATTGATGGTATTTTGTTAATGCCGTTTAGGGGAAGACCAAGGGGCTTGGGATAGTCCGTCGGTGACTTAGTTGCTTGGAACTGCCATTGTTCGATTGAAGGTAAGGGTTTGATTGAATAATAGGTTGAATGGATTGATTTGGTTTCGATTTTAATAATGATTTAAACGACTGATTCAGTGTTTTAATGGTCAATTTTAGGTTCTGGTTATCTCGAGATTACTTCTACGTCAAACACGAACCAAGTGTATAACGAAAACACGAGAAAAAGAGGTTCGACGAAAGCCGAAAAAGTGGCCTGTTGACGCCACACGGGCGTGTGCTCGGCCGTGTGACGGGTGAGTGTGTGGCTGTGTAGGTCACACGGGCTAAGCAGATTTGGGTGTGTGGGCCGTGGTCCAGGCCGTGTAGGCCACACAGGCGTGTGGGCCCAAAATTTTAAAATTTTCCCTAGGGTCACATACATCGTTCCGATCGACTGTTGGCCTTCCGTAGGATCGATAAGGGCAAAAGAAACCCTAATGCATGATATCTACTATTCTGATAGATTGAGTTGGGCATTTAGAAATTGATATGTATGATCTGACTGGTTCGTAATAGCATGTATGTTATCTGTATATGAGCATGCGAGACATGTTAACTCTGTTATATCTGTATATATGTATTCTGTATCTATATATGGGGTGGGATTTGTATATGTGGAGAAAGTATTCTGTGAGGCGACATTTCACGCAGATAATGCGACTTGGTCGCAAACTATTCTGATATGTGTCATAAGGACACTATGTGGTGTGTAGAGATAGGTAGGTGTTTTATACCCCACATGGTGTGTTGGGATGGTCGGAGATAGTGTGTAGAGGATGGGGGTAGGACTTTGCATATTTGTATGTTCATGATAATCCGATTCTGATATGATCTGATTCTGTTAAGGACTCATGTCCGCTTCTATTCTGATATTCTGAGAAATCTGAATTTATGTGTATGCATGACTCTGTTTAGTTACAAACTAAGTTTTAAAAAAACTCACATATGTTTCTCTGTTCTGCTCAGGTAATCCTCATGCATAGGCGAGTCGATGCGATGGAGGCTTAGTGGTGACCACTAGACCAGAAAATTATTTTTAATTATTAAATTATTTAATTTTTGGGATTTTCTTTGAGAGTTTTGTAATTTTGGAACTCTCTGGACTGTTGTTTATAATTTTAGTTTTAGATGCGTTTTGATTTTAAAAAATGCGACGTTTGGGAAACAACAGTTTTACACAAGCAAATGTTTTTTTAAAATACAAGCTCGGTTTTCAACTATAACGATTTACAAACTTCCGCTGCAAATTTACGTTTTACTTAAAAGGACAATAAATGACGGTTTCATTAAAGAGTATAATAAGTTTTTCCGAAAAAGTAGACTCTTTTAGTAACAATTAATACGTGAAATTTTAACATGAAAGTTTCGTTTCAAAACCCTTCTTCGTAACATTTCCATATTCGGCCATAACGTTTAGGCCAGGTTTAGGGTGTTACAAAGTCTTAATTTAGATGTGAAATTATCAAAAACTTTTAATTTTATAAAGTAACAAATATTATTTTGAGGGTAGTATTATTTTTTTATATAGAAAAATACATGTGCATGATAAGATTTGAACTTGAGATCCCATCGCATTTATAAATTCAATTTTATTATTTGAATTAAAGCTACATTTTATTTTTATTTCAGCATTTTATAAATTTGTTACATAATTTTTTTCACCGACATTGTGGATGTATCATAATCTAATATTAGATTAAAGCTTTAAAACACGATAGTAACTCTTAAAATGTCTCTTTGGAAAAATATGTTTTTAGATTTTTTTTTCTAATTAAGTTTGTGCTTAGTTAATTTATGATATAAATTTAGTCAGATTTTATAATAATAATAATAATAATAATAATAATAATAATAATAATTTGATAGGAGCTTTTTCAACTTTGTGAAATTAAAAATTATCATTCATTTGAAAAATAAATAAATAAAATATACTAAAACTCTTTTAACTCTATTCATAAAAGTTCCACTACCATCAATAAATCAAATAATAATTGTATGGTAAGATTGTTCACTTTTCTTAATTATGTGGTCGGAGATTTAATCTCGCTCATGAGAATAGAGCACATCTCATGAATAATTGTTTACCTCTTTAGAGAGTACCGTGATGAAATAATTAATCACTACTATCAACAATGAATATCCTAAATAATAATAAAAAAATCTTATTTCAGATTTACCGTGATAAATGCTTTTTGGGACAATTCCTGAAACGATACGTTTCCCACGACCAATCAACATATGAAAATGGAGAAATGGCGTAAAGCTGGTCGGAGTAGCTACGGTGTTGGAACAGTAAGTGAGAAAGTAATCAAACAGGCATATATTTATATAGAGCAACAAAGCAAATGAAGCCCACCAGAATTCGCAATCCTCATACCAATAATGCTTTTTCCTTCATTATATATTTTAAGGTCCACAACAATTGAATGTGAAGTTTTAGATATTTGTAGACAATGGAATAGGGAACCCGGTGGAGTGACTTCAAATACGTAGAGGTCATAGATATTTGTAGTCTTCGTGTTCTGCTTCTATGCAATGTATTGTCAGCGGCAGCTAATACACAAAACCTCTTTCGACATTCGATTAAGAAGCAAAAGATAGGTAGATAGGGTCAACAAGCCAGCCACAAGTGGAAGCATATGCGGCTGTACTTGCCTCTTCATTGTTGAGTTTGCGGGATTTGTTTCTATCATACAATACTCCTGAGAGTAGACAGAATTGTATCAAGGTGGCCTTCAAGGCTCTGCAGGAATGAATATTAACCTTAAATATCAGATTAGAAATGGACGCCTAAAATTTTACCTTTTGGAACAGGGTAAAAAGATAGACCATCTTGTGGGAGTCGTTTTCCAGGATAGATACAACCAGTAAGCAATTTTAGAAAAGGTGGTGATGATGAGTTTACGATTATGCAGTGAACAAGACTTGGCGAGTGTTTGAGGGCAATTTGCATTTTGAGATCAATACCTGGATTAGCGTACTTATTTCCCATTCATTGTAGCATTTCATGTAAAGTAAATAAGGTGGAAATAGCAAGAAAAGATTGATTCAAAGAACAGGTGGCCCTGTTCGTTCAATTTGGTGTCCCTATCCATCCAAATAAATTAAGTTGGGTCGCCACTTGATTGAACCCAACCTCTGTCACACGTAACCTTACTCATCTTCCCCCTCAAATGCTACATTCCATAATATATGTACTATATTCCCAATTTACCCTTTCTAAGAAAAAATTCAAGCTTCCTCTGCTTTAGTTTTTATTTTCTCAATATTGAAAATTTTATTTGGCAAAATAAAAAACAATAACAAAACTACTCAAACATATTTGGTACTTTATTTTTTTATAATAAAAATATGAGAAATAAAATAAAATAAGTACTATAGATTTGTTCCAGGGTCAAGATTTGATAATTAATATATTTTTATGTTTAAATGTTTTTTAATTAGAATTAATATATTAATTAAAACTAAAGTGAAAAACACTTATTTTTAACTTTTTTTCAGTTTTATAAATCATTTTTAGTCGAATTATTTTTTTTAACTTTTACATATTTTTAACTAGTTTTATAATATTTATTAATCAATTCAAATTATTAATATCATTAATTATTATTATTATTATAAAAATATACTAATGTGGAATTTTAAAAAAAAAATTATATATCAGTTGTATGTTTAATAAAAGTTTATCTTAAGGCAATTTTAATAAAAAAAATTAAACCAACATTTTAACAAAAAAAAATAGTTAATGATTTTAAGCACTTATCTTAATTAATAATATTACAAAAAAACCACTAAATTTTATCAAACATATAAAGGAAGACGCCCATATTACTTCAACTCCTTTTAACCTTGAAATGATCATGAGTCAAGTTATTGTTTCGATCAGAAAGTCTGTTCGAAAAGTGAGAGGGTTTGGATAAAAATATAGGTCCGAAAAATGAGCTGTGCAAAAAAATAAAACCCGTTTAGAAAATAGGTCAGGCCTCGGGTAAGGTTTTTTGGCCCAGCCCGAATTTGCAAAAAAAAAAATTGTTGTTTTCTTACTGTTTTGCTGTCATTCCACTATTATGTTGCTACTATTTTGTTGTTATTGTTTGGATATTATATAACTCTTGTTTTATTGTTAATTTTGCTACTATTTTAGAGGCATTTGCTTGTTAAGTTACACATATCTTAGTGTTATTTAAGTATAAAAAAATTAATTTATTTTCAATTTGTTGGGAAACATTTATCAATATTTTTAGTATTTTTGATGTATTATACTTTTAAATTTTTTTTATATATAAAACAAAATAAAAAAATTATAGGGACTGGGCTCAAATTTAACATCTATAATCCAAACCGAGCTTAAGCAAAAATTTAAATTTATTTTTTGGGCCGGGTCAAATCTAAACCTGTCAAACGGGCTTAAAATTAACGATGGAGAAATCTGGTTTGATAAAATTGAGTTTGATGAAAGAGAACTTTTTTCTTCAATTCCTCCTTTCCTTTTAAAGGGAAAAGAGAACCTTTTGTTGCTAAAAAGGCCAAGGGTGTAAGGTGTGGAAAGGAAAAGTTGTAATAATTATAGGCCCATATATCTGTTGTTATAAGCATATTCTCATTAGAATAAGAATTCTAATTTAAAAATATTTATGATATT
The DNA here is from genome assembly GCA_025698515.1 of Gossypium sturtianum. Lineage (NCBI taxonomy): Eukaryota > Viridiplantae > Streptophyta > Magnoliopsida > Malvales > Malvaceae > Gossypium > Gossypium sturtianum. The sequence goes on from CM046952.1 coordinate 37,776,551, forward strand.
CACATAAATATAGGAATATTGTATATGATTCATTTTGAATAAATTTATTTTCTAATACTATTATCTCTTATTCTCTTCCCACTTTTGATTTTTATTTTATTTTTCTAATTTTATAACAATTATATATATTCTGTATGTGGGTCAAAACTCATAAGGGTTATATCTTTTATTTAATTTAAGGGATTAAATTTCCTTAATGCTGTCCATAAGAAGTAATAAACTTTAAACCATCCTTCTTTTTTGATAAATTTTAAAAAAATAATAATAAGTGTTCAGTTTTTAGTATTATATTTTATTAGTATTGAATTTATATTACAAATTTATTTTGCATATTAGTAAAAATTAAGAAATGAATGTAAATATATTTTTTTATGAATATAGATGTGTTATTTGATAAAAATATATCTTAATTTTTACTTCTTAATTTTACTATTATTAATATACAATTTTATATTATTTAGATAGTTTTGGATTAAATATGAAATTTTCAAAAAAAAAATATTTCAAACATATTTTTAAAATAATAAATCAAATTAACAATTTAAACATGATAAATAACTATTCACTTACTTATTTTATTTAATATTTTTTATAAAAAATTATATTAAATGAAATTTAATGTGATTATGAGACACATCTAAAATATTAAAAAAAATCATTTGAATGAAATGAACATTTTCAACCATTTATCAAACCCACCTAAATATATAACTTTTTCATTTTTGTTCTTTTTTTTTTTAAAGTTCGACTGGATATTTATAATACCACAAAACAGATCAAAAAAAAAGGAAAATAGTTTCCAGCAACGCTGGGCTTTAACCTAAAAAATAAAACAACCAAGCCAAAAGCAAAAATCGGGTCCAAAAAACAAACAGAAATGGCCCATGAAACAAAACCAAAGTAAAAAAAGGAAACCTAAACCTAATCTAGTCAAATCAACAACTGGACTCCACAAATTCATTTGTCTCTTCACATCACCGTCCCAACTTTTTAGATGATAGCAGTTTCCTAAAAAGCTTTTTTATCTTTTGTTATCAATTCTCCATGGAGGTCTTCTATAATCACATTAGTCTGGATGCCTCGGCCGGCGTTTCTCCAGTTCACGACGAATGTAGTCTCCCCCTTTCAGTGCTTCATGCGCAAGAGTATGGGCACATTCATTCTCTGTTCTAAGGATAAAGTGGAAAACAATCTCCTGAAAATGAACCTTTTTGCTGTGAATATCTCTGATGAGTGCCCCAATAACTGATTTATCTGGATCTGTAGTTTGACATTTCTTTATTACTGTTCTTGAGTCTCCCGCTATTTCTAGAGTGTTAAATCCCATTGAAATTCCTAACTGAATGGCTTGTAACCCTGCATGTGCTTCTGCCACAAATGGAGATGATATTGCAGTGTGAATGACTATCTTCGATGCCAAAATCTCGCCCCCCACATCCCGAACTACCAGTCCCAAAGTAGATTTGGAAGAACAATTGTCGAAGGCTGCGTCAAAATAAATTGTCACCATTGTTCTCCTTTCAGTCTTTTTGTGGCCTCTGTCAACATTTAAGGTGAGTTTCCTCTCCTCCAGGCCTTCCAACTCAGAAATGTAACTTTGGATTTGTTTCGAGATATCCCTACCCGTCTTGATTTTTCTTTCATGAATTAACTGATTTCTATGCGTCCAGATTGACCATAGTCCACAGCAAAAAAGACGACACTGTTTACTATTTCCCCGACTAAAAACCCAGGTGAGCCATTCCCACATACTTTGAATCACATTATTAAACACCCAGGAAAGATTTAAGTTCTGCCATACCTCAATTGTTGTAGGGCAGTGGCAGAAAATGTGATTGTTGTCTTCTTCAAAGTTACGACAATGAGGGCAACAAATATCCTCTGTCACTCTTTTATGCTTAAGATTAGTTAAAGTAGGGATATAGTTCCAAGAGATTCTCCATACAGTGATTTTGACTTTCGAAGGAAGTTGTAAATTCCATAATTTCCTGTAGAAATCTTTAATCTGGCCTGTATTAAATTATTACTAAGACCCGAATTAGCCTCCTGTAATAGTTTATAGGCACTTCTTACTGAGAAATCGCCTGAAGGTTCTCCTTTCCAAACTTGGAAGTCGTCGTGTGTTGTCTCCGCAAAGGAATCTGCAAAATTTCCTTTGTAGTATCCGCATTAAAGGTATTAATAATTATATTTGTCTTCCAAGACCTGTTTGTGGCATCAATTAAATCCGATACTAACTTGATATTTTCATTGTTGGCATCATTGTGTAATCTATCTGCATCGGCTACCAATATCCACAAATCACCCCAAACAGAAATTCGATCCCCCATACGGACCCTCCAACATAGACCGCTTTCCAATAGTTCCTTTGCTGCCCAAACACTCGTCCAGGTAAGCGAAGGTAAATTCCCTAACTGGGAATTAATAAAATTCGAATTTGGATAGTATTTGGCTTTCAAAACTCGAGCTAACAAAGAATTAGGAAAATTAACAAGACGTCAACCTTGTTTGGCTAACATCGCAACATTAAATTTATCAAGATTTCGGAAACCTAAACCACCATTTTCTTTTAAGGAACATAAATCCTTCCAAACACACCTGTGAATACCTCTCTTACCTCGACTTTTTTGCCACCAGAACTTAGTAATAATACTCTCCAATTCGGCACATAAAGACTTAGGAAGTAAAAAATAAGCCATAGTGTAGGTTGGTATGGACTGAAGAATAGCCTTTATAAACACCTCTTTTCCTCCTTGAGAGAGATGCCTTACACTCCAATTATTGATCCGTCGCTTAAATCTATACTTTAAAATTTGAAAAGACAATTTCTTCCTTCTACCCACCATATTGGGAAGACCGAGATAGCTCTCTAGGTCATTGGAGCTCCGCACACCAAGGTCGTTGGAAATCATTGTTCTTTCCTCATCCTGCGTATTAGTACTAAAAAATACAGTAGACTTGCCATAGTTAACACACTGACCTGAACAATTCTCATATTCATGCAAAATCCGTTTCAATAAATGAACTCCTCTTCCTGTTGCCTCCTCAAACAAAATACAATCGTCTGTGAATAACAAATGCGAGACCTGCGGGCCGCGTCTACTTGCCTTAACCCCTCTAAGTAAGTCTTCCTTCATTGCAAGCCACATAAGACTGGATAAGCCTTCACCACAAATTAAAAATAGAAACGGGCTCAAAGGATCACCCTGTCTTAGTCCTCTAGTAGGATGAACATTTTCTCCAATATGACCATTAAAGACCACCGAATACGAAACTGTGGACACACATTTCATAATAGAATCAACCTACCTAGATCAAAACCCATTCGCTTCATCATCTCTTTTACAAAATTTCATTCGACCCTATCATACGTTTTACTCATGTCCAATTTCACCGCCATAAACCCTTTTTTCCCCCACCTTCTTATGTTTTAAAGTATGTAATTTCATAAGCCAGCAAAACATTATCCGAAATCAACCTCCCCGGCACAACGGCACTCTGTGCAAGATCTATGCATTTGTCTAACACTTCCTGAAAGCGATTTGCAATAACCTTAGCCATCAGTTTATAAAGCACGTTACATAAGCTAATGGGCCGAAAATGAGTAATATTTGCAGGGTTTGCGATTTTAGGAATTAGCACAATATTAGTTTTATTGATCGAGCTAACATCCATACCTCCATTCAGAAAGTGTAGACAAAAAGATGTGACATCTTCCCCAATGATTGACCAACACTTTTGATAGAATAAAGCCGGAAAACCATCCTCTCCCAGTGCTTTTGTAGGACCTAATTCAGATAATGCATTCGAATCTCCTCATCTGTATATCTCACAGTTAACCGACAATTGTCCCCATAAAAAACACAGCTATCAATACCCGACAAAAGGTGTTCATAATTTCCCCTCTCTCCAGCCGAAGATAGATTCTGAAAATAAGATCTAGAAATTACTTCCATTTCCCGAACCACCTCCGTTTCCCTTCCATCTTCATACTACATTTTACGAATAAAATTCCTTCTCCGTCGTTGTGTCGCTTGATTATGGAAAAATGTAGTGTTTTTATCCCCAATTTTCAACCAATTCACTCGCGCCCTATGTTCCCAATAGCGCTCATCCTTTTCAATCTCAAAATTAAGTTGAAACTTTGTGTCAATAAGTTTTGCCAAATTTTCATCATCCCTTTCGATTTCCATCAACTCTGTCAGTCTAGAAGTTAAAAACTCCTTTTTCTCTTTTCTGCTTCTACGAATTCGGTTAGCCCATCTCTCCAAACCTTTCCTTACGCTTTCCAACTTTTACAACAAATCTCCTGTTGATGTATCCCAGATATGCCGGACCTCATCGGCTAACGATTCCTCCAAAACCCACCAAGCTTCAAACTTGAAACTTTTTCTAGGTCACCATTTGTCTTCTCTTTTTGTAGTAATAAGTAGTGGACAATGATTCAAAAAAGAGTGCGGGAGATATTAAATTAAAGCCTCAGGAAACATAGACATCCATTCCTCAGTAGCCACTCCCCTATCCAAACGTTTTTGGATATTCGTTTTCAGCAAATTTCCTTTTTCCCATGTAAACCAGTTTCCAGAATAACCCACATCCAACAGATGACAATCTTCCAACACAGTGCGAAATACTTCCATTCGTCTCTCATCTCGAGGTAAACCTCCCTTTTTTTTAAAGCCATACATAATTTCGTTAAAATCCCCACAAACAAACCATGGAAACCCCACAGTACTACGTAGGTTTTTTAAAAGATCCCACGATTCATGCCTATCATATACATAAGGAGTGCCATAAAAACTAGTATATCTCTACTTGTTACCATTATCAGGGTCTTCAATCACCACGTCAATGTGCCTTTCTAAGAAACTTTGAAGCATAATAGTAACATCACCACGCCATGCCAAACATAATCCTCCTCTAGAACCGATAGAGTCAACATCAATGCCATTAGGAAAATCGCAACTCCGTCAAACTCTTTCCATCTGATTTTTATTAACCTTTGTCTCCATAAAGAAGACCATCTGGGGATTATATGTCTTCAGCGAACGTCGAAGTTTTCGCACAGTCCATGGGTTCCCCAAACCATGGACATTCCAACTTAAGATTTTTATTGCGCCCAGTCGACTTGCCTTTTGGTGGTCGCCGATGATAAAAGGTTACTTTCCAACATTCTCCTATTCCTTAGGACCGAATGATTGGGTTTTTCTCCAACTATCGACCCTTCAGTCTCTCCTATTGGTCTCTTTTTCCCCTTTTCTGCTATTAAAACACCTTTTTTAGGATCATGATCCATTGCAAATTGATTCTTCTCTGTTGATAAATTCCCTCCCCTTTTAAAAGAGGAAAGCGAATTTTCTTCCAAATTAAATCCTAACATGGGATCGATAATAGTCCCAAACCCAGATTTATTGTTCACACCCCATATTCTACTTTCAGATGCTCAATTTCCATCAAGATTTCAACCCCTTGCTCCCTCTTCACCCTCACGTAACCAGACACTACTTAGTGCTCGAGCTCTTCTAGATTGCACTCGTAACGATAGATCCCAACCCATATTAGCAATCTCCACACCTAAAGTCATTTTCTCCTCACAAAACGAGTCACTATGTCCCAGGTGACCACAATAGAAACAGAAAAGTGTCAATCTTTCATATTTGAACCTAACATATGAGCGATTTTCGAAAAACATAACCTGCTTCTTCCTCTTTAAAGGGAAACATACATCAAATTGAACCCTGATCTGTAAAAAATTTTGATATCCCTTCCCCAGATCTGCACCATCATATTCCAAAAACGTACCTATGAAATCACCTAATTGTTTTTCCAAAGCCTCAAAAAAAAAAAACCTGCAGAAACATCATGAATCTGAACCCAAAAGGATGTCAAAATTAAAGGGACTCTTAAAGGGTCTTCCCCCCACTGCAGCGTGTGTAATAACAACAAATGATTGTTAAAAGTCCATGGTGAGCCCTTCAAAACCCTTTCCACATCCATGATATGAAAAAACTGAAATAAAAACCTATTTCCCCCCAGATCCAGGATTTGGACACCTCTAACCGGATGCCACAAATTCGCCATGGTGCTTTTTATTGCCGAAAAGTGAATAACACTAGCTGTTAGGAAGCATCCCACCAGTCGAAAAGCCCCTTCTTCCTTTTCTGGGATCGGATTAAGTTGTATTTGTAAAATCGCTTCTTCTTCTTCATTAAGTGTTAAGCCAGCAAAGTCAACTCCCATGAATACTGACTAATTCCAAACGCTAGAAACAATAATTGAAGAAATAATAAAAGTGCCAAACAACCGCCGCCACAGTAAACCAAACTTCAACACAAAAAAACCAAAACCCTGCAGAGAGGACAGACAGTATCGTGCTAGGGTAGCAGACTTATCCCTTGCTAATATTGTTTCATTTTTGTTCTTAAAAGGAAAAGAAAAGATAATCATATTCAATTTTAATGGATTACATGTAATTTATGTGTAAAATGAAAATAATAAGTTGTTTAAAAGAAATTGACCAACCTTTTCTTTTTAATTTCCATTCTCTAGAAAATTTAAAATATATTATAAAACTTGTATCAATCTTCAAATCCTTATACTTTTCGTATATTTAAAATTTATTTTTTTTATTTTAATTTTGTCCATTAATAATTATTTACATTGTTAAAATTCTTCTATTAAATTTAAATAATTTTCAATATCATTTTTTATTACATAATTACTAAGTGAATATTCCAACAAATTTAAAAAAAAAATTAACAATATAGCAATTAAGCTAAATTCCTAAAAATAAAAGTTAAAAAACTAAATTAAATTAATCTTTCTATTTTTAGTTTTGTCCATTACTTGTCAGATTTTAAAATATAAAATTAATTGTTTATATTGTTAAATTTTTTATATTAAATTTAAGTCTTTTTCAATGTATTTTTTTACATAATTATATTCTAATAAATTTAATAAAAAAAATTAACAATATGATAATTAAACTAAATTAGGAATAAGAGTCAAAGAACTAAACTAATTACCCATTTTAATCATTACAAAAAATATTCATTTTATTTAGAGATGTCAATTGGGCGAGGCGCCTCATCCTTGCCCCGCAACTCATTGCGGGTAAAAATCCCAAAACTATCCCTGCCCCACCACCCACGGCGGGTCTAATTTTTGTCCCCATCCTCACCCCACCATCCGCGAAACCTATATCCATCCTTGCCCAATTAAATGCAAAGTGGGAAGGGACCCCGCGAAACCCACCCCCACTAACGCCCCTAATTTTATTTATATTGTTCAATAACTTCTGGTTTAATCCAATTTTCGATGTTGCTCCAAAATCCATGCCAGATTACATATTGACAAACTTTTGTTAATAAAATATTGAGAAACCTATTATATTATGCATTAATAATACAAAATAAAATGATGCAACATTAGGCTAGAGGGACTTGCAACTGAAGTTTGGCCGAATACTATGGGTCCTCGCTAGCTATAAGTGGATGGTGTGGCTTTCTCTTCTCTTGTATTTGGTGTTGCTCATGTAGGACTTTGAAAGGGATCCCCTAGTATTCCAAAACACGATGCAGCCTATTTGAACTCCACAAAAATAGTAAAGAGAAAAAGAAGAGAGTAATGGAAATGGTCTACTTATTTTATTACTATAGCTCTAATAATCCAAAAGGACCAAGCCATCTCATTTATACAAGATTGTTAATGAATTTACTAGGGTATTCAGTGCTAACAACAAATCCTAACTGAACCTCAACTCATTCACTAACTAAATTGAATATAGTTACAAAAACTAACAAACTGACTTGAACAGAATACAGACAACTAACAATTAACTACCTACTAACAAACTGAAGTAACTATACAACTTCAGCACAATATTAGCTAACTGGCTGTTAGCTACCAGCTTAACAATGATCATATACCTTAATATTCACCAAACTGGTTTGCTCTCCTAGTTTCTAATTTGCAACTTTTTCATACCTGCTAACAACTTGAAGTCTGGATCGAAACTTAATGAAGAAACTAGCTGACAAAGGCTTGGTGAGCACATCTGCTATCTAGTCCTGTGCCAAAACATGACCAACAGTTAACCTTCCAGTTGCTACCTTCTCTTGAACAAAAAACAATTATACCTCTTATCTCCAGCAAAAAATCTAGTCTACGCAACAAAATGTTGCTCCGCACAACCAACCAAATTCACTTTTGCAAAATTCCCTCAAGAGACACTATTGTGACAAACAAGTTAGCTTTACAAAAATCCTTATAGGGATGAAATCACACTAACTTAGTTGCCGCATAAATCTTTTAGGAATATAAAAATTCCATTATAGGATAAAGTCTCGCTGACAAAGACAATGTAGCTCTTTATACTTGTTCAACTAGTAGATCGATACAATTGAGAAATATGGTACAAAATCATACCACAACTTATCCTTAATGGTGCACTCCAAGAATAACTCAAGCCTTTCTATAAACAATAGCTACTCCATTCTTGTAGCGTATCTTATATACTTGTATACACTCCACGTGCGTCTTTGACACTCATAAGCACTAAACTAACAAGTGAATTTTCTAACAAACATAATAGAACCTTATTCCACCATATGATCACTATCCTTCAAGCGATACACCCTTTGTACTCTAGTGATAATTCACTAATCTCTCAGGGATCAACATTTCAAATCCCTTGGGGGATCGTTATTTCAAGTCACTCGGGGGATAGGTGTCCCAAGAAATGTAACAGCCCGTTTTTAGTCAAATCAGAACTGTGGTTTTAGAACCACAAATCTGAAGTCAAAATAATTATCTTATTAATATTTTAATGTCTACAGCATGATAATATGATTTTGTGAAAGTTTCGTTCAGAAATTTTATCGTTTGAATGCTTAATTTGATAAAAAGGACTAAATCGCGTAAAGTGTAAAACTTGTGTTCTAATAGCTAAAGGTGTCTAATAGCTATAGAACTTTAAAGTAAAAGTCCCGTTGTGGATATTAGCCCAATTATAACATAGTGGATGATAGTGGCATGGCATTTGGTGTAATTAATAAATGTTTTAAAGGTTAAATAAGTAAATTAGTAAATAAAGATAAATTAAATAAAACAAGAACCAAATTTTTGTTAGATCATAATCTTCCTTAGCCGAAATATTGAAGAAAAGAATAGCCTTAGTTAGTTTTTTATTCGGCCAAGCTTTCATAGCTCATTAAGGTACGATTTTTGTCCCGTTTTTAATGATTTCTACGTTTTTGAGATCGTTGCAGCTTAATCTAGCTAGCCCAGGGACTAATTTGCAAAAATTTTAAAGTTTTAGGATGTTTCCATTGATTAATATGTATGATCTTTAATGATTGATGATATATTATGAATGTTTGATGATAGTTATACAAGTTTTGTTAAGTGATTTTTAGTGAAAATGCAAATTAGGGATTAAATTGTGAAATGTGAAAACTTTGCGGTTAAAATGTGAAATAAATGGAAAATATGGGTTTCTAGGGACCTATTTGTAATTCAGCTAGCTTGGGTTTAGGTGGAATTACATGAAATTGTGTTTTTATGAGATAAGGACTAATTTGTAAAGAAATTAAAATATTAGGGGCAAAAGTGTAATTTTTCCATAATGTGAAATGTGGATTAAATTGAATAGAGTGATGATTGAATAAGCTAAATTTGACATTATATAGATCAAGAAAAATGAAGTTTGGATATGGATCGGGGCGAAAAAACAAAGTAATTGACTAGTAGATTCATTTCGCCTATTTTACGACCGATGTAAGTTTGTATGATTAATAAGCTTAATGTTATATGTGTTTATATGCTTAAATATGATCATTGTGATATTACAACACTGTGGAATCTATCGACAAAGCATTGACACAGTGAGAATCCTGGTTGAACCTTAAGAATAGATAGCATACTAGTGACATGTCATTAGGGTTACTGTGATTATGTGATTCGGGTGCTGGTCCTGTACGTCCTACCGGTGGCTGAGAATACCGGCATGTGTTGCGGTTACTTGACAGCTTGTGTGAGCATCACCGTGTAGCTACGTCTTGACCGACAGCTTGTGTGAGCAGGCCCGTTGATAGCTCGAGAGTGAGCATATATGTGATATGTGATTGAGATAGCTTTGGCTATGTATCTGGCACTTCGGTGCAAGATTCTCGAGTATCCGATATTATTCTGAATGGTTCAACGGGAAAATATGATGATACGAGGATGTAAGCAATGATACGGATCAGTTCAGGTACTCGTGATAAGTTTGACAAGTAAGTGATAATTGATAAGTTTATATGAAAAGTAAGTGAATTTTGATAAATATATACATGATACATAGAATTATGGCAATGTGCAAATTGTTGAATCGAATGTATTACTTATATTTACTTATGTACTTTAAATGGTGAATGAATTGGCAAATAATACTTATTAATCATATGAGCTTACTAAGCTATAAAGCTTACTCTGTTTATTTTTACGTGTTTTATAGTGGAATCAAAGCTAGCTCGGATTCGGGGTTCGTCGGTGTAACAGCCCAGTTTAGACCCTAGTCAGAATAGTGGTTTCGGGACCACAAATCTGAGGCTAGAAAAATATTTTAATATTAATTTCTGTGTTTATTATATGTGATTTAGCCTGTGTGAAAGTTTCGTGTGAAGATTTTATCGATTGTGTGTTTAATTTGCGAAAAGGACTTAATTGCATAAAGTGTAAAAGCTGTGTGCTGATTGTTTAAGTGCCTAATTTGTAATACCCCTAACCCGTATCCGTCGCCGGACTAGGGTTACGAGGCATTACCGAAGAAGATACAACTCGAAACAGGCATATATATATTTGTTTTTTTTAAAATATCATAACTCATACATTCCATAATAAAATTAACTATTACATAACATATCAAATTAACATAATTAACATTCAAATCGAAACTAGTATTTGCATATTGAATCATCTAAACATAGTAAAACTGCACATTTTAACAATACATCCAATACATATTAATCCATATAAATTCAAACATATATATAACATTTTATACAACCATGCAAATAGACATCTACTAATTCAATTTTCATTTGATAATTAATCACCAATTCAACATATACTTAGTCAATTTGAATTCATTCCAAATCTATACTCATAACCTATAATAATTCATACATGCATAATTCACCTGTATAAGTAACATTTTTGTACATACATATGAATGAATTAATTATGTAAGGCCGAATACCTTTATAAATACCCTCATGATTTCCATTTATAAATTTATTCATATTGAGCCGAATACACATATATAACTACATGATTTTCTTATCCCAATTTCTATGAAATATAACCAAAATTTCATCTAACATTTACCAATACCTAATTCATAATCTAATCATAAAACTAAGTACATTTGCATTACAAATAGTCATCCATTACAATTTCACAATATGATCGAATATAAATATACATATATGCATATGCAAAGTCACATTTGATCATATTTCATTTAATAAGTAAATCGAACTTCACACAATACATAACAAATATACCTTTACACATCACCTAATCGAATACAACATGTCCATAACATCATCACCTTCCATAGCCAAAATATACAAGTACACATTCAGTTCATGTTCATATCTCAACTAATTCAATCCATCATGCAAAGTATAATTAATATATATGTATCAATCACATTTCCTAATTTAGTAAAACTACTTATAAACATCATATATACTTACCTACCATGAACATACTCTATCATCAATATGCATAAGTATAATCTCATTCACAACAACCATCACAAACCATCAAAGAAAAATAGCAAATCAATCAAAAGAGGATAAGCCATTTTCGCATGGCTATTAATTACATACAAAGGTATTTAATTCAGTATTCAACCTTTTACTATGCTATACATGCCATATATTCGTAATTAACATAGCCAAAATACCAAAGTAAGTCATCGATAGTGTGATAGTCCCGCTGACGATCCCCGAGCTCAGAATCTAATCCAAAATCTATAAAATAGAAACTGACAAAGATACACAAAGTAAGCTATTTAAGCTTAGTAAGTCAATAGCAAAGTAAAGTCAATTAACTTAACAAAATCACATATACAAAATTTATATCAAGTTACACTTTATACACAATAATAAATAATTACTCAAATCTCAAATCAAAGTCACATAATATACTCTTGGCCGAATACACATAGTTGAAGCTTATACACCATTCACATGTTTACACATTAACTTATGTACAATGTAATGAACATATAACCTACCTTTCATTTCTCAACACAGATATATAAACGTACCTGAGTTCTTTTAATTCACATATAACATTGGCCTTCACTTACACATGCCCGTTGAACCATTCGGAATTAAAAAGGATACGCGGATAGTCGGAAGCTCGTACAATGCCAACGTCCCAGACGTGGTCTTACATTTACTCACATATCGATGCCACTGTCCCAGACAGGGTCTTACACGTAAACACAAATCGATGCCAACGTCCCAGACGTGGTCTTACACGATAACACATAACGGATATCCTATGTCATGACATATGTATCCTATCTATTCCTAAGGTTCGTACGGGGCTTACAAATGTCGAATCTCGGTCGAATAAAGCTCAGAAGCTAGCCAAATCACAATACCCACATTCGGCCATAGCATAAATAAATTCAAATAATTCATTTTGATAAATAAAAAATACATATCTATAGTTATTTCAACATTTAAATGCTAATTGACTTACCTCCGATGTCGTCGACTGTTAAATCGGCTACTCGACCACTTTTGTCTTTCCCCGATCCAAATTCGATTTCTTTAATTCTTGATCTAAACATATTCAAATTAAGCTTATTTAAACACCATTACATTAAATTTAGCCTAAAAACACATAAATGGGCAAATTACAATTTTCCCCCTAACATTTCACACTTTTTACAATTTAGTCCTTTTGGCACAAAACACAAAATACACAAAATTTGACTATACTCCTTAAGGGATGGATATTCCTAGTGTCCATACAAGCCCACACATTTCATTTATTTCACATTTTAGTCCCTCACAAATTTATTTTTGCAATTTAGCCCAAATTACTCAATTTCATCAAAAATTCAAAGACAAAACTTGTTAATCTAACACATATATTTCATATTTCATCATCAAACATCAAAAACACAAGGTACCATCAATGGAAAAACACAAAATCATCATCACAATCACAAATTGAGACATGGGTTTTGAAGTACACAAAGCAACGATCTCAAAAACATAAAAATTATCAAAAACTGAACAAAAACGAACCTTTAATCAAGCTTTTTATTCTTGGCCGAATGCTAGGTTTCCTTTTCTTTATTTGTTTGATTTTCAGCTAGCTTAAGAAGATGAATAAAATGACTTTATTTTATGTTATTTTATCATATATTATAAGATATATTTAATTTACTATTTTAACATTTTAATTTAAATAAATATAACATATATTTTAAGGTCAATTTTGGCACAAACCATCCACTAACTTCTAAAATGGGCTAATTTCCCTTTAAGGACCCCATATTAAAAAGCCACTATCAAATTGGCACTTTACACTTTAGTTTGTAACTTTTATATTTTACGCGATTAAGTCTTTTTATTTAATCGGACACCTAAACGACAAAATTAAGTCACGAAAATTTAACACAAACAAATTCACATTTAATAAACATGGAAAATAAATTTAAAATATTTTTAGACTCAAATTTGTGGTCCCAAAACCACTATTCCGATTAGGGTCAAAATCAGGTTGTTACAACTCTCCCCCCCTTAGGGATTTTCGTCCCCGAAAATCTTACCGGTAAATAGGTTCGGATAATGTTCTTTCATTGTATCCTCTGACTCCCAAGTTGCTTCCTCAACCCCGTGCTTTTGCCACAGTACTTTGACCAACGAAATTTTCTTATTTCTCAATTCTTTTATCTCACAAGCCAGAATACGAATCGGTTCCTCTTTATATGTCATATCAGACTGAATCTGAACCTCTGTCGGATTAATTACATGTGAAGGATTGGATCGGTATCTACGGAGCATCGAAACATGGAATACATTATGGATCTTTTCTAGCTCAGGTGGCAACTGCAATCTATAAGCAACCGGCCCGATACGCTCTGTGATCTCATACGGCCCAATGAATCTCGGACTCAACTTGCCTTTACGACCGAATCTGAGTACTTTCTTCCACGGTGAAACTTTCAAAAACACTTGATCTCCGATCTGAAACTCAATATCTTTACGTTTTAAATTTGCATATGACTTTTGACGATCTGATGCAGCTTTTAAGCTATCACGAATCACTGCCACTTTCTGTTCAGTTTCTTTGATCAAGTCAACCCCATGTATCTTATTTTCACTAAGCTCAGTCCAATACAATGGTGTACGGTATTTACGACCGTACAAAGCCTCGTAGGGTGCCATCTTGATACTAGATTGAAAGCTATTATTGTAAGCAAATTCAATCAGAGGTAAGTATCGTTCCCACGTACCTTCGAACTCAAGGATGCAACATCTCAACATATCTTCAAGTATCTGAATAATTCGTTCGGACTGACCATCTGTCTACGGATGAAAAGATGTGCTAAAGTGTAGTTTCGTACCTAAAGCATCTTGCAATTTCTTCCAAAACCGCTATGTAAATCTCGGGTCTCTGTCCGAAACAATAGAAATAGGCACACCATGTAATCCAAAATATGTGATACATATAATTCAGCCAGTTTATCAAGTGAATAATCTGTGCGAATCGGAACAAAATGAGCAGATTTAGTCAATCTATCCACAATAACCCAGATTGCATCTTTCTTGCTTGATGTCAACGGTAAACCAGATACAAAATCCATCGTAACTCTGTCCCATTTCCACTCGGGTATCATAATCGGCTGAAGTAATCCAGAAGGTACCTGATGCTCGGCTTTTACTTGTTGACAGACTAAGCATTTCAAAACAAAGTCAGATAGGTCTCGTTTCATACCAGGCCACCAATAGAAATGTTTCAGATCGTTATACATTTTCGTGCTACCCGGATGATTAGATAACCGACTGTCGTGAGCTTCGTTCAAAATCATCTGAATCAACTCTGAGTTTCTCGGAACACATATTTGGTTTTTGAACCTCAAACAACCATTTTCATCAACTCGGAATTCTGATTCAACATTAGTTTCACACTTAGCTCGCTTTGCTAACAAATTGTCGAAACCATTTTAAATTTTGATTTTAAAAACGGGGGATCGACTTTAAAAAACAGAAATGGAGTCGCCACCAACCTCTTTTAATTAGGTGGGATTGGATAACCTTATAAGACGTTTTATTTCAAAACATTGATTTTTTGGTCCACAAAAACCGTAAAAGCGAGTTCGAGAGTCGATTCACGCATTTAGGAAGGATTAGCACCCTCGTAACGCCCAAAAATTGGTACCTAATTGATTAATTAATGCCCTTATGTCGAGAATTTAAAAAAAAAATTGGGAATATGATTTCTTTAAAAATTTGAACAATTTGAGTTGAAATTGGAGATTCTTTTGTTCCGAAAGCATACAAACATCACATCCAGCACGTTAGGACATAATGTTTTAAACCCTCGTAACCAAAATTATCTCATGATTTACAAAATTTATTAAAAGGATATTTAGTTATTTGGGCGAATGAAAAATCGAAACCCAGCACGTTAGGGCACAATTTCTCGAACTTCCAAACACGAAACATTGCCTTGTTTTCAGAAATTCTTATCCCGAGATATCAAATCGTCATATCCAGTGAGTTAGGACATGACAATTTTGAATTCACGAGAATAAGTTTTTATTTTACTTTTAAAAGGAAAGTAATAGGTTCTTTGGACTCGAAGAAGAAAATCGCAACCCAGTAAGTTAGAGTACAATTTCTTTCGAACCTTAGAATGCAGAGTATTTGTTTATTCAAAACCAAATTTTTGATGCATCAAAGAAAATATAATATGATTGTAATAAAATGAAAAATAAATCATAATGTCAACATGCTCAACAGAATAAAAGCGTGGGTAACAATTTACATAATAATAATGAAGGCCATAAAAATATTAAATAAAAATAATAGTAAGTAAATATCAAATAAATAAATAAAAGAAATGAAAATAATAATAATAATAAAGCTAATATCAAATTAACAAATAGGTAAATTATATATACAATGATTTAAAGATAATAAAATAATAGTAGTAATAATAATAAAATATTAATAATAAAAAGGAAATATAAAAATAATATTAGCAATTATAAAATGAAAATAATTATAGCGAAAATAAAAATAGTATTAATAATAAAATAATATAAGGATATTTAAAAATAATAATAATATAAAAATAATAATAGTAGTAAAATAAAAGTATATTAATTATAAAAATCATAGTATATGTTAATATACAAATAATAAGAACAACAATAATAAAATAGTGATAATAATGGTGATACTAAAATAATAATAATAATAACAATACTAATAACGATAAATATAATATAGCTATAATAATAATATATATAAAATAATAGTCATAAATATAATAATAATAATAGTACGTATAATAATAATAATAGTAAGAAAAAAATAGTAATGAAATAATAATAAAAATAGGAATAATAATGTTAAAAGTAATGATAATAATATTGAAAATAATATAGGTTAATGTACAAATAATAGTAAAAATAAAAATAATAATAGAAATAAAAAATAATGATGAAATAACAAAAGACAAAAGAATTAAAAAAAGGACGAAATTGAACTAAAAATAAAAATATAAGGACGATTTAAAAATGAACAAAATTATTGAAATAAGGTTAAGGATCAAAATAAAATACGCATAAACCAGAAAGGACTAAAAGCGAAATTAAACCAGATTCCAAGACGAAGCGTTTAAACCAGAACTAATTTGAAACTAAAAGTAAATTTCAGGACAAAATTAAAATGTAAAGAAATTGAAATAAGGCTTAATCGCATCACAATATAGGATGGAGGGACTTAATGCGAAAATAAACCCTTTAAGGTAGAAAGGCGCGGATCCAGGCCACAAACCGGGTCGACGCGCGGATCCTCTACCCTCTCAAACGGCGCCGTTTTTGTTTTATATAAAAGGGACATTTTTGATTTTTTTTTTCATTCTTGCAGCAGCTTTAAAAAAACAAAAGGGATTTCCCTTTTTCTCTCAAGCCTGGGCGATTTCCGGCGATGCTCCAGGGGACTCCGACCGCCGTCCGCCACCGTCGCCGGCCGCCGGGTATTTTTTTAAATATTTAAAGCCCCTTTTTTTTGTATGTAAAAAAAACTTAAAAAAATAAAAGAAATAAAAATAAAAAAATGGACAGATTCGGGAATGAAAGAAAAAAATAAAAAACCTTTTCTTGATTCTGTTTTTTTTGTATATCTCTGTATATTTACTTATGTTCCCTTTGTACAAGATTATTCTGGGGTTTTTATACCCGAAAAAAAAAAGAAAAAAAAAAGGAAATATATAGATTTAGCTTCGATTTGTTCTTTGCGTTTTCCTTTTTGCGTGTGGCCAACGATAAGTCCGGCGGTGGATCAAGCGCGACTTACTGGCGCGATTGGTGGCTTCTTGCGAAGGAGGGCTGCTATGCGCGCGATATTTCCCTAGGGTTTCAGAAATCCTTAACTTTCTGATTAGGTTTTGGGCCCGTGTGATTTTGGGTTTGTTTTGGTAATTTGGCTTGGGGGTCTAGTTGGGTAATCTATTTTAGTGTATTGGGTTTGGGTAGGCAGTTTAGGTGTTGGGTTTGGTTTTAGTATTTGGGCCATTAAATTTGGGCTCTGTAAAAGGACATTCAAAAATGGACACTTATTTTTTGTTTTGTTTTTCTTTTTCTGAATGGGCCCGGGCAAAATGGCCTTATTACACAAATCATTATCAACTTTCTGGGCATCACAAATTTGTTGAACAAACAACGGTCTTGCTTTTAATTTAGCTATTATCGAACCATCATCAGATATAACCATATGCGCATTCATTGCACGCAGAGCAAATAATGACTTTCGACTTAAAGCATCAGCAACAACATTAGCCTTTCCCGGATGGTAGTCAATCACTAGCTCGTAATCTTTCAACAGCTCTAACCATCGGCGTTGTCTCAAATTCAAATCTTTCTGAGTCATCAAATACTTCAGGCTTTTGTGATCAGAATAAACATGACATTTCTCACCGAACAAATAATGACGCCAAATCTTCAACGCAAACACAATGGTTGCTAGTTCCAAATCATCTGTCAGATAGTTCTTTTCATGTGGTTTCAATTGTCTCGAGGCATAAGCTATGACTTTGCCTTCCTGCATAAAAACACAACCCAAACCATTCAAAGATGCATCACTATAAATGACAAATTCTTTACCCGATTCAGGCTAAACTAACATCGAGCTTCACAAAAGAACTTTCAACCGATCGAAACTTTTCCGACACTTCTCTGACCACTCGAACTTAACATCTTTCTGTAACAGCTTTGTCAACAGTGTAGCAATCATAGAGAAACCCTTCACGAACCGTCTATAGTAACCAGCAAGTCCCAGAAAACTCAAACTTCAGAAACATTTTTTGGTGGTTTCCAGTCAAGTATAGCTGAAATTTTGCTCGGATCAACCCTGATACCTGATGCTGATACAACATGGCCCAAAAAATTAACTTCACGTAACCAGAATTCACACTTACTAAACTTTGCATACAACTATTTATCTCGCAAAGTCTGTAGCACAAGTCTCAGATGCTCGGCATGCTCGGTTTCATCTCGGGAGTAGATCAAAATATCATCTATAAACACTACCACAAGCCGATCCAAATACTGTTTGAAAATCTGATTCATCAGATCCATGAAAACAACAGGTGCATTAGTAAGTCCGAAAGGCATAACCAGAAACTCGTCGTAGTGTCGTACTCGTCCGAGCGCTCTTTGGCACATCAGAGTCTTTAACTCGCAACTGATAGTATCCCAATCTCAAATCTATCTTTGAAAATACTGTAGCCCCTTTCAGTTGATCAAACAGGTCGTCAATTCTTGGTAACGGGTACTTGTTCTTTATGGTCACTTTATTAAGCTGCCTGTACTCAATACACATTCTCATGGTTCCGTCTTTCTTTTTCACAAACAGAACTGGTGCGCCCCAATGAGAGAAACTCGGTCGTGCAAATCCCTTATCTGTCAACTCTTGCAACTGTGCTTTCAATTCTTTTAATTCTGTAGGTACCATCCTGTATGGAGCTATAGAAATTGGAGTCGTCCCCGGCACTAGTTCAATCCCAAACACAACTTCTCGATTAGGTGGCAAACCCGGTAATTCTTCAGGGAAAACATCTGGATACTCACATACAACAGGTACTGATTCAATCTTCTTTTCTATCACTTTAGAATCAAGCACATAAGCAAAATAAGCTTCACAACCCTTTCTCACATATTTCTGAGCTGTCATAGAAGATATCACTGCTGGTAAACCATTCAAATCATTAGATTCAATCCGAATAATCTCATCATTCTGGCATCGCAATTCAATAGTCTTCTGTTTACAATTCACGATAGCATCATGCAGAGTTAACCAATCCATACCTAGAATTATATCAAACTCATCAAGTGGCAACAACATCAAATCAGCTGGGAAACATGAATCTCGAATCATCAACGGAAAATTCTTGCATATTTTATCAACCAAGACACACCGGCCTAAGGGGTTCGATACTTTAATTACAAACTCAGTAGACTCAATAGGTAAAGTCTTACTGAACACCAAAGTCTCACACACATAGGAATAAGTTGAACCAGGATCAAACAAGGCAATAACAGTAGTATCATAAAGAGTAAAAGTACCAGTAATGACATCTGGGGGTGAAGCTTCCTCGCGTGCACGTATGGCATAAGCTCTGGTTGGTGCGTGAGCATCAGATCTAATAGCTGAATCTTTAGTCCCTCTCTGGCTGCCACTCACATTACCCGTATTTCTGGGTGGTCTACCTCGAACTGCAGTATTACCCGATCTAGTATTCTGAACCGGATTTTGATCCGCCAACTCTGGACACTCCCGAATGAAATGATCTCTGGATCCACATTTAAAACAGGCTCTATCATGCAATCTACAACTGCTGGGATGTCGTTTACCACAATGTTGACACTCGGGTTGATTTGATCTGACATTACCCACACTAGCTACAGAGGTAGCTCTCGAGCTCATAGGTGCTCTATCTTGATCTCGTCTGAAATGACCCGCAGTATTCTTCGAATGGCTAGT
This sequence comes from Gossypium sturtianum, assembly GCA_025698515.1. Lineage (NCBI taxonomy): Eukaryota > Viridiplantae > Streptophyta > Magnoliopsida > Malvales > Malvaceae > Gossypium > Gossypium sturtianum. Next base: position 37,796,839 of record CM046952.1, read on the forward strand.
ATCATCTCGAAATTTCTTTGAGGTCGACTGAAATGGCTTACTGAATGGTCTTTTGCGTGAATCTCTAGCTTCAGAATAAGCTTTTCTTTTCTCTTTCCCAAGCTCTTCGGCTTCACAAGCTCGCTCAACAAGTACCACGAACTCTTTTATCTCAAGTATGCCAACTAACAACTTAATGTCTTCGTTCAGCCCATCTTCAAATCTCTTACACATAATAGCTTCAGATGAAACACACTCTCTGGCATATCTGCTGAGTCTAACAAATTTCCGCTCGTACTCACACTTTGTCATCCGCCTGTTTTCACTCAAGAAATTCTTTACGTTTCTGATCAATAAACCTCTGGCTGATATATTTCTTACGGAACTCTGTCTGAAAGAATTTCCAGGTCACCCGCTTCTTTGGAATCACCGATACTAGTGTATTCCACCAATGATATGCAGTGTCTCGTAGCAGAGATATAGCACATTTCAAACACTCATCAGCGGTGCAGGATAATTCATCAAGTACTCGGATGGTATTATCAAGCCAGAACTCGGCTCGTTCAGCATCATTATCATCAGTGGCTCTGAATTCCTCGGCTCTATGTTTTCTTATTTTATCAACAGGTGGCTTTGACAATCTCATCGGATCACTCACCGAAGGTATAATAGGCACTGCAGATGGATTAATCGGGGTGGAGGTTGTTGTGCAAAATGGCGGATTAGTCCTGGATATCTTTGTGTAAACCAATCATTCATCATTTGGTAGAAGGCTTGTCTAGCCTCCCCCTCTGGATTACTCGAAATAGGTCGAGAATCTATCGGCGTTGTCCCTTGCACGGGAGCAGGCGCTACACTCTCAACATCATCAGTTACGGCTTGATCGGGATCCATTACTATATGAAAACACATTTTCGAATGTCAGAAGTCATCACACTATCGCAGTATAACATATGGCATGTATAGTTAGACTCTTACGCGCTACGTTAGTCCTAGAATCAACTAAACCGTAGCTCTGATACCAATCAAATGTAACACCCCTAACCCGTATCCGTCGCCAGACTAGGGTTACGAGGCATTACCGAAGAAGATACAACACGAAACAGGCATATATATATTTGTTTTTTTTTTAAATATCATAACTCATACATTCCATAATAAAATTAACTATTACATAACATATCAAATTAACATAATTAACATTCAAATTGAAACTAGTATTTGCATATTGAATCATCTAAACATAGTAAAACTGCACATTTTAACAATACATCCAAGACATATTAATCCATATAAATTCAAACATATATATAACATTTTATACAACCATGCAAATAGACATCTACTAATTCAATTTTCATTTGATAATTAATCACCAATTTAACATATACTTAGTCAATTTGAATTCATTCCAAATCTATACTCATAACCTATAATAATTCATACATGCATAATTCACCTGTATAAGTAACATTTTTGTACATACCTATGAATGAATTAATTATGTAAGGCCGAATACCTTTACAAATACCCACATGATTTCCATTTATAAATTTATTCATATTGAGCCGAATACACATATATAACTACATGATTTTCTTATCCCAATTCCTATGAAATATAACCAAAATTTCATCTAACATTTACCAATACCTAATTCATAATCTAATCATAAAACTAAGTACATTTGCATTACAAATAGTCATCCATTACAATTTCACAATATGACCGAATATAAATATACATATATGCATATGCAAAGTCACATTTGATCATATTTCATTTAATAAGTAAATCGAACTTCACACAATACATAACAAATATACCTTTACACATCACCTAATCGAATACAACATGTCCATAACATCATCACCTTCCATAGCCAAAACATACAAGTACACATTCAGTTCATGTTCATATCTCAACTAATTCAATCCATCATGCAAAGTATAATTAATATATATGTATCAATCACATTTCCTAATTCATTAAAACTACTTATAAACATCATATATACTTACCTACCATGAACATACTCTATCATCAATATGCATAAGTATAATCTCATTCACAACAACCATCACAAACCATCAGCAAAAATAGCAAATCAATCAAAAGAGGATAAGCCATTTTCGCATGGCTATTAATTACATACAAAGGTATTTAATTCGTATTCAACCTTTTACTATGCTATACATGCCATATATTCGTAATTAACATAGCCAAAATACCAAAGTAAGCTGTCGATAGTGTGATAGTCCTGCTGACGATCCCCGAGCTCGTAATGAATCCAAAATCTATAAAACAGAAACCGACAAAGATACACAAAGTAAGCTATTTAAGCTTAGTAAGTCAATAGCAAAGTAAAGTCAATTAACTTAACAAAATCACATATACAAAATTTATATCAAGTTACACTTCATACACAATAATAAATAATTACTCAAATCTCAAATCAAAGTCACATAATATACTCTTGGCTGAATACACATAGTTGAAGCTTATACACTATTCACATGTTTACACATTAACTTCTGTACAATGTAATGAACATATAACCTACCTTTCATTTCTCAACACAGATATATAAACGTACCTGAGTTCTTTTAATTCACATATCACATTGGCCTTCACTTACACATGCCCGTTGAACCATTCGAAATTAAAAAGGATACGCGGATAGTCGGAAGCTCGTACAATGCTAACGTCCCAGACGTGGTCTTACATGTAATCACATATCGATGCCACTGTCCCAGACAGGGTCTTACACGTAAACACAAATCGATGCCAACGTCCCAAACGTGGTCTTACATGATAACACATAACGGATATCCTATGTCATGACATATGTATCCTATCTATTCCTAAGGTTCGTACGGGGCTTACAGACGTCGAATCTTGGTCGAATAAAGCTCAAAAGTTAGCCAAATCACAATACCCACTGTAAGACCCAATTTTCGTCCGGCCCATTTTAAAACCATACATAAAAAAATATATAAAAAAATTAAACCTTAAATCCAAAATAGAATAAAGTCCAATCAGTCCATAGCCCAAATACAAACCCAAAAATTCAACCCAATACATGGTCCAATGTTTGGAACAGCCCAATTGGCCCAAATTTTGGTTTCAAAATTTGAAACCCTAAGGCCTAACTAAGAAGTACATTAAAAAAAAGGGCAGCTCAGTTTTGGCCCAAACTTCGGTCCTATACACTAGGAGGCCCAAAAGGCCCAAAAGCATTAACATTCTCAGAGGATTCCAGCGCCGCAACAGCCTCCTTTGCGCGTGCCTCTACGCGCGCCACTGCCCGCTCCTCCACGCCAGCGCACAGCCTCCGTACGTGCCACGTCCACGCCTCCGTACGCGGCCTTGTACCTGCGAAAACAAACAAAGACCAACGCAGCAAGAAAAACAATTATATTTTTTATTTTTAATTTCAATTTCTAATTTCTGAATTTGGTTATAAGAACCGAAGAGAAACAGTTGTAAAGGGTTCCATTTTTTTAAAAACGCAGACAGAGAATATACAAGGAAAAACCAAAAACAGAGAAAAAAAGGTTTCTTTTTTTTTTGACTAAATCCTTCATTTTATTGTTCTTTTTTGAATTTTTCTGAAGCATTTTCTTTTTACATGCGAGTATAAAAAAAAGAAAGATCTTACCTTTGTAAAAGAAACCATCGGACGTCTTCCTTCGTTGCAATCGAAGCGGAGAGGTCCTTCGAGGTTGGAAATACGAAAACTCGGTTGGGCTCGAGGGGTGCTGTTCAAAAAGGGCCTGAACCAACCACTAATCGCCGATTATCATGGCGTTTTAGCGGTCGGACAGCATCTCTCTTGCGACGAAGAGGTGAGGTTGCGGCTGGGGGATGAACAAAAACAAAAGGGGAAGGGCTAGGGTTTAGTTCAAAATGACATTTGACCTGTTTTAGTTCGGTTTTAACCCATTAAAGAAACAGCGCCGTTTAGGCTTATGGCCATAGCCTTCAAACGACGCCGTATTGGCCTATACCCAACGGCCCGACCCGACTTTGGCGTAGATCCGCGCGTTTTGACCTTCGGGTATATTTGCGCGTTTAACCCTCGTTGTTTGTGATGCTATTGGATTAGACCTGTTATTTATTTCCTTTATTTTTTTAATTTATCTCTATAATTTGCGCGCCTTTTCAATTCAGTCTAGCCTATGCACTGCGTTTTGAATCACAAAAATATTTGCTGTTTTAGTCCCTGATAACTTACGCGCAGTTCAATTTGGTCCTCGCATGTGTTTAAATGCTTGTATTTTATAAAACAGCCCCCTAATATTGTTTTGTTTCAATCAAGTACCTTTTTATTTTCATATACAATCTTCACATTTTTTAGTTTTAAACTATTTTATAATATGATAAAAAATATATTTATATACTATCCGTTTTAAACTATTTATATATTATTTATTCTAACATGTTTTAGTATAATGTTTATTAAAGTTCGTTTTACTATTTATTTAAAATAATTATATATATATTATCTACTCTAAATTCTTACATATATTATTTATTTTAGAGTTTATTCTTTCTTATATATATTATTCCTTTAAAATTGTTGAATATATTATAATTTTCTCTTGTATATATTGTTTTAAACTTTTTATATGTTTTATATTAAATTATTTTATGTGCTTTATTTTCAATTTTATTTATCTATTTTAAAATTATTTTTTTACATCATTTGTCTTAAACTTATTTCTGATTGGATTTAGGTTCATTTCCTATGATTGGTTATATATCATTTTGCTCCATTTTCTTCAATTGCTAATATCAAAATTGTGTTATATGATTACTGCTCTTGTATGGATAATAAATTGTTAATTTGTAACTATTAATTATTTGTGATTCATCGTTGTAATATTTGATGTATGGATTAATATCTTGCTTTGTATACTAGTATTCCATTATATCTTATGAAAAATGTAGTGTTTTAATGTCATTTAGGTTTTAGAATCATTTTTTACTCAAAGTTTTTTTTTTAAAAAAAAATAAGGCAATGCTCGTGTTTAGAGGTTTCGAGAAAATCGTGCTCTAACTTACTGAGTTCCGATTCTCTTCGTTAAAACCTAGCAACCGAGTATCCTTTTCTCTTTTAAATCAAAATGCATAATATTTTAAACGAAAAAACTTATTCTCGGGAATTTGAGATGTTGCATCCTAACTCACTGGGTGTGACGTTTTATCATCTCGAGGTAAGAATTTCAAAAAACAAAGGCAATATTCCGTATTCGGGAATTTTGAGAAATTGTGCCCTAACTTACTGGGTTCCAATTTTTCACAAGGCCTAAATAACCGAATACCCTTCTCAAACTTTATTACGTGGGTTTTAAAAAATCAAAAGATAAATTTAATTTCGAGAATATAAGATGTTGTGCCCTAACATACTGAGTACGACATTTTATTTCTTCGAAATAAGAAGTTTTGGCATCCAATATGATTCTGTCCAAATGTATCTTAAGTGAATGGATCGTAATCTAGAATCTTTTCAAATTTTCGACATTAAGACATTAAGTAATCAATTAGGTACCAATTTTTGGGCGTTACGAGGGTGCTAACCCTTCCTCGTATGCAATGCACTCTGAACTGCTTTTCTTGGATTTCGTAGACCAAAATTATTGTTTTAATAAAAATGTTTTATTAAAATAATCCATCTCAAGGTGATCCGATCACACCTTGAATAAAAGATCGGTGGCGACTCCATTTGTCATTTTAAATTCGATCCCCGTTTTCAAAACTCGTTTAAAAATGGTCTTAATACTTATTGACTCTTTGAGGGATCAAGTTGAGAGTCGGGCCATAAATTGATTAATTTCGTCCTTTTGTCGAAAATTAAAAATTTGATTTGAAAATTTACGATCCTTTTATTGTATTCGCTTACATCATCTCATTTGATTACTATGGTTCGAGTCTTGTAGAATACTTTGCATCATATTGCATGACCGCTGGGTCACACCCTTAAGTGGGAGTGAGAAGCTACTCCTTCGTGAGGTTTTCACCTCCGTACAGGATAGTGAATCGCTTCCGGGATACATCCGTACCTATGTCTTCGTGAGATTTTCATCTCCGTGCAACCATAGGGAAATGTATCCCCCTGAACCGAACTCGGTCCGTATGAGCCTATAATGGGTGAGGATCGAGGAATCTACTGGTTCAGGTACCCTCAACTTTAGAATCAAACCGCATATAGCAGCCCTAGGCGCCTACCCTAGATAGAGCCACGCCAAACCCTAGTGGTCACCCGGTCAGGCGTTTTATGTTGTTTATTTCTCTTGCACTAACGTGTTTTCTTTTGTTTTGATTGTATTTCATTGCATTGCATTTCATGCATGTGCATCATTTGCATTACGCCATTTTCACTACATCATTTGCATTAGTTTTTACAAAATGACCCTGATTAGGCGAAATATTTTCAGTTGACCTAGAAGACATGGAACAAAGGACGGAGATATTAGAGCAGGGGTAAACACTGATGCAAGAGCAGTTAGCCAAAATTCAACGTGATATGCGAGATCAAATGAATATGATGCACCAGTTAACCCAATTACTAGTCGAAGGGATTGAAAAAAAGAGTGCCCCAGTGGCCAACAGTGTGGATGATGATGAAGACGTCGTTTATGCCCCGATAAGTATTCAGACTCAACCAGACGCGCATTTACATGGGGTACCTGTCATTATTGGACCCCAATGTCAGACTGATACTTCGGCCCTATTGAACTTCCCGATAGGTTCAGGTTTTAACCCGGAGGATGATCGAGCCAAACCGGTTGTACTGACAGAAACAAAAGAAAGAGGAGAGTGGGCTTTAAAAGCCCCGAAGAAGAAGGAAAATAAAGCGAATAGAACGAGAAGGTATAACAAGGGTCATATGGAGCTGATCATAGTGGGCCAGTCAAGGACTGTAATTACCAGTCGTCAGGTCTCCCCAAGGCAAGAACCTGATCCAAGACCGAACTCAGAGAAACCCCAATTCGCACCCATCCCAATCACGTATAGGGAGTTGTACCAAATTTTATTTGAAGCACATGTTGTATCCTCTTTTTACGTGGAACCAATGCAGCCTCCATACCCTAAATGGTACGATGTGAACGCCCAATATGAATACCATGCAGGAATTACGGGGCATTCGATGGAAAACTGCACCGCTTTCAAGAAATTAGTCGAAAGATTCATCAAAATGGGCATTGTAAAATTCGATGATCCCTATGGTGCAGAAAATCTGTTACTCAACCATGCTGTTAAAGGGATAACTATTGTGAGTACCATGATGAATGGGCGCATGAGATCAGGAGGACATCAAGCTCAGGGCTCTAGTGCAAAACCTGATACTGGCGAATTTGAACATTACTGACATATTCGAAGAGGGAACCAAGGAATAAAGTTTTCCAAGCATCGGCCTTTATATACTTGAGAGTGTTTTAAACAATGGAACTCTGGAAGAGACATGTATTTTTACGGCTAATCTAGAGTAATATTCAAAACATGCTTATTGCTTTCAGCCTAGAAGTAATAAGAGTCATTTTGTGAAATAGGCTTGTGTTCAGAATCTTGATTTTAATAAAATGCATCCTTTTAAGCAAATATTTTTTCATTCTTTCCATTTCATATTATACATTCTTTATTCATGATCATACCATACGAATAATCATCCTTAGAATCATTTATTCTTTGGATTTTCTGCCTTCATACCTAGGTACCTAGATATCAGCGACATGAGCGACGTTGTTACTGACTCCCTTTTTGAATGAAATATGGGTCTAAGGGATCTCAGGACTTTGAAGATGACAGAAATTATAACCTATCTTCTGATTTGTTAATACTGGATGAAAAACAGATCCTATGTCGCGAGCCAAGGAAGGGGATGAAGATCAAAACCTAGCTCAATGCAGAAATAAGATTTCCTATATATGGGGCATGGATGTTATCAAGCCGGTCTCATCAAAAGCTTCTGGCCAACATCGATTCATTTTTGTGGATGTCGGTTACTTCACTAAGATGGTAAAAGTCGCTTCATATGCCAATATTACAAAGTCGATAGTCATCAGAACAAAAAGAGAAAAAGAAAGAAAGAATACCAAAAAAAATATCGAAAAGATCACATTTAACCGCACAATGTCAAAAGTTTGCGGTCTATTCAAAGATCAGGTGCCACATCACAGTGCAGTAAAGGCAGCAAAAAAGAAAAACAAAAGATCAAAAAAGACCGAGACTTGTAAAGATTGGCATACAGAAGTTACTATTTACCCTCTATGCTTATCAAACATTGGTCAGGACTGTCACCGGGGCAACACATTGGTTTCGCCCATTGAAGTCGAAATTCCTTTTTCCGAATTTTATCAGAACTGAAGTTGGATGAGGCAGAATGGATCCATTCCCGATGTGATCAATCAAATTTGTGAGGAAAAGTTAATAGTTATCCGTTGCAGTCAGATGATACGGGTTTGCGACAAATAGGTTCATCCTAGAAATTCCCCAAATGGGGACCGGATACTGAAGAAAATCCTTCATATACAAAAGGATTTCAGAGAAAATGGAGGCCAAACCAGAGAAGACCTTATGTAGTGAAAAAAGTCTGTTCTGGAAACATTGACAAAATAGATGGCAGGGACCTGCCCAATCCGGAGAATTCAGATTCAATAAAAATTTTTCCAAAAAAAAAAATTCAAAAAAGAAAAATAAAAATTTTCAGCAAAAAAAAAGAAAGAAAAAGGAGAGGCCAAGGCGAAAACCCGCAAAGGGCGCTTTGAGACCAAAGGGGATTTGAGTTGAAAACCCGAAAAGGGCGGCTCAAATTTTGATCAAAGGGGGCATGCAGCAGTCTTGCTATGCCTGAATTAACAATGAAGAGGTATGCTACGTCTTGGGGCATCGACAAAGTACTTCGGATCCCCTAAACACATATTGAGCTTAAAATGGTCCTCAAGAAGTTTGAACAGAGAAGCTCAGGCTGCGATATCTGGGGCACCTAGTGTCCGTTTTACCCATTTTAAATTTGTTATTTGTGATTATATTATTCTTTTCAAAATATGTTCACAATAAATTTCTTTCTTGATTGCGATTGTTATCTTTGCTTAACTTATATGTTTCGAGCTATGCTCCTAATCAATTTCCTTCTTGTCCATGGTTATGATCTTTTTCAGGCATTTTGCATTAAAATAACGATTAGTGGACTAATAATATTTTCATAAAATGAGTTTCGCATATTACTCTGGAAACTTTTGAATAATACAAGAAACTAAAATAGGACTATTGTTTAAAACTCACCAAGTTTAAGGGATGGAAATATTGGTTGAGGAAGAGTCTAAACTGAAAAAATGATATTCTGCATCCATGCGAGCGTCATGCATATACATCTGGTTGGGACACTCGGGGAGTGATCAATTGATGGAACAAGCTACAGATCCTATACCTTTGAATAGCAATGGGATGGACTGAAGAAACAAATCCTATATTCTGGAGTCGCAGTGGGATGGATGTGAGAAGATTCAGATCTTATACCCCTAAGTCATGATGAGATAAACCCTGAAGTTACAGTGGGGCAAACCTATTAAGCAAGGTATAATCATTTTCTCAGGTTTTTCTGTCGAGAATACCAAATTAACAAGATGGCGAAGATAATACGTCGATGATAGAGCCCGATAAACGATGAGCGATGACAACCCTAAGCATTTAAAAAATAAATCATTCTCATGAAATTCTACATTTAGTTAGGAGCATTCGATTCATTCTGATCATTGCAACCTAATCATTGTAAGAAATCATTCTCATGACATTCTGCATTCATACAAATGTCATCTATAAGACACATCTATTTAGGGGCATTTGATTCATTCCGATCAATGTATCCTAATCTTTGTAAAAAGACCATTCTCATGACATTCTGCATTCATGCAAATGTTGTCCATAATACATTTAGTTAGGAGCATTAGATTCATTCTGATCATTGCATCCTAACTATTTTGCATAAGCATAAACACAAAATTGATTTTACAGGACAGGTCCCCTAGCGGACATTGTCGCAACATCGGTGAACTCGAAGATCTAGCCTTCTTGAGCGAAGCGAATCGAAGATAACCAATCTGGCAATTCTGAGTTTGCAGGAGCAGATTGAAGATAGCAAATCTGGCAATCCTGAGTTTGCAGGAGCAGATTGAAGATAGCAAATCTGGAAATTCTGAGTTTGCAGGAGCAGATTGAAGATAGCAAATCTGGCAATCCTGAGTTTGCAGGAGCAGATTGAAGATAGCAAATCTGGAAATCCTGAGTTTGCAGGAGCAGATTGAAGATAGTAACCGCAATCCACGAGTTTGCAGGAGCAGATTGGAGATAGCAAGTCTGGCAATCCCGAGTTTGCGGGAGCGCGGTTGAAGATAGCAAATCTGCAATCCTGAGTTTGCAGGAGGAGATTGAAGATAGCAAGTCTGGCAATCCTGAGTTTCCAGGAGCAGATTGAAGATAGCAAATCTGGCAATCCTGAGTTTGCAAGAGTAGATTGAAGATAGCAACCGGCAATCCACGAGTTTGCGGAGAGCAGATTGAAGATAGCAAATCGGCAATCCCGAGTTTGCGGGAGCAGATTGAAGATAGCAAGTCCGGCAATCCACGAGTTTGCGGGAGCAGATTGAAGATAGCAAGTCCATCAATCCTGAGTTTGCAGGAGCAGATTGAAGATAGCAAGTCTGGCAATCCTGAGTTTGCAGGAGCATATTGAAGATAGCAAATCTGGCAATCCTGAGTTTGTAGGAGCAGATTGAAGATAGCAAATCTGGCAATCCTGAGTTTGCAGGAGCAGATTGAAGATAGCAAATCTGGCAATCCTGAGTTTGCAGGAGCAGATTGAAGATAGCAAGTCTGGCAATCCTGAGTTTCCAGGAGCAGATTGAAGATAGCAAGTCTGGCAATCCTGAGTTTGCGGGAGCAGATTGAATATAGCAGATCTGGCAATCCTGAGGTTGCAGGAGCAGATCGAAAACATCAGATCTTATCTCCCTGAGTTCGCAGTGGAGCAAATTGAAGCTACAAATCTAATTTCCTTGAGTGGATCGAAGCGCCAGTTCCTGGGCCCCTAAAGATGCAGCGGGATGGAACGAAGCTACTCGAAGAAGAAAAAGCACTGAAAGAGGTATGATCGGACAAAATTGGCCCTTTTTGAAGTCTTTGCTCTATTCACGTTACACGACAATGAGCAAAGAGGGGCAGCTGTAAGACGCAATTTTCGTCCGACCCATTTTAAAACCATACATAAAAGAATATATATAAAAAAAAATTAAACCTTAAATCTAAAATAGAATAAAGTCCAATCAGTCCATAGCCCAAATACAAACCCAAAAATTTAACCCAATACATGGTCCAATGTTTGGAACAGCCCAATTGGCCCAAATTTTGGTTTCAGAATTTGAAACCCTAAGACCAAACTAAGCGACATTAAAAAAGGCGCATTCGGCTTTGGCCCAAACTTCAGTCCTATACACTAGGAGGCCCAAAAGGCCCAAAAGCATTAACATTCTCAGAGGATTCCAGCGGCGCAACAGCCTCCTTTGCGCGTGCCTCTACGCGCACCACTGCCCGCTCCTCCACGCCAGCGTACAGCCTCCGTACGTGCCACGTCCACGCCTCCGTACGCGGCCTTGTACCTGCGAAAACAAACAAAGACCAACGCAGCAAGAAAAACAATTGTATTTTAATTTTTAATTTCAATTTCTAATTTCTGAATTCGGTTATAAGAACCAAAGAGAAACAGTTGTAAAGGGTTCCCTTTTTGTAAAAACGCGGACAGAGAATATACAAGGAAAAACCAGAAACAGAGGAAAAAAGGTTTCTTTTTTTTTGACTAAATCCTTTATTTTATTGTTCCTTTTTGAATTTTTCTGAAGCATTTTCTTTTTACATGCGAGTATAAAAAAAAAAAAAAAGATCTTGCCTTTGTAAAAGAAACCATCGGACGTCTTCCTTCGTCGCAATCGAAGCAGAGAGGTCCTTCGAGGTTGGAAATACGAAAACTCGGTTGGGCTCGAGGGGTGCTGTTCGAAAAGGGCCTGAACCGACCACTAATCGTCGATTATCATGGCGTTTTAGCGGTCGGACGGCATCTCTCTTGCGACGAAGAGGTGAGGTTACGGCTGGGGGCTGAACAAAAACAAAAGGGGAAGGGCTAGGGTTTAGTTCAAAATGACATTTGACCTGTTTTAGTTCGGTTTTAACCCATTAAGGAAACGGCGCCGTTTAGGCTTATGGCCATAGCCTTCAAACGACGCCGTATTGGCCTATACCCAACGGCCCGACCCGACTTTGGCGTAGAACCGCGCATTTTGACCTTCGGGTATATTTGTGCGTTTAACCCTCGTTGTTTGTGATGCTATTGGATTAGACCTGTTATTTATTTCCTTTATTTTTTTAATTTATCTCTATAATTTGCGCGCTTTTCAATTCGGTCTAGCCTATGCCTATGCGTTTTTTGAATCACAAAAATATTTGCTGCTTTTAGTCCCCGATAACTTACACGCAGTTCGATTTGGTCCTCGCATGTGTTTAAATGCTTGTATTTTATAAAACAGCCCCCTAATTTTGTTTTGTTTCAATCAAGTACCTTTTTATTTTCATATACAATCTTCACATTTTTTAGTTTTAAACTATTTTATAATATGATAAAAAATATATTTATATACTATCCGTTTTAAACTATTTATATATTATTTATTCTAACATGTTTTAGTATAATGTTTATTAAAGTTCGTTTTACTATTTATTTAAAATAATTATATATATATATATATTATCTACTCTAAATTCTTACATATATTATTTATTTTAGAGTTTATTCTTTCTTATATATATTATTCCTTTAAAATTGTTGAATATATTATAATTTTCTCTTGTATATATTGTTTTAAACTTTTTATATCTTTTATATTAAATTATTTTATGTGCTTTATTTTCGATTTTATTTATCTATTTTAAAATTATTTTTTTACATCATTTGTCTTAAACTTATTTCTGATTGGATTTAGGTTCATTTCCTATGATTGGTTATATATCATTTTGCTCCATTTTCTTCAATTGTTAATATCAAAATTGTGTTATATGATTACTGCTCTTGTATGGATAGTAAATTGTTAATTTGTAACTATTAATTATTTGTGATTCATCTTTGTAATATTTGATGTATGGATTAATATCTTGCTTTGTATATTAGTATTCCATTGTATCTTATGAAAAATGTAGTGTTTTAATGTCATTTCGGTTTTAGAATCATTTTTCACTCAAAGTTTTTTTTTTAAAAAAAAATAAGGCAATGCTCGTGTTTAGAGGTTTCGAGAAAATCATGCTCTAACTTACTGAGTTCCGATTCTCTTCGTTAAAACCTAGCAACCGAGTATCCTTTTCTCTTTTAAATCAAAATGCATAATATTTTAAACGAAAAAACTTATTCTCGGGAATTTGAGATGTTGCATCCTAACTCACTAGGTGTGACGTTTTATCATCTCGAGGTAAGAATTTCAAAAAACAAAGGCAATATTCCGTATTCGGGAATTTTGAGAAATTGTGCCCTAACTTACTGGGTTCCAATTTTTCACAAGGCCTAAATAATCGAATACCCTTCTCAAACTTTATTACGTGGGTTTTAAAAAAATCAAAAGATAAATTTAATTTTGAGAATATAAGATGTTGTGCCCTAACTTACTGAGTACGACATTTTATTTCTTCGAAATAAGAAGTTTTGGCATCCAATATGATTCTGTCCAAATGTATCTTAAGTGAATGGATCGTAATCTAGAATCTTTTCAAATTTTCGACATTAAGACATTAGGTAATCAATTAGGTACCAATTTTTGGGCGTTACGAGGGTGCTAACCCTTCCTCGTGCGTAACCGACTCCCGAACCTGTTTTCTTGGATTTCGTAGACCAATATTATTGTTTTAATTTTATTAAAATAATCCATCTCAAGGTGATCCGATCACACCTTGAATAAAAGATCGGTGGCGACTCCATTTGTCATTTTAAAGTCGATCCCCGTTTTCAAAACTCGTTTAAAAAATGGTCTCAACACCCACATTCGGCCATAGCATATATAAATTCAAATAATTCATTTTGATACATAAAAAATACATATCTATAGTTATTTAAACATTTAAATGCTAATTGACTTACCTCGGATGTCGTCGACTGTTAAATCGGCTACTTGACCACTTTTGTCTTTACTCGATCCAAATTCGATTTCTTTAATTCTTGATCTAAACATATTAAAATTAAGCTTATTTAAACACCATTACATTCAATTTAGCCTAAAGACACTTAAATGGGCAAATTACAATTTTGCCTCTAACATTTCACACTTTTTACAATTTAGTCCTTTTTGCACAAAACACAAAATACACAAAATTTGACTATACTCCTTAAGGGCCGAATATTCCTAGTGTCCATACAAGCCCACAAATTTCATTTATTTCACATTTTAGTCCCTCAAAAATTTATTTTTGCAATTTAGCCCAAATTACTCAATTTCATCAAAAATTCAAAGACAAAACTTGTTAATCTAACACATATATTTCATATTTCATCATCAAACATCAAAAACCACAAGGTACCATCAATGGCAAAACAAAAAATCATCATCACAATCGCAAATTGAGACATGGGTTTTGAAGTACACAAAGCAACGATCTCAAAAACATAAAAATTATCAAAAACCGAACAAAAACAAACCTTTAATCAAGCTTTTTATTCTTGGCCGAATGCTAGGTTTCCTTTTCTTTCTTTCTTTTATTTTCGGCTAGCTTAAGAAGATGAAGAAAATTACTTTATTTTATGTTATTTTATCATATATTATAAGATATATTTAATTTACTATTTTAATCTTTTAATTTAAATAAATATAACATATATTTTCAGGTCAATTTTGGCACAAACCGTCCACTAAATTCTAAAATGGGCTAATTTACCTTTAAGGACCCCATATTAAAAAGCCACTACAAAATTGGCACTTTACACTTTAGTTTGTAACTTTTATATTTTACGCGATTAAGTCCTTTTATTTAATCGGACACCTAAACGACAAAATTAAGTCACGAAAATTTAACACAAACAAATTCACACATAACAAACACGGAAAATAAATTTTAAAATATTTTTTGGACTCGGATTTGTGGTCCTGAAACCACTATTCTGATTAGGGTCAAAATCAAGCTGTTACATAATTGTTGTTGTCTTTATAATTTGGAGGTTTTATGATGCAAATAGCCCACTTTATAAGTTAGTGGAAGATGATAGAATGGTTTTGGTGTTATTATTAATATTCATTAAGGGCAAATTGGTAAATGGTGTATTAATGTTAATATAATTAAAAGAAAACCAAAAGATGATCATATATCATCTTTCATGGCCGAATGAAGCAAAGAAGATAGCAAAAATAGGGCTTGAACTTTCGGCACATTCATAGCTCAATCAAGTATATGTTTTTGATCAGTTTTTAATGATTTCTACGTTTTTGTGATCGTTGCTTTGTGCTCTAGCTAGCCCATGCTTAAATTTTAGAAATTAATGGTGATTTTTAGATAGGCCATTGATGAATGCTTGAGCTTTGTGATAGTTGATGATGAAATATGGAAGATATGTGAAGGATGAACATGTTTTGTCTTTGAATTTTTAGTGAAATTGAGTAAATTGGGCCAAATTGAGAAAAGTGTAAATTAGAGGACTAAAATGTGAAATAAATGAAATGTGTGGGCTTGTATTAGCATGGGAAGAATTCGGTTAAGCATATGTGATATGAAATTGTGTGTATTTGATGATTTTATGAAATAGGGACTAAAGTGTCGAAATGTGAAAATGTGAGGGCTATTTTGTAAAATTCCCTAATTATGTGTGTTTGGACTAAATTGAATGAATTGGTGATTGAATGAGTTAAATTTAAATGTGTTGGTCCGAGAACTCAAGCTCCAATAGAATCAAGTGTTGGTAGTGTTAAAAGTAATAAGCCTGAATGTAGACAGTGTGGAAGACGACACGTTGGAGAATGCTAGGGCAAGTATAATAATAGAGTTTGCTATAAATGTGGATCACGGGATCATTATATTCGAGATTACCCAAAGTTAGCTGAGGAAGAAAATGTTCAGAGTGTGAGGCTGAGTAATGTGACGGCTAGGGGTAGACCACTCAGAAACACCAGGAATATGAGTGGTAGTCAAAGAGGGACTACAGATACAGTTGTGAGATCAGAGGCGAGAGCACCTGCCCGAGCCTATGCTATACGCGCACGAGAAGAAGCGTCATCTCCAGACGTCATCATTGGTACTTTTACTCTATTTGATACTGATAGGATTGCATTGATAGATCCAGGTTCTACTCATTCCTATGTGTGTGTGAATCTAGTATCTAGTAAGACTCTACCTGTTGAGTCTACTGAATTTGTGATTAGAGTATCGAACCCCTTAGGCAAGTGTGTCTTGGTGGATAAAGTGTACAAAAATTATCCGTTGATGTTTCGGGATATATGTTTTCTGGTTAATTTGATGTTGTTACCTTTTGATGAGTTTGATATCATTCTAGGTATGGATTGACTCACTTTGTATCATGCTATTGTGAATTGCAAAAGAAAGAGTATTGATTTGAGAAGTCAGAATGGTGAGATGGTTCGAATTAAATCCAGTGATTAGAATGGGTTACCAACTGTTGTATCTTTGATGAAAGCTTTGAATTATGTAAGAAAGGGTTGCGAAGCTTATCTAGCATATGTGATTGATACAAAAGTGTCAGAAAAGAAAGTTGAATCTGTGCTTGTGGTTTGTGAATTCCCTGATGTCTTTCCTGAAGAGTTACCGAGATTACCTCCAATACGAGAAGTTGAATTTGGAATTGAATTAGTGCCTGGGACTACTCCTATCTCTATAGCTCCGTATAGAATGGCACCGACGGAATTGAAAGAGTTAAAGTCTTAGTTGCAAGAGTTGACAGATAGAGGATTTGCACGACCGAGTTTTTTGCCCTGGGGTGCTCCTGTGTTGTTCATGAAAAAGAAAGATGGCACTATGAGGATGTGTATTGATTATCGACAGTTGAAAAAAGTGACGATAAAGAACAAATATCATTTACCACGTATTGATGATCTGTTTGATCAGCGGAAAGGAGCTATAATGTTTTCTAAGATAGATTTGAGATCGGGCTACTACCAATTACGAGTTAAAGAGTCAGATGTACCGAAGATTGCTTTCAGAATGAGGTACGAACATTATGAATTCTTAGTTATACCTTTCGGACTAACGAATGCTCCTGCAGTGTTTATAGATTTGATGAATCGGATATTCAGACAGTATTTGGATCGTTTTGTTGTGGTGTTCATTGATGACATTTTGATTCACTCATGTGACGAGACGCAACATGTCGAGCATTTGAGAATTGTGTTACAGACTCTGCATGAGAAGCAATTGTATGCAAAGTTCAGTAAATGTGAGTTTTGGCTGCGTGAGGTTGGTTTTCTGGGACATATTGTATCAGCTGCGGGAATACGAGTTGATCCGAGTAAGATTTCAGCTATTTTAGAATGGAAGCCTCCGAGAAATGTGTCTGAAGTCCGTAGTTTTCTGGGACTAGCGGGATATTATAGGCTGTTTGTAAAAGGATTCTCGATGATTGCGACTCCGTTGATGAAGTTGCTACAGAAAGATGTTAAATTTGAGTGGTCAGAAAAGTGCCAGCAGAGTTTTGAACAGTTGAAAGCATTGTTAACAGAGGCGCCAGTGTTGGTTCAACCTGAGTCTGGTAAAAAATTCATAGTTTACAGTGATGCATCATTAAATGGTTTGGGCTGTATGTTGATGCAAGAAGGCAAAGTCATTGCTTATGCTTCGAGGCAGTTTAAGCCGCATGAAAAGAACTATCCGACGCACGACCTTGAATTAGCCGCGATTGTGTTTGAATTGAAGATTTGGCGTCACTACCTATTTGGCGAGAAATGTCATATTTATACCGATCACAAGAGCTTGAAGTACTTGATGAATCAGAAAGAATTGAATCTACGACAGAGAAGATGGTTAGAATTGTTGAAAGATGACGAGCTTATAATAGATTATCACCCGGGTAAAGCTAATGTTGTTGCTGATGCCTTGAGTCGAAAGTATTTATGTGCTTTGCGAGCTATGAGTACCCAGATAGATCTATGTGATGATGATTCAGTTTTGGCTGAGTTGAAAGTAAGGCCGATGTTCGTACGTCAGATTTGTGATGCTCAGAAAAGTGATGTTGAAATGATGACTAAATGAGTTCAATGTAAATTGAATTCCGATTTAGAATTTTGATTTGATAAAGATGATTGTTTGAGATTCAGAAATCAGATTTGTGTTCCGAGGAATTCAGAGTTGATTCAAATGATTTTAAACGATGCTCACAATAGTCGTTTGACTGTTCATCCGGGGAGTACAAAAATGTATAATGACTTGAAATAGTTTTATTGGTGGCATGGTATGAAACGAGATATCTCTGTCTTTGTGTCGAAATGTTTGGTTTGTCAGCAAGTTAAAGCTGAACATCAGGTTTCATCTGATTTGTTGCAATCGATAACGATTCCTGAGTGGAAATGGGAGAGAATCACGATGGACTTTGTGTCGGGATTGCCTTTGTCTCCGGGAAAGAAAGATGCAATCTGGGTGATAGTTAACAGATTGACGAAATTAGCTCATTTTGTTCCGGTGAGAATAGATTATTCACTTGATAAAATAGCTGAATTGTATATTGCTGAGATTATGAGATTGCACGGGGTGCCACTATCTATTGTATCTGACAGAGATCCGAGATTTACCTCGCGGTTTTGGAAGAAATTTCAAGAGGCTTTAGGCACAAAGTTGCATTTCAGTATTGCATTTCACCCGCAAACGGATGGTCAATACGAAAGGATCATACAGATTCTGGAGGATATGTTGAGATGTTGTATCCTTGAGTTTGAAAGTACGTGGGAAAAGCATTTGCCTTTGATTGAATTTGCATACAATAATAGTTTTCAATTTAGCATTAAAATGGCACCGTATGAGGCTCTTTACGGTCAAAAATGTCGAACTCCATTGTATTGGACTGAGCTGAGTGAGAATAAGATTCACAGGGTTGATTTGATAAAAGAGACTGAACAGAAAGTAAAGGTGATTCGTGACAGTTTGAAAGCGGCCTCAGATCGTCAAAAGTCTTATGCAGACTTGAATCAAAAAGATTTTGAATTCGAAGTTGGTGACAAAGTGTTTCTGAAAGTGTCTCCGTAGAATAAAATACTTCGATTTGGCCGAAAAGGCAAGTTGAGTCCGAGGTTCATCGGACCGTATGAGATTATTGAACGAGTTAGACCGGTTGCTTATAGATTGATGTTGCCACCTGAGTTAGAAAAGATTCATAATGTGTTTCATGTGTCGATGCTTCGACGGTACAGATCTGATCTGTCTCATGTGATTGCTCCTACTGAAGTTGAAATTCAGTCAGATTTGTCGTATAGTGAAGAACCGATCCGAATTTTGGCACGTGAGATCAAAGAGTTGAGAAACAAAAAAATTTCCTTAGTGAAAGTGTTGTGTCATAAACACGGAGTTGAGGAGGCTATGTGGGAGCCTGAGAACATTATGAGAAAGCAATATCTACACCTATTCACTGGTAAGATTTTTGGAGACGAAAATCCCTAAGGGGGGAGAGTTGTAACAGTCCGGTTTAGACCCTAGTCAGAACAGTGGTTTCGGGACCACAAATCCGAGGCCAAAAAAATATTTTAATATTAATTTCTGTGTTTATTATATGTGATTTAGCCTGTGTGAAAGTTTCGTGTAAAGATTTTATCGATTGTGTGTTTAATTTGCGAAAAGGACTTAATTGCATAAAGTGTAAAAGCTGTGTGCTGATTGTTTAAGTGCCTAATTGTTGTTGTCTTTATAATTTGGAGGTTTTATGATGCAAATAGCCCACTTTATAAGTTAGTGGAAGATGATAGCATGGTTTTGGTGTTATTATTAATATTCATTAAGGGAAAATTGGTAAATGGTGCATTAATGTTAATATAATTAAAAGAAAACAAAAAGATGATCATATATCATCTTTCATGGTCGAATGAAGCAAATAAGATAGCAAAAATAGGGTTTGAACTTTCGGCACATTCATAGCTCAATCGGGTATGTGTTTTTGATCGGTTTTTAATGATTTCTAAGTTTTTGTGATCGTTGCTTTGTGCTCTAGCTAGCCCATGCTTAAATTTTAGAAATTAATGGTGATTTTGAGATATGCCATTGATGAATGCTTGAGCTTTGTGATAGTTGATGATGAAATATGGAAGATATGTGAAGGATGAACATGTTTTGTCTTTGAATTTTTAGTGAAATTGGGTAAATTGGGCCAAATTGAGAAAAGTGTAAATTAGAGGACTAAAATTTGAAATAAATGAAATGTGTGGGCTTGTATTAGCATGGGAAGAATTTGGTTAAGCATATGTGATATGAAATTGTGTGTATTTGATGATTTTATGAAATAGGGACTAAAGTGTCGAAATGTGAAAATATGAGGGTTATTTTGTAAAATGCCCTAATTATGTGTGCTTGGACTAAATTGAATGAATTGGTGATTGAATGAGATAAATTTAAATGTGTATAGACCAAGAAAGGAGAGGTTCGGATCGAGATCGAGGCAAAGATAAAGTACTCGATTAATCGACCGTTTCAGCATTTCGACGTCCGAGGTAAGTTCGGATATAATACCAGTTATTAAATTTATATCTATGTTATGAGAATTGGTTGAATGCATAGTTAATGAATAGAAATGTATTATATATGAAATCGAGTAATGAGGCACTAAATGTGCGAATTTAGAAACGAGATAGAGATGATTAGCACTGTGTGTGCGAAATGATAGAAGCTTCGGCTTATTGATCTGGCATTGTGTGTGCGATACTGAATTAAGTTTGGTTTTGTATCAAGGCACTAAGTGTGCGATGTTGATTAAGCTTCGGCTATGATTTGAGCACTAAGTGTGCGATTGAGTTGAAAAGATATCGAGCAGTGAATGAGGTATGGTATCGAGCATCGAAAAGCAAGAACATTTGTTTACTGAGTGTTGGCAAAGGTATGTTTGAACCTATGTGGTTGATGTTAGTTGTAAAAGTTAAATGAATGGATATTTGAGCATATGGTTGAGGATGATAATGTGCTTAATTGTGTATCTATCTATGTGATGGTTTATTTATGTATTGATGTTACATTATTGAGAAGAATGTATTATATTACGAACTTACTAAGCTTTAAAAGCTTACTGTGTGAATTGTTTCTCTGTTTTACAGTGTCAGTAGAGCTAGCTCGGATCCGGGGATCGTCAGCGACTTGATCACACTATCGGCTATCTATTTCGGTACTTTTGAAAGATGTACATATTTGGTATATGGCATGTATAGGCTAGAGGTCTTAGTATGTTTTGTAATGTTGGATCTTGCCATGTGATATAGCTAGAAAGTTGAATGTTGATAGTTCATATGTGAGGCAATGAAAATGATGAATGTGGTATGAAATAGTGAGGTTGGAAATGGTATTTTTCAAGCTTGAGCTAGTTGAAGGAAATGGTGTTTTATGTGTGAATTTGTGGCTTGATTAAATAATGTTTTGTTAACATGATTTAGGTTGTGAAATTGTATTTTAGTTGGACTTATTTGAGATGAGTTTGAGCATGATTATAGATGGTATAGATGGTGATTAATTGGTGTATGAAATGGTATGTTTGGATGCATTTTGAGGCATGAATTGGTAATGCTTTGAAGCTTGTAGGTGTACCTAAGTGTGGGTGGCAAGTTTGGTCTTGAATATGGCCTATAATTGCCCACACGGTTGAGCACACGGGCATGTGGCTCGACCGTGTTGTTTAAGTTTGCCAAGTGAAACAAGTCAGTAGCGACCATGGGCTGGACACATGGGCGTGTGACTGGCCATGTGTTGCAAGTCAGTATGTATGCCCTGTTTTGACACGGCTTGGACGCACGGGCGTGTGACCTCTATAACTTAGAAAAATGTTTGAATTTCAAAAATTTTTGTAAGTGTCTGGTTTAGTCCCGACCCATTTCTAACATGTGTTTAAGGTCTCGTAGACCTCATTAAGGGACTATATGATTATATTTGAATATGATTGAATGATAATTGACTTTGTGTTGTGAAATGGATATGAAATGTTCCGATTGTCCGGTAATGCCTCTTAACCCTATTCCGGTGACGGTCTCGGGTTAGGGGTGTTACAGTCGGAGACTTTTTCACACTATCCAACTATCACCTTGGTACTTTTGAACTTAAGTGTTTTAAGTATATGGCATGTATAGGGATTTTGGGTCATTTTGATATATAATTGGTCAGTCATTTGAAATGGCTTGTAAATGTTAATGTTTTTGTTTTGTATATAGCCTTGAGAGTTGGCTTAATTTGGTTGGTATGATTGTGTATATAAATGTGTATATGGCTTGTGTTGTGAGTTTATGGTTTTATACATGATGCTTGTGATTATAGATTTGGTGGATGTCAAATGGTTGATATTGGAGAAGTTATATGCTTGTGAGTTTGAGCATAATGGTGCATGTTTGAAAGTGTCTAATTAGTTGAATTGTATATGTGAATTTGGTATAAATAGAATGGTTTATTTTGTGAATATATGTATTGTGGATGATGGTATAAAATTAGTATGAACTAGACTTGATTTAGTTGGTTTGAATGCCTATATATGCTATGTTTTGGTGCTAATTGGGTTTAATGTAGGTACATGCAAATTGGATGGCAAAATGGCTTGGTAAATAACCTATTTTTGTCCACACGGGCAGAGACACGGGCGTGTGTCCCAGCCGCGTGTGACACACAGTCATGTTACACATCCATGTGTCCCCTGGTGTTGAATTAAAAATCAAGTCAGTATGCTCCACACGGATCAGCACACGGGCGTGTGACTTGGCCGTGTGGCATAAGTTAGTATACCCTACTTGTTTGGCACGGCCTAGCACACGGCGTAGCACACGGGCGTGTGTGGCCATTTTTAGGGCACACGGGCGTGTGTTGGCCGTGTGACCCAAGTCAGAGAGTTACACGGGGTCAGACACGGGCTGGGACACGGCCATGTGATCTCATTTCGAATGTCCACACGGCCTGTGACACGGGCGTGTCTTTGGCCGTGTGAGACACACGGTCGGGCCACACAGGTGTGTGTCCCCTGTAATTTGGAAAATTTTCTAAGTGTTTAAAAAATTCCTTTAGCTATCGATTTAGTCCCGAACTACTCTTAAAGCATGTTTAGGGCCTCGTAGGCTCGTATTAGGGACAATGTGTTTGAGTTTGAATGATGATTACATGAAATGTAAAAATGTATGAGAAATTAATATTTAATTATTTTATAAGTCCGGTAATGCTCCGTAACCCTATTCTGGCAATGAATACGGGTGAAGGGTGTTACAAGAAAAACAGTAAAGGGAACCAATCCACAAGAAAAAGAGATAGGTGTCACAAAGGGAAGTCTTGGTAAAGCTACATCAATGCCAAAAATAGCCCCTAATGAGGTACAAAAGATACAAGAATCGGGTATAAATAAGGAAACAGTCCCTGCCAAATAAGAATGCTAGACTCAGCCAAATTCAACCAATCAATAGCAAGGAGTAGTAATGCTCTAAACTCATTCACGTATTCTCACGTAATTGAGACATCTTGTAATGACTTAAAAGTTAGTGGTGTCGGAAATGGTAGTTTTAGAGTAGATTCCTGTTTTGGAGTTTCCGGTGAGTTCCTTCTTATTTCCTTGTGTTATAAAATCCTCTTACTGTATAAATTGTGTAAAGTAAGGGTTCCCTTTCAATAGTGTAATGTGTGGTGTCTGATTATGGTAGAGTTAAACCAATGTTGTCAGCGTGAGTATGGTCAGTTCATGTTTCGATGTAAAATTCCCTTCTTACTGCACGAACCCAGTACCATCTATATGTGAAGTGTGATATGTGATAAATGAGAAGCAAATATGTTTGTGATTCCTCCAATAGGGCAGTTATATTGCAAATCGGACTAACAGATCACGAAAAAACATGTTCAGCCAAACAGAAATGATATGAGGGGTTAAGGAGGTATATACATATGAATACATCTGATTGATATGATTCTGATTCTGAATTTGGGTCCGAGGTTGGCATAATCATGGTATAAGTTATAGGTAAGTTGGTAGATGGTGACTACCCATGTGTTGTGTTAATATGGAGGAACGAGTTCGTCTAAGTTCTGTGAACGCCATTGGGCGTATTATGTTTAGTATGTCCGAATCTCTTTGAAAGGTTGAGTACCTTATGAGAATTTGTGTTTAATAAACAACGGAATTCTTGTATATTTTTTGTTATTACATTTGGAATTTACTAAGTTCGCTTGAACTTACTTTATTATTTTCCTCCTCAATCGAGTTGAGTAGAAAAGGGACAACGCCAGAGTTGCTGTTGCCAGTGAAATACTTGTTTGTTTTCTGAATCATGCATGATCGTTTGTGTGGGTGGCATGTAAAACTATTTTGTAACCAACTTTGTAATAATTTACATATTCCGCCAACTTACTATTTTTAAGAGAATTTCTACGAACTCTTGATACATATGTTAAATATTAGTGAAATATGTTTTGTGATATCATCTTTAAGACATATACGCCAAACTGTTTTAAATGATATTTAACTGCTAGTGATGCACATAAACTTTTGTATGGGAAATAACCTACCTTGCGATTATATAATCCTGGTGACTTTTATAACGCTTCCACCAGATGTTTGTTTAAACTACGTTTTTATCTTACTTGGCGTAATATTGATTTGATTATTTTGTTATTGTTGTACTGGGTTTAATGCCAAATTTGGGGGTATACGTCGAGACCCCAAAGTTATAAAAATTTTAAGTGTTTTTATCAAACTCAAATGGTTTTAAGTTGTGATATGACATACATGGATCCGGTGATCGGGTCAGGCGTGAGTGTTATAGAACATAATGTGTTTGGTCATCCAAAAGAATTCCCAAATGACTTCAATACAAGCAAGAGAATACCTAGTTTTGGCGAACACTTATACCACTCATGGTTCCAGGTACATGAAGCTTTCTGTCTTGGCAGATCACAATGGCGAGTTCACCAGTCAGCATATTGTCGAGAATTCTTTCAGAAAATACCTCAAGAGCATGTCCAAGTCTCACCATAAAGGCGGGCTAACAACTCATTGATTAGGCATTGCAAATTTCACAATAAAGACTTTCCAGAAAACTTGCCACAAGTATTCTCCAGATTACTCCGCCATTGAGGCTTTTTGAGTAATACACCACGAAGGCTTTTTCAGAGAATTCGCCACAATGACTTTATAGAGAGTTCGTCATAAAGGATTTATAGAGAGTTCACCACAAAAGCTTTACAGAGAGTTCACCACAAAGGCTTGGTTTAGTTTGCCACCAAAGCATCACACCAACTATCATGTTTGACGATATTGAGTTGCTTAAACTCAGCATAGTCTAAGGTTTGCCCATCATCGGCCCCGGGACACGCAAAAACCTAAGTAAGCAAGTGCGGCTCATCTGCCATTTTTAGAATATGCCATGGCCATGGTCTTTCCACATTCACACTGGCCTTTTTTTGTGTTTACTATTCCGGCAGACCTCGTGTTTACGATCCTGGCGGACTACATTTCGCCATACTGGCATTTGTGTTAACTGTCCCGGCAGACGTCACCAAAGTACCATCATGGGGTCTATTATCATATCACATATTTTTCAAACACTTCGTCTGAACCCCCTTATTGCCAACCATACTTTAAAATGAACTACTCAAATAAATCAACATAGACAATTTCCACTCATAACCTTAACAGAAATCATACTTTTCATACATGCTTTCCACACATCATTATTTTCATACAACACATCATGCACTTCAATACCTACATACAGTTACCTCATAAAAAACACGCAAGCATACATACATATTGCCACTCTTCATGAATATATACTCATCTATATTGACATCCACCATGCAAAGAATCATTACAAGATAACGTGTAGGGGATAGGTCTAGAGACTCACCTTTACCTCGGTCCAAAGCTTCTGTTTCGATCGTCTGTCCCGATCCAGTAGCAACAACTACTTAAAAGATCATAAAATTTCCATTAGAATCCCCATTACAGATAGTTTACTATCGTTCCAATCACATGGAACCCCCAAGCAAGGCCTTTCCAATCACACCTTACTTTTAACACCTTTCCCATTTTATAATCGTGACATACATAGTTGTAAGACTTACCAGAAAGTTGAATCATCCACAGATTAAACGAAATCTTGACTCTAACTTAACAAAGAAAAAGAAAACATCTTGGTTAAAGAGAAAAGAACTAGAATCATAAAGTAAAAAATAAAGTCATCTGAAATGTCTTCCCCCTAGATATAAACTTCCTGACCCCATACTGTGGACTTGACAAGTGATGATGCTTACCTAACCCAAATCCTCTTATTTTCTCACAAAAATTCAAGGGTAGGTAAAGAGAAGTCGGAGAAGATCTTTGCTATTGTTTGACCAGTTATGGAGAGCGTCAAATAAATCCAATTGACTCTTGTTGATTAGTGGCCAACCATGTTACTGTGATGATTTATTAATTGGCTTGCTTTAGAGTATAAGCAATGTTTCATGCATTTCACTACTTCATTCTATTCTCTGCTTCTGTTGCTGCAAAACCCCCAACAACTTTCAACTAAACCTGTTGCAAGAACCAGCTTGAACAGTGTTCAAGAAAACCAAGCGTACTACACATTGGCGGTAACTCACGTATGGCGTAGTCCTAAAGATAATTAAGTCTCCTACTGTTTTCTCATACCCTTGGTAGGTCCTTTGGTTCAGCCAAAACTCTAGGGCGTACTCTTTCTTCACTTCAAGTTACTTTGCAATTAAATTTTTAAATATCGCTAATTGGCAGCTACTTTAATGTTAGTATGTACCAATACTTTATCTCGCCAACCAACTAACCGGGTGGCGGATCATGCTATCATAGTGCATCAAAATAGAATTAACATGCATTACCTTACTCTCAATTGGATTCGCCAATTCTGAGGTGTGACAGATTTTCTTCATTAAATTTCCAAACCAAATAAGGCAAGTTTTGTAACCACCTTAGTAGCAGTCTACAGTTGGCACAGTGCCACTTAGCAATTCTCAGCTCGATATGCCTCAACAGTCTCCCCATTTAGCAATTTGATGAAAAAAATCAAAAAATATAGGAAGCTAACTACCACAGTCAACAATAGTTCCCCCTGAGCACAACCTCACTCTATTCAACTTAACTTAGTACATAATATAGTCATTTTAACTACTAATGTTATGCCTAGTATTCACACCAACAATCAAAATACTAGAAGCTAAGCAAGTAGCAAATAAGGTAGAGTGCATCAAAGTAAACAACTCCATAGCATTATATCATAGTCCCAAATCAACGAAATCAATGGTTTTAATTTGGATTCAAGGGTTTTTGAGACTTATCTTAAATCAATGAAACCCATTTAAAGGGTTAATGATATTTGATCTTAAAAATGGGCTTGGGGAGAGTTTGGATCCAAGAATCTTCGTGACTTGATCTTGGATAGATTATTTCACTTCAAAGGTCTTTTAAACTTGATCTAGAATAATGGTTTTATCTTTATTGTGATTATGCAACCAAATTGTAGAGAGTTTTGATCCAATGATCTTCAAGACTTGATTTTTCTCTCCCTTGATGCCCCTACCAACTAAATAGCTAAAAAATAAAAAAGCTAGGTGTCAAACATTAGGCTTGACACTTCTACAATGCCCAGCTACAATAAACCATGTATTTAGTTTTTATAGATGTTATAGATTAGGATTAGCTCGCGCATTACTGCAAGTCATTATTATTTGTTCCAAACCATATGTTTCGTTTTTGTTTTAATTTCATACCCATTGCATATATATTATTATTAGTTTCAAATCATATATTCATTTTTTATTAGATGTTATTTGTAAATGCACACATGTATTTTAAGCACATAGTATCTACACATATGCGTGTGATAATATTACTAGTATAATTTAATTATTTTTTATGCAATATCTATTTTTATACCTAACTTCACTCTAACGAAATTAAACATGTTTGAACCTATGAACTTTTTGATTATTGCAATAATCACAATTATCAAGAAAAATAATTTAATTATTAGAAAGAAATATGTAACCAATTAAAATAGTACATTTAATCGAAGAAAACATAATTAAACAATATGGTAGAAAAATAAAAAGGTCAAAATCAGGAAAAAGAAGGCATTAACCAGCACCTGACGGGTGTTGAAAGTGTCAACATTAGCATGTGTGAGAGTGCCAACACTTGCGCTGTTATTAAAATTAGGTTTAATGATAAGACGGTCTATGAATTATAATTTGATTTTCAGATTGGTCCTTAAAAGTTTTTTTTTTTTTTTGGGTTAAAAAGTAATCCTTAAATTTTAATTTCGTCGGTCCAAAATATAACCAATTAAATTGCGACTTTATCAAACTTGTGTTTCTTCAACTCGTTGCCCACCCAGAATCCTCATTCATCATTTCTTCTTCCTATACTTAGCTGCAAAAGCAAACAGAATCAAGACAAGAATAAAGTTGACCCTTTCGCCTAGAAAATTAAAATAAAGAACAAATAAAGGAGCCCAATTAAAGTAAAGTACAATAGGAAACAGATTCATGCATGGTGGTGAAGTCTAGCGTCCGCCGCCAAACTAGAAAACACGAAATTTGCAGGATGACATCACATCTCGTTTCGCCCTCATATTTTGCTGATTTTTCAGAAAAAAAAAAAAAGAATACTGAGCTAACCTAAAATCATTTTTTAAAGGGTGCACTCACTATACATAATTAGATATAGCAACTATCGTGTTTAATTGCTTTGCTCTTCACTTAAAATTAAATATTGAATTATTAGTCAATCGTTAGTTGGATGTTAATTTACTTTAAAAAAATATCTGAATTTGAATTATTGATGTTCCAAAAATAAATATTAAATTACGAATTTTTTATTAATTCCTCGATGCCCAACTTGTAAAAATAGTTTAGGTATCTAATTCAAACAAAGAGCATAATTTGAGGGTCAATTTTTTAATTAAGTCTTGTAGATAGACTTGTCTATGAGCTCGAAGCCTCGCTCGAAAAGTGATAGGTTTGAGTAAAAATATAGGCCAAAAAAATAGGTTTGAGTAAAAAAATAAAGTACGTTTAGAAAACGAATCAAGCCTCATTTAAGTCTTTTTGGCTCGGGCTCGGCTCGGCCTAAATATGCAAAAAAAAAAAAAAAAATTATGATGTTTTCCTGTTGTTTTCTTGTTTTCTCATTGTTTTGTTGTCATTTCACTATTATATTATTACTATTTTGTTGTTATTGTTTGGATATTGTATAATTTTTATTTTATTGTTAATTTTGTTACTATTTAAGAAGCATTTGTTTATCAAGTTGCACATATGTTAGTGTTATTTAAGTATAAAGATTTTTTAAATTTATTTTCAATTTGTTGGGAATCATTTATTTTAATGATTTTATTATTTTTGATGTATTATATTTTTTTTTAAAAATTGTATAAAAAATTTAATATGGGCAGGTCAGGCCGAGCCCGGGTTTTAGTATTTTTATCCGGACCGGACTTGGATAAAATTTTAGGCTCATTTTTCGGGTCGGTTTGGATCTATCAAACGGGCCTAAAATTTGTCAAGACCCGACCCAACGCATGAACAAGTCTACTTGTAAAATTAATGTTTTCGAGATGATCACTTGAATGTTTTGCTTAGTAGACTGCAAAAAAAAAAACAAAAACAAATTGAAAGGGTAGAAAAATGAAGAATACGTTAATTACTTTTTAGGTATTATTTTTTTTACTTTTTTGAAAAAGAATTAAATTAATTTTTATTTTTAAGTCCATTGTTCTGGGCAATTTTTAGATTAAGCAATGTTTGTTTAAGCATTAAGTAATATTGGGTTATCATTGTTTTGTTTGTTTTTGTTGTTATGTTTATATTGAATTTTAAATTATTTAATATTTTGCATAACTCTTCATATTAATTCAATTTAGAAAAATAAATTATTTGTGTTAGTAACTTTGTATATCAATTTATGATATATTGTGAATAATTTATTAAGTAATTCAATTTAGAGAAAAATTATGTTGAATTTATTATCTATTTAAAGTTTTATCAATTTAAATAAAAAAAAAATATTTTAATTGTAGCATCCTTATCCAAACCATTGATGAATCTAAATAAGTGATGCGACATTTGATACTTGGAGATATCATTGATCTTTCAAACTCTGACATACAAATCTTAATATTAAAAAAGTATCCACATCTGACTTCTCAATATTGAACTTGATGCATCCATTTTAAAATATTTAAGGCAGTAGATGTCAATTCCTCCCAACAATGTATTAGTACTTGAGCATTGAGGTATCGATACCTCAATGTCAGATATTGATACTTAACCCCTCAAGAAAACTTAAATAACTACTAACTTCAGCAAGTATCGATACCCTCTGCTAATGTATCAATACCTAAGTTGTGGTATTGATACTATTACTTCAGATATTAATACTTATACTTAAAGACCATTAGGGAGCATCAATGAGAAGACCATAACATTGCCATTTTGGCTAAATCTATACATTAATAATAAGCAAATTCTACCTCAATTCATACAAACCAACTCAAAAAGCATACCATACAATACGTTGAGTGACTTACCAAACACTTAACTACATGACAAGCTAAAAAACATATATGCTTACTATTGATTCGGATTTGACTTTAATCATAACAATATAAAAATCTTCACGAATTAACCCACGACTTACGCGACAAAAACTACTAAGCGTTCATATATGCTTAATATTGCTCTAACTAAATTCCATTTTACCCTTTTTTCCATATTAGTGAATTAATTTTACCATTTACCACATTAACATACTAATTCAAGTTGACTTCCCAATCTTACCTATGTACAATTTTACAAGCTTTTAGCTTCTTCTTTTTTTTTTTTTTTTAATTCTTGACCCAATAACAAAAACATTTTGTTATAGATATAAAAATTTGAGTTTGATTTCGAACAATCCAATTATCAAAAATAAAATTTTAAACCATGTTACTAATTCAAGTTTAATTATTAGAACCAAAAGATGCTAAATTCCCAATATATCATAATTTCATTACTAACGTAGAAGTTTTACGATTACAAAAATGAAGTGCAATTTGTTTTGAACAATACAAAATTGGTAATCAATGTGAATTAATCTTCTTCTTTTTTCCATTTCTAACTTTCTTTAATCTTATTCATAATTTTTTTATTAATTTTTTTTATATTATGCATCTTCATTTTACAACCGAAAATGTTTTAGAGTTCGTAGTTGTTCCTCTAAAAAATATTGTCTTTAAGCTCCCATTAAGAATACAATGTGCCTTACCATTGCACCCAACCACTTGTTGATAATAGAGGTGCTCATGGGCTGGGTAGGGCCCAACCAAAATTTTAGGCCCGTTTATTAGGTCCAGTCCAACCCTAAAAATGGGCCTAGAATTTTGTCTAAGCCCGGCTCGGATAAAAATTTTAAAACCCAGGCCCAGCCGGTATTAATTTTTTTATATTATTTTTTATATACATTTTAAAAAATATATAATACATCAAAAATACTAAAAATATTAAAATAAATGTTTCCAACAAATTGAAAATAAATTTTTAAAAAATATGTATACTTAAATAATACTAAAATAAGTGCAATTTAACAAGCAAATGCCTCTAAAATAGTAACAAAATTAACAATAAAACAAGAGTTATACAATATCCATATAATAACAACAAAATAGTGAAAAAAACAATAAGAAAATAGCAAAAAAGAAAAACAACAAAAAAAAGATGCATTTTATTTTGTATATTTGGGTCGGGCTAAAAAAGTCTTACCCGAGGCCTGACCCATTTTCTAAACATGTCTTATTATTTTTGTTCAAGCCAATTTTTCGAGTTTATATTTTTATTTAAACTTAGTTTTTCGAATTTATATTTTTATCTAAACCCTCTTACTTTTCAGGTAGACTCGGCCTAACGCATGTGCACATAATTACTACTTTACCCACTGATTCAGAAAAGGCAAGTAGTTGGTAATGTAAATCAAGAAAATAGTTTTGGGACTTGAGCCAAACATCTTGCATTCCCAAAGATATATACATGGTTCACTATTTTATTTTTTAAAATATTTTTTCTAATTCATTATTTTCAAAATATTGCAGGGATTGATGTGTTAGAATTTTATACATTTGTTTTAAGGTTATAGTCTTCGTACTATTAGAATACAAAATTGTCTTTCAATCATAGTGTTCTTTTTTAATAAAAATAAAAAAAAGCTTTTTGTTAAGAATAATTCTAACCAATTTTTAAAGTTTTTACAAATTATATTTTATTAAATAAATAATAAGAATTTTCTTTTACAATATTAAAAATAAAGGATGAATCTCATACAATTTAATTCCGTGTCAAATAAATATTTAACAAAAGGTTTAGTATAATATTTGGTATTTGAACTTAACACTTTTTATCTAATTTGGTATCTAAATTTGACAATTTTTCTTAAGTTGGTACTTAATCTTTTTGGGTTCAATTTGGTACCTGAACTGGACTCTTTTTCCTAATTTGGTATCTAATCTTTTTTTTTTTTTGATTTGGTACTTGTCAAATGTTTTATAAATTACTCCAATATATTAAAATTGTTTTGTTTTATGGGGTAGCAAAAATAATCAATGTATGACCAACATGTGACATATGATAATTTTTTTTATTATTTTATATGTTCAATTACTTTTAGTTTTAATTAATTAATTAATTATTATATTAATTGAAATTAATGAATTTCTTTTAATTTGGGGTTTTAAAAATCTTTTTTTTCTTATTTAATATTAATTCGTTAAGCATAGTTCAATACTTATTTTTTTAACATGAGTTTCCTCTAATACTGATAATACTTGTGTAGCATAACAAAAAAAATTTAACACCGTTAATATTTTGCGTAATTTGTATAATATTTAATAAATTAAGGTACCAAAATTGAACCTAAAAAAAAATTAAGTACCAAATTAAGAAAAAGTATCAAGTTCAGATACTAAATTAGACAAAAAAAAATAAATACCAAACTAAAAAGTATCAAATATTATTTTAAGCATTAACAAAAGTTTTAACTCGCTCCATAGAAATTAAATACATAATAAGAATGATGATTAAACAGAAAAAACCGTGTTTTGAATAGGTATGAGAAAAGATGATTTGAAAAGGACATATGATAGAGAGTTACATAACCCCTGACCCATAATCAACCCAAAGACAGGCCGAAATAAATTAATAACAAATTATAAATGGATTGTCCTTTATAAATTATATAACATATAAGGCTACGTTAGAAAAATATGGTTATTTTTTTAATTGGTTTTTTAGGTTTTTTTCTAATTAGGAAAATAAGTTATTTTTAGAAGTAGTGTGTGAAAACGTGTCCAGTTTTTCTATCAACTATACAGAAAATGCATCTAGCTGGACGCGCTTTCCTCCAACGGTCATTTTCCCAACGATTTTTTAAATGTTGGTAACGGTAAATTTTTTTAAAAGGGCCAACTGTAATTCTTTTTCCTTTAAATACCATGCAA
Source organism: Gossypium sturtianum (assembly GCA_025698515.1). NCBI lineage: Eukaryota > Viridiplantae > Streptophyta > Magnoliopsida > Malvales > Malvaceae > Gossypium > Gossypium sturtianum. Next base: position 37,830,525 of record CM046952.1, read on the forward strand.
GTTTTCATTCTTTTCACTCCAATCCAACTCTCTCTATTCTCTCTAAACTCTCAATTTTCTCAACTTATATTCGAAATTTTCCTATACACTTTGTTTAAAAATACTATAGTTTTATTTAATCATTTTGTATATTCATTTCACTTAAATTTTCACGAATGGCAAGCTATTTGATTCATTTCAATGACAAATACATTTCCGCTGCTCAAACAATAATGGTAAGAAGAGTTTTTAAATTTCGTTACTTTCAATTAAGTTAAATTTGAAGTTTTTTTTTTATTTTTAAAATATTTTAAAATATTTTATTTTGTCGATATAAATAGGCGAATGATCGTGTTTTGGAAGGGTTCATACATAATTTGTCAAAGAGTCCAGACACCGAAATTTGTGGTTATTTGCAAGACAAGGGATTCTTTCATGTGTCTCGTATGCTCGGGGGCTGCAAATTGGGTCCTACGGTCATCAGCGCATTGGTGAAAAGATGGAGACCCGAGACACACACATCCCATCTTCCAAACGACGTGTGTACAATCACACTCGAGAACGTAGCCTTATAACTCAGTTTACTAGTAGATGGGCCAGTCTTTACGGGGTTAGCAGTCGTTCCCGGCAAAGAGGACCTTTGCGAGGCATTTTTGGGGAATGTGTCAAACAAATTTCAAGGTGACCAAATAGATATGAAGTGGTTGAAAACTAATTTCAAAGAACTTCCTCCAAACACGCCCGACATCATCAAAGAGCAATACGCCCGAGCATTCATCCTGAGGTTAATCGGGGGCATTTTAATGCCTGATAAATCTCAAATTTTGGTAAACATAATGTGGCTACTACACCTATTCGACTTCAAAGAATGCGGACGACTGAGTTAGGGATCAGCTGTGTTGGTCACGTTGTATCGAGAGTTGTGTCAGGCAGCAGAACTGGATAAGATGTCAATTGGTGGTTCCCTGCTCCTACTGCAGTCATGGGTATGGTGGCGACTACCATTTCTACATCCCCAAGTGAATGACACTTACACGTTCCCATTGGTGACAAGGTAAAAATCATTTTATAATAATATGTAGTTAATATAGTAAATATTGTTTGTTTATTATATGTTTAAATTAACATATCGCTTGAATAGGTGGAATAATGGGCCGAGTTACGTGAGACTATCGGAATAGCTCCAAGATATCCGACTATTGTTAGATCAACGCTCGAAAGCCGATGTTAGTTACTAATTTCATTTCAAACCTATAATAATTACGCAATGATTTGTAATTTAAAATTTCGTACATAACAGAATTCACAATTGTGCACTGCAGTTTGAATGGATGTCATACATCAATCCATATATCATAGAATACGTCCCACCAGAATTTTTGGCTATTTAGAGTATGTGGGATGCGATGGTGCCATTAATAATGTAAGTGATAGTGGGGATGCACGAATCAGATTGAGTGATGCGACAGTTCGGGTGGAGGCAAAAAAATTCGAAGCTACCACGAGACATGAAAGCACTGCACAAGCTTGATCTGCGGGGAAAGACTGACGAACATTAGCGAGATTACCATGAGGAGTACATCGACATTTGGGATCGTAGGATGAAATTCTTACCCATCTGCGAACCATTTTTATCATCGGACACGATGACCTATTTGGAGTACATGCCTTGGTTCAGAGTCATCGGCAAGCCATACCTACTGTCAGCGGAGGCAAGAAGTATGTAACTTTATCAGAAGAGGCCACGATGATCATCCCAGCAGCGTAGGTCAGGAGGAAGTGCCGCAACTAGTTCGTCCTCGACTCCAATCCAACAAGCGCCACCAATGTCTACACCACATCCCGATCAATTCACTCCACTTATTCCTATTCATTTCACTAACCCCGTGTTTTTTTCACAAGCACCACACTATACACCACCGCAGCACCTTGCATCTACACCTCCCGCAGGTACGTTTTTCAAGGAACCTTCATCCCCAACATTCTACGCCCCCATGTCGACATCGATGCCGAACAAATTCCAACACACATGATGACTCATGACCGACATTGATGGTGACATCGATACTTTCATCAATGATAGTATCAACGCGCATATCAATGTTGACGTATTTGGGTTTTATGACATTGTATGGTTATTCGCTGATTGTATCACAAACACCCACCGCGTCGTTATTTTATCGAGGTGAGTCATCGGCGCTACCACCTTGTGGAGTGGAGGACACATGATGGGAGGCTAGGACAGCATCGCACTCAAACATGGAGGAGGGTAATAGAGGCAAAGATAAAGGTGAGAGTGGAGATGAAGATAAGTACGAAGGTCGAGGTGAAGACAAAGAAGATGAGGACGATGATCACAATGAAGAAGAGGAGCTGGCACCACCACTTTTATGCAGAAATCCTACGTGCTACCGTTAGCCACCGCACTGTGGCACACATTCGGCCCAACGACACCGATGATGTGTTTTTCATTTACTTTTTGTCATGTAAATATAAATGACATCAACTCATATTTGTTTATGTTAAATTTTAATGTAAATTATACATAATTTTCCATATATAATATTTGATATGAAATGTTTAACTTCGAATAGGTACCTTTATCGATTTAGTGAATCATTAAGGTACAGGGGTGAGATCGTAAAAATGGTAAAAGTTCAATCGCCAGAGAAATTGTAATTGGTACTTGAAATAGAGCTTAAAGTAATAATTTTTTCACTATATGAATGTTAGTAGACGGTAGCAAATACAAATTAAAATCAATAAAAAAAGAAAGAACAGATTTTGTACAAAAAAAAAAAAGAAGCATTGTAATTAATTTTATATCGCAAGAAAAAATGAATGCTAGCGACGTTAAAACCTCAATGAATCTCTCAATACGAAACATGTTGTCTTCGTATGCCCTGGGTTTTTAGAGTACCTGCATAACCTCTGTTGATTGTCCCTCTAAACGAACATCCATATTGGTGCGTACCCGAGTGGAAGTCGGACGACCTTTCGGGATGCGACACAAGTTCATGTTTAAGGCTAACTTGAACGAGGCGCTGGACACTGGCGACCACATACTCTCATCTAGGACGAGTGGGAATTCTGATCTCCATACATTTTGCATGCGTTCTAGTTTGTACACACCATTAATATAAGACATGTACTCAATCCGTACATTAGCACATGCGACAATTACATGTGCACATGGGAATCGAAATGCTTGAAATCTCCCACAATCGCACGTCCCTTCGGGTAGGTAAACACAATATGATGCCCCTGACATTTCTTGCTCGGGCCTAACATACTTCGTGACCTGCAATCTTAGATTTGGACGCGAGTGATACACTACATACATAATGTTAGCTCTCTCTACATTTCGTCTAATTTCTTTCATGACATCCTTGCACCGGACGTGACCGCCGCTATCTGCCCAACATATGCTGCCACCCGCTTTAAAAATAAGGCAGCTAAATGGAAGTATGTTTCTTTGACAACCGAGGTTATCGACAACTGACGCGTCCCCTTCAGTACAAAATTGATGCATTCGGCTAAGTTCATTGTCATGTGCCTATACTATAGACCCCCGTCATATAATTGCGTCCACTGTTCGAAGGGTATGTTGGCAAGGTAGTCTGCACCGGTGTTATTGATGGCGCACAAGTTATCCAACATCTCATGAAAACGATGTTGGACGAACTTGTACCCTGTCGAGAAAAGCATACCCATGAATGCAAACAATATACTCTATATATGGTTTAGCATGATTGCAAAAATAGTGGAAACTACATACTCATGTCAATGCATTGATCTCGTTCACTTTTTGAAGGCCATTTTGAATGGTAGTTAGAACCGACATACCTTATACAGTACCTATGGTAGGTGCGATCCCAAAGGCTACCATGTCACTCAATAGTGGTCAAGATTTCAGTTCCCTTATAGGATATGACACATATTTTGGGCTACGGGAAAACACGACGACACAATTGGTTAAGGAAGAAATCTCAATCATCTGCCTTTTCAGAGGGATTTATTACAAATGTTATCAGCAGAATCCTCTGATTACTATCCTGAGCAACGACAACCAACAACTGATGCTTATACCTCTCGTACAGCCAAGCGTCATCAATTTGCACAAAAGGTTTGCAATGCCGGAAAGCTTCCCTGCATTGATCGAAGGTCCAAAAGAATCTATGAAATTCTCTTTTCCCAAGGACTAGACGATCATCGAAGTACGCTGGGTGCATTTCCAGATCGGTTCCAGAATCTGATATGTACCGATCAAGTATCTGACACCATTGCCACAAATCGTTGTACGAGATGTCCCAGTCGTGATGTGACTTATCCATAGTCTTTTGTTTTGAGACTTATGCCTTGTAGTATGATGACGTGTAATCGTACTAACTACGAAAGTTGGCAATCAACACAGGGACAGGATGTAACACCCCCTAACCCTAAACCGTCACCGAAACAGGGTTACAGAGCATTACCGAACATTACGGACAACTTACGAATATTATACAATTAATTAACATTTATAATATAATATATTCATTAAGTCCCTTTCATGGACCCTCGAGGCCCAAAATACGAATTTGAAGTAAATCGGGACTTGATCGGGTGCTCCAAAAATTTTTCGTAATTTTTTTTTTTTGTGAACTCAATATAACCCCTTTTCTAAACATCTAACCTTCCCTGCAATTCAAACCACAACCAATCCAAAACCAATGGCACAACCAAAACAATTTATACTCAAATACACCTAAATCTTAACCAATTCATTAACACAATAATTTAATAATTAAACATTCATAATATCATTCAAAGTTTACTAATAACTTCATTCATTTTCCATTCAAACTTAATACCAAGTTTTATAGTATACTCTTTACCATTTCACTTAGACTAAGTTCAAAACATTACAAACCATCCGTACTTTATAACCAAAATCATATGACCCATGTATATAACCTAGGTGCATGCCACATTTACCAAAAGAAAAGTACATCACCAAAGTTGTCTTTGAAGTTGGGATTGATCCGGATGTCTTTGAACCGAGACCTTTGACTTCTCTTCGACTGCGCACTAAACAACCGTGCTGAGAGTATGTCTATACTCAATGGTATTACCATAATTCAAATTATATATCATTAATAAATTATAACATCAACTTGTAATATAGAAAATTATAAGAACAAATTTTACAATCAATTTAATATCTCATTTATAATAGCCTATCAACAGATATCATATATCAACAATTTGCATTTTTGATCAATTCATGAACCTTAAGTTCATGCTTTCAAATCTCATATCTCATTCTCACTTCACATTTCGATTCTTAATTTCACTATCTCATTTCTTCCATCAACTCATTCAAATCAAGATTTATTCAATTTCTTTTTCATTTAATTACCCCTATTAACAAGACTCGGACTTTGACGGATACACGATTCCAACCAAACACACCGAATAATCCAACCAAACACACCAGAGTAAATAATCCTCCCAAACACACCGAATAAATAATCCTCCCAAACACACCAGAAAGGCATTAAATGCCTCTTCGGATAATCCGAAGAAATATAGTAACATCAGTATCTCCTTGGCCAAACCGGAAATCCCCTGAACTCTTCCAAATCCTATGGCATGCCAACTATATCCGACTCAGTCCGACTAGTTAATAGGGTTTTCAATTCACTTTTCAACAACAATCAATATTCAATATTCAATTATCACAAAATTTACATAAATCTCAATTTAATATTTTCACATTTTCAATTCAATTATTTTCCACCTTTCAACCAATATTCAATTCACATATTCACACATTTTCACAACTCAATACATTTTCATTCAATTTAATATCAGTCACAATTCGATTCAAATTCACTTTTCGCTTTCAATCAATATACAATTCAAATACTAATTCAAATCAATTATTCAATTTAATTCCCACTCATCTCAATAATAATAATAATACTTACCTCATATTTCATTTACCATACACATAAATTAAAATTTAACATTTAATAATAAATAATTCGAATTATAGTAATACAAACTGTGATTCTCGTGTCTACTCCTCGTCCACTTTTTCTTTTCCTTTCTTCGTGGATGCCTCGAGTGCGATATTAGCTATTTAAGTTCCAAGCTTTAAAATCCCTATTTCTCCATTTTATTTTCTTTTCTTCTTTCCCTTCTCTGTTTTCGAATGATTCTGTTCCTTTTATGCTTTGTTTTGTTTCATTTTATTTTACTTTAGTTTATTATTTTATTATATTAACTTAATAAATATTATTATTTCTTAAATAATAAGTAAATAAATATGTATATTACAATTGTATGTATATGATTTATTACACTTGTATTTTACTATCACCTTACATTTGTCAACTTATTAATTTATTCACTAATATAATAATATAATATCAATTAATTAAATAATAATAAATATAATAAATATCTATTTAATACACAAATACATATATTACAAATGTTCATATATACATTGTTACATTTGTATATTATCATCACCATCCACTTGTCAAAATTTTAATTTATTTATCTTATAAAAATCTTATAATATAATTATTTTAAATTAATTTATCATAATTTATATCTAAAATATTAATTATATAATTAAAATATAACATAAAAATTTTAGATTTGTATTTCATATTTGCCGCCTCATTTCTTATTAATGGCTTAATTGTCATTTTAGTCCTTTTTATTTTCTATTGATCTATAATTCAATTTTTACCCCTTATTCAACTTAGTCCTTTTTACTAATTACTCTTAATTAAACTAAATTCACTTAATTAAAACGTAATTCAACACACTACTAGACTCATAAATATTTCTAATAATATTTACTAATTCGGTTTACTAAGACGGAGGCCCGTTATTGTACTTTTCCGATGCCCGTGAATTTTGGGTCATTACATTTCTCTCCCCCTTAATAAATTTCGTCCTCGAAATTTACCTGAGAAGAGATGAGGATATTGAATTCTCATTGTCTCATCTGGTTCCCAAGTTGCTTCTTCCACCTTATGATTTCTCCATAACACTTTTACTAGAGGAACTCGTTTATTTCTCAATTCTTTTACTTCTCGAGCTAATATCTGCACTGGCTCTTCTTCATAAGATAAGTCTGATCAAATTTCAATGTCTTCAGCGGGAATAATATGGGAAGGATCCGATCTGTATCTCTGAAGCATAGAAACATGAAAAACATCGTGAATCTTCTGTAACTCTGGAGGCAAGCCTAGTCGATAAGCAACCGGTTCAATTCTTTCTACTATTTCATACGGCCCGATATAACGAGGACTTAATTTTCCCTTCCGGCCAAATCTCAGAACCTTCTTCCAAGGTGATACCTTAAGAAACACTTTATCACCAACGGAATACTCTATGTCTCGCTGTTTCAAGTCCGCATAAGATTTTTGTCTATCGAATGTTGCTTTCAGTCTGTCTTTAATCTTCTTAACTGTTTCCTCTGTTTCTTGAATTAATTCCGGCCCAATCACTTTTCTTTCATTTAATTCTGTCCAACATACCGGCGATCTACACCTTCGACCATACAAAGCTTCATGCGGGGCCATTTGAATACTAGATTAGAAACTGTTATTATAAACAAATTCAGCTAGCGGTAAATAACATTCCCAACCTGATTCAAAGTCAATAATACAAGCTCTCAACATGTCTTCTAGAATCTGAATTACCCGCTCAGACTGTCCGTCAGTTTGCGGATGAAATGCAGTGCTGAAATTGAGCCTGGTACCTAGAGAATCATGTAATTGCCTCCAAAATCTCGATGTAAATCGTAGATCCCGGTCTAAAATTATCAATGTAGGAATACCATGTAGTCTCAAAATTTCCCAGATATAAACCTCAGCAAGCTTCTGCAGTGACCAGTCGGTTCTAACTGCTATAAAATAAGCTGACTTTGTGAGTCGATCGACAATTACCCAGATGGCATTCTTTTTACTCGCCGACAGTGGCAATCCCGTAACAAAATCCATAGTAACACAATTTCATTTCCACTCGGGAATACTAATAGGCTGTAACAACCCTGTCAGTACCTGATGTTCTGCTTTTACCCGCTAACATGTCAGACATTTACCAACATGCTCAACTATATCTTTTTTCATCCCTGGCCACCAAATATAGTTCTCGTAGATCACGATACATCTTCGTTCCACCAGGGTGCAACGCAAAAGCGCTATCGTGTGCTTCTCGAAGAATCAACTCTTTTAACTCAGAAGTAGTTGGAATACAAATCCGATTTTGAAACCTCAAACAATCATGTTCATCAATACTAAATTTTTCTACCATACCATTCCGTACTATCTCTTTTCTTTTCATCAACTTTTCATTTTCTAGCTGGGCTGCTCTAATTTGGTCAAACATTACCGGCTTAACCCTTAATTCAACTAACAAGCTTCCATCATCATTAATACTAAGCCGAGCGAACATTGCCCGTAATTCAATTACTACTTTTCTGCTCAATGCATCTGCTACTACATTTGCTTTTCCTGAATGGTATTCTATTACACAATCATAATCTTTCAGAAGCTCAATCCACCGTCTTTGTCTCAAATTCAACTCTTTTTGCGTCAAAAGATATTTAAGGCTCTTATGATCAGTATAAATGTAACATTTCTCACCGTACAAGTAATGACTCCAAATTTTCAATGCAAAGATTACAACAGCTAACTCCAAATCGTGTGTCGGGTAGTTGCGCCCATGTGGCTTCAACTGTCGATATGCATAAGCTATTACTTTTCCATCTTACATCAATACACAGCCCAAACCGCTCAGAGAAGCATCACTGTATACAACAAAATCCTTCCCCGACTCTGGTAATGTTAAAATAGGTGCCTCGATCAACATCTGTTTCAATGTCTCAAAACTCCTCTGGCACTGATCATCCCAGATAAAAGGAACATTCTTTTGTAGAAGCTTAGTTATCGATAATGCTATTTTCGAAATTCCATTAACAAACCTCCGGTAATATCCAGCTAACCCCAAAAAACTACGTACCTCAGATACATTCTTTGGTGCTTTCCACTGGACAATCGCCTCAATCTTCTTCGGATCAACTCTGATTCCATCAGTAGACACAACATGTCTCAAAAACACCACCTCCGATAACCAGAATTCACATTTACTCAACTTCCCGTACAACTCTTTTTCCCGTACAATCTGTAGAACTATTCTGAGATGTTGATCATGTTCTGAATCTGTCTTCGAATATACCAATATATCATCAATGAAGACCACCACAAACTGATCTAAATACGACTGGAAAATACGATTCATCAGATCCATGAATGTAGCTGGAGCATTAGTTAACCCGAACAGCATTACCAAAAACTCATAATGACCATACTGAGTACGAAATGCAGTCTTTGGCACATCACTTTCTTTTACTTTCAGCTAATAATACTCGGATCTCAAGTCAATTTTCGAAAATACCGAAGCTCCCTTTAACTGATCAAACAAATCATCTATACGGGGTAACGGATACCAATTCTTGATCGTCACTTTGTTCAACTGCCGGTAATCAATACAAAGCCGCATTGAACCATCTTTCTTTTTAACAAATAGTACCGGTGCACCCCACGGTGAAATGCTTGGTCTAATAAATCCACGATCTAACAAATCCTGTAACTATATCTTCAATTCTTTTAATTCGATAGGCGACATTCGGTACGGAGGTATAGAGATTGGAGCTATACCCGGATAAACCTCAATCGCAAATTCAACCTCCCTATCTGGTGGCAAACCCGGTAATTCTTCAGGGAAGACATTTGGAAACTCACATACAGTTTTGATCTTACTGCATTGGCTTCCAACCGAATCTGAATTAATAACATAAGCTAGATATGCTGTACAACCCTGCTGAAGTAATTTGTTAACTTTTATCGCCGAAACGATACGTGTCGAGCCACTGGTACGGATGCCATTTACCTCAATGTTGTCTTCATCTTCTGTCTGAATACTGAATCTCTTTTTATAACAATCCAATACCACCCCATGTTCAAACAACCAATCTATGCTCAAGATTACATCAAATTCACCGAAAGGCATAATTAACAAATCAACGGGAAACATTTTATCATGTATTATCAACGAGCATCTTCGGCACACTCGGTCCACAGACACAATTTGTCCCAAAGAGCTAGACACTTCTATTAAAACTCTAGACATCTCAAACTTTAACTTTCCCGACTCAACCAGTTTTGAATTAATATATGAATGTGATGAACCTGGATCAATCAAAGCATATACAGGTTCAGAATACAGTAAAAATATACCTGTTACAACGTCGTGTGCATCACCTTCTTCCCGAATCGAACCACGTGCACGCCACGGGCCGTACTCGCCTCCGATCATTGTGTAACTATATCACTGCCCCTTCGTACTCCTTCACCACTGGATACAGAACCACCTCTGCCCGAACCTCTGTGATGCTGTAGGTGCAGTATTTTCTCCTTTTGGGCAGTCTCTGATGAAATGATCTTTGGACTCACATCGGATACATCGTTTGGTTATTTTCCAACATTCACCTAGATGATTTTTCACAATGCTCGCATTCCAGAATATCAATGTTCAGTGAAGGCCCTTTTACACTGCCAGTAGAAACCGTAGTCTGCTTTCCCCAGCTTCTATCTCCTCGGTCCAATCTAAAACTCGGCCTCCAACCACTTCTGGATTCTCTGGATCTTTTTCGTAGAGGATTTGAACTAGTGGTTCCAACTCGTTTCGCGGTCGATCTAGCTATTTCTGACTTTTTATCCAGACCCAAAACCTGCTCTACCATCTTTGCTCTCTCAACCAAGTCCACAAATTCTATGATTCGGTGTGATACTAGTTGTACTCTGATTTTATCTTGTAAGCCCCGTAAGAACTGCTTGCAACTGTCGGCCTCTTTCAGTATAAACTCTGAAGCATATCGGCTGAGTCTAGAAAATTCCTGTTCATAGTCTACCACTGATAGGTCACCTTGTTTCAACATCATAAATTCTTGCTTTTTGTCTTCAATATATAATTCCCCGACATATTTCTTCTAGAATTCTTTCTGAAACAGATCCCATGTTACCTGTTCTGTTGGCAGATGCCGAATTACAGATTCCCACCACAAATAAGCTTCACATTGCAGTAGAGAAACAGCACAAATAAGACATTCTCGGGGGGTACATTCCAGTTGTTGCAGAACTATTTTAGTTGATTCCATCCAAGTCTCTGCTATGGATGGAACGACTCCTTTCAGACCTAAGAATTCAGTGGCACCGTATTTTCTTAATTCTTTTATTGGGGCCTGTCTCGGAGTAAGTACGAATGTCGTAGCAGGAGTAGTTCCCGCTACTCTTTATAAGGCATCAGCAATTGCTCTTAATAAATTAGAATCATTCCTATCTCTGACATTTCCCCTATCTACTCTAGGGGTTGATTTCTCATCGGGTTTATACTAGGTGTTACTGATTCAATTTCATCTAATCCGTACGATTCTTCATCTCCGGTATACATCTCTTGATCAGTATCATCTATTCGTTCATCTAACATCTTTAATCTATAGAACATAAATAAACAAATAGGTCAACATCCTAATCTCGACTCAGTTTCGACTCAACAGTGGCATGTACCTCTAAACTCATTTTCGAGCTCGATTTAGCCTGAGAATCGACTAAACTTGAATAGCTCTGATACCAATAACTGTAACACCCCCTAACCCTAAACCGTCACCGAAACAGGATTACAGAGCATTATCGGACATTACAGACAACTTACGAATATTATACAATTAATTAACATTTATAATATAATATATTCATTAAGTCCCTTTCATGGACCCTCGAGGCCCAAAATACGAATTAGAAGTGAATAGGGACTTGATCGGGTGCTCCAAAAATTTTTCGTAATTTTTTTTTTTGTGAACTCAATATAACCCCTTTATAAACATCTAATCTTCCCTGCAGTTTTAAACCACAACCAATCCAAAACCAATGGCACAACCAAAAAATTTATACTCAAATACACCTAAATCTTAACCAATTCATTAACACAATAATTTAATAATTAAACATTCATAATATCATTCAAAGTTTACTAATAACTTCATTCATTTTTCATTCAAACTTAATACCAAGTTTTATAGTATACTCTTTACCATTTCACTTAGACTAAGTTCAAAACATTACAAACCATCCGTACTTTATAACCAAAATCATATGACCCATGTATATAACCTAGGTGCATGCCACATTTACCAAAAGAAAAAGTACATCACCAAAGTTATGCTGAAGTCGGGATTGATTTGGATGCTGAACCGAGACCTTTGACTTCTACTGACCTGCGCACGGAAACAACCGTACGCTGAGTATGTCTATACTCAATGGTATTACCATAATTCAAATTATATATCATTAATAAATTATAACATCAACTTGTAATATAGAAAATTATAAGAACAAATTTTACAATCAATTTAATATCTCATTTATAATAGCCTATCAACAGATATCATATATCAACAATTTGCATTTTTGATCAATTCATGAACCTTAAGTTCATGCTTTCAAATCTCATATCTCATTCTCACTTCACATTTCGATTCTTAATTTCACTATCTCATTTCTTCCATCAACTCATTCAAATCAAGATTTATTCAATTTCTTTTTCATTTAATTACCCCTATTAACAAGACTCAGACTTTGACGGATACACGGATTCCAACCAAACACACCAGAATAATCCAACCAAACACACCAGAGTAAATAATCCTCCCAAACACACCAGAATAAATAATCCTCCCAAACACACCAGAAAGGTATTAAATGCCTCTTCGGATAATCCGAAGAAATATAGTAACATCAGTATCTCCTTGGCCAAACCGGAAATCCCCTGAACTCTTCCAAATCCTATGGCATGCCAACTATATCCGACTCAAATTTCGACTAGTTAATAGGGTTTTCAATTCACTTTTCAACAACAATCAATATTCAATATTCAATTATCACAAAATTTACATAAATCTCAATTTAATATTTTCACATTTTCAATTCAATTATTTTCCACCTTTCAACCAATATTCAATTCACATATTCACACATTTTCACAACTCAATACATTTTCATTCAATTTAATATCAGTCACAATTCGATTCAAATTCACTTTTCGCTTTCAATCAATATACAATTCAAATACTAATTCAAATCAATTATTCAATTTAATTCCCACTCATCTCAATAATAATAATAATACTTACCTCATATTTCATTTACCATACACATAAATTAAAATTTAACATTTAATAATAAATAATTCGAATTATAGTAATACAAACTGTGATTCTCGTGTCTACTCCTCGTCCACTTTTTCTTTTCCTTTCTTCGTGGATGCCTCGGGTGCGATATTAACTATTTAAGTTCCAAGCTTTAAAATCCCTATTTCTCCCTTTTCTTTTCTTTTCTTCTTTCCCTTCTCTGTTTTCGAATGATTCTGTTCCTTTTATGCTTTGTTTTGTTTCATTTTATTTTACTTTAGTTTATTATTTTATTATATTAACTTAATAAATATTATTATTTCTTAAATAATAAGTAAATAAATATGTATATTACAATTGTATGTATATGATTTATTACACTTGTATTTTACTATCACCTTACATTTGTCAACTTATTAATTTATTCATTAATATAATAATATAATATCAATTAATTAAATAATAATAAATATAATAAATATCTATTTAATACACAAATAAATATATTACAAATGTTCATATATGCATTGTTACATTTGTATATCATCATCACCATCCACTTGTCAAATTATTAATTTATTTATCCTATAAAAATCTTATAATATAATTATTTTAAATTAATTTATCATAATTTATATCTAAAATATTAATTATATAATTAAAATATAACATAAAAATCTTAGACTTTTATTGCATATTTGCCGCCTCATTTCTTATTAATGGCTTAATTGCCATTTTAGTCCTTTTTATTTTCTATTGATCTATAATTCAACTTTTACCACTTATTCAACTTAGTCATTTTTACTAATTACTCTTAATTAAACTAAATTCACTTAATTAAAACCTAATTAAACATACTACTAGACTCATAAATATTTTTAATAATATTTACTAATTCGGTTTACTAAGACGGAGGCCCGATATTGCACTTTTTCGATGCCCGTGAATTTTAGGTCATTACACAGGAAACTTGGGACTCGCTTTCACCATAGGTAGAATTATGCCAGATATCATGTCGGAGTCTAGCCTCGGATGATCCTAGCTTACACCTGTAAATTACGAGTTAAAGTTACGCTATTGGAAAAAATGAAAACCCCGGTCAGGTCACATTATGTCAAAAAATCAAGTGATCGTATTGTGCACCTACTGCAACACAAGTATGTGGACCGAAATACTTCTTTATCATGCACAAGCTCGTCTCCTTATGAAAAGATGTCATGATTTTCCATTTGCACCTCTCGTTGCGTATTGCGCACTTTCCCTCAAATTTCTCTAAACGATATTTTTTGATGTGATAATTCGCATCGTTCTTGAAGCTATATCACTTCAGTACAGCAAGAAAAACATCTTTATTGGGGTACTCCATGCCAACTTTCAATAGCCGGAGATCTGATGGTGAGCTTGCATAGCCATGTGTTCTGTGCGAAACTCTAAACCACCCTCGACGGAAAGGTCGATGTTGGTCATGTGGGGTGAAGTTCAATGCCCTGAATCGTGGATTTGGATCCAGAGCATTAGCCAAATCTTCATCGTCAGAACCGCAAGGTTCTTGCTCAGTTGGAACATGCTTTAGTTTAGAAAAAGTGTACTTCCGAACCATCTGGACCAGACTGCCAAATTGGATCGAAGGCTGACTATGCTCCGTCAATAGCATCCACTGCCCCTTCTTTCTCGATTGCATCTTCTTCCTCAACTGCGCCTTCATTTTCATCTTCATTGGTACTTCAAGGACATCATAATAAGAGCTCTGTAACAAACCAGTGAACCCACTGTACAACCGTGTAGTAGGACTTTTTACTTCTGCTTTGGTTCCCGCATTAGCCACAAAAGTGGTCAAAGATGGACCAGCTTCATCAGCCTCAGCAAACTCAAAAAATAACTCCATTATAGCATTTCCTCTTAAGCAGTGTCATGATATAATCGCCTCCAACTCGAGCTCGCCTTTCATATCAAATAGCTCATATTTAAAGGGGTCAACCGAGCTAGATATCGACATTGCAAGCTCGAAATTCTTCCCCTGCTCGAAGCCCAAACTTTCCTTCTAATTCTAGTTTGTAGCTCACATAATTAAATGGTACAATTGAAAGTCAATTCCACAAATTGGGCTCCTGCAAATATGAACCCGACTTCCATATTGCAGATTTTATCGTCGTCGCAAAAGACGGATTTCACTCATCGACTCATTTCAATTTAAAATGAATTAGACATTTAGAACAAAAAAAATATTCAAATGGTTATCCAAAGAAATACAGACGACACTCGTAGTGCAGCTCTTCAATGTTTGATATGGATTTCTTGCGTGTCTAAGTTCTGAATATTTTGGTACTTTAATAGCAGAATATCACGAGGAGAGAGGGAATGCGTACTTTAAAATGTGTTTCAGAATACGCGCTTTCGTCAAATAATAATAATAAAATGCTCTTCAGTGCTCATTAATGCATTTCATAGATCAATTAATTTCATCAAATGCATGCTTCAAAGGATATTCAATGCCTCAAAATGTGCTTCAGGTTTTACCTGAGGTTCCTAGAATCAAGGTACTTTTTAGAAGACTTTAGTGGAAATGGTAAGAAAGCCCGTCTAGCTGGGCGAACTTTCCTGCTGACATGGTAGGAAAGCATGCCCAGCTGGACGCGTTTTCCTTGTATTTAGTGGAAAGTCTACCAAAAAGTACCCTAATCCCGGGAATCCAAAGTAAAATCTAAAGCACGTTTTTTAAATATTCGATGAAAACGCTAGTCCTGAGACTCGTTTTCGACCATGAGGATTTTTTCCTTTGTAATCTCACCTCTCCCCCGTACTTATAAAAGGGGGTTTCCCTCTTCATACTCTATTATCTCTAAACCACCCATCATCTCTTTCGGCCTCAATGCCTCCACTTTACAATATTTCTCTCTCTCGGTTTTCTTCCCAGCTTCAGTGTTAAAATTTTTCGTCGCTAATAAAATTTTCGGTTTGAGGTATTCTTAAGTCATCGATGATGTGATATTGCTCCGAGACGCACACATTTCATATATCCTGCCGAGATGAGACCATTACCTTGAAAACCTATCCTGTGGAAGTCGAATTCCGGGGTGATTTTGGTTTTTATGGGCACATGTAAAAGTCTACATAGAAGTCTCGATCAACGGCCGTTATGAGGTCATGAATTGGTGTATAATATGGGAGCGAGTTGACGGTCGTTATGCGGGCACGAGCTCAAACTTTTTAGATACCTGGAGATGTTGCCTTATAAATATCATACAGAAGTTTGAGAGTATAATCATAGGGAAAAATTATAGGGCTTCCCGTTATAATCGACATAATTTTTTTCTCCATTTTCACGCAACTAGTATGTTTAACCTTCTTTCTTATCTGAAGGTCAGCACCGTTGTAGGCGCAGGAGGACTCTCAGGCGGGGAACGGTTGTTTTGGAAGGTGATGTTTATTTTGGGGTGACAACGGTTGTCGTTATTAAATAGCTCATTAATAACTACAATCTCTATCGCATCGACCCAAGTTTGACCTCTACTTCTGTCGAAACATCCGCTCTCCTCCTGAGAGCCCTATTGTGTCCACCTCGGTGTCCGCCTTCGGATAAGAATTAAAGGTTAAAGATATCAACTGCCTAGAAATAGAAAAAACAATTACATTGATTACACCAAAAAGCTTTTCGTTTTTCCCTATGATTATGGTCTCAATCTTATGTATGGTATATATAAGGCATCATTTGCGGGTATCCAAAAAGCTTGAACTCGTGATCGTATCACGGCCACCGACTCGGACCTCTACCTAAACTTTGACTCGTGACCATATCAAACACTATCACCCCAAAACCTGACTTCTATAGGATCGGTTTCTGAGGTAATGGTCCTATCTCGGCATGACATATGAAATGTACGTGTTCTGAGACGTGTTATCGCATCCTCGACCCCTTAAATCTACCTATAAATTTTTACGGTTTCACTCCTAAAAACCTAAACCCTAATTCCTAACAAAAAAACTCTAACCCTAATCCTAAAGAAGTAAAAAGTTGGACGCGCTTTCACATACTCTCTCCAAAATTAGCCTATTTTCCTAATTTTTCAAAAAAAGGGCCTAAAAGGGCAATTAAAAAAATTTGGCATATATGCCTAATTTACCAACATATAAAAAAGATAAGGTAATTATATTGTTTATTATCAGTAGAGTAAAAAAAATTCACAAGTAAATTTAAGATGATGTCAAATGTCTTATTTTAATTATTTAATTATCATTTTATTAAATCTTAAAAACAAATGACATCAACTCAAACCCGTTTATAAATTTTTTTTATACCACTTGTAATATATAGGATAATGATTTAAAATGGATTTGAGGTTTACGTAACTTCTAGATTAACCATAATAAATAAAACTTAGAAGGGTGTTTTAATTATTTAATTGAATAAAAACAATTAAAGAATTTTAAAATTTGTTGTAAGTAATTGAAGGAAAGGGACGTCGTGTGTGTGTGTGTGTGTTTTACAAAATAAAATATCTTATCTGAACACATTATGACCGTGGAAGTTAGGTTAGAAAGTAAAATTTGTAGAGAATAGAAGTGAAGAAGAAATAAGTATAGAAGACAATGGAATATACAAGAAAAGGTTTGGTCATTGTCTCACTTCACATGCCATCCGTGTGGCGTGAATCACATTCACATGCTATCTGCTGTTTGTAAAATAATTGTCATTAAAACTGCCCAAGGCAAAAGCAATAATTCCAAATGGTTGACCAGTAAAATAGTAAAAAGACTGAATGGAAGGGTAAAATGAACAGTTCATCTTAACTTACACAAATATAGCTAACTTAATCTATTTATTAGAAGCTAAAATGTTAATTCCAAGTGAGAGAATTGGTAAATTGGGTAAAATAAACAACTCATCACTGTACTTTTGGTAACTTACACAAAATACACTTAACTAAATTTAATTTATTATAACTTAAAATGTTAATTCAAAGTGATAAATTTGCTAACATAAACTATTAGATTTGGATTTCAATTTTGTAGATTTAAAATTTATGTTTTTTGAATTTATTATTTCTATTTTTTGTTGTTTAGAAATTAAAATATTTGAAACAACATAATTATTTGAACCGGACCGGACCAACCAATCGGATTGAGAACCGAACGAAATACTGGTCTGGGGTCCTTGGTTTGGAGAAAGTTATTAAAACGGTTAACCTAGTAACTAGTATAGACCGGTTGAATTGGAAAGAAAAAAAATATTGATTGATGGGGTGGTTGAATCGGTTGAACCAGAATTTTTTTATTTTTTAAAATATTTTTTATTTTTATGAATTTTTAATTATTTATTTAATGGGATTGGACGAACTAGTCAAGCTGGTCGTATCGGTCAAACCAATTAGACCGAAAAACATATGACTTTAATTGTTTAACCTTCATTTGATTCTAAAAACCTTGATTTTGAATGATAAAAAAGTCGCAATTTAATATAAAATTTGATTGCTTGTTTATATTCTTCCAAACAGTTTTTTCTTAATTATGCTTATTTTTTTTTATAAAATTTATGGGTTAAAATATTAAAAAGAAATCTCAGCTTTATCGTATTATTTATACAAGTCATTTATACTTTGTTTACATATGAATAAAATAAAATAATTTGATAAATAAGTGGACTTAAGTATAAATTAAAAGTTATGGGTTTATTAAAATTGTGGAAATTAATAAATTGAATATTTGAATATTTATATTGTATTAAATTAAATGCATAAACCTTTGTCACTATTTTCAGAACTGGATCGATCGGTTAGACCACTTGGATGAGGAGCCAACCAATGTACCAATCTAGAATAAGGGGTCAGACCGATTGACCCGTGAACCGTTTGAATTGTTCAAACCAATATTTTTCTATTTTTTTATTTTTAATAATTTATTCAATCAAACTGGTCAAACCAATTGAACCGAGAATCGATAGTTAGACTGGTTTGCTCATCAGTCTGATTTTGAAAATCTTGAGTTTTGTTGATAATATATTATAAGTAAAATTATTTATTTATTGTTTGGGTTTGAGAAAGAAGATAAAATAAAAAAATTTCTCATGTTTTTTTGAAAATTTCAAATTTTAAAATTCAAAAATTAACTCTTGAACCTGAATTTGCATAAACTAAAATCTATTTTGATATTTATTATCCGAAAAAGAATTTAGAAATTTTAAATCCAAATCCAAATTTATTTCCAATTAACTAAATTTATTAGAATTAGTTGGAAGTGATAAATTTGGTAAACCAAACAATTCATCTGCTGTAATTTTAGTAACTTATACAAATACAGTTAACTAAATTTATACAAATACAGCTAACCTATTTTATTACAAATAAAATTTTACTTCAAACTGATAAATTTGCTAAATTTAACTCAAAACAAAATTTCAGAAAAATGTGCTAAATTTGCTTAACCTACAAATCTCTGAAAACCATAAAAATTCTTATTCCTACTCCATTTTTAATTTTTTAAATTTCAATTATATTTAATCTTGAATTTTAATTTTATTTTTGGATAAAAATAGGAAAAACAATTTATATCCGGAGAATTTTTGAAATTTTAACTAAAAAGATAAATTAAATCATTTAGATAAGTTTAAAAATCTATCCAAGATGAAAAATAGAATTAAATTAAATTTAGGAATTTTGAAAATTTTATCTAAAAATAATTTTTTTTATCTAATTTGACAGAAATGGAAAAATAAATAAATTAATTTTCGGAATTTTATATAAAAAAGTAAAAAATAAAATTAAAATAGGTTATATTTAGGGAATTTATTTATTTTTTCAAAATGAAAATAAATAAATTTAAATAATTTTGAAATTTGATCCAAAAAAATTATATTTAAAGAATTTAGAAAATTTTAACCAGAACGATAAAATAGAAAAAAAAGAAGATAAATTTAAGTTTACCTAAATATGAAAACTGATAAGTAAAATATATTATATTCAAAGAATTTTAAATCTTTTTAATGTTTTCACTAAAAATGTTTTATATATAATTGAAAATTTTTTTAATACAACTTTGAATGGATTCGCCTGATTGAAAAAAATAATTTTTAAATATCAAATATGCGACTTATAAAAAATATACTTTGATATTTCTATTAGGAAAATAGTTGTCAAAAATGTTTGCATGTTTTTACTATTGAAAACAAATATTTATGTTTATTAACCAAATGTGTTTTTTCATTTTCTAAAATAAAATATATATATATATATATATATTTGAAACCAAATAGAGCTTAAAACTTTTTTAATTAGAGAATATGCACAATTTAATTTAATGCTGTCCATATTATTATTTATTAACGAATAAAAATTAATTAAATTGTTGAATAAATTTTATTATAAAATGCTTATGTATTTTAATAATTTTATATTTTATTTTTAAATTAAATAACTTAAATCCCAATTCTAAGATAAAATTTAAAGATTTAATATTCTGTCAATTGATGTTGACTTTATATAATATTTTATGTTTGCATAATCTATAATATATTTGATAAAATGTCTTTTACAATAATTTTTTTTGTTGTTATTTGAATAGTAGTTGTATTTTTTTTTTGGGTAGATAGGCTCAAACAAGTTGGAAGAGTAGTTTGTTTGTTTTGTTTTTTTTTTTTTTTTTAATGTTTATATTTATTAATAGTTTCTTCCAACTCATAGATAAGAGGATAATACGCTTCAATACACTCAAACCCATATCCTCTTACATTGACGATAATACATATGCCAGTTGAGCTAATGCATAATCGGTTTTTTTTTTTAATTTATTGTGTAAAAAAATATAAGATTAAATTTATTGAATAATTTAAGAAAAAAAAGGTGTGATGTGGATTGAGTTAATTATTTTCAATAGTTGAAAATATTACTTTAGTGGAACAAAAGAAAGAACTAATTAATTATTTGGCTTTATTATTTTTTAGAATATTTTAATGGTTAATAATTAATTAATTATTTTTAAATTTTAAATTAATTAGAATAAAGTTGATTGAGTTGTCATCAAACTCAGTGGAAGAGTTTTATATGATAAATAGAACATCTACATCACGTAGATTAAATCCAATTAACCGAAGAACACAGAAGAGATCCAGAAGGTGGGAAACTGCGAACTTAAAGGGAAGGGAATTTAAGGAGAGTTTACACTCAAAACAAAATCAAATACCCAAACCAATTCCAATTACATCTATTTGATACATATAAAAGAGTTGTTTGTTTCTTAGTTGCGTTGCAACTGCGAGGCGAGTGAAAACATTACTCTGTATTTGGAATAACACCCAATTATTGTTTTATGTCCTAAGAATCAAGAGCAGAGCAGAACGGAGAAGAAGAAGATGGAGAGGATTCTGTCGGCGGTAGGTGGAGGAGGAGAGTCTTTGCTAGGTAGCATAAAGATTGCAGTTCTGCCGATAGCCAAAGTGTTCACCATGTGTTTTCTGGGCTTTTTAATGGCTTCCAAGTATGTTAATATCTTGCCTGCTAACGGCCGAAAGCTTTTAAACGGGGTAATTTCTTTTTTCTTTGTTTAGATCAAAGGGTAATTTGATTTTTTTTCTTTTTATTAACTTTGGACTTTGATGATAGCAGTTGGTGTTTTCTCTTTTGCTTCCGTGTTTGATCTTCTCTCAACTGGGACAAGCTATTACTCTGCAGAAAATGCTCGAGTGGTATGGACTCATGAGTCTGTTTTTCTTTCTTGTTGCATCTCTGTATCATGAAAAGTCTAGGCTATATCTTACCATTGGATTGGGTTGCAGGTGGTTCATACCTGTGAATGTTGTTCTCGGCTCTTTGGTTGGCTCACTCATAGGTTTCATTGTTGTAACCTTAGTCAAGCCTCCCTACCCATACTTCAAGTTCTCAATCGTACAAATCGGGATTGGTAAGCCACTAATATCAGTCGTTCTGTATTCACAGTTGATGCTGCCAATCTCTCTCTCTCTCTCTCTTTACTAGTGTCTTATTGCCTAAACCTTTGAGCTGTTTGTTTTATGTTATGAACCATTTAACACTTGATGCAGGAAACATTGGGAATGTACCACTTGTTCTGATTGCAGCTTTATGTAGAGATACATCAAATCCTTTTGGGGACACAGACACTTGTGCCACTCAGGGAACTGCATATATTTCATTTGGACAGTGGGTATGTTTGCTTTTAACCAATTAATCTTATGTGCCAAAGTTAGTCACAACACTTTATATATGGATTTTTGTGTATTTTCTGCACTGATTGTGATGAAAATCTGTTTGCGGGAAAGAAAATACAACTATTCTTTTAATTGTTTAATGCCAATTCAACTGTTTATTTGGAATTTTACTTTTCATGGGAAAAATATGGTACCTTTAGTTTCTTTTAAGTAATGGACACTATACGAATGAGTTTTAACCATAATATATATCAGGTTGGCGCAATCATTCTATACACATATGTATTTAATATGTTAGCTCCTCCCGTGGAAGGTACCTTTGACCTTGAAGATGCAAGTCTTCCCCTTAAGATCCCTCAGAAGGATGTCTCTCCTGAGCAAGCTCCATTGCTGGTGCAAGAGGATGCACCAGTGGATTCAGATAATTCAGATACGAAAGGAAAGGTGAGATCAGGTTTATTTGAATTTGTTCTGTATTTTGCTTTACAACAAATGTTTTCTGATCATTTGACTATCTCGGATTTTTGTGCAGATTAGAAGTTTTCTTGTTTTTATTTATGAGAAGTTAAAGCTCAAGCAGATTCTTCAACCTCCTATTATTGCTTCAGTAAGTTGCACTCATTTTTTGGTTTCTTTTATGAATTCGTTTAGCGAAAAAACTGCTAGTTTCCCTTCCAAATCACTGTCAGATCTCAAATTTTAGATTGGTAATGCAATGTGGGTAAGAAATACTGCACGTTCATGGTTTAATTTAATTAACTAAATACAACTGGTAAAATTTTGTTGAACATATTGTTCAGCTCTCGCCCTTGTTTGTTGTTGGAGTGACAGTTTTCAGTTGTGAACTTGAAATGTCTTAAGTGTGTTGTTTCTGTCCTGGTTTTAAGGATTGATCACAAACTTTTTGATAGATGAAGGGAAAAAGAAAAATACAAGAAACTGAAGTAATGGATTGGATTTTACTTTTTTTTTTTTTCAGTAACCATAAATGTTTTAAGTGCTTTCAGTAACTATAGTGTTTTTATTCTTTTTTATTTTTTTTTTGCTTGCTTATTAATTGGTAATTGTGTACTTACTGCAGATTCTAGCCATGATTCTTGGTGCAGTGCCGTTTCTAAAGAAATTAATATTTACAAGTGATGCTCCACTTTATTTCTTGACAGATAGCTGCATTATTCTTGGGTATGTTTTGAATGTTCTAATGAAAATAAGTATTTGGTTATTTTTAATTGTATTTGAGTTTATGACGGGTTAATTATTTTTCATGTTAACAGGGAAGCCATGATTCCATGTATTTTGCTGGCACTGGGAGGCAACCTTGTTGAGGGTAAGTTAAAACATCTTTGTTCTTGTTTTTCTTATATACCTATATGAAATTTTGGATAGTGTTAGTTACCTAGAGGGATTTTTCTTATACCATCGGTTCTGCCACATGATTTTCTAATTATAGGAAGCAATTTTTTATGTGAAGGAATTTGATGAATTTGTGTTTTATTTGCAGGACCCGGACCAGGAAGTTCAAGAATTGGTTTAAAAACACTTGCTGCTATAATTTTTGGGCGTTTATGCTTGGTGCCTCCTGCAGGACTTGGCATTGTGATGATGGCTGATAAGCTTGGTTTTCTTCCTGCTGGTGATAAGATGTTTCGATTTGTTCTTCTTCTTCAGCATTCAATGCCAACATCTGTGCTTTCTGGTAATAATTCAATTTTTAGTAAAATTTTTGGAAAATGAAGAATATAATTGTCAGAATAAGACATATTATATGAGCTATCTAATTGATTAAAGTAAATGAGAAGTATATATTTGATTTTCTAACATCAATTTGATTTGTTTTTATCAAATTTAAAATTTGTAAATTGACTAGATAACAATGTTATATTTTAACTGTTTTGGTCCATAATATAAAAGTTTTTACTTATATAATGTTGTTGGTTTAAACAGGTGCCGTTGCTAATTTAAGAGGCTGTGGAAAGGAGTCAGCTGCTGTGCTGTTTTGGGTTCATATTTTTGCAGTTTTCTCCATGGCAGGATGGATTATTCTTTATCTGAACATACTTTTCTAAAACTGTGTTAAGCTCCCATTGCTATAGTAACAGCTACAGTTTTTTTTGGTATTTTATCTATTTTCATGCATGTTAGCATCAATAGCGTGATAAGAGAGATATGCATGCATAAGCTGTGGTAACTTTATTTTGCAAATTTTTTTTGATAAATTTAGTGAAGTGTATGAAGACACACTAAAAACATTATTCTTTGATATAATACCTTTATTAGTTTTAAACTTTCATACATTGTTTAGTCTCGTAAGGCATGATTAGTATTTGGTATATATAATAGGATAATATTTAATAATATATGCAATCAGCATGGATATTTAGGCTTTGATTGTTAATATGATTATTTTTAAAATACGCATCCAGTTGTTACATTTTAATCTCGTGTTATAATATTTTAATTGTTGCAAAAGTTAAGAGAATTTTAAATAAATCTTAATACGATATTCATAAATATATAGAAATAGTAGAGAATTTTACATATATCATACAGAAAATGCAATGTCTACTAATGAAAGACAGTCATATATATGGGTGTATGATGTAGAACAATTTTATATCTTGTTCTAAAAACTTTTAAGCAATAGAAAAAAATAATAGTGGTTAGAAAAAATCAAAAGGAGGAGAAATTGCGGAAAGCATTAGAAATTGATTCATCTTATATGATTTCAATGGTGACTAAAAGAATGATAAGTAAGAATAATTTGAAAGGTCGACAATGAAGTCATGAAAGTTGGGCTAAAGTTAGGTTTCTTAGAGTAAGGAATGTAACAATGACCTTTTATAAGGTTGATATAATTGCAAGTGATCTAAGTTAAAGCAAAATTTTGATGAATAAGTGGTGAATCCAATTGTATTATCAATGGCTTAGTGAAGTATTTTTTAATTTTGGAGTTGATTTGTAAAGGGGTTTAGGTTGGGTGTGTGATTGTATTATTATATATCATTTTCAATTGTTTATTGAGACATTTTAGTTTGCTCATTTAGCTGGCCTTTTTGTTTTTATATGAAAAGTTTGTATTAGGGTGATCGATTGTTTATACAAGTGTTGTATGGAAGTTATCTTAAGTGTTGTATTCTAACTTTTTTTTCTCTCGAAATAATATATATCTTTTAGTTGATAAAAAAATTGTTATAGAATTTAAAATCTTACCAAATATAAAACATATTTATACTTTATGATAAATATTCTAACATTCTTTCACTTGGTATGAATTTTATGACTTTATCTTTTATACGATAGTTTTATATTTTATATGTTGTAGATTTTATAACTTTATCTTTTATACGATAGTTTTATATTCTATATGTTGTAAAAGTAGTTTTTAACGTAACATTTGTTGCACCTTAAAATATATAATTTTAGTTCTGTATAATAGCATTATTCAAAATAATAAGCATAATTAAAATATATCAATTATTTTGACAATTCAAATATTATTGTCAATGTAGTTGTTGCATGAATTGCAGACATTGTCACAAAAACTATTAGAACGACTTATGTAATAAGCAATAGCGTGTTTTGGTTGACAATTTTGATTTATATTTATTTTTTTTATCATTTATCTTGAGATTTTGTAGCAAACAATATAAAAATTATATCTGTAATGGGAAATTAGATTATAGAATCCTTTACTAGCAAAGGCTAGTATATGGTTGTTTATGGAAAAAGATGTTAAAGATCGCTTAATTAGAAAGATTTCTTAATGCCATCATTATCTTGAAGATTTAAAAGATCATCTTGGTGAAAATAATCAACTGGTTGGTAGAGCATATAAATAGATATTACAATCCTCCATCATATAGTACGAATTTGAAAACGTCAAATCTACACTATAAGACTTGTTTTGCTTAATGCAATTCTATTATTTCATTATTGTAAGAAGTTCTTAGCACCTTTAGTAAGAAGGTATTTAATAGTTGTTAAAGTCTTTTGTAGGTAAGGCTGAGTAAGTAAGAGAGTTCATACTAAACGTGAAAAAGTGGTTGCAATAATCAAGTGATTGGTTGAGTTTAAATCATTGATAATACTATGATTTAGTAGTTGACTCATCTTAAGTAAGCCCTTCCAGATTACAAAGTTGCCTAAACATTTGCTAATGCTCATATTTATTTTGTTTTCTTATTTGTTACAACTACTTATTACAACTACACCTACAATAAGTATGTCTAACAAGTTCATACAGAATACACTTTCAATTGGAATCGGAGTCTAACACTACTCTTTTCGTTGTTGGATCATGTTTGTCTAGTTCAATGTAAACTTAATGAAAGAAAGAAGTTTAGTATCATGCCCCTCAATGCTAGATGGATCCAATTATGTTGCTTTTATTTTTAAAACGATAAGTGTTACATCTAATGTTGTAACATTCTTTGAAACATAATCTAACGAGGTTGTGAAAGTGATGACGATGCTTTTAGTTTACATGAGACTAGTAAAGTTATGCCGGAGAAATGAAATATGGTTTGTACTATAAACAAATTTGTAAGTGAGCATGTTACAATCTTGAAAAAGTCAATTTAAAGCTTGTAGAGGGTGTAATAGAAAAAGATGTGATTATTGATCAAAAAGCAAAATTAAAGATCACCAAAGCATAGTTGAATGTTACAAGGAGCATTTGAAGAGGATAAGCACAAGGAGTGAAAAACTTGATGAAATCATTTCCATGATCATACAAAATTGTGATCATAGTATTCTTAGCTCCATTAAGAAAAATCTTTCACGTCTATTGTTTTTATTAGAGCCAAGCAAACTATTGTACCCTTTAAAATGGACAAGAAGAAGAAGCATTGTCTTAAGAGAGTGATCTAGTACACGCCTCAATCTCCATCACCCTATTTTAAATATTATAGTTGTGATAGTTCGGTGGTAACAAATTTATCCTATATTTCTATTCAGAAGAAGTATAGTGCAACATTCTCCAACAAATACTTTGAAATACACAAACACAACACAACTACAATCGCATGCACACAACTTCCTAGCCTCCAACCATAAGGCTTCAATTCTTGTGGGATTTGTAACAATGACCAAAAGTTAGTGCAAAATTATTTAACTGACACATTTAGTTTTGTCATTTCAATTAAGTCAGTTATTTTAGCTAAATTGAAATAGGGTTTGGTTAGAATAGTTATGTTAGTTATTGATTAATGAAAGTCATAATTGAATTGGCAAACTTAATCAATATTAATATATATCTCTACTATAATAAAGCCTCTAACTGAGTTGGTGTCGCCCATCAACTCAATCCCAACTTAGTTGAGAAATTACCAAAAAAGGCATAAACCTATTATGTTTACAAAGTAAGTTATATTATTGGATCTTATTATTTTCTTTTTATATTTTTACTCAACCTAATTTCAAACTATTTTACTCAACCTAAATTTAAATTAAATTTATTTTAAAAAAACCCTAAATTTGTGAAGCTTAAACAACTAAAATATTCTAATTCTCTTTTAGATTGTTGCATCTTGCTTCCCATCTAACCTTCCTTTTCTTTATTTCATTAGTTCATCCTTATCCATCGTCCAACTATCATATTATTCTTCTAAGTTCTCTTATCTCACTAAGCTTTTTGTAGTTTTCTTGTTCTTATTTAGATCTAGGTTTGTTCTTGAAACAAAATTAGCCTGCAATATGATAAAGTCTACTATGCTTATAATTTGTTGCAACAATAAAAAGAACAAGAAATGAACTTGTAAGGAAATAAGAAAGAGGAAGAAGAAACGACAAAACCAATCTTTGTTAACACAGTTCAGACACAACGGTCTTATGTCTGTGGAGCCCCACTTAAGATATACTCTTATTCTATCTCTAAATCAAACAATAGTAACAATCCATCTCTATTGGCTAAAACCCATAACCCTTTTACAAGCTAAGTTCATGTAGCCCTAATAGAGAACAAAACCATAATCAACATACACAAAAGATAACTCTCAACTCTACTCAAGAGAGTTCATTAACAATCAATCAAGAATATAAAACGCTCAATACAAGAAAAATAAGCAAAGGCTGGCAGTGAAAATATTTGAGAATTTAATAGTTTTGCAGCTCTCCAAGTCGTGTAGCATCAAGAGAATTAGACACATATTTATAATGTCAATCAACAGCTTGATATCACAAGGTAATATTTAATAAAATTGCAGATAAATCTCTTGGAAAATCCTTTGAATAAATTTGATAAAAATCCTTTAATCAATCATTCATTCAACTAAGGTGATAAGCATAAGGCTTCGATCCTTATTCTATAGAACTCAACTTCATCAAGACAATCAGCTAAAGATCTGAAAAGTCTTAGTCAAATTTCAACTTTCATTTTGTCAAACATGCCATGGCCAATATCACTTGGAGATGTCTGGCGACCAACACGGGGACTACGCTTAGTGGTTGGAGGAACACCAGTATCTAGGTTTGTCATTGCAGGTGTACGTTCACTGCACCAAATTGTTAACATGAGAAGTCAACGATGAGGAGTAAACAGGGAAGATGGTGGTGGTTCACCCTAGTAGCGCGAAGAACTATCATGTTAGATGGATTTAAGGGAGGAGAGAATGGTTGGGAGCAAGAGTGAAAGGATGATCAGGGGATGGAATGTTCTATTCTCTTGCCCTTCCTCAATACAATGGGAAGGTTTATATACAGGAGGTAGATACATGCCACGTGTCAAAATCTTACTAGTAGCAAGGTCATATAATGTTTTCTTACATGGGCGGTGATGTGACCTCATAGGTTGGTGGCACGATATCTTAGGATGGTTAAACAATCAATGGGCTCGAGACTCCATGCGCTCCACCTACAGAGGTTTGTTGGGTTTATTGTGGAACCACTTGATGTTGCAAGTCCTCCTGAAAAAGGACACATGTAGGGCTTATGGAGGTGGTATACCAATTGCATTTTGGATTCCAAGGTTATGGTCAGAGTTGTTGAGGATTGTTTATTTTAATGGGGAAAGCTAACGTGTAGCCTGACTTCTACTAGCAACATCCAACGAGATCCATTGGCGAGTTGATGGAAAACCTAAATTTATTTGAAGGAAAACTTTAAGGTAATTTAATATCTTTTTCTTTCTTGTTTGTATTTTTTTTTTATTTTTTTAATATACGTGTTTTTGTTTTTATTTATAATAATTTTTACATTTTTAAAGTTTTTTTTTATAATTTTTATCAAAAAAATGAAATTTTAAATGCTTTTCTTTTTAATTTGGAATTTTTAGAATTAGAACTAAATTGACAAATTTTGTAAATGTTGAGGGCTAAATATATTGAATTTTTTAGAATCAGAACTAAAATGACAAGTTTTGTAAACATTAAGGGCTAAATTTGTTGAATTTTTAGATTTAGAACCAAATTAATAGAACGTGTAAACATTGGAGGGCTAAATTTGTTATTATGCTAATAAGAAAAGCCCATGTCAGACTTCCGTTATTGACTTAATGGCAATTAAGGGAAGAGTGACTAAAATATTTAATTTCGAAAAATTAAGTGACTAAATTGAAAAAAGATTGTTGGGTGATTAAAATAGAACTAAGTGCATAATTGAGTGACTATTCTTATAGTTTACCCAAAAAAAAGTTACTAAATAGTAATTAAGTTAATGTCTAATTTTATGATAAAAATAAATAAAAATGTTACTAATATAATAAATTAAATTAAATTTAAATAAAGATAAGTGAACCAATAAAAAATACAATGTTTTTATTATTAATAGAAAATAAAATCAAATAATTTTTATTATTAAAAAATTATACATTTATGGATTTTCATTACTAATTTTATATAAAGGATAAAGAATAATGGTTATTTAAAGATTAAACTTAATATCAATGTCAATAAAAACTTAATATAATTTTTTTTATCATTTTACTCGTGGTTCGATGAATGGGACTCTGTTGGATTGAGCTTCTCACTTTTTAGCTTTTAATTTTATTTTTAACATCTATTTTTGAATAAAAAATATAAAAAACATTATACATCTATCGTGAAATAGCTTTTAAAAAATATTTTTATTAATTAATTAATTAAAATATTTATAAAATTCGCATCAGAATTTTTAAAAAAGAGTAATGTTTTCTAGAAAGAAATTATTAGTGAAAAAGTATATAAAAAAATATTAATTAAAGGCATAATAACTCATTTGGCCCTTTAATTTTTCTAAAAAAGTCAATTTTAGTTTTCCATTTAATTTTTCAACCTTTTAACTTATATTGTTGGTCAAATCACCCCAAGATAGATGAAAAAGTTAATATCTGTTAACTTTGTTGACCATCCACGTGACAATTGATATGTATGTCATGTAAGCAATTAGTTTATTTTTTAAAATTAAAAATATTAAAAAATATTATTTTATAATTTTTATATGTTGTAATAATTTTTATAATTTATATTAGATTTTTTAAAAATTTAAATTTTAATTGATTACTAACATAATATTTACGTGACAAACCATGTATATGCCACATCAACAACTAGATGTTTAAAGGTTAAAAAAGACTAAAAATTAAATAAGGATTAAAATGACTTTTTATTAAAGTTAGAAGGTGAAATAAGTCATTATGCATTAATTAAATGATATTATAATATTAGATCGGAGGTTTACTACTAGGTATATATATGCACATCTGTGCATCGCCTAGAGTTTTATTTACTGCTTTCTACCCTGAAATTGGCCTCCAAGGATTGCAGCCGCCCCAGCCACAATGCTCCCCAAAGCTTACCGAACCAGCTCAATCGACTGGAAGCCGTCTCCGGTTGTCGCCCTTGCTACTAGCCCCGACGACTCCCAGGTTGCGGCCGCTCGTGAGGATGGCTCTCTCGAGATTTGGCTCGTCTCTCCAGGCTCTGTTGGCTGGCATAATCAGCTGGTACCCTTAACTTTTCTTCTTCCAAGTTATTACTCTATCTTTTTCGTTTTAGTTCAGTTTAATTTATTGGTGGCTTTGTGTAGACTATTCATGGGGATTCTACTTGTCGAGTTTCCTCGCTGGTGTGGTGTTGCGTTGGTTCAAAAGGCCCGTCTTCTGGCAGGTTGTTCTCCTCGAGTATTGATGGCTCAGTCTCGGAATGGGATCTTTTCGACTTGAAGCAGAAGGTTACTTTTCATTATTTTTCCTCGCTTTTGCCATTTGTGGTATTCTCTGTTGTATTAACCTATTGGTTAAATCCAACGGGGTTTATTGGATGATTCCAACCTCTCCAACCTCAGTGAAACATTTATATTAATTACTTATGACCTTTTTGAATAATGAGATTGTACCCGAGTTCTGAGTCC
The DNA here is from genome assembly GCA_025698515.1 of Gossypium sturtianum. Classification (NCBI taxonomy): domain Eukaryota; kingdom Viridiplantae; phylum Streptophyta; class Magnoliopsida; order Malvales; family Malvaceae; genus Gossypium; species Gossypium sturtianum. Next base: position 37,862,237 of record CM046952.1, read on the forward strand.
CTCTCTTATCATTTTCTTCCGGTTGCCTTAGTGTAGGCTTAATTGTTTATGTTGGTTGAAGTATGAGATACTGCTATGATTCAATGAGAGTGATATATGGTTACGTAGATTTTGTTGATAGACTTCCATTGAATGCGTTTCTTTCTTTTTTCCTTTCTTTCACATTACCCTTCTAGTGTGCAAGAAGCTTTGAATAGAAGTTATCTTGTATTCATTGTTTATTTATGTTATTAAACCCTTATGCAGATTGTGCTAGAGTCAATTGGAGTTTCAATCTGGCAGATGGCTGTGGCACCGATTAATAGACTGCCAACTCATGAAGAGACTAGGTCTCAGAATTTTGGAAATGGTTATTTGAATGATAAATATGAATGCAATGATACTGATGATGATGAAAACTGTGAAAGTGAAGATGTTTCAGACTCAGAACAAGTACTAGTTATGGAAGATAGACGTGTAGCAATTGCTTGTGATGATGGAGCTGTGCGAATGTACACTATTTCTGATCTTAATAAGTTAATCTACCAAAAATCATTGCCTAGGGTTAGTGGTGAGATATCTACACCTGAGCAAAAATTCTTCCAAGGTTATTGCTTTTAGTTTTACTCGGAGCTTATAGGTGCTAATACTATTTGCAGGACGTGCTCTAAGTGTGACCTGGAGTCATGACTCAAATAGGATATATTCAGGGAGTAGCGATGGGTAAGTTTGTCTTTAAGTGAATATGCTGCATGTTATTTTATGACAACAGTTGATTCATACGGTAATATGAAAATTCTGGGAATGCTTGCTTATTAATTTCTCATTTTGATTGATTATATATCATTTATTTCAATTCCACTGTACTTCTATGTAGGGATGGTAATGTAGCGGGGTGGAGGTGGGGATTGGCTCTTCCACTTCTGCCCCCGTCTTGCATGGATTTTGAAAATATCCATCTCGATGGATAACTGTTACATTAATAACCGCTCCACACTGCTTTCACTGCTCTACCCCATTTTTTACTAGTTATTTTTAAGTAAATATTGTGTAAATTGTAATAGTTCCTTCATGATATAATCCATTAGTATATATAACATGCATTTATATAATGAAAGTATATATAAGATTTGTATACATATGATTTTAGTATGTATACCTATGTCTAATATATATACTAAAAGTACAAAAGGGATACAGAGAGTATTTTTAGGGGTAAAATTAATTTTAAAGGTGGTGAGGAGTGGGGCAAGCTTTTTCTGAAACTGCTGCACTCGATTGCCCATCTTCACTTTCAGAAAAAAGAAAAAAAAAAAAAAAACTCACCATTTGGAGTAGATGAATGCTAAATCCGTGAGACAGATATAGTTTTGCTATCCCCACTTCTATGAGCTGATGGTGCATGCTTTACAGTGAAATTGCTCTTATTTTATTCAATCTAATCATGTCTAGTGTGGTAACATCTGCGCTACTTTCTTGCAGGTTAATTAGATGCTGGAATGCTGATTTGGGTCATGAAATTTTCAGAAGTGTAGTAGGTCTTGGAGGTTTGGGCAGTGGGCCTGAGCTTTGTGTATGGTCATTACTTTCTTTGAGGTACATGTTGAATTGTCTATCTCAACTGATCGTGCACATAGTTGCATAATCTGGTGAAATGTCTATGGTTGTTGCATTATCAATGGTTAATGCGCTTCGTTTTGATAGTTGGTTTATTTGTTAAATTCAGGTGCGGAACTGTTGTTAGTGCAGACAGCACCGGATCTGTTCAGTTCTGGAATGGTGATAATGGGACTCTTCTTCAGGCACATTCTACCCACAAAGGTGATGTGAATGCCTTGGCAGCATCTCCAAGGCAGAACAGGGTGTTTTCTGCTGGGTCTGATGGACAGGTATGAATGGCAATGAGTGGATTTTTTTTGGGGGGGGGGGGTGGTGCTCTATGCACATTTTCTTCTAAGGCCAAAATTTTAAAAAAAGGAAAGAAAATAATAGGTGTATATTTTTCTCTTTTTCTACTATAAACCTGTGTGCTTTTTTTATTGAAATCATCTGCATCATATTGTTAAATTTAATCTTGGTCCTTGTCACTGATGTGTACTGTGTTGTAACATTTTATAGGTTATTCTTTATAAGCTTTCCAGTGAGATGCTTCAGTCTGGTAATGACAAATCTTCTTATGAAATGTTGAAGAAATGGGTGTTTGTTGGTTCTGTAAGGGCTCATACCCATGATGTCAGAGCCTTGACAATGGCAGTGCCTATATGTTCTGAAGGTCTGTTCATGTTTTTGATTCCTTGTCTATATATTGTTTGATTTATTTCATTAAAATTTTGAGCTTTCATTTTTATTGCTCAATTAACCAATTCATGCACTTCTTGATTTTAAACTCCCCCCCCCCCTAATTTCTAGGCTCTTTATCTGATGAGGCAAAAGACTTGCAAGACGAAAAGAGGAAAAAAGTAAAAAGAATTCGAACTCGGGAGAAGAAGCCCCTCAATTTTAGTTATGGTAAATGGGCTCATTTTGGAGTTCCCATGCTTGTCTCTGCTGGTGATGATGCGAAGCTATTTGCCTACTCTGCTATGGAGTTCACTAGGTTCTCCCCACATGATATTTGCCCTGCACCTCAGAGAGTTCCAATACAACTTGTCACTGGCTCAAGGTTCAACCAGACTTCTTTTCTCTTTGTCCAGGCTTCTTGTTGGTTAGATGTACTCTCTGTTAATGCTCCTGATGTGGGTTCTGGCCCATATGGTGGTCTGGTGACCACTAATATAGTAGCTCGGGTTAAGAGTAAGGCAGGTCGAAAAATCATTTGCAGTGCAATGTCTAACTCAGGGGAGTTTTTTGGTTATTCTGATCACATTAGACCTAGTCTATTTGAACTAAGTAGGCAAGCTGGCCAAAGTACATGGACCATTAGTAAAAGGCAACTTCCTCAAAAACTTCCATCCGCACATTCTATGGTTTTTACCTCTGATGGATCACGGTTGCTGATAGCAGGGCATGATAGAAGGATCTATGTAAGCCTCTACCTTCATGGCTTTCAATGTATTATCCTTATTGTAATTTTTAAATTGTCAAATTTCACCCTAAATTACCTATTTCATTATTTATTTATATTTAGGCTAGTGGAATGAGTATTGCCATCCACTGAAACAACTTTTAGTCTTTCAACACTTTTCTAGTGGCTTACTTAAGCAAAGATTTTCAACGTCAAATTTGGAAATTCAGATTTCACCTCTTGAAACATTATTTTGTTGGATTTATAACATTTTACTCAAGCATGTAACATAATCTGAATCATGTTAATGTGCACCAAACCTAGTATACTTTGCTTATTGTAACATAATCTGAATGAATGGAGCAGACAAGGATGATAACTTACTCTTTGATCTTTGATAATGACCTCGATAAAACATAGAATATGCGAGTTCAGAAACTGCATTTCTGTGATCTTTGATAATAACTTACTCTTGGTTTTATAGGTTGTGGATTTGGAGAGCTCGAAACTACTGCAGACCTTCATTCCTTGTCGTCAGGAGCATGAGAAGGAAGGACCCCCTGGTGAGCCTCCCATAACAAAAATGTTCACAAGTTCTGATGACCAGTGGTTAGCTGCTATCAACTGCTTCGGAGATATATATTTATTCAATCTGGAGATACTAAGGTAAGAAATTACATTTGAGACAATTCTTAAAGTGGTAATACTTAATAGCTGTCTAGTTGATAATGCCATTTCAAATACATGATTAATCATTAATGTCTATGAGATGAGGAAGGTTGAATGTTTTATGATTTTTCATTGCTTTGTTTTCCTTTTGATTAAGCTTTGTTTCTCTGGACTAGGCAACACTGGTTTATATCAAGATTGGATGGTGCCTCTGTTACTGCCGGTGGCTTTCCTCCTCAGAGAAATAACGTGCTTATTATCACAACATCCTCAAACCAATTCTATATATTTGATGTGGAAGCTAGACAATTGGGAGAATGGTCGATGCAGCATTCATTCACTCTTCCTAGAAGATACCAAGAATTTCCTGGGGAGGTTATTGGGTTATCTTTCTGCCCTTCATCATCCTCCCATCCATCAAAATCGACATCTCTTGTTGTTTACAGTGCAAGGTGCTATTCTTATACTGTTTGCTTTCATGATGCTGCAGTGATTTAACATGTCCTTTTGTACTTGCGTTGTCATTGTAGCCGTATCTTAATATATATACTGACCATTGTGGATAACAAGACCAAGTTAGGGCACACCTGATGCATATAGGTGCTTTATTTGTGCTGTTTTATCACGAGTCTTCACTTCCCAGCAATGGTTCTTACACTTAGTCCTGGTTGCCTGCTGGGCCCTTCCACTCCCTGTGTGCTATTATTTTGCTAACATGTTATCTTAAAACTGACAACCTACCGCCACATGTTTGGGGCAGATAAAGTGTTGTTTCTTTTAATTGCTTTAGGCATTTTGGAGATGTGGTAAATTTAGGGTCCTTCCATAATTTTAAGGCATATATGCTTTAAGTTTAACCACTTAAGTGGTAGACATGGAGTTGAATTATTATTATTTTGCATGGCCTGGAAAATTTCCATTTTATGAGTGCTTATTTATTTAATTATCATTAAGCATTTTAATGGATGGAATTTTGTAAGTGCAGGGCAATGTGTTCAATTGACTTTGGAAAGGCAGTAGATGAAGATGATGAAAGTCAGTTGGTACATGAAGCATTGTTGAAGCTTCAAGGCTCTATCACCAATAAGAAATTGAAATATTTGTTGATAGATGGTCGTCAAACAGAGTCAAAACATACTAGTAGAAAAAATAATTTTGAGATAATTGGTTTTAGAGACCCAGTTTTATTTATTGGACACCTTTCTAAAAATTCCATCTTGATGGTAGACAAACCATGGATGGAAGTTGTTAAATCTTTTGATACTGCTCCTGTTCAGAGACATATATATGGGACATAACTTCCTGTGGACGAAAGGATGTTCATCACTTGAGTGTCTTGTTGGGAGAAGAAAAAAATGCAGCATCCAATTCCCCCATTTGGAGTCCCACTTTAACGTTTACTATATGTTGTTACAATGGGGGTGGTAGGGTTGGGGGATCAAAAGCATTGTGTTGTGTATTGTACTCAATTTTTGTTAACGAGCTAATATTAGTTTTTCTTTTTCTTTTTCTTTTTCAATCCTTGATTGATAGGTTTATACTTCACTCATACTGTTGTTGTAGCTGCAAAGTAGAAAGGCATCAACACTAATTTCAAAGTATTCTTAGTGTATATTTTTCAAGCACACAGAACTAAGCACACTTATGTGCCTTTTGTTGGGATTCTGGGATCCAATTCTAAACCTTGACTAAACAACTAATCAAAAGCAAATTTATGTAGGCCATAGTTTCAGATTGCAGCGTAAGTTGGCAAAATAACTGCTTCAATTTAGAATTTTTTTGAGTTAATTGAAGCAAACTATGATCTTCAAATTTTAAATTTTTTTTTAATTGCATCTCAAACTATCAATGCCTTAAAATAAAAAAAAAATTAAAAAATTGTAAAAATGAAGGTCGTAAAATTATTGGTTTTGAGGTTTACTAGGCTTTTACAAAACTAATGTCCAATCTTTTTTTTTTCGATTTTTTTTTAGTTTTTTTTTTGAAGCAAATATCAGATTGGGCTTTTGATTTCTAAAGATTAAAGTTTACAAGAAACTAAAACAGAAAAAAAGATAACAGTTCAGGGCTTAATGGCCCGGAAAAACAAAACTAACTTAATGGCCCTAAAATAATAAAAGACTTACACAAGAAGACTCTAGGAAAAATTTAAAGTATCTGCCACCGATTTGACTGCCCAATCAGATCATCATTTCGCCTGCCAATGTTAGTCACGTCTTTCAATTTCTTCATTTATGGCGATGCTAGTTTCCAAAGGGAGTAAAACCTCTTTTGGCTCATTTGATTTTCATTTTTGAAAAACTCCCTCTGTCGATTCATCTTTTCTTCTCCTCAATCTGGCTCTCTGACGCTCTCGTTCCTTGCTTGTTCTTTTGCATAAACGAGTATATCGTCGACCAGGTAAATCTCTTCCCTCCTTCTCAGAGATTCCGTTGCAAGAATATGGGCAAGGTTATTTGCTGATCTTGGGATGAACTCGAATCTTAACTTCCTGACTTTTGCGATTATTCTTTGTATATCTAGTATGTAAGTTCCTACCAAAGATTTGTCAGGCTTTGTGTTCTTGCATTTCTTTATTATTGACAGCGAATCTCTTTCAATGATGGTATCTTCTCTGTTCATTTCGAGGGCTATTTGGGCCGCTTTCGGCGACATGCGATTGCTTCACGCAAAGCGCGTCACCCCCTTATGGAGATCTGTAACTGAGATGAGAACGCGACCAGTCTTATTCCGGACTACAACACCTAACGCTGCCTGTTTTCCCCTCTCATCGAACGCCCCATCGAAATTTATTTTCACTATCTGTCCGGATGGGGGATTCCATGTCGGTTCTGCTTTAGGTAATGTTCGGTTTACTCTTTTAACTCCATCAAGTTCTTTAAGATATCCGTAAACAAAGTTTATAATTTCCTGACTTGTTCTTCCTTTTTTTTCATGTATACGGGAGTTTTTTTCCCCCCAAATGGCCCAAAGTACTCCACAGTAAATTCTGCATTTTTCCAGAGGGAGAGTAGCAAAAACCTCGGTAAGCCATTCTTTAAAGTCTGCATTTGGGAACAAGAAAAAAGTTGGATCTAACAAATCTCTCCATACTGTTTGTGACTCAGGGCATTCACGAAAAAAGGTGATTCGTTGTTTCTTCCCTTCCATTACACCGAGGACACACTGTGTTGTTTGACAAATTCCTGATCGATAGATTTACCCTAGTAGGTAGATAGTTCCAGGAAATTTTCCATATTAGTATCTTAGTCTTTGAAAGTAGATCAAGCCGCCATAATTTTCTATAAAAATCCTTGTAGTTGTTTTGTAAAGCATAAGCTATAGGATCCATACTTTGTAATAGTTTATAAGTGCTACGGACTGAAAACTCACCCGATGGTTCACCACGCCATGTAAGAAGGTCCTCATGAGGTTCCAGCGCCAAGGGTATTCGAAGAATCAGATCAGCTGTTTCTTCTGGGAAGGTATTCATTATCAAATCTCTATTCCAGTCTCTGTTATAGCTGTTGATTAACTCTGACACTTTATCAAATTGCGAATAATCACCTTCGGAACTTATCTAAAATTGGCATAATTCGGAATCCACACATCTTCGTTAAATGAAAAACTAGTGCACGTGCCCACTCTCCAAACCTGACCTTTTTCTAAAATTCCTTTAGTCGCCCAGATGCTACGCCAAACAAAGGAGCAAAAGCTCCCCAAACTCGAATTAATGAAATCACTTTCGGAAAAATACTTTGCTTTAAAAACTTTTGCTACTAATGAATTCGGAAAGTTTGACAGCCTCCACCCCTGTTTTGCCAAAAGTGCAATATTGAACTGAGCCATGCTTCTAAATCCCAACCTTCCTTCTTCTTTCGGTCGACAAAGAAATTTTTACTGACACCAATGTATTCCTCGTTTGCCAGCTCCTTTTTGCCACCAGTACTTGGCAAGCTGGCTTTCTATCATTTCGCATAAGGCTTTAGGAATAAGAAAACAAGACATAGCATATGTAGGTATTGCTTGTAACACTGCTTTTATGAAAATTTCTTTTCCCCCTTGAGATAGTAGCCTGGTACTCCATCCTTCGATCCGTATAGCTATTCTGTCTAATAGACTCTGAAAAGCCTCTTTTTTCCGTCTTCCCACTACATTTGGTAGTCCTAAATATTTCTCCGGGCTTGTAGAGCTTCTTACTTCGAGAGTTGTTGACACTTCTTCTCTTTTCTCTCTACTCGTGTTTGAACTGTAGAAGATTGTGGATTTGTTAAAATTAACGCATTGTCCCGAAACACTCTCGTGACTTTTTTAAAATGTCCTTCATAGTCCTTGCTCCTTTCTCTGCCGCTTTATTGAACATTATGCAATCATCTCAGAAAAAGTAGATGTGATATCACCGCCCTTTTCTACTCGCCTTTGCTCCTCCTGATCAAACCATTTTTCTTTCTTTGTTCTCATCGGTGATGAAAGGCCTTCACTACATATAAGGAAAAGAAATGGACTTAATGGGTCACCCCGTCGAAGGCCCCTTGTGGGTTGAAAAATATTTCCCCTCCTTCCATTAGTGATAACCGCATAAGAAGCTGTGGTAATACATTTCATTATAAGATCCACCTATTTTTTAGCAAACCCCATCTTAAGCATCACCTCCTTAACAAAATCCCATTCCACCCTATCATAAGCCTTACTCATGTCGAGTTTTACCGCCATATACCCTTTTTTCCTATTCTTTTTGCCTAAATGTGTGTAGAATTTCATATGCTAAAAGAACATTGTCCAAATCAATCTGCACTGGGACAAAAGCACTCAAACCTCGTCGATCTGATTTCTAATTACACCTTGCAATCAGTTAGCTATTGTTTTTGCTACTATTTTATAAACGACTGAACATAAACTTATAGCCCTAAAATTTACCAGCGTTGAGGGTTGTGAAACTTTTGGAATGAGGACTATATCTATGCTGTTTGCTGCTTCTACCCCCTTGTTTCCGTTCAGTATTCCTAGGCAATACTCTTAAACCTCATTGCCCATAATATGCCAGTACCTTTGGAAGAACAATGCTGGAAATCCATCTGGTCCTGGTGCTTTTGTGGGCCCCATCCCCTTCAAGGCACTCCAAATTTCTTCTTCTCTGAAAGGCGATAATAACTCTGAGTTTGTCTCCTTGGTGACGCTTTCTTCGATACCTTCCAACACCTTGCTTGGATTCGCAATTCCCTTTGTTGTAAAAAGTTCTTTGAAAAATTCCGTTGCTATCCCATTTATTTTTGACCCTTCAGTGATCTCCTTCCCATCATCCGTAACTAGTTTGGTGATTGAATTTGCTCGCCTGCATGCTGTTGCACATCTATGAAAATAGGCTGAGTTTCTATCTCCAAGCTGGAGCCAGTTTGTTCTCGCTCTTTGCTCCCAATATATTTCGTCTTTGTCAATCTCCATGTTTAAATAAATTTTGGTATCAATTATCCTTGCCATTGTCTCGTCGTCTCTATCTTTATTCAACAAGATTTCAAGTTCTCTTGTTAACTTCTTCCTTTGACCCTCCTTCTTGTTTTTGTTTAATCGAGCCCACATCTTCAGTCTTTCCTACAGCTTTTCGAGTTTTACCATTAGCGATTCTGAATCTAACTCCCAAAATTCCTTAATAACTTGTTCAGTGGTCTCCTCCAATGTCCAACAGGCTTCAAAGTGAAAACGCTGGTTTCCTGAGTGTTCGGCTGCATGATCTGTACATATAAGAAGGGGACAATGATCTGACATTGAGTAGGGAAGATGTTGAAGTTTACCCATTGGAAATAGAGAAATCCATTTTTCGTTTGCGACTCCTCTGTCCAGCCTCTCTCTAATGTTTGTCTCTGGAAGGTTTCCTCTTTCCCACGTGAACCAGGTTCCCGAGTACCCAATATCCACTAATTGACATTCCTCTAAAATGTCTCTGAATGCCTCCATTCTCCTTTGATCCCTTTGCACTCCGCCCATTTTCTCGAAACCATTCATTATTTCGTTGAAATCTCCAGCTACAAGCCATGGTTGACTACTTTCTTGACTTAGTCGTCTGAGCAGGTCCCAAGCAAACTTCTTTTCTTTCAAATATGGCGATCCATAGAACCCAGTAAACTGCCACTTTTCTCGAACACCCTCTTCTTCCACTATTACATCAATATGCCATTTGGAGAAACTCTTTATGGAAATTCTAATTTCACCTTTCCATGCTAAACATAATCCCCCCTAGACCCTCAGCTTCAATGTCAATTCCGTTAATGAATCCACAGCTCTTTCTGACCCTTTCCATACTCTTTTGATCTAACTTTGTCTCCATTAAGAAGACCAGTTGGGGATTTTGCTACTTGATTAGATGCCGCAGCCTCCGTACTGCCCGTGCGCTCCCCAACCCACGGACATTCCAGCATATATTTTTCATTGTGTTCGGTCGGCTTGCCCATTGGCAGCCGCCGATCCTAATTTATTTGTGGCAATAAATTGCCCCTCAACACCGGTTGTAACCTCCATACAGTCCCCATCATGCCTCTCCAGAACTTCGTTTGTTAGCCTTTTTGCTCATTCTCTGTTTGTAATGCCCGCGCAATCCATGCTATCATTTTCTTCAGAAAATTTTCTCTTACCCGTCCCACTTGTATACTTCCTGTACTCTTTTTGATTTGCTGTAGCTAACCTTCTCCAACTTGATTTTTTGATGGTTTTTGCATCTCTTTATGATTTATTATTATCTCCAATTGGTTTCCCCAACTCCACCATATTATAGCTTCCTCCTAGTTCCTTAAAGCCTTCCGCCCAATTCTCCAGTATCTTCCCCCTTGAATTATTCCTTTCGTAACATTGGTATTATTCTCCTTATTCCGCCCAGACTGTTCCTTTGAATTTCCTGTGTAAGTGTGCTGCGTACCCATCTTTTTTGCAAAAGCATTAAATTTCATACTCTCTTTTCCCATTGCTTTTGACTCAGCTTTTAATGCAATAGAAAAAGGAGGATCCTCTCTAATTTTGTCTTTTTCTACAGGGTTTATCTGCAAACAATCATTGAGGCTATGATCCATTCTACCACACCCAAAACAGAAAACTGGCAATTTTTCATATTGGAAAGGAATCCAGGATTTAACACTATTCTCACTTGATACAAATATACCTCTTCTAAGTGGGTTCTAAATATCTAAATTAACCCTAAGTCTGCACATATCACCATTTATTTTTGACCTGATAACTCCACCGAATGTACTCCCAATGGCGTGCAAAAGATCTTTCTTATCAAATTCTGGTAAAATCGGACCAAGCTTAATCCAATATAGCGAAGAAGTGAGTTGAATTTGATCCCGATCAATCGGATTACTAAGTCTTTCAAACAAAATTAAGTATTTTCGAAATAGCCAAGGCCGCCCCTCCATGATCATCTCCAAATCTTCTTTTAGATCGAAAACAATTAAAAATAGATTCTGCCCTGCCGTTTGAATGTCGAGCTTTTTTTTTTGTTTTCCAGATGCCCTTCAATTGTGCCTTCGTACTTTCTGGATTAAAAGACTTCTTTGTCCAAACGGAACAGATCAGTGTCGGTTTCTCATTCGGCACCACCATTGATCTTTTAATGGATAATTGAATGAGCTCTTCTGCTAACAGTGAGATCTCCTCCCTGCTATCCCTCTCATCGCCACCACTCTCCTCCATCCTAAGCTGCGGCAGTTACCACTCTCTCTAGGACTCTATGGAGAGCACTCTTGGTTCTTCATTTTATTTTTAGTTTTTAATTTTAAAAATTTTGCGATAACATTTTACTTTTCTTTAAAGTTTTTATTTTAAATTATATCACATAAGATTTACGCGTCATTTAATAATTAAATTAAATATTTTAATAATGTAATGACAACATTGATAGTTGAAAGATATAATTAAAATATTTTAAAGTTTAGAATCAAATTTAAAATAAAATTTGATATCTAATGAATTTACTATATTTTTATTAATGTTATGAGTTAAGAGATACACAAACCCTAGCAAGAGTTCTGAACCTACCTATGAAAATTGAAGTCAGGGAAGATATTGGGTGTGTCGAGTTGTTGAGAAAAAAAAGTGTGGTTTATTATTGATGTTATTGATTTGGTATTATTTAATTGAGTCAAATCCAAAATTTGAAATCTAAATTCCGCTAACCTAACTCATATTATGTGCTATTTATTTATCTATATAAAAATATAAAGGAAAATCATATTATGTGAAGTAATTTTGGGTGGAATAATAATCTTTTGTATTTTCTTGATACTGTTACCACTTACCACCTACATTGAAGTGTCATATTGTAGTTGGTTTTGGGCATGGGAACTTTTATACTTCAAGCTGCCCCAACTTGTCTCATTATTCTTCATGTTATACTTTGGTATTATTTTGACTCAATTCAAAATAATAATAATAATAAAAAAGAATCTCCTGGACCAAATGGAAAGCAAGCAATCTTTTAAAATAAAATTAACAATTCATGGGGAAGCATATTATTAATTTTATGAGAGACTTTCTTACAAAAGATCAAATGTTAAAAGAGATTTCCCCAAAATTAGAACTCGACTTTAGACTTATAAGTCTATGCAACGCCATATACAAAAAGTCACATCTAAGATTTTGGTGTCAAAATTAAGACCTATTCTTCATGATATTATATCCCCTTTTCATAATGCATTTATCAAGGGCAGAGAAATAGGAGACAATGTGATTCTAAGAGCTGAAATTTTGAGAAAGTTCATACTCGACCCGGTCGTAGGGTTCGAAAGTGTGATGTCACAATACGTTGTTGAAGCAACTTAGGCTATCTTACTATATAACCACAAAATTTAGTTCATAATTATCAATCAATCCAATTTAAACATCAATCTTACTCATACATATGCATTCATAATGTTTAGGATCAATTCATCGTGTTTTGAGGTTATGCAGGGTCAAATTTAGAGTTAAGACTCGAATTTAACTCAATTGTCAAATTTATCTTGAGACAGAGAACTTTATGTCTCGATACAAGTCTTATTTTATTTTTAAAAATTTTAATTTCGATGTCAATATGTATCGAGACACTAGAAGTAGTGTCTCAAGGCAAGGTCCCTCATGTCTCGAGACATGATTAGTGGAATTGTGTGTACATGTAAAGTGATTAGGTAACCTCTTATAGTGGGATTATGGGCTAATTCTTATATAAATAGAATGAAAGCTTAATGGAGAAGGACTTTATTTTTTTTCATTTCTCTGTTCATCCTTATTCTTTCAAGAGAAAACCAAGGTGTGTTCCTAGCTGTGTGAAGAATATAACAACCTGATTTTCAACGGTACCAAAAACGATAATTTTGGAATTCTGTTTTCCGATGATTGAGTTAGTAAATCTTATTTATTAATATTTATGAGGTTATTACCATGGTATACTGAATTCTAGTCTAATAATTTTAGTTATATAGAAAGTTAGTAAAGGTACAAGTGTATTGATCTTAAAGTCAGTGGTTTTAGAAAATGAGGTATCGAGACCTCGTTTCCGTAAACTGAACCCGTAAATATTTTTATTAAATATTTACAGAGTTATTGTATAAGTGAATTTAATTTTTGTTAGGTATTTTTATAGAATTAATGATTAATTAAGGTATAAGAACTAAATTGTAAAAACTGTAAAAATTAATTGCTATTGAATTTTATTAGCTAAAATGCATAATTAGTAATTGTTTAAGGTTTTAAGTGACAAATTACCACTTTTTAATATTAATCAACGGTTAGTGTCTTTATTTAAGCAAAATATATGTTTTAATTAAATTAAAAAGTTGATAAAATATAATAAAACATAAGAAACTGAAAGTGGACATCGTCACTTTCTCATTTCTCATTTCTCTTCACTGAATGCTTAGACTAAAAAGGATAAGCCATGGTTGTTTGCTTCAAGTTCTTTCAGCCATTGCATGGTAAAATTTTAAAATCATTTCTCATAATTTTTATGTTTTTGAGATTATTGTAGCTTAATCTAGTTGGCTTGGGTACTAAATCGTAAAACTGTTAAAGTTTTGAAATGTTATTATTGATGGTTTTTGATTATTTTTTTCTATTAGATAGCTTGAGTATAAGCTTAGATTTGATTATGGACTAAATTGTAATGCGAATTTTATTAGTTTCGAACTTAGGGACTAAAATGAAAATATTTTGAAATTGACATAAAATTTCAGTAATTTTTGATTTTAGAGGGCTGTACAGGAATGAAATTGAAATCGAATTAAAAAACGAAGCTTAAAATTTAAAGATATAACTATTTTGGTTTTAGGGACTAAATTGAATAAATGTGAAACTTTAGGGAACTTTTGTAAATTGAAATATAATTGATATATTGTTGTAATAAGTTGTTAAACGATGTTAAGAATTGATAAATTGAAATGAATTATTATAGATCTAGATTTGGATCAATCGGATGATAATCAAGAAATAGAAGAAATTACAGATTAGTCCTCAACTTCTTCTTGGTTGTTGTTTTCCATGTAAGTTTATATGGGACTTACTTTGTTAATTCATAACATTTTTGAATTGCTTTCTAGCTTGAATTGAAAAGTATATATATATTGTTGTTGACATCAAATGGACTAGATCGGAAGAAAATAAAATATATGATAAATATGAATATGTATGCACTATGGAATGAATGGGAAAATGGTTATATGATTGGATATTTTGTACATAATTATATGGCTTAAAATGTACATGATTGCACTTCGGTGCCCTTGATTGTACTCTGGTGCTCCTGATTGCATTCCGGTGCCCCTGATTGCTGATTGCACTCCGGTTTCCCCTAATTGCACTTTTGTGCCCTTGATTTGCACTCCTGTGCCCCTGTATGCATTTCGGTGCCCCTGTTTGTTTTATTGATGTTCCTCAGAATAAATGAGCGGTAATAGAGAAATGATTTCAATATGGAATAATATATACATGCCTATGATTTAATGATGTTTATATGATAATAACTGATCGTTGTTTTATGCGATGTCAAAGTTTTAAAATTTATAATGAGAATGATCGAGCCTAAAAACTAACTATGACAACGATTGAGGCAAGTGTACCTATCGAACAGTAGTATAGCTTAGTGGCAAGACCGGATTGTCGAACCCAAAAGAACCGAAAGTACTAATACTAACTTTCTTTTTATTATTTAGCCTTAAAATTGAAGTGAATTGGTTTAATCTAGAAAATTAACTAACTACTAAGCTAAAGACGATGAGACAAAAAGAATGAAATTAGGGAAATACTTGTAGGAAAAAACCAATTGATTAAAACAATACCCAAGGAAGAATCCACCTAGACTTCACTTGTTATCTAACTCTGAACCAGATGATCTATTCATTTGACTTGATCCGTAAGATTCCCTAATGTATATTAAACCCTCTCTCGAAGCGAATAACGTCTAACCCTAGGTTGATTAATTGAAATCTCTTTCTAATTAAAACCCCTAGAATTGCATTAGCTCGATCTATGGAATCCCATATTAGGTTTCACCCTAATCCGGCAAAATCTCGTCACCCTATCTCTAGGCGTGCGATCAACTCCGCTTAATTATGCTAGATCTACTCTTAGACAGGGACTTTTGCTCCTCCACATAAGCACATCAAACTTGAATTAATATCCGCGAAATATCAACACAAGAATTAAGAACACATAATTAAGAGCAAGTCAAATATTTATCATATAGTTCAAATAAACGATAACAAGATTCATCTTAGGTTTCATCCCCTCGGTATTTGAGGGTTTAGTTCATAGTGATAATAAAATACATCTCAAAAGAAAAGATAAAACAAAACATAAGAAAAACTCTAAAACCCCAAGGAATTGAAGAGAGATCCTCCGTCTTGAGTATAACTCCGCTTCTTGAGATGAATCAACCGGCTTTCTTCAAGTGATTTCCACAATTCGATGTTTCTGCCTCGGCTCTCTTGGCCTAGTGACGCATGTCTTGAAAGTTGGCCTCTATGGTGTTTATATAGGCTTTTGGAATGTGTTTCTTTACCCCTAAGTATCCAAATCCGAGTGAAATTCCTCTTCTCCACGGCAGGGACACGCCCTTGGCACACGCCCGTGTGAATCATGGCCAGGCCGTGTTTCAGGTCTGCTTAGGGAGGCACGGCCGTGTTACTTGGGGCCAGGCCGTGTTGATTTCATGATTTGGCCTATTTGGCCCGTTTTAAGCCCGTTTCTCGTTCTTTTCATCCTCCGGTGCTTTCCTGAGTATAAAACATGAAAACAAAGGATTAAAAGCACCAAAATACACAATTCAAGGCTTAAATCACCCAAAAGCATGCTAAATTTAGGTTTAAAATATGTTACTATTACGGTTTATCAATAACTCACTGTAAATGTATGTGAATGTTATCAGAAATATGAAAAGCGAGTATATGGATACATAAATTGAAAATGGATTGAATATTAGGAATAAGGCCCATTTTTCACAACTCGTGTGAGCAGTCTTATCTCGTGTGTCTGAAGGATATTTATTAGAGCTGTCCGGGCAATAAACAGGTTGTGAAAGTGAATTGGTATAAAGGTTCAAAGATGTATTCAATGTTGTACATGAATTGAGTATGGTGTTTGTGTTTCAATTTTTGAGTATATTAATTTTTGGGTAAGTTTGTTTGATCTTGATTTGGACTAGTATTTGTTTATGCTATGTTGTATGTTTATAACTTATAATTAAATCATTATGAAATAATGAATTGGTCGTGAAGGACTAAGTTGTTTACTTTTAAATCATTAAGTTGTTTACATTTATAATTATTGAATTAATTATTTGAATACATAATACCATTTAATCCTTGAGATCATAGCATTTTTAATTTGACATAATAAAAATGTTTACTTCTAAAGTTTATCTCTTTTGCCATTTTGGCTCTTATTCCTTTTTGTTTAGTTAAATTGCTTTCTTCAGATGAAAAAGTTAACTGAATAGTTATGTTGGATATATTTTAAGTACTCTTTGGGTGGTATATTTTATAATTTTTAATTTGCTTATAATTTAAACAAATAGTAAATAAATTACTATATTTTATAATTCTTTTAAAATAAATTAGATTATACGTGAGCTAATACTAGTATTACTAAAATTATTTTTTATTTTTTTATAATATATTATTAATATTTATATTTGATTATTTGTTTGTTTATTATAATTGTTTGTGAACATATGTTCAATTATATATTTATGAATATATTCATGAATATGTTTGTTTAATGTTTATTTAATTTAAACGAACGAAGATGAACACACGTAATTTTAAATAAACAAATATGAACATAATTTTGAAATTCTTAAAAAACACAGAAAACAAAAGTTGGTTTATTTGAAGTTTGATTCATTTGCAGCATATTATCTAATGAGGAGGCTAGGGAGAGTAACTCAGATTTCATAGAATTCTAGTTGATCAGGCATAAGGAGTAAAAGGGAATTCCAGTAATCCAATGCCATTCTCAATTTGATTCTTTGTTTTCACCATGCAATTTCACACACAGAATAGACGTAGAGGGACCATAGAAAGAGGAATATACATTAGGGTTCCGCCAATTAAGAAACATATAAACAGATATCCAAAAGTTTCCTAACGACTAGACAGAAACAGAAACAGAAACCAGAAGCTTTGGAGGATGATATACAAACTTAGGTCCAACATCGGATAATTTCTAACAAGATTTACATGAAATTATTCTCTAGTTAACAAGTAAGACTTTTAACTAAGCAACACTGAAGGAATTTGCAGCACTCTCCACAAACTTTCTAGCTCCTTTAAACCACCGCTTGTCCCCAGCTTGTGCTTTGCAAATGTAAAGTTTACCATTGTTTACGGTGGCTGTAATTAGTTGGTGCTTGCCACCTTCATCTCCATCAGCAGTTCTCGTCAACACCGACAAGAAGTAGTACTGTTTCCCTCCGATCACAGGAGTTGAAGTCTCCAATATGTTTGCAGTTGCCACTGCATTTGAGTCAAACCCACCCTGCATGCCATTCATTTCAAGATATCAGAGATTTGCTCGTAATTGGGAAAAGAAGCATAGGAGAAATGTGGGGATATAAAAATACGATTCCCTAATATGAGTATGTATGTGCCGATATATATACACATGCTAGTTTAATACCTCAGCATCAGTTAAGCCAGAGTATGCTTGTTTTCCAAGCAGATAGTCCACCTGAAAAGATCCATGAGAAGCAAATAAATCAGCAAAACACGTTATATATATATATATATGCAATGAAACGAAATGATAAAAAAATTAAACCTTAGAGAGGAAATTTTCAGGGGAACCGAAGTCAGTAATGGACTTCTTATGAGTAGGAGTGACCATGACAGCAACATTGGTGGTGGAGTCGAAGTTGTCCTCGTATCTCAGGACTTGACCTGGGTACTCAACCTCTTTGCTTGGGTTCCATTTTGATGGTATTGACAGCTTGAACCCTTCCCCATTGTATGGGATGAACTCTGTGTTTGTTTTTGGCTTTCCAAATACATTTGCTGTCATCCAATCAACTCGTTATTTCCATAATCATCATCTACAATGAATATCGTTTTACAGGAAAGGGACTCATGATCACATAAGGTATCATAGAAGAGCATTAAACAAATAAAATGATAGAAATAAGGAGAAAGAGAAAGAGAAAGGAAAGTTACCAGCTTCACCATAGGCAGCATCGGCAGGAGAAACCTTAGAGCCAACCGCTGCAGTACCGATGAGCAGCGTGAGAGCCAACCTACGGGAGATCACAGCGTTGCTTCCCGAATCATCATCTTCTTGGACTGCCTGTTTCTGAGAAGTGCAAGCCAGCAGTTGATTTGACTTGACGATTGCAACTTGGTGCTGGGATGTGGAGGGTGGAGCTGATGATGATCTGGGTGCGGAGGTGAGTGCATGGTGGTGCAAGAAGCATGCGGTGGAGGCCATTGCTGCTCTAATGTAGTAAACAAAAACTAAAATGAGTGGGGTGATTTTATATGTGAAGGGGGAAATCGGCATTGTATTAATTAGGATATTAGACGACGAAAAAGGATTGGATTATGGGAATGGGGGATAAGGTTGATCAGCCTCTTATTGGTACCACGTAGATTGAATTAGGTCCATGTCAGATTTCCATTTTGGATGTATGTCCAGCGATGGAGTTCCAGACTTTACTCCATCCTTCACATCATGTAACCATGTTTAATTTATAGCTCTCCCACTCTTATCTTATCCAAAAAGAATCGTCTGCCAATTTAAAATTAACACGTGGATTTCATGATTTAAAAAAAGAGGTAATAATTTATGATTATTTATATTGTTAAATGGGGATTTTAACAGTGAAAAGCAGCATTGAAATATGAAGTTGGATATGATCCAGAAATTAATGACCATCATGCATGCATGATGCCTTGCTCTACTAAACAAACATAAAATCTATGATCGCAATCTTCCAACTCCTAAAAACACCAAAAAGAGAAGTATATTTGCAGTGTGTCAGTCATGGGCCTTTCTTTCTTCTTCATCACCATCAACTGTGAATATACAACTAGATTTCTTTATCCAACTTTTTTGGCTTCTTGTTTTTTGATCATGAAATGCACGTTTGGTTGTACACAACACCGCTTTTCTAAAGTTTTCAGTTTCATATTTTAAACTTACTTAAATCTTTGAATATGTCTAGATTTATGTCTGATTTTTATAAAAGGAAAAATATTTGGTGCATTTTAGACGAGGATTAACAATATTCTATAAGAATATAGTAAAATATTTTTTAAAAAATAAGCCATATTGATTCTTTTAGCCCTCTAACTTTACAAAAATAGTCATTTTAGTCTTCTATTTAATTCTTTTTCATCTTTTAGCTCTTAAACTTGCATTTTTGTCAAATTACTCTAAAATTGATGAAAATGTTAACATTTATTAACTTTGTTGATGTGGCATACACATGAATTATCACATAAATGACATGTCAATATTTAATTATTTTTTAAAAATTTTAAAAATATTAAAAATCTTTTTAAAAAATAATTTTTATAATTTTAAAACTTATTCTTTTTAAAATAATTTTAATGATTTTAAAATTTTAAAAATAATTTTTATAGATTTTTTTTATTTTTTTAGAATTTAAAAAATTCATTAAATGCTAATGTGTCATTCATGTAGTAATTCATGTATATGCCACGTCAGTAAAGTTAAAAAACATTATTTTTTTATCCATTTTGAGTGATTTGACAAAAAAATGCAAATTTAAGAACTAAAATAGATGAAAATTAAATAAAAGGTTAAAATAACATTTTTTTGTAAAGTTGAAGAGTCAAATAAGTCATTATACCAAAAATATATATATATTTTAATAATTTACTTTGTAAAAGATATTATTTTAATAAATTTTCAATTGAATAGATGCTCGGTTAATTTGTGAGACTAATTTAATCAATATACTATAAATATATATAAAAAAAATATTATTTCATTTATCTGCCTGCCATTATTGACCCAAACTAAAATCTACCTACCATTCCACTATTTATGACGCCATCACGAAAATAACATTTTAAAGTAAAAACACTTTTAATTTTACATTAAAATTTTTTATTTGAAAAGTTGTTTTTTTTTGGGGTTTCTTTAGAGTAAATGGCGATTTTGAAAAAAATATTTAGGAATATGTAAGGATTTTTTTCCGATATTTAAGAAAATAAATCGATTTTGGAGAAATAAATAGAAAACGTATCATGGAAGAAATGTTTTATGCTAAAAACGCGCGCTATAGAGTGTGCTTTCTGACTCTTTTAATACATCAGTTTTTTTGATCAGATAGTTTAATGTTAGTGGTTTTATCTTAAGTCTCGAGTTTGATTTCTCTTCTACTTATATTTTTATTTTTATTTCATATTGTTTCAAGCTTCGCTTTTATTTGTAATAATTATATAATTGTATAAATAAAAATTAAAAAGATGAATAAAAAAATAAAAAAACTTGAAAACGATATCTTTATTAATTAAAGACATTAATTAAAAATAAAAAAAAATTGAAACTAACATGAAATAAAAATACAAATAAGAATAAAAGAGAAATCAAACTCAAAACTCAACGACAAAATCACTAACATTTAATCATTTGACCAAATGAACTGATGCGTTAAAAAGGTCAAAAAAACATATACAACAAGACGTATTTTTATCTTTTCTCTTCAAAATTGATTAATTTCCCTAAATATCAGAACCTGAACTATTTCTCTCATTTTTCTTGGCCTTTTCATCAAATTTGACCCTAATTTAATCAATATACTATAAAAAAAAATAAAAAATTATTGCATTTATCTGCCTGCCATTTTTGGACCAAAATAAAATCTACCTACCATTCCACTATTTATGACGCCATCACGAAAATAGCATTTTAAAGTTAAAACACTCTTAATTTAACATTTAAATTTTTTTATTTGGAAAAGTTGTTTTTTTGGGTTTCCTTTTGGGACTTAGTGAATGTGATATATATTTTTGGTTAAATTCTTTTTTAGTCCATATATTTATCTAAAATTTAAAATTTAATCCCTACAATTAAAAAATAAAAAATTAAACCCTCTTACTTTTCTGATTTAAAAATATCATTTTAATCATTAATAATTTTAATATTTTTCATCAAAATTTACGAGCTTGACATGTTGACTAGACTATCCTGAAATGATGTTACATGTGATATACAGAAAATAAACAGGTTTATGTTGATAAATTTTGATAGAAATTACAAACAACCAGAATTATTAAATTTAAATTGATTTTTTTTAATATTTAAAGTAAAAAGACTAAATCTCAATTTTTAGATAAGTACAAGGACTAATAGCAGATTTTAACCTATATTTTTTTGTTCGAAGTGAATGTGATACCAAGGTTAACGTACAAGAGAAACGTGGAAATAATTTATATTTGATTCCTCCAGTCTCCATTCATTTCTTGCTTGTCAGTATCACCCACTATCCTCAAACGTATCATCAACATCTCTTTCTCTCTCTCTCTGGTTTGTGCTCTTTTGCATCCTCCTTTTTCTTCTTCTTTTACAATTGATGATATTTTCTACAGAAATTGCAGTTCTTTGATCATGTTTTTTTTTCTTTTCTTATATTTGATTCTACTAAAGTTCTTAGTTTTAAAATCTGGGTTTTATTTATTTCAAGTTGTTGGTTTTGTTTGGTTCTGAGGTTTATCTTGTTTGCACGAGTCCTTACCTTGGCTGCTTTGTCTTTCTTGAACTTTGATATTTCCCACGATTCTTTTTTTTCTTAAATTGCAGTAGCAAATTACCGCAACTTTGAAGGTACTAATTTTTTGTTTGCTTTATTTCTGCTACTTTTTCTTTTCTTTTTGTTTTTGGGTGAAGTTCATGTACGGAAACACAGTTCCAATGTTTCTCTAAAAGGGTTACATGTGATGTTAAAGCATTGGTAAGAACAA
Organism: Gossypium sturtianum; assembly: GCA_025698515.1. Lineage (NCBI taxonomy): Eukaryota > Viridiplantae > Streptophyta > Magnoliopsida > Malvales > Malvaceae > Gossypium > Gossypium sturtianum. Next base: position 37,884,308 of record CM046952.1, read on the forward strand.
GAATCTGCTTTGATATTATCTTTAGCAAATGGCAACCATAGGTTTTCTTGGAAAAGATTTGCTCTTATGAGCATCTCATGGTGGTTATGATACTGGGTCCATCTAGCTACGCCAAATTACTTGAAAATGTTTCTTATATTTCAGTTGAGTGGTTATATGTGTCTACTGAGAAGCCAAAGCAAACGGAACTTTTTTTTTTGTGTGTGTGTGGCTATAAGCTTAAGCATCAAGACTCCATTTTTGAATTTTTTTTTCCATAAATATTGCAAAATATAATATTAAAAGTGAACTTCAAATTATTTGTTAGATGTTAATATTTTGATGAGATTTCAGAGCTTTTCTGTTTATTCCAGGAGAATAAAATTGTCTGCTTTCTTGAAGCACAAGAATAATGCCTGAGAAAATAACAGAGGACTTATTTAACAATCTAGTAGAGACCATTGCAGATAGTGTCTCTAAGCAGAAATCTGTGTCCTTTTTTGAGGAAGAGAAATCAAACTCAGTTGTCTCTGGCTTCAAACGGCTTTTTGGACGTCAGAGGCCTGTCCACCATATTTTGGGGGGTGGAAAATGTACGACTTTCTACTCTTTTCTTGAAATTGCTAAAAACCACCGGCGTTGATAAATGTTTTTACTGTAAATTGTGCAGCTGCTGATGTTTTGTTATGGAGGAACAAGAAGATCTCAGCCAGTTTTTTAGCTAGTGCAACTTTAATATGGGTTCTATTTGAATGGCTTAATTACCATTTCTTGACTCTTCTATGCTTTGCTTTGGTTCTTGGCATGGTTGCGCAGTTTGTTTGGTCAAATGCCTCGGGTTTACTTAACAGGTAACACAAATAGGCATATGCTTATGTGCTGCTTTTATTTTTTATTATTTGTTGCTCTTCAAGGTTTTGGTACCATGTGTGCTGCTGATAGGGTTGCATAATTTTTATAGTAAATTACTTCATGGAAACAGGTCATCTTCTCAAGTGCCACGCCTTGTTTTGCCCAATGAATTATTTGTTAGCATTGGGAGGTCAGTTGGTGCTGAGGTGAACAGAGGCTTACAATATCTGCAGGATGTTGCATGTCAGGGAAACTTGAAACAATTTCTTGTGGTAGGCTCTCAATATTTTCCTAGCACTCTTCCCTTAACGACATATGCTTGCAAATTAAATGTTCCCTGCTGATCCATATGCCTTCAAAAGTTTCTGCCATATATTTGTAGAAACATTCAGCAAACTCTTAAATATCGTTAATGCAGGAGGAAGAAATGTTATGATCAATTTCTTTATGCATTCTATTTATTGCGGCATTCTTCACTCTTTCTTAATTTGGTTCTCAAATTACTTCCTTATTTATTTGGTTGTAATCGATTGTTAGTGTTGAAAATTATTAAAGTGAAATATGTCAGTAAATGGCCCTTACTAACATTTTACTAATGCATGCAACTTAAGAGACTCAATCCAATAAAAAGTTCAAAAATCAAATGAAAAATATATTTGGAGCAAGTTTCAGCATGTTTGATCCAAAAAGCTGAAAATAACTGCAATGTTTTAGACTTTTAAAGAATATTGTCAACTTTGCTACGGTCACAGCTTGTGGGTAAAGGCCATTATATTGAATCTGCATTTCTAACTAGTTTCCTCCGTCACACTAGATTTGCTGGAGTGGATTATTAATGATCAAAAACTTTACAGGTTGCAGTAAGCTTGTGGGTTGCTGCTGTTATTGGAAGTTGGTGCAACTTTTTGACTGTTTTGTACATTGGTAAGAAATTTTATTAAATTATCTTGCATTAATAGCATGGTAGTTCCATAAAAGGGGAAAAAAAGCTTGGTAACACTCTAATGTGTGGTTGTCTGCTATGTTACTGGACTTGGGTGTGAGTGGCAGATTTGGGTATGTATCTAACACGGATATGTTCAATTCTTTCTAAGTTTTTCCATATATTTGGAGGGTCCTTGGAGGGGGTATATCCTGGTACCCTTGTCCAAAAATGTGCTGGACACGGGTGGTTCAAGAAAAATGAAAAGTCGGAACAACATAGGTTGTCTGTACCATACTGTCTTAAGCAGAAAATATTCTGTTTATGGAACCCACCTTTGGTTCATTAGTCCAATAAATTTAGTATTGCTCAATGCCTGCGAAATGATTATCTAGTTGCATTTACAGTTTAACTTATTTATCTTGGTTGACTTGAACATAGCCATGTTTGTTAGCTTTATGCATTGAACAAACACTTGCCCTTTCTCTTTTTGCATTCGAAATTTTTACCAAAGATAATTGTTGCCTCACGGACATAGGCCGTGGCCCCCAACTAAACAAGTAACACCATTGCAAAAATGATTTTGTTCTGTCAAGTTGAAACCGAGATTTCCAAGATTTATCAAGTGTAATTGGTGACTGATTTTTCCAAAGTGGGAATCTGGCATTGAACTTTTATTTATTTCAGTCAAGTTATTCCATCTAATTATCTTGTGATAACTGATGAAGTTCAGCCTATCAGACATTAATTGATTTGAACGTACAATTAAGTGTATCCATTGGCTCTAATATTGCAATTTAGAGAAGAACAAGTTTTGCCACGGAAACCTTTTTCCTTTCAGAGTTCGAATTGTTATTAGTGTCTTCAAATGAGCCTTAATATTCAAGTTAAAAGTTCCACGCCTAGATTACCTTTTCCTTCTTTAGCTTTCCAATCTCTTTTGCTCTCTTTCTTTTTTAGCTGCAGACAAGTTAGATTACTGACAATAACCACCTTAGTCGTGGCATGCCAAGGGAGGATCTGACTTGGTATGGTTCTGGAATAGTTGAATCCAATTAGCCTAGGTTCTTCCATGCATGGTATGCTGGTTAACCTGGATTAGACTTGTGAAGGCATGTCAGTGCTCATTTGGTTTTGGAATGGTTGAATCTGATTAACCTAGGCTTCTTTTATACATTACATGCTAGTCCTATGCTGGCTAGCTTGGATCAGACTTGTAAGATGTTTGTGCATTGAACTTGCTAGACTCTGTCCTGCCTATGTCATGCCTGATCTGGTGCCAAATTGGCTGGATTTGCCGGTGCAAGGCTGCTCATGTGCAAAATCCTGGATTGTTGCTATCAAAATTAGACATGTTCTATGGATAGGAATTTCAAAATGAAAAAGAGAAGGAAAAAGAGAAAAACTTAGGAATTAAAAGTGAAAGAAAAAGCAGTCCGCTATAGCCTGATAGACCCCTAAATTCAAATGAATAGCCCCTTTCAGAAGAAAAAGAAACCTTCTAAAAAACGTTGAACTCAGAAAATTCCATGTCAACTTTCTTCTATTTTCATTGCCACATTTGATGCCAACTAGTTTATTTATCGTACGTATTTATCATTAAATGAGTATTGGACTTGATTGAGTCTAGCATAATAAATTCTGTTTCCTAATTGGATAAAAATAATGGTTTCACGAAGGAAAGAGGTTCTAATTAGGTGTATACCAAATAGGAAAAATGGACATTTAGTTTGGGATTGAGGGTGTAGTATTTTTACCTTCTAACTTGATTTTTTAACTGTATGTCAGAACTACATAAATATGTTTGTCATGACACCATTGGAAACAAATTTTCTTCATAGAATCTGAAGACTTTATGAAAACTCTACTATGGGAAATGTTTTAGACAATTAAAATTTTCAGGAATTTCAGCCTCTTCTTAGTCCAGTTTGTCTATGCTATTACTCTTAAGGAGTGGATTAAGCAGGTCTAAGGTTCAAATCTTACTATTGTAGAAAACAGAGTAATTCTCTGTATTTTTCTGTATTTTATTAACTAAAGAACTGAATTTAAATAGAGAAAAGAGTCATAACCTAATTGGGAAAATAATTCCCTTATTCTAATAAACTACTAAAAGATAAGATAAAATAATCCTAGAATATCTCAAATGATTTATTCTAAGATTTATCTATCTCAGAAAAACATTTAATATATTTCTATAATTCCTACACTCCCTCTCAAGTCGGAGAATATACATTGTATAATCCCGACTTGAATAGGAATTTATTGAAAATGAAGCTTTGGCAGAGCCTTAGTGAGAATATCTCGCAATTTGTCCTTTTGAAGGAATGTAGGAAAGAGTGGTCATGTCCTTTTGTTGACTTGGTCACAAATAAAATGCCTCACAATCTCCACATGCTTTGTTCGGTCATGTTGGACCGGATTCTTGGCAATTTGAATAGCAGATTGATTATCACACAAGACTTCAAAGTGATCCTCCCGATTAGTGCCAAGTTCTTTTAGTAATTTAAGTAGCCAAATTCCTTCGCATATTCCCAAAGCTAGTGCTTTAAATTCACTTCAAAGACTACTTCTTGAAACAACAGATTGTTTTTACTTCTCCAAGTTGTAAGGTTACCCCAAACAAAAGTGCAAAGAGCCACTAGTGGATCTTCTTTCGGTGAGGTCTCCCGCCCAACTAGAGTCTCAGTAAAATCTTAACATTCTGTCTTGTGTTTTCTTGAACATTAAGCCGTGTCCTGAGAGTTTTCTTCAAGTACTTGAGAATTACATTTCTTTGTTTGTCATATGCTCTTCATTAGGATTAGTCATGTGTTGACTTATCACATTTACAGAAAGGCTATATCCGCCTCGCAGAGATAAGTAAATAAGTTTCCCAACTAATCTCTGAAATTTCTCTCTGTCTACTAAAGACCCATCTTCTTTGTTGAATCTCAAATTTGCCTCCATTGGTGTATCACCGGCTTACAACCAAGAAAACCAGCTTTCTTTGAGTAAATCAAGTACATACTTTCTTTGATTGATCACAAGTCCTTCTTTTGATCTTGCCACCTCCATTCCTAGGAAATATCTTAACTTTCCCAAGTCCTTGATTTCGATTCTGCTTAATGACTTCTTCAAATTGCTAATTTCTTCCTCATCATCTCCATGAAGAATTATGTCATCAACATACACAATTAGGATAGCTTTCTTATTTGTAGAAGTTACCTTGATGAAAAGTGTATGATCGGCAAGGGACTGCTTGTAGCCGTTTTTTCGAATGACTTTAGTGAACCTCTCGAACCAAGCTCTGGGTGATTGTTTTAGCCCGTATAGAGACTCGTTGAGCTTGCACACCTTGTTGCTTCCTTCAATGACTTTAAGCCGTGGCAATTTCATGTAAACTTCTTCCTCTAGCATGCCATTAAGAAATGCGTTTTTTACATCAAGTTGATGTAATTGCCAATCGCAATTTACAGCCAAACTTAGAAGTACTCGAACAGTGTTAAGCTTTGCCACGGGTGCAAACGTTTCTATGAAATCTATCCCATACGTTTGCGTAAAGCCTCTAGCCACTAGTCTAGCTTTGTATCGTTGGATGCTTCCATTGGAGTTGTACTTTACAGCAAAGATCCATTTACAGCCAACAGCCCTTTTTTTCTTGAGGAAGGTCTGTGAATCGTCCAAGTAGCATTTTTCTCTAGTGCACCAATTTCCTCTTCAACAGCCCTTCTCCATTTAGGATCCTTTAGAGCTTCAAATATGCTTGTGGGAATCTGTTCTTTATCCAAGGTTGTTTGTAAATGCTTGAAAAGAAGGCATCAAAGAATTATAGCCAGCAAATTTTTCAATAGGATGCTTGGTGCATTGTCTAACCCCTTTTCTAATAGCAATAGGAAAATCATCTAGAGTAGAGGACTTACTGATTTCTTCTTCCATTCCGGCAGCTGGACCCAAATCCAATTCTCGGCAAGAATCAGATTGCAAAACAGTTTCAGGGATATTTTTCTTTTTTTCTTGTGTAGACACGAAGCTGTTTGGGTGGTGATGTTTGTTGAAAATTTTCAATAGGAGTAGGTGTATTTTCAGGAGGGGTGTTTAAAGTAGGTGTGGATGAGGTATTGATAGGTATAACAGTAGAATTAATCGGAGTAGTCACAGTTGACAAATCTATAGGTAAAGGTAAAATTGGTGGCAATTTTGAAGGTTGAGAATGGAAATTAGGAGAAGATACCTGATCTGAAAATCACTCCATGTCTCCCCCTGAATTTCAGTCTGTGTGAAATAGGGATCCTGTTCATAAAAAGTGATATCCATAGTGGTAAAAAATCGTTTTGAAGGAGGATGAAAGCATTTGTATCCCTTCTTAAGTGAAGAATATCCAACCAGTACACATTTTAAGGACTTGGGGTCTAACTTAGATTTATGAGGAGCAATATTTTGGATAAAAACTGTGCAGCCAAAGATTTTAAGTGGCAGAATTGAGGAGATAGGCTTAAAATGAGGAAAATGCTGCAAAAATATAGATTGAGGTGTTTGAAATTTTAAAACCTTACTAGGCATTCGGTTGATTAAATAGGTAGCCGTTAATAAGGCTTCCCCAGGAGATGCCTATTTTTTTTTTGTAGAAAACATTTAATATATTTCTATAATTCCTACAACTATCTACAACTCTTTCCAAGTTCCATCATCCTAGATTGTGACCACTTCTGTACTGAAAAGCTTTAGGTATTTTACTTTTGGGCTTTTGCATCATGATGTAAATGATGGCATGCTCTTCACATTGCATTTAACTGGTGGTCCATGTGACCTATATATATGGTTCTGGAGATGCTTATCTTTTCCTTTTCTATTTTACATCTTATGAAACAAATTTCCTGTCCCAGAGGACAATAGACCACCATTGAAAAATCAGACTGACCGGACCTGCCGGTTGAACTGGGAACCCTTGCATAGTCCAATCTGGTATATGTTATAGAGCTAGAGAAAAACCAGAAAAAAAAGAAGAAACTTAGTTAACCCATTGGATTTCTATTAAAGACCATGCAAGTTGACTAAATATTCATTAACTATTTATTATTAGATACTATTTAATTTCTTTTTAATTATGAAAGACAGCTTTAGCCTTTTGCTATATATGTGCAGGGCCTTTGATGTTTAAGTTTTTATTTTGCTTCTCAGGTTTTGTTGCAGCCCATACATTACCAGTCCTGTATGAGAGGTATGATGAGCAAATAGATGGCTTTGTTTACAATATGCTTGATCAGTTCCAAAATCACTATAAAAAGTTGGATTCTGGTTTTCTGAGTAAGATCCCCAAAGGAAAGTTCAAGCTTAAGAAACAGGACTAGGTGCATTTGGTCACTTCCATTAGATCCTTAGAGTTTCTGTATCACATATGTACATCAAACACTTGAATAAATGGTGTTATATTTTTGTGAAATTATCAGTTTGAATATTGGAAATATCTTTGCCAACCTCAACTGCTGGGTCGATTATGGATATGTTTAATCTTTCTTTTCCCCCAAGTTTGTTCATGTATTATTTGTAGGCTATTTGGGGGTCATATCCATGAACGTTGGACAAGGTCATTTCAAGAAAAATGGATAGTTGAAGCAACATAGGTGATCTGGGTTTTAATTGTACATATTTTCTCAAACCCTACTCCCTCTAAATTAGGATAAAACAAGCTGAATAAACTATAATTCAGAATCAACATTTTATACCCTCAAGACATATCCACCTTGACATCATGAATGAAATAACGAACATCTTAGAATATATGGAAAATTTAGAAAAGAAACAGAACAATATTCAGCATTTTACACCCTCAAGTCGTGAACACATTGTGACACCATGAATGAATTTCATTCCCCTTCTTTTCAAATTTGAATTACAATTAGTGGTGCAACACAAGAAGCAACAAACAGGGAATCTATAAAAAAAATGAAAACAATATTGTCGTATACATCATCTATTTGTATCTATAGTTCCGTGTATGTAGTAGTGTACAGCCAAAAACATGAATTAGCAGCAGCCAACAAGAGAAGAGATGCAGTAAGAATGAGTGACAATCATGAGCCAGAGTTGCTGCCTTCTTGAGGCTTTAGCCGCCATTTCCAAACAGTCAATGCGCCGCTTGCATCCCCTGTGAAGAATAGGTTTTTTGGTCCTCTTTCAATCACTCTCACTCCTCTTTTCGAAAATGTTCTACCTTTCTCACTGAACCTGTGACCACAAATGGCAATATTCCTTGGTTACCGATGCATTCAATGAGGAAAACTTCTTTTAGGCCAACAAGAAAAAGCATTTCCAGACATCTAGAAGAAATATAGGAGACATATACTCACGATGGCAACTCATACAGACGAACGATGTTGTCATTACAAGGGCAGAAAAAAACTGGCTTGGTTTCAGCATCATTCATTCCACGTAGTGCGACTACACTCTGCAAGCCAAAATTCATTTTAGACCCTTCTTTTTTAGAATAAAGAGAATCGTATAATGTAGCATTAATTCCTTTAATACAAAAAAAAAAAAAAACCAAAATATTACAGATGCCAAAATTCGAATTCCATAATTTCTGGATTTTATATTTTGAGGGTGGCAGCATGAACTAAGGTCCAGATGTCTGTGGTAAAGAAGGTTTCTGCGTTTCTCAGAAAACTAGTATAAACAAGAGAATTTGGTTTTGAAATTCTCAATTTTGTCAACTAAAGAGGAGTCTTTTGATGGCATGAAGAAGCAGTCGCAGTAAAAAAATCCCGAGGCTTTGTTTGGTAGGGAAGATAGAGAAGGAACATGACAAAAATTACGTTTAGTCCAACAGTTAGGTTTCATAACATTGTATTTTAAACAACGATAAGCATAACCATTGTATTTAAAGTTTTTCCAACCTTCCACTTCTCCACCGTATCAAACAATTTTTTTTCTCTTAATAAATTCAATAACATGAATAGGTTACACATGTAAATTCAGAAAATGAAGAACTTACATTTTCCTCTTTATGAGTATAGATCACCTCCCAATTTTGTCTTTCTGTTGCAAACCAAACTTTGATGGTGCAGTCAAGTGAGCTTGAGAACAAACAGCCATTACAATGAACAAGAGATGTCACAACATCAGCATGTCCACTCAAAGCCTTAATGCATTGAAATGTGTCAATGTCCCACACCTGGTCAAGAGAAACATAACCAGAAATTCAATGCAAGTATAAAAACTGCACAAATGTTGTAGCAAGTGGAATTTCAATAAGCCAGTAACTGCCAATTCAAATAACAAGGATTTGAACATCGCATATTTGTAAGGAAAACACCAGACTAGCAGAGTAACTGTTGAAAAAGAATGTAGATTAATTGTAATTATAGAATAATTAACTTGTATAGATTAGGAAATGACTAAATTACTCCTAGATTGTTGGGCTGCTATTACCTATATTATCAAAATTGTAAAGATAAAAGAAATAATATTCTTTTCTTATTTCCCATCTAGTTTCTATTTGGTATCAGTATTGGAATTTTTTTTTTCTAGCTTCTATAGAAACCCTAAAAATATTTTCAGCAGTTCTTAGCCATGTTAGAAACTTCATCAAACTCTACTTTCTCATCTGCCTAACCAAAATCTACTAGAAATCATGTTTCCAACTCTGAATCGCATTCTATTCAAATCACCAATGTCAAATTAAATGGTGATAATTTTTTGCGTTGGTCTCAATCCGTCTGAATGTATATTCAGGGGCGAGGAAACATTGGCTACTTGATAGGAGATAAGGAAGCACCAGCAAAGGAGGACCCCTCTTATGCTCTTTGGGACGCTGAAAATTCCATGGTTATGACATGGCTTGTAAATTCCATGGAGGAAGATATCAGTTCCAACTATATGTGCTATTCTATGGCCAAAGAACTCTGGGATAATGTTAATCAGATGTATTTTGATTTGGGAAACCAGCTCCAAATTTATGAGTTGACTATAAACTTGGAGAGATTCGTCAAGGAGAGGACAACGTCATCAAGTATTTCAATTCATTGAAAAGATTATGGCAAGATTTGGATTTGTTTAATGATTATGAATGGAAGTCTCTAGAAGATTGCAAAAACTATAAAAAGATGGCAGAAGATCATTGCACTTACAAATTTCTTACTGGATTAAATGTTGAATTTGATGAAGTAAGGGGGAAAATTATAGGTCGGAAGGCTCTACCTTCCATTTGTAACACCTCAAACTCAGCTTAGATGTTACGGTCGAATTGTAAGAGTTACATTATACGAGAAAACATTAATTCTTAACTTTGGAGATAAGCTCGCTTTTAACGTAAAGAAAAAAAAACAGAATTGATTAACACATTGAGAACGCATCTAATCCAAAACACCCATGGGTACTTTAAAAGAAGCCGCTTTTTAATGACTTTACTAAACAGATCCCTTTTACTTAAATTGTTTTGTGTGATAATACGTCATAACGATTTAGTCAAAACTTGGCAGCGGCAAAACGTTATAGCAATTTGAACATTTAAAACCTTAATTTTGTTGTCAACCATGTTGTTTAGGTTAAAAGCTCGTTTAAAATAATAATTTTCGCAAAACAAATACCAAAATGAGTTTTAAAGTCCCAGACAAAAATTAAATGTCTAAAAGTCCGAAAAGTCCATAAAGATAAATCCAAAACATATACTAAATCAATAAAGAGTAAATTGAGCTCCAAAGTCGCCGTCCAATCCTAAACTTGTGGATCACCTGAAATGGGACAAAACAGATATGTGAGCTAGAAGCCTAGTGTGTGAATTGTCCCATAACAAAATTTATTTACATGAATAAACAGTTCAGAATTTTCCATATCATATAGCATATCGAAATCATATTGTAACACCCCATAACCCTTATCTATCGTCGGAACAGGGTTACGGAGCATTATCGAACATTACAGATCAAATACGAACAATTCATAAATTATTCACACATAAACATCATAATTCAATCATATAGTCCCTTTATGAACCTTTGAGGCCCAAAACACGTGTTAGAAACAAATCGAGACTTAATCATGTGCTTCAGAAATTTTTCGTGAAATTTTAAAATTTTTCCTAGGTGCAGGGGTCACACGCCCGTGTGATCAAGGGACACGCCCGTGTCTTACATCGTGTCTGACCCCGTGTAACTCCCTGACTTACCTCACACGGCCAAGTCACACGCCCATGTGCTGGGCCGTGTTTCTCACACGACTGAGACACACGCCCTTGTCTCTACCCGTGTGGTAATACCTGAGCATTCTGTTTTGAAAATTTAAGTTGCAGGGGACACACGGCCTAACCACATACCTGTATATAAGCCGTGTGTCTCACACGGTCTGGTCACACGCCCGTGTGCCAGGCCGTGTGGACTCAAAATGAGTCTTATACATCAAGATTACCAACCCTGCAAATCTTAAACAACAAGCAACTCAAAATCCAATTGTTCAACCAATCCAAAACACATTCAAATACCTCTAAAACATGTCAAAACATTCAACTTAATGGCATTATCAATATACCTTCATAGTTACTTCATACATATTTCAAAATCAATCTAATAGTGCACCATTTAAACCCTTTCTATATTCACACTAATTTAAGCCAAAATATACAATTTGATAGCTTTAAACACAACACATATGTTCATATATATATTCAACCAATTTCATATTACAATATTGTCGAAACCATTTTTTTGTTTTGGAAAAACGGGGTCGACTTTTAAAACGAAAATGGAGTCGCCACCAATATTTTTTGATGAGGTGTGATCGGGTCACCTCGTAATTCGGTCATTTTAATAATAAATTTGATTTATTAAAACAACAGTTTTAGTCTACGAAATTTAAAAAAATGGGGTTCGGGAGTCGATTACGCACAAGGAAGGATTAGCACCCTCGTGACGCCCAAAATTGGTACCTAATTGATTATTTGATGTCTTTATGTCGAAAATTTGAAAAGATTTTAAAATACGATCCTTTTTATTTTGAATATATTAAAATGGATGCTAAGACCCTCTTCTTTCGAGGAAGTAAAATGTCACGCCCAGTAAATTAGGGTACGACATTTCGAGTTCCCAATACCGAGCTTGTCTTTTGATTTTTAAAACTCGTATTTAAGCTTAAGAAAGATATTCGGTTATTTGGGTCAAATGAAAAATCGGAACCCAGTAAGTTAAGGCACAATTTCTCAAAATACCAATTTCAGAACATTGCCTATTTTTTAGAAATCTTTATCTCGAAATGACGAAATGTCACATCCAGTGAGTTAGGACAAGACAATTTTGAATTCTCGAGAATAAGTTTTTATTTAACTTTTAAAAAGAAAGTAATAGGTTCTTTAGACTCGATGAGAAAAATCGAAACCCAGTAAGTTAGGGTACAATTTCTTTCGAACCTTAGAACGCGGAGTATTTGCTTATTTTGAAAATCAGGTAAAATGTAATACTATCGTAGTAAAATAGGACGCGAACTATAGTAGATATGCATAACAGAGTAAAAACGAGGGAGACAATATAAATTACAATAATAAAAGCAAAAATAAACGAAAATTAAAACAAATAATTTATGTAAAATAATAGGTAAAAATGATAAAAAAAACTAATAATAAATCAATAAAAAATTTAATATTATGTACAATTTAAAAAAATAAAATAATAATAATAGTAAAAAATACAACAATAATAATAATAAAATATTAATAAACAAATAATAGTAAAAATAAAAAACAATGGAAATAATAAAAGTAATAGAAATAATGAAAATAGCAATAATAATGTTGATAATAAAAATAATAATAACAATAGTAATAAAAGTAGATATAATAAATATAATAATAATAAATATAATTATAGTAATAATAATGTATATAAAAATATAATAGTGGTAATAATGAAAATAATAATAATAATAATACAAATGAATATGATAATAATAATAAAGTTAATAGTAAAAATAAAAATAGTATTAGTAATAATAAGATAATAGTAGTAATAATAAAAGAAAATAAAAAACGGACTAAATTGAACTTAAAACAGATATTTGGAGCGAATTTAAAAAGAAAATAAAAGAGAAAGGGACCAATTAGAACACGCGAATAACAAGGAGGGGCTAAAAGGGAAAATATCCCCACCCTTTAAAACGCGACGCTTTGAGCAGGACCAAATCAAAAACGGATCAAAACTTAAGGGTAAAATTAAAAATAAAAGAAAACTTGATTAAAAAGAACTAAAAATGCGAAAGGGCCTGATGCGCAAATAGCCCATTTCATAGAAACGCGCGGATCCTCCCCGGGTCGAGTCAACGCGCGGATCCAGTGGCCTTAAACGGCGTCTTTTTGGACGCTTAGGGAAGGGACAAAAAGGGCGCCGTTTCAATTGGGTATTTAAACCCAAATTTTTTTTTAAAAAAAATCACTTATCTTCCTCCTCAAAAAAGAAAAAAAACTGAAGCAGCTCTCCGAAAAGCTATCCCCTTGGCGATTTCCGGCGATGGCTCGACCGATCGTTACTGCCCGCACCGCCCGCACTCACAATGACGAGCAGCAAACAGTGACTTTTTCTCTCTTTTTTTATATTTTTATATTATATTTTAATATTGTACATGCATAGTTTAAAAAATAAAAAAATAGAAAAACTTTTATGACAAAAAAATGCCGAAAAGAAAAGAGGAAAAAAAAGGAAAAATGTAAAAACCTTGGCTGCTCTATGTTCTGATTTTCGTTATTGACTGCGTGTATTCGTAAATCTCTAAAAAAAATCCTCATTTTTACATTGTTTATACACGGCTTTTATAGTCTTTTTTACAACCGATTTTCCCTTGTTTGTAGGTATGTAGGAGGCGTGGTGGAGAAGGGCACGTCGCGTGGCGGACGGTGGAGGGGCGCACAATGCGGAGGTGCGGGGTGACGTGGCCGAGTGCGCGAGCGTGGGGGTCTGGCTGCTGCGGCGCGCGGGGGGTGGCTAGGGTTTCATTTTTTGTTTAGTTTGTGGGCTAGGTCTAGGTTTGGGCTTTAAAATTGGGCTCTAATGTAAATGGGTTTTATTGGACTTTTTATTAATTTTGTTTTGTTTTTTTTGGTGTAAAATTGGCTAATGGGCCCGGGCGAAAATTGGGCCCTACAAATATCATTTACAATCACTTCCAAAATGACCGACATAAAACATCCCAGGTACATGTCATTACCAAAAAGAAATGTACTTCACCATAATGAGTTCGGGATCAGCCTTGGATGCTGATTCAACGATCTGACTTTAACCTAACCTGCGCATGGAAACAAACCGTACGCTGAGGATAAACTCAGTGGTATTTCTATAATCCGAATACTTTAAATAAAAAATTAATGCTATTTACACATTCAACCATACAAATACTATAATTATACAATAAACAATCCATAGCTAAATCATTTATAACACATCCACTTCCGATCAATTGCTATCCCAAATAGCTTTTCACAATGTCAACACATATCACTTGAACCATAATATTGGTTATTCACATTCAATTCACAAATTCTCAATATATATATCTAACCATTTTTCATTTCATTATTCAATATCATTTATATCGATCAAATTTGCCAATTCATTATATACCCCTATTAACACGACTCAGACTTTGGCGGATACACGGATCCAACCAAAACACACCAGTATGGCACCCAGTGCCTCATCGGATAATTCGAAGTAATATATTGACACCTAGTGTCTCATCGGCCATGCCGAAGTAAATTGGTACCCAGTACCTCATCGAATTTATCCGAAGTAATAGTTTGAAACCTAGTGTCTCATCGACTCGAAGTCGAAGCATCCCTGAACACTTCCAATCCTATGGCATGCCAACTATATCCGACTCAGCCCGATACAATTAATAGGGTTTTCAATCACAATTTTAATTTCCAATCAACATACATTTCAATTCAAATAATCATATATCAATCACAAATCCACATTCATTCAATTCAATCTCATAATGCTATTTACTTACCTTTTTCACTTACCATAATCACTAAATTAAAATACAACAATAATAATTGTTAGATTCGGATTATAGAAATACAAACCGTAATTCTCGAGCTACTCCTCGTTAATCTTGTCTTTTCCTTTCTTAGCCGAGGTCTCCGGCTCAACGTTAGCTACGGAAATCGAAACAATTAAAAATTATCAATACAACACCAATTCACATCAAATATTTCAATTTATACATAACTTTTTCCTAAATTCCAATTTAGTCCTTAAACCGAGACTAACTTTATTTTTCCACAACTAATTCTATATTTTCATTCAATTTCAACTTTAGACTAATTTTCAACTCTCTAATTTCACCATAAAACCCTAATTTTGAAATTCTATCAATTTAGTCCCTATTACTCAAAACTTATAATTTATTTTACAATTCAATCCTTTTCTTAATTCTAACTTGAAATTCTATCAATTTAACCCCCAATTCTTCAATTTATTCAACATGTACAACATTTAAAAATCCACTAATTTCTAAAATTTCAACATAAATCAAATAGTATTTTGTTCTAGGATTCTAAAAACATAAAAAAATTCAAGAAAAGGGACTAAATTAACTTAACAAATTAAGCTTGAACCTTAAAAACCCTAATTTTCCTTCTTTCTTTTTCTTTCCCTTTTTCCCCTGTTTCGTTTGCTGTTCTGTTTCTTTTTCATTCTTTTTGTTTTGTTTCTTTATTTATTTATTTCATGTTTTATTTCTTTTATTTTATGTTATTATGTTATTATATTATATTATAATAATAATTATTACTTAAATAATAAGTAAATACATATATGTATTACAAATGTATGCATTTATTTATTATACATGTATTTTACAATTACCATACACTTGTATTTACTTTTTACTATACAAGTGTTACATATGGTTTATTTACTAATTTAGTCCCTTCACTTTTCCTTTAATCTATAATTAAACTTTCACCCTTTATTCAATTTAATCCTTACACATAATTAACCTTAATTCAAGCTAATTCACCTAGCCAAACCTAATTAACCACACAACTAACTTAGTAAATATTTTTAATAAATATTTACGAACCCATTTTACGAAAACGAAGACTCGAAAATACACTTTTCGATAACCGTAAATTTCGGGTCATTACACATATTGTTTCACATATCAGAACCGTATCATATAGCATATTATATAACATATCATATATATCCTACCCTCATCCGTTACACACCATCTCCGTCCAACAAATCACACCAATTAGCACTACAAGAGTCCATCCAATCACCCCTCTTTTCTGATTTTTACAAGTTTCCGACGAGTTTTTTGGGTTAGTTCACACACCTGATTCCCGATTTGACAAATCACACGTCTAGAACTCAAGAAACCTACATTCGTTCATTAAATCGCACTAATTAATCGAGGAAAAATCATCTAAAATGCATCATTAACCCAAAAGTTCAGACCCTATAATAAAATTCGAGTACTTGCTTCTCCGAAATAGCATCCAAATCGAAGATTACTCCGCTAGAAAAGTTTTATTTGTGCACCCTTCGCCTAACCAAAGCACATAAGCGTTTGTCACAACCAAGAGTGAAAACAAACACTAATACAATCCCTACCTTGAACAAATAACGGCTAAGAATCCTAATATCAAAAAATTAATGACGATACTTACACTTTGCTCAGATTATGCCCCAACAATCAAACTCCACACAACAATTACCACT
The DNA here is from genome assembly GCA_025698515.1 of Gossypium sturtianum. Lineage (NCBI taxonomy): Eukaryota > Viridiplantae > Streptophyta > Magnoliopsida > Malvales > Malvaceae > Gossypium > Gossypium sturtianum. The sequence goes on from CM046952.1 coordinate 37,900,751, forward strand.
AAAACACAAGATGGAAAAGAAGTGAAAAGCAAAACGAAAGAAAAGAAAAATGAAAACAGAAGGAAGAAATAACAAAGAAAAGAAAAGAATAAGAAAGAAAACAAGAACGTAAAAAGGGAGTGGGTGATAGACGATATAATTTGGTGAATGATTTTAGGGATTTTGAAAAATTAAAATAAAATAAGATAAATGCAAATTTACTTTATTCCAAATTTTAACCCACTAGATTTTTAAGAATTTAATTTGAACACTACTACTCAGACAGAATCGAAGCAAAAATATTCCAAACTTGTGTAACGCAAGATTCGAACACAAGGCTAAAGAGTAAACTAACAAATACCTTACCATCAAAGAGTAAACTAACTCATTTTTATCAACAACTTGCAAAAGTAATGCCAAAATTAAGAGAAAGAATTCAAAAATAAGGGAACCGAACTCAAAACCTAAAACATACATCCAAGACACTTAACCTACACCACCATATCAAATTATTTAACATGCTTAACAACCAAAATCTATGAAATTTGGGGTGTTACACCATTGGTGAAGTATTTACAGAAGTTAGAAGAGAAGAAAGTCGTAGAAACGTGATGCTTGGAAAAGGGAGACTATTGTACCACTTGAGAGCTCAGCCCTAATGACTTCTAATGCCAATAAAGCCCAGCCGAGGCAAAATTGACAAAATTTTCAAGTGTGGTGTGATTTCTACAAAAAACCATGCCATACTCGATAAACCTGCTGGAAAATTCATGGCAAACCAGCAAATTGGAAGAGTAAAATATCCCGAGATAAGCCTAATAGTGATTTTTCCTCTACAAGTGAAGCTGAGATAGGTTCATTCAATAAAGAGCAACTAGTTCAACTTCTAAAACTGCTAAAATCCAATTCCTCATCTGGTATTCCTAGTGGTTCTCTCGCTCAAACAGGTAGCAACTTTAATGCTTATCTTGTAGTCCAAATTCTTTGCCATCGATAATTGATTCAGGAGCTTCTGATCATATGACCTCTCTGTCACACTTGTTTGATACCTATTCACCCTGTTCTATGAAAGAAAAAGTTAAGAGTTGCAGACAGTAATTTTTCGTCCATTGCAAGAAAAGGAAAAATAAAAATTTCAAAGGATATACACCTTGAACCTATTTTGAATGTTCCTAATTTTTCCTGCAACCTATTATCAGTCAGCAAATTAACTAAAAATTCTAATTGTTATGTTGTTTTCTTTGATTCTCATTGTGAGGTTCGGGATCGGAACTTGGGGAGGATGATTGGCAGTGCTAGGATGATTGACGACCTATATTATTTTGATGATTATTGTTCTGCGAATAAAACAACTCAAGGCTTGAGTGGTATTAGTTCAAGTTATGTTCGTGACCAAATTATGCTTTGGCCTCATAGATTAGGACATCCTAGTTTTTCCTATCTAAAATACTTGTTTCCAGATCTGTTTAAAAATTTGAATTGTTCTTCTTTTCAATGTGAGAGTAGTGTTTTATCTAAAAGTCATCGTGCAACTTATCTTACAAAACCATATCGTGCATCAAAATTGTTTTACCTAATTCATAGTGATGTATGGAGACCTTCCAAGGTTACCACCATGTCTGGAAAAAAAATGGTTTATAACTTTTATTGATAATCATACTCGTCTATGTTGGGTCTACTTGATGCATGAAAAATCAAAAGTAAAAAATTTGTTTCAAGAATTTTATAAAATGGTTGAAAACCAATTTCAATCTAAAATCAGCATTCTTCATTCTGATAATGGAGCTGAATATTTCAATGATTTTTTGGGAACTTTTTTAAAAGAAAAAGACGTTTTATATCAGTCTACTTGTCGTGATACTCCTCAAAAGAATGGAATTGTAGAAAGAAAAAATGAACATTTACTTGAAGTGGCTTGTGCCATTATATTTTCTATGCAAGTTCTAAAATATTTGTGGGGAGAAGCTATTTTGACTGCATCATATCTTATCAATAGGTTACCTATTCGTGCTCTGAAATATGTCACACCTGTAGGTCATTTTAAAAGATTTTTTCTTGAGTGTAGAATCTATTCAAATTTGCCATTAAAATTTTTTTGGTGCATTGTTTTTGTTCACATGCCTAACATGTTTCGCTCTAAACTTGATCCAATAGTAGAAAAATGTGTTTTCATTGGGTATGCTTTGAACAAGAAAAGTTATAAGTGTTACAATTCAATAACTAATTTTATTTTTGTAAGCATGGATGTCACATTTTTTGAAAACTAGCTATAATTTCCTACAAAATATTTTCAGGGGTAGCAAGAAAGAGAAGTGAAAAATTTTTGGGAAAATTTTACATTCTTGCCAAGTCTTGTTTTTAATGATTTATCATCATCTCTAGAAAAAGTAACTCAAGATGTTAGGCATAAGGAACATCCTACTCTATCACATGAGTCACAAACAAGGGGAGAAATACTATAAAGGACAAAATCAGTCCTGAACCTGAGCTCTTGGTTTATTCACGAAAAAAGACTCAGAAAAAGGGTAATGAATTGTCGATCACTACCACAAAACCATTCAAAATCCTTGGGGGTAAGTTCTACACCTGATTCTAGTAATCTCGATCCTATTTTGACTTCTCCACCTTTTTCTGTTTCTGTCTCTAATTCTAATTCATCTCTTTCCAACAAACCTTTTGATCTTGACATCCCTATAGCCCTTAGAAAGGGAATTCGAACATGTACCCAACATCCTATTAGTAATTATTTATCCTACCATAGGCTTTCAACTTGTCATAGAACATTTGTTAGTAAGTTGTCTAACGTGTTTATTCCGAGAACTATTCAGGAGACTTGAGATGATCCGAATGGGAAGTTAGCAGTTATGGAGGAAATGAATGCTTTGAAGAAGAACAGTACTTGGGAGATAGTAAATTTACCCAAAGATAAAAAAATTGTAGGATGTAAATAGGTATTCAACGTGAAATGCAATGCTGATGGAAATATAGAAAGGTATAAGGCAAGACTCGTTGCTAAAGGGTTCACCCAAACCTTTGGCATTGATTATCAAGAAACTTTTGCTCCCGTTGCGAAACTCAATTCAATTCGAGTTTTATTGTCCTTGGCTGTGAATAAAAATTGACCCTTGCACCAGTTGGATATTAAAAATGCTTTTCTAAATGGGGATTTAGAAGAAGAAGTCTACATGAGTTTACCTCCAGGTTTTGATAAAGGGTCAGGTGAAAATAAGGTTTGTAGGTTAAGAAAGTTTTTATATGGGCTCAAACAGTCACCTAGAGCCTGGTTTGAACGGTTTGGAAGGACAGTAAAAGCTCTTGGTTATTGTCAAAGTTAAGCAGATCATACCATGTTTTACGAGCATTCAAATATAGGAAAAATAGCTATTTTAGTTGTGTATGTAGATGACAAAATCTTGACAGGTGATGATCATATTGAATTAGAGAAGTTAAAGAAAGGATTGGCTAAACAATTTGAGATAAAAGACCTGGAAGCATTCAAATATTTTCTTGGGATGAAGTTCTTTCGATCTAAAGAAGGTATTTTTGTTTCTCAACGCAAATATATTCTGGACTTGCTCAAGGAGACATGTTTGCTTGGATGTAAAGCAGCTGAAACCCCATTTGAACCCAACTTGAAATTAGAGCATGCTGAAGGTGAAAATATGGTGAATGTTGACAAGTTTCAAAGACTCGTTGGGAGGTTACTTTACTTATCCCATACACCTCCAAATATTACATTTGCTGTAAGTAAACTAAGTCTGTTCATGCATTCACTAGGATAAGATCATTTTGAAGCTGTATACATAATTCTAAGATATCTAAAGGGGACTCCTGGTAAGGGGTTGTTGTTTAAAAGACGTGAACATTTGTTGGCCGATGTCTATACTGATGCAGATTGGACTGAAAGCACTATTGATTGAAAGTCTACATGGAGAAGTAAAAAGAAAAATGTGGTAGCTAGAAGTAGTGCCGAAGCTGAATTTAAAGCAGTTGCCCATGGTATTTGTGAAGTTTTGCGGATTAAAAGGCTAATGAAAGATTTAAGAATTTCATGCTCTTTGCCCATAAAAGTCTACTGCGATAACAAGGTTGCAATTGCAATTGCTCACAACCCTCCTCTTCATGATTGAATGAAATATGTAGAAATTGATAAGCATTTTATCAAAGAAAAACTTGAAAAGGGACTGATTTGTATGTCATTGTACCAACGACTGAATAGATAGTAGACATACTTACAAAGGGGCTGCACAAGAAGCAATTTGATCACTTAATTAGCAAGCTGGCAATGGAAGATATTTTTAAACCAGCTAGAGGGGGAGTGTTAAAAAGGAAAGTAGATTAATTTAAGATATGCTAGCTCTAAGATTATTGTAATTATAGAATAATTAACTTGTGTAGATTAGGAAATGATTAAATTACTCCTAAATTGTTGGGCTGCTATTACCTACGTATAGGTGCTGTATTACAATTGTAAAGATCGAAGAAATAATATTCTTTTCTTATTTCCCATCTAGTTTCTATTTACCCTGATTGTTTTATCCAGGGACCCAGAAAATAACATTTTGTCTCCCACAGGCCAAAGCCAAGCATGAGACAGCTCCATTGTGGCCTTCCATGGACGCAGCTAGCTGAAAAGAATCAGTCTCACAACTTGCTCTCCATGCAATAATACCGCAATTCTACAACAAGCAAAGGAATTGAGTAACTACATTGTCTCCAAAATAGGGATCTTATAAACATAGATTGATTGAAATCAGACTGATCACCTGTGCCCCAGCAATAAGCATATCACCAGCCACAATCATGGCAGAGACTTGTCCAACTGGCCCTTTTAGATTTAATTCAAGTGCCGAGTGAATATTTAATGCCTGCAAGACCCCAAAACAGGCCTCAATTTAGTTTAATGCCAAAACAAAATAGGATAAAATGTATCACACTTAAAGATGAATTGTGGACAATTAACCATAATGTGGGATGCTAACCTTGACTACATTTTTCAAACCAATGAACACCAGGAACCCTCAGTAATCAAAGACCCAGCTTCATCTCCGAGATCAGTAAAATGAAGACACTTTCCAGTGTGGCCGTCCCATATTCGTGCAGTTCCATCGGAGCTTCCAGAATAAAGCTTGTCATGCCCTGAAGGAAGGGCAATCCCTTTAATGGCCTGTTTAGATGAAAGCATATAGAGATTAGCTAAGGTATGCAATTTGCTTTGTTACGTAAAGATGTTTAAAAAAACCCCAAAATCAAATGACCGAAGAAAGAATAGCTTCTTGTGGCCCTCAAGCTTTGCCAACATGGCGAATCCATCCCCACGAGACCAATAATGCGAATACCAGCACTTATCACCTTTGTAAAAGTGTCCTGACATCCAGTACTTGCGGACGGGATTCTGTCGAGCCTTTAGAGTCGAAATGGGTGACTTTTCAGGCCAAAAGTCAGCACTCTTCTTGGGGGGATCAACAGTCAAAGCACGACAAAAAACATTGTCGTTGGAGTTGGACAATCTTCCTTTATTTCCAGGCAAATTTCTCCCTTTACTAAGGCATTTAGGAAGAAAATATGCGAAATCAAGCAATTATATATCCGAAAATCAACTCAACCCCTCCAAAAAAAAAAAAAAAAAAAAAAAACCCAACCCCCACCAATAGCTTTAAAAAGAATTCCCCTTCTCAACAAAGTAAACAGAGAGAGAGAGAGTATGAGATGAGACAAAATAAAAAGCAGTAGGATCGAAAACAGAAAATCAAATATAGCAGAGTAATGCAGATAACTCAAAATCTCCCTCAAGACTAAAGTAGAAATAAAAGTTGAGGGTTTCAAAAAATCCCTTGTTTAATTTGTCGGAAGAGAGGACCGACCTGGAACAAATGGGTGGCGAGGAGGCCTGTCTGGCGGAAGAGATGGTTGAAGAAAAAACAAAATAAGAGCAATGATTGAGAAGAGCCGGCGAGATTAATCGGGAAGCTATAGAAACCTTAAAACTATAAGATTTGGTGCTTGCTTGGCAAGCAAGAGGGAGAAATGTTAGTGAAACGCGCTAGTTTTAGGTTTTGGCAAAATATCAATTTAGCCCTTTAACTATATAATAACTTATGCAATGTCCCACTTATCTATCTATTTTCTAAAATCTATAATAAAATAATATTCTGTATTCTGTATCACTATAATCTCTATAAAAGCAAGCTGATGAATATACCCTTTTTTTCATTATATTATTTATTAATTTTGCAGTTTTAAAAATATATTTTATTATTTATAAAGATTTGTCACACTTAAATATAAAGATTTTAAATTTATCATAGTTATAAAGAATTTTTTTCATATAATATTTTAGTTATGTTAAAAGACATTTATTTCTTTCTATATTTTTAAAAAAAAAATACATTTACAACCAATAGAATATATATTATCTATGAATTATTATTGTCAATATATTGATAAAGAAAATAAGAAAATTGAAAATTGAAGTGCAAGGGATATTAATTTAGTTATGCCAAAAAGTTATTATTATTATACAAATGCTTAATAATTAGAGATTATTTTATTATAATATTTGAATTATCAAAATTATTGATATATTTTAATTATGCTTATTAGTTATTATTTTGAATAATTTATAAAAAAAATATATTGATTTGTCTAAAATAAGTTATGAAGAAGGAAGGTTTAGAAGAGAAACATGTTGATAATGTATTATAAAATAAAAAAAAATAAGAGAAATGGAAGAACAAAAGAGAATTATTTTATTAATGAATATTATGTACAATGCTTCTCTAAAGTCTATATTTATAGACGTAAAAAGTATGAAGTGGAATAAAAATTTACTCCTAATGAATATTAAACTTATGGACTTTATAAAAATAAAATATTTATACCATAATTAATTCTTCCATAAGAATTTATGGCTAAGGTGAGTTGTGAGAATCTCAAATTTTGTAGTATTTAATGATGAAGGAGAATATTAAAATGTAGTGAAGGTAAAGTATGAGAGTATGGATGATACAAGTGGCATTAATTTAAACATTTGTCCCCAACAAAACGCACTTAAGAAAGCATGCATGGATGGAACCCATTAGAGGAAGAAAACGTACATCATGCAAGCCAAGTGGAGTTGGGGACAATCAAATATATGATAATACAATATTCAGATCTACCAAAGTATATGCATGGTCTACGATAATACAAAACTACTTAAATTTCATTACCTTGTTGAATTTCCAAACACTTAACCATTTGGCAATTAATTTAATGAATGTGTTGTGCACGTAAATATGTTTATGCTTTGAATTCTTCATTCCAAATTGCATCATGTTTAGACAAAAATAATAAGTTGATTAAAAAGTAAGTTTATTTTAGATACCAAAACTTAGCTCCAACATTCAATATTTAATTTTATTCTTGTTTGACCATTTTAAATTTATAATATGAGACATTGAAAAATTTTAGACTACGGATTAAGGAGTTAACAAATGTCCTATAAAGATATTATAAAATATTAAAATATAAATATGTTTTAAAAAAAAAAAAAAGATATGTGTCAATGTTTTAAAATTACTTGTGGAATAAAAAAAAAGTATACTGTCAATGTATCAAATACTAACCCTTATAATATATTAATTTATCATATTTTTGGATAAACTACAACCATTGTCCCTAAATTTTCGTCAAGATTTTGTTTCAATCACCCAATTTTTTTATTTTCATAATAGCTGTTAACGTAATTGAATTGTTGTATTTTTTCCACTCATCGTTTAACTGATGACATGACATATTAATTTAAAGGGTTAATAACCAATTTGGTCCCTAAAATATAAATAAAATATTATTTTAATATTTTCAATTATTTTCTTAATAATTATTATTCTAAAAAAGTATTTAAAAATCTTTAAAATAAATTAAAAATATAAATAATATAAATAATTATTATAAAAATTAAATAAATTATTTATATTAATATTAATATTAAATAAAAATAATTATATTAATATTACAAAAAAAAAAACCCTCCCGACCCCGTCCCCTCTCCCTCTCCATCTGCCTCCCTCCCTCTCCATCTTCATTTGCATATTTGGTCCTAACAAGAAACACGAAAAAGATGCCAAAACCTTCATCTGCTCTTTGAACTTCATTGTTAACTACACATCTCAGTTCAAGAATTCACCAAAGCAAAAAGTGGGACAATTTCATTTGTTCTCTTTTATAACAAATAGAACTTGAAATTACTGCAGTAGAGCCACAAACTATTGGTCCTCCTCAAGATTTAGAAAGAGAAGATAGGCAACCAAACCAACCACAGGGATAAATCTAAGATAACTTACTACACCAACTTTGCTTTTCTCAACATGTTGTAGGTTCTCACCAATCGACCAAGGCTGGAAGAATGTCTATAAACATATGTCCCAAATGAAGATGGAGTGAGGGAGAGGGGGAGACGGTGGGGGAGAGGAGGGTTTTTATTTTATTTAATATTAATACAAATATTATATTAAATTTTTATAATATTCTTTATTTTTTTAAATTTTTTAAAAAAATTAGAATAATTATTAAAAAATATTCAAAAATATCATAATAATATTTTATTTATATTTCAAGGATAAATTTGGTTAATAACTGTTTAAATTAATGTGTTGCATCATCATTTTAATGGGAGGTAACGGATGAGTAGTAAAAATGTAACAATTCGATAATGTTAATAGTTATTATGTAAGTAATAAAAGTTGGATAATGAAAACGTAATCTTAATCAAATTTTAAGGAAAATGGGTATAATTTATTTTATATTTTTATATATTATGTAATTTATATTACATAAAATTAAATATATATAACTAGTTATTTACTAAACAAAATTTAAAATCCATTTTTCAAGTTATATAATATTAACATTACATACATAAAACCAACCCCAACTTGAATATCAAAGGAAATAAGAAAAGTTTCGTAAATCGACCAACCTTTAGCCTGTGCCAATGAAAAACATATTATATGTAGAGAATTAATTAAAATTTTAAAAAATAACAACTATTAAGAACATATATAATCTATGGAGTCGTGTATGTTAAGAAGAAGAATTTACCTCAAATAATAGGTTTTGGATCCACTATATTTAGACGAAAATTTTCAAGCACTAATTAATGATCATAAGAAAATATTACATTTTTGTTGTTTTCATCAGCTTAATGAAATTATCTAGCAGATGCAAAGTCAAGTCCATACAATCCCCATACCAATGCTCCCGATGATAGTGCCACCGGCAACGGACCAAGCATCCACAACAACATAGGAAGTGAGACGCAAAGCACCCGGTTTCCGACGAGAGCCAACCCGAACCCTCGTTCGAATATGGTTTGCGTGTAGGAAGGATCGGACGTGAACTGATCATCATCTTCATCGAGGGAAGAAGCATTTATCAAGAAATTAGCATCGATTAGAAACCCGATGGCCACGGAGCAGCAAAAGAAGCTAACCAATAGGAACAGTGATGCTGAACCGTACTTTAGAGAATACACCCATTTGGAATGTGACCCGAAGATTTCAGCTTTCAAAAGATGGCTGGCATTGTATGTATTGTTGGTCAAAGCTGCCAATGCTAAGTTAACTAGAATGGCTATTGTAGCTGTGAGTATGGTGGCCATTAGAGTGTTTCTCAAACTTTGGACTGCCAACATACCCTTCTTATCATCACCCTGCAATACACATTATTTCATTCATATAGAATCACAGGTGAAGTGGTAAACCACCTCTTCCGAGTTAATTTCTTAGACAAATCCCTGCTTACTCTTATATACATAGATTGTCATGCAGGCTATCATGTTTAAAGATTTAACATTGTAGTCAGTATTTTTGTTAAAAGTAACAATTTAAATCTTTTTAAAAAGTTGATGATCGAATTTTACTTTTTTTGAAAGGTTAATGGTCAAGTTGATAAAAAATATATAAATATTAATGACTAAATTTATTATTATGCTAAAAACAAAAACAGTGGCATGCAACAGTAAAAACATAGAGATGGCGATGATGAGATGCTTGCTTGCCTGTTTGATTTCTTGAAACCAAGTGTTTCTGCGTAACTTTTCCAGTCCAATTTGGGTGGAAGAGGGTTTTTGCTTGAAGCATTTCCAAAGATAGACATGGTAACCCAATGTGAGGAAGAGACTAAAAGGGATCAACAGTGTGTCCAAACAGAGGATGAATCCCATTCTTGGAATACACTATAGGGAAATTAATTGCTATGGTTTTTGTGGCGGAAGGAAAGAGTATTTATGGTGAGAGGTAGATAGTGACTTCCACGAATGGACATAAAGGAAAGAGTATTTATGGTGAGAGGTAGATAGTGACTTCCACGAATGGACATAGTGGAGGCATTTAGGTGGCAAAGGTAATTAAATTCTATGCATACATATAAATATATGTCGTGGAGTACATGTCAATGTACATGCATGAGAAAGGAAGGCTTTTCTAAGGGGATAGGTTTTTAGTGGCAAGTCCACTAAAAGCAACCTACAATCACAACTTTTCGGTTTTTCTCCGACCAAGTAATATTTTATTATAAATAAAAGAGAATAGGACTCCTCTCAGGAGCAGTGCACCAGTGGCTTTGCTTGCTCTCTTTCGCTATATTTCCTCCAACTTCAAAATTTTATAATTTAATTTGAATTATTTTATTACAAAACTTTGACTTTGATACTTTAATTTTATCTCCTTGCATCTTTACTAATATATTTTCTTAATTAAGCAAAACCCAGGTGTTTTTAGATTATTTTTGATAATAAAATTATAAGGCTGTGAGATTATTTATCACATTATTAGATATTAAAAATGTTTATGGCCCGACTCATCCATATGACACGATCAACCGATTTGGCTTACATTTTTCAACCTAGGTCCGATCCATTTTAACTAATTAAAATAATTTTATATCAATATTTATATGTATTATAGTTAAATTTAAATAAAAAAAACAAAATTTTATATTTTAAACATGACCATTTTTATGGGCTATGCGCTCAAGCTTGGGCCTAAATTTTTTGGGGAGAATTTAGATTGAGCGCTTTTATCGGGTAAAATATTCAAATATACTAAAAAAAAAACAAAATTTACGGAAAAGAGCCGGTTTCTTAAAAATTTACGGAAAATGGCCATTTCCCCACAAAACGCGTCCACGTCAGCGCGTTTTGTGGAAAAAAACCAGGAAAGCGCTCCCTTGGGGAGACGCGTTTTGTGGGGAAAAATCAGGAAAGCGCTCCCACGGGGGCCGCGCTTTGTGCCACATCGACAAAAGCGCCACGACGTGGGCGCGCTTTGTTGATGTGGCACAAAGCGCGTTCGTGGGCGCTTTAGCCCTACAACGGTCAAAATTTTTACAATTATTAATCACATTTGAATATCATATAAATAATTTAAGCAATCGGGCTTGAATCCTTATAACAACTCTCGTGTTTAATACAAATAATTAGTGGATCTAAATTTTAAAATATATATATATTAATTCGAGTATGAATTTTACAATTATTAACCACGTCTGATCAATCCATTGAATATTCAATTTAATTTAAAATCTACATATTTATGGGTTAAATGTAGAGAATAATTTTTTTTTTATCTTTAAACCAGCCTAAATTTAAATATTTTTAAAATATATAAACATTAGCGTAAAAATATCTTTTTAATATTTTGTTATTTTTAAATAATAAAATGTACTATTTAAATAGTTTTAATTTAAGTTGCGATTACATCCAACACGATCCATCACCATCTCTAATATAAAATAATGGATTTAAATTTACTAAAATCCAGAAAGTTCTACCAGATCTTAAACAACTTTTGTAGAAGGACTAATTTGAAAAAAAAAAACCTTTAAGTTACAATAAAATTACAAATATTGAACTTTTATTTTTAAAAATAAATTACAAAAAAATAAAAAAGAAACTTCTTATTTATTAAATATATTAAAACTAAATTACAAAAAAATAAAAAAAAATAAAAACTTCTTATTTATTAAATATATTAAAACTAAATTACAAAAAAATAAAAAAATAAAAAAACTTCTTATTTATTAAATATATTAAAACTAAATTACAAAAAAAAAAAAAAAACTTCTTATTTATTAAATATATTAAAACTAAATTACAAAAAAACTTCTTATTTTATTAAATATATTAAAACTAAATTACAAAAATAAAAAATAAAAACATCTTATTTATTAAATATATTAAAATTAAATTACAATAAAATAAAAATAAAAACTTATTATTTTATTACATATATTAAAATTAAATTACAATAAAAAAATTAAACAATTTCTATTTTATTAAAGATATTAAAATTAAATTACAATAAAAAAATTAAACAACTATTATTTTATTAAATATATTAAAACTAAATTACAAAAAATAAAAAATAATTTTTTATTTTATTAAAAAAATTCAAATTAAATTACATACAAAAAAAAAATAAACAACTTCTATTTTAGTGAAGATATTAAAATTAAATTAAAAACACAAATAAAAAACAACTTTTATTTTATTAAAAATAAAAAAATTATTACAATTTAAAAATAAAAAGCCCATCCGAATCAATGGATGCTTGGTCGGAATCGAGTGCCACACGGGGTGGTCGTGCGCTATTCTGCGTGGATTCATCTTTCTTCTAGCTTCCACGGGGTCGTGGAACCTCGGGCGGGGATTTCGGTTCCTCTGACAGTAGGTCTGGTTGTGGGTGTTGCGAGGATGACCCACATTGATAAAATAACAACCCTGGAGGTGTTTACATAAACCACGACGAGGGTGTCTAAATCCCGTATGGCGAAAGAGACTGGTAAAAAAAAGTGCTCCCCGACGGCGCCTCATGTGATCCCTCACGCGACGACGGCCTCAAGATCGGATGGCCAATCTGTAACACCCCATACCCGAGTCCGAGACCAAGACTGGATACGAGACATTAACATGCTTGAACTCACTTAAACATGTACTTACGGGCTATAAAATTTTGTTCCGGATTAAAAACTTCTCTTTCTCAGTCTATTCATACCTTTCATGAGCCTACGAGGCCTTAAACACTTATCTAAAAACTTTTGGAACTTATTCAGAAACTTTTCTTTAGAGCAGAGGTTACACGCCCATATTGTATGGGACACGCCCGTGCACCCCTAAAACATGCCCGTGTCTTTCACCCGTGGTGGATACTGGCAAAATACACACGGCCTGGACACGCCCGTGGTCCCAAACCGTGCCTAAAACCCAAAGATTCTCGCCAAATGCCCCACGGCCAAGGCACACACGCGTGCTTACCACCGTGGTGCACACCGACTACTTTAACACGGCCTGAGTCTAGACACACGCCCGTGTGACTAGTCCGTGGTCTATTCGACTTAATATACAATGGTGCGAGGTGCACACGGCCTGAGACACACGCCTGCGTGTGTCCATCCGTGGGGCACTTAGAGGCTATTTACCAAGCCAATTGCCACCACGAAATCAAGACCAAACTCAAGTTCAATTCAAGAACTCAAGTATTACATCTTTCATGAACAATACAACATGCTTCATTGATATCAATAACATACATACTTAGTCAATCTTGGCCAATCACTTAGCCATTTACAAAGAATAATAAACTTGATAGCCCATACTTTTTCCCTTTCTAAGACATATACTCAAAATGAAATGTTTCCTATACATGCCATACTTAATATAATTTCAACTTGACTATACCAAAATAAGGATTGATAGTGTGCTTGAGCTCGACTTCAACGATCCACAAGTTAGCTTAATGGACTACATAGAAAGAAAGAATAAAAGACGTAAGCATTTAGCTTATTAAGTTTGCATAATGCTCATAGCAACATACTTGCTTAATATAAACCATTTGACATAAACAATGGTATCATAAATTTCAGCTATAAAGCTTACTTACTCATACTCGATTCTTACAAATCTCATGATACTTACTAGTCTCATACTTGTGAGGTAAACAAGGTACCTGTATCACTTGATCACATTGATCAGCATACTTTAGCATAATAATCATAATCTCTAACTTATCATTCATAACATGAATAGTACTCATTCTCAACTTGATAACTCTGCTTACTTACTTTCTTGTTATCTCATTTAAACTTTACTTGTTTGCCCAATGAATTTCTATGAATAACCGAGGATACTGAATCTCATCTCACACGCTCAATGCCAAAGCCATATCTTAGATACAGTCTTACATGGAATCTCTCATCTTGGTTTCGAGGCCATGTCTTGACATGGGCTTATACGAAGTCTTTCTCGTGAGTTCCCTTGGGAACTTACCATTGCCATGTCTTGACATGGTCTTACTTGGTACCTTTACTCATGAACTAGTCAATGCCGAGCCTTGGCTTGGACTTACATAAATCTTCCTTGTTACTCACCAATGCCATGCATTGGCTTGGACTTACATGGGATCTCTATCTCTTGATAGCTTTTCAATGCCAAGACTTGTCTTGGACTTACATGACATCTTTGCTTGGAGACTCACCAATGCCATGTCTCGGCTTGGGCTTATATGGGTCTTCATCTCATAATAACTCTTCAATGCCAAGACTTGTCTTGGTCTTACATGACATCTTTACTTGGAGACTCACCAATGCCATGCCTCGGCTTGGGCTTATAGGGGTCTTCATCTCATAATAACTCTTCAATGCCAAGACTTGTCTTGGTCTTACATGATAACTTGTCTGATTGCCGATGCCATGCCTCGGCTTGGACTTATACGGACTTTCTCATTTCATGTGATAGATCGAGTATCCTAAGCTATTCATCTTCAATCGGGGCTTTCTCATGCTTGATCTCATTGATTACTTTGTTTAATATAACATTAAATATTTTCATGATAATATTTTACATTATACTAAGCAATTCAATGATATTAATCATAAAGCTTAGAAATCATACAAACTTACCTCGATATACAAAATGTATGTATGCAATTTGGTCCTTGACTTTGTTCTTGCCTCGATTTCGATCCGAGTTTCGTTTTTCTTGATCTATAATCATAAATAGATCATTTAATACTCACATTGACTAAATTGACTGACTCATACTTTGGTAAAATTACTATTTTACCCTTATACTTTCTCATATTTGCACTTTCGCCTCAAGACTCGTAAAATGAATCTCACTCAACTTTCTTAAACTTCATGCTTAGCTGATTCATGTTCTCTACTATAGCAATCATCGATTCCCATTATTTCTAATAGGTATGACCAATTCCATAACTTTTACATTCACTTAGAAAAAAATGTTTATCTAACATCAAACTCTCATAAACTTCCATAAAATATCATTTTACAAGCATGTCACTCTTGGGTAGATTTTTAAACATGCATCTTAACTCATTTTATAACTAAAAATAGCTAATTCATAATACGAGAACTTCAAAAACACGAAAAATATTAAAAACGGGGCTAAGATGAACTTACTAGCAAGCTTGAAAGATGAACAAATCTTAGCTATGGGGTTCTTCAAATTTTCGGGGCACCAAGGAAGAAGATGAATGAAATTTTTATCATCTTTTTCCTATTTTAATCATTTATTAGACAAATGACCAAAATGCCCTTCTCTTTAAAAATTTCTTTTTTACTAACTCATGTCCATTTTTGTCCAAAACTTATAATTTGGGAAAATTACTATTTAAAGACTTCTAATTAATATTCTAAAGCTATTTCATACAAAAAGCTTCTAGAAACTCATATTTTACAACTTTTGTAATTTAGTCCTTTTTGATCATTCCATGTCAATTTCACAAAATTTCTACATGGAACTTTAGTATTATGATGCAAACATGTCATAAACCTTAAGAACTCAATTTTACTGACTCGAGTTTGTAGTCTCGCACCACTATTCCGACTAGGCCCTGAATCGGGATGTTACACAGTTGGAGTAGTCGGAAACGGACTCGAACCCGACCATGCATTCCAACCTGGGGTGAGATTGGGAAAAGGAAACATATATGGGTTAGGATACATATAAGGGCTAGGGTACCCTGACATAAAGGCTAAAGGCTGTGATGTCGGTGTCGTCGGCTGAACTGATGGGCCCGGTGACTGTGTCGGCGCTATTGATGGCCCCGTCTCATCACCATTTCTCCTTAAATTTAAAGGGCCCCGACGTTCCCTTTGTTGACGAAGTTACCGTCGCCTCTTCTTCCAACAACAAATACGGCTTACCATGGATCCTAAACCATAGCATGTATTCCGGCACGCACGCTAACTTAGGAACGACAATCGGTTCCCGGATAGGTAAATAGTCATACCGATTCTCCCACATCTCGATATATGCTGACCAAAATATTGGCCAATCCATGTGCAACTGCCGTAAGTCCACTTTGTGCTCATCATCGAGCACCTCAGATGGCACGGGAATCGGTTGCCAGAATCTAAATTGTCGCAAAACCCGATCTGACTGGTGCATCTCCACGACCGCATAGTTGATCAATGGGACCTTCACGTGCCAAATGTTTGAATTTTGCAAAAACTCCAAATTATCTTTGCTGAATTGCAAATCTCGTGATGCGGTGTCCATTGAAACTATATTAACATTACCAAAATATTAGTTATATACATAATACTAAACACTAAATACGAAATACTAAATTATAAATACGAAATTCAAAACTTACTTGTAATTCCGACCGTTGGTCCAATTTATATCTATGTAATAATTGTAAAATATAACATTAAATTTACATCGTTTTCAGTGGGAATGAATATGGGTGGTCGAGTCGAGGACGTAAAAATGGAAATCGAAACCGTGCCCATAACTGCAGTAGTGATAGGCAACCTCCGATTTTCGCTTTAATCACCGCGCCGCCCCCACATCTCTCCGATACAACTTCGATATAGCACGCATGGACCCTAACTCAATTCACCACGCTCTAAAATCAACAAGTTTCAAGAACCATCTCAAGTGTCTGAGGTTTCTAGACAGTCCCAGATCGAGATAACCTCCAATTATCTCAAGAATGTATGCCCGAGCATACCGTATTCTTTCTATTTCGGTCGAACCATCATTCAACTCCGAGAATGTGTCTCGTAACCAGGCCATCTCGATCCGACCTCCATAAATGTTATCCGGAATGGCACCCAGAAGCTCGTAGCATACGGCCATCCAATCGGTAGAAGTTGCGAACCCGGTGACTACCGAATTCGCCCACCGGCAATCCCAATCGCAGAATCGCACATCTTCCAAAGTGATGGTACACTCTCCACATGGAAGATGGAAAGTGTGCGTCTCGGGTCTCCACCTCTCTATCAACGCACTGATAAAAGTCAGCTCCAACTTGAACCTCCGGCCTATCGTGGCAACGTGCCAAAAACCCGCTTCACTACAGCAAAACAGACTTTTAGCGGCATTTTTTAAGCTTTTAGCGACGTTTATAAGCGCCACTAAAAGTATTTGTTGCGCTTTTAAAAGCGCCGCAAAAAACGCCGTTAAAACAAACGTCGCAAACTTTAGCGGCGTTTTTGGTGGCACTTTCCCCACAGGTCATGACCTTTAGCGGCGCTTTCCCCAAAAATGCCGCTAAAAGTAATGACCGTTAGCGGCGCTTTTACTACAAACGCCGCTAAAAGTCAGGACCTTTAGCGGCGTTTTTACGCCGCTAAAACGTCATAAAAAATAAAAAAAAATATCATACTTCATGAAAAAAAAAAAGAAAATTTAAATATCATACTTTTAGCGGCGTTTTTGGTAAAAACGCCGCTAAAAGTCATGAAAAATAAAAAAAATTATAATATTATAAAAACACCAAAAATTCAATTTAAAAATGTATAATTTAATTTGAAGACATATTAAAATGAAAATTCATGAACAATACGTTCTAAATATGTTCTTGAGTCCCTTGCATTTACAAACATTATTTTAAATATGTTCACTACCAATTACCATGGCCTATGCCCTGGCTACATTGTCTAAGGAACAAACAAACCTTAACAAAATGCTTGTTATAAATACATACAAACATGCACAACATTATATACATCATTATTATACCAAAAAGAAAAGAAAAGAATATGCCCATTCTAGGATGAGAGGCAAGCTAAAAAAACTATCAGAATATCTAACCTTAAACTTGGATCACTTGTGCAAGTTGTGAGAAACCAACCCTGACTGCAACTGTAACCAGAGTAGATAATCTACCATAAAGATAGACCAATTGCAATTTAATATTAGTTTTAACAAAACAAATCAGTGATTGAAATATTTTGTGCTTAAAAGAAATAATGGGAGAATTAAGAAAATGTTCAGCATAAACCAAAATTTTATTTAAGCTGTTTTATAAGACCAATCATAAGACAAAAATAAAAGCTAAATAAAACTTTATTAACCTTCACAAGACTCAAATTAGGCATCAATGTTCACACATGCAAAAGTTTATTAACAGAGGATTTAAAGCAGAGAGATTCACTACCTTATCAAGAGGATTTTCGCAAAGGATCTTAATTAGCCTAAACAATGTAAAGATTACATCTAGAACATCCAGAATCACTGCAGCACCCGAAAAATCCCCTACATCTAGAACTATCTGATCAATAACTATTAATCATGGTGGCAATCAGCAGATTTTCTTCCTAATAACAATGCGTTTGTTTAATATATGTTCTTGTCTTATTCCTTATTCTCCCAATAACTAGAACATGAAGATGTGCCGTTTCATACTAGAAATTAGATAAAAATGAAACGCACAGGAGCAATATAACTTCTACTGAAGTAACTATTCCTTTAAATACCCTCTTGAGGGTTTTAAGCCATGATGAACTCCAGTTACTGAAATAACCACTGCTTTTACACCATTCATTTTGCACAAATTCAAAGGTACAGTAGTTTACATTTAAGTCATATAGCACATGATTTCTTAATGTAATTCAGCACACCTCGAGCATTTAACTCATAGAAATGAACCATTTCAGCAGTGAAGTATTTTCTATAAATAACTAATCAAGTTTATATAGTGCAGTCAGATTAAATAAATAATCACAAGTTACGCTAGATTCATGGTCCACAAAATAAGTGATTCTTACCAAAACACGATCTAGTATAAGCTGTACTACAAGCTGTTCCATCTCTTCCCTCTTTAGTTCAAAATCTGGTAAATTCATAAAACAATGGATATAATTATGTTGCTACAATAAATGGGAACAGTCAAGAACTTAGGTTACCTTAATGATAATGAATGAAAGAGAACAAAAGAAATATGATATTTATCTTTCATACAGAGAAGCAGATTTATGTAGCTCACATGTTGAATATGACATTAGATATACATCCCAAACACTACCAATAAGGAGTTCCAATAGCAAAGCCCACGTGATTAAATATTCTTAGCTCAACTAATTTTGAGGGTACTCTTGGGAGGCATAATTGCCCATATGAATAGCCACAAACAAGTCATGCTTTCTGAGTTTTTATTAAACACGAAATACAATATGTGTTTCTTAAGAGTGGCATTATTTTCATGCACCAACCAACAGGAATACATGCCCACCACCATCTAGAGGTTATAATTTCATGTTTATACTTCACCACATTGAATGTTATGCCCTCCACTCACATATAGAAAAATCATCCTTTTGCTCCTCTTACACCTTACTAGATAGAAAACAGAAAACTTCAAAGCAGTGTAGAAATTATACAATAGAAATGCAAGTATATATTGACATCTACAATAGTATATATTTGAGAAGTACTTAAATTAAATTATACCATTCAACCAAAGCCAGCAAGTGGCTACCTCTCCCAGATACCCCTGCCTGCAAATTAACAAATGATTGTTCAAAACAACAGGAAAAAGTCTGTCAATCTCAGTTTGAACTCCCCATGCCATCTAATTACACATTAAACAAATAAATTAGGTGCATAAATATATATATATTTCAAATCATCATTTTTGAATTAAAAAGTGGGCATAAATGTTTCATTCTTTCACAGCAAAAGCAAACACCTAACAAACTATATCGCTTATGTCCAAATTCTCTTCATAAAATTATCAATAATTTTCAAAGTTGGTAATTATTTCTTTTAATAATATTACCTTCAAAGATTGTACTCGAATAAATTTTTTAATAATGCAATTCGTTTTATTATTGCACCCAAAAATAATATATCAAACAATTATTCACATCCAATATTTGTTACTAGAAAAATAAAATACAATGAAAATGCAGGGGATTGAAGCCAATGCCTAGATCTTACATGCAAAACGAGCTCTCTACGCCTTTGAGCTACATCCCCTCATGATTAACATTATATAAAGATCTTTGATTCTGCTCTTATTTTAGAATCTGAAGCTAGGGTGTTTGGTGAGTAATCAACAAATTTATCTTTTCTCCCACAACAACGAAACATGTTTAGTTTAACGTTTACTACCATTCCTCAAAGTAGAAAGTTCCTTTTAAACTTTAGTTCTTGTTTGGAAGAGATTCATTTAAAAATATATATATCAAAACCATTCAAGTTTTCGTTGTATTTGTTTTGGATGAGCTTTTTATTTAGGGTTTATATGAAAAATAAATATTTAAATTATATATTTAAACAAACATATATGATATATTATAAGGAAAAAAACATATCTAATAAAGTACTTTCTTCCTATTGTAGTCAATTTAAATGGGTTTCTTAACTTTAATAAAATTATCAAGTCTTCCCTATATTCTCACGCATAGTGAAAACTGGAAACGAGTAATTCTATATTGTTTTCGTAAAGATTTGTAGGCAATCAACAGCGTTTCAGAATCAAGGGAAACTCGGAGAAGACGAAAGATTAGACAGAGAGAAGGAAACAAAATTTTGAAGATGCAATTAAACCTGGCAAAGATTGTAGGTGAAACTATCATAATTGTCAATGACGATAATGGGATTCTTGCTGATTTTCTTGTCTTCCGGAATTAAAGATGTTGAATCCGCTACAGCCGATGCGAATGAGAGTTTTCCCACAACCCCACTTCTCTTGATTGGCAAAAAACAAACACCTGCAAAGCAAACCAGAAAAAGAACGTCCCTGTGATACTCTGTACGAGAGAGAGAGAGAGAGAGAGACTTGATGAAGGAGAGAGCTTGGAGAGGAGAGACAGAAACGGGTTTTGAAGGGATTTAGCAGAAAGTGAAGGTTTTGGATGAACCAGAGATGAAAAATAAATATTTAAAGCCGAATCGCCAAAACTAACCTTACCGCTGATGGCGCTATCAACGAAATCGCAAACGGCGGCGAGAGTTTTATCGATCTGAACTTGCAGAAACGGATTCGGCGCGAGTTTCGCATTCCTCAACCAATAGTGGCCAACCATCCGTCCTTCATCAGGATTGGCGATGGCGCCTCTTTCCAGTTCCTTCCTCAGTTTTCGTTTTCTTCTTTTTCCTTTTAACAGTTTTCTTACTTTTCAAATCCAAATCTGCCTCGGCCACCACTGGTACCAGCTACATCAGATCCCTCGCGTGACGACGAAGCCAAACCAACCATAGAAAAGATGCCTAGGTCATCGAAAATGCCGTGGTATCCTTCACTAAATGGTGATACGAAAGCTAGAGTTTTTATTTTATTTGACTTTTACTGTCGCTAGATTTAGCGGTTGAAATGTAAAATTTTCAAGATAAATGTTGGGGGCATAAAATTGGGGATTTAAGGGAGGGTGAAAAGCTGTTCTTCAGGTGGAAATTTTTAGCTTAAATTTTTGTAGCGTTTTTTCAAAAAACGTCATTATTGTTCAATTTTATTTTTTTATTTTTAATATATATTTTTTATTTTTTATTTTTCAAATTTTTTGTGCTGAGATTATTATTTTTTAAAATTTTTATTTTTTTAAAAATTTTGAATATTACAATTTTTAATTGAAATATGGACTAAAATATTAAATTTTAAATTTTTAAGTTTTTAATTTTTTATTTTTAAATTTTTTTGAAAATTTTTATAATTTTTAAATTAACATATAAAAAAATAGTATCATGTCATGTGAATTACCTTAAATTAAATTATTAATTTAAAAAAATAGTTCACCTCAAGTTTTTAAATAACTTAAATTAAATAGTTAGGGTTTAGTTATCAATTTGTAACTTTTCATAATTAAGTCAGCTTCAAATAGCAAAATAAAATTAATTTGTAAGTAAAAAAAATGCAATCTCGCCATTTTTATAGCATATGTTTTTATAACTTTTTACTGATTAAATCAAATTTGATATTCTGTCTTCATTCGATAAACCCTAAATCCTAAACTCGTGAACCTTAAACCATACACCCACAAACCCATAAACTCATAAACTCAAGCCATAACCCTAATCCTAAGACTAACCGTACACCAAAACTTAAACCTCAAACTCAAAACCCCAAACCATAAATCTTAGACCATAAAACTCGAACCCTAAACTCTAAACTGCAAACCTTAAACCATAATTCGAGACCAACTTTTTGGGAATTCATGTGGCCAATGTTAGTGTAGTACAAAACATATATTTTAATAGCTAACACATTAACCATAAATCCCTCATGAGGGATTTCGGTTTCAAGATTTTGAGTCATATAGCTAACACCCTAAACCTTAAACCCTAAAATCTTAAACTTAATCCATAAACCCTAAACTCAAAAACCTAACACATTAACCATTTCCCCCCAAACCCCTAACCTTAAACTCCTAAACCATAAACCATAAATCCAAGACCCTAACCCATTAACCATTTCCCTCTAAACACCTAACCCTAAACCTTAACCCCTAACCACTAACACTTAAACCTTAATACCAGTAAACACTAAGATATTAAACACTATACAATAAACCCAAACAACAAACTTTAAAACACTAAACCCATACACCAAAATAAGAAACCCTAAACCATGAAATTAACATACTAAACAATATTAAACCCTAAATCAATTTTAATAGCTTAATTTGTAACTTAAATGAAAACTTCTAAATTGTTTAGTTAGCAATTTGTAACTTTTCATAATTAAGTAACTAAAATGAAACTTTCTCATTGCTTATAAGTGAATGTATCAAAACAAAATATAATTCAAAGCAAGAATAAGAAAAAAATATGAAAAACTTTTAGCAGCGTTTGTGAAAAAACGCCGCTAATGTTCAGGTCTTTAGCGGCATTTTTTTAAAAGCGCCGCTAATGCTCAGGTCTTTAGCGGCGTTTTTTTTAAAAGCGCCGCTAATGCTCAGGTCTTTAGCGACGTTTTTTTAAAAGCGCCGCTAATGCTCATATCTTTAGCGGCGTTTTTCTAAAAGCGCCGCTAATGCTCAGGTCTTTAGCGGCGTTTTTCTAAAAGCGCCGCTAATGCTCAGATCTTTAGCGGCGTTTGGGGAAAAAACGCCGCTATTTCTCCTTTCGGCGTTTTGAAAATAAACGCCGCTATTGCTTAACTTTTTGCGGCGTTTTCTTTCAAACGCCGCTAATGTATAATATTTGCAGCGTTTTTCATTAAAACACCACTAAAAACGCCGCTAAAAGTCTGTTTTGGTGTAGTGCTTCCCGCAGGTAATTCTCGATCAATGGCGATGGGGGACCATGCATATTGCGAATATAACATTGCAACACCCGATCTACAGACTGTTTAAAAAATTATAAAATAAAAATTAATTAAAATTGCATAAACCTAAAAAATATTAAATAATATTGAAAAATTAAAATTAAAACTTACCATTTGCATTTGATCGACGGAGATGTGCTTGTTGTCTAGACGAATTAATTCCTACCATTGGTAATCTGATCGAAAATTTTAAAAGTTTCAAAAATATATATTAAAAAAATTAAAAAAGGGCTTTTTTGTAAATATTAAAGGATTATTTCGAAATTTCAGAGGAAGTTTCAAGGACTTAAAGAGAAATTTGAGTGAGAGAAGAATGAGTAAGGACTAAAGTGTGAAAAAAATAAAAGGGTTGTGGGGTTTTTATAGGTTTATTTTTTGACCGTTGGAGGCCCAACGGTCAAAAAAAATTTTGACCGTTGCAGGGCTAAAGCGCGCCCCTGGGGACGCGCTTTTCTGGTTTTTCCCCACAAAACACGCTGACGTGGACGCGTTTTGTGGGGAAATGGCCCTTTTCCGTAAATTTTCAAGAAACCGGCCCTTTTCCGTAAATTTTATTTTTTTTTGGTATATTTGGGTATTTTACCCGCTTTTATCATGTATGTTGCATTACTTTATTTAATTTTATTTTATTGGAATGTAATATTTTACCAATTAATTTATAGGATGTAAAATTGCATATTATAAATGTTATTTGGCATGTAAGAAAAAAAAACGCACTCTAAGATATAGAAATCATTTGCCACAAATAGAAATAATTAGAAAAAATCTAAACAGAAAAACCTAGTTTAGCCTTGGATAAATAACCCAAGCATATAGTTTAGGAATAAAGGAAAGGAAATCAAAATTTCAGCAGAAATGCACCCAATTACAATTACATGGGCAACTTACATATTTTAAAATATCTAATATTTATCTGCTGAAAACGAGTTTTTTTTCCTTTTAAAGTATCAAACTTCCTTTGGTCTAAAGGATAAAAAATAAATTTTATTGAAGGTTATCAAAGACAAGAAGTGGTATTATGATTGCTCTATATTTGTGAATTTCGACACTATTAAAAAAGGTAACATCACTTGCTTAAAGGATTCTTTGAAATTCAAAGATAAAATTATTATATTAAAATTTCATTTTATTCTGGAAAAGCTTATATTACTTAGGGTCCAATTACAAAGAATATTTATTGTGTTTTCCTATGTTTGTTTAGCGTAAAACATCTTTGGTCAATGCAAGTGATTTTCCTAGTCAAAGCAAAACGACCCATTTTTTATCTCCTAGAACATTTTCCAAACCCTTACTCAGCCAAAGTCTTCGACTAAGCACCAAGAACCATTCCCGATGCCAACGCTCTCCCTTTTGACAGTGAGAATTAGGTGAGTTGTGTCCTCTCCATTTTTCATTTTCTTAACAAATTTGCTGTAAAAATTTTGAGTTTTTTTCTTATGAAAATCTAAAAAAACTTCAATAATTTTTCACTCTCCAAAACTGAGCTTGCTTGGTTTGCAACATGAAAGGCTACTCCAAATTTGAGTTTTTCATCTTTCATTTCTGAAATCAGGTATGCTTTTCATAAATTTGATCTCTTTTCTTCTTCTTTTTATAATATGTTTTTCGTTGCCGCATCCTGGTATGAAACTATCGAATGTTTCTTCTTATTTCACTACCGTTTTCTTTTTGTTGTTTGTTTCATCTTGATTTTTCTTTTGGCATGAGTTTTTGGGAAGCCAAATATTTTACTTTTCTTCCTAGTATGAAAGCTAACATAAAGATCTTTTCCATGGGTTTAGTGAGAAAAAATCTTCTCTAAGTTTTGATATAATATTGAGGGTATGGGGGATTTAGGCGCAATGTCTTTCCTGTTTTTTTTTTTCTTTCATGTTTTTATTAATCACTTTTGGTCTTTTGATAAAGATAATCTTTTACACTACAAGAAATTAAGCTTTTAGTAGTGTTTTTAGTGGCGTTTGGACCAAAAATACCGCAAAAGTTATACATTGATGCCACTAATCGAAAAACGCCGCAAAAGGTTAGAGTAATAGCGGCATTTTTATTATAAACGCCACAAAAGGAAGCAATAGCGGCGTTTGGACAAAAAACGTCGCTAATATGTATTAAAATTCTCCCCGTTCCCCTTCCCCCTCTCCCAAATCAGTTTCCCCTCCCCCTCCCCCAAATCCCTAATTGTTTTATTCCCATAACCCTTTCTTTTTTCCCCAAATCAGTTCCCCCCTCCTCGAAATTCTTAATTTTTTAAGGACTAGGTTCCCCATTAGAGAGTCCAAAGACGGTTCCTATCCATGTCTTTCGAGTTCGAACCATCGAGCTATTTTTACGGACTGGGGTGCTCGCAAAACGGGAGCTAGGCAGTTGGATTTGGATTATTCACGTTTGTCAGCAGTTTTGGACGGTAGAAACGGTGGGTTTGGAGGTTCTGGTGATGGGAATTCTGGTGGCAAAGGTGATGGGACTGGTAACAATGGAGGCGAAAGTGGCTCGTCCTTGCTTTCATGGTGATGAACTAAAAGCCTTGCCTTGCTTTTTTAAATTTGTAATATCATTTTGCTATTTTTCGAATTTTCTCTCTGCAAATTGATGGATTTTTGAATACAATTATCTAAAATGCTTGTCATTAAAGGTGTCGTTATTAGGTTGCTCGATATACATGTTTTATCTGGCTTAACTCACAATGTACTACATGTAGGATAGCTTGGAAATTAATTTATTTTCGATTAATTAAATAAATAATCATATTTCATAATAATTTTATGAATAATTAATTTATTTTCGATTAAATAAATAAATAATCATATTTCATAATAATTCTATGAATAATTAATTAATTGTCAATTAAATAAATAAATAATCATATTTCATAATAATTCTATGAATAATTAATTTATTTTCGATTAATTAAATAAATAATCATATTTCATAATGATTATCATAACTTACATAAACATTTAAACATTTAAAGTTAATGATTATCATAACTTACACAAACATTTAAAGAATATGAAAAAAATGTAATTTCTAACATTTAGAGAATATAAAAAATATATATCATATCATAACTTACATAAAACTTTGGATGAAAATATATAAAAATCACAGAAATTAGGGCAACGCTATTGTTTTTCCCTACTTTTAATTATTCTTATAAATAAACAACTTACTTGAATTAGTTTGCACCCATTAAAATACAATGCATTAAATCTTCAAGGTAATTTTTTTATAGCGAATTTGGAGTATCCAAACGTAAAATGTTGTCACTAATATATATTTTTTGATTTGGGGACCGTAATTTATTGTCAACTTTAGACTTCAAGAACTACGAAATGGATAAGAGTTGGATGGATTTGTCAAGGTTAAGCAACGACTATCGAAATGGAGTACAAACTTTTCTAAATTTTGCATTTCAAAATGCAAGCCAAGAGAATATGATTCTTTGCCCGTGTAAGAAGTATGGCAACATCAATTGGCATTTTCGTAAAGTTGTCTACGAACATCTAATTGTTGATGGCTTTATTCGGGGGTATAAAAAATGGATTTTCCATAGAGAGTGTACACCTCGTAGAACCTCTTCAACGATTAATCCGGCTTATCCTCGTAATGCTAACCATCAGTTTGTTAGAGCAGATGACATGGAAGGTATGTTGCGGGATGCATTTAATATGCACAGTCATGGTTTGCAATTGTTTCCACCTGAAATTATTACATCCGGTGATTGTGATCTTGGTGGAAATGTTTTTACCAAAACAGGAAGAAGTGCACCTGATGAAGAGCCAAATGGAGAAGCGGTAAAGTTCTACAAGTTACTTAATGAAATGAATGAAGAACTTTATGAGGGATCGAAATTTTCAAAACTGTCATTCTGCATTCGTCTTTTTCACTTAAAATGTTTGGGAGGGTGGACTGGAAACTCTTTCACACTGCTGTTATAGTTTTTGAGAGATATGTTTCCGTTTGCAAAAATCCCTCATTCATGCAAAGATATGAAGAAACTGATAAAGGATTTAGGCCTTTGGTACGACAAAATTCATAGTTGCCCAAATGACTGCATGTTGTATTGGGGTAATCAGAAAAACCAACAGTCTTGCCATGTTTGCGGTAAATCTCGTTGGATGAATAGGAATGCGGAAGATGTGAATGAGGATGAAGGTGAGGCACATTCAAGAAAGAAGCCAGTAAAGATTTTGCGATATTTTCCACTAATATCCAGGCTTCAAAGGCTTTTCATGTCGTCAAAGACAGCCGAGTCTATGAGGTGGCATCATAATCAATGAGCCGATGATGGATTATTAAGGCATCCTGCGGATTCTTTAGCTTGGAAATCATTTGACAGTAAATTTCCAAGCTTTACAAGCGATCCTTAGAATGTGAGGCTTGGGCTAGCATCTGATGGATTTAATCCTTTTAAAATCATGAGTACTTCGTACAGTACTTGGCCTATACTGCTTATTCCTTACAATTTGCCTCTGTGGATTTGCATGAAGCAATCTTCTTTTATCTTATCTATGATTATCCCTGGAGAGAAAGGTCCCAGAAATGATATTGACATTTATATGTAATCACTTATTGACGAGTTGAAATAGTTATGGGCGGGTGTTGAAACATATGATGTCTTGAGAAAGGAGAACTTTTATTTACGTGCAGCTTTGTTCTGGACTATTAATGATTTCCCGGCTTATGTCAATTTATCTGGTTGGAGTACTAAAGGACGTTATGCTTGTCCTTGTTGTGCGGCGCAAACATGTTCGAAGTGGTTATATAATGCGAAGAAGTTCTCTTATATGGGGCATCGTCGGTGGTTAGATGGAAATCATAGATTTAGATTTCAGAGGACTCTATTTGATGGTACTGAAGAGTTCAGAGAAGCTCCTAATCAGACCATTAGATTTTAAATCTTATTCATGTTAAAAGATATCAATTTGAGTTATAGAAAGATGAATCAACCACCCAACACACAAAAAAAGAGAAGACTGAGGGAGGCGTATGTTGGCGATGTTGACCGGCAGAGTGATGACAAATCTGATGAAGAGGATGATCCTAATGAGGCGGACTTCTGGAAAAAAAGAAGTATTTTTTTTGAGTTGCCTTATTGGGAGCATCACATTTTGCGACACAATCTTGATGTCATGCATATTGAAAAGAATCATCGGGACAATTCTGAATGTTGATAGAAAATCGAAAGACAATCTTCAGAGTCGACTTGATCTAGTTGACATGGGAATTCGGCGTGATCTTCATCCCTAATAACTTCCAAATGGAAAACCTCGGTTGCCGCCTTCTTTTTTTGCAATATCGAAGAAAGAAAAAGAAGAGTTCTGCACGATGTTGAAGGATATGAAGGTCCCAAATGCGTATGCATCAAATATATCTCGATGTGTGAGTCCTAAAGATTGAAGACTATTGTAACACCCCTTACCCGTGCCCGAAGCCGGGACTGGGATTGAGGCATTACCTAACTAATCTCACTTGACATCTCGAAACGGGCTATAAAATTTCGTTTAAACTCATCACTTGCATGTACTCGGCCTAAGAGGCCCCAAACATACCTCCGGAGAGTATCGAAACTATTTTGGGAGCTTTTACGAGCGCGGGAACTTTTCAAAAAATAGGGGCCACGCGCCTGTTGGTCTAGGGACACGCCTGCAGCCCCCAAGACATGTCTGTGTCATTCACCGATGAGTCGATCCTCGACCAACTTCACACCGCCTAGACACGCCCGTGTCTTCCACCCGTGGTCAATTTCGACTAACTTCACACGGCATGACACGCCCGTGTCTTCTACCCGTGGTCCATTCTCGATCGACTTCACACGGCATGAACACGCCCGTGTCTTCTACCCGTGGTCGATTTAAATTCCACAATTAATGTGCAGACTTCACACGGCACGGGCACACGCCCGTGTCCCTAGCCCGTGGAGCATACTTGACTTGCAAACCTAGCATGCAAGGGGACACGCCCATAGGGTCGACCGTGTGTCACATGCGGCATAGACACTGCCTTGCAGTGTCTATTCATGTGGACAATTAGATGGCTATCTACCAAGCCTTTTGCCACCCTACATTGCACACATGCAAACACCAATCTATTTCAACACAATTCATAACCCAAAGGCATATCCAAGTACTCAATTCAACAACCATACACAAGGGCATACACTTCAAAAATCACTTTCTTTAAACATAAAAATTTGCCAAGTATCGGCCTAACTTAATAGACCATTACAAAAGGAAGTTTTGATGCCTTAAAAAGCCAACACTTTGGCCAACAATTACGACCTAACAAAATACTTGAGTCCTATACATGTCATACTCAAAATAAGTCTAAATTGTTATACCA
This sequence comes from Gossypium sturtianum, assembly GCA_025698515.1. Classification (NCBI taxonomy): domain Eukaryota; kingdom Viridiplantae; phylum Streptophyta; class Magnoliopsida; order Malvales; family Malvaceae; genus Gossypium; species Gossypium sturtianum. Next base: position 37,930,624 of record CM046952.1, read on the forward strand.
AAGTGGTGTCGATAGTGTGATTTCTGAACTCCTACGTCCCCGTTCCTCGAGTTATCTTGGCAATACTACAAGGAGAAAGAGCAATGAAAGGAGTAAGCATAAAGCTTAGTAAGTTTGCATGGATATGAATAGCAACAATAAGCTCATAAAATAATCCATTCATGACATTAACTAACTATACACAAGTCATAGGCTTCTTGCCATACTTACTCACAATTGCCCTTATTTAGCACCTATCGTACCACATATCGTAATCGTTTCTTCGTGACTCATTCACGAGTACATGTATTCACTCATTCATATGACTTTAGTACAAATCTCATTTCTACTTCTAAACCCATCTACTTATCCCTTTAATCACTAGGGATAGTCAAAGTCGCATATTCAACATCGTTCATGTAGGGACGAAGCCAATGCCACATCCCCGAGGTGGTCTTACATGGAGTTACTTCTAAACGCTAATGCCATATCCCGGATATAGTCTTATATGGACTTTCACATCAAGTATCGATGCCATATCTCGGATATGGTCTTATACGATTTTCATATTCATTACCGAAGCCATATCCCGGATATGGTCTTATACGGGATCTTAACTCAGTACCGAGGCCATGTCCCGGACATGGTCTTATACGGGACCTTACCTATTTCATATCTCGATGATAGCATTTTCATATTCACATGGTCCACTAGGACTTCAACATCTCATTCAACATCAATTTAATGGAGTGTCATGCATCAATATGATATCAAGCATTAATCACATACAAACTTACCTCGATTCCAAAATGAGCTAACTCGTCGGTTTAGTCCAAGACTTTATTCTTTTCCCGATCGAGGTGGATTCTCGGTTCTTCTTGCTCTATAATAGCAATTTAGCTCATTTTAATCACCTCATTAATAAAAGCATTTCAATAATCATGCTTAGGCAAAATTACTATTTTGCCCCTAGGCTTTGGCAAAAATGACCATTTTGCCCCTAGGCTCAAAAATAATTCTAATCACATTTCTACCTTCCATAAGCCTAGGTGAATATTTAATACTCTTATAGCTATTATCAAAACTCATCATTTCATATAATTACCACAATTTTGTAACCTTTTCATCAAGGTCCAATTAGGTATTTTCATGGCAACACCTTTCACAAGAGTTGTTCATCTAACAACCATGGCTCATTTTCTCCCATAAAAATGCAGCAAATAACTATGATAGCTCTAATGGAAAAACTCTAAACTTTTCACCATATTGCACAATAGTCCCTTCATTTGAAAGCTTAAGCTTTAGGGGTCCCAAAAGTACAATTATTTTTAAGAAAAGATCACTAGAACACTTACTTATGAAGAGAAGAGTGTGCTGAAATTTTGAAGCTTTCTTCCCTCTATTTGCTGCTAATTTTTGGTGGAAGAGTGAAAGAGAAAAGATGATATCTTTTCTTTCCTTATTTTATTAATACTAGTCAAATTAGTCCACCTACTATCACCAACTTTGACCATCATTGACAAATTTGTCTCCTATGCTAGTCTATGGCTGGCCAAGAAAATATTGGGGTTCTAATTGCCTTTTAAAGACCTCCAATTATCAATCTATGGCTATTTGGTACCTTTAGCTTATAAAATGGAACTTTCGTACTTTATGCGATTTAGTTCTTTTTCACGATTATACAAGAAATCGCTAAAATTAAAGCACCAAAATTCTCATGCACATATACTATCATGCTCCGACTCATAATATAACATGAAAATAAATTTCTCAATTCTTAGATTAGTGACCCCGAGATCACTATTCCGACTAGCCCCTAAATCAGGCTGTTACAATTCTCCCCCTTAAGGATTTTCGTCCCCGAAAATCTTACCGGCAAAAAGGTTGGGATATTGGTTTCTCATTATTTCCTCGGGGTCCCACGTAGCCTCTTCTATTACGTGTCTTTGCCATAAAACTTTCACAAGGGCTATGCTTTTGTTTCTCAACTGCTTGACCTCTCGCGCCAAAATCTTAACCGGCTCTTCACCATAAGTCAAGTCTGGTTGTATCTCTACCTCTTTTGGTACAATGACATGTGAAGGATCTGAACGGTATCGGCGCAACATGGATACGTGAAAGACATCATGAATCTTTTCTAGTTCAGGTGGCAAGGCCAACCGATAAGCTACCGGTCCTAACCTCATAAGGTCCGATAAAGCGCGGACTTAGTTTGCCCTTCCGGCCAAATCTGAGGACTTTCTTCCAAGGTGATACTTTCAAGAACACTTTATCACCGAATTTGAATTCTATCTCTTTCCTTTTCAAATCTGAATAGGACTTCTGCCTATCTGAGGCGACTTTCAGACAATCACGTATCACTTTTACTTTTTCATCAGTTTCCTTAACCAAATCGACCCCGTGTATCTGTTTCTCTCTGAGTTCTGACCAATACAAGGGCGTGCGGCACTTACACCCATACAATGCCTCATAAGGCGCCATCTTCAAACTTGACTGAAAACTGTTGTTGTAGGCGAATTCCACCAACGGTAAGTATTTCTCCCAACTACCTTGGAATTATAAAACACAACATCGAAGCATGTCCTCAAGTATCTGGATTACCCTCTCTGACTGTCCGTTGGTTTGTGGATGGAAGGCTGTACTGAAATTTAATTTCGTGCCCAAGGCTTCTTGCAACTTTTTCCAAAATCGTGACATGAATCTCGGATCTCTATCCGAAATGATCGACAATGGTACACCATGGAGTCTTACTATCTCTAACATGTACAAGTATGCAAATTTATCAAGTAAATAGTCGACTCGTACTGGTATAAAATGGGCTGACTTTGTGAGTCTACAACCACTACCCATACTACATCTTTCTTCTTTGGAGTCAACGGTAAGCCCGTCACGAAGTCCATGGTAATACGGTCTCATTTCCACTCAGGAACCATAATCGGCTGAAGTAAACCCGAAGGTACTTGATGTTCAGCCTTCACTTGCTGACAAATCAGGTATTTCGATACAAACTCGGAAATGTCTTTCTTCATACCAAGCCACCAATACCATTTCTTCAAATCATTGTACATCTTCGTGCTGCCTAGGTGTACATTCAAACATCCGCTATGCGCTTCATGCAAGATTTTATGAATAAGCTCGTCATTTCGGGTACACGCACTTATCTCGAAATGTCAGACATCCATCTGGATTTACCCGAAATTCTGACTCCATGCTCGACTCACATAAAATTCTCTTGGCTTGCAAACTGTTATCATCTTTCTGAGCTTCACAGATTTCTTGGAGAAACAAGGGTTTAGCCCTCAATTCGGCTAAAACGGAACCATCATCTAACAAGGTCATCTGAGTATTCATGGCTCTTAGTGCAAACAATGATTTTCTACTCAAAGCATCGGCGACTACGTTCTCCATTCCCGGATGGTAGTCAATTTCCAACTCATAATCCTTAATCAACTCTAACCACCTTCTTTGCCTCAAATTCACTTCCTTTTGAGTCATCAAATATTTTAGGCTTTTATGGTCGGTGAAAATCTGACACCTTTCACCATATAAATGATGCCTCCAAATTTTTAACGCAAAAACAATTGCGGCCAACTCTAAATCATGAGTCGGGTAATTCTTCTCGTGCGGCTTCAATTGCCTAGAGGCGCAAGCAATCACCTTACCCTCTTGCATGAGTACACAACCCAATCCGTTCAAGGATGCGTCACTAAAAACCACAAATTCTCTTCCCGGCTCAGGTTGTACCAAAATAGGGGCCTCAGTCAATAGTGTCTTCAGTTTCTCAAAACTCTGTTGTGATTTTACATCAATCGAACTTCACATCTTTTGCAAAAGTTTAGTCATCGGGGTAGCTATCATGGAAAACCCTTGACAAATCGCCTATAATAGCCAAAGAAGGCCTAGAAAACTCCTTACTTCAGTTACGCTCCTCGGCGGTTTCCATTCAACAATTGCTGAAATCTTACTTGGGTCGACTCTAATCCCATCTCCCGAGACAATGTGCCCCAAAAATCCCACTTCATTGAGCCAAAATTCACTCTTACTAAATTTGGCATACAATTTCTCTTCTCTCAGAACTTGCAGAACCATACTCAAGTGCTCGGCGTGTTCGTTCTCATCTCGAGAGTAGATCAATATGTCGTCGATGAAGACCACAACAAATTTATCCAAGTATGGCCGAAAAACACGATTCATCAAATCCATGAAGATCGCAGGGGCATTCGTTATACCAAAAGGCATGACCAAAAATTCATAGTGGCCATACCTAGTCCTAAATGCAGTTTTCGGTATATCCGAGTCCTTGACTCTCAGCTGATAGTACCCTGACCTTAAATCTATCTTGGAAAACACCGTGGCTCCCTTCAATTGATCGAATAGATCATCGATCCTCAGCAACGGGTACTTGTTCTTCACAGTTACCTTATTGAGTTGCCGATAATCTATGCATAGTCTCATAGAGACATCTTTCTTCTTCATGAATAAAACGGGAGCACCCCACGGAGAAAAACTCGGCCTTGCAAAACCTTTATCCGTCAGCTCTTGCAACTGTTCTTTTAGCTTCTTTAACTCGGTTGGAGCCATTCTATAGGGAGCAATAGAAATAGGGGCAGTACTTGGAGCTAACTCAATCCCAAATTCGATCTCTCTAACCGGGGGTAGTCTTGGCAACTCTTCCGGGAAAACATCTAGGTACTCACATACCATGGGTACCGACTCAATTCTCAAATCAGTCTCTTTAGTGTTCAACACAAAGGCAAGGTAAGCCTCGTACCCCTTTCTCAAATACTTTTGAGTCGACAGGGTTGACATCACTACTGGTAGCCTATCTGGCTTATCTGATTCAACACGAATAAGATTACCATTTTCATCTCTCAACTCAATATGCTTCTTCCCACAATTCATAACTACTCCATGAGTAACTAAACAATCCATCCCAAGGATGACATCAAACTCATCAAACGGTAATAACATAAGGTCGACCAGGAAACAATGACCCTTAATAAACAAAGGGAAACCTTTGCAAACTCTATCAACCAATACACACTTGCCTAGGGGATTAGACACTCTTATTATGAATTCGGTAAACTCTACGGGCATGCTCATGCTAGAGACTAATTTCATGCATATGTATGAGTGGGTGGATCCCGGATCAATTAAAGCTATAACACGAGTATTATGGAGAGAAAAGGTACCCGTGATTACGTCGGGGAAAGATGCCTCTTCACGAACACGAATGGCATATGTCCTCGCCGGTGCTCTACCCTCGACTCTAGCAGCTTGCTCTCTAGATAGATTCTTGCTACCCATTTCATTTCCCGGGTTTCTCAGTGGTCTTCCCTTAGCAGTACTTCCCGATCTTGCATATTGAGGCTTTTCTTTCTCGCCCACCTCGGGGCAGTCTTTAATAAAGTGGTCTAAGGACCCACATCGGAATCAAGCTTTCTCGTTAGCTCGACACTCACCAGAATGGCGACTGCCACACTGAAGACATTCTGGTCTACTTGGTCGAACGTTACCCACACTAGCAACTGAAGTGGTCTACCCTTTCGACCCCAAAAATTGATTGCCTTTACTTCGAGTTGAAAACCCCACTGAAGCGACTGATCGAGTAGTAAAATCCCTCGATTTCTTAGATGAGGATTGATGAGACTTATTCAGTTGTCTCTTCCTCGAGTCACGAGACTCATTCTCAGCTCTTCTCTTCTCTTTTTAGCCGACTCTTGGCTTTACAGGCTCTATCTACCAACACTACAAATTCCTTTAGTTCGAGGACTCCCACGTATAAACGGATATCTTCATTTAATCCGTCCTCGAATCTCTTGCACATGATGGCTTCGGTAGACACGTACTCCCGTGCATAATTGCTAAGCCTTACGAACTCCCGTTCATAGTCGGTTACTGACATACGACCATGCTTCAATTCTAAGAACTCCTTCCTCTTATGGTCGATGAACCGCTGACTGATGTACTTTTTCCGGTATTCCTCTTGGAAAAATTCCCAGCTAACTCTCTCCCCTGGCACTATAGGCTGAATCTCTCAGGAGAGATACCGCACACTTTAAGCACTCCTCGGGTGTGCAGGATAACTAGTCGAATACCCTGATGGTATTCTCGAGCCAGAATTCCGCTTTCTCTAGGTCATCGTCCTTATTTGCCCAGAATTCCTCGGCTCCTTGCTTCCGGATCTTATCCACCAGAGGTCTTTCTCTTCTCACCACCTCAACCACTTGAGGAACTACTGGAGCGGGTTGGGGAATTGTGGGGTGGAGGGTTGAGCGTTTGGATTTGCTCGAGTATACTCGTGATACCGGGCTTGCTCATCATGTGGAGAAAAGCTTCTCGAGCCTCTTCCCCCTGACCCAAGGTCTCGGGTCTACTATTAGTCGGCGCGGTCCCTTGAGCGGGAGTCGGCGCAATACTCGTAGCATCATTGGCTGCAGTTCGGTCTGGATCAGAATCCATATACTACATAAAACACAATTTTATACGTCAGGAGCCATCACACTATCATTACTCAGACACCCTTACATATGGCATGTATAGTTAGACTTGTACTTACGGTAGGTTAGTCCTAGAACCGACTAAATCGTAGCTCTGATACCAATAAATGTAACACCCCTTACCCGTGCCCGAAGCCGGGACCGGGATTGAGGCATTACCTAGCTAATCTCACTTGACATCTCGAAACGGGCTATAAAAATTTGTTTAAACTCATCACTTGCACGTACTCGGCCTAAGAGGCCCCAAACATACCGCCGAGAGGTATCGGAACTATTCTGGGAGCTTTTACGAGCGCGGGAACTTTTCAACAAAACAGGGGCCACACGCCCGTGTTGGTCTAGGGACACGCCTGTGTGCCCCTAAGACATGTCCGTGTCATTCACCCGTGGTCGATCCTGACCAACTTCACACGGCCTAGACACGCCCGTGTCTTCCACCCGTGGTCAATTTTGGCTAACTTCACACGGCATAGACACGCCCGTGTCTTCTACCCGTGGTCCATTCTGACTAACTTCACACGGCATAGACACGCCTGTGTCTTCTACTTGTGGTCGATTTAAATTCCACAATTAATGTGCAGACTTCACACGGCCTGGGCACACGCCCGTGTCCCTAGCCCGTAGAGCGTACTGACTTGCAAACCTAGCATGCAAGGGGACACACGGTCAATTCACACGCCCATAGGTGTGAGTGTGTCACACACTGAGATATAGACACACGCCCGTGTGTCTATTCATGTGGACAATTAGATGGCTATCTACCAAGCCTTTTGCACCCTACATTGCACACATGCAAACACCAATCTATTTCAACACAATTCATAACTCAAAGGCATATCCAAGTACTCAATTCAACAACCATACACAAGGGCATACACTTCAAATATCACTTTCTTTAAACATAAAAATTTGCCAAGTATCGGCCTAACTTAATAGACCATTACAAAAGGAAGTTTTGATGCCTTACAAAGCCAACACTTTGGCCAACAATTACGACCTAACAAAATACTTGAGTCCCATACATGCCATACTCAAAATAAGTCTAAATTGTTATACCAAAGTGGTGTCGATAGTGTGATTTCTGAACTCCTACGTCCCCGTTCCTCGAGTTATCTTGGCAATACTACAAGGAGAAAGAGCAATGAAAGGGGTAAGCATAAAGCTTAGTAAGTTTGCATGGATATGAATAGCAACAATAAGCTCATAAAATAATCCATTCATGACATTAACTAACTATACACAAGTCATAGGCTTCTTGCCATACTTACTCACAATTGCCCTTATTTAGCACCTACCGTACCACATATCGTAATCGTTTCTTCGTGACTCATTCACGAGTACATGTATTCATTCATTCATATGACTTTAGTACAAATCTCATTTCTACTTCTAAACCCATCTACTTATCCCTTTAATCACTAAGGATAGTTAAAGTCGCATATTCAACATCGTTCATGTAGGGACGAAGCCAATGCCACATCCCCGAGGTGGTCTTATATGGAGTTACTTCTAAACGCCAATGCCATATCCCGGATATGGTCTTATATGGACTTTCACATCAAGTATCGATGCCATATCTCGGATATGGTCTTATACGATTTTCATATTCATTACCGAAGCCATATCCCGGATATGGTCTTATATGGGATCTCAACTCAGTACTGAGGCCATGTCCCGGACATGGTCTTATACGGGACCTTACCTATTTCATATCTCGATGATAGCATTTTCATATTCACATGGTTCACTAGGACTTCAACATCTCATTCAACATCAATTTAATGGAGTGCCATGCATCAATATGATATCAAGCATTAATCACATACAAACTTACCTCGATTCCAAAATGAGCTAACTCGTCGGTTTAGTCCAACACTTTGTTCTTTCCCCAATCGAGGCGGATTCTCAGTTCTTCTTGCTCTATAATAGCAATTTAGCTCATTTTAATCACCTTATTAATAAAATCATTTCAATAATCATGCTTAGGCAAAATTACTATTTTGCCCCTAGGCTTTGGCAAAAATGACCATTTTGCCCCTAGGCTCGGAAATAATTCTAATCATATTTCTACCTTCCATAAGCCTAGGTGAACATTTAATACTCTTATAGCTATTATCAAAACTCGTCATTTCACATAATTACCACAATTTTGTAACCTTTTCATCAAGGTCCAATTAGGTGTTTTCATGGTAACACCTTTCACAAGAGTTGTTCACCTAACAACCAAGACTCATTTTCTCCCATAAAAATGCAGCAAATAACTATGATAGCTCTCATGGAAAAATTTTAAACTTTTCACCATATTGCACAATAGTCCCCTCATTTGAAAGCTTAAGCTTTAGGGGTCCCAAAAGTACAACTATTTTCAAGAAAAGATCACTAGAACACTTACTTATGAAGAGAAGAGTGTGCTGAAATTTTGAAGCTTTCTTCCCTCTATTTTCTGCTAATTTTCGGTGGAAGAGTGAAAGAGAAAAGATGATATCTTTTCTTTCCTTATTTTATTAATACTAGTCAAATTAGTCCACCTACTATCACCAACTTTGACCATCATTGACAAATTTGTCTCCTATGCTAGTCTATGGCCGGCCAAGCAAATATTGGGGGTCTAATTGCCTTTTAAAGACCTTCAGTTATCAATCTATGGCTATTTGGTACCTTTAGCTTATAAAATGGAACTTTCACAGTTTATGCGATTTAGTCCTTTTTCACGATTATACAAGAAATCGCTAAAATTGAAGCACCAAAATTCTCATGCACATATACTATCATGCTCTGACTCATAATATAACATGAAAATAAATTTCTCAATTCTTAGATTAGTGACCCCGAGATCACTATTCTGACTAGCCCCTAAATCGGGCTGTTACAACTATATTCCCTAAAATCACATGATTATCACATCTTGATGGAAGATTTACTTCCAGTTGCTTTACGGTGTTGTATGTCAAAAAAGGTGACGTCTTGTATAATTGAATTATCCAATATAATGAAAGCTATTTCTGGCAAAGTTTTGATTGTTGAAGAACTTGAGAAAGTACAAGATCGAGCCGCCTTGACTTTATGCAACTTGGAGAAGATTTTTTCACCTTCGTTCTTCACTATTATTGTGCACTTGCTAATCAATCTCCCTCATGAAGCAAAACTTGGTGGATCGGTTTTCTATCGGTGGATGTATCTTATAGAGAGGTGCTAATTTATTTGCAAAGTTTTCATTCATTCATGAATATACCTTTAATTATAACTTTTGATAATGTTGTATATCGTGTTTAGGTTCCTATGCAAATTGAAGTCTTATTGTCGTAATAAGCGTTATCCAGAAGGATCAATTGTTGAAGGTTACTTGACAGAGGAGTGTATAACTTTCTGCTCTAGATATTTAGAAGATGTTAAAACAAGACTGAATAGACCAAGTAGAAATGCTGGGCTCACTAATCATAACTTAGCCGAAACTTATCTATTTCGAAGTTATGGACAACCAATCGGTAAAGTTGAAATTGCACACTTAGATGATAGATATTGGGTACAAGCACATCGATATGTTCTTTTTTACCACGATTCAATTGAACCATTACGCAAGTAAGTTTTAGAATTTAATAAATATTTATCTTTTTAATTTGTTTACCTTCTAACCAAGTAATCCACTTTTTAACATAGTGAGTACAAACAAGTCTTGAGATCTCGTTCACGCTCCCGAAGATTACAACATCGAGAGATTCATAAGTTATTCACAGAATCTTTTCATGAATGGTTAGGGTAAACGGTATGCAACTGAAGCTTTTATTGACAAATAATAATGTTTTTGTTTAACATTTATAATTAATTAATTTACTTTAAATTCAATAGGTTTGGAGTGGAAAGGACGTCAATGACGATGTAACAACCCGTTTTTGGGTCAAATCGGAATAGTGGTTTTGGGACCACAAATTCAATGTAGAAATAATTATTTTATTACTATTTTAAGGTCTACAGTATGTTTGAATGATTATGTGAAAATTTCGTTAAGAAATTTTATTGATAGAGTGTCCAATTTGGCTAAAAGGGCTAAATTGCAATAGGAGCAAAGTGTGTGTTCTAGAAGCTAGAGGTGTTTAATAGTAATGGATTTTTAATTAGAGGTCCTTAAATATCAATTAGACCATTATACTTTATAGTGGACAAAGATGGACATGGAGTAGGTAAAATTACAAAGTTTAAGTGAAGGGTAAAATGGTAATCTAGTAAATAAAGACAAAATAAGTAAAATAAAAGTCTCTTCTTCATCAAATTAGTCCCCCATAGCCGAATTTGAAGAAGAAGACATAGCTAGGGTTTTGGCCACTTTCAAGCTCGATAGTAAGTCCGTTCTAGCCCCGTTTTTAATAATTTCTATGTTTTTGAGATCCTTGTAACCTAATCTTGTAACACCCCTTACCCGTATTCAACTCCGGAACCGGGTATGAGGCATTACTGGACTTGACTTGCTTGAGCATTCGACTTTGGGCTATAAAATTTGTTCCAATTTTAAACTTTTTCATTTACAATCGTAACGTCCCTATCAGGGGTCTACAAGACCCTTTTCATAAACTCGGGATGTTGAGGGACCAAACCGAAACTTTTACACACTTTAAAAATTTTGACATAAAATTTGACCACACGCCCGTGTAAAGAGTGGGACACGCCCGTGTGACATATCACACACCCGTGTTCTATGCCCGTGTAGAATTATTTTCTTTTCAAACCTACAGGTGTTTCACACGGCCGGACACACGCCCGTATGCTTGGCCCGTGTGTTCCACACGGCCTAGACACGCCCGTGTCCTTGCCCGTGTGTAAAAACCTGAGTATTCTATTTGTGACGTCAGCAACCCATGTATGGGCACACGGCCTAGGCACACGCCCGTGTGCCTAGTCCGTGGTCGACACTGACTTGCAACACTAACATGCAGGGGACACACGGCCAAGTCACATGCCCATAGGACCGACCGTGTGTCACACACGGTCTAGACACACGCCCATGTGTCTACCCGTGTGGACCAATTCAAGGCTATTTTCCAAGCCATTTAGCCACCCTCACTTGCACACATTCACACATCATCACAATACATTTTCAAATCATCAATTATAACTCTTGAATTATCATATTTGAATTATGAATCAAATCTTCATCCCATATACGAGGGAGAACTATTACTAGTACAATTACAACTGGCTTGAGCCATCATCTATGGCTATATACAACCGAACCATAAACTCTTTTAGGCCAACACATTTGGCTACTTTAACTAAGACTTAATTAAACCAAAATAAGATCCCTATACATGCCATATCTCAAGAAGACTTGAATCTCATACCCAAGTGTCTGCTCGATAGTGTGAAAGCATCTCCGACGGTTTCCAACCTGAGCTAGTTAAGTTAACCTATAAGAGATAGGAAAGGAAGAGGAGTAAGCAATAACGCTTAGTAAGTTCATATGCAAATGATAAGCAACTATTGTCATTTATTTATTACCCTCAACCACAAGGTAATATAATGAGATTTACACTAAATGTAATAGTTACCCATTCAATCATTCATAATGCTTACTCATTCTAAACTTTCACCTGTCACAAACTCATATCATAAAACATTGTTCATCTTTACTGGCATTTATCACCACAAAGCCACATACAAATTTCACTTAGTCAAGCTTCTCGCTATCACCCCGGAATAATAATAAATGCTCGGTGGTTTTGTACACAGCTCACCATTCAATAATTAATAAGGTGGTATCACACACAGCCCACCATTAATACTAAACACGATGGTATCGCACACAGCCCATCAGTAACAAATAATAAGGTGGTATCAGACACAGCCCACCATTGATAATATTGGCGATGGTATCGCACACAGCCCATCGCTAACAATTTATAAGGTGGTATCGCACATAGCCCACCATTTAATAATTAATAGGGTGGTACCGCACACAGCCCACCATTATTACACATTCACGAATATTTATCCACATACATTTTCCTATTTCGAATGTTCATCCGGGAATATCCTCACACTATTATTCTTAAATAGATTTATACAATAATCATTCGCATTCACGAAATGCATTTATAAATATAACATATGAAATCAGGGTGCATCGTTAACACATAACTCACCATGGTTTCCTCATATACCGAATTCACCTCAAATGAGTTCTAGGCACATACTTGTACCTCTCATAGTATAAAATCATACTTTCTCATTTTCAAAATACCTGTTGAATTATTCAAAATGCTAAAGAACACTCTTGAATTTCATACATATAGTACCAAATCAACATCATACCCCCGATAGGGTCTTACATGAAATATCATATCGATGCCATGTCCCTGACATGGTCTTATACGAAATCTCACACTGAGGCCATATTCCAAATATGGTCTTACACGGGACCTTAATTATCATAGTATCATGCTATTTGCATTCCCTCTATTCTTAGATTCAATTGAAGACTTTCAATTCTTGACATCTCGTCAAAACGTATTTAATATATTCATAGAGTCAATATACAATTAATACATCATCAAAATATTAAATACTTCACTATAGTTGAATTATTAGCACACGAACTTACCTCGATACCGAAAAGGGTAAAAAGGGACCTATTTGTCCATATTTCTCTTTTCTCCCATTCTAGGTCCGAATCTTGTTTGCTTTGATCTAGAATAATAAAATTTACTAATTTCTATTTTGGCAAAATTACCATCTTGCCCTTGAACTTTGACAAAATTATGATTTTGCCCCTAGGCTCGTATATCGATTTTCATCCAACTTCTTTGCTAACCAAGCCTAGCCGATTCATATTCCCTTCTATAGCAACTCAATATTTCAACTATTACACACATTTACCACTTATTACACAACCTTTACAAAAAGGTCCTCAGGTGTTTTCATGGTAACACCCTTCACAAAAGTTGTTTATCTAACAACTAAAACTTATTTTCTTCCATAAAAATGCAGCAAAAAACTCAATTGCTCTCATGGAAAAACCATAGAATCTTAACCATTTTGCAAAATAGTCCCATCATTAGCTAGCTTGAGCTTTAGGGGTTCCAAAAGTACAAAAATCATCAAAAATAATCATCAAGATGGCTTACTAGTAGAGGTGAGGAGTTGCTGAAAATTTTCAAGCTCCATGTCTATTTTTCTTGAGAAATTTCGGTGGAGAGAAGGGAAAGAAAAGATGATATCTTTTCTTTTCTTTATTTTATTATAAAAATAAGATTTTATCACCAATTTCACCTAACAATATGACAAAGTCAATTCTTTGTCTCCCTATGTCCGGCCACCTCTTAAAATAAGGCGTAATTGCACATTAGGGACATCCAATTAATATTCCTTAGCTATTTGGCACCTCTAGCAAATAAAATAGAACTTTTGCACTTTATGAGATTTAGTCCTCTTTCGCGATTAAGCATGAAATCGCTAAAATTAAAACACCAAAATTTCCATGCTCCTTTATAAAAATGCTATAACCCATAAAATAAAATGAAAATAAATTTTCTCCGACCCCGGATTAGTGATCTCGAGACCACTGTTCCGATTAGCCCCTAAATCAGGCTGTAATAAATCTAGCCATTCCAAGGACTAATTTGAAGTATAGTTAAAGTCTAAAATTTTACCCATGTTAGATATGCATGTATTTTGATGTTTGATGGTAGAAAATGCATGTTTGTTGTTAGATAAACAACATTTACAAAGTGATTTTTGATGAAAATGTCAAATAGGGACTTATTTGTAAAATGTTATAAAAGGTGTGGAAAAGTGTGAATAAATGAAAAATGTGGGCTTTTATGGGCATGGGTAATGTTTGGCTAGGCTTAAAATTTGAGGAAATTGAATACATTGCATTCTACGAGCCTAGGGACTAAAATGTAAAAATGTCAAATATTAGGGGCAAAAATGTAATTTTTCCATAATATGATTTTTGAACTGAATTGAATAATGTGATGATTAAATAAGCTAAATTTGATATTATAGATAAAGAAAAACGAAGTTCGGACCTAGATCGGGGGAAAAACAAAGTATTTGACGATTAGGTCCATTTCATCACTTTTGTACCGAGGTAAGTTCGTATGTTATTAAGCAATATTAATTTTGTATTTTTAAATGCTTTAATATTGCATGAATTTTATGATTGACTCTATCAACAAGTTCGACAATGATTCGGCAAGCGAGAAATCCCGGTTGAACCTTAGGAATAGATTAGGATACAAGTGACATGTCACTAGGAATTTTATGTGATTATGTGATTATGTGATCCAGGTGCTAGTCCTGTACGTCCTACCAGTGGCTGAGTATACCGGCATATGTTGCGGATACTTGACAGCTTGTGTGAGCAGCACCGTGTAGTTACGTCTGGACTGACAGCTTGTGTGAGTAGGCCCGAGATTAGCTCGAGAGTGAGCATATATGTGATTAAGGTAGCATTGGCTACATATGTGGCACCTAGTGTGCAAGATTTCCGAGTATCCGATAGTATTCCAAGTGGTTCAACGGGTATGTCAATGATAATGACGAGTATGAATTCATATTGAAATGGTACAGGTATGTACTCTAAGCTCACAATTGTTGTAATTTTGAAATGATGAGTTTTCGGTAAGTTATGAATAGATGAATTACGCCCATGAGTTTTATTGCAATTTATGTTATCTTGAACTATATTATTGAATGGTAAATGTATGGTAAAAATTGTTTAATATTTTCATACGAGCTTACTAAGCTATATAGCTTACTCCGTCTTATTTTCCACGTTTTATAGTGTCACCAAGCTAGCTCGGGATTGAGGATCGCATCACACTATCAAGCTATTATTTTGGGTATCGATGATCTTAACATTTTGAGTATATGGCATGTATAGGGACTTGGTCATTTTGGTATATGTGTCATTATGATTCTTGGCCAAAAGTATTGGCTTGTAATTAATAATTGGTTCATTTTGTATATGGCCTTGAAAGATGGCCTATCTTGCTTAAGTTGGTTGTGAATGTATTGTCATGTTAATGCCTTTGATGTTGTGGTATATGATTGCATGATAAATGGATAATGATAGTTTTATAGTAAGGATGTTAAATGGATGAGAATTGGCTTGATGATGAGTTAGTGAAACTAGGCAAGACAATACATATTGGAAGTTGTCTTATTGAATGCTTGTGGATGTGCATGTGGTATGTTTGGATTTGACAAGGTTTGATGTTTTAAGCATGATAGGTGTTTTCTTTTAAATGACATGTTTAAGCCTTGGTTGTGGTGGTATTGGTTGCTTGATTATGCCATGAATTGTGCCGTTGATGTTAAGTATAAGTGTGTGCAAATGATGGTGGCAAATGGCTTGGAAAATAGCCTTTATTTTGTCCACACGGGTAGATACACGGGCGTGTGTCTACCCGTGTGTGACACACGGCTTGCCCCATGGGCATGTGTTCCAGCCGTATGTCCCCTGCATCTTAGTTTTGCAAAACAGAATGCTAAGTATTGAGCACACGGGCAGAGACACGGCCGTGTGTCTCAGCCGTGTGAGGGACACGGCCTTGGACATGGGTGTGTGCCTCGGCCGTGTGAAGTCTACACCTATTTTATGAAAATTATGGAAAAATTAAATCGACCACACAGCCTAGCACACGGGCGTGTGACTTGACCGTGTGACTCTAATTTGTTCATGCCTTGCAAAACAGAGAGTTACGCGGGTTAGGGACACGGGCGTGTGTGACCACACGGCCTGCCCACACGGGCGTGTGACCCTTGTATATAGCAAAAATTTTCTAAGTTTTGTAAAAATTCCTTGAGTTATCGGTTTAGTCTTAAACCACTTCTAATGCATGTTTTGGGCCTCGTAGGCTCGTATAAGGGATTATATGAATGAATATGAATGGTTTTAATTTGGATGCGAATTTGTGACTCGGATTGTATGAATGTATGTGATGTAAGTCCGGTAATGCCTCGTAACCTTGTTTCGGTGTCTGATACAGGTAAGAGGTGTTACATTTAGTGGTATCAGAGCTACGATTTAGTCGATTCTTGGACTAACGTAGCGTGTGTGAGAGTTTAGCTATACATGCCATATATATATATATATATAATCTATGATAGTGTGACGACTCCTAACAATTTAAATGATGTTTTCATGTAGTAAATGGATCCCGAACGAGCTGTAGCTGATGACGTCGAAAGTAATTCGCCGGCTCCCACTCAAGGGGTAGCGCCAGTTGAAAGTAGACCCGTAATGGTTAGTCAGGGAGGAGAGGTTAGGGAAGCCTTCTTCCAAATGATGAACGATTGGTTCTCAGAGTTTGTTCGAACGAATCCGGCTGCTCAACGTCCTCCACCCCGACCCAATCCCCAACCGATTCCCGTAGCTCCTCAAGGCATGGACTTTCTAAGATTGAATAAACTCTAGTTGATAAGATCCGAAAACATGGGGCTGAGGAATTCAGAGCTAATTGTAACAGCCCGATTTTAGGGCTAGTCAGAACAGTGGTTTCAGAACCACTAATCCGAGGCTAGATAAATTATTTTTAATATTATTTTATGTGTTATAGCATAATTATATGAGTACATGAAAATTTTGGTGAATTAATTTTATTAATTTCTTGCTTAATTTAAAAAAAAGACTAAATCGCATAAAGTGCGAAAGTTTTGTTCTACAAGCTAAAGGTGTTAAATAGCTATAGAACAATAAAGTAGAAGTCCTTATTGAGTAAATAGACCAATGAAATTATAGTGGCTGGACATGAATTTTTAATTCATGAAATTGGTCAAAGTTTGGTGGCATTAGGTGACTAAATAAATAAAATAAAATAAAA
Source organism: Gossypium sturtianum (assembly GCA_025698515.1). Lineage (NCBI taxonomy): Eukaryota > Viridiplantae > Streptophyta > Magnoliopsida > Malvales > Malvaceae > Gossypium > Gossypium sturtianum. The sequence continues at coordinate 37,947,923 of CM046952.1, forward strand.
GAAAGAAAAAGTTATCATCTTTTCCCATCTTTTTCCTCTTCCACCGAAATTTACAGCAAACTTAAGGGTTTTGAGAGCTCAAATTTCTGCCAAGCTTTTCTCTTGCAAGTAAGTGATTTTGGTGGTTGTTTTTTGTTAATTTTTGTGTTTTTGGAACCCCTATGGCTTAATTTAGCTAATGAGGGGACTATTTTGCAAAATGGTTGAGAGTCTAGGGTCTTGCCATGAGAGTATTTATGTTGTTTGCTGAAATTTTATGGAAGAAAATGAATCTTGGTTGTTAAATAAACAACTTTTGTGAAAGGGGTTTTCATGAAAACACCTAAAAGGACCATTTTGTGAAATTTATAAAATAGGTTGTAAATGTGTGAAATAATTGGAAATTGTGAGTTGCTATAAGAGTAAAAAAATTTTGGCTAGGCTTGATAAAGGAGGAAATTTGATTAAAATCATTTTACGAGCCTAGGGGCAAAATCGTAATTATGTGAAAGTCTAAGGGCAAAACGATAATTTTACCAAAGTAGGCATTTTGGATTGTCTTGATTAATGTAGTGATTAAATAAGTGAATTTTTCATTATAGATCAAGAAAAACGGAGTCCGGACCTAGACTGGGGGAAAATCAAGCTATTGGACTAAATCGAACTAGTCGCCCATATTTTGTATACCGAGGTAAGTTGTACGTAAATAATACAATTTTATTGTTATTATGTATTGAACAATTAGTATGGCATAAAGTGTATGATTATTGTTGTGAATTTGTATGATGAGAATTGATGTAGTAAAAACTCCCGGTTGAACCTTAGGAATAGATTAGATATCCATGCCATGACATTTGGGTGATATGTGTGCTAGTGTAAGACTATGTCTGGGACATGGCATCAGCCACATTATGAGAGCCAGTGTAAGACCATGTCTGGGACATGGCATCAGCATTGATATGTGTGCTAGTGTAAGACCATGTCTGAGACATGGCATCGGCCACATTATGAGAGCCAGTGTAAGACCATGTCTGGGACATGGCATCGGCCACATTATGAGAGCCAGTGTAAGACCATGTCTGGGACATGGCATCGGTATTGAGATGAGAGCTAGTGTAAGACCATGTCTGGGACATGGCATCAGCCTCGACCGGTGAGCCTGTGTAAGACCATGTCTGGGACATGGCATCGGCATTTTACCCTCTTGTGTGAGGCTTATAGGATATCCTTTAGTATTCCAAATTGTCCCACGGGTTATTTAAAGCTTATGATAAAGATATGAAAGGATATGATCATGTTGTGAGTGGTACAGGTTCTTACTCGAAACTCATGAGATATGAGCTTAGTTATGATGCCTTAATGGTAAGGATGAAATTGAGTAAGTTCTATTTACGAGAATGATTTCGGGACGATTTTGTAAACTTTGGCTTATATTTGTGATGTGTAAATATGTAGTAAATCTACCATTGCTAAATCAAGAATGATGTGCTGGTTTATATTATACTATGTGTTTAAAGACGCATGGTTGATGTTGTTACTTATTTACATGCAACTTACTAAGCTTTATGCTTACTCCCTCTCTTTTCCATTTTCTTATAGTGTCGCCAAGCTAGCTTAGGGATCAACAGACGTCAGAGGCATCGATCACACTATCAATCTGAACATTTGGTATAGTTAGATTTATCATTTTGAGTATGGCATGTATAGGGACTTGGTCTTTTGTCAAGTGTCATATTGTTTTGGCCAAATGTGTTGGCTTGACTTGAAGATTGATTCATTTTGTATAAGGCCATGGATGATGGCTAATACTTGTTATTGATATATGCAAATGATAATGTTTTTCATGAATGTGCAATTTGCATGGTGAAATATGTGTGTATGTCTTGGTTGTGGCTGATTTGGTCAGATGTTTATGTGTGGATTGGTGTTACTTGATGTGGCTTATGTTGGTGCAAGTAGGGATGGCAAAAGGGCTTGGTAAATAGCCTTGTTTTTGTCTACACGGGTAGACACACAGACGTGTGTCTAGGCCGTGTGTACCACACGGTCTGCCCCATGGACGTGTAGTCTGGCCGTGTGTCCCCTGCACCTTAATTTGATAAAACAGAATACCCAGTAGTAACTACACGGACTGAGGCACGATCGTGTGTCTCAACCGTGTGGATGACACGGCCATAATACATGGGCATGTGCCCAGGCCGTACGAAGTCTGCATCTTAAATACGAAATTAAATTCGCCACATGGCCTAGCACACGGGCGTGTGTCTTGGCCGTGTGACCCTAAAATGTTGCTGACGTTAGAAACAGAATGTCAAGGTTTTAACACACGGGCGTGTCATGGCCGTGTGAGGGACACGGGCCATAGACACAGGTGTGTGCCAGGCCGTGTGAAAACCCCTGTAGGTTCGAGTTAAAAAATAAATCCACACGGCTAAGGATATGGGCGTGTGTGACCACACGGTCTGCCCACACGGGCGTGTCCCTTGCCACACGAGTGTGTGCCCCTATTTTCTGTGAAATTTTTCAAAGTTTTCTAAAGTGCCTGGTTTAGTACCGAATCATTCCTAAAGAATGTTTTAGGCCTCGTAAGCCCATATTAGGGACTTTAAGATGAAGTTTGAAAAGTTTAAAATTTGAACAAAATTTCATAACCCGGAAATGTTTGTATGCATGTTATTAAGTTAGGTAACGCCTTGTACCTTGTTCTGGCATAGGATACGGGTAAGGGGTGTTACACTAATGTTGATGATGATCCCGAGAGAGTCGATTTTTTGCTTGAAAATACTATTAGAGTATTTGATGAGCTTTCTTGCGCACTTGAAGAGTGTTTGAAATGTGCTATATCGCTACTGAGGGACACAACATATCAGTGGTGGAATACTCTAGTATCAGTGGTGCCGAGAGAACAAGTTACCTGGGAATTCTTTCAAACCGAGTTCAGAAAGAAGTATATAAGTGAGCGGTTTATTGATAAAAAAACGTAAATAGTTTTTAGAGCTAAAATAAGGCCATATGACTGTAACTGAATACGAGCGAGAGTTTGTTAAACTCAGTAAGTATGCTCGGGAATGTGTTTCAACAGAGGCCATCATGTGCAAAAGGTTCGAAAATGGGTTGAACGAGGATATCAGACTGTTAGTTGGGATTTTAGAGTTGGAGGAATTTGTTGTATTGGTCGACCGGGCTTGCAAAGCCGAAGAGTTGAACAAAGAAAAGAGAAAAGTCGAATCCGAGGCTAGGGATTCGAGAAAAAGACCGATGAATATGTCATTTCAATCTCAGTCAAAGAAATCAAGATATTTGTACACTCGTTCGAATACTTCAGTTGGGTATCAAAACCGAGATCGGGGGAAACAATACTTGGGCTCTAAAGCCCAAACTACGTCTATAGCGGGTGTTGGTAACGCTAGGTCAAATAGGTCTGAATGTCAACATTGTGGTAGGTGACATCCCGGTGAATGTAGAATGAATGACCGGGCTTGTTTCAAATGTGTCTCACAAGATTACTTTATTCGAGATTGCCCTGAGATGACTGAGAAAGACAAGTTTCAAGATGCAAAATCGGGCAACACTGCCACTAGAGAGAGGCCTCCGAGGAATACGGGGAATGTGACCAGTAGCAAAGATGCAACCAAGGATTCAGCTGTGAGATCGGAAGCCAGAGCACCCGTTAGAGCTTACGCTATTCGCGCTCGCGAAGATGCGTCATCCCCTGATGTTATCACTGGTACATTTTCTCTCTATGACACTAATGTTATTGGATTGATCAATCCTGGATCGACTCATTCTTATGTTTGCATGAATTTGGAATCTAGTAAGAATTTGCCTGTTGAGTCTACCGAGTTTGTGATTAAAGTGTCGAAACCCTTAGGCAAGTATGTTCTAGTTGATAAGGTTTGCAAGAATTGTCCTTTGATGATTCGATGTTACTGTTTTCCGGCGGATTTAATGCTCTTTCCATTTGATGAATTCGATATAATTCTGGGAATGGATTGGTTGACTATTCATGATGCCGTAGTGAATTATAGACAAAAGATTATTGAACTGAAATGTCAAAGTGGTAAAATTCTTTGGATTGAATCAGATGAGCTGAGTGAATTACCGGTTGTGATTTCATCGATGTCTGCTCAGAGATATGTAAGGAAAGGGTATGAAGCTTATCTTGTGTATGTGCTGAATACAAAAGTGTCTGAATTGAAGATCGAATCAATACCAGTGGTTGGTGAATATCCAGATGTATTTCCAGAAGAGTTGCTTGGGTTGCCATCGATTAGGGAAGTTGAGTTTGCTATTGATTTAGTACCGGGAACTTCACCGATATCGATAGCTCCGTATAGAATGGCTCCGACCGAGTTGAAAGAATTGAAATCTTAGTTGAAAGAGTTGACAGATAAGGGTTTTGCGAGACCGAGTTTTTCGCCCTGGGGTGCACCAGTGTTATTTGTAAAGAAGAAAGATGCATCTATGAGACTTTACATTGATTACCGTCAGCTCAACAAGGTTACTATAATGAACAAGTACCTTTGCCGAGGATTGATGATTTGTTCGATCAGTTGAAAGGGGCCGCAATGTTCTCGAAGATAGATTTGAGATCCGACTACTATCAGTTGCGAGTTAAAGAATCGGATATGCCGAAAACCGCGTTCAGAACAAGGTACAGGCATTATGAATTTCTTGTTATGCCTTTTGGATTAACTAATGCTCTTACAATTTTTATGGATTTGATGAATCGAATCTTCAAACCGTATTTGGATAAATTTGTGGTTGTATTTATTGATGACATTTTGATTTATTCACAAGATGAGTCGGAGCATACTGAGCATTTAAGAATTGTATTACAGACCTTAAGAGATAAGAAATTGTTCGCTAAGTTCAGCAAAAGTGAGTTTTGGCTCCGAGAGGTCAGATTTTTGGGGCATATCGTTTCAGCGGAAGGCATACGGGTTGATCCGAGCAAAATTTCTACTATTGTTGATTGGAAACCACCAAGGAATGTATCCAAAGTTAGAAGATTTTTGGGGTTAATTAGTTATTATAGACGTTTTGTTAAAGGATTTTCAATGATTGCTACCCTGATGAAAAAGTTACTACAGAAAGATGTTAAATTTGAGTGGTCCGAGAAATGTTAACAGAGTTTTGAGCAGTTGAAAACATTGTTGACTGAGGCACCAGTGTTACTTCAACCTGAGCTGGGAAAAGAGTTTGTGATCTATAGCAACGCGTCATTGAACAGTTTGGGTTGTGTTTTGATGCAAGAAGGCAATGTGATAGGTTATGCTTTGAGATAGTTGAAACCGCACGAAAAGAATTACCCGACGTACGACTTGGAATTGGCCGCGATCGTGTTCGCATTAAAAATTTGGAGACATCATTTATACGATGAGAAGTGCCACATCTTTTATCGATCACAAGAGTTTGAAGTATTTGATGACTCAGAAAGATTTGAATTTGCGACAACAGAAATGGCTCGAGCTATTGAAAGACTACGAGTTGGTGATTGACTATCATCCGGGGAAAGTAAATGTAGTCGCAGATGCTTTGAGTAGAAAGTCTTTGTTTTTTTTAGAGCGATGAATACATGACTGACCTTGTCAGATGATGGCTCGATTTTGGCCAAGTTGAAAGATAAACCGGCATTTCTTCAGCAAATTTGTGAAGCTCAGAAAAGTGATAGTGAATTGCAAGCTAAGAGAGTTCAGTACGAATAGAATGATGATTTAGAATTTAGGATCGGAACCGATGATTGTTTGATGTTTCGAGGTAGAATTTGTGTACCGAAAGATACTGAGCTTATTCAGAAAATTTTTCACGAGGCACACAGTGGTTGTTTATCCATTCATCCCGGGAGTACAAAGATGCATAATGATTTGAAATAATTGTATTGGTGGCCGGGCATGAAACGAGATATTTCAGAGTTTGTGTCGAGATGTTTGATTTGTCAACAAGTAAAAGCCGAACATCAAGTGCCTTCGGGACTGCTTCAGCCAGTGATGGTACCCGAGTGGAAATGGGACAAAATTACGATGGATCTCGTAACGGGATTACCCTTGACCCCGAAAAAGAAAGATGTTGTTTGGGTCGTTGTTGATAGATTGAAGAAATTGGCTCATTTTATTCTGGTACGTACAGATTATTCACTCGATAAGTTAGTTGAATTGTACATTGCTGAGATTGTTAGATTGCACGGGTGCCTATTTCGATTATTTTGGATAGAGATTCGAGGTTTACTTCGCGATTTTGGAAGAAATTGCAAGAAACTTTGGGTACGAAGTTGAATTTTTGTACCACATTTCATCCGCAAACTGGCGGTCAATCCGAGAGAGTAATTCAGATTCTTGAAGATATGCTCCGATGTTGTGTTTTAGAATTCGAAGGTAGTTGGGAGAGATATCTACCGTTGGTCGAATTTGCTTATAGCAACAGTTTTCAATCGAGCATTAAGATGGCACCGTACGAAGTATTGTATGGTCGCAAGTGTCGAACACCTTTGTATTGGACCGAACTTAGTGAGAAACAGATTCACGGGGTTGAATTGGTTAGAGAAACCGAAGAGAAAGTGAAAGTAATTCGTGACTATTTGAAAGCTGCTTCAGATAGACAGAAGTCGTACGCGAATTTGAAACGGAAAGAAATTGAATTTTAGATAGGTGATAAAGTATTTTTGAAAGTATCTCCGTGGAAGAAAATTCTGAGATTTGGTCACAAAGGCAAGTTGAGTCCGCGTTTCATTGGGCCGTATGAGGTTATAGAAAGAATAGGGCCAGTGGCATATCGACTAGCTTTGCCGCCAGAATTAGAAAGGATCCGCAATGTGTTTCATGTATCGATGTTGCGACATTATCGATCTGATCCATCGCATGTGATTTTTCTGTCAGAAATTGAGATTAGACCCGATATGACGTATAGCGAAGAACCGATTAAGGTGTTAGCTAGAGAGGTTAAACAGTTGAGAAATAAAAGTATAGCTCTAGTGAAAGTTTTGTGGCAAAGGCATGGGGTTGAAGAGGCTATGTAGGAACCCGAGAAAGCTATGAGAAAACAGTACCCAAACCTCTTTTTTGGTAAGATTTTCGGGGACAAAAATCCCTAATGAGGGAGAGTTGTAACAATACGTTTTTGGGTCAAATCGGACCAGTGGTTTCAGGACCACAAATCTGACGTAGAAATATTTATTTTATTACTATTTTAAGGTCTACAATATGTTTGAATGATTGTGTGAAAATTTCATTAAGAAATTTTATTGATAGAGTGTCCAATTTGGCTAAAAGGACTAAATTGAAATAGAAGAAAAATGTGTGTTCTAGAAGCTAAAGGTGTTTAATAACAATGGATTTTTAATTAGAGGTCCTTAAATAGCAATTAAACCATTATACTTTAGAGTGGACAAAGATGGATATGGGGTTGGTAAAATTACAAAGTTTAAGTGAAGGGTAAAATGGTAATCTAGTAAATAAAGACAAAATAAGTAAAATAAAAGTCTCCATCTTTATCAAATTAGTTCCCCATAGCCGAATTTGAAGAAGAAGACATAGCTAAGGTTTTGGCCACTTTCAAGCTCGATAGTAAGTCCGTTCTAGCCCTGTTTTTAATGATTTCTATGTTTTTGAGATCTTTGTAACCTAATCTAGCCATTCCAAGGACTAATTTGAAGTATAGTTAAAGTCTAAAATTTTACCCATGTTAGATATGCATGTATTTTGATGTTTGATGGTAGAAAATGCATGTTTGTTGTTAGATAAACAACATTTACAAAGTGATTTTTGATGAAAATGTCAAATAGGGACTTATTTGTAAAATATTATAAAAGGTGTGGAAAATTGTAAATAAATGAAAAATGTGGGCTTTTATGGGCATGGGTAATGTTCGGCTAGGCTTAAAATTTGAGGAAATTGAATACATTTCATTCTACGAGCCTAGGGACTAAAATGTAAAAATGTCAAATATTAGGGGCAAAAATATAATTTTTCCATAATATGATTTTTGGACTGAATTGAATAATGTGATGATTAAATAAGCTAAATTTGATATTATAGATCAAGAAAAATGAAGTTCGGACCTAGATCGGGGGAAAAATAAAATATTTAACGATTAGGTCCATTTCATCACTTTTGTACCGAGGTAAGTTCGTATGTTATTAAGTAATATTACTTTTGTATTTTTAAATGCTTTAATATTGCATGAATTTTATGATTGACTCTATCAACAAGTTCGACAATGATTCGGCAAGCGAGAAATCCCGGTTGAACCTTAGGAATAGATTAGGATACAAGTGACATGTCACTAGGAATTTTATGTGATTATGTGATTATGTGATCCGGGTGCTGGTCTTGTACGTCCTACCAGTGGCTTAGTATACCGGTATATGTTGCAGATACTTGACAGCTTATGTGAGCAGCACTGTGTAGTTACGTCTGGACTGACAGCTTGTGTGAGCAGGCTCGAGATTAGCTCGAGAGTGAGCATATATGTGATTAAGGTAGCATTGGCTACAAATGTGGCACCTACTGTGCAAGATTTTTGAGTATCCGATAGTATTCCAAGTGGTTCAACGGGTATGTCAAAGATAAGGACGAGTATGAATTCATGTTGAAATGGTACAGGTATGTACTCTAAGCTTACAATCGTTGTAATTGTAAAATGATGAGTTTTCGGTAAGTTATGAATAGATGAATCACGCCCATGAGTTTTATTGCAATTTATGTTATCTTGAACTATATTATTGAACGATAAATGTATGGTAAAAATTGTTTAATATTTTCATACGAGCTTATTAAGCTATATAGCTTACTCCGTCTTATTTTCCATGATTTATAGTGTCACCAAGCTAGCTCGGGATTGAGGATCATCGGAGATCGTATCACACTATCAAGCTATTATTTTGGGTATCGATGATCTTAACATTTTGAGTATATGGCATGTATAGGGTCATTTTGGTATATGTGTCATTATAATTCTTGGCCAAAAGTATTGGCTTGTAATTAATAATTGGTTCATTTTGTATATGGCCTTGAAAGATGGCCTATCTTGCTTAAGTTGGTTGCAAATGTATTGTCATAATGCCTTTGATGTTGTGGTATATGATTGCATGATAAATGGATAATGATAGTTTTATAGTAAGGATGTTAAATGGATGAGAATTGGCTTGATGATGAGTTAGTGAAACTAAGCAAGACAATACATATTGGAAGTTGTCTTATTAAATGCTTGTGGATGTGCATGTGGTATGTTTGGATTTGACAAGGTTTGATGTTCTAAGCATGATAGGTGTTTTCTTTTAAATGACATGTTTAAGCCTTGGTTGTGGTGGTATTGGTTGCATGATTATGCCATGAATTGTGCCGTTGATGTTAAGTAAAAGTGTGTGCAAATGAGGGTGGCAAATGGCTTGGAAAATAGCCTTTATTTTGTCCACACGGGTAGACACACGGGCGTGTGTCTAGGCCGTGTGTGACACACGGCTTGCCCCATGGGCATGTGTTCCGGCCGTTTGTCCCCTGCGCCTTAGTTTAACAAAACAGAATGCTCAGTATTGAGCACACGGGCAGAGTCACGACTGTGTGTCTTAGCCGTGTGATGGACACAGCCTTGGACATGGGCGTGTGCCCCGGCCGTGTGAAGTCTGCACCTATTTATGAAAATTATGGAAAAATTAAATCGACCAAACGGCCTAGCACACGGGCGTGTGACTTGGCCGTGTGACTCCAATTTGTTCATGCCTTGCAAAACAGAGAGTTACACAGGTTAGGGACACGGGCGTGTGTGACCACACGGCTTGCCCACACGGGCGTGTCCTAAAACCACACGGGCATGTGACCTTTGTATATAGCAAAAATTTTCTAAGTTTTGTAAAAATTCCTTGAGTTATCGGTTTAGTCCCGAACCACTTCTACTGCATGTTTTGGGCCTCGTAGGCTCGTATAAGGGACTATATGAATGAATATGAATGGTTTTAATTTGGATGCAAATTTGTGACTCGAATTGTATGAATGTATGCGATGTAAGTCCGGTAATGCCTCGTAACCCTGTTCCGGTGTCGGATACGGGTGAGGGGTGTTACAGACGAAGTTAAATGGCTTTCCCAAGGTCCGAGTAGAGTAGTAAAAAGATATATTGCCTTCCTCATTAATGGATTCAGGTTTCATACAAAATCTCGCAAAAGATTGAGGAGGACTCAAAATTGTGGAATAGTTATTAATTCTTCAATTACAAGTTATGCTAGTGCTAGGGACAGTAATCCTGTTGAGGAAAATGTTGAGTATTACGGACTTCTTACGGACATTATTGAGTTGGATTACTATGGCAAACGGAAGGTTGTCTTATTTCGATGTAATTGGGCTGATGTTAACACTGCTCGAGGAATTAAAAAAGATCAATTTGGTTTTACATTGGTGAACTTCTCTCGATTAATTCATACTGGACAACAATTGATAGACGAGCCGTATGTATTTTCTTCTCAAGTCAAACAAGTTTTTTACTCGAAAGATCCAACTGATGAAGGTTGGTACGTTGTACTCCATAACACCCCTAGAGATTTGTTTGACATGGGCAATGGAAGTAGAGATGACATCGACGAAAGATCAGAAACTTTACCTTTTCTAGAACAAAACTTAAATGAAACTATCCCTAGTACTAGTACACAATTTCAATGGGTTCGCCAGGATGTAGATGAAGATATTTACGAATCATGATGTAGTAAGATTTTACGATTTTTTAATTATATGTAATATTATAATTTAAATCTTGATCTTGTTAAATATTTCAACTATTTTATATGTACTATTATTGTTGTAATTAGTTACTAATATTTCAACTATTTTATGTGTATTACAGATAATATGCCTAGAAGAAGATTGCGAGATCTAAGTATTATTCAAAATCCTCTAAATTCAGAAGAAACAAATAGTGAACAAAAGACTGCTATTGGATCTTCGAATGTTCCGAATACAGCTGACGAGCTTGCAGAAATTCAAAGTAATGTTAACTTTAATTTACATGCATGTTGACTTTTATTATTGATTTTTGTTTCAACTTCTTATATTATCATATACCATTTTTTTAGCTGAAAGTGGTGGGAGGCGCAAAACTCGAGGACGTACGCTATTAAAAGATTTATACGATCTAAATTCTGTCGAGCGTGTCAAAGTTGCTAGAAGCAGTCATGGTCAGCCTATTGGATCAGAAGCTCGACTTTTAGCAGGATACTTGGGCATTATAGCACGAAATGCCAATTTGTTGCCAATCAACTACGAGTCATGGCATCATATGATGCCTGATAGTAACAAAAATCAAGCTCTCGATAATATTAAGGTAATAACATGAATGTAATTTACAATACTTTGGTTTAAGTTTCATTTATATTTACTTTCTAAACTTGTGTTATTTGCAAGAGAGATTTGCTTTAGTGGTATCGGATAATAATGTGAAAAATGCATTAGGAAAGAAATGGAGAGACCATAAAAGTACTTTAAAGAAGGAATATTTTAAGAAAAATATAAGCCTCGAAGAGAAATTGCGAAATGTCCCACCGGGAATGTTGAGGTACCAATGGGAAGATGCAGTTAGATTTTAGAATTCAAAGAAAGGAGAGGTATTACGTACTTCCAAAATCTTATAATTATTTTGGTTTAAAGTATTTACTATATACGTAGTAATAATTTCATAATGTAGGATCGTGAGCGAGTTGGAACTACAAGTAGGCAAAAACAAAAATTCACGCACACAGCTGGGTCGAAAAGTTTTGCTTGTGTAGCTGATGACGAGGTACTTTGAATTTATTAATTGTGTCAATTACTTTCTACTAAATAATATTTTTCCTACTATATTGTAGGAACTGTCGTCTGGTCAAAAAGTTGGACGCCTTTAGCTTTTTGACATTACACACAGAAAGAAAGATGAATATCTTATGACTACTGAAGCTGCAGAAATTATGGTATATTTACTTAATAAATTTTGAATTATTTTAAATATTTATCATGTTTAATTATAATGGTTTAATTCGTCGTTTGTAATGCAAATAATGTCAAGTTGTGTTGCATTTGTTTGATTATATATTTCGTTTCTAACTCCTTGATTATTACTGAAGCGATCGCTTCAAGCGATAGTTCTGTTAATCTGGACGACATTGATAACTGAATTATTACTGAAGTTTTGGGTCCTGAAAGGTATGGTCGGGTTCGATTTCAAGGATCTTTTGTTAACCCAACCCAATATTTTGGATCCAGCTCGCAGCAATACATGCCTTCGGTAAATAAGGCTCAAGTTGAAGTTCAGAGGTTAAGAGACCAGATGGCTCAGATGCAAGCGAGCACAGTTGAGCAAATTGCTTAACTTAAAGCAGAGGCAGCATCGAGAGAAGCAGAGGCTCAAAGAAAATATGATGAAATCCAGCTACAACTTAAAGCTGAGGCAGCAGGAAGGGAAGCAGAGGTAAGCAGAAAATTTGATTTAACTCCAACACGACTTGAAATATGATGAAAATGTTTCAACAATCGCAGAATCCGCCATCTTAGACTTTTGTTTTCTTATTGTGAGAATATCTTAACAATATAACTTTTGAATATAATATATTTTGTTATTTCATTTATTAATTTAGATCATATACATATTTCTTTCGTGATGGTATCATTTATATTTGAAGTTTTTGGTTGGATTTGATGTTACAGGATATTATGTTGAAAATTCGGGTTATGTATGAATTAAAATGGTTTGGTAAAATCTGCTAAAGTTAGTGGCGTTTTCCCACAAACGCCGCTAAAGAACATGACATTTAGCGGCGTTTTTCCCATAAATGTCGCTAACCTTTAGCGGCATTTTTGGGAAAAGCGCCGCTAAAGGTCACGTTCCTTAGCGGCGTTTTTTAGAAAAGCGCTGCTAAAGGTTATGTTCTTTAGTGGCGTTTTTATGAGAAGTGCCGCTAAAGGTCATGTTCTATACAGGCATTTTCCCGCATAAACACCGTAAAATTTAGCGGCGTTTTTTGCGGTGCTTATCAAAACGCCGCAAATTGTTTTAGCGGCGCTTATAGGGCCAAAAAAAGGCCGCTAAAAACTTGTTTTGCTGTAGTAATTAAAATATTAGAAAAAAATAATCTTTGTTATGATTGGCCTTCTTCTGGATTTGTTTATTGCTTTATATGCTCTTCATCAACTTGTTTAAAGACTCTTCAATCATGTTCTTATTACCATTATTATTATTTCCAATTCAATTTATAGGGCTTAGTAAAATTTTCTAGAAATGGCTTTGATTATGTGTAGAAAGATCTAAATTTAGCAATAGATAAAAATAAAAATCAGGTTTTGGGAAGGTATATTAGCTTAAGTACCAAAGCATTTCAATGATACAACTCCTACAAAAAGCTATTGTAAAATAACAATAAAATTCAGCTTTGCAAAAGAATGAATGTAATAGAAACATAAAAGGGATGTTGCATACCTAGTAAACATTTGTAATTATTGTAGAACTTCCTCTTTATTGTTTAACGGTCTTCACAACGCTTGCCTTATCTCATAAATTAGTTGATCTTATTCATTCACTGACAATAATTTTATTAACATGACTAGGCTTTAAACCAATAGCGAAGACATGAGAAAATAGTTTTGTTGCAGATTCGAAATGTTTGGTTTCAATCAAGACATCAAGTAGGATATTATAGTGAACAATATAAGGTTCTAATTCACTATTTTGCACTGCATGAAATAGTTCTAATGCCACATCAATTTCATTATTTCAATCAAGCTATTGAATATGATATTTTATTTGCAAATAAGTAACCAACAATTATTATTTTTAATTATCATAATATTGTCTTAAAAGATACTCATTCAAACACCCCCCAATAATACAATTATCACAGTTATTACCACTCAACTAGTAAGCCACATCTTCCATGTTTTGTAAAATAAGACAATTAGACATATTTTATTTATTATAAAATGTCAAAAGACAATTACTTTTTTTAATGATCAAATATTTGTGTGGCATTATTTTTTGTAAATGGACCGTAATAAAGATCATAATGCAATTGTTGATGTTGTGGCTTCAGTTTTAACTTTTGGGGCTCTTTGGATTAAAAGATTTAAAACTAGAAAGCAAATTGCTTGTCACCCTCGTGTGAATCGAAATTATGAAAGAGAAAATTATATTAATAGTATTTTATATAGAGGTGACTAGCATTGTAATGATGTGATAAGGATGAGACCGATTGTTTTTTTTTTAATTTGTGTAACATTCTTACTAGGAACAATTTGTTACAATCAACTAGGTTGGTGAATGTGAGGGAGAAAGTGGTTATATTTTTACATATAATTGGTCATAATGTAAGGTTTCGAGTGATTGGATCAAGATATTATAGATCAATTGAGACAATTCATCATTACTTTAGGGTTTTATTAAGAGCTATTTTGAAATTGTATAAACTAGTCATTAGATTAACTGATGAGTCAACTCCTAATGAAATCAGAAACAATCCAAGGCTTTATCCTTATTTTAAATATTGCATTGGAGCATTAGATGGAACTCATGTTCGTGCATCCGTTCCACTTAGCATTCAAGGAAGATTTCGTAGTCGTAATGGGGAGACGACACAAAATTTATTGACTACCATTACATTTGATTTGAAATTTTCCTATATTCTAGCTGGTTGGGAAGGTAATGCACATTATTCTCATATTTTAAGTGATGCACTTACACACCCAAGAGGATTTAGAATTCTGGAAGGTAAGAATTAACATTAATTATATAAAATAGTTCAATTAAGCTCATAATTTATTAGTAATAATTATGTTTTGTAAAATTTTAGGTAAATATTATCTTGTTGATGCTGGATATGGCATCCGAAATGGAAATATTTCTCCATACTGTGGTATCCAATATCATTTAAAAGAGTTTAGTGATCAGCGACCAGAAAATGCAAAGGAACTCTTTAACCTTCGTTAGTCATCATTGCGAATCACTGTTGAGCGTGTTTTTGGGATTTTGAAGAAACGGTTTCATGTGTTAGATGCCGAACCATTTTTGGAATTTCCAAACCCAAGTAGATATAGTGTTGGCTTGTTGTATCATTCATAATCATATAATGGGAGTTGATCCTAATGATTTACTTAATCAAGGATTATATGATGAGCCTGAATCTGATTTGATAATACCAACTCTTACGAAGCGAGAAGAAAGAGAAGAAACAAGAGAATGGTCTACTAAGAAAGAGGAAATTACACAAACTATGTGGGCTGATTACATTGCTAGAAACATTAGTTAGATTTAGGGCTTAGAAAAAACGTTTCTATGTTATGTATGTTTTAATATTAAAATTGTTGTTTTTTTTTAATGTTGATTGGATATTGATATTGAAATTAGCTTGTAGGATATTGAAATTATTATGTTTTAAGCTTGTTAGATATTGAAATTATTGATAATGTAAATTATTAATTTTGAATGGGTAAGGGCAACAAAGAAGGGACAATAAAGCAATTCAGGTGGACAAAACCAATGGAACATATTTTTCTCGAAATTCTTGCAGAGGCCCAAAAAGGAAATAAGCTTTCTAACACTTGCAGAACAATTTCTATTAATCGAGTTGTTGTATTTATTTCTAAAAGATTCCAAGTTCAATGTGATGCTAAGCATGTGAAAAATCATCTGAGGACTGCAAAAAAAAAAAAAAACACATGGCAAATTATATGCACAATTCGGGGCGAAAGTGATTTTGGATGGGATGATAACATGAAAGTTATTACATGTGATAAAGAAACATATGATGCAACAGTTATGGATATATATATATGTTAAATATATTTCAGTTGCTTTTTACTTGTTAATCTAATTGTGTATAATATCCAACAGGCACACAAGAAATATGAACCATTTTTGAACAAAAGCATTAATCATATTGTTGGCAAAGATATGGCAATAGGGAGTTTTGCCAGAACATTTCTTGACATAGGCTTGGATGATGGTAACGAGGATTCAGTGCCTTTAAATTGCGACAATGAAGACGTTTAGGAGGTAAGAACAAAAACATATTCATCTAGCACATCTAAACGTAAAAAGGAAAAATACTCAAGAAAGTGTCATTGATGAACAAATTCAATTTGTGGGTGAGCAACTTGGTAAGATTACTCATGCATTGGAACAATTTACTGAGGATAAGACACCACATCTTTACAGAGAAGTGATGTCGATGGAGGTAGAAGGATTTGATAACAACTTCCTTTGTAGCGTATTTGATTATCTTGCGGGTCATGAATCCGAGGCCAAAACTTTCTTGGCTATAAGCACGAAAAAATTTGGCTTCAAAAAATTTCCCAAGGTTAAAGATATCGATGTTTTAATGTGGTCTAGTACTAATTATGTGGTGTAGTACTAGTAATGCACTTGGACAATATTATTATGTGGTGAACTATTAATTATGTGGTATAGTACTAAATATACACTTGGACAATATTATTATGTAGTGAGCTATTAATTATGTGGTGTTGTACTAAATATGCACTTGGACAATATTGTAGTCATCATGATGTACTATTAATTATGCACTTGGATAATATTATTAATTGTTTTTTATAACATAATCATGAATTATCTATTCGCTTTGGTTGTTTTCAATTTATGACTGTTAATATTATAACATAATAATTGAGTAATATTATATATTTAATTTGATGTATTTATTTATAAATAAATCATTGCAATATATGCAAGAACAATGTAAAATATAAATTTATAGATATAAAATAAACTCAATTAAACAATGTAAAGATAATAAAATCTCAAATGTATGTTTGTTTCGTTGAAAACAACTTTTATGAAATATTTTTAGGAAATCTGCCAAACAAAAAAATTATTTTACACAAACTCATCCAAACACCAGAAAATATTAGTTTTTCCAGAAAAGTAAGTCATTTTCCAGAAATATTTTCCGAAAGCCATTTTCAGTGAAACAAATGGAGCCTTAGAACCAAGACATCATTTATATTTTTTAAATATCTCACGTTGCTATAGTTGTTCTTTTCTCCTTTTACAAAACAAGTTTATGCTGATTCTTAGTTAGAAGAATGATTAATATATAGTTTGTACCTTAAACTTGTTTAAAAGTGATTAGTTGGTACTTGAACAATTTTTTGTATCTAGTTGGTTCCTAAACTTGTATTCCGTTACTTAGGTTGGTACCTCCACACTAACACTGTTAGTCTGTGCTGATGTGGCACCGATGGCCAATTCTATAATGACACATGGTAGCCTATCAGTATGATATGTGGCAAACATAAATTAAAAAAAAATTAATTTTTTTTAAAAAATATGTAAATTAATTTATAGAAGTATACTTTTTTTGGACTAGTTTAGGTACCAACTAGGTACTTTTGGATAAGTTCAGGGGGCAAATTACATGTTAATCCTTGAAAAATTAACGTTAACAAATTGGGCGATGTGTGTGACAGAATACAAGTTCAAGTACTAACTGGATACTTTTGGACAAATTCAGAGGGTAAACTACATATTAACCCATCTAAGAAAATAGAAATTCACCGCTTAGCCTTACATTAAATTTTTGGATTGGCATAGTGACTTATTTGCCCTCTAACTTCACAAAGAAAAAAAGGTCATTTTAGCCCTTTATTTAATTTTTCTCTTTTAGCCCTTAAACTTGCGTTATTTGTCAAATCACCCCAAAATTGATAGAAAAGTTGACGTTTGTTAACTTGCTGATGTGGCATACACATGGACGCCACGTCAACAATAATTTTTTTTTAAATTTAAAAAATTTTAAAATATATATAACTATTTTAAATTTTTAAAAATTATTAAAATATATATTTAAATTATTATATTTTACATTTTTGAAAATTTAATTAATTGCTAACGTAACATTCACGTAGACCACTATATGGATTCCATATCAACGAAGTTAACAAACGTTAAAATTTCCATCCATTTTGGGGTGATTTGACAAACAATGCAAATTCAAGGGCTAAAAGAGGTAAAAAAAATTAAATGGATGGCTAAAATGATGTTTTTCGTGAAGTTGGAGGGATGCCAAGGTATAATGACTTATTTGACCCTCCAACTTTACAAAAAAATGTCATTTTAGCTCTCCATTTAATTTTTTTACCTTTTTTAACCATGAACTTGCATTTTTTTGTCAAATCATCCCAAAATGGATAGTAAAGTTAAAATTTTTTAACTTTACTGACATGGCATAGACGTGGATGACATGTCAAATTTAATTAATTTTTTGAATTTTAAAAAATATTAAAAATATTTTTATAGTTTTTATTATTTAAAATAATTTAATGAATTTTTTAAACTTAAAAAAATAAATAAATGTTAATGTGTCATCCACATGACAAACCACATGTATGTGGCGTCAGCAAAGTTAACTTTCTGTCCATTTTGGGGTGATTTGACAAAAAAAAATGCAAGTTTAATGGCTAAGAAGGTGAAAAAAATTAAATTTAAGACTAAATTATTTTTTTTATAAAATTGAAGGGCCAAATAAGTCTTTATGCCTATTTATTATAACAATCTAATATGGTACACGTATGATGTCGCAAAGTCCTATCAGCCGTCCAAAACGATTAATAAATGAGCTGCTACTATTGGAAATAAAATGTTATATTTTTTATCAGAGGTTTTACGGGTAATTTACCAGAAAATACCCTTTTTTTACAAAATTTACGGAAAATGACCTACTATTTAATTATTTACCAGAAAGGGTCATTTCCCCCGAAAACGCGTCCACGTCAGCGCGTTTTCAGGGGATGCAGCAGGAAAACGCATCCCTGAGGGAGCGCTTTCTGCCACATAAGCAAAAATCGCGTCCTTGAGGGCGCGCTTTGCTGATGTGGCAAAAACGCTTCCTCAGGGACGCGTTTTGCCCGCTTCCAACGGTCATATTTTTTTGACTTTTGGGCCTCCAACGGTAAAAAAAAAACTATAAAACCCCCCCACCCTTTCATTTTTTTCACACAAAGGTCCTTCTCTCAATTTTCTCTCAAATTTCTCTCAACTTTCTCTCAAATTCCTCTCAAATTTCTCTCAAATTCCTTAAAGTTCCTCTCAAATTTCACAATAGTCATTTAATTTGAAATATTTTTTTGTTAAATTTACAAAAAAGCCCTGTTCAAATTCCTTTAATTTTTTGCAATGGCCGGAGAATTAATTCGTCTCGACAATAAACACATCTCCGTCGATCAAATGACAATGGTAAGTTATAATTTTAATTTTTCAATACTATTTAATATTTTTTAGGTTTATGCAATTTTAATTAATTTTTATTTTATAATTTTTTAAACAGTCTGTAGATCGGGTGTTGCAATGCTATATTCGCAATATGCCTGGTCCGCCATCGCCGTTGATCGAGAATTACCTGCGGGAAGCGGGTTTTTGGCACGTGGCCACGATAGGCCGGGGGTGCAAGTTGGACCCGAAGCTAATCAGTGCGTTGATAGAGAGGTGGAGACCCAAGACGCACACTTTCCATCTTCCATGCAGAGAGTGTACTATCACTCTGGAAGACGTGCAGTTGCAATTGAGATTGTTGGTGGATGGGTACGTAGTCACCGGGTGTGCAACTTCTGGTGATTGGGGAGCCGTATGCTACGAGCTTTTGAGTGCTATTCCGGATAACATTAACGGAGGTCGGATCGAGATGGGCTGGTTACGAGACACATTCCCGGAGCCGGATAATGATTCGACCGAAATAGAAAGAATATGGTATGCTCGGGCATACATTCTTGAGATGATTGGAGGCTATCTTGATGCCGGACTTGTCACGAAACCTCGTTCATCCGAGATGGTCACTGAACTCGTTGATTTTAGAGCAACCGTGAATTGAGTTGGGGTCCGCCGTGCTAGCAAAATTGTATCGGGAGATGTGCGGCGACGCGTACGGCGAATAAAGCGAAAAAATCGGAGGTTGCCTATCACTACCGCAATCATGGGCACGGTTTAGCTTTCCATTTTTACGCCCTCGAGTGGACCACCCATATACATTCCCGCTCATAACGAGGTAAATTTAATATTAGATTTTACAATTATTACGTAGATTTAAAATATAATTGTATGCTAAAAATTTATTTAATTAGGTGGAACCATTCGGCGAGTTATGTTGGATTACCTACCTCGCTTGAAGATATACGGCTTCTATTAGAGCAACGGTCGGAAGCACAAGTAAGTATTAAATAAAATATATTTTCGTAATAAAATAGTAGTTTCGTATTTCATATTTCATATTTAGTATTTAGTATTTAGTATTTAGTATTTATTTAGTATTTAGTATTTAGTATATAACTAATATTTTTATCGTGTTAATATAGTTTGAATGGACACCATACGAGGACCCGTCAATTCGGGCAGTAATTCCGGAAGAGTTCTTTCAAAATCCGAACATTTGGCATGTGAAGGTGCTATTGGTCAACTATGCCACCGTGGAGATGCACCAGTCAGATCGGGTTCTGCGTCAATTTGGATTTCGACAATCGATTCCCGTGGCACCTGAGGTGCTCGATGATGAGCACAAAGTCGACTTACGGATGTTACATACGGATTGGCCAAGATTTTGGTCAGCGTATATCGAAATGTGGGAAAACCGGTATGATTATATACCTACTCGGGAACCGATCATCGTTCCTGAGTTAGCGTGCGTGCCAGAATACATGCCATGGTTTAGGATCCATGGCAAGCCGTATTTATTGTCAGAAGAGGAGAGGCAACGGCAACTTCGTGTACAAAGGGAACGACGGGGCCCTTTAAATCCAAGGAGAAGAGATGATGGGACAGGCCCATCAACAGCGCCGACACAATCACCGAGCCCATCAACAGCGCCCACACAGTCACCGGGCCCAACACTTCAGCCGATGACACCCACATCACAGCCTTTTCCGGTTATGCCAGGTGCGTATCTTAGCCCTTATATGTATCCTAACCCTTATATGTTTCCTTTTCCCAGTCCAATGGCAGGTTGGAATGCATGGCCCGGTTCGAGTCCGTTCCCGACTACTCCGACTGGCCAGCTGATTTGTAGGTCGCCGTCGCATGAGGGATCACACGAGGCGCCGTCGGGGAGCTCTTCTTTTTACCAATCTCCTTCGTCATATGGGATTCAGACACCTCCGCCGTGGATGATGCAAACACCTCCGCAGTCAATATTTTATCAAGGTGGGTCATCCTCCCAACACCCACAACCGCACCCCTGCACGGAGGAACTGAATCCCCACGAAAGCAACCACAACCCAGCCTAAGCTAGAACAAGAAGGAATCCAGTACAGAATCGTTTACCACCCCCATGTGGCACCGATTCCGACCTAAGCACCAACATTGATTTTTTTAATATATTTGTATAAACTTTTTTATATTGTTTCATTTATTTTTTATTGTAATATTTTTTGTTTCATTTAATAAAATAAAAGTTGTTTTTAATATTTCAATTGTAATTTAATTTTTATATTTTAAAAAAAATAAAAGTTGTTTTTTTTTTATTTTTTATTGTAATTTTTTTTATAAAATAAAAGTTGTTTTTAATATTTCAATTGTAATTTAATTTTTATATTTTTTTAAAAAATAAAAGTTGTTTTTTATTTTTTATTGTAATTTATTTTTTTTATTTTTTATAAAATAAAAGTTGTTTTTAATATTTCAATTGTAATTTAATTTTTATATTTTTTAAAAAATAAAAGTTGTTTTTTTATTTTTTTATTGTAACTTTTTTTTTTATTTTTTTAAATAAATGTTATTTTTAATATTTCAATTGTAATTTAATTTTTATATTTTAAAAAAATAAAAGTTTTTTTTTATTTTTTTATTGTAATTTTTTTTTTTATAAAATAATTTTTTTAATATCCTAATTGTATTGGTTCAAGTAAGGACTAAATCAGAAATGTGAGAAAAGTTTTCCGGGATCAATAGTAAAATGTGAGAAAAATTTGACGGGTTAAAATGTATATATGAAAAAAACCTTGAAGGGCCAATGGTGTAAATATTTTAAGGGTGGACCGATCTAGAAACTAATAAGAAATGGATGAATTAGGACTAAATTGAATGAGTGAAAAAGTATGAGGGGTTAATTTGTAATTTTATCAAGATGGATGTTGATCCAATGTAGGAATTTTGAAGGATCGTAAGGGACAAAAGAATCATTTAGCAAGAAAGATAATTTTGAAGAATAATGATGATGGTGATATTTTAGATTAATTGAATAACTTTTTTTTTGTTTTGCAACTTAGTCCTTCTACAAAAGTTCACCATTTTCATCAAGAAAATAAAAGAATTTTCATAGCCACCAAGAGACAAAAATGATAAGGAGACTATCAACTATTCCGACTTGGACATGAGCGAGATGTATGGCTGGTTCCTACACCATCCGCATAACTTCCGTTGGTTGGTCGTTTCTGGATATCCATATTGTTGCGTATTCTAGTCGAGTAAGGTCGACCCTTTGGTTTCTGCGACGCAGCTTCTCTATCCCAGAACAACTTAAACGGAGCAAGCGATACTGACGGCCACTTACGCTCATCCGGGATCGGTGGGAATACGACTCCACACGTTGTACATGTATTCTATTTTATACACTTCGTCGACATAGCTCATTGGATCCGAGACGGAGATTCTCGACAAGCCGCAATTACATGAGCGCATGGATAACGGTCGCCAAATATCCCACGCCGCAGTCCTATTTCTCAAGTGTACACGATATTGCCCGCCAACAATACCTTGGTTCAGTCTGTCAAACACCGTTACACGAAACCATAGGTTGTCGCGATCGTGACACACTGTGTGCATGGTGTTGGGCCGTGCCTTCGCCTTGTTAATTTCTCGCAATACCTTCGCGCACCATACATGGCCTCCCTGCATTTGGCCTCTATAACTCGCTGCTCGCTTCGAAAATAGTGCCGCTAAACAAAAATATTTCTCTCGTACAACCGATATTATCGGCAAATGACGCGTTCCTTTTAGAACAGAATTTATGCATTCAGCCAGGTTTGAGGTCATATGACCATATCGTAGGCCACCGCCGTATGCTTGTGTCCACTGTTCGAAAGGTATGTTGCATAGGTAGTTTGCGCCTTCTTCGTTAACTAAGCGCAAACTCGCCAACATCTCGTGAAAACGGTCCTTATTGATCTCGTACCCTGCCAATATAAGTTGATAGCGAATATTACATACCACTCTTCAATTAAGAATAAATTGAATATTACAAACGAAATTATATTAATAGATATTACATACCCATGTTGGTCACTTGCCATCGTTCACTAGTAGATCGATGTTGCCCGTGGTAGTTAGACGCAACATGCCTTAGGTAATATCGATGGTGTGTGCGATGCCATAGGCTTCCCTCTCGCTCTATTACGACCAGTATTCCAGGGCCTCGATCCGATATAATGCATATATCAGGTTAGGGGAAGACATGCCTCCTTAACCTAGATAGAAAGAAATCCCAGTCATCAGTTGACTCCCCCGGTGTTATTGCAAACGCAATTGGAAGGATTCTCCCACTCCCATCCTGTGCCACAGCTACAATAGCCGATGCGTATATCTTCCATACATAAAGGTACCGTCAATTTGTACCAATGGCTTGCAGTATAGAAATGCGTCTCGGCATTGCTTAAATGTCCAGAACAGACGCTTGAACACTTGGCATCCACGAAGCAATCGATCGTTGTAGTACGCGGGTTCCGTTTCAAGGCCTGTTATACTGCTGGGACATATCTCTCCAGCACCTTTCACCACTGCCACACTTCATTATATGAAGCGTCCCACCGACCATGCAACTTTTCTAACGCCTTCTGCTTAGCTATCCAAGTCTTCCGGTAAGAGGGCGTGTACCCTAATTGGCTACGAATATTGGCAATTAAGGACGACACTGAAGTCTTGGGATCTGCCTTCATCGTCGGTATTATTAAGTTAGCCAACATATCTGAATCCATCTTAGGATGATCTTGTGAAACACCTGTCAATGAAGTACGTTAAATAATGCAACATTACGTAATATCAGTATTATTCAAAAACCTTGAACACCTAGTGATACTGTACCGGCAAGACATGTATGTGGACCTTCGTACTTTTTAATCTCCCACAAGCATGTCCTTTTCCTCAACGAAGCCATGATTTTCCATGAACATGTACCATCTTGCACTGCACACTTGGCCTCGTACTTATCGAGTTTGGATTTAACAACGTTGTAGTTAACCCCGTTCTTGATGCTATATTGTTTCAATGCACCAAGAAAACTATCCTTGTTGGAAAAATCTTTACCAACTTCTAATTCACCCGAATCCAACGACGAACTTGTACGGTCACGCCTTCTGTGTGGTAGTTCAGGAAACTCCAATGCATCGTCTTGAGATAGATCAACATTATGCATGTGGGCTAGAGGCGAGTACGCCCTGAATCGCGAATCTTCTTCTTCTTCATCTGAACCCCCTTTAACATCTTTAGGTATGGTTGGAACAGGCTCTGGTTCAGAAAATAATGCAACTTCTGCACCATCGGGGCCGGGCTCTCGAGGTGGATCCGCATCAGACTCATCATCCGACCCACTATCATTTGCAACGAACGAGGTCTCATCGCCGGTGGATGTCGTGGGGAGTATATTATCCCTTCTTAAACAACTTTCGTAACGTCCCCAATCATATGTGGATTGCCAACCACTAGAAGTTGATAACGTTCCCCAGTACGTATTTCTAGCATCGAACATCGAAGGAAGGATATGCATGTCCCATCTACCAACTGAGTGTCGTGCAGGGGTTGTGTTTTCCATACTACCACCAAACACGGGCACTTCCGTATTTTGCCTCCCACTAATAGAGTGTCGGCTTGGGTTCGTGTATTCCCCTCGAACAGTAGTAGATGTTGAAGTCGAAGGAAGATCAATTGGCGAAGAAAATTGTACATATACCTCAAGATAGGGTGATCCACTAGCAAGATGAGGCTCCACCATTGCCTCCAAGCTCCGAGGACTTTTGATGTCGAATGAGTTATAGATCAACCGAAGCACAAAATCTATACTTAATAGACTGAACATTCATTGGCGTTGTTCCGAAGATTTTACGTCTAATTCTTTTGCGAAGTTCTGTCAAATCTATGTTCTGGTTAAAAACTAGTCGCGTTGTGTTCTCCGATAAAAAAACAACACCGTTTTCGGTGTCACAAATCTCACCATCATAGTAAATAACAGCACTAATATGTTCACTCATCTTCAGTTTCTATTTTACTTTTGCCTCAATTTCTATTATGCAACCTGAGAATGAAATTTGGCTCATTTATAGTCTAAGGACAATTAGGAACCACTGTAGCAAAAGAGCGTCCATGTGGGAGCTTTTTTCAGAACTCTTGCTGACAGTGCATCCTGCTTGAAGTGTTTTGGTCACTATTTGTTCAGAAACATCTTCTCAAGATTATTTTCCCAGAGACTACTGTAGCAATAGAGCGTCCACGTGGGAGCTTTTTTCAGTACTCTTGCTGACAGTGCATCCTGCCTGAAGCGTTTTGGTCACTATGTGTTCAGAAACGTCTTCTCAAAATTATTTTACCAGATACTAATGTAAAAAAAAACAAATAATTTTTATGTTGCTGATATATTGTAACATCCTGAAATTCAGAATTTTATGCTTTGCATTATATCATGCAATAGGCTAGTTAAGAATGTTAATTTTGTATGTTTAGGGGTCCTAAGAAGGCTTGGGGTTAAGTTGGGCCTAGTAAAATTTTTGTGTTTAAGCCCTTAAAGGGAGAAGGCAAGTGGCATCAATATTTAAGGAAATAAGAGTGTGCTTTGCTAGCACAAGTAAAGCACATGGTGGAGTGGTGTGGCGTCAAGTGGAGAGCATGGAGGGAAGAGGTTCGAATCCCATATATTGCAAATTTTGGGATTTATTTTTGTGTTTCTCTTCCAAGTGTCGGCCATGGTGATAATTAAGGTAAGGAAGACTTTTTATTTATGGAAAGATGACTAAGGATTATGGTAAGGAGGAAAACAAGGGAAAATGAAGGAAAGAAATCAAATAAAAAGGCAAGGGAGGGAACATGTTGGCCGAATTTTAGGAGTTGCCAAGGAAAGGAATTTTTGGTCAACATGCATCTTTTTGGTTAAGGTGTAATCGGTTTTGGTAAGGGGGTGTGCCGAATTTTGTTAGGCATTTTGAAGAGCTTTTGATTTCTTTTTTGAAAGTCTTTTCTTTGTTCATTTGGTACCTCTTTTCCTTGCCTAAAACCGAGACCATTTGGGAGCATTTTTTTCTTTTCTTCTTTTCATCTTTGCCTTAGCCATCTTTTATTCTTTTATCATTTTGGTGCCTTTTTCTTCCAATCTTTTCCTTGGTTGCCAAAACACAAGTCTCTCTTTTTGTTCATCTCTTTCATAGTGTTAGTCGAAACTTTGACATTTCTCTTGTCCATCTCTTCTTTTTCTTTCCTCATTAATTCTTCAACCTTTCTCTCATTTTCTTTAATTGATTTTACATAGAGGCTGAATCATCCTTGTTCTTTTTCTCCAATAGCTGAACCACATAACACTATATCCATTTTTCTTTTCTTTTTCTTTTGGGTGTTGGGCACACTCTCTTCCTTGACCGAATCGGTGTTATTGAGGGGTTGGCCGAAACTTTCATTTTGTTTTTGTTGACTCATTCTTAGTCACAAGTCGAATCGATTGAAGTTGAGTTTATCATCGATTAAGGTAAGGTGTTTCTTCAAAGTTTATTTCAATATATTTCATTGTGTGGTGATTCCGCTAAAACGAATCGATGGATTTGACTAAACGGTTATTATAGGGATTAAATCGCTCGTTTCATCCACTCGTTGTTTCTTCGGAATAAGTGGTAAGCCAAATCCTATTCCAAAACAAATACATTCTCTCATCATAGAACTTTCTAACCGAGATCTTTTCAATGGAGGCAAGTGGTAACGATTTGAAAGGAAAAGCGATAGTAGGAGACAAAAGGAGTGGATTTGCAATTCCTACTCCTGAGGCCTCTGGGATAAACTTTAATTTGCTTTATGTTTGGACGTATTTATTATTTTACTTAAATTGTTTAAAACGGGGATTTTTCTAAAATCATAAATAACAGGTTTTCCAAAGTTGATTAACAAAAGGATTTTATAACATATTGATAAATAATTTAACTCGGATTCCCTTTCGGATTATCGACATTATTTTCAAAAGTAACGATTTTAAAATATCACGAATTTGAATATCAATTCTTCAATTAACCTCTCGAGATTAGTAGTATTTTTATTGAATATTTTTTTTTCAAACTGGTTTTCCAAATAATACTTATTTTAGTACGAATTACAAGTTCTTAAATACGTTTTATTCATGTGACATGTCAGATCCGGTCGTAACGCATGGGCCGGGTTTGGGGTGTTACATTTTATGGTATCAGAGCCCGGTTACAAAACTCGGCTGTGGTTTGGGTTCAAAAGCATTTTCCAAAGTTGTTTAAAATTTTAATTTATAAATGCATGTTCTAAAGGAAGTATGGCACCAGGGGTATCCGGCACTAAGTCAAGTAAGTTTATGTTTTCATTTTATGATTATTGTGGTATGACTGTAGAAATACTCTAGAACTTTTAGCTTTAGGAGCTAAAACTATAGAGATTGAGACTTTAGGATACATTTTGCGAAAACGACTTTACTTCCTATATTCCATAAAACACTATTTAATAAACATTGAATAGAATACTGATTCATAAGACTTTTAATCAGATTAAATCGACTTAGCAAACATGAGCGCTAGAAGACGTGGACACGGTAGACGTGGCCGTGGTAGAGGCCGAGGTGCTAGAGTTGTATCTGAGGCATCGGGGCATATGCCGGAAATGGATGCCCCTGCGTCACCTGTGACTGAAGCTGGGTCACATGATCGAATGAGAGAGGACGACGCTCTGTCCCAAGCAATGTTGCGAGTTCTGGAAAGGGTTTCTGGGGCAAGAACTGGGTCGGTAGCTCATGGGTCGATATCGGAGCGACTCAGATCGAATAGGGCTGAAGTTTTTAGGGGTATTTCGGGTGTAGCCCCTAATGTAGTGGAGTATTGGCTTAAGGCAGTAGAGCGGATTATGGACGACCTGGATTGCACCGCTGAGCAGAAGCTGAAAGGAGTTGTGTCATTACTGAGAGACGAGGCGTATAAGTGGTGGCTCACTGTTCGAGAAGGCACTCAGGCTGATCGTATTACCTGGGAATTCTTTAAGACCGCCTTTCAAGGAAAGTATGTCGGAGCTAGCTATGTGGATGCCCGAAGGAAGGAATTTCTGAATCTGGTCCAATGAGGTAAATCTGTGGCAGCTTACGAGGTGGAATTTTTGTGTCTGAGTCGGTATGCCCAGGGTATAGTACCGACTGATCATGAATGTTGTGTGCATTTTTAGGATGGATTGCGTGATGAGTTGCGGGTATTGATAACCCCACAGAAGGAGAGGAATTTCGCTACACTGATAGAAAAAGCTAAAATTGCGGAGGAAGTTAAGCACTCGGAATGGCAAAACCGAGATAAGGATAGGGGCAGGAACAAGAGAGACTCTGGGTATTCAGGTCCTGCCAGAGGATTTCAGAAAAGACCCAGGAATGAGGAGCCGCTGAGTGAGAGTTCCAAATTGCTACCAATCACCACACGACCTTGCATGGATTGTGGGAAACTTCTCGGGAGAATGCTGGAAGAGTACTGGGAGTTGTTCCAGATGTGGATCCAAGGACCATCGGTTTAGGGATTGCCCTCAGAAGCCTGATCAAACTCGAGCAGCTCATAATGATTTTTGCAACAGCCAGGAGGTGTTCAAAGAATCGACGAGAGGCCGTGGGCCAGGTCGAGGTGGTAATGGTGTAGGACGAGGTCAAGGTGCACCGGGTAGAGGTACCGGTAACAGGGGTAACACGGAGGCGAGACAGCCAGGGTTGGTCTATGCGGTCAGGCGTCGAAAGGATGGCGATACACCGGATGTTATAACTGGTACGTTCTTCATATCTGATGTACCTTTTACTGCTTTGATAGACATTGGATCCACCCATTCGTATGTTGCATGTGCTGTGTCTGGAACTCTGAATAGTAAATCTGAGATTACTGCTAGAGAAACAACTGTGATTAGCCCTTTAGGACAGTCGGTGGTAGTAAATAAGTTGTTTAGGGATGTGCCCTTAGAAGTTCAGGGGGGAAGTATTTTTGGCAGATTTGATGGAACTGCCATTTGGTGAGTTCGATCTTATTTTTGGCATGGACTGGTTGGTTAAGCATCGTGCGAACTTGGACTGTGCTGCGAAGCAGATGGTACTAAGAACTTCAGAGGATAAGGAAGTAAAGATGATAGGTGAAAGAAGAAACTATCTGTCTAATGTGGTATCTGATTTAAAGGCAGAAAAGTTGGTACGGAAAGGGTGTGGAGCGTTCATAGCCTTTATCAGTGCCTTGGATGCCAAGGAGTTTTCGGTTGAGAGTGTTAGAACGGTGAAAGAGTTTTCAGACGTCTTTCCCGAGGAGCTTCCAGGATTACCTCCAGATCGGGAGGTGGAGTTTGGTATTGAGTTGTTGCTAGGAACGGCTCCGGTATCTATTGCTCCTTATAGAATAGCGCCGAAGGAGCTAGTAGAGCTTAAAGCTCAAATTCAGGAGTTGTTGGATCGTAGATTTATTCGACCAAGTGTGTCACCGTGGGGAGCGCCAGTTTTGTTCGTTAAGAAAAAAAGATGGGTCGATGCGCATGTGCATCGATTATAGACAATTGAATAAGTTGACGATCAAGAACAAGTATCCGTTACCGAGGATCGACGATCTATTCGATCAACTGTGAGGAGCTTCAATTTTCTCGAAAATAGACTTGAGATCGGGGTATCACCAGTTAAAGGTCAAGGAGGCGGATATTCACAAGACTGCGTTCCGAACTCGTTATGGGTATTACGAGTTTTTGGTGATGCCGTTTGGGTTGACTAATGCACCAGCTGCATTTATGGACATGATGAACCGAGTCTTCCAGCCCTATCTAGACTGATTTGTGGTGGTGTTCATAGATGACATCTTGGTGTACTCAAAGACTGAAGAAGAGCATGATTCGTATTTACGGGTAGTATTGCAGATATTAAGGGAGAAGCAACTGTATGCCAAATTTAGTAAGTGTGAATTTTGGCTGAAGGAGGTGGCCTTTTTGGGGCATGTTGTGTCTACCGAAGAAATTAGAGTTGATCCTTGGAAGGTCGAGGCCGTGTTGGACTGGAAGCCACCGAAGTCAGTGGCAAAAATTCGGAGTTTTCTAGGTTTGGTTGGGTATTACATGCGTTTTGTTGAGGGGTTTTCGTTGATCGCTGCACCTCTAACTAAGCTGTTGCGTAAGGGAGTACCGTTTGTGTGGTCTGATAAGCAGCAAGAGAGCTTTGGGAAATTGAAGAAGATTCTGACAGAAGCACCAGTGTTGATTCAACCTGAGGCTGGTAAGGAGTTTATCGTTTATTGTGATGTTTCACACACGGGCTTGGGATGTGTGTTGATACAAGGAGGGAAAGTGGTGGCTTATGTATCTCGTCAATTAAGGCCGCATGAGGTGAACTATCCCACTCATGATTTGGAGTTAGCTGCAGTGGTGTTTGCTCTGAAGATTTGGAGACACTATCTGTACGGTGAGAAGTCGATTATTTACACGGATCATAAGAGTCTGAAGTACCTCCTTACCCAGAGGGAGTTGAACTTAAGACAGCGAAGGTGGATAGAACTGTTGAAAGATTATGACTTCCCAATCGAGTATCACCCAGGTAAAGCTAACGTAGTAGCGGATGCGTTGAGTCGTAAGGTGATAACGAATTTGAGAGCGATGTTCGCTCATCTCAGCCTTTATGAAGATGGTAGCCTATTAGCCGAACTTCAGGTGAAGTCTGCATGGGTAAGTCAGATTATGGAAAAGCAGTTGATAGATGAAGCGTTGGGTTCTCGACTTCAGCAAGTGAAAAGAGGTGAGATAGGGGATTTTGGATTGAGTAGTGATGGAGTATTATGTTTCCGTGGAAGAGTTTGTATGCCCAGGGATTCAGAATTAAGGCAAATGATTCTGCGTGAGGCGCATAGTAGCCCATATGCTATGCACCCCGGAGGAAACAAAATGTATTGAGACCTCCGTGAGCAGTATTGGTGGCCAGGGTTGAAACGGGAGGTTACTGATTTCGTGAGCAAGTGCTTGACATGTCAGCAGGTGAAGGCGGAACATCAATTGCCGTCAGGGTTGCTACAACAGGTGAAAATTCCACTATGGAAATGGGAAAGGATAACGATGGACTTTGTTAGTGGGTTACCCTTAACGCCTACTAAGAAAGATTCAGTATGGGTGATTGTTGATCGGTTAACGAAGACTGCTCATTTCCTACCTGTTCGTACGGATTATTCGTTGCAGAAGTTGGCCAAGTTGTATGTAGTAGAGATCGTGAGGTTGCATGGGGTACCGATGTCTATCATATCAGACAGGGATCCTAGGTTCACATCACGGTTCTGGAAGGCTTTACATGAAGCTTTGGGAACAAGGCTAAATTTCAGCACGGCATTTCATCCGCAGACTGATGGTCAGTCAGAGAGAGTAATCCAGATTTTAGAAGACATGTTAAGGGGCTGTGTGATCGATTTCAGGGGTAGTTGGGAAGATTTTCTACCATTGGCAGAGTTTGCATACAACAACAGCTATCAATCCAGCATCCAGATGGCACCCTATAAGGCGCTGTATGGTCGTAGGTGTCGTACTCCTACTTGCTGGACTGAGCTGGGTGAGCGTCAGCTATTGGGTCCTGAGTTGATCTAGGAGACGGAGGAGAAAGTTAAGATAATTCGGGCCCGGTTAAAAGAAGCTTCGGACAGACAGAAATCGTATGCGGATTTGAAGCATAAGGATATAGAGCTCTCTGTGGGTGATCAGGTCTTTTTGAAGGTATCACCTTGGAAGAAGATCTTAAGATTTGGGCGGAAAGGCAAGTTAAGCCCTAGATTATCGGACCATACCGTGTACTGAAGCGTGTTAGGCCAGTGGCTTATCAGCTGGAGTTACCTCCGGAGTTAAGTCAGATACATAGTATATTTCATGTCTCGATGTTAAGGCATTATCACTCGGATCCATCTCATATCGTACCGGTGGAGGAAGTTGAGATAAGACCTGACTTGTCATTTGAAGAAGAGCCAGTGCGGATTTTAGATCGGGATACTAAAGTGCTGAGAAGGAAGTCAGTTCCGTTAGTCAAAGTTTTATGGCGTAATCACGGGTCAGAGGAAGCTACATGGGAGCCAGAGGACACGATCCGGCAACAATATCCTCATCTCTTCTAATCAGGAAAATTTCGAGGCCGAAATTTCTTTAAGGGGGGTAGAATTGTAACATCCTAAAATTCAGAATTTTATGCTTTGCATTATATCATGCAATAGGCTAGTTAAGAATGTTAATTTTGTATGTTTAGGGGTCCTAAGAA
This sequence comes from Gossypium sturtianum, assembly GCA_025698515.1. Lineage (NCBI taxonomy): Eukaryota > Viridiplantae > Streptophyta > Magnoliopsida > Malvales > Malvaceae > Gossypium > Gossypium sturtianum. The sequence goes on from CM046952.1 coordinate 37,980,318, forward strand.
GGCTTGGGGTTAAGTTGGGCCTTAGTAAAATTTTTGTGTTTAAGCCCTTAAGGGGAGAAGGCAAGTGGCATCAATATTTAAGGAAATAAGAGTGTGCTTTTGTAACACCCCTAACCCGTATCCGACGACGGACTAGGGTTAAAGGCGTTACCGGACAAATCGGAAAACATGTACAGAAATTCATACATTCATTCATCATTCTCAAACATCGTGTCCCTCAATACGGTCATCGAGACCTTAAACATGCTTATAAACCGAGTTGGGACTAAACTGAAACACATATGAAATTTCATGAAAATTAAAAACTTTTCTAACTTTCGGGAGACACGCCCGTGGGAGGAGACCGTGTGCCCTCCACGGCTTCTGTGACACCCCGTGTGTCCATCCGTGTCTATATACTGACTATCCACCACGGCCACCAAGCACGCCCGTGTGCCATGGCCGTGTGCTCTTAAGCTAGCTACTGACTTCACACCACGGCCAGCTGACACGTCCATGTCGAGGCCGTGTGCTATTAGGCTACATTCTCGCCAATTTACCACGGTCCTCTAGGCACGCCAGTGTGCCTGCATCGTGTGACAATATAGGCCATTTACAAGGCCAAAATGCCACCCTCAAGGGTCATACCTACAAACAACATATATTATCCCATTTCATTCATATTTGACAACTAAAGAAATTACACAATAATATCTTCAAAACCAATTCCAAACATACCAATTTGCATGACCAAATCACAATTATGCCTAAACACCATTCATCTATGAACTTACCATATTAACCACTTCATATATCAACTAAACATACCAAAACAACTTCTCATATCACATTCATATAAGCATATTACCAAAACATAAATAGCCAAATCACATGGCTAAGTCCACATAACAACTCAAAACAAGGACTAGCCTATACATGCCATATCTAGCCATATACATTTTCAAAGTGTACCAAAATAAGTTTAGTAGTGTGATGACGATCCGTGACGGTCCTGAGCCTTCAGTAGCTTTGACGACCTATAAACAGAGAAAACACACACACAGAGTAAGCTTTCCAAAAGCTTAGTAAGTCATATACAATTAAACTTAATATAGAAGTATATAAGCATGTAGAAAAATAAGCACATTTCATATACATAACATCTTTTCACATATATACTTTGATTCATACTATTGGCCACATTCATCAATTCCAAAAGTCTCTTATGCACACAACTATTTCAAAGGTTCACAACCACCATAGCAAGGTTACATAGGGACTTACCTTATATACACACTTAGTGTATAAATCAACGTACCTATATCAAATTCACTATTTACATGGCTATTTCGTATCACAAACTTGCCCGTTGAACCGTGAGGAATCTAGTAAGATACTCAGAAAGCTCAGAATGGTCGTACAAAGCCAACGTCCCAGACGAGGTCTTACATGTAATCGAATAACGATGCCACTGTCCCAGACAGGGTCTTACACGAATCAATACGATGCCGATGTCCCAGACATGGTTTTACACGTAAAGCTCATATAGATGCCTACGCCCCAGACGAGGTCTTACACATAAAGATAATATCGATGCCAACATCCCAGACGTGGTCTTACACAAAATCTAAAATCAATGCCAACGTCCCAGACGTGGTCTTACATGATAAAGCAGAACAGATACCTATGTCATGGCATAGCTAATCCTATCTGAATTCATTTGCATAGCTTCTCATTAACATCCATAACTAACATTGGTCATATGAACACATGTAATATCGTACAAGTACGTTTATTTGCATAGTGACTTACCTCGTATTCGGTTTATCGAAATGAAAACGGCTACTCGGTTACTTTCGCTTTCCCGCGATCTATGTCCGTTTTCCTTGGTTCTTGATCTAAACATTTTCAAAATTAACCCTTTTATTCACTAATTCATACAATTCAACCCAAAAACATACATTTAGGGCTATTTGCAAATTAGCCCTCACATTTTTACATTTGGACATTTTAGTCCCTAATTCACAAAATCACAAAATACATCAAATTCCATATTACCCATGCCTAGCCGAATTTCACTCATGCTCATATGAGTCCATACATTTCATTTATTTCACAAATTAGTCCTTCAAAATTTCATTTTCTCGATTTAGCCCTAATTAGCTAAATTCATCAAAAATTCATGAACAACAAATGTTCATCTAACACATATCTTTCATTTAACACTTAAACTCATCAAAAAGCTCAACATTTCATCAATGGCATATCACACAAACATCACCAATAATCAAAATTAATAAATGGGTTTTGAAACTCTCAAAGCAACGATTGCAAAAACGTAAAAATTATCGAAAACCGACCGAAAACATACCTTGAATTCAAGCTTAGAAGTGTCGAAAATCAAAAGAACTAAAGCCTTCCTTCTTTCTCTAATATTCGGCCAAAGTAAAGAAAAATAAAAGATGAACACTCATCTTTTGTTTCATTAATATAATGTTATTAATTCAATTACTAAATTGCCCATCCATTATACATATAAGACAAATTAATATTAAGGTTATTAAGACATTCTATCATCCACTATCTCAATGATGGCTTATTTGCCATATAAGGCCTCTATTTTCACAAAGCCACAACACTTGGGTACTTTAATAAATAACAAGCAACTTTCACCTTTAATTCATTTCAATCCTTTTACCAAATTAAACACACAAATAGACAAATTAACTTACGGAAATTTACCACATGCTTAGTCACATATTTACGGCACAAAATATAATATTAAAATATTATACAGACTCGGATTTGTGGTCCCAAAACCACTGTTCTAACTAGGGTATAAACCGGACTGTTACAGCTTTGCTGGCACAAGTGGAGCACATGGTGGAGTGGTGTGGCATCAAGTGGAGAGCATAGAGGGAAGAGGTTCGAATCCCATATATTGCAAATTTTGGGATTTATTTTTGTGTTTCTTTTCCAAGTGTCGGTTATGGTTATAATTAAGGTAAGGAAGACTTTTTATTTATGGAAAGATGACTAAGGATTATGGTAAGGAGGAAAACAAGGGAAAATGAAGGAAAGAAATCAAATAAAAAGGCAAGGGAGGGAACATGTTGGTCGAATTTTAGGAGTTGCCAAGGGAAGGAATTTTTGGTCAACATGCATCTTTTTGGTTAAGGTGTAATCGGTTTTGGTAAGGGGGAGGGGGTGTGCCGAATTTTGTTAGGCATTTTGAAGAGCTTTTGATTTCTTTTTTGAAAGTCTTTTCTTTGTTCATTTGGTACCTCTTTTCCTTGCCTAAAACCGAGACCATTTGGGAGAATTTTTTTCTTTTCTTCTTTTCATCTTTGCCTTAGCCATCTTTTATTCTTTTATTATTTTGGTGCCTTTTTCTTCCAATCTTTTCCTTGGTTGCCAAAACACAAGTCTCTCTTTTTGTTCATCTCTTTCATAGTGTTAGCCGAAACTTTGACATTTCTCTTGTCTATCTCTTCTTTTTCTTTCCTCATTAATTCTTCAACCTTTCTCTCATTTTCTTTAATCGATTTTACATAGAGGTCGAATCATCCTTGTTCTTTTTCTCCAATAGCCGAACCACATAACACTATATCCCTTTTTCTTTTCTTTTTCTTTTGGGTGTTGGGCACACTCTCTTCCTTGACCGAATCGGTGTTATTGAGGGGTTGGCCGAAACTTTCATTTTGTTTTTGTTGACTCATTCTTAGTCACAAGTCGAATCGATTGAAGTTGAGTTTATCATCGATTAAGGTAAGGTGTTTCTTCAAAGTTTATTTCAATATATTTCATTGTGTGGTGATTCCGCTAAAATGAATCGATGGATTTGACTAAACGGTTATTATAGGGATTAAATCGCTCGTTTCATCCACTCGTTGTTTCTTCGAAATAAGTGGTAAGCCAAATCCTATTCCAAAACAAATACATTCTCTCATCATAGAACTTTCTAACCGAGATCTTTTCAATGGAGGCAAGTGGTAACGATTTGAAAGGAAAAGCGATAGTAGGAGACAAAAGGAGTGGATTTGCAATTCCTACTCCTAAGTTCAAACGAAGGGCGGTATCAGCGATTCGGGATTTTCCACCGGGTTCTGGACCATCATCCGGTGAAAATAGACAAATCGTGGTCGTTCACGATACTAAGGGTAAGCGTTTCAATAGATCGTTTGATTTAGATTAAGAATAATAAAATCTCGTTTGTTGGATTAATCGAGTGTAATGGTGATTTAGGTGCCGACGATCAAGAAGGATTAATCCTTACCGTAATCAGGTGTGTAATCTCACACCGAAATCCCGTAGATTCATGATTAGATATCACGTTGGAAAATAGATCGTTATTATTTATATGGTAAAAATCGCAATATGGCACAAATCGAGAAATTTGCTTAAATTACATTATTTCTATAGACTTGTCAATATCGGTATTGAAATTGATAAAAATTACGAAAATGCCCCTATGGGCCGATTTACGAAAATGCCCCTATGGGCTGATTTACGAAAATGCCCCTATGGGCCGAATTGCTAGAATGCCTTAGTGGGCCGAGTTACAAAGTTCTATAATGTGCCGATTCACCATAATAAATTACTAGATTAATGGTTATTATATATGGATATTATATTATGTAAGTTGCATTTACACATTTTGCATGGGATGAGAAAAATGTATGAAGAGCAGTGTAGCCTGGTGGCATTGCCACAAAATATTCATTATAATGTTTACTTATGATTTCGGTGGCTTGACCACGAAAATACTATATGAAAGCAGCTTGACTGCAGCGATACTCCGGTGGCTATGCCACAAATATTATGAAAAGCAGCTTGACTGCAGCGATTGGTGTGAGCGGCGGGGTGGGTTGACTTGATCCCCACAGGTGTGATTGGCTGGTCGGGGGTGTGATGGATGGATGGGTTGGGTTGCATACATTAACTTCATTTTGTTATTGATTATGTAAATGGGCTTAAGCCCAAGTTATTGCTAAATGAATTCAGGCCCAGTGGATGACGGTAAGGGGATTATACACTGAGTTCTAGTAACTCACCCCTTTTCCTTAACCCTTGCAGGTAATGCTCAGTGAGGTGGACTTGGGCCATGGATGACTCGATGGAGGCCATACTTCGGAAGTGGTGTTTTTTCAAACTTTAGATTTCTATTTACGTTTACTTTATTACTTTTACTATTTTGGGTTTAAAGTTGTAATAAGGCCTCTGGGATAAACTTTAATTTGCTTTATGTTTGGACGTATTTATTATTTTACTTAAATTGTTTAAAATGGGGATTTTTCTAAAATCATAAATAACGGTTTTTCCAAAGTTGATTAACAAAAGGATTTTATAACATATTGATAAATAATTTAACTCGGATTCCCTTTCAGATTATCGACATTATTTTCAAAAGTCACAATTTTAAAATATCACGAATTTGAATATCAATTCTTCAATTAACCTCTCGAGATTAGTAGTATTTTTATTGAATATTTTTTTTCAAACTGGTTTTCCAAATAATACTTATTTTAGTACGAATTACAAGTTCTTAAATACGTTTTATTCATGTGACATGTCAGATCCGGTCGTAACGCATGGGTCGGGTTTGGGGTGTTACATATATTTTTTTCCAAAACCCTAAACCCTAATATTATTTTAATTAATTAACCTTAAACTCTAGTTCATTAATTTTCTCCTAAAGCCATAAACCCTAAGACCCTAAAAAACCCTAAACCCTAGCCCTAAAACCCTAAAAACCCATACCCTAACCCTAAAAACAGCTGAAAACCCTAGCAGTGGGGGGAAAAGGCAAAATGCGTCCCTGAGGGAGCGTTTTTGCCACATCAGCAAAGCGCGCCCTCAAGGACGCGATTTACTGCTGATGTGGCGTAAAACGCCTCCTTCAGTGGACGCTTTTCTCTTGCATCCCCAAAACGCTACCGACGTGGGCGCGCTTTGGAAATAGCCCTTTCCGGTAAATAATTAAATAGTAGGTCCTTTTCTGTAAATTTTGTAAAAAAAAAGGGTATTTTCTGGTAATTTGCCCGAGGTTTTACTTAATCAAATTGGTCTTATTCTATTTTGTTAAATCGTTTATTTTATAAATTTATTTTTATTAATATAATATTTGTATTATTTTAGATAGTTTTTGACAGAATTTAAATATAATAATTTGAATATTTTGCTTTTTATTATTTCAATTATATTTTAAAATTAAAATCAATTTAACATTTTTATATTAAGTGACAAATAATTATTTATAAGCACAATACTGTTGATTGGAATTTTTATATGAAATAAAAAATAATATAATTATAAAAAAGTTAAAAATAAAATTTACTTTTTTTTCAATGAAGATTTCCTATACTTCATCAAATATACACATAATAAGAATTAAATTTAACTTTATTAAATTTTCATTAACCTATGAATTGCGAAAACTTCAAATAATACAGAATCTGTAAGAGATTTTTATTTTGAACCACAATTATCTGATCATAAATAAGTTATGTTTGCATTTTTTTATAATAATGATTTGAATTCATGTTATTATTTTGAGTAAATGAACGTCCGACCAATAAACACGAATTAACTATATTTTAACGTTCTATGTGTGTATATTCACTACACCAAAAACGACTTTTAGCGGCGTTTTTAGTGGCGTTTTAATAAAAAACGCCGTAAATATTATACATTAGCGGCGCTTGAAAGAAAACGCCGCAAAAAGTTGAGCAATAGCGGCGTTTTTGGCCCAAACGCCGCTAAAGATCTGAGCATTAGCGGCGCTTTCGTAAAAACGCCGCTATAGATCTGAGCATTAGCGGTGTTTTTATAAAAACGCCACAAAAGGTAAGCTTTAGTGGCGTTTTTTATAAAAGCGCCGCAAAAAGAAATATTTTATTTTAGGGTTTAGGGTTTAAAATTTAAGGTTTAATGTCTATAATTTGGAGTTTTAGGGTTTATGATATAATGTTTATTATTTTGGGTTAAGGGTTTATGTTTTATAGTTTAGGGTTTTATAGTTTAAATTTAGGGTTTAAGGTTTGGGGTTTAAAGTTTAAGAATACTGTTTGAAAACCGAAAAACATTTAGAATTTACTGAGGTTCATGCTATTTTGTACTACACCCATATTATTTAATACAAGAATATAAAATATATGTTTTGTACTACACTAACATTGGCCACATGAATTCCCAAAAATTTGGTCTCGGATTATGGTTTAAGGTTTGCGATTTAGAGTTTAGGGTTCGAGTTTTATGGTTTATGATTTATGGTTTGGGGTTTTAAGTTTGGGGTTTAGGGTTTGGTGTTTGTGGTTTAGGGTATAATATTTAGGGTCTAAGGTTTATGATTTAGGGATTAATCTTGGATTTTTTAGAATATAAATCAAAATAAGATAAATGTAAATTATTATTTTAAAAAATTATATATCAAAATGGGTTAAATCCCAAAAGCATACATGAACTTTAATTTGATCCAGATATTGTAAAACATTAACACAATTATTGATATAATTAACATCATTTTTTATTTATATATTGCATACATAAAAATTTATATTTATTCAATATAAAAATATATTGATGTATTTATATTGTAACATCCTGGAAAGGGCCTATGCATTTTCGGTTTAATTGTACGAAGTGACATGTTTTGTGTACTAAGAATAAATTTTGAATATTTTTGGAAACCCGGAAATGAATGGAAATGATTTGGAAATAAACATTTTTTTGAAACCTGAAAATGTATGGAAATGTTAAGTTTAAAAATGGGAAGTGAACATTTTTGGAAACTAGGAAATGTAAGGAAATGATGTGGAAATGATTCAAAAGAGGAAAGTGAACATTTCTGGAAAACTTAGAAATGTAAGGAAATGTCAAGTTTACAGAGCCGAACGAAAATTTTTGGAAACTTAGAAATGACTTAGAAATGTCGAGTTTTAAAGTTTAAAAGAGGAAATTAAGGCAAGGTGGCCTTAAAAGAAAAAGTTTGTGAAATTTGACACACAAAAAGCTTGGAAAAGTGGCTCAAGATGCCACTTAGGGCCTCTGAAATGGCGCCACATGCAAGGTGTTGGGCCTGAGTTCGAAGTCACTTGGGAAGCAAAAAAATGAGTTTTATTTTTGCTTGTGGACTGCACAAGCCTTCTAGAAAGGAGGAGTTTTATTATCATAAATATTCGATTAATAAGGTGATAAATAAGGGATTTAATTTGGATTATTTTTGAAGAGATAATAAAGGATTATTCTCTAATTATTTTAAATTAAGGGATTATTATTTTGATAATTCAAAGGATAAAGCTATCAAATAAAGAAGAGTGGTGGCCAAGTAAGGGATTCTGAGTAGTAGTTTCGGCTATAAAAGGAAGAAAATAGGGCTACTCATCAAATTTTCTTCCTCCTCTTCTCTCTGCTGAATTTCTGAGTACTCTCCTCTCTTCTCTTCTCTTTTTCTTTTGTCAAGCCGAATCTATAGTCCACCATTGTCAAAATTCTCAAGTTTTCTTTTCTTCCTATTTCTTCTAAGGCCATGATGAACGATTTTATTTCTACTTGTTGTTTTATTGTGTTACAAATTTTGATTAAGTTAAAGACTAAGTATTTTATTTTAAAATATACTCGATACGTTTATTACTTAAAATTAAAAAGGGGTTTTCTAATTTAAAAATCCAGTTTGTTTTCAACACAAGCCCAACCCAAACTATTTTTTTTTAAAAAAAATCACACAAGTTTTTCACCAAGTAACGAAAGAATTTGAATCGGTTTACTTGAGGAACATACCAAATCTGGTCAAAGCTCGTGGGCCGGGTTTGGGGTGTTTCAATTTGGTATCAGAGCCCAGTTTTAAACTCTCGGCCTTGGGTGTAAGGCCCAAAACGTTTTCAAAATCTAGCCCAAAAGAAATTTGTGGAAATTTTCGTGTTTTTCTGCATGGCACCTAAGTCTCCGAATTCGACGTCCATCAGGTAAGTACCTCTATCCATTGTGTGGATTATATTATGATGTGTAGAAGGATAGAAATGGAATGGAACGTAGATTAGCATGATTAGTACTTGAACCCTAGGACTAGTTTACCCCAACAATTACATAAGACTTAAGTGCCTAATTAAACAAACCTATGGCTAAGTCGCCGAGTTAGGGTGTGGCAACCTCTGTGCTCATGTCTAGGAATGGTTTCGGTGGGAGCTTGGTATTTAAGCAGTCCGCGTAACTCACCTCCTCTCCATTCGAATCCTGCCTGGTGCGTAGCTTTGGTTCACCCCGACCAAGAGGACTCGGTCATAAAGCTAAACGCAATGACTAAAACCCCGAAAGGAACTAGCCGTGTTTTATAAAAACAACGAAACCCTAGTTTTAAAACTCTTAAAATTGCTCTTTTAATCCACGAAAACTATCTTTACAAAATTTCCCGAAAAAAAAAATTTCTGATTTATGAAAATTACAAAAATACCCTTAATGATAAAATTACCAAAATGCCCTTGGTTTATAAAATGTCAAACTACCCAAGAGTTTTATCAAAATTTCATTGCTTTATAAATGTTCAAAAACCCTAACTCGCAAACTATCAAAAATACCTTGATTTTGGAAAATTACAAAATTGCCCCTAACTTACAAAATTACCAAAATGACCCTAATTTCCAAAATTTTTGCAACATCATCGTTTTGAAAAGTACAATTCTCAAAAAGAACCCCCAAAGTTTTGCAACCTTTGAAATATTCCTGATTTATTAAATTCTACAAACTTACCCCGGTTTGTGAAAAATTACCGAATTACCCCCGAGGTCTAAAATTACCGAAATACCCCCGGATTTCAAAATTTTTCCAAAATACCCCGGGAATTTAAAAATACCAAAATACTTTGTGACAAAATCACCAAGGAACTTTTTCTTCTGAAAAATTACGAAAATACCCCTGTAGGACAAAATTACGAAAATACCCCTGTGAGTGGAAAAGCAAAGAACAATGAAAACTACAACATTTCTCCGAATGAACGAAAGTTCATAATTGTTTGATGGATGTATGAATGAATGAGAAGACTGTGTGTATGTATGAATACTGAAAGAACCACTCCTAAATTCTTTTTCATAAAACTTCTTCATGGGTAATCAAGTGAAACAAAAATACTAATTCATAAAACTTCTTAATCGGATCTCGACGTTAGAAATGAGCTCTAGAGGACGTGGTCGTCGGGGACGAGGTAGAGGAAGGATGATCGTGTCGTAACCCGTTAGATCGGGTCGGGGGCGACAACGAATACCACCGCCACCACCACCCCCACTATTGGTGTTGAGCGGCAAGCTCGGACGGGGAAGATCTTTGTCGCAGTCGTGGCCGCGAGTTTTGGAATTGGTGGCTGGTGTAGGAGGAAATTCGAAACTCGAAAGTCCAGGCTGAGCGGCTCCGAGCTAATGGAGTGAAATGTTTCGAGGAGTATCTCGGGTGGCACCAGATCTGGTGAGTATTGGTTGGAAGCAACGGAGCGCATAATGGATGAGCTTGATTTGACCCCGAGGAGAAGTTAAAGGAATGGTGGCACCATTACGCGATGAAGCGTATCGTTGGTGGTTAATCTGTTCGGGATGGTGCCACACCGTGAGGATCGACACGGGAATATATTAAGGAGGCATTTTAAAGGAAGTATGTGGGAACCGGGTATACCGATGAGCAAAGGAAGGCTTTTCCGGGTGGTTCAAGGAACAAGTCTCATGCTGCGAGAATATGAGGTCAATTCTCGAGGTTGAGCCGTTATGCTCAAGGTGTAGTGGCAATTGAGCATGAGCGCCAGTCCGCTTTGAGGACGGGCTAAGAGGATGATCTCGAGATCGTTGATAGCACCGCATCGTGAGCGGGAGTTCTCTCGCTTTGGTAGAAAAGGCCAAGGTGGCCGAGGAATCAAGGATTCTACAAAGCGTGCTATGGATAGGAATAGGCCCAAAAGAGGTTTTGGATCATCCGAAAGGTTCATAAGAGGCCTAGAGTTGATGGGCCGCGACCAAAGAAGTTGGTCCGAAGGGCGGTATCGTCCTTGTGATGTGTGTGGAAAGAAGCACTTGGGAGAGTCTTTGGAGGAAAACAGGAGGATGTTTTAGGTGTGGGTCCAAGAACCATGTGATCAAGGATTGTCCCAAGAACTCGAGGAAAGCCACCAGCAGCGGCTCGTAATGTTAGTCGGCCGTAGAGGAGGACCGCAGCCTCAACGAGGTCGTGGTTCGAGTAACCGAGGTAATGGTACTGGCAGAGGCCGTGGAACACAGGGCAGAGGTGCTTCTAATGCTGAGGCAAGGCAACCGGGTTTGGTTTATGCGTTCACGGGAGGAAAGATGGAGACGCGCCGGATGTTATAACCGGTACGTTCTTTATTTTTGGCAAGCCCTATTTTGCTCTAATTGATGTGGGTTCGACTCATTCATATGTTGCATGTAGTGTAGTGGAAACACTAGGCCTAGACTCTGAACTTTCTGATAGGCGGATGATCGTGAGTGAGCCCATTAGGCCAAACTCGTAGTGGTGGATAAGATCTTTTAGAACGTACCCCTAGAAATTCAGGGAGTGAACTTTCGGGCTGACTTAATGGAATTACCCTTTGGAGAGTTTGAACTTATACTCGGAATGGACTGGCTAGTAGAGCATCGAGCCGTGTTGGATTGTGCGGCTAAACGAATGGAATTAAGGACCCCGAAGAATGAAGTAGTAGTAATGATCGGAGAAAGAAGAAACTACCTGTCCAACGTAGTTTCGGCGTTGAAGGCTGAGAAAATGGTTAGGAAAGGGTGCAAATCGTTCTTAGCCTTCGTAAGTGCGTTAGATGGAAAGGAAGAAGGTGTCAGTAGAGTTAGAACGGTAAGGGACTTCGTGGATGTGTTCCCAGAGGAATTACCAGGAATACCCCCAGATAGGGAGGTGGAATTTGGAATAGATTTGCTACCAGGAACTGCTCCTGTGTCAATCGCTCCATACCAAGTGGCGCCAAAGAAGTTAGTTGAGCTCAAGGCTCAAATCCAAGAGTTGTTGGATCGTGGGTTCATTGACCCAGTGTGTCTCCATGGGGAGCACCAGTTCTGTTTGTAAAGAAGAAGGACGGAACTATGCGTATGTGCATAGATTATCGTCAGTTGAATAAGCTGACCATTAAGAACAAGTATCCCGTGCCAAGGATCGATGACTTGTTCGATCAGCTGAAGGGGGCTGCAGTATTTTCAAAGATAGACTTGAGGTCAGGATATCATCAGTTGAAGGTGAAGGAGGCAGATATCCATAAGACCGCGTTTAGGACAAGATATGGCCATTTTGAGTTTGTGGTAATGCCGTTTGGATTGACGAACGCTCCAGCCGCGTTCATGGATATGATGAACCGGGTTTTTCAACCCCACTTGGATAGGTTCGTCGTTGTGTTCATCGATGATATCTTGGTGTACTCTAAGTCTGAAGAGGAGCATAATGAGCATCTCCGTGTTGTCTTTGCAAGTGTTAAGGGGAAGAAGCTCTATGCCAAATTCAAAGAAGTGTGAATTTTGGCTTAAGGATGTGGCATTCTTAAGACATGTGGTATCCGCATGAAGGAATAAGAGTGGATCCTAGGAAGATCGAAGCGGTGTTGGATTGGAAACCACACGGGTCCGTGGGTGAGATCCAAAGTTTCTTGGGTTTGGCGGGATATTATAGAAGGTTCATAGAAGGATTCTCGCCAATAGCCGCGCTTTGACAAAGTTGCTAAGGAAGGAAGTACCCTTTGAATGGACTGATAAGCAAATGGAAGAGCTTTGAAAAGCTTAAGAAGGTGTTGACGGAGGCTCTAGTGTTAATTCAACCGGAGGTGGGAAGGATTTTGTGGTGTCTTTGTGACGCCGCATACGGGATTAGGATGTGTCCTAATGCAAGATGGAAAAGTAGTCGCTTACGCGTCTTGGCAGCTAAGGCCTCATGAGGTTAATTACCCAACTCATGACTTGGAATTGGCAGCAGTGGTTTTTGCCCTTAAGGTGTGGAGGCACTACCTTTATGGAGAAAAGTCAATAATCTACACAGACCACAAGAGCCTTAAGTATCTGTTGACTCAGAAGGAGTTGAACTTGAGGCAGCGAAGGTGGGTGGAGTTATTGAAGGATTATGATTGCTCGATAGAGTACCACCCGGGCAAGGCAAATGTGGTAGCTGATGCCTTAAGTCGGAAGGTTGTGTCGGATCTAAGGGCTATGTTCGCTCACTTGAGCTTATATGATGATGGAAGCTTTGTTGGCGAGAATTGCAAGTCAAGCCCACATGGTGAAGGAGGTGAAAAGGGACGATTGGGCGATAAGGACCTAAGTGCTAAGTTACAAGCAAAAATGCGAATCGGAGGATTAAAGGATTATGGCGTTAGCAACGAAGGAGTGTTGTGTTACAAAGGAAAGGTCCAGATGCCAAGAGACGAGGAGTTAAGACAAAGGATTCTTCGGGAGGCGCATAGTAGCCCTTATGTTATGCATCCCGGAGGCATTAAGCTGTACTGTAAAGAGATCTAAGGGAACAATTTTGGTGGTCTGATCTTAAACGAGAAGTTACTAAATTCGTGGGAAAATGTCTGACGTGCCAGCAAGTTAAGGCTGAACACCAAGTTCCATCAGGATTGCTTCAACCCATTGAGATTCCGCAGTGGAAGTGGGAGAGAATTACCATGGACTTCGTTAGTGGGCTTCCCCTTACGCCTACTAAGAAGGACTCAGTATGGGTGATAGTGGACCGTTTGACCAAGTCCGCGCACTTCATTCCGGTAAGAGTTGACTATTCTCTTCAGAAGTTGGCCAAGTTATATGTGGCGGGAGTTGTGAGGTTACATGGAGTACCAGTATCGATCATCTCCGATATAGACCCAAGGTTTACGTCTCGATTTTGGAGGGCGCTTCATCAAGCTTTAGGCACTAAGTTGGACTTCACTACGGCTTTTCATCCACAATCGACGGCGATCAAACGGGTTATACAAGTGTTGGAGGATATGTTGAGAGGTCAGGTGTGATGGATTTCAGAGGAAGTTGGGAAGATTACTTGCCTTTAGCCGAGTTCGCCTACAACAACATTTATCGAAAGTAGCATTCGGATGGCACCATATGAAGCATTGTATGGTCGAAAGTGTAGAACTCCTACTTGTTGGACCGAGTTAGGAGAACGTCGAGTTTTGGGTCCAGTTAGTGGCGGCGAAGAGAAGGTTGAGATAATTCGAGCACGATTAAAGGAAGCTTCTGATAGGCAAAAGTCGTACGCAGACCTCAAACAAAAGGAGATAGAATTTGAAGTGGGAGACCAAGTGTTCCTGAAAGTCTCGCCTTGGAAGAAGGTAATGAGGTTCGGTCGTAAAGGGAAGTTAAGCCCAAGGTTTATAGGGCCCTATCGAGTACTAAAGCGAGTTGGGCCAGTGGCATACCAACTGGAGTTGCCACCAGAGTTGCAGCAGATGCACAACGTATTCCATGTATCCATTCTACGTCGTTACCGATCGGATCCATCTCATGTGGTACCATTGAAGAAGTGGAGCTAAGGCCGACTTATCCTATGAGGAAGAGCCGATCCAGATATTGGAACGTGATGTGAAAGTGCTACGGAGGAAGTCAGTTCCTCTAGTCAAAGTGTTATGGCGCAATCATGGAGCGGAAGAGGCTTCGTGGGAACCAGAAGAGGCGATGCGACGACAATACCCTCAATTATTTTAGATAGAAAATTTCGAGGACGAAATTATTTTAAGGGGGGTAGAACTGTAACATCCTGGAAAGGGCCTATGCATTTTCGGTTTAATTGTATGAAGTGACATGTTTTGTGTACTAAGAATAAATTTTGAACATTTTTAGAAACCCGGAAATGAATGGAAATGATTTGAAATAAACATTTTTTTGAAACACAAAATGTATGGAAAAGTTAAGTTTAAAAATGGGAAGTGAACATTTTTGGAAACTAGGAAATGTAAGGAAATGATGTGGAAATGATTCAAAAGAGGAAAGTGAACATTTCTGGAAAACTTAGAAATGTAAGGAAATGTCAAGTTTACAGAGCGAACGAAAATTTTTGAAACTTAGAAATGACTTAGAAATGTCGAGTTTTAAAGTTTAAAAGAGGAAATTAAGGCAAGGTGGCCTTAAAAGAAAAAGTTTGTGAAATTTGACACACAAACAGGCTTGGAAAAGTGGCCTGGAGATGCCACTTAGGGCCTCTGGAAATGGTGCCACATGCAAGGTGTTGGGCCCGAGTTCGAGTCACTTGGGAAGCAAATAAAAGGAGTTTTATTTTTACTTGGTGGACGGCACAAGCCTTCTAGAAAGGAGGAGTTTTATTGTCATAAATATTCGATTAATAAGGTGATAAATAAGGGATTTAATTTGGATTATTTTTGAAGAGATAATAAAGGATTATTCTCTAATTATTTTAAATTAAGGGATTATTATTTTGATAATTCAAAGGATAAAGCTATCAAATAAAGAAGAGTGGTGGCCAAGTAAGGGATTCTGAGTAGTAGTTTCGGCTATAAAAGGAAGAAAATAGGGCTACTCATCAAATTTTCTTCCTCCTCTTCTCTCTCACTGAATTTAAGTACTCTCCTCTCTTCTCTTCTCTTTTCTTTTGTCAAGCCGAATCTATAGTCCACCATTGTCAAAATTCTCAAGTTTTCTTTTCTTCCTATTTCTTCTTACCAATCCATTCAAAAGCCGAATCTTGGAAAGGCTTCAAGCATAGAATCTTTGTCGATTTCTTCAAAGGTAAGAACAAGTTTGATTTCCAATCTTTTCTTTTAGATTAGCCGAGAGATAATCTAACCCCATACATATTATGGTTGCTTAGAATACGGAAGGACCTTTCGGGATTATCAGAGTAGTAGTCGACTAAAATGAGGAGTATTCGGGATTTCTAAGATTAAGGTAAGACATGTGAATATTCGGCCAAAGGCCTTGATTTATGTTTTGATGATTAAGATTAAGTCTAACGTAAGGTTTTAGGGATTTCGACATTCCTAGGGAAACAAGGAACAGCTTTCAGATTTTGTTAGTGTTCCAATCGGCAACAAGGTAACAATACTAATCCTACTAGGATTTGGAATTTTGGCCGAATGGCTTTTTATTAAGGTAATAAGTGATAAATCAATGTAGGGATTAAGGATCTAAGCATTAGATCAAGCTTTTCGGGATCTTAAGGAAATTTTAAGCGAATCGTGTGTGTACCCTACACTATCCCATAATATGTTTTATGGCATGATTAATTAATATATGTGATATTAAGTATATGAAAGTGGCTAAGGTACCATGTTATGGTACAAAGTACTCAGGTACGTTTCCTGCTTCTACTAGGAATATGAAAGATGTTATTTGTAACATGAGAATATGATAAGAATGTGAACTCGGCATATTATGCATATTATTATATGGGGCATATGGGTTATTGAAAGGGGAAGTGAATGTGGTGACCTAAGACCACGAACACCGTGACCTAAGGCACCGTGATATCTCGAAAAGTGGTGACCTAAGACCACGGTATGCGGTGACCTAAGACCGCAGATTTGGAGTGTAGCGGAAGGAGGGTCGACTTAGTAGTCCCACGGTGTGGTATGGCGGTGCACGGGGTGTGTAGCGGATGGACAATTAGGTTTGGGTTTGGGAATGCATCATAACCTTGTATTCTATGTTTTGAATGTGTAATATGTGATATGCCCGATTCTATTATGATTTAGTGTCGTGTACACATTGAGTCTGTTTGACTCACCCCGTTGTGGGACTATGTTTGAGTGATGAATGATGATGGACCGGGACGCGACTTGTGGTGGCCATGCTCAATATGAAGTTTATATTTTTATGGACTCTTGAATTTATTTTAGTACTTTGAATTATTTTTGAGAATTTTTTTTTTGATGTAATAAGGCCATAAGGCCATGATGAACGATTTTATTTCTACTTGTTGTTTTATTGTGTTACAAATTTTGATTAAGTTAAAGACTAAGTATTTTATTTTAAAATATACTCGATATGTTTATTACTTAAAATTAAAAAGGGGTTTTCTAATTTAAAAATCCAGTTTGTTTTCAACACAAGCCCAACCCAAACTATTTTTTTTAAAAAAAACCACACAAGTTTTTCACCAAGTAACGAAAGAATTTAAATCGGTTTACTTGAGGAACATACCAAATCTGGTCAAAGCTCGTGGGCCGGGTTTGGGGTGTTTCATATATTTTAAAATAATGTGTATGATTAAATCAAAATTAAAGTTTCAACTATACATTTAAACCACAATTAGAATTTCACATCTAGAATTACACATTAAACCAAAATTCATATATAATTCTGAGATGTAGGTGTATACATATAATTAAATGCCATTTATATAAAAATGTAAACAACTAATGTTGATGTAAAAAGAAAGAAAAAAGAAATTCCTAAAAGAGTTGATAATAGTAATTAAATTTTTAAATTTTAATAATAAAAAATTAAAAACTTAAAAACTTAAAAACTTAAAAATTTAATATTTAATATTTTAGTTAAAAAGTTCAATACTCAAAATATAATAAAAATAAAAATTTAAAAAATGATAATCTCATCACAAAAATTTTGAAAGAAAAAACATAGAAAAATATAGGTTAAAATTAAAATTAAAATTGAAATTGAAAAAAAAATTAAAATTAAAATTGAAAAAATAAATAAAATTAAAATTAAAATTAAAAAAAAATTAAAGTTAAAAGTTCAATACTCAAAAATGAAAAAAAAAATTAAAATTGTATAAAAACGCCATAAAAAAGGAACTATAGTAAAAACGCCACAAAAAAAATAAGCTATAACAATGTCGTTTTTTCTCTACTAAAAAACTATCCCTATAATCCCGATTCTTATTTCCCCAAACCCTAAATTTCCTAAGTCCCCAAACCGTGGAGGATGCTAATGCGGCAATCGAGAAACTAAATGGCACTGTAAGCCCAAACCCCTCATATACGAGGAAACGTAGCACATATGTTGAGGTATCTGGTTTTCATGGTGTTTTTTTCTTATTCTTTCATGTATTGCAGCAAATTGGAGGGCGGGAAATCAAGGTAAACATCACCGAAAAGCCTCTGCCACAAGTGGATTTGTCTCTCCTTCAGGCGGAGGATTCCCAGTTCGTTGATAGCCCGCATAAAGTTTATGTGGGAAACCTTGCGAAGACAGTAACTTCAGAGACACTAAAGAAGTTTTTTTCTGAGAAAGGGAAGGTAATGAGCGCCAAGGTTTCACCGGTCCCGGGGTCCTCCAAATCAGGGGGATTTGGGTTTGTATCATTCTCTTCAGATGAGGAAGTTGAAGCTGCCATCTCTTCTTTTAACAATGCTGTAAGTTGTTCACCACTTTTTTTGCCTTTGCTTCTGCAATATACACCCTTGTTGTATGCAATGGTTTCAGTGACAGTTTTTCTTTTTAATGTTTATGAAATCCTGTTCTTTCTTCTTATTGTTATTACGAGTAAGTTTAGATCTTTGGGATGAGAGGCCTTTTACATCTGTATATCCGATCCTGTTGTGAAGTGTTTTTGCAGCATATTCTTTCATGTTTCCTGTATATGTATTGAGGGGAAGTATTGATTTGTTGGTGACTACAATTAGCTTGGTAGTTGCAATTCTATGTTGCTCTGACACTGCGTTTTTCTTTAAAGTATTCGTGTCCAATATCCAGACATGTGTCTAAGAGTATGATCCGAAAAAACCGTTTAAATACTCGTGTGTGACACATCTGAGTCCGAGTGACATAGGTTGTGATTTCCTTTTTAATGATCAAACTTTTTGGTTTCATTTGATAGTCTGAATCTATCAAAATATTCATTCGTTGTTTCATTCTTGGAAGTCATGTGTGCTCATTTAGTTCTACTTATACATTGTATGTTCTGGACTCTTTACTTCTCACTATTTCTACTTGTGTGTTTCTAGCTCTGTTTGCTCATACTCTTCATTTTTCTTGAAGTATTCATGTCCCATAAATGGTTATAGAGATACGACCTTCAAATACATGAAAGAACTTTAAGGATACTCTCAGGGTCATACCTGAATTCGAGTAATATAGGTTTTGTGGGAAATGAGCAATGTAAGTATTACTGATATAAAAGGGTTGGTGATTGCAGATGTTGGAGGGGCAAGAAATTCGTGTAAACGAGGCATAAAATGGGGTGCTCCATCTCATCCTGTATCCATTTCACATTCATTGCAAAGTAGGGTAGTTGTTTTGTTTCTGTTGAATGGACAGTCACTCAACTTATGAGGTTGTTGTAATTATAGGAGGCTGAAGCTTAATTTGTTGAACTGGAAAAGGAGAAAGAGGATAAACACTTTTTCATTTGGGAAGCTGAATCTGATGCATATTATACCAAATTTTAATTAATTGTTTGAGGGTAGATCTAGGTTCCATAAATTTATTTTTTTGTAAAAAAACCTTAGATTCAATTTAACTGAGTTTGCATAATTCTTACTTTGTAAATAATAAAAGTTCAGTAATGTAATTTGATAAAATAAAAGTGTGTAACTCACATGAAAGTTAGGTAGGTTTAGTTCGATCAAATGTAATATCATAGTTCGTAATGTAATATTATAGTTTCGTTACTATGCCCTTTAATTTTAGGAAAATTATGGATAATTTCTTTGCATTAGAAGCTAGAGAAAGAACTTCTTAATTTGCTACCAGCATTTTGGCTAGGGATTTGTTGGATCCTAGAAAAGTATATTGATGGTGTTATTATCTTGAATGATTGTTGCTTGTGAAGTGTGCAGATTAATAAAGCTGTTTTTCCTTATGGTTTTCTGTTTCTTCTTTTCTTTTCTATGTCTTTTAATGTTAATGTACTTGGTATTTTCGTTTCCAATGATCAGGCACTCGATTAACATTTTCTTTTCCCATTTATGTCACTCCTAGGCTGAACTAAGGGCAAGTGTCTTTGAGGCAATAGAAGAAGAAGATCGAGTAATTTAAATATTAGAGAGTTTACCTCCTGCATTATTGGGAAGTTGCAATGATCGTGCTAAACGACTTCATGCTTCTCCTTCTGGTCAGTATATTAATTTTAGCCTCGCTATATATCATTACATGAAGTTATTGAACAACATGCTTTTTCTGCTGGCCCTCTTTTATTTTTTTAAAAAAAAAAGAGATTAAGCTAGCATCTCTTATTTGTTTATACGGAAATGATGTTTGTGCAACAGTTTCTGTTTTCTGCTTTGTTCCGATTCTCTTTGCATTTTATGTCTTCTTCTTCTTCTTGTCGATGATTGTCGATGTCTTCTTCTTGGTTGTGCTCCTTTCCCTTCACTGCTTTCAGATATTTTAGCATTTTCCTTGACTTGTGATTATCTACTTATATTATAGAAACTTTGCTTATCACTCATGGAATTAATATTGTTGACAGGAACGCCAAAGTTCATCCCAATTGGACCATGAGCAAAAGCGCAGGGAGCGTGAGATGATCAATGAACTTCTCAGCATGAAGGAAATAATGCGTGACGCCAAGCAATGTCCGTCTTGTAAGATGGCAATCTCAAGGACTGAGGGATGGAACAAGATCGTATGTGAGAACTATGGGCAGTATTTCTGTTACCGCTGTAACAGTGTGATTAGTGGATATGATCATTTCAGGTACACAAACACGTACAATATTTCCAGATAAAGTCTTATTGTTGGCTTGGTTCAACTCGTGAATAGTTGATTTGTCAGTATTTAGCTAACAAGGTTTTTCCTCTTTCCTTATTGGAGGGATGGGGCATGTGAATTGTTCCCACAAGAAATGATACGGGAGTGGGAGGAAAGGGTGAATGTACGCCAGGTATTAGGTCAAGTTCACGCTCAACTATTTGCTGACCGTGGGCTGCCATGCCCTAACTGTCGTCAGTTCAATGCAAAGGTGAGAAAATTTAATCGGTTTATTGGAAATTTTCTCCCCCTATATGTACCTTTTATCTCCTAATGTAATCTAGTGGAAACTAACTGATATGTCACAGAAGTATGAATGTCATTTTATATAGCATTCATCCTGATTTAAAATGACAACCCCAGCCAACAGTACTTTTACCTAAAATTACTGATATATGTGTTGTAGTCGAAAATATAACAAAAAGTTACTTCGACAGGCGAACCGGAATATTTTGACATTGTTAGATTGATTTATTGATATGTAAATAGAGGGTCTAGTTTAATGTTTTGATTGTACACATTAACAGGTAGGCAACAACAATCACTTATTCTGCTGGGCATGCCAAATGCACTACTGTTACATAGTATTGGAGGCCATGTTCTGAACAAATCAATTGTGCAGAGGTTTGCATTAAGCCTTATAGAAAAGGTACAAACTTTGTCTTGCTTCATGTTCTTTGATTATTCTAGGAACTCCACAATTATCTTGCTTATAAACTCATACCAAAACAATGCTGTGCATACTGACTTTAACTACTTTCTTGATGGTGTTATTTCTGAAGTTCTTTTTCTTGTAAATGTATACATTAAAGCCTTAATTGATAGTTTATTTGTTCTAATTGTATTTGTTAAATTGCATACGGCTAGATCGTTGTTTCTTAACTTTCAGTTTTTATCCCTTGAGGATCCTCTTCTATACAAGTCCAAACCCGAAGGTTTGTATCTCTTTCTTACTATGTCGTCTCTGGTGGATTTCTGATTTCTAAACTATAAAATTGGCTGCAGGAGGTCAATGGAATCAAGGTTCTTCAACTAGAAACTGCAGCTGGTGCAGCAATTAGGGTATAAAATTGTACCAATTATGGTTATGATGTATTAAAATGTAAAAAGATCTGTCTAACCATGTGTTTTCTTTTATGTGATTAAGTTCTTTGATCATGCTATTGGTATCAACGTACCTCGATCGCGATTCCTTATATGTCTTGTTAATGAATTTCCATTTTAACCATGTCCGTTCTAATCCAAAATCAACGTTTTTTCTCATAAACGCCGCTAAAGTTTGCGGCATTTGTTTTAGCTGCGTTTTTTGCGGCGCTTATAAACGCCTCTAAAAGCCTAAAAAAACACCGCTAAAAGTCTGTTTTGGTGTAGTGATTGTGGTAACACGATATCTTTTTTTTTATATTTTGATTTTGGATTCATTTCAAATGCCCCTTTAGATTTTAAATTAGTTTGTAAATTTTTAATATTATATTAATTAGGTCCTTTTGTTAATTTAGTCGTATTAAATCTAAGTTCAAATTTAACTTCAAATTATTTAAAATATGTGAATTCAATTGTAGATATATGAGTCTACTACAAAAGTAACTTGGATATGATTAGGGGTGAGTAAATAATCAGCTAAACTGAATTAACTAAACAAACCCAACAGATTTAACTTAATTAAGTTGATTTATTTGATTAATCAATTAATTTAGTTTAATCAATTTATTCGATCGCTTTTGAATTTTAGTCTTTTAGATATTCAAATTGATTAATTTTTTAATAATAAATAAACCTAAACATAATTATACCCAACTTAATATATAAACCCAAAGTCAATTGTCTAAAATTACCCAACCCAAAGTAGTCAATATGCAATAAAATATTATAATTAATATTTAAAATAATAATTAATTAAAAAACCTAAATTTGAACCTAGAAGAAAAACTAAAGTAAAGAAGCAAAATGTTAAAGAATATGTGTATATGGGTGTGAAAACCACATATTTAGAATACAAATGCATGTTTAAACATAACATATAATAAATAATGAAACATATGATTTGAAACTAATTATCATAATAACACATGAAATATGCACGATATTAAAATTAAAAAAAATGGATTAAATTGTGAGTAAAACGAAATTTTAACACATAAATACATCAGATTAATAATATTAAATACACTACAATTATTTATCATGAATTTGTAAATATACAAGTGATGGAAATAATAAATTGTACATGATAAAAAAAATATAATATATATTAAAATAAAGCTTTGATTGAGTAGTAAATTTTATATTGTACTAATCTAGTTTACATGGTTCAAATCTCACCATATGTATATTTTTATTTTTATTTGTTTTTTTTTAAATAAAATGATTAAAGTACCCTCAAATAGTATAAATTATTTTAAATGTGAGGGGACATTAAATTAATTTCCTAACTGAGTTGAGAATCAATTGATAGGTGACATTGATGAACTGACTTTCCTCTTCTTCTCCAACTCCATTGACACCCTATATAACAATGGTATAACGAGCGTGAACACAAAATGGAATTTAGTGATCCAACACCACCCAATCATTAATTCTCGAGGCTCATGACCCAATTTTAGTAAGTAACTCATTGCCCTCACACTCTCCAACTTATCCTGAACATTCTTCCATTTTCCTCGACGGAATTGAGTCGACGGTTGAATTGCAAAAAGGATTTGTTGATTAGATATCTGCGAATCTGGGTTTCTTCTAAATTTACAAAATTTTAATAAGATTGAGCATGAATTGGCTTGGGAGTGGCTCTGCCAGCTTTTATATAAAGTCAACTTTCTTTTCCTTGCTTCGGAAGGTTAACTTTAATAGCTTTTATATGTTTCTTGGTAAATGACTTATATATAATGTTAAGGTGCATTGAATTTATCATATATGCTCATGCTTCCAAATCCAAAGCTTAATTATTGTTTGATTGATTTAGAGTGGGTGACTTTCTGGGTTTCACTTATGCTGATATAATTTCTTATTTGCTTGGTTATTTGGATGATTTGAGCTCCGATACCAGTTACAGAAAGAGAAAGAGGACGGTAGATGGTGATACAAATTTACAGAATGAAACTAGTAGTAAGGAAAGGAGAGCTTGATTCAAAAGTCTATGCAACAATTGCATTCCAAACTTGAATGCTCTTCTTAGGCTTCATCCATCTCCTTTTATAGGAGAAATTCTGAACTCTGTTTAATTTCATTTGAATCCCGCACAATAATTTCTGATAAGGATGATGTCTCATCTTTGATTTGATAACATTTTTTGTTCTGATGTGGTTGCTTCCACGTTGCTTCCTTTTTTGTCTGGATGCAATTGTGGTTTCTTCCACGTAGCTTTCTTTTTTGGTCTTTTTTTTTGTTGGTTTTTCTCAAGTAGCTTCCTCTGTCTTTTCTTCTATCCTTCTTGGATATTATCTAGATTCATTTCTTCAATTTCATCTAGATTTAATGAATCAATTGACAATCTTGGCGAGTTCCAACTTTCCCATGTATTTTTTATTTCTTCAATTATATGAGATGGAGAATCGTCAATCTCCATGTCAGCTATCTTTTTTAATAGTTGAACAGATTATTTACTTCTATCATCCTGGCGGTATCCAGCTCCCAGCATCATATGCAAATATTCTTCGTCTATTAGTCCAAAAGCAATAAGATTTTTGTTGAAATAGATATTGGGATTTGGTCATTAAATTTATTCCTGCTTGGATTTGATAATAATTGGGATTATTGTAACACTTGTCAATATTTTTGTCAAGTGTTCTTTCTTCTCTTTAGCTGCTGATAGGTTGGGTCCTCCGAGCATTTTTTTTAATGGTCCATATTTGATATGGCTGATAAATTTTTTTCTTTTTCAACTATACCAATAAGGCTACTGATTTCAAGATGAAAGTAATAATAGAAATCATATTCATATACCATATGTAATAGCATAATTTTAATAAATGCCGGAAAAATCTTTTAATAAATGAAAAGAAAATTTTTAAACTGTCATTTCACTAACAAAGACCCATTTGATACTGCTTATATCAAATGGTTCATGATCGAGTCTAAACTTTATAGTAGAGAATTTTTCTTCTAAATCATTTGTAAAAACATAAGCGTGTAGAAAATATTCAGAAAAAACTTTTTGAAATTAAGCTTGCTGGTTGCAAATGGCTCTATTTATTTTTGTAAATATTTCTACAGGCAAGATATTCCTAGCTTTATTATATAAACATAATCAAGAAAATACTGGAATATATCAAGATTGTTGTGGTTTCAACAAATTTTCTGTTACACAAAACTTTTCTGCTCCTTTTATAATTTCAGCATAACTGGCTTGGTATGCTGAATTTGGATCCTGCGACCAAGGTAGTTGACTTACCAGTTGTGGTGTAAATGATAATTGAGTTGGTATTCTAACTGGTTGTCATACCATTGGATATAGAACATAATATCCTTGGTTAGGATAAAGTGATACTTGAGAAGGCATTTTTATAAATCCTTTATAAGGATTTTTTGATTTGAAGGTTGTTTACATCTATCCATAAGGCCTGCTAAGATAGTCAACAATAATATTATCAGTACCTTTGACATATAAAACTTTAAAATTAAAAGTACATAATTCATTATGCCATCTAATTCTTTTAGGTACAGTCTCCAAACTTTTATTAGTAAAAAAGTATTTAACTACCTACTTATCAGTTTTTATGATAAATTTTTCAGGTGTTAAATATATAAGAAAAATTTTTATTCCTTTCTTTATAGCTAATAATTCTTTTTCATATATGGCAAAATTAATTTCATTCGGTTTAAATTTTTCCGAACTATATCCACATATTAATTCTTCGTTATTTATTGTTCTAGCTTTTAAAATACAACCCCAATGATTTTATGAGGCATATGTTTCTAAGATTAATTTATCACCTTGTTTAGGTAAATAAACTTTTAGAATCTGATTGATTTCAGATTTTAAATTTTTTATAATTTCCGAGTCTATTTTAGACCAGATAGAGGGTTTATCCTTTTTTTAGTTTTTCATATAACATACCTATTTTTTCAGATAAGTTAGGAAAGAAATTTCTTTAATAATTTATAATTCCTAGAAATTGTTGAAGCCACTTTTTATCTTCAATTTTTTCAGGGAATTCTTTTATTTTTACTATAATATGATCTTATAGTTTAAGACCATCTGTAGATAATTTTAATCCTAAAAATTCTATTTCTGTTTTTTCTAGCTCTATTTTCTTAAGGCTTAGTATGATTTCATGTTTTATGAATTATTGAGAAATGGTATTTAAATGTTTTCTATGTAATTCTAATATATTTGAAAATATCAAAATATCATCTATATAAAGTACACAAATTTTTTTTATATTTATTAAATATAGAATCCATCCATCTTTGGAAGATTTGTGGTGCATTACATAATCCAAATGCCATTACTTTCCATTGGTAATGTCCATTAGGTGCACTAAAGGCTGTCAAAGGTTTGGACTCTTCTGTTAGCATGCTTTGCCAGAATCCCGTTATACAGTCAAATTTACTAAAATATTTCACTTGTTTAGCCTGATTAATTAAAACATCCTTTCTTGGAATGAAATAACTATAAAAAAATAATATTTTGATTTAATCTTTTATAATCAATGACCATTCTAGTTTTTTCTCTTTTTATTTCCACATGATTTCTAACTATAAAAGTTGGACTAGAATGTGGACTATTAGTTTTTTCTATTAATCCTTTTTCTAATAATTCATTAATTTGTATCTCAAATTCTTCTATATATTGTTTAGTATAGATCATAGGTTTTACTCTAATAATTTTATTGGGATTTTCTAATTTAATATCACAATATCTAGGGCTATTTTGCCATAATTTTAATGGTTCTTCACTAAAATTATTATATAATAATTTTAAACAACCAATGACTTGTTTCAAGTTGTTTAATTTGTTCCTTTCTTGGTGGTGCAATTTTTTTATCACACAAAAATTTATGATTTTCTACTAATGGTATTTCTATAGAAATTTTTTCTACAGATAACATAATTAAATTTCTATCAATAGAAAATGGCAAATGTTGATAAATAAAATTATTACCTAATAACATATCTCCATGCATTTATGGAAAACATAATATTTAGGTATCACAAATCTTACATTATTTATGTAAATTGGTACGTTTCTAGTTTTATATTGAATTATGGTTTCATTACCATCTATTCCTGTGACTCTTATTGGATGCTTCATAGGTTCCCATTTTTCTAAAGGAATGGCATTCTTTATGCAACTATTAGTTATAGCTCCAGTATCTAGTAAAGCATGTAAAGAATATGTTTATATTCTCTAAATTGAAATGTAATTTCAATATATGTGTAATATTTCCTGGATTGGAAATTTGAGAATGTAATAACATCACTTGTTTCAAGTTTCATTTGTTGGAGTATTATTGAAGTTTGTATTTCTTCCATTCTAGTGTTTCTAGAAGATACGGAGTTTCTACTTGGTTCTGTGGGAAAGATAGGAATATGAACTATTTTCATTCCTATTAGTGTTGAAGATATAGAACTTCTGTTAGAATTAAGTGATCTGAATCCTTATTTAAATAAAATACAATGGTAAAATAAAATAAAAGAAGAATCCCTATAGAACTACACTTCTTTTATTTTATTTTAAATAAGGTTTTTTAAACCTTATTAAACTCCATCTATTTGATATTGATTAGAATAAGGTGTTTCAATCTTACTACACTCCTATTAGAATATGGTTTTACAAGTCTATAAATAGACATAGTCTATTCCTCTTGTAATTATTTCGAATTCGACATAGTGAATTTTCTTCTCCTCTGCCCGTGGTTTTTTTCCCGAAAGGGTTTCCACGTAAAATCTGTGTGTTTTTTAATTTTTATTTCTCTTTTCTTTGCGATATATTGTCATTACCGACGTTATATTTTTTACAAATTGGTATCAGAGCTTCCGAGTTTTTCATCTCGATCACGGTAATGGAGTCTTTGAAGTATGAAATTTCGCTGTTGGATCGCAACACTAGATTCGCGTTGTGGCAGATAAAGATGCAGGCAGTTCTTGCACAGATGGATTTAGAGGAAGCCCTGCTAGGGGTAGATAAGATGCCTTCGACATTGACGGAGGAAGAGAAAAAGCGCAAGGATCGAAAGGCGTTAACACAGTTACATTTGCATTTGTCTAACGAAATTTTGTAGGATGTGATGAAGGAGAAGACCGCCACATGCATTATGGAAGAGGCTAGAACAAATATTTATGTCGAAAACTCTAACCAAAGCAAGTTGCATATGAAGCAACGTCTTTATGCTCATCGTTTGGAGGAAGGTGCGTGCAGTACACGAACACTTAACAAAGATGTTTAAAGAAATTCTCTCAAACTTGGAGGCCATGGAGGTTCGATATGATAAGGAAGATCTAGGGTTGATTCTACTTTGTTCGTTGCCCTCGTCTTATTCAACCTTCAGAGAGACACGATTTTATATAGCCGCGAGTCTCTCACGAGTTGATGAGGTTTATGATTCTTTGACCTCGTATGATAAGATGAAGCATCTTTGGGTTAAACCCGACTCTCGGGGAGAGGTCTCATTGTTCGTGAGAGACAAGATCGGAATGCTAATGATGATCATGGAAGGACACAGAAAGGGATCCTCGCGATAGAAATCTAAGGGTAGATCAAGTCTTCAAACAGAGGTAAAACTTGTAACTTCGCAAGAAGAAAGGGCACATTAAATCTGAGTGCTATAAGCTACGAACAAGATTAAAAGGAGGCTGCGAATCAAAGGAAAACAACCCGAGAAAATTACGGTGAAGTCGATGTTGTAGAAGACTACGGCGATGGTGAACTTCTAGTCGCTTCTGTCAACAATTCTAAAGTGAGCGAGGAGTGGATACTTGATTCAGGCTGCACCTTCCACATGATTCCCAATCGGGATTAGTTTACAACTTACAAAATAGTGTCTGAAGGTGTTGTTTTGATGGGAAATAATGCTTCGTGTAAAATCGCAGGTGTTGGAACAATTAAAGTTAAGATGTTTGATGGAGTTGTCAGAATACTTAGTGACGTACGCATGTTCCAGAATTGAAGAGAAATTTAATTTCGTTAAGTACTCTTGATTCAAAAGGGTACAAATACACAACTGAAAGTGGGATTTTGAAGATTTTTAAATGTTCCCTTGTTATGATGAAAGGGCAGAGAAAGACTGCCAAGTTATATGTTTTGTAGGGTTCTGCTATTATTGGTGATGCAGCTGTCGCTTCCTCTTCCTTGTCAGATGATGATATTACTAAACTTTGGCATATGCGCCTAGGGCATATGAGTGAGAATGGCATGGCAGAATTGAGCAAAAGATGACTTCTTGATGGGCAAGGAATTTACAAACTGAAGTTCTGTGAGCATTGCGTTTTTGGGAAGCAAAAGAGAGTTCGATTCACTAGAGGAATCCATAACACGAAGGGAACGTTGGAGTATATTCATTCTGATCTGTGGGGGCCATCAAGAGTGCCTTCGAGAGGTGGAGCTAATTATATGCTAACTTTTATTGATGATTTTTCCAGAAAAGTTTGGGCATTCTTCCTGAAGCAGAAAAGCGATGTGTTTTCCGCATTTAAGTCTTGGAAAACTATGATTGAAAAATAGATGGGAAAACAAATAAAATACCTCCGCACAGACAATGGTTTAGAGTTTTGTTCTGATGAGTTTAATAAACTGTGCAAGTCAGAAGAGATCGTGAGACACTTGACAGTTCGTCATACTCCATAACAAAACGGCGTTACAGAACGAATGAACAGAACGATCATGGAGAAGGTTCGATGTATGTTGTCAGATGCCAACTTACCAAAGTCGTTTTGGGCCGAAGCAGCCTCTACTGCATGTTTTTTGATCAACCGATCTCCATCCGTTGCCATTAAGAAAAAGACTCCACAATAGGTATTGTCTGGTAATCCTGCTAATTATTCTAATTTAAAGATCTTTGGGTGTCCTGCGTATGCTCATGTTGATAATGGAAAATTGGAATTGGGATCCATTAAATGTGTTTTTCTTGGTTATAAAGCTGGTGTAAAAGGGTATAAGTTATGGTGTCCTGAAAATAGAAAAGTTGTGATTAGCAGAGATGTTATTTTTGATGAAACTGTTATGCCACCTAACTTATCTCTTAAAGACTCTTCCAATAAAGAAAATCAAAAGCAGGTGGAGCATCAGATTAATACAGAGTCGACTCCTCAAGCCAGTACAAAAATTGAGAATAGAGTTGCTTCTTCACCACAATACTCTATCGCCAAAAACAGAACTAGAAGAGAAATGAAACCTCCAAAGAAGTATGCCGAGGCTGATCTAGTTGCTTATGCTTTAAATGTGGCTGAAGATATAGATGCAAACCAAGAGCCGTTTAATTATTCTGAGGCGGTTAGCTGTGAAGACTCAGAAAAGTGGATGTTTGCTATGCAAGAGGAGATGAAATCACTCCACAAAAACAAAACATGAGATCTTGTGAAACTTCCTAAAGGTAAAAAGGTTGTTCACTGTAAACGGGTGTTTAAAAAGAAAGAATGGACTCCAGGAGTTGAAGAACCCAGATATAAAGCAAGGCTTGTTGTAAAGGGTTATAGTCAAATTCCAGGAGTGGACTTCATGAATGTGTTCTCCCAGCTCAAGCATAGTTTGATTCGAGCTTTGCTTGGTATTGTGGCCATGCATGATTTAGAGCTTGAGCGAGCTAGATGTAAAAAGCGCATTTTTACATGGAGAACTTGAGGAAGATATTTACATACAACAACCAGAGGGTTTCTGACCTCGAA
The DNA here is from genome assembly GCA_025698515.1 of Gossypium sturtianum. NCBI lineage: Eukaryota > Viridiplantae > Streptophyta > Magnoliopsida > Malvales > Malvaceae > Gossypium > Gossypium sturtianum. The sequence continues at coordinate 38,010,761 of CM046952.1, forward strand.
AAGGGAGGACTATGTTTGCTTGCTAAAAAAGTCCCTTTACAGTTTGAAACAGTCACCAAGACAGTGGTACAAGAGGTTTGATTCCTTTATGACTTCTCATGATTTTAAAAGAAGTAGTTTTGACAGATGTGTTTACTTTAAAAAAAATAGAGATGGTTCTTTTGTGTATCTACTTCTTTATGTTGATGACATGTTGATAGCAGCAAAAGATAAAGGAGAGATAAGAAAGGTCAAAGCCCAACTAAGTGAAGAACTTGAGATGAAAGATTTGGGACCAGCAAAGAAGATACTTGGTATGGAGATTCTCAGAGATAGAAAATCAAGTAAATTGTACCTAAGTCAGAAGGGGTACATTGAGAAAGTTCTTTGCGGAGTTCAATATGCAGAGTGCTAAGCTCATTAGTACTCCTCCTTTAGCGACCATTTCAGGACTTTCATCGGCTTTGTCTCCACAATCTGATGATGAGATTGAGTACATGTCACATGTTCCATACTCTAGTGCAGTGGGATCTCTCATGTATGCTATGGTTTGTTCACGTCCAGATTTATCATATGCAGTCAGTGCAGTTAGCAGATACATGGCGAATCTCGGTAAAGAACATTAGAAAGCAGTTCAGTGGATTTTAAGATACGAGGTACTACTGATGTTTTCTTACAATTTGGAAGAACTAGAGATTGAGTTATTGGGTATGTTGATGCTGATTTTGCTGGAGACCTTGATAGAAGAAGATCTCTTACTGGTTATGTCTTTACAATCGGAGGTTGTGCAATCGGTTGGAAAGCTACTTTGCAAACTACTGATCGCTTTGTCTACCACCGGAGTCGAGTACATGGCGATTCATCGAGGCTTGTAAAGATGCTATTTGGTTGAAGGGACTCTTTAGTGAGCTCAATGAAGACCTTCAAATCAAGACAGATATTTTGTGACAATCAGTGCCATCTTCCTTACAAAAGATCAAATGTTTCATGAGAGAACAAAACACATTGATGTTCGGTATCATTTTGTTCGTGATATTATTGCTCGTGGTGATCTGTTGTGAGAAAAATTAGTACTCATGAAAATCCTGCAGATATGATGACTAAGTCACTTCCTATAACCAAGTTTGAGCATTGCTTAGACTTGGTTGGTGTTCATTGTTGAAGTTAAACCCTTAAGGGGTTTTATGGAAGAGGTGGGGAACTTGTTCATTGAGAGTTCGCGATGAAGAACTTGTTCATTGAGAATTCGTGTCAAGGTGGAGATTGTTAGAATTAAGTAACCCGAATCCTTATTTAAATAAAATACAATGGTAAAATAAAATAAAAGAAGAATCCCTATAGAACTGCACTTCTTTTATTTTATTTTAAATAAGGTTTTTTAAACCTTATTAAACTCCATCTATTTGATATTGATTAGAATAAGGTGTTTCAATCTTACTACACTCCTATTAGAATATGGTTTTACAAGCCTATAAATAGAAAGTTTATTCCTCTTGTAATTATTTCGAATTCGACATAGTGAATTTTCTTCTCCTCTGCCCGTGGCTTTTTTTCGAAAGGGTTTTCACGTAAAATCTGTGTGTTCTTTAATTTTTATTTCTCTTTTCTTTGCGATATATTGTCATTACCGACGTTATATTTTTTACAACTTCCACTTGGATTTTCCTCGTCTTCCTCTATTTGAGTATTTGAGTATAAAACCAAATTATCATTTGTATTTGTTATTGTCGTATTTTTAAAGTATAATTTATCACCAGGCGACACATATTCTATTGTACTAACTGGTTTAAAAGTACTTGCACTATTAATTCTTTCTATCATCCAATCTCTTGGAATTGATAGATCTCTTAAATGTAATAATTTTGGTTATATTTCAGTAGTGATTTTATTAGGTTCAAAGAGTTCAATAATTTTATTATTAATTTCTTTGATTTCTACTTCTGCTGTATTAGTATATTCATTAATAAAAGTCCAACTGCTTGCTAGATCTTCAGCTAAATCATTAATTTCAGAATTTTTGTCTAAATTCTAAGACATAAACAGTCTTCTATCAAAGGATTTGTAATAAATATAAAGTAATTTGGTTTAACTTTAAATCTTATTACTCCTAAATGCGAATTTGATTGAATTCCTCCAATAAGTTCTTTTATTGGATTTTCAAATCTTTTATCTAATAATACCACTATTATTGGTATATCATGTCCTTTTCTAAATAATGCTCTTATAGTTATCATTATAATTCCTAAATGTATATATATAACTTGGGGTATTTCTTTTTAATCCTCTTAATTTTGTCTTTAGTAAATAGCGGAATTTCTGTTAATTCGTCTCTAGTGTCTTTGACAACTGTATTACCACTTATTTTTTCTATGTATTTGACACTAGATTTTATATTTAGATATTTTATAAATTTCTTCTTTAGAAATATGATTTTTATTAATCTTTTCTATCATTTCATCATAAAAGTCTTTTTCTTCTCCGATTATATTTCCTAATTTTATATCTTATCGTTCATTCTTATGAATTTCTTCTAACTGATTATTAGAACTACTTCCTATATTGAACATAAATATATATTCTTCAACATCTGTATCAGAATCTGTTTTTGATATTAATTCGTATAATATTTCCTCAGGATTTATTTCCTCTTCGGAACATATTTCTAAATCTTATTCTTCAAGTGTTTTAATCATTTTTCTTGCACTTTTTCCCTTATTAGGACAAATTGGTGCTATATGACCTTCCTCATCACATATGAAACATTTACATTTTTGTTTTTTTAGGATTTTTAAAAGTTTTTCTTCTAATGAATCTTTTCTTTTTATTATAACTAGAATTTTTCTTATTTCCTGGTTTCCATCTAATTAGCTTATATCTTCTATTTTTCTTTTTATGTTTTCTATAAGTATTTGGACGTACTGATTTACATACAAATTCCCATTAATTTTCTAGAATTTTTGTACAATGTTTATTACTTAGTTTATGCTTAACTTGTTTAGAAGCTTTACTTTGTAAACAATAACTAGTTATTCTTTCTTTTGCAAAATTAATTCTATTTCCTATAGAATCTATGGTTTTTGAACCCACACCAGATATTTTACTGTATTTTTCTAAATAAGAATCGTATTTTTTAATATAAATCTCATCCCATGGTGGTGGTAATTTATGGAAATATTGTTTTTTTTCCAAAAATCTATATTTTCATTTTTTTAGTTTTTGATATTCATGAAGAATTTTTTTAGAAAATGCTTCTAAATATCTAATATCACATAATTTAATTTTTGACAATACATAACTAGACAGACTATCTTGATCTTTTTTATCAGTATAGCCACAAAATTCTATTATTAGAATGTATGTTAATCCTTTTAATAGATATTTAGGAGTTTGAATCTGGTTGATTAACTTCCCTTTTTGTTTTTTCCTTTTTTTGATTCTTCTCATCTTCTTAAGAATTGTAGAACATCTCCTTGAAATGTTCCAACAAAATAATTTTAAAAAAAAATTCTTTTGACCAATTGTTGTTGTTTACAACTATAGTTGTAACACTCCAAACCCAGCCTAGACGTTATGGTCAAATCTAAAAATGTTACATAAAACGATTGTAAATCCAATTTTTATAATCTTTGAAAAATGTCGTAAATTTTTATTATTTAAAACCCCAGTTTAATAGAAAGCACATCTAACTTGACTTTTTAGTTGAAAATGATGTTTACTTGCATTTCCTAAAAAAGTTTACTTTGCATCGGAAATTCTTGGATCGTTATGTTTTGGAAAAACCAAGTTTATTTTCTCGAAAACAATTGTTTTGCAGGAAACCGTCATTTTCGATAAAGCGCTTTTAACATTATTACGCAAAAATAGAGAATAAAATCCCAAAACTAAAACAGTCCAAATATTACAAAATGCTTAAACCCAAATTTAAAATAATCAAACGAAACAAATTTATTGTAACCGAGCTCCCGTGGCACCGGCCCGCCTAAGTCTGAGGATTACCTGAAAATATCAGTCAAATAGAATATGAGTTTTTGAAACTCATTATGTAACATACAATTTAAACAAACTGATTTAAATCAGACAAATATAGCAGAAACAGGGCATTTCAGAGCAGTACAGATACAGACATATAATTCTTCCCCCATCCGCTACACACCAACTCCGACCATCCCAACACACCATATGGGGTATGAAACAACCATACAACCCTACACACCACTTAGTGTCAGTATGACACTTTACAGAATATTTGCAGCTGAGTTGCAAGTTTAGTAGGCGAGTTATCGCCATTTACAGAAACACTTCCTCCATATAGCAAACCCACCCCAGATACAAATATAGAATGTCGAAACCATTTTTTTGGAAAACGGGGTCGACTTGGGTTTTGAAAACGAAAATAAAACGGGAGTCGCCACCAATCCTTTTTGTTGAGGTGTGATCGGGTCACCTCGTAAAACGGTTGTTTTTAATAAACAGCTCGATTTATCAAAACAACGATTTTGGTCTACGAAACTCAGAAAATAGGTTCAGGAGTCGATTACGCACGAGGAAGGGTTAGCACCCTCGATACGCCCAAAATTGGTACCTAATTGATTAATTAATGTCCCTATGTCAAAAATTGGAAGAGATTTTAAAATACGAACCCTTTAGAAAATGTTTGGATAATTCGAATTGGATATCGAAATTCTCTTGTTCCGAAAAGATGAAATATCACATCCTGCACGATAGGACACGATGTTTCAACCCTCGATACCGAGATCATTTCATGATTTCCAAAATTCATGCGTTGCGATTTTAAAAAGGGTATTTCAATATTTGGCCAGACCAAAAAATGAAACCCAGCACAGTTCCTCGGATGTCCAAACACGAAATATTGCCTTATTTAAAAATCCTTATCCCTGAGATAACAAAATGTCACATCCATTGAGTTAGGACATGACAATTTTGAATTCTCGAAAATAAGTTTTTATTTAACTTTAATGCCTTGATTTTAAAAAGAAAATAATAGATTCTTTGGACTCGACGAGAAAAATCGAAACCCAGTAAGTTAGGGTACGATTTTCTTTCGAACCTTAGAACGCGAAATATTTGCTTATTTCAAAAGTCGAAAAATGTTACACAATTTTGATGTGAAATGTAAAACGAATTACAACGCTGATACGCATAAAATAATGGATGCGATAGTATGAATGACATTAATAAAGGCAAAAATGAATTAAAACTGGTAATAAATAAAATAAGTAAAAACTGAAACTAAAAAAAACGATAATACCAATACGTAAATAAATGGTATATAAGAAGACCAAATAATAATAATATCAATAATAATAAAATAATAAAGTTTTTTAAAAAAAATTATGAAAAGGGTATAAATAAGTAAATAAAATAATAACAATATTAATAACAAAATAACAAATAATTTAATGTTAGAAATGATAAATAAATAATAATAATATATAGTAAGACGAAATATATTTAAAATTTAAGTAAATAAATAGAAATAGAAACATAATAATAATAGTAATAATAATATAATAGTAATAGTAATACTAATAGCAATAATAATAATAATGATGATAAAATATCGATAATATGTGCATGTAAAACACACATAATATAAAAAGTGATATATAAGTAAATATTAATAAAATAACAATAGGTGAGCTAGTAAAATAAAGGCCTAACAAATAATAAAAAAGGTGAATAATAATGAATAAAAATGAAAATGCAATACAGTTTAAAGAAACAAAATAATTTAAAACAAGTGATAAAAACAAATCTTAAATAACATATAAAAATAGTTTAAAAATAGTTTAAAGGAATAATATGTAATACTATATAAAATAAACAATATAAACAAATTTATAATAAGTAAAATATATAAAATAGTTTGCTATTATGGGGTCAAGGATCGAATTGAAAAAGAGTAAAAAAGAAGGGCCAAATCAAAATAAAAAAATAAAGCCTAATCAAATGGCACTACAAAAGGGAGGGACCAGAAGCGTAAATCTCCCTTTTAAGGTAGGAATGCACAGATTCCTACCCCCACCATACAACTATTTCATTCAATGTTTTAAAACCCATTTTTATTCTTTATTTTGCAACCCCTTTTTTCTAAAAGGAAAAGGTTTTAAAACCTCCCATCTCTCTCATCCTCTCCTCTCATTCCGGCCAGTGGGTTTTCCGGCCGATCATCGCACCACCATCATACTCGGTGGCCGACAACGCGCGGAGAGGGGATTTTAGCCCTGTTCGCAGCCCCGTTTTGAAGGCCCAAGCCTTGGTGCCCCGAAAAACCGAGAGAATGGACCCTCTATTTTGGGTTCCGGCTTGGCCTCGACGACGGAGAAGGGAGTGGCTCCGAGACGCGCCTCCGGTGGTTCAGGTAAGGCCCTCTTCTCCTTTTATTATTATTATTTGTAAAAAAAATTTCAAAAAAAAAAGAAACAATAAACAGATGAAAAAAGGAAATAAAAGTAACAGTCTGTTATAAAGATGAAAACGGAAGTGTTAAAAACAACCTTCTACTGCTTTTGCTTTCAATTTCTAATAGTTCGTATTTTGTTTTTTTTTTTATTCCGAAAGTCCCCCCTTTACATTGTTTGTTCTTGGTCTTTATAGCCAAGAAAAATATTACAAAACATTTGCTATTGGCTTTTCTTGTTTCTCTGTTTCTTGCGTGTTTGCCTTTCTTTGCAGGGTATGGGCGGTGGCAGAGGCGGTGGACGTGACACGTGGTCAGAGGGTTGGTGGGCAGATGGGACGGCGCCTAGGGTAGCTTTAGGGTTTTTTTTTTTTATTTTTTTATTTGGGCTATTTGATTTGGGCTGAATTGGGTTGAATTGGGTTTGTTGGTTGGTTTAATGTTGTAGAATGGGTTGGTTTAATGGGTTTTAGGTGTGGTTTGTATTGGGTTATGGGTTTGGTTTGTGGGCCATTTTGGTTTGGTTTAATGGTGTAAAATGGGCTTGTAGGCCCGGGCAAAATTGGGGTATGACATAAAACGTAATAGAAATCAGACATGTTTACAATATACATGTATAACATAACAGATTCAGAACATATATAGAATTTTTCGGGTTACTCACAATATATTACGAAGTTTACTTATCACATGACGTCTCAAATATATGAGAATATATCAGAATTTATACTAGTAGATGACCGAATTTCATATTTTACAGTCTATTTGATCACATACCGACCCCACGGAAGGCCTACGATCGATCAGAATGATGTGTACAATCTTAGGGAAAATTCAGAATTTTGGACCCACACGGCCTTACTTTTTACAGTCTATTGCAATTTTTTTACTTTTTTCGTTCGCTATTTTTCGAGCTTCTCGTACACACATGGTTCGATTCTGATGCAAAAACACCCACGAGACTTCTGAAACCTAAACACATCAATTAAACATTATTTGAGACAGATTTTCAACCCAATTCACAACAAACGATAAAACTAACTTCAACGTACTATCACAGAATTTCAACATTATAACTCAATTAATCAACTTCTCACCTTCAAGAAAACAACAGTCCACCAACAATTCTAAATCGCTGGAGGATTAATCGCTTCTCCAACTTCCCCTAGAGACACAATCGATTAAGCATACGGAACGTTTTCAACCCAAAATCTAATGAAAAAGTTAACAGTAAGAATAAACCCAGGATTCAAGAGTACTTACACGAATAATCAACAAAATAATCACAATCCGAAACCGAAAAGAACAGCAAGAAAGAGTGGAACAACATCGTAAAGAGGGAGTAAGTTAAAAGCCAGAATGGTCAAAATAGCAGCCAAAATAATAAGAAATTGAAAAATATGGGAATGAGAACAAAAGAACGAATGAAAGGAAACAAAGAAAATCAAATTGCAAAGCAGGGAGAAATATGGCGGCGTGAATTGGGAAAAAATTAAAGAACAAACGTGCAAAATGGGAGCAGATATTTGGGGAAATAAAACAAAATTAAGATTTAAACAAAACATCACTTTTTGCTATTATTAAGCCACCACAGCTCCAAAATAAAACTGATTCCCAACAACCCACTCCCTGTCGCTTACCATTTTTTTTCCAAGAATTTCAAACCCAATCCAACACCACCAACTAACCCAGTATCCTAAAGATAAACAAAAATAAATTCCATTCGCTCTCCAACATAGGTCTTTATGTTTTTCATAAAATTGTTCTATTAGTTTTAGATATTTTATTCTTTCATTTTTATCAGATGTCTTACTGAATTTATTCTTCCAATGTCCTATAGGTTGTTTATAGGATTGGAAATCATATTTTTATTAATAAGTATAATTTCTTTTTTATTTTTTAGATTTTTATGTCTTTTGTTTTCAGAGGAAATGTCTTTTTCTTCTGACAAGGTTAATATTATGTTACTATTTCCATAATATAAAGGTCCTAAATCTATTTCTTGTTCTATATTTTTGTTAATAAGAACTTGTTCTAATTTATTATTAACTTCAAATAAGATGTCTTTAGATTCGTTGTTCAAATCTAATTCTGTTACTTCTCCTAAATTATTTATTTGTTGTTCTATTTTATTTACTTTATTATATAACTTATGAAAATATATGGAAGTAATATCCATAAAACTATTAAAACTTTTACTAAGTGATGAAATCGTTTTTAGAGTCAATATGCATAGCATGATTGTAAATTTTATCCTTGTATAGACATCCCGTTTCTTCCATGAAAGTTATCTTAGGTACCTAAAACCGTCTGTTATCTATATATTTTCTTACTTTAAAATGCTAATAGTCTCACACAGACATAAATAGGCTATAGTAAGACATAATAACAGATATATGGGTTTTAAGATAAACAAGCATGAAATAAACAGAACTGAAAATAAAGGATAAGAACTTAAAATGAATACTACGATATTATTTCCCTAGAAAAACGTTACACTGGCGCTCTAATACCAGTTGCAGAAAGAGAAGGAGGACAGTAGATGGCAATACAAATTTACAGAATGGAACTAATAGTGAGGGAAATGTTTTACAAAAGATAGAAAAGAATAACTTTTAAAAATCCTAAAAAACTTTTAAAATTCTAAATATATATTTGGTTATTTGCTTGGGAATGTGGGAATGATTTTTGACTGTGTTGCGAATATGAGGGAGTATATTAGGGGTGTAAATCACCTTGTCAAGTATTTGGCATAACTGGTTGGTCCTATAATTCTCAATCTGTTGTTTATAATCAATGTAGATGTGGGTGGTCAATGGAAGCTACAATCGAAGATGAAACCATAGCAACTATATACTATTCAGGTTAGGCTATATACAATTGAACTCACCCCATTGTATATGTTCAAAGAAAAATGAAAAATGACCAACGAAAGGTCCTCATGGGGGTGTTAAACACCCTCGTCTATACCTTATAATTATAGAAGAATTCATCGGTTCAATATTTAATCAAATTTCTGAAAATTCATTAAAATAAAAATATATCATTTTTTTAAATATTTTATAATTATTATTTTATAAATAAATATTAGGGAAAAAATAATATTTTTTTTTTAAAAATCGAATCGAAAAAATTCAGTTCAATTTATAAAAAACCGAATTGATTGATTGCACACCCTTAAATATGACATATTAAAAACAAAAACAAAAAACAAAAATTGTTATTAATTTCTTTTATTTAAAACACATAATATCAAAACTGTTATTATTTTGAAAGTTCATTTCACTCCATAAAAATAATTACAAGCAAAACATCCACAAAAGTCTCATGCAAACAAAGGCCAACAAAGCCATAAATCCAATTGCACGAATAGAGAAAGCAGTCGAGTACCTCGGGCTCGTACCAGACAAAGCTAGGAAAGCCACCTAAATTGATAGCAAAGAAGAGACCCTGACACATTATCACGACCTTCTCAATCAACGACACTCCCAACCATCAATCATAATGTGGTGAGCATCTATATAGTTCCTTACTCCTGTGGCAGTGAAAGCATGATCTTTAACCTAAAATAACATTTGCAATGGAACCCAAGACAAAATTGAGTTACCGGAAAGACTCAATAGACCATAAGTCACTGAGGATTTAAAGAAAACTTACCACAGGACTCGGGTGTCACGACAAACATCACATGACACAATGGCTCATGGACCAAAAAACTTATTATTCCAATGGCTTGTCCTTTCCTATCGGAAATATTGGTCGAAACCAACATGGGGTAAAAACCAGGGATGATAAGGGGGTCAGTGGCTGATTGTTCAACGACCGTCACCATTATAATAACCAAAAACTAGAGACTAAAAAATAAAAACACAACTGCTCAAGATCTCTGACTGGAGATCTAAACGAACCAATGACCTAAGGGGATAAGTTCTGAGGTGGATGGAGCATGGAGGAACATGCGGTGGTTGGCTAGAATAGCAAGCCGCCAATGTGGGAGAGGCCAAATCGGAGGTCACTGGAGGAAAAAGTAAAGGGGCTTTCTTGAGCGAAAAAGTTGAAATTTATGGGATTTGAGGAAGATTATGGATCAAACAACTAACAAAGGCTGTCAAGGAGTGGAAGAGCTCTTGATGGATGTTGACCTTGGTCGGAGAAACGGTCGGCACTGGAGGCAATGCTCCTCTTCAGGAGTACAAAACAAGAGAGAAAAGTAGATGGACTTAGAGAGAAAAAAGACGTTGTTTAGGCTTATCAGCAACAAACTTCGCAAAGAATAAATTTTCATCATATCCAAGTTGTTAAAACTATAGGTGCACACGTTATTATAATATGATTCTTTTGAATATGCTAGCATCATATTTGAGTTGATATATAATGTCCAAGCTCATGGCTAGGCTTACAAACAAAAAAAAGTTAATAAATATGATATATTGATATTAATACTTTAAATACTTAGGGAGTGTTTGATAAATTGAAAAATTAAATATTGAATTTTTAGTACTAATTTTTATAAGTACTGAATTTATAACTATAATATTGTTTGATATATTAGTTAAAAGTAAGCACGGAATATAATTATTTTGTTTGATAATAATAATCTTGATTTTTGAAATTTTATTATTTCATAATTTCAATCTTATTGATATTGTATTATGGTTACACTGCTAATTTACTTTTTTAATTATTCCAATATTTAACAATTACCGTTGTATTTCAAAGAAGACATGTTGAGTAAAGAGACGGGTGGTCATTTCCTTTTCTCATTACACTCACCCCAAATTCTTTGTGTCATAATCTAAGAGAATTTTGTTGAAAAAATTGTAATTTTTGGAAACTTTGAGGCATATTCTCGATTGGTAAAGGTAGAGAGTTGAATTATAAAATTATGGTTTTATATTCTACTCCATGAGACCTTTACAACGGTATATCATATGCTCAAAATGGTTGAGTGATGAATGAGAAATTGATGCTCAAAGTAAGCTACTTATGAATATTTGTTGAGGAAAAGAAAAGCTTAGATCCCACATTGGATAAATACCAAGTGCGAGATGTGTTTATATATGAGAACCTACTTAAAGAGTGATTGAATAAATAAGCTTGGAATCTTGCCTCGCGTGCAAGGGGTGCAGATCCAAACCCGTCGGGGTTGGGGCGCATCCGCACAACGTGAGCGACGCGAAATGTTCGGACTGGTCGGACCCAAAATGGGTTTGCTCTCGAAATTCTCCTTTTCCTCTCATATTTTCCAACGTTTCGATGATAGAAAAAGGCAACGTTTGTTCGTTGATTGCTGCAAAGGTGCTACTGCTTCGATCATCGTGTTGTTGACATAGCGGTCGAATCTGTCTCAAGGAAACTGTGTAAAACAGGCATCAACATCTAGTAAAACTTGTTTTTTTATTCTATTTCTGGTTTTAATAATCTTATTTATTGTTTTCGTATCTGATATTTAAATATCAATTATTTAACTTATTTTATTTTATATAAATATTTGTTTATTTATATTTATATTTGTTCACTAATGTGTTTTATCCAACAAATTTCATATATAAAATCTTGTTGCTTACTACAATAGTTAAAGATAGCTTTCTTTAAAGCAGACATGTTATCATGTCACATTTACCATATAACATAAAAGTAAATATTCATATATGTACAACTTTTCATCAATTTTAGATTTAATTCTTAGATTTTAAAAAAAATAATATAATAATATTTATCTAACTTCTTTTAAGATTGATTCTTGGTTAGTTTAAGTAGACAAGCATGTTACTTGAATTTCGGGGTTCTCTAAATATATTGGCTGTTATTCGGCACTTAACGCTGAGCTTTAGGGAGCTTTAGAGGGGCTCCAAATAGCTTGGAGTCTAGGCTTTCAATGGGTTCTGCATGAGATGGATAGTTTGGCAACTGTCCATTTGATCCAAGAGATATTAGGGGAATCCCACCAATCTGCAGTGGTACGCGCAATTAGAGATCTTGTTTAGTGTACTTGGATGGTTCGGGTTACACATGTCTTCAGAGAAGGAAATCGAGTTTCTGATGGTATGGCGGCAATGGCGTTTTCAAGACCTTGGGGCAAATGTATTTACATGCAACCCCCAAATGAAATTTTTCAAAAGCTTCATGACGATTGTGATTGAGTGGCTTGGTCTCGACTAGTCTAATATAATTTTATCCATCTTGTACAAAAAAAAATGATTTTAGGTCTTTTCTTAATTGAATTGATGCCCGATTATCCTAAAATTAGGAGAACTATAATATTAAGGTTAAAATATGTTAGTAGTCTTTGTACTTTGATAAAATTTGATATTTAGTCACGGTACTTAAAAAGTTAAAAATTAAGTCATTTTACTTTTTTAATTTCAAAATCTCAATCAAATCATTAACATTATTAGCATTTTTCGTCAAACTTTATCAACTTGGATCATTGATTAAGTTGCCTTCATATGATGTGACATATGATTGACGAAAAATAAACATATTTAGCTGATAAATTTTGACAAAAACTACCAACCATTATAATGATTGGACTAGGATTTTTAAATGGGTAAACTAACTAGTTGGTCACCCAACTTTTAGGACATTTTCATTTTGGTCACCCAAAATGAAATCATTGCAATTTGGTCACCCAACTTTTAGAATGCTTTCATTTTAGTCACACAAGCGTTAAATGGTTAATTGTATACGCCACATCATGTTTATACTTTCATTTTGGTCACTTAACTTTTAGGTCGTTTTCATTTTGTTTACCAGAAAAAAATATATTTTCTAAATATTGATTGAGGTAAAAAAAATTAAGGATTAAAGTGAAAAAATGGTAGAAACTAAAATTAATACCCAAAAATTGTCAAATTGTATTTGTTTATCCCATTGCCAAAAATTCTAAATTTGAGTTTTTAAATATAAAATTTTAAATATTAAGATTCAAAATTATAGTAACAAATTGGTTGACATGATCAATGGATAAAAAAATTTCAACAACTTATTTAATTTATTTTAATGTTTTTAAATTGTTTTCAAAAACTATCGATGAAAATTATTGCCTTTGTCTACGAAATCAAATTTCTTTTGATTATATGATTTTAAATCTTCCATTCTAAGCTAAAAATCTAAACAAAAAAATCATTGCAATTAATTAATTAATTTTATCTTCCATTCCAAAGAAACCTCATAATTTTTTCACCACTTCTTTACCCAAACGAAGAACAAGCAATTAATGAAATTAATCAAAATAAATTTAAATTTCGTAGACTATTATTAAATCAGTTATTTGAGTTGATTTCATTAAGGATATCTAGAAACATAAAATAAAATTTAAAAAGAGATTTAATTAATTAATTTTAATATTATAGTAACAAATCGATTGATATTATCATTGGATAAAAAAATTTCAATAATTTATTTGGTGTTTTGAAATTTAAATTTTTAATATTAGAAAAAGAAATTTAAAATTTTTGGCAATGAGATAAATAAGTACAATTTGACAATTTTTGTGTATTGTTTTAGTTTTTACAGTTTTTTCACTTTAGTCCTTTATTTTAATTACCCTAATTGGTACTTTAAAAAACTATTTTTGCAGTGACCAAAATGAAAGTGACCTAAAAGTTGGGTGACTAAAATGAAAGTGTAAATATGATGTGGCGTGTACAATTAATCACCATTAGAGATTTAATGCTTGAGTGACCAAAAAGAAAGCGCCCTAAAAGTTGGGTGACCAACTAAGTAGTTTACCCTTTTTAAATTGAAAAAAGTAAGAGGATTGAATTTCTAACTTTTAGGGACTAAATCTCAAATTATATATAAGTACAAGGACTAATAGCATATAATTAACCTAATATTAATAAATAATCAAGAGGTTTAATATTATAACTTTTGCTACCTGAACTTGACACTTTTTCCTAAATTGGTACATTGTCTTTTTTTGGGTCCAAGTCGATACTTGAATTTGGCACTTTTATTCTAATTTGGTACCTAACCTTTTTTTTGGGTCCAATTTGGTACCTAAACTTGTCAAATGTTATACAAATTACTCCAATATATTAATAGTGTTATAATTTTTGAGGTAGCAAAAATAATCAATATATGAGCAACATGTGGCAGATGGCATGGAATTTTTTTTGTATTTTAAATGTTCAATTACTTTTAGTTTAAATTTTTTTAATATTTTTAATTTAACATAATAAATTTCTTTTATTTTAGGTTTCTAAAACTCTTGTTTTCATCTTTAATATCAATTCATTAATCATAGCTCAAAACATTATATATAACCACAAATTTCCCTTGATACTGACGATGCTTTTGTAGAAGTGAGGGCTTTGTGAAGATCAAGCCATACTTTTAGCATGCAGTGTAACACCCCATACCCGATTCGATCGTCGAACCCAAGCTATAAGGTGCTACAAGTAAATACAAAACATTCGATTTTGTTTCATAGTCCAACTATCAATTAAATATCTATTTATTCATATATAATCAAATACAACATGCAATTCATCAATTTTGGGATTTTCCATAGCGTACATTTTCACATCTATTAAATCATCAAGCTTATAAACCAAGTTGTCGAAACAAGATAATAACAACATGATTATCCCCAACACATACGTATACATTTATCTTCATAATTTCCAAAATGCTAACCAAAATACTCACAATTCATAATCTAACCATTTGACATCCTAGGTACATGTCGAGACCAAAAAGAAATCACCTCAACGCTTGAGATTGGAATTTCTGTTGGATGTTGAGTTAATAATCGAATCACTAAGTACCTAACCTACGCACAGAAAACAAAACCGTACGTTGAGTATAACTCAGTGGTATTTCTGTATCTAACATTTGAATAAAATATAAAATATGTATGCCTGACTCAACAACAGGAACAAATGCAATTTAGTATGGAAAGTTACATATCATAATGCATCAACTAAGAATACGTTTCGATTAACTTCTTATAGATCAATCTGTTATATTTGTACCATATACATCTCTTTATATTACAATTGAAATAATTTGGTCATTACATAATAGATTCACATTTCCGGACTTAATTACGATATCTTTTATTCATCCCTGTTTCAATCTCCTTTATAAACAATTTCCCAAATTAATACCATTAATTCATCTATTATTCATCAATATATATACATAAAAAAAAATACCCAACATTTCAGAGCAGATCATATTTCATACTTATATCAATATACAATATTTCCACAACTATTCAATTTAGTTCTCATCGTAAGTAACCATTCCGAATCAAATCAATTCAGCCCCCTTTTTAATCATTTTCAACTCTCTTTAAGATCTTACCTTGCAATACAGTTCATGAATGCAGCAAACAAAATAGTTCGATTATAGAACACAAACCGTAAATTCCGAGCCATTCGTCAACGGTTTTGTCTTTCCTTTCTTTTTGAGAAATCCAAATCGTTACAATATACTTCACCACCACTGAATAACATGAAATACTCCCGCTCTTGAACAACAACCAAATTTAAATGAAATCTTTATCTAACCCAACTAAATAATATGAAGCTGTCCAATTTTGGACCACAACTCAACTTCGATTATAGCATATATTAATTCCAACCATATAAAATGAAATTTACTAGCTTGGGACATAAATATGAATTCAATTGAGGTATGAATATTAATCCAACCGAATTACATGGAATTATCCAACTTTGGACAGCACCTAACTATGATTAAAACAAGTGTTAAATTCAACCGAGTACCATTAATTTTCCAGCTTTGGCCATACAATTAAACATACAAACAATCACATTTGGACAATATAATAACATGTAAAACCAACCATATTTGGGACATCTTTATAACATGCAAAACAACCACATTTAATAATTCAAATTCCTGCTTCAACATAATCATTTGCAGCATTTAAATGTCTAAAGTTTCAGCATTTGGACCACGTAATTTATGACCATTTTGTCAACAACAACTACTTGACATTTGAACAACCCATGGTCACTTTTGTTTACCTCAGGTTATATTTTTGTCATTTATGTTTGAAATATTACGTTAGTCACTGAGTCGTTAATTGCAGTTAACAATGTAACGGCAAACTGACGTGGCATGTTAAATCATCATTTCAAACAATAATTTTAGGTTAAATTATACAATTGATCCCCATATTTCTTTTCGTTTTGACCAATTTAAATTTTTTCTTTTATAATATTTTAACTTTCTTTTTTTTTTCTTTTTTTTTTCCATTCTCTTTTGCTTCTCTTCTATTTTCCTACCTTCTTAATTTCTTTTAACATATCAGGAAGTCAAATTGGCAGTGAAGAAAGAAACATGGTATGGGTTTTGGTTATAGGCAATGATGGCTTTCGACTTCCTGCTTATTTCTTCACTGCCAATTCAACTTCCTGATATGATAAAAGAAATGGAGAAAGTAGGAAAATAGAGGGAGAAATAGAAGAGAATGAAAAAAAAACAAAAAAAAAAGAGAGGAAAGTTTAAAGAACATAAAAGAAAAAAATTAAATTGATCAAAACGAAAAAATATGGGGACCGAATGTATAATTTAACCTAAAATTTTTGTTTAAAAAGATGATTTAACATGTCACGTCAGCTTATCGTTACATCGTTAATGACAATTAATGGCTCAGTGACTAAAACGTAACATTTCAAACATAAGTGATTAAAATGTAACTTGAAGTAAACAAAAGCGACCATATGTGTAGTTTACCCTAAAAAGAAATCCATTTGAACAGTATCAATACACAAAGTTTCGAACAGCTTATATCATTACTAAGCAACATATATTTGGAAAATTTTCAGATAACGTAAACATGAGAAAACAGACAGCAACAAAATTTTGTTATTACAATAGCAAATATGTGTCACTATTTGGACATCTTACACAGCAGCAATGACCAACTAATCAAGGAAGAATTTGGTACTTAATAATTATTTCTAGAATCCCAAACAGCAACAATTAACCGAATAATTAAGAATAAGTTTATCATTTATCACTCACGTCCAGACATATTTAAACAGCAACAACCATCAATTAAACAAGAGGAATTTAATAGTCATTTCCATCTATCATCATCAACAGCAAATTATCCACTATTTAATCAGCATTAATTCGGTAATAAGCAATAATATACAGCAGCATTCAATCCACCACCCAAAGATATTTCAGACATCAAATTACTCACTTTCGAACCTCATTGGCAGTAGCAATTTAACTCAATTCTTTGATGCAGTTCTTCCAACCCAAGACAGCAAGGTTAAACCATCAATAACTGAGTATTTTACGCGACAGCTCACCGAAAACTTCGTAATCATTTAATTCATATTTTCCCATTTAATCCTTTGATGCCACAAACATTATATAAATAACAATTCAAATATTAAGCAAAACAATATAATAAAAACATATCATTAATTAATAAAATAAGTCTTATATGAATTTACCTAACAAAAATAACAACACACAGACTAAAATTTGACTTTTCCTCGACTAGCTCAAATCTTTGAGCCAACTTTGCGCTTTAACCCTGCTAATTTCGGTGGGAGGTGGAATACCGAGAAATGTTTCTTTTTCCCTGCTAATTTTGCGAAGTTCTGTTAAATCTATGTTCCACTGCTAATTTCCAGTGACCCATATATATAAACTACATTTTATTATTTATTAGTTTTTTATACAATTTCTTTTTTTTTTTTAATACTATGTATATATGTATATATTATAACATATATATGCACATGTTAATCGGCCATTCAATGGCATTTTGTGGTTAATTGCCACTTTAGCCCCTTTATTTAATTTCACCCATAATCTTTTTATAAATTGCACTTTTATCAGTTGTACAATTTAGTCCCTGTACTTAAATTAAGCACTAATTCAACGAAATTATCAAACAGAAATTCAATTCACTTATGATATATTTCTTTAAATATTTAATAAAAATATTTACGGGTCTGGTTCATGGAAACAAGGTCCCGATACCTCAATTCCCAAAACCACTGACTTTACAACCAATGCACTTGTACTTTTACTAATTGTCCAATTAGTAAATTTATCCAATCAAAATTTAATATAAAATTTTAATTAACTCATAAATATTATTTAATAATATTTACTGAATCGGTTTATGGAAATGAGATCTCGGAATCGTAATTTTTAACTCCACTGACTTTAGTATCTTTACACTTGTACCTTAATTTACTATTAATTAAGAAAAAATTACTAGACCAACTAAATATGGTCCTATACTAGTCTCATAAATATTAAATATTAATATTTACGAACACATTTCACGAAAATGACATTTCAAAACCGTAATTTTCGACACCACTTGAACACCGGGTCATGACATACAAAAAAAAAAATCAACTAAGCTCTTGTATTAAATTCACACTTAATTAAACCCCTATCGTTAACTAAAATAATCAATTAAGCCCCTCCGTTAACAGTTTTCATCATTGACAATATTAGTTAAAATAAATTGATGGGTCAATTACATAGTAACACGTGACAGTTTCTGGTTTAATCTAATATTTTTTCTAAAAAAAATAATAAATTAGAAAAAATATCAAAAAAAATTATTAAATATTTAAAAAAATATGAAAATTTATATGAACTTATAAAAATTATAAAATATTACAAAATATTGTAAAAATTAAAATTCTAATAAATTAATAAAACATATTTAAAATATTTAAACTTTTATAACAACGTATTCAAATTCTATAAAGTCACAAAAAATCATAAAAATATAAGAAAATATAAAAAGTATTAATTATAAAAATATATATAAATTTGAATTGGATCGGATCGGATTAGTCAGTTAGACTTGTTAGACCTAAATCGGCAACGGTATCGGTCTGGAGAAAGCTATCAGACTGTATGGCTTGGGAACTAGACGGATCAGTTGAACTGGCAAACCGATGGCTTGATCGGTTCGACCACCGGTCCAGTTTTCAGAAGTTGGTTAATGAAATTTTGGTTTGATAAAAATATTAAAAAAAGATAAAAAAAATCAGTTCAACTGCTTGGTTCCTAGGTCAACCGGTCTAATGGCTTTCTCTAGACCGGTACCCTTGTTGATTTCGGGATAATCAGTCCAATTCAAGTATTTATGATTTTTTTTATAATTTTTATAAGTTTATATCAATTTTAATAATTTTTTATATTTTTTATAAATTTTACAATTTTTTATTTTTAAGAATTCTAATACTTTTTTTTAAAATTTTAAATAACTTATATTAATTTTATATTTTTTATAATTTATTAGAATTTTTATCTTTTTATAATATTTATAAGTTTTTTATATTTTTTTAAAATATTAATAAGTTTATATCAATTTTAATATTTTTAATATTAAATATTTTTTATAATATTTTTTCTTATTTTTTAATAACTTTTATGATTTCTAATCACTTTTTATAGAGAAAATATTAAATTAAACCAGAAGCTACAACGTGTCACCATCTGATTGGTTTATTAATTTATTTTAATGGTCAACGTGGTCAATGATGGAAGCCATTAACGGAGGGGCTTAATTGGTTATTTTAGTTGGTGGTAATGGCTTAATTAGGTGCAAATTTAATGCAAGGGCTTAATTGATTTTTTATTTTATTTTATTACATTTTTTTAAGGACTTTTTTGACATATAAGTCTAATAATAAAAATGTAAAAGGAAAGTATAAAAGAGTACTTATTTCACACAAAATAAACAACTTATAAATAAAATGATCTTACATATCTATTTGGTGTCGTTGTCGTATGAAAATTTATTTTTTGAGATATTGATGTTACTAATTGATGCTATTTATAGATCTAAATTTAAATTTTAATTGATATATAACTCTAATATTAATTAAGTGATAATTAAGAGATAAAATCAATCTCTATTTATATACTTAAGCTTCTATTCAAGTTATGATTTTATTTTATTACGTTAATAAATATGAAAATAAAAAAAGTTTAATAATGAAAAATAAAAATAATTCAGAATTTTTTAAAATAATATTTTAACATTAATTATTAATTATTTTGACTTATTAGTAGTCAGTATACTTAGCCTTTTATTCAAGTTATAACTCTATTTTAGAGTTAATAAAATTGTCACGACTTATTTTTAAATATAGTTATAACTAATAGTTCTAAATTAAATTGTAAATGTTTTTAAATGTCAATTTAGTAATATAGTAGAAAATAAAGAGTATTTTGGTCGATTTAAAAGTTTTTTCAAACTCGTGCATTTATATATATTATACATAATCATATTTAAAATATTTTATATAAAATCTGATATTTTAATAATTTATATTAAAATATTTTAATAATTTTATTAAATCTATAATATATTTAGTCTCCAATTAAATTATTGTCACTAGTTATTTGGACATCAACTTAATTGGAAAATGACTAAAAACTCTTATATTTAAAAAATAACACTTATTATTATATTTATGAGAGTTTTTTCTTTTTCTTTTTATATACACATTTTAAAAAATTATAAAAGAAACAATCTATAATTGATGAGATTTGAACTTAAGATACTAAAATTCTGTAAAGCTTTAATTTTGCCATTTCAATAAAAAAAATTGGTTTTTGAATTTTATTATAAATATTAAAAATTCTATCACATGTGTATACGTGTGTACATTATGTATTTAGAACACAAATATTAGTTTAAAAATAATATACAATTATTTGAAACTAATTAATAATGATACATGAAATATGTACGATATTAAAATAAATTAATTAATTAAATTGTGAGTTAAATAAAATTTAAACATGTAAATACATTATATTAAGAATGCTAAATGCATTACAATTTTTTTATCATAATGTTGTCATCAATTTTGAGTTAGTGTCGAGTTCACTTATGTCACCCATTCAATTAACAATATTATTAGGGTCCGTTTGTTTACATGTAAAAGATTTTACAAAAAAAATGTTTTCTATATTTTCCTGTGTTTATTTCACATAAAACAGCTTGGTCAATAAAAAATGATTTACAGGTCAACGTAAAATAAGCCCTTTTGCCTGTAAAATGACTTACCGTTTTGAAAAACGTAAGTCATTTTCCGAAAAAGAGTTCCTCTATAGATAATTTTATTTTTATATAAAAATTAACTTAAATCAAGCATAATATTATTATATTGATAATAAATTTTATTTTTATTCTTAAAAATATTTAAAATTATTAAAAAATTGATATAAAATATTATATTTTTCAATATTATTAAACATACATATTTAATTATTTATATTTAGTCATATAATAAATTATTTAATTTTTAAATTTTATTTTAATAATAAATTTTAAAAATAATGATTTTAAATAATATTCTTCACATATTATTGAAAATATTCAATATTAATATTTTAATAACAAATATTTATTACAATTATAAATTTATTAATAATAAATGTTTTGTAGTATAAAGGTTAAAATATGTTATAAGTCTATACACTCTTCACAAATTTGAAATTTAGTCTCTATACTTTTATTTTCAAGAATTTAATCCTCTACTTTTCAAATTTGGAAATCAAGTCTAATTATTAACATTGTAACAGGCCCATTTTGCCCGGGCCCAGTCAAAACCCAAACCAAAATAAAAACCAACTAAAATAAGCTCAAACCCAAAGCCCAACAATGCAGCTCAAATCAGGAAAAAAAAAGGCAAAAAGACTAAACCCTAGGTGCGCCGCACCTAGAGTTTAGACATATAGTAGGCTACTTTCCCCGCCCAAGGCCCGCCCAAAAAATGGGAGGGTTCGGGTAAAAATATAGGCCCGAAAAATGGGCTTGGGCAAAAAAATGAGGCCCGTTTAAAAAACGGGCCGGGCCTCGGGTATGATTTTTTTGGCCCGGGCCCAGCCCAGCCCGAAATATTTTAGTATTATTTTTTATTAATAAAAATTTAACTTTAGAACATGTGTTTATTTTATTCCATATTTAATTTCTTTAAAATTGAATTTTTGAGAATATGAAAAAAATATTAATAAATTAAGCTAAACAAATTAAGCATCTATTTTCGTAAAGTACAAAATTAAATGATAGAATAGTATCATTATGAGATTCAAAGTAGAAAATAAGCATCTATTTTCTTTAAATGTATTTGATTCATTATTTTTTATTTTTTATTTAATAAAATAAAAAATAATACGGGTCGGGCCGGGCCCGGGCCTACAAAATGGGCCTAAATTTTTAGTTGGGTCCGGCCCGAGCCCGGCCCGGCCCGGCCCATGTACAGCTCTAGCCGCACCTAGGGTCTACTGACCCCTGACTTCTGACGTCGCCTGCAGCACCACCGGCCACCGTCCATGCGCTCAGCACCGCCCACGCACCTGCAAACATTAAAAGAGAAATGACAGTAATATAATTGTAAAGATCGGCTATAAAAGCCGATCTAAAATCCATTGTAAGGGTCGGCCATTTTATCAATACAAGAAACAAATTTTTATACCAACATTCAAATCTTTAAAACATTACCAAATCAAGAGCAATAGGCATCTAAGACTAAAAGGAACAACAAAATCAGATCAGTAAGAAGGTGATTACATCATTTTATTTTTTTATTTTTTCTAATTTTTGAACATCTTCCTCCTTTCCCTTTTTATTTTTTTTATGCATAAACATACACATATACGTATATACACATATATTAATTTTTTTTAAATTTTACCTTTTTTAGCCCTCCAAGTGCCAACATGCATGACGACTCAATGTGACGGCGATGGTCCTGATCGGTAAACGACCGAACTCGGTCAGATTTGGGAAAGGGGAGAGGATTTTTTAGAGGAAATCTGTTTTTTTTTTTTTTAGAATGGGCTACAAATGATTTTTCTCTCAAAATTTTTACTTATATAGCCCTTCAAAACGACGCCGTTTTGGGCTTAAGCTTTACACACCAAAACGACATCGTTTCGCCCTAACCCGCGCACGGACTCGACCCGCTCCTGGGATCCGCGTGTTTTTCATCGAAGGGGCTAATTGCACTTTTAGCCCCTCTGCCCTTTCATGATTTTGCAATCAGGTTTTTAGTCTTTTAATTTTGCCCCGAAAGTTTATTTGGTTTTCAATCGGGTCCTCGCTAATGCTGTGCGTTTTGGAGAGAAAGGGTTATTGCCCATTTTAGTCCTCCATGTTATCCGCGCGCTTCGAGAAGGTCCTTTCTTTTATTCTTATTTCAGATTTACCCCAATAGTCCGCTTTTAATTCGATTTTAGTCCTTTTTATGATTATTTTGACTACCTTATTATTAAATTAATTACTTTTAATTTTATTATTGTTATTGTATGTGCTATAATTAATGTTATTACTATTATATTTATTATTGTTGGTTTTAATCTTAATTTGTACCGTTATTATTTTAATGTTATTATATTATATTTAATAATTGTTTTAAATATTATTCTTAACATTATTTTTACTAGGTTATTATCTATCATATTTATTTTTGTTATTGTTATTATTATACTCACTATTATTATTTATTTTATTCCTAACATCCTTATTACATTGTATTTACTTTTTGTATACGTTATTATTATATTTATTATTTATTATTGTTACTACTATGATTATTTCCATTATTATAGTTTTTATTATTCTCTTTCATCACTAGTATTATATACATTGTTCATGCTAATATAGTATCGTTACCTTTTTTTTAATATTATTATTACATTTCTTTATTTATTTACTCTAAATTTATGTTATATATATATATTTTACCTTGCTTATTTTATTTCTGAATTTCATATCGTTATTCTTTTCACACATGTAGCATCGTATTTTCACATTACTACTTGTCACATTAACTCTTACCCGATACACCAAGTTTTAAAATAATCGATATTTCGTATTAGAGATTCGAGAAAACCGTGCCCTAACTTACTGGGTTCCGATTTCTCTCATTTAATCTGAATAACGGAATATCCTTCTTAAATTCAAATACATGAGTTTTTTAAAAGTTAAAAGACAAGCTCAGTTTCGGGAATTTGAAATGTTGTACCCTAACTCACTGGGCGTGACATTTTACTTCTTCGAAATAAGAGGGTCTTAGCATCCATTTATTCAAGTTTTCTTTTAAATAAAGAGGATCGTATTTTAAAATCTTTTGAAATTTTTGACATAAAGACATCAAATAATCAATTAGGTACCAATTTTGGGCGTACCGAGGGTGCTAACCCTTCCTCGTACGTAACCGACTCCCGAACCCATTTTCTGGATTTCGTAGACTAAAAAATTGTCATTTTAGTAAATTACAAATTTTATTAAAATGACCAAATTACAAGGTGACCCGATCACACCTCATCAAAAAAGATTGGTGGCAACTCCCGTTTTTCGTTTTCATTTTCAAAACCCTAGTCGACCTCCGTTTTCCGAAAAAATAGTTTCAACAGCTTGGCGACTCCACTGGGGACTAAATAAGAGAGTCAAGCCACAAGTTGATTACTTTTTGTCTTTTTGTCGAAATTTGAAAACTTGGTTTAAATGTACGATCCTTTCGTTGCATTTCATCCGTCTTCGTTACGATCTTTATCATTGTGGTTCATAATTGTTGTGTTGGTTTAAGTTTTGGTATCTTTCTGCACTTTGCATCACATGATCGGTCGATCTTACCTTTTTAAGTGGGAGTGAGAAACTATTCCTTCGTGAGGTTTTCACCTCCGTGTAGGATAGTGGATCGCTTTCGGGATACATCCGTACCTATGTCTTCGTGAGATTTTCATCTCCGTGCAGCCATAGGGAAATGTATTCCTCTTAACTGAACTCGGTTCGTATGAGCCTATAATGGGTGAAGATCGAGGAATATACTGATTCGGGTACCTCAACTTTAGAACCAAACCACATATAGAGAGACCTAGGAGCCTACCCTAGATAGAGCCACGTCAAACCCTAGTGGTCACCCGGACAGGTGTTCCGTGTTGTTTATTTCTCTTGTACTAATGTGTTTTCTTTTGTTTTGATTGCATTGCATTGCATCATCATAGAAAAGAGGTGTTGATTAATATTCGATTGCTAAATAGAAGAGCTCGTAATGTGAAAACGGATTTCTTGATAAAGTGAATTATAATACGATCATCCGAATATAGTCTAAGTAAACAACGAGAGAAGGCTGATAGTCCGCAGAAAAATACAAGACTTTGCCCGAGGATTCAAGCTGACAAAAAAAACTATTCAAGAGCCGTCACGTCTTGACTTTCTTAAAGGAGCTAACGATCATCGTGGGGATAAGTGAGCAAAGAGTCACGGCCTGGATCAACCAACAAGGAGCTAGAAGAAACATCTATTGAGAAAGTCCATGGGACACGTCCGTAACATCCGGATATGAAGAAAAGGATCGGTATCTTCGCTTGGAATATGAGGGCAAGGCCGCATATGTAATCCGTTTTATGTAAAGAAATTTATTTTCTAGAAAAGTTCTTCTAATGGAATTGAATTCAGAATCAATGCATCTCTTTCTTTGTGCATTCATGCATCTACATGGCATTACATCATATGCATTAAGTTTCATAAAAAAAGGACCCTGATTAATTAAAAATTATTTTAGTAACCTGGAAACCAGAAAAACTTTACCAAATACGCATCCTTACGACACAAGGAAAAAGACTAAAGCAATGGATAAAAGACTAGAGAGGTTGGAACAAATGCAGAAGGAGATGTAAGAACAGATGCAAGCACAAATGCAAGAGCAGCTGGTTAAGATTCAGCAAGACATGACGGACAAAATGATGGAATCTCAGAGAGATATGATGTCTCAAATGACTCAGATGATGCAGCTGTTGAATGGGCTTATGGATAAAGGAAAGAGCCCTATGGTTAATGTTGAGGAGAATACTGAGTATCCTCAATATCCCCTTGGTTTTACTCCACCACATGTGCAAAAACAACCTGAAGTAACTTTACAAAGACCATCTGCCATGATCAGGTTCCAACAATTCCAAGCTGGTGCTTCAATGAATCTCCAAACTGGCTCAGGTTCAGGAGATAATCCAATCAATACTAATGTCCCTAATTTGGATGAAATAGCTGAAGGAGAGAGGACAAAAGTAGAATTACCAAAGCAGCTAGAAGATAGATGTAAATGGTTGGAGGAAAAGTTTAAGGCGATAGAAAGTGCTGATAGCTGTTATGGAATTGAAGCCAAAGATTTAAGTTTGGTCCCAGACTTGGTGCTTCCATACAAGTTCAAAATGCCTGAATTCGAGAAATATAATGAGACAAGTTGCCCCGAAGCTCATATTACTATGTTTTGTAGAAGAATGACGGGGTACATTAATAATGACCAACTGTTGATCCATTGCTTCCAAGATAGCCTTGTGGGAGCAGCAGCTAAATGGTACAATCAGTTAACTCGTTCCCAAATTGGTGCATGGAAAGACTTGGCTCAAGCTTTCATAAAACAATACAGCCACGTGACAGACATAGTGCCCAACAGGATTACACTCCAGAACATGGAGAAAAAGACAAACGTGAGCTTCCGACAGTATGCCCAGCGATGGAGGGAGGTGGCGACGCAAGTCCAACCACCACTCTTAGAGAAAGAGACGACCATACTCTTTATTAATACACTGAGGGCCCCGTTTATCACTCATATGCTAGGGAGCACTACAAAGAGCTTTTCGGACATTGTAATGACTGGAGAAATGATTGAGAATGCCATAAAAAAATGGAAGGATAGAGGCAGGAGAAAGTGACAAGAGAATGGCCACAAGGAAGAAAAAAAATGAAGTGAATAATACAAACATGGGGTACTCAAAGTCGATTACTATTAAGTAGCCAAAAACAATGACTATTGGGTATCAGGGTTCATTAAGAAAAGAATCTGGCACAAGGCAAAACACTGAAAAACTCCAATTTACGCCGACCCCAATGACGTATAAGGAGTTGTACCAAAGTTTATTTGATGCGCACGTTGTGTCCCCCCACTACCCGAAACCGATGCAACCTCCATACCCGAAATGGTATGACCCAAATGCCCAGTGTGAGTACCACACAAGGATCACAGGGCATTCGATAGAAAATTGCCTTGCTTTCAAGAAATTGGTGGAAAAATTCATCAACATGGGTATTGTGAAGTTAGATGACGCGCCAAATGCAGAAATATGAACCTGTGAGCGTTTTGGATAATAGGACTGCGAAAGAAATTCCTGTAGTATTTAGAGCTTACTCAGAGTAATGTACAAAATGCACTTGTTGCTTTAAGCCTAAAAGCAATAAGATTTCTTTTATGAAATAGGCTTGTGTCCAAAATTTTTATTTCAATAAAATACATCTTTTTTGAGCAAATTTTTTTTCATTCTTTTTCATATTATACATTCTTTTGTTCTTTGGAATATTTTTTCATTCTTCATTCATAAATAATCATCCTTAGAGTCATTTATTCTTTGGAATTTTGCCTTCAATAGGTGCCCAGATATCAAGACATGAGCGACGCTGTTACTGACTCCCTTTTGAGTGAGATATGGGTCTAGAAGGATCTAAGGATTTTGAAGATGACAGAGATTTTAGCTTATCTTTTGATTTGTTAAGGATGGTAGAACAAGATGAGAATAGACTCTACCCTACAAAGGGTCAGTAGACGTTGCGAGCTTAGGAAAGGGGCAAAGATCGAAGCCTAATTCATCACAGAAATAAGGCGAGACATCATTGAGTTGTTTTCAATAATTCAAAGATGTTTTCGCATAATCATATCAAGACACACCAGGCTACTGAAACGTGGGTATGCTGTTAAGATTGGTGTTTAAAGAACCTATGTTAATGGTTCTACAACGGCCAGGCTAATCAAGAGGCTCGGGCTACTGGTTTACCAAGAAAGGGAAATTGCATCAGTTATGCAGTAAATGCCAAATTGAGGAAGACAAGACTTATGTGCCTTCTCTATTTTTCTATATGTGGGGCATATATGTTATGGGACCGATCTCGCCAAAAGCATCTAGCCGACACCAATTCATCTTCGTGGTTGTCAATTACTCCACTAAGAGGGTGAAAGTCTCTTCATATGCCAAAGTTACAAAGTCAGCAGTCATCAAATTCAAATTCGAGTTCAAGTCCAAATTCAAATTTAAGTTCAAATGCAAATTAAAAATTCAAAAAGTGGCAATAAAGAATGTCAGAAAGAAACATGTCTAGCACAATGTCAAAGATTTACAGTCTGTTCAAAGATCAGACACTATATCAGTGCAGCAAAGGCAGTAAAAAAAACCATTCAAAATTTTTGAAAAATGACTGAGATTTGTAAAGGTTGGCATAGAGAAGTTACCATTTACCCTCTTTGCTTCTTGAACGTTGGCCAGGACCTTCACCGGGGCAACATCTCTCATTGGTCTATGAAAGGGAAGCAATTGTTGGGAGTTAAAATTCTTTCTCTCCAAGCTTCGATCGAATTAAGAATTGGATAAAGCAGAATGTCTCTGGTAAGTTTGATTTAAAGTATTCATCATGGTCGGATGTACCAAAAAAACGGATGATACGGGCTTATGACAAAAAGGTTCGCCCAAGAGAATTTCATGATGGGGACCTGGCATTAAGAAGGATTCTTCTCATGCAAAAGGACATCAGAGGAAAGTAAATGCCAAGTTTGGAAAAACCCTGTGGGGTGAAGAATGCTTATTCTGGAAGATCATTAACTTTGACCAAGATGGATGGCAAGGACATGCTCAAACCGGTAAATTCAGATTTCATCTAAAGGGAGAAGTCAAAGTGAAAACCCGCAAAGGCCGCCTTGAGACCTAAAAAAAATAAAAATAAAAATCAAAAAAGGAAAAAATAAAAATTTTCGACAAAAAAGAAGAAAGAAAAAGGAGAGGCCAAGGCGAAAACCCGTAAAGGGCGCTTTGAGACCAAAAGGGATTTGAGTTGAAAACCCGAAAAGGGCAGCTCAAATTTTGATCAAAAGTGGGGCATACAGTAGTCTTGCTATACTTGAATTAACAATAAGGAAGTATGTTACGTCTTGGGGCATCGAAAAAGTATTCCGGATCCCCTAAACACATAGTGAGCTTAAAATGGTCCTCAAGAAGTTTGAACAGAGAAGCTCAGGCCGCGATATCTGGGGCACCTAGTTTCCACCTTACCCATTCTGAATTTGCTTATTTTATACACTACCAATAAATTTCCTCCTTGATTTCATTTGTTATCTTTGCTTAACTTATTTATTTCGAGCTATGCTCCTAATTAATTTCATTCTTATTCATGGTTATGATCTCTTTCAAGCATTTCGCATTGAAACAACGATTAGTGGACTAATGACACTTTCACAAAAGGAGTTTCACATATTACTCTGGGAACTTCTAAATAATACAAGAACCTGAAACATGATTATTGTTTAGAATTCACCAAGCTTAAGGGTTAGAAATATTTGAGTCCAAATTAAGGTTATCTCTTCGGATTTTGTCAAAAATGGTGATTGAACAAAATGACAAGATATTACGTCAGTAATACAATCTTGACGAAAGAGAGCAATATCAACTCAAGCGTGAGAGGGGAATCATTTTCAAGAAGAATGATATTCTGCATCCATATAAATATCATGAATACACATCTGGGTGGATTCCCCAGGGAGTGATCAGTTGATTGAACAAGTTACAGTCCTCTACCCTTGAGTTGTGGTGGGATGGATTAAAAATGATACAAGTCTTCTACCCCTGAGTTGTAATGGTATGGATTGAAAATGAAACAAGTTCTCTACCCTTGAATGGCGTTGGGATTGATTGAAGAGAATACAAATCCTATACCCCTGAATGGCGGTGGGATGGATTGGAAAAGTTTCATCCCCCTAAATCACAGTAAGATGGTTTGAAGATGGTACAAGCCCCAGGTCCCAGAGGTACCATGGTGAACTTTGAAGTTATAGTAGGGCAAACCTGTTGAGTGAAGTGTGATCGTTTCTACGGGTTTGCTGTCAAAATACCAGCCGAGCAAAAAGGCAACATAATATGTCAGGGATAAAGCCCTGATGAACAACAATGACACCTTAAACATTTGAAAAGGAATCATTTTCATGACATTTATGCATTCATATCATTAGGAGCATTTGAGTCATTCTGATCATAGCATCCTAATCATTTGCATAAGCATAAACACATAAAACTAATTCTACAGGACAGGTTCCCCAGAGAATGGTGTAGCAATATCGAGGATTTTAGATTTTGTTCCCTCGAGACAATAGTGGAGCAGATCAAGGATGACCAGTTCTATCTCCCTGAGCAAAGAAGGAGTAGGTTTGAAGATTGCGAGATCTTGTCTCCTAGCGATGAGTGGAGCGGTCGCTTTAAAGATTGCAGATCTTATCTCACTAAGCAGTAGTGAAATAGATCGAAAGCCACAATTCTTATATCCTCGAAGTTCCAGTGGAGTAGGTTGAGGCTACAAATCCCTTCTCCCTGTGTTTACATTGAGGATCAATCCTTATTTCTTTGAAGTTTCAGCAGAGAAGATTGAGGTTACGAATCTCTTCTCCCTGAATTCTTATCTCCTCGAAGTTCCAATGGAGTAGGTTGAGGCTACAAATCCCTTCTGCCTGAGTTTACATTGAGGATCAATCCTTATTTCTTTGAAGTTTCAGCAGAGAAGATTGAGGTTACTGAATCTCTTCTCCCCGAATTCTTATCTCCTCAAGTTCCAAAGTGGAGTAGGTTGAGGCTACAAATCCCTTCTCCCTGAGTTTACATTGAGGATCAATCCTTATTTCTTTGAAGTTTCAGCAGAGAAGATTGAGGTTATGAATCTCTTCTCCCTGAATTCTTATCTCCTCGAAGTTCTAGCGGAATAGGTTGAGGCTACAAATCCCTTCTCCCTGAGTTTACATTGAGGATCAATCCTTATTTCTTTGAAGTTTCAGCAGAGAAGATTGAGGTTACGAATCTCTTCTCACTAAATTCTTATCTCCTCGAAGTTCCAGCGGAGTAGGTTGAGGCTACAAATCCCTTCTCCCTGAGTTTACATTGAGGATCAATCCTTATTTCTTTAAAGTTTCAGCAGAGAAGATTGAGGTTACGAATCTCTTCTCCATGAATTCTTATCTCCTCGAAGTTCCAGTGGAGTAGGTTGAGGCTACAAATCTTTTCTCACTGAAATTACATCGGAGTGGATAGAAACACTATTTCCTAATCCCCTGAAGATGCAGTGGGATGGAATGGGGCTACTTGAAGAAAAGAAGCGCCAAGAAGCCAAGATCTTGCAAGACCGGGCAAAATTGGTCCTTTTCAAAGTCTTTGCTCCATTCTTGTTACACGACAATGAGCAAAGAGGGGCAGCTGTAACAGGCCCATTTTGCCCGGGACCAGTCAAAACCCAAACCAAAATAAAAACCAAATAAAATAAGCCCAAACCCAAAGCCCAACAATGCAGCCCAAATCAAGAAAAAAAAAGGCAAAAAGACTAAACCTAGGGTCTCATCGACCCGACTTTTAAGCGTCCTCGCAAAGACCACCGCCACCGCCCATGCGCTCAAAGATCGCCCACGCACCTGCAAACATTAAAAGAGAAATGACAGCAATATAATTGTAAAGATCGGCTATAAAAGCCGATCTAAAATCCATTGTAAGGGTCGACCATTTTATCAATACAAGAAACAAATTTTTATACCAACATTCAAATCTTTAAAACATTACCAAATCAAGAGCAATAGGCATCTAAGACTAAAAGGAACAACAAAATCAGATCAGTAAGAAGGTGATTACATCATTTTATTTTTTTATTTTTTCTAATTTTCGAACCTCATCCTCCTTTCCCTTTTTATTTTTTTTATGCATAAACATACACATATACGTATATACACATATATTAATTTTTTTTTAATTTTTTTTTACCTCTTTTAGCCCTCCACACCACAGCACATGCGATGGCTCGTGGCGGCGCAATAGCAAAGTGGTGGTCCAAGCGATCGGCCGACGGCCGAACTCGGTCGATTTGGGAAAGGGAGGGGTTTTGAGAGGAAATCTGTTTTTTTTTAGAATGGGCTACAAATGAATTTTCTCTCAAAATTTGTACTTATATAGCCCTTCAAAACGACGTCGTTTTGGGCTTAAGCTTTATACACCAAAACGACGTCGTTTTCGCCGACCACAAGACGGACCCGACCCGCCTCCCGGGATCCACGTGTTTTTCATCGGAGGGGCTAATTGCACTTTTAGCCCCTCCGCCCTTTCATGATTTTGCAATCAGGTTTTTAGTCTTTTAATTTTTCCCCGAAAGTTTATTTGGTTTTCAATCGGGTCCTCGCTAATGCTGCGCGTTTTGGAGAGAAAGGGTTATTTCCCATTTTAGTCCCCCATGTTATCCGCGCGCTTCGAGAAGGTCCTTTCTTTTATTCTTATTTTAGATTTACCCCAATAGTCCGCTTTTAATTCGATTTTAGTCCTTTTTATGATTATTTTGACTACCTTATTATTAAATTAATTACTTTTAATATTATTATTGTTATTGTATGTGCTATAATTAATGTTATTACTATTATATTTATTATTGTTGGTTTTAATCTTAATTTGTACCGTTATTATTTTAATGTTATTATATTATATTTAATAATTGTTTTAAATATTATTCTTAACATTATTTTTACTAGGTTATTATCTATCATATTTATTTTTGTTATTGTTATTATTATACTCACTATTATTATTTATTTTATTCCTAACATCCTTATTACATTGTATTTACTTTTTGTATACGTTATTATTATATTTATTATTTATTATTGTTACTACTATGATTATTTCCATTATTATAGTTTTTATTATTCTCTTTCATCACTAGTATTATATACATTGTTCATGCTAATATAGTATCGTTACCTTTTTTTAATATTATTATTATATTTCTTTATTTATTTACTCGAAATTTATGTTATATATATATTTTACCTTGCTCATTTTATTTCCGAATTTCATATCATTATTCTTTTCACACATGTAGCATCGTATTTTCACATTACTACTTGTCACATTAACTCTTACCCGATACACCAAGTTTTAAAATAATCGATATTTCGTATTAGAGATTCGAGAAAATCGTGCCCTAACTTACTGGGTTCCGGTTTCTCTCATTTAATCTGAATAACGGAATATCATTCTTAAATTCAAACACATGAGTTTTTAAAAGTTAAAAGACAAGCTCAGTTTCGGGAATTTGAAATGTTGTACCCTAACTC
The DNA here is from genome assembly GCA_025698515.1 of Gossypium sturtianum. Taxonomy (NCBI): domain Eukaryota; kingdom Viridiplantae; phylum Streptophyta; class Magnoliopsida; order Malvales; family Malvaceae; genus Gossypium; species Gossypium sturtianum. The sequence goes on from CM046952.1 coordinate 38,044,319, forward strand.
ACTGGGCGTGACATTTTACTTCTTCGAAATAAGAGGGTCTTAGCATCCATTTATTCAAGTTTTCTTTTAAATAAAGAGGATCGTATTTTAAAATCTTTTCAAATTTTCGACATAAAGACATCAAATAATCAATTAGGTACCAATTTTGGGCGTATCGAGGGTGCTAACCCTTCCTCGTACATAACCGACTCCCGAACCCATTTTTTGGATTTCTTAGACTAAAAAATTGTCATTTTAGTAAATTACAAATTTTATTAAAATGACCAAATTACAAGGTGACCCGATCACACCTCATCAAAAAAGATTGGTGGCGACTCCTGTTTTTCGTTTTCATTTTCAAAACCCTAGTCGACCTCCATTTTTCGAAAAAATGGTTTCGACAAACATTGTTAAATTTTTTTTATCAATTTTGTTGATGTCACATTTTTAAATAAAAGAAATATTCATTTGGTAGTCATGTAACTAAAAATGACGTTGTAATGAACCTGAATTTAACAAAATATTTTTACTATATGCAAAAATAATGTAAAATATAAATTTATAGATATAAAATAAACTAAATTAAACAATGAAATGATAAGAAAATCTCAAATGTCTGTTTGTTTCATTGAAAACAACTTTTATGAAATATTTTTAAGAAATTTGTCAAACAATAGAAAATATTTTACACAGATTCATACAAACACTAGAAAATATTAACTTTTCTAGGAAAGTAAGTCATTTTCCAGAAATCATTTTTCGTAAGTTATTTTTAGTGAAACAAATAAACCCTTAATATATACAATTAATGAAGGTAATAAAGAATGCATAATACAATTAAAATGTAAATATCATATTAAAATAAAAGTTTTGGTTTAACAGTAAAGTTAATGTTTTGTTGATGTAAATAACAATGGTTCAAATCCCACTACATGTAATTTTTTGTCTTTTTAAAAAAAAAAAAAGAGATCAAAATACCTTCAAATAATATAACTTATTTTAATTACAAAAAAAAATTGTAATTCTCCTAATCAAATTAATATTTTATTGACTCGTGATATTAACTCAGTGACGTAGTCAAGTAAAATTTAAAAATAACAAATATTATTCTATTTTTAAAAAATACCGAATTTATTAGTCTCCAACTAACAATAGAAATGTGTCCTAGAAGGGCTTTGAAGAACTAGAAATATATTATAATTCCCGAAGCCCAACTGAGAAAGGGGCAGCGTGGGGATGATGGATGCCCGAACTGAGAAATATCTTCATCATTATCAGGAACCCAGTATTAGTGTTGGGCCGATGAATAAAAAATAGTAACGTAACAAAAAGAAGATGCTGAGTCGCTGTCTATGCTTCTTCACTGCTTTTGCATCGGTTAGGACTCATTTTTGTATTGCTGGTGTCTCTCTCTCTCTTTCTTTACCAATTTCCAGAACACAACGCCAGATACCCAACACCTCTAACAACAACAAAAAACAGACGATCCCCGCCCTCAACCAAAAAAAGAAATGCTGCAAGATATGAAGCAGAGACAGTTTCGAAGGGGAAGGATTAAGATTCCCATGTTTGTTGTGTGTGTTGGTTTGTTTCTTTGCTTCTCAAATGTTAATGCTTCCATTCATGAGTATAGAATGGAAGCTTTTAGCCCAAAATCCGATGCTTTCTTTTTCCATGGAGGCAGTGAAGGTCTCTATGCTTCTAAGCTCCATGAACCCACCACTGATGCTTCTTCTGAAACCAAACCATCTTTCAAGGGGAAGTCCATCATCAGGTACTTTTTTATTTATATTTACTCTTCCTTCATTTGATCTTTGCTTTTGCTTTTGCCTTTCCTTTCATTTGAAGAATTATTTTTACACTTTCTAGTTCTTCTACTGTTGGTTTTGATTTTTTTGGACTTCGATTCACACTGAGAATCATCATCATCATTTCACGCGATAGTATGATGATGCCCCTTCCATTTCGAAACCCTAGCTACTGTTTAGTTAACAATTTGATTGGCCATGTGCTTAATTTGGTAGATACATAGTGTCAGTCAACATTTGGTAGTGATTGTTGTTGAATGTTGATGTTACTGTACCTGTTGGAATATTTTCAGTTTTGATCCGGTCACCTTTGTGAGACCGAAAGAGACTGCAAAGAGCCATCATCAGATGCAGCAGAACACGGGATTAGTGGAAGCAATCATACTTGAAGTTAAAGATAGAACAAGGATTGGAGGGTCTTCTTTAAAATCCGATGCCATTTGCTGCAACAAACAACTTGCGGACCAAAGGTCCTGCAACCAAGGTGAGGTTATCATCCAACATAACCCGAACAACCTTGGGTGGCCTAAACGGATTAAGACCTTTTTCCAAGGAGACAATGAAGAAGCCAAAATGGATGTTGAAACAGTTGAGATAAACAGCACCGGGATGTACTACCTTTATTTTATGTTCTGCGATCCCCAACTCAAGGGTACTCTTATTAAAGGAAGGACCGTGTGGAAGAACCCCAATGGTTATTTACCTGGGAAGATGGCTCCGTTGATGACATTTTATGGTCTCATGTCTTTGGCTTACCTTGTGCTTGGCCTTGCCTGGTTTCTAAAGTTCGTTCAGTTCTGGAAGGATATCATCCATTTACACTACCATATTACCCTTGTTATTGCTCTTGGAATGTGTGAGATGGCTGTCTGGTACTTCGAATATTCTAATTTCAATTCAACTGGGACCAGACCAATGGGTATTACATTGTGGGCAGTCACGTTTGGCTCTGTTAAGAAAACTTTATCTCGCCTTCTTCTTTTGGTGGTTTCCATGGGCTTTGGTGTAGTGAGGCCAACACTTGGTGGCTTAACATCCAAAGTAGTTCTGCTTGGTCTGATATATTTTATTGCGACAGAGGCACTTGAGCTAGTAGAACACTTGGGGAACATTAATGACTTTACTGGGAAAGCGAAGTTAGTTTTGGTACTACCTGTTGCGTTTTTGGATGCTTGTTTTATTCTATGGATTTTCTCATCACTGTCAAAAACTTTGGAGAAACTTCAGGTAAGACTCGTTTCACTTAAAACTATTAGTACTTATTTGGGATTAATAGCGAAAGATGTAGAAACTGATAGACATGACTAGGCAATATATGTATCTGCGGCATGAAGCTCTATCAGAAATCAAAATTCACTAAGCCTTGCTACTGTATTTGTAGGGTGTTTAGTTACTAAAAATTTCCTGGCGGCAGTAGGCTCTGTATAAATAAGTCAATTTTCTGAAACTTTAAGTTATTCATACCAGCTGTACTCTTATCTAAATTGCAACAACTTTTAAAATGGTCTATTTATTTCCATTTCTTCTATTTCTTGGGTTTAGATGAGGAGAAACTTGGCAAAATTGGAGTTATACCGCAAGTTCACTAATGCACTTGCCGTGTCTGTGTTGCTTTCTATTGCTTGGATCGGCTTTGAGGTAATACTACAACCTAGTTGAGATGGGCTATTTATTCTATACATCCATTATGGCACAATTAAGGGTTAGTTTTTTTTAAAGATTTAAACAAGCCAAATCCTTCTCTTTGATTTGAACAATGTAATCTTCATTCTGCCTCTCTCTTTTAATATTCCTAGTTGAATCAAATCACTTTTATGTGCCAAAGCATCTCTATCTTTACACTGCAGAGGTTAAACCTTCTAGGTCACTTTTCTCTTAATTTATTTTCAATCATTGCCACATCTACCATCTTAAAAATATATATTCTGTTATTTATCCATCACTCCTGACACGCTGACTGATCTATCTTACGAATCTTCTGTGGACTCTTTAACTGCCCAAGATTTCATACCAACAACCATAACTGTCCTTGTGTTATTTTTAGGGAGTCCTCCCTCCTCTTTGCTAGACTTATTTTGGGGGCATGTCTTCTAACTTGCCAACATCCCACTCTGTAAAAGCATAGCTTGTCTTAGGGCCTTCCTAGAGATTTTGCTTCAAAGTTCAACCTAGTTAGTTGGTACTTTTAAGTCTGGGAAAAAGGAAAAGTTCATCAGTTTTCTTCTTCATCCTGCCTGCTCAAATGCTATATAGTTAACAAAGCTTTCCTTACGGATTATTGAAGTAAGGTACTAAAAACAATCAGTTTTAGGACTTCCGTGATTTTCTATTCTAACTCCAATACTCCACCGCCACTCTCATTCTTACCTATATTGAAATTATGCTCCACATCTAGATCCTACTTAATCTAAAAATCTTTCAGAATCAACCTGCTTAGTCATATCTGCTAAAACATCGGCAAATGGAAATAATAGGCACCCACTTATAATTGGATGCTTACCATTATTGATGCAACTAATTGTAATATCTACATCAACTCTTGGCTCTACTTAGTCACCCCCTATGCATTCCATGGGAAAGGAAGATTGCAATTGGCAAGCTCTTTTTGTGGGAATGACTTTCCTGCAAGATGTGTTCCAAATGAAGCAAAAAATAAAGGTCTAGAGGCATGGGTGTGAAAAAAGGCTTCTTGTTTGCTAATTGTGGTACTTGAGATTTCTTCTTCAGAGTTCCCAGGCATGCTGATAAATTCATGATTCTATGTGTCAACACCAGCTTCGTGAAGTTTGATATTGTGTAATTTTCTCTTTTCATCATATTTGTGCATACTTTTATCACCACTTACAAGCCCGCTCCCCCTCCCCCCACCAACTCCTTTTCTCAGCCAACTCATGAACATCCAAAAGAGTTCAGAACAGTAAAGCAAACTAAAGAATAAACAAGAATAATTAGAACTTTGATTTTCTATTGGCGCAGCTATACTTCAATGCAACTGATCCACTGAGTGAGTTTTGGCAAATTGCATGGATCATCCCAGCTTTCTGGAATATGCTTGCGTACTGTCTCTTGGTGGTCATATGTGTTCTCTGGGCTCCTTCACGTAACCCAACGAGGTACTTACTTTTATATTTGCTACAGGCAGTTTTTGCATTTCAGTGCTTGATAGTTAACCCTTGCATTTACCTAACAAATATCTTGCTCCAGAAAATCTTTATTTTTTGAGTTTGATCATTAATGGTGACAATATATAAGTTCCCTGTATCAGGAACAGATACGTAGTTTCACTTTTCAGTTAAATAGCTAGCTGAAGTATGAATTATGATTTAATCCTTTGATGTCTGCTTACTATAACAGCTTTGTGTTAGTACTTGATCTTACTGTAGGTCTAGTATATTTTGCTGGTTGATTGCGATGAGATGTTTATTTTATACTTTTTAGAGTACAAAAAAATCTAAGGATGAGTTTTTGGCCATTAATGTGGTGTGGACTTGTAGATATGCATACATGGAGGGGATGGGTGAGGACTCCGATGAGGAGGGTATTGCATTGACCGGAAACAGTGGGGACATGGCAATGAAGCTGGAAAGGCAGGCAATCGGAGATGATCTTGAAGAGGATAAGCGTGAATAGATTGACAACCTCCATGTATAATACTAAAAAATCCTATTGAAGCTTCGGTTGCATACCTAGGAAATATCAGCATACCTTGAATAGACTGTCTGTGTCATATGTATAAAGAACTCGTGACAGAAACACTTGGAGAAGGCATGAACAAAGAGAGAGAATTGCAGTATTGGTGAAATATTATAGCTCAACTGTAATGGTCTGACCAGTGCTAATTTAAGCAATGAGCAAAGCCAACCTTGTGTTTAGCTCATCTTCAGGTTGTCATGCCTCTGTCGAAATCATTTTTAAATCGAATTTTGAAAAAACGGGAATTGACTTTGAAAAATATAGAGTCGTCACCAATCCTTTTTGTTTAGGTGTGATTGGCTCACCAACAAAATAAATTTTGGTCTACGAATTTTCAGAAGAAAACAGGTTCGGGAGTCGGTTACGTGCGAGGAAGGATTAGCACCCTCGCAATGTTCAAAATTGGTACCAAATTGATTAATTGATGTCCTAATATTGAAAAGTTTGAAATGATTTTGAAATTCTGTTCTTTTTTCTATAATTTTAAATAACTTGATTGAATATTGAGATTCCCTTGTTCTGAAAGAATAAAGTATCACATCCAGCACGATTGGACACGACAATCTGAGTTCTCGAATTCAAGATCATCCCCAAAATTCTCCAAGCACATGTATTGAAATTTTAAAAGGATATTGGACTGTCTGCCTTTTGGCATGATTCTCTCTGTCTGCCTTTTGGCACGTGAGGTTCTTGTTTTAAATCGCTTTTTCTCCTTTGAATCGGTGTTCTCATTTTTACGTCCGGTTTTTCTTTGGACTTTGTTTTTCCGGGAAGTGCTTATTTTTTCTTTTCTCGGATGGAGGAAGTACTAGCGAGCCCTCGCCATCTTGGATGATGAAGAAGAGGCATTCCAAGAGGAAGCGGTGGCGAGTCTAATAAATACAAGTTACGTCTTGTGGGTATTTGTCGGCGAGATGCGGTGTTGTGAACTTCCCTCTCTTAGAAACACGATGGTGATCTTTGGCATCCACTTGGGGATTTGTATTACTGATCTGGGTGAAAAACGTTATTTATTTCAATTTTTTCATGAAGTCGATGTGCAAAGGGTGCTTAATGGGACTCCATGGTTCTTCAATAATCATTTGTTGATTCTGCAAAGTATTCAACATGGGGAAATTCCATCAACCGTCAATTTGAATCTTTCAGACTTTTGGATCCAAGTGCATAATTTACCCCAGTGCATTCTCTGCAGCTATGGCAAAGCAATTTGGGGATTTCTTGGGCGTGTTTCTTGATTATGATTCTCCGAATGGTTTAGGTTCAAAAAATTACATGCGCATTCGGGTTAAATTGGATGTTTTGGTTCCTCTAAAACGCAAAAAGAAGATCAATATTGGCGCGATACCACGGTCTATGCTTATTTCAAATATGAAAAGTGAGTTTATTCTGCTTTCATTTGCGGCAAACTTGGGCATAGTGAAAGCTATCATCCTTATCGGCTTAGTATTGAGCCCTCAAAAATTGTTTTTGGTTGGGATCTCTCTCTAGGGCGGTACCAAGACGTCGAATATGGTGGCAAGTAGGTGGCTAAGGGAGGCGGACGGTTCTCGCCTCGCTCTGAATTTTCGGAAAGTGGCGATAAAGGAAATTTTTCTCAATCCGAGACTCATATCTAGGCGTGATTTTGGGGAGGATTTAAGGAATAAAAATATTCTGCGCAATCTTCTAATTTGAAGTTTGACCGCCACCCAATTAATGAGCGCGGGTTATTTGGCGTGTCGAATCTTGTTTCATTGAAAACAGATAATATATGAATAATGGGCCCATGGATCGAATTTAGATGAACATGATCCACTTGCTTTGACAGATGGAAAAAAGAGGCAACGGAGAGAGGAGGAACCGAATGCTCATGTGGGTTCTACTAAGGATAGTGACTCTTATGTTTTAACGGCTAGCTCTGGTGGACAGAGCAGCCGAGCATTATGAAAATAATAAGTTGGAACGTTCGTGGGTTGGGAGACCACGAACTGCTCAAAAACTCAAAAACAGATTACGAGCCATAAATCCCCAAATTTTGTTTCTTTTAGAAACGAAATTATGTGTTAAGAGGATGGAAAAGGTGAGATTGAAATGTGGCTTCACCAATGGTATTGACGTTGGTGCAATAGGTTCAAGTGGGGGACTATCGCTAGGGTGGAAAGGAAACTCTTTGGTGACTCTGAAAAGCTACTCCGCTTTTCACATTGATGCTGAAATTCGGACAAATGAATGTGGGGCGATTTGGCGGTTAACGAGATTTTATGGTAATCCCGATGCTCGAAAGCGCCTTGAAATCATGGAATTTGCTTAGATCTTTAAGTAGTAACCAATCAAGTCCGTGGGTCGTGATGGGAGATTTTAATGAAATTGTAAACTCTTTTGAAAAAAAAGGTGGGCGCTTGAGAGCGGAACGCAGCAGTCTGCGGGAGTTTAGATTGGCGCTTGAAGACTGTAATCTCAATGATTTGGGCTATGTTGGACGGTGGTTCACTTGGGAAAGAGGTAAGTTTGCATCCTCCAATATTCGGAAAAGACTGGATCGTGGAATGGCCACTTGTGATTGGATACAACTTTTTCCAAATTATAAAGTGGAACATTTGGGGCACTCCTTTTCGATCATTGTCCCCTCCTCCTTGACACCATGCATAAAGCGCATAATGAAGTCGTGAATCGAATGAAACCTTTCCGTTTCGGCTAAGTGGTGTCTTGATGATTCTTTTGAGAATTTGCTTAAAGGTTGGTGGGGTGAAGACGTTGGAAGTGTTGATGTTAAATTGGAGAATTTAGGAAGGCGTTTGCAACAATGGGGCATTGTTAAGCATCAAATGGATAGAAAACATCGAGTGATATTGGAAGATAGATTGAACCACCTTTATAACCAAGACCCTTCGATGAGGTTCTTGCCGACATTACGAGATGTCCGATGGGTCTTAATCGGGAAGCGAGAAAAGAGGAACTCTTTTGGGAACAACGTGCTCGCGTTAATTGGTTGAAGAATGGAGATCGCAACACAAGTTATTTTCATAAGGTGGCGCTTTCTAGACAATCCCGTGTGTCGCATTTTGGCTTTGGAGGATGAGAACGGCGGTAATCGTCTTGACGGAGGATATTTTGAATGTAGCCTCAGTTATTTTAGCAAACTTTTTACGGCCTCGAATCGTCCGGATGAAAAGTTATTTGGCCTTGTTGAACGACGAGTCACCGATAGTATGAATGCAAATTTGATTAAAACATTCGCAGATTGACGAGATCGATCGAGCGATTAAGATCTTTGCACCGCTACACGCTCCTGGGGTGGATGGTTTTCCTGCTATCTTTTTTCAAAGGTATTGGCATATTATTGGGCCTGAAATTTCTTCCTTTTGTTTATCTGTTCTTAATGGTGATTGCGAAATAGGCCCTATTAATAAGACTCGTATTGTTTTGATTCCAAAAATTGCTAAACCAAGGAATATGACTCACTTTCGACCTATAAGTCTCTGTAATATTCTCTATAAGATAATTGCAAAGGTTTTGGTAAACCGGATGAGTGATATGTTGGACTCTTGTATTAATGAAGCGCAAGGAGCTTTCGTCCCTGGCAGACTCATTTCGGATAATGTCCTAATTGCGTATGAAGTCCTTCACTCTCTCAAAATGAAAAAAGGGGTCAAAAGGAATTTTGCACTCAAGCTTGATATGAGTAAAGCGTCTGGCCCAGGTTGAATGGGACTTTTTGGCGGGAATGTTGAAACATATGGGATTTCAAGAAGAATGGATTATTCTCATCATGCGATGCGTTTGTTCGGTATCCTATTCACAAAGATAAATGGGTGTAATAAATAATGGTTTTCTCAGACAAGGGGCTTAAGACAAGGGGATCCTCTTAGTCCCTTTCTTTTTCTCCTATGTCTTTGAGGGTTTTCTGTTTTGCTTGAGGATGCGAAGAGGAGAGGTATGATCTGAGGAGCTCTATTGGTAGAGAACGATTCTCAATCAATCATTTGTTCTTTGCGGATGACAAGATTTTGTTTGGTGATGCCTCGAATGAAGGAGTGGAAGCAATTAAAGATGTTATTAAGGAATACGAGTTGATTTACGGTCAACGGGTGAATTTTGATAAATCTCTTATCTACTTTGGAGCCAATGTGCAACAAGCGAGTAAAGATTATATTGTCAATTTGCTAGAGTCCGGGTTGCTAATAATCTAGAGAAATACCTAGGCCTACCAATGATGGTTGGACGAAAGAAATCCTGGGCTTTTGCTTATTTCTCGGATCGTTTCAGGAAAAGAATCGAAGGATGGAGCTTGCGTTATTTATCTACTGGTGGAAAGGAAGTCTTTATAAAGTCGGTCCTGCAGGCCATTCCCCTTTATGTTATGCGGTGTTTCCTTATACCGAAAACTTTTTGTAAATAAGCTTGAGGGGATTATGAATAAGTTTTGGTGGACCAATAACAAATCGTTGAAGGGGATCCATTGGAGTGGATGGGAGCTGTTAAGCAAACCAAAACATGCGGGTGGTATGGGGTTTAAAGATTTGGTTTTGTTTAATAAAGCTTTATTAGCAAAGCGATTTGGCGTGTTTTAACTCAAATTAATTGCCTTTTAGCTAAAGTTTTAAAAACACGTTACTATCCTCACTCGATATTCTATCTGCTAATATTGGATCTTACCCATCCTATACCCGCGGAGTATTTGCGGCGCGACGGGAGTTGATTGAGAATGGATTGTTATGGCGAGTTGGAAATGGCTCGACATCAATATTTGGAATGATCCATGGTTACCGCCAAGCGAATAATAGAGTTTCGATTCGGTGTATTTCTCCAAAGCGGACTATCAGAATCGACTTTTCAATCCGTGGCACCTTTATCTCGAATGAGGATATCTTGAATAGTATTTTTGATGCTGATCTGATCGATCGCATTCTTGCTATTCCAATTGCGGGAGAGTCGGTCGGGTGATGTACGGGTGTGGAAGTGGGACGGATCGGCGAATACACGGTTAAAAGTGGTTACATGGCTTTATATCTGAACATTTACAAACCTCTTCTATAGCTACCTCTGCTGATATGATTGATTCTAAATTCTACAATTGTTTATGGACTTTAAACATTCCTGCAAAAATTAAAATTCATGTCCTGAGGTTAACTAATAATCTATTGCCCCATCTTTGTAACTTGGCTCGCAGGAAATTGTGTGTGGGCGTGGTTTGCCCTCTTTGTAAGAATGGCCCGAGAATACCGATCACCTTATGTGGCTCTGTCGGATGACACAAGATGTTTGGAAATCCTCGGAAATCATGGTCCCTCCTTTTGACCCTTTGACTAGGTGGTAAGCTCTGCTTTATCAATACCTTCTCTGCGCCAATGAACAACAACGACAGTGATGATCCTTTCCTTATGGGGATTATGGACTCGAAGAAATAAATTAATTCATGAAGGAGTTCATTTCTCTAGGCGAGAATTTTTGGGGTTTCTTAAAGGTTACAATCGTGAGTCAACCTTATGAGAGAAATATCCTCCCGTCCTCAACTTATTTGGGAATCAAAAGTGGAAACCCCTCATGCAAATTTTATTAAATCAACTTTGATGCATCATTTCATATTGATACAAAAATTGCTATCACGGCGGTTGTAGCCAGGAATTGAGAAGGAAAAATAGTGGGCGCGAGACTTATCTGCATTTAGAGCCGCTTTGCGGATACGTTTGTGGCGGAGGCGAGGGCATGCGAAAGGGCCCTTATCTGGCGAGAGCAATGGGCTTCCGACGGATAAACGTGGAAGGTGACTCATAACGATTATCAAAAGCATTCGAAGAAACAGAAAGACAAGTCCATTATCCGATCGATTACGCCTATTCTCTCTATGAAAGATGAATTTGATGAAATCTCTTACCGTTTTGTCCCCTGAAGGCAAATAACACGGCCCATACACTGGCGATGGAAGGTAGGAGAAGGCACGAATTTAGAAGGTGGAACGACGGGGTTCCAGACACTGTTCAGGCGTCAGCTTTGAAGGAGTGGGAGATGCGGGATTCTCGGCTCTAGGAGTTCTCTCTGGTAATGCTTCGATGTGGAGAAGGTTCGATGAATTTCCACCCTTTTCTGAAGCTTTTGGTTTTCTTCTCGGTTTTTGCTGGCTTCTCGGATGAAGAAGAAACGTTTATGCATCGATATTGGGTTTGAATGGTGCTTTGTGGCGCGGTGGTTTTCATTTAGTGGTTTTGTTATTTTTTAGGCTTTTAATTATTGCTTTCAACTACTTTATTTATTACTTTTCTGCTTTTGTTTGCTTTGTTGTCTTTAATTTTGACGTTTTATGTTCTTTATTGGTGGGCCACACAGCATTAATATCAGTCTATTAGTTACAAAAAAAAAAAATTTAAAAGGATATTTGGTTATTTGGACAAACAAAAAACCACACCCAGCACGATTGGGCACGATTTCTTCGAATTTCCAAACGCACAAATATGACCTTGCTTTGAAAATATGGACCAAATTTGAAAGGATATTCGTTTATTTGGTCAAATAAGAAACCACACCCAGCACGATTGGACACGATTTCTCCAAATTTCCAAATACGCAAATATTACCTTGTTTTGAAACTTTTAAATAAGTGATTTTAAAAACGACTCAAAATGTTTTTATAGAATTATGAGAAACAGAAATATAATATTGAACATGAAAGAATAATATACGAATACAACATTTATACAAATGGATGACAAAAATAATAATACGAATATACAATTCAACATATACAAAGTCAATACAACTCGTATTTTGGAAATATTAACATTACTAATCAAGAAATAACGAAAGTAAAAATATACCTAATTGAAAACAAATTAAAATAATATACGTAAATAAATAAAAGAAACTTAATATAAAATAATGTACATAAAAAAATGATAATAATATATAAACATATATAGAATAAGTAAATATAATTTAGAAAAAATAAATTATACACATAACAGATATATGGGTATATATATATCATATAATAAAATAATTTAACTACATAATAGATGAACTAAATTTGATAAAAATGTAAAGATTATGTATGATAACAAAAAGGGTACTTAATTGAAACAAAACAGAGTTGGAAGACTGCTTTATAATAAATAAAACCATTAATATTTATGCCAGGATCAAAATGAAACGCGCGTAGACAATCAGGGACTAAACCAGCAAATATTTTCGAAGCTCAAAACGCAGCACTCGGGTCGGACTAAATTGAAACAGTCCACGAGTTATAAAGAAATAATTTAAGAACAAGAAAAATGCACACAGAGTCCAATCGAATGCCAGCGCTAAATGGAGGGACCAAATGCACGAATGTACCGTAAGAGACCAAACGCGCGGATCTCAGCGTCTTACGGGTCGGGTCATCGGATGGTCACGGGTCACGGCCTATACGGCACCGTTTTAGAGCCACTGAAACAGGCCTAAACGGCACCGTTCCGTGTCTTAATAAAACCCTAAAAACTAACCTAATCTATTCGTCCCTCTTAAACAAAGAAGAAAAAAAAAATTTAAAAACCCTTCTCTCCTCTCATGCACGCCGCAAAAGGGAGAAATCACCCATGGCCCTGAAATCCCCTTGCTTCGATTGCGACGAAGAGGGCCAATCGATTCCAGGTAAACCTCTTTCTTTTATTTACTATCCCATGTTTTTCGAATCAAAAAGAAAATAAAATGAGAATAGAAAAAGAAAACAAAACAAGAACACCCGCAGAATCAAGATGCAAATCACCTTTTTTTTTGTTATATTTCTCTGTGTATTTTTTTTTGTAATAATGTGTAGTAGTCCCCCTTACAATCGTTTTTTTCGGGCCTTTTAAAGGCCGAAATCGAAGATAAAATCAAAAATAAAATGAAAAGACACTGCTTCCCTTTTTGTCTTCTCTCTTTGCTCGCTCTCTCTTGTTTTTGCGGTACATTGGCCACCAGTGAGATCTGCATGCAGCGGTGCACGAAGGATGCGACGCGCGAGGCTTTGCGTGTGAGGGTTTGTTGCAAATAAGACCTTAGGCTTGCTGGCGCCGGAGAAAACCTCTAGGGTTTCTGGGGATCCTTCAGCTTGGGCCATTTGGGCCGTTCTAAACATTGGGCCATGCGGATTAGGTTTTAGTAATTTGGTATTTGGGCTCGGGTTTTATATTGGGTAGAGGTTAGGATAGGTTTAGTTTTAATTTATTGGGTCTAAAGGACTGATGTAAATGGACTGTTATTGGACCTATTATGATAATTTATTTTTGGTTTTTTTATGGTTTTAAAATGGGCCGGGCGAAAATTGGGTCTTACAACTGCCCCTCTTTGCTCATTGTCATGTAACGAGAATAGAGCAAAGACTTCAAAAAGGGCCAATTTTGTCCGGTCATACCTCTTTCAGTGCTTTTTCTTCTTTGAGTAACTTCATTCCATCCCACTGCATCTTCAAGGGCATGAAAACTAGTACTTCGATCCAAATCAATGTAATTACCGGGAGAAGAGATTTGTAGCTTCAATCTGCTCCGTCAAAACTTCATGGTGATAGAAATTCAGAGAGAAGAGATTCGTAGTTTCAATCTTCTCAGCTGAAACTTCAAAGAAATACAGACTGATCCGCATTGTAAACTCAGGGATGAGGGATTTGTAATTTCAACCTACTCCACTGGAACTTCGAAGAGATAGAAATTCAGAGAGAAGAGATTCGTAGTTTCAATCTTCTCTCACAAAACTTCAAAGAAATACTGGACTGATCCTCATTGTAAACTCGGGAGGAGGGATTTGTAGCCTCAACCTACTCCACTTTGAACTTCGAGGAGATAGAAATTCGGAGAGAAGAGATTCGTAGTTTCAATCTTCTCTGCTGAAACTTCAAAGAAATACGGACTGATCCTCATTGTAAACTCAGGGATGAGGGATTTGTAGCCTCAACCTACTCCACTGGAACTTCGAGGAGATAGAAATTTAGAGAGAAGAGATTCGTAGTTTCAATCTTCTCTGCTGAAACTTCAAAGAAATACGAACTGATCCTCATTGTAAACTCAGGGAGGAGGGATTTGTAATTTCAACATACTCTACTGGAACTTCGAGGAGATAGAAATTTAGAGAGAAGAGATTCATAGTTTCAATCTTCTCTATGAAAATTTCAAAGAAATACGGACTGATCCTCATTGTAAACTCAGGGAGGAGGGATTTGTAATTTCAACCTACTCCACTGGAACTTCGAGGAAATAAGACTTGTATGGCTTTGATCTGCTCCTGCAACTTCAGGAATACCAGATCTGCTATCTTCAATCTGCTTCACTCAGGAGAGCAAGATATTCAAATTCACCGATGTTGCGACAACGTCTTCTAGGTGACCTGTCTTGTAAAATCAGTTTTGTGTTTATGCTTATGCAAAATGGTTAGGATGCAATGATTAGAATGAATCTAATGCTCCTAACTAAATGTATTATGGACGACATTTGTATGAGTGCAGAATGTCATGAGAATAGTCTTTTTACAAAGATTAAGATGCAATGATCGGAATGAATCAAATGCCCCTAAATAGATGTGTCTTATGGATGACATTTGTATGAATGCGTAATGTCATGAAAATGATTTCTTACAATGATTAGGATGCAATGATCGGAATGAATCAAATGCTCCTAAATGTGTCTTGCATGAATGCGAGAATTTCATGAGAACGATCCTCGCTTAGGTGTCATCATTCATTGTTCATCGGGTAATATGTCGCCTCTTGTTCGGTTGGCATTCTCGACGTAAAACTCGAGAAGACGATTATATCTTGCTCAATAGATTTGCCCCAATCAGAACTCCGTGGTTCATCTCATTGTGACTTAGGGGTATAAGATCTCGAATCGAATCCATCTGTAACTCTAAAATGTAGGATTTGTTTCTTCTTCCATCCATCCATTACTATTCAAGGGTACAGGACTTGTATCATTTTCCATCCATGCCACTACAACTCAGGGGTAGAGGACTGTAACTTGTTCAGTCAACTGATCGCTTCCCAGGTGACTTAACCACATGTGTAAGCATGATATTTATATGGACGGAGAATATCATTTTTCTTGCGAATGATTCCCCTTTTACACTTGGGTTAACATTGCCCAATTTTCGTCAAGATTGTATCATCGACGCAAAGATTCCGTCGCTTGTTCAACCACCACCTTTGACAAAAATTCGGAGAAAAAAACTCAGTTTAGACTCTTCCTTAAACTTGGTGAGTTTTAAACAATAATCCTGTTTTGGGTTCTTGTATTATTTAGAAGTTTCCAGAGTAATATGCGAAACTCCTTTTATGAAAATATTATTAGTCCACTAATCGTTATTTCAATGCAAAATGCCTAAAAAAGATCATAACCATGGACAAGAAAAAAAATAGGAAAATAGCTCGGAACAAATAAGTTAAGCAAAGGTAGCAATCGCAATCGAGAAGGAAATTTATTGTGAACATACTTTGAAAAGAATAATATAATCACAAATAACAAATTTAGCATGGGTAAAATGGAAACTAGGTGCCCCAGATATCGCAGCCTGAGCTTCTCTGTTCCAACTTCTTGAGGACCATTTTAAGTTCAATATATGTTTAGGGGATCTGAAGTACTTTGTCGATGCCCCAAGATGTAGCATACTTCTTCATTGTTAATTCAGCATATCAAGATCATTGTATACCCTGCTTTTGGTCAAAATTTGAGCCGCCTTTTCGGTTTTCAACTCAAATCCCCTTTTGTCTCAAAGCGCCCTTTGCGGGTTTTCGCCTTGGCCTCTCATTTTTCTTTCTTTTGATTGAAATTTTTTTTTTAAGCGAAATACTTCTTGACTGAATTCACCGGATTGGGCATATCCCTACCATCCATTTTGGTCAATATTCATGCTTCCCCAGAACAGGCCTTCTTTGCCGTATAAGGTTCTTCCCAGTTTGGCATCCACTTTCTTCTGAAGTCCCTTTTGCATGGGAAAAGTCTTCTTCAAAGCCCTATCATGAAATTTTCTAGGGCGAATCATTTTTTTGTGAGCTCGCATCACCTGACCACGACAGATAGCTTTTAACATCAACTGATCATATTGAGATTGGATCTATTCTGCTTCATCCAATTTCAGCGCTGACATAATTTCGACTCCAATGGGCAAAACCAATGAGAAACGTGTTGCCCCCGTGACAGTCTTGGCCAAAGTTTGATAAGCATAGAGGGTAAATAGTAACTTCTGTATGCCAATCCTTACAAGTCTCGGTCTTTTTATGATCCTTTGTTTTTCTTTTTTGCTGCACTGATATTTGGCACCTGATCTTTGAACAGACCGCAGACTTCTTGTGCGGTTAAATGTGATCTTTTTGACATTTTTTTTCTTTTTTCTTTTTTTTTGTCAGTATTCTTTCTTTTTCTTTTCTTTGTTCCGATGACTATCGACTTTGTAATATTGGCATATGAAGCGACTTTTACCATCATAGTGAAGAAATTGACAACCACGAAGATAAATTGGTGTCACCTGGAAGCTTCGATGAGACCGCCTGATAACATCCATGCCCCATATATAGAAATCTTGTTTCGCGATTGAGCGTGCTTTGATCTTCATCTCATTCCTTGGCTCGCGATGTAGGATCTGCTTTTTCATCCAAGAGATTAATAAATCGGAAGATATGTTGCAATTTCTCATCATCTTCAAAGTCCTGCGATCCCTTAGACCCTTATTTCATTCAAAAAGGGAGTTAGTAACAGCGTCGCTCATGTCATGGATATCTGGGTACCTATTGTAGGTACGAAGGCAAATTCCAAATAATAAATGATTCTAAGGATGATTATTTATATGATATGATCATGAAAGAATATTTGCATAGAAATCCAAAGGACAAAAGAATCTATAAATAGAAAAATATTTGCTCAAAAGGATGCATTTTATTGAAATAAAAATTCTGGACACAAGCCTATTTCACAATAGGACTCTTATTGCCCCTATGCTAAAAGCAATAAGTTTGTTTCGAATATTACTCTAGATTAGCCTTAAAAATACATGTCTCTTCCACAGTCCTATTGCTCAAAACACTCCCAGGTTCATATTTCTGCATTTTGCATGTCATCTAATTTCACAATACCCATGCCGATGAATTTTTCCACCAATTTCTTGAAAGTAAGGCAATTTTCTATCGAATGCCCTGTGACCCCCGCGTGGTACTCACACTGGGCATTTGGGTCATACCATTTTAGATATGGAGGTTGCATCAGTTTTGGGTAGTGAGGAGCCACCTCATGTGCATCAAATAGGCTTTGATACAACTCCCTATATGTCATTGGAATTGGTGTAAACTGGAGTTGCTTTGCATTGGATTTTTGTCTTGATGAGCCCTGATGGCTAGTGGTCACAGCCCTCGGTTGACCTACAGTGACTAATTTGGGACGCTTGCTCAAGCTGTTCACTTCATTTTCTCTATTTCTCGGGGCTGATCTTTTGGCACTTTCTTCAACATCTATCTTTCCACTCTTTATGGCATTCTCAATCATTTCTCCAGTCATTACGATGTCCGAGAAGCTCTTTGTAGTGCTCCCTAGCATATGAGTGATAAACGGGGTTTTCAAGGTATTGATGAAGAGCATAGTGGTTTCTTTCTCCAGAAGAGGTGGCTGAACTTGTATGGCAACCTCTCTCCACCTTTGTGCATATTGCCGAAAACTCTAACCTAGTTTCTTCTCCATGTTTTGAAGAGTAATCCTGTCAGGAGCCATGTCTGTCACATGATTGTACTGCTTCATAAACGCTTGAGCCAAATCTCTCCATGAGCTAATTCTGGCACGACTCAACTGGTTATACCATTTAGCCGCGACTCCCACCAGGCTATCCTGGAAGTAATGAATCAGCAGTTGGTCATTGTTAATGTATCCCGTCATTCTTCTACAAAACATGGTAATATGAGCCTCGGGGCAACTTGTCCCATTATACTTATCAAATTCAGGCATTTTGAACTTGTATGGGAGCACCAAGTCTGGGACTAAGCTTAAATCTTTGGCGTCAATTTCGTAACAGTTATCAGTATTTTCGATCGCTTTAAACTTCTCGTCCAACCGTTTATATCTATCTTCTAGCTGTTTTGGCA
Source organism: Gossypium sturtianum (assembly GCA_025698515.1). Taxonomy (NCBI): domain Eukaryota; kingdom Viridiplantae; phylum Streptophyta; class Magnoliopsida; order Malvales; family Malvaceae; genus Gossypium; species Gossypium sturtianum. The sequence continues at coordinate 38,062,844 of CM046952.1, forward strand.
ATTCTGCTTTTGTCATCTCCCTTTCTGCTGCCTCATCAAAGTCAAGAATAACAACATTAATTGGATGATCCCCTAAGTTAGAACCCGATCCCGTTTGGAAGTTGGCCGGTATCGAAACATCTTCTTGAAATTGTTGAGGTTTAATTGTGACGGATGTCTTTTGTGGATGCATTTCAGGATGTGTCGGGGTAAAACTATTTTCACCAGTGTTAACCATAGGGGTTTTTCCTTTGTCTATTCCTCCTGCCAGTAGTTGAGTTAATTGGGTCATCATACTCTTTTGTGATTCCATCATTCGGTCTGTCATATCTTGCTGAATCTTAGCAAGCTGTTCTTGCATTTGCAACTGAAATTTATCCTGCATCTCCCTTTGGAGTTGTTCAAGCTTCTCTAATCTTTGATCCATATCTTTCATCTTGATTCGGGTACCATAGGGATGTTTGGTTTTACCGGTGTCCAGGTTAATACTGAAATAATTTCAACCAACCAGGGTCTTCTCATGAAATCTAATGCATATGATGTAATGCAATGCAAATGCATGGTATGAATGCAATGCGATGCACTCAAAACAAAAGACAACATGTTAGAGAAATAATCAACATAGAACACCTGACCGGGTGACCACTAGGGCTTGGTGTGGCTCTATCTAGGGTAGGCTTTTAGGGTTCACTATATGTGGTTTAGTTCTAAGGAATGGGTACCTAAACCAGCAGATTCCTCAATCCTCACCCATTATAGGCTTATATGGATCGAGTTCAGTTCAGGGGAATACATTTCCCTATGGCCATGCGGAGATGAAAATCTCACGAAGCACATAGGTACAGATGTATCCCGAAAGCAGTCCACTAGCCCACGCGGAGATGAAAACCTCACAAAGGCATAGTTTCTCACTCCCACTTAAAGGTGTGACCACAGCGATCATGCAATGCAATGCCAGAGTATTCTACGAGATTTTAATCATAACATCGGTAAATGCATTAAAAGAAGCATGATTTTCCAAAACAATTTTCCAAATTTTCAATCAAAGGACAAGAATTAATTAATCTAATGGCCTGACTCTCAACCAATCCCCAGCGGAGTCTCCAAGCTATCGAAACAATTTTTAAATCGAATTTTGAAAAAACGGGAATCGACTTTGAAAAATATAGAGTCGCCACCAATCCTTTTTGGTTAGGTGTGATCGGCTCACCAAAAAAATAAATTTTGGTCTACGAATTTCCAGAAGAAAACAGGTTCGGGAGTCGGTTACGTGTGAGGAAGGATTAGCACCCTCGCAACGCCCAAAATTGGTACCAAATTGATTAATTGATGTCCTAATGTTGAAAAGTTTGAAATGATTTTGAAATTCTGTTCTTTTTTCTATGATTTTAAATAACTTGATTGAATATTGAGATTCCCTTGTTCCGAAGGAATAAAGTATCACATCCAGCACGATTGGACACGACAATCTGAGTCCTCGAATTCAAGATCATCCCCAAAATTCTCCAAGCACATGTATTGAAATTTTAAAAGGGTATTTGGTTATTTGGACAAACAAAAAACCACACCCAGCACGATTGGGCACGATTTCTTCGAATTTCTAAACGCACAAATATGACATTGCTTTGAAAATATGGACCAAATTTGAAAGGATATTCGTTTATTTGGTCAAATAAGAAACCACACCCAGCACGATTGGGCACAATTTCTCCGAATTTCCAAATACGCAAATATTGCCTTATTTTGAAACTTTTAAATAAGTGATTTTAAAAACGACTCAAAATGCTTTTATAGAATTATGAGAAACAGAAATATAATATTGAACATGAAAGAATAATATACGAATACAACATTTATATAAATGGATGACAAAAATAATAATACGAATATACAATTCAACATATACAAAGTCAATACAACTCATATTTTGGAAATATTAACATTACTAATCAAGAAATAACGAAAGTAAAAATATACCTAATTGAAAACAAATTAAAATAATATACGTAAATAAATAAAAGAAACTTAATATAAAATAATGTACATAAAAAAATGATAATAATATATAAACATATATAGAATAAGTAAATATAATTTAGAAAAAATAAATTATACACATAACAGATATATGGGTATATATATATATATCATATAATAAAATAATTTAACTACATAATAGATGAACTAAATTTGATAAAAATGCAAAGATTATGTATGATAACAAAAAGGGTACTTAATTGAAACAAAACAGAGTTGGAAGACTGCTTTATAATGAATAAAACCATTAATATTTATGCCAGGATCAAAATGAAACGCGCGTAGACAATCAGGGACTAAACCAGCAAATATTTTCGAAGCTCAAAATGCAGCACTCGGGTCGGACTAAATTGAAACAGCCCACGAGTTATAAGGAAATAATTAAAGAACAAGAAAAATGCACACAGAGTCCAATCGAACGCCAGCGCTAAATGGAGGGACCAAATGCACGAATGTACCCTAGGAGACCAAACGCGCGGATCTCAGCGTCTTACGGGTCGGGTCATCGGATGGTCACGGGTCACGACCTATACGGCACCGCTTTAGAGCCACCAAACAGTGCCTAAACGGTACTGCCTGTCTTAATAAAACCCTAAAAACTAACCTAATCTATCCGTCCCTCTTAAATAAAGAAGAAAAAAATTTAAAAACCCTTTTCTCCTCTCGTGCACGCCGCAAAGGGAGAAATCACCCATGGCCCTGAAATCCCCTTTGCTTCGATTGCGTACGAAGAGGGCCAATCGATTCCTGTGTAAACCTCTTTCTTTTATTTACTATCCCATGTTTTTCGAATCAAAAAGAAAATAAAATGAGAATAGAAAAAGAAAACAAAACAAGAACACCCGCAGAATCAAGATGCAAATCACCTTTTTTTTTGTTATATTTCTCTGTGTATTTTTTTTTGTAAGAATGTGTAGTAGTCCCCCTTACAATCGTTTTTTTCAGGCCTTTTAAAGGCCGAAATCGAAGATAAAATCAAAAATAAAATGAAAATACACTGTTTCCCTTTTTGTCTTCTCTGCTGCTATTCGTCTCTCCTTGTTTTTGCAGGTACATTGGCCAGCTGTGGAGACTGTACGAGCGGTGCACGAAGGATGCGATGCGCGAGGCTTGCGTGTGAGGGTTTGTTGCGGCGCACCTTAGGCTTGCGGCGCTGGAGAAAACCTCTAGGGTTTCTGGGGATCCTTCAGCTTGGGCTATTTGGGCCGTTCTAAACATTGGGCCATGCGGATTAGGTTTTAGTAATTTGGTATTTGGGCTCGGGTTTTATATTGGGTAGAAGTTAGGATAGGTTTAGTTTTAATTTATAAGTCTAAAGGACTGATGTAAATGGACTGTTATTAGACCTGTTATGATAATTTATTTTTGGTTTTTTTTTAATGATTTTAAAATGGGCCGGGCGAAAATTGGGTCTTACAGCCTCATTTCTCACCATACCAGTATACCATAACATAGTATATTCTGATTAAAATCTTTGTTATTATATCTATGAATACTATGGTAGCTTAAAGTTCATACTTTTCTGATAAACCCCATCTGGCCTTCATTTTTCTTCCATCGTTCTGGACATAAATGCCTTTTACCCGGTTCTTGTTGCAGATAATGTCTTTTTCTCTCTTAAATTTGTTTAGCATAAAATGGTTTTTGAATGAACATAAAACGAATGACGGTGACTTCGGCGTTTGTGAATAAATAAGATTATCCTACCTTCTGCGCTGCATCTTTTGCCATTTCATCATGACATATCTAATCTTGATGGGCCAAGTTTTGTCTTTTATACATAAACTATGGGGTAAATATCTCAATAATACCAAAAAAAATCAAAATTTACCGGACAATATAGGTTTCAGGAAAATTGATCTAAAGTGCAATTTCCCCAAAAACGCGCGTCACGCCAGCGCGTTTTGAGGAAAAACGGTTTAAAGCGCGTCCTGGGGGGCGCTTTTGCCACCTCAAAGAAAACGCCCCACGAGGGCGCGCTTCTTTGAGGTGGCCAAAGCGCCTCCCCAGTGGACGCGCTTTAGGCCGTCATCTGGCCAAATTTTTTTGACCGTTGGGGAAAAAAAAAAACTATAAATACCCCCAACCCTTCATTTTTTCACACTTCAATCCTTTCTCATTATTCTCTCAATTTGCTCTCAATTTTCTCTCAAGTTTCTCTCAAAGTCCTTGAAATTTACGCTCAAATTTCAAAATAGTCCTTTACTATTTACGAAAAAGCCCTTTATAATTTTTTTTAATATATCTATTTTTTGGAAAATTTGAAAATACTTTATCGGAGTACAATGGCCGGGAATTACGTCGCCTAGACAACAAGCACATTGCCACGAGCAAATGAAAATGGTAAGTTTGAATGTTAATTTTTCAATATTATTAAATTTTTTTAATTATGTAATTTTAATTAATTTTGAATTTTATAATTTTTTAAACAGTCTGTAGATCGGGTGTTGCAATGTTATATTCGCAACATGCCCGATCCCCATCGCCATTGATCGAGAATTACTGCGGGAAGCGGGTTTTGCACGTGGCCACGATAGGCCTGGGGTTCAAGTTGGACCCGCTTTGATCGGTAGCGTTGATAGAGAGGTGGAGACCCAAGACGCACACTTTCCATCCGCCATGCGGAGAGTGTACCATCACCTTAGAAGATGTGCGATTCTGCTTTGGGATTACCGGGTGGGCGGGTCAGTAGTCACCGGTCCGTAACATCTCTCGATTGGATGGCCGTATGCTACGAGCTTCGGGTGCCATTCCGATAAAATTCAAGGAGCTCGAATCGATATGGGTTGGTTACGAGACGCATTCCCACACCAAATGAAGGTTCGACCAAGAAGAAAGAATACGGTATGTGCGGGCATACATACTTCAGATATTAGTGTTATTCGAAATCATTGAACAAGTAGTGGTACTGTACCGGTAAGACATGTATGCGGACCTTTGTACTTTTTCACCTCCCACATCCCTGTCCTTTTCCTCAACGACGCCATGATTTTCCATGAACATATGCCGTCTTGCACTGCACACTTCGCCTCGTACCTATCGAGGTTTGATTTAACCATAGTGTAGTTAACCCCGTTCCTGATGCTGTATTGTTTCAATGCACCAAGAAAAGTATTCTTGTTGGAAAACTGGTTACCAACTTCTAACTCGTCCGAATCCAACGAAGAATTTGTACGGTCACGCCCGGTGTGGTAGTTCAGAAACTCCAATGCATCATCTTGAGATAGATCGACATTATGCATGTGCGCTTGTTTGGAGGTGAGTATGCCCCGAATAGCGGATCTTCTTCTTCTTCGCCTCGAACCGCCTCAACGTCTTCGTACAATTGGACGGGCTCCGGTTGTAAAATAATCCAACTTCGCACCGTCGGTGCCTCGCTCTCGAGGTGGATCCACATCGGATTCATCGTCCGACCCTCTCCATAACCCGCAAACAAACGAGGCCCCTCGCCGGTGGATGTCGCCGGGAGTACATCATCCCTCCTTAAACATCTTTCGCATGCATTCCAATCGTATGTGGATTGCCAACCACTAGAAGTTGACGACGCCCTCCAATACGTATTTCTATCATCGAACGTCGATCGACGGATATGCATGTCCCATCCACCAACCGAGTGTCGTGCGGGGTTATGTTTTCCATACTACGATCGCACCACGGGCACTTCGTGTTTTGCTCGCCACTTACACGAGAGTGTCGACTTGGGGTCGTGTATTCCCCTCGAACGATACTAGATGTTGAGGTCGCAACCGATCACTTGGAGATGAAAATTCTACATATACCTCGATATAGGGTGAACTATCGGCAAGATGAGTCTCCACCATTGCCTCAAGGCTCGAGGACCTTTGATGTCGAATGAGTCATATCTCACCGGATCAACCGGCGCAAAATCTATACTTAATAGATCGAACTTTCATTGGCGTTGTTCCGAATATTTTACGCCTAATTCTTTTGCGAAGTTCTACCAAATCGACGCTCGATTAAAATTCAATCGCTACTGTGTTCTCCGATAAGAAAACAACACCATTTTCTGTCTCGCACTTCACCATCGTAGTAAATAATAGCATTAATACGTTCACTCATTTTCAATTTTTTTTCCTTTTGCTTGAATTTGGTTTCGCGCTGGCGAGAATGAAATTTGGCCGATTTATAGCCTAATTTTGCGGAGAGCATCAGAGCAAAAGTGCGTCCACGTGGGGAGCGTTTTTGGCCACCGCTTGTTCGAAACGTCTCCTCAAAATAATTTTGTCGGAGAACACTATAGCAAAAGAGAGTCCACGTGGGAGCGTTTTGATCACGGTTTGTTCCGCAACGCCTCCTCAAAATAATTGTGCCCGATACCACTCAGTAGCAAAAGCGCCCCACGTGGAAGCGTTTTTGCCACCACGGTTTTGTTCAAACGTCTCTCAAAATTATTTTGCCGAGACGGAAGGGAAACTCTAAAAAGCAGCGTCCACGTCGGTAGCGTTTTTGGGAAAACGGCCAGCGCGTCCTGGGAGCGCTTTTGCCACCCTCGAGAAAAGCGCCCTCGTGGGGCGCGTTTTGAGGTGGCCAAAAGCGCCTCCCAGTGACGCGCGCTTTAGCCATTTTCCCCAAAAACGCTACCGACGTGGACGCGCTTTTTGGGGAAATTGCACTTTCCGGTTAATTTTCCTGAAACCTATACTTTCCGGTAAATTTTGATTTTTTTTGGTATTATTGAGATATTTACCCTAAACTATGCGTATATATAAGCGTGAATCACACTAGTTATTTTCCCTTAGAAAAAGTTATTTCTGTCTTTTAATTTTATAAAATAAGTCGTTCCTTTTGATTTTTGAATTCGTAAAATAGATGAAAAAATTAATATTTATTATCTCTACAGATATATCTATTTTGAGGTGATTTGATAATTTTTCTTTATAAAATTAAATTATTATGTCTATTTCTAAACTATGCAGTAATCTTTTTGCTACTCAACCATCATAATTCACCTAAATAATTATTCTAGATTTCCTTGGAATTGTTTTACTTTCACAGTTTTATAAGAAGCAAAATTAGAAAGGGGTTTACATATTGTATAATTAAAAGACGTAAAGGCTAGAAACATTTTTAATTAGTGAAATCAATACTTTTTAACTTTTATGAAATCATAGATACTTGTAGCTGTCCTAATTTTTAAATTTCTGTGTTTTTCACTGATCAAATTAGGGATTGGTTCAATTCAATAATTTTCTTTCCAATTTCAATGTTGTGCAATATGCTTTAATAGGAGCAAATCTTTGAAAATGAAGGAAAATGCTCTCTCGCTTACACTATATTTGGGTAAATAATTGTGAAGGAAAGGAATGAAATGAAATGAAGGGAAAAGAAGGGAAGGCTATGGAAAAGAAATTATATATGATTATTTTGTTTGGATAGTTAAAATTAATGAAGGAAAGGAAAGTGAAAGATTTTTCACTACTTTTGGTTAAACAGTAAAAAGTTAAGGAAATTATTATTTTTTTGGCATAATTGCAAAAAAGCCCTCAACCTTTGGTGGCTTTTGGATATATTTCCCTAACCTTTTTTTTTCCTGATTTCAGCCCTCAACGTAACAAATTTTTCAGACATCAACCCAGTTGAAACGGTAATCATTAGCTGACCGTTAGTCAATAGCCGATCAAAAAAATTGGTCTATGTGGCGTTCCAATTGACTGATGATGTGGCAGACATTTAAATAATAACGCTGGCGTGGCAAAAAAATTAAACAAATTTAATAAACATAAAACAAAAAACCCTAAATCCCCAAATCATCTCAATCCCTCAAATTCGAAACTTTTTCCCCAAATTCTAAAATCCACAACTCGTCAAATTCCCCAAATCGTGAAATCCCCAAATCTATAACATCCGAAATCTTCGTTGAATCCTTAAATCTTGAAATCCCTAAATCGTTAGCATTCCAAAATATTCTTGGAATCCCTAAAACTTTTACTAACCAAATCGTTGAATCCCTAAAACTTTTAGGAACAAAAAAGCTTCAACAATCGTGAGCAGTTTCCGTAACCCAAAATCGAAAGTTAGGTGCTTTCTTAATTGGTTTGTTGGGAAAATAAATTCTATTTTTTGTTTGGTTTGGTTTGTTGGTTATTTGTGATTTATTATTGCAATTTCAGTGCCACAATGTAGGGTTTGTTTTGTTGATTTGTAATGCGACAGTGGTCCAGATGTTGTTGATAAAGCTGTTGTTAAAATTGTAGATGGTTATTTGTGATTTATTATTGCAATTTTAGTGCCACAATGTAGGGTTTGTTTTGTTGATTTGTGATGCGACAATGGTCCCGATGTTGTTGATTTCTATTACCCAAGCAAAAAGATGATGTTAAAATTGTAGACATGTGTTACTGTTTTGTATTGTATTCAAAGAAATAGTCCCGATGTAGGTGTGAGTTTTGCTTTTTTTAATGTTTTTTTGCTTAGAAAATTGTTTGTTTATGCTTTGCATATGTCATCAGATGAGGAATATTATATTATATTGCACGTGGGTGGGCACTTTGTAAAGGACCCATATGTTAGATATATAGGTGGGAAAGTGATTAGGCTTAAAGAGGACCCAGACACAATATCTTATTTTGAATTATGTAAAATAATGAAAATTGGGTTAGGGCTTAACACTGTCATGTTAATATATTTTCATGAGCCTGGTACAGTAGGGTTACAAAATAATCTAAGGGTGATTTATGATGACACTTCCACCATAGCTATGTTAAACTTTTAGGTCAAGTTTAAAGAGATTGACCTATATGTTGAACATGAGGTTGATGACCCTATAATTGTAGATGAAATGTTTCTGTTGACTGTTGGGGAGGGTGATGTTGAATGGGTAGAAGTTGATGAGGAGGGTGATGATGAAGGGGTAGAATCTGATGGTAAAGGTGAGCTAGAAATGGTGTTGGGGAGGGTGATGTAGGAGGGGTACAAGCTGATAAGGAGGATGTGTCTGCTACTGGTATTAAGGTAGATGAGTATGGTGGTGTGGAAAGTGGTGGACATATTAGTTTAGGGTCTACTGTTGGAAAGGATAATGATAGTGAAGTTGCTGTTGATGAATATGCTGGTGATTTTGCAACATCAGATGGGGTGGATAATGTTGTTGCTGCTGCAAGTAGTGAAGAAGAGGAGGATGGGAATGAGACTAAGGTATGGGACTTAGATGAACATGGAAGCTTGGTTGGGTCCGATAAAGATGAAGAACATAAAAATGGTGAGAGAATGACGAGTAAGTTTCCCTTATATAGTGATAAGTTAAAATTTAGTTTGGGAATGTTGTTTAAGGATGGTAAACAATTTAAGAGTGCAATTCGAAAGTACTCCAAAGAATGTAGAAGACAACTGAAGTTTATTAAGAATGAATCGAAAGGGTTGTTGTGAGGTGCATTGCTTCCCCTAACTGTCCATGGAGAATTAGGGCAAGCTACAGTTCTATTGCGAAATGCTTGCAAATAAAGACGTTTAAGGATGAGCACCATTGTTCGGTTAGTTTTAATAACAAAATGGTGACTGCTGCTATGATTGCCCAACATTTTGAAGCATCTATCAAGGATCACCCTAAGATGAAGCTGAGAGAAATTCAAAGAAGATGTGCTTTTGATATGCATGTAAATGTGACCATTGATTGTTGTTATAGAGCAAAGAAAATAGTGAAGGAGAAAATGGCTGGGAATTATAAGGAGGAATTTGGCCTACTATGGGACTATGCTCATGAGTTAAGGTCAAAAATGCCAGGAAGCACAATAAAAATGGCTGTTCAAAAGGTGACATCAGACTCCCTTCCTCATTTTAAGAGGTATTATGTGTGCTTTGATGCACTAAAGAGAGGCTGGAAAGCGGGGTGTAGGCCACTCATTGGGCTAGATGGTTGCATCCTAAAAAGCCCATTTAAGAGTGAATTTCTCATAACTATTGGAAGGGACGCAAACAACCAGATGTTCCCTATTGCATGGACTGTGGTTGAAGTGGAGTGCACTGATTCATAGGCCTGGTTTTTCAGTCTCCTATCAACTGATTTGGGCTTGGAAGATGGGTATGGGTACACAATTATCAGTGACCAACAGAAGGTTAGTGAATATGCAAATTTAAGCTTGGTATTGTTTTTTTTATTCTGTTATTTGTATTTATCTAATTTTTTCTAACAATCTATCTGGTTCATTATTTTGAATTAGGGCCTTGAGATTGCAATTTCTAACATACTACCAAGGGTGGAGCATAGGAATTGTGCAAGGCACGTGTTTGCAAATTGGTCAAGAAGGAAGTTAGAGAAATCTTATGAATGTGATTTCTGGTAGATTGTGAAGTGCACGATTGAGAGGGAGTGGGAAGATCTATGTTCAGCACTGGAGAAGAAAGATAAGGATGCTTACGATAATTTGATGAAAAAGTCTCCAAAGATGTGAACTAGGGCATTTTTGGGGACTACTTGTAAATCAGATATAGTTGTCAACAATTTGTGTGAAGCATTCTATTCAAGCATTGTTGAAGCTAGGTTCAAAAGCATTATCAGAATACTTGAGGATATTAGGACAAAGATGATGACTAGGATAGTACAAAAAAGGAAGTTATGTAATGGATGGAATCAAAATTATGGTCCATTGGTGAAAGCTAAGTTTGATGCCAACAAGAAGGACTGTGTAGAGTGGCAACTGATATGGAATGGTGAAAATGGATATGAGTTGAGGAAAGGAAGTTATCAATATACAGTGGACCTAAGTCAAAGGATATGTAGTTGTAGAAGTTGGCAGATTAGTGGGATTCCATGTTCCCATGCATGTGTTGCCATGTATCACTTAGGGCTTCAATCAGATGAATATCTGCATGAATATTATCATATTTATACCTACAAGAAAGCTTACTCTTTTCCAATGCAGCCCATAAATGGGCCACATGATTGGGAAAAACTGGTATTGAGCCAGTGCTACCTCCTATTGAAAGAAAGATGTCTAGGAGGCCCAAAAAAAATAGGAGGATGGCCAAAGATGAACCCAAAAAAATTGAAGCCTGGCCACTTGAGTAGGAAAGGTCTACTCATGACATGTACTCAATGTGCCAACATGGCCATAACAAGCGGTATTGCACAAATTTGAAACAGGTACAATGTTGTTCTTCAGTTATATATATTGAGTAAATTTTTTATTTTATTTTGTCTAACCAATGATTATGGTCCATTTTTTTGCAGCAAGATGCACAACCACCCAAACAAAAGGGGAAATCTCTCATTAAAAGGTCAACTACCTCAGATAAATCTAAGGGAAAGCAAACATTTTATGTGAGTTTCTTTCTTTTACTATTGATCAAACATTGTATATTGTTTTAATATTAACATAAAATACTCTTGTAGTCTGGTAGAACCACAAAGAGCATGACGACAGCTTCATGCCAAGATAATAGTGGACAAACTTCTTCAACACTCAAGTCATGAAATAACAAGCGAAAAGCTCCTCTCGACCATCTGGGAACACAAGAATCAGGTGCAGGAAACATGAGTAAATCATCGTTATTTTGTTTTGAATGACTTCTACTGTTTGTCTTGTGATTCTCAGTAATAACTTGCTATTGAATTTGTGCAATCTTACATGGAAAAAATACAGCTTCATTATATATATCTATTGTGTTTTCTCTGGAACTAGGGATGCTATCATTTTCTTTATGATGTATGCCAAATCATGCCATAATTCACTTCATTACTGTGCATATAACCTTCTGTAAATAGGTCATACAACACATGTCTCTTATTACAACAATTTTCTTTTTGCGAAGTTCCTTTACCAAGCAAATCATTTTAACCAGGGTGCCATAATTTCATTTATCTATTTGCATCTCATATGCTGGTTATACGTGCCAAAACTAGCTTGGCCTACAACATTTATCTTGTATCTGTTTTCTGTTTTGCAAGACCATCTCGTGGCAGCTCGTGATCTAAAAAAGACAGTGTAAGGTATTCTACCTACAAGATTTTGAGCCTACAATATTTTGGTTTTGGAACACAAGATGGTAGTCACATTTTGAGCCTACAACATTCTGGTTTTGGAATACACCAATTTTGAATGTTATTTTGTTGTATTGAAAACCAATTAGTTGGTTTTTTTTTGTAGTTCATGTATAGCTTACTCACATTCTGGTTTTTGGCTGGTATAGCGTGAAAGGTGTACAGGCTAATCATATGCTTTTGTAAAGTACATTTATCCAAATTGCAATGGGGAAATCATATGCTTAAATGATCAAATTTGTCATTTCAGTCTTATATTTATTGTCACTGCATTATTTACTAAGCAAAATTAAATTAGGCATAAACAACCAATATTGGTCATTACTTCTAAGCATAATGTTAAATTACATAAAAAAAAAACAGCCAAAATTGGTCATTAGTTCCAAACATAAACAAACATATGTTGGATCATTTTACATTCAATCAACATTTGCAACTGCTAGCTTCAATTGCCTCTTACCACTGCTGCCAAAAAAGAAACCTATGGTGATGCATACAATACATAATATATAGCAAGAAAATAATATCTGATACATTGACTTCTCTTTTTTGATAACTTTAATTTTTTGCTTCATGGTCAACATTTTCTTCCTTAATGTTACTTCTCCTTCAACACCACAAACTGATCTACCTCCTTCAACCTCAATGTCAACACCACTATTGCCACCATTATGGTTACCATCAAATACAACCAAATCCATAACATTCTTTCTAAGTTCTAAATTATCCTTCAAAAGATTTCGTTCACTGTCATGCAATTGACACAGTAACTCAGTCGCACGGTCACATATTTTCCCATCGTACCACTTGAAGAAATCACAACCACCGTCCTATAGACAAACCCCAATTCAGCCAAATTAAAATAATCCAAATTGAAAACAAAACAAATTATGAGATTTATGAAATCATCAATATTGAGCTCAAGCTCAATTTGCAAATAAAAAATCTTCACTTAATAAAAAATCTTCACTTACCTGAAAATCTGAATAACCATAAAATTTCCTCCCCAGATTTAAATCGCTCCATGAAGTGCCTATTGGAGCTAACTTATTGCAGTGACATTTTACTGCTGGTCCATCATAGACATATTCCCTCCGCGATAAAGTAACAATATTTGCATATGACGATTTTTTCTTCGAACCATGTTACCCAACCTCTAAACTGACTATTTGAACTATGTGAATCCATGATTTTAGACAACAAGGAAGAAGAATAAAAATTTCTGGAAAGATTAGAGATTTCACGATTTGGTTCTAAGGGATTAAGGATGTAGAAAAATCCCTCAATCAATTATTCAAAAAGGAGATTGCTGAAGATTTTAGGGATTCAATGAATATTTCAGATGCTATGGATTTGGGGATTTCACGATTTGAGAGTTTCACGATTTGGGGAATTTAACGAGTTGGAGATTTTAAAATTTAGGGGTTTGAGATGATTTAAGGGCTTCAGGGTTTTTTTTTTTGTTTATTAATTTTGTTTAATTTTTTTGCCACGTCAGCGTTATTATTAAAATGTCTGCCACTTCATCAGTCAACTAGCACACCACATAGACCAATATTTTTGACCGGCTGTTGACTAACGGTCAGCTGACGATTACCTTTTCAACTGGGTTGATGTCTAAAAAATCCGTTACGTTGAGTGCTGAAATTTAAAAAAAAGGTTATGGGAATATATCCAAAAGCCCCCCAAAGGTTGAGGGCTTTTTTTGCAATTATGCCTATTTTTTGCGTGAAAATTTGCATGACTAAATATTCCTAAATAAATACAACTACTACCTTAATAAGCCAATACTCCTCCTAAGGTTCCTCAAGAATCTAAATTACGTTCTCTGGATGGGTCCCACCTTTGAGTGACAATATACTACTACTTATAATAGTTTTTTTTCATTATATCCTTTTTATAAAACAACTTACCTACAAAGCTAATAGGATAAAAATGACATTTTGCATTTTAAAGGAAACATCACTTTCCTTTCCTCAACTTTTTTTCCCAAATTGGGGTAATTAAAAATTGAGTAATTTAAGGGAAAGTAAAGGATATTCAACTCCCCTTAATTTCCCTTACTTAAATATAAAAAATTATCCAAACAATGAAAATGATATTGCTTTCCCTTACTTTCCTTTTTACTTTCCCTTGTTTTTATACAATCCAAACATAGAGTTACGGAAGAACTTAAACTAAAAAAAAGAAGTAAGGAAGCGATTTCAATAGAGAAAAAGGCCTATCTGTCCAAATTAGAGTTCTATAAAGACACCTTGATCAAGTCATCAGTCTTATTCTGTGATGAACTAGTAATAAAGGATGACATTATGGACGTAGAGTCAGAAGATGAGGAAATCAAAGAAAGCTTTGCAATGGAACAAGAGAGTGAATTGCATATGCTTCTTTCAAAAGAGGATAAGCACAAAATTAGAAAGAAATGGGAGCACACTCTCATTGTTAAAGTGTTTGGCAAGGATATGGGCTTTTTTTCTTTCTCAAAATGAGACTCCAAGCTCTATGGAAGTCAAAAGGAGCTTATAAAATCATTAATCTAGGGCAAGATTGCTTTTTGATTAAATTCATGTGTGTTGTTTACTATGATTATGTCTTAAAAGAAGGTCATTGGTTTGTTAGGGTCATTTCTTAACCTTACAAAAATGGACTCCTAACTTCCGAGCCTCACAAGCCTATTCCAACTCCGTTGCAGCCTTAATTTCATCCACTAGAGTTGCCTATGAGTATTACAATTCCAATATCCTCTAGAAACCTGGGAAAGGAATAGGAGGTCTGTTGAGGATTTATAACCATAATATAAGTGTATTTCACTTATTATGGACTACATCTTGACCTCTATGTTGTTAGTTCTAGTTAATGGACAATGTCTTGAGAGCTTTAAGCCTTCTAGAAGGATCCAACAAGGTGACCATTTGCCTTACATTTTTCTTTACATGCAATATCTTACCCTTAGTATCAAGAATGCACATGAAAGGAAATTTGGAACCTGATCAAAATCTTTACGAGAGGGCCTAACCTGTCACACCTTCTGTTCGTGGATGGCGTGGTCTTGTTTGTGAAGTTTGACATAAAAAAACATTAACACCATAAAAAAAGTGTTAACGAATTTCTATCATGAATCTAGTCAAAAGATTAGTGCCACTAAATCAAAAGTATTCTTCTCTCCTAATATTAGGACGTTTCATAGGAACTTGGTCCTTCAAGAGCTCAATATCCAAGAGATAGAATATCTAGGTAGATACTTGGTTTTCTTATTCATAGTAAGAGAATGTCCAAACAAGACTGTAGTTTCACTGTTAAAAACGTTTACTCTATGCTCAGTAATTGGAAGGCCAACCTCATTTCTCCTGCCATGCATGTGAACCTTATCCAAGCAACTACCTCAACTATCCTAACCTATTTTATGTAGTGTAACTTAATCCCCGTGAGTATCTATAATGAACTTGATAGGATTGATCAATTTTTTGCTTGGGGTGAGAATTAAAATCAAAGGAAACTCCACCATGTTAAGTTGAATACGAGTCACTAATCCCAAGAGTATGGGAGGACTAAGAATTAAGGTTTCTAAAACACATAACCAACTCTCCTTATTAAGTTGGGTTGGAGAATTATGACTAAAAGAGAGAATTTGTGGGCTCAAACTCTATTAAAATTATGACTTGTAAGAAACCTAAAAAAAGAGATAGATACGCATCCACGGTTTGGGGATCTCTTAGGAAAGTGAGTTACCTTATCGAGAGGGGTATTAAATGGAAATTCTATAATGGGAGAGACATCGATTTTTAGACCAATAATTGGTTGGGTTTGAGCTTGATTAGGAACCTTATTGAATGTCTTTTAAATTGTGGTGAAGAGAGCTTGGGTTTCGAGGTTTTTAGAAATAATTGGGGGAGAATGGGTTCTACTTCATTTTCTTTGCCTTTGACTTGAGACATTACCAATGCTCTCTTTAGTACTCCTATTGCCATTACCATAGAGAGTAGGGATACCTTCATATGAACTTTTACTGAAAATAGGTGCTTTAGTCTTGTTAGTTCTTATGATTTAATCATTGGAAATAACTGCAAT
Organism: Gossypium sturtianum; assembly: GCA_025698515.1. Taxonomy (NCBI): domain Eukaryota; kingdom Viridiplantae; phylum Streptophyta; class Magnoliopsida; order Malvales; family Malvaceae; genus Gossypium; species Gossypium sturtianum. The sequence continues at coordinate 38,078,922 of CM046952.1, forward strand.
CAGGATATTAAGGCTGGTGTTTGGAATGCTCTTTGGAACTTAAAAAATTCCTCGTAAAGTCACTTTCTTCCTCTAGGAGTGCACTCATAAATCCATTCCTACTTGATCTTTTTTAATTATGAGTAAGTTCCAAAATCAAAGTGTTTGACCCTTTTCTAAAGTTTGCAATGAGACTATCAATATCACCTTTTAGGGTCTGACTCGTGGTTGAGAAATGGTGGGATGAGATTAACCTTCCCTGAACCTTCAACTCCTTTAGAAATTTGGGCTGGTCTAATTGGTTAGATGCTAACATCTATTCTAAAGATTGGATGAATAATCATAAATTCTTTTGGAAAATTGTGTTCTGTTTCTTTTATGTGGCAAGTTTGGTTAATTAGAAACTCCATTATATTTAAGAATAATTATTGTCTTGATCATGTGAATGATATTGTGTTGGCTAAGGCAGGAGAGCAGTTTTCGCTCTCTCTACCCCCAAAATAATATTGTATCTCTCTATGTACAGATGCAGTAGAAGTTTAGTTTAAAATTATTTTTGTATTTGTAATAGTCCATCAAATTGTATTAAACTTGTAACATTGGTTGACTCTGTTGGAATGTTTGATTTTAATATTACGCTCTTTTTTCGACAAAATAATTTTTTTAATTGTTGAACATTTTCTTTTAGAAAAAGTAACATATTTTTTAATGTTTATAATATAATATTATATATTGTTATAAATTTAATTTTTTGCTATATAAATCACATAGTATATAAATTAATATAATACATTATATTATAAAATTAGTAAATGGGTTAGACCGAATCAAGTCCTGAATGCCAGAGCCTAAGCTCAACCCATATCTCAAATTTTCTTAAATTTTTTGCCCAAGTTTATTTTTCGAGCCTAATTTTTTTGTTCGAACCCTCCCAAATATTAGGCATGCCTTTAGACTTCAACTAGTAGTCCAACCCTTGAAAAAATCTATTATTAATGAACTTATGTAAATTTGAATATATGCTATCAGTTGGATTTTAATTTTCGAATAATAACTTTGTAAAGCTTGATATACACCAAGAGGGGCTGAATTGGTGTTTAAAATTTTTGGAAGAAATATGGTAATAAGTCTGACACAAGAATTTATAGTGGTTCAACTCCAATTGGTTACATCCACTGTCTTAGCTTACCACAACTAAGAATTTCCCAAATTCACTAAATTGAAACCTTTTAAAGACAATGTTTAACCTTTACAAACACTATATTTTTCAACAGGTAAGATAGACCCACTTCCCCTTAAAGTTTTCTACCCAAAACTTTAAGTAAACCCTCACAAAGATGAGAAATAAATTGACAAAAAAGGAATGCCTCTCAAAGGCTGATTTACAACAATATAGCTCACTCAAATGATTTTACAACACTTGAAAGAAATAACTACCTTAGTGTGTACATGAAAAAAATATGAGAAATACAATGTAAAGATTGAAATTATGCACAATAGACCTTGTAAGCTTGCTTCTTGTCTTCTTTTGAGTGTTCTTAATCTCTATTTATATCCTCTTGTTGATTTGTAGCTGTTTATAATGGTTAGAGGGAAAATTGAGCCATTGGAGACATTAATTCGAGCATTTAATGCAATCGCAGGAGCATAAGTATCGATACATTAGTCATTGAGGTTCAGTTCCTTAAAAATGTAATCGTTGAGCCTGTAAGTAACATACCAAAACAAAGGGGGTTCGGTACCCCTAGGATATAAAAGAACCATTTTGAATTGTGGCAAAATGCTTATTGCCAAGGTGAGTATCAGTTCCTTTGCTAAAGGGTTTGGTACCCAAAGGAAACCTTGCTTTTTGCCAAGGTGGGTACCAGTTCCTTTGGCTTGGGTATCACACCAACCTGAAAATACTTAGAAATGTTGTTTAAAAAGATTTTGAAGCTTTTGACTTATTTATTAGTATTAAAAATAGTTTCTTAAAACATAATTTATCAGTTTTGATTAAGAGATTATTTATTATAATAAAACATTAGAAAATCAAATCTATCAAATTTGATTAAGAGATTATTTATTATATTAAAACATTAGAAAATCAAAGCTAACAAATTTGAAATACTAAAATGTTATATATTCAAATTTAATGAAAACCTATTAATAAATTTATCAATTGGATTTTAATTTTTCAAATCAGACAAATAAAGTAATACTAGATTATGGTACATCTAAGACATGTGGGTGAAAAATATTTATGTAACAACCTTACAAAAATTGATTTAAAAACTAAATGTAGCATTCCTTAGCAAAAATCTGGGATTCACTATGGTCCCATCTCTACTGGTCGATCAGTGAAGGCTTGTCAATTTGTTTTCGGTCTAATATGAGGGTTTAGAACTTAGGACCCCTTAAAGATTGGTATATAGGGAATGCGCCAATAAATGATAATGTGTTTGTTTGCATTGGGATATTATGCAATAATGGTATTTTGCATAAGGTGCTTGTCTTTACCATTTTTTACGAGTTTGAAAAACGGGGATCGACTTTTAAAATGAGACATGGAGTCGCCACCAACCCTTTTTGTTTAGGTGTGATCGGGTCACCTATAAAACATTTTGTTTTATTTTTAAGAGAAATTAATTTTGGTCTACGAATTTCAAGAAGAAAACGGGTTCGGGAGTCGGTTACGTACAAGGAAGGATTAGCACCCTCGCAACGCCCAAAATTGGTACCAAATTTATTAATTGATGCCCTAATGTCGAAAAGTTTGAAATGATTTTGAAATTCCGTTTTTTTAAAAAAAAAATATTTAAATAAGTCGAATTGGATATTGAGATTCTCTTGTTCCGAAGGAATAAATATCACATCCAGCACGATAGGATATGACGTTTCAAGCCCTCGATGCCGAGATCCTCTCATGATTTCCAAAGTTCATGCATTGAGATTTTTATAAGGATTATTTAATTATTTGGACAAACGAAAAACCGAAACCCAGCACGATAGGGCACGATTCCTCAAGTTTCCAAACACGAAATATTGCCTTATTTTTTAAAACATGGACAAAATTTTAAAAAGGATATTTGGTTATTTGGTCAAACAGAAAACCGAAACCCAGCACGATAGGGCACGATTCCTCGAATTTCCAAACACACAAATATTGCCTTAATTTGAAATTTGCAATTTTAAAATTGACTCAAAATGCATTTTTTATTGAAACACTATTCAATAACGAGAAATAAAGATATAATATTGAGCATAGAATAATAATATGTGGCAACAATAACATATTAAGGCATAGAATTATATAAAAATACCAAGAAACCAAATTAATATACATACGATGGCAATACAACATATATTTTACAAATATTAACATTATCAATCAAAATTAATAAATTAAAAGACAATTTTTAAAAGAATACCAAATAAATTGATATAATTCAAATGCGAAAAATATATAAAAAATGAATAACATAAAGGAAAAGTCATTTGCAACCAATATTATACGAATCATAAGTTATATATATATATATATATATAAGTTTGGTAATTGCATGCAAAAAGAATATCCAAATAAACCGTATACAAAAATAGTTAATAGAAATAATAAGTAATATATGCAATAGAACTTAATATAAGTAATTTATATATGATGAAAGTTTCGAAATGATCAAAATATGAATAAGATTAAAATTTTAAAAAGGTATACGTTATTTAACTAGATTTATAAGAAAAAGCATATACGTATAGATAAATTTAAAATAAAATATACATAAAGTAATATGAAATTAATAATGAATACATAAAATAAGATGATTTTAATATGAATCATGTACACATATACATATATAAAATAATACATGAGAGTATGTATTTTGCACAAATGATTAAAACAAAGCAACTCATAAAAGAAAATTTGAAATCAAGAATTATGTAACAAATAAAAATATACAAATGAAAATAAAACCAATTAGAACATTGTAAAATCAATAAAATAACTCAATATAATTTATTAAAACAACTTGTATAATATATAGATCTATTTCTATAAAAGGAAATTGCACAGATTGTGCATGAAAACTAAAAAATACTAAATCGAAATAAAAATAAGATTAACAGGCTAATTTATAAATAAATAAACTTATTTAAACAAAATCGTGAATCAAATTACAATGCGCATAAATAGTCAGGGACTAAACTAGTAAATACCCCGATAGTTAAAACGCAGCGTATAGATTGGACTAAATCGAAGTGATACTCGAATTACAGAGACCAATTAGAAGACAAAAAATATACAAAGGATTTAATTAAATAACCTCACGAAAATAAAGGGACTAAACGCATAAATATACCCTCGAGACCAAAACGCGCGGATCTCAGCCGCATATGGGTCGGGTCATCGGGTAATCCATACGGCACTATTTTGGAACCACCGAATCAGGCTCCAAATGGTGTCGTTTCAAACTAACTATAAAAATAAACCCTAGGTTACCAATACTCAGCTGTTCTAAAAATGAAAAAATAAAAACCTAAAAGCCTTCATCGCCCTTTCAGCCGCCGTAAGGGATTTTCCCTCAAACACTATCATCCCACCAGAAATGGTGGTTAGCTATGCGCGGAGGTCCGACTTAGAACTTAAGTTCAGGCAATAAGACCATTTCAACGCTAAAATCCTCTCCAGAAACCCCGATTTTGACGAAGGAGGAGAAGATTCCAGCGGTCTACCCTCGAAGGTATATCCCTCCCTTTCTTTTTATTTATTACTCCATGCTAATAAAACAGGAAAAAGAAAATCAGAAAACAGCCCAAATCAAAGAAAAGGAAAATCAATCACCTTCCTCAAAACTAGTTTCAAGTTGTATTTCTGTATTTTCTCAAAAATCGTGACCCTTACAAATATTTTTACTTCGGTCTTTATAACCGAATTCAAAAAAAAATTCAAAAATCCAAATACAATCCTTTTTTTTGCTTATTGCGCTGTGTTTTGGTCGTTTTGCAGTAATGCAGCGGGGACGTGGCGCTGGTACGGAGGCGGGCGATGTGGTGGCGTGTATGGTGGCGCGCGTGTGAGGGACGCGGTGGCGGCGCTGGAAAAGTCTGGAAGCCCCTAGGGTTTCTGGTACCTTAGAATATTTGGGCCATTTGGGCTTCGGGACTTTGGGTCTTTGATTGGGCTAGATTAGGTTGGGTAGTGGTTAGTCATGTAACATCCTAGAATTTGGGGTTCTGTATTTTGCACTATTTCATGCGTTTGGCTAGCTATGCTTGTTGTTTTGGTGTGTTTGGGGGTTTTGGGGAGGCTCGGGTTCTAGACAGAGCTTTGGTAAATTTTTCTCTTTTGGGCACTTTAGGGGGAGAGCTTGTGGATGCAGGCCTTAAGTATGTTTTGTTGTAATTTGATGTCACAAGGAGCAAGGTGGCTAAGTGGTTGGCTTCACAAGGGAGTATAGAAGGAGGAGTGGGTTCGAAACCCACAGGTTGCAATTTTGGAGTATTTATTTTGTGCCAGGATGGGGAATAGGTGGAGTTCGGCTTGGACTCTGAGGGGTGGTTGTTGAATGAGTCAACCAGTTTGAAATGGATGAAGGAGAGGAGCTTGAGCTGTTGAATCGATCAAAGCAGTTTAAAAGGGTGATGGAGAGAGCTTAGTGGAGTAAAACAAGGAGCAAATCAAGGAAGTGGAGAGGTGGGTGAGAGTTGGCCGAATGTTGGAGATTTGGGAGGAGAATTTCGGTTATGTAATGTTGTGGCTAGGGAGTTTCGGCATCTTGGTGTGAGTTAACAAAACCGAACCTTTTTAGGAGTGATGTGCCGAATTCTATAGTTTCTTTAGCATTCTTTTTACGTTTTGTGCTTTTGACATAAGGCATTTCGGATCTCTTTTCCTTTATTTTATTTTGTTTGCTATCAACCGAACCCTCCCTCATTCATATCATCTTTCCTTTCATTTCATTTCAATTCTCTTCTTTTGTTTTTCTACACTCCTTTTTCCATAGCCGAATCTATACTTTCGATTTTCATTCCCTCTCGTTTCTTTCGTGTTCTAGTTTTTTCTCTCCTTTGAGCCGAACGTTCTCAACACTCCATCTCCTCTATTTCTTCTTCTTTTGATCGAATCACTCTTCTTCCACACTTCTTCTATTTTCTTCATCTTTTCTTCTTGCACCTTTATTTCTTGCGTAACTAGCTGAACATCTGGAAGCACCCCTTTTGGTTTGCCGTAAGTCTCTTCTCAATCAGCTTTGATTGCTGCAAATCCGAATATAAGTACTCTCTCTGCCTTAAAGCGTGTTTGTTTGTTCGTAGGAAGCTGGAACTCGTGTCAGCAGTGGCCGAACCTAAGACATCTTGGTAAGTTAGTTTTGGCCGTTTATGGGTGATGGTTGGACGTTCTTAATAAGAGTATTTAGGCCAAAAGGCCATTTCTTCTTTATTTATTAGGAAACATCTTTTCTAACTCGTGAGTTATTTAGGAACTCAGTCAAGAGGATAGAACCAAGCGGCGTTGATAATTAAGGTAAGGAGTTTTTCTCTAGTCTTATACGATTAGACTCTATCCGTTTTATTCTGCCATAACCAAAACCTTCTGGTATAACAATCATCGTTTCTCTCTGAAAGTACTGTACTAATCAAGACTCTCTTCATGGATGCGAGTGCTAGCCGAACCAAGGAGGGTGCGTTAAAGGAGTCTAAGGGGAGTGGACTCGTAGTCTCTACTCCCAAGTTCAAACGGCGTGCTGTGTCGGCGGTTTGAGACTTTTCACCGGGTTGTGGTAGAGAGCCGACATCTGTTTGGGATAGACAGATCGTAGTTGTTCGTGATAGTGAGAGTGACGATGATCAGGAGTGTTTAGTCCTTCGCGTAATCAGGTGTGTAATCCACACGCCTTCATTTGTTTGTTTAGCATTAATATGTGTATTGACTAAAAGCCGGAATAACCAAAACACTGAATGAGATACCCAGTGCGTATGGTTGGAGATATCAGGTAAGTAACCGTTATGATTATGCTATTTGGATAACTTGGTATGTTTATTTGGGTGATCATATTATCCGACATACATTGTTATATGTTTGCATTCATCACATCATGATTATATGTTGCAAGGGATTGGGATATGATATTGATGAAAAGGGGCAGTGTATATCGGTGACTCTGTCATATTGTTTCGGTGGCTAGGCCACATATATCGGTGACTCTGTCACATTATATCGGCTTTGAGCAGCATGACAGTCAGCATGACTGCCAATGAGGAGTGTAGCGGATGGAGGGTTGATTGTAGAAATCCCCATATGTGTGTTGAGGTTGGACTTATGGAGCGGAGTGTAGAGGATGGAATACTAGGTTGGGCTGGGTTGCATTGCATTCACTATCTGATATGCCATGTTGTTAGGGCTACGGCCCAATTCGATACGTATGGGCTTCGGCCAAATTTGTTACTGTGAGGGCTAAGGCCCAATGTGCTTCTGTGGGCTTAGGCCCAAATTTCGTTCGTAAGGAGAATTATACATTGAGTCCTCGTGACTCACCCCTCTGGTTAATTTTGCAGCTAACCCCTAGTTTGAGGATTTGGAGCTGAGGTGGACTCTGTGGTGGCCATGCATTACTTCTTTCGTAAACTCCGTTTTCTTTATCTAAACTTATTTTTAATTTGGGAATTTGTTATGTAATAAGGCCTCCGGGATTTTAATTTGGTTTTTGATTTAATGTGGTTATTCTACATATTATGAAATGTTAAATATGGAGTTTTTCTAAAAATATAAACAATCTTTTTTCCAAAATATTAACAAATGGATCACAAACAATAAATAATTAAACTCGGGATTTTCTTAGAACTACAAACATTATTTTCAAAAGGTCACGATTCTGAAGTTCACTAGTTTCGGTTGTTCGTATCACAAAACAAGTTTTTGATAGTTAGTGTTATTAACTACATTTTGCAAGAAAACCATTAAGTAAATTCTATTTTTAAATGGAACCAAATCTTCAGAATTTTTAAACGAACACAAGTTTCTTTAACAACCTTTCCATGTGATATGCCAGATCCGGTCATAACGTCTAGGCCGGGTTTGGGTGTTACATTTAGTGGTATCAAAGCCCAGTTGCAAAACTCGGCTGTGGAATGAGTTCGATAACATTTTCCAAAAATTGGTTTGAAACATGGTTTAAAAATATAGGTCTTTTTGGGAAATATGGCACCCGAGTCTCCTAAGACCAAATCAACTCATCAGAAGTCTTCTGACTATTGGTTGATTTGTATGAAAAGATTATTATTGTGTTGTGATTGCTAGTTATAAGAGATACAATTTTAGAGATTGAGACCTTTAGAAATACGATTTGCAAAAACTACTTCTAAATCTATTTCCATAAGCTATCCGTTAATAAGTAGTGGAACGATATACTAATTCATAAAATTTTTAATCAGATTAAGTCGACTCAGTTAACATGAGCGCTAGAGGATGTGGACGTGGTATACGCGGCCGTGGTAGAGGCCGGGGTGTTGAGGCTGGATTCTCGGAATCGGTTCATGGGCCGGAATGCGAAGTGCCAGCATCACCAAGAGTAGGAGAAGGATCTCAAGACCGAACTGGTGGGGACGATGCTTTGTCTCAAGCTATGCTGCGTGTTCTGGAGCGGGTTGCTGGAGCAAGCACGGGATTGATAAATTGGAAATCTATTCCTGAGCGACTTTGAGCAAACGGGGCTGAAATATTGTGTGGCCCCAAACGTAGCAGAATATTGGCTGGAGGCCATTGAGCGGGTTATGGATGATTTGGACTGCACGACAGAGGAAAAGTTGAAAGAAGTAGTGTCCCTCCTTCGAGATGAGGCATACCAGTGGTGGCTCACGGTAAGGGAAGGTACTCCAGCGGATCGTATTACCTGGGATTTCTTTAAAACAGGGTTCCAGGGAAAATATGTTGGGGCTAGTTATGTGAACGCCCAGAGGAAAGCATTTCTAAATTTGGTCCAAGGGAATAAGTCCGTGGCCGAATATGAGGCTGAGTTTTTGCGTTTAAGTCGTTGTGCTCAAGGAATAGTTGCGACTGATTATGAGCGTTGTGTTCGGTTTGAGGATGGTCTGCGGAACGAGTTGCAGGTACTGATAGCTCCACAGTGGGAAAGAGATTTTTCCATTCTGGTTGAGAAGGCAAAAATAGTCGAGGAGGTGAAGCGGTCTGAGAGACAGAATCGGGATAAGGATAGGGGTAGGAATAAGAGGAGTTTTGGGTCGTCAGGATCTGCTGGGGGCGTCCAAAAGAGGCCTAGGTTTGACGGGGAATCGGTCGAAAGGCGATGCTCGTTGTTGTTGGTCGGTCTCTCGACCGTGTGCTCGATGTGGGAAATTACATTCGGGGGAGTGTTGGGGAAGAACTAGAGGATGTTTCAAGTGTGGATCTATGGATCATCTGATAAGGAACTGTCCACAAGATTTAGCTAGGGCACGGTCGGTAGGTCAGGGGTATGCACAGTCCGAAAGAGGTGGTCAGCAGCCACCGAGGGGTCGTGGTCCGGTCAGAGGAGGAAATGGATTTGGTCGAGGGCGTGGAGCACCAGGCGGAGGTAATGGTAATGCAGATACAAGACAGCCTGGATTGGTCTATGCGGCTAGGCGGCGAGAGGATGGCGATGCACTGGACGTCATAACCGGTACGTTCCTTATATTTGGTGTACCCTTTACAGCTTTGATAGATATTAGGTCTACACATTCATATGTTGCTAGTACTGTGTTTGGGACTTTGGGTATAGAATCTGGGATTGTTTCTAGGGAAATGACTGTGATTAGCCCTTTAGGACAATCTGTAGTGGTGAACAAACTATTTAGGAATGTGCCTTTAGAAGTGCAAGGGATTGTTTTCCCGGCAGACTTGATGGAGTTGCCGTTCGGCGAGTTTGATCTGATCTTAGGTATGGACTGGTTAGTTAAGCATCGAGCAAACTTGGATTGTGCTGCTAAACGCATGGTATTGAAGACTTCCGAGGATGAGGAGGTGCTGGTGATAGGTGAGAGAAGAAATTACCTGTCCAATGTGGTGTCTGCACTAAAGGCTGAAAGGATGGTGCGAAAAGGGTGTGAGGCATTTTTAGCTTTCATTAGTGCTTTGGAGGCCAGAGAACTGTCTGTAGGGGATGTTAGAACAGTGAAGGAGTTCTCGGACGTCTTTTCGGAAGAGCTTCCAGGGTTACCTCCGGATCGTGAGGTGGAGTTTGGCATTGAAATGTTGCCAGGAATAGCTCCGGTGTCCATCGCCCCATATAGGATGGCGCCGAAGGAGCTGGTAGAACTTAAAGCTCAGATCCAGGAACTGTTGGATCGTGGATTTATCCGACCAAGTGTATCTCCGTGGGGAGCGCCGGTGTTGTTCGTAAAGAAAAAGGATGGGTCGATACGTATGTGCATTGACTATCGACAGTTGAACAAGTTGACGATTAAGAACAAATACCCGTTACCAAGGATTGACGACCTGTTCGATCAGCTGCGAGGAGCTTCGGTTTTCTCGAAGATAGACTTGAGATCTGGATATCATCAGCTAAAGGACAAGGAGGCGGATATTCATAAGACTACGTTCTGAACGTGTTATGGGCATTATGAGTTTCTAGTGATGCCGTTCGGGTGAACAAATGCACCAACCGCATTTATGGACATGATGAATCGGGTCTTCCAACCCTATCAAGACCGGTTCGTGGTGGTATTCATAGATGACATCCTGGTGTACTCAAGAACGGAAGAGGAGCATGATTCGTATCTTCGGGTTGTTTTGTAGGTATTGAGAGAGAAGCAACTGTATGCCAAATTCAGTAAGTGTGAATTTTGGATGAAGGAAGTTACCTTTTTGGGGCATGTTGTTTCTGCCGAGGGGATTAGGGTTGATCCCCGAAAGATCGAAGCTGTTCTGGACTAGAAACCGCCGAAGTCTGTAGTAGAAATTCGAAGTTTTCTTGGGTTAGTTGGGTACTACAGAAGGTTCGTTGAGGGATTCTCATTGATTGCTGCACCATTAACCAAGTTGTTACGGAAAAGGGAACCGTTTGTTTGGGCTGATAAGCAGCAGGAAAGCTTTGAGAAGCTAAAGAGGATTTTGACTGAGGCACCAGTGTTGATTCAGCCGGAGGCTGGGGAGGAATTCGTCGTTTATTGTGATGCATCACACACAGGGTTAGGATGTGTGCTAATGCAAGAAGGGAAAGTGGTAGCGTATGCGTCTCGGCAATTAAGGCCACATGAAGTGAATTATCCTACTCATGACTTGGAACTGGCGGCAGTGGTGTTCGCTCTAAAGATATAGAGGCACTACTTGTATGGAGAAAAGTCGGTTATCTACACCGATCATAAGAGCCTAAAATATCTCCTTACCCAGAAGGAGTTAAATTTAAGGTAGCGGAGGTGGCTTGAATTGTTGAAAGACTATGACTGCTCGATCGAGTACCACCTAGGTAAAGCTAATGTAGTGGCAGATGCGTTGAGCCGTAAGGTGATATCGAATTTGAGGGCAATGTTTGCTCATCTCAGTTTATATGAAGATGGAAGCTTGTTAGCCGAACTTCAGGTGAAGCCTTCGTAGGTAGGTCAGATTAAGGAAAAGTAGCTGTTAGACAAAGTGTTAAGTTCTCGACTTCAGCAAGTGGAGGGTGGGGAAACAGAGGATTTTGGTCTGAATAGTGATGGAGTATTATGCTTTCGTGGAAAGGTTTGTATGCCGAAGGACTCCGAGTTGAGACAGAGGATTCTGCGGGAGGCGCATAGTAGCCCATACGCTATGCATCCCGGTGGGAGTAAGATGTACCGAGATTTACGTAAATAGTATTGGTGGCCAGGTCTGAAGCAAGAAGTTACCGAGTTTGTGAGTAAGTGTTTGACATGTCAACAGGTAAAGGCAGAACATCAGTTGCCTTCGGGATTGCTGCAGCCGGTGAAGATCCCACTTTGGAAATGGGAGAGGATAGCGATGGATTTTGTTAGTGGGCTACCTCTGGCGCCTACTAAGAAAGATTTGGTGTGGGTGATTTTCGATCGGTTGACGAAGTCCGCTCACTTCATACTGGTTCGTATCGACTATTCGTTGCTGAAGTTGGCCAAGCTATATGTAGCAGAGATTGTGAGGTTACACGAGATACCAGTTTCTATCATATCAGACAGGGACCCTAGGTTTACGTCGCGATTCTGAAAGGCGTTACATAAAGCTTTAGGTACAAGACTGGATTTCAGCATGGCGTTTCATCCACAGGCTGATGGACAGTCAGAGAGAGTAATTCAGATTCTGGAAGACATGTTAAGAGGTCGTAATCGACTTGAGGGTAGTTAGGAGGATTTTCTACCATTCGCAGAGTTTGCGTACAACAATAGCTATCAATCCAAAGATTCGGATGGCACCTACGAGGCGTTGTATGGTCGTAGATGTCGTACTCCTACCCGCTGGGCGAGAGTTGGGTGGCGGCGGTTGTTGGGTCCTAATCGAGTCTCGAGAGCGGAGGAAAAGGTTAAGTTGATTTGGGCTCGGTTGAAGGAAGCTTCGATGGCGTAAATCATATGCGGATCTGAAACGTAAGGAAATAGAATTCTCAGTGGGTGATCAGGTCTTTCTGAAAGTTTCACCTTGGAAGAAGGTTCTAAGATTTGGGCGAAAAGGAAAATTGAGCCCCAGATTCATCGGGCCTTACCAGGTGTTGAAACGTGTGGGACCAGTGGCTTATCAGCTTGAGTTACCTCTGGAGTTGAGTCAGATACATGATGTATTCCATGTTTCAATGTTAAGGCGTTATCGTTTGGATCCATCTCACATAGTGCCAGTGGAGGAAATTGAAGTAAGACCCGATCTGTCTTTTGAAGAAGAACCAGTGCAGATCTTAGATCGAGATGTTAAGGTGTTGAGAAGGAAGTCAGTTCCGTTGGTCAAAGTTTTATGGTGAAATCACAGTTCAGAGGAAGCCACGTGGGAGCCAGAAGATGTGATGCGACAGCAATACCCTCACCTCTATTGATCAGGTAAATTTCGAGGCTGAAATTTCTTTAAGGGGGTAGAACTGTAACATCCTAGAATTTAGGGCTCTGTATTTGGCACTATTTCATGCGTTTGGCTAGCTATGCTTTTTGTTTTGGTGTGTTTGGGGGTTTTGGGGAGGCTCGGGTTCTAGACAGAGCTTTGGTAAATTTTTCTCTTTTGGGCACTTTAGGGGGAGAGCTTGTGGATACAGGCCTTAAGTATGCTTAGTTGTAATTTGATGTCACAAGGAGCAAGGTGGCTAAGTGGTTGGCGTCACAAGGGAGTATGGAAGGAGGAGTGGGTTCGAAACCCACAATGTGCAATTTTGGAGTTTTTATTTTGTGCCAGGATGGGGAAGAGGTGGAGTTCGGCTTGGACTCTGAAGGGTGGTTGTTGAATGAGTCAACCAGTTTGAAATGGATGGATGAGAGGAGCTTGAGGTGTTGAATCGGTCAAAGCAGTTTGAAAGGGTGATGGAGAGGGCTTAGTGGAGTAAAACAAGGAGCAAATCAAGGAAGTGGGGAGGTGGGTGAGAGTTGGCCGAATGTTGGAGATTTGGGTGGAGAATTTCAACTATGTGATGTTGTGGCTAGGGAGTTTCGGCATCTTGGTGTGAGTTAACAAAACCGAACCTTTTTGGGAGTGATATGCCAAATTCTATAGTTTCTTTAGCATTTTTTTTACGTTTTGTGCTTTTGACATAAGCCATTTCGGGTCTCTTTTCCTTCATTTTATTTTGTTTGCTATCAACCGAACCCTCCCTCATTCATATCATCTTTCCTTTTATTTCATTTCAATTCTCTTCTTTTGTTTTTCTACACTCCTTTTTCCATAGCCGAATCTCTACTTCCCATTTTCCTTTCCTCTCGTTTCTTTCGTGTTCTAGTCTTTTCTCTCCTTTGAGCCGAACGTTCTCAACACTCCATCTCCTCCATTTCTTCTTCTTTTGACCGAATCACTCTTCTTCCACACTTCTTCTATTTTCTTCATCTTTTCTTCTTGCACCTTTATTTCTTGCGTAACTAGCCGAACATCTGGAAGCACCCCCTTTGGTTTGCCGTAAGTCTCTTCTCAATCAGCTTTGATTGTTGCAAGGCCAAATATAAGTACTCTCTCTGCCTTAAAGCGTGTTTGTTCATTCGTAGGAAGCCAGAACTCGTGTCAGTAGTGGCCGAACCTAAGACATCTTGGTAAGTTAGTTTTGGCCGTTTATGGGTGATGGTTGGACGTTCTTAATAAGAGTATTTAGGCCGAAAGGCTATTTCTTCTTTATTTATTAGGAAACATCTTTTCTAACTCGTGAGTTATTTAGGAACTCAGTCAAGAGGATAGAACCAAGCGGCGTTGATAATTAAGGTAAGGAGTTTTTCTCTAGTCCTATACGATTAGACTCTATCCGTTTTATTCTGCCATAACCAAAACCTTCTGGTTTAAGAATCATCGTTTCTCTTTGAAAGTACTGTACTGATCAAGACTCTCTTCATGGATGCGAGTGCTAGCCGAACCAAGGAGGGTGCGTTGAAGGAGTCTAAGGGGAGTGGACTCGTAGTCTCTGCTCCCAAGTTCAAACGGCGTGCTATGTCGGCGGTTCGAGACTTTTCGCCGGGTTGTGGTAGAGAGCCGACATCTATTTGGGATAGACAGATCGTAGTTATTTGTGATAGTGAGAGTGACGATGATCAGGAGTGTTTAGTCCTTCGCGTAATCAGGTGTGTAATCCACACACCTTCATTTGTTTGCTTAGCATTAATATGTGTATTGACTAAAATCCGGAATAACCGAAACGGCGAATGAGATACCCAGTGGGTATGGTTGGAGATATCAGGTAAGTAACCGTTATGATTATGCTATTCGGATAACTTGGTATGTTTATTTGGGTGATCATATTATCCGACATACATTGTTATATGTTTGCATTCATCACATCATGATTATATGTTACATGGGATTGGGATATGATATTGATGAAAAGGGGCAGTGTATATCGGTGACTCTGTCACATTGTTTCGATGGCTAGGCCACATATATATATCGGTGACTCTGTCACATTATTTTGGTGGCTAGGCCACATATATCGGTGACTCTGTCACATTATATTGACTTTGAGCAGCATGACTGCCAATGAGGAGTGTAGCGGATGGAGGATTGATTGTAGAAATCCCCACAGGTGTGTTGAGGTTGGACATATGGAGCGGAGTGTAGAGGATGGAATACTAGGTTGGGTTGGGTTGCATTGCATTCACTATCTGATATGCCATGTTGTTAGGGCTACGGCCCAATTCGATACGTATGGGCTTCGGCCAAATTTGTTACTGTGAGGGCTAAGGCCCAATGTGCTTCTGTGGGCTTAGGCCCATATTTCGTTCGTAAGGAGAATTACACACTGAGTCCTCGTGACTCACCCCTCTGCTTAATTTTGCAGGTAACTCCTAGTTTGAGGATTTGGAGCCGAGGTGGGCTCTGTGGTGGCCATGCGTTACTTCTTTCGTAAACTCCGTTTTCTTTATCTAAACTTATTTTTAATTTGGGAATTTTTTATCTAATAAGGCCTCCGGGATTTTAATTTGGTTTTTGATTTAATGCGGTTATTCTACATATTATGAAATGTTAAATATGGAGTTTTTCTAAAAATATAAACAATCTTTTTTTCCAAAATATTAACAAACAGATCACAAGCAATAAATAATTAAACTCGGGATTTTCTTAGAACTACAAACATTATTTTCAAAAGGTCACGATTCTGAAGTCCACTAGTTTCGGTTGTTCGTATCACAAAACAAGTTTTCGATAGTTAGTGTTATTAACTACATTTTGCAAGAAAACCATTAAGTAAATTCTATTTTTAAATGGAACCAAATCTTCGGAATTTTTAAACGAACACAAGTTTCTTTAACAACCTTTCCATGTGACATGCCAGATCCGGTCGTAACGTTTTGGTCGGGTTTGGGGTGTTACAAGTCAGGCCTGTGTGATTATTTTGTAAATGGACTGATGGACTTTATTAATTAATTGGGTTTTTCATTTGGTTTTAATTTTTTGTTTTTTTTTGTTATTTTAATGGGTTATGGACTGGTTAATGGGCCCGGGCATAAATTGGGTCCTACAGCTGCCCCTGTAACGGGAATGAAGCAAAGACTTTAAAAGGGCCAATTTTGCCCGGTATTGTCGATTCTTGACTTCATTCGGTGCTTTTCTTCTTTGAGTAGCTTCATTCCATCCCACTGCATCTTCAGGGGCCCGGGAACTAGCGCTTCGATCTAACTCAAGTGAATTAGACTTGTAGCTTCAATCTACTCCGCCGCAACTTCAGGGAGACAAGATTTGATGTCTTTGATCTGCTCCTGCAACTTCAGGAATGCCAGATCTGCTATCTTCCATCTGCTCCTGCAACTTCAGGAATGCCAGACTTGTATCTTCGATCTGCTCCTGTAACCTCAGGAATGCCATATCTGATGTCTACGATCTGCTCCTGCAACTTCAGGGATGCCAGACTTGTATCTTCGATCTGCTCCTGCAACCTCAGGAATGCCAGATCTGATGTCTTCGATCTGCTCCCGCAACCGGGGATGCGGATCGCTATCTTCGATCTGCTCCGCAACTTCGGAATGCGGACTTGTATCTTCGATCGCTGCTCCGCAACCGGGAATGCGGATCTGCTATCTTCCATCTGCTCCCGCAACTTTAAGAATGCGGACTTGTATCTTCGATGCGCTGCTCGCGCACCTCGGGAATGCGGATCGATGTCTTCGATCTGCTCCTGCAACTTCAGGAATGCCAGATCTGCTATCTTCGATCTGCTCCTGCAACTTCAGGAATGCCAGACTAGTATCTTCGATCTGCTCCTACAACTTCAGGAATGCCAGATCTGCTATCTTCCATCTGCTCCTATAACTTCAGGAATGCCAGACTGGTATCTTCGATCCGCTTCGCTCATGAAGGCAAGATCTGCTATTTTCAATCTGTTCCACTACAAACTTAGGGACGCCAGACTGGTATCTTCGATTCACTTCGCTCAGGAAGGCAAGATCTGTTATTTTCAATCTGCTCCTCTGCAAACTCAGGGACGCCAGACTGGTATCTTCGATCTGCTTCGCTCAGGAAGGCAAGTTCTGCTATTTTCAATTTGCTCCACTGCAAACTCAGGGACGCCGGACTGGTATCTTTGATCCGCTTCGCTCAGGAAGGCAAGATCTGTTATTTTTAATCTGCTCCACTGCAAACTCAGGGACGCCAGACTGGTATTTTCGATCCGCTTCGCTCAAGAAGGCAAGATCTGCTATTTTCACTGATGTTGCGACACTGTCCTCTAGGGGACCTATCCTGTAAAATCGGTTTTATGTGTTTATGCTTATGCGAAATGGTTAGGATGCAATGATCAGAATGAATCTAATGCTCCTATCTAAATGTATTATGGACGACATTTGCGTGAATGCAGAATGTCATGAGAATGATCTCTTATAATGATTAGGATGCAATGATTAGAATGAATCAAATGCTCCTAACTGGATGACATTTGCATGAATGTAGAATGTCATGAGAATAATCTTTTTTTTTAAAGCTTAGGGTTGTCATCGCTCATCGTTTATCAGGGCTTTATCACTGACGTATTGTGATGTCATCTTGTTCGGCTGGTATTCTCAATAGAAAACCCAAGAAAACAATTATATCCTGCTCAACAGATTTGCCCCACTGTAACTTCAGGGTTCATCTCATTTTGACTTAGAGGTGTAAGATCTGAATACATCCCACTGCGACTCCAAAATGTAGGATTTGTTTCTTCTTCAATCCATCCCATTGCTATTCGAGGGTACAAGACTTGTATCATTTTCCATCCATACCACCGCAACTCAGGGGTAGAGGGTTGTAACTTGTTCAATCAACTGATCACTCCTCAGGTAACCTAAACAAATGTGTATGCATGATATTTGCATGGATGCAGAATATCATTTTTTTGAGAATGATTCCCCTTTTGCACTTGGGTTAACATTGCCCATTTTTCGTCAAGATTGTATCACTGACGCAATATCTTGTCATTTGTTCATTTTTGACAAAAATACGAAGAGATAGTCTCAGTTTAGACTCTTTCTTAAACTTGGTGAGTTTTAAACAAAAGTCCTGTTTCAGGTTCTCGTATTATTCAGAAGCTTCCAGAGTAATGTGCGAAACTCCTTTTATGAAAGTATTATTAGTCCACTAATCGTTATTTCAATGCAAAATGCCTGAAAAAGATCATAACCATGGACATGAAGGAAATTAATTAGGAGCATAGATCGAAACAGATAAGTTAGTTCAAGATAGCAAATGAATAAGATAATCCAAATAACAAATTTGAAATGGATAAAATGGAAACTAGGTGCCCCAGATATCGCAGCCTGAGCTTCTATGTTCAAACTTCTTGAGCACCAATTTAAGCTCAATATGTGTTTAGGGGATCCGTAGCACTTTGTCGATGCCCCAAGACGTAGCATACTTCTTCATTGTTAATTCAAGCATAGCAAGACTGCTGTATGCCCCACTCTGATCAAAATTTGAGCCGCCTTTTTCGGGTTTTCAACTCAAATCCCCCTTGGTCTCAAAGCGCCCTTTGCGGGTTTTCACCTTGGCCTCTCCTTTTTCTTTCTTCTTTTGATTGAATTTTTCATTTTTTTTTTGTCTCAAAGTGCCCCTTTGCGGAATTTCACCTTGGCCTCTCCTTTCAAATGAGGTCTGAACTCTCTGGCTTGAACATATCTTTACCCTCTATCTTGGTCAAGGTTAATGATCTTCCAGAACAAGCCTTCTTCACCACATAAGGTTTTGCCAAATTTGGCATTTACTTCCCTCTGAAGTCCTTTTGTATGAAAAAAATCCTTCTTAATGCTATGTCCCCATCATGAATTTCTCTTGGGCGAACCTTTTTATCATAAGCCCGTATCATCTGTTTTTGGTACATTCGACCATGATGAATATTTTCAAACAAGCTTACTGGAGACATTCTGCTTCATCCAATTCTTAATTTAATTGAAGCTTGGAGAAAAAGAATCTTAATTTCCAATCATTGTTTCCCTTTCATAGACCAATGGGAAAGATGCCCCGGTGAAGGTCCTGGCCAACGTTCAAGAAACATAGAGGGTAAATGGTAACTTCTCTATGCCAAACTTTACAAGTCTCAGTCATTTTTCAAAAAATTTTGAATTTTTTTTTGCTGCATTTGCTGCACTGATATGGTGTCTGATCTTTGAACAGACTTTAAATCTTTGACATTGTGCAATTATGTTTCTTTCTGACATTCTTTATTGCCATTTTTTTTGAATTTGAATTTGAATTCGAATTTGGATTTGGATTCAGATTCGGATTTGGATTTGGATTTGAATTTGGATTTGATGACTGTTGACTTTGCAACTTTGGCATATGAAGCGACCTTCACCCTCTTAGTGGAGTAATTGACAACCATAAAGATGAATTGGTGTCGGCTAGATGCTTTTGACGAGATCGGCCTCATAACGACCTTGCCCCACATATAAGGAATCTGTGAAGAAATAGAGGAGGCGCGTAAGTCCTGTATTCATCCATCTGGCGTTCACGGCATAATTGATGCAACCTTCCTTTTCTGGTGGACCAGCAGTACCTAAACCTCATGATTAGCCTGACCATTGTAGAACCATTAACATGGGTTCCAACCTTAGCAACATCCCCACATTTCAGTTGTCTGGCGTGCCTTGATATGATCGTGCGAAAACATCTTTGAATTCTTGAACATAGCTCAATGATGTCTCGCCTTATTTCTGTGGTGAGCTAGGCTTCGATCTTCCCCTTTTTCCTAAACTCGTAACTTCTACTGACCCTTTGCAAGGTAGAGTCTATTCTCATCTTGTTCTACCATCCTTAACAAATCAAAAGATAGGTTACAATCTCTGTCATCTTCCAAATCCTTAGATCCCTTAGGCCCATATCTCATTCAAAAAGGTAGCCAGTAACAACGTCGCTCATGTCGTTGATATCTGGGTACATAGGTACGAAGGCAATCCAAAGAATAAATGATTCTAAGGATGATTATTTGTATGACATGGTCATGAATAAAGAATGAAAGAATATTATAAAAGAATGTATAATATGAAATGGAAATAATATTTGCTCAAAAAGATGCATTTTATTGAAATAAAAATTCTGGACACAAGCCTATTTCACAAAAGAAATCTTATTGCTTCTAGGCTTCAAGCAACAAGTGCGTTTTGTACATTACTCTAGGTAGGCTCTAAATACTACAGGAATTTCTTCCGCAGTCCGATTGTCCAAAACGCTTCTAGGTTTATATTTCTGCATTTGGCGCATCATCTAACTTCACAATACCCATGCTGATGAAATTTTCCACCAATTTCTTGAAAGCAAGGCAATTTTCTATCGAATGCCCTATGATCCCCGCGTGGTACTCGCACTGGGCATTTGGGTCATACCATTTGGGGTACGGGGGTTGCATTGGTTACAGGTAATGATGAGCTACAGCATGCATATCAAATAAGCATTTGTAATAACCCAAATTTCAGTGATATTAGAAATAGTGGTTCGAGACCATCAAATCTGACAAATGAACTCGTAGATTGTATTATTTAATATTTACCAGCCAAATGTAGCTTTAAAAATATTTTTGAAATAGTAAATTGTGTTTTATAAAGATTTATTTGGTCAAGAAATCGAGAAAAAGAGGTATCGAGATCTCGGTGTTATAAACCGAGTCATAAATATTTTTATGAATATTTACGGAATGTCAATAAAGTAGTATAAAAATTTCGTTAGAAAATTTTGACGTTTGGGTGGTTAATTAAATAAAAAGGACTAAATTGAAAAAGGTATAAAAATTGCTAGAAGGATTAAATAGCTTAATTGTTAAATGAGGAAGGACCTAAAGTGTAAATAAGGCCAAAGGAGATATTTTGGGCGGCAATAGCTGAGAAAAATCAGGAAATGGGTGAAATAAGGGTAAAATTGGAAAATTGCCAAAATTAGTTAAATAAATATGGGACCAAATTGGAATATCTAGAATTCTCTTCATTTCTCTTCAATTTCTTCAGCTGAAAAACAGCCATGGGAGAGAGTTCAAGTTGGTTTTCATACTCAAGCTTCATGTAAGTTTAATTCTTGCTTTCTCCTTGAAATTTCTATGTTTTTGGACTTTTACAATTGGGTCCAACTTATTAATTCATTAGTTTTTTATTCTATGGCAAATTTTTAAAGTTGATGTGGATTATTGCTGGAAGAATATGATGAATAAATATTGAATTGAAGCTTTAATTTTGTTATATGCTGATTTTATTAAGTGAAATTGATGGAAATTGGTTTAGGACTTAATTGTGAAAGAGTTGAAATTAAGGCCTAGTGTTAAAATTCTGATTTTCAAAGGTTATGAAGTAGTTTAAAATGATAGATAAAAGTATTAAATGAGAAAATTAGCTCAATTGAGGGGTGAATTGAGCAAGGACTGAATTGTATGAATTGTGGAATTTGGGACAAAATAGAAATCAACATGTTACACTAAAGCAGTTTTGGACAGTAGCAGTTGTCTAACTTCGAAAAATCACCAAAAATAGTATAAATTGAAATAGAAGTTGAATGAGATATAGAATTAAAGCTTGTTGAGTCTATTTTCATATAAAAGAAACAGAGCAAGCAAAAGAAGTCTACATATTGAGATATTTAAATTTTTGTAAGACTGGTTTAGAATAACTTCGTGATCCCCTGTTCTTAATTTAGAAATTCACTAAAAATTGTACAAAAATAATTATGAGTTATAATTTATATTTTTGTATTCCTTAGTGAGCCTATTTTCATTAGAAATAATTGGAAACACTATATGAAAATCTTACTATGAGATAATTGATTTTTAGTGAAGAGAGGTCAGAGCTGTCGGACTGTGTAACAGGGGAGAACTTAACTAATAAACTGTACTAATTGGCCACACCAAAAATTCTGGAAAAATTATAGTAAGAATAAATGTGAGTCTAGTTTCAAATAAAATTAACGGATATTAATTTGGAGTTTTTTAGCTCAAGATAAAAATAATTTAGTGACTATGACACAGATGGACAGCTTGAATATTCACATAAGTAAATAGTGAAAATTATAAATAATGTTACTTACAAGTGTGTTGTTTATATTAAGGATGTGGATGGAGAGGAGGAGGAGGAAAAATAATATATGAACGACTTGTGTATAAATTGATTACATGCTCGATTATAATTGATAAATGTTGAATTAGAAATGATATAATGTTTTATTTGGAATATTTATTATGAAATTATGATTATCGTTATAATACAAAAATTGAACTTGTGAGTTTATATGGCTAAATTTTAGTGATCATTTGTTAATTTTATGAACTTCATGATGTGTTATTTCATATGTATTGATGATAAAATCGTGAATAATGTAAAATAATGAAAATTGAATAAATGATCAAATTGAGCACTTCAGTTCAGAGACAAGATGAATTGACGGAAAAGACCATAGTTGAACTATGGCAACAAGTGATAAGTGATAGCTTCGGCTACACTTATCTGATCAATGACAAGTGAAAGTGATAAGTGATAGCTTCGGCTACACTTATCTGATCAAGGACAAGTAAAAGTGATAAGTGGTAGCTTCGGCTACCTGATCAAGTGAAAAGTGGTAGCTTCGGCTACCTGATCAAGTGAAAAGTGGTAGCTCTGGCTACCTGATCAGTGGATAGTGGTAGCTTCGGCTACAAGTGACAAGTGATTTCGGTGTAAGACCATATCTAGGATATGGCATCGGTGTGATACGTGTTTAAGATGTAAGAGTGGTAGCTCCGGCTACCTGATCAGTGAAAAGTGGTAGCTCTGGCTACCTGATCAGTGGATAGTGGTAGCTTCGGCTACAAGTGACAAGTGATTTCGGTGTAAGACCATATCTAGGATATGGCATCGGTGTGATAGTGAAGATGTAAGACCATGGCTGAGCTATGGCATTCTAGTGAAAAGACCATAGCTATGTTATGGCATCAGTGATTATCAGTGAAATTCAGTGCATACCGGTGCAGACCAATTCCATAAGAAGTTCACTAATTTGACAAAGCTTGGTAAGTGTTACATAGAATTATGTGATATAAGGAAGTATGAGTTGATGAGACATGAACATAGAATTTGGTTGATGAATGAGTTCATTTGTGATTATATATTTGTACACCCTTGAGTGTATTATCCGTATGAATTGGTATTCCAAATGAGTTAATGAGAAGAGTTCTAATATGACATAATCTAAATTTAAAATGAAATATTATGAAAACGTACTTGGAATACATTGGTATGTCTTGTATATGTTATTTGAGTTCATAATGTGGGAAGTAAATGTATGTAAAAATATGAGGTGATGATACCTGTACATGGAATTTATTGATGGATATGTACATCCTAATAGATTTTAGTGAACATTGAAATTAGGCTCAATAAGTGATTTGTCAATTTAAATTGTGATTGGCAGGGAAGAGTTAGTGAATTGCATGTTTATGAATTGTTACATGTATTTTTCAAAATACAAGGAAATGATGGTAATTGATACATGGAAATATGAGACTATAATATATAAAAACATGGAATATGTTTGATAAATGTGTTCATTCATAATTATAGAATTGTGCATCTCAAGTGCACTATATGTGTAAAGATGATGTTTCAAATGATTTGATAAGTAAAACTCAATTATGAAGTAGTTTGAAACCAAGACAATTTGTTATAAAAATGTATATGAAATACAGAGGTGTGATTGTTATATGTTATATGAATACATAGTGTGAAAAAGTATAAGTACAAGAGAAATTTAATGAGAATTGAACCCATATACGTTTCTTGTTATTTATATGAAGTGTACGACTAACAAGTGGTATTAAGTATAAGGCTCAGTTGAATATCTTAAATTGGTTTTTGTATGTATTAAATGTGGGTGAAGAATAAGGATCAAATGAGAGAGAAATATGGCTTAGAAAATAGCCTAATTTGTGAAAATTAACTTTACCACACGGCCTAGCAACACGGGCGTGTACTAAGGCCGTGTGACCCAATTTCCTTCATAGATGCAAGTCAGAGAGTTATACGCCCCAGAGGCACGGCTATGTGAGCCACACGAGCGTGGGACCCTTGTAAATGAGATAAACTTAGGGATTTTGCGAAAAATTTCATACGATTCTGATTTAGTCCCGACCCAATCCCAATGCATGATTTGGATTTCAAGGGTCCGTTAAAGGAACTTTTATAATCAATTTTGATATTTGAGTGATAAATGGTTTAAATCATCCGTAAGTGTTCCGTACTCTTCTGGTAATGCCTCGCACTGCTCCGGCTCGAATATGGGTAAGGGGTGTTACTGACTTTGGTATAACTCCCATACGTTATTGGAATAGGTGTGAACTAGGGTTTCTGAGTTCGGTCTTGAATTGGGTTCTTGCCTTGGGGAGACTGATGGTCGGTAATTACCGTCCTTGGTGGCCTACTATAATCAAATCTGAGTGACCCTTGTTATACCTACTCGTACTATTCACACCCTTGTCCTTCCTTTTCGGGGCCTTTGAAGCCCACTCTCCCCTTTTCTTTGTTTCTGCCAGAACAACCGGTCTGGCTCGATCATCCTCCGGGTTAAAACCTGAGCCCATCAAGAAGTTTAACAGTGTCGGGGTATCAATCTGACATTGGGGTTTGATAATGACAGGTGCCCCTTGCGGAGGCACGTCTGGTTGGGCCAAGACACTTATTGGAGTAAAACTTGGAGGATAAATGAAGACTTCATTATCATCCTCATTGTTGACCACCAGGCTTTTCATTTTTTCAAGCCCTCCGACTAGTAATTAGGTTAACTGGCGCATCATATTCATTTGATCTCGCATATCCTACTGGATTTCGGTCAACTGCTCTTGCATCAGTATTTGTCTTTGCTCTAATCTCTCTAACCTTTGTTCCATGTCTTCTAGGTTAACTGAAATAATTTCACCTAATTATGGTCTTTCTACAAATTTTAATGCATGTGATATGATGTAATGCAAATGCATGAAATGCAATGCAAATGCATGGAATGAATTCAAAAAGAAAGAGAGGCGTTGATTATGAATTCAATTCCATTAGAAGAACTTTTCTAGAAAATAAATTTCTCTACATAAAACGGATCGCATATGCGGCTTTGTCCCCATAGTCCATGTGAAAACACCAATCCTTTTCTTCGTATCCGGATGTTATGGTCGTGTCCCGTGAACTTTCTCAATGGATGCCTCTTCTAGCTCCTTGTTGCTTGGTCCAGGCCGTACCTCTTCACTCACTTAACCTCCGCGATGTTCATAAGCTTCTTTAAGAAAATTGAGACATGATGACTCTCGAATAATCATTGTTGGCTTGAATCCTTGGGCAAAGTCTTGTATTCTTCTGCGGACTATCAGCCTTCTCTCGTTGTTTACCTGGACTATGTTCGAACAGCCGTATTATAATCCACTTTATCAAGTAACCCATTTCTTTATGACAAACTCTTCTATTTAGCAATCGAATATGAATCAACACCTCCTTTCTAAGATGATGCGATGCAACAAAAGAAACACGTTAGCACAAGAGAAATAAACAACAGAATAAAGTACCTAATCGTGTGACCACTAGGGTTTGGCGTGGCTCTACCTAGGGTTAGCCCTTAGGCTTCACTATATGTGGTTTGGTTCTAAAGCTGAGGGTACCTGAACCAGTAGATTCCTCAATCCTCACCCATTATAGGCTCATATGGATCGAGTTCGGTTCAGGGGAATACATTTCCCTATGGCCATGCGGAGATGAAAATCTCACGAAGCACATAAGTACAAATGTATCCCGGAAGCAGTCCACTAGCCCATGCGGAGGTGAAAACCTCACGAAGGCATAGTTTCTCACTCCCACTTAAAAGTGTAACCACAACGGTTATGCAATGCAAATGCAAGTATTTTACTAAAAACATCATAGTACCAGCAAATGCATCAAAGGAAACATGATTTTTCAAAACAAGTTTCCAAATTTTCAATCAAAAGGACAAAAAATTAATCAATCTATGGCCTGACTCTCAACCAGTCCCCAGCGGAGTCGCCAAGCTGTCTTTACCATTTTTTACGAGTTTGAAAAACGGGGATCGACTTTTAAAATGAGACATGGAGTCGCCACCAACCCTTTTTGTTTAGGTGTGATCGGGTCACCTAAAAAACATTTTGTTTTATTTTTAAGAGAAATTAATTTTGGTCTACGAATTTCAAGAAAAAAACGGGTTCGGGAGTCGGTTACGTACGAGGAAGGGTTAGCACCCTTGCAACGCCCAAAATTGGTACCAAATTTATTAATTGATGCCCTAATGTCGAAAAGTTTGAAACGATTTTGAAATTCTATTTTTTTTAAAAGAAAATTTAAATAAGTCGAATTGGATATTGAGATTCTCTTGTTCCGAAGGAATAAATATCACATCCAGC
This sequence comes from Gossypium sturtianum, assembly GCA_025698515.1. NCBI lineage: Eukaryota > Viridiplantae > Streptophyta > Magnoliopsida > Malvales > Malvaceae > Gossypium > Gossypium sturtianum. The sequence continues at coordinate 38,105,321 of CM046952.1, forward strand.
ACGATAGGATATGACGTTTCAAGCCCTCGATGCCGAGATCCTCTCATGATTTCCAAAGTTCATGCATTGAGATTTTTATAAGGATTATTTAATTATTTGGACAAACGAAAAACCGAAACCCAGCACGATAGGGCACGATTCCTCAAGTTTCCAAACACGAAATATTGCCTTATTTTTTAAAACATGGACAAAATTTTAAAAAGGATATTTGGTTATTTGGTCAAACAGAAAACCGAAACCCAGCACGATAGGGCACGATTCCTCGAATTTCCAAACACACAAATATTGCCTTATTTTGAAATATGCAATTTTAAAATTAACTCAAAATGCATTTTTTATTGAAACACTATTCAATAACGAGAAATAAAGATATAATATTGAGCATAGAATAATAATATGTGGCAACAATAACATATTAAGGCATAGAATTATATAAAAATACCAAGAAACCAAATTAATATACATACGATGGCAATACAACATATATTTTACAAATATTAACATTATCAATCAAAATTAATAAATTAAAAGACAATTTTTAAAAGAATACCAAATAAATTGATATAATTCAAATGCGAAAAATATATAAAAAATGAATAACATAAAGGAAAAGCCATTTGCAACCAATATTATACGAATCATAAGTTATATATATATAAGTTTGGTAATTGCATGCAAAAAGAATATCCAAATAAACCGTATACAAAAATAGTTAATAGAAATAATAAGTAATATATGCAATAGAACTTAATATAAGTAATTTATATATGATGAAAGTTTCGAAATGAACAAAATATGAATAAGATTAAAATTTTAAAAAGGTATACGTTATTTAACTAGATTTATAAGAAAAAGCATATACGTATAGATAAATTTAAAATAAAATATACATAAAGTAATATGAAATTAATAATGAATACATAAAATAAGATGATTTTAATATGAATCATGTACACATATACATATATAAAATAATACATGAGAGTATGTATTTTGCACAAATGATTAAAACAAAGCAACTCATAAAAGAAAATTTGAAATCAAGAATTATGTAACAAATGAAAATATACAAATGAAAATAAAACCAATTAGAACATTGTAAAATCAATAAAATAACTCAATATAATTTATTAAAACAACTTGTATAATATATAGATCTATTTCTATAAAGGAAATTGCATGATTGTGCATGAAAACTAAAAATACTAAATCGAAATAAAAATAAGATTAACAGGCTAATTTATAAATAAATAAACTTATTTAAACAAAATCGTGAATCAAATTACAATGCGCATAAATAGTCAGGGACTAAACTAGTAAATACCCCGATAGTTAAAACGCAGCGTATAGATTGGACTAAATCGAAGTGATACTCGAATTACGGAGACCAATTAGAAGACAAAAAATATACAAAGGATTTAATTAAATAACCTCACGAAAATAAAGGGACTAAACGCATAAATATACCCTCGAGACCAAAACGCGCGGATCTCAGCCGCATATGGGTCGGGTCATCGGGTAATCCATACGTCACTATTTTGGAACCACCGAATCAGGCTCCAAACGGTGTCGTTTCAAACTAACTATAAAAATAAACCTTAGGTTACCAATACTCAGCTGTTCTAAAAATGAAAAAATAAAAACCTAAAAGCCTTCATCGCCCTTTCAGCCGCCGTAAGGGATTTTCCCTCAAACACTATCATCCCACCAGAAATGGTGGTTAGCTATGCGCGGAGGTCCGACTTAGAACTTAAGTTCAGGCAATAAGACCATTTCAACGCTAAAATCCTCTCCGAAACCCCGATTTTGACGAAGGAGGAGAAGATTCCAAATGGTCTACCCTCGAAGGTATATCCTCCCTTTCTTTTTATTTATTACTCCATGCTAATAAAACAGGAAAAAGAAAATCAGAAAACAGCCCAAATCAAAGAAAAGGAAAATCAATCACCTTCCTCAAAACTAGTTTCAAGTTGTATTTCTGTATTTTCTCAAAAATCGTGACCCTTACAAATATTTTTACTTCGGTCTTTATAACCGAATTCAAAAAAAAAATTCAAAAATCCAAATACAATCCTTTTTTTTGCTTATTGCGCTGTGTTTTGGTCGTTTTCGCAGGTACGACAGGGACGTGGCGCTGGTACGGAGGCGGGCGATGTGGTGGCGTGTATGGTGGCGCGCGTGTGAGGGACGCGGTGGCGGCGCTGGAAAAGTCTGGAAGCCCCTAGGGTTTCTGGTACCTTAGAATATTTGGGCCATTTGGGCTTCGGGACTTTGGGTCTTTGATTGGGCTAGATTAGGTTGGGTAGTGGTTAGTCATGTAACATCCTAGAATTTGGGGTTCTGTATTTTGCACTATTTCATGCGTTTGGCTAGCTATGCTTGTTGTTTTGGTGTGTTTGGGGGTTTTGGGGAGGCTCGGGTTCGAGCTAGAGCTTTGGTAAATTTTTCTCTTTTGGGCACTTTAGGGGGAGAGCTTGTGGATGCAGGCCTTAAGTATGTTTTGTTGTAATTTGATGTCACAAGGAGCAAGGTGGCTAAGTGGTTGGCTTCACAAGGGAGTATGGAAGGAGGAGTGGGCTCGAAACCCACAGGTTGCAATTTTGGAGTATTTATTTTGTGCCAGGATGGGGAATAGGTGGAGTTCGGCTTGGACTTTGAAGGGTGGTTGTTGAATGAGTCAACCAGTTTGAAATGGATGAAGGAGAGGAGCTTGAGGTGTTGAATCGGTCAAAGCAGTTTAAAAGGGTGATGGAGAGGGCTTAGTGGAGTAAAACAAGGAGCAAATCAAGGAAGTGGAGAGGTGGGTGAGAGTTGGCTGAATGTTGGAGATTTGGGAGGAGAATTTCGGTTATGTGATGTTGTGGCTAGGGAGTTTCGGCATCTTGGTGTGAGTTAACAAAACCGAACCTTTTTGGGAGTGATGTGCCGAATTCTATAGTTTCTTTAGCATTCTTTTTACATTTTGTGCTTTTGACATAAGGCATTTCAGGTCTCTTTTCCTTTATTTTATTTTGTTTGCTATCAACCGAACCCTCCCTCATTCATATCATATTTCCTTTCATTTCATTTCAATTCTCTTCTTTTGTTTTTCGACACTCCTTTTTCCATAGCCGAATCTATACTTTCCATTTTCATTCCCTCTCATTTCTTTCGTGTTCTAGTTTTTTCTCTCCTTTGAGCCGAACATTCTCAACACTCCATCTCCTCCATTTCTTTTTCTTTTGATCGAATCACTCTTCTTCCACACTTCTTCTATTTTCTTCATCTTTTCTTCTTGCACCTTTATTTCTTGCGTAACTAGCTGAACATCTGGAAGCACCCCTTTTGGTTTGCCGTAAGTCTCTTCTCAATCAGCTTTGATTGTTGCAAATCCGAATATAAGTACTCTCTCTGCCTTAAAGCGTGTTTGTTCGTTCGTAGGAAGCTGGAACTCGTGTCAGCAGTGGCCGAACCTAAGACATCTTGGTAAGTTAGTTTTGGTCGTTTATGGGTGATGGTTGGACGTTCTTAATAAGAGTATTTAGGCCAAAAGGCCATTTCTTCTTTATTTATTAGGAAACATCTTTTCTAACTCGTGAGTTATTTAGGAACTCAGTCAAGAGGATAGAACCAAGCGGCGTTGATAATTAAGGTAAGGAGTTTTTCTCTAGTCCTATACGATTAGACTCTATCCGTTTTATTCTGCCATAACCAAAACCTTCTGGTATAATAATCATCGTTTCTCTCTGAAAGTACTGTACTAATCAAGACTCTCTTCATGGATGCGAGTGCTAGCCGAACCAAGGAGGGTGCGTTAAAGGAGTCTAAGGGGAGTGGACTCGTAGTCTCTACTCCCAAGTTCAAACGGCGTCTTTGTGTCGTCAGTTTGAGACTTTTCACCGGGTTGTGGTAGAGAGGCGACATCCGCTTGGGATAGACGGATCGTAGTTGTTCGTGATAGTGAGAGTGACGATGATCAGGAGTGTTTAGTCCTTCGCGTAATCAGGTGTGTAATCCACACGCCTTCATTTGTTTGTTTAGCATTAATATGTGTATTGACTAAAAGCCGGAATAACCAAAACGCTGAATGAGATACCCAGTGCGTATGGTTGGAGATATCAGGTAAGTAACCGTTATGATTATGCTATTTGGATAACTTGGTATGTTTATTTGGGTGATCATATTATCCGACATACATTGTTATATGTTTGCATTCATCACATCATGATTATATGTTGCAAGGGATTGGGATATGATATTGATGAAAAGGGGCAGTGTATATCGGTGACTCTGTCATATTATTTCGGTGGCATGTTGTTTCTGCCGAGGGGATTAGGGTTGATCCCCAAAGATCGAAGTCGTTTCGACCGAAACCACCGAAGTCTGTAGTAGAAATTCGAAGTTTTCTTGGGTTAGCTGGGTACTACAGAAGGTTCGTTGAGGGATTCTCATTGATTGCTGGACCATTAACCAAGTTGTTACGGAAAAGGGAACCGCTTGTTTGGGCCGATAAGCAAAGGAAAAGCTTTGAGAAGCTAAAGAGGATTTTGACCGAGGCACTGTGTTGATTCAAATGAGGTCGGGAGGAATTCGTCGTTTATTGTGATGCATCACACACAGGGTTAGGATGTGTGCTAATGCAAGAAGGGAAAGTGGTAGCGTATGCGTCTCGGCAATTAAGGCCAAATGAAGTGAATTATCCTACTCATGACTTGGAATCAAGCGCAGCGTTATTCTAAAGATATAGAGGCACTACTTGTATGGAGAAAAGTCGGTATCTACACCGATCATAAGAGCCTAAAATATCTCCTTACCCAGAAGGAGTTAAATTTAAGGCAGCAGAGGTGGCTTGAATTGTTGAAAGACTATGACTGCTCGATCGAGTACCACCTGGGTAAAGCTAATGTAGTGGCGGATGCGTTGAGCCGTAAGGTGATATCGGATTTGAGGGCAATGTTTGCTCATCTCGCTTTATATGAAGATGGAAGCTTGTTAGCCGAACTTCGTGAAGCCTTCTGTAGGTAGGTCGACAAGGAAAAGTAGTCATTAGACAAAATGTTAAGTTCTCGACTTCGCCAAGTGGAGGGTGGGGAAACAGAGGATTTTGGTCCGAAAGTTGATGGAGTATTATGCTTTCGTGGAAAGGTTTGTATGCCGAAGGACTCGAAAGTTGAGACAGAGGATTCTGCAGAGGCGCATAGTAGCCCATACGCTATGCATCCCGGTGGGAGTAAGATGTACCGAGATTTACGTAAATAGTATTGGTGGCCAGGTCTGAAGCAAGAAGTTACCGAGTTTGTGAGTAAGTGTTTGACATGTCAATAGGTAAAGGCAGAACATCAGTTGCCTTCGGGATTGCTGCAGCCGGTGAAGATCCCACTTTGGAAATGGGAGAGGATAGCGATGGATTTTGTTAGTGGGCTACCTCTGGCGCCTACTAAGAAAGATTTGGTGTGGGTGATTTTCGATCGGTTGACGAAGTCCGCTCACTTCATACTGGTTCGTATCGACTATTCGTTGCTGAAGTTGGCCAAGCTATATGTAGCAGAGATTGTGAGGTTACACGAGATACCAGTGTCTATCATATCGCATGTGGACCCTAGGTTTACGTCGCGATTCTGAAAGGCGTTACATAAAGCTTTAGGTACAAGACTGGATTTCAGCATGGCGTTTCATCCACAGGCTGATGGACAGTCAGAGAGAGTAATTCAGATTCTGGAAGACATGTTAAGAGGCTGTGTAATCGACTTCAGGGGTAGTTAGGAGGATTTTCTACCATTCGCAGAGTTTGCGTACAACAATAGCTATCAATCCAGCATTCAGATGGCACCCTACGAGGCGTTGTATGGTCGTAGATTTCGTACTCCTACCTGCTGGACAGAGTTGGGTGAGCGACAGTTGTTGGGTCCGGAATCGGTCTCAGAGACGGAGGAAAAGGTTAAGTTGATTTGGGCTCGGTTGAAGGAAGCTTCTGATAGGCAGAAATCATATGCAGATCTGAAACGTAAGGAAATAGAATTCTCAGTGGGTGATCAGGTCTTTCTGAAAGTTTCACCTTGGAAGAAGGTTCTAAGATTTGGGCGAAAAGGAAAATTGAGCCCCAGATTCATCTGGGCCTACCGGTGTGTTGAAACGTGTGGACCAAAGTGGCTTATCACCTTGAGTTACCTCTCGAGTTGAGTCGATACATGATGAATTCCATGTTTCAATGTTAAGGCGTTATCGCTTGGATCGATCTCACATAGTGCCGATGGAGGAAATTGAAGTAAGACCCGATCTGTCTTTTGAAGAAGAACCAATCAGCAGATCTTAGATCGAGATGTTAAGGTGTTGAGAAGGAAGTCGCCCGCTTGGTCAAAGTTTTATGGTGAAATCACATTCAGAGGAAGCCACGTGGGAGCCGTAAGATGTGATGCGACAAAGAATACCCTCACCTCTATTGATCGTAAAATTTCGAGGTCAAATTTCTTTAAGGGGGTAGAACTGTAACATCCTAGAATTTAGGGCTCTGCATTTGGCACTATTTCATGCGTTTGGCTAGCTATGCTTTTTGTTTTGGTGTGTTTGGGGGTTTTGGGGAGGCTCGGGTTCTAGACAGAGCTTTGGTAAATTTTTCTCTTTTGGGCACTTTAGGGGGAGAGCTTGTGGATACAGGCCTTAAGTATGCTTGGTTGTAATTTGATGTCACAAGGAGCAAGGTGGCTAAGTGGTTGGCGTCACAAGGGAGTATGGAAGGAGGAGTGGGTTCGAAACCCACAATGTGAAATTTTGGAGTTTTTATTTTGTGCCAGGATGGGGAAGAGGTGGAGTTCGGCTTGGACTCTGAAGGGTGGTTGTTGAATGAGTCAACCAGTTTGAAATGGATGGATGAGAGGAGCTTGAGGTGTTGAATCGGTCAAAGCAGTTTGAAAGGGTGATGGAGAGGGCTTAGTGGAGTAAAACAATGAGCAAATCAAGGAAGTGGGGAGGTGGGTGAGAGTTGGCCGAATGTTGGAGATTTGGGTGGAGAATTTCAACTATGTGATGTTGTGGCTAGGAGTTTCGGCATCTTGGTGTGAGTTAACAAAACCGAACCTTTTTGGGAGTGATATGCCAAATTCTATAGTTTCTTTAGCATTTTTTTACGTTTTGTGCTTTTGACATAAGCCATTTCGGTCTCTTTTTCCTTCATTTTATTTTGTTTGCTATCAACCTAACCCTCCTCATTCATATCATCTTTCCTTTTATTTCATTTCAATTCTCTTCTTTTGTTTTTCTACACTCCTTTTCCATAGCCGAATCTCTACTTCCCATTTTCCTTTCCTCTCGCTTCTTTCGTGTTCTAGTCTTTTCTCTCCTTTGAGCCAAACGTTCTCAACACTCCATCTCCTCCATTTCTTCTTCTTTTGACCGAATCACTCTTCTTCCACACTTCTTCTATTTTCTTCATCTTTTCTTCTTGCACCTTTATTTCTTGCGTAACTAGCCGAACATCCGAAGCACCCCCTTTGGTTTGCCGTAAGTCTCTTCTCAATCACTTTGATTGTTGCAAGGCCAAATATAAGTACTCTCTCTGCCTTAAAGCGTGTTTGTTCATTCGTAGGAAGCCGTAACTCGTGTCGTCGATGGGCCTAACCTAAGACATCTTGGTAAGTTAGTTTTGGCCGCTTATGGGTGATGGTTGGACGTTCTTAATAAGAGTATTTAGGCCAAAAGGCTATTTCTTCTTTATTTATTAGGAAACATCTTTTCTAACTCGTGAGTTATTTAGGAACTCACCAAGAGGATAGAACCAAGCGGCGTTGATAATTAAGGTAAGGAGTTTTTCTCTAGTCCTATACGATTAGACTCTATCCGTTTTATTCTGCCATAACCAAAACCTTCTGGTTTAAGAATCATCGTTTCTCTTTGAAAGTACTGTACTGATCAAGACTCTCTTCATGGATGCGAGTGCTAGCCGAACCAAGGAGGGTGCGTTAAAGGAGTCTAAGGAGTGGACTCGTAGTCTCCCGCCTCCCCCAAGTTCAAACGGCGTGCTATGTCGGCGCGTTTGAGACTTTTCGCCGGGTTGTGGTAGAGAGCCGACATCTATTTGGGATAGACAGATCGTAGTTATTTGTGATAGTGAGAGTGACGACGATCAGGAGTGTTTAGTTCTTCGCGTAATCAGGTGTGTAATCCACACACCTTCATTTGTTTGCTTAGCATTAATATGTGTATTGACTAAAATCTGGAATAACCGAAACGGTGAATGAGATACCCAGTGGGTATGGTTGGAGATATCAGGTAAGTAACCGTTATGATTATGTTATTCGGATAACTTGGTATGTTTATTTGGGTGATCATATTATCCGACATACATTGTTATATGTTTGCATTCATCACATCATGATTATATGTTGCATGGGATTGGGATATGATATTGATGAAAATGGGCAGTGCATATCGGTGACTCTGTCACATTGTTTCGATGGCTAGGCCACATATATATATCGGTGACTCTGTCACATTATTTTGGTGGCTAGGCCACATATATCGGTGACTCTGTCATATTTTATCGACTTTGAGCAAAGATGATCACAAAGATGATCGCCAATGAGGAGTGTAGCGGATGGAGGATTGATTGTAGAAATCCCCACAGGTGTGTTGAGGTTGGACATATGGAGCGGAGTGTAGAGGATGGAATACTAGGTTGGGCTGGGTTGCATTGCATTCACTATCTGATATGCCATGTTGTTAGGGCTACGGCCCAATTCGATACGTATGGGCTTCGGCCAAATTTGTTACTGTGAGGGCTAAGGCCCAATGTGCTTCTATGGGCTTAGGCCCATATTTCGTTCGTAAGGAGAATTACACACTGAGTCCTCGTGACTCACCCTCTCGCTAATTTTGCGGTGTAACTCCTAGTTTGAGGATTTGGAGCCGAGGTGGGCTCTGTGGTGGCCATGCGTTACTTTTTTCGTAAACTCCGTTTTCTTTATCTAAACTTATTTTTAATTTGGGAATTTGTTATGTAATAAGGCCTCCGGGATTTTAGTTTGGTTTTTGATTTAATGCGGTTATTCTACATATTATGAAATGTTAAATATGGAGTTTTTCTAAAAATATAAACAATCTTTTTTTCCAAAATATTAACAAACAGATCACAAGCAATAAATAATTAAACTCGTGATTTTCTTAGAACTACAAACATTATTTTCAAAAGGTCACGATTCTGAAGTCCACTAGTTTCGGTTGTTCGTATCACAAAACAAGTTTTCGATAGTTAGTGTTATTAACTACATTTTGCAAGAAAACCATTAAGTAAATTCTATTTTTAAATGGAACCAAATCTTCGGAATTTTTAAACGAACACAAGTTTCTTTAACAACCTTTCCATGTGACATGCCAGATCCGGTCGTAACGTTTTGGCCGGGTTTGGGGTGTTACAAGTCAGGCCTGTGTGATTATTTTGTAAATGGACTGATGGACTTTATTAATTAATTGGGTTTTTCATTTGGTTTTAATTTTTGTTTTTTTTTTGTTATTTTAATGGGTTATGGACTGGTTAATGGGCCCGGGCATAAATTGGGTCCTACAAATGCCCATCAGAATCGAATGAAGCAAAGACTTTAAAAGGGCCAATTTTGCCCGGTATTGTCGATTCTTGACTTCATTCGGTGCTTTTCTTCTTTGAGTAGCTTCATTCCATCCCACTGCATCTTCAGGGGCCCGGGAACTAGCGCTTCGATCTAACTCAAGTGAATTAGACTTGTAGCTTCAATCTACTCCGCCGCAACTTCAGGGAGACAAGATTTGATGTCTTTGATCTGCTCCTGCAACTTCGTGAATGCCGATCCGCTATCTTCCATCTCGCTCTCGCAACTTCGTGAATGCCAGACTTGTATCTTCGATCTGCTCCTGTAACCTCAGGAATGCCATATCTGATGTCTACGATCTGCTCCTGCAACTTCAGGGATGCCAGACTTGTATCTTTGATATGCTCCTGCAACCTCAAGAATGACAGATCTGATGTCTTCGATATGCTCCTCGCAACTTCGTGGATGCCGATTCGCTATCTTCCATCCGCTCCCGCAACTTCGTGAATGCCGACTTGTATCTTCGATCGCTCCTACAACTTCGTGAATGCCGATCGCTATCTTCCATCCGCTCCCGCAACTTTAAGAATGCCGACTTGTATCTTCGATCCGCTTCCCGCAACCTCGTGAATGCCAGATCGATGTCTTCGACCGCTCCCTCGCAACTTCGTGAATGCCGATCCGCTATCTTCGACCGCTCCCGCAACTTCGTGAATGCCGACTAGTATCTTCGATCCGCTCCTACAACTTCGTGAATGCCGATCCGCTATCTTCCATCTCGCTCCTCGTAACTTCGTGAATGCCGATCGTATCTTCGATCCGCTTCGCCAGAAGGCAAGATCTCGCTATTTTCAACTGCTCCACTACAAACTTAGGGACGCCAGATCGGTATCTTCGATTCACTTCGCCGTGAAGGCAAGATCTGTTATTTTCAATCTGCTCTCTCTGCAAACTCGTGGACGCCGCATCGGTATCTTCGACCGCTTCGCCAGAAGGCAAGTTCTCGCTATTTTCAATTTGCTCCACCGCAAACTCAGGGACGCCGGACTAGTATCTTTGATCCGCTTCGCCCAGGAAGGCAAGATCTGTTATTTTTAATCTGCTCCACTGCAAACTCAGGGACGCCAGACTGGTATTTTCGATCCGCTTCGCTCAAGAAGGCAAGATCTGCTATTTTCACTGATGTTGCGACACTGTCCTCTAGGGGACCTATCCTGTAAAATCGGTTTTATGTGTGAATGATCTCTTATAATGATTAGGATGCAATGATTAGAATGAATCAAATGCTCCTAACTGGATGACATTTGCATGAATGTAGAATGTCATGAGAATAATCTTTTTTTAAAGCTTAGGTTGTCATCGCTCATCGCTTATCGTGGCTTTATCACCGACGTATTGTGATGTCATCTTGTTCTACCGGTATTCTCAATAGAAAACCCAAGAAAATAATTATATCCTCGCTCAATGATTTGCCCCATCAGAATTTCAGTGGTTCATCTCATTTTGACTTAGAGGTGTAAGATCTCGAATACATCCCATCGCGACTCCAAAATGTAGGATTTGTTTCTTCTTCAATCCATCCCATTGCTATTCGAGGGTACAAGACTTGTATCATTTTCCATCCATACCACCGCAACTCAGGGGTAGAGGGTTGTAACTTGTTCAATCAACTGATCACTCCTGAGGTAACCTAAACAAATGTGTATGCATGATATTTGCATGGATGCAGAATATCATTTTTTTGAGAATGATTCCCCTTTTGCACTTGGGTTAACATTGCCCATTTTTCGTCAAGATTGTATCACTGACGCAATATCTTGTCATTTGTTCATTTTTGACAAAAATACGAAGAGATGGTCTCAGTTTAGACTCTTTCTTAAACTTGGTGAGTTTTAAACAAAAGTCATGTTTCAGGTTCTCGTATTATTCAGAAGCTTCCAGAGTAATGTGCGAAACTCCTTTTATGAAAGTATTATTAGTCCACTAATCGTTATTTCAATGCAAAATGCCCGAAAAGATCATAACCATGGACATGAAGGAAATTAATTAGGAGCATAGCTCAAAATGTATAAGTTAGTTCAAGATAGCAAATGAATAAGATAATCCAAATAACAAATTTGAAATGGATAAAATGGAAACTAGGTGCCCTGTATATCGCACTGAGCTTCTATGTTCAAACTTCTTGAGCACCAATTTAAGCTCAATATGTGTTTAGGGATCCGTAGCACTTTGTCGATGCCCCTAGACGTAGCATACTTCTTCATTGTTAATTCAAGCATAGCAAGACTCGCTGTATGCCCAACTCGATCAAAATTTGAGCCGCTTTTTCGGGTTTTCAACTCAAATCCCCTTGATCTCAAAGCGCCTTTGCGGGTTTTCACCTTGGCCTCTCCTTTTTCTTTCTTCTTTTGATCGAATTTTTCATTTTTTTTGTCTCAAAGTGCCCCTTTGCGGAATTTCACCTTGGCCTCTCCTTTCAAATGAGGTCTGAACTCTCTGGCTTGAACATATCTTTACCCTCTATCTTGGTCAAGGTTAATGATCTTCCGTAATGCCTTCTTCACCACATAAGGTTTTGCCAAATTTGGCATTTACTTCCTCTGAAGTCCTTTTGTATGAAAAAAATCCTTCTTAATGCTATGTCCCCATCATGAATTTCTCTTGGGCGAACCTTTTTATCATAAGCCCGTATCATCTGTTTTTGGTACATTCGACCATGATGAATATTTTCAAACAAGCTTACTGGAGACATTCTCGCTTCATCCAATTCTTAATTTAATTGAAGCTTGGAGAAAAAGAATCTTAATTTCCAATCATTGTTTCCCTCATAGACCAATGGGAAAGATGCCCCGGTGAAGGTCCTGGCCAACGTTCAAGAAACATAGAGGGTAAATGGTAACTTCTCTATGCCAAACTTTACAAGTCTCAGTCATTTTTCAAAAAATTTTGAATTTTTTTTTGCCGCATTTGCCGCAATGATATGGTGTCTGATCTTTGAACAGACTTTAAATCTTTGACATTGTGCAATTATGTTTCTTTCTGACATTCTTTATTGCCATTTTTTTTGAATTTGAATTTGAATTCGAATTTGGATTTGGATTCAGATTCGGATTTGGATTTGGATTTGAATTTGGATTTGATGACTGTTGACTTTGCAACTTTGGCATATGAAGCGACCTTCACCCTCTTAGTGAAGTAATTGACAACCATAAAGATGAATTGGTGTCGGCTAGATGCTTTTGACGAGATCGGCCTCATAACGTCCTTGCCCCACATATAAGGAATCTGTGAAGAAATAGAGGAGGCGCGTAAGTCCTGTATTCATCCATCTGGCGTTCACGGCATAATTGATGCAACCTTCCTTTTCTCGTGGACCAAAGATTACCTTCAAAACCTCATGATTAGCTCCTCGACCATTGTAGAACCATTAACATGGGTTCCAACCTTAGTAACATCCCCACATTTCAGCTTGTCCATGTGCCTTGATATGATCGTATGCGAAAACATCTTTGAATTCTTGAACATAGCTCAATGATGTCTCGCCTTATTTCTGTGGTGAGCTAGGCTTCGATCTTCCCCTTTTTCCTAAACTCGTAACTTCTACTGACCCTTTGCAAGGTAGAGTCTATTCTCATCTTGTTCTACCATCCTTAACAAATCAAAAGATAGGTTACAATCTCTGCCATCTTCCAAATCCTTAGATCCCTTAGGCCCATATCTCATTCAAAAATGTAGTCGGAATAACGTCGCTCATGTCGTTGATATCTGGGTACATAGGTACGAAGGCAATCCAAAGAATAAATGATTCTAAGGATGATTATTTGTATGACATGGTCATGAATAAAGAATGAAAGAATATTATAAAAGAATGTATAATATGAAATGGAAATAATATTTGCTCAAAAAGATGCATTTTATTGAAATAAAAATTCGACACAAGCCTATTTCACAAAAGAAATCTTATTGCTTCTAGGCTTCAAGCAACAAGTGCGTTTTGTACATTACTCTAGGTAGGCTCTAAATACTACAGAATTTCTTCCGCAAATCCGATTGTCCAAAACGCTTCTAAGTTTATATTTCGCATTTGGCGATCATCTAACTTCACAATACCCATGCCGATGAAATTTTCCACCAATTTCTTGAAAGCAAGGCAATTTTCTATCGAATGCCCTATGATCCCCGCGTGGTACTCGTGACTGGGCATTTGGGTCATACCATTTGGGGTACTGGGTTGCATTGGTTACAGTAATGATGAGCTACAAAGATGCATATCAAATAAGCATTTGTAATAACCCAAATTTCAAAGATATTAGAAATAGTGGTTCGAGACCATCAAATCTGACAAATGAACTCAGATTGTATTATTTAATATTTACCACCAAATGTAGCTTTAAAAATATTTTTGAAATAGTAAATTGTGTTTTATAAAGATTTATTTGGTCAAGAAATCGAGAAAAAGAGGTATCGAGATCTCAAAGTTATAAACCGAGTCATAAATATTTTTATGAATATTTACGGAATGTCAATAAAGTAGTATAAAAATTTCATAGAAAATTTTGACGCTTGGGTGGTTAATTAAATAAAAAGGACTAAATTGAAAAAGGTATAAAAATTGCTAGAAGGATTAAATAGCTTAATTGTTAAATGAGGAAGGACCTAAAGTGTAAATAAGGCCAAAGGAGATATTTTGGGCGGCAATAGCTGAGAAAAATCAGGAAATGGGTGAAATAAGGGTAAAATTGGAAAATTGCCAAAATTAGTTAAATAAATATGGGACCAAATTGGAATATCTAGAATTCTCTTCATTTCTCTTCAATTTCTTCAGCTGAAAAACAGCCATGGGAGAGAGTTCAAGTTGGTTTTCATACTCAAGCTTCATGTAAGTTTAATTCTTGCTTTCTCCTTGAAATTTCTATGTTTTTGGACTTTTACAATTGGGTCCAACTTATTAATTCATTAGTTTTTTATTCTATGGCAAATTTTTAAAGTTGATGTGGATTATTTCTGGAAGAATATGATGAATAAATATTGAATTGAAGCTTTAATTTTGTTATATGCTGATTTTATTAAGTGAAATTGATGGAAATTGGTTTAGGACTTAATTGTGAAAGAGTTGAAATTAAGGCCTAGTGTTAAAATTCTGATTTTCAAAGGTTATGAAGTAGTTTAAAATGATAGATAAAAGTATTAAATGAGAAAATTAGCTCAATTGAGGGGTGAATTGAGCAAGGACTGAATTGTATGAATTGTGGAATTTGGGACAAAATAGAAATCAACATGTTACACTAAAGCAGTTTTGGACAGTAGCAGTTGTCTAACTTCGAAAAATCACCAAAAATAGTATAAATTGAAATAGAAGTTGAATGAGATATAGAATTAAAGCTTGTTGAGTCTATTTTCATATAAAAGAAACAGAGCAAGCAAAAGAAGTCTACATATTGAGATATTTAAATTTTTGTAAGACTGGTTTAGAATAACTTCGTGATCCCCTGTTCTTAATTTAGAAATTCACTAAAAATTGTACAAAAATAATTATGAGTTATAATTTATATTTTTGTATTCCTTAGTGAGCCTATTTTCATTAGAAATAATTGGAAACACTATATGAAAATCTTACTATGAGATAATTGATTTTTAGTGAAGAGAGGTCAGAGCTGTCGGACTGTGTAACAGGGGAGAACTTAACTAATAAACTGTACTAATTGGCCACACCAAAAATTCTGGAAAAATTATAGTAAGAATAAATGTGAGTCTAGTTTCAAATAAAATTAACGGATATTAATTTGGAGTTTTTTAGCTCAAGATAAAAATAATTTAGTGACTATGACACAGATGGACAGCTTGAATATTCACATAAGTAAATAGTGAAAATTATAAATAATGTTACTTACAAGTGTGTTGTTTATATTAAGGATGTGGATGGAGAGGAGGAGGAGGAAAAATAATATATGAACGACTTGTGTATAAATTGATTACATGCTCGATTATAATTGATAAATGTTGAATTAGAAATGATATAATGTTTTATTTGGAATATTTATTATGAAATTATGATTATCGTTATAATACAAAAATTGAACTTGTGAGTTTATATGGCTAAATTTTAGTGATCATTTGTTAATTTTATGAACTTCATGATGTGTTATTTCATATGTATTGATGATAAAATCGTGAATAATGTAAAATAATGAAAATTGAATAAATGATCAAATTGAGCACTTCGATTCGTAGACAAGATGAATTGATTTTAAAAGACCATAGTTGAACTATGGCAACAAGTGATAAGTGATAGCTTCGCTACACTTATCTGATCAATGACAAGTGAAAGTGATAAGTGATAGCTTCGGCTACACTTATCCGATCAAGGACAAGTAAAGTGATAAGTGGTAGCTTCCTACCGATCAAGTGAAAAGTGGTAGCTTCGCTACCGATCAAGTGAAAAGTGGTAGCTCCGCTACCGATCGAGTGGATAGTGGTAGCTTCGCCACAAGTGACAAGTGATTTCGGTGTAAGACCATATCTAGGATATGGCATCGGTGTGATACGTGTTTAAGATGTAAGAGTGGTAGCTCCGCCACCGATCGATGAAAAGTGGTAGCTCTGCCACCGATCAAGGGATAGTGGTAGCTTCGGCTACAAGTGACAAGTGATTTCGGTGTAAGACCATATCTAGGATATGGCATCGGTGTGATAGTGAAGATGTAAGACCATGGCTGAGCTATGGCATTCTAGTGAAAAGACCATAGCTATGTTATGGCATCGGTGATTATCGGTGAAATTCAAGTGCATACTGGTCAGTGCACTCAATTCCATAAGAAGTTCACTAATTTGACAAAGCTTGGTAAGTGTTACATAGAATTATGTGATATAAGGAAGTATGAGTTGATGAGACATGAACATAGAACTTGGTTGATGAATGAGTTCATTTGTGATTATATATTTGTACACCCTTGAGTGTATTATCCGTATGAATTGGTATTCCAAATGAGTTAATGAGAAGAGTTCTAATATGACATAATCTAAATTTAAAATGAAATATTATGAAAACGTACTTGGAATACATTGGTATGTCTTGTATATGTTATTTGAGTTCATAATGTGGAAAGTAAATGTATGTAAAAATATGAGGTGATGATACCTGTACATGGAATTTATTGATGGATATGTACATCCTAATAGATTTTAGTGAACATTGAAATTAGGCTCAATAAGTGATTTGTCAATTTAAATTGTGATTGGCAGGAAGAGTTAGTGAATTGCATGTTTATGAATTGTTACATGTATTTTTCAAAATACAAGGAAATGATGGTAATTGATACATGGAAATATGAGACTATAATATATAAAAACATGGAATATGTTTGATAAATGTGTTCATTCATAATTATAGAATTGTGCATCTCAAGTGCACTATATGTGTAAAGATGATGTTTCAAATGATTTGATAAGTAAAACTCAATTATGAAGTAGTTTGAAACCAAGACAATTTGTTATAAAAATGTATATGAAATACAGAGGTGTGATTGTTATATGTTATATGAATACATAGTGTGAAAAAGTATAAGTACAAGAGAAATTTAATGAGAATTGAACCCATATACGTTTCTTGTTATTTATATGAAGTGTACGACTAACAAGTGGTATTAAGTATAAGGCTCGATTGAATATCTTAAATTGGTTTTTGTATGTATTAAATGTGGGTGAAGAATAAGGATCAAATGAGAGAGAAATATGGCTTAGAAAATAGCCTAATTTGTGAAAATTAACTTTACCACACGGCCTAGCAACACGGGCGTGTACTAAGGCCGTGTGACCCAATTTCCTTCATAGATGCAAGTCAGAGAGTTATACGCCCCAGAGGCACGGCTATGTGAGCCACACGAGCGTGGGACCCTTGTAAATGAGATAAACTTAGGGATTTTGCGAAAAATTTCATACGATTCTGATTTAGTCCCGACCCAATCCCAATGCATGATTTGGATTTCAAGGGTCCGTTAAAGGAACTTTTATAATCAATTTTGATATTTGAGTGATAAATGGTTTAAATCATCTGTAAGTGTTCCGTACTCTTCGGTAATGCCTCGTACCCTGTTCCGGCGTCGAATATGGGTAAGGGGTGTTACAGCTTTGGTATAACTCCCCATACGTTATTGGAATAGGTGTGAACTGGGGTTTCTCGGAGTTCGGTCTTGAATTAGGTTCTTGCCTTGGGGAGACCTGATGGCTGGTAATTACCGTCCTTGGCTGGCCTACTATAATCAAATCTGAGTGACCCTTGTTATACCTACTCGTACTATTCACACCCTTGTCCTTCCTTTTCGGGGCCTTTGAAGCCCACTCTCCCCTTTTCTTTGTTTCTGCCAGAACAACCGGTCTGGCTCGATCATCCTCCGGGTTAAAACCTGAGCCCATCAAGAAGTTTAACAGTGTCGGGGTATCAATCTGACATTGGGGTTTGATAATGACAGGTGCCCCTTGCGGAGGCACATCTGGTTGGGCCAAGACACTTATTGGAGTAAAACTTGGAGGATAAATGAAGACTTCATTATCATCCTCATTGTTGACCACCAGGCTTTTCATTTTTTCAAGCCTCCGACTAGTAATTAGGTTAATCAAGCGCATCATATTCATTTGATCTCGCATATCCCATCGGATTTCGGTCAACCGCTCTTGCATCGATGATTTGTCTTTGCTCTAATCTCTCTAACCTTTGTTCCATGTCTTCTAGGTTAATCAAATAATTTCACCTAATTATGGTCTTTCTACAAATTTTAATGCATGTGATATGATGTAATGCAAATGCATGAAATGCAATGCAAATGCATGGAATGAATTCAAAAAGAAAGAGAGGCGTTGATTATGAATTCAATTCCATTAGAAGAACTTTTCTAGAAAATAAATTTCTCTACATAAAACGGATCGCATATGCGCTTTGTCCCCATAGTCCATGTGAAAACACCAATCCTTTTCTTCGTATCCTGATGTTATGGTCGTGTCCCGTGAACTTTCTCAATGGATGCCTCTTCTAGCTCCTTGTTGCTTGGTCCAGCCGCACTTTCTTCACTCACTTAACCTCCGCGATGTTCATAAGCTTCTTTAAGAAAATTGAGACATGATGACTCTCGAATAATCCTTGTTGGCTTGAATCCTTGGGCAAAGTCTTGTATTCTTCTGCGGACTATCAGCCTTCTCTCGTTGTTTACCTGGACTATGTTCGAACAGCCGTATTATAATCCACTTTATCAAGTAACCCATTTCCTTATGACAAACTCTTCTATTTAGCAATCGAATATGAATCAACACCTCCTTTCTAAGATGATGCGATGCAACAAAAGAAACACTTTAGCACAAGAGAAATAAACAACAGAATAAAGTACCTAATCGTGTGACCACTAGGGTTTGGCGTGGCTCTACCTAGGGTTAGCTCTTAGGCTTCACTATATGTGGTTTGGTTCTAAAGTTGAGGGTACCTGAACCAGCAGATTCCTCAATCCTCACCCATTATAGGCTCATATGGATCGAGTTCGGTTCAGGGGAATACATTTCCCTATGGCCATGCGGAGATGAAAATCTCATGAAGCACATAAGTACAAATGTATCCCGGAAGCAGTCCACTAGCCCATGCGGAGGTGAAAACCTCACGAAGGCATAGTTTCTCACTCCCACTTAAAAGTGTAACCACAACGGTTATGCAATACAAATGCAAGTATTTTACTAAAAACATCATAGTACCAGCAAATGCATCAAAGGAAACATGATTTTTCAAAACAAGTTTCCAAATTTTCAATCAAAAGGACAAAAAATTAATCAATCTATGGCCTGACTCTCAACCAGTCCCCAGCGGAGTCGCCAAGCTGTCTTTACCATTTTTTACGAGTTTGAAAAACGGGGATCGACTTTTAAAACCACCAACCCTTTTTGTTTAGGTGTGATCGGGTCACCTAAAAACATTTTGTTTTATTTTTAAGAGAAATTAATTTTGGTCTCACAATTTCAAGAAGAAAACGGGTTCGGAGAGCTCTACATGCATTTAGGAAGGGCTAGCACCCTTTGCAACGCCCAAAATTGGTACCAAATTTATTAATTGATGCCCTAATGTCGAAAAGTTTGAAACGATTTTGAAATTCTATTTTTTTAAAAGAAAATTTAAATAAGTCGAATTGGATATTGAGATTCTCTTGTTCCGGAGGAATAAATATCACATCCAGCACGATAGGATATGACGTTTCAAGCCCTCGATGCCGAGATCCTCTCATGATTTCCAAAGTTCATGCATTGAGATTTTTATAAGGATTATTTAATTATTTGGAAAAACGAAAAACCGAAACCCAGCACGATAGGGCACGATTCCTCAAGTTTCCAAACACGAAATATTGCCTTATTTTTTAAAACATGGACAAAATTTTAAAAAGGATATTTGGTTATTTGGTCAAACAGAAAACCGAAACCCAGCACGATAGGGCACGATTCCTCGAATTTCCAAACACACAAATATTGCCTTATTTTGAAATATGCAATTTTAAAATTAACTCAAAATGCATTTTTTATTGAAACACTATTCAATAACAAGAAATAAAGATATAATATTGAGCATAGAATAATAATATGTAGCAACAATAACATATTAAGGCATAGAATTATATAAAAATACCAAGAAACCAAATTAATATACATACGATGGCAATACAACATATATTTTACAAATATTAACATTATCAATCAAAATTAATAAATTAAAAGACAATTTTATAAGAATACCAAATAAATTGATATAATTCAAATGCGACAAATATATAAAAAATGAATAACATAAAGGAAAAGCCATTTGCAACCAATATTATACGAATCATAAGTTATATATATATATATATATAAGTTTGGTAATTGCATGCAAAAAGAACATCCAAATAAACCGTATACAAAAATAGTTAATAGAAATAATAAGTAATATATGCAATAGAATTTAATATAAGTAATTTATATATGATGAAAGTTTCGAAATGAACAAAATATGAATAAGATTAAAATTTTAAAAAGGTATACGTTATTTAACTAGATTTATAAGAAAAAGCATATACGTATAGATAAATTTAAAATAAAATATACATAAAGTAATATGAAATTAATAATGAATACATAAAATAAGATGATTTTAATATGAATCATGTACACATATACATATATAAAATAATACATGAGAGTATTTATTTTGTACAAATGATTAAAACAAAGCAACTCATAAAAGAAAATTTGAAATCAAGAATTATGTAACAAATAAAAATATACAAATGAAAATAAAACCAATTAGAACATTGTAAAATCAATAAAATAACTCAATATAATTTATTAAAACAACTTGTATAATATATAGATCTATTTCTATAAAAGGAAATTGCACAGATTGTGCATGAAAACTAAAAAATACTAAATCAAAATAAAAATAAGATTAACAGGCTAATTTATAAATAAATAAACTTATTTAAACAAAATCGTGAATCAAATTACAATGCGCATAAATAGTCGTGGACTAAACTAGTAAATACCCGATAGTTAAAACGCAGCAGTATAGATTGGACTAAATCAAGTGATACTCGAATTACAGAGACCAATTAGAAGACAAAAATATACAAAGGATTTAATTAAATAACATCATGAAAATAAAGGGACTAAACGCATAAATAGACCCTCGAGACCAAAACACGTGGATCTCAGCCGCATATGGGTCGGGTCATCGGGTAATCCATACGGCACCGTTTTGGAACCACCGAATCAGGCTCCAAACGGTGTCGTTTCAAACTAACTATAAAAATAAACCCTAGGTTACCAATACTCAGCTATTCTAAAAACGAAAAAATAAAAACCTAAAAGCCTTCATCGCCCTTTCAGCCGCCGCAAGGGATTTTCCCTCAAACACTATCATCCCACCAGAAATGGTGGTTAGCTATGCGCGGAGGTCCGAATTAGAACTCAAGTTCAGGAAATAAGAACATTTCAACGCTAAAATCCTCTCCAGAAACCCCGATTTCGACGAAGGAGGAGAAGATTCTAGCGGTCTACCCCTGAAGGTATATCCCTCCCTTTCTTTTTATTTATTACTCCATGCTAATAAAACAGGAAAAAGAAAATCAGAAAATAGCCCAAATCGAAGAAAAGGAAAATCAATCACCTTCCTCAAAATTGGTTTCAAGTTGTATTTCTGTATTTTCTCAAAAATCGTGACCCTTACAAATATTTTTACTTCGTTCTTTATAACCGAATTCAAAAAAAATCAAAAATCCAAATACAATCCTTTTTTTTTGCTTGTTGCGCTGTGTTTTTGTTGTTTTCGCAGGTACGATGGTGACGTGGCGATGGTACGGAGGCCGACGACGTGGCAGCGTGCGTGTGAGGGACGCGGTGGCGGCGTTGGAAAAGTCTGGAAGCCCCTAGGGTTTCTGGTACCTTAGAATATTTGGACCATTTGGGCTTCGGGACTTTGGGTCTTTGATTGGGCTAGATTAGGTTGGGTAGTGGTTAGTCAGGCCTGTGTGATTGTTTTGTAAATGGACTGATGGACTTTATTAATTAATTGGGTTTTTCATTTGGTTTTAATTTTTTGTTTTGTTTTGGTTATTTTAATGAGTTATGGACTGGTTAATGGGCCCGGGCATAAATTGGGTCCTACAGTGCTTTTTCATATAAGGAATATCAAGCCTCCTTCTGTAGGCGACGGACAGGATCAATGTGTTTGGAAGCGGGGCTTTTATCACCAATTCACAGTTAAGGATGCTCATAGGTCCTTAATAGAGGGCAGATGGGATGCTATTGACTTTAAATGGAAAATGGTATGAAGTTTGAAACTACCTCAAAGAGTACGTCATTTTTTATGTACACCAATGCAAGACCGATTACTAGCAAATGTTGAGAGATATCGTTGGGGGATCTTGGACAACCCACAGTGCTTGATGTGTGGTGCAGGCCAAGAGACACCGCTACATATTATGTAGGACTACTATGTAATCAAACGGGCTTGGAGTAGATTCAGTAATGCTAGTATTGATGCTACTTTTTTTCTCTAGTAACTTGTTGGATTGGACTTGTGCAAACTTAAAGGTTGACAGGTTTCTTACTTGTATGGATGTTCTATGGAATATGTTTTTTGGTGTCTTCATTTGGTTGGTGTGGAAAAGAAGAAATAAATTTGTTTTTAGTAGTAAATGTGACAGTATTGAGTCAGTTCTCTAGCATAATGTTGCTTGGACCCGACATATATGGGGCCAAAGGATGGATGGGTGAAGATGAATACTGATGGGCAGTTTCTACGATATCTGGTAAGGTTCTATTGGTGATGTTATAAAGGACTCTTTGGGAAGATGGCTATTGGGTTTTTCTAAGTGTTTTTACGATGCTTGAGTTAGAGTTGTGGGCAATTTTCGAGGGATTAAATCTAGCCTAAGGCCAAGGATTTAAAAGGGTTATTGTGAAGAGTGATAATTTGACTGCTATTAAGCTTGTTAAAGACTCCACAACTGTTTCTAGTGCACTTTCTCTAGTACGAGCTATCGATAAAATGAAGGGAAGGCTTGACAACTATTTTTTTATTTTGTTTGGAAAAAGCCCAATATGGTAGCAGATCATCTAGCTAAGACGATTACAGAGACGTTCATCATCTTAGAATCCTCCATGTTGTTCCTTCTAGTCTAACTGCCATGCTTGAGAGAGATTTGTTGGGTCCTCCTAGTGTCATGGGTTGCGCATAGTAGCCAGTAACCATGGTACACTTGTGCGATCCATCAAGTTCAAATGAGGTCATTTGGCCTAATCGGACTAGCCTTTTGTTTGAAGAGATTGGAGGTCCATCTACGAAGCTTGACACATATGGAAACATGATCTTTGAAGATATGAAATCTTAGATATGATATGTAATCTTAGAAGATATGATTCTGTAATCTTATAGATTTTATTTGTGGATAGCTTTTACTCTTAGCCACTGATGTACTTTGATATGTATCGTTGAATTTGGGGAGGCTCAACTATAAATAGAGGCCTCTTCCCTCGTTGTAAATCACTTCATTCTTGAGCAATAAGAATTCTTGAGAGCATTCACTCAAAACTTTCTCTATTATCTTCTTAGCTTTCTGTGGCTTTGTTCATATTTTGTTCTTTGTTCATATTTATTCATCTTTGAGTTGCTTCCTCTTTGTGTTGATTTTGTGGAGAAATTCCGTTGAATCCTCAATTGTTGAAGTTAGGCTGACTTAGGCATTTTTTGGGAGCAAAAAAACTGCCTAAGGCTGCACGGATCGTGAGGCAAAAATTCTAAGTCTGTGACAGTTTGTATCCGAGCTTTGGTTTGCAAAAGCACTGTTGAAAGCTGTCGAAAGAAGTTGTTGAGCATGAGCCAATGGAGACCTGTGGGAGGGCCAGAAAGGCTAGTCGATCGAGAGACAAGCTGTCGAGCTTAGAAAATTGGATGGCCAATCTCAAAGAGTCCGTTGGTGGCATGAAGGAGACACTCGAGTTGGTCATGAGTCATATGGAGGATCTGAGGGAGGATAGCAAAGAATTTGTGTTCGACACTCTCAGATCCACTTTGGACAAATTGACAGTAAGGGATGATGCTCTTGAGTCCATGGTGACGGCTATGAAAGAGGAGATTGCTGAGCTTAAAAGAGAGCTCACTATCTATAAGGCTGCCTTGGGAAGTGGGATGATAGCTTCGGGATCGAAGTAATACATGTGGATGTTCTAAAACCCGAGAAGTTCAAGGGGGCTAGGTCCACGAGAGAAGTGGATAACTTCTTGTGGGAATTGGAGTAATATTTTCGAGCGATGGGCATTGAGGATGATGCCACCAAGGTAAACATTGCTTCAATTTTTTTTTACGGATGTTGCTCTCTTGTGGTAGCAGCGTAGGTCCACGGATGAGAAACGTAGAGGAATGGCTATTGAGACTTGGGAGGAGTTCCAAAGAGAGTTGAAAAAGTAGTTTTATTCGCAGCATGCTGAGAAAGAGGCTCGTGCCAAGTTGCATCAGCTTACACAACAAGGCATCATTCGAGATTATGTTCGAGAACTCAGCGAGTTGATGCTTCAGATCTCAGACTTGAATGTAGGCAAAGTAAGAGTTGCGTCGTCTAGGTATCACTGAATTGACCGTAGCCATGGCTGAGGCAGAGAATTTCTATGATATTAGGGGAAGAAAGTTTGATAATAGTGAGTCTTCCAAGCCTAAGTCAAAACCCAAAGGCAATGGTGGGGGAGACAAGGATCAAGCGGAAAAGAATAGCGAAGGCCCAAGGACTAGGGTAATAGCCCGTTTTTAGTTAAATCGGAACAGTGATTTCGGGACCACAAATTCGAGTCCGAAAGAAAATTTAATTTACTGTTATTTTATGGTCTGAATTATGATAGGAATATCGTAAGAAAATTTCATTAAGAAATTTTGCTGATTTTATGTCTAATCCGATAAAAAGGACCAAATTGCATAAAATGCAAAAGTTGAGTTCTAGTAGCTATATGTATCAAATATCTATGGAATTCAAAATGGGAGGTCCTTATATGGCAATTAGACCATTAAGAGGAGTTAGTAGATAAGTATGATTAGTCATCCATGGAAAATTAATTAAAGAAAATGATGAAATTGGAAAGTGAAAGATGAAAATATGATAAATTAATCAAATAAGAAAATATCATCATTTTCATCATCTTTCCTAAAACAAAATACATGGAAACCCTAGTTAAGAGAAAAAAGTTCAAGCAAGCTTATTTGGCTTAATTGGGTAAGTATTCTTGTCTTGTTTTTAGTAATTTTTATGTTTCTGAGATCGTAATAGCATAATCTAGCTATCTCGGGGATTAATTTGCAAAGTTATCAAAGTAATAGGGTTTTTTCATGGATGAACATGCATGAATTATGAAGTTTTATGGTAGAAAATGAAAGGTTGTTGATAGATAAACAACTTTTGTTAAGGAAATTTTGATGAAATCATGATTTAGGGACTAAATTGTAAATATATAAAATTCATGGAAAAATTCTAATTTTTGTGAAATAAATGGGCTGCTAATGTTATATGTAAAAATCTACTAGGCTTGGAATAAGGATTAAATTGCATAAATTTTATTTTCTGAGCCTAGGGACGAAATTGTAATTAATCAAAATTATAGAGGCAAAATGGAAATTTTGCCTAAGATGTGAATTGTATTAAACTGAGTTAAATTTACTTGTATAGATTCGTATAGACTTAGTACGGAATTGGATAGAGAAAAACAAAAAGTATCGGATTAGTAGCCTACGAACACGAACATTGTCGAGATAAGTTCGTGTAACTAAATTGTATATTTATATGTGTTAATTGAATTGTGTGTATGTGATTGTATTATTACCATGAACATAAAAATTAATCACATATCCAATAAAAGACCGATAAGTATTAAGTCTCGTTTGAATAAATGAAATTTGATGGATACAGGGTTCCCGATTGGTTTTTGTCTTGCATATGTTGCAGACATACCACAGCTCATAAGAGCGTCCCGTTATAGCTCTCATGAGCATCCCGATATAAGTTCTCTTGAGCTTTCTGATATATGGCTCTCACGAGCTTCCCATTTACATGCTCTTATGAGCATTCTGATCGGTTGTGATCCTGCATGTGTTGCGGACACACCGCAGCTCTTATGAGCGTCCCGATATAAAGCTATCCGGAGCTTCCTGATTAATGGCTTTTCGGAGTTACCCGTTATTAGCTCGTATGAGCTTCCTGATTTAAGCACTTATGAGCTTTCTGTTATAAAACCCAGATAAGCTTCCTGTTACAAGCTCACATGAGCTTTCTGTTAAATGGCTCGGAAGAGCTTTCTGTTTAAATGCTTAATGAGCATTCCCGAATATGAATTGATGGGTTACAAATTTGTACACTTCGAGTGCACTACCCGTGTATCCATCTATATTTCAAATAATTCAACGGGCAAATTTCTAACATGAAATCATCTAAACTCGAGATGGATTATGATGGAAATGTACATGAAATACATGGAAATTTGATATGTGATGAGCCCATAGATGTTCTTGATATTCATGTGAAATAAATGACTAACATGTTTGATGAGGTTATGCTTAGGCTTTTGGCCAAGTTGTGTTGCATGCTTACCTTAAATGTAAATGAATGGCAAGTTAATTTCCGTTATACGAACTTACTAAGCATTTAAATGCTTACTCTGTTTTATTTCCTCTATTTTATAGTACTCGGAAGCTCGTAAAGGTTGGAACTTGGTCGGAGCCACATCACACTATCCCTCGGACTTCTCGGTATATTAAGCAAGCTAATTTTGGTTATAATGGCATGTATAGGTTAAATTGGCCAAGGATGGTATGTAAATGCTTGATTGGAACTAGCCATTGGTATGGCTTTTGTTTGGTAAATTTTGATATGAATACATATGGCCTTAACATGTTTGATGGGTGAGTTTGAAATGGTTAAATGATGGAAATCATATGGATGATTGGATTGTTAGCATATTTGGTAAAGTATGCACATATGTGAATTGGGTCAATTAGGTAAGTTTGAATACATGAATACATGTAATGATATGTCATGCATAAGACTTGGTTTTGACTTGATTTGAATGTTTTGTATTGGCTTGGGAATATGTTAAAATGTCATTGTAGGTGGAAGACAAATTGGGTGAGAAATGTGGCCTTAGAAATGGCCTATTTTTGTCCACACGGGCGGGTGTCTCAGCCGTGTGTGACACACGGCCATGCGCACGGGCGTGTGGTTTGGCCGTGTGTCCCCTGCATCTTAAAAAGTGAGAAACAGAATGCTCAGAATTATTCACACGGCCTAGCACACGGGCGTGTGGGTTGGCCGTGTGACCCCTGCATTGTACACACGGCCTGGTACACGGGGGTGTGGCTTGGTCGTGTGACCCCTGCACCTTAATTATGCAAGTCAATATGCTTACACGGCCTAGCACACGGGCATGTGACTTGGTCGTGTGACCCAAGTTAGTAAGCACCTTAATTTGGACACGGACTGGGACACGACCGTGTGCCCTATTTTGAATGAACACATGGCTTGAGATACGGGCGTATCTCTCGACCGTGTGAGCCACACGGCCTGGCCACACGAGCGTGTGTCCCCTGCACCTTGGAAAATTTTTGAAATTTTGCGAAAAATTCTCTGAGTACCGATTTAGTCCCAACTTATTTTAATGCATATTTTGGACCTCGAGGGCTCTTATAAGGGACTTAATGATTGATTTCTGATATGAATACTGTATAATGTGAAATGTCTATTATTTGATCTGTAATCTCTGGTAATGCTCTGTAAACCTATTTCGACGATGGATTCGGGTTAGGGGTGTTACAGCTAGTCAAGGAAAGCCATGGGATAGGAAAGGGCCATTGAGATGCTATCTTTATCAAGGTCCACATAGGATGAGGGACTGTCTGAAAAAACTACTTTCAATGCCATGGAGGCGTGTGATGAGGCCGAAGACGACACCAAAAGTCTTAGTGCGATATTGGGTGGTGTCGAAGATAAGGCGAGTAATAGGCTGATGTTTGTGGACATCATCATGGTTGACAGAGGATTGAATGTACTTGTTGATACAGGTGCGTCCAATTTATTTATGTCTGAAGAGATGGCGAAGGAACTTGGCCTTAAAATTGAGGAAGATTCAGGTCGAATCAAAATGGTGAACTCGGAAAGCGTTCCCATAACGGGTGTAGCAAAATGGGTGGAACTCAGACTTGGCGATTAGACTGGTAAAGCAACCATTAAGGTAATCCCACTTGATGACTATGATTTTGTGATTGGATTAAGCTTACCTGACCGGATTAATGCGGGTATTTTTCCTTCTGGAAATTACATGGTGATCTCCGATTCAAACTATTAATGTATGGTGCGAATGAAGAGGAAAGGAAGCATAGAGGGAAAAATATTGTCGGTAATCCAATTCGCTAAAGGAGTACGTAGAGATGAAGTCTCCTATTTAGCCGCCTTGAAGGTCAATATGGATGTGAAATCCGTTGGTGAAATTCTGATGGAAGTGAGCCAATTATTGAAGTCCTTTCAAGATGTAATGCTAGTGGAGTTGCCCAAAAAGTTGCCATCTAAGAGGGAGGTGGACCATAGGATCGAGTTGATGCCCAATACTGAGCCGCTAGCTAGGGCCTCATATCGGATGTCTCCACTTGAGTTGGAGAAATTGCAAAAACAGTTGATGGAGCTTTTAGATACCGGGTTCATTAGACCACCTAAAGCCCCATTTAGTGCACCGGTGTTGTTCCAAAAAAAGCATGATGGGTCTTTGAGATTGTGTATCGATTATAGGGCTTTAAACAAGATCACTGTGAAGAATAGGTATCCCATTCCTTTTATCGCAGATTTGTTCGATCAACTTAGTAGCGCGAGATGGTTTACTAAGTTGGATTTGCTATCGGGGTACTACCAAGTGAGAATACCCGAAGGGAATAAACCCAAGACCACCTGTGTGACTTGTTATGGGTCTTTTGAGTTCATTATGATGCCCTTTGAGTTGACAAATGCTCCAGCCACATTTTGCACCCTAATGAATAAGGTACTGCAACCCTTCTTAGATCATTTTATGGTTGTTTATCTTGATGATATTTTGATGTATAGTAAGTCGCTTGAGGAGCATGTGGGACATTTGGTGGAGGTGTTCCAAACCTCGCAGGAAAATGAGTTCTATGTCAAAGAGGAGAAATGCTCATTTGCCCAACGAGAGGTGCCATTTCTAGGCCATATTATGGGAGGTGGCACAATTCGAATGAATGAAAGCAAAATTCGAGCCATTATTGATTGGGAGCCACCAACCAAGGTAACGGAGTTGCGGTCTTTCCTTGGGTTGGCAAATTAGTACCGACGCTTCATTGAAGGCTACTCCAAAATCACAGCACCCTTGACGGATTTGTTAAAAAAGGGTAAAGTGTGGGATTAGGACCCTCGGTGCAAGAATGCCTTTAACCAAGTGAAGCAAGCAATAACGAGTGAGCATGTACTTGCTTTACCAGACTTTCCAAAGGCGTATGAGGTATGCATGAATGCTTCAGACTATGCGATTGGGGGACTACTGATGCAAGAGGGGCATCCTGTAACATCCTGGAAAGGGCCTATGCATTTTCAGTTTAATTGTACGAAGTAACATGTTTTATGTACTAAGAATAAATTTTGAACAATTTTGGAAACCTGAAAATGTATGGAAATGTTAAGTTTAAAAAAAAATGGAAAGTGAACATTTTTGGAAACTTGGAAATGGATGGAAATGATTTGGAAATGATTCAAAATAGGAAAGTGCACATTTCTGGAAACTTGGAAATGTAAGAAAATGTCAAGTTTACAGAGCCGAACAAAAATTTTTGGAAACTTAGAAATGACTTAGAAATGTCGAGTTTTAAAGTTTAAAAGAGGAAATTAAGGCAATGTGGCCTTAAAAGAAAAAGTTTGTGAAATTTGACACACAAACAGGCTTGGAAAAGTAGCCTGAAGATGCCACTTAGGGCCTCTGGAAATGGCGCCACATGCAAGGTGTTGGGCACAGGTTCGAGTCACTTGGGAAGCAAATAAAAGAAGTTTTATTTTTGCTTCCAGAAGCTCTGAGGTGGACGGCACAAGCCTTCTAGAAAGGAGGAGTTTTATTCTCTTTAATATTCGATTAATAAGGTGATAAATAAGGGATTTAATTTGGATTATTTTTGAAGAGATAATAAAGGATTATTCTCTAATTATTTTAAATTAAGAGATAAAGCTATCAAATAAAGAAGAGTGGTGGCCAAGTAAAGGATTCTGAGGAGTAGTTTCGGCTATAAAAGGAAAGAAATAGGGCTACTCATCAATTTTTCTTCCTCCTCCTCTCTCTCTGCCAAATTTCTCGAGTGCTCTCCTCTCTTCTCTTCTCTTTTCTTTTGTCAAGCCGAATCTATAGTCCACCATTGCCAAAATTCTCAAGTTTTTTCCTTATTTTCGTGGAAACCAAATACCCCAAGAGAACCTCTAGTCGACTTCTCCATTAAATCCCAAAAGCCAAAACTTTATCATCTAGTCATCAAGGCCGATTCTTTAAGGGGGCTTTTAACAAGGGTGCTACCGATTTCTTAAAAGGGTAAGATCCAAAGTTTGGTTTCAATTCTTTTATATTTTAAACCTATCTAAAATTTAAGGACTAATCTCTATTATGGATTTTGGCCGAGTTATGGAAGGGTGTTTTCGGATTTAAGAAATTATCAACTACAAGAAGGTATCTTTCTAAACTTCTAAGATCTAAGGTAAGTTATGAATACCATTCGGCCATAAGCTATATTATTATGATTTAATGTTAGATTGGATCTAACATGGGTACATAGGGATTTCGGCAAAGAATAAAGAAGCAAGGATCCAATTCGGATTTAAGATTTGGAAGGTAAGAACAAAGGTAAATTCGGCCAAGGCCTATTTTAGTAGTAGATCTATTATTATGTGTTTTAAGCCGAAAACTAACCAATTCAAGGGATTTAGTGACTAGCCGATTTCAAAGGGGAAAAATACGAGTTTTTGGGATTTGATTAAATCATCAAATCAACACCAAGGTAAGCTTTAAGAATACAAATCCTACTAGGGATTTGGTTTTCTAGCCGAATAGGCTTTGTGCTAAATAGTAAGTGATTAATCAATTGTAGGAACTTGAGATCTAAGGCGATGGATCAGATTTCGGATTTCAGTGTAGTGGTTAAGCAAATCAGTGTGTACCCTACACTACTTCTTAATATGTTTCATGGCCTGTTTTATTAAAATATGTGATATTAAGAATATGAAAGTGGCTAGGTACCATGTTATGGTCCTAAGTACTCAGCACGCTTTTCTACTTCTACAAAGAATATGAAAAAGGTCATTAGTAACATGAGAATATGATAAGAATGTGAACTCGCATATTTATGCATATCATCATTATATGGGGCATATGGGTTTGTTTGAAAGGGGAAGTGAATGTGGTGACTTAAGACCACGAACACGGTGACCTAAGACCGTGATATCTCGAAAGTGGTGACCTAAGACCACGATGTCTGAAAGTGGTGACCTAAGACCACGATGTCCTGAGCGTGGTGACCTAAGACCACGAGATGCGGTGACCTAAGACCGCGATATGGAGTGTAGCGGAAGGAGGGTCGACTTAGTAGTCCCCATGGTGTACAAGGTTGGTACGTGCGAGTGGGAGTGTAGCGGATGACTTATTAGGTTTGGGTTTGGGAATGTATCATAATTTGTATGCTATGATATGAATGCGTAACATTTGTAAGCTTTGATTCTATTTTGATTTAGTGTTTGTGTACACATTGAGTCTGTTTGACTCACCCGTTGGGGAATATTTTTCAGTGATGATCGGTGATGGACCGGACGGCGTAACTTGTGGTGGCCATGCTCAACATGAAGTTTTTATTTTATGAACTACTATTTCTATTTAAGTACTTGAATTACTTGGAAATTATTTGATGTAATAAGGCCATAAGGCCATAGTTGGATTGTTTTCCATTTATTTCTATTTATTATGATTATGAGTTTTACCTATTAAAGTTTAAGTAAAATTTTTAATATAAAGAATTGAATTGCTTTTCAACACAAGCCCAACCCAAAACAATTTTTTTCAAATCGCACAAGTTTTCTCTAGGTAATGAAAGAATTTTGAAACCGGTTTACTTGAGGAACATACCAAATCTGGGCAAATCTCGTGGGCCGGGTTTGGGGTGTTTCAATTTGCATCGAGCCCGCTTTAAAACTCTCGGCTCAGGGCCAAGTCCCAAAACGTTTTCAAAGCGAACCCAAATGAGTTTTTTTGAAAATATTTTATGAAACAAGCGGTTTTTTCGCATGGCACCTAAAGTCTCCGACCCATGATCCACCGGGTAAGTACCCTAACTATTGGTGTGATTATGTGTAATGAATATTAGAAGGGTAGAAAAGGAATGGAACGTAGAATAGCATGATAGGAACTTGAACCCTAGGACTAGTCTACTCAAACACAAACACATAAGACTTAAGGAACGTTAAACAAACCCATGGCTAAGTCACTAAGTTAGGTGTGTGGTAACCCCGTGCGCATGTCTAGGATTGGATCCTAAGAGCACAGTATTTAAGCAGTCCTAGTGACTCACCTCCTCTTCGCAGGAATCCTACCTGGTGCGTAGCTTCGGTTCACCCTAACCCAGAGGGCTCAGTAGGTGTGGCAACCTCTGTGCGCATGTCTAGGAATGGTTTCGGTGGGAGCTTGATATTTAAGCAATCGCGCGACTCACCTTCTCTCCACTCGAATCCTCGCTTAGCTTTTGTTCACCCCCCGACCAAGAGGACTCTACTCATAGGCTAAACACAATAACTAAAATTCGAAAGGGAATTAGCCGTGTTTTTATAAAAACAACAAAACCCTAGTTTTAGAACTCTTAAAACTTTCTTCTAAATTCATGAAAACCATCTTTACAAAATTTTTTGAAAGATTTTCGATTTATACAAAAATGCCCCTAGTGGTAAAATTACCAAAATACCATTGGTTTATAAAATGACCAACTACCCAACAGCTTTTGCCAAAATTTCATTATTTTATCAATGTTCAAAAACCTAATTTGCAAATTATCAAAATACCTTGAATTTTGGAAATTTCAAAATTGCCCTAACTTATAAAATTACCAAATGACCCCGATTTCTAAAATTTTTGTAACATCACCGCTTTGAAAAGTACAATTCTCAAAAGAACCTCAAAGTTTTGCAACCTTTGAAATATCCCGATTTATAAGATTTTACAAATTTACCCCCTACTTGGAAAAAAAATCACCAAAATACCCCGAGGTCTAAAATCACCAAATACCCTCGGATTTCAAAATTTTTCAAAATACCCCTAATTTAAAAATACCAAAATACTTTGTGACAAAATCACCAAGGAACTTTTTCCTTTTGAAAATTACGAAAATACCCAGAGATGACATTACGAAAATATCCTCGGGTAGTGGAAGGAAAAAATAATAATAATGAAAACTACAACCTTTCTCTGAATGAATGAGAGTTCATGATTGTTTGATGGATGTATGGATGAATGAATGGAAAGACTGTGTGCATACGAAAGAACCACTCCTAAAACTCTTTTCATAAAATTTCTTCGCGGGTAATCAAGTGAAACAAAGACTAATTCATAAAACTTCTTAATCAGATCACGACGTTAGAAATGAGCTCTAGAGGACGTGGTCGTCGTGGATGAGGTAGAGGAAGGATGACGGTGTCAGAACCCGTTAGATCGGGTCAAGGGTCTGACAATGAGATACCACCGCTACCACCACCCCCAGCTGTTGGTGTTGAGCAGCAAGCTCAGACGGGGGATGATGCTGTGTCGCAGGCTGTGCTGTGAGTTTTGGAGTTGGTGGCTGGTGTAGGAGGAAATTCGGGAACCCGTAAGTCTATGCCTGAGCGGCTTCGAGCTAATGGAGCTGAAATGTTTCGTGGAGTATCGGGTGTGGCACCCAGTTCAGCTGAGTACTGGTTAGAAGCAACAGAGCGTATCATGGATGAGCTTGACTTGACCCCTGAGGAGAAGTCAAAAGGAATGGTGGCACTGTTACGCGATGAAGCGTATCGATGGTGGTTGGTCTGTTTCGGGATGGTGCCACGGTGAGGATTTGACCGGGAATATGTTAAGGAAGCATTTCGTAAGAAGTATGTGGGAACCAAATATATACCGATGAGCAAAGGAAGGCATTTCGGGCTGGTTCAAGGAACAAGTCCGTGGCGGAGTATGAGGTCAATTCTCGAGGTTGAGCCGATATACTCGAGGAGTAGTGGAAACCGAGCATGAGCGCTGTGTCCGCTTTGAGGACGGGCTAAGGGATGATCTCGAGATCGTTGATAGCACCGCATCGTGGAGCGGGAGTTTTACGCTTTAGTAGAAAAGGCCAAGGTGGCCGAGGAATCAAGGATTCTACAAAGCGGGCTATGGATAGGAATAGGCCCAAAAGAGGTTTTGGAACGCTCTAGAAAGGTTCATAAGAGGCCTAGAGTTGATGGGCCGTGAGGTCGACAAGTTGGTTCGTAAGGGTCAGACGACCTTGTGATGTGTGTGGAAAGAAGCACTTAGGAGAGTCTTTGGAAGAAAACAGGAGGATGTTTTAGATGTGGGTCCAAGGACCATGTGATCAAGGATTGTCCTAAGCAATCGGATGAAAGCCGACCAACACTCGTAATGTTAGTCGACCGGTAGAGGAGGATCGCACCTCAACGAGGTCGTGGTTCGAGTAATGTATGTAATGGTGCCGGGCAGAGGCCGTGGAACACAAGGCGAGAGGTGCTTTGCTAATCTTTGAGGCAAGGCAACCAGTTTTGGTTTATGCGGTTCGCGGAGGGGAAGATGGAGACGTGTCGGACGTTATAACCGGTACTTTCTTTATTTTTTTGACAAGCCCTATTTTTCTCTAATTGATGTGGGCTCGACCCATTCCTATGTTGCATGTAGTGTAGTGGAAACACTAGGCCTAGACTCAACCCTCCGATAGGCGGATGATCGTAGTAAGCCCATTAGGCCTAACTCAGAGTGGTGGATAAGATCTTTCGAATGTACCCTTAGAGATTCAGGGAGTGAACTTTCGGGCTGACTTAATGGAACTACCTTTCGGGGAGTTTGAACTTATACTTGGAATGGACTAGCTAGTAGAGCACCGAGCCGTGTTGGATTGTACGGCTAAACGAATGGAACTAAGGACCCCGGAGGATGAAGTAGTAGTAATGATCGGAGAGAGAAGAAACTACCTGTCCAACGTAGTTTCAGCGTTGAAGGCTGAGAAAATGGTTAAGAAAGGGTGCAAGGCATTCTTAGCCTTCGTAAGTGCGTTAGGTGGAAAGGAAGAAGGTGTCAGTGGAGTTAGAATGGTGAAAGACTTTGAAGATGTATTTCCGGAGGAATTACCAGGAATACCCCCAGATAGGGAGGTAGAGTTTGGAATAGACTTACTACTGGGAACAGCTCCTGTGTCAATCGCTCCATACCGAATGGCGCCAAAGAGTTAGTTGAGCTCAAGGCTCAAATTCAAGAGTTGTTGGATCGTGGGTTCATACGACCCAAAGGTGTCTCCATGGGGAGCACCAGCTCGCTTTGTAAGAAGAAAGACGGAACTATGCGTATGTGCATAGATTACCGTCGATTGAATAAGTGACCATCAAGAACAAGTATCCTTTGCCAAGGATCGATGACTTGTTCGATCACCGGAAGGGGGGCCGCAGATATTCTCAAAGATAGACTTAAGGTCGGGATATCACCAGCTGAAGGTGAAGGAGGCGGATATCCATAAGACCGCTTTTAGGACAAGATACGGCCATTTTGAGTTTGTGGTGATGCCGTTTGGATTGACAAACGCTCCACCGCGTTCATGGATATGATGAACCGAGTTTTTCAACCCTACTTGGATAGGTTCGTCGTTGTGTTCATCGACGATATTTTGGTGTATTCTAAGTCCAAGAGGAGCATGATGAACATCTCCAAGTGGTGCTACAAGTGTTAAGGAGAAGAAGCTCTATGCCAAATTCAAAGCAAGTGTGGATTTTGGCTTAAGGAGGTGGCATTCTTAGGGCATGTGGTATCCGCAGAAGGAATAAGAGTAGATCCTAGGAAGATCGAGGCGTTGTTGGATTGGAAACCACCTAGGTCCGTGGTGAGATTCAAGTTTCTTAGGTTTGGCAGGCTATTACGTAAGGGTCGTAGAAGGATTCTCGTCAATAGCCGCGCTTTGACAAAGTTACTAAGGAAGGAAGTACCCTTTGAATGGTCCGATAAGCAACAGAAGAGCTTTGACAACCTTAAGAAGGTGTTGACGAGGCTCCAGTGTTACTCAACCGAGGTCGGGAAGGATTTTGTGGTGTATTGTGACGCTTCGATACGGGATTAGGATGTGTGCTAATGCAAGAAGGAAAAGTAGTCGCTATGCGTCTCTCAACTAAGGCCTCATGAGGTTAACTACCCAACTCATGACTTGGAACCGCAGCAGTGGTTTTCGCCCTTAAGGTTTGGAGGCACTACCTCTATGGAGAAAGGTCGGTGATCTACACAGCACCACAAGAGCCTTAAGTATCTGTTGACTCGAAGGAGTTGAACTTGAGGCAACGAAGATGGGTGGAGTTGTTGAAGAACTACGATCGCTCGATAGAATATCATCCGGCAAGGCGAATGTGGTAGCCGATGCCCTAAGTCGGAAGGTTGTGTCGGATCTAAGGGCTATGTTCGCTCACTTAAGTTTGTACGATGATGGAAGCTTTGTTGGCGAGTTGCAAGTCAAGCCCACATGGTGAAGGAGGTGGTGAAAGAGGGACAGATTGATTGATAAGGATCTAAGTGCTAAGTTACGACAAGTGCGAATCGGAGAGTTAGAGGATTATAGTGTTAATGATGAGGAGTATTGTGCTTCAAGGAAAGGCATGTATGCCTAAGGACAAGGAGTTAAGACAAAGGATTCTTCGGGAGGCGCATAGTAGCCCTTATGCTATGCATCCCGGAGGCATTAAGCTGTACAGAGATCTAAGGGAACAATTTTGGTGGTCTGATCTTAAGCAAGAAGTGACTGATTTGTGTGGGAAATGTTTGACGTGTCGCCAAGTTAAGGTCAACACCAAGTTCCATCGAGATTGCTTCAACCAATCGAGATTCCGCAATGGAAGTGGGAGAGAATTACCATGGATTTCGTTAGTGGGCTTCCCTTATGCCTACTAAGAAGGACTCGGTATGGGTGATAGTGGACCGTTTGACTAAGTCCGCGCACTTCATCCCTGGTAAGAGTTGACTATTCTCTTGAAGTCGGCTAAGTTATATGTGGCGTAAATTGTGAGGTTACATGGTGTACCAAGATCGATCATCTCCGACAGAGACCCAAGGTTTATGTCTCGGTTCGAGAGGGCACTTCATCAAGTTTTAGGCACTAAGTTGGACTTCACTACGGTTTTCATCCACAATCGACGGGCAATCCGAACGAGTTATACAAGTGTTGGAGGATATGTTGAGAGGTCAGGTGATGGATTTCCGAGGAAGTTGGGAAGACTATTTGCCTTTAGCCGAGTTCGCCTACAACAACAAATTTATCAGCTAGCATTCGGATGGCACCATATGAAGCATTGTATGGTCGGAAGTGTAGAACTCCTACTTGTTGGGCTGAGTTAGGAGAACGTCGAGTTTTGGGTCCCGAGTTAGTGGCCGAAACTGAAGAGAAGGTTGAGATGATTCGAGCACAGTTAAAGGAAGCCTCTGATAGGCAGAAGTCGTACGCAGACCTTAAGCGGAAGGAAATAGAGTTTGAAGTGGGAGACCAAGTGTTTCAAAGTCTCGCCTTGGAAAAAGGTAATGAGGTTCGGTCGCAAGGGAAGTTAAGCCCAAGGTTTATAGGGCCCTATCGAGTGCGAAAAACGAGTTGGAGCAGCGGTGGCATACCAATTGGAGTTGCCACCGAGTTGCGACAGATGCACGACGTATTCCATGTATCCATGCTACGTCGTTACCGATCGGATCCGTCTCATGTGGTACCTGTCGAAGAAGTAGAGCTAAGGCGAGACTTATCCTACGAGGAAGAGCCGATTCGGATATTGGAACGTGATGTGAAAGTGCTACGGAGGAAGTCGGTTCCTCTAGTCAAGGTGTTATGGCGCAATCATGGATCGGAAGAAGCTTCGTGGGAACTGAGAAGAGGCAATGCGACAACAATACCCTCAATTATTTTAGTTAGAAAATTTCGAGGACGAAATTATTTTAAGGGGGTAGAATTGTAACATCCTGGAAAGGGCCTATGCATTTTCGATTTAATTGTAAGAAGTAACATGTTTTATGTACTAAGAATAAATTTTGAACAATTTTGGAAACTCAAAAATGTATGGAAATGTTAAGTTAAAAAAATGGAAAGTGAACATTTTTGGAAACTTGGAAATGGATGGAAATGATTTGGAAATGATTCAAAATAGGAAAGTGCACATTTCTGAAACTTGGAAATGTAAGAAAATGTCAAGTTTACAGAGTCGAACGAAAATTTTTGGAAACTTAGAAATGACTTAGAAATGTCGAGTTTTAAAGTTTAAAAGAGGAAATTAAGGCAAGGTGGCCTTAAAAGAAAAAGTTTGTGAAATTTGACACACAAACAGGCTTGGAAAAGTGGCTCAAGATGCCACTTAGGGCCTCTGGAAATGGCGCCACATGCAAGGTGTTGGGCACTGGTTCGAGTCACTTGGGAAGCAAATAAAAGAAGTTTTATTTTTGCTTCCGGAAGCTCTCAGGTGGACGGCACAAGCCTTCTAGAAAGGAGGAGTTTTATTCTCTTTAATATTCGATTAATAAGGTGATAAATAAGGGATTTAATTTGGATTATTTTTGAAGAGATAATAAAGGATTATTCTCTAATTATTTTAAATTAAGAGATAAAGCTATCAAATAAAGAAGAGTGGTGGCCAAGTAAGGGATTCGAGAGGAGTAGTTTCGGCTATAAAAGGAAGGAAATAGGGCTACTCATCAATTTTTCTTCCTCCTCCTCTCTCTCTGTAATTTCTGAGTGCTCTACTCTTTTCTCTTCTCTTTTTCTTTTGTCAAGCCGAATCTATAGTCCACCATTGCCAAAATTCTCAAGTTTCTTTTCCTTATTTTCGTGGAAACCAAATACCCTAAGAGAACCTCTAGTCGACTTCTCCATTAAATCCCAAAAGCTGAAACTTTATCATCTAGTCATCAAGGCCGATTCTTTAAGGGGCTTTTAACAAGGGTGCTACCGATTTCTTAAAAATGGTAAGATCCAAAGTTTGGTTTCAATTCTTTTATATTTTAAACCTATCTAAAATTTAGGGACTAATCTCTATTATGGATTTTGGCCGAGTTATGGAAGGGTGTTTTCGGGATTTAAGAAATTATCAACTACAAGAAGGTATCTTTCAAAACTTCTAAGATCTAAGGTAAGTTATGAATACCATTCGGCCATAAGCTATATTATTATGATTTAATGTTAGATTGGATCTAACATGGGTACATAGGGATTTCGACAAAGAATAAAGAAGCAAGGATCCAATTCGGGATTTAAGATTTGGAAGGTAAGAACAAAGGTAAATTCGGCCAAGGCCTATTTTAGTAGTAGATCTATTATTATGTGTTTTAAGCCGAAAACTAACCAATTCAAGGGATTTAGTGACTAGCCGATTTCAAAGAGGAAAAATACGAGTTTTTGGGATTTGATTAAATCATCAAATCGACCCCAAGGTAAGCTTTAAGAATGCAAATCCTACTAGGATTTGGTTTTCTAGCCGAATAGGCTTTGTGCTAAATAGTAAGTGATTAATCAATTGTAGGAACTTGAAATCTAAGGCAGTAGATCAGATTTCGAGATTTCAGTGAAGTGGTTAAGCAAATCAGGTGTGTACCCCACACTACTTCTTAATATGTTTCATGGCCTGTTTTATTAAAATATTTGATATTAAGAATATGAAAGTGGCTAGGGTACCATGTTATGGTACTAAGTACTCAGGTACGTTTCCTACTTCTACAAAAAATATGAAAAAGGTCATTAGTAACATGAGAATATGATAAGAATGTGAACTCTGGCATATTTATGCATATCATCATTATATGGGGCATATGGGTTTGTTTGAAAGGGGAAGTGAATGTGGTGACTTAAGACCACGAACACGGTGACCTAAGACCGTGATATCCGAAAGTGGTGACCTAAGACCACGAGAATCTGAAAGTGGTGACCTAAGACCACGAGAATCCGAACGTGGTGACCTAAGACCACGAGATCGCGGTGACCTAAGACCGCGATATGGAGTGTAGCGGAAGGAGGGTCGACTTAGTAGTCCCCACGGTGTACAAAGTTGGTACGGGGAGTGTAGCGGATGGCTTATTAGGTTTGGGTTTGGGAATGCATCATAATTTGTATGCTATGATATGAATGCGTAACATTTGTAAGCTGATTCTATTTTGATTTAGTGTTTGTGTACACATTGAGTCTGTTTGACTCACCCCGTTGGGAATATTTTTCAGTGATGATCGGTGATGGACCGGGACGGCAGAACTTGTGGTGGCCATGCTCAACATGAAGTTTTTATTTTATGAACTACTATTTCTATTTAAGTACTTGAATTACTTGGAAATTATTTGATGTAATAAGGCCATAAGGCCATAGTTGGATTGTTTTCCATTTATTTCTATTTATTATGATTATGAGTTTTACCTATTAAAGTTTAAGTAAAATTTTTAATATAAAGAATTGAATTCGTTTTCAACACAAGCCCAACCCAAAACAATTTTTTTCAAAATCGCACAAGTTTTCTCTAGGTAACGAAAGAATTTTGAAACCGGTTTACTTGAGGAACATACCAAATCTGGGCAAATCTCATGGGCCAGGTTTGGGGTGTTGCACATCCAATTACTTTCGAGAGTCGAAAGCTTAATGAAATGGAGCGACGATACACGGTTCAAGAAAAAGAGATGATCGCTGTGGTGCATTGTTTGCGCACATGGAGGCACTATTTGTTGGGTTCCAGGCTTGTGGTATACACTGATAATGTTACAAATAGTTATTTTCTAACCCATAAAAAGTTGTTTCCCAAGCAGGCTCGTTGGCAGGTTTTTTTAGCAGAATTTGATTTTAGCATGGAATACAAGCCGAGGAGTGCCAACAATGTGGCTGATGCGCTTAGCCGAAAAATTGAGTTTGCAACGATAAGCCAACCTGATAGTCCCTTATTGGAGCGCATTCGAGAAGGATTGTCCCATGATCCCACAGCTAAAAATTTGATTGACCTCGCCAAAGATGGAAAAACAATGCGATTTTGGCTCGAGTGAGAATTGCTATACACTCAGGGGCAACGTCTGTATGTGCCTCAATATGGGAATTTACGCAAGGAAGTCATAAAGGAATGTCATGATTCAATATGGGTTGGCCATCTAGGTATGCACCGCACTTTGGTTCTTTTGGAGGATCGATTTTATTGGCCTCACATGGGTGACGATGTGGAGACCTATATGAAAACTTGTTTGGTGTGCCAACAAGATAAAGTCGAGTTAAAGACTCCTATCGGTTTGTTAGAACCTTTACCCATTCCGGAGCATCCATGGGAGAGTTTATCTATGGACTTTATTGTGGGTTTGCCTAAATCTGATAGGTTTGCGAGCATTTTTGTTGTGGTGGATAGGTTTTTTCGAAGTATGTAACCTTTATTCCTGCAACCAAGGAGTGCCCTACTGAGGAGGCAGCTCGGTTGTTCCTTAGACACGTGGTGAAATATTAGGGAGTGCCACAGTCTATCATCAGTGATCGAGATAGGCGATTCACGGGCTATTTTTAGACGGAGTTGTTCAAGTTAATGGGCTCAGACTTGAACTTTTCCACTAGTATGCATCCGCAAATCGATGGGCAAACAAAGCGAGTGAATACGTTGTTGGAGACTTATCTTCGGCACTATGTGAGTGCTACACAAACGGACTGGCCAAAGTTGTTGGATGTGGCCCAATTTTCGTACAACTTACAACGGAGTTGGGCGACAAACCAGAGTCCTTTCGAGATAGTGACGAGGTAACAACCACTTACACCCAATGCTATTGTAACTCGCTATGCGGGACCGAATCCAACAGCTTATCGATTTACGAGAGATTGGCAAGAGCAAAACGATTTAGCGAGAGCTTGTCTACACAAGGCTAATAAGCGCAACAAGAAGTGGGTGGATCAAAATCGAAAGGATGTGCAATTTCAGGTTGGTGACTCAGTCCTTGTTAAACTACACTTGATTTTGCGACATAATGGCTTGCACAAGATCATTTTGAGTTTTGAAGAGAGTAGGCAAAGTGGCCTACAAGCTTGAGCTGCCTGCAAAGCTCAAAGTCCACCCAGTGTTCCATGTAAGTATGCTTAAGGCATTCCATAAAGATGGAGAAGATCCGAATCAAGGCAAGTCTGAACGAGCACCAATAGGGGTGAAGGTCTCCTACGATCGAGAAGTTGAAAGCATCGAGGCAGACTGTATGATCAGACGAAAGTACTATCGGCTGCGGCATGAATACTTAGTTCGATGGAAAGGATTTTCCGATAGTGAGACAAGTTAGGAACCTGTCGAGGCTTTATGGCAATTCCAAGACAAGATAGACTAGTTCCATGCGTTGGACGTGACGAGGGCGTCGCTAGAACCGATGGGGGAGAATGTCATGGGTTGGGCATGGGAACCCGCAACCATGGCACACTTATGCGATCCATCAAGTTCAAAGGAGGTCATTTGGCCCAATCGGACTGGCCCGTTGCTTGAAGAGATTAAAGGTCCATCTACGAAACTTGATACATATGGAAACATGATCTTCGAAGATATGCAATCTTAGATATGATATGTAATCTTAGAAGATATGATTCTGTAATATTAGCGATTTGATTTGTAGATGGCTTTAATCTTAGCCGCTGATGTACTTTGATCTGTACCGTTGAATTTGGGGAGGCTCAACTATAAATAGAGGCATCTCCCCTCATTGTAAATCACTTTATTCTTGAGCAATAAGAATTCTTGAGAGCATTCACTCAAAACTTTGTCTCTTGTGTTCTTAGCTTTCTGTGGCTTTGTTCCTATTTTTTTCTTCATTCATCTTTGAGTTGCTTCCGCTTTGTGTTGGTTTTGTGGAAGAATTCTGTTGAATCCTCAATTGTTGAAGTTAGACTGGCTTAGGCATTTTTGGGGAGCAAAGAAACTGCCTAAGGCCACACGGATCGTGAGGCAAAAATTCTAAGTCCGTGACACTAGAGTGCGCATGTTGATTGTGTAAGCCTATTCTTTAGGCGTGGTGTACATCTTCCTTCATTAAAAAAAAATTTAAACGTGGCTTTAGTTGAAATGGTAATGTTAAAGTAATGAAAATCATAATGATGTTTTGGGTTCAAATCTCATTATATGTATGTAGTTTTCTAAAGTTTATATAAAAATATAAAAAGACAAAAGTATTCTTAAAATAATATTTATTACTTTATAAAAACAATATTTTCCTTGTAACTTTAACAAATGAGTTGATAGATGACACGAACTCAGTCAAACTTTCAAATACAACATTAGATTATTAGACACCCCATGCCATGAGTAAAAACAATTATGTAACAAATATATTTATAAAAGCATTGTTTGGCAATTTGTAATTTTATCAAATGAGTTGATAGTTGATTGTTGATTGTAGTGGCTGGTTTGACCAACTGATTCTATTAATTGTTTATTTAAAAGTGTTTGGTAAAACTTAGTTGATAGTTGAATGCTGATATGTGTAAAATGACAAATAAGGGCATGGCACATTTTATTGTTAAGTATTTATTTGTTTATAATGCTTTAGTCTTTATTTGGTGAAATTATTGAAATAAAACACTATTTTTAAGGAATTAAAACATTCATTATGGAAATTAGTTAGTGAATATTTTAAAAATTTTAAATAAACAACGTTCCTTATTTGCAAATATTAACCTTATGAAAATTGGTAAATATTAATAGTGTATCAATATAATTGTAAATTATATTCCTAGTGATAATTATGTCATGTTCTTAGTATGTAAACAAGTGATAATTATGTCACACTCTGAATAAATTTGTCAAGTAGCACATTTCAATTAATATAAACTTGCATAAGAAATCATTTTACACAAGTAAATTGAAAATAAATTAAGAGTACATAAATATTCAAGAAATAGATACATGTGACAAAGAGTGTAAAATTTGAGTAAGCATGATCAAATATGTCATTTCATATATCTCATTCCCAATTAG
This sequence comes from Gossypium sturtianum, assembly GCA_025698515.1. Classification (NCBI taxonomy): domain Eukaryota; kingdom Viridiplantae; phylum Streptophyta; class Magnoliopsida; order Malvales; family Malvaceae; genus Gossypium; species Gossypium sturtianum. The sequence goes on from CM046952.1 coordinate 38,149,602, forward strand.
TTGTGAAAAAAGTTGTCGATCCCATCATTTTCTATTTTGAATGTTTAAGCTCAACAAGCTATTGCAAACCTCCATTCACCAAATATTACAATTAGAGGGTTTGACTATTTAATTCTCCATTTGTGCCCAAATCAGCTAAAAGACTCAACTTTGTTTACCAAACATCCAAAAAAAATATAAATGAGATTTTGGTTAAAATAATTAAATTAAAATATTAAAATATGAGGTCGTGAGCAGAAGCGAATCTAGGGGTTGACAGGGCCCAGTCCCCCTAAAATCAAAAATTACTTTTAGACCCTTTAAAAATTTTAAAATTTTAAATTAATAAAATAAAATTACACTTTAGCCCCCCTAAAATTATAAAAATTTGATTTAATCTATTAAAAATTATAAAAATATAGACTATAAAAAATTAAAATTTCATTCGGCCGCTAAACAATTGTTTTGGATGAGTACTTTTTTTAAATTTTAAATAAAAATAATATATTTGTTGAGTATTGAATAATTTATTGATTGAATTGAGATTTGATTTAGATAGTAGTATAATAGAAGAAAACCGCGGCGGGATGCGAGGAATGGGGTGGGGTTATTTACGGAGCATCGACGTGTTAAAGTCAATCAGGAATAAGACACATGTATTTCATGCATTACCCTTTCCCTTTCTACGTTTTGTCTTATCAGTTTGTTAGGTGAAATAATAATCTGATTAGAAAAATAGAATATTATAGCAAATCACCCAATTTCATTTTCACTCAACTTTTTTCCTAAATCTAATTTATCTAAGCAGCCCCTCTTGTATCCTTTTTTCTAAAATCAAAGTCGGTTTACATTAGAACTCCTTTACTTCCACAACACTTCCAAATCTTCTTTTTCTCTTTACTTTGAAAAAGCTTACAACTTTCTTCCAGATCTTTCTTCTTAAACTTCTGGGTTCTTTTCTTTATACGACCAACCAAACGCCTCATTGCCGTGTCGAAAGCACAAAACAAACGGAAAATTTGAGCTCCCAAGAAGGATTGGGAAACTTGACCAGCGAAAAGAGGCGACTTTGATGCTAAGTTATTGTTGATTGGAAGATTCCCCCATCTTGGGTTATTATTAGAGAAAAAAGTTTCTACTGGAAAGATGACGGAAAAGTCTTGGTTTTTAATTTGCATGTGGGTTTTGTTAGTGGGGAACTGTTTGGGGAGGTTTGTGGTGGAGAAGAACAGCTTGAAGGTGACTTCGCCGGAATCAATCAAAGGGGTTTATGAGTGTGCGATTGGGAATTTTGGGGTTCCTCAGTATGGGGGTACCTTGGTTGGCACGGTTGTTTATCCTAAAGCTAATCAAGGCGCTTGCAAGTCCTTCGATGATTTTGACATCTCTTTCAAATCAAAGCCTGGGGGATTACCCACTTTTCTCCTTGTTGATCGTGGAGGTCTGCCTCTTTTTTCTTTCTATTTCTTATTTTTATCTACAATAGATTCTCCGATTTTGGAAATAAATGAATCCAACTATACTTTTATTTCGCCTTTCTATTTATGTAATTTATGGTATTAAATGTTAGTAACCCTACTTAATTTTGCTGGCAGTTGACACTTGTTAAATTTAGCATTGCCCTCTGGTTTCAACTTGGTAGTTCTTAGGGATTTGAGTTGGCTTTCAGTTTTTGCTCTTCTCAAAGAGTTTTAAATGCACCTGCTTATCATCTTTAACTTGGCTGTTTTGGCAGATTGTTTCTTCACCTTGAAGGCATGGAATGCTCAGAAAGCTGGAGCTGCTGCTATTCTTGTTGCTGACAGCAAGGATGAGCCCTTGATTACCATGGATACCCCTGAAGAAGAAAATGCTAATGCTGAATACCTTCAGAACATCACCATTCCATCAGCCCTCATCAGTAAATCACTAGGGGACAGCCTCAAGAAGGCCCTTAACGGTGGGGAGATGGTTAATATGAATCTTGACTGGAGGGAGTCACTTCCTCATCCTGATGAACGGGTTGAGTATGAGTTCTGGACAAATAGCAACGATGAGTGTGGGCCAAAGTGTGACAGCCAGATAGAATTTGTCAAGAACTTCAAAGGAGCTGCTCAAATACTTGAGCAGAAGGGCTACGCTATGTTCACCCCCCACTATATAACTTGGTATTGCCCTGAAGCTTTTATTTTGAGCAAACAGTGCAAGTCACAGTGTATCAATCATGGGAGGTACTGTGCTCCAGATCCTGAGCAAGACTTCAGTAAAGGTTATGATGGTAAAGATGTGGTGGTTCAAAATCTTCGCCAAGCTTGCCTGTTCAAAGTTGCCAATGAAAGTGGAAAGCCATGGCTTTGGTGGGATTATGTTACGGACTTTGCTATCCGCTGCCCGATGAAAGAGAAGAAATATAACAAGGAGTGTGCAGATAAAGTTATCCAAGCCCTTGGTAGGTTAATGCTTTACTTACAATGCTCTCTATTATATATGATTCTTAAAATGTGTCACACAATATTGCTGCTGCTATACTGCTCTGAAGGTGCTAGTGTTGCATTTTGATTGATTTTATTTCTTCAAAAATGGAGCATAAGACCATTGAATTGGTTCCTTCTGTCTGGAATGAGCAATAAGTAATTTTTTCTTCCTGTTTACCGAAGTTGATGAAAAAGGATTGTGTAGTAGCGCTAATGAATTTATACACATTTACATGTGCACCTACCTGTATGTGTATTTTTATTATATATGTATGTAACTCTGATTTTATTGGGATCTAGAAAAGCAAAAGAATTCTTATTTGCCCCTGGAAATGTTTGATTACTTAAGTAATCTGTTATGGGTTAAAAGCAAGTTTGTGTCTTTACATCTGACATGTGTACTTCTGTTTGTCGTATGTCTTCCATTCTCTGCTTTATAGGTGTTGATCTCAATAAAGTAGACAAATGTATTGGAGACACTGAGGCTGATGTGGACAACCCAGTGCTGAAAGCTGAGCAAGATTCACAGGTGAGGCAATTCTTGAACTTTACAAGTTAAAAAGAATTCGCGCAATCCTACCATTGAGCTTCTCATTTATGCTGTAATTCTTATTTTAGATTGGAAAAGGCTCCCGTGGAGATGTAACTATACTGCCAACTCTTATGATAAACAACAGACAGTATAGAGGTATGTATCAAAATTTACTGTCATTGCCAGCAATTTGCTTGTTTGAATTACCTTTGTAACAACATCTTTTCTAACGGATTTAGGGAAGTTGGACAGAGGAGCTGTTCTCAAGGCAATTTGTGCAGGTTTTCAAGAGACCACAGAGCCAGCAATTTGTTTAACTGAAGGTTATCATCTGTTGTGCTTAATTTAGAGGCATTTTCTTCTTGTGGTTTGCTTTGAAACATTTAAATTTTCTGGCATTAACCTATCACCATTTTTTCCCATGCTATTTAAGTTATAAATTTGTATTTTTGGGTAGAAACTATATTAAGATGATACTCATTATTTCACTATAAGTTGTCCTTGGCAGATATACAAACTAACGAGTGCTTAGAAAACAATGTTGGTTGCTGGCAGGACAAGAGTGCCAACATAACTGCATGCAGGGTATGTATGTTACTGGAAATTTTTTGCAGGTCAGCTATTTGTTCAATTTAACCCTTTTGCTGATGCCCCTTTTTTACTTGTAGGATACCTTCCGGGGAAGAGTGTGCGAATGCCCGTTAGTTAATGGTGTGAAGTTTTCTGGAGATGGTTATACGCATTGTGAAGGTTGGACTTGAGGGTTATAATTAATGCTAAACAGAAATTTGCATTTTACAACTCCTTTATGCTTAGTTCCATCTGCTTTTTTTTTTAACAGCTTCTTCGGCTTTACGCTGCGAAATCAACAATGGAGGATGTTGGAGAGAAACACGGGAAGGAAGGACATACTCTGCTTGTATTGTGAGTGTCTCTCTGTCTATCTCTTTATTTATCTCTCCATCATTTTCCCGGTTTCTTAGTTATTTGGTTCTGGAATGGAATGTTCAGGATGATCATTCACATGGTTGCAAGTGCCCATACGGATTCAGGGATGATGGAGTCAAGAGCTGTGAAGGTACTAGGATACTTTTACATGGTTTCTTCATTTAATATTGTCAAGAGCCATTCTCAACACTTGGAATAGACAACTCATTGGATTTTTGCTTTCTCCTTTTTGTCAACGAGTTCATTTAATATTATGTGTGGTTTTATTGATCTGTGGAACACATGTGAATTATAAGAGGCTTAACTGCTATTGCTACATCAGATTGGTGTTTTAGACACCATGAAGTTATCGAGATTTTGGGTGCAGTATTTTAGTTTCAATTAGTGCTCTCGGCATCTAAAATGATGTGATGGGAGTTTGGTAAAATCTTGAATCACTTGTAGAGATTTCTGATTTAGGAGGAACTTTCTAGTAAAAGCTGAAGTATTGGTACCTTTTATAGGCAAGGGATGAGTGAGGTTTCTGTAAATGCTTAAAGAGTGCTTATAGACCATCTTATGATATAATTTTTTGTGCAAAGCTTTTAAATAAGAAGTGCTCCCTAATAGAGCTGCATCAAATAAGTTTTAAAGCTATACATCATTTATATATCTATTGGTGAACCATGTCTCACATTGGACTGTCTCCCAGATGTTGATGAGTGCAAGGAGAAGCTGGCCTGCCAATGTCCTGGTTGCAAATGCAAAAATACCTGGGGCAGTTATGAGTGCAGCTGTAGTGGTGGTTCGTTGTACATGCGAGAGCATGACACATGTATCAGTGAGTATATGTTTGAGGCCTGCCGTGATAGTCTGTATTAGATACAAATGTTTTCATATAATGTTTTCCTGCATCTTGTAATGGGGTATAGGAGATGTTGGTATTGAGTTTAAGATGAAGCTGATTGTCCATTTAATTGCATATCATATCAACATGATGACATTCAGGATCGTAAGACCCCTCAAATGCGTGTTATTTGTTTTCAGGTAAGAATGTTAAAACAGAGGTAAGCTGGGGCTCTGTTTGGGTAATAATTCTTGGATTGGTTGCTGCTGGAGCTGGAGGGTATGCCATTTATAAATACAGAATCCGGGTAAGATTGTCATTACTCTAATATTAATATCTATTCTCCAATAAGTTATAGATCCATTGCGGTATTCATGATAAAGAGGCATCACATGGTTGATAGATGGCTTGGTGAGTGGAAATTTATAACATTATAGGTATTCATTAAAGGGTAATTCTGAACCAAACTGGGAACTCAAAATAATCTGGACAGGCATGTTTGGCCTTTAAGTAGAAACCTAAACTACAATATCTGAAGATGAAGTGCAGTCAAATTGGTCCAAGTAGTGCATATGTAGTTGTGGACAGATTTTCAGTAGAAACCAAAGATGGCGATGATCAGAAGACAGTTCTCAGAATTAGACCCCATGTTTGAACTGAGAGGGGTGTTTTGATGAATTTGGACTGACATACTTGTGCTCTTGAACTTGATGCAGAGATACATGGATTCAGAGATTCGGGCTATAATGGCACAATACATGCCATTGGATAATCAACCAAACAACGTTCATCATCCAGACATTTAAAGTGCCTCTTCTGATTGGGTTGGTTATATATTAGTAGGTTTTATATTTTTGAGTCACGTAACTTATTTGGTTTCTCTTCGACATTGTAATTCTAAATAAAGAACTAATTTCATAATTATGTGGCTTTTACATTTATCTTCCGGCTGGATTTATTTTTGAAAATTTGAGTTCTGGGTAAATAAAAAAAAAATTTTAATTAAATTAAAATTTGGATCCGGATGCTTCGTTCTGTCGTCATCTCTATTGTTAGTTTCAGCTTGTAGAAAGGTGCAGGCGTGGGCTTTTTGTTGTGCTGGATCAAAAAGTAGGCTCTTAATTTGGTTACATTTCAAACCCTCTTGTTTGAACGATTTGACTATCTTCACTAATTTTATTATTTTTAAACATTATTTGATAAATAATTTTAGAATTATAAAATATTTAAAATTAGTATGAAGTATATGTAAATTGTTGTGTAAGTTTAAATAGTTTTAAAAAAATTAATGGTTAAATTTGAGAGTCAAATTGAGCTAAAAAAATTAAAAATCAAATTAATTAAATATTAAAGACTTGGTTTCTAATTATGCCAAAATAAAATTAAATAAAAGCTATAAGTCAATCCAGTTCGGGCAATCTTGTGCATCAAAAAGTGTCTAAACATCATGTCCGGTTTTCTGTTTCCTTTTTTGTTGGTTTAAAATGCGCAATTCCTTGTACTGCTCCACAATTCAAGATTTAGCTTTTTATTTTTAAAGTTAATAATTTTTTTTTTAATTTAAAAATTTTAATTCAATTATTATTGTTGTTAATAGTTTTTTATAAAAATTGTCAACCTGTTTATTTTCTATCATTTTATATAAAATTATATGAGAACGACACGATATTAATTATAGGATTGATATTTTTAAATCCGAAAAACAAGAGGACTTAATTTTTAAGTTTTAAAGCAGAGTGATTAAATTTTAAGCAGAGAGACTAATCACACATCTTGACTTTTTTCTCCTCCTTTTAAAAGGTTTCATTCACTATTTGCTTTTCATTTTGGTACTAAACTCCAAACATATTTTAATTTTTTTAGTTCAAAATTTTAACTGTGCTAAATAATTTTGGACCAATGAAATTGTGCCGCGTGTACTTGTTCTTTCAAGCTATAAAATTATTTTAATACAATGTTTTTGTTAAAATGAAAAATATGTTATTTTTAAATATTTTTCCGAAGCAATTTTTTTTTTTTTTTTTTTTTTAAAATCTCACTCTCCCTCACAGCTCATTTTAGTCTAAGTCATTCACCATTCAAGTCAATTCATTCTTCTCCTTCAAAATTGATAGAATGATCAATGACTCAAAATTATACAATCTCAACACTTCTTTTACGCATTTTTTAAATGTTCTTATTTTCATTTAATTGAGATTTTTTTAAAACTTTAATATTAATTTTAACTTAAAAGATAGACACATGCCACCTTTTCTTTGACAAAAGTATCTGTCTTTTTCTTAAGATGATTTAAATTTTGAACTAAAAACTATAACTTCTGATATTATATTTTACGTATCAAGCTCGACTTAAAAAATTTAAATACCAAAATGTAAACTTAATAGAGAAAGGATTGTATGAAATAGAGATATTATCCCTTCCCAATAATTTAATGACAAATAAATAATTTCATCCTGAATTTCATAATTTTTATTTGGATTTGATTTTTTTCAAGATGAAAATCCTAAAATTTAGGATGAAAATACTGATGTTTAATTAAATTATTAAAAAAGAAATACAAATGTCGTGACGTCCGTGTTTTCATACCACCCTTTCCCTACATAAGAACTCAAATCTCTAAAGTTGGGGCTATTGTATTACTTGGTTACCATGCACATGAAAATTCACCTGCGTATACAAGATTAACAGGAAAAGAAATTCAAACATTATTATTATTATTATTATTATTATTATTGTTCAGAGCTTCTAATGAAGACGGGAAGAAGAATAAAAAAAATAATTTTAACATCTTCTACCAATCCATTCATCAAACTACCTCTCATATCATTATATCTCATTGGACTATAACAGTAGTAACAAGAGAATGTACTTTGCTATTCTGGTACCAATTGTGCTTCCTCACAGCTAAAATGATGCACTACATGTATCTCAGACAATGTACAAGACAACTTGGCCACCTTAACCTAGCTATCCTGCCACTGGAAGATTCAAATTTTACTATCCAGAAAAGGGAGAATGTGAGTGGAATGACAACTCTGTATGCATATTTAAATTTTTATGGCAACCAAAAGTGAGGTATAAAAATTCCCCATAATGAATAGGGACAACTTCCATTAGAGCCAATGAACAAAGCATATATGTAAATAAACTAACCTCGAAAGAACACTTCAATTTCCTATCCCAGGTTTTAAGCCTGGCTTGTCATTTGGTAGAAGCTTGTATACATAGAATGCCGCCACCGCACCACTGCACATGATAGCAACTTTTCAGAGAAACTTACAACTTTTGTTTACCGCAATAAAGAAAGCCTTCGCGAACTAAAATTTAGCGAAGAATCCAAATGAAAAAGGAAAAGAAGAAAAAAAGGAACCGCATTATATATCTCACAGGAGCGTATGCTAATGAGAATATTAACACATGCAGGCAAAACTAAAATTTTCATGCAATAACAAAAGAACAAGAGAGAACAAACATTTGCAGAGGACTTGAAAGAAGCAAGGTATAGGATCAAACTGTAACCTAATATAGTATTCATTCCTTCGTTTATACCAACATTAACTTTTAGCGCCCTATAATCATATTTTAGAGAACCAAGGCTGAAAACTTATGGTCATCAATGTCACACACAGTCTAGTTTCCATGTATAGATAACGGAAAATTAAAATGTTACAAGAACTTTATGAACCTGACTAAGGTTGTGAGAAAGCTGCCCAGAGTTGATGTCTGCAAAAAAGAATAATGAGAACACAAATCAGAAGCTGAGAACAAATTTGGTGAGGAATTAAAAACATTAAGGAAAACAAAAGGTTATACATAGAGATAGAAGCCCCACCTGAATCAGTGAGCTTAACGCCCTAAAAAATAAGACAGATGAGATGACTGCTGAAAATATTGTCCCGTTAGTAAACATAAAAGATGGTAATTATATCCTATTAAGGATGTAAAAATTCAAAATTAAGAAAAAGGTTAACAACCTGCTTGCCCTTTGATGGCAAGAGGAGAAGACTGTCCTCCTTTGTATAATTTTAAGCTTGATACACTTGATGCTAAAAGAGCTCCACCTAGAATAACACCGAACCTAATTGCAGAAACACTCCCTGTCAACATGAAAGAAAGGAATCCCCCGACTGAAAGAATGGTACCTGCCAAACCCAAAAACGCACAAAATAAATTTAAAGTTTCTGTTTATGTAATTCAACTTTTTCAAATAATGCTTTCATAAACCGGTGTAGAATTGAAAATTGACAGGCATGATAGGGATAAAATTCACTGGTTGTGTTAATGAATATGAAAAATTCCGATACCATAAGGTATGCCGACGTGAAAGTCAAGAACTTTGGAAATGTCATTGAAATCATCGGCAGAGGAATAGTATGTTCCGACAATTTCTTTGACTTGTGGAGGGGAATTCTCGGCTGCCGTTGAGAGGTAAACTTTGCCTTCTTCACTGGTTTCTTTAACTATTTCAATCAGATCGTTTCTGGCCTTTTCTGCTTGAATCTTAAGCTGCTCCGAAGTTTCTTTCAGAGAAACCAAAGCTTTCTTGGAGTAAATCTCGTAAGCTTCTTGGGACACGTTCTGCATCTTCAAGGCTTTTTCTTTGAAAGCTTCTAAAGCTCGTTGCCATGCTTCATTTGATGATTCTTCATTCTTTTCTCTCTCCACTTCTATTTCCGAATGCTTCTAAAAGAAATTCAAAAGTTGAAAACCATATTATTAGCAAAATTCAAAATAAAAAAATTTTTTTGAATCAAAAGAAAATTGCAAGTTATAAAAGGTCCTTTGAATTTCAACTCACTGATTCCTCGTGAGAAGCTGCGAAAGCGACAACAGATTGGCTGAAGGAAAGCCGCCGATCGAGTGGGCGAAAACTTAGGGCTAAACCTCTAGGAGCGGCGAGAGAGACTCTGCGGCCAGAAGGCGGCTTGAGCCGTAGAGACGGCGACAAACACGGTGGCAACGGAGAAGCGGAAGCACGGCTAAGTGTCTTCAACGGCAGCAAGGCGCAGGTAGGGTTAATACTTTTGATCGAATACATTTTCTCTATTACCAGTTTTCCTAGCAGTAAGCTAAGCTAAAGCGAAGAGAAGAGAAGAGGGGGCTGTCTTTATTCGTTGATTTCACTTGAATAAATGGATGTAAAACGGCGTCGGTTTAAAGAAAACATTGTTTTGCCCGGGAAATAGGAAGTTGGAAGTTGGAAGAAACCGTTTCGATGCTATGCGATGCTTTGTTGACACGTAAATTGCTTTGAAATGTATATAAGTGGGCCCCACAGAATTACAGTCGAAGCTCCAATATGGTACATGAAAACTACGTGGTTCTCTTCTCTTTCCAATGCTTATGAATTTATCATCACTCAATACTGTGATTATCGACTCTCCGCCGTTGGATGCTGTTTACCTTTTTCTCTTCTGTTGATAAATTGGATTGTCTAGTTGTTGTTCCAGTTAGTTTTTTTTCTTTTCTTTTTTTTATCATTAAATTTTGGGTATTACATAATTTAAATAAAATAAAAAATTATTATTTTAGTAATAATCTTTTAATACAAAAGTGGTTAATCTAACTTCATTTTAATTAATTGTTTCTAAATTCAACGCCCCCAAACATTCCAAATCCTCTCTCCCATCAACTTCACAACCCTCCTCACTGGACCCTTCTTCTTCACCATCATCCCAATAAACCTCACCACCACAACTTTTGCTACTGCTACTGGCTTCTGCCGATTTCGACTCGGTTCGTTTCGAACCACCAATGTACCCCTTAGCTCCACCACTTTTCTTCTTGCTTTCAGCTACCCCATCTTTAAAAGCATCTATAATCTCGTGTCTCAATTGCCGGCTGGGGATGACTCCCACCTCACCCAGTAGCTCATGTAGCACCTGAAACAGTCACAGGTAAAAAGAGGAGAAGGTCATGATCGTTGCCGCTGCTTAAGCTGATGCTTCTTTTAGTCGGATATTTCTGGGTGTTTTTCCGGTGGGTTGAGAAGTTGCTGAAATCGTTGTTAGCACAAGAGATGAGATAGGCCCAGGGGGAAGGGAGAAAACTTTTAGCTGCCGAAATTAAATTATAATTTTTAAAAATTAAATAAAATAATTATTATTTTTAGAAGTTCAAAATATAATTTTATCTTGATTCATTTAAAATTTTAAAAATTTTAAAGAAATAAAATTTAGGGGCAGGACCCTGTTAGTCTCCCTATATTGGCCCCTGAGGAAAGAGCAATCGCAAGGGTTATGATAATGGCCGGAAGGAAGGACAGATGATCGGAGGTTCTACTACAAAGGGTCGTGAACAAATCAGGGTTAGACCTCATTTATGCGACTAAAATGATATTTTTTATTATGTTTAAATTATGTGGAAAAAAATAAAAATTTTAAAAATAATTTCACAGAAGATTTTTCTTTATAATTTTAATGGAGTGATCGAAATGATCAAATTATGTAATATAAGTGTCTAAATTATAAAAAAAAATTTCGAGTGCTTAAAATAAAATTTTTTGAAAGTTAGGATAACCATTTGTATTTACCTTAAAAAAGTTTTGCCCGATCAAACATTCCCAATCCAGTCCTTCAAGTTATTAGATGTTCTTAATTTAATCCTTTGAATGTATAAAAAAAAAAAAAAAAACTGAAGTTTCCATATGATCATATATCGTCACTTGTCATAAATTGATATTAGAATGACATCATTTAAAAAACCCAAAAAATCTTAAATATATATATAATTATAAAAAAATACAAAGAATATAATCAAATTATAAATATATATATATAAATTTTTAAAAATGATAAAATAATTATAATAAAATATCAAAATTATTAGAAATCGTAAAATATTGTAAAAATATTTAAAATTATAAAAAATGTAAAAAATATTTAAAAATTTACAATTAGTCTTGGAATAAACATAGCTAATCACTTTTAAAATATTAAAAATTCAATATAAAAATTGTACATGATTAAAAATACAATCGATTTCTATAAAAATTGTATTTTAAAAGTATTTTAATAAAAATTGAATAATTTTTATATTAAATTTTTAATATTTTAAAATACATCATATTTTAGTACTTTATCAATGTCACTGATAGCACGTTTATTTGACTCGACTCTCTATCTAATGTATGAAGTAAGATTCATTCATCCATCATCATGTACATATTCTTTTTGTTTTGTACCAAAATTTTTTAGAGTAGTCAAACACTGAACAATAGTAGTGGACTTACGAAGAACTGTGGCATATTTTGATATTTCTGGACATTTGATTTATAAGTTTGATCATAAATATTAAGGATTCAAAAAAAAAAATTAGATTAAAATATTTTAAGGCAACAAATGCACATGCTAATATTTATATATTTACTTCACTTTTAATATTTTTATTTATGAACTAAGACATTGGTTTAGAGACAAATAATTTTTTTTAGAATAATTAAAAATATTATTTAATTGAAACAAGATTATTTTTTATTGTTTAAATAATTAAAAAATTATCCAAATATAATTATTATTATTATAGGTGGTATCTTTCCAAGCGGCGACAATCTTATGTTCAAGTTTTAGCAAGTATGATTTATAAAATTTTAAAAATATTAAAAAATCTAATATATTTAAATAATAATATATATTTTAAAATAATTTAATTTTTATTAAAGGTGTAACAAATTTAATATATTTTATTTTTTTCTTTTCAATTTCATATTATTTTCACTTTTTTTAATATTTTCTTCAAGACCATTTATAAATAAAAATATATTAAGAATAACTATTACTTTGTGTTTATATATGCGCGAAACATGATTCTTTTTTTTTTCAATTCTTAATTATTTTCATTGGTATCTTTGGTGTTTTGTTCAAAATAATCAATACCTAAATCTAAATGTATTTTGTAATGGCTCAACATATATATATATATATATATATATATATATATATATTATTCGTATTGTATTTCAATTAAAGTATTTTAATAAATAATTTTAAATTTTATTAAGATAATATTTTAGAGTAATATATCTTAATTTATTTACTTTATTCATATGTTTTAGTTTTCCTTAATTTTAATAATTCAAAATTATAAAATTATAATATTTGTAACACCCCCAAATATAGGGGTTACTTGTAAAGAATGATCAAGTAAATGATTAGACTTGATGGTTAAATGTTTAATGTACTCCTTAGATATCTTAGGTTTAAGCCACACTTTTCCCTGGTTAAGCATCATTTCTGTCTCCTTTGAATCCCAAAATCAAGTTATGTTACCCTCCCTCTATATTCTTTTAATTTCGACAGAAAATGGAAAATTACCATGCAGCCCCTAAGGATTTCCACACTCAAAGTATTTACTCCAATCTCTCCTAATTAGACATGGATTTTAATTTATTTCCACCCTAAATAGGATTTTTCTCTCTTCTCTTTATATTCTTCTTTTTCTCTTTCCTTTTATCAAATTTTACATCTTTTTGATGAGAATTATTTTGCTATCTTGACTCAAAATCGATTTTCGTTAACTCGTTTTCTTCACCGATTTCGTAATTTCCGACAATCACATCCCTTTTTTTCTTCAAAAGTTAGGTAAGTACTCTCATTTCGATTTGTAAGAAATTGTAAATTCTGAAAGAGCGTCGGATCTCGCTAATCTTTCAATTCGACTATGATCCATTGCGAATTTTGCCGAAACTCTTGATAATCTTGTTTAAATCTTGGAATCCGTTATTAATTCTTGCGTAAATATCGTGTGAAGGACCAGATTTAGGTACCCCGAACCAGATCTGAACAAGAGGGACGTCGCTCGAGATCCCGGAAAAAGGTGTGTGTTCTTTTATGAGTAAATTGGGAAAAACCATCCTAGGATAGGGTCACACATCTAGCCACACGGGCGTGTGGGCCACCCATGTGGACCACACGGCCATGTCCTCCTAAAACTCTAGTAATTTCGAATCCTACATGGCCTAAAGCCCTCACACAGTTGTGTCTCCCCTGTAGATTGATTTTGCAATTTTCACACGGCCTTAGTCTATTACACAACCCAACCACACAGCTGTGTACCCCCTCCACACGGTCCGGTCACATGACTGTGTGTCCCATATTTTTTAAATTTTATAGTTTTGTCCCTATTTTTCAAAATTTATAGTTTTCCCCCATTTTTCAAATTTTATAATTTTGCCAATGTTTTTCAAATTTTACAAATTTGTCCCCTACTTTACAAATTTTACAGTTTTACCCAGAATTTTATGATTTATTCAGTTTAGTCCCTAAATGGTTTCCTAACTGTTATTAGTGTTTTAGCTTATTCAATTAAACCCCTGATAATATGAATAATACCTAGAATTCATGATCTAATTGACTGAAAATGTTATGTGAATATTTGCATGAAATACACATGTATATTGTATATGTATTTGTGATTGTGATTGTGCGTACAACATACCTTATGTTATCGATAAACCGAACACTTAATAAGCATGACTTTTGGCTACTGAGTTAATCTATTATAAGCATATTACTTGCTACTGTATTGAACTGTTATAAACATATTGATTGCTACCACATTGTTATGTTAAAAGCATAATTAAATGCTACCATATTGATCTGTTTGAGCTTGCCATATTGCATTGCGTGGGGTGGGACAATGTGAATGAAGGAAGTTGAGCAGTTTATCTGCACCGTTGAGTGATTTATCCATACCGTTTGAGCAGTTTTTATCTGCACCATTTGAATGGTTTAACCACACCGTATCAGCAGCTTCAATCTGCAAACATGTTGTGCATCTACAACCTTCTGGCAGCTTGTCTGCAAAAACTTTTTAACAAAAAAATCCAGTGGTTCATCCACCCTTTTTATTACTAGTGGTTCATCCACAACGAGTGGTTCATCCACAACGTGGTGTAAAGATAGAGGAGTTTTGGGGAACTCCTATTGTGGTGTGTAGCAGTGGGGTAGGAACATTTTCTGATAAATTGAAATTGCATTGCATTTATAAGCATTTGCATCGTTGTGAATACCAAGATATTATTATAATGAGTTAATCTAAAATACTGAAATTTCGAGTTGCTATCCAAATTGTGTTTATCCTTTGAAGTTGATATTCTGTATGTTTTGTCTACTGTTTGCACTGATTTTCTTGTGATGAAATTCACACTGAGCTTCATAGCTCACTCCCTTTTTTTTTTATTTTCATCTTTACAAATAACCCACCAGGTTAGGATGTGGACTCGGCATACGGAGGGCTCGGCTCAGATTGATTGTTCTACCATAAGAATATTTTAAAATTACTATTTGATATTTTTATTTTTTAGAGACTATATTATTTTACTTTGAATCGTGGCATGGAACTTAGGTTGGTTTTAATTAGCATGCATGTCTTTTAAATTGTTTTTTTTTAATATAGAATTATAGATTATAATCAAATATACATGAAATATAGATTTTATTAAAACTAAATTAAAAATCACTTTTCCGTTGCAAGATTATAAATAAATTTTATCTAATAAATAAACTAGAAATTAACTAATTTTTCAATTATAATCATTTTTTACAAGAAAGATGTTAAACTAATTGTTTTTTTTAACTTATGGATTTTTCTAAAAATAGGCTACATTTTCTTAAAAAATAAATAAATATTTTAAATCGACTGTTTTATAAACCCTGATCGCTACTAGGCCATTTTGATGACTGATGTAATCTCCCGAATTCGGGTCTAACGTCTAAGCCATATTGGGGAGGTTACAATAATTGTCATTTATTTATTTTTAAATCATTATTTATTAAAATTTTATTTTAAATAGATTTTAAAATTTTAGTTATTTATATATATATATATATATATTAAAAAAACTCATTTACATAATTTCAATTATTATCAAGAAGTGTAAAAATCTAAAATCAGATGTATAGAGGGAAAATATCTAGTACACTATCAGTGGAGTTTTTAGACTCTGCAAACATGATCAATATATATATATATAACAATGTATAACTCCTTTGATCTATTTCGTCAATAATAGGTGTTAAGTCCTCTCTTACAGGACTTATATGTGGGACCTAGTGCACTTCCATCCCATCCCCATCTACTTAGAAAGCTATTGTGCTTCCTAAGTTGCCGACTATGATGGGACCTGTGCCATATATACGTTCTACATCATACATATGTCAAGACCCTAAGTTACAGAGAGTCACCTCACATATAAATACTCTTCTCTAACTTTAAGGAGGGATATCTCTCTCTTCAATATGAAATACCTAACTTTCTTTTTATAATTAGCCATTGTGAGAACAGTAAACCAATTTCTCTACCTCTTTCTCCCCACAACGCCTTATCATCTTTTGCAATTTTTTTAATAACCATTTGAAGGCATATGAACCTTCTCTATTCCCCTACCAACCCTCCTTCACAACCAACTTGCACTGTTCCTTTTGTAGCCACTTTGATTTTAATCTAAACTTTTTCCCCTCATTTCTGATCTCTAGAGTCAGTACCCAAATGGGTGAGTGATCAGATCCAACTGCTGGTGGTTAAACTAAACACCTAAATGTCAGTGAATTCTTCACTCCATTCATTGTTAACTACAACATGTCCGACCTTTCCTTAATCACCACACCGTCTCTACAACATATCCACGTGAATCTGTGCCCACTAAAATATAGTACTATCCCAAATTTAATATAGTTTGTGGGGGGGTGGGGGGACTCAATTAAAATATTGATAGACCACAATCTGGTTTCAGAAAAATTCTAACCAAACAGTAGTTTTCCCCGGTCAGTATGATGAACACATGCATGCTCGCCTTCAAGTGTTAATTTGTATTGTGCCACTCCTACAAGGAGGAGTGATTCACACGTCACCTTTATAGTTACAGCCTTAGAGAGCAGTTAACATTAATTATGGGCCATGCATGCATGCCTTAGACATGGATCGCAGCATTACATAGGAGAACCATGAAAATGTTTCAACGGATCCTATCAAACACGACAAAACATCACCTTAGTTTCTTCGTTGTAGCGACCGAATGTGCAAAATGAATATCACAGTTACATTTGTAGGGAAAGATGAGGATGGTTTATTTATTATATAGTACTTGGAAATGTCCAAATATCTACTCAATGTAAATAAGCTATCGATGTTGAAAACGTTTGAATATATAAATCAACATCAGACAGCAAATCCAAGTAAAAACAACCAACTAACAGAAAAGAAGCAAGCAAAAAAGAATGACAATTAAACAGGAATTAAATTAGCATTACTTATTATACCATTCTAATGTTGTTCTTGTGGAAAATTGGGTGCTATAATCTTATTATATGTTTAGTTCCTGTTCACTTTATACATTTAAAATTTAGTTACTCTACATATTATATACAGAATTTAGTTTCTCTAATTGAAATGTAAATGATAATACTGTAAAAGTAATTCCATTGCATTAAAATAAAAAATGTGACTTCACCAATTTAAAGCCACATGAAAGTCAAATAAGTTCACTACACCAAAACAGACTTTTAGCGGCGTTTTTAGTGGCGTTTTAAAGAAAAACGCCGCAAATATTACACAATAGTGGCGTTTGAAGGAAAACGTCGCAAAAAAAATGAGCAATAGCTGCGTTTATTTCCAAAACGCCGCTAAAAAGGATAAATAGCGGCGTTTTTTTGGCAAACGCCGCTAATGCTCCTACATTTAGCGGCGCTTTTGAGAAAACGCCGCTAATGCTCCGACCTTTAGCGGCGCTTTTGAAAAAAACGCCGCTAATGCTCCGACCTTTAGTGGCGCTTTTGAGAAAACGCCGCTAATGCTCCAACCTTTAGCGGCGCTTTTGAGAAAACGCCGCTAAAAGTTTTTCATATTTTTTTCTTATTCTTGCTTTGAATTATATTTTATTTTGATAAATTCACTTATAAGCAATGAGAAAGTTTCATTTTAGTTACTTAATTATGAAAAGTTACAAATTGCTAACTAAACAATTTAGAAGTTTTCATTTAAGTTACAAATTAAGCTATTAAAATTGATTTAGGGTTTAATGTTTAGTATGTTAATTTCATGGTTTAGGGTTTGTTATTTTGGTGTATGGATTTAGTGTTTTAAAGTTTGTTGTTTGGGTTTATTGTATAGTGTTTAATATCTTAGTGTTTACCGGTATTAAGGTTTAAGTGTTAGTGGTCAGGGGTTAAAGTTTAGGGTTAGGGGTTTAGGAGGAAATGGTTAATGGGTTAGGGTTTTGAGTTTAGGGTTTAGGGTTTATGGTTTATGGTTTATGGTTTTAAGGTTAGGGGTTTAGGGAGAAATGGTCAATGTGTTAGGTTTCTGAGTTTAGGGTTTATGGTTTAAGTTTAGGATTTTAAGGTTTGGGGTCTAGGATGTTAGCTATATGACCCAAAATCCCGAACATGAAATCCCTCATGAGGGATTTATGGTTAATGTGTTAGCTATTAAAATATATGTTTTGTACTACACTAACATTGGCCACATGAATCCCCAAAAAGTTGGTCTCGGATTATGGTTTAAGGTTTGCAGTTTAGAGTTTAGGGTTCGAGTTTTATGGTCTAAGATTTATGATTTGGGGTTTTGAGTTTGAGGTTTAGGGTATAATATTTAGGGTCTAGGGTTTATGATTTAGGGATTAATCTTGGATTTTTTAGAATATAAATCAAAATAAGATAAATGTAAATTATTATTTTAAAAAAATATATATCAAAATGGGTTAAATCCCAAAAGCATACATGAACAATGGTTTAGTGTGCAATTGTATACATGAACTTTAATTTGATCCAGATCTTGTAAAATATTAACACAATTATTGATATAATTAATATCATTTTTATTTATATATTGCATACATAAAAATTTATAATTATTCAATATAAAAATATATTGATGTATTTATATTTTAAAATAATGTGTATGATTAAATCAAAATTAAAGTTTCAACTATACATTTAAACCACAATTAGAATTTCACATCTACAATTACACATTAAACCAAAATTCATATATAATTCTGAGATGTAGGTGTATACATATAATTAAATGCCATTTATATAAAAATCTAAACAACTAATGCAGACTATACTTAAAAGAATAATGTTGATGTAAAAAGAAAGAAAAAAAAAATTCGTAAACTTAAAAAATTTAATAATAAAATTTAATAATTTAATAATAAAAATTTTAAAAAATAATAATAAAATTTTTAAAATTTAATAATAAAAAATTAAAAAAATAAAAACTTAAAAACTTAAAAACTTAAAAACTTAAAACTTTAAAATTTAATGTTTAATATTTTTGTTAAAAAGTTCAATACTCAAAATATAATAAAAATAAAAATTCAAAAAAAATGGTAATCTCAACACAAAAATTTTGAAAAAAAACATAAAAAATATAGGTTAAAAATAGAAAAAAAATTAAAATTACATAATACGCCACAAAAAATGGAGCTATAGTGGCGTTTTATTAAAAACGCCGCAAAATTTCATACATAAAACGCAGTGCTTTTTCCTTGCTAAAAAACTCTAAATTCCTTAAGTCCCAAAATTCCTTAAGTCCGATTTTTTTCCCTATAACCCCGATTTTTTTCCCCAAACTCTAAATTCCTTAAGTCCCAAAATTTCCCTATCGGTTTCCCAATCAGTTTCCCAAAATTCTCCACCGATTTGAAACTTGTTGAAACACAGAAGAAAAAAGGAAACACAGAAGCGGCGTTCGTGGTGGCAGAGGCGGCGTTCTTGTTGAAACCAGAGGCGGCGTTCGTGGTGGCAGAGATCGTAAGTTTCCCCCTTTTTTATCCCCTTATTAGCTTTATGCGTTTCTAGGGTTTTCTAGGGCTTTCGTCTTCTTAGATTCCATTATTCAATTTAATTTTAACAAAATTTTACTATAGCAACAATTTTATGATTCTCGGCCCTTATGTTTGGATTTTCTTTAATTGAATGATAAGAGATAAAAGGAGTTGGAAACTTAAATTTATTTATCGATTAAAAAAAATTGGTTGCGCTAGAGAATTTTGCGATCTGGATTTATGGGTTAGTTTGCCCTTTTAGCTAATTTTACATTCTGAAATAAGTTCAATTTAGATTTTTGAGTGGTAAGGATTAAATTCGTTAATATTGACTGAGAGAGTCTAAATGGTCAAATTAAAATGGTGAAGGGAGTGAATTCGTACTTCAACCTATATATTTCTGTTAGATTGGTGTTCTTATATATATTTTTATCATGTTGGATATAATCTGCTGATGTGCAACAGCACCATGGAATTACAAACAGAAATGGGACCAGAAATTCTCATATTTTCTTTTTTAGCCTTATGTTTATATCAATCTTTTTTGGCTCATTAAAACGTTTAACTAAACATCTCTTACTACAGAACAAAGAAAATTACCTGCACGGTGTGCAACATATGAGTATCTACGAGGGAAGATATTAGATGTAGTGCCCGACTATAGGAAGGAAGCAGAGGATCATCTTTCAAAAGCGATGGCGAAATGTGAGAGTGTTTTCGTGTTTTTACGGCTTGCTATAATGCTTGGGCTCTGAATAAGGCTTATGCTTTTTATCTAATATTTTTCTTCTCCAGTGTTAAACTAAATCCATCTCTTGGAGATGCTTGGCTTTGTTTGGGTAATCGCATTTGGAAGAAGGAGATTTGACTTCAAAAAAGAATCGCTCTAATCTTGCACTAAGCAAGGTTAGAATCCACATTGGAGTTTTTACTTTTAAGTGTGTGTTTTTAGTTATTATGCTTTCTTTATAGTTCATATCAATTAATTGTATGTATTTATTCTCAGATCATACAGGGCC
Source organism: Gossypium sturtianum (assembly GCA_025698515.1). Classification (NCBI taxonomy): domain Eukaryota; kingdom Viridiplantae; phylum Streptophyta; class Magnoliopsida; order Malvales; family Malvaceae; genus Gossypium; species Gossypium sturtianum. The sequence continues at coordinate 38,170,126 of CM046952.1, forward strand.
TTAATAAGAAGATACTTTGCCAATTATCAATCTTTGGAAAGAAGAATGGCTCAAGGCAAGGAATTTTATTCCTTTTTTTTCTTCTCAATCACTTCCTGTTATTCTCTTGTGCATTGTTTCGGATACTTATGGAGTTCGGAAGCCAACTTATCTGTTTTTGAACTTAAAATCAGCCTTTTGGGGATTAGCAGTAGTCAATCAGTCATTTTTAAAGTGTTGTTAGAATGCTTAGCTAGTGGGTTGTGGAAGTTGAGAATCGATCCTCGAGAAATCAGCAAAACACATAGCAAAATTTCTCTTTCAAAAATGAGTTTATGTTTACTGAGAAATTAATCACAAATGTATTAAAGAATTTCTTTTGATTTATATGGAACCAACTTGTTTGAGCTGATGAACAAATTGACATGTTTGATATTGGTATAAGCCAACGGGTTTCTTGATCTTCTGTATGTCTTAGCTATTTTTGATTCCTTATCCATGTCTAAAAGACATCACTTCCTTAAGGCAGGGTAACTTGCTGCTGGCACATTTGGCAATTTCTATTGGATCTCACTGGCCCATCAACAAGAAGCTTTATCTCGCTTCTCTCTTTCACCGCCTCAGGGCTCTCATTGCCTTGAATTGCTCTCTCATTTTTGTTACTGGTAACTTTCCTTTTCATCAAATTCGGATATGGCTCTGTATTTCCACTACTTTTACCCACTTCCTTCATTCTTCCATTTTAGATGGGTCAATTCCTGCCATCAAATTATCTACTTACAGGCGACGCTTAAACTTACAACCTGAGGCTCAAGATGGGGCAAAGTCACATTCACAAAACTTATCTTCGCTTAAAAGGAATATGGGATCTGAATTCTCTTGTATGATCAAAGAAGCAAAACTCCTTGGATTAGCACTTGGAATTCCATGTTTAGATGGGTAATTCCCAATATTTCATTTGCTTTTATATTTCGGATAATGAACCCAGGGCTAATTCTTCTTTCTTTCTTTTTTCTTTAAACTTGAAATTCAGGATCGAGGAAGCTGAAGCACGATGCGCTTTACTAAACTTAGAATCCTTATGTGTAAGTAGTTTTTTTTTCTTCTTTTTTAGTGATACAATTGAAATTAGTTCAATATTTGCAAATGCAAATCCCTTCATTAAGTTACTTTGCTATCATCGGGATGGGTGTTTCTCTTACGATTCGAGATATCTTCCTTTTTGGTGCCGGATGACGATGTATGAGAGACATTTACCTTGGTAAGTTTTTGGGTATTAATTTTCCTTTTAACTTGTTTTTGTAGATTATGGACTTGCTAACCATTTTATGTTTTGACTTAGGCGAATGAGGCCATGTTGTTTGTTATGAAATGGATGATATAGAGCGAAAACTTGGATTTGGGAGAAACTCCTTGGTAATTTACAGCTTTGCTTCACCATGTACTATACTAGTTAATTGTACCATGTATAGGAACTCATAATATTGGGACTTTCAGATTTCTTTGGCCCTTCTTCTTGGCAGTGATTACACTTCAGTCACTACTTTTCTGTACATGACCATCTTAGGTGTCCAGTTGAGGATTTTTTCAATTTTATTTTGTGCCTCACTTACTTCTCTTAACCATTATATAGTATGTCTTATTTCTTGTTTTTCCTCTTCAATGTCTCAGGACGAATTTGAGTCTTTATGCAATGAAACACAGGTATTCCCTTTTATACTACTACAGTATATTATGATAACCTTTAATGTCTCGTTACAAACACACTCACCTTGTGTTATTCATATTGGATTTTATATTTTAAACTATGTATATATTCAGAATTAGTGAAATGTTCTTTGATACTTGCAGTTTCAGGAGTTAACAAATATGAGAGTAATCTAGAAAGTGTCTCAGAACTAGTTTCTTTCATCATGTGAGTGTGAGTTAAGCAATGAGGCTAATCCATCCATGTACATGATAGAAATCGATTTTTCAAGTAGTTGATGAGTGACAACTATGTATGATATGAATCTATTTTATTGGGTATACATTTTAAATCAATATGTTTAACCTTATATATCCTGTGGGGCTTTGATTACGAAAGAACCTGGTTTAATTTCAAGTTCTTGGTTTTATTTGTCAAAGGATTTGATTATTCTATTGTAGGAGCAAAAATGTTTTTATCTGATATATGTTTTTAGTCTGCAAATATTAGTTTCTATCTTCAACATAGTGAAGTATTTATCTGAACTTATCCCTTGTTTCGAAGGATATACATCTGATTCTTCAAAAGTTTAGTACATCTATATTCTTTTAGCATTTAACTTCTCCATTGGATTATCATATTAAATTAATTCTGTGAAAATCAATGTTCTGCAGCTTGTTAATCCAAGATCGTCTTTATGCCATTGCTTATATTTGAAATAGCTATTTTGATTGATAATATCAGGTATATTTCTTTAACCATTATGTTGATCCTCTATTTGTGGTTGAGTACTTACTGGTACTATAAAACTCTTATGCCTATTAACATATATCCTGCTTAAAAGGCTTTAAAGGTAACTAGTATTTTATTTGCTTTTGTTGACCTTATATGTTACGGTTGTGTGCATAGTTTTGTAAATCAAATTTGTAGGTTCTAAGCAATTAATTGATTTTCTTGTCTAGCTTTCCTTGTTGGGATGTCCCAGAATTGTATTCCTTTCCATTTTTGAACACTCGAGACTCTTTATTCCTAATTTGTTTTTCGCAACTTTTATTTTTATGTTTTTCACCTTTTTGTATTGAATGGCATTGAAAATGAATGTTATAAAAGTTTTTATAACTCTAATACAATATGCACTAAATTTAAGTGTTTCTTTTTCCTGACAATCTCCATGAAAGACAAAGTGGAAACAAATAAAAAGAGATATGGGGAGTGTTGTATGTTTTATGCTTCTACTGATAGCTCATTAAATTTCAATGTCTACATTGCTTTAAGCTGTTTGACATTGTAATAGCCTAAATTTTTAGTGGTGTCGGAACGGTGATTCGAGGTCACTAAATCTGACAAGTGAGTAGAAAATATTATTAATTTAGTGAGAGTAAGTTAAATGTGAAGTTAGGAAAAAAAAATTGAAATAGTAAATAGTGTACTAGAAAAAAATAATTAGAATCGAAAACGAGGTATCGAGACCTCGGAGATTTTTAATCTAGCCATAAATATTCTATAAATATTTATGGAGTGTTAATAAGTTAGTATTAAAGTTTCATCAAGAAATTTTAAAGTTCCGATAGTTAATTGAACAAAAGGACTAAGTTGTAACAAATGCCAAGTTATGAGAAATGATTAAATAGCTTAAATGATAAAAGAAAGAGGGCTTAAAAAGGCAAATAGACCCAAGGTCTATTTGGGCTGGACGGCAAGGGCATGAAATCAGAAAGAAAATAAGAAGAATTAAGGGCAAAATTGGAATATTACAAAATTTACTTAATAAAGCTAGGACTAAAGTGGAATTATCTAGATTTCTCTTTATTTTTCTGCATTATCATTAGCAAAAACACCATAGAAGGGTTTCCTAAGCTGGTTTTTCATATTTTTACTGCAAATCGAGAACCCAAGCAAGTCGAGGAAAAGAAAAATAGTGATTATTCCTGAATTTTCTCAAATTCTGCAAATCGACTCAGGTAAGTTCACATGGCTAAAATTTAATGATTAAATGCTAATTTCATGAATTATATAATGTATGATGAGATATATTTGTTGATGAATTGAGAATAAAACAACAATGCGAAAACCGAATAAATGATCAAATTGAGTGGAACATCGATTTGAGTACTTCGATCGAAGACAAGTGATAAGTGGTAGCTTTAGCTACACTTATCCGATCGATGACAAGTGACAAGTGATAAGTGATAGCTTTAGCTACACTTATCCGATCGATGACAAGTGACAAGTGATAAGTGGTAGCTTTAGCTACACTTATCCGATCGATGATAAGTGACAAGTGACAAATGTGATCCGTGTAAGACCGTGCAGGGGCTATGGCTTCGGAAAGTGATAAGTGATCATACGCAAGAACATAGTTATACTATGGCAAAGTGGAAGTGAAGTACTCAATTTTACGTAACTGCTCCTAATTTGATTAAGAATGGTAAGTGACAAAAAGGGCCCAAAAGAGTTAAAGTCAATGGATAAATGGTAGTGAGTTTATACAAGAGGACTCACCAAATTGTGGTTGATAGGTGAACTTAGTAATTGTGTATAATGCATATGTATATGAATGTTTGGTAAGATTTATATTTTATGCCTATGAACTTACTAAGTTTCTATAAACTTACTTGAGTGTATTTAATGTCTCATGTAGATTGACGTAAAAATATACGGAGGATCGGATCAAAACTGAGGATCACACTATCAAGATTATCTCCGGTAGCTTTTGTAAATTTCCTTTTTGATTTATATGGCATGTATATGGTTTGATGATTATATAAATACTAAAACTTGTTTAATGAATATGTATTAAAGTAAAGAGTGATGAATATGCTAAATAATATAATTATAATAGAAGTATGATTTGGTATCAAATTGGATTGAATTGGATTGGATTGGTTGGTTTTAAAATTTCAGAGAAGATTGGATATTTATAAAGGGACTATATTGAATTCATAATAAAAAAAATATATTAACTCGTTAAACTTAGGTAATGTCTCAAACCCTATTCTGGCGACGAATATGGGTAGGGGGTGTTACATTTAGTGGTATCAGAGCTCGGTTTAGCCGGTTCTCGAAACATTTGTGGTGTATAAAGTGTTTAGAAATACATGCCATATAAATCTGTGATAGTGTGATGTGTATGATCCGATCTAATCTTTATTATTTTTATAGATACTCTCCGATTATAAAGATGTTAGATAGACCTGAACATACTGAGCAGGAAGAAGTTAACAGTAGAATACAGATTTCTGAACGAGCAACAAGCAGTGATGTTCCGATTTCTTTAATGCGAGAGGAAGAATTAAAGAATATGATTTATGGAATTATGAACCAGTGGTATCTTGAGACGCGATGCAAGAAAGAAATCGTGCTCACCACCTCCCCTCCCACATTGCTCCATCGGTGGTACCTCGGTTGCTCCTCCACCTCCTACAATGACCTGAAGTCGATGGCGTTCTCCATTGGAAAGGCTTAGAAAACTTGGAGTCAAGAATTTCGGGAAGGACCGATGATGATCCCGTCAAAAAGTGAATCACCGTTACTGAGTTTGATAAGAATTTTTAAAGAAATGGCTTGCTCATCGATGATTATTTGAGATATCTTGTGTCCCTACCGAAAGAAGAAGCTTATAGTTGGTGAGAAACGATTGAGGCCGTGGTACCAAAGAGAGAAAATTTCTTGGGAATTCTTCCAAAATAAATTTAAGAAGAAATATATGGGCGAGACGGTATTTGGATAAAAAGAAAGGGAATTCCTTGATCTACTAAGCAGGAAATAAGTCGGTGGTTGAATACTGAAAGAGAATTTGTCTACCTCAAAGAATATGCCCTAGACATTGTACCTCATCAAGAAGAAATGTGTATCGATTTGAAGAAGGGTTAAATGATGAGATTAGAATGATGATTGGGGGTAATGAAATACGGAGTTCGTTGTTCACGATCGTACTCAAAAGCTCGAAGAAGTATATAACGTAAAAATGCAATGGATCGAAAAAGTAAAGAGCCATTCAAAAGAGGTGCTTCTAAGTCATTTTCAGATTTGCTTGCAGTAAAGAAATTTAGAGAAGAAATTAGTCGAACTACATCGGTCAGCAGGGGAAAATTGGGTAGAGGTAGATCAAGACAATCTGATTTCAAGGTATTTGATAGACTGCAGCAAGTGTGAGCAAGGTGTTCGAATACTCCCGACCTAAGTGTCAATATTGTAGAAGACATCATTTCGGTGAATGCAGGGACTAAGATGGGGGCTTGTTATAAATGTGGGGCTACTTTGATCATCTTATTCGAGATTGTCCCCAACTACAAAAAGATGAAGTGGAACAGAAAGAGATACAGAGAATCACTCCCAAAGAAATAGACGTTCGGGCGGAGCAGCGCACATCTGGGGACTACCCGTTCGGGTATGAGAGAATCAGTTAGTCGATCAGAGAATAGAGCACCAGCACGTACTTACGCCATTCGAGCAAGGGAAGAGGCTACGGCTCCTGATGTAATTGCTGGTACTTTCTATCTTTATGATGTTACTGTTTATGCATTAATAGACCCTGGGTCTACTCATTCATATATTTGTACTATGCTAGCATCTGAAAAGAAACTTTCTGTTGAGTCCACTGAATTTGATATACAAGTCACTAATCCATTAGGTCAAAGTGTAATAGTTAATTTGATATGTCGTAATTGTCAACTAAAAGTGAAAGGCTATGAATTCTCCGCTGATTTGATGTTGTTACCCTTTCGAGAATTTGATATTATTCTGGGAATGGACTGGTTAATGAAACATGATGCGGTAGTGAATTGTCGTGATAAATGAATCGATTTGAAATGTCAAACAGGATGTAATCTCGGTTGGTCGAAAAATATGAGTGATACAAATCGTAATTATTTCAAATTCTCTACTCAAAGGTTATTACGCAAAGGTAACGAAGCATTTTTGGCCTATATTCTTGATACTCGAGGTTCTGATATAAAGCTCGAACAAGTGCCAGTGGTGAATAAATTTTCTGATGTGTTTCCTGAAGAGTTACCTGGTTTACCACCTGATAGAGAAGTTGAATTTGTAATTGATGTGATTCCGAATGTGCTCCTATCTCAAGAACACCGCATGCAATAGCTCCAGTGAAATTAAGAGAGTTGAAGACGCAGTTGTAGGATTTATTAGATAAAGGGTTCATTAGACCGAATATGTCACCCTGGGGTGCACCTGTCTTGTTTGTGAAAAAGAAGGACGGTTCTTTAAGACTGTGTATAGATTACAGGCAGTTAAATAAGGTAACGATAAAGAACAAATATCCTTTGCCTCGTATTGATGATCTATTTGATCAGTTGAAAGGTGCTGTAATATTTTCCAAGATAGATCTTCGATCCGGGTATTATCAGTTGAAAGTCAAAGAGTGTGATGTGCCAAAAACTGCCTTCCGAACCCGGTATGGTCACTATGAATTTTTGGTGATGCCATTTGGTTTAACCAATGCTCCTGCTGCCTTTATGGATTTGATGAATCGAATTTTTCAGTCATATTTGGATAGATTTGTGGTTGTATTCATTGATGATATATTGATTTATTCAAAGACAGAGTCTAAACATGCACAACATTTAAGGATTGTGTTACAGATTTTGCGGGAGAAACAGTTGTATGCGAAATTTAGCAAATGTGAATTTTGGCTCCATGAAGTTGCGTTTTTGGGTCATATTATATCAGCTGATGGAATCAGAGTGGATCCAAGTAAGGTATCGACAGTGATAAATTGGAAAGTTCCGAAGAATGTTACTGAAGTACGGAGTTTTCTAGGACTGGCAGGTTATTATCGTCGATTTGTCAAAGATTTCTCAAGGATTACCTTACCGTTGACTCGATTACTACAAAAGAATGTTGAATTTATATGGTCAAGTGAATGTCAGCAAAGTTTCGATCAGTTGAAAAAGATGTTGACAGAGGCTCCAAGTGTTGACTCAACCGAATCAGTGTACCATTTGTGGTTTATAGTGATGCGTCTCTCAAATGGTTTGGGTTGTGTACTTATGCGATCAGCAAAGTGGTGGCATATGCTTCTCGGCAAGAATCAAATCGCATACGAAAAGAATTATCCTACACATGATTTGGAATTGGCGATCGTGTTTGCTTTGAAGATATGGAGACATTATTTATATGGTGAGAAATGTTACGTGTATACTGATCATAAAAGCTTGAAGTATTTAATGAATCAGAAAGAGTTAAATGTGAGACAGAGACGATGGTTAGAGTTGCTGAAAGATTATGATCTTGTCATTGACTATCACCCAGTGGAAAGCAAATGTCGTAGCAGATGCACTTAGTCGGAAATCATCATTATTTGCATTACGGGCATTGAATGCACATTTATCTATTAATGAAGATGGTTCTGTACTAGCAGAATTAAAAGCTAAACCTGTGTTCTTTCAACGGATTCGGAGTTACAATATGAAGACCCAAAGTTGATGTCGAAGCGACGAGATAGTTCAAGATGAGTTAAGCTCGAGAATACTCCATTGGTGAAAATGGTATGTTATATTATCGTAATAGAATATGTGTTCAAATAACTTAGACTTGAAAAATGATATTTTATCGAGGCTCACAGATGAGTATGTATTCTATTCACCCGGTAGTACAAAAATGTATTGTGATTTGAAGAAAATGTATTGGTGGCCCGAGAATGAAACGAGAAATCATGAGTATGTAGCAAGATGTTTAATTTGTCACAGTGAAAGCCGAGCATCAAGTTCCGACAGGGTTGTTGCAACCCATTATGATTCCAGAGTGGAAATGGGAATATGTCATGATGGATTTTGTATCTGGATTACCAGTAACTCCGAAGAAGAAAGATTTGATTTGGGTGATTGTTGATCGGTTAACTAAATCAGCACATTTTATTCCGGTCAGAGTAGATTATCCGCTTGAAAAGTTAGCGGAGTTATATGTGTCGGAGATAGTGAGATTACATGGGGTGCCAATATCTATTATTTCAGATCGAGATCCGAGATTTACCTCGAGATTTTGGGGTAAATTACAAGAAGCTTTGGGCACCAAATTAAATTTCAAAGACACTATTCATCCCAGAGCATGCAGGCGATCAATGAGCGAGTAATTCAGATTTTAGAGGATATGTTAAGGTGTTGTATACTTGAGTTTGGCGGCAGCTGGGAAAGGTATTTACCTTTAGCTGAATTTGCTTATAATAATAGTTATCAAACTAGTATTAAAATGGCACCGTTTGAAGCTTTGTATGGAAGAAAGTGTAGAACTCCATTATATTGGTCTGAATTAAGTGAACCGAAACTAGTGGGAGTGGACTTGATTTGGGAAACCGAAGAAAAAGTTCGTATTATTCGAGAATGTTTAAAAGCTGCCTCCGATCGGCAAAAATCATATGCAGATTTGAAGAGAAGAGATATAGAGTTTAATGTGGGTGATCGTGTATTTTTGAAAGTGTCACCGTGGAAGAAAGTTTTGCGGTTTGGCAGAAAGGGAAAACTCAGCCCACGATTTATCGGGCCGTATGAAATCATTGAAAGAATCGGTCCGGTAGCTTATAGATTGGCTTTGCCTCCGGAGCTTGAAAAGATTCATAACGTGTTTCATGTATCTATGTTGAGACGGTACAGATCAGATCCATCACATGTAATTCCTCATACGGAAATAGAGCTTCAACCCGATATGACCTATTCAGAGGAACCGGTGAAAATTCTAGCTCGGGAAGTTAAAGAGTTGAGAAATAAATGTGTACCACTAGTTAAAGTGTTATGGAATCGACATGGATCAGAGGAGGCAACCTGGGAGACGGAGGAATTGATGAGATTTCAGTATCCGAATTTATTTACAGGTACGAAATTTTGAGGACGAAATTTCCTAAAAGGGGGGAGAGTTGTAATAGCCTGAATTTTCAGTGGTGTCGGAACGGTGATTCGAGGTCACTAAATCCGACAAGTGAGTAGAAAATATTATTAATTTAGTGAGAGTAAGTTGAATGTGAAGTTAGGAAAAAAAATTGAAATAGTAAATAGTGTACTAGAAAAAAATAATTAGAATCGAAAACGAGGTATCGAGACCTCAGAGATTTTTAATCTAGCCATAAATATTCTATAAATATTTATGGAGTGTTAATAAGTTAGTATTAAAGTTTCGTCAAGAAATTTTAAAGTTCCGATAGTTAATTGAACAAAAAGGACTAAGTTGTAACAAATGCAAAGTTATGAGAAATGATTAAATAGCTTAAATGATAAAAGAAAGAGGGCTTAAAAGGAAAATAGACCCAAGGTCTATTTGGGCTGGACGGCAAGGGCATGAAATCAGAAAGAAAATAAGGAGAATTAAGGGCAAAATTAGAATATTGCAAAATTTACTTAATAAAGCTAGGACTAAAGTGGAATTATCTAGATTTCTCTTTATTTTTCTGCATTCTCATCAGCAAAAACACCATAGAAGGGTTTCCCTAAGCTGGTTTTTCATATTTTTACTGCAAATCGAGAACCCGAAGCAAGTCGAGGAAAAGAAAAAGTAGCTGATTAGTCCCTGAATTTTCTCAAATTCTGTAAATCGACTCAGGTAAGTTCACATGGCTAAAATTTAATGATTAAATGCTAATTTCATGAATTATATAATGTATGATGAGATATATTTGTTGATGAATTGAGAATAAAACAACAATGCGAAAACCGAATAAATGATCAAATTGAGTGGAACATCAGATTTGAGTATTTCTGATCAGTGACAAGTGATAAGTGGTAGCTTTAGCTACACTTATCTGATCAGTGACAAGTGACAAGTGATAAGTGATAGCTTTAGCTACACTTATCTGATCAGTGACAAGTGACAAGTGATAAGTGATAGCTTTAGCTACACTTATCTGATCAGTGACAAGTGACAAGTGATAAGTGGTAGCTTTAGCTACACTTATCCGATCGATGATAAGTGACAAGTGACAAATGTGATCCGTGTAAGACCGTGAGCGGGGCTATGGCTTCGAAAGTGATAAGTGATCATACGCAAGAACATAGTTATACTATGGCAAAGTGGAAGTGAAGTACTCAATTTTTCGTAACCGTTCCCTAATTTGATTAAGAATGGTAAGTGACAAAAGGGCCCAAAAGAGTTAAAGTCAATGGATAAATGGTAGTGAGTTTATACAAGAGGACTCACCAAATTGTGGTTGACAGGTGAACTTAGTAATTGTGTATAATGCATATGTATATGAATGTTTGGTAAGATTTATATTTTATGCCTATGAACTTACTAAGTTTCTATAAACTTACTTGAGTGTATTTAATGTCTCATGTAGATTGACGTAAAAATATACGGAGGATCGGATCAACACTGAGGATCACACTATCAAGATTATCTCTGGTAGCTTTTGTAAATTTCCTTTTTGATTTATATGGCATGTATATGGTTTGATGATTATATAAATACTAAAACTTGTTTAATGAATATGTATTAAAGTAAAGAGTGATGAATATGCTAAATAATATAATTATAATAGAAGTATGATTTGGTATCAAATTGGATTGAATTGGATTGGATTGGTTGGTTTTAAAATTTCAGGGAAGATTGGATATTTATAAAGGGACTATATTGAATTCATAAAAAAAAAATATTAACTCGTTAAACTTAGGTAATGTCTCATACCCTATTCTGGCGACGAATATGGGTAGGGGGTGTTACAGACATTGAGATTGCTTGTTGAAGTATTGATTGGTGAAATGAAATTGGGACTTTATGTTTGCCTGTCTCTTCCAATATTTAAGGAATTTTATGTGAAAAAAAGGTCCATGTTTTAGCTATTTCAAATATTTGTGAGAGACACCATGAGCTTATTGTTTTTTTTTCTTTTACAATTACTAATGCCAAGTTAAACAGTTTGGTAACTTTATGGCATTACAAACAGAATAGATAATGAACTAGTGTATTCTGGACTCATTCTTTGCTTAGTTTTATTATTGCTCTCCTTGTTCTTGTTATTTTTAATATTTAGCTCATGCAAAGTAGTCGTTCTTCCTGTTCAGTTTATTGAAAACTACTTTGAAACAAGGATTAGCTTGAATGGCTAGATTACACTGCTGCATTTTGTCTTCTTTATTTTGGCGATAGAATGACTTATCCGAGGTTGAAAAAGTCGTTACATTTATTGTAAGAGCATCCGCTCTTTGGATTCTCGCAAGCGACAATATTGATAGTTAAAATATCATGTACTTGACAGATAGTGAAGAATTATTTAAGGGTTTGACGTACTAGATGTTTTGAGATCATCGATTTTGTGCCATCGATATAATTTGAAATTATGGCAACTTTGCTAATAAGTTTGAAAATAAATTTGTTTTTTTAATCTGGAATAAGTTGGTAAAAGATTTTAATTGTGGTTCAAGATATTTCTTTTCCTCAAAGTTCATTATAAGCGGTAGTATTACGGTTTTTATTCTCCTTCATTATAGCAAAGATATCTCTTACGGTTCTGATGAGAAATACTTAACAACTCTTACGGTTTTCCAGTTTCGCAAAGATGAGGTGAAAGCCGAGGATGATATCCGTTATAACTACGGGTTTTTCCACATCATATTCTCCTTGGGAGCCACGTACTTTGCCATGTTATTCATCAGTTGGAACCTAGAAAACTCTGCAAGCGAGTGAGTAATATATATTAATTTTCACAGTTTTTGTAAGAGTATTTTTCTAGTGTATATATGCTTCTACTCACTTTACAGCAATCAGGATGGAGCATGGATGTTGGGTGGACAAGCACTTGGGTGAAATCATCAACGAGTGGTTTGCAGCTAACATCTACAGTAAGTGAATCCCTGTTATGCAATTCTTTTGGAATTTCCTTTAATATATTCTTTTCTTTTAATATGCAGTGTGGAAGTTGATTGCCCCAGTTGTGAAGCAACAACCTAAAGTGATGAACAATGAGGAGTCGGTGCAGCAGATAAATAACTCAAACTCGCCATGATTTTGTTTTGCTGATGAAATTTTATCACATCCTTATTGTTTATTTCTTTATTCTTTCCCCCACTTCTTTTATTGGCTGATTTTACGTTGTGGCTTAATTTGTTAATTAAAATCCTAGTATTGATTGGCTTAATTTTTTTTTTTTTGTTTAAATGTTATGGGCTGAAAAATGTTTAGTTTTACTATTTTTCCCTTAAATTTTTTTATAATATTTTAATCTTATTCTTTTTTATTTTTTTTATTTTTCATGACTTTTAGCAGCGTTTTTAGAAAAAGCGCCGCTAAAGGTCATGCTTTTAGTGACGTTTTCAGAAAAAGCGCCACTAAAGGTCAAGCTTTTTGCGGCGTTTTTAGAGAAAGCGTCGCTAAAAGTCATGACCTTTAGCGGCGTTTGTGGAAAAGCACCGCTAAAAATCATGACCTTTAGTGGCGTTTGTGGGAAAAGCGCCGCTAAAAGTCCTAACTTTTAGCGGTGTTTTGGGAAAAGCGCCGCTAAGAGTCCTGACCTTTAGCGGCGTTTGTTGGAAAAGCGCCGCTAAAAGTCATGACCTTTAGCGGCGTTTGTGGGAAAAGCGCCGCTAAAAGTCATGATCTTTAGCGGCGTTTATGAGAAAAAAACGCCGCTAAAGTTTACTGCGTTTGTTTTAGCGGCATTTTTTGCGGCGCTTTCGAAAGCGCCGCAAATACTATTAGCGGCGGTTATAAACGCCGCTAAAAGTCTGTTTTGGTGTAGTGGTTCTGTAAGAAAAAACCCATGTCAGTAGAGAAAAGGGAAAAAGAAAAAAGTATTGACGAAGAATTTTACATTCTCGAATTTAGAATTAAAAACCTTACAGTCTAATGCTACCTCCTCGTAATATCAGCTTTTTGTATTTTAAAATGCTACATTGGTAGTGGAATTAATGAAATTTCTTTGAACCAAAATAATAGAGGGACTAAATTTTGAAGATTAAAAATAGAGAAAATAAATTATAAGTGTGTGAATGGTGAGAGCATAATTTACAAGCAGTGTTAAAAAGAAAAGAAAAGAAAAGAAAAGGTATAGCTGTTTAAATGTAGATAAATAGAATAAAAAAAGAGAAAAGCATGGAAAACAGTAAAATGCGTGTAAAACGCAACATGTCCCAAAACACATAAAACCCATTGTTGTGTTTGGTGGGTTGAATAAGCGATACAGTCCGTCATATATGGATAGGTTACGTACCACAGTTGTAGAAATGTTGACTACATCAATTGAAGGTTAATTAATAAGATTGAGATTCCTCGCCATTTACGCCACTCACTCCTCAAGCAATTTAAGGACCACATGATACTTCTATTTAACAATTCAGCTTAAATTCTTCATTTCTTCTCAAAGCCAAACGAATCAGAAGTCAACTTCCTTTTTTATTATATATATATAAGTTAGTAAAAGAAAAACAACAAATGAAGCTATGCAGTCAACCATGTCAGAAATATAACAGGCTGCTTTCCTTCCAAGCATTTCAAGATAGGCGCTTTCAATTTTTCATGTTTTAAAATCTAATATTATAATTTAATAAAATGATTGGACTATATTTTAATAGTGAAATTTGACCTTTAATTAAAGTTATTCTTGGTATAATTATAGGTGTCTTCATCCATTTTACAGTTTGAGCTTAATCATGTTCGGGCCAAATGTGATATTTACATAAAACCCTCTCAACAATGTTGACTCTAGGAACTGAACTTGATCTAAATACCTAGGGAAAAAGTCCACTTCTACCTCATCCAATCACTTGGTGATAAAATCGAGATTTTTATTAAATTTTGTTAACACATTTAGAGGCAAGTTTATTTATGTGCCTGAAATTGTAACTACAATTTCAAACATTATTTCATTGCCCTACTTATCTGTTTTAAAGAGTTGGCAGGTTTTAGAACAAAAGCATTGGGTTGTTTATTTTGAAGATACTTGGATGTGTAAAGTTAATAACTTGAAGACCAATTTAGTTAAAATTGAAGACTTGAAGATTGGTTTCTTACAACCCAAGGCAGATTACTTGTTGAACAAGAAAGGTCACTTTTCATATTTTGAAAGCATTGGATTAGATCGAAACTCATATTTTTGAAGTTTGGTTTCTTATAACCCAAGGTAGGTTATAATTCTTATGTAAACAAAACTTAAGTAGTATATAAACCTAAGTTTTACCTATGTTAAGAAGAATCGAGAGTAACCAAGAGTTTTGAAAGTTTGTTAGAGCACAATTTTGTTCAAGTTAGGAATGTGAATGTGTGCATTATTTCCGTAAGCAATCAAGATAGTCTCTTGAGTTGCAAAACTAAGCTTTCGATGCGGAAGCTTAGGGAGGGAGTGATCTAGCCTTTGTACAACAGTGAGGTCACTAAATTGGTGAGTGTTAGACTATTGTTAGGACTTAAATCATTGGGTGTACTGTGAGGTGGATCATTGCTCTGAGTAAGGCCTCGCAAACATAGACTCAAGTTGAAAGATCTAAACAATCTCGATGTTCTTCTTTACTATTTTCGCACTTTTAGTTTCGTGGTTGAAATTGTAATGACAATTCCAATTACTATTGCAACTAGGGTTTTTATTTTGCAAAGCAAGTACCTCGTCATTTTTACAAATTTATTCAAGATAGAGAAATTGAGATTTTTCATTTTTTAAACCTTAATTCATATAGTCGAGGATCGATCCTAATTAAGATTTGTTTGAAGCAATAGTTAAAGTTTTTGTTTGGTACCTAGATGACAAAACCATGTCATCTATTTCCTTTTCCCCAATATTATAATGGTAAAAAAGAGAGATCAAATCTCATTTCCCTATAAGTCAAGCATTTTGTTACAATTTGACCTTCACTATGTACATATAGTTTAGGTTAATTAGAAGAAAAGACTGATTTTAAAACTTAATTAAGAAATTAGGTTGTTTTTTTCCCAAATTTAGAGAAATAGGTCGATTTTGGAGAGAAACAGAAAATCCGTCTAGCAGGACGCGTTTTCAGCTGATGTGGTAACCAGGGGACTGAAAGCGTGTCCTACACACCTCAGTGCAACAATAACTTTTTGCAATGATAAAAAAATCCAATGGCTAATTTCCAACGAATTTTTTTTTTCAAATGGCTAAAACTTTTTGTTTTCTAACAACTAGTTTATTTGCTATATATACTCAACTCATTTTCTTTCTTTTGCATTCAAACCGTATTCTCTCAATTTTCTCAATCCTATTCATCTATTCTCTCTATTCTCTCAGATACTTTATTCTTAATTTTTCATTCAATTTCTATCAAATTCTTATTATCTTAATTTTATATTTCATAATTTCTTTGATTTGATTTGATTTTTATAATTTTGAAAATGTTAATGCCTCTTATTCATTTGGATAACAAACACATTTCTGGCGTCCAATTTCAAATGGTAAGAAAATATTATTAAATTTTTTATTTTAATTAATATAATTAATAAGTTGTTAACATTATTAATTTTATTAATATTTTATGTTTATATAATCAGACCGAAGATCGAATTATCGATACGTATATACACAATTTAAGTGCGGGGGCACTACGTGTTATTGAACAACACTTGCAAAAGGGGAGATTCTTACATGTATCTCGTATGCTCGGGGGGACTAAATTGGATCTCGCACTTATCAGTACATTGGTGGAAAGATGGAGACCTGACACACACACACATTCCATCTTCCCTGCGGTGAGTGTACAATTACACTTAGGATGTAGCATTACAACTCGGTTTACTAATTGGTGGGGCGGTCGTTATGGAGGTAGTGGGCGTTGGCGATTGGAGCGTAATTTGCAAGCAACTATTAGACAATGTGCCAAACAAGTTTAGTAGTAGTCAGACAGAGATGAAATGGTTAAAAGACAATTTCTCATATACCAACAACTTCGCTAGTGCCGTTGAAAGACAACAATACATGCGAGCATTCATCATGAGGTTAATCGGGGTCTTCTAATGCCAGATAGATCTCAAAATCTGATACATTTAAGGTGGCTCTTACAACTAGTTAATTTAAAAGAAGTGGGGCAACTTAGTTGGAGATCAATTGTGTTGGCAACATTGTACCGAGAGATGTATCGCGCAATGGAAGCACAAAAAATTAAAATCGATGGTTGCATACTCCTTCTTCAATCATAGGCATTGTATCGCCTTCTATTTTCCATCCTCGAGTAAATGCCCATTATGAATTTCCACTCGTAATAAGATAAAATTCATTGAATAATACAGTTATCATAATATTTTTTAATTATTATATTTTTTAAATAACATATTATTTAAATAGGTGGAACAATGATGCGATTCATGTGGGTATATTGGACGAGCTCGAAGATATCCGGCTATTGTTTGATCAACAATTAGAAGCCCATGTTAGTTTTTGAAAATTTCAATTATATAATATTTACTTACAGATTTGAAATTTAATGTTAGGTACGTAATAAAATTTATAATTTCGTACTGTAATTGAATGGATGAAATACTTTGATTCAATAATTCAAGAATGCATCCTGACCAAATTTTTGGCGACTCGCAATATCTGGTACGTCAAAGTGTCATTGAGAGTTTTTACAACAGTCGAGATGCACGAATTTGATCAAGTGATGCGCCAGTTCGAGTTTATGCAAAGTATTTCGCCATTACCCCAAGAGCTCGATGAACTTCACAAAATCAACTTGCGGGGGAGAATCGATGAAGATTGGCCTAAATTCCATGTCAAATATATCTACATTTTGGGAACATAGGTATAATTTTATACCTATGTGCGAACCAATTCTTCGATCAGATTTGGTGACTTATCTAGATTAAATGACATAATTTAGAGATCACGATAAGTCATATCTACTGCCGGATAAGGAAAGAAGGCAATGCCGTTGTAGAAAGCCAAAACAACCCCACATGAGGTCATGATCGAGAGTACATGCGTCAACGGAATCATCATCATCTCCAACTCCACATAAGACATCGGTAGGTGCTCCACCTCCCCGTCAGTATGATTCATATTTTTCTGATGCTTTCACTAACCCCATTTTTTTTTTTACACAAGCACCACATTAATATAATATAATCGGTAAGTACATGCGTCTTTCTGTTTCGTTTGCTTTTGTCTTTCTTTTTGTTTCTTTATTTCATTCATTATTTATTTGTTTTATTATAATATAATATAATATAATATATATACTTAAGATATAATATTATAATATTATTATATATATATTTTAACATTTAATTTTTTAATAATAAACACTTATGCCGCATTTATGAGCAATGGCATAATTGCTTCATTAGTCCCTTTAATTTTTCTTTAATTTATAATTTAACTTTCACCCTATATGCAATTTAGTCCTTATACGTAATTACTTTTTATTCAAGCTAATTCACTTAACCGACACCTAATTAACTATACAACTAGCTTCGTAAATATTTATTAAAAATATTTACGAGTCCGATTTACGGGAACGGAGTCCTGGGAATATATTTTTCTAATTTGATCCTTTTTCGAAACGTTAAAATTTTTTAACGAAACTTTAATACCACCTTAATGACACTCCGTAAATATTTATAAAAATATTTGAGGCTCAATTTATAAAAACAATGTCCTGATACCTCATTTTCTAAAATCACTTGAACTTAATAAATCACTTAAATAACAAAAATTATCAAATCAAATTTTTTTTTTAAAAAATCACATTTGACTCGTAAATATTAAATAATAATATTTACGAATTTACTCGTCAGATTTAGTGGTCCCGAAACTACTGTTTCCGATATCGCTACAAAACGGACTATTACATACAAAGAGTTTCGCTTATTGGAATCTTTATCACCGGCTGCATATCGAACACATATTTTTAGCTTTATTAGTGCCATGCCATGCCATGCATCAAATTTCAATATTTGCATATTTAAAAAGATAAAAAAAAAAATGAAGGAAAGAAAAGCAGACAAGGTGGGAAATCAAAACATAAAAGTGAAAGCAAAAGAGTTGAATGGTTTGATGGAAACACATGATAATGTTGAAGAAAAGCACTTATTTGCTTTATCTACACTTTTTCTTTTAATTATCTAATTAAAATTGTTTTTTTTGGGGGGAGTGGCAGCCTTTAGCTTAGGAACATGGGTCAACAACATTTAGCAATCAAAGCCGACAGTCATGCGCACTAACCCTACTCATTCTCACTCTTATACTCAATGTCTACCCTTCCTCTCTTTTTTTTTTTGTATTACTTAAAAAGAAAAAAAAGCAATGGGGCCTTGGAGTTGGACATCATCATAAGGGGGTGACAACATGAAAATCTTATGTATTTATTAAATGGTGGCAAACATGGAATTATTTGCATCAAACTTCAAAATCATGCAATGTGTTGGCATGAGAATCCCAGGTTTTCTTTCTTCTGTTGGGATTTTGTTAATGGTGGAAAGCATGGCATTGTCTATTCGCTAATCTTTTCTTTCATTGCATACATTGGTATCTATGATGGTACAAATTTTTGTAGTGCAATATATCTATAAAATTTTGAAGTAATTGGATGTTTGAAAAAAATTCAGAAGACTAACTTAACATTTATTTATAATTATGGTATCCGATCATTTCAAGTTTGAAGTTATATTATTTTTTTCCCAAACATCGAATGACTTAAATAAAAAGGTTCACACATGAGTCGCACTAAAAAAATTCCTACACTCATGTGTGATGATGAGATGGTCGTCCCGGATGGGTGTGTGCCGAGATGTTCCGGTGAAAGTGAAAGTAAAACCGTTAAGCGGAAAGGGGTAGGCAGGTGTTGTCGTCTTGCTGTTTCACCAATTATTAAGTTTTCCTCCTCCCGCTTCCCTAAACCCCACTTTAAACTCCATCTGATTTTTATTTTTTAAATTTAAAATTGTCAGGGACAGAATTTGGAGTTCTAGAAACAGATCAGTCCAGTTAAAACTTCATATTGTCTTAAATATTAATAAAATAATTCGACTTATTTTACATTTAGAATGGATTGAAATAAAAAAATAAAAGTGGTGAAATGGAGAAGACTTGAAAATCACGTAATTTTGAATTTGTTTGCATTGCAACACACAAAGAATGATTGCAGTTTTATATATTATAGCATCGAGAAATTCATGGCTACTGTCGAGTGAGTGAGGGAGAAATATGATTGCACTATGTCAAATGGTAAAGCAAATAAAAGCTGCCACGTGTACATTACTTTTAGTATCCTTGTTTGACCAAATATATATAAAAAAGACAGGATACATAAACCCAAAGACAAAAACTACTAAATAAAAATGTTTTATGTTTCATGCAATCACATTGTCTAATCTCATCTGTTTTACTCTTCATTTAATTACAATTTATTGTAATTATTGAAATACCTAAGAATTATAAAACTAAAAATCCTAGCTTTAGATGCTGCCCCCCCTTCTTTACTCTATCTCCTCTCTCTCACTTTGTTATATAGTTAGAACCAAAACGACAGTTACAGTAGCGACACCAACCACATCTACACATTTTTCCATCATTAATTACTATTCATTTACTTTCCTTTTCCTCTTTATTTCTTCTCCATCGCCACCTTTTCAGCTCTGCTCCATTCAACCCATTACCTCTTTCACTGTTTCTCTCCTTTTCCCAAAGCTTGAGTTAATCACAAGTTTTTTCATTTTTTTTTTTTTTTTACTTTGGGGGTTTTAAGACTTCGTTTTCTTTAGCTTCAATCTCAAACCAAAATAGGAAGGAAAGCCGTTTTGGTGTGGACACAATTGCTTTGTTTTTTGTTTTTGTTTTATATTCGTCCAAAATCAGCTTCTTCATTATCTATCTTCTTTGTCCTTTTTCTACCTTCACCATTTTTAAACACTTCCTTCTCCTTCTCTGTCTTTTTCCCCCCTGTTATATAATACCATTACCATGGAAGTTTAGCATTTCTTTGAGTTGAAGGGGGAAAGAAAATGGTGTTAAAGATCTTGGTTTTTCTGGTTTTGGTTGTGGTTTCAGCTGTTGTTGTGGAGTCGCAACAGCCAACTTTCAACGACGACGTTCTGGGGTTAATCTTCTTCAAAGCAGGGCTCAAGGACCCAACTGCAAAGCTCCAGTCTTGGAGTGCAGATGACAATGATCCTTGCAACTGGATGGGCGTTAAATGTGACCCGACTACTTACCGGGTCACGGAGCTCCATCTTGATGGCTTATCTCTTTCTGGTCATGTTGGTCGTGGCTTATTACGATTACCGTTCCTTCAAGTTCTGTCACTTTCTAAAAACAACCTTACGGGGACCATAAACTCCGAGCTTTCTCGCATTGCGAGCTTGCAGGTTATTGATTTAAGTGGAAACAGCTTGTCGGGATCGATCCCTGATGATTTTTTCACACAATGTGGGTCTCTAAGGTCGATCTCTTTTGCGAGGAACAATCTTACGGGGGAACTTCCTGCTTCTTTGAGTTCATGTTCGACGCTTGTGGCAGTTAACTTCTCGTCTAATCAAATTTCAGGGCAGTTGCCATCTGGGATTTGGTATTTGAGGAGCCTTCAATCGCTTGATATGTCTGGTAATATGTTGGAAGGAGATATTCCTGAAGGGATCGGGAATTTGTATGATTTGAGACGGATAAATTTAGGAAATAACAGATTCTCTGGGAGGCTACCGGGGGATATTGGGAGCTGTTCACATTTGAAATCGGTTGATTTCAGTGATAATTATTTGTATGGTAGCCTTCCTGATTCAATGAGGAAGCTTGGTTCATGTAGTTCAATCAGTTTAGGAGGAAACTCTTTGAGGGGACAAGTTCCAGATTGGATTGGAGAATTGACAAGCCTTGAAAGTTTGGATCTTTCTGCAAATAATTTCTCTGGTAAAGTTCCATCTTCTCTGGGAAATCTGCAGTTACTGAGAGAATTGAATCTGTCAATGAACCAGTTTACTGGTGCATTGCCTGACTCGATGGCTAATTGTTATAACCTATTGGCTGTAGATGTCAGCCAGAATCTGTTAACCGGCAATGTTCCATCATGGATGTTTAAGATGGGAGTGCAGGGTGCACTGATTTCTGGGAATAAACTTATGGGAAACGTAGAAAGTCCTTCATTGGCTTCAACGGTGCCATCCTATCAAGGCCTTCGGATGTTGGATCTTTCTTCAAATGCTTTATCTGGTGAAATCCCATCAAACCTTGGGGTTCTTAGCAGCTTGCTCTTCTTTAATATGTCCAGGAACCGTCTCTTTGGTTCCATTCCAGCCAGTATAGGTGAATTGAAGGCAACACAAGTTATTGATTTAAGCCACAATCTGCTGAATGGAAGCATTCCTTCTGAGATTGGGGGAGCAGTCTCACTCAAGGAACTCAGGTTGCAGAGGAACTTTCTTTCTGGGAAAATTCCAACTCAGATAGTCAAGTGTTCATCATTAATAGTTTTGTAAGTATTTATTCCTGTTAAGTGCTTATTGAGTTATATATATCTTGATCATGGTAGCCATTACACCTATCCTTGAAGCATTTATTATTCCTTAAACTTAGTTCAGTGAGACCTTTAGTTGAAATTTTCATTGCTATTTGGCTTGGGAGTGGTCATAGTTCCTTAAACTTATCAAAAGTATGTTGTTAAATTGTTGTATAAGCCAATGATATCTAAATGACCCTCGTAATTCTCTAGGGAGATCAAAGGCTCCTTGCTATCATCTTAGGCTAATGGTTTGTGCAGTGTTTAGTGGAAACCCCGAACCAAAGCCGTTGCTTGCAATGTAGCATAACTCGTTCTACATTTGAATTCTATTAACAGTTTTGTTCTGGTTTCATTACAATGGTACAGAATTTTGTCCCGGAACAACTTATCTGGCTCGATCCCTACTGCCATTTCAAACTTGAGCAACCTCCAGTATGTGGATTTGTCATTGAATGACTTTATCGGAAGCTTACCGGAAGAGCTAGCAAATCTTTCTCAACTCATGTTCTTTAATATCTCTCACAACCACCTTCATGGTGAACTACCACTTGGGGGCTTCTTCAACACTATTCCTACTTCATCTGTCTTGGGAAATCCATCGTTGTGTGGTTCGGTTGTCAACCGCTCTTGCCCTGCTGTCCATCCCAAGCCCATTGTCCTCAACCCTAACTCGTCAGACTCCATCGGTAGCTCCTCTCCTAATCACCATCGCAAGAAAATTGTGATTAGCATCTCTGCCCTCATTGCCATTGGTGCAGCGGCATTCATTATCATTGGTGTAGTAGCTATCACTGTCCTCAATATCTATGTCCATTCTTCTATGTCTCGTGCTCCTGCAGCTCTCACCTTATCTGGAGGGGAAGACTTTAGTTGTTCTCCCAACAATGATCCAAACTATGGCAAGCTTGTAATGTTTTCAGGGGATGCCGAATTTGTTGCTGGTGCCCATGCTTTGCTTAACAAGGATTGTGAGATTGGTCGTGGAGGGTTTGGAGTTGTTTATCAAACAATCCTTCGTGATGGGCGTTCAGTGGCCATTAAGAAGCTGACTGTTTCAAGTTTGATCAAGTCTCAAGACGAATTCGAAAGGGAAGTTAAAAGACTTGGAAAGATTAGGCACCATAATCTTGTAGCTCTTGAAGGATATTACTGGACTCCTCCTTTGCAGCTCCTCATTTATGAATTTGTTTCGAATGATAGCTTGTATAAGCACCTCCATGAGCCTGACAGAAGTTGCCCCTCTTGGCGACAACGATTCAACATAATTCTCGGTATGGCCAAGGGTCTAGCCTATTTGCACCGTATGAATGTCATTCACTATAATCTTAAATCAACCAATGTTCTTATAGATTGCTCCGGGGAGCCCAAGGTCGGAGATTTTGGCCTTGCAAGGCTACTGCCGACATTAGACCGCTGCGTTTTAAGCAGCAAAATCCAAAGTGCACTTGGTTACATGGCTCCTGAATTCGCTTGTAAGACGGTAAAAATAACCGAGAAATTCGACGTGTATGGCTTTGGGGTTTTGGTCTTAGAGGTGATTACAGGGAAGAAGCCAGTGGAATACATGGAGGATGATGTGGTGGTGCTGTGTGAAATGGTAAGGGAAGCACTCGAGGATGGTAAGGTGGAAGAATGTGTCGACGGGAGGCTTCGTAGTAACTTCCCGACAGAAGAGGCAGTTCCAGTTATAAAGCTTGGTCTAATATGTGCATCTCAAGTGCCATCAAATAGACCAGACATGGAAGAAGTAGTGAACATATTAGAGCTAATCCAATGCCCTTCGGAAGGCCAGGAAGAGCTGGAGTAAGTTATTCGGGTCTGAGAAAAGAACGAAACAGAGCGGTGTTTCCCGGTGAAGATGAATCCAGTTTGTTCAACAGAAGAAGAAAAGAAAAGAGTTCAGTGTACCACCCCAGTTTCCCTCAATTCTTTGTTCTTTTAATGATGTATTTTTGTTTGTGCCTTATTTTCCCTTTTCCTTTATTCAGTATTTTGTTAGAAAGAGTTTCACTTATTGGATTCTTTATCACCGGCTGCATATCGAACACATATTTTCAGCTTTATTAGTGCCATGCCATGCCATGCCATGCATCAAATTTCAATATTTGTATATTTAAAAAGATAAAAAAAAAAATGAAGGAAAGAAAAGCAGACAAGGTGGGAAATCAAAACATAAAAGTGAAAGCAAAAGAGTTGAATGGTTTGATGGAAACACATGATAATGTTGAAGAAAAGCACTTATTTGCTTTATCTACACTTTTTCTTTTAATTATCTAATTAAAATTGTTTTTTTGGGGGGGAGTGGCAGCCTTTAGCTTAGGAACATGGGTCAACAACATTTAGCAATCAAAGCCGACAGTCATGCGCACTAACCCTACTCATTCTCACTCTTATACTCAATGTCTACCCTTCCTCTTTTTTTTTTTGTATTACTTAAAAAGAAAAAAAGCAATGGGGCCTTGGAGTTGGACATCATCATAAGGGGGTGACAACATGAAAATCTTATGTATTTATTAAATGGTGGCAAACATGGAATTATTTGCATCAAACTTCAAAATCATGCAATGTGTTGGCATGAGAATCCCAGGTTTTCTTTTTTCTGTTGGGATTTTGTTAATGGTGGAAAGCATGGCATTGTCTATTCGCTAATCTTTTCTTTCATTAAAATTTTTGAAT
Organism: Gossypium sturtianum; assembly: GCA_025698515.1. NCBI lineage: Eukaryota > Viridiplantae > Streptophyta > Magnoliopsida > Malvales > Malvaceae > Gossypium > Gossypium sturtianum. The sequence goes on from CM046952.1 coordinate 38,194,840, forward strand.
AAAATGATACATTTATTATTTGTTTTGAAATAAGATAATTCAAATTCAGGTTATTTAAAAAAAAAAAAATTGAACACCCCATCAGGAAGCATCAATTTGAGTTACTATTTATATAGTATTATGTTATTTTACTAAGATTGGATTAATTAAGGTTTATAAATATGATTAAAAAATATTTAATTACTAAATTAACGTACTTTTATGTTTTATTTAATTTTAAGAAATTAATTACATTTTTAATTATCAAATTTAATAATATTTAGTCCAAATATTTAATATTGTTGATTACTTTGATAAAATTTTAGATGAGATTTTTAAAAAAAATACTATTCTAACAAAGAAAAAAAATTTATGTTGGCGTGATGAGTTGAAATAAGTCCTTTTAAAAAAATAACATCAATTATCAAAATTATTAATAGTGCTAATTATTTAGAATAACTAATGACATGATTTTTTTTTCTATTTTTTAGTCATTATAAGATAATGGTAAAATTGCAGTTTCAGTTTCTCTACTATGCTCACATTTAATATTTAATCTTTATATTTTAATTTTACATAATTTGGTCATTTACTTTTACAATAACATTAGTTAGTTTAAATAATTTATATACTTATACGTGATAATTATCTTATTATTTTACTATCATATCCTTTCTATCCTGACAAGTGTACAAGAATTTTTTTTTATTTAAAAAAAGGTTATTTGTAATTGAAATGTGAAAATTGATTTTTTTTTCCAACTATTTATAAACGACTTGGTTAAAAAAAGAAGAAGAAGAAGAAGAGAGAGACTATGAACGTGGCAAAGTGAAATTTTTTTATGGTCCCTATACTATACTCAAATTTAAGGTTTAATTTTTATACTTCAATTTCTTAACATAACTTGGTACCTCAACTTTTACAATATCATCAATTAGTCCAAATACTTTATTTTGATTAAAATGATGATGTAATTTTTAAGAGTTGTTAACACAATTAAAATTATCTATTAAATTCACGTCTATTACAATGTCTTTTTGTTACATAGTTATCATGTGAGTATTTTTTTTTAAAAAATTTCAATATATCACTCCAACGAATTTAACAAAAAGGTTTAATAGTGTTAACAATTAGAGTTTAATTTTTAAATTCAAAAAATAGAGAAAGTAAATTCTTGAAAATAAAAGTATAAAGACTAAATTCTGAATGCAGGAAGAATACTGAGACCTGAAGTATATTTTAATTTACAAAATTTATTCAATAATTTAATTAAAAAAAGAAAATTTATATAAATTATACTATATTGTGCCTATAATTGTATAAGCAATAAATACATGTAAGAAGAGTAAAGGGTACGTAGAGAAATAAATGATTACTACTATTATTATCATTTATCATTATAAAACAAAAACTTAAGAGATAAGGCATTCTTCATTTATGAAAATAATAATACTAATCATAATATTGTGTTCCTTCTTTTAAAACAACAATATTATTTCATACCTTTTTGCTTTAACCATATTTTAAAATTTTTGGCTCTCATCTTAACTTTAAATTTCTTTATATTCAATTAAATTTAAATTTATTATGTTGAGCTCGTACTTATATTTTATATTTGTAATGATTAATTTTGATTGAAATTGTTATCATCGATATAATTTAAGAAAACAATATTATTCCTTGTTATATGTACTTGTGTTGTTCACCTCGTTTTCCTTTTTCCTCGAGGTCGACCTTTTGTTACTCTCTCCTGCATCTATCTTTCCACTCTTATCGTATTCTCGATCATTTCGCCGGTCATCACTATGTCTGAAAAACTTTTTGTAATGCTTCCTATCATGTGAGTGATGAACGGGGTTTTTAGGGTGTTGATAAAGAGCATCGTAGTTTCTTTTTCTAAGAGCGGCGGCTGAACTTGTATGGCAATTTCCCTCCATCTCTGTGCATATTGCCTGAAACTCTCACTTGGTTTCTTCTCCATGTTTTGTAAAGTAATTCTATCAGGAGTCATATCCGTTACATGACTATACTGTTTCATGAATGCTTGAGCTAAATCCCTCCAGGAACCAATCCTAGCACGGCTCAATTGGTTGTACCATTTGGATGCTGCTCCCACCAGACTGTCTTGGAAGCAATGTATTAATAGTTGATCGTTGTTAACATACCCAGTCACCCGTCTACAAAACATGGTGATGTGAGCTTGAGGGCAAGCGGTCCCATTGTACTTTTCGAGTCGGCATTTTGAACTTGTGGGGAAGCACTAGATCTGGGACCAAACTCAGATCTTTAGCATCGATTCCCTGTTGACTATCAGCATTTTCCATGGCCCTGAATTTTTCTTCCAGCCATTTACATCGGTCCTCTAACTGCTTTGGCAATTTTGTCCTTACCCTTTCCTTTTTTGTCACTTCATCAAGGTCAAGGATAACAGGGTTAGCTGAGTTATCCCCTGGGTTAGAACCTGATCCAGCTTGAAAGTTCATCGGTACCGACACTCTATCCTGAAATTGTTGAGGTTTAATTGTGACGGATGTTCTTTGAGGGTACACCTCAGGCTGTGTTGGGGTAAAACCCGGAGGATAGAGAGGTTCCTCATTATCTTTTCCAATATTAACCATGGGGGCCTTTCCTTTATCTATTCCTCCCGTCAGTAGTTAAGTCAACTGAGTCATCATATTCCCTTGGGATTCCATCATTCGGTCCATCATGTCTTGCTGGATTTTAGCCAGTTGCTCTTGCATTTGCAATTGTAGTTTGTCTTGTATCTCTTTTTGGAGTTGTTCAAGTCTTTCCAATCTTTGATCCATATCTTTTGTCTTTGCTCGGGTACCGTAAGGATGTTTGGTTGGTAAGTTTTTGTTGGTTTCCAGATTAATTCTAAAATGATTTTAACCAATTAGGGTCTTTCCATGAAATTTAATGCACATGATGTGATGTAATGTGAATGCATGAAATGAATGCAAAAAAGCGTCGACTCTGATTCAATTTCATTTAGAAAACTTTACTAGAGAACAAAATTCTTTACATAAAATGAATTACAAATATACGGACAGCCGCATTATCTTCCACTTTATCAAGAAATTCGTTCTCCATGACAAACTCTCTAATTTAGTAATCGAACGTGAATAGACACTATTTCAAATATGAAACGACATGTAATGCAATCACAACCAAAATAAAATGAAACACGTTAGTACAAAGTAAAAGCAAGCAAGAAATAAACAAATAGAGCACTTATTCGGGTAACCACTAGGGTTTGTCGCAGTACTATCTAGGGTGGACTCCTAGGGTCCTCTACATGCGGTTTGGTTCTAAAGTTGATGTACCTGAACTAGCAGATTCCTCGATCCTCACCCATTATAGGCTTATACGGACCGAGTTCAGTTCAGGGGAATACATTTCCCTATGGCTGCACGGAGATGAAAATCTCACGAAGACATAGGTACGAATGTATCCCGAAAGCGATCCACTATCCTGCACGGAGGTGAAAACCTCACGAAGGAGTAGCTTCTCACTCCCACTTAAAAGGGTAAGACCAAACGGTCCTTATGCAATATGATGTGAAAATATTCTACGAGACTCAACCTACAGCAATCATATAACACAAACAAATGCAATCAAAGGATCGTAATTTTTCAAATCAGATTTTCAATTTTCGACAACAAGACATAAAATAATCAATTTTACAGCTTGACTCTCTTATAGGTCCCCAGTGGAGTCGCCAAGCTGTCGAAACCATTTTTTTTGTTGAAAAATGGGGTCGACTTTAAAAACGAAAGTGGAGTTGCCACAAATCCTTTTTAATGAGGTATGATCGGATCACCTCATAATTTGGTCATTTTAATAATACATTTAATTTATTAAAACGATGATTTTGGCCTACAAAATTCGAGAAAAAGGGTTCGGGAGTCGGTTACGCACGAGGAAGGATTAGCACCCTCGTAATGCCCAAAATTGGTACCGAATTGATTAATTAACGTCAATGTCGAAAGTTTGAAAAGATTTTAAAATACAATCCTTTTTGTTTAAAAACTTGAATAAATTAGATTGGATGCTGAGACCAGCTCATTTCGAAGAAGTAAAATATCATGCCTAGTGAGTTAGGATATGACATTTCGAATCCTCGAAACTAAGCTTGCCTTTGGACTTTTAAAACTAGTGCATTTAAATTTAAGAAGGATATTCGGATATTTGGGTCAAATGAAAAATCGAAACCCAGTAAGTTAGGGCACAATTTCTCAAAATTCCAAATACAGAATATTGCCTTTGTTTTTAGAAATCCTTACCTCGAGATAACAAAATGTCACATCCAGTGAGTTAGGACACAACATCTTTGAATTCCCGAGAATAAGTTTTTTATTTAACTTATATGCTTTGATTTAAAAAAAAAAATTTGGTTCTTTAGACTCGATGAGAAGAATCGAAACCCAGTAAGTTAGGGTACGATTTCTTTCGAATCTTAGAACGCGGAGTATTTGCTTATTTCAAAACAAAAATTTCAATGCATCGGATAAAATATAATATGATTTTATAGTAAAATGTAAAATGAATTACAATGCTAATTTGTGTAACAAAATAATGATGATGACAATAAAAATATAAATAACAATAATAATAAAGCTAATAATAATGACTAGTCGAAATTTGAAAGTATGTATAACAAAATATAAATACGTAAATAGATAGATAATGAAATGACAATAATAAGTATAGAAGTTAAAATAAAACATATCAAAATAAAAAGGAATAATAAAAGTAAAAATAAAAATGAGATAAATAATAAAAACAAAAATAAACAAATAAATAAAAAAATAAAACAAACTAATTATAAAAAAAATGAGTAAGTGAATAGATGAAAACTAACAAATAATTAAAAATTTAATAGTGAACCAATAAATAAATAAACGAATGAATATTAGGTAAAACGATTTAAGAATAATAATAAAAATAATAATAGTAGTAAAAATAAAAATAATAATATTAGTGATAACAAAAGTAATAGTAATAGTAATAATAATAATAATAATAATAATAATAATAATAATAATAAGGAAAGTAATAATAATAATAATAAATATTAAAATTAATTAATTTAATAACAAAGAGGACTAATTTGAACTTAAAACAGAAATTCGGGGGCAAATCCGCAAATAAATAAAAAGAAAAAGACCATATTGAACGCGCAAATAACAAAGAGGGACCAAAAGGGAAATTAATCCCTGTCCTCCAAAACGACGTCGTTCGAATAAGGGCCCAATTGGAATCGCAATAAATTATGGGGCCAAATTAAAAACAAAAAGAAACTTGATTACAAAACAATAAAAAAGCGGAAGGGCTAAAAATGCGATTAGCCCTTCCATTAGAAAACATGCGGATCCTGCTTGCGGGTTGGGTCAACGCGCGGATCTGGAGGGGCAAACGGCGTCGTTTTATGCTTTGAAGACGGACTCCAAAATGGCGCCGTATTGGAGCGCTATTTAAGTTACAAAACGCCAAAAAAAATCATTTGGAACCCTTTTTTTTAAAAAAAAAACTTTTGTTTTTCTCTGAAATTTCCCTAGGGCTAACCCCAGCTCCGATCGGGTCTCCGACCAGCCTTCGTCGTGGCTCCGCCGAGGCTCCGTCACGGCTCCGCCGTAGGCGGTTCCCGGAGCTATATAAAAACTAGGTTTTAGGCCTTTTTTTATTATCCCTCTCTCCTTTCCGCTTAAAAAACCTTAAAAACAATTTACAAACAGAAAACCCCTTTTGGCCCGATTCTGACGACGGAGAAAGGACCTTCGACGACAGGGCTGCGAGACGATTTAGGTATAGATCTCCCCCCTTTCCCTTTTTATTCTTTTTGTATATATATATATATATATATATATATATATGGCTAAATAGAAAGAAACAGATCCGGAAAGATGCAATCACCTTTTTTTTATTTGATTTTGTTGTTGTTCTTTTTCGATCTGTATTTTTAAAATGGTAACCATTTACAGATTATCTTTAGCCTCTATTATAGCTGAAATAATAAAAAATAAAAATACAAAAAGCCTTCTATTTTCTACTATACATTTGCTGGCCATTTTCTGTTATCTCTTTTTGCAGGTGAAACCGTCGTGGGCTCGTGGGGTGACGTGGAGGCTCGAACGCACAGGGGCTGCGGCGCGCGTGTGGGGGAGCGGCGCCAGAAGATTCTAGAAATCCCTAGGGTTTCTGAAAATGTTAACATTTTTTTGGGCCATTTGGGCCTTAGGGTTTATCATTGGGCCACTGTAATTAGTTTGGGCCGTCTGTAAATGGACTTTGATAATTGTTTTTATTTTGGTTAATGGAATGGACTATTGGACTTATTTTTTTTGGTTTTTTATTGTTTTGTTTTTTTGGTTTAAATGGGCCCAGGCAAATTGGGCTGATTACAACTGCCCCTCTTTGCTTGTTGTCGTGTAACGAAAATGGAGCAAAGACTTAAAAATGACCAATTTTGCCCGGCCTCGCTGAGTCTCTACTTGTTTTGGTGCCTTTCTTCTTCAAGTAGCTTCATTCCATCCCACTGCATCTTCAGGGGCATAGGAACTAGCGATTCGATCGAATTCAAGGAGATTATACTTGTAGCATCAATCTGCTCCACCGCAACTTCAGGGAGATAAGATTTGCTATCTTCAGTCTGCTCCGCTGTAACTTCAGAGATATGAGATTTGTAACTTATAGCTTCAATCTGCTCCACTGTAACTTCAGGAAGATAAGATCCGCCAATTTGTAGCTTCAATCTATTCCACTACATCTTCATGGAAATGAGATTTGCTGTCTTCAATCTACTCCGCTGCAACTTCAGAGAGATAAGGCTAATGGCTTCAATCTGCTCCACTGCAACTTCAGGAAGATAAGATCCACGGTAATCTGTAGCTTTAACCTGTTCCACTCCAACGCCAAGGAAATGAGATTCGCTGTCTTCAGTCTGCTCCGCTGTAACTTCAGGGAGATAAGGCTGGTGGCTTCAATCTGCTCCACTGTAACTTCAGGAAGATAAGATTCACCGTAATTTGTAGCTTTAATCTGTTTCACTGCAACGTCAGGGAAATAAGATTCACTATCTTCAGTCTGATCTGCTGCAACTTTAGGGAGATAAGGCTGGTGGCTTTAATCTGCTCCACTGCAACTTCAGAGAGATGAGATTCGACATGGTGGATTTGATCCGACCTACTGCAACTTCAGAGGTATAGGACTTGTGGATTTGTAGCTTTAATCTGCTTCGCTGCAACTTCAGGGAAATAAAATTCGCTATCCTTACTTCAATCTATCCCACTACAACTTGAAGGGTATGGGATTTGTGGATTCACCGATCTTGTTACACCATCCTCTGGGGAACATGACCTGTAGAATCGATTTATGGACTGATAAACCGTAATATATACATATTTTAATCCCACATTTAGCATACTTTTGGATGATTTAATCCCTTGAATTGTGGAATTTGATGCTCCTAATCCTTTAATTTCATGTTTTATACTTAGGAGAGCATCGGAGGATGAAAAGAACGAGAAACGGGACAAAAATGGAGAAAATGGGCCAAAGTAGGAAATCAATACGGCCTGGAGTTCACCACACGGCCGTGCCACTTTAGCAGACTCAAACACAGCCTTGGGCTCGATTCACACGGGCGTTTCACACGGGTGTGTCCCTGCCGTGGCCAAGATGAGTTTCATTCGGACTAGGGTACTTGTGGGCCAAGAAAGGCATCCCAAAAGCCTATATAAACACCCTAGAGGGCAACCTAAAGAGGGGGCGAAGCCAGAGAGGGCTGAACACAGGAAACTACTCGAAGACAACCAGTTGATTCATCCCAGAAGCCGAAATCACACTTAAGACGGAAGATCTTCCCTTCAATTTCCTCCAGGGGGTTTTAGGGTTTTTCTTATGTTTTGTTATTTATTTTCTTCTGAGATGTATTCTTCATTAATAATGAACTAAACTCCTCAAATACCTGAGGGGGGTGAAACCTAAGACGGATCTTGTTATTATTTTCTAAACTGTATGATAAATACTTGATTTGTTCTTAATTATGTGTTCTTAATTCTTATTTTAATATTTCAGGATATTGATTCAAGTATTGATGTGCTTAGGTAGTGGAGCAAAAGTCCCCGTTTAAGAGTAGATCTAGCATAGTTAAGCGAAGTTGATCGCAACCCTAGAGATAGGATGAAGAAAATCTGCCAGATTAGGGTCAAACCTAATATGGGAGTCCATAGATTGAGTTAATGCAACACCAGGGGTTTTAATTAGAAAGAGATTTCAATTAATCAACCTAGGGTTAGACGTTATTAGTCTCGAAAGGGATAATAATATAAATTAGGGAATCCTACGGATCAAGTCAAGTGAATAAATCGTCTGGTTCAGAGTTAAATAACAAGTGAAGTCTAGGTGGATTCTTCCTCGGGTATTGTCTTAATCAACTGGTTTTCCCAAAAGTATTTTCCCAATTCACTCTCTGTGTCTTAGCATCCTTAATTTAGTAATTAGTTAATTAAACATCGATTCTCTTAATACTTAGGCTAGATAATAAAAAGATAGTAACTACTAGTACTCTTGGTCCTTGAGGATACGATATTTCTGGTCTTGCCATAGCTATACTACCGAACGATAGGTGCGCTTGCCTTATTCGTTTCCATAGTTAGTTTGGACACGATCAAGTTTTTGGCGCCGTTGTCGGGGACTAAGATATTAGGAAAACTAAATTTTTATTACTTTAGCCATTTTTTATATTTTTATTTTTAACTTTGCTAATTTTTTTCTTATTTGTTTCTGATATGTATCTCTAGTTTATGACTAGAAGAAACCCGTCAGGACCCTTGATTTTTTACAGTGAAATAGAACATACCGCTAAAACCGAAGAGATGTCACTGAATAATCATCAGTGGCAAGTCATGAGGATAAAGCCTAATATAGCAGCCAGTGTTTTCAACCTTGACGCGGTCATCATGTTATCTAACCAGGTAGAGCTTTTAAATAAAAAATTGATGGTTTGCATGGTTCTACGCGGGTACATCCGTGTCTGATCTGATACAAATGGAGGAGGGTGAACAACATAGAATATCTATCCTACAACCCTAGCACAGAGAAATCGAACAAGTCAACTATATGGGTAACTATTCTAGACCTCAAAATAATCTTTATAGTAACACTTATAATGCAGGTTGGAGGTACCATCCCAATTTCTCGTGGGGTGGTCAAGGTAATCAAAGACCGCAACTTCCTCCAGGTTTTCAACAACCACCTTACCAGCAGGAAAAGAAGCCGAACCTGTAGGAGATGCTAACGAAATTTATCTCGGTGTCAGAAACACGCTTCCAAAACACTGAAACAGCGCTTAAAAATCAACAATCGTCGATTCAAGGGCTCGAGAATCAAATTGGTCAGCTTGCTAAGCTGATCTCAGAAAGACCAAAAGGTATCTTACCTAGCAACATCGAAACTAACCCAAGAGAGCAACCTCAAGCAATAACTTCTCACGATAGTGAAGGGTTAGATGAACCAAAATTGAAGCAAGAGAATGTGGTAGAGGAAGGTAAGGTTGAGGTAAGCCATGATAAACCAAACCCGGTAATTACAGAATACCAACCTCGTGTGCCATACCCCAATGCGATAAAGAAAGACCACACAGAGGAACAATTCAGTAAATTTCTTAAACTTCCAAAGAAATTACATATTAACTTGCCGTTTCTTGAAGCTCTTTCGCAGATGCCAGATTCAAGGAAATTTTTAAAAGAGTCTTTGACAAACAAACGAAAGTTAGACGATACATCGCATGTGGAGCTAAACGCAGTGTGCCCAGCAATTCTACAAAATAAACTACCACGTGAGCTCACATTTTGTGTAAGTGACGAAACGATCCCTCTTCAGGTTCTTGACACGGCTAGGACATCGAGTATTAAATGTGAAACCAATCACTTCAAAGTTGGGGACCAGGTATTTTCAGATACAACTGGCCCTCGAATAGCCGCTTCAGAGCTTAATACAAACGGTGCAACTCCTTTTACGGTACTTAATGTCTTTCCATATGGAACGATCGAGGTAACTAATTCTAATTTCGGCACTTTTGAGGTAAATATTACCCGACTCAAACCATATATTGATAGAATTGATAGTAAGAAAAAGGAGTTTCGACTCCGTGAACCACCATGTCCATACGAATAACAAGAAAGTCTAGCTCAAGACTTTAAATGAGTGCTTTTCGGGAGGCAACCCGAGCACTAACCATACTAATTAGTTTATTTTTACTTATACTTTAAGTACAGGTTTCATCTCCACACGACCTTGCACACGGGCGTGGCCGTGGCCGTGTGGACACCACGAGTAGGCATATCGGCGTGGCAAAGGCCGTGCAGACCAAGGATGAAAAATTCCCTAAAACAAGGGCATGCGACACGCCCATGTCCTAAGGCCATGGTAATACCACGGGCGTGGGCAAAAACGACACAGGCGTGCCTCTGGACAAAAGTCAACACTGTTAAAACGACACGGGCGTGCGACACGCTCGTGCCTCAAAATCGTGGTCGAACCTGTCGAATGAACATGGGCGTAGACAAGAATGACACGGGCGTGCCTCTGGACAAAGGCTGATACTGCCAAAATGACACGGGCGTGCGACACGCCCGTGCCTCGAAACCGTGGCCAAACCTGTCGAAGAAACATGGGCGTGGGATATATAACACGGATGTGGGAGAAGTGAACGAAGGTCGGCACGGCCGTGCAACACGGTCGTGTGGGACAACACGCCCACAGTACACGGGCGTGGGCAGCAAACCAGGCGCGCCAAAACCCTAACTTTCAAAACACACGGGCTAAAAACGATTCACACGGGCGTGTGCCACGCCCGTGTGCCCCTATTTCTATATAAACCCTTCACTATTCATCATCTTTCTCCCCAAAATCCCAGCCATTTTCACCCCAGCAAAAAATCCCCCTTTCCTTTTCGGCCACCGTTGACCCTTTTTCTCTCCCCCTTTTGCTCTCCCTTCTCTATTTTCACCTTCCCCTCTCCACGCATACCAGACCACGCCCGTGTAAGCGCGCTACACGCTCGTATAAGGATGACACTGTCGTGTTCCACCACCTACCCGTAGCACACGCCCGTGCAATATCTCTCCACGACCGTGCGACATCTCCCCACCTCTGTCGGTCTATTCTACACCCTCCACTCTCTAATTTATTGTTTAATCCTATATTTTCCATGTTTGTTTTTAGATCTTAGATTTACTCCTTTAAATTTTTAGCATTCATTCTTGATAATTATTCTCAATACTAATGATTACTTAAGCACTAGGGATAGTTTAACTCTGATTTTTGAATGCCTTGAACCTCTAGTATTAAGAGAATAGTTAGGAAAAAAATTCATTGTTAATATCATGAGATTGAAATTTTGGACTCATAGATACTATCATAACATATAGGATGATGTTCTTTACTCTATTCTACAGGAATATAATGTCTTTTTCCCGCGGCAAGAAAACTGCAGTCCCTGCTTCGAAAAAACGAAAGGGACCCGGTTCATCATTGTCGAGCGTATCTGCCGAAGCGCGACACCCATTCCTACAATTTCCTCTGGAACCTCAAGAAGAACTATTTCAAATTCTACAAGCACGGCCTATCAGTGCAGGTAGATGCATCGACTGGGCCGCCCTGGAGCAAGTACAACTTGTTGATGATGTTCGGGCCCTACTAACCACCGACCCTTGGGAGCGATTCTTTGGTATTATCGAGCCCACGTACCTCGAATTAACATTAGAACTTTGCTCTACTTTTCATTTACAGGTGGTGATGAAGAACCACGACGACCCAGGCACCATACAGTTTCGTCTATGAGGATTGGTTCGCCAAATGAATGTCCCTAAATTTGGAATCGCTCTGGGGCTCTATACAGAAGAGTTCATAGAGGAGAACGAACTCGACACTCTTCCTCGCTACATCCACTACTCCCCATCCAAGTGTTGGGAGGCCTTGGCTCCAGGCTCAGCAACATACGATCCCAGTTGCTCCAAGGCGACCGCTCTTTCCCCATCACTGAGGTACCTCCATGCCCTCCTCGCACATACATTGACAGGAAGGCGCGAGAGCACCGGCGTCGTTAATACCCACGACGCCTACTACCTGTGGAACATGGCGCACGGCCGAGTGCTCGACCTTGCCTACTTCATCACTCTCGCCATCAAGCATCAGACAGAGCGACATCGTAAGGGGGTCATTTCCATGGGGCCCTATGTGACACGCCTCGCGAGACACTTTGGTCTCCTCAACACCGCGGCACAATCATCCTCCCTCACCCTGATAGGCCAGATGTCTCTACAGGGCATCTCGACCATGATCAACATGAGGATGATCAAGCGTCGCCGTGGGACCAACCCTCCCCAGTACCGTCTAGCCCATGCCACCAAGGAGGAGGATCCTGAGGACATTACTGACGATGTCCCCCCACCACACGAGGAGCCACCACCGAGCCATCGCCCAGTTCATGCGGAAACTTCTATTTCGGACATATCTGAGCGCCTAACACGATTCGAGCAACAATGCTTTCAGCGCTTCGATCACATCGACGCCACCCTCCACCAGATATGTCAGCACCTTCACATTTCATCGCCACCCCCACCTCGCGACCCAGCCGATGACGAGGACCTTTGAGTCCTTTTATTTTCTTTATTTTCATCCTTACTTTTATTTTTATTTTTATTTTCATTATGCTTTTTATTTGTATTTTAATTTATTCTCTTTTATAATTAAACTTTTTACCTTTCTTGTTTAAAACTTTTATTAGTATAGTTTAATTTCTTTTATTTCTGTTTGTCTAACTCTCGAGTATCTATAACAACATTCATTAAATAGTACTCCCTAAAAATTTACCTGATGACTTCGCAGTTTAAAAAGTTCAATGTACCACTCAAGGAACGAACACATCACCGGAGTATTCTCCATTTCCTTCAGCTATGCCTAGTCATCATGTTCATCATTGATCATCCTCCAAGGATTTCATCCATAATACAGGAAGTTTCACCTCTCTCCCTCTCTTATGACTTTCTTACTAATCATTATCTATCTTTGTACATTGAGGACAATGTACACCTTAAGTGTGGGGGGGTTAACTATAGGATTATTTGAAAATCCCCGAATTATGTCTTGTTCTTAAGTAAATTTTCTCATGTTACTATTAGAATGAAATTTCCTTTGATTTATGATTTTTATTAATATGTTTTGGATTAAGTCATAGGTAATTGTGCAGTGATGATTTAAACTTTAGGAGACTAGAGAATCAAGCATGATTAGTCTATTTTCAAAATTAAAAAGTTGATAGGTTGTTTACCTAAATCTAATGACTACATTGAAGTTGAAATCTACGAGGTTGACATCAAAAGCCCATAATTTTTGTGAGATCTTGAGCCTTTTAGAGCATACATTCTTTTCTTGCTTACTTTATTGATTATGAGTGTGTCAACATTGATTTGTTATTCTAGAACTTGCTTCGATTATACATGTCGAGACCACACTTTTGATTTGATATACTGAGATGATAAAGGCACCGAGGTTTTAACCCACTTACTCCATAAAAAGCCTACCTTCATAATTAACCCCTAGTGAACCCCTTTGAGTTTAATAAACCATTTCTTGACTCACCCATTAATATTAACCCACAAACCACTTTGTATTTGTTATCACTATTTCTCTTGACTACCCCTATATTGAGATTTGATTTGATCGGTTACTTAACTATTTTCTTTATTTCAGTTGTTAAATTCTATCTTATTATTATTGTATGTGATTTGTTCTTAAAAAAAAGAGTATATTCATTATTAGTTCTATGTTATTTGAGCTTAAACTGTTAATTTCATTATCTTTAGAAGAAGCTCATGTTATTAGTATTAAGTTTTCAATTGATGTAATTAATCAGTATTAGTCCAATTTTCTAGTTAGGTAATATATCAATTCAATCTCGGTACTAACCCTCTAATTCAGCCTTTATTTACACCTTTAACCCAAGCCCCATTATAACCCTATTAAAGACCTTTTGATTTGTGTGTCATCTCATTTTTCAGTGGTGGAGATTTGATTTTCAGGCAAGCCTATGGGATTAACTTTTCATGTTTGACTTTTTGAGTGCTTAATTTGAACCTTAAACACTTCGAGTGATTTGAGTGAATCTTTAGTGAGGATGTCAATCCTTGTCAGGTTTTGAATCAAAGGTAACTATTTAGATAAGGGGGAATACCTATGTTTTCGTGCTACAAAAAAAATTATGACTTAGATTGTTTGAATCTTTAGGACTCTTTGAGTTAAATTATCAATGTATGAATTATCTATGAATTATGATGAAACATTTTTAATGAGAATTATGAATTGAAGGAAGTTAATTCTAATTGTGAGTTGAGGATTTTGCTTGAGGACAAGCAAACGCTTAAGTGTGGGGGTATTTGATAAACCGTAATATATACATATTTTAATCCCACATTTAGCATACTTTTGGATGATTTAATCCCTTGAATTGTGGAATTTGATGCTCCTAATCCTTTAATTTCATGTTTTATACTTAGGAGAGCATCGGAGGATGAAAAGAACGAGAAACGGGCCGAAAACGAAGAAAATGGGCCAAAGTAGGAAATCAACACGGCCTGAAGTTCACCACACGGTCGTGCCACTTTAGCAGACTCGAACACGGCCTTGGGCTCGATTCACACGGGCGTTTCACACGGGTGTGTCCCTGCCGTGGCCAAAATGAGTTTCATTCGGATTAGGGTACTTGTGGGCCAAGAAAGGCATCTCAAAAGCCTATATAAACACCCTAGAGGGCAACCTAAAAATGGGGCGAAGCTAGAGAGGGCTGAACACAGGAAACTACTCGAAGACAGCCAGTTGATTCATCCCAGAAGCCGAAATCACACTCAAGATGGAAGATCTTCCCTTCAATTTCCTTCAGGGGGTTTTAGGGTTTTTCTTATGTTTTGTTATTTACTTTCTTCTGAAATGTATTCTTTATTAAACATGAACTAAACCCCTCAAATACCTGAGGGGGATGAAACCTAAGACGGATCTTGTTATTGTTTTCTGAACTGTATGATAAATACTTGATTTGTTCTTAATTATGTGTTCTTAATTCTTGTTTTAATATTTCAGGATATTGATTCAAGTATTGATGTGCTTAGGCAGTGGAGCAAAAGTCCCCGTTTAAGAGTAGATCTAGTATAGTTAAGCGGAGTTGATCGCAACCCTAGAGATAGGATGACGAAAATCTACCAGATTAGGGTCAAACCTAATATGGGAGTCCATAGATTGAGTTAATGCAACACTAGGGGTTTTAATTAGAAATAGATTTCAATTAATCAACCTAGGGTTAGACGTTATTAGTCTCGAAAGGGATAATAATATAAATTAGGGAATCCTACGGATCAAGTCAAGTGAATAAATCGTCTGGTTCAGAGTTAAATAACAAGTGAAGTCTAGGTGGATTCTTCATCGGGTATTGTCTTAATCAACTGGTTTTCCCAAAAGTATTTTCCCAATTCACTCTCTGTGTCTTAGCATCCTTAATTTAGTAATTAGTTAATTAAACATCGATTCTCTTAATACTTAGGCTAGATAATAAAAAGATAGTAACTACTAGAACTCTTGGTCCTTGAGGATACGATATTTCCGGTCTTGCCATAGCTATACTACCGAATGATAGGTGCGCTTGCCTTATTCGTTGTCATAGTTAGTTTGGACACGATCATGGACCTATGCTTATGCATAATGATTAGGATGCAATGATCAGAATGAATCGCATGTTCCTAACTAAATGTGTTATAAATGATATTTGCATGAATGCATAATGTCATGAGAATGATCCCTTTTTTAATGTCTGGGTTGTCATTGCTCGTTGTTCTTCAAGGTTATATCACTGACGTAATATCTTGTCTTCTTGTTCAACCGATATTTTTGATAGAAAATTCGAAGAAATGGTTACTATTTAGAGTTTCCTTCTCAAATATTTCCAACCCTTAGGCTTGGTGAGTTCTGAATAATAGTCCTATTTCAGGTTCTCGTACTATTTAGAAGTTTTCAGAGTAATATGCAAAACTCCTTTTGTGAAAGTATTATTAGTCCATTAATCGTTATTTCAATACAAAATGCTTGAAAATGATCATATTGATGGAAAAAACTAAAATTGAGCAGGGACAAAACTTGAAAACAATGGGTTAAAGAAAGCAAACATTGCGAGAATACAAAATAATGAGGGGAAAAGATAGGTGCCCCAGATATCGTAGCCTGAGCATCTCTGTACAGACTTTCTGAAGACCATTTTAAGCTCAATATGTGTTTAGGAGATCAAGAGTACTCTGTTGATGTCCCCAAGACGTAACATCTCTCATTCTTCTTAATTCAGGTATAGCAAGATCACCGCATGCCCCATCTTTGATCACAATTTGAGCCGCCCTTTTTGGGTTTTCGACTCAAAACCCCTTTGGTCTTAAGGCACCCTTTGCGGGTTTTCACCTTGGCCTCTCCGTTTTTTTTAAGAAAGTCTCAAAGTGCCCTTTGCGGGTTTTCACTTTGGCCTCTTTTCCTCTTTAAGTATAGTACTTCTTGACTGAATTCGAATTTATAGGATTGGACAAGTTTTTTCCATCCATTTCGGTCAAAATCAGTGCTCCTCCAGAGAAAGCCTTTTTTACCACATAAGGTCCTTCCCAATTTGGCATCCATTTTCCTCTGAAATCCTTTTGTATGGGGAGAATCTTTTTCAATACCAGTTCCCCCTCGTGAAATTCTCTTGGCGAACCTTTTTTCATAAGCTCGCATCATTCGCTTTTGGTACATCCGACTCGACGACGAATAGCCCTTAGCCTCTTTTCCTCAATCAAGTTCAACCGATCGTTACGAGATTGTATCCATTCTACTTCATCTAACTTTAGCTCTGACAGAACTCGAAGGGAAGGTATCTATACTTCAATGGGTAAAACCGCCTCCATTCCATAAACCAATGAGAAAGGCGTTGCCCCGATGGAAGTTCTGATAGACGTTCGATAAGCATAGAGAGCAAATGGCAACTTCTCGTGCCAATCTTTATAAGTTTCAGCCATTTTCCCCACGATCTTCTTAATGTTTTTATTGGCTGCTTCTACTGTACCATTCATTTTTGGATGGTACGGTGATGAATTGTGGTGTCTGATTTTGAATTGACTATAGACCTCTGCTATCGTGCTGTTGTTCAAGTTTAATGCATTGTCAGATATGACCCTCTTAGGCATTCTATCTCGACATATGATTTTTTTTTTAGGAATCTGCTGACTGCCGACTTAGTAACACTAGCATATGAAGCAGCCTCTACCCACTTGGTGAAATAGTCGATGACTACAAAGATGAATCGATGCCCATTTGAAGCTTTTGGCGAGATCGGCCCGATGACATCCATGCCCCACATTGAGAAAGGCCATGGGGAAGTCATAACATGCAAAGGCGAAGGAGGTACATGAATTTTGTCTCTATAAATTTGGCATTTGTGACATCTCTTAGCATAATTGATGCAGTCTCCTTCCATGGTAGACCAATAGTACCCGAATCTCATAATTTGTCTAGCCATTGTGAAACCATTGACATGCGTTCCACAAACACCCTCGTGGACTTTTTCCAGAATTTTCTTAGCTTCAACAGCGTCCACACATTTCAATAGTACCTGATCCTTTCTTCTTTTATACAGGATCTCCCCGTCTAAGACATAGTCACAGGCTAGTCTTCTCAACGTCCTTTTATCATTCTCAGTTGCCTGATCAGGGTATTCACGATTTTTCACGTATTGTAATATATCGTGGTATCAGGGGTGATCATCTCTTTCTTCTTCCTCCATGTTGTAACAATGAGCTGGGGCCTCGTAAATACTCATTTGAATAGGTCTTACATCCTCTTGTTTGCTCACTTTGATCATGGAAGCCAAAGTAGCCAAAGCATCTGCCATCTGGTTTTCGTCTCGCGGGAGATAATTGAAAGTAATATCATCAAACTCCTCTATTAACCCTAGAACTATCCTTCGATAATTGATCAATTTGGGGTCTCTTGTCTCCCATTCACCCTTCTGTTGGTAGATCACCAGTGCAGAATCTCCATATACTTCCAGCACTCTAATTTGGCGCTCTATGGCTGCACGGAGTCCCATGATACATGCCTCATACTCTGCCATGTTATTTGTACAATCAAAATCCAATTTGTATGTGAATGGATAATGATCTCCATTTGGGGATACCAAAACTTCCCCAATTCCATTACCTACAGCATTTGATGCTTCGTCAAAGTTCAATTTCCAAAGTTGATCTTTTGCAGTGTCCTCTTCAATAGCTGCCACATACATTAGTTCTTCATTGGGGAAGTCAAAGTTCAGAGGCTCATAATCTTCTATAGCTCTGCTGGCTAGAAAATCTGCTACTGCACTTCCTTTCACGGCTTTTTGGTTCACATAAACTATGTCAAATTCAGAGAGCGGGATTTTCCATCTAGCCATCCTTCCATTCAAAGCAATTGACCCCATCATATATTTTAGAGGGTCCAACTTCGAGATTAGCCATGTTGTATGGTACAGCATGTATTGCCTCAACCTCTGAGTTGTCCAAATCAAGGCACAACACAACTTCTCAATTGGTGAATATCTCATTTCACACTCAGTGAATTTCTTACTGATGTAGTATATCGCCTTTTCTCTTCTTCCCGAATCATCGTGTTGACCCAGTACACATCCCATATAGTTATTAAACACTGTCAAATACAGTATTAATGGCCTATCTGGGCAGGGAGGTGACAATACTGGAGGACTTGACAAGTATTGTTTAACCTTATCAAAAGCTTTCTGGCATTCATCATCCCACACGCCTGGATTGTGTTTCTTAAGAAGACGAAATATGATATCACATTTCTCAGTTAATTGTGAAATGAACCGAGAAATGTAATTTAACCTTCCAAGGAAACCTCGAACTTCTTTTTGAGTGCGCGGCGGAGGCAATTCTTATATAGCCCGAACCTTGTCTGAGTCAATCTCAATTCCCCTCTTGCTGACTACGAAACCCAACAATTTTCCCGATCTAGCTCCAAAAGTACATTTTGTTAGATTGAGCTTTAATTGGAATTTCCTCAGTCTCAAGAATAACTTCCTCAAAACTTGGATATGTTCTATTTCTGTTCGGGACTTTGCGATCATATCATGGAACAAGGTCACCATGGCCCTTTGATATGTCGCTCCTGTATTTTTCAACCCAAATGGCATTACCTTATAACAAAATGTACCCCACAAGGTTATAAAGGTAGTCTTTTCCATGTCTTCAGGATGCATTTTTATCTGATTGTATCCCGAAAAGCCATCCATGAAAGAAAACAGCGAATAGCCTGCCGTATTGTCTACTAAAGTATCAATGTGAGGCAAGGGGAAATTGTCTTTCGTGCTGGCCTTATTTAAGTCTCTATAATCTACACACATTCGTACCTTCCCATCTTTCTTAGGGACAGGCACAATGTTGGCTACCCATTCTGAGTATTTGACTTCCTGCAAGAATCCGGCGTCAAACTGCTTTTTGACGTCCTCTTTTATTTTTAGCACAATGTCAGACCTCATTCTCCGGAGCTTCTGCTGAATCGGCCTGCAATCCTCTTTTATGGGGAGGCGGTGTACAACAATTCAGTGCTTAACCCAGGCATATCTTGGTATGACCACGCGAAGATATCTTTGAATTCTTGAAGTAACTCTACGAGGTCTCGCTTCGTTTCTTCAGTTATGCACGTTCCAAATTTTCACTACCTTTCCTTCTTCCAAGGTCACAATCTTTACTATCTCTTCATGAGGCAGAATTTTTTTTTCCTCTTATTTTACCATTCTTAACAAGTCCGGAGATAAGTCACAGTCTATGTCATCTTCAAAGTCTTGGGATCCCTCTAAACACATGTCTTGCTCAAAAGGGGGTTCTAATTCCGTAGCAGCATTACTCATATCGTTGATATCTAAGAACCTGCTGTAGGTACAAAGGAATATACAAAGAACGAATGAATTTAAGAATAATTATTTGTATGGTATGATTATGAATGTGATGAAAGAATGATTTGGAAAAAGTTCCAAGGAATGAAAGAATCTAACCTAATTATTTGTATAGAAAGAATGAAAGAATCTAAAAGAATGAAAGGATATTTACTCAAAATGATATCAAATATGTATTTCATAATGATGTTTGGACATAAGCCTATTTCACAAAGGAATTCTTATTGCTTCTAGGCTTAAAGCAACAAGTGTGTTTTGAACATTACTCTGTGTAAGCTCTAAAAACTACAGGAATTTCTTCTGCAGTCTAATTTTTCAGAACACTCCCAGGTTCATAAGGGCAGATATCTGACAAGGTCCCCCCTTCAGTGATTTCTTCATGTATGGCATTGATGTGAACATTTCCCAACATTTCTTCAACGCTTTCTTTCCTTGGCATCCTTCGCTCGGGATGAATAATCCCTCCTGATATGAAAGTTTTGGATATGTGGGGGAATATCATTGGTTCCCATTTGATTTCTTCCCCACTCACACGTGCCCTCCTTCTTTCTTGCCTCTTTTCCAGTTCCTTCCATCTTTGCCTCGCATCTGGCTTGTACCCTAAGCCAAAGCGGTCATGCTTGTCCTTTAGCATTGGAGCCTCAACTCCTCTCTGAAGATGTCTCCCTAGTCCTTTTCTAGGTAAGGCCCCCTTTCCTACCGTCAGCTGTAATCCCATCCTGGTAGCCTTGGATATTTTTGGCATTGGAATCTTGTTTCCCTCAGTAATGAATGTTGCATTCACAAACTCCAAGGACCGGAAAGAACATTTAATTGCCTCATCATTTGCCTCCAAGTACGGTGCATCACTAGTTACGGCCGCGATAATATCTTCTTCAGCATTTATCGTCACCAGCCGACCTTCTGATACTAGCTTCAACTTCTGATGTAGCGACGAAGGCACTGCCCCGGCCGAATGTATCCAAGGTCTTCCCAATAAGCAATTATAGGAGGGCTTGATATCCATTACTAGGAAGTCCACCTCATAAGTAGTTGGACCAATCAACAAAGGTATTTCGATTCTTCCCATGACCCTCCTTTCTGTGCCATCAAACGCCTTCACTATATTCTGGCATACCTTCATGTGTGAGCTATCCACAGGTAACCTATTAAGTGTGGATAGGGGCAATACGTTTAGTGCCGATCCATTGTCGATCAGGACCCCTGGCAATGTGTATCATTTGCATCTGGTAGTGATATGCAGAGCTTTAGTGGATCCCATACCCCCTGGTGGTATTTCATCATCGTTGAAGAAGATGAAGTTATCGGTACTTATGTTATTGACCAGCCGGTCCAGTTTGTTGACGAAGATATCATTGGCCACATACGTCTCGTTCAGCACTTTCATTAATGCACTTCGGTGTACCTCCGAATTTAAGAGTAAAGCTAGTATAGATATGTGAGCTGGTTGTTTATGCAACTGTTCCACAACACTATACTCGCTGTGCTTCAAAAACTTCAAGAATTCCTTGACTTCCTCCTCCTTTATTGGCTCATTAACAAGTGGCTCAGGTCTGACTGCTTTTTCCTTCTTTTGCTCTACCATTATGGTCTTTCCTTTTGCGGGTTCAGTTCGGGCGTTTATCAAATTGTAACGCCTTCCACTACGTGTATAAAAACCTACATCTTGATCCTCTTTTGAAGCACTGGCTGAGTTCTCCTTTCCCGGGATTGTCACGTTACAATCGTAATTCTAGGGGACCTTTTTGCTATCCTTATAAGAGAAGACCGTCAGTTTTTGAATTATGATCTTTGGTGTCGTCTGTACTCCAGATTCACTATTTTTAGGTCGCAAAATGATGACCACTGGATGATTGGCTTTTGGGACCTTCATTGTTGATTCTAACGCACATATGCTTCCTTCTTCTTTAACTCCTTCATAGAACTCTATCCCTTTATTGTCCATCAGACCTTGCACCAAGGCTCTGAATTCTGCTCATTCTTGGATCTTGTGCCCCTCTTCATGATGGAACTCACAGTAGTTCCTCGAGTTTTCACAACTCCCTTCAGGATCCGAAATGCTCAACCCCCTTTTTACCATCTCCATCCAGACCCGTCTCAAGGGAGTTTTTACTTCTGTAATATCAGTCTTGATTCTTCTCCCCATTTTTCCATCTATCGCATTTACCCCACAATCAGTGTGATTGGGTAGCGGATTTTCGGCACTAGGTGCATCATCAAATTTCATAATGTCCATTTTAATAAGTCTTTCGACTACTTTTTTAAAGGCAGTGCAGTTTTCTATTGAATGCCCCGAAATTCCTGCATGGTAGTCACATTAAGCGTTCGCATCGTACCATTTGGGATATGGAGGCTATAATGGTTTCAGGTAAAAAGGGGACACCACGTGTGCGTCAAATAAGCTTTGATACAGCTCCCTATATATCATTGAGATTGGTGTAAATTGGAGCTTCTCAGTGTTTTGCTTTGTGCCAGACTCCTGCCTTTATGAACCTTGTTGACCAGTAGCCACCGTTCTTGGCTGATTTACAGTAATCGATCTTGAGTAACCTTTGTTATATGTACTTGTGTTGTTCACCTCGTTTTCCATTTTTCTCGAGGTCGACCTTTTGTTACTCTCTCCTGCATCTATCTTTCCACTCCTTATCGCATTCTCGATCATTTCGCCGGTCATCACTATGACAGAAAAACTTTTTGTAGCGCTTCCTATCATGTGAGTGATGAACGGGGCTTTTAGGGTGTTGATAAAGAGCATCGTAGTTTCTTTTTCTAGGAGCGGTGGCTGAACTTGTATGGCAATTTCCCTCCATCTCTGTGCATATTACCTGAAACTCTCACTTGGTTTCTTCTCCATGTTTTGTAAAGTAATTCTATCAGGAGTCATATCCGTTACATGACTATACTGTTTCATGAATGCTTGAGCTAAATCCCTCCAGGAACCAATCCTAGCACGGCTCAATTGGTTGTACCATTTGGATGCTGCTCCCACCAGACTGTCTTGGAAGCAATGTATTAATAGTTGATCGTTGTTAACATACCCAGTCATCCGTCTACAAAACATGGTGATGTGAGCTTCGGGGCAACTGGTCCCATTGTACTTTTCGAATTCTGGCATTTTGAACTTGTGGGGAAACACTAGATCTGGGACCAAACTCAGATCTTTAGCATCGATTCCCTGTTGACTGTCAGTGTTTTCCATGACCCCTGAATTTTTCTTCCAGCCATTTACATCGGTCCTCTAACTGCTTTGGAAATTCTGTCATTGCCCTTTCCTTTTCTGTCACTTCATCAAGGTCAGGGGTAACAGGGTTAGCTGAGTTATCCCCTGGGTTAGAACCTGATCCAGCTTGAAAGTTCATCGGTACCGACACTCCATCCTGAAATTATTGAGGTTTAATTGTGATAGATGTTCTTCGAGGGTACACCTCAGGCTGTATTGGGGTAAAACCTGAAGAATAGAGAGGTTCCTCATTATCTTCTCCACTATTAACCATTGGAGCCTTTCCTTTATCTATTCCTCCCGTTAGTAGTTGAGTCAACTGATTTATCATATTCCTTTGGGATTCCATCATTCGGTCCATCATGTTTTGCTGGATTTTAGCCAGATGCTCTTGCATTTGCAATTGTAGTTTGTCTTGTATCTCTTTTTGGAGTTGTTCAAGTCTTTCCAATCTTTGATCCATGTCTTTTGTCTTTGCTCGGGTACCGTAAGGATGTTTGGTTGGTAAGTTTTTTTTGGTTTCCAGATTAATTCTGAAATAATTTTAACCAATTAGGGTATTTCCATGAAATTTAATGCACATGATGTGATGTAATGTGAATGCATGAAATGAATGCAAAAAAGCGTCGACTCTGATTCAATTTCATTTAGAAAACTTTACTAGAGAATAAAATTCTTTACATAAAACGAATTACAAATATACGGACAGCCGCATTATCTTCCACTTTATCAAGAAATTCGTTCTCCATGATAAACTCTCTAATTTAGTAATTGAACGTGAATCAACACTCTTTCAAATATGAAACGACATGTAATGCAATCACAACCAAAACAAAATGAAACACGTTAGTACAAAGTAAAAGCAAGCAAGAAATAAACAAATAGTGCACTTATTCGGGTAACCACTAGGGTTTGTCGCAGTACTATCTAGGGTGGGCTCCTAGGGTCCTCTACATGCGGTTTGGTTCTAAATTTGATGTACCTGAACCAACAGATTCATCGATCCTCACCCATTATAGGCTCATACGGACCGAGTTTAGTTCAGGGGAATACATTTCCCTATGGCTGCACGGAGATGAAAATCTCACAAAGACATAGGTACGAATGTATCCCGAAAGCGATCCACTATCCTGCACGGAGGTGAAAACCTCACGAATGAGTAGCTTCTCACTCCCACTTAAAAGGGTAAGACCAAATGGTCCTTATGCAATATGATGCGAAAATATTCTACGAGACTCAACCTACAACAATCATATAACACAAAAAAATGCAATCAAAGGATCGTAATTTTTCAAATTAGATTTTCAATTTTTGACAACAAGACAGAAAATAATCAATTTTACGGCTTGACTCTCTTATAGGTCCCCAGTTGAGTCGCCAAGCTGTCGAAACCATTTTTTTTTGTTGAAAAGTGGGGTCGACTTTAAAAACGAAAGTGGAGTTGCCACCAGTCCTTTTTAATGAGGTGTGATCGGATCACCTCGTAATTTGGTCATTTTAATAATACATTTAATTTATTAAAACGATAATTTTGGCCTACAAAATTTGATAAAAAGGGTTCGGGAGTCGGTTACGCACGAGGAAGGATTAGCACCCTCGTAATGCCCAAAATTAGTACCGAATTGATTAATTAATGTCTTGATGTCGAAAATTTCAAAAGATTTTAAAATACGATCCTTTTTGTTTAAAAACTTGAATAAATTAGATTGGATGCTGAGACCAGCTCATTTCGAAGAAGTAAAATATCATGCCCAGTGAGTTAGGATATGACATTTCGAATCCTCGAAACTAAGCTTGCCTTTGGACTTTTAAAACTCGTGCATTTAAATTTAAGAAGGATATTCAGATATTTGGGTCAAATGAAAAATCGGAACCCAGTAAGTTAGGGCACAATTTCTCAAAATTCCAAATACAGAATATTGCCTTTGTTTTTGAAAATTCTTACCTCGAGATAACAAAATGTCACATCCAGTGAGTTAGGACGCAACATCTTTGAATTCCCAAGAATAAGTTTTTTATTTAACTTATATGCTTTGATTTAAAAAAAATTGGTTCTTTAGACTCGATGAGAAAAATCGAAACCCAGTAAGTTAGGGTACGATTTCTTTCGAATCTTAGAACGCGGAGTATTTGCTTATTTCAAAACAAAAATTTCAATGCATCGGATAAAATGTAATATGATTTTATAGTAAAATGTAAAATGAATTACAATGCTAATTTGTGTAACAAAATAATTGTGATGACAATAAAAATATAAATAACAATAATAATAAAGCTAATAATAATGAATAGTCGAAATTTGAAAGTATGTATAACAAAATATAAATACGTAAATAGATAGATAATGAAATGACAATAATAAGTATAGAAGTTAAAATAAAACATACCAAAATAAAAAGGTATAATAAAAGTAAAAATAAAAATGAGATAAATAAAAAAATAAACAAATAAATAAATAAAACAAACTAATTATAAAAAAAAATGAGTAAGTGAATAGATGAAAACTAACAAATAATTAAAAATTTAATAATGAACCAATAAATAAATAAACGAATGAATATTAGGTAAAACGGTTTAAGAATAATAATAAAAATAATAATAGTAGTAAAAATAAAAATAATAATATTAGTGATAACAAAAGTAATAGTAATAGTAATAATAACAACAACAACAACAATAATAATAATAATAATAATAATAATAATAATGAAAGTAATAATAATAAATACAATAATAATAATAATAAATAATATTAAAATTAATTAATTTAATAACAAAAATAACAAAAAGGACTAATTTGAACTTAAAACAGAAATCCGGGGGCAAATCCGCAAATAAATAAAAAGAAAATGACCATATTGAACGCGCGAATAACAAAGAGGGACCAAAAGGGAAATTAATCACTGCCCTCCAAAACGACATCGTTCGAATAAGGGCCCAATTGGAATCGCAATAAATTATGGGGCCAAATTTAAAACAAAAAGAAACTTGATTACAGAACAATAAAAAACGGAAGGGCTAAAAATGCAATTAGCCCTTCCATTAGAAAACGCGCGGATCTAGAGGGGCAAACGGCGTCGTTTTATGCTTTGAAGACGGACTCCAAAACGGCGCCGTATTGGAGCGCTATTTAAGTTACAAAACGCCAAAAAAAATCATTTGAAACCCTTTTTTTTTTAAAAAACTTTCGTTTTTCTCTGAAATTTCCCTATGGCTAACCCCAGCTCCGATCGGGTCTCCGGCCAGCCTTCGTCGTGGCTCTGCTGAGGCTCCGCCGTAGGCGATGCCCGGAGCTATATAAAAACTAGGTTTTAGGCCTTTTTTTTATTATCCCTCGCTCCTTTCCGCTTAAAAAACCTTAAAAACAATTTACAAACAGAAAACCCCTTTTGGCCCAATTCTGACGACGGAGAAAGGACCTCCGACGACAGGGCTGCGGGACGATTCAGGTATAGATCTCCCCCTTTCCCTTTTTATTCTTTTTGTATATATATATATGGCTAAATAGAAAGAAACATATCCAGAAAGATGCAATCACCTTTTTTTGATTTGATTTTGTTGTTTTTTTTTTTTCGATCTGTATTCGTAAAATGGTAACAATTTACAGATTATCTTCAGCCTCTTTTATAGCCGAAATAATAAAAAAGAAAAATACAAAAAGCCTTCTATTTTCTACTATACATTTGCTGGCCATTTTCTGTTATCTCTTTTTGCAGGTGAAACCGTCATGGGGGGAAAAACCGCTCGTGGGGTGACGTGGAGGCCCGAACGCACGGGGGCTGTGGTGCGTGTGTGGGGGAGCGGTGCCAGAAGATTCTAGAAACCCCTAGGGTTTCTGAAAATGTTAACATTTTTTTGGGCCATTTGGGCCTTAGGGTTTAGCATTGGGCCACTGTAATTAGTTTGGGCCGTCTGTAAATGGACTTTGATAATTGTTTTTATTTTGGTTAATGGACTGGACTATTGGACTTATTATTTTTTGGTTTTTTATTGTTTTGTTTTTTTTTTGTTTAAATGGGCTCGGGCAAATTGGGCTGATTACATTGAGCTCCTACTTATATTTTATATTTGTAATGATTAATTTTGATTGAAATTGTTATCATCGATATAATTTCAGAAAACAATATTATTCAACTTATAATGGTACCAATTTCAATCAAAATTAAATTTTGTTAAGGGGAGGGTGAAGAATCAAGATAATCGATGTCATACCGTTATCGATCATACTAATCGGTACATATTTTTCCAGTTCTAAACTGACATAAAAAATAAAAACAATACTTCCATAACCTTGGAAATAATAATATATATATAAAGTGAAAATAAAAATGTTACAAAATACTTATAAATATTTTTATTTAATTTCAAGTATAAAATAATTTCTAAATATTAAAAACATAATAGCCTTACAAGCTAGATTTGGCTTCGGATGAATACAAACTTTTGATTCCCAGATTTGGCTTGATCTGGCGACAAAAATGCTTAAGAGTATAAAAATATTAAATTTGAATAATATGTTATTTATATCCTTCTGCCACTCGAATCTGTGTCAGCACTAGACATATCGTTACCTTCTGTGTTGACTTTTTCTCAAATAGTATCTCGACAGACCACCTTAACCTCAGTATCTCTAAGTATGATCATCCATTCCACATCGAGGGAGTCATCCACCCAAGTTTAAGTGTGAATATTGTCCTAGTGTAAACATACTTCCAGGACAATAAATAGTTTATTTAAGCATAGCTACCTTGTACTGATAGAGTCTCATGATATACAAGCATGGTTATCCTTTATGCATTTTGTAGGGCTAAATGTATATCCCGTCATGTCATATCAATGAACAAAATGACCTCTCATATAAATACCATGCAAAAGGATGGAGAATGGATCGATCTTTTGGCACCCTAAAGTTATTTCAAGCATTTATCTTCTTAATCAACCTGTCCTATTATCTTTATCCGGGCTCTGGGTTGCTTTAGGTGAATCGGTCTCCATTGCACTACCGTGATCTATTCCTCATTCTTCTTTTTCCTCTTCCTTTATTGTATGTTGTATCAAGAATGTTCAATTTTAATATTACAAATCATATATAATTTTTTCATAATGAAATAAAAGTTAATTTTTAAACATCATTATAAAATTTTGTACAGAGTATAGTTTTATTATTAAAAATCAATAGTATTAAGTAAAAAAAATATAAAATTATTTTAAAAATTTTGGAAGTGTGAAGGAGTCAAGGCCCTTGCTAAGTCGTTTCTTCACCCTGGAGTAAAAATTGGTAGAAATTGTCTCAGTCACCTTAATCTCACATTCGCATACCCATACTTCTATTCAAGGTTTAATGGTAAAAATGCCTTTAGAAAAAACTTAATAAAGTCCTCGTCAAGAACTTGTATCTAATTAAGTATTTAAAGTTGAAAACTTAATCAATCAAACTCCTCTGTTAATATTGATCAAGTTTGACTATTAAGTTTTGCTAACATGATAATAGACAAATCGGATGACGACATGTGTTAGTCACGTGTACATCATGCTAACATGGCATTTTATCACATCAACAAGTATTTTTTTAAAAATAATAATAATCTAAATAAATAATTTTTATTAATAATTATTTAAAAAACCAAATCTAGAATGAACCTGGACACATAGTTGTCCAAATTCATTTGAACATGGACAACTAACTAGTCTAAGTTCATCTGAGCCATGACTTTTTAGATAATTATAAAAAAATTATAGAAAATTTATAAAATAATTATTTAAGAATTATTAGAAATTATATTTTTTTTATCAAAGTTATTAAAAATTATTAAAAACCACATCCAAAATGAACTTGGATGAATGATTGTTCATGTGCATTTTAATCTAGACAACCAATTGTCGAGGTGCATCTGAACCTAGTTTTTTAATAATTATTAAAAAATTATGAAATAAATTATAAAAAACATTTAAAATTATTAATAATTATAAGAAATTATTGAAAATTTGAACAATAAATTTGAATATTTTAAGGATTATTTATTATGAATAAAATAATTCATTACTAGCAAACTTGTGTTGTGGATCAAAATATTTAATAAATTAAAAATAGAGAAAGAATAAGAGAAAGGAGGGAAGGGAAAGATTCAAGAAATAAGAGAAAAGACAGAGAAGATACAAGATTCATAATATTTTTTTAGATGCTACAACTAATACCCTTGTGTCTCTTTTATACTAGCATTGATTAGTGTACATTATTATCCCAATATTATCATCAATGTAACATACATTTACAATCTAACCCAACAAATGACAAAAGCTAGAATTAAGCTTGTATCATTACTCCCATCCTGAAAAGAATCATTGTCCTCAAGGATTAAGCATTTTCAGATCTATGTTTAGTGTTGAAGACTACCTTCATTATCGACAAACATGATCCTAGGTGCAATGCACTGTTCCAATATAGACACCAAAATGTTGCAACATTTATCCATAAGATGCAACCATATTGTTGAGGTCGTCGAACAACTACATCATTCACAAGCCTCGCACCAAAATTTGTTTCTATAATCTCTATGTTGACATCTTGTGTAACATCCTAGATTAGGGGTTATGCGTTCGTGTGTAATTCATGAGATAGTGGGCTCAGTGGGTGTGTTGGATGTGTTCTGAGGAGTTCTAGGAACCCTAAGGTGCATGGAAATGTATGGAAATGTAAGGCAATGTATGGAAATGTAAGGAAATGTAAGGAAATGCTTTGGAAACGTTAAGTTTAAAAGAGGAAAGTGAACATTTTTGGAAACTAGGGATGTAAGGAAATGATGTGGAAATGATTCAAAAGAGGAAAGTAAACATTTCTGAAACTTGGAAATGTAAGGAAATGTCAAGTTTAAAGAGCCAAACGAAAATTTTTGGAAACTTGGAAATGTAAAGAAATGTCAAGTTTTAAGGCTTAAAAGAGAAAACTAAGGCAAGGTGGCCTTAAGAAAAATAATATGAGGAATTTGACACACAAACAGGCTTGGAAAAGTGGCACTGGAGATGCCACTTAGGGCCTCTGGAAATGGCGCCACATGCAAGGTGTTGGGCCTGAGTTCGAAGTCACATGGGAAGCAAATAAAAGAAATTTTATTTTGCTTCCAGAAGAAGTGAGGTGGACGGCACATGGCTATAAATTAGGAGCTTTTATTCTTTTATTTTTAAGAGATAAAGGGTGGATAAATAAGGGATAAATAATGGATTTATTTTAGATTATTTTCAAGAGATAAATGTGGATATTATTTCTTTTATTTTGATAGATAAGGAAGAGATAAAAGAGGATTATTATTAGTATTATTTTTATTAAGAGATAAGAGATAATTATTGGATTAAGTTTTATTAAAGTGATAAATCAAGGGATAAAGCTATCAAAATAGAAGAGTGGTGGCCAAGTAAAGGACTCTAGCTAGTAATTTTGGCTATAAAAGGAAGAGTAAGGCTATTCTTCATTCATTCTTTTCTTTTCAAGAAAACCTCTGCAAATTCTCTAAAGTTTCTCCTCTTCTCTCTGCCGAATTTTCTCTGCCATTATTCTCTTTTTCTCTTTTCTTTTCTTCTTCTATTACAAACACAATCAAAAGCCAAAGATACCAATAGCCCTAGTCGATTTCTCACTAAGCCTCAAGAGCCTAAATTGTTATCCACATCAAAGCCATAGCCGAATCTTTGCTAAGGGTTCAAGCAAGAGTTCCATCAAATTCTTCAAGAAGAAGGGTAAGATTAGGTTAGATTCTCATTCTATTTCTTTTAAGGTTTTATCGAAATTAAGATTCTAATACCCTTAATATCTGTTGTCAAGAGATCTTTCGGGATTTACTAAGTGTCGACTACAAGGAAGGAGAAGTTATTTTCCGAAGGTACACCATAAGCCGCGTGTTCCCTAGTTATTCGGTGAATTTCGGGATTTAAGAATCTAAGGTAAGTCATATTTAACATACGGCTAAGGGTTATTTGTTGTGAATAAATGTTAGAAATTGATCTAACATGTAGTTATAGGGATTTCAGGAGGGATACAAGGATTTTGGGATTTGAGAATTTCAAGGTAAGTTTTAAGAATACTAATCCTACTAGGATTTGGATTTATGGCCGAATGGCTTTTTATTAAATTAGTAAGTGATTAATCAAATGTAGGAATTTGAGATCTAAGGTAGTAGATCAGATTTCGGGATTTCAAGGAATTCGTTAAGCAAATCAAATTACCCTACCCTAAGTTTTGATAGGTTCATGGCTATGTTTAAATTAAATGTATTATTAAGAATGTGTGTACTCATACTAACCTTCGATATATCATATGGCAATTATTTTAACATATGAATATGCATAAGAATGTGAATATGGCTAAGTACCATAAATATGGTAAAAGTACCCAGGTACGTTTCCTACTTTTGATAGGATTTTGAATATGTATATTGTTACATGTGAATAATGAGAAATTAAGTATGTTATGCATGATATAAAATATATGGGGCATTCGGGATATATGTGAAAGGGGAAGAAGGTGTTGACTTGGTCTCACCAACTGAATATGGTGACTACGGTCACAAAATTTGAATATGGTAACTTCGTTTACATTATCCGAATTTGGTAACTTCGGTTACATTATTTGAATATGGTGTCTAATGACACAAATTATATGGGCGATGAGCACGTCGATCGCAGCCGATCGCCTTCTTCGGTGGTGTGTAGCGGATGGAGGGTTGACTTAGTAGTCCCCACGGTGTGACCGGCAGTGCACGGTGGTGTGTGTAGCGGATGGTTAATTAGGTTTGGGTTTGGGAATGCATCATTAATTGTATTCTATGATTTGAATGTGTATCATTTGCATGCCCGATTCTATTATGACTTAGTGTTGTGTACACATTGAGTCTCATTGACTCACCCCGTTTGGGGAATATTTTTCGTGTGATGAGCAAGAATGGACCGGCCTAGCGGGAGCTTAAAGGTGGCCATGCATAGCAAGAAATTTATGATTTGGACTTTCAATTTATTTTAAGTATTTTAAGTATTACTTTGGGATCATTGATATAATAAGGCCATTGTGGTTTACTTTATTTTTCTTTTATTTATTATGTTTATGGATTTTTCTCAATTAAAGTTTAAGTAAATTCCTTTTTAAAATTAACTCTAAATGTTTTGTCACCTTAAATAAATGGGTTTTAACATAAGATAAATTTGTTTTCAACTCAAGCCCAACCCAAACAATATTTTTTAAAAATCATACAAGTTTTTCCTAAGTAACAAAAGAATTTTGAACCGGTTTACTTGAGGAACATACCAAATCTGGTCAAAGCTCGTGGGCCGGGTTTGGGGTGTTTCAGTTTGGTATCAGAGCCCAGTTTTAAACTCTCGGCCTGTGGGCTAAGGCCCAAAACGTTTTTAATTCGAGCCCAAATGATTTTCTTTAAAATAAGGCAGGTGTTCTGGCATGGCACCTAAGTCTCCGACCCGCAGTCCACCAGGTAAGTACTTCGATCTCTTGTGTGATTTATATTATGATTTGTAGAAGGGTAGGAATGGAATGGAACGTAGATTAGTGAACTAGAATCTATTGAACCATAGGACTAGTCTATTCAAACACAAGTGCATAAGACTTAAGGACCATTAAACAAACCTATGACTAAGTCGCCGAGTTAGGGTGTGGCAACCATTGTGCGCATGTCTAGGATTGGATCCGGAAGAGCCTGGTATTTAAGCAGTCCTAGTGACTCACCTCCTCTTCGCAGGAATCCTACCTGGTGCGTAGCTTCGGTTCACCCTAACCAAGAGGACTTATTCATAGGCTAAACCCCTAACTAAAACCCGAAAGGGAACTAGCCGTATTTTCAAAAAAAAAAAAACCTAGTTTTAAAACTCTTAAAATTATCCTTTTGAATTGCAAACATGATTCTATAAAATTTTCTGAAGTATTCTTGATTTATAAAAATTACTAAATACCCTATTTGCAAAATTACTAAATTGCCCTTGGTTTATGAAATTTCCAAAATACCCACAGATTCTTATCAAAAAATTCATTACTTTATAAAATGTCCAAAAACCTAATTTGCAAAATATCAAAATACCTTGATTTTGGAAAATTACAAAGCGCCCTAACTTACAAAATTACCAAAATGACCCTAATTTCCAAATTTTTGCAACATCACCGTTTTGGAAAGTACAATTCTCAAAAAGAACCCTCAAAGTTTTGCAAAATTTGGAAATACCCCGAAAATATTAAACTCTACAAATTTACCATGGTTTATTACCAAAATACCCCCGAGCTCCAAAATTACCGAAATACCCCCGGATTTCAAAATTTTTCAAAATACCCCGGGAATTTAAAAATTCCAAAATACTTTTTGACAAAATCACCAAGGAACCTCATTTTGAAAAATTACAAAAATACCCCTAGGTAGTGGAAAAACAACAACAATGAAAACTACAACATTTCTTTGAATGAACGAAAGTTCATAATTGATTGATGGATGTATGAATGTAAAGACTGTGTGCATGTATGGATACGAAAGAACCACTCCTAAAATTTTTCCATAAAAATTCTTCGCGAATAATCAGTGAAACAAGGACTAATTCATAAAACTTTTTACTCGGATTAAATCGCGACGTTAGAAATAAGTTCTAGGGGACGTGAACTTAGGGATTGTGCCTAGAAAGTATGATGGTTCTATTAAGATCAGAGTGCGCAATGAAAGCATAGTGCGGTGAGAAGGATTGTACAACAGCAATAAGTAATTTCGAGGACGAAATTATTTTTAAGGAGGGTAGAACTGTAACATCCTAGATTAGGGGTTATGTGTTCGTGTGTAATTCATGAGATAGTGGGCTCGGTGGGTGTGTGTGTTTGGATGTGTTACGAGGAGTTCTAGGAACCCTAAGGTGCATGGAAATGTATGGAAATGTAAGGCAATGTATGGAAATGTAAGGAAATGTAAGGAAATGCTTTGGAAACGTTAAGTTTAAAAGAGGAAAGTGAACATTTTTGGAAACTAGGGGATGTAAGGAAATGATGTGGAAATGATTCAAAAGAGGAAAGTAAACATTTACTGAAACTTGGAATGTAAGGAAATTTCAAGTTTAAAGAGCCAAACGAAAATTTTTGGAAACTTGGAAATGTAAAGAAATGTCAAGTTTTATGGCTTAAAAGAGAAAACTAAGGCAAGGTGGCCTTAAGAAAAATAATATGAGGAATTTGACACACAAACAGGCTTGGAAAAGTGGCACGAGATGCCACTTAGGGCCTCTGGAAATGGCGCCACATGCAAGGTGTTGGGCCTGAGTTCGAGTCACATGGGAAGCAAATAAAAGAAATTTTATTTTGCTTCCGAAGAAGTAGTGAGGTGGACGGCACATGGCTATAAATTAGGAGCTTTTATTCTTTTATTTTTAAGAGATAAAGGGTGGATAAATAAGGGATAAATAATGGATTTATTTTAGATTATTTTCAAGAGATAAATGTGGATATTATTTCTTTTATTTTGATAGATAAGGAAGAGATAAAAGAGGATTATTATTAGTATTATTTTTATTAAGAGATAAGAGATAATTATTGGATTAAGTTTTATTAAAGTGATAAATCAAGGGATAAAGCTATCAAAATAGAAGAGTGGTGGCCAAGTAAAGGACTCTAGCTAGTAATTTTGGCTATAAAAGGAAGAGTAAGGCTATTCTTCATTCATTCTTTTCTTTTCAAGAAAACCTCTGCAAAATTCTCTAAAGTTTCTCCTCTTCTCTCTGCCGAATTTTCTCTGCCATTATTCTCTTTTTCTCTTTTCTTTTCTTCTTCTATTACAAACACAATCAAAAGCTGAAGATACCAATAGCCCTAGTCGATTTCTCACTAAGCCTCAAGAGCCGAAATTGTTATCCACATCAAAGCCATAGCCAAATCTCGCTAAGGGTTCAAGCAAGAGTTCCATCAAATTCTTCATGAGGGTAAGATTAGGTTAGATTCTCATTCTATTTCTTTTAAGGTCATTTAAATTAAGATTCTAATACCCTTAATATCTGTTTGTCAAGAGATCTTTCGGGATTTACTAAGTGTCGACTACAAGGAAGGAGAAGTTATTTTCCCGAAGGTACACCATAAGCCGCGTTCCCTAGTTATTCGGTGAATTTGGGATTTAAGAATCTAAGGTAAGTCATATTTAACATACGGCTAAGGGTTATTTTTGTGAATAAATGTTAGAAATTGATCTAACATGTAGTTATAGGGATTTCAAGGAGAGGATACAAGGATTTTGGGATTTGAGAATTTCAAGGTAAGTTTTAAGAATACTAATCCTACTAGGATTTGGATTTATGGCCGAATGGCTTTTTATTAAATTAGTAAGTGATTAATCAAATGTAGGAATTTGAGATCTAAGGCGATGGAGATCGATTTCGGGATTTCAAGGAATTCGTTAAGCAAATCAGTGTGTACCCTACCCTAAGTTTTGATAGGTTCATGGCTATGTTTAAATTAAATGTATTATTAAGAATGTGTGTACTCATACTAACCTTCGATATATCATATGGCAATTATTTTAACATATGAATATGCATAAGAATGTGAATATGGCTAAGTACCATAAATATGGTAAAAGTACCAGTGCACGCTTTCCTACTTTTGATAGGATTTTGAATATGTATATTGTTACATGTGAATAATGAGAAATTAAGTATGTTATGCATGATATAAAATATATGGGGCATTCGGGATATATGTGAAAGGGGAAGAATGTGTTGACTTGGTCTCACCAATAACGGAATATGGTGACTACGGTCACAAAATTTGAATATGGTAACCGGTTACATTATCTCGAATTTGGTAACTTCGGTTACATTATTTGAATATGGTGTCTAATGACACAAATTATATGGGCGATGAGCACGTCATTGCAAATGATCGCCTTCGATGGTGTGTGTAGCGGATGGAGGGTTGACTTAGTAGTCCCACGGTGTGACCGGCGAGTGCGGGTGGTGTGTAGCGGATGGTTAATTAGGTTTGGGTTTGGGAATGCATCATTAATTGTATTCTATGATTTGAATGTGTATCATTTGCATGCCTGATTCTATTATGACTTAGTGTTGTGTACACATTGAGTCTCATTGACTCACCCCGTTTGGGGAATATTTTTCTGTGATGAGCGAGAATGGACCGGGTCGGCAGGAGCTTAAAGGTGGCCATGCATAGCAAGAAATTTATGATTTGGACTTTCAATTTATTTTAAGTATTTTAAGTATTACTTTGGGATCATTGATATAATAAGGCCATTGTGGTTTACTTTATTTTTCTTTTATTTATTATGTTTATGGATTTTTATCAATTAAAGTTTAAGTAAATTCCTTTTTAAAATTAACTCTAAATGTTTTGTCACCTTAAATAAATGGGTTTTAACATAAGATAAATTTGTTTTCAACTCAAGCCCAACCCAAACAATATTTTTTAAAAATCATACAAGTTTTTCCTAAGTAACAAAAGAATTTTGAACCGGTTTACTTGAGGAACATACCAAATCTGGTCAAAGCTCGTGGGCCGGGTTTGGGGTGTTTCATCTTGAATTCCAAAATATTATAAAGCACCTTGTTTATCTCCAATAGTGCATTGAGATTGCCATACGATTTGGTAAGGTGGTGAGTGCTTGCATTAGTACTAACAAAAATCATAAACTTCCCTAAAACTTCCACCTTAAAGTTTGCAACCTTTTTCATCGAAAAAAGACTTCATGCCTTTCAATGGTATCACACACCATTGCTGCAAACCTGTAACAATCCATAATATTTGTATAATGTGCAAACAATCCTTTATGAGTGAAGTCCAAACAAGAACTATGTTACTAATTAAAGCAATTTGCCCTAGACCACCACACTTTTCCATTAACAAAAGCCAAAATCGATAAGGGTTATAAACTCCAACAAGTTCATCCACATATATTATTGTTCATAAATAAGCATTTCCATCATCAACAAGCATCAATAAATAAAGCCCTATAGAGATTTCCTCATATGTGACCTAATAAATGTATTCGATAACACAAGATTACACATGTAATGTTGAAGAATTCATACCCATTTGCGTAACTAATTTCTCATTGTCATTTGATGATATGAAATAAAAAATGAGTTTAGTTGAAGAAGGCAACCTCATCTCAGAGTTTTACAATGACGATTTTGAATCCATATGAGGTTGGGTATTCGAGTTGAATGCCTTACTAACTTGCAAATCATAGGCTAACTCATCCATTCTCACAAGCATTTGATTGAGCACCAAAGTTACTTTTGTGTGAAAGTTTTCAAGATCATTTTGTGTTCCACTTTGCAACCGCTCGAAAGAACTATCGATTTTGGACTCTAATTGAGCAAGTAGTTGAGCAACCACCTCCTTTGATAGCATCATTCTGAAATCAATTGTAGCTAAGATCAATGGCTCTGATACCTTTGTTATAGATCAAAATATTCGAGAAAGAAATTACAAATAGAGAAAAAATGAGGAGGAGAATGAGGGAAGGGAAAGAGTCAAGAAAGAAGAGAAAAGATAGAGAGGATACAAATTCATAATATATTTTTTAGATACTACAACAAATAGCCTTATGTCTCTTTTATACTAGTATTAACTATTTTTCATTATTATCTCAATATTACCCTTAATGAAACATACATTTACAACTTAACCCAACAAATGATAAAAATTAGAATTAAGTTTGTATCAATACTCCCATCTTGCAAAGAATCCTTATCCTCAAGGATTAAGCCTTTTTGGATCTCTGTTAAAGACTATCTACATTATCGGAAAACATGATCCTAAGTGCACTACACGGTTCCAATATGGACACAAAAATGTTGCAACAATGGGATATGATTATGAGGTCTTGTACCGAAAGGGGTCTATAATTGGAGCAGTTGAAGCTCTTTTAAAGAAACGAGATGTTTCGAGTCAATTGCTAATGTTAACCATTGTGTCTATAGAGTTATTTGATAAAATTCGAACTTCTTGGGTTTTCGACCCAAAGTTACAGCAACTCATTCAGAAACTTGAAGTCAATCCATCTACTTTTCCTTAGTATAGTTGGGGTGGCAGATAGCTTAAACGCAAAGCAAAGTTATTAGTTGGAAATGATTTGGCTTTGCAAGAATAGTTGCTGTATTACTTTCATAACAGTGTTATGGGAGGCATTTCGGAGCTCATGTCATTGACAATAGAATCGCCAAAATATTGTTTCGGAAGGGCCTTCAAAAGGATGTTCGTATGGTAAGAGAATGTCCAGTGTGTCAAAGATGTAAATTTGACAACTCTGCCAAACTGGGATTGCTTCAGCCTTTACTGATACCTGATCGTGCTTGGGTTGATGTTAGTATGGATTTTTGGAAGGATTGTCAAAGTCCAGGGGTAAGGATATCATTTTGGTGGTGGTTGATAGGCTCACAAAGTATGCTCACTTTATTGCCTTAGCACATCCTTTTACCGCCGTGAAGGTGGCTCATGAGTTTTTAAATCAAGTTTGCAAATTGCATGGGGTTCCGAGTAGTATTGTTTCCGATTGTGACAACATATTTATTAATACTTTTTGGCAGGAATTGTTCAAACGGTTGGGAACAACCTTGAAGCCATCCACAATCCACCATCCGGAGTTTGATGACCAAATGGAGGTTGTTAATAGATGTTTAGCCTCCTATTTGTGTTGTATGACCGAGGAACGACCTCGGGATTGGCTTAATTGGATGCCCTTAGTTGAGTGGTGGTATAACACATCTTACCACTTAGTCATTCACACCACATCGTATAAAGCTCTTTATAGCCAAGACCCTCATATTCATCTTCCCTATCTAGCAGGAGAATCCTTGGTTGCTGCAGTTGATCGGAGTCTCCAAGAGAGGGAAGTAACCTTGTCCATGTTAAAATTTTATTTGGCAAGAGCTTAAAACCAAATGAAGACATTGGCTAATAGGAAAAAAAGTGAGAGGACCTTTGAGCCAGATGACTAGGTTTACTTGAAACTCCAACCATATTGCCAACAATTTGATCAACAACGTCGTTGTCAGAAGCTTGCTTCGAAATTTTTTGGCCTTTTCCCGATGCTTGAAAAAGTGGGACAGGTGGCCTACAAATTGTTGCTGCTTCCGGGTTCTAAAATCCATCTCACGTTTCATGTTTCTAAACTTAAGAAACATATTAGTAGGGTGCCTTCACAATCTTCTTTACATATAGTCAAGTTAGATAGCACTTTACTTGGTTCAAATTTTAGACAGACGCATGGTAAAAAAGGGCAATCTTGTAGTTATTGAGGTTCTTGTTTGATGGTCTAATACATTCCTTGAGAACTCCACTGGGGAGGTTCTTTATGACCTTCAGAAACGTTCCCTAATTTCAATACTTGAGGACAAGGATTGCTTACATAGGAGGGGTATTTGATATGGGATCAATTCAGTCGTTATTGAATTCTATTTCAATTTTGTTTTTTTGTTGAATGTGCTTTGTGTTAAACTATTAGTTTAGAGATTAGCTGTAATTGGAATGGGTTGTTATTGTAATATTATAAAGGAGGACTATTAACACATGTGAAGATCATCCAAGATTTGAATAATATTCTTCCTCAAAATTCTCTCTTCTTTTTCTTTTCTCGTTTTTCATCTCCATTCTTGTCATTTTAATTTATCTCAATCAAATTGGTTGCACCTAGGATCATATTTGTCAATAATAGAAGTGGTCTTCAATAGAGATCCGAAAAAGCTTAATCCTTGAAGACAAGGATTCTTTGCAGGATGCGAGTATTGGTACAAGCCTAACTCTAGCCTTTTTCATTTGTTGGGTTAGATTGTAAATGTATGTTTCATTAAGGGTAATATTGGGATAATAATGTAAACTAAGTCAATACTAGTACAAAAGAGACACAAGGCTATTGGTTGTATCATCTAAAAAAATATTATCAACTTGTATCCTTTGTGTCTTTTCTCTTCTTTCTTGAATCTTTCTCTTCTCCTTCTTTCTCTATCTATAATTTCTTTCTCCAATCTTTTCAACAACTTATTTCTTTCTTTTCTTTTTTTTTAAAAAAAAAAGAATGTTTCTCAAGAGTTAGAAATATGAAAGAATGAAAATAACTTGTAATTAAAACATATTCCATAAACTACATTAGAAGTAAAGAAACATGTTTCATAATATAAAACAAATGCTAGAATGAGAAACCCATACAAATACATGCTAGTATATGTCCCACCAATCTCTCATTTTTTTTATATTTAGAATCCCTTAAAATCTAGAAAATAATATTTTAAACCCCTTTCAGCCTTGGACCCTGGGCAGTCGTACCTCCAGACGACATAGGGTTAGGCCTGATTTTACTATCCTACTAATATATTAGTTATAAAGCTTTTGCCATAATGTCATAAATAATTGATACTAACTTATAAAGAAATTTTAGAAAAAAGATAATATTATAAAATAAAGTTTTTTTTATAAGTAATTTATTTTTTTAATAAAATTAAAAAACCAATTATCTATCAATTCTCATGCAATTTCTTTGTGGGTAAACTACATTCAAAGTTACTAAACTATTAGTAAGTTCACGTTTTGATCATCTAACTTCAAAAAGTTACAAAATAATCACTAAACTATTCAAAAAAAAAGTTATTTGAATTTTGATTCGTAGATTTGTGACATTCAAAGTTGTTACATGAAAAAAAAAACTAAACAATAAAAGAGAAGGAGATCGTAGAGCTTTCAGTTGGAGTAAGCGGTGCAAATATAGAAGGTCATACAACAACGATTTTAATAGCCAAATGACTTGAATAAATTTTTTTGAATAGTTCTGAGAAATTGATCTTTACACTTTAATTTTGCACAATTAGTCCTTCTATTATTATTATTATTAATGTTAGGTTTTCCTTGGTACGAAGGATGGAAAAAGATAAGTATAAAGAATTTGTTAATCAAATGGTTAAAATTCATAACTTATTTTGTACTTTGCAGATTAACCATCAGACTAATAAAGGTTCTCAACAAAAAATCGAAAAACCAGGTAAGTCTTTATGAAAAATGTGCACGCAATTGAGCCCATAAAACTGAAAAATTAATCAATCAAGTCTCTCCGTTAACGTTGACTAGGTTTGGCTGTTAAGTTCTGCTGGTCTGACTAACAGACCAACAAAACGACGACACATGGTGACCATGTGTATATCATGCTAACTAGCAATTTGCCACAACAACAAATATTAATAAATAAATAAATAATCCTAAAAGTTTTTAAATAATTATTTTGAAAACCACATGTAGGATGAACTAGGGTAAATGGCTGTCCAACCTAGATTTGTCCAGGCCATGGTTTTTTAGATAATTATAAAGAATTATAGAAAAATTACAAAAAATAAAATAAAATTATTTAAAATTTATTAATAATTATAAAAATATTAAATTTATTAAAAATTGATAAAATTATTTAATAAATATTAAAATTCACGTCCAAAATAAACTTGGACCTATAATTGTCCAGATGGATTTGAACTTGGACAACCATTTATCTAAGTTCATGTTGACATAGTTTTAATAAT
Organism: Gossypium sturtianum; assembly: GCA_025698515.1. Lineage (NCBI taxonomy): Eukaryota > Viridiplantae > Streptophyta > Magnoliopsida > Malvales > Malvaceae > Gossypium > Gossypium sturtianum. The sequence goes on from CM046952.1 coordinate 38,236,590, forward strand.
TATTAAAATTTATAAAGTAAATTATAAAAATATTTAAATTATTAATAATTATAATAAATTATTAAAATTTATTAAAACATAGTAAAAATATTATAATTTATAGGATAAAGGAATGGAACATGCTTTATCTGCAAGTTAATTTCATTATTTCATATTTCGACTAATGAGAAATGTTTTTTTTTTTTTTTTTAAAAAAAAGATAAGTTTGCTAGCAAGGTATTATTTTATTTATGATAAAGAATCTTTAAAATATTTAATTTTTTTTTTCAATTTTGATATTAGATGTCGACTTTCTTTAATCATATATTAGATATTTTCTTATATATTTTACTTTTTTATTATTTTTAATACTTGTTATAATTTTTTTATAATTTCTTATAATTATTAATAATATTAAATATCTTTTATAATTGTTTAATAATTATTAAAAACCACATCCAGAATGAGTTGTCCAAGATCAAATGCATCTAATCCTGAACATCAAGTTGTTCATGTTCATTTTGGACGTTGTTTTTAATAATTATTAATAAATTTAATATTTTTTATCATTTTTATAATCTTAATAATTTTTAAATAATTTTACATATTTTTTATTATTTTTCTATAATTATTTTATAATTATTTTTAAAAAAATCATGATTAAGATGAGCCTACACAAATGGTTGTGGATGTGGCTTTTAAATAATTATTAAAAATTGTTTCCCTTTTAGGATTGACGTGGAAAGATACCACATTAGCTTGATGTACACATAGCTACCATGTATTGCTATCTAATTGGTTTGTCAACTGTATCAGCAACACTCAGTGGTAAAACTTGGCCAACATTAACAAAGGGGCTTGGTTTATTAATTTTTCAGTTTTACAAATTCAATTGGATGCAAATTTTTCATGAAGACTTAATTGATTTTTTGTTGAGTGTTTTTCTTACGTTAAGGTTTTGATAGCTATTTTGATAATCATGACTTCATTTTTGAATACCTTTTTAATGATATTATTGACTTGAACGAAAAAATAACATTAATAATAAAACGAGCCTAAAATACATAACTAAATTTCTAGTAAAAATATCCTTGAGATCCCTATACTAGATTTTAGATTATATTTTGTCACTCTCTTCTCAAAAAATGGGTAAATTAGTCTTTGTACATTAGATAAAAAGTAAATCGGTCCTTTTTGTTAAAATTTTCATTCATTTTTATTGTTAAAAGCTAGAATGGTTGACAAAATATCCAAATAGTGACATGTGACATGTCATATGTACCTTATGATGATGTACAATGATTAACTTTTAACAGTAAAAATGAATAGAATTTTTAATAAAATGACAATTTACTCTTTGAGTAATGTGTAGTACTAATTTGCTTATTTTTTGAATAAAAGAAGCAAAATAAATCTAACTTATAGTATAAAGGCCTCCAAAGAACTTTTACCTTAAATCTAATCCTTACAATTTAACAAACTAACTACATTAACCCAACGCAAAATACTTTCTGCTTTCATAAAATTTGATTTCTATTATATGTTTATTTTATAGTGGTTATACATGTTTAAGTTTCATTTTACTCATAATTTTATTTTTTTAATATCTTACATATTTCATATGTTGTTATTAATTAGTTTTAAACCATATCTTTTATTATTTAAATATAATTCTATATTAAAATAAAATAATTGATATCAATTTTAATTATGCCTACCTCGAGTTAGGGTTAGAAGTCTGCCGCTCAGCATGAGGTTGCTTACCGATTGGCATGGTTTGGTCTGCTATTTAGCAAGGTTTAGTCGACTGGTGGGGGTTCAATAAAGGACGAGCTAGATAATCTAAGCATCATAGACGAGGAGGAGGATCCATTTCAGGCTCAAGAAGATGGATCGGAGTTGGAGGAGGGTTATAAACTGTGTTTGGTGGGGAGTTATTTGACAGCAAGTGTAGTGCACTTTCCTTTAATGAGGAATATAATGTCTAATCTATAGCATCCTGTAGGGGGTATCTCAATCATAGATATTGGTGATAAAAGATTATTGTTTCAATTCTTCTATGAGGTGGATATGAATAGGGTTTTGGAAGGGTCACCATGGTTCTTTAAAAACCATTTGCTCCTTTTGCATAAGATTCAGTTGGGTGAAGATCTGCTTATAGTCCCATTAATTTATGTGGAATTTTGGGTTTAGATTCATGATTTACCTCTGAGTCTTTTGTCAGAGTCAATGGCGACGCAGATTAGGACTTTTTTAAGGGGCTTTCTTGATTATGACAAAAAATGGTTCTTTTAGGTATGAAAAGGTTTATGAGAATTTAAGTTAAATTAGATGTTAGATTTCCACTAAAATGAAGGAAGAAAATCGCTCACTTTCAATATGAGAAGCTTAGTCTGTTTTATTTCATTTTTGAAAAGCTTGGACATGGGGAGAGTTTTTGCCCACTATGGGTGATGATGGAGCCATCCAATATCATATTTGGTTGGGATATATCATTAAGAGCCCCGTCAAGAAGAAGGGCGCCAGTGATGAGTCAGTCGTTGAGGGAGGTGGACATGAGCATGGATCAGAGATTGGATAAGGGTAAGGAAGGGATAAGTGACGATCGGGGTGAGAACTTTGTCAGTCCTTATCATTTTCCGAAGGCAAGGGGTATGAGTCCATTCAATTTTCAGTCAATCTTACCTAGTAATAATGTTATGGGGCCTAGCAATGCAAGAGCTATAGAATTGGGTTCTAATGTTGAAGATAACCCAAATTTGATTATTTATGGTAAAAAAGGGCAACATACAGTAGGAGGGACATCAAATGTTTCGATTAATATTGATTCGGAGGTGTTGGTGGAAGGTAATGGAAGATCGGCTAGCTCTGCGATGCAGGGCAGTCGGGCACAATGAAAATACTAAGCTGTAGTTTAGAGAAGACACAGACTGTGAATCGTCTCAAGAATAAGCTGAGAGAAATTTGTCCCCAAATTTTGTTTCTTATAGAAACAAAAGTAAGTGTAAGAAGAATGGAGGGTGTTCAGTGTAACACCATCAACCTGATCTGATTCGTCAGATCCAGATCTCGGGTGTTACCACTCTATTATAGAGTCATGCTTAAATAAAATATACAAACTTTCAGAAAATATATATGTCATATTTAGTAATGTTGATCGGCTAACTTATGTCTGGGTATACATTATGTAACACCCCTTACCCGTGTCCGACGCCGGGACAAGATACGAGGCATTACCGGACTTAACTTGCTTAAACATACAACATCGGGCTATAAAATTTCACTTCAACTTAAAACTTTTCATTTATATTCATAACATCCTTATTATGGGCCTACGAAGCCCTAAACATACATACGAAAGGTTTCGAAGTTAAACCGAAAACTTTTGCGCTCTTAGAAAATTTTTGCCTAAATAGGGCCACACGCCCGTGTGACATGGAACACACCCGTGTGGGCAGGTCGTGTTGTCACACATGCCCATGTTCCTAGCCCATGTGGAATTTATTTTTCATTTTGAACCTACAGGGGTTTTCACATGGCCGGACACACGCCCGTGTCTGTGGCCCGTGTCCCTCACACGGCCTAGACACGCCTGTGTCCTCACCCGTGTGTGAAAAACCTGGGTATTCTATTTATGACGTCAGCAAGCTCTTAAGGGGCACACGGCCTGGGCACACGTCCGTGTGCTGGCCCGTGTGGCGAATCGAATTCTCGCAAATTTGATGTAGGGGACACACGGCCTATCAGCACACCCATGGGGCTGACCGTGTGTCACATACGGCCTAGACACACGCCCGTGTGTCTACCCGTCTGGACAATTAGGAGGCTATTTTCCAAGCCAATTGCCACCCTGAAACATAAACACACATATACCAACACAAGCAACACATAACATGGCAATAATACGCTATGAAGAATCCCTAATCATCTTTCATACACTTCACATTTTACTCCATCAATTGCATGAACTTTCACTTCATGAAACTCATCATCATTAAAAATATGAAACTTAGCAAATATTGGCCAATTCCCAATGGCCATTTACAAAATGAGTGTATAACATTAGTAGCCAACACTTTGGCTTCCAAATATGACATAACACAAGATGACCAAGTTCTTATACATGCAAAATAAATCAACTTTACTATACTAAAAGAATGATTGATAGTGTGATTCGAGCTCCGACGTTCTACGATCCTCGAGCTAGCTTGGCGATACTACAAGGAAAAGGAAAAAGAAAGGGGTAAGCATAAGTACCCATGGTAAATCCATTCATCTTATAGAACAATAACAACAAAAGTTCTCAAGTACTTTGTCATACTTACTCATGCTTACGCTTACCCATCATATATCACATTACGGTTTCATAACTCGTATTTTACTCATGGTACCTGTGTCACTTCATCACACAATTTAGCACTTATGCTATCATGAACATAAACTTAAATCATCATCATCCTTAACTTAAATGTAACTCTTTGCCATCTTTGTATAGCTTAGCTCTTTGTCATCTTTATATAGCTTAGCTCTTTGTCATCTTTGCATACTTAACTCTTTTGCCTATTGAACTACTCGGAATATCGGAGGATACTCAATCTCATCATACATGTATTACGATGCCAATGCCATATCCCAGATATGGTATTACATGGGATCACCTCTTGATGCCGATGCCATATCCCAAATATGGTCTTACACGGGATCTCTTAACTCGATGTCGATGCCATGTCCCAGACATGGTCTTATACGAGATAGTACATAGATGTCAATGCCATGTCCCAGACATGGTCTTACACGAGATCTTCTTTTGGTGCCGAGGCCATGTCCCAGACATGGTCTTACACGGGACCTTCCTTATTCGGTGCCGATGCCATGTCCCAAACATGGTCTTATACGGGGCCTACACTCGGTGCCGATGCCATGTCCCAGACATGGTCTTATACGGGACCTTCCTTATTCGGTGTCGATGCCATGTCCCAGACATGGTCTTATACGGGACCTTCCTTATCTCATGTCGTGACATAGGTATCCTCGTTATTCCGAATCTTCAACAGGGACTTCAACTTAGCATGATCTCATTACAATCTCATCGAAGCATCATAAATCAACTTCATGGAATTTATATACATTTCTCATAAAATAAAATAATTACAAACATAATAACATTGTGTAGCTTTAATTTCACACAAACTTACCTCGGTACTCAAAATGTGTGTAGATGTTCGATTTAGTCCAACACTTTGTTCTTGCCTCGGTTTCGATCCGGGCTTCGTGTTTCTTGATCTATAATAACAATTTCACTTATTTAATACTCACATTGACTAAATCGACACATGAATTATACTTTTAAAAAATTACAATTTTACCCTTAAACTTTCACATAATTACACTTTTACCCCAAGGCTCGTAAAATGATTTTTATTCAACTTTCTTACATTTTAAGCCTAGCCGAATTATTTTATTAACTACAACAGCCCCCGATTCCCACTATTTCACTCATGTATGACCATTTTTATAACTTCTACAATTTGGTCATTTTATGCATTTTTCATGAAAATCACTTAGAAAAAGATGTTTATCACACATCAAACTTTCATATTCTTCCTTAAGACATCAAAATACATGCATGTCATACATGGGTAAATTTTTGAACATAAACCCTAGCTCAAAATATAGCTAGAAATAGCTAAATCGAGCTACGAGGATCTCAAAAATACGAAGAACATTAAAAACGGGGCTAGGATGCACTTACTATCAAGCTTGAAAGTTGAAGAAACCCTAGCTATGGAGTCCTTGTGATTTTTGACCAAGCTTAGAGAAGATGGATACCATTTTTGACTTCTTTTTCCCTTTTAATTCTTTTATTAACCAAATGACCATTTTGCCCTTAAGGCCCTTTCTTGAGATTTTTCCTTCCTATGTCCATTTTTGTCCATCTTAACATATAATGGTCTAATTTCTAAATAAGGACCTCTAGTAATTTTTCTAATGCTATTTCAACTTGAATCTTCTAGAATCTCATATTTTCTAATCTTTGCAATTTAGTCCTAATGGACAAATTGATCACTAATAAATAAAATCTTTCTCATGAAATTTTCACACAATCATGCAACAACATCATAAGCCTCATAAAAATCATAAGACACATATTTTTACTTCAGATTTGTGGTCTCGCAACCACTATTCCGACTAGGCCCTAAATCGAGCTGTTACACATTAGGTACTTATAACCACTGAACAAAACTTCTCTCTTGGCGAGGTCTTACAAGTATATAGATATCACATTCATTTACATTACTCTACTTAATCTGCCCCTAATCATTATTACTGGCTACGTATTACTGCTGTCATATTTTGTTCACTCTACAAGGCTTAAAAACAAATTTCATAGCTTATTCACTATGTTATCTCAACCTCGAACTCGCCACTTTACTCATTCTATATGAATAATAGCCCATCTTATCACTCCTTTGGTGTAGCCCTGGCGTCATCCCTCCAGGCATAGCCTCGTCTCAGTTTACCTGTGACATAAAAACCCAGAGGTAAATTCACGAGAACTTAGTGAGTAAATCCTGATTTACCTGAATCTTGTTCAGGAACCCTATTTTCTTCTATCTCATTGTTTCCATTCTTCAATTTGACTCTAGCGGATACATCTCTAAGATTCCATTCATTATGCCGTATGTGTCACACTTCGCGCCAAGATCATAACTCGCCTTTCATATCTTCGATAACTCATTCATGCTCTTTGCCTTATCCTTTTATGATTCTTTAACCATTCCTACTTCAGAGGGCCTTTCAAACAGAATACTCTTGATTTGCCACATACTCTGGCGTGTTCCATTTATACTGTTCTTACCGTATTACTATACAGGATTCACCATAACATTTCATACTTGTGCTCTACTTACAGAGTCCCATCTATGTTATTCTTCAAAGATCGCCATGCTTACCCTTCCTTCAAAGTATCGTATACGTCGTTCTATTAGAGTTCACCAAGGGATTCCTTATATTTCGTATAGGGTCCACCACGGAGGCGTTCCCTTCAAATGGTTTTCACAAGGGTCATTCTTTAGATTACACCATGAAGGCATTCCTTTACAAAGACTGCCACAAATGCGTCATTTACATTCAGTACTTGCCACAAAGTCTTTCCTTTTAGAGATTTCCATAAAGGCTTTCCTTTACAGAGATTGTCACGTCCTTCCTTTGGCATATTCACGATAAGGATTTGCCTAAACTCACATTACGCAAGGTTTGCACCTCATTGTTTAGGTCGCATAGAAACCTCATTAGGTAATAACCTTCCTTTAGTTCTTCCCATATGATGCCATAACCAAGCTATAGTCTTACACGATATGGTGTTTTCATTTGAAATGTCATCGCCGTGAACTTTTCCTTTCAAAGATTCGTGTTTAAAGTCCTGACGGACCCCTTTAGACAAATCCGGAGACAGACACTGACTCATCAGTCATACTAGCTCATTCATAACAGATGCATTCTATAGCAAGTTTTCAGACACATACATTTCAATCTTCATATATAACTATTATTTAACCTCAGATTCCTATTACACACTTAGACCATCAAATTTCATACAATCCATACACACAAGTCCATAAATCATACATCTCTCATTAGAACCATCACCTCATACTTTCCTAGCCTAAATCTTATGGTTTTATCTCTTTTCACTAAAGTTTCTAGAATGCATAACACACATGCAAGAGTCAGCTTTGGGACTCACTTGACTTTTACCCCTTTTTCAGCTTCAAACTCCAGATCCAAACTTCTATTAAACGATCAATAGCAATTACTAATACAAAACATGAAAACTCATCAAGACCCTCTCATATATCCCTTTTTTCGTTATTTCAAATACTAAAATCCCCCCAAAATCAGGCCATATGTCATCAATCTTACCCAATTGGACTGACCTACTCTTTTACAATGTAGCATGGAAGATCGTAAATCTTACATTGGCCTAAAGCACTAATCAGTGGGGATCCAGACCTACAACTTAGCTCCCATGAATAAAGGAATTAATATAGGTTTCTTTATTTCTAGACAAAGAAATACTTCTTGAAAAAGGAATTAGAAAAACTCTCATTTCTCAATCCTGATTATCTAAAAATACAATCTTTGTCCCTATAGAAACTTGACACACGTCACAATCCTATTCTACGCCATATGGGTGGCTTACAGTTGTAAGGAAACATGTACAACAATCCACAGTTATAATTATAAATAAATATTTCTAGGTCAAGTCCATCATTCGTTCCTATATCATTAGTAAAAACATAAGCTTGTAAAAAATATTTTGAAAAAGTTTCTATAAATTGAGCTTGCTGGTTGCAAATAGCTCTCTCTATTTTTGAAAATAATTCTTGTGGTAGAATTTGTCTACATTTATTATATAGACATATTCTAAACATTTTATTAATAATAGAATTTGTTTGTTCCTTTATTAATAAAATATTGGAATATATCAAGAAGATTGTTTATCTCCTTAATATCTATATATTCGATTAGGATTTCATCCCAATCTCTCAGTATAAAATGATTTAAATAATAAATCATGAGATTCATTTTCTTTAGTTGTTTTTTCAACTAAAAATTGTGAAAACTGTAAAGAGTTTTTTCTCAAATTTGCTCTTTGATCGTAAATATGGGTTTTCCATATTTTGTTTATAAAATTATAGTATTCCAGAGGTAATCTGGGATTATAAAAATCTTTAATTTCGTGAATTTGTTGTTGTTTCAACAAATCTTCTGTTTGTTTTATAATTTCAAAGATAATCGGTTTGTGATGCCGAATTTGGATCTTGAGACCAATTAGAAAATCTCACTGGTTGGTGATTGTGTTCAATGATTGGTTTATCATTGGATATGGTACATAATATCCTTGATTAGGATAAAATGGTACTTGAGCAGTATAGTAATAAATCCTTGTTTAGGACTTATTGTTTTCCCTTTGTTGGGTTTTTTATGGGCCAGGTTGTCCATTCTCCAACTTTTTCTAGAGGTTTTTACCTCTATCCATAAGGCTGCTAAGAAAATCAAAGAATCATATTATTAGTTCCTTTAATATAAATAACTTCAAAATTAAATTGGCATAATTCATTATACCATCCGATTCTTCTAGGTACAGTTTCTAAGCTTTTGTTAGTTAGAAATTGTTTAACTCGCTTGATTATCGCTTTTTATAATAAAATGTTCAAAGCTAAATATATTAAGAATTTTTTATTCCTTTTTTATTGCTAATAATTCTTTTTCATAGATAGCATAATTTATTTCATTTGGTTTAAATTTTCCCGAACTATATCCACAAATTAATTCTTCATTATTTGTTTTGCTTTTAAAACACATCCCCAATTTTTTTAGGCATCTGCTTCTAGAATTAATTTATCACCGGTTTAGGTAAATAAACTTTAGGAATATAATTTATTTCAGATTTTATATTTTTTTATAATATCTGAATCTCTTTTAGACCATTCAAAAGGTTTTTCCTTTTTTAGTTTTTCATATAACTCATCTAATTTTTTAGATAAGTTAGGAAAGAAATTTCTTCCATAATTAACAATTCCTAAAAATTGTTGAAGCTGTTTCTTATCAACAATATTTTCAGGAAATTCTTTTATTTTTACTATAATGTGATCTTGGAGTTTAAGACCATCAGCAGATAATATTAATCCTAAGAATTCTATTTCAGTTTTTTCTAATTCAATTTTCTTAGGACTTAGTATAATTCCATGTTTTATGAATTCTCTAGATATAATATTTAGATGTTTTCTATGATTTTCTAATGTATCAGAAAATATTAAAATATCATCTATATATACGACACAGAATTTTTTATATTTTTTAAATATAGAGTCCATCCATCTTTGAAAGACTTGTGGTGCATTACAGAGTCCAAATGGCATTACTCTCCATTGATAATGTCCATTAGGAGCACTAAAAGCTGTTAATGGTTTAGATTCTTCAGTTAGCATAATTTGCTAGAATCCTGATTTACAGTCAAATTTACTAAAATATTTTGCTTGTTTAGCTTGATTTATTAAAACTTCTTTTCTTGGAATAAAATAACCATCAAAAATAGTATTTTGATTTAATCTTTTATAATTAATAACCATTCTAGCTTTTCCTCTTTTTATTTCTGCATGGTTTCTTACCATAAAAGCGAGACTAGAATGTGGACTATTAGTTTCTTCTATTAATCCTTTTTCTAATAATTCTTTTATTTGTATATCAAATTCATCTATATCTTGTTTAGTATAGATCATAGGTTTTACTCTAATAATTTTATTAGGATTTTCTAATTTAATAGTACAATATCTAGGACTATTTTTCCATAATTTTAATGGTTCTTCACTAAAATTATTTTCTAATATTTTAAACAACCAATGATTTGTTTCAAGTTGTTTAACATGTTCTTTCTTAGAAGGTGAAAAATCTTTATCACAAATAAATTTATGGTTTTCAACTAAAGGTATTTCTACTGAAGTTTTTCAATAGTTAATATAACAAAATTTTTATCAATAGAAAATGGTAAATGTTGATATATAAAATTATTACCTAATAATATATCTCCATGCATTTCATGAAAACATAATATTTTAGGTATCACAAATCTTACATTGTTTATGTAGATTGGTATATTTTTGCTTTAAAAAGAATTAAAGTTTCATTACCATCTACTCCAACAACTCTTATTGGATTTCTCATAAGTTCCCACTTTTACGATGGAATAGCATTTTCTCTACAAACTACTAGTTGTAGCTCCTGTATCTAATAGAGCATTTAAAGAATATGAATTATATTCTCTAAACTGAAACGAGATTTCAATATAAGTATAATATTTCTGGGTTGGAAATGTGAAAATGTAATAATATCTTTTTTCCCAAGTTTCATTTGTTGAATTATTGGTTTATCTTTTATTTTTTTATTATTAGATATTTTATCTAATTTATTAGTAAAATGAACTGGTTTTAGTTCAATAGGTAAATATTGGTTTTTCCAATATTGATTATCAAATATTCTAGTTGTGTTTTCAAACTTTTCATAATTTTTATTAATAGATCTCAGATAATCATTTGTTTGAAGATCTGAATCTATCTTTCTTTTACCATAAGGATCTTGTTTATCAATTTCCCTAGGTTTCGGTATTTCATAATCATATGGATCTGGTTGTTCAAGATCCATTGGTTCAGAATTTCTATATTTTCATCCTCTTACATTTGAAGTTTTTCTTCATCGAATTATGACTAGTAACATTAATATCTACATTAGAATTATCGAACTACTACTACCTTACAGTAGTATCATAATTTAACATATAGTGATAATTATATTTCGTAAATAGATCTTTATGTTTTTCATAAAGTTCTTCTATTAATTTTAAATATTCTACTTGTTCATTCTTATCTTTTGTTTTAGAAAATTGGTTTTTCCAATGTTCTATTAAAGTTTTATAAGATTCAAAATCATATTTTTCTTGTTTTTTAACTTTTTCTCTTTTTTGTTTTTCTTTTTTAATATTATGATAGGTAGAAGATTCATCCGAAGACTCATCTTCATCCGATAAAGCTAATATTACATTACTATTACCATAATATAAAGGTCCTAAATCTAAATTCGATTCTATATTATTATTATTAATAACTTGATCTAATTTATTATTAACATCTGATAAAAGTTCTTTAGACTTGTTGTTCAAATCTAAATCGATTACTTCTCCCATATTATCTACTTTTTCTTCTATTTTACTAACCTTAGTATATAATTTATTAAAATATATAGATGTCATATCTATTAAACTATTGATACCTTTACTAAGAGCCAAAATATTATTTTCATTCTTAGAGTCTATATGCATAGTATGATTACAAGTTTTATCTTTGTATAAACAATCCATTTGTTCCATGTTTTTATCTCTGTACCTAAAACCGTCACGTGTCTTAAACGTCTTCACTCAACGCCTACAACGTCCCACTCGGACTAAACGGCAACAAGAAGACAGAATCACGAGATATATGGGTTTTAAGATAAAACAACAATAAAACAAACAGAATTGAAGATAAAAGATAGAAACTTACAATGATTACTACGATATTAGAACTCCGTAAATCGTTACTCAGGGCTCCTCGATACCAATTACGGGGAGGGGAGGGATCTATGCACAAACGGAAGGCTATTATAATATCGTAGAGATTTTATTTTACAAGAGAAGATAGTAGATAATTTACAAAGGAAGGATTTCTCTTGATATCTTGAGAGAAAGAGTATACAAGAGAATCACTAATTCTAAAAAGCTATTTCTATTTTTCGATGCCTTGTTTAGGCTACAACAACTCCTATTTATAATGTAAATTCTAAACTCTAATTTATTTACAATTGAAGTCCGCATACGATTCCTGATAAGGATAACTTTTATTATTGGCTCGATAGTTGCTTCTACGTAGCCTTCGAATCGACAAAATTGATGTAGTTGTTTCTACAATTTTCTTGCAATAATTGCTTGTTTGCATCATTGCTTACATCATTGATGACTTCTTGATGACTTCTTACATCATTGCTTGCATCATCTTCTATGGATGGTGATGGATTGTCACATCCAATAATTAAATTTCTCCTTTTTGGATTTGTCTTTATCCTTCTTGGATATTTCTCGATTCATCTCCTCGATTTCATCAAGGTGTAATGACTCGTGAAGGAACCGTGTATTCCAGCTTTCCCACGTGTCTTTGATCTCCGTTGCTAGCGGATAATCATCTATCTCCATGTCTGCGCTATCTTTTTAATAGTTGAACAGACTTCTCTATTTCTTTCTTCCCAGGTTCTTCCATTGTCATATGCTAGAATTCTTTTTCCATCGGTCCGAAATAAATAAGTTTCTTGATGAAGAAGATCTTTGGGCCATGGTTATCATATCAATTCGCTTGGATTTGATAATTGGAAAAATTATTATAACACTTGTCAATGATTTTTGCCAAGTGTTGTTGGTCTTCTTCTACTACTGAAAGGGCTTTTCCCGAAAACATAGTACTGAAGATTCCAAATTTGATATGGTGATAAAATTTTTCTTTCTCAAAGAATACCTATGAAACTACATATTTCTATATGAAAATAATAGACAAAATCATCTATATCAACAAAATTTGTTAATCTAGATTTTACTATAGCAGAAAATCTTTTAATAAATGAAAAGAAAGATTTTGGACTATTATTTCTTTAACAAATCCACATTCAATACTGGTTATATCAAATGGTTCATGATTAAGCCTAAATTTGATAGTAGGAAATTGTTCTCCTATATCATTAGTAAAAACATAAGCTTGTAAAAATATTTTGAAAAAGTTTCTATAAATTGAGCTTCTTTGGTTGCAAATAGCTCTCTCTATTTTGAAAATAATTCTTGTGGTAGAATTTGTCTACATTTATTATATAGACATATTCTAAACATTTTATTAATAATAGAATTGTTTGTTCCTTTATTAATAAAATATTGGAATATATCAAGAAGATTGTTTATCTCCTTAATATCTATATATTCGATTAGGATTTCATCCCAATCTCTGTATAAAACAGATTTAAATAATAAATCATGAGATTCATTTTCTTTAGTTGTTTTTTCAACTAAAAATTGTGAAAATCTGTAAGAGTTTTTCTGAAATTTGCTCTTTGATCAGAAATATGGGTTTTCCATATTTTGTTTATAAAATTATAGTATTCGAGAGGTAATCTCGGATTATAAAAATCTTTGATTTCGAGAATTTGTTGTTGTTTCAACAAATCTTACATTTGTTTTATAATTTCAAAGATAATCGGTTTGTGATGCCGAATTTGGATCTTGAGACCAATTAGAAAATCTCACAGGTTGGTGATTGTGTTCAATGATTGGTTTATCATTGGATATGGTACATAATATCCTTGATTAGGATAAAATGGTACTTGAGCAGTATAGTAATAAATCCTTGTTTAGGACTTATTGTTTTCCCTTTGTTGGGTTTTTATGGACAGATTGTCCATTCTCCAACTTTTCTAGAGGTTTTTACCTCTATCCATAAGGCCTGCTAAGAATTTCAGCAATCATTAGTACAAATAAATTTAGGATTTTCTACTAATGGGATTTCTATAGAAGTTTTTCTATAGATAACATAACCGATTTTTTATTAATAGAAAATGGTAAATATTGATTTATAAAATTATTTCCCAATAAAATATCACCATTCATATTAGGAAAACATAATATTTTTGGAATTTTAAATCTAACATTATTTATGTAGATTGGTATATTTTTGCTTTATAATAGATATTGGTTTTATTACCATCTACTCCATTAATTTTTATTGTCTTTTTACAGGTTTCCAATATTTTTCTGAATAGCATTCTTTTTACAACTACTGGTTGTAGCTCTCAGATCTAATAAAGCATGTAAAGAATATTTTTATATTCATTATGCAATGTAATTTGAATATATTTATTGTTAATAATATCTTCTACTGAAAATTGTATATCTTCTATTCTAGTGTTTCTAGAATTTCTACTAGGTGTAGTAGGAAAAATAGGAATATGAACTGTTTTCATACCTATTGGTGTCGAAGTACTTATATTATCCTCCTCTTCTTGGGTTGAGAATTAGAGGGTAAAACTAAATTATCATCTGTATTAGTAATCGAGATTATTTTTAAGATATAACTTGTCACGGATGACAAATATTCTATAGTACTTATCTTGGTTTAGAAGTACTTGCATTATTAACCCTTTCTATCATCCAATCTTTTGGAATTGATAAATCTTTTAGATGTAATAATTTTGGTTGTATTTACAGTAGTAAACTTATTAGGCTCAAAAGCTCAATTATTTTATTATTGATTTCTTTTATTTCTACTTCTGCAGTATTAGTATATTCATTAATAGAAGTCCAACTTATTGCTAGATCTTCACTAAATCACTAATATCGAATTTTTTGTCTCAATTCTAAGACATAGACACTCTTCTATTAGAGAGTGCATTATAGAGATAAAGTAATTTGGTTTAACTTTAAATCCTATAACTCCTGTATGTAAATTAGATTGAATTCCTCCAATAAGTGCTTTTATTGGATTTTCAAATCTTTTATCTAATAATACTTTGCTATAATAGGAATATCATGACCTTTTCTAAATAAAGCTCTAATCGTTATCATAATTATTCCTAAATGTATGTATCTAACTTTGAGGATATTTTTCCTAATCCTTTTTATTTTATCCTTAGTAAATAAAGGGATTTACATTAATCCACCTTTAGTATCTTTAGCTTGTTGTGTTACCGCTAATTTTTCTATGTGTCTTTGTGACCATATTTTAAACTTAGATATTTTATAAATTTCTTCTTTAGAAATATGATTTTTAGTAATTTTATCTATTATTTCATCGTAGAAAAGTCTGTTTCTTCTCCGATTAAATTTCCTAATTTAATATCTGTTGTTCAGATTTTGGAATTTCTTCTAATTGATGATTAGAACTAGTTCCTAACATAGAAATATATTCATCTTCGTAATTAGTATCGAATCTGCTTCGATATTAATTCATATACTATTTCAGTAGGATTGATTTCCTCACTTAAACATACTTCTAAATCTTGTTCTTCAAGATTTTTAATCATTTTCTAGCACTTTTTTCCTTTGTTAGGACAATTTGTTGCTATATGACCTTCTTCATCACAAATGAAACATTTACAAATTTGTTTTTAGTATTAGAAGTTTTTCTCTAACAAATTTTTTCTTTTTATTATTATTATTATTATTATTACGAGTATAATTTTTTATTACTCGGTTTCCATCTAGCTAATTTATATTTTTATGTTTTTATAGGTTTTAGGGCGTATAGGATTACATCCAAACTCCCATTCATTTTCTAACATCTTGGTACAATATTTATGACTCAGTTTATTTTTGACTTGTTTAGTCGCCTTACTTTGTAGACAATGTAAAATTATTCTTTCTTTAGCAAAATTAATTCTATTACCTATAGTGTCTATATTTGCTATTTCTATTCCTGAATTTTGACTATGTTTATATATATAAGAAGTATATTTATTAATACATATCTCATCCCAAGGTGGTGGTAATTTATGAAAATATTGGTTTTTCCAAAATTCTATACTATCAATTTTTAACTTTTGATATTCATGAAGAAATTTTTTAGAAAATTCTTCTAAATATCTTATGTCACATAATTTTAATTTTGATAAGATATAACTGGATTGGCTATCCTGATCTTTTTTATTAGTATAAACATAGTCAAAATTCAGGAATAGAAATAGCAAATATAGACACTATAGGTAATAGAATTAATTTTGCTAAAGAAAGAATAATTTTACATTGTCTACAAAGTAAGGCGGCTAAACAAGTCAAAAATAAACTGAGTCATAAATATTGTACCAAGATGTTAGAAAATGAATGGGAGTTTGGATGTAATCCTATACGCCTAAAACCTATAAAAACATAAAAATATAAATTAGCTAGATGGAAACCGAGTAATAAAAATTATACTACGTAATAATAATAATAATAATAATAAAAAGAAAAATTTGTTAGGAGAAAACTTCTAATACTAAAAAACAAATTTGTAAATGTTTCATTTGTGATGAAGAAGGTCATATAGCAACAAATTGTCCTAACAAAGGAAAAAGTGCTAGAAAAATGATTAAAAATCTTGAAGAACAAGATTTAGAAGTATGTTTAAGTGAGGAAATCAATCCTACTGAAATAGTATATGAATTAATATCGAAAATGATTCTTCCGATACTAATTACAAAGATGAATATATTTCTATGTTAGAAACTAGTTCTAATCATCAATTAGAAGAAATTCCAAAATCTGAACAACAGATATTAAATTAGGAAATTTAATCGAGAAGAAATGACTTTTCTCGATGAAATAATAGATAAAATTACTAAAAATCATATTTCTAAAGAAGAAATTTATAAAATATCTAAGTTTAAAATATGGTCACAAAGACACATAGAAAAAATTAGCGTAACACAAATCGCTAAAGATACTAAAGGTGGATTAACAAAAATCCCTTTATTTACTAAGGATAAAATAAAAAGGATTAGGAAAAATATCCTCAGGTTAGATACATACATTTAGGAATAATTATGATAACGATTAGAGCTTTATTTAGAAAAGGTCATGATATTCCTATTATAGCAAATATTATTAGATAAAAGATTTGAAAATCCAATAAAAGCACTTATTGGAGGAATTCAATCTAATTTACATACAGGAGTTATAGGATTTAAAGTTAAACCAAATTACTTTATCTCTATAATGAGACCCTCTAATAGAAGAGTGTCTATGTCTTAGAATTCGGACAAAAAATTCGATATTAGTGATTTAGTCAAGATCTAGCAATAAGTTGGACTTCTATTAATGAATATACTAATACAAATAGATAGAAATAAAAGAAATCAATAATAAAATAATTGAGCTTTTGAGCCTAATAAGTTTACTACGTAAATACAACCAAAATTATTACATCTAAAAGATTTATCAATTCCAAAAGATTGGATGATAGAAAGGGTTAATAATGCAAGTACTTCTAAACCAAGTAAGTACTATAGAATATATGTCATCCGTGACAAGTTATATCTTAAAAATAATCTGATTACTAATACAGATGATAATTTAGTTTTACCTCTAATTCTCAACCCAAGAAGAGGAGGATAATATAAGTACTTCGACACCAATAGGTATGAAAACAGTTCATATTCCTATTTTTCCTACTACACCTAGTAGAAATTCTAGAAACACTAGAATAGAAGATATACAATTTTCAGTAGAAGATATTATTAACAATAAATATATTCAAATTACATTGCATAATGAATATAAAAATATTCTTTACATGCTTTATTAGATACAGAGAGCTACAACCAAGAGTTGTAAAAAGAATGCTATTCCAAAAAAATATTGGAAACCTGTAAAAAAAAAGACAATAAAAATTAATGGAGTAGATGGTAATAAAACCAATATCTATTATAAAGCAAAAATATACCAATCTACATAAATAATGTTAGATTTAAAATTCCAAAATATTATGTTTTCCCAATATGAATGGTGATATTTTATTGGGAAATAATTTTATAAATCAATATTTACCATTTTCTATTAATAAAAATCGGTTATGTTATCTATAGAAAAACTTCAGAGAAATCCCATTAGTAGAAAATCCTAAATTTATTTGTACTAATGATTGCTGAAATTCTTAGCGAGTTTTATGGATAGAGGTAAAAACCTCTAGAAAAAGTTGGAGAATGGACAATCTGTCCATAAAAACCCAACAAAGGGAAAACAATAAGTCCTAAACAAGGATTTATTACTATACCTGCTCAAGTACCATTTTATCCTAATCAAGGATATTATGTACCATATCCAATGGTAAACCAATCATTCGAACACAATCACCAACCCAGGTGAGATTTTCTAATTGGTCTCAAGATCCAAATTCGCATCACAAACCGATTATGCTTTGAAATTATAAAACAAATGTAAGATTTGTTGAAACAACAACAAATTCCTGAATTAAAGATTTTTATAATCCAGATTACCTACAGAATACTATAATTTTATAAACAAAATATGGAAAACCCATATTTCTCGATCAAAGAGCAAATTTCGAGAAAAACTCTTACACATTTTCACAATTTTTAGTTGAAAAAACAACTAAAGAAAATGAATCTCATGATTTATTATTTAAATCATTTTATACAGAGATTGGGATGAAATCCTAATCGAATATATAGATATTAAGAGATAAACAATCTTCTTGATATATTCCAATATTTTATTAATAAAGGAACAAATAAATCCTATTATTAATAAAATGTTTAGAATATGTCTATATAATAAATGTAGACAAATTCTACCACAAGAATTATTTTCAAAAATAGAGAGAGCTATTTGCAACCAAAGAAGCTCAATTTATAGAAACTTTTTCAAAATATTTTTACAAGCTTATGTTTTTACGTAATGATATAGGAGAACAATTTCCTACTATCAAATTTAGGCTTAATCATGAACCATTTGATATAACCATGATTGAATGGGGATTTGTTAAAGAAATAACAGATCCAAAATCTTTCTTTTCATTTATTAAAAGATTTTCCTGCTATAGTAAAATCTAGATTAACAAATTTTGTTGATATAGATGATTTTGTCTATTATTTTCATATAGAAATATGTAGTTTCATAGGTATTGCTTTGAGAAAGAAAAATTTTATCACCATATCAAATTTGGAATCTTCGTACTATGTTTTCTGGAAAAGCCCTTTCAAAGAGTAGTAGAAGAAGACCAACAACACTTGGCAAAAATCATTGACAAGTGTTATAATAATTTTTCCAATTATCAAATCCAAGCGGAATTGATATGATAACCATGGCCCAAATCTTCTTCATCAAGAAACTTATTTATTCGGGACCGATGGAAAAGAATTCTAGCATATGACACTGGAAGAACCGGAAGAAAGAAATAGAGAAGTCTGTTCAAATTTATTAAAAAGATAGCGGATATGGAGATAGATGATTATCCGCTAGCAACGGAGATCAAAGACACGTGGGAAAGCCGGAATACACCAGCCTTCCTTCACGAGTCATTACACCTTGATGAAATCGAGGAGATGAATCGAGAAATATCCAAGAAGGATAAAGACAAATCCAAAAAGGAGAAATTTAATTATTGGATGTGACAATCCATCACCATCCATAGAAGATGATGCAAGCAATGATGTAAGAAGTCATCAAGAAGTCATCAATGATGTAAGCAATGATGCAAACAAAGAATTATTGCAAGAAAATTGTAGAAACAACTACATCAATTTTGTCGATTCGTAAGGCTACGTGAGAAGCAACTATCGAGCCAATAATAAAGTCATCCTTATCAGGATACTGTGCGGACTTCAATTGTAAATAAATTAGAGTTTAGAATTTACATTATAAATAGGAGTTGTTGTAGCCTAAACAAGGCATCGAAAAATAGAAATAGCTTTTTAGAATTAGTGATTCTCTTGTATACTCTTTCTCTCAAGATATCAAGAGAAATCCTTCCTTTGTAAATTATCTACTATCTTCTCTTGTAAAATAAAATCTACGATATTATAATAGCCTTCCGTTTGTGCATAGATCCCTCCCTCCCCCTGTAATTGGTATCAGAGGAGCCCCGGAGTAACGATTTCTGGAGTTCTAATATCGTAGTAATCATTGTAAGTTTCTATCTTTTATCTTCAATTCTGTTTGTTTTATTGTTGTTTTATCTTAAAACCCATATATCTGTGATTCTGTCTTCTTGTTGCCGTTTAGTCCGAGTGGGACGTTGTAGGCGTTGAGTGAAGACGTTTAAGACACAGACGGTTTTAGGTACCAGAGATAAAAAACATGGAACAAATGGATTGTTTATACAAAGATAAAACTTGTAATCATACTATGCATATAGACTCTAAGAATGAAAATAATATTTCGGCTCTTAGTAAAGGTATCAATAGTTTAATAGATATGACATCTATATATTTTAATAAATTATATACTAAGGTTAGTAAAATAGAAGAAAAAGTAGATAATATGGGAGAAGTAACTGATTTAGATTTGAACAACAAGTCTAAAGAACTTTTATCAAATGTTAATAATAAATTAGATCAAGTTATTAATAATAATAATATAGAATCGAATTTAGATTTAGGACCTTTATATTATGGTAATAGTAATGTAATATTAGCTTTATCGGATGAAGATGAGTCTTCTGGATGAATCTTCTACCTATCATAATATTAAAAAGAAAAACAAAAAGAGAAAAAGTTAAAAACAAGAAAAATATGATTTTGAATCTTATAAAACTTTAATAGAACATTGGAAAAACCAATTTTCTAAAACAAAAGATAAGAATGAACAAGTAGAATATTTAAAATTAATAGAAGAACTTTATGAAAAACATAAAGATCTATTTACGAAAATATAATTATCACTATATGTTAAATTATGATACTACGGAATGTAGTAGTAGTTCGATAATTCTAATGTAGATATTAATGTTACTAGTCATAATTACGATGAAGAAAAACTTCAAATGAAAGAGGATGAAAATATAGAAATTCTGAACCAATGGATACCGAACAACGGATCCATATGATTATGAAATACCAAACCTAGGGAAATTGATAAACAAGATCCTTATGGTAAAAGAAAGATAGATTCAGATCTTCAAACAGATGATTATCCGAGATCTATTAATAAAAATTATGAAAAGTTTGAAAATACAACTAGAATAATAGGTAATCAAATAGATTATATAGCTACTAATGAGATAAAATCAAAACACAGTGAATCTAGTCATCCTATACCTATACCATATAGGGTAGATGATTTAAATAAAAGAAGTGTTGCTCAAGGAGGAATATATTTAGATTTAACTAATATTCCTTTATCGACTATGAAAAACCATAGATGATTGGGCACAATCTATGACTATTGTTGTAAACAACAACAGTAATACTTGGTCAAAAGAAAAGTTTTTAAATTACTTTGTAGGAACATTTCAAGGAGATGTTCTACAATCTGAGAAAGGAAAAGAACAAAAAGGTCAACTTATTAATCAAATAAGTACTCCTAAAGATTTACTAAAAGGGTTAACTTCAATTCTAAAAACAGAATTTTGTGGTTATACTAATAAAAAGATCAGGATAGCCAATCCAGTTATATCTTATCAAAATTAAAATTATGTGACATAAGATATTTAGAAGAATTTTCTAAAAAATTTCTTCATGAATATCAAAAGTTAAAAAATGATAGTATAGAATTTTGGAAAAACCAATATTTTCATAAATTACCACCACCTTGGGATGAGATATGTATTAATAAATATACTTCTTATATATATAAACATAGTCAAAATTCAGGAATAGAAATAGCAAATATAGACACTATAGGTAATAGAATTAATTTTGCTAAAGAAAGAATAATTTTACATTGTCTACAAAGTAAGGCGGCTAAACAAGTCAAAAATAAATTGAGTCATAAATATTGTACCAAGATGTTAGAAAATGAATGGGAGTTTAGATGTAATCCTATACGCCCTAAAACCTATAAAAAACATAAAAAATATAAATTAGCTAGATGGAAACCGAGTAATAAAAATTATACTCGTAATAATAATAATAATAATAATAAAAAGAAAAAATTTGTTAGGAGAAAAACTTCTAATACTAAAAAACAAATTTGTAAATGTTTCATTTGTGATGAAGAAGGTCATATAGCAACAAATTGTCCTAACAAAGGAAAAAGTGCTAGAAAAATGATTAAAAATCTTGAAGAACAAGATTTAGAAGTATGTTTAAGTGAGGAAATCAATCCTACTGAAATAGTATATGAATTAATATCAGAAACAGATTCTGATACTAATTCTGAAGATGAATATATTTCTATGTTAGGAACTAGTTCTAATCATCAATTAGAAGAAATTCCAAAATCTGAACAACAGGATATTAAATTAGGAAATTTAATCGGAGAAGAAACAGACTTTTCTGATGAAATAATAGATAAAATTACTAAAAATCATATTTCTAAAGAAGAAATTTATAAAATATCTAAGTTTAAAATATGGTCACAAAGACACATAGAAAAATTAGCGGTAACACATCATTCTAAAGATACTAAAGGTGGATTAACAGAAATCCCTTTATTTACTAAGGATAAAATAAAAAGGATTAGGAAAAATATCCTCAGGTTAGATACATACATTTAGGAATAATTATGATAACGATTAGAGCTTTATTTAGAAAAGGTCATGATATTCCTATTATAGCGAAGATTATTAGATAAAAGATTTGAAAATCCAATAAAAGCACTTATTGGAGGAATTCAATCTAATTTACATACAGGAGTTATAGGATTTAAAGTTAAACCAAATTACTTTATCTCTATAACAGACCCTCTAATAGAAGAGTGTCTATGTCTTAGAATTGGACAAAAATTACGATATTAGTGATTTAGTGAAGATCTAGCAATAAGTCGGACTTCTATTAATGAATATACTAATACAAACAGAAGTAGAAATAAAAGAAATCAATAATAAAATAATTGAGCTTTTTGAGCCTAATAAGTTTACTACTGAAATACAACCAAAATTATTACATCTAAAAGATTTATCAATTCCAAAAGATTGGATGATAGAAAGGGTTAATAATGCAAGTACTTCTAAACCAGTAAGTACTATAGAATATATGTCATCCGTGACAAGTTATATCTTAAAAATAATCTGATTACTAATACAGATGATAATTTAGTTTTACCTCTAATTCTCAACCCAAGAAGAGGAGGATAATATAAGTACTTCGACACCAATAGGTATGAAAACAGTTCATATTCCTATTTTTCCTACTACACCTAGTAGAAATTCTAGAAACACTAGAATAGAAGATATACAATTTTCAGTAGAAGATATTATTAACAATAAATATATTCAAATTACATTGCATAATGAATATAAAAATATTCTTTACATGCTTTATTAGATACAGGAGCTACAACCAAGTAGTTGTAAAAGAATGCTATTCCGAGAAAAATATTGGAAACACATAAAAAAGACAATAAAAATTAATGGAGTAGATGGTAATAAAACCAATATCTATTATAAAGCAAAAATATACCAATCTACATAAATAATGTTAGATTTAAAATTCCAAAAATATTATGTTTTCCCAATATGAATGGTGATATTTTATTGGGAAATAATTTTATAAATCAATATTTACCATTTTCTATTAATAAAAATCGGTTATGTTATCTATAGAAAAACTTCTATAGAAATCCCATTAGTAGAAAATCCTAAATTTATTTGTACTAATGATTGCTGAAATTCTTAGCAGGTTTTATGGATAGAGGTAAAAACCTCTAGAAAAGTTGGAGAATGGACAATCATCCATAAAAAACCCAACAAAGGGAAAACAATAAGTCCTAAACAAGGATTTATTACTATACCTGCTCAAGTACCATTTTATCCTAATCAAGGATATTATGTACCATATCCAATGATAAACCAATCATTCGAACACAATCACCAACCTGTGAGATTTTCTAATTGGTCTCAAAATCCAAATTCGGCATCACAAACCAGTTATGCTTGAAATTATAAAACAAATGTAAGATTTGTTGAAACAACAACAAATTCACGAAATCAAAGATTTTTATAATCCGTGATTACCTCTGGAATACTATAATTTTATAAACAAAATATGGAAAACCCATATTTCTGATCAAAGAGCAAATTTCGTAAAAACTCTTACACAGTTTTCACAATTTTTAGTTGAAAAAACAACTAAAGAAAATGAATCTCATGATTTATTATTTAAATCACATTTTATACAGAGATTGGGATGAAATCCTAATCGAATATATAGATATTAAGGAGATAAACAATCTTCTTGATATATTCCAATATTTTATTAATAAAGGAACAAATAAATTCTATTATTAATAAAATGTTTAGAATATGTCTATATAATAAATGTAGACAAATTCTACCACAAGAATTATTTTCAAAAATAGAGAGAGCTATTTGCAACCAAAGAAGCTCAATTTATAGAAACTTTTTCAAAATATTTTTACAAGCTTATGTTTTTACTAATGATATAGGAGAACAATTTCCTACTATCAAATTTAGGCTTAATCATGAACCATTTGATATAACCAGTATTGAATGGGGATTTGTTAAAGAAATAATAAACCCAAAATCTTTCTTTTCATTTATTAAAAGATTTTCCTGCTATAGTAAAATCTAGATTAACAAATTTTGTTGATGTAAGAAGGATAAAGACAAATCCAAAAAAGGAGAAATTTAATTATTGGATGTGACAATCCATCACCATCCATAGAAGATGATGCAAGCAATGATGTAAGAAGTCATCAAGAAGTCATCAATGATGTAAGCAATGATGCAAACAGCAATTATTGCAAAAAAGGATTAGGAAAATAAAGGGATTAAATTAGGAAATTTAATCGGAGAAGAAACAGACTTTTCTGATGAAATAATAGATAAAATTACTAAAAATCATATTTCTAAAGAAGAAATTTATAAAATATCTAAGTTTAAAATATGGTCACAAAGACACATAGAAAAAATTAGCGGTAACACAGTCGCTAAAGATACTAAAGGTGGATTAACAGAAATCCCTTTATTTACTAAGGATAAAATAAATATAGACACTATAGGTAATAGAATTAATTTTGCTAAAGAAAGAATAATTTTACATTGTCTACAAAGTAAGGCGGCTAAACAAGTCAAAAATAAACTGAGTCATAAATATTGTACCAAGATGTTAGAAAATGAATGGGAGTTTGGATGTAATCCTATACGCCCTAAAACCTATAAAAAACATAAAAAATATAAGAAAAAACTTCAACAGAAGAGGATGAAAATATAGAAATTCCTGAACCAATGGATACTGAACAACCAGATCCATATGATTATGAAATACCGAAACCTAGGGAAATTGATAAACAAGATCCTTATGGTAAAAGAAAGATAGATTCAGATCTTCAAACAGATGATTATCTGAGATCTATTAATAAAAATTATGAAAAGTTTGAAAATACAACTAGAATAATAGGTAATCAAATAGATTATATAGCTACTAATGAGATAAAATCTGAAAACACAGGAGGGAGGGATCTATGCACAAACGGAAGGCTATTATAATATCGTAGATTTTATTTTACAAGAGAAGATCCTTCCTTTGTAAATTATCTAATTAAACTTAGATATTTTATAAATTTCTTCTTTAGAAATATGATTTTTAGTAATTTTATCTATTATTTCATCAGAAAAGTCTGTTTCTTCTCCGATTAAATTTCCTAATTTAATATCCTGTTGTTCAGATTTTGGAATTTCTTCTAATTGATGATTAGAACTAGTTCCTAACATAGAAATATATTCATCTTAGCAATTATTGCAAGAAAATTGTAGAAACAACTACATCAATTTTGTCAGATTCAGAAGGCTACGTAGAAGCAACTATCGAGCCAATAATAAAGTCATCCTTATCAGGATACTGTGCGGACTTCAATTGTAAATAAATTAGAGTTTAGAATTTACATTATAAATAGGAGTTGTTGTAGCCTAAACAAGGCATCGAAAAATAGAAATAGCTTTTTAGAATTAGTGATTCTCTTGTATACTCTTTCTCGAGGGATCTATGCACAAACGGAAGGCTATTATAATATCGTAGATTTTATTTTACAAGAGAAGATAGTAGATAATTTACAAAGGAAGGATTTCTCTTGATATCTTGAGAGAAAGAGTATACAAGAGAATCACTAATTCTAAAAAGCTATTTCTATTTTTCGATGCCTTGTTTAGGCTACAACAACTCCTATTTATAATGTAAATTCTAAACTCTAATATCATGAGATTCATTTTCTTTAGTTGTTTTTTCAACTAAAAATTGTGAAAACTGTGTAAGAGTTTTTCTGAAATTTGCTCTTTGATCAGAAATATGGGTTTTCCATATTTTGTTTATAAAATTATAGTATTCCAGAGGTAATCCTGGATTATAAAAATCTTTGATTTCAGGAATTTGTTGTTGTTTCAACAAATCTTCTGTTTGTTTGGCTCGATAGTTGCTTCTACGTAGCCTTCTGAATCTGACAAAATTGATGTAGTTGTTTCTACAATTTTCTTGCAATAATTGCTGTTTGCATCATTGCTTACATCATTGATGACTTCTTGATGACTTCTTACATCATTGCTTGCATCATCTTCTATGGATGGTGATGGATTGTCACATCCAATTATGAAAAAACCATAGATGATTGGGCACAATCTATGACTATTGTTGTAAACAACAACAGTAATACTTGGTCAAAAGAAAAGTTTTTAAATTACTTTGTAGGAACATTTCAAGGAGATGTTCTACAATTTCTCAGACGATGGGTACTATGTTTTCGGGAAAAGCCCTTTCAGTAGTAGAAGAAGACCAACAACACTTGGCAATAATAGGACTGTTTGTTCCTTTATTAATAAAATATTGGAATATATCAAGAAGATTGTTTATCTCCTTAATATCTATATATTCGATTAGGATTTCATCCCAATATCGTAGATTTTATTTTACAAGAGAAGATAGTAGATAATTTACAAAGGAAGGATTTCTCTTGATATCTTGAGAGAAAGAGTATACAAGAGAATCACTAATTCTAAAAAGCTATTTCTATTTTTCGATGCCTTGTTTAGGCTACAACAACTCCTATAATTTTCTAAAACAAAAGATAAGAATGAACAAGTAGAATATTTAAAATTAATAGAAGAACTTTATGAAAAACATAAAGATCTATTTACGAAATATAATTATCATTATATGTTAAATTATGATACTACAGAAGGTAGTAGTAGTTCTGATAATTCTAATGTAGATATTAATGTTACTAGTCATAATTCTGATGAAGAAAAAACTTCAACAAAATCAGTTACTTCTCCCATATTATCTACTTTTTCTTCTATTTTACTAACCTTAGTATATAATTTATTAAAATATATAGATGTCATATCTATTAAACTATTGATACCTTTACTAAGAGCCGAAATATTATTTTCATTCTTAGAGTCTATATGCATAGTATGATTACAAGTTTTATCTTTGTATAAACACTAAAACCTATAAAAAACATAAAAAATATAAATTAGCTAGATGGAAACCGAGTAATAAAAATTATACTCGTAATAATAATAATAATAATAATAAAAAGAAAAAATTTGTTAGGAGAAAAACTTCTAATACTAAAAAACAAATTTGTAAATGTTTCATTTGTGATGAAGAAGGTCATATAGCAACAAATTGTACAGTAATACTTGGTCAAAAGAAAAGTTTTTAAATTACTTTGTAGGAACATTTCAAGGAGATGTTCTACAATTTCTCAGACGATGGGAAGAATCTGAGAAAGGAAAAGAACAAAAAGGTCAACTTATTAATCAAATAAGTACTCCTAAAGATTTACTAAAAGGGTTAACTTCAATTCTAAAAAACTCTAATTTATTTACAATTGAAGTCCGCACAGTATCCTGATAAGGATGACTTTATTATTGGCTCGATAGTTGCTTCTACGTAGCCTTCTGAATCTGACAAAATTGATGTAGTTGTTTCTACAATTTTCTTGCAATAATTGCTGTTTGCATCATTGCTTACATCATTGATGACTTCTTGATGACTTCTTACATCATTGCTTGCATCATCTTCTAACAGACCCTCTAATAGAAGAGTGTCTATGTCTTAGAATTCAGACAAAAAATTCTGATATTAGTGATTTAGCTGAAGATCTAGCAATAAGCTGGACTTCGGATTAATAGAAGAAACTAATAGTCCACATTCTAGTCCTGCTTTTATGGTAAGAAACCATGCAGAAATAAAAAGAGGAAAAGCTAGAATGGTTATTAATTATAAAAGATTAAATCAAAATACTATTTTTGATGGTTATTTTATTCCAAGAAAAGAAGTTTTAATAAATCAAGCTAAACAAGCAAAATATTTTAGTAAATTTGACTGTAAATCAGGATTCTGGCAAATTATAATTTAACATATAGTGATAATTATATTTCGTAAATAGATCTTTATGTTTTTCATAAAGTTCTTCTATTAATTTTAAATATTCTACTTGTTCATTCTTATCTTTTGTTTTAGAAAATTGGTTTTTCCAATGTTCTATTAAAGTTTTATAAGATTCAAAATCATATTTTTCTTGTTTTTTAACTTTTTCTCTTTTTTGTTTTTAGAAATATGTAGTTTCATAGGTATTGCTGAGAAAGAAAAATTTTATCAGCCATATCAAATTTGGAATCTTCGTACTATGTTTTCGGGAAAAGCCCTTTCAGTAGTAGAAGAAGACCAACAACACTTGGCAAAAATCATTGACAAGTGTTATAATAATTTTTCCAATTATCAAATCCAAGCCGGAATTGATATGATAACCATGGCCCAGCATCTTCTTCATCAAGAAACTTATTTATTCTGGGGATTAATATTATCTGCTGATGGTCTTAAACTCCAAGATCACATTATAGTAAAAATAAAAGAATTTCCTGAAAATATTGTTGATAAGAAACAGCTTTGTGATACCTAAAATATTATGTTTTCATGAAATGCATGGAGATATATTATTAGGTAATAATTTTATATATCAACATTTACCATTTTCTATTGATAAAAATTTTGTTATATTAACTATTGAAAAAACTTCAGTAGAAATACCCTTAGTTGAAAACCATAAATTTATTTGTGATAAAGATTTTTCACCTTCTAAGAAAGAACATGTTAAACTATGCACAAACGGAAGGCTATTATAATATCGTAGATTTTATTTTACAAGAGAAGATAGTAGATAATTTACAAAGGAAGGATTTCTCTTGATATCTTGAGAGAAAGAGTATACAAGAGAATCACTAATTCTAAAAAGCTATTTCTATTTTTCGATGCCTTGTTTAGGCTACAACAACTCCTATTTATAATGTAAATTCTAAAAAGCTTTTATTGGATTTTCAAATCTTTTATCTAATAATACTGCTATAATAGGAATATCATGACCTTTTCTAAATAAAGCTCTAATCGTTATCATAATTATTCCTAAATGTATGTATCTAACTTTGAGGATATTTTTTCCTAATCCTTTTATTTTATCCTTAGTAAATAAAGGGATTTGTTAATCCACCTTTAGTATCTTTAGCGATTGTGTTACCGCTAATTTTTTCTATGTGTCTTTGTGACCATATTTTAAACTTAGATATTTTATAAATTTCTTCTTTAGAAATATGATTTTTAGTAATTTTATCTATTATTTCATCGAAAAAGTCTGCTTCTTCTCCGATTAAATTTCCTAATTTAATATCCTCGTTGTTCAGATTTTGGAATTTCTTCTAATTGATGATTAGAACTAGTTCCTAACATAGAAATATATTCATCTTCGAAATTAGTATCGAATCATTTTCTGATATTAATTCATATACTATTTCATAGGGATTGATTTCCTCACTTAAACATACTTCTAAATCTTGTTCTTCAAGATTTTTAATCATTTTTCTAGCACTTTTTCCTTTGTTAGGACAATTTGTTGCTATATGACCTTCTTCATCACAAATGAAACATTTACAAATTTGTTTTTTAGTATTAGAAGTTTTTCTCCTAACAAATTTTTTCTTTTTATTATTATTATTATTATTATTACGAGTATAATTTTTATTACTCGGTTTCCATCTAGCTAATTTATATTTTTTATGTTTTTTATAGGTTTTAGGGCGTATAGGATTACATCCAAACTCCCATTCATTTTCTAAGATAGAACCACGCTATTACTTTCCTCCTACTTGTTCGCCTAACCAAGACTTCAACCTCTTAGTTAAATCCAACACCTTACTTATTCAAAACCTATTCTAAAATTCTTACTCCTACAACAATACTTGAGCACCAGGGCCTTGCTGGGCGAGATGTTACATTTGGTGTAAAAGTGGATTTATGAATGGAATTGATGTTAGTGTTGTTGGTTCTAAAGAAGGGTTATCTTTAGGTTGGAAGCAGGAATGTGTGGTGAGCTTAAGGAGTTATTCGCAATTTCATATTGATGCAGAGGTCCATGATAGTGTTAATGAGATATTCTGGCGGTTCATAGGGTTTTATGGTCATCTTGAGGAGAGGTTGTATGGCGAATCTTGGAATCTGCTAAAACAACCGGGGCAGAATTAGTCTCTACCATGGTTTGTTGTAGGTGATTTCAATGAAACTGTCTATTCATTTGAAAGAGGGGTGGCCGACTTAGATCGAAACAGAATATAGAGGCTTTCAAATCAACTTTACATGAGTGTGACTTGAGTGATTTTCACTTGGGAAAAAGGTCAGTTGTCGGTTAAAAATATTAGAGAAAGGCTTGATATAGGTGTAGCTAACACGGCTTGATGGAACAATTTTTCAGATTATTATGTAATGCACTGGTCGTATTCTTTTTCCGATCATTACCCGGTGGTAATGGATACGATAGGACGAAAGGGGCCAATGAATAAGAGGGACCGAGTTCAATTCAAGTTTGAGGCTAATTGGTGCATAATAAAATCTTGTGAAGAGATTAGCCAATTTTGGTCTTCTTCGTTGGATATAGTGCCAGTAAAATTGGAGAAGTTGGGAGAGAAGTTGCGAAGTTGGTATAAGACAATTAGGAGGGACAGGGTTGGGCGTAAGGGTGAATTAGAGGTGAGACTTATGGAAATATATGGGAGTGAATCGGATGATGATGTTATTGTTGAAATGTTGGAAGTTCAGTTGGATTTCAACTTGGAAGCAGACAAGGAAAAGTTATATTATGAGCAGAGGGCACGAGTGAATTGACTAACAAATGGAGATAGAAATACTTTCTTTCATAATTATGTGTCGAGTCGAAAGAAGAAAAATGCAATTTTGGGTGTTGAGAATAACAAGGGCGTTGGGTGTCAACTAAGGAGGAAATAATGAATGTGGCCTCTAATTATTTTATAGACTTATTTACAGCCTCAAGCCGGGAGGATGCATCGCATATTTATGCTAATGTCCACCGGTGTCTCGTTGACTATAAATGACGAGTTCCTATTACCTTTTAGGGAGGAGGAAGTCTACGTTGCACTTAAAGATATGGCGTCTTTAAAAGCTTTAGATATTGATGGTTACTCGGCTTTGTTCTTTCAAAAGTTTTGGCCTATTGTAGGAAAGGATGTTACTGCTTTTTGCTTTTCAGTGTTGAATGGTGAGATAGGAATTGAAGGTGTCAATCAGGCGCATATCGTTCTAAAACTGAAAGTCGGTCAGTCAAGGAATATGACTCAGTTTTGGTCGATTACCTTGTGCAATGTAGTGTATAAAATCATTGTGAAAATCTTTGTTTGTAAAATGATGGGAGTTTTGAAGAGTTGTATTTATAAGGCACAAGGGGCTTTCATCCCTGGCAGACAGATTTTTGATAATGTACTTGTTGCATATGAAGTACTACACAACGGAGCAGCAGGTATGTTTGCGCTTAAACTTGATATGAATAAAGCTTATGATAGGGTTGAGTGAGAATTCTTAGCTAGAATGATGGCAAGCCTGGGATTTCATGATAAGTGGATTTCTTTGATAATGAGATGTGTAACCTTAGTCTTATATACAATGGGCGTCAATAGAGAAAATAGTGACGTGTTTGTTCCTTCTAAAGGATGAGGCAAAGGGGTCCACCTAGCCTTTATTTGTTCTTAATTTGTGCTGAGGGATTTTCTACTATTCTAAATAAGGCTAATAGAACTGGGTTGATACGAGGGGCTCGAATTGGAAGAGAAAGATTGCAGTAAGTCATTTATTAGAAAGATTGGCAGTGAGTCATTTATTTTTTGCGGATGACTATTAACTGTTTGGAGATGCTTCAATGGGAGGTGTAGAGAACGTACAAAAAGTGGTCACAGAGTATGAAAACGCTTCGAGTTAACAGGCTAATTATGATAGGTCTCTGTTTCATCATTATGTGGATCGATTTAGTAAGAAAGTCCAAGGTTGGGGTAGGCGTTTTCTTTCTATGGGCAGGAAGGAGGTATTTATTAAAGCGGTGCTACAAGCATTGTCGGTGTATGCCATGCAGTACTTTCTTTTGCCTAAGCCACTTTGTAACATGTTGGAAACTGTACTTAATAGATTTTGGTGGAGAAATAACACCATGGGTAGAGGTTGTCATTGGAGCACGTGGCAAATTCTTTTTTTACCAAAATCTTGTGGCAGTACTTAGAGGAGTATTTGGAGTGCCTGGAGCTTAATTGAAAAAGGAGAAGGTTGGAGAATCGGCGCGAGTGAGAATGTTAATATTTGGAATGATGCTTGGATCCCTGGACAAGGCAATGGACGAGTACAGGGTCAGGATATTGATGTTAGGTACACAACAATAGCAGATTTAATTGATCATAGCATTAATATCTAGGTTAACGGGGCAGTTAGAGAATTGTTTGATGAGGAGTTGGTAGAGAGAGTTCTTTGCATCCCGATTGGCCGCTCACAAGTAGCTGATGAGATGATTTGGAGGTATGAGAGTTCCCAGGAATATACTTCTAAGAGTGGCTATAGGCTACTACTAGAAGAACATCTACAAAAAAAAAAAAGGGTGTTATGCCACCACACTTAACCTATTTACAGAGTTCTATTTTAGGTTGTGGGCTTTACCAATCCCAGCAAAAATAAAGATTACACTATGGAGGTTTGCAAATAATTATTTACCTACTTTTGATAATTTACAAAGGAAAAATCTCCAAGTAAGTAATATCTACCCTTTATGCAACTCAGAGGAAGAGTATGTTAATCATGTGGTACGTTTCTGTTCTATCTCAAAACAGATTATGAATTCTTTGAATATTGCAACTGTTTCTGTCTCATAGAGCTCAGACCATAATACATGGTTAGCAGAGGTGGTCATGATTTATGATGAAAAAAAACTGAAACTAATAGCAATATCGTATTGGGCAATCTGGTATGCTAAAAACAAGATTGTGCACGAGGGTGTTAGGCAGTCTGTGCAAGAATTGATTGTGTTCATAAAGGCTTCCCTATCAGAGCTGGAGGCCGTGGATGAGTTCAAAACATCAGCCTGCTTACAGAGACAAGAGGAATGGGTGCCGCCAGGTTCAGATTGTATGAAAGTCAACTTCGATGCTTCTTTCAGCTTGTTACAAAGAGTTCCATTTCAGGGGTTCTAATCAAGAATTCTTTGGGCTTAATAGTGGCTGCATGTACCTACCCGCACTATGGGATCGCCGATGCTTTTGTTGCCAAAGCACAAGCATATGAACAGGCCATTAATTTTGCAGTAGAGCTACGGTTCAAATTGGTACAGGTGGAGGGGGACTCTCTGGCAATAATCAAGAAAGTAAACTCAGCTACGCAAGATAAGTATATGTAGAGTCCGATCATCAAAGACATCAAAGGAAAACTTGGGGGGTTGAAAGAATCACCTTTCAGTTTGCTGGTAGACGAGCCAACGCTGCTGCGCATGCCTTGGCTACTGAAGGGCGTTAGTTGCACACGCCGCGGTACTAGGTGGAGGAAGCCTCACAGGTAGTGGAATGGCCGGCTAAAAGAGATCGACAGCGCTGGGTTTCTTGAAGATGAACGATGTCGGTCAGCTTTGGAGTTTGGAGATGCTCATTATTTCTACCTCCATGTGATCTCCAAAGTTTTCTCTCCTCTTGATCTTTCAAAGTGTATAGACAATGATATTATGGTGCGGTGTCGGGGAGAGATTTTTAATGTGTTTTCATCAGAATTGAAAGAGGAAAAGAAGGTGCTGTTATTTCTTCTTGTTTTGATTAGTTTACACTTTGTTTTTGTTGGTGTCTGTTCGTTTGTTGGCTTTGTGTCATACTTTAGTATTCTAATTTACACGCCAATTTTTTCCTAATTATTTATAAATTTATTTGATAACTTTATTTATTTTTTAATATACATTATGATATGCATATAACAATAACCTGTTGGTGGGAAATTCAATTATACATGCTACACAATGCCTCTGCTAATAATAATATGATTGTCTTCCATCGTTTCACTTACATACTTGTTCTAATCGTGATTATCCCAAAATGTAAGCCTTCCTGCAAATACATGAAACAACAATGGAGCTAACATCTGTATTATCTTTCAAAACAACATTCTGACTCTTCAGTTTTAGAGACACAGTTCAATCCTTTGCCAACCTCAAATGCCTAAAAATTGAATGCTCTTCTACAACCAAAACATAAAAACCACAGTTGAACTTCATTTAGTAAACTCATACAGCATGCATCATCACCGATGATAAATGGAAGTAAAAACATAGGCTCTTTTGAGTACTCCCTATTCATGACTGTTAATGCTAACATGACAACTGTGTGGACCAATTTACATTTTCTATATCAAGTTGCCCTTATCGCCAATTCCTTTTCCTTCTCTTCTATAACTGTCACTCCACTTTCTTACCTTCCTTTTTTCTGCTAAAAATGTCTAATCATCCCAGTCATTTTCCCAACCATCTCTGTTTGAAGACCTAGCAGTGAGGCCATTTGCTGAGATATTCGGTACTTGGCGTCGTCCCATTGGTGATTTAACTGCATTGTCCTCATCCCAATCGCTATCCCAACCCTGGTCCCAACCTTCAGCCGTTTCTACTTCAGTAGCTTGCATGGATTCTGGTAATCCCATTTCTAGCTCTTGGTAAGGTATACCACCATCATGCCGCCTCCCTTTCCTAAACATGCAACAAGCCCATGATCCTCCCAAAATTACAACGGTTGCAATCAAGAAGTATGCGCCATTTACTGGAGTCAGTAACTTGTCATAATAAGGAAGGTTTAAGAAAAAGTTCCCTTCAGGTACAAGAGGGTTCATGTGAAGCACACAATCTCCATTTCCAGTACTTAACTTTAGCTCACTGGTTTCGCTAATAGTCAAGGAGATATTGATCTGAAAACAGTTAAGCAAATACACATCAACTCTGGATACAAACAAGTGCATGATAAGAGAGACAGTTATTAAGCATGAACACTTGGGGAAACATTGTTCATTGTCAGAGAGTGTACATGTGCATCCGTTATGAACTGAAGTTACTTAAAACAATACAGTGTACCGTCAACTCGGTATAAAGGCCTGTCAAGTGCTGTTATCTGATACTAACTTTGGATTGGATGTGCATTTGCATTCAGTTTGGCCTCTCGATTTGTTAGCAACTTAGGTTTTAGGAGCTTAACATGGTATCAGATTCAAAATTGTACCTATTGCCTCATATGTTGTGTTGTTTGCCGATTTGCCTCTTATGCATTGTTCATGCTAGAAGCCCACCGATTTCAGCTGTTAGTATTAGGCCTATTAATTGACTGTATAGAGATGACAATCCATATCAGTTGAGAAGGTTTTGTAGGTTAAGTTAGGGTTTTGTTCTTTTTTATTCAGGCTTGACCTCTACACTTGTTACCGATTCATCTTACGTAGGATGCTTAACAAGGTCCTTCGTGTCAAGCTTTCAAATCTTGTTATACAAGCAATCAATCCTTCAAAGTACACTACGCACCCACAGATGTCAATCAATATAGAGCAGAGAACAAACTCCATATTTTCCCCCTTTATTTATTTACTTAGCTAAACAATGAATTACTAAATCTCCTAAACTTTAGGCTAACAAATTTTGGCACTACAATTTACATTTTAAGTAACATTTCATTAAGTACAACGGGGAGGAAGTAAATTGTTATGCAGGTCTTCTTCCTAAAAGTAATCAGTTGACAAACTTCATTCCTATAACAGCTAGTAGAAATTTAGAGGTGAGCATGGGTCGGGCCACCCGGCCCGGCCCGAAGGCCCGCCTGATATGTGGGAGGGTTTGGGCAAAAATATAGGCCTGAAAAATGGGCTTGGACAAAAAAATAAAGCCCATTTAAAAAATGGGCCAAGCCTCGGGTAAGGCATTTTTGGCCCGGGCCCAGCCCAGCCCGAATTCACTAAAGGACAAAAAAATCTGATTTTTTAAATATTATTTTCTTGTTATTTTCTCCCTATTTTGTTACTATTTTACTATTATGTTGCTACTATTTTGTTGTTATTGATTGGATATTGTATAAAACTTATTTTATTGCTAATTTTGTTATTATTTTAAAGACATTTGCTTGTTAAGTTGCATCTATCTTAGTGTTATTTAAGTATAAATATTTTTTAAAATTTATTTTCAATTTGTTGGAAAATATTTATTTTGATGTTTTTAGTATTTTTGATGTATTATATATATTTTTAAATTATATAAAAAATAATATAAAAATTAATATGGGCGGGCCGGGTCAGATAAAAAATTTATCCGGGCTTGGGCAAAATTTTAGGCCCATGTTTTGGGCTGGGCCAGGCCCAGCTTAGCAAACGTGCCTGAATTTTTTGTCGAACTCGGCCCGGCCCGGCCCATGCTCACCTCTAACTGTAGAATCAATGGAAACTAGCTGAGAACTTCTCCTTTGGTTTAAATAGCCACTGGCTAAATCCCAACTTCAAATTTTATGTTATGAATCTTATTCCTACATAACATAGATCTTATAATGCCTCAATAGTATGAGAAAAAACAATGAGAAAGAAGATAAAGAAAAGATCATACCTTTATAGCTCCACGTTTTGGTACTTTTATTTTGGCAAAAGATTCCCCAGGAAGGCCAGCAACATTGACTTTCAAAGTTTTTTCTCCACTATTGTGGACCAGAACAAACAATTGTTTGGACCCTGGAAAGGATAAAGGAAATCAAACAAATTACTTGTCATCAGGAAATAAACCACTATGCTACTATATTAATTCTATATTGCTGACAAGCAAAATTAAAAACAAGTTCACCATATTCCTTATTTTATACAATTAGGAAATAAAATTGACTGGGTATCAACCTGATTAAACAGCCATCAAATATTGCCTAATATTTGCACAGTTTGAATTAAAATCTATACTGAGATCCATTTCTTAACACTGGTGCAACAATATAGCATAACATAAAAACAACCCAAATAACTTACTATTCCTTCTATCACCAAATAACTGTTCAGTCAAAACAAATCCAATGACAAGGACATTGTTTCCAAGCATTTACAATGTGGTCAAATTTCCTGTCACCCAACATATCCACACACGTATAAAAAGATGAATAGACAAATAATATGGTTTAATTATAAGTTAGCTAAAAAAGCTTATGCTAATTGTACTAATTTATAGTTAAGATGCCTTCATATGAACTTGTCCGCTGTATCTTCCAAAATATATTTTCAATATAAGGGATGTTGTTGAAAATTAACCCCAGAACTGCATTACCCATATTGTTAACCAAATAAATCAACATTAGATACTTAAATTCCTAACCATTAACCCTCTATAAATATTCCTACCAATTGAATCAACAGCAATACCTGCCTAACAATCAGATTGCCAGTATTTATATTTCCATGTCAGGTAACACCTAAAAGGAAGCTATCATCCATAAAATTGTTCATTGTGCTGAACTTCATCCAACCTTAATCTAGCAATCTAAAGAAGCACTAATTTTTCCACTTTTTTTGGGTTAAATATTAATCTAGCAGACTTGATCGTTTGTACATAAACACCCTAGCCATGTACGCATGCATTGCTAGACGGACATGGCACAGCTCATAACCCTAATTTTCAAACAAGTTCCAAAAAAGCAACAGGCCTAGGCACATTTACGGTCCAATTTACACAATAAGGACAGATATAATTGATAAGTTTCAGCGCATATAATTACTCTACTAGGCAGCTAATGCATACTAAATTCCACTTCAGTAATGAATGTGTGCATACCATTTCTCTAACAAAGGCAACAACACAAACCCATTAGTTCAGCTAAATCTATTTAAGCATTAAATCACTTTCTATTCCTTAGAATTCCACCCTACCACCCTCATAAACAATTCAAAAAGAATGAATTACCAGTTTCAGACCCTTTAATGCAGGCAGTCAAGGAGTTCCT
Organism: Gossypium sturtianum; assembly: GCA_025698515.1. NCBI lineage: Eukaryota > Viridiplantae > Streptophyta > Magnoliopsida > Malvales > Malvaceae > Gossypium > Gossypium sturtianum. The sequence continues at coordinate 38,275,100 of CM046952.1, forward strand.
GTCTTTGCAGCTGTTAGCTACCCCATCGCATGTTTCGACAATCCCTGACTGGGTCTCATTTCCATCATCATCAGTCTTCTGCTGCTGCTTCTTATTCTTATCCTCCTTTGATACAACAGCTCCCTGTTCAGTTTCCGTGCTATTCGGTTTCTTTCCACTATCTATGTTCTTTTTCTTCCCCTCATTATCCCCCACTGTTTTAAAGTTCGTTGAATTTGAAGTTGAACTGGAATTTTTTTCACTATCAATTTCCCTTTGAGGAGGTGGAATCACTTTCCCCGGTTTATCTGATAGTTTTTGATCCTTCTTGTCAACTGGAGATTGAGTCGCAGTATGCGTTATATTTGGATCCAATTTTGATTGACTATTGGGTTTAGGATCCAATTCCTTGGCTGGCAACTGAGAACTCTAAAACCCCAACAATAAATAGTTTCTGTTAAATACAAAATTCTTGAAGAATACAACAAAAACGAAAAAAAAAAAAAGAAGCTAGACAAATAGGTAGAACGAAAGAGAACTTACGGGCGGCGTTGCAGCGGTTGTGTCGTTCTTTGGTGGAGATTTATCGGCTAAGAATCGAAGCTTTGAAAACGAAGAAGCATTGGAAACATCGGCGACGATTAAAAACAATAAAACCGCTGTCGTAATTGCAATTCTATCCATCGCCCTCTAAAATTATAATAATAAATTTTCGTTTCGTTTTGTTTGTTTCGGAGATTAAGATATGGAAATTGACAAAACTACCTTAGTCGGTGGAGATGAGATTCTTGGAATCAGTAACTCCGTTGAATAAACGCATCTAACAAGCAAAATTAGCAACCACCGAAATAAATTGTGAAGAATCAAAATAAAAAAAGGGAATAAATTCTACAAAATTCAGCACGCCAAAGATAATGTTTCGCGCCGTTAGGTTAAAATTTTAGGAATAGAAAGTGCAATTAGCGACGACAACGATAAGGACTGAGATGGAAATGGAATAATCATTTTTTTTTTAAAATTGTTGGGTAATTTTTGTAAGGTTTTTCAATATTCGATAAAAGTGAGAAATTTTTATTGGATTTGGGCAATAGAAGGAGAAAGACAACTTAAGCTCACTCAGTTAGTCGCTCTTTTAGTTTTTTGAAAGTGAGTCGCTCAATATTAGTATATTACTACTGCTACAGCTAATCCTGTATATTTACGCCTGTGGTACAACTATCTATGCTGGGTCAGAGTTTTAATAAAATTTTAAATTCGTTTGATAGATTTGAGTTTAATTTGATTCAAAAAATAAGTTTAGATTTTTACTTAAATTTAGCTCAGCTTATATATATTAAACTTGAGTCTGACTCAATCCGACTCGTATAATTTTTTTATATAAAATATTTAATAAATATAATATATAAAAAAACACTTATAACATTAAAATAAATGTTTTCTAACCATTGTAAATAAATTTAAAAAAGTTTTTATACTTAAATAACACTAAGATAGGTGTAATTTAACAAGCAAATGCCTCTAAAATAGTGACAACATTAACAATAAAACAAAAGCTATATAATATCCAAATAATAACAACAGAATAGTAGCAATATAATAATGAAATGACAACAAAATTGTGAAAAAACAGCAGCAATATGGTGAGAAAACATCAACAAAATAATGGGAAAACATTATTTTTTTTTTTTTTTGCAAATTCAGACTGGACCAGGTTCGGACAAAAAAAATCTTACCCAAAGCTCGGCGCATTTCTAAACGAGTCTTTTTTTTATCCAAAAAAATTGAGCTTAACCAATAAAAAAATTGTTAAAAATACATATTTAAAAACTATATAAAAATCATAAAAAAATAACTCAAATGAATCAAAAGAAATTTTAAAAATATTAAAATATAAAAAAAATTCAAAAGAATTTAAAATTTTCAAAAACTAATTAAAACAATTATAGAAAGAGAGTTAAAGTGAAGGCTAAAATGTCAAAAACACTTTGCATTTGTTTTCTTCTTCATTTTGTCAGCTGTCATTTTTTTTGGGACTGATCTGGTTTGTATTCTCATTCTTTCTGAAATGAATGTTGTTAATGTAAAAATAATAATAATCACAAATTTAGCATTTAACTTTTTTTTCAATTTAAATATTTTTTTAACTTAATTTAGTCCTTAACCTTTTAAAAAAATTTAAATTTATTCATCGAATTTTCAAAAAAAAAAATCAAATTAGTTTTTTAATAGAAATAAATGTTGATCAAAACGTTACATTTTTAAACATGGCTCCCTACATCGCAATTCTCGTGTGCTTTATACTTTTTTTTAAATTTTTATAAATTGTTTATAATTTTTTGAATATTTAAATTATTTGTTAACGAGATATATAAGATAAATAGTGGCATGTCAGCATAAAGTACATGTAGACTATCACATCAACATAGTTAAAATTTTAATGTTTTAGTCAACATTTTCGTTATAAAAAAGTGATTTGATTCTTTTTGAAAAATTAACCACTAAATTTAGCTAAAAGAATAAGAGTCAAATTGATAAAATATGAAAATATTGAGGGCTAAACTTATCATTGTCCCCAAAAAACCCCATTGCACATAAAGTTGTTCTATTTTTATATTGTTGATTGGTTTATTTCTTACAAGAGACCCTCAAAATTCATTATGTTTATGATATAGTCCTTGTAATTAGCCTAAATTAATTCAATTTGATTTTTTTTTTAATTTAACTTATACTTTCATATGATTTTTAAGTATTTGGTATTTGGTATTGCATGTATTTAGTTCAGACTTGACTTATTGTATGATTTACTTGGTTTAATCTATATTTTGCATGATTTTTTTTTATTGTTATACATTATTATTTAGTTTGTTTAAATTATTGATATATATTGAATAGGATTTTAGAAAGATTATTAAACCCTAAAATAAAATCAAAGTATTTTTAAAAAAACATTATCATGTTAGTAATAAATAATAAAGAAAGTATAACAACAAGAAACATGAGAGCAAAAAAGAATGTACTTTTATTTATCAATAGGGATGATTACAATATTTTTTTCAAAGTTTACTTCTAATAAACATTAAAGTCCTAATATATATCAAACTTATCTTAATCTTAATGGACATCTACTTAATAATAAAATATTCATAACACTCCCCTTGGATGTCTACTAGTAGATAATGTGCCTCGTTACATCTTACTAAGATAAAAAAAATTTCCAGTGAAGGAAAAAGAGTACACATATCTATAATATGCAAAACATGTTGCCTCGTTAAAAACCTTACTAGGAAAACCCAGTGGGATAAAACCTCAGCTAAGGAAAAAAGAGTACAATATGTATTTACTACCCCTCATGACAACATCACATAATATCTCATACTCTACATATTCAATCTTGAATACTAAATTTTCAAATGGTTACTTGAACAGATTTGCTAAACATTTATATCATCGTTCTTCTAAATGTCATGAGTGAGAAAGAACTTTGGGGAAATATATTTTGCTCTTCAATAGCTCCAACAATAATCATAACAAAACTTTGTCCATGATCATTCTATACTGATACATATGTTCAAATCAATTCATATAAATATTTATACAAGTGTATTAGACGATTTCTGTATGCTTTCAACATTCTAAATTTTACTATAAACTTCCACTATATAATGATTCATATAAAAGTCTATAACAACAAGCATTAGACGCATGTCAAATTTTCATGAACTGTCAAACTAATAAGATATCTAAAAGGTTTTTGCATTCATCACAAAAGAATATTATACCTTCCATAATCAATGGCAGGACTTAACAAAAAACTTCATATTTCTTATTTCGTTTTAGCAAAACTACTCATTTGTACCCTCACTGGCCTTGTACCTTTAGATGTTTGGACTATTGGTCCAAAAAATTCACAAATTTAATATTACTTGAATTGCGTCCTTATACCTTGGCCAGTCTATTCCATATCTATATTTCTTGAAAATTTTATTCAAGATCCTCATTTTCTTTCATTATCTGAATAATAAAATTGCACAAAACCGTTGTCGACAACTTTTAATTCTTGCGGTTCCATATTTTCTCATACTAACATAACTTATTGAAATCTCTTTATTTTCATTATTTCCATTGTCAATTTCAGTTATTTGAATCTCTTTTGGAGTTTTAATAATTACTTATGTCTTAGGTCACTTCTGAAGCACTTACCTCCATTATATGACCATCTTGATTTATTATTTTCTTTTATGAGAATTTTCATATTTGGAACTAATCAATCTACCATGCTTCAGGCATGCAATACTTTCATTTATTCTAACAAGGTTGTCCTACTAGGAATTCTAAACATCAACTGATATATAACACTTGGTTATTCTCATTAGGTTAATAAATATATCTAGCAGTTCACTTGCAACAAAGTGAATTATCTTTTTGAACTTCTGGTTCAAATTACTTTCTGTGAGGATCTAGATAATAATAATTTATTCTAAATAATTATTTCATCCAACTATCATTTTTCTTCCCCCTAATGTTAGGACAATTATCAAATAAAAATAGTAATCACAAATCATGTTATAATTGAATCTCCAATTTATTCAACACATTTAATAATACAATGAAATTCATAACAAATGTATATTCCTAACTTTCTTTGAGTACTCGTTTTCTACATTGTGGTGGAGCATCTTAAACATATATCTCACATTCAAAAAATTATAAAATGGATTTTATTTGGCTCTTGACCAAAAGTCAATTGTAATGGGGAGTATTTACTATCACACCCCAAAATTGGGTCTAGAAATTCGAGGGTAAACTTGAAATTTTGGCTCGGAATGAGCTTGGAAATTTTGAAGTATGGTAACCTGAAAATATATTCGACTATGGCTTTTTGAAAGTTAAATCAATTTTTGAAAATAATGTAGAAAAGGCCTTTAATTTTAAAATATGGATTGTTTTGAAAAGGGGTTAAAAGTAGGAGTACCACAAAGGTAAATATACCAATGTTTAAAAATTGCCCTATTTCTTTCCCCTCACCTACAAGAAACTCACAGAAGTTTTTCCTCTCACCCTCTTTACCATCCTTTGAAACCCCAAACACTATTCACCCAAATTTAATCTTTCAAACTTCAATTCCTTTGGTTTTCATCATCTTTCGACCATTAAACCTCCCTTGAATTTCATAAAGAACACCAAGAACACCATTTATTTTACTATCGTTCAACTTGTGGGTTTTTCGGATTTCCTTTTGAACATTTATTTTTCCCCCAACCAAGGTAATGTTTCCTTTTTCTAACAGGTTTTGAGGAACTCTAGCTATTTAAATTGAGTTTTTAGCTATTGAATCAAAGGTTTTGTGTAAATGTCGAAGTTGGGGACGTTAGTGGTGAAATCCAGGATTTTGAATGAAATCAATGTTTCAAAGTGTTTTTCAACTCATTTTGATGTGATTAGAAAGTTTCTAAACTTTCCTTAAAGTTTCGGTAAAAGACACTAAGGTTTTGTTGAGTTTTCATTAAAAGATGGCCATGTACATCGAAATTCCGGAACCATGATTCTGAGTAGTTTAGAGTGGTTTAAAGGTTGAGAATCATTCTTAGGCAAGTAATTAGATAATTGGAATCAATTTTAAGCAAAGAGAACGAGTAGGAATTGAGATTTTTACGTTTTAGCTAGGCTAGTCGAAAATTCTAGTTCCAAGAGGAACTAACTTAGGCTTGCATTTTTGGTTGCTTTAGGTGAGTCTATGGCTGAATATTAATTGTGTTTGATGTATGATTTATTTTGGTGAAGATTTGAAACCGTTGGATCCTTCTATGAGTAAGGTGAAAGGAAAGGAAAAGCTAGTTTAAGCTTCCGGCGACTAGGTGAAAGCACGAACGGTGAGTGTTTGGAATCGCTGCTTGTAGAAACGATTCATAGTATTAAATGGGAGCTTAGGAGTAGCCCAAACCCCTATTCTAAGTTTCGAGTGTAAGTTTTCTTATTTCCCTCATTAACTTTGTGAGTTATGTAATTATGAGATGTGGTTTGAGTATTATGATGTGTTAATGTGATATGAAATGTATGTTTGTGATGGCTATTGTAAATGTGTTAATAGTTGGTATGTTATACATGTCGAATGATAGTGACGATGTTGTATTAATAATGCAAATGTGCAATGAAAGTGTGAAGAAAACTGTAAGTAAATGTGTGTTTTAATTGTGGATACTTTGGCCTTGTGACCTTTTGAGACCGTTGGATATAGTTGGCATGCCATAGGCTTATGTGAGCACTCACCTTTGTGATGTGTTTTTGGGCACTAAGTCGGGACTGATGCGATTTCTTAAGACTTGGAATGTTTGGAAAATTGCTTGAATGGGATGGATCGCCTTGAATGGTTCAATTGGTGGAAAACCTCGACCCGTAGTGGTCTTAGCTAAAAAACCTTAGCTATATTAAAGTTAAGACCTGTTTAACGCTCGAACCACTAAAACCTCGGTATAGTTGAATTCGCCTGTAACACCCCTAACCCGTAGCCATCGTCGGTTTAGGGTTAAAGGCGTTACCAGACAAATCAGAACATTTTACAGACATTTCATAACATAATTTGACAAATCACATCAAAGTGTCCCTTAAATAGGTTTACGAGACATTAATCATGTTTTAGTAAGGGGTCGGGACTAAACCGAACACATACGGAAATTCTCAGAAATTTAAATTTTTTTCTAAGTTACAGAGGTCACACACCCGTGTGTCTAAGCCGTGTCAAAATAGGGCATACATACTGACTTGTCCACACGGCCATGGACACGCCTGTGTGTCTCACCCGTGGTCGAGCCTGACTTACATCACACGGCCAGTCACACACCCGTGTGTTCAGCCCGTGGTCGAGCCTGACTTGATTTTTAAATGCAACCACGAGGTACACGGTCAAGCCACACGCCCGTGTGCTCAACCGTGTGGGCAAATATAGGCCATTTGCAAGGCCAAATTGCCACCCACACTTTGGGACTCACCTAAAATCACAATTAGGCATCAATCCAAGCATCAAAGGCAACCAATACATACCATAATGATCATCATTCTCAACTCATTCAAGAGCAAATCATTTCAACATCATATATGCCAATTAGCCCAACTAACTCATATGAATTTCCAAACATAATTCAACCACAACCTACTACAATAACAAGTTATCCTCTAATCAATGACATACCAACATTGCATCAACAAGCTTACCATTTCCTTAACCAATTCATTCACCAACAAACCGTGCCAAACTAAGCATCATAAATCTTAACTATTCATTCTTAACACAATCATTTATCTAGCCATATCACATGGCTATGTACATATCTCAAACATATTCCAAAACAACTAGCTTATACATGCCATACTTAGTATATACACTTTCAAAAGGTACCAAAATAGGATTGAGTAGTGTGATGACGATCCGTGACGATCCTCGAGCCTTTCGTAGCTTTAACGATCTATAAAACAGAACAAACACACACAAAGTAAGCTTCCAAAAGCTTAGTAAGCCATATACAAAAAACTTATCATATAAGCATTCAGTATTCATCTCAAATATAAGATCACTAATAACTCATTTGCACATTCATAATTCTCAATGGCTCATTTGGTTAGCCATTTGCTTACCAACATATATGCATCACCTTGTACTTTATTAGATTATAGTTCTTTTATTCACATACCACATTTTACTTTATCAAATCTATTCACATATCTCATCTAGGTAAGTTCATATAAACACTTACCTTTCATACACTTGCTTAGTGTACAATTCAAACGTACCTGATTCGTTTATACATTCCACGTAGATTTTCATTTCTCAGATTTGCCCGTTGAATAGTTCGGAATCAAATAGGATACTCAAAATGCTCGGAATAGTCGTACAATGCCAACGTCCCAGACGTAGTCTTACATGTAACCAGATATCGATGCCACTGTCCCAGACAGGGTCTTACACGAATCAATACGATGCCAATGTCCCAGACATGGTCTTACACGTAAATATCAAATCGATGCCAACGTCCCAGACGTGGTCTTATACGATATCACATATCGGACACCTATGTCATGACATATGCAATCCTATCTATTCCTAGGTTCGTACGGGACTTTTCCGGATGTTGACACCATGTCGATACTATCTCGGATTTCATGTACTCATCATCTCTTATACATTCATCATTATAAATTTTCATATGAACATACATATATTAATGTAAATACATTTATTTGTATATTGACTTACCTCGGATTCGGATAAACAGAAACGAACTCGGCTACTCAATTACTTTCGATTTCCCACGATCTAAGTCTGTTTTCTTTGGTTCTTGATCTATACATATTCAAATTTAACTTATTTATTCACTAATTCATTCAATTCAATCCAAAAACACATATTTAGGGCAATTTACAAATTAGCCCTCATATTTTCACATTTTGACAATTTAGTCATTATTTCACAAAATCACAAAATACACATAATTTGTTTATACCCATGCTTAGCCGAATTTTACTCATGCTCATCTAAGTCCATATTTTTCATTTATTTCACAATTTAGTCCCTCAAAATATTATTTTCTCTATTAAGTCCAAAATACTCAAATTCACTAAAAACCCAAAGACAAAACATGTTAATCTAACACATATATTTCATTTTTCACCATCAAACATCACAAAACTCATGTGTTCATCAATTCACAAAATTGAAGCATGGGTTTTAAAGAATACGAAGCAACGATTACAAAAACGTAAAAATTATCAAAAACCGAAGCAAAACATACCTTGAATCAAACCAAAAGCTAGCCGAAACCTAGATGTTCTTCCTTCTTTTTCTTTTCTTTTTTTTTCGGCAATATAAGATGATAATCATCATCTTTTTAATGTTTGTTTTATTTAATATACATATTAATGCTTATTTTACTATTTTACCCATTATTAAAACATTTCAAAACCACATATCAATGGCCTTTAACCGTCCATCCAATATTTAATGGCACATTTCCATTTTAAGGACCTCACATGATAAAAATATTAACAATTCAGCACTCATTAAATTAGAAGGCCACTTTTGCATTTTCTGTGATTTAGTCCTTTTTATCAAATTAAACACACAAACAAAGAAAATTAGTTCACGAAACTTTTAACACATGCTAAATCACATACAAGAGGCAATGAAAAATAATATTAAAATATTTTTCTGACTCGAATTTGTGGTCCCGAAACCACTATTCTGACTAGGGTCTAAACCGGACTGTTACATCGCCACACCCTAAGATGGGAAATGGAGTGATAAGACAATTGGTGAATGCCACAAACTTTGTAAAGTTTGATAAGTTGGGTAAGTTCAATTAAGAACCAAAGAGAATAAATCTCACAAATAAAGTTTATAATCAGAATAGTCTAACCCGAAATGTTCAATTACAAAGCTATTTATAGACTCTAATTTGCCTGTTCAAATTCGGCATTTAATGTGTTCACACACTCCATAAACATGTGCATATTTAACATTAAGTTGTTCACACTAAGGCATTAAAAATCGGTTCATGATTCTTGGTAGATGCATGCATGGCCGAATTTAATGTTGAACAACCCCCTTGGACGTGCATGAATGCTTAACCATGAAGAAAAGCGATAATTCCATGAATGTGTAGCTTTTAATTCTCCTACATCTCCCTTGACCGAATGGTAGATGTTTCTTCATTAAAGCCATGAATCCTTCCATCTTAAGAAATGCATGGACATGAACTTGAGCACCATTTGAACGGTCAAAATGCACCCACAATGAAAGTTGATTCTTAAAGGTTCTAGGAGCTTCCTTGGTGCATGAATTCGGCTAGTTGAAGGGGCACTCTTGGGACACTAATCGGTCACCTACACCCAATATAAATAGACATCATCCATTTGTAACAATCATAATTCACATAAGGCTAAGACCCTCGACTTAGACTTTAGATGCACATGCACACAACACACATATGAACAAATGACTTAATCAAGCAACATGTTTAAATAACTCACGCCTAAATAACATGACTTAAGATAATAATAAAAATGACAACATAAAATGACACACTTCACACGCATATAATTATGATCAAACTTTACACAATCTCATGCATAAACATAAAATAACATATCAAACACTTAAACACATAATGTATGATAAAATCTGTAGAAATAACTTGACACATGACATATCAAGGTAGCAAACATGAGAATATCAAATAAAACACTCGCTTGAAGAATTTCATTTTAACTTTAGGCCCCTCACACTTGGGCCAATTTTAAGTGTAACACCTCTATACCCAGTTCGACCCAAGGAACCTGATATAGGAATATTACATTTGGTGCCAAAGTGATTTTGGCTAATCACTAATATATTTGAACATGAAAAAATAAAGTTTTCATAACTTATATTTTAGCCCCTACTACTTGGAACACACTTGATCTTCTTAAGTACATGCCATTCTATTCAAAATTTTGAGACATACCTTACTGGCACTTGGAAATGTGATGAGATGGATGCTCACAACCTTAATTACAACTCTACAAAATCACTGTACGTGCGCGTTGAAAATAAACGCGTTAAGTCGGTGAAGACTTAGTAAGTACCCATGATATTTAAATTCTATTAAATTTCTTAATTTCTAATATCTCGTTTCTTTGTTTATTTATCATATTCATTTGTAACTTTTTACTTATTTCACAATTTAGTCCTTAAGTCCTCAAATCAACCTATAAAAATCACTCATCTTCTTATACATGTATCATATTTCACCATTTAGTGTAAATTTTCATGATTTCCTCACTATTTCTTTCACAATTTATTTTTATATATTTAACTTACTAGTCATTATCTTTCTTATACTTTCTCAAATACATTCAAATTACTTACGTCTTCACTTTACTAATTCAATATTTCGAACATTAATCGAAGATAAACCTTTACCTAGTAACAAAAATTGTTTACCTTTTTAGCAGAGGCCCAGTAGACTAAACAGAACACTTAGGATATATGGAACTAATACAGAGGTGCATTATTATACACTATTAAACAGAGAGCACTAAAGTGCTATACAGAGAGCACAAATGTGCTAAACGGAGAGCACTAATGTGCTAATAATCGGAGAGCGCACTAAGGTCCTTTAATGGCATGCCACTAATATCCTAGTAGTTCTAATCTTGTCTACTTGCCACTTTTACACTTTTCGCATAATGCTTTTACATACTTTACAATTTAATCCTTGTACCAATAATATGTATACTTATATCTTCACTATCTTTAATACATGTAATATATTTCTAAATTCATTATTCATCCATAATTTACTAATAATCCTTATCATGTATTTCACATATCACTTTTATATATTTTGTAATTTAGTCATTAGCACAATATTTCATGTAGAAATATATTTTACTTTTAATAACACATATAACATAATTCAATACTTATTAATATTCCAAAATTCTCTAAAACATCAATTTTTCTCATTCTAAGTGTTACGCACTTCACTTTTCTATTTCTAATATAAATTTTCCCAAATTTACGATTTAGCCCTTAATTTCCACAGCTTAGGAAATAATTGTAGTTTGGATTACAAAATTCATATATTCTTTTATTTTTCACTATGTGCTTTATTATCAATATTTCCTTGTAAACTTTTATAACTTTCCAATTTAATCACCTTTTTTTCATAAAAGTTCTCTATTCATTATTACACAATTTTTCTTTGACATCTCACTTAATTCACATAATTAATTCCACTATCTAATTTTTCACATCAAATTTCTATGTATTTCACTTGTATTATTTACACCACATATATTTCTCAAGTCTTTCAATTTAGTCCTTGTTTTCATAAAATTTCACATTTTCCCATAATTTCACTTATCTAATACTTTGTATATTTTTGCTAACACATAACTCGACTATTATACTTTTATTATAATTTTCTCCTTCACTTAAGAAATTATTTCACACTATATATATATTTTACTTAATTACCACTTACTTTACAAAATCATATTTTAATCCTTAAATAACAAGAAAGTTCATGGGTACTTATCTCTTTTCTATCAAAATCTCTTGTTTTTCTCTTCTTCTACCACTTGATTCACTTACTCAACTTTTGTCATCAACATGTCAAAAACACAATATTTCCTCATGAGAAATCTTTACTTTAACACCATTTTTATGCTTTTCTATCACTACTAAGCTTAAAAATAACATAAAACCTTAACATCCATACTTTATTCTCTTGAAACCAAACCTTAACTTGACCTTCTCTCCCCTCCAACTTCTATTTTCTTGAATCTAACTTGATATTCTAGCTCCCCATAGTCTCCTTAATATTTTTCTCTCTTGATTGATATTGAAATTCTTTTGATTTCTAAGTGAAAATTAGGGGTGAGCAAAATCCGATTTGATTCAAAAAACTCGATAAAAAATTCAAATTTTGAATTAAATAGTTCGAGTTATTTGAGTTAATCAAGTTATTCGGATCAACTCGAATAAAAAAATAAGTTTTTTGGTTTAACTCGAATATGAATTACACAATTCGAGTTATCCAAAAATCCAAATAAGGAAAGGCAAAACTACGTCATTTTGATAAATGTTTACCTTTTCTAAAGTTAAAAGTCAAAACTATTAAGTTAAAAGGCAAAATTACATTGTTTTGATAAATATTTACTCATTAAGTTAAAAGGTAAAACAATTATATTGTTTATGTAGTTAAATAATCTTGTACTTCGTCTACTAGTTAAATAATCGGCCAATGTAAACGCAACATTGAGTATAAATAATATGATTCGTTAACTCAAATTTTTTTCACTCGATTCGATTCGATTCGAAAAAAATTCAAATTGAGTTCGGTTGCTAAAATATGATTCGTCAACTCGACTAACTCGAATTTTTTTTACTCGATTCAACTCGACTCGACCGAATACTCACCCTAGTGAAAATGGTGGATTTTTGGTAAAATGACCAAATTGTAAAAAAAAAAAAAAAAAAAAAAAATTTTCCTTTCTTTTCTTCTTCTCACGTTAGTAGCATGGAAAGATGAAGAGAATTCCTCATCTTTCTTTCCTTATATACTAAATAAAATAATAATAAAGTATAATTAAATGTCAAATCAAAATATTAATAAACTAATATTTATTTATTTAATTAATCTAAAATATCATCAACATCATCATTATTCTTCAAAATTATCTTCCTTGCTAAATGACCATTTTGCCCCTTATGATCCTTCAAAATTCCTCCATTGAATTATCACTCATTTTAGTAAAATTGTGATTTAACCCCTCATACTTTTTCTGCTTATTCAATTTGGTCCTAATTCATCCATTTTCCTTAGTTTCTAGATCCTTCCACACTTATAATATTTGTACTATTGGTCCTTCAACTTTTACATATTTACACTTCAACACCTCAAATTTTGAGTATTTATTCTTGGGCCATAAAACTTTTTTCACTTTTGCGATTTAGTCCTTTCTTGAATTAATATACCATAATATACTTCCCAAATAGATTTTGTTGACATTTACTCAAACTTTCCCCCCTTTTTTTCACTTTTTTTTCTTATTTTACTGTATCAAAGATAATATCTCACTTTCTTATTGTAGCAACTTTTGGGGTGTTATATTGAGTCATTCAAATCGAAACACATGATGTGATCGAAATCACATTAGGGACAGTTTTAGAGATATAAGAGAATATGAGCTCAGCTCCATTCACCGAGATATGTTGGTGTGTTGGAGAGTGTTAGCTAAATGCTACGCTTTTGGGATATGTTCTGTAACACCCCTTACCCGTATTCGACACCTGAAACGGGTAACGAGGCATTACCGTACTTAACTTGCTCAAATATACCACATCGGTTCATAAAATTTCATTTCAAATTTAAAACTTTTCATTCAATACCTTAATGTCCTTATTATAGGTCTACGAGAACCTAAACTTGTACCCGGAATGATTCGGGACCAAACCTGAAACTTTTGAACACTTGGACAAATTTGACATAAAAAAGGGTCACAAGCCCGTGTGAAGAAGGGAACACGCCCGTGTGGAAAATTCACATGCCCGTGTTCCTCACACGGCCTCGACACGCCCGTGTCTTAGCCCGTGTGCCAAAACCTTGGCATTCTGTTTATGACGTCATCACCTCACCAAGGTCACACGGCCAAGGCACACGCCCGTGTCCTTAGACCGTGTGTCGAATTAAATTCCTAATTTTAGGTGCAGACTTCACACGGCCTGGGCACACGCCCATGTCCGTGGCCGTGCCTCTCACACGGCTGAGACACACGGCCGTGTCTCTGCCCGTGTGTTTACTACTGAGCATACTGACTTGCAAACCTAGCATGTAAGGAGACAAACGGCCAATCAACACGCCCATGGGGCTGACCGTGTGTCACACACGACCTAGACACACACCCATGTGTCTACCTGTGTGGAAATTTGAAAGGCTATCTACCAAGCCAAATGCCACCCTACACAGCAACAAAACTTACACCAATTTAATCCAACATGTATCGGAACTATAAAGCACTTCTAAAGACTCAAAATAAAGACATCCATACAAGCATACACCTAATGAATTCCATCATCATTGAATATAAATAAACTTGTCAAGTATTGGCCCAATTCCAAATGACCACTTACAAAATGAATTGAACGACATTAATAGCCAACACTTTGGCTAACAAATATGACATAACAAAATAACCAAGTCCTATACATGCCATACTCAAAATGAATCTAACTTGGCTATACCAAAAAGTAGTCGATAGTGTGATTTCCGAACTCTGACGTTCCACGAATTCTCGAGCTAACTTGGCAATGCTATAAGGAAAAGGGAAATGAGAGGGGTAAGCATAAAGCTTAGTAAGTTTGCATGAAATAAATAGCAACATAAAGCTCGTAATGTCATTCATCCATTGCATTGAATAAAAACACAAGTCTTAGGCTCATTTCCATAACTTACTCATACTTACTCTTACCGATTACATATCATGCCACATATCGTGATCCATTCTCGTGAATTTCTCACATATACCTGTATCACTTCATCACATAGTCTTAGCATTAATCTCATCCCTATCATAAGCTTAACTATTTACCCCATTGAATCACTTAGGATATTCAAGGAGACATGATCATCCTCATTCACATAATAACGATGGGAATGCCACACCCCAGATGTGGTCTTACGTGGGGTCACTTCTAGATGCCGATGCCATATCCCGGATATGGTCTTATATGGGAACTCATATCGATTGTCGATGCCATATCCCAGATATGGTCTTATACGTTTTTCATATTTAATGCCGATGCCATATCCCAAATATGGTCTTATACGGGATTTCAATTTGGTGTCAAGGCCATGTCCCGGACATGGTCTTATACGAGACCTTACCCATCTCAAGTCTTAATGATATTGTTCTCTCATTTATTTAAGTCCAACCGGGACTTCAACATCACAATTCTCACAAAACACCATTATTCAAATTCATAGACATATCATACATCTTCACAATTATCAAATATTTAAAGTCATACTAACATGGCATTGAGCTTATTACACGCAAACTTACCTTGATTTCAAAATAGGCTAGATTGTCGATCTAGTCTGATATTTTACCCTTTCCTCGGTCGAGGTTAATTCTTCGCTCTTCTTGATCTATAATAACAATTTAGCTCATTTAATCGCCACATTAATAAATACATTTCATTAATCATAATTTTGGCAAAATTACCATTTTGCCCTTAAGCTTTCACACAATGACCATTTTACCCCAAGGCTCGGAAATCAATTCTAATCAAATTTCTTTCTTTAATGAGCCTAGGTGAACATTTATTACTCTTATGGCAGCCCTCAATACTCATTATTTCACATATTTACCACATATTTTACAACCTTTACAAAAATGTCCTCTAAGGTGTTTTCATGGTAACACCTTTCACAAAAGTTGTTTATCTAACAACTAATACTCATTTTCTTTCATAAAAATGCAGAAAACAACTTAAAAGCTCACATGGAAAAACTCTAATCTTTTAACCATTTTGCAAAATAGTCCCCTCTTTAGCTAGCTTAAGCTTTAAGGGTTCCAAAAGTATAATTTTTATCAAGAAAAATCACCAAAGTCACTTACTTTCAAAGGTGAGAAGTTGCTAAAAATTTTAAGCTCTCAAACCCCTATTTTGCTTGTATTTTTCGGTGGATAAGATGGAGAGAAAATATGATATCTTTTCTTTCTTTATTTTATTATAAAACATCAATTTAGTCCACCTAATATCAACCACTTTGACCAATTTGACATTGTTTGTCTCCTATGGCCGGCCACGCTATCTTTAGGGGTATAATTTCACTTTAAGGGCCTCTAATTAATATTCTATGGCTTTTAGACACCTTTTTCTTGAAAAATAGAACTTTCGCACTTTATGCGATTTAGTCCTTTTTCACAATTAAGCATGCAATCGCTAGAATTAAAGCACCAAAATTTTCATACACCTATATAATCATGCTCTAACTCATAAAATATCATCAAAATAATTCTCTCCGACCTCGAGTTAGTGGTTCTGAAACCACTGTTCTGACTAGCCCCTAAATCGGGCTATTACAATTCTCCCCCCTTAAGGATTTTCGTCCCCGAAAATCTTACAGGTGAAAAGGTTGGGATACTGGTTTTTCATAGTTTCCTCGGGCTTCCATGTAGCCTATTCTACCCTGTGCCTTTGCCATAGGACTTTCACAAGAGATATACTTTTATTTCTCAATTGCTTGACTTCTCGTGCCAAAATCTTAACCGGCTCTTCGCCATAAGTTATGTCCGGTCGAATCTCTACCTCTGAGGGTACAATCACATGTGAATGGTTTGATCGGTAACGATGCAACATAGATACGTGGAAGACATCATGAATCTTTTCCAACTCAGGTGGCAAAGTCAAACGATAAGCTACCGGCCCTATCCTCTCAATAACCTCATATAGTCCGATAAAACGCGGTCTTAATTTGCCTTTTCGGCCAAATCTGAGGACTTTTCTCCATGGTGATACTTTCAGAAACACTTTATCACCTACTTGGAACTCAATCTCTTTCCGCTTCAAATCTGAATAGGACTTTTGTCTATCTGAGGCAGCTTTTAGACATTCACGTATCACTTTTACCTTCTCTTCGGTTTCTCTGACTAAACCGACCCCGTGAATCTGATTCTCTCTGAGTTCAGTCTAATACAGGGGCGTTCGGCACTTACGCCCATACAATGCCTCATAAGGCGCCATTTTCAAACTTAACTGAAAACTGTTATTGTAGGCGAATTCCACCAACGGTAAGTATTTCTCCCAATTACCTTGGAATTCCAAAACACAACATCGAAGCATGTCCTCAAGTATCTGTATTACTCTCTCCGACTGCCCGTCAGTTTGTGGATGGAAAGCTGTACTAAAGCTCAATTTTGTGCCTAAGGCCTCTTGTAACTTTTTCCAGAACCGTGACGTAAATATCGGATCTCTATCCGAAATAATGGACAACGGTACCACGTGAAGTCTTACTATTTCTGTCACATACAAATTCACCAACTTATCGAGTGAATAATCAACTCGTACTGGTATGAAATGGGCTGACTTCGTGAGTCTATCCACTACGACCCATACGGCATCTTTCTTTTTTGGCGTCAACGGTAAACCTGTCACGAAGTCCATAGTAATTCGGTCCCATTTCCACTCGGGAACCATAATAGGCTGAAGTAGACCCGAAGGTACTTGATGTTCAGCCTTCACTTGTTAACAAATTAGGCATCTCGAAACAAACTCGAAAATGTCTTTCTTCATACACAGCCACCAATACCATTTCCTCAAATCATTATACATCTTCGTGCTGCTTGGATGTACAGTTAAACATCCACTATGAGCTTCATGCAGAATCTTCTGGATAAGTTCATCATCTCTGGGTGCACAGACCCTATCGCGAAACATCAAACATCCATCAGGACTTATCCAAAAATCTGACTCAACGTTTGACTCGCATTGAACTCTTTTAGCTTGTAAATCATTGTCGCTTTTCTGGGCTTCATAAATCTCTTGTAGAAACATTGGTCTAGCCCTCAACTCGGCTAAAATAGAACCATCATCTGACAAAGCCATCCGTGTATTCATGGCTCTCAGCGCAAACAAGGATTTCCTACTCAGGGCATCGGCGACCACGTTCGCCTTTCCTGGATGGTAGTCAATTACTAACTCGTAATCTTTTATCAACTCTAACCATCTCCGTTGCCTAAGGTTCAACTCCTTTTGAGTCATTAAGTACTTTAGGCTCTTATGATTAGTGAACACCTGACATCTCTCACCATACAAATGGTGTCTCCAAATCTTTAGTGTAAAAACAATTGCGGCTAACTCCAAATCGTGAGTCGGGTAATTCTTCTCGTGCGGTTTTAATTGTCTAGAGGCATATGCTATCACCATGCCCTCTTGCATGAGTATACAAGCTAATCTGTTTAAGGATGCATCGCTGTAAACCACGAATTCTTTTCCCAGCTCCGGTTGCACTGAAATAGGAGCTTCAGTCAACAATGCCTTTAGTTTCTCAAAACTCTACTGGAACTTTTTTGTTCATTCAAACTTTACATCTTTTTGTAGCAACCTCGTCATCGGAGTAGCTAACATGGAAAATCCCTTGACAATACGTCTATAGTAGCCAGCTAGGCCCAGAAAACTCTTAACTTCGGTTACATTCCTTGGTGGCTTCCAATCCACAATTGCTGGAATCTTACTCGGGTCGACTCTAATTCCATCTCCCATGACAATGTGCCCCAAAAATCCAACTTCCTTAAGCCAAAATTCACTTTTACTAAACTTGGCATATAACTGTTTATCTCTCAAAATTTGTAGAACCATTCTCAAATGTTCAGCATGCTCGTTTTCATCTCGAGAGTAGATCAATATATCATCGATAAAGACTACCACAAATTTATCCAAATACGGTCAAAAGATACGATTCATCAAATCCATTAAAGCTGCAGGGGCATTTGTTAAACCAAAAAGCATGAACAAAAATTCATAGTGGCCATACCTTATCCGAAATGCAGTTTTCGGTACATCCGAGTCCTTGACTCTCAACTGATAATATCCAGACCTTAAGTCTATCTTGGAAAACACCGTGGCTCCCTTCAATTGGTCAAATAAATCATCGATTCTTGGCAACGGGTACTTGTTCTTCACATCTACCTTATTGAGTTGCCGATAATCTATACATAACCTTATGGAACCATTTTTCTTCTTCACAAATAATACGGGAGCACCCCACAGAGAATAACTCGTTCTTGCGAAGCCTTTATCCGTTAACTCTTGCAACTGTGCCTTCAGTTCTTTTAGCTCGGTGGAGCCATTCTGTAGGGAGCAATAGAAATGGGGGCAGTACCAGGAGCTAACTCAATCCCAAATTCAATCTCTCTAATGGGAGGTAGCCCTGCAATTCCTCTGGGAAAACATCAGGATACTCACATACTATAGGCACTGATTCAATTATTAACTCAATCTCTCTAGCATTCATCACAAAGGTAAGGTAAGCTTCGTACCCCTTTCTTAGATATTTCTGAGTCAACAAGGAAGATATCACTACTGGCAATCTGTCTCGCTCATCTGATTCAACACGAATAAGATCTCCACTTTCACATTTTAACTCAATAAACTTCCTTCCACAGTTCACTATCACATCATGAGCAGCTAACCAATCCATCCCAAGGATGACATCAAATTCATCAAACGCCAATAACATGAGATTAGCCAGAAAATAATGACCCCTAATCATCAAAGGGCAACCTTTGCATACTCTATCAACCAACACACATTTGCCTAGAGGATTTGACACTCTTATCACAAATTCAGTAGACTCTACAGGCATACTCATGCTATAGACTAATTTCATACAAATATACGAGTGAGTAGACCCTGGATCAATTAAAGCTACAACATGAGTATCATAGAGAGAAAATGTACCCGTGATTACGTCAGGGGAAGACGCCTCCTCGCGAGCACGAATGACATATGTTCTCGCCGGTGTTCTACCCTCAGCTCTTGCAGTCTGCTCTCTAGATGTATTCTTACTACTCATTTCATTTCTCGGGTTTCTCTGTGGTCTTCCTCTAGCAGTACTTCCCAGTCTTACATTCTGAGGTTTTTCTTTCTCACCTACCTCGGCGCAATCTCTGATAAAATGGTCTAGAGATCCACACTTGAAACAAGCTTTCTCGTTTGCTCGACACTCCCCGGGATGACGTCTGCCGCACTACAGGCATTCTGGTCTACTCGGTCGAGTGTTGCCAACGCTAGCAACCGAAGTAGTCTGAGCTTTAGACCCCGGGTACTATCTACCCTTACTTCTACTTGAAAACCCAACTGAGGTGGTCGATCGAATAGTGAAATCTCTTGACTTCTTGGATGAGGATTGGAATAACTTGCCTAATAGTCTCTTCTTCGAGTCGCGAGACTCGTTTTCGGCCTTCTTTTTCTCTTTAACCAGTTCATCGGCCTTACAAGCTCTATCTACCAACACCACAAATTCTTTTAGTTCGAGGACACCAACAAACAAACAGACATCCTCATTTAACCCATCCTCGAACCTTTTACACATAATAGCCTCGGTGGACACGCACTCAAGGGCATATTTACTAAGCCTTACGAACTCACGTTCGTATTCAGTCACCGTCATTCGACCTTGCCTTAGCTCTAAGAACTCTTTTCTTTTTTGGTCAATAAACTTTTGAATAATGTACTTCTTCCAGAATTTCTCTTGGAAGAATTCCCAGTTAACTCTCTCCTTTGGTACCACCGACACAAGGGTGTTCCACCACTGATAGGCTGAATCTCTCAAGAGAGATACCGCACACTTTATGCACTATTCAGGCGTGCATGACAACTCATCGAATACCCTGATGGTATTCTCAATCCAGAATTCTGCCCTCTCCAGATCATCATCCTTACTAGCCCAAAATTCCTCGGCTCCTTGTTTCCAGATCTTATCGACCGGAAGCCTTTCTCTTCTTACTACCTCTACCAACTGAGGAGCTACAGGAGCGGGCTGAGGAATAGGTGAGGGTGGAGGGGGTTGAGCATTAGGATTTGCTCGAATATACTCAGTATACCAGTTGCTCATCATATGGAGAAAGGCTTCTCGAGCCTCTTCTCTCTGACCCAAAGTCTCGGGTCTACTTTCTACTGGCTCGGTCCCTTGCGCGGGAGCTGACACATTACTTGCAGCATCATCGGCTGCAGTTCGGCCGGGATCCATTTACTATATAAAAACACAATTCAAATCATCAGGATTCGTCACACTATCACTATAGAAATATTCATACATATGGCATGTATAGCTAGACTCATACTTCCGCTACGTTAGTCCGAGAATCGACTAAACCGTAGCTCTGATACCACTACATGTAACACCCCCTACCCGTATTCGACACCTGAACCGGGTAACGAGGCATTACCGTACTTAACTTGCTCAAATATACCACATCGATTCATAAAATTTCTTTTCAAATTTAAAACTTTTCATTCAAGACCTTAACGTCCTTATTATAGGTCTACAATACCCTAAACTTGTACCCGAAATGATTCGGGACCACACTTGAAACTTTTGAACACTTAGACAAATTTGACATAAAAAAGGGCCACACGCCCGTGTGAAGAAGGGAACACACATGTGTGGAAAATTCACATGCCCGTGTTCCTCACACGGCTTCGACACGCCCGTGTCTTAGCCCGTGTGCCAAAACCTTGGCATTCTATTTATGACGTCATCACCTCACTAAGGTCACACGGCCAAGGCACACGCCCATGTCCTTAGACCGTGTGTCGAATTAAATTCTTAATTTTAGGTGCAGACTTCACATGGCCTGGGTACACGCCCAAGTCCGTGGCCGTGCCTCCCACACGGTTGAGACACACGGCCGTGTCTCTGCCCGTATGCTTACTATTAAGCATACTAACTTGTAAAACTAGCATGTAAGGAGACACACGGCCAATCAACACGCCCATGGGGCTGACCGTATGTCACACAAGGTCTAGACACACGCCCGTGTGTCTACCCATGTGGATATTTGGAAGGCTATCTACCAAGCCAAATGCCACCCTACACAGCAACCATACTTACACCAATTTAATCCAACATGTATCAGAACTATAAAGCACTTCTAAAGACTCAAAATCAAGACATCATACAAGCATACACCTAATGAATTCCATCATCAATGAATATATATAAACTTGTCAAGTATTGGCCCAATTCCAAATGACCACTTACAAAATGAATTGAACGACATTAATAGCCAACACTTTGGCTAACAAATATGACATAACAAAATAACCAAGTCCTATACATGTCATACTCAAAATGAATCTAACTTGGCTATACCAAAAAGTAGTCGATAGTGTGATTTCTGAACTCCGACGTTCCACGAATTCTCAAGCTAACTTGGCAATGCTACAAGGAAAAGGGAAATGAGAGTGGTAAGCATAAAGCTTAGTAAGTTTGCATGAGATAAATAGCAACATAAAGCTCGTAATGTCATCCATCCATTGCATTGAATAAAAACACAAGTCTTAGGCTCATTTCCATAACTTACTCATACTTAATCTTACCGATTACATATCATGCCACATATCGTAAACCATTCTCGTGAATTTCTCACATATACCTATATCACTTCATCACATAGTCTTAGCATTAATCTCATCTCTATCATAAGCTTAACTATTTACCCCATTGAATCACTTGGGATATTTAAGGAGACATGATCATCCTCATTCACATAATTACGACGCCAATGCCACATCCCAGAGGTGGTCTTACGTGGGGTCACTTCTAGATGCCGATGAAATATCCCGGATATGGTATTATACGGGATCTCATATCGATTGTCGATTCCATATCCCAGATTGGTCTTATACGTTTTTCATATTCAATGCCGATGTCATATCCCAGATATGGTCTTATACGGGATTTCAATTTGGTGTCGAGGACATGTCCCTGACATGGTTTTATACTGGACCTTACCCATCTCAAGTCTTGATGATATTGTTCTCTCATTTATTTAAGTCCAACCGGGACTTCAACATCACAATTCTCACATAACACCATTATTCAAATTCATAGACATATCATAAATCTTCACAATTATCAAATATTTAAAGTCATACTAACATGGTGTTGAGCTTATTACACACAAACTTACCTCGATTTCAAAATAGGCTAGATTATCGATCTAGTCCGATACTTTGCCCTTTCCTTGGTCGAGGTTAATTCTTCGCTCTTCTTGATCTATAATAACAATTTAGCTCATTTAATTTCCACATTAATAAATACATTTCATTAATCATAATTTTGGCAAAATTACCATTTTGCCCTTAAGCTTTCACAAAATGACCATTTTACCCCTAAGCTCAGAAATCAATTCTAATCAAATTTCTTTCTTTAATGAGCCTAGGTGAACATTTATTACTCTTATGGCAGCCCTCAATACTCATTATTTCACACATTTACCACATATTTTACAACCTTTACAAAAAGGTCATCTTAGGTGTTTTCATGGTAATACCTTTCACAAAAGTTGTTTATCTAACAACTAATACTCATTTTCTTTCATAAAAATGCAGAAAAAAACTTAAAATCTCACATGGAAAAACTCTAAAATTTCAACCATTTTGCAAAATAGTCCCCTCTTTAGCTAGCTTAAGCTTTAGGGGTTTCAAAAGTACAATTATTATCAAGAAAAATCACCAAAGTCACTTACTTTCAAAGGTGAGAAGTTGCTGAAAATTTTAAGCTCTCAAACCCCTATTTTTCTTATATTTTTTTTTGGATAAGATGGAGAGAAAATATGATTTTTTTCTTTCTTTATTTTATTATAAAACATCAATTTAGTCCACCTAATATCAACCACTTTGACCAATTTGACATTGTTTGTCTCCTATGGCTGGCCACCCTATATTTAGGGGTCTAATTTCACTTTAAAGGCCTCCAATTAATATTCTATGGCTTTTAGACACCTTTTTCTTGAAAAATAGAACTTTCGCACTTTATGCGATTTAGTCCTTTTTTGCAATTAAGCATGCAATCGCTAGAATTAAAGCACCAAAATTTTCACGCACCTATATAATCATGCTCTAACTCATAAAATATCATCAAATAATTCTCTTCGACCTCGGGTTAGTGGTTCCGAAACCACTGTTCCAACTAGCCCTTAAATCGGGCTATTACATGTTCGACTCATTGAGTCAATGGTGTGTTGGAGATCCATGTATCCAATGTGTGGTGATAGAGCCCACTTTTATGTTTCATAGCCGCAAGTGCCAATTTATCACTAAATTAAATATTATGAAATGTGATGTATGACTAATTGGGTGGTTACAAAGTTAGATGAGTTGATAGTTTATGCATGAATATTTTAGTATGTCACCATGGTTAAATATGCATGTAAATATGTTCTGGTTGCTTCCATTTAATGTATGATGTCATGTTTATTGGTAGTTTTCTGATCATTCACTGAGCTTGTTTAAGCTCACACACTCCATTCTAAACCATTGTAGATAATTAGCGTTGCGGTATGAGCGGTACGGAATTCCAAGGAAGTGATCCAAGTTAGGCTTTATTGTTTGAGTTGGCGATATTTTTGCTATTCTTTGAACTGTGGGAATAAAGCAATGTGGTAGAATTTTTTTTTATTACTACCATTATGCTTTAAATGATTGTTTTGATTTTTATACTCTTAGGAATTATGGACGTTGTTATTAGTTCATTGGTTTGCTTGGTTGAAATTATTGATATTGCTTTGAACTAAAAATATGGACATATTGAAGTTGAATATTGAAGTTATGGATGCATGTTGAAGTGGTATGTGATTGATTATGTTGAATGCCCTGTTTTGTTGTAATTTTTGTTGATTTGTACAGAGGTATCGATAATCGGGGTTTAAGTATTGATACCTCTATGTTGAAATGAATGTGCAGGAAGTCAGTAGCTTAAATTGGTATTGATACCCTTCTTCGAGTATCGATACTCGGGGTAAAAATATAGATATTTTTGCTTTATATCGATAATTTGTTGGTTCCATTATTTTACGAAGAAACAAAATGCTAAAAAGGTACCGATTTTTCTAATGGTATCAATACCTATCTTCAAAATATCGATACTTGAGATTGAATATCGATACCTACGTGATTTCTTTGGGAATTTTTGTTTGATGGTCCCCATGCATGATTAACTTGTTATTAATGTCGATAAATGTTTGATAAATCATTTTAAATGTTACCTAAGGTGTTCAAGATTCAATACTCCTTTAAACATTTGAAAATAACGATGGTTGCATGTGTTTGAGATTGTGTGAATATGTAGGAGTTCGATGTTTGATGTAGCGTCCTGTTACTCAGGCTCGACGACTGAGCCAGGTATAGGGTGTGACATTTACCATAACTTATTGGCATGATACAGTGTTTATGCATATAAAATATCGAAGAATTTGGTGAGAATTGAGAAAGATCGTTCAATCGATTGAAAGATTAGCATTGGATAGAAATTCTCTAAAAAATTAAGATCTAATTGAGGGAAACGAGATGTACTTACTGGTTCTTTGCAAGGATCGGGATTCTATTGATGATATTCTAAAATCGGTGAAAAAACAGTTGGATGAAGAACGTTTTAAATCGGGAAAGCAAAATAATTATCAACAATTAAGATGAAAATATGGTGTAAAGATAAAATAAATAAAAAGATGAAGAGAAATTCTATTAGGATTTGAAAATGGCAATATGAAAATATAATTAGGAAAAGAAGATAAAAAGATGGTGGAATTCTAGTTCAAATAGGAGTAGGAAGGACTAAATAGCTAGGGTTTTCAAACTTTGATGAGTTGGATGGCAAATCCCCCTTTTTTGTCGAGAATAAAAAGATATAGGAGGTGAATGGTGTGCCTTGAACTTAAGGAGTAAAGGGAGGGATGCAAAAGCCTTATCATTTGGGTTGCTGCCCATACTTGACATATTTTTACCAAACTAATATATATCCTAGTTCAATTTTGTTCCTTGGTTGCTAAAAAATTAAAATAAAGAAATGGAAGAGGAGTGGATTGAACCTAAGGTATCTAAGGAGTATACTAACTACATAACCATCAATACTAAGTCAATTACTTAATTATTTTTTACAATTAACCTCTATATTTTGTGGTGATACAATACTATAGAAACTCAAAACCAACAACATGCTCTTTATGTTTATCCCAAAGAAATATATATATTTTGTTTGTCTTGGGCCAAATGTTGTCATGGTACCCTCTTAAATTTATCATATGGAGTCGGTCGAGGTTTTTCGACTCCTTAAAAATTTCTTGGATCGAGTCAAATTGCTATTTCACTTTATCATAATGCTAACACTTGACAATGTGAAAGCATAGAAGCAAGTTAAGTGCCTTCCCACATAGTGTGCTTGTATGAATCCAACACTAATATAACAAGCAATTATGACTAACAATGTAAGTGTGGTATTTGAGATACCCTATATAAATAGTTATTTTTAAGCGCTCTACAATTTGGTCATCCTCCAAGACTTTAAAACTCAAATTATGTCATGCCCAAATAATTTGATCTTTATTTTGGTAATAATTACAACAATAATTAATAATTATTTTAATTGTGTTTATGAAATATGCCAATGTGATTTTATAGTCTCAATAGAACAATTTTATCTTTGATAAAAATTTGAGTTTAGGGTTTGGAAATTAGATAGAGCCATTTTACTATGTTTATGTAATTTGCCACTATGTGATCTTGCAATCTCAAGAAAGCCATTTTACTATTCATAAAAATTCGAGTTTAGGATTTGAGAATTAGATAGGGAGTTTGGGATTTAATAACATAGAATTTATAATTAGGTTTTAGTCTGAAAAGTAAAAGAAATGAAAGGGATATTTATAGGGTGTGTTATACCTCCCCCATGAATGGGGACACGTAGCATATTGAAAGACAATCCAAAGGATGTACTCCACTTGCTATAGGCTGAGAGGTTGCCAAAAGCTTCACTTATCATCTTAGCCACTCGAGCAAGTGGAAGATGATCGTTCAAGGAAGCTAGCCATCCGTTCCTCCAACCTTCTATTAAGAACGTGATCCTTTTGATCACCAAACCCCACACGGGTTCAATCGCTCCATACCCTGAATCAGAACGAATGATAAGATATGTCCCATCACAAACATCATTGTCCCATTGAAGACATTCGCCCCACACGTCCCACAATGATGGCCTAGTTGCGGGCTCAACACGTTAACGTTATACTACACGGGACCTTCCCATAAATAGCCTCCAAAACGATGATCAAAGGATCTACTCTTCGAGATATACTTGCCTACACTCTGCCAGTTGACCCTCTGCACTTAGCCTTCATACTTTCTCCACTTTCACTCTTTGTAATCATTAGCTCTCCACCCCGATTGGGTAAACCGACCTCCATTAGCTCCACCACATCTTCCTACGCATTCCCTCGTTGTATCATTGTATCAACAGGGTGTATACTTCTAGCCACTCATCCCATCAAAGACATTCGCCCCACACGTCCCACAATGATGGCCTAGTTGCGGGCTCAACACATTAATATCATCATGCACGGGACCTTGCCCATAAATAGCCTCCAAAACGATGATCAAGGGATCGACTCTCTGAGATATACTTGCCTATACTTTGCTAGTTGACCCTTAACACTTAGCCTTCATACTTTCTCCACTTTCACTTTTTGCAATCTTCGGCTCTCCATCCCGATTGGGTGAACCGACCTCCATTAGCTCCACCACATTTTCTTACGTATTCCCTTGTTGTATCACTGTATCAATAGGGTGTGTACTTCTAGCCACTCGAATTAAATTCTAGTGGTTAGACCTACAAACAATAAATACTAAATCAATGCCTTTGGCTTGACCTTGACACTTATATGTGTTGAGATCATGCCAACTCTACTTTTGTAATAAATCCACGATGAATTAAAAGCACAATGACCTCAACACCAAAACAAAACACATTCTGATAAATAATCTCAAAACAACAATACTTTGAAAAAAAAAAAAACATAGTAATATGTTTATGTAAAATTATCTAGCTTCCCTCTTATTACATTGTTTCTGATAAATAATCCCAAGACAACAATATTTTGAAAAGAAAACACAATAATTTTTATGTAAAATTATCTTGCTTCCTTCCTATTATATTGTTTTTACGTAATCGTTTAATTTTTTAAGGGGTTAATGGCTAAATTTTCCTCAATAACTCTACTTTAATTTGATTAATATTAGTTTAAAATAAATTTATCACTATATTTTTAATTTAATATTAAAATTTATTTATTCTATTTGATTGAATTTGTTTACTAAATTTTATTTTTATTGTATTTTGTTATTCATTTTTTTTATGAAGAGAAGATTTAATAAAAATAATGTTTTTATGATTTTGTTTTAGTATTTGACAATAATAGTTCAATTAAGGCTTAATATATGAGGCATTTTTTTTAATGTGGTACATGTGTTAATTTTTGGTCCAATTTGATACTTGTATATGATGTTAACTTTTTAGTATTTAATTCCAGTTTTAGGGTTGATTTGATGAAAGTTAATTTTTAATACTCTTATTAGGTTTGAATTTTTTTATGATTTTGTTAATAGAATAAATTTAGTGTTAATTGTGAAATTGTTTAATTTTGTATTTAATTTGTCAAATACAGTCCGATGGATATGATTTAATTCAGGTTTTAGAGTTGATTTAATAAAAGTTAAATGCTAATATTATTAGTTAATTGTGAATTTTTGTTAAATTAATTCTAAAACTCGAATTGCTAACAATTTTTTTTTTAAAAAAATTTGCTTTGGAATGAGGGCAAATTTTAATTGCAAAAGAAATTAATAAAATAAAAATTTGAAGTAAGAATTGAAATCACATAGAATGGTGGGAAAATAGTACAGTAGTCATCATGGCAGTAATTGAAAATAAGAAATTGACACATATTGCGGAGAAATTAAAATGAAAGCGATAGGTGGGGAAATTCCAAGCCCTCATTTATATTCATATCATTTTAAGCGTGAAGATGCTTTAAATTCAATTTTATTTCTGGGGATGAACATCTATTTATTTCAAATTCAATTACAAATTTAATGCCCTACTCTTAAGGTATGTTTAAAAACAATGGAATTCCATTCCCAAAATTACAGCCAAAAGGCTTTTAAATTTCTACGAATTTTCTTTATTCTCCCTGCAGTTAATGAAAATGGGTTTAGCAAATGAAAACAAAAGCATGGAGGAAGCATCAGTTGGTCTGAGAAGGTTCGGGGACGAGCAGAGCACGCTGCTGGACCAGTTCGAGAGGCTCTCCTTTGAGGCGCAGTTGAAACAAGCTATTTTGGGTCGGAGCCTGTCGGAGTCAAGCCTGGTTAAAAGGTGCCGCTGCTCGCAGTTGTTGGCACAACCGCCAGCGGCGGCGCAGGTGGGTAAAGGGCGTTGTGGGTCTGGTTTCAACAGGGTCCTGAAGAAGTTGATGAAACCAATACTTGGTGGGAAAGGAAATGCTGAAAAAAACCCGGTGACCAACCCTAACAATTCCATGTTTTTTAATGCTTTTAGCAGGTCTCTACGCTTCTGATGAAATAAA
This sequence comes from Gossypium sturtianum, assembly GCA_025698515.1. NCBI lineage: Eukaryota > Viridiplantae > Streptophyta > Magnoliopsida > Malvales > Malvaceae > Gossypium > Gossypium sturtianum. Next base: position 38,304,761 of record CM046952.1, read on the forward strand.
AATATTGTTTCATTCCTTTTTGTCATCCCATTTTTCTTTTTGGTAAATGCCAATCAATGACTCAGCAAGTTCCAAAAGCTGATACTTCCGTTCCCTATCTGATTATATTTGGTCATCATTCCATGTTCTCACAACAAAGACCGCCATTGCAAGCTTTGCATTTGAATGATTTTAAAGCAATAATAGTACCCTTTAAAGACACGAGTGAAACTTTCAGTATCATGGAGCAGGATGCTGGCTGTTCAACCATATCATTCTGGCATTGTTAGATGTTAATTAATATAAACAAATAAATTAAACGGGAAAAAAATGTCTGAAAATGGCTCTTGGTTTTTTTTTTTTTTTTTTTTTTGATGAGAAAATTTTCTTGGTTGATGTTTTGGGGCTCTTTCTTCTTGTTGTTACTCATGTTTGGGCTTAGTCCAATTGATAGCATTTCACTGAAGTGGCATTTACAACCGTTGGATCAACATGTTAAAATTACAACCACAATCAAGCTAAAACCGTTGAGTAGAGTAGGGACGTTTTAAAGGTCATCTTCAAAAATAGCACCCAGCTTTAATAAGCAGGGGCAGACATGCCGAAACTGACAACCATGGAAACGTTGAGCAAGACGCTGGATCTCAGCGTGTATCGGACCAATTTCCGAGTCAGGTGTCTCCTGGTTGAGCGAATGGCAGCAAGAGCATCACCTTGGATTTCCTTGTCCAAGGCAAATAGCAGAGCCTTTAAGCAAGGAAAAGAAAGAGTCGAGGTGCTTATTTCGCAGCATCTGATCCACTACCAGAAGCAGGAGGCGGCCAACCTTGAGGTACGCCTGCCGCCTTTGCTCTTGAACTGGAAGCTTGTTGTTGTTGATGAACAATTCGTAGAAATATTTATGGAATTCATAATTTCATTTCTAAATAAAAAATATAGCCCGAGTAAATTCATTGAAATGGTTTAGTAATACAGAGTCGTAGTCACTTTTCTTGAACAAAATTACTTGCTATATTTTTCACTCGTTTATTGTATACAGTACTAAGAGCAACTTGTTCTGCGTGACATATAAAATATAATATTAGGGTACACGCTGCCGTTTGCCGGCCTGCGATATCTGCTATCAATTTTCGAATTCTGGATGGATGAGCCAAAATTGGATGCACCTGAATCTGATGATGATCTCCCCAAAGGTATTAACGCATACATTTCCTTTTCTTTCACTCCTTTTAGTTTTCCTTCTCTCATTTTCATCCTCAATTCTTTTAGCCTTTTTCTTTGTGGATTCTACTCGTGTTGGGTTTTAACGATTTAATTCAATTTTTATTTTAGACATTTAATATGGCTAGACAAGCCCATGAACGCCTAATCAGCTAAAAAATGGGCCCAATATGGTGCTGACTCTCACAATAACATTCAATTAGACAAAATTCTCAGCCCAGATGCCCTAATCAGTTATGGCTAGGCTTTTTACTCTCCCAATTCAAATCACTAGGCTGAAATTTGGTAGGAAAACAAGTCGTCTGGCGCCAACGGCTAGTATTTGCTTCCATTATAAACACCCCCTCGCCCTTACCCATCATCTCTAAGAACTATCTCTTTACTTTGCTTCTGTTTTCTTTGCCTTTTTTTGTTTTTCAAGCTTAAGCTTACATCTCTTCACCCACCTCTACTTTCTCTTTAGTCACACGCTGCGCTTTTAATTTCTTCTTTCAGGTTTGCTTCCCTCCCTTTTGATTTTTAATTTTCTTGGGGGTGGGGTGGTGTGGGGGTTTAGGCTATACTTAATTAAGCCTTTTGATTTTCGGTCTTTTTTTTCCCTACAGAGAATGGATGTACATGGACGAGAAAGAAAACTGGCTGGAAATACCGGAGTATTCTCATACTCCAAAGCCAACGATATTTTTCGTAGAAACCCAAACCCTCCCCACAGTTCATCTCCTTCCACTCTAAAGTCCCCAGACCACAATAAACTCTGTAAGTACTGGATGTCTGGCCACTGTCACAGAGGTGACAAGTGCTGGTATTTGCATTCTTGGTCTCTTGGGGATGGCTTCACCATGTTGGCAAAGCTTGAGGGCCACAAGAAGGTATTCTTTTTCCCTCATTTGGATTTTGGGGCTTTTTACACCTTTACATAACAAACCAAGTTTCTTACCTTAGTTATTCTCTGTGTGTTTTGATCTAAACAGACCATTAGAGGGATTGCCCTTCCTTCAGGGCATGACAAGCTTTATTCTGGAAGCTCCGATGGAACTGCACGGATATGGGACGGCCACACTGGAAAGTGTCTTCATTTTACTAATCTTGGAGATGAAGCTGGATCTTTGATTACTGAGGGTGCCTGGGTGTTCATTGGCATGAAAAATGGAGTCAAGGTTGCCATCCAACATAATTGTTAATTGTCCTCAAATCGTCTTTAAGTGTGATACATTTTATCCTATTTTGTTTTGGCATTAACTAAATTGAGACCTTTTTTTGGTATCTTGCAGGCATTAAATATTCACTCAGACCTTGAATTAAATCTAAAAGGGCCAGTTGGGCAAGTCTATGCCATGATTGTTGCTGGGGATATGCTTTTTGCTGGGGCACAGGTGATCATTCTCATTTCAGGCCATCTTTATTTCTAAAATTCTTGTTTTGGAGACAATGTTATTACTCAATTCCTTTGCTTGTTGTAGAATGGTGGTATTATTGCATGGAGAGCAAGTTGTGAGACCGATTCTTTTCAGCTAGCTGCGTCCCTGGAAGGCCACAATGGAGCTGTCTCATGCTTGGCTGTGGGAGACAAAATGTTATTTTCTGGGTCTCTGGATAAAACAATCAGGGTATGTTCCTCTGCTAGTCTGGTGTTTTCCTTACAAAATATTCTATGTGAATTGAAATAAATGTTCAAATCCTTAGTCATGTGAATTGGCACTTATTGGCTTATTAAAATTCCATTAGCTACAACATTTATGCAGTTTTTATACTTCCATTGAATTTCTGGTTCTTAATATATGTTTTCTCCTGACCAGGTGTGGGACATTGACACATTTCAATGCATTAAGACTTTGAGTGGACATGCTGATGTTGTGACATCTCTTGTTCATTGTAATGGATATTTGTTCTCAAGCTCACTTGACTGCACCATTAAAGTTTTGTTTGCAACAGAAGGACAAAATTGGGAGGTGCTCTATACTCATAAAGAGGAAAATGTATGTTCTTTTTCTTTTTTCTGAATTTACAATTGCAACCTGTTCATGTTATATTGGAGTTGTTCGGAGTGGAAATGGGCTAAAATGAATTTTGGGTTGCAGGGTGTGCTCACATTATGTGGAATGAATGATGCTGAAACTAAACCAGTCTTGTTCTGCTCTTACAATGATGACACCGTTCGCCTTTATGACTTGCCCTCGTGAGTATAATTCTCCTATATTTCATCTCGATGTGTGAAAAATGCTTTTTGTTTTGTGGGTTCAAAAGAAGTTCCCTTCATGGAATGGTATTATTAATAACTAACGAATATTACCTTTTGTGGTGACAGGTTCTGTGAGAGAGGCAGAATATTTTCAAAAAGAGAAGTGAGAGTGATTGAAAGAGGACCAAAAAACCTGTTCTTCACAGGGGATGCAAGTGGCTCATTGACTGTTTGGAAATGGCGGCAAAACCCTCAAGAAAGCTCTTGATTCTCACTTCAATTCTGCACCTCATCTCTTGCTGATTGCTAATCTCATTTTGATTTTTTTCTTCTTTTTGGCTGTACACATACATATTCAGAAGTATAGATACTGATATATACAATTTGTATAGATTCCCTGTTTGTTGCTTGTTGAATTGCACTGCTGCTTGTAATTCAATTTTGAAAAGAATGAGAATGTTTTTTTATTCATTCAAGCATGGCAGATATGTTAGTGAAAATGGAAGGTACAACTAAGAGCATACAATTGAACTACCATGATTAAGTATTAGAATAACTCTAGGTTGTAATTTTGAATGGTGATCAATGTTAATGGAACAACAGTCGTTGAACCTAGTTTCTCTTAGACTTAGAACAAAACTTTTTACTTCATACATTGACTTGCAAACTGTCATGGTATAATTGATGTATTATAAAGCTTTACGTTACCTGGACTTTTTAAAACTGAATGTATTTGTTAATATAACTATTGATACAATGTACAATAAGGGAGAAGGGTGGTTACTCTGGAGGCCGGTTTACTTAGTCGGGGCAGAGAGTCGGAGATTATGAATAGTGGTGTAGAAGAGAGTGTAAAGGCTGAGGACTAAAAGAGTGTTGACAGAGTGTAGGCTTAATATTCTTAAAGGGTATATTCTTTCTTCATCGATACCAGAGACATTTATAGGCAGGGGTGTGGCGCCCCAAACCCGGCTGGGACAGTCTGACCCGAATCTATAATTATTGAGACCATGTGTATTAATCCAAATTGGTTAGGAAATTATGGAAATTCCCTTTTGTAATTAAAATAAGTTATATATTATTTCAAAGGTACTCTAGACTTTTCATTTAAAAACCCAATAAAAATAAACATATATTAGGATTTGAACCCACACCAATTGTGTTAATAAAACTTTTAATTTACTACTAAATTAAGACTTTATTTTAATATATTTATACATTTTAATTTTATTATTCACACTTTATTCTTTCCATCAATTGTATATCTATATTATTTATTAAGTCTTTTACTGAGTTGGAGTCACCTATTAACCGGGTCTCAATTCAGTTTCAAACCGTACGTACATAAATAAAATAACGTATATATTATTAATTACTACACTATTTATTGCATGTTATTTTTAAACAACCATTTATGTTCTGAATTTGTAGTTTTCATGTGCATATATTTGTGATAAAATTTATAGTTAGTTATAAAAACTCGCATGACTTCAATGGTGCAAATATTCTATTATAATGATAAAAATTGTATTCACGGTAAATAAAAATTTATAAGGTGTCACAATTCACTATAAGAATCATTTAAAATAGCTTTTTATAATTATAGGGGTAAATTACACCGCAGGTCACCTTAAAATAGCAACTTTCTTATTTTGTTTACTCTAATTTTTTTTGTTAATTTAATTACTCTAAATAAGATAATTACTTGAATTGGTCACGACCATTAAAAATTTTGTTAATCCACTAATGGATTGTTGATGTGACTTTTTTTTTTTTACTTTTGACTAAAGCTAGGAACCTCTCTATAATTAGTCTAATTTTTTTTTTTTTTTGCAACATAAGAACCACCAATTCTCATCACCGTCCAACACTCACCATAAGAACCACTAATGCTCATTACTGCCAAACAGAAAGTATTTCACAACACCTTAACAAAAAGTAGAAGAACATACCTTAGATCTAAGTCGATTTGACAGTTAGTGTTAGAGATTGGAGAAGAAAGTTGTTTGGATTTTGGTTCGTAAATTTGTGCCGTTTAAAGCTATTTCATTAAAAAAAATTGAACTATAAAGGAGAACGTGTAACAACCCGTTTTTAGTGGTGTCGGAAATAATGGTTTCGGAACCATCAATCAGATGAATGAGTCCGTAAATATTATTATTTAATATTTACGAGTAAAATATAGTATTATATTGAATTTTGATTTGATAAATTTTGTTAATTGGACGAATAGTTAAGTTCAAGTGATTTATCCCTAAAGTTAAGTGGTTTTGAAAAATGAGGTATCGAGACCTCATTTCTGTAAACCGATTCCTTCAATATTTTTATTAAATATTTACAGAGCGACTATACAAGTATATTGAAAGTTGGTCCAAAAATTTTGACGTTTGGATAATTAATTAAGTAAAAATGACTGAATTATAAAAGTTGTAAAAGTTAAGTACAATTGAAATTTACTAGTTAAATGGTTTAATTAATAAACATGCAAGGGTTTATGAGGTGAATAAACCATAATTTAGCATAGTGGACGGTTTATGCATAATAATTAAATAATATTATATGTTATTATAATAATATTAAAAAATTAAAAGAAATATGAAAACATGATGGATCTTCTTCATTCTTGTTTGTTCTTCATCGAAAACCCCAATTGTTAACAGCTTGAAGGTTCGGCAATTGACATTTCCTTGCATGATCGAGAAACAGGTCAATCGATGGGCAAACGCAAAAAAGGAAAAGAAAATGTTGATTAGACTTTGGAGTCGTTTTTGCTGCAGAAACGATTTAGGTAAGTTCATACTATATGTAATATGTTAAATTAAATTCTTTGATAATTGTTTTATTCAAATAATTGTGGTGTTTGTAATTTTGAATGTTGGTTGATGAAAAAATTAATAATGAAATGAGTTGTATGGGAGATAGTGTAGCAGGCTTTGTGCCAGTGTATATTATCAAGCTTTGTGCCTAACAAGCTTTGTATCGGTGTATATTATCAAGTCTTGAGCCTAGCAGGCTTCGTTTTGGTGTAATGGATCCGATAATCTGTACGGAAAGTACTATTTTAAGTTTACAATGAGTTTAAAAAGGTTCTCAGGCGATATAGTAGTTGATCTCATGACATGTTCTTGCATCGTTGTAATTAGATTGTCGAGTAAAACAAGTTAACTTCACGAACTTATGAAGCTTTATTTGACCGTACTTGTTTGCTTTAAATTTTGTAGGTCTGTTGGAATCGGGACGTCGATTGGAGCAGTTCAAGAGATCACACACTATTCGTTTTATTTTCGGTAGTTATTTTGTACTTTTTGTGTTGGTTTGAAGTGGCATGTAATTAGGATGTCCTTATATATGTAAATAGGGTTAATATGTATATGTTTAACCATTTACTTGTGGGCTTAAATGAAGTTGAATTGATGTTTTGTTCTTACCATTTGGTATTTGGTTGATGGTGTTAACAAATGATGTTATTTGACTTGGGAACTAGAATTTGATGCCTTAGTAGTAATGACAATTTTGTGTTTGGCAATGCATGGAATTTGAGTGATGTAAAGGTATGTTTTGGTAGCTTGGTAAGTTCATGGTACATGTTTATAGTTATTGGTAAATGGTTTGAATGAATTTTCTTGATGATCAATTTGGTTTGATGGATTGTTGTTTAGGTTTGTATTGTGGTGTCAATGAGGGCACATTGGTACACCTTTTGATTGAATGATTTTTGGCATGTAATGGTTATGTTGAGAGGTGTTTTGGGTTATAGAAATGTGTTAGGAAATAGGTTGGATTGGTACCTAAGAAATGGTGTTGCTTTAGCTTGTTTTAGAAGTAATTGTAGGTGCACATGGCCTGGGACACGGGCTACCACATGGTCGCGTGCCACACACGGTCACTTCACACGGTCGTGTCTTATATGAAAACTTTGGTGCAAGTTGATTCCACACGGTTACAGAGAGTTACAGGGCTTGGGAACACGGCCGTGTGACCCTGTCTATACGAGCATTTGAATTTACACGGCTGGCCACACAACCTTGTTTTGGAGCCACACAGGCTGGGCTCTGTCACACGGCCTGGCTACACTGCCGTGTGACTCATGTTTCTAGTTTTTCCCCAACTTTTTACAAAACTTTCATTTTAATCCAGATTCATTCTAGGTTTATTTTAAATGCTTCATATGCTCAATTTAAGTCTTGATATTCTTGAAAAACATGGAACATGATTATGCTTTAATATTATTTGAATTGTTTGATGATGTTGTATAAATGTTATAGTTTTACTATTGTAATACCTTATAGATCAGGTTAACTTTCGGACCAGGTATAGGGTGTTACAATACGAAAATGAGAGCTTTTGATTGGTGCAAGTGACGCAAACAGAGAAGGTCATACAACAACGATTTTAACAGCCAATGACTTAAATGAAAAGTTTCGAATAATTTAGTGATCATTTTGTAAGTTTTGAAAGTTGAGTGATCGAAACATAAACATACTAATAGTTTAGTGACCTTGAGTGTAGTTTACCTTTAATAAATATAAAAGAAAAAAGATGGTAGGTGATGGGCTCGAAACTAACTAATATTTCGACAAAGGCAAGCACACCTATCGAATAGTAGTATAGCTATGGTGAGTCCGGAATATCGTATCCACAAGGACTAAAATTGCTAGTAATAACTATCTTTCTATTATTTAGCCTAATAATTAAGGGGATTTATTTTAATCTAAATTTTAATTAACTAATTAACTATGAATGCGACAGAGAGTGAAGAAAGTAATCGAAATAAACTAATGAATAAATACAATACCCAGGGAAGAATCCACCTAGACTTCACTTATTATTCTGACTCTGAATTAAACGATTTATTCACTTGACTTGATCCGTAGAAATCCCTGATTTATGTTAATATCTCTTTCGAGACTAAGAACAACTGACTCTAGGTTGATTAATTGAAATCTCTTTCTAATTAAAACTTCTATCGTCGCATTAACTCGATCTATGGATTCCCTTATTAGATTTGACTCTAATTCAACAGATTTATGTCGTCCTATTTCTAGGGTTGCAATCAACTCCGCTTAATTATGTTAGATCTACTCTTAAACATGGACTTTTGCTCCACTTAATAAGCACATCCAATCTTGAATTAATATCCTGAAAATATTAAAGCAATAATTAAGAACACATAATTAAGAACAAGAACAAGTATTTATCATGTAATTCAGATAATTAAATAATAAGATTCGTCTTAGGTTTCATCCTCCCTAGGTATTTAGGGAATTTAGTTCATAACGTAAAAGGAAAACATCTTAGAATTAAGAAAACAACAAGACATAAAGAACCCAAAAACTTCTTAAAGAACTTGATGGAGATCTTCAATCTTGGAGTGGATCTTGCTTCCGAGATGATTCCAATGGCTTCCTTCGAGTAATTTCTTCGATCTACTCTCCGTCCCCCTAGGTCTTCTTCTAGTGTGTATTTATAGACTTTAGAATGCTCAGAAACCCTAAAAATTGGGTTTTTTCGTGTAATAGGGAAGCAGGGTGCGAAATCGACACGGGCTGGCACATGGGCGTGTGGGCAGCCCGTGTGGCTCACATGGGCATGTGCCCAGCCCGTGTGGATCCTGAAAACTCTGATTTTGGCCCCTTTTTCGCTCCTTTTGCTCTCAAATGCTCTCCTAAATATAGAAACATGAATTTAAGGGATTAGGAGCATCAAATTCACTAATTCTCTTCATAAATCATCCAAAAATATGCCAAGCATGGAATTAAAATATGTTACATTTATGGTTTATCAAATATCCCCACACTTAAGCATTTGCTTGTCCTCAAGCAAAATCCTCAACTCACAATTAAAATTAAGCTTTCTCAATTCATAATTCTCATCAATAATGTTTTATCATAATTCATAAATAATCACACATTGATAATTTAACTAAAAGAGCATTAAAGATTCAAACAATCCAATTCACATATTTTTAAAGCATGAAAATATAGGTATTTCCCATTATCTAAATAATTACCTTTAATTCAAAACAGACAAGATTCGACATCCTCACTAAAGATTCACTCAAATCACTCAAAGTGTTTAAGGTTCAAAAATTAAGCACTCAAAAGTCAAACATGAAAAGTTATTACCATAGGCTTGCATGAAAATCAAATCTCCACCACTATAAAATGAGATGATACACAAATCAAAAGGTCTTTAAAGGGTTGTAATGGGGCTTGGGTTAAAGGCTGAAAAAGAAGGTTAAAATCGAGATCGAATTGACAATTTTCCTAACTAGAAAAATAAACTAATACTGAATAATTACATCAATTGAAAACTTATCAATAATAACACGAGCTTCTTCTCAAAATGTGAAATTAACCGTTTAAGCTCAAATAACATAGAACTAGTAATAATTAAAATAAATGTACATATTTTGTTTTTCACTTCTCTTTTTTTTTTGAGTTGTGGATAAAAAATAGATAATTTAACAACTGAAACAAAAGGACATAGTTAGGCAACTGACCAAATCAAATCTCGACAAAAAAGGAGTCAATACAATAAGAAAAATTCTCAATGAATCAAAAAGAATGAGTTATGGGTTAATATTAAGGGTAGATCAAAAAACGGTTTATTAGGCTCAAAGGGGTTCACTGAGGGTTAATTATGAAGGTAAGCTTTTAATGGGATAAGTGGGTTAAAACCTAAGTGCCTTTATCATCTCAGTATATCAAATCAAAAGTGTGATCTCGACATGCATAATCGAAGCAAGTTCTAGAATAACAAATCAATATTGACACACTCATAACCAATAATAAAGTGAGAAAGAAAAGTGTATGCTCTTAAAGGCTCAAAATCTCACAAAAATTATGGTTTTTGATGTCAATCTTGCAAATTTCAAACTTCAAGATAATACCTCAATTTAGGGAAACAACCTAAAAATTTTAATTCTGAAAATAGACTTCTCATGCTTAGTTCTCTAATGTCTTAAAGTTTAAACAATAAATGCATAATTACCTATGAATTTAATCTAAAACACATCAATGATAATCACAAATCAATAAGAATTCATTCTAATAGTAATATGAGAAAATTACTTGAATACAAGACATAATTCAGGGATTTTCTAATAATCATATAAATAACCTCCCCACACTTAAGATATACATTATCCTCAATGTATGAATATATATAATGACAATATAAGTAGAATATCATAAGAGAGGGAGAGAAGTGAAACTACCCTGAATTTTGGATGAAGTCCTCAAATTAGTGACTAGCGGAATTGTAAAGAAGGCTAAATGTAGTGCATGATTCTGAGCAAGCTATTAAGAAAATAAACACAACTGGTGGAGAAGATTAAAGGATTACTCGATTAGGAACAACCATAATAACTAAAATAAAGTTCAAAATATAATAGACAAGTCTTTAAAAGATAATAAGAAACATAAAAGACAAATAAAAATAGAAATAGAAATAAGATAAAACAAGAAGACAAAATAAGAAAAGAGAAAAGGGGTTAGGGTTTTTATGGGGTGACACGGTTGTGTGAGGGTCCCTGTTGGGCCACACGGCCGTGTCACACGCCCGTGTGACTTGTTTTCAACCCGTGTTCATCGAGGGAAAAATAATAGCCCAGTCTTCACATGGCCTCGGACACGCCCGTGTGTCAAAGCCGTGTGGTTCACACGGCCGAGTCGCACGGCCATGTATATCATCCTTCGCTTCTCCCACGCCCGTGTGGCTAGGCCGTGTCTAGCACACGACCGTGTGCCTTGCCCGTGTAACCCTCTGACTTGTTTTAAAATTCAAAAAAAAAAATTTGCTCCAGGTTTCACACGGCCTAGGACATGCCTGTGTGTCGAGGCCGTGTGGTCCACACGGCCGTGTCGCACGCCCGTGTGGTTTAATTTAAGGCCGTGTCTCTGTCAAATTTTGGAAAAAAATTAGCCCTGTTTCCATACGGCCAAGGACACGCCCGTGTGGGTCAAAAACCTGCATTTAAACATGAAAAGAAGTAAAAATAAACTAATTAGTAGGGTTAGTGCTCGGGTTGCCTCCCGAGAAGCGCTTATTTAGAGTCTAAGCTCGACTTACCTCTCATTCGCATGGTCATGGTGGTTTGAAGAGTTGAAACTCCTCTCTCCTGCTATCAGTTCTAACATCAAAATAAGGTTTAAGTCGAGTACTATTTACCTTAAAAGTACCAAATTTAGAATGAGTTACCTCGACTGTACCGTATGGGAAGACATTTAGTATCGTAAATGGAGTTGTTTCATTTGCATTAGGCTTTGAAGTGACAACTTGAGGATCCATTTTATCTAACAGTACCTGGTCCCCAACCTTAAATTGATTGGTTCTATCATTAAGCTCGACATGGTGTTGCTTTTGTTCCTCTTTGACATAAGTCCGTCATTCGTCTAGTTCATCTATCTGTAGCATTCGTCTTTCATGGATGGTTCCATTGTTGGCGCATGAACCAGAACATGGCTCATTTGTGTTTTTCGAAAGAGTTTCCTGTAAAGAGGGTTAAATCCCATGATTAACAGGATTTATAGAATCGTCTTTATTACTTGATGTCTTAGCTGAATCACGAGCTTGGAGCGTGGTCGTATCATCACTTACACGAAGTGTGAGTTCACCTATACCAACATCAATGATAGTTCTAGCAGATGCTAAAAAGGAGCGTCCTAAAATTAAAAGGACATCACTATCCTCATCCATGTCTAGGATAACAAAGTCAACTGGAAATATGAATTTATCAATTTTTACGAGTACATCTTCAACAATACCCCTAGGAAATCTAATGGTTTTATCTGCTAATTGAATGCTCATCCTAGTTTGTTTGGGTTTCCCAAGACCTAGTTGTTTAAACATTTTGTAAGGCATGACATTAATACTTGTCCCTAAATCAGCTAAATCATTATTTACATTTAAACTACCAATTAAACAATGAATAGTAAAACTCCCTGGATCCTTCAATTTGTTGGGTAGTTTATTTTGTAAGATAGCTGAGCACACTGCATTTAGCTCCACGTGCGAGAAATCATTTAACTTCTGTTTGTTTGTCAAAAGCTCTTTTAAAAATTTAACTGAGTTGGGCATCTGCGAAAGAGCTTCAATAAACGGTAAGTTAATATGCAATTTTTTCAAAAGTTTAAGAAATTTACCGAATTGTTCATTTGTGCGGTCTTTCTTTATCGCGTTGGGATATGGCACATGAGGTGTATACTCCTTACTTACCGGTTTTTGTTCGTTGTGGTTTACCTCAACCTTACTATTGCTTACCACAGTTTCTTGCCTCAATTCAGATTCAAATTCAGCTAACCCTTCTTCATCTCGAACAGTAATGGCATGAAGTTGCTCCCTTGGGTTAGTTTCGATGTTGCTTGGCAAGCTACCTTGTGGTCGTTCTGAAATCATCTTTTCCAATTGACCGATTTGATTCTCAAGCCCTTTATTCGACACTTGTTGATTTTTGATTGCTGTTTCAGTGTTTTGGAAGCGGGTTTCTGACACCGAAATAAATTTCATCAACATCTCTTCAAGGTTTGGCTTCTTCTACTACTGGTAGGGTTGTTGTTGAAAGCCTGGAGGGGGTTGTGGTCTCTGATTTCCTTGACCACCCCATGAGAAATTGGGATGGTTCCTCCAACCTGCATTGTAAGTGTTACTATAGGGATTATTCTGAGGTCTAGAATTATTACCCATATAGTGGACTTGCTCATTTTCTGTGCTCGGGTTGTAAGATGGATATTCTGTGGTGTTCATCCCTCCTCAATTTGTGTTGTATTGCATTACTGGATGTACCTGTGAAGAACCATACAAACTATCAATTTTCTTATTTAAGAGATCTACCTAGTTTGATAGCATGGTGACCGCGTCAACGTTAAAAACACCGGCTGCTTTCATCGGCTTTGTCCTCATGACTTGCCACTGATAATTATTCAGTGACATCTCCTCTATAAACTCATAAGCCTCCTCAGGTGTTTTGTTATTTAGGGTACCGTCGGCGGCTGCATCGATCAGTTGCTTAGCTGAGGTGTTCAAACCGTTGTAGAAAGTTTGAACTTGTAGCCATAGAGGTAACCCATGGTGAGGGCACCTTCTCAATAAGTCCTTATACCTCTCCCAAGCATCGTAAAGAGTTTCTAAATCCATCTGCACAAAAGAAGAGATATCATTCCTTAACTTTGCCGTTTTAGCCGGCGAAAAATATTTTAATAAACTTTTTGGTCATTTGTTCCTAAGTAGTGATGGAACCTCGTGGTAACGAGTTTAACCACTGTTTAGCTTTATTCCTTAATGAAAAATGAAATAACTGAAGGCGAATGGCATCATCAGAAATGCCATTAATCTTGAAAGTGTCGCAAAATTCTAGAAAGTTGGCCAAATGAGTATTTGGGTCCTCATCCTGCAAACCATCAAACTGAACAAACTATTGAATCATTTGAATAGTGTTAGGTTTCAGTTCAAAATTATTTGCAGCAATAGCAGGTCTAACAATACTCGATTCAGCCCCAGTTAAATTGGGCTTAGCATAATCGTACATAGTACGAGGAGCAGGATTTGATTCACCGGATTCGCGGCAACCACAGGGAGGTAGCGGATTATTCTGGATTTTCACCATCTCCTCGGTAATATTGGTATTGTCCTCTTACACTTCCTCTATATCTGTGTAGACTTCGCCTTATTTCTCTACGATTTCATGAAATGTGCTTTCGATTTTGCTATCAAATAGTAGGGTCCCGACAGTGTTCCTTCTAGTCATAAACTAAAAATACTGCTGTAAAATAAAAAAAGTTAGTAAATTAAAATAAAAACAAAAATAAATTGCAATAAAAATAAAAATGGCTAAAGTAATAAAAATTAAGCGTTCCTAATATCTTAGTCCCCGGCAACGGCGCCAAAAACTTGATAGGCTCGAAACTAACTAATATTTCGACAAAGGCAAGCGCACCTATCGAACAGTAGTATAGCTATGGTGAGTCCGGAATATCGTATCCACAAGGACTAAAATTACTAGTAATAACTATCTTTCTATTATTTAGCCTAATAATTAAGGGGATTTATTTTAATCTAAATTTTAATTAACTAATTAACTATGAACGCGACAGAGAGTGAAGAAAGTAATCGAAATAAACCAATGAATAAAGACAATACCTAGGGAAGAATCCACCTAGACTTCACTTATTATTCTGACTCTGAATTAAACGATTTCTTCACTTGACTTGATCCGTAGAAATCCCTGATTTATGTTAATATCTCTTTCGAGACTAAGAACAACTGGCTCTAGGTTGATTAATTAAAATCTCTTTCTAATTAAAACCTCTATCGTCGCATTAACTCGATCTATGGATTCTCTTATTAGATTTGACTCTAATCCGGCAGATTTATGTCGTCCTATTTCTAGGGTTGCAATCAACTCCGCTTAATTATGCTAGATCTACTCTTAAACAGGGACTTTTGCTCCACTGAATAAGCACATCCAATCTTGAATTAATATCCTGAAAATATTAAAGCAAGAATTAAGAACGCATAATTAAGAACAAGAACAAATGTTTATCATGTAATTCAGATAATTAAATAATAAGATTCGTCTTAGGTTTCATCCTCCCTAGGTATTTAGGAAATTTAGTTCATAACGTAAAAGGAAAACATCTTAAAATTAAGAAAACAACAAGACATAAAGAACTCAAAAACTTCTTAAAGAACTTGATGGAGATCTTCAATCTTGGAGTGGATCTTGCTTCCGAGATGATTCCAACGGCTTCCTTCGAGTAATTTCTTCGATCTACTCTCCGTCCCCCCTAGGTCTTCTTCTAGTGTGTATTTATAGACTTTAGAATGCTCAGAAACCCTAAAATTTGGGTTTTTTCACGTAATAGGGAAGCAGGGTGCGAAATCGACACGGGCTGGCACATGGGCGTGTGGCCAGCCCGTGTGGATCCTGAAAACTCCGATTTTGGCCCCTTTTCGCTCATTTTGCTCCCAAATGCTCTCCTAAGTATAGAAACATGAATTTAAGGGATTATGAGCATCAAATTCACTAATTCTCTTCATAAATCATCCAAAAATATGCCAAGCATGGAATTAAAATATGTTACATTTATGGTTTATCAGTAGGTTACTTGTTGACAATTGAGCAGACGAATTCATTCGAATTTAAGATTGATTGAGCTTATCCAAATTTATTTTAAATAATTTAAAAAAAAGGATCAACTACAAAAATAGTCACTTTTGTCTGCCTTAGATTACACTTTAGTCACTTATGTTTGAAATGTTACGTTTTAGTCACTTATGTTATCGTTTTGTTACGAAGTGGTCACTCTGCCGTTAAGTGTAACACCCCTCACTCGTATTCAATGCCGAAACAGGGTTACAGAGCATTACCGAACTTACGAAACAATTAAACAACCGTTTAACATACATTATAACATTTTATACATTCATCAACTATTCTCAACCAATTTGTCCCTAATACAAGCCTACGAGGCCTTAAACATACATTAGAAGTGGTTCGGGACTAAACCGATAACTCGAGAAACTTTTCCACACTTAGAAAAACAGGGGACACAAGCCCGTGTGGCTAGGCCATGTGTCTCACACGGCCACCAGACACGCCTGTGTCACAGGCCATGTGGACATTCGAAATGGAAGCACGTGGTCGTGTCCCAGCCCGTGTCTAAACAAGTGAGGTTATTGACTTAGGTCACACGGTCGACCACGCGCCCGTGTGTCTAGCCCGTGTGCCCTTCGAAGTGGCCTCACACGCCCGTGTGCCAGGCCGTGTACTAGGTAGTGTCAAACCTGTAGGGTATACTGACTTATGCAACACGGTCAAGTCACACGCCCGTGTGCTAGGCTGTGTGCCAATTAGGGGTATACTGACTTGTACCACACGGCCGATCATACGCCTGTGTGTGAGACCGTGTGGAGCATACTGACTTCATTTCAAATTCAACACCAGGGGACACACGATCGTGTAACATAACCGTGTGTCACACACGGCTGAGACACACGCCCGTGTCTCTGCCTGTTTGGACAAAAATAGGCTATTTACCAAGCCATTTTGCCACCCCTTTTGGTACACATTTCCACCTACACAAATGACACCAATCCAATGCATAATATACCATCCAAAACAACCAATCCGAGTCTAAATCTTATCATTCAATACCAACCAATTCAAGGCACATAATTACCACAATATACAATCTAAACTTCATGTAATCTTTGTCTTCTCAAAATATCAAAATAACCATTTACAAAATATGCATTTCTATGCTCAATTCCACAAACATACCAATTCATAATTCATTACCTATTACCATGACTCACCACAACTAACTCAATATACACAAGACATAAGGATATATATATGCACATAATTCAAACATACCAAACATACCAAATTTAAGTCATCACCCATGGTTATATATACAAACCAAAATATAAACATTTACAATGCCAATTCATTTGGCCAATATCAATACCAGAACATAATCAAAATGACTCCAAATACCTATACATGCCATATACTCAAAACATAGTTTCAAAAGTACCAAAGAGTCAGTGGATAGTGTGGTGAGGTTTCCGACGATCCCCGAATCCGAGCTAGCTTTGAAATAACTATAAAACCTAGAAAAGCAACAAAGTAAGCTATATAGCTTAGTAAGCTCGTATGTTAACAAAGAACAACAATCAGCATTCATTAATCATTCATATAATGGAAAACAATATACAACAATTATATTAAATCTCAAGCTATCAAATGATCATTCATATAACTTACCAACTCCATAGTTTTCAATCCTCAATTCATTTACGTACGTACCTGTACCATCTCGTACCAATCTCATATTCAATCACATACTTCTTTTTACCCGTCGAACCATTCGGAATAGAAGTCGGATACTCAAGGTCTCATACGATAAGTACCTATACCATGGCCCAAAGCCAAATCAAGGTAACTTATCTGAAATTCTGATATCATGGCCCGAAGCCAAATCAAAGTATACCTAATGACATGTCACTAGCATCATAAACTATTCCTAAGGTTCAATCGGGTTTCCAACGGTCGAATCTTCATCGAATCATTTCTAAACTCGTCCGTAAACACATAACCACAATTCATGCTATATCTAAGCATATAAAATACATTCGTAATGAAATTATAACATACGAACTTACCTCAGATGATAAAACGACGAATCGAGTTGATGTGTCTCTAACTAACTACGATCACAATAAAGGCAAGCGCACCTATCGAACAGTAGTATAGTTATGGTAAGACCGGAAATATCGTATCCACAAGGACCAAGAGTACTAGTAATTACTATCTTTCTATTATCTAGCCTAAGAATTGAAGTGGTTTCTTTTTAAACTAAAACTAAGTAAGAGAACGACAGAGAATGAAATTAGGAAAATACTTTTAGACAACTTATATGATAAAGGCAATACCCAAGAAAGAATCCACCTAGACTTCACTTATTACTTTTGATTCATACGATTTATTCACTTGACTTAATCCGTAGAAATCCCTGAATTATGTTAATATCTCTTTCAAGACTAAAAACAACTGACTCTAGGTTGATTAATTGAAATCTCTTTCTAATTAAAACCCCTATTGTCACATTAACTCGATCTATGGATTCCCTTATTAGATTTGACTCTAATCCGACAGATTTTCGTCACCTTATTTCTAGGGTTGCAATCAACTCCGCTTAATTATGTTGATCTACTCTTAAACAGGGACTTTTGCTCCTCTGAATAAGCACATTCGACTTGAATCAATAACCTGAATTATCAAAACAAGAATAAGAACTCACAATTAAGAATAAGAACAAGTATTTATCTTATAAATCAAATAATAATAAGATTCATCTAGGTTTCATCCCCTCAGGTATTTGAGGAATTTAGTTCATACTGATAGAGGGAAACATCTTAAAATAAGGAAAACAACAAAACATAGGAAAACTCAAAAACTTTTAAAGAACTTGATGGGAGATCTTCAATCTTGATGGAGATCTTTCTTCCGAGCTGCTCATGACGGCTGTCTTCGAGTATTTTCTGCCTTCTACTCTGCGTCTTCGTTTAGGTTACCCCCTAGGGTGTTTATATAGGCTTTGGAACGTCTTTCTTGGCCCACAAGTAGCCTATTCCGAATAGAATTAAGCTAAGGTACGGCAGGGACACGCCCGTGTGACACGCCCGTGGTGGATTCCTTCGACCGTGCTCGCTTCTGCTCGCCACACACGGCCGTGTGGTCTTCCCGTGTACGTTGGTCCACACCGTGTCCAATTCTGCTCGTGACACACGGCCGTGTTTGATAGTCTAGGCCGTGTTGGTTTCTAATGTAGGCCCATTTTGCCCCTTTTGGCCCGTTTCTCGTTCTTTTCGACTCCCTAAGCTCTCCTGAGTATAAAACATGAAATTAAAGAATTAGGAGCATCGAATTCATCAAATCTAATGAAAATTCAACCAAAAGTAAGCCAAGCATGGGGTCAAAATATGTATAAATTATGGTTTATCACGAGTCAATTAGTTAATCACTTTATCTTTTCCCCGATCCAAGTTTGTATTTCACTTTTCTTGATCTAAATATATTAAAAATTGACTTATTCAATCATCTATTCATTCAATTTAGTCCAAAACATACTTTAAAACACATTTACACTTTTGCCCCACATATTTCACATTTTTCACAATTTAGTCCTTATTGCATAAAATCACAAATTAGTGAAATTCCAATTAAACCCATGCTAGCCGAATTACCATAATACCCCTAGCAGCCCACAATTTTCATTTATTTCACATTTTAACCACTAACTTTATACATTTCTCAATTTAATCCTTATTTTGTATTTTTACTCAAAATCACTTAACAAAACTTGTATATCTAACAACAAGACTTCATATTTCATCATCAAACATCAAAGAACACATATATTCATCAATGGAAACTTTCAAAATCTTTAACATTTTTGCAAAATAGTCCCTGGGCTAACTAGTACTAGATGCAACGATCACAAAAACATAGAAATCATTAAAAACCGAGTCAAAATGACTTATCAATTTAGCTTTCAAGTGACCGAACCCTAGGTGAAACAATATGGCATCTTTTCTTTTGATATTCGGTTAATAAAGATGAATACCTTCAATTTTTATGCTTTTTTTAATTTAATTATAACTTAATTATCTTTTACCATTTTAACCTTAACAATTATTCATTAAAAACATATAATGCATGCCCATCTTTGTCCACTCACAATTAAAATGGTCTAATTACAACATAAAGACCTCCTCTTTTAAGTTCCATAGCTATTAGACACCTTTAGCTAATAGAAAATCATTTTTGCACTTTACGCGATTTAGTCCTTTTTCTCAAATTGACCATTTAAACGATAAAATTACTTAACGAGATTTTCACACAATCATTCAATCATGCTATAAACATTAAAATAATAATAAAATAAATATTTTGACTTCGGATTTGTGGTCCCGAAACTACTGTTCCGATTTGACTAAAAACGGGCTGTTACATTAAGCTCCATTATCTCTTCAAATGAGTTTTAAATGTCAATTTGGATGTCTAGTTGAGATGAGAATAGGTTTTTAATTTTTTTTATCAAAATATAATACAAAATTTTGTCATAAAACCTAATTTTCTCCCGTTTAAAAAAAGCAATAGCTGGGTTTTGAAAAATTACCAGCAGAAAAGAGAAGAAAAGAGCACATCAACAGAGAAGAAGTTGTCTGAAATTGTAGAATATATAAACTTCCCAGATTTAATCCATTTTTTTCTTTTTCAGTCTAATTTATTTTGTTTGCTTGCGACCATTATTTATTCATCGTTTTTGAATCTATGTTTTGTCTTCTTCATCATCAACCAATGTAGCTTTCTGGATTTGTTATTTCTCAAACCTGCTGATGCTTAATTATTATATGATTAATTAAGGGGATGCTACTGGGCATGACCTTGATTTTTCATTAATAATTAAATAAAAAATTGAACAATTTTGAGTTAGATTTGAATAATAATGCTTGGGAGGATTTGTCTCTCTCTGTTTCTTTCCTTCTCCCAGAAAGAAGAGGAATTGAAAATGATTAGAAGGAAATAATAAAATGGTGGCATTGTTCATTCTTGGGTATTCTTTGCTTGTATCAATGATGGAAACAATGTTGATCAGAATTGGATTGGGGGAGTAATAGCAAATTTGGATCATCTTTCGATTGATCCCTGAAATAACACCTATAATAAAAAAAATGAAGCTGATGGTGGTGGGCGTAATTGAAGCAAGAAACATACCGACAATGCATTTAAACGGCTTCAATGATCCATACGTGAAGCTTCAGGTAGGAAAACAGAGGTATAGGACCAAAGTGGTGAAGAAGACGTTGAACACAAGTTGGGGTGAGGAATTCATTTTTAAAGTAGAGGATTTTAAGGGGGAGCTTCATATCTCTGTGTTGGATGATGATAAGTTCTTCAATGATGATTTTGTGGGGCATGTTAAACTCCCAATTTCCCAGGTTTATTATGCTCCCCAAAAATCTCTCAGCACTATTTTGTATGCCCTCCACCCCAAGAACAATAAGTCCAAGAACAAGGATTTGGATATGTTTTCTTTTTCTTTTTCCTATCTTCATTTTTCAACATTTGCAGAACTTTAGTTGCCTCTGTGCTAGAATTTTTATGTTTATAAGGGTCTCAATGTCCCTTTTTGAGTCTCAAACAGAGGTTAATTAAGTAGTTGGTGTGGGATAATGCTTTACTGATTATCAAGAATTATTGTTCTCTTTCAACATTGGGTATAGATAAAGTGCTTTTAAATATCTATTTTCAACAAAAGGGTTCTTCCATGGACATAAGTTGTATTTTTCCGAAACTCAACTATTGCTTTTTTTTTTAAGCAGGAGAAAATTGGATTTTAGGGTAAAATTTTGTATTATATTTTCATTAAAAAAAAAGGAAAATCTATTCTTATCCCAGTTGGACATTCAAGTTGACATTTAAAACCTATTTGGACTACCACGTAAGACTGCCATTAGAGAGGTAACGGAGCTTAACAACAGAGTAATCACTTCGTAACAAAACGATAACATAAGTGACTAAAACGTAACATTTCAAATATAAGTGACTAAAATATAATCTAAGGTAAACAAAAGTGACTATTTTTATAGTTTACCCTTAAAAAATATTTTTATTTAAATTTAAATGTTAAAATATAAAGTATATGTTTTAAATATTTATGATTGTTTTTAAATAGTAAAATGGAGCAAACAGAAAGAGTTTGAAGTTGTTTTAAATATTTATGATTATTTTTAAATAGTAAAATGGACCAAAGAGAAAGAGTTTGAAGTCTGAAGTGGGATGTTTTAAAATCAGGCCATAGGGCAGCCCAAATATGGCGACCAGACGTGATGTAGGTGCCGAAAGAAAACCCGTTAAGGCATGATGCTGGCATTCCCTTTAATTGCCAGAACATGCTTTTCTTATTTGAAGAATGAAAGAAACGCGTGTTTGTCTACGTTTAAATTTAGAATTTAATACAAGTTAGTTATTGACCTAGGCTATGCTGTTTTATACTTTATGTTGTTTTTAGGGTTTTATTATCTTCATTCATACCATAAATTAACAAGAAACAAAATTCATGACTTTTTTTTAAAAAAAAAAATAATGAAATTTATCATCAAACGAAAATGATGTTTTTGTTAAATATTTAATACTAATTTTTTAAATTTGATTGATTAATTAAATCAAATTTATCCAACTCCTTAAGTTTATCATTTTAAATTTCATTACATTGTTTAATAGCAAATGTTGAAATTTTGAGATTTTGAATAATTTTATTTAAGTTTAAGTTTCATTAAATCCGGATATTTCTAGATTTATTCTAGTTTAGGTTTAGTAATTAATTTTGTGCATTCTATGTATTTATACTTAAAAGTTTTTGGACAAAATTCAAATATATTTTAATTATCAATTTATTTATGTATTTTAATAGTTTGATATGTATCTATACTTAAATCCCTAAATGAATTGGTGTTATGAGTTAATCGAATACCAACTCAATTGAAAAATAAATAAAAAATTATTTTTTATAAAATATTTTTTTTTCATATTCGTTATAAAATAAAAAAAAATAGATACATTTCAAGCAAAACCTCGTATTTTCACATAAATTTTCATAAATAATTTTCACTTATTAAATTATTAGAATGCATTAATTATAATATTTTTCATGACATACTTTAAAAAGAATAAGCATATGTTGTTAAGGAGTAAAATAAACGCATTACTTAATATAAAATTATAAGAATAGTAAACCGTCGTTATTTATTAAAAACAAAGCTTAAAGGTATTATTATATCATATAATCATCATTTTAAATAAATAAAAATCCATAAAATGCGCATGATTTGAGAAAGATAGGAAATCGTGGCCGTCATCACTTGCTCATCAATTCTCATTAACGTTATTGATTAGACCCGACATTTCTTTTAACTCTTGGTTTAAGTTTAGCTCTTGTTTTCGGACAAGAGCCAAACTGGTTTTCCCACTCTACGCGTGCCTATGCGCGTCCATTTCACTCATCAACGCCACCGTTTTGAATTCACTCGCGCGTGGGTTGGCGTTTCTCTTTCAGCGCGGTAGGTAGGTAAACTGGCATCCAGGTCACCTAACATCAGCACATCATTAATATGACGTAATAAATAAAACAGAAAACCAAAAATATCAACAGTATAATAATGATCGTTGATGGTTGACACATGTGCACGCAGAATTCCGTTGGACGGCGTGGACTGTCGAAAGACCAATTTCTCCAAAGTATAACGTCAACTCTTCGTGGTTTACTCGTAATAGAAAAGGACAGCTGAGGGTAATATCGAAAATTCGTGTCTGATACTTATGGCATGCGAAAATATGCGTTAGGATAGAAAAAGCGCCTAGTGGCGCACTTTACGGTGATATCCACAAGCGTAGTTTTATACGCTTCATATTTGTAATTCTTAATTTTGTTCAATATCAAAGTTTTAATGACGCGCTAACTAGTACGTGATAAATTAGCAATGGCTTTTTAAACCTATCAAAGCCGATTCACCGGGTCCCGCATCTGATCAAACGCTTCCCCTTGGGCGATTATCTCAACAACAAGCACGCAGCGAGTACGGGTAATAATTTATTACACAAACAGATTTCTAGTATTATAATATGAAATGTCATAATGATTGATTTAACCCCTAATATTTATCTCTTTTCTCACTTTAGATCTAATTCTTTTCTTTTAATCACTTTGGCCCTGTTTTTTCTTTCGGTAGAAAAACTGTTTGGAATATTAAGATTTTAACAACAATCGCATTGTAACCTACTTAGTAATCCGTGTGCACTTAATAAAAATTAAATAAGTACATAAAAAAATCATAATCCTTTCCCTAAGAATATCTACCAAGAAAATGAGATATATATAAAACGCCATATTAATGCCCTTAAAATTAAATAGTTCTATTTAAATTCTTTTATATAATTAAATAAATATTACATATTTTTTTATTTTTTAAAATGTATAAAAATTGGTCTAACTGTACAAATGCAAAAGGTATGAATTCATATCAATATAAATTTAAAAGAATAAGATACATCAAATTATTTGACATAAATAAAAAAAATGTTCTGAAAATAAACACTTAAATTAAAGGATTAAATCCACCAAGAAGGCATAGTAGGGGGACTTTATGTGGAATTTGAACATTATCTTATAATAAGAGAAAAAAGAGGGTGGGGGGACGGAGTTCGCCGAGTCTTGAAGTATCATCGTGCATGCATTTTTTTTTTTTTGCTAAGTACCAAACTCTTTTCTCTTTCTTTCTCTCTCTTTGGTTTTTTTTTTTTTTTTTTTTTTTTTGCATGCACATGAGTTGTTTGCTATCTCTCACATCGCCGATTCAACTCTTCCCTCATCGGAACTCCTCGTTATTCTCTCTCTTTCTCGATTCTCTTCCTTAATTTATTTTCAAACCTCGTCAGCTCAAAGTCTCATAGTCTCTAATTAGTACAACAAAAAGTCGCCATCGTTTCTTTTCGCAACGATTTTCAACGCCCGGTGAAGCCGAAGCTCCTGATATTTTCTTCTAAAGGTTGTTTTTATTTCGGTTTTGTTTTGTTTTCTTCTTTTTTTTAAATTGATTAGTCTCCTACTTTGACTGATTTTGAATCTGTTCTATTTTGCGTTTTAGCTGGCTGGGTGGATTTTCTTGAACAAAATCTTTATAGGGGGATTTTCACTGTTTCCGATTTGATCTTCTTTTTCCCTCGTATTGTAAAAAAAAATATTTGTAGGGATTAAATTTGGAGCATGGCGTCAAAGAGTTGCATGAATGGACTATGCGGTGCTACAACGTCGATTGAGTGGAGAAAAGGCTGGGCTTTGCGATCTGGAGATTTCGCTAATCTCTGCGATAAGTGCGGGTAATTATGAAATTATAATCACTTAATCCTTCTTTTGTAAGCTCAGTAATTAGCTAAGCTCACTTTTCCTAGTCTAAGACAGAACAATTGAAACTATTTTATTTACATTTGTTGTTTGTGAGTATTTAAATTTTTTTTTACGTGAATTGGAATACAATTTGGTTGAATTGATTCACTCATGGAAGCTAGAGAGTAATGAAACAGTTATTGAAACGATTAAATTTTTGTACTTATATCCATCCTCTTTTAACATTGCCGGAAATTTGATTATGTTTTGAATTATATAGAGTAGCTACATACAGGAGAAGAATCCAAAGAAGGCAGAAATTATGCCGAACTGATCCCAATTCCCATTGAAAGAACTCCAATTGTTTAAAAGCAATTCATTTATGATTTATATTTGGTCTAGGTCTGCATATGAACAGTCAATATTCTGCGACATATTCCACTCGAAGGATGCAGGGTGGAGGGAATGCAGTTCATGTGGCAAGGTGTGTGACCCCAAGTGCTTAGTTTCTTGCCTTGTCATTGTCAATTTTCTCTTCGGTTTGTAATAGTGTTGTGCATAATCTCAATGTCTTGGCAATGGCAGCGTCTCCACTGTGGATGTATTGTTTCCAGGTGCTTGCTTGAGCTTCTCGATAGTGGAGGGGGCATTATCTGTATAAGCTGCGCTAAAAAATCAGGATTGAACCCTGTAAGATCAACTTATTTAACCTTTTATTGCTTGCTAAAGATGTTGAAATTATGATTTTAGCATATTATCGTATTGTCTATGATAACTAGACACACCTTTTGATCTTGGTATAATTGTGCCTCTAAAACAATCTCATTTTGATCCTTCTCAAATTGATTTAGTTGTTATCCCAACCCTGTGATGCAACCTCTTCTTTAGTTTAGAATACTTTCAGACTTTTTTTTGCCTCTCTTTCCTGTATTCTTTTTCCTTCTTTAAAATAACTGTCTCCATATATGTTGCATATTATTATATTAGTTTTTTTTTGGAGGGGGGGGGGAGTCAAAGATTAAAAGGAAAAGGCTTATTCTTTCATTGCAGATTAAATTAGAGTTTAGAATGACATTTTCACTGGAAAGCCTTAGCATTTACTGATTCTCTATCTATCTAGCCTTGCCCTGCACGCACCGTGGTCTAGGATTTTTGTATTCTGTGGTGAGGATAACTATTTATGACATGAGGAAAAGGGATGTTATTTGTTTAGATATTTTCCTTTTCATGTTAACATCTTTATTATATTAGTTCTATAATTTAGTTTATTTCAGTTTTTGGTACCATTGGTACTTTCTTGTACATGCTAGATTCCTGCTAGCTTATGCTAGAACTTTTATTCATAAAAGTTCAGATATTTATGATGCTTTTAAAACAAATTTATACAGATGATTGAAGATGAAAAGCCTAATGGATTTGGTATAGTGAAGACTGATGCTGGTCAATTGCACTCAATCTCTACAGACAACCAGTTGATTAGCATTAGCAATGAAAACCTAAAGCTTATGCAGTTGAGCAACAATGCAGAAAGCATTGGACTGAGGCAATTGCTTCAGCTTCACAATGATGACTCAAGTAGGTCTTTTGTGCAAATGAAACAGGAGGAAGTTTTGCCTCCTGCAATAGACATTGGAAGCACATGCTTGTCAAATACTAATCAAGCATCTAACGGATCAGTTCAAGCTGTGAAACCTGCCATATGTAAAGCTAATATTTCTGAGACATTGCCGCAAACAAACTTAAGTATTTCTTTAGGCAGTTCATTAGGGAACCAAAATGTTTTTCCTGGTTCAGTTGTGGATGAAAAAGGTAAGATGTCTTCAGTCTTGCAACAGGCATCCAAATCTCTCCATCTTCTACCCAAGCCTCCAAAGCCAGTGCTAGCAGGTTTGGAGGTGAATGCAGGCATGGTACCCCAGATACGTGTTGCTAGGCCTCCAGTAGAGGGACGTGGACGTAATCAGTTGCTTCCTCGTTATTGGCCAAGGATTACAGACCAAGAATTACAGCAAATTTCTGGAGAGTATCCACCATTGTTTCATCATTGCTTTAATTTATTTTTATGTGCAAAATCATGCATTAACTGCTAGATTAAAAATTTGCATCTATCTATTAACTTGGTCAGTAAAATCCTTAACCCATGTAAATTTCCAGTTCAAATTCCACCATTGTTCCTCTGTTTGAAAAGGTTCTGAGTGCAAGTGATGCTGGACGGATTGGTCGCTTGGTTCTGCCAAAAGCATGTGCTGAAGTTAGTTCCTATTCTATCATCATACCCTTGCAACTGATATTTATTTACTCTTCCTGTTTAAAAGCCTTGTTGCATCTCTGTTAAAAGAAGTATGAATTGCAGGCTTATTTCCCCCCTATATCTCAACCAGAGGGCCTTCCCCTAAGAATTCAAGATGTAAAGGGAAAAGAATGGGTGTTTCAGTTCAGATTCTGGCCTAATAACAACAGCAGGATGTATGTTTTAGAGGGTGTGACTCCTTGCATGCAGTCTATGCAGTTGCAAGCTGGAGATACCGGTACCATTCTAAACCTGATTATGGGACAATTCAATTTTTTTGGTTAGCTCTCATTGAGTAACATATCATGGTTCTCTAAACAGTAACATTTAGCCGCATGGATCCTGAAGGGAAGCTTGTTATGGGGTTTCGTAAAGCAACAAACAATGCTGCGGTGCAGGTAAAGTAGCAGTCACTTTCCATGTTAGCAAGTTTGATCATTTATTGATATGATCAAATAAACAGGAAACCCTACCATCTGCCATTCCTAATGGCACTCTTTCAAGTGAAAGTTTGTTTTCGGGTGTTTTTGAGAACCTGCCCATAATTAGTGGTTACTCTGGCCTTCTTCAGTCACTGAAGGGAAGCACTGATCCACACCTTAACGCGCTGTCCAAACATTTGAGTTCAACTGGTGGTGATATTAGCTGGAATAAATCTGGGAAGCACGAGGACAGGTTAAGGGAGGGCTTATTACTGCCATCTATGTTAACTCCGGAGAGAAAAAGAACTCGGAATATTGGGTCCAAAAGCAAGAGGTTGCTGATTGACAGTCAGGATGCTTTGGAGCTGAAACTTACTTGGGAAGAGGCACAGGATTTGCTCCGTCCGCCACCAAGTATCAAGCCTAGCGTTGTCACGATTGAGGATCATGATTTTGAAGAATATGACGTGAGTACATTTTCTGGAATATTTGGGGTATAACCATGCTTATAAGTTTGGCTGTTCTGGTGCACTTAGCTCTTCCTATCAATTTAACTTTGAACCTCTGATGATTGTTCGAATACCAGTTTTCTGTCTTGGTGCCAATCATTTTGTGCATTGAAAACTTTTTGTATCTTTAAGAAAAACTGGGATTTGTTAAGCCCTAAGTATGACATAGTTGTCAGTTTTATTGGTAAATTTAGTTTATATTTAAAGAAACAAGGTTTTTATTGTTTTTTATTGTTTGTTTGGGGGAGGGGGGGAGGGAGGCCTTGGTCAGGCATCATTAATGCACCTTTTAGTGATCTTTTCAATCTCATTATGCCATTGAAATAAGATGTTTATGTGGAAATATTTATTGATATAGTATGTTTCTGAAAGAATTATTTCCATCTAAATAGTAAAATTCACCTCAATTTCCCATAATTTTTATACATGTTTTTCATGCAGGAACCTCCAGTTTTGGGGAAGAGGAGCATCTTTGCTGTCCGTTCAACTGGGTGAGTGTATGCGTTTATTTTTAGACCTTATTCTGAAGGTTAAAAGAATGAGAATTTAAAGACAACCCTTGTCCAGGAGGAAAAATTAGTAGTTAAATTACTTTTACCATGAGTAACTCCAAACTTATAATTGGTGCTTTCCTCTGCATTTCCTTTTTTTGATGTCTCTGTTTAGTTCCTCTATGCTCTGTTTCAGAACATGGATTCAAGAGTTTGGATTTGGATTTCATTTATTATGTAAATTGTAAAAATAAAATGCATATGTTCTGGACAATTAGTTGAGATTCAATATAATGTATGTTAGAAAAGTATAAAAACATGGATTTGTCAAATCCTAAAATATTTTAAGATTTTCAAATTCATTACTAAATAGGCATCTAACAAATACGTGGATTTGAGAAAGTATCATGGATGTGACATTTCTAAACAGTTTACTACTCAATTTACACTATTTTTGAAATCGAAATCCAAATTCTAAAATCCTAGTTTACAAACGCGACCTTAGAAAACTTAGTAATATCAATTACATTGACATGGGAACATTATTTGAAGTTAACAGCTGAGGGCCACTGATGTAATAGCTACTGAAAGTTGATAGGATGCGTTTCCATTTTCTTTTCTTTTTTCTTTTTTTTAATCTTTTGTGTTTGTTTGTGACTGGTGAGGGAATGTTGTTAGAACCATCATTCTCTGTTAAATAAAGTTTATACTGATTGTATTCACGTGGAATTTATGTCAATATAGAATCTGAAAACAACATTCAAATTCAAAAATCTTACATGCTTAATGATATGGCACAAGTTACTTAAGCCAAATGTCAATTCCACTGGAAATCTTGGAAATATCAGCTCAGTTTCATTCAATAAAACAACTCGTTTTGTCTATTAGCAATTTGTGTCTGTTGCTGTGCTAGAAAGGATCTATCTCTTTCTCAAGTCTATGGCAGGGTAAATCTATCTAGTCTTGAACACTAATCTTGATCCTCAGGGGACAAGAGCAATGGGCTCAGTGTGATAGCTGTTCTAAATGGAGAAGGTTGCCTGTTGATGTTCTTCTTCCACCAAAATGGACATGTGCAGACAACAACTGGGACCAAAGCAGGTCAGCATTTTCTGAATCACATTTCTTGTGCGTTCCTACTTGTACCCTTAAAGAGTTCCAAAGGAAATCTTTTCATTTCCTCCCATTTTGTTCTCAGGTCATCATGTTCTGCACCAGAAGAACTCACCCCAAGGGAGCTAGAAAATCTTCTTAGATTGAATAGAGGTACATTCTCAGTATATATTCCTCTTCTAAAGAACAAAGGTGCTGTATTAGTATTGGCTTTCTTATCATGAAACGTTTCAATCTTTCTACATCCAATAGCCAAGCTTTTTCTCTCTTGGCTAAAGTAATCAGCTGTTTGGGTATCTCTGAGAAGTTCATCATATTGAACAAGGGGCATGGGAGGGAAACAGATTGATATTATTGAATAGAATATAAAGAAATGTTAGGGGTAAAAAGGGAGGACCAGAGGAACTAGTGGGAAAGATCAAAGAATCAAGAGATGAAAACCAGAGAGAACAGGGAGAAAGAATAAGAAGGTAGAAATTGATTTTTATTACTCCAATATAAATAATCCATGATACAATTTGTCAAAGAATAAAATAAAGTGAAATAAATTCATAATATCTAAAGATTGAATGAAAATTAGCTAACAGAATTACAGAAGTATGGTTACAAACCAAAAAACCCTAACAAGAATAGAATTCTAGTATATCCCATATGAGAAAGCCATATACTTCATCATAATCATACAAAACTATCTTTCACCATAAATGCTTAAACTTCAAGGGCCATAATAATGTGCTATAATGTTAAAAGGTAGGTTCTGGAGTTAGTACATCATAGTTGGCTGTTGCTGTGCAGACATCAAGCCGTGTGGCTTTTTCGTGTGATGAGTTCTTGTGGTATTGTTTTGTATTCATTGACCAAGTTGTTCTAGCCCAAATGGTTTTTACGTATACTTATTCTGCTATCACACTATTACTGGCTGCATCTTGTCACTGAATTTATTACCGATTTTTTTTTGCATTTTTTTAGTCAGCTTCACTGCTTTCCAGAGACCATTTATGAATAATAGCTATTAAGCCATATTTTATATGCATAGATTTCAAAAAAAGGAGAATAGCAGCATTCACTAGGCCAACCCAGGAGCATGAATCATCATCTGGTTTGGATGCTTTGGCCAATGCTGCTATCCTTGGAGACAATGCAGATAATTCAGGCACGACGTCAGTGGCAACTACTACTAAACATCCAAGGCATCGTCCTGGTTGTTCTTGCATCGTATGCATCCAGCCTCCGAGTGGAAAGGGAAAACACAAGCCAACATGCACATGCGTTGTGTGCATGACAGTTAAACGTCGTTTTAAAACCCTCACAATGCGCAAGAAGAAGCGTCAATCGGAGCGTGAAGCAGAGATTGCTCAGAGGAATCAGCAAGCATGGGGTCCCAGTGAAGAAGCTGAGGTAGACAGCAGCTCTAAGCATGTATCATCATCACACCTCAATCCTTTTGAGAATGAAGCAAGGTCGGCTAACGAGTTAGAATCCAAGAGCCAGAGCTCCACCAAGTTGGTTGAAGCTAACAAGGGACAGATAGACTTGAACTGTGATCCTGACCGTGAGGATGATTCCCAATTAGGTCCCAACCGCACGAGCATGACAAGTCTTGTTCGAGTGGCAAGCCTTCCATTGGAGACGTACCTGAAGGAGAATGGTCTTACAAGCTTGGTATATGAACAGCAAGGAAATTCAGCGTCAAATGCTCCACCACAGAGCATGAGTGGGACTGTGGAGGGTGAGACACAAGAAAATAGCGGTTTCCCTTCTGCCACCGAAGAGCCTGAGAGTAAGGATGAAGAAAATGGTGAAACTGGATCCGACAGAGTCGATGACAACAATGACAAGGATCCTTAATGAGACACTTACTCTTTCTGTTTGTTTTGCCTTAAAATTCTTTTTAACCCCCTTTGGTTTGGTGTTCTTTTCCCTTTAGAAATCCATAAGGCGTTTGGCATTCAGGTTTTCAATCCCCATATATTTATGCATTACAACCAAATTACTATGATATATAGTGAGAGAGAAGGGTTTACTTTTACGCGTGTAAAAACACACACAGTTTTATATATATATATATATATTCATCATTTTAACAAACTGATAGTTGTAAGCTCATTGTGCTTTATGAAACTGACTTGAATGTAGTTAAGTGCAGATGATGCAAAAAAATTCATCGTAACTCGCATTCTGTATAGAAGTAGACTGATATGAATGATTATGAACATATACATAACACCATATATTGGAGGGTCAGGCTTGCACTCTTATCTACAACAACAGCATCCTCCCCATTTCCACATCTAGAAGGATCAAGACAGTGGAAGAACCACATCTATTATCTTCCCTATGTTGTGTTGAAATAAAATAGGGACAAAAAAAATGAACAAATGCATATATATATAAACAATCAATATCCTTCTACACTAGCCCTCCTAAGGGTTGCTGATGATGATCTTCTACTTTCTTGCCTCTCAGACTCCTCTAACGAGAGTGTCGAGGAACATGCTCGTGGTGGAAGTGCCAATGGCAGATTAGGTGGTCTTGTAGGAGAAACAGACATCCGGGCTCTTGATGGTGGTGACGGTGAGAAACTTGACCTGGGTGCAGGAGTAATGATGCCGTTGAGACTCGGTGACCTTGACATCTGTTTTCCAGCAATTGCTGCTGGATCTTGCAGAGGAAACCGACAAGAGTATTTCAGGTCTTGGATGATTTTGAGATGCTCAACGATGGTTCTCATGGTTGGCCTCTCTGATGGGTCCATCTGCAGACACCTTTGTGCAATGTCAGCCACCGTACGGGCAGCTTTCATAGGAAAGCGACCTTTGAGCTGAGGATCCATGATGAGTGACAATCTACAATCGTCGGCTAGGAATGGCCGGCTCCACTTCACTAGGTTCCTCTCTTCCTTGGGATGACGGTTGTCAAGGTTCTTCCGGCCAGTGAGTAATTCAAGTAGAATGATCCCAAAACTCCAAACATTGCTCTTTGGAGTTAGTCGCCCTCTCTCCAGAGTCTCTACGGATATATTTGCCACAGCCTGTGTAGAGAGAGAATAAGTTCCCAACAACCCAAAGAGGAAAATTTATGTTGAGAGTTACAATGAAAATCTAGACAACTTAGTGCACCACAGTTTGTGGTTTAAAGCAACAATAATTATAGATCAAATACTTAAAGATCAATTACATGGCAAAGTAACTTACAACTGAATTACTGGAGATCTCTTCTGTCTCTGGGATATGACCAACGCACCCATATCCTGAGAGCTTTGCACTGAAATCCTTGTCGATCTGTATGTTGGCAGTCGAAAATTCATTGTACATTGCCTGCATATGATAGAACCTTTTAAGTAATTATGCATTTATAAAACCAGAATAGTACTTAGAAAGTAAAAGCAAATTCCCAAAAGTTACTAATTGACATAAACTAATGTAGCAAGAACGGGAATTGACTCATAATATCCAGAGAGGGCTAATCAATAAGAGACCTTATTTCAAACAGAATAGTCATCCCCGTTAAACATGATCAAAGCTCAATCCAAACATGCAAATGACACAGGTCATTCAGCTTTATCATCTGAAAATATAGACGCACATAGATATTTGAACCATACCTGAAATGGTCCTTCCTCATGCAAGAAAGTCAGACCCTGTGCAGAACATAAAGCAATTTTCATGCGAGTATTCCAATCAAGTGGCGGTCCATCCGATCTCCCGTATAACAGCCGGTCTAAGCTTCCATGAAATAACCTCTCATAGACCAACATTCGTTGTTCTGAATTATCACGTGCATGGTATCCAAGCAATTTACAGAGATTTGGATGTTGCAATGATGCAAGAGTGTTTACTTCATTTATAAATTCCCTTAAACCCTACAGGAGCAGAAATAAAGCAGTGAGACTCTCTAAAACGATACCTTCAAACATTTCCAAAATTAAGGGAAAGGCAACAACAAAATAGCTTACCATTTAAGGATAAAAAAAATATGCGAAAAAAATTTCATTGGTATAAATTTTGTACCTGAGTGGATGGGTGAAGGCGAGTAACAGTAGCTTCAAACTTCTTTGAACTTGATGTGTCATCTCCGAAGGATGCCTTGTACATAACAGAAGATAGACCCTCAGAAGTGCATCGATCAGAAGAGAAATGATGGCAAGCAGCTGCAATTTCTTCATAGGCGAAGTTACGTAGTGTTCCAGAGGGAGGCAGGGGTAATGGTCCCGAAGCAAAAAGAGGGCCACTAACATTCCCCGCTTTAAAACTTCCCATTGTCTTCAGCGCAGTACTGTGGGGAGATGGAAGTGGAAGAGGCTGTGGACTTGATGACTTCTGTTCCTTGACTAAACCAACACGACTCTTCGACTCTTCTTGTTCTTCAAATTCAACTGACGCAAGCTCATCTTGCTCAGCAGCATCAAGACTTGACGGAGCAGATAATGCCCGTGTCCTATTGCAGCTTGCCTTGTTAATAGATTGAATTGGTTTTACTCTGGTTATAAAACTTGGGGGTGCAGATTGCAGTGATCGGGTCTGAATTTGGGGCTCAGGCAGCATGGTAGGAATATGCTCTTTATGAGCAATGTGTTTTACAAAAACTGACTGCTTGGACTTTTTCTTGTTGCTTCTCAAAACTGTAAAACACCCCATCTTATATACAAACCACCTAAATCGTATTTCGGACTTTTATGTTTCTGCAAGAGGACAAAGAAGAAAACACACAAATCAACAGAAGCTTTGAATCGGCTAGAACATAAATAATGCAAAAATCTACTCATCGCAGCATAGGAACAAGGTGCAAAAAGGACAAAAGAGGACCGGGGTATCATTTTTGTCTTGTAATATCAGATGAACAATCCATACCACCAACAATATTAATTATCTCAAATACTCATTGCCTAAACTACAATATTCGAGCCATTGGACGTCTCATTATGATGAAACCAAGGGCTGCATATCTTGAATAAAAGTTGCATGAAGTGGTTAAGATAAAATCATATGTAAGAAAACATGTTCAAACAGATATCTACACAAAGATCGCATTGTAATTTACATCAATTCCCCTCCTCCCCCAAAAAAAAAAAAAAAAAAAAAAAAAAAAAACCCCTTCCCTTATCTTCAATTTAGTAATTGCAAAGATTATATGGCAGAGGAATAAAAGCCCACCTAGCAAAACCTAGCTCAAACAAAAGTGTCCAGTGCCCAAAGTTCAAATCTTTTATAACCAATTACAACAAACGTCAACATGGGTCAAGAGATCAAATTCCATAAACTCTAAAATAATTCAGTGAATATGCTGACGAGCCGGTTATAACTTTCAAGTGCACATTTAGTAATAAATTATCGCCATGGATGCATAAAAAGAGAGGGGGGAAAAAAAAGAAACACCAAACACATGCACAATGCAAACTAGAGATTTGCAGGGGAAATTCATTTTCTTTTAACAAAAAGAAAAAGGTCCTTTGTTCAGCAAACTATTTCATGGTCCAAATCAGCATAGACACAATTAAGCAAACATAGTTTTTTTTTTTTAAAAAAAAAAACAAAGAAGAAAATTCGTCAACCAGCATCTGGGTTTACAAAATTCAACCACAGATCCAAAATAATCCAAAACTGAAAATAGGAAAAAAAAAACATAAATTGCACATCCACTAATCCACTATTAGAATATTCTTATCTGCATGACTAATATAAAAAGAATTAAAATAATTCTAGCGAAAACACAACTTTCAAACAAAACACACCCAGAAATCATTAACGAAATTTCAATGGTTTTCAGCAGAAAAAAAAAAGGGTGAGAATCAAACCTATGAAAGCAGGTCATGCAAAGGCGAAAGAGAGTAGGAAAACAGAGAAAGCTGAAAACCCAGAATCCCTTGTTTGGTTAGTTTGAGGAGAACAACTTTGCAAGTCCAAGAAAGGTAATGGAGAGAAAAGTTGTTCACTGTGAGAGGTTTTGAGAGGAAAAAAGAAAGTATGCAAAAGATGAGTAGAATATCATTATTATTATTATTAGGAAGAAAAAATTCTTTTTTTTTAAAAAAAAATTGAATAGAGAGAAAAAGACAGCAGCAATGGTCAAACCAACCAAAACCCGGATGTTAATTAACAGTTAATATTTTATTTTAAATTTTCTTTCAATAAGAAATACACGCCTTCTCAATTTTTATACTTTGACACTTTTATACCACAAAATTTCCAAGCATATTTGTTGTGGGATTCTCATTCGTTTTGAGCATTGAAAACGAAGTGTTTTGAGAATGAAAGAGAAAGTAAATAAGATTATGTTAGTTAGGTAAGGGAGGGAAAATGTAGAAAGAATGGTGGGTAAAAGGGTAAAATGAAGAGTGCAGCAGCTAGATTTTCAACGAAGGAGCCCATCGATTGATGTGACTGGACAGTCAAAGTTTAGAAAATTAGTTCCTTTTTATATTGATAAAAGAAAAGAGGGGGTGGTCAAAGTGACCTTTCAAGATAGGCATTTGACTATCAACTGTGACCGTCCGATTCATTGTGGGTTTCAAAGATCTTTTCTTTTGAATGCAAATAAAGGCTATGTGGGACCCCACCACTTTGTCCTTTGCTTTGCCTAACCTGGTGGCTGCACACGCGCCCCAAAACAAAATCCTGCTGGGTCGAACCTGGGCCCGCTTTCACTGCTACCCTTGGAATTTTTTAACATTAGCCCAATTTGGCTTCCGGTTGGATCCATGCCTCATCCTCTTCTCCCAAGCAATAAATTTCACAATTATTATTTAAAAAAATTACGTATGAGTAAGTTTGTGTTTTAGTTACTCAACTTTAAAAAGTTACAGAATGGTCATTGAATTATTCAAAGTTCTCATTTAAGTTTGTTTGCATTATCTGCACCAATTGAAAGCTCTTTTTTCTACAATTTAGTTTTTTTTTATGAAACAACTTTAAATAACACGAATATGCAAATCAAAATCCAAACAGCTTTCTTCTCCGATTTTTTATATTGATTGTCAGATCAACTTAGATTTGTCAATGGGTACTGATCTATCATATTAATTTTCAAATCGTCACTTGGAGTTCACTAGTCAGATTTTAGAAGGAAAAAAAAACTTAACAATTCAATGACTTAAATAAAATTTTTTGAATAGCTCACTGACCATTTTGTAACTTTTTGAAGTTGGTGACCAAAAACGTAAAGTAACTAATAGTTTTGTGATCTTGGGTGTAGTTTATCCTAGGTTAATTGCTCAAATTGTAGGTCAAACTTTTGTTCAAATAAGAGCCGAACCTTTTCAAATGTGCTCGAATGAGGGTAAACTTTAAAAAATGGT
The DNA here is from genome assembly GCA_025698515.1 of Gossypium sturtianum. Classification (NCBI taxonomy): domain Eukaryota; kingdom Viridiplantae; phylum Streptophyta; class Magnoliopsida; order Malvales; family Malvaceae; genus Gossypium; species Gossypium sturtianum. The sequence goes on from CM046952.1 coordinate 38,341,714, forward strand.
CAAATAAATACCAAACCTTTTCAAAAGTGTTCAAATAAAGGCTTTTAAAACGCTTTATATTTTTTCATATTATGTTTTTATTTTTATTTTATTTTCGAGTAATATATAATTCAATTGTCATGTGTTCCATTCTAAACACATCAGCATCCATCAAATTTTTACCACAAACTAAGGTTCAATGCGTAAAAAACCTTTATTTGAGTATTTTCATAGAGATTTAGCCTTTATATGACCATTTTAAAATAGTTGACCTTTATACGAGTAACCCCTAAAAAGTTATGCCCTAATTTAAGCATTTAGCCAAAAAAAAATTAATAATTGTGTATATAATTATATTTATTTTATATGTATGGAATATACACAACACCACATTTGTCCAACAATACTCAAATTAGATTGTGAGTGTGGAACATAAATATATGTTTTATATGAGATACATTTAAAATCTTCTTAAAATTTGAAAATTTATTAGAAGATTACAATTTCATACCAATGTCCAAAGAAGGCATAAATATCATATATGGTAGTTGAAACAGCGAAAAGATGTCATTCAGTACCTATGGCAACAGAGGAGCTACATAGAGTGTGATGCATATGCGGTTGAATCACAGAGAGAAACAATGCTGCAACTCTCTCCTGTGGTTTTCAATGGTTTGGCAGTTTGCTTGATTTCATTGAAATGAGATTGTGATGGCGTTTGCCTGTGTTTGGTGTGCGGGGATAATGCCACGTAATTTCATAAACTATCTGTCTAATATGGCACTTAAACTATCAATATATATTTTATTGTGGTACATGTACTTTTAAAATGTCCTATATGAAACCAGAATTATGAATATGTGTTTTACTATGGTATTTAGTGCTAAAGTCGTTAGTAAATTGCTAAATAAACCAGTGAAAATTGGACACGTACTTTTTTTTTCCCAAACCATAAGTCCATTTGAATAATATAAGATTACGTGACAAACTAAATAAAACATAAAAGTCAAATAATTAAACATGTGGTTAATAAAAAGAAGTAAATATTAAACTTACCTAAAAAAAAAAAACATCATCTTCTCCATTTAAGTTATGTGCCATATTAGACATTTTCAAAGTACATATATCATAATAAAATACATATTAAATATTTTTAAAGTATAAGTACAACATGAAACATTTTATGAAAATACAGGTGCCAAATATGGAATTAAGCTCTTTTTATGAAATTATCAAAACGAGGGATGTAGAATTAGAGGTTTAATTGTGGAATATTGTTGCAATGTATTTAGAACCGAATGGTGATTGAATGGATTAGACCATTAATTTTCGATTCCCAAATTCAATAATATAAAATAATAATGATTTAAAAAAAATTAGGACATTTAACGTATAGATGATTGGTAAGCCCAACTATGATAATGGCCATGACTGAAAAATAAAGAAAACCCTGGTATAGTTTTATAACTTATGTATCTTTTCCATTGAGTTTCTCCCCTGCTGTGGCCTCTCATTTTTCTTTTTAATTTTCACTCAAACTCTAAACACTTGGTTCACAGTTGAAGGGTTAAGGGAGTTTAAAAAGATTCAATTAATAATCTCTAACAGAAGACTAAAAATAAATCGGAATATTGAAATTAAAGTGAAGTATGAAATAGCAAATATATACAATTAAATTAAAAGATGTATATAAAATAAATTATGATATTTCACACACTAAAAAAATGAATATTTTATTGCTAAATTGAATATGCATAACACAAACAAACAAACAAATTATAAAAACTAATTGAATCATTGTGAAAATTACACGGAACATGAAACAAACTAAAAAACAACACACGCACCAATCCCCGCAGAACAAATGATAAGAAAGTAAATATTTGTTGATAATGCTGTAAATGAATAAGAAAATACAATAAAAAGTGTTCCATGTTGTGATCAAACGAAAGTATTATCTTCTTTTATTTCATGTGTTGATGATGTTTTTGTTTTTACTTTGGTTAAAAAAAGTTGTTGGTATCTTTTTGATAAAACAAGATTATGGGCCATTCTGTGGATATCAAATTTCATTTCTTTCATTAGTCGGATAAATGATTAGCCAGATTTATTATGTTCCTTTTCTCTTGTTCATGCCACTATTTATAGGTGGCACATTCTCTTGGTGAAAAGGTGCAATTTTTGTGCTGCAAAATTGAATTATTTCTTTTCACCTTACTTTTTGTAATCTAACTTAAACTTGTTTTTTGTCTGATTGACATGTGCTGAGTGAAGAGTAGTATTGGGAGTGTGATAGGTTGTAATTTACTACTCTAGTGGGGCTGCATGCATCCTGCTTGTAAGGGCAGATTGGACTTTTGGTTGAACTATCCAATAATATTACATTTTGGATAAGGCTCTGTAGACGTAACATCTTTATGTCCAAATTATGTTGCATTCTTTTCTTTGCTACTATCGTGTTTCAGATCACATTCTCTTTTGTTGCATTCCTTGATGCAACCACCTTTAGCCTTTACTATGATCTGCTCTTCTATCATTATATATATATATATATATATATTCAAAAAGAAAGGAAAAAACAAATAATTTTAACATTTTTTTGACTAAACAGTGAATAGAAAATGAAAAGATTCATTATAATGAAATTTTACAATTACAATCTTTGCATAAAATAATTTATATAAAAAAAGAAATCTTAAAAATTCTTTCTACTTTTCTCTCACTTGCTTTCCTTATCAATTTTTTTTTCATATTTTCCCTAAAATTGGGGTAAATACCGAAAATCAAGTGATACTCAATTTTTGTTCCTTTCCTTAAATTTTAAAAAAAAAACTATCCAAACAAAAAAAAAATGACAATTACTTTCATTTCCAAGGGAAATATTGATTAGGTATGTCATGTTATTATGTTTGGATCATTTGCTTAAAAAGTAACATGTAGACCGGTGATTCTAAGCATCTGCGACTTAGGAAGAAAGTTTGAGGAGATATCTTACCATTTCATTCCAAGAGAAGCAAATAAGGCTGCCCATGTGTTGGCTAAAGATGGACGCTGGTATCGAGCACCATGCTTTTGGGTTGAAGAAGCCCCAAATCCAGTTGAGAATATGACAATTGTGGACTGGAACAACCGGATTCGACAATATTAAGACATTTTTCAGAAGCTTGAGGATGGAGAAGGTTCAATCTGAATCTCCATGCGCTTGTTTCTCTCAAGCTTTCGCCTATTCTACTATGGTTGATGGATTTTGAGCTTTGTTTGAAGAGGTTTTGGCTGGTATTTCTTTGGTTTCTCTCTATGGTTGTTTGGGGGGAGGCTTTGTTTTGTTTTGTTTCGTTTCTGGTTTCCTCTTACTTTGGGTTTTGTTTTAGGTGTTTTAATTGTGTATGGCTGTTTGCTTTTCAGCTTTTAGTGGCTTTCCACGTTTGGTTTGTTTGATATGTCGTTTGTAACGTCTTTAGAGGTGTCAGTCTTTATTGAGCTCTTACAATATTTAATAAATATCAACTTTACATTAAAAAAATAAAATGTAAAATTTTATTATTTAATTAACGAAATATTAAATTATTGAAAAATATATTTTATTAAACTGTCTTTAATCATATAAAAAGTTATTTTATTATGCTAATAGTGAAACTTAACTATGAAAATATAGAAAGAATTGAATCAATAATATTGTAACGATTCAAAATTTACGGGTACCGGAAAAATATATTTTCGGTTCTCCGTTTTTGTAAAACGAATTCGTAAATATTTATTAAAAATATTTACGAAGTTAGTTGTATGGTTAATTAGGTTTTGGTTAGGAGAATTAGCTTGAATTAAGGTTAATTAGATATAAGGATTAAATTGAATAAAGGGTGAAAGTTTAGTTATAGAATGGAAAAAAAATTAAGAGACTAAATTAGTAATTAAGCCATAAGTGCCAAATGTATGGTAATAGTGAAATACATGTGGAATAACTATATACATATATTAGTAATTATTATATATTTACTTATAATATAAGTAAATGTTAAAATAATATATTATATATATTGTTATATTATACTAAATATATAAAGTAAATAAAAAAAAGAAATAAAAAGAAACAAAGCAAGGGACGAAACAGAGAAGAAAGGGAGAAAGAAAAGGGAGAAAAGAAAAAGAAAGGAAAAACTAGGGTTTTAAGGTTTAAAGTTGATTTGGTAAGTTAATTTAGTTTCTTTTCTTGTAATTTTGATATTTTTGGAATCCTAGAACAAAATACTACTTGATTTAAGTTGAAATTTTGAAAGTTAGAGAATTTTTAGAAGTTGTTCATGTTGAATAATTTGAAGTATTAGGGTTTAAATTTATAGAATTTTAAGTTAGAAGTGGAAAGGGATTAAATTGTGAAATAAAATATAGGTTTTGAAGTAATAGGGACTAAATTGAGAGAATTTTGAAATTAGGGTTGTCGAAACCATTTTTTTCTTTATGTTTGAAAAATGGGGTCGACTTAAAAAAGTGATGTGGAGTCGCCACCCATTCTTTTTGTTTAGGTGTGATCGGATCACCTATAAAACATTTTGGCCTACGAAATTCAAGAAAACGGGTTCGGAAGTCGGTTACGTACGAGGAAGGATTAGCACCCTCGCAAAGCCCAAAATTGGTACCTAATTGATTAATTGATGTCCTAATGTCGAAAATTTGAAAATATTTTAGAATACGATTTCGTTTTAAAAATTTTAAATAACTCGAATTGGATATTGAGATTCTCTTGTTCCGAAGGAATAAAATATCACATCCAGCACGATAGGATATAAAGTTTCAAACCCTCGATGCTAAGATCCTCTCGTAATTTCTAAAGTTCATGCATTGGTATTTTTATAAGGATATTCAATTATTTGGACAAACGAAAAACCGAATCCCAGCACGGTAGGGTACGATTTCTCAGATTTCCAAACACGAAATATTGCCTTGTTTTTTTTAGAAAACATGGACAAAATTTTAAAAGGATATTTGGTTATTTGGTCCAACGGAAAACCGAAACCCAGCACGATAGGGCACGATTTCTCGAATTTCCAAACACAAAATATTGCCTTATTTGGAAAAACTTTCGAATAAGTGATTATAAAACCGACTCAAAATATATTTATTTAGTTTGTTTGGAACGAGAATGAAATGACTAATATCAATTAAAATGTTAAAATTTGGATCTCGATGCTATAATGTAAAAAAAAAGAGGCAAAGTTACAAACATGGAATAATATACATGGATAAGATATTATACAAATGAATAATCATAATATGAAATTTGAAAAGACGAACTTGGGTACATACAATAGCAAGCAAATTAATACAACTAATATATAGCAAACAAATAAACAACTAATATATATAAAATAGTATGCATTAATTTAAATAATACATATGTAATAAAAACTTGACATAAAATAATATATATAAAAATAATAATGACACATGAAAGTGTTTGGAATAAACAAATATATAATTTAAAATAGGATATTTTAAAGAGACAAATTATAGGGTAAATGACCAGAATATACCAAAATTTAAAAAAATTTACGGAAAAGGGCCGAAAAATAATTATTTACCGGAAAGGGTCATTTTCTCCGAAAACGCGTCCATGTCGGTAGCGTTTTGAGGGATGAATCGGCGCTTCCACGAGGAGCGCTTTGTACATCGACAAAAAACGCATCCTTGAGGGCGCGCTTTGCTGATGTGGCCAAAGCGCTCCCTCGTGGACGCGCTTTGCCCGCTTCAACGGTCAAATTTTTTTTTGACCGTTGGGGCTGCAACGATAAAAAAAAAAAACCTATAAATACCCCCAACCCTTTTATTTTTTTCACACATTAATCCTTACTCATTTTTCTCTCAACTTTCTCTCAAATTCCTCTCAAATTTCTCTCAAATTCCTTTAAACTTCCTCTCAAATTTCACAATGGTCCTTTAATATTTACAAAAAAAGCCCCTTTTTAAATTTTTTGAAATATATTTTTTTGATAAATTTAAAAATATTCGATCGTATTAGCAATGGCCGGAGAATTAATTTGTCTCGACGATAAACACATCTCCGTCGATCAAATGCAAATGGTAAGTTTTAATTTTAAATTTTCAATACTATTTAAAATTTTTAAGGTTTATGCAATTTTAATTAAATTTTATTTTATAATTTTTTAAACAGTCTGCAGATCGGGTGTTGCAATGCTATATTCGCAATATGCCTGGTCCGCCATCGCCGTTTATCGAGAATTACCTGCGGGAAGCGAGTTTTTGGCATGTGGCCACGATAGGCCGGGGGTGCAAGTTGGACCCGAAGTTAATCAGTGCGTTGATAGAGAGGTGGAGACCCGAGACGCACACTTTCCATCTTCCATGCGGAGAGTGTACTATGACTCTGGAAGACGTGCAATTGCAATTAGGATTGCCGGTGGATGGGTACGTAGTCACCGGGTCCGCAACTTCTGGCGATTGGGCCGTCGTATGCTACGAGCTTTTGGGTGCTATTCCGGATAACATTTACGGTGGTCGGATCGAGATGGGCTGGTTACGAGACACATTCCCGGAGCCGAATAATGATTCGATGGAAATAGAAAGAATACGGTATTGTAACACCCTTAACCCGTATCCGTCGCCGGATTAGGGTTACAAGGCATTACCGAACATAGCACAAGTCACAACAAATATTTACTGCTCATATAGTCAAAACCGAATGCGTTATGAGTAATGCATTATCATAGTATACTTCAACAATCTCGTGCATATCTTAAATCCATTAGCCAATTTCTCATATAAACATTTTTCATCAAATAACAAAGTTTACTATTCATGTGGTCATTTAAAATTCATTAATCGAACATGCACATGCTCATTATTAATTTACTAAAGCAAATTATCAATACCAAAACTAGACATACATATGTTTTTGTATAGAATTTTTGCTTCACCGAATTCAAGATATAATTGCACACACATCCAAGCATGACATAGATCATATCATCTAGAAGAACATAATCGAACCAAAAATACCAAATATGTCTTTCATAGTCCGAAACACCTAAATTTGAACTTAATATACATACACATATATAAACCATATTCGAATATGTCAATCCAAATACTTAACTTATAATTTCACCACTTGGCCGAATATACATTCTACCATATAAAGTAATTCTCCAAGTTGATTTGTGTTTCAAATTTATGCATCTCATTAGTAAGTATTCATCAATCCCTAACTCAAACATATTCAAATACCACAAATATCAACTTACCAAATACACAACTTATAAAACTTTAAATGATACCTCATATCAAAACATATACTTATACTTGTGCATATAATGTACTCTCAACACAACCATACTTATAATCTAAGCAGGACAAACACATAATACAATTAAGTACCTTTAAGCATTAGTCCATTCGGTATAAAGATCAAGCCATTTTCGCATGGCTTATATTTACATCATCAAAACATTATCTAAGTAATTAACTAGCCTATACATGCCTTAAGTTCAAAATCCAAGCTTTTTAAATACCAAAATAAGTCGATAGTGTGGATGACTTTGAAAGCGATCCCCGAGCTCGTAGCTTACAACTGAAATCTATAAAACAGGATAACAGAACACACAAAGTAAGCTATCTTAGCTTAGTAAGTCTTAAGCAAATATAATAAATCAATTGAGCAATTCAAATAATTTAATCCAATCACTTTATGACATTGATGTAATAACATAGCACCAATAGAAAATTATAGCCGAATGCTGATATACTTGCTTGACATAACATTTATATCTTAACAACCTCAAAATATCTCCGTCATGCCTTAAAAATACAAACTTATCAATTACATATAATTTGATATGTTTCCGTATACAATCGATTAAATAAATACTAAATACAAATCAACCATTTATAACCGAATATACATATATAATAATATCCATTAAACTTCACATGTATACAATTATATAATATCTATATAATATCATTTTATCCACATCTATAAGGCCAAATATACAAAAGCACATTGTTAATTCACTAGTTCAATATACATTACATGTATATTTACCCATTTGGCCGAATCTAAATGACACATCCATGTTCACATCTAAAGTCAACTTTCAATATATCATACTCATCATTTATAAGGCCGAATACCCTTAATAAAATTTTACAAATATACCTCAATTGTATCACATACCAGTAGTATCAATCGTAATATACTAACTTACCTTATCTCGTACAACCAATAGACTTTTATGTACACGAACAATCACTCATTCTCGTATTCAAAATTCCACATCATTAATAATCCATTGAAGCATATACTTATAAATAATCACCGGCATAAAGCACTGCTAGGCATAAAGCCTGAAACACACACACCGGGCGATGAAGCTTTGCTGAGACCCGAGGTCCGATATTCAATCACCGGCAATAAGCTCGCTGGGCCCGAGGTCCGATATTCAATCACCGGCAATAAGCTCGCTGAGGCATAAAGCCCGATTAAGTTCACCAGCCCAAGGCTTGCTAGGCTCAAAGCCTGAATCATGATACTTTTAATCTGTCTCACACAATTCGTTCCATATATCGATTCACTTATACACATTTCGAACTCATTGTACGAACATTCAAATAACATATATCAATCGAATAATTTAAACAAGTCAAATCTTATACTTACCGCATTCGGCTATTCAATAATATAGCTACAAAATTTCCAAAAATCAGCATATACTAGGTTACGTAAATAATTTTTGATGTTTTATTGCTTAAAGACTTACCTCGGATAACGTCGGACGATAAAAACCGGCTATTCGACTATTTTCGCTTTTCCCCGATCCAAGTCTGTTTTCTTTGGTTCTTGATCTAAACATGTTCAAATTAAGCTCACTCAAATATATTTTCATTCAATTTAGTCCAAAAACACATAAATGGGCAAATTACCATTTTGCTCCTAACATTTCACATTTTTTACAATTTAGTCCTATTTGCACAAAACACCAAAATACACAAAATTTGCCTACTCACCTTAAGGGCCGAATATTCCTACTCTTCATACAAGTCCATGCATTTCATTTATTTCATATTTTAGTCCCTCTAAAATTTATTTTTGCAATTTAGTCCAATATACTCAATTTCATCAAAAATTCAAAGACAAAACTTGTTTATCTAACATATATTTATCATAATTCATCCTCAAACAACATAAACAACAAACTATCATCAATGGCTCAACTAAAAATATTCATCAAACTCAAAAATTAAAGCATGGGTCTTGTACATTTCATAGCAACGATCTCAAAAACGTAAAAATTATCAAAAACCGAACAAAAACTAACCTTTAATCAAGCTTGAAGTTGGCTGAACCTAGCTATGTTTTAGTTCTTTTCTTTTTCTTCACTTTCGGCAAAGAAAGATGAATAAATGAATAATGTTTCTCTTTCATATCATGTTTTATTATTATAAGTATAATATAATGTTTAATTATTAATAATAACTTTTATAATATAATTTCACATCATATAATCACTTAAACTTAAACATGCCGTCCACTATAACTTAAAATGGGCTATTTGCCCTTTAAGGACCTCACATTAAAAAGCTACTATCAAGTAAGCACTTTACACTTTAATTAGTAACTTTTATACTTTACGTGATTAAGTCCTTTTTGTTTAATTAAGCACACAAACAATCAAATTTTTATACGAAACTTCCACACATACAAATTCACATATAATTAACGCAGAAAATAATATTTAAAAATTTTTTGGACTCGGATTCGTGGTCCCGAAACCACTATTCCGATTAGGGTCAAAACCAGACTGTTACAACTCTCCCCCCCTTAGAGATTTTCGTCCCCGAAAATCTTACCAGTGAATAGATTTGGATAACGCTCTTTCATTGTATCCTCTGACTCCCATGTTGCTTCTCCAACTCCGTGCTTTTGCCACAGTACCTTAACTAATGGAATTTTCTTATTTCTCAATTCTTTTATCTCACGAGCTAGAGTACAAATCGGTTCCTCTTCGTATGTCATATCAGGCTAAATCTCGACCTCTGTCGGACTAATCACATGTGAAGGATCAGATCGGTATCTATGAAGCATCGAAACATGGAAGACATTATGGATCTTTTCTAGCTCAGGTGGTAACTGCAATCTATAAGCAACCGGCCCGATACGCTCTGTGATTTCATATGGTCCAATGAATCTTGGACTCAATTTGCCTTTATGACCGAATCTGAGTACTTTCTTCCACGGTGAAACTTTCAAAAATACTCGATCTCCGATCTGAAACTCAATGTCTTTACGTTTCAAATCTGCGTATCACTTTTGACGATCTGATGCAGTTTTCAAACTATCACGGATCACTGCCACTTTCTGTTCAGTTTCTTCAATCAGGTCAACCCCGTGTATCTTATTTTCACTGAGCTCGGTCCAGTATAATGGTGTACGACATTTACGACCGTAAAAAGCTTCGTAGGGTGCCATTTTGATACTAGATTGAAGGCTATTATTATAAGCAAATTCAATCAGAGGTAAGTATCGTTCCCACGTACCTTCGAACTCGAGGATGCAACATCTTAACATATCCTCAAGTATCTGAATGATTCGTTTGGACTGACCATTTGTCTGCGGATGAAAAGCTATACTAAAGTGTAATTTAGTACCTAGAGCATCTTGCAATTTTTTCCAAAACCGCGACGTGAATCTCGGGTCTTTGTCTGAAATAATAGAAATAGACATACCATGTAATCTCACAATTTGAGATACATACAACTCAGCAAGCTTATCGAGCGAATAATCCATACGAACTGGAACAAAGTGAGCTGATTTGGTCAATCTATCCACAATAACCCAGATTGTATCTTTCTTGCTCGGTGTTATAGGCAAACCGGATATAAAATCCATAGTGACTCTGTCCCATTTCCATTCAGGTATCAAGATCGGCTGAAGTAACCCAGAAGGTACCTGATGTTCGGCTTTTACTTGTTGACAAACTAAGCATTTCGAAATAAATTCAGATATGTCTCGTTTCATACCAGGCTACCAATAATACTGTTTCATATCATTATACATTTTTGTGCTACCGGATGAATGATATTCTACTGCATTAATGAGCTTCATTCAAAATTATCTGAATCAAATCTGAATTCCTCGGAACACATATTCGATTTTTGAACATCAAACAGTCATTCTCATCAATTCGAAACTCTGACTCAACATTACTTTCACACAGAGCTCGTTTTGTCAACAAATCTTTATCAACTTTCTGGGCATCACCAATTTGTTGAACAAATAACGGTTTTGCTTTCAATTCGGTTACTATCGAACCGTCATCAGACATAACCATATGTGCGTTCATTGCACGAAGAGCAAATAATGACTTTTGACTTAAAGCATCCGCAACAACGTTAGCTTTTCCCGGATGATAATCAATCACTAGTTCATAATCTTTCAACAGCTCTAACCATCGACGTTGTCTCAAATTCAAATATTTCTGAGTCATCAAATACTTCAGACTTTTGTGATCTGAATAGACATGACATTTCTCACCGAACAGATAATGAGGCCAAATCTTTAACGCAAACACAATGGCTGCCAGCTCCAAATCATGTGTCGGATAGTTTCTTTCGTGTGGCTTCAACTGTCTCGAGGCATAAGCTATGACTTTGCCTTCCTGCATCAAAACACAACCCAAACCATTCAAAGATGCATCACTATAAATAACAAATTCTTTACCCGATTCAGGCTGGACTAACACTGGAGCTTTAGTCAAATGAGCTTTCAACTGATCAAAACTTTTCTGACACTTCTCCGACCACTCAAACTTAATATCTTTCTGTAATAGCTTTGTCAACGGTGTAGCTATCATAGAAAAACCTTTCACAAATCGTCTGTAGTAACCAGCGAGTCCCAGAAAGCTTCGAACTTCAGAAACATTTTTCGGTGGTTTCTAGTCAAGTATAGCCGATATTTTATTCGGATCAACCCGAATACACGATCTTTGAAACAACATGGCCCGTAAAACTAACTCTCACGTAACGGTAACTCACACTTGCTAAACTTTGCATACAACTGGTACAGATTCAATCTTCTTTTCAGTCATTTTAATAAGAAATGTAAGCTTCATAACCCTTTCTCACGTATTTTCGGGCTAACATCAAAGATATTACTGCTGGTAACCCATTCAGATCATTAAATTCAATCCGAATAATTTCACCGTTCTGACATCTCAAATCAATGGTCTTTCTTTTGCAATTAACAACAGCATCGTGCAAAGTCAGCCAATCCATACCCAGAATTATATTGAATTCATCAAAAGGTAACAACATCAAATCGGCTGGAAAACATGAATCCCGAAGCGTCAACGGGTAACCTTTACATACTTTGTCAACCAATACACACCGGCCCAGGGGGTTTGATACCCGAATCACAAACTCAGTAGACTCAACATGTAGAGTCTTACTGGATACTAATGTTTCACACACATAAGAATGAGCCAAACCAGGATCAATCAATGCAATAACACTAGTATCATAAAGAGTGAAAGTACCGGTAATAACATCTGGGGAAGAAGCATCCTCACGAGCTCGTATAGCATATGCTCTAGCAGTGCACGAGCCTCCGATCGAACCGCAGATATCCTTTGTTCCTCTCTCGATCGCCACCTACATTTCTCGAATGCACGGGTGGTGCGCCTCAGTCGACACGCGTTGCTCGGTCTCGCATTCTGAACAGTGTTTTGCTCGGCTAACATCAGACACTCTCTGATAAAATGATCCATCGATCCACATTTAAAACAGGACCTATCATGCAATCTACAACTCCCAGAATGCCATTTTCCACAATACTTACACTCAACCCTGTTCTGCTGAACATTACTGACACTGGCAATCAATGTAGCTCGTAAACCCACAAGAGGTCGATCTCGGTCTCGTCTAGAAAAGTCTGAAGTAGCTTTATGTCGACTAGATTCATCTCTGAACTTCTTTGATACCGAGTGAAAAGTCTTACTCGATGATCGTTTACGGAAGTCTCTGGCTTCAAATTCAGCTTTTATTTTCTCTTTTCCAAGCTCTTCGGCTTTACAAGCTCGCTCAACAAGTACCACAAACTCTCTAATCTCAAGTATGCCGACCAACAACTTGATGTCTTTATTCAAATCATCTTCAAATCTTTTACACATGATTGCTTCGGTTGAAACACATTCACGAGCATATCGGCTTAATCTCACAAATTTTCGTTCATACTCAGTTACGGTCATACGACCCTGTTTTAATTCCAGAAATTCTTTGCGCTTTTGATCGATGAATCTCTAGCTGATGTATTTCTTACGGAACTCAGTCTGGAAAAATTCCCAGGTTACTTTCTCTTTCGGAACCACCGATACTAGTGTATTCCACCAGTGATATGCGGTGTCTCGTAATAAGGATATAGCACATTTTAAGCATTCATCTGAAGTACATGATAGCTTATCGAACACACGGATAGTGTTATCAAGCCACAGCTCAGCTCGTTCTGCATCATCATCATTAGCTTTAAACTCTTCGGCCCCGTATTTTCTGATTTTATCTACAGGAGGCCTGTTAATTCTCATCGGATCTATCATCGGGGATACCATATGTATCAAAAACGGATTATTTAGGGGTGGAGGTTATTTCACAGCCGGATTAGCCCGGATATATTGAGTAAACCAATCATTCATCATTTGGTAAAAGGCCTGTCTAGCCTTCCCCTCTGGATTACTCGAAGTAGGTCGAGAATCTATCGGCGCTGTCCCTGGCACGGGATTAGGTGCTACACTCTCGACATCATCAGCTACGGCTCTATCAGGATCCATTTACTATATAAAAACACATTCCAGATGTCAGAAGTCATCACACTATCGTATTATAAATTAAGGCATGTATAGCTAGACTCACACGCGTTACGGTAGTCCTAGAATGGACTAAACCGTAAGCTCTGATACCAATCAAATGTAACACCCTTAACCCGTATCCGTCGCCGGATTAGGGTTGCAAGGCATTACCGAACATAGCACAAGTCACAACAAATATTTACTGCTCATATAGTCAAAACCGAATGCGTTATGAGTAATGCATTATCATAGTATACTTCAACAATCTCGTGCATATCTTAAATCCATTAGCCAATTTCTCATATAAACATTTTTCATCAAATAGTAAAGTTTACTATTCATGTGGTCATTTAAAATTCATTAATCGAACATGCACATGCTCATTATTAATTTACTAAAGCAAATTATCAATACCAAAACTAGACATACATATGTTTTTGTATAGAATTTTTGCTTAACCGAATTCAAGATATAATTGCACACACATCCAAGCATGACATAGATCATATCATCTAGAAGAACATAATCGAACCAAAAACACCAAATATGTCTTTCATAGTCCGAAACACCTAAATTTGAACTTAATATACATACACATATATAAACCATATTCGAATATGTCAATCCAAATACTTAACTTATAATTTCATCACTTGGCCGAATATACATTCTACCATATAAAGTAATTCTCCAAGTTGATTTGTGTTTCAAATTTATGCATCTCGTTAGTAAGTATTCATCAATCCCTAACTCAAACATATTCAAATACCACAAATATCAACTTACCAAATACACAACTTATAAAACTTTAAATGATACCTCATATCAAAACATATACTTATACTTGTGCATATAATGTACTCTCAACACAACCATACTTATAATCTAAGCAGGACAAACACATAATACAATTAAGTACATTTAAGCATTAGTCCATTCGGCATAAAGATCAAGCCATTTTCGCATGGCTTATATTTACATCATCAAAACATTATCTAAGTAATTAACTAGCCTATACATGCCTTAAGTTCAAAATCCAAGCTTTTTAAATACCAAAATAAGTCGATAGTGTGGATGACTTTGAAAGCGATCCCCGAGCTCGTAGCTTACAACCGAAATCTATAAAATAGGATAACAGAACACACAAAGTAAGCTATCGTAGTCCATGCATTTCATTTATTTCATATTTTAGTCCCTCTAAAATTTATTTTTGTAATTTAGTCCAATATACTCAATTTCATCAAAAATTCAAAGACAAAACTTGTTTAGATGAATAATGTTGGACACACAAAGTGAAATGCATGCATCGTTGTACATACAATTTAGTCCATGCATCGTTGTACACACAAAGTAAACATTATTCATTTCATTTGACACAAAGTAAGCTATCGTAGTTCTTTCAAAATCCGAACATTTGGCATGTGAAGGTCCCATTGATCAACTATGCCACCGTGGAGATGCACCAATCAGATCGGGTTCTACGTCAATTTGGATTTCGACAACCGATTCCCGTGGCACCTGAGGTGCTCGATGATGAGCACAAAGTTGACTTACGGCAGTTACATACGGATTGGCCAAGATTTTGGTCAGTGTTTATTGAATTGTGGGAGAACCGATATGATTATATACCTACTCGGGAACCGATCATCGTTCATGAGTTAGCGTGCGTGCCGGAATACATGCCATGGTTTCGGATCCATGGCAAGCCGTATTTATTGTCGGAAGAGGAGAGGCGACGGCAACTTCGTGAACAAAGGGAACGACGGGGCCCTTTAAATCCAAGGAGAAGGGGTGATGAGACGGGACCATCAACAGCGCCGACACATTCATCGGGCCCATCAACAGCGCCACACAAATCCACCGGCCCAACACTTCACCGACGACGCGACATCACGGCCTTTTCGGTTATGCGGTGCGTACCTAGCCCTTATATGTATCATAACCCTTATATGTTTCCTTTTCCGGTCCCACGCAGTTGGAATGCATGGCCCGGTTCGAGTTCGTTCTCGACTACTCTCGACCGCCACCGATCTTGAGGCCACCGTCGCATGAGGATCGCACGAGGCGCCGTCGGGGGAGCTCTTCTTTTACCGGTCTCCTTCGCCTTATGGGATTCGGACACCTCCGCCATGGTTTATGCAAACACCTCCCGGTCGTTATTTTATCAAGGTGGGTCATCCTCCCAACACCCACAACCGGACCCCTGCCGGAGAAACTGAATCCCCGCCGAGGTTCCACAACCCCACTAAAGCTAGAAGAATGAGGAATCCAGTAGCAGTAACTGTCGACCACCCCCATGTGGCATCGATTCCGACCTACACCAACATTGATTCCGACCGCTATTTTTTTATTTTTTTGTAATTTAATTTTTATATCTTTAATAAAATAAAAGTTGTTTTTATTTTTATTGTAATTTAATTTTTATATCTTTGCTAAAATAAAAGTTGTTTATTTTTTATTGTAATTTAATTTTTATATCTTTAATAAAATAAAAGTTATTTTTTTTATTTTTTTAATTTAATTTTTATATATTTGCTAAAATAAAATAAAAGTTAAAATTATTCAAATAAAAGTTGTTTTTTATTTTTTTTTTGTAATTTAATTTTATATCTTTAATGAAATAAAAGTTGTTTATTTTTTATTGTAATTTAATTTTTATATCTTTGCTAAAATAAAATAAAAGTTAAAATTATTCAAATAAAAGTTGTTTTTTTTTTGTAATTTAATTTTTATATCTTTAATGAAATAAAAGTTGTTTATTTTTTTATTGTAATTTAATTTTTTTTATATTTGCTAAAATAAAATAAAAGTTGTTTATTTTTTTAATTGTAATTTAATTTTTATATCTTTGCTAAAATAAAATATAAGTTGTTTATTTTATTTTTTGTAATTTAATTTTTATATATTTAATAAAATAAAAGTTGTTTATTTTATTTTTTGTAATTTAATTTTTATATCTTTGCTAAAATAAAATAAAAGTTTTTTTTATTTTTTTTGTAATTTATTTTTTATAACTTTAATAAAATAAAAGTTGTTTTTTATTTTTTTGTAATTGATTTTTTTATCTTTAATAAAATAAAAGTTGTTTTGTTTTTTGTAATCGATTTTTTTTATCTTTAATAAAATAAAAGTTGTTTTTTATTTTTTTTGTAATTGATTTTTTTTATCTTTAATAAAATAAAAGTATTTTTTTTTTGTAATTGATTTTTTTATCTTAAATAAAATAAAAGTTGTTTTTTATTTTTTTTTTGTAATTGATTTTTTTTATCTTTAATAAAATAAAAGTTGTTTTTTTTTGTAATTGATTTTTTTATATTTAATAAAATAAAAGTTATTTTTTTGTAATTTTTTTTATTTTTAATAAAATGAAAGTTGTTTTTGAATATCCTAATTGTAATTTAATTTTTTATATTTAATGAAATAAAAAACACATACTTTACTTCTATCATGTCTTTAAATACATCTAAACAAAAATGATACAGACGAAAATGAGATATAACTTTTCATTCTTCCAAGAGATAGAAATGATAAGGAGACTATCAACTATTCCGATTTGGACACGAGCGAGATGTATGGCCTGGGTTCCTACACCATCCGCATAACTTCCGTTGGTTGGTCGTTTCTCAGATATCCATATTGTTGCGTATTCTAGTCGAGCAAGGTCGACCTTTTGGTTTGCACCGCAATTCTCTATCCGGTAACAGCTTATACGGAGCAAGCGATACAGACGGCCACTTACGTTCATCTAGGACTGGTGGGAATACGTGTCTCCACACGTTGTACATGTTTTCTATTTTATACACTTCGTCGACATAGCTCATGGGATCCAGACGGAGATTCTGACAAGTCGCAAGTACATGAGCGCATGGGTAACGAAGTGCATCAAATATCCCACAGTCGCAGGTCCTATTTCTCAAGTGTACACGATGTTGCCTGCCAACAATACCTTGGTTCGGTCTGTCAAACTCCGTCACACGAAACCATAGGTTGTCGCGATCGTGACACACTGTGTGCATGGTGTTGGCCCGTGCCTTCCCATTGTTAATTTCTCGCAATACCTTCGCGCACCATATATGGCCTCCTTGCATTTGGCCTTTATAACTCGCTGCTCGCTTCAGAAATAGTGCCGCTAAACGAAAATATGTCTCTCACACAACCGATGTTATCGACAAATGACGCGTTCCTTTTAGAACAGAATTTATACATTCGGCCAGGTTTGAGGTCATATGACCATATCGTAGGCCGCCGTCGTATGCTTGTGTCCACTGTTCGAAAGGAATATTGCGTAGGTAGTTTGCGCCTTCTTCGTTAATTGAGCGCAAACTCGCCAACATCTCGTGAAAACGGTCCTTATTGATCTCGTACCCTGCCAATATAAGTTGATAGCGAATATTACATACCACTCTTCAATTAAGAATAAATTGAATATTACAAACGAAATTATACTAATAGATATTACATACACATATTGGTTACTTGCCGTCGTTGACTTGTAGATCGATGTTGCCCGTGGTAGTTGGACGCAACATGCCTTAGGCAATATCGATGGTATGTGTGATGCCATAGGCTTCCATGTCGCTCTATTACTGCTAGTATTCCAGGGCCCCGATCCGATATAACGCATATATCAGGTTGGGGGCAGACATGCCTCATTAACCTAGATAGAGAGAAATCCCAGTCATCAGCTGACTCCCCCGGTGTTATTGCAAACGCAATTGGAAGGATTCTCCCACTGTCGTCCTGTGCCACAGCTAGCAATAGCCGATGCATATATCTACCATACATAAAGGTACCGTCAATTTGTACCAATGGCTTGCAGTATATAAATGCGTCTCGGCATTGCTTAAATGTCCAGAACAGACGCTTGAACACTTGGCATCCACGGGGCAATCGATCATTGTAGTACGTCGATTTCGTTTCAAGGTCTGTTATGCTGCCTAGGACATATCTCTCCAGCACCTGACACCACTGCCACACTTCATTATATGAAGCGTCCCACCGACCGTGCAACTTTTCCAACGCCTTCTGCTTGGCTATCCAAGTCTTCTGGTAAGAGGGCGTGTACCCCAATTGGCTACGAATATTGCCAATTAAGGCCGGCACTATAGTCTTAGGATCCGCCTTCACCATCGGTATTATTAAGTCAGCCAAAATCTCTGAATCCATCTTCGGATGATCTTGTGAAACACCTGTCAACGAAGTACGTTAAATAATGCAACATTACGTAATATTAGTATTATTCAAGAACCTTGAACACCTAGTGATACTGTACTGGCAAGACATGTATGTGGACCGTTGTACTTTTTGATCTCCCACAAGCCTGTCCTTTTCCTCAACGAGGCCATGATTTTTCATGAACATGTACCGTCTTGCACTGCACACTTGGCCTCGTACTTATTGAGTTTGGATTTAACCACGTTGTAGTTAACCCCGTTCTTGATGCTATATTGTTTCAATGCACCAAGAAAACTATCCTTGTTGGAAAACTCTCTACCAACTTCTAATTCGCCCGAATCCAATGACGAACTTGTACGGTCACGCCTTCTGTGTGGTAGTTCAGGAAACTCCAATGCATCATCTTAAGATAGATCGACATTATGCATGTGGGCTGGAGGCGAGTACGCCCTGAATCGTGGATCTTCTTCATCTGCAACGAACGAGGGCCCCTCGCCGATGGATGTCGTGGAGAGTATATTATCCCTTCTTAAACAACTTTCGTAACGTTCCCAATCATATGTGGATTGCCAACCACTAGAAGTTGATGACGTTCCCCAATACGTATTTCTAGCATCGAACGTCGAAGGAAGGATATGCATGTCCCATCCACCAACCGAGTGTCGTGCAGGGGTTGTGTTTTTCATACTACCACCAAACACGGGCGCTTCCGTATTCTGCCTCCCACTAACAGAGTTTCGGTTTGGGGTCGTGTATTCCCCTCAAACATCAGTAGACGTTGAAGTCGAATGAAGATCATTTGGCGATAAAAATTGAACATATACCTCAAGATAGGGTGATCCACTGGCAAGATGAGTCTCCACCATTGCCTCCAAGCTCCGAGGACCTTTGATGTTGAATGAGTCATATCTCACGGGATCAACCAAAGTGCAAAATTTATACTTAATAGACTGAACTTTCATTGGCGTTGTTCCGAAGATTTTACGCCTAATTCTTTTGCGAAGTTCTGTCAAATCTATGTTTCGGTTAAAACCCGATCATATTTGTGTTCTTCGATAAAAAAATAACACCATTTTCGGTGTCACAAACCTCACCATCGTAGTAAATAACAGCATTAATACGTCCACTCATCTTCGATTTCTATTTTACTTTTGCCTCAATTTACATTTATGCAACTTTGAGAATGAAATTTGGCCGATTTATAGTCTAAGGATTGCCGGACTCAGAGTAAAAGAGCGTCCACATGGGAGCTTTTTTTTCACTCTTCTTGACGATGCATCCTGCTTGAAGCGTTTTGGTCACTATTTGTTCGAAAACGTCTTCTCAAAATTATTTTTCCAGAGACTCATCAGTAGCAAAAGAGCGCCCACGTGGGAGCTTTTTCAACTCTTCTTGCGACCGTGCATCCTGCTTGAAACGCTTTTGGCCACTATTTGTTCGAAACGTCTTCTCAAAATTATTTTTCCAGAGACTACTGTAGCAAAAGAGCGTCCACGTGGGAGCTTTTTTCAGGAGCTTTTTTCAGTACTCTTGCTAACAGTGCATCCTGCTTGAAGCGTTTTGGCCACTATTTGTTCAGAAACGTCTTCTCAAAATTATTTTGCCAGAGACTACTGTAGCAAAAGAGCGTCCACGTGGGAGCTTTTTTCAGTACTCTTGCTGACAGTGCATCCTGCTTGAAGCGTTTTGGTCATTATTTATTCAGAAACGTCTTCTCAAAATTATATTGCCAAATACTACTGTAAAAAAATTCAAATAATTTTTATTTTATGATATATTTTTCACAAAACCCTAAACTTAAAATTATTCTAATTAATTAACCTTAAAATCTAGTCTATTAATTTTTCCTTAGAAACCCTAAACCCTAAGACCCTAAAAATCCCTAAACCGTAGCCCTAAAACCTTAAAAACTCATATCATAACACTAAAAACAACTAAAAAGCCCATCAGGGGTGAAGGGCAAAAGTGCGTCCACGAGGGAGCGCTTTTGCCACATCAGCAAAGCGCGCCCTCAAGGACGCGTTTTTGTTGATGTGGCACAAAGCGCTCCTCGTGGACGCCTTTGTTTATCCTCGAAAATGCGCTTTACGTGGGCCTGTTTTTTGGAAATGGCCCTTTCCGGTAAATAATTATTTTTTCGGCCCTTTTCCGTAATTTTTTTTTATAATAGTATATTTTGGTCATTTGCCCCAAATTATATACATAAACAAATTTAAAAGAAAAAATATATATATGTATATATACGTGAATAAATCTAAAAGAAAATATTTGCATAAAATAATATGAAATCAACAACATATACTTAGAATAAAAATAATTATGATATAAATTATATGTGTACGTATAAAATAATAATATATAGGAATATTTTAATTAAGTATTACACAAATCTTTAAAACAAAGAGATATAAAAAGAATTTTAAAATAAATTGCCATTTATTTAAACAAATAAATATATATATACAAATGATGGTATAAGGATAACAAGTTAAAATAATAATTCAAAATAATATATTAAGATAATTTCAAAAAAACATGAATAATAAATAAATTTAGGAAATAAAGAATTACAAAAATTAAAATAAAAGACTCAATTGAAATAAAAACAAAATTAAAAGAATAATTTTTAAACAAATAGAATTATGAAAACAAAATTAAGGATTTAAATAAAATGCGCATAAATGAACGAGGATTGAAAATGAAATATTCCCAGTCGCGAAAATGCTGCGTTTAAAAGGGGACTAAAATAAAAACAGAACAAAAATTAAAGGCGAAATTAAAGTAAAATAAAACTTGATTAGAAAAGAAATAAAATGCGAAATGACTAAAATGGCAATTAGCCCATCAAAAGGGAAAACGCGCGTGTCCTGCCCCGGGTCGGGTCAACGCGCGGATCCTGGCCAAAACGACGCCATTTTAAGGCTTAAAGCCCCACCCCTAAACGACGTCGTGTTACTCAGCCTTAAATAGCAAAAATCTTAACAAAAAACATTTTAAAACCATTTCTAAAAAAAAGAAAAGGAAAACGCCTCAAAAGCCCTCTCGGGCTCGACCTGGCAAATCATCGAGCCGTTGCACTCCGCCACCGTTCACCGTTGTGCGCAGTGGTCGGAGACCCCAAAAGTCGGCGCTTTTAGACCTTTCACACACCCCAGGCCAAATCTAAACTCTAAATACCCGAAACTTTCACCAAAATAAAAAAAAAACAACCAAAAACCTTTTGGATTCGGGTTCTCCGATCAACACCAAAAAGGGTAAGGGTTTATCTTTTTTTTTCTTATCTTTATGTTTTTGATATTCGAAGCAAATAGACTATAAGAATAATACCAATGTTTTCTGTGTTTTTTGTATTTCCAATCGTCCCTTACAATTATTTTGCTTCGGTTTTTATAACCGAATTCAGAAATAAAATAAAATCAATACATTTTTTTTCTCTTTGATTTGCTGTCGTTTGTCCTTTCTTTGTGCAGGTACGGAGGCATGCGTGGCGCTGTAAGGAGGTGGGCCGACGTACGTGTGGTGCTCGGTGGCACGCGTGTGAGGGACGCGATGGCGGCGCTGGAAAGCTCCAGAAGTTTTTTTAGGGTTCCCGAAACCTTAAAATGTTTGGGCCATTTGGGCCTCGGGACTTTTGGGTCTTTGGTTGGGAATTGGGCCTATTATTGGTTGTAAATTTGGACTACTTTTGGACTGTTTTATTATTTGGTTTTTTATTATTGTTTGGTTTTTATTGGGCCCCAGGCATAAATGGGCTCTTACAGCTGCCCCTCTTTGCTCGTTGTCGTGTAACGAGAATGGAGCAAAGACTTCAAAAAGGACCATTTTTGCCCGGTCTTCAAATCTTTGACTTCTTTCGGTGCTTTTCTTCTTCGAGTAGCTTCATTCCATCCCACTGCATCTTCAAGGGCATAGGAACTAGCGCTTCGATCCAATTTAAGGATATTAGACTTGTAGCTTCAATCTGCTCTGCCGCAACTTCGGGGAGATAAGATTTGCTATCTTCGGTCTGCTCCACTGCAACTTCAGGGAGATGAGACTTTCTATGGTATATAAGACTTCAAAGGTATAGGATTTGTAACTTTGTTCTGCTCCACTGGAATTTCACGGAGATAAGAATCCAGAGAGAAGAGATTTGTAACCTCAATCTTCCCTACTGAAACTTTACGGAAATAAGGGTTGATCCTCAATGTAAACTCAGGGAGGCGGGATTTGTAATTTCAACCTACTCCGCTGAAACTTCGAGGAAATAAAATTTAAGGAGAAGAGATTCATAGTTTCCATCTTCTCTACTGAAACTTCAAGGAAATAAGGGTTAATCCTCAATAAACTCAGGGAGGCGGGATTTGTAATTTCAACCTACTCCGCTGGAACTTCGAGGAAATAAGAATTCAGGGAGAAGAGATTCGTAGTTTCCATCTTCTCTACTAAAACTTTACGGAAATAAGGGTTGATCCTCACTGTAAACTCAGGGAGGCGGGATTTGTAATTTCAATCTACTCCGCTGGAACTTCGAGGAAATAAGAATTCAGGGAGAAGAGATTCGTAGTTTCCACCTTCTCTACTGAAACTTTACAAAAATAAGGGTTGATCCTCAATGTAAACTCAGGGAGGCGGGATTTGTAATTTCAACCTACTCCGCTGGAACTTCGAGGAAATAAGAATTCAAGAAGAAGAGATTCGTAGTTTCCATCTTCTCTACTGAAACTTCAAGGAAATAAGGGTTGATCCTCAGTAAACTCAGGGATGCGAGATTTGTAATTTTAACCTACTCCGCTGGAACTTCGAGGAAATAAGAATTCAGGGAGAAGAGATTCGTAGTTTCCATCTTCTCTACTGAAACTTCAAAGAAATAAGGGTTGGTCCTCAGTAAACTCAGGGAGGCGAGATTTGTAATTTCAACCTACTCCGCTGGAACTTCGAGGAAATAAGAATTCAGGGAGAAGAGATTCGTAGTTTCCATCTTCTCTACTGAAACTTCAAGGAAATAAGAATTGTGGCTTTCAATCTGTTTCACTACTGCTTAGTGAGATAAGATCTGTAATTTTTAACTGATCTGCTCCACTATTGCTTAGGGAGACAAGATCTGCAATCTTCAGTCTGCTCCACTGCAAACTCAGGGATGCGGTCGGTATCTTCGATCCGCTTGGCACGCAAACTCGGGAACACAAGATCTGCTATCTTGATCTGCTCCACTTTGCAAACTCGGGGATGCGGACGGTATCTTCTTTGATTCGCTTCATCTGAATCTCGTGGGAAGACAAGATCTGCTATCTTCAATCTGCTCCACTGCAAACTCAGGGATGCCAGACTGGTATCTTCGATCTGCTTCACTGCAATCTCAGGAAGACAAGATCTGCTATCTTCAATCTGCTCCACTGCAAACTCAGGGATGCCAGACTGGTATCTTCGATCCGCTTCACTGCAATCTCAGGAAGACAAGATCTGCTATCTTTAATCTGCTCCACTGCAAACTTAGGGATGCCAGACTAGTATTTTCAATCCGCTTCACTGCAATCTCAAAAAGACAAGATCTGTGAATTCACCGATGTTGCGACACCGTCCTCTGGGAGACCTATCCTGTAAAATCGATTTTATGTGTTTATGCTTATGCAAAGTGATTAGGATGCTATGATCGGAATGAATCGAATGCTCATAACTGAATGTATTATGAATGATATATACAAAATGTCGTGAGAATGATCCTTTTTAGTATCATTGCTCGTATCATGCTGTCTTCTTACTTGGCTGGTATTCTCGACAGAAAAGCTGAGAAAACCATTATCTTGCTCAAAAGATTTGCCCCACTGTAACTTCAGGGTTCATCTCATTGTGACTTAGGGGTATATGATTTGTAACTTTTCCAATCCATCCCACTACTATTCAAGGGTACAGGACTTGTATCATTTTCCATCCGTACCACCGCAACTCAAGGATAGAGGATTGTAATTTGTTTAATCAACTGATCTCTTCCCATGTGACCTAACCAAACATGCATGCGTGATATTTGCATGGGTGCAGAATATCATTTTTTGCGTGAATGATTCCCCTTTTACACTTGGGTTAACATGGTCCATTTTTCATCGAGATTGTATTACCGACGCAATATCTTGTCACCATTTTTGACAAAAATCTGAAGAGATAGTCTCAGTCTAGACTTTTCATTAACCTTGGTAAGTTTTAAACAATAATCTTGTTTCAAGTTCTTGTATTATTCAGAAGCTTCCAGAGTAATATACGAAACTCTTTTTATGAAAGTATTATTAGTCCACTAATCGTTATTTCAATGCAAAATGCTTGACAAAGATCATAACAATGGACAAGAAGGAAATTGATTAGGAGCATAGCTCGAAACAAATAAGTTAAGCAAAAATGGCAATCGCAATCAAGAAGGAAATTTATTGCGAACCTATTTTGAAAAGAATAATATAATCACAAATAACAAATTTAAAATGGGTAAAAGGGAAACTAGGTGCCCCAGATATCGCAGCCTGAGCTTCTCTGTTCCAACTTCTTGAGGACCATTTTGAGCTCAATATGTGTTTAGGGGATCCGGAGTACTTTGTCGATGCCCCAATACGTAACATACTTCTTTGTTGTTAATTCAAGCGTAGCAAGACTACTGTATGCCCCACTTTCGATCAAAATTTGAGCTACCCTTTTTCGGGTTTTTAACTCAAATCCCCTTTGGTCTCAAAGCGCCCTTTGCGGGTTTTCGCCTTGGCCTCTCCTTTTTCTTTCTTCTTTTTTAATGAAAATTTTTATTTTTCCTTTTTTTTTAATCTCAAGGCGCCCTTTGTGGGTTTTCACCTTGGCCTTTCCTTTAAATGAAGTACTTCTTGACTGAATTCATCGGATTGGGCATATCCATGCCATCCATTTTGGTCAATGTTTCCAGAATAGACTTTTTTTCACTACATAAAGTCTTTTCTAGTTTGGCCTCCATTTTTCTCTGAAGTCCTTTTGTATATGAAGGATCTTCTTCAATATCAGGTCCCCCTTTGAGAATTTTCTAGGATGAACCTCTTTGTTGCAAACCCACATCATCTGACTGTAACGGATAGCTATTAACTTTTCTCCACAAATTTGATTGATCACATCGGGATTGGATCCATTCTGCCTCATCCAACTTTAGTTTTGATAAAAATTAGAAAAAAGGAATTTCGACTTCAATGGGCGAAACCAATGAGAAATGTGTTGCCCCGGTGACAGTCCTGGCCAATGTTTGATAAGCATAGAGGGTAAATGGTAACTTCTGTATGCCAATCTTTACAAATCTCGGTCCTTTTTTATGATCTTTTATTTTTCTTTTTGACTGCCTTTGCTACACTGATATGGTGTCTGATCTTTGAACAGACTATAAACTTTTGACATTGTGCGGTTATGCATTGTTAAACATGATCCCTTCTGACATTCTTTGTTGGCATCTGATTTTTTTTTTTTAGAATGGGAGTTGATAACTGTCGACTTTGTAAGATTGGCATAAGAAGCGACTTTCACTCTTTAAATGAAGTAGCCAGTGACCACAAAGATGAATCAGTGTTGGCTTAGGAGCTTTTAACGAAATCAGCCTCATAACATCTATGCCCCACATATAGGAAAAATAAAGGAGGCACATAAGTCTTGTCTTCCTTAATTTGGCTTTTACGGCGCAACTGATGCAATTTCTCTTTTTTGGTAATCCAGTAGCCCAAATCTCTTGATTAGCCTGGCCATTGTAGAACCATTAACTTGGGTTCTTTAAACACCAACCTTAACAGCATACCCATGTTTCAGTAGCCTGGCATGCCTTGATATGATCGTGCAAAAACGTCTTTGAATTCTTAAAAATAGCTCAATGGTGACTCGTCTTATTTTTGTGGTAAGTTAGGTTTCGATCTTTGCCTCTTTCCTAAGCTCGCGACGTCTACTGACCCTTTGCAAAGTAGAGTCTATTCTCATCTTGTCCTACCATCTTTAACAAATTAAAAGATAGGCTACAATATTTGTCATCTTCAAAATCCTTAGATCCCTTAGGCTCATATCTCATTCAAAAAGGGAGTCAGTAACAACGTCGCTCATGTCGTTGATGTCTGGGTACCTAGGTATGAAGGCAAAAAATCCAAAGAATAAATGATTCTAAGGTTGATTATTTGTATGGTATGGTCATGAATAAAGAATGAAAGAATATTCTAAAAATAAAAGAATGTATAATATGAAATGGAAAGAATGAAAAAAATATTTGCTTAAAAAGATGTACTTTATTGAAATAACAATTTTGAACACAAACCTATTTCACAAAAGAAATCTTATTGGTTCTAGGCTTAAAGCAACACGTACGTTTTGTACATTACTCTGAGTAAGCTCTAAATACTACAGGAATTTCTTCCGCAGTCCAATTGTCCAAAACGCTCCCAGGTTCCTATAGGCAGATGCCTGGAAAACTTTTATTCCTCGGTTCCCTCTTCGGATACGCCATTGGTGTTCTGATTTCCTGATTTCTAGGCTTCTGATGACTTCTTCAAGAAAACGTAACTCTCCTGCCCCCACTTTCAATTATCACATTTTACTGTTTTGTCATCGAACTTCACAATACCTATATTGATGAGATTTTCCACCAATTTCTTGAAAGTAAGGCAATTTTCCGTCGAATGCCCTGTGATCCCCGCGTGGTACTCACACTGGGCATTTGGGTCATACCATTTTGGGTATGGAGGTTGTATCAGTTTTGGGTAGTGGGGGGACACAACGTGTGCATTAAGTAAACTTTGATACAACTCTTTATACGTCATTGGGATCGGCGTAAATTAGAGTTTTTCATTGTTTTGCCTTGTGCCAGATTCTTTTCTTGATGAACCCTGATACCCAGTAGTCACTGTTTTTTGGCTGATTAACAGTAGTCGACTTTGAGTACCTTATGCTTGTATTATTCACTTCATTTTCTTTCTTCCTTGTGACCATTCTCTTGTTACTTTCTCCTGCCTCTATCTTTCCACTTTTTATGGCATTCTCAATTATTTCTCCAGTCATTACAATATCCGAGAAGCTCTTTGTAGTGCTCCCTAGCATATGAGTGATAAACGGGGCCTTCAGTGTATTAATAAAGAGCATGGTCGTCTCTTTCTCTAAGAGTGGTGGTTGGACTTGCGTCGCCACCTCCCTCCATCGCTGGACATACTGCCTGAAGCTTTCGTTTGTCTTCTTCTCCATGTTCTGGAGTGTAATCCTGTCGGGCGCTATGTCTGTCACGTGGCTGTATTATTTTATGAAAGCTTGAGCCAAGTTTTTCCATCAATAATTTGGGAACGGGTTAACTGATTATACCATTTGGCTGCTGCTCCCACAAGGCTATCCTGGAAGCAATGGATCAACAGTTGGTTATTATTAATGTACCCCGTCATTCTTCTACAAAACATAGTGATGTGAGCCTCAGAGCAACTTGTCCCATTATATTTCTCGAATTCAAGCATTTTGAATTTATATGGGAGCACCAAGTCCGGAACCAAGCTTAAATCCTTGGCATCAATTCCATAATAGCTATCGGCACTTTTTATCGCTTTAAACTTCTCCTACAACCATTTACATCTATCTTCTAGCTGCTTTGGTAATTCTACTTTTGTCCTCTCTCCTTCAGCTATTTCATCCAAATCAGAGACATTAGCATTGATTGGATCATCTCCTGAACCCGAGCCAGTTTGGAGATTTATTGAAGCACCAGCTTGGAATTGTTGAGGCCTGATCGTGACAGGTGGCCTTCGTAAAACTACTTCAGGTTGTGTTTGCACATGTGGTAGAATAAAACCAGGGGGATATTGAGGATACTCAGTATTCTCCTCAGCATCAACCATGGGGCTCTTTCTTTTATCCATAAGCCCATTCAACAGCTGCGTCATCTGAGTTATCATATTTTTCTGAGATTCCATCATTTTGTCCATCATATCCTGCTAGATCTTACCAAGCTGCTCCTGCATCTGTGCCTGCATTTGTTCTAGCATATCCTTTTGCATTTGCTCCAATTTTTCTAGTCTTTTATCCATTGACTTGGTCTTTTTTCTTGTGCCGTAGGGATGCGTATTTGGTAAAGTTTTGTCGGTTTCCAGGTTGCTGAAATAATTTTTAATTAATTAGAGTCTTTCTACGAATTTTAATGCATATTATGTGATGTAATGCAAATGCATGAAATGCAATGTAAATGCATGGAATGAATGCAAAAAAGAAAGAGAGGCGTTGATTCTGAATTCAATTCTATTAGAACAACTTTTCTAGAAAATAAATTTCTTTACATAAAACGAATTACTTATGCGGCCTTGCCCTCGTACTCCTGGTGAAGACCTTGATCTTTTCTTCATATCCAGATGTTACGATCAAATCCTGTAAATCCTCCCAAAAGATGTCTCTCTTATTTCTACTCGGCTTGATCCGGGTCGTGGTTCGCTGCTCACTTATCCCTGCGATGCTAATTAGCTTATTTAAGAAAGTTGAGGCATGACGGCTCTCAATTAATCCTTGTTGGTTCGAAACTTTGGGCAACAAAGTCTTGTTTTCCTCCACTGACTACCAGTCCTCTCTTGTTGTGTTTACTTAGACCACATTTAGACGGCCGTATTATATTCCACTTTATCAAGGAATTCATTTTCCTATGTCAAGCTTTTCTATTTAGTAATCGAATATGAATCAACACCTTCTTTCTATGATAATGCAATGCAATGCAGACATAAACAAAGCACGTTAGCACAAAAAAAAAATTAAACAACAGAATAGAACACCTAAAAGGGTAACCACTAGGGTTTGGGTATGATTCTACCTAGGGTAGGCTCTTAAGGCTTTCTATATGCGGTTCAGTTCTAAAGAATGGGTACCTGAATCGGCAGATTCCTCGATCCTCACCCATTATAGGCTCATACAGATCGAGTTCAGTTCAGGGGACTACATTTCCCTATGGCCATGCGGAGGTGAAAACCTCACGAAGACATAGGTACGGATGTATCCCGGAAGCAGTCCACTAGCCCATGCGGAGGTGAAAACCTCACGAAGGCATAGTTTCTCACTCCCAATTAAAGGTGCGACCACAACGGTCATGCAATGCAATGTGCGCAAGAGAATAACAATCATATGCAATGATACAAACAAGTACAACAAAATAATCGTAATTTTTCAAGTCAAATTTTCAAATCGAATTTTCAAATTTTCGACAAAGGACAGAAAATAATCAATTTTGCGGCTTGACTCTCGGAAATCCCTAGTGGAGTCATCAAGCTGTCGAAACCATTTTTTTTCTTTATGTTTGAAAAATAGGGTTGACTTAAAAAAGTGATGTGGAGTCGCCACCCATCCTTTTTGTTTAGGTGTGATCGGATCACCTATAAAACATTTTGGCCTACGAAATTCAAGAAAACGGGTTCGGAAGTCGGTTACGTACGAGGAAGGATTAGCACCCTCGCAACGCCCAAAATTGGTACCTAATTGATTAATTGATGTCCTAATGTCGAAAATTTGAAAATATTTTAGAATACAATTCCGTTTTAAAAATTTTAAATAACTCGAATTGGATATTGAGATTCTCTTGTTCCGAAGGAATAAAATATCACATCCAGCACGATAGGATATGACGTTTCAAACCCTCGATGCCAAGATCCTCTCGTGATTTCCAAAGTTCATGCATTGGGATTTTTATAAGGATATTCAATTATTTGGACAAACGAAAAACCGAAGCCCAGCACGGTAGGGTACGATTTCTCGGATTTTCAAACACGAAATATTGCATTATTTTTTTTAGAAAACATGGACAAAATTTTAAAAGGATATTTGGTTATTTGGTCCAACGAAAAACCGAAACCCAGCACGATAGGACACGATTTCTCGAATATCCAAACACAAAATATTGTCTTATTTGGAAAAACTTTCGAATAAGTGATTATAAAACCGGCTCAAAATATATTTATTTAGTTTGTTTGGAACGAGAATGAAATGACTAATATCAATTAAAATGTTAAAATTTGAATCACGATGCTATAATGTAAAAAAAAAAGGCAAAGTTACAAACATGGAATAATATACATGGATAAGATATTATACAAATGAATAATCATAATATGAAATTTCAAAAGACGAACTTGGGTACATACAATAGCAAGCAAATTAATACAACTAATATATAGCAAACAAATAAACAACTAATATATATAAAATAGTATGCGTTAATTTAAATAATACATATGTAATAAAAACTTGACATAAAATAATGTATATAAAAATAATAATGACACATGAAAGTGTTTGGAATAAACAAATATATAATTTAAAATAGGATATTTTAAAGAGACAAATTATAGGGTAAATGACCAGAATATACCAAAATTTAAAAAAAATTACGGAAAAGGACCGAAAAAATAATTATTTACCGGAAAGGGCCATTTCCCCCGAAAACGCGTCGGTCGTGGCGTTTTTGGGGATGAATCGAAAAAGCGCGTCCACGAGGGAGCTTTGTGCCACATCAGCAAAAACGCGTCCTTGAGGCGCGCTTTTGTGATGTGGCAAAAGCGCTCCTCGTGGGCGCTGCTTTTGCCGCTTCAACGGTCAATTTTTTTGACCGTTGGGCCTCCAACGGTAAAAAAAAAACCTATAAATACCCCCAACCCTTTTATTTTTTTCACACATTAGTCCTTACTCATTTTTCTCTCAACTTTCTCTCAAATTCCTCTCAAATTTCTCTCAAATTCCTTTAAACTTCCTCTCAAATTTCACAATAGTCCTTTAATATTTACAAAAAAAGCCCTTTTTTAAATTTTTTGAAATATATATTTTTTGAAATATATTTGAAGTATATTTAGGTCATTTGCCCCAAATTATATACATAAACAAATTTAAAAGAATATATATATATATATATATTTATATATACGTGAATAAATCTAAAAGAAAATATTTGCATAAAATAATATGAAATCAACAACATATACTTAGAATAAAAATAATTATGATATAAATTATATGTGTACTTATAAAATAATAATATATAGGAATATTTAAATTAAGTATTACACAAATCTTTAAAACAAAGAGATATAAAAAGAATTTTAAAATAAATTGCCATTTAATTAAACAAATAAAAATATATATACAAATGATGGTATAAGGATAACAAGTTAAAATAATAATTCAAAATAATATATTAAGACAATTTCAAAAAAAACATGAATAATAAATAAATTTAGGAAATAAAGAATTACAAAATTTAAAATAAAAGACTCAATTGAAATAAAAACAAAATTAAAAGAATAATTTTTAAACAAATAGAACTATGAAAACAGAATTAAGGATTTAAATAAAATGAGCATAAATGAACGAGGATTGAAAATGCAATATTCCTAGTCGCGAAAGCGCTGCGTTTAAAAGGGGACTAAAATAAAAACAGAACAAAAATTAAAGGCGAAATTAAAGTAAAATAAAACTTGATTAAAAAAGAAATAAAATGCGGAAGGACTAAAATGGCAATTAGCCCATCAAAAGGGAAAACGTGCGGATCCTGCCCCGGGTCGGGTCAACACGCGGATCCTGGCCAAAACGACGCCGTTTTAAGGCTTAAAGCCCCGCCCCCAAACGATGTCGTATTACTCAGCCTTAAATAGCAAAAATCTTAACAAAAAAACATTTTAAAACCATTTCTAAAAAAGAGAAAAGGAAAACGCTCTGAAAGCCCTCTGGGGCTCTGACCTAGCCCGTCATCGAGCCGCTGCACTCCCCCACTGTTCGCCATCGTACGCGGTGGTCGGAGACCCCAAAAGTCGGTGCTTTCAGACCTTTCACACACCCCAGGCCAAATCTAAACTCTAAATACCCGAAACTTTCACCAAAATAAAAAAAAAAACCAGAAACCTTTCGGATTCGGGTTCTCCAATCAACACCAAAAAGGGTAAGGGTTTATCTTTTTTTTCTTATCTCTATGTTTTTTATATTCGAAGCAAATAGACTATAAGAATAATACCTCTATTTTCTGTGTTTTTTGTATTTCCAATTGTCCCTTACAATTATTTTGCTTCGGTTTTTATAACCAAATTCAGAAATAAAATAAAATCAATACATTTGTTTTTTTTCTCTTTGATTTGCTGTCGTTTGTCCTTTCTTTGTGCAGGTACGAAGGCATGCGTGGCGCTGTACGGAGGTGGGCCGACGTGCGTGTGGCGCTCGGTGGCGCGCGTGTGAGGGACGCGATGGCGGCGCTGGAAAGCTCCAGAAGTTTTTTTAGGGTTCCTGAAACCTTAAAATGTTTGGGCCTTTTGGGCCTCGAGACTTTTGGGTCTTTGGTTGGGAATTGGGCCTATTATTGGCTGTAAATCTAGACTGTTAATGGACTGTTTTATTATTTGGTTTTTTATTTTTGTTTGGTTTTGATTGGGCCCCTGGCATAAATGGGCTCTTACAAAAGTTTTATGGTGAATTTAAGGAGTTGAAATTAGTTTAAAGTGGAAATTGAATGAGATATGAAATTATTTTTGTAAGAAAAAGAATTAGTTTTGATTTAAAGATTAAATTGGAATTTAGATAAAAGTTGAGTATAATTTAAATATTCAATGTGAAATTGTGTGTATTGATAAATTTTAATTGTTTCGATTTCCGTAGCTAACGTTGTGCCGGAGACCTCAGCTAAGAAAGGAAAAGAGAAAGTCGATGAAATGTGATTTGGAAATTACGATTTGTATTTCTATAATCCGAAGCTAATTATTAATTGTCGTATTTATTATTATATTTATGGTAAGTGGAATTGAGGTGAGTATTGGTATTGAATTGAATTGAATTATGAATATATGTAATTATTTGAATTGAAAAGAGAAAGTGAATTGAAATATGCATATGAAATGCATGAATTATAAGTTTATGAAACGGTTATTGATATAGTGAGATGATATGTGTATTCCATTGAGAAATGCTATTGAAAATGTTATAAATGATTGTTTATGAAATTGATTATTAGTTGAATGATTTTCGTTATGTGAATTTAAATATATAGTATCATAAAGTCTTGTTTATTAAGTATTCGGATTATACAAATACCACTGAGTTTATACTCAGCGTACGATTTGTTTCCGTGCGCAAGTTAGGTTAAAGTTCGAACGTTGAATTAGCATCCAAGGCCGATCCCGAACTCATTGTGGTGAAGTACTTTTCTTTTTGGTATATGGCATGTACCTAGGTTGTTTGTGTAAGTCATATTGGAAAATGATTGTAAATGATGTTATAATATGAAATTGTTTGAATACATATGAATTTATGTGTTATGTTTTAATGTTATCAAATGGTAAGTTTTGGTTTGAATTAGTGTGAAAAATAGAATTGGTTTAAATAGTATACTATTAGATTGATTTGGATAATATAAGTAAAGTATTTATGAGTAAACATTGGTTAGCTTAATTAGGTTGATTATTTAGCATGATTTGGATGTAATTGATTGTGTATTGGATTGGTTGAATAATTGGCTGTTGAATTACTTGTGGTTTAAGTTTGCAGGGTTGGTAAAACTTAATGAAAAAAGCTCATTTTGAGTCCACACGGCCTGGCACATGGGCATGTAACCAGACCGTGTGAGACACACAGCTTATATATGGGCGTGTGGATAGGCCATGTGTCCCCTGCAATTTAAAGATTCAAAACAGTATGCCCAGGAATCTCCACACGGGCAGAGACACGGGCGTGTGTCTCAGTCGTGTGAGGCACACGGCCTAGCACACGGGCATGTGTTCCTGCCGTGTGAAAACTGCATTTAATTTTTGTTTAAGTCAGAGAGTTACACGGGGTTAGACATGGCCTGAAGCACGGGCGTGTTTAGGGTCACACGGGCGTGTGAGCCCTGTATTTAGGAAAATTTTTGAAATTTCACGAATTTTTTTTTGAACTTCCGATTAAGTCCCGATTTGTTTCTAACACATGAATTGGGTCTCGAGGGCTCAATAAAGGGACATTATGATAAAATTATGATGTGTATGTTATAATATTAAATGATTGTTCGTATTTGTTCTGAAATGTTCGGTAAAACTCCGTAACCCTGTTCCGGCGACGAATTAGAGTTAAGGGATGTTACAAATATAATATATAAAATGTTAAAATTTCTCAACTAATAAATAGTAAACACAAGAACAAACTCATTTACAATAATAAATATAGTTGAAACATAACTAAAAATATATATATAAAAATAGAAACTTTGATTAATTAATACCTATTAATTTCATCTTCATTTTAATGAAAATTGGTTAAGGTCATAAAAATAGAGTAAAGTTGTCACAAATTTCACCTTACCAACGTAATATAATAACATATAATATTGAGATTACTCACTCTATTATCAAGTATTGACACTACCATATTATCATGCTAGCAACTCAAGATAATGTTATTGAATAAAGCATGATTATGTGATTAACGAATGTAAAATTGTCACAAATCTTATTTATTGGCCAGCGTCCAATCAAATCAAGTGAGAAAATTTTGAGTTAGTTCAGTTGGTTTGTTCTATTTATCATTCAATTTAATTTGAAAGTTTTTGAATAAAGCTTGGTGAAATGAAGCTTGAGTCGAATAAATTTTTTCAAGTTAATCTTAAAAAATTAAACAGATAAAATTAAAATCTTGTAGACAATATGATTAAATCTATATCTAAAACACATAAATTTGAGGCCATATACCACTACAACAAAATAGCCCTAAGACGACACTTTTGGTGTTAGGATCGACCCGATTAAGCAACGAACAAGTAAAAGTAACGGAATAAATTGAGAAATTAGACACACAAATTTAACGTGGAAAAACCCCTCCAAAGAGGATAAAAAACCACGGGTAAAGTTAATTTTACTATAATGGCAACAGAACGAAGAGTACAAAAGATGGAGATAAAACTAAACCCCGAAAACCCGAAAAACAAAGAACCCTCAAAATATAAACACAAAATTCTCTAAATGTGTTATGAGTTCTAATATCTAATGGGTGTATTTTATAAGGTTGTAAAAGAGCCTATTTATAGGCTAAATTCATAGGTCAAATAATAATAAAATAATCTAACTAATCAGTGTTTGATTGAAACAAATAAACAGAGTTTAACTAGAAGATTACTTCTCAAATTTGACTGAAATAGGAGTCATAATTAACAAATCTCCACCTTGACTCATATTTCCACAATGCCATCTTTGTCAAAGCCCGCCACGAGCCTATCTTGAACCATGCAGGAATTAATCGAGTTGAATCATGGCTTAGAAATCGGAAGACTTCTAGCCTTCGACTTGTACAACGCCAAATCAAAACTAACCGGGTTTGATTTTCACGAACACAAAGTGCCCTAACTTTTCAAAACTGCATCCAAAAGAGAACCTCTCTTCAACGAAACGGTCATACCTTTTTCCCTCCTATGACCAAGTTGCCTCCGCTCTAAATGAGTTGACTTCGACTCTGTAACGGACGAGGGACGTCCGATTTCACCGGTCACTGTAGAACCTTCCAGAATATAGAGACTGCCAGTTCTTTTACCTTTTAACAAAACGAGAGCTCCAGGAGATACTTTAATGCCGCTCGACTCGATGTTGATTCTGCATCCTTTCAAGTCTAAAATACTCAAGGAGATGAGATTCTTTCGTAAATCAGGTACATACATGACATCTGAGAGTGTCCTAATCGTCCCATCGTGTATCCTAATTTTAACGGTACCAATACCAATTACCTTACTAGATGAGTCGTTTCCCATGCACACAACTCCACCTTCAACTGAACTGTATGTAGAGAACCATTCTCTATTGGGACACATGTAGAAAGAACATCCCGAATCTAGGATCCACTCGGACGTGAGCTTGGAGTTATCGCTCGTTGACACTAACAAGAAATCATCACCGCTTTCATCGGCCAAATTAGCACCAGCTACATCTTCCTCGTTACTCTCAGCAGCTCTTTTCTTTCGCAGTTTATAACAATCTGCTTTGACGTGACCTAACTTTTTACAATAGCGACACCTTTTGTCTCGTTTCTTTGATGCTATCAAAATAGAAGCTTGCCTATCTGCGTTGCTATCCAAATGAAGCTCATTGTCGAGTTTGTCTCTACTCAACAAATGACCCTTCACATCTTCGAATGAGAGTTTGTCTCGCCATAAATCGTGGTTTCACTGAAGACTTGTATGAAGGGGTAAAGAGCACAATAATAGCATAGCTTTGATCTTCATCGTCAATATGAACCTCAACACTCTTTAAATCACTTAAAATAGTAATGAATTGACTGATGTGATCTCTAAGAAGCTCACCTTCGTTCATGCGAAACGTAAATAGACGTTGTTTCAACACTAAACGGTTAGCCAGAGACTTAGTCGCATAAAGAGTTTCTAACCTTTTCCATAAGGCGGATGAGGTTTTCTCCATCAATACCTCCTACAATACCGTATTCGCGAGGCACAACTGGATTGCAGACAAGGCCTTTTCATCAAGCTCTTCCCATTCTGTTTGATTTAGATTCTCAGGCTTTTTCCCGGTAACAACCTTTTTCAAGCCGGTTTGAACTAGAATTGCCATCATCCGAACTTGCCACAGATTGAAATTTGTCTCACCATCGAACTTCTCAATTTCAAACCTTGTTGCTGACATATCTGAATGAGCTGATCTATGAAAATTGAACTAGCTCTGATACCACTTGTTAGGATCAACCCGATTAAGCAACGAACAAGTAAAAGTAACGGAATAAATTGAGAAATTGGACACACAAATTTAACGTGGAAAAACCCCTCCAAAGAGGATAAAAAACCACGGGTAAAGTTAATTTTACTATAATGGCAACAGAACGAAGAGTACAAAAGATGGAGATAAAACTAAACCCCGAAAACTCGAAAAACAAAGAACCCTCAAAACATAAACACAAAATTCTCTAAATGTGTTATGAGTTCTAATATCTAATGTGTGTATTTTCTAAGGTTGTAAAAGAGCCTATTTATAGGCTAAATTCATAGGTCAAATAATAATAAATAATCTAACTAATCAGTGTTTGATTGAAACAAATAAACAGAGTTTAACTAGAAGATTACTTCTCAAATTTGACTGAAATAGGAGTCATAATTAACATTTGGACTGACACTTTCCTAAGTGTCGGGATAGATCTACCGACATACGCTTTGGCCAACTCTTTGTATAAGGGTCGGGATATGCATGCCTAACTTAACGCTTAACTAAGAGTCGCCATAGACCTGTTTTGTTGTAGCGTATATATATTTGAAAAGCCTTTCAAAGCTTTTGTTTAGTATGATTTCGTAATTTATATATTTAAGGTATTGAATTTATTATTTTGAAAAAAAAATAATTTTAATATATATATTATTTTTAGGAAATTTTGGAATTTTTAAATAATTATTTGAAAACTCGAATACTATTTTGATTTTTTTTGTAATAATTTTCCGAGAAGGGATTGTATGAAACTGTGATTCCACGTCATCCCTAACCCTTTCCAATAGGAGAATGACAAATCAGATTTTTACTCATGATATTCAATTTTTTCTTTTTGAAAAAATTCAAATCCAACTAAAAATGTTAAAAATCAAGAGGAAAAATCTATTTTGTCATTCTCCTATTGGAAAGGGATAGGGATGACGTAGAATCATAGTTTCATACAATCCTTTCTCTAATTTTCTAGAGGACCAAATTCTCGTTTTTAAATGTGATAGATCCAAGATAGTATATCAAATTGTTATTTGATTTTATTCGAGTTGTAAATTTAAATTTAAGAAATTGAATTTCAAAGAATTTAAAAAAGAAAACTTAATTCAAATCACATTGTTAGAGTAACGTGATATGAGTTTTGAGAATTTTTAAGCATATTCACACGAAAAATCATATATAAAGATAACGTTGAATAAATAAACATAAATCTAGGTTTATGCACTTAGTGATTAATATATACAATATTATCTAACTCTTACTTACATCTTTACCTAATTTTACTCTACCAACACTCTTTATTTCTAATCCTAACTTGATTCCTCCAAAATATCATATCTTTTCAGATTTTAACTCCATAAATATATATTTTACATGTAAAGCAAGATTGAGATCACATTAATTTTTTTATAGTATAATTTTACAATCTAAAATCAGGTAAAATCCTTTTAATAATTCCAACTTGATTCAAATCGGTAAAATTAAAATATTTTAAAAGGATGAGAAATGCAACAAGCGACTAAGGTCCCTAACTCGGCTCCACAAAACCAGGGAAGCAAAAGGAGCAGGCAGTGCCCGTGCATGTGCACATGCCATTGTGCAGTTGCACATGCAAAAAAGATAAGTTTGGTTGACTCTTAAGCTTGTGACTAAATACTTCTTTCATTTCATTTTTCCAAAATCTAGATGGTGAACAGTTTACCCTTCACTGTAAATTCTAACAACTACTACAAGTACAGTTAAAAGCTCTAAATGGGTATTGAACTTCCCTGTCCAACAACGACAACGACGCTGCCGTTTGGATGATCACCACCTAATCCATTCTGTGGTTGCCGTAGGGAAGTGACTTGCTGGGATGTCTCGGTTTTTGATGCATCGACTTCAAGTAACGAGTGCCGACAATTCGGGCAAGATGAGTGTGAGAGCAGCCATGTATCAATGCACCTCACATGAAACCCATGGTTGCATTTTGGCAGCACTCTTACTTTTTCTCCATCAACGAACTCTCCCAGGCATATTGGGCACTCCGTCGACGGCAAACTCACGCCTTCCCCATACACTGCCACCGGGATTTGTCTCAAATCTCGTTTCTTCAGGCCTGTTGTCGCCAAGCGAGCAGCTGCTTGTTCTGGGGTCTCCGTCGAAAACCTTCGGCTGCAACGTAGAGCGCAACGGACTATAGAGTTCAACCCCACTGCACAGATCAGAGCGCATAAAAGAGCTGCCAATATAACCACCAAGTTGGTGTCAAAATTTGTCTCGCTAAGGTAGGAATCATGAGTTTTGTTCCCATTTTCCGGTGGCAAGCTCACTTCTGTCCCAAGCAGGCGTCGATGCATATTCACACTTGCTGATAACATAGCTAGCCACTTGAAATATGGAGGAAATAAAAAAAAAAACCCAAGAACAATTGAACAAGTGTTCTAAAAAGGGAGTTGGGAGGTTCCTTAAGGCTACAGCAATGTTGTAAAGATTCCAACTAGAAAAAGACATAAAAAAAGCATCTTCTTTGTTGCTAAGATAAGCAAAATGGTCCTCAGTCCTCACAATACTAAAACATGTCTCTTCAATAAAGCAAAAGAAAACAGAAAGCAAAATGGAATGCCTTTACCTGAGCCTATCAATTTGTGGTCTAGAATTCATGGGTAGAGGGAGGTTACTCAAAGAGATAAAAGATTCTCCCTTTTCATATAGCCTGAAAACTAAACTAGAACACTGAACCTTGTTTACTTATGCAGTTGCAGAAAAAAAGAATGGAAGGGGAATTTATATGAAGGGTGATTTGCTGTGATAGTGGGGGTCAGGTTTTCAAGAGATCTATGGTAAGATACAAATGTAAGATCGAGAGATAAAGTAAAGATATAATTGAGACGGGTTTGCCTACCTAATCATGATTGGGGGTAATATAAAGGCCAAATCTGATCATGATCCCTTTGATTAAACAGTTGTTTTGATAAGGTAGTAAGTCCAGCGTGGTTTAAGCCAATGACAAAGGGTTGGGTCATAACGAAGATGCTACTTCATCCATAGTGGAAATCGGGGAACTTTGCTGCCATTTCCTGATTTGTGGACTCATGACTTTTGACATCACCTTTGACAGAGATAACAACTAGTTCGAAAAATCATCCTTTGCCTACAATAAATATCTCCTAACCTTTATTTCCGCTTCCTAACTACAAAAGTGCACTAAAGTTATCCTTGAAATGGATCCATTAATTTTTATTTTTTAGAAAAAAAGGTAATTAATAAGATATTCTATTTTCAATATTTTCAATCTGGTTTATAGGTTCGAATTAGCAACTTGGCAATAACAATAATGGAAGTAATTTGGTAAAAAGTAAAAGAAAAATCCAAAAAAGTGTAACTTGATCAAATTGTTAAAACATCCTCTTAATCATAAATATATGGGTAATTCACTAATTTATGAGTAAATTTTCGTTTTGGTCACTTAACTAAAAAAAGTTACAATTTAGCTAATGAATTATTCAAAAGCTTTTATATAAGTCACTGGGTTGTTAAAATTGATGCTATATAGTTTTCTTTATTTGCACCGCTTGCACTAATAGAAAGCTCTCTTTTCCTTTTTTTTCTACAATTTAGTTTTTTTTTTCATGAAACAACTTTGGGCGTCACGAATATACAAACTAAAATTCAAACAATTTTTTTCTCCGATCTTCGACATTGATTGTCAAATCAATTTTGGATCTAAGGTATGTTCTTCTACTCGTTGATGAATACTGATCCATTGTACTGATCGTCGAATCGTCGCTTGTAGCTCACTAGCGAAACTTTAAAAAGAAAATTTAATAGCCCAGTGACTTAAATAAAAACTTTTGAATAGTTTAATGACTTAAATGAAAATTTCTGAATAGTTTAATGACTTAAACGAAAATTTCTGAATAGTTTAGTGACCAAATTGTAACTTTTTTTAGTTAAGTGACTAAAACGAAAATTTACCCATAGTTTAGTGACTACTGGTGTAGTTTACCTTAAACATCCAATGATTATCGAATCTTGGGCTAAAGAAAAGCTTCACTTTGTGAAATTAATGTGGGTTTGGATACCACAAAAGAATTGCATGACGGGTGATTATAAAATTTTAAGTTGTGACCTATTGGTCGAGTGTTAACCTTTTTCAAGAATATATTGAATTCAAATCACAGTTGCATAAAAAAAAAAACTAATGATTACAAATGATGCGGCCACGCCCCGGAATGCACCTAGCTCGAGCAAGGACCCATTGGAGCTGCCACAAGGTCCTATCACACGAGCTCGATCCAAGCGGAGACTTTTTGCTACTTCTGAATGAAATTCTGTCATTTTTGTGAGATTTTTTTTCTCTCAAATTTCGTCCAAAGACTTAGCTTGGCTTATCTGTTAGTTAGTGGCGTCAATCTTTGTCTTTTCCGAACTTATCACTCTAATTTGAGTGTGGCGTTCACCCAACCTATACCTTTGGTTCTTACCTTATTAGGTAACGGGTCAAGGTCTCTTTTTTTTTTCATCACCCAAATCACCTTAAGATCCTATAAGTCTCGGGTCAACACTCGTATTTAGTGTTGGTTCATACTTGAATCTTAAGCCTACTTTCCATTCCATCCAAAACTATCCCATTCCCTTTTACTTCTTTGTTAGCCGAACCTATAGCAACAAATACCTAGCCATTTTTTGAATCTATTTTTATTACCTAACTCCATACTTAACCAAATATACACATAGCTTGCAATTGGAACGATACTTCTACGTCCGACGATCGGGCACTAAAACGACTCGGACTATCCAACGAGGCTGTGGTCATATCAACAAAGAATTTAAATTTATAAATGTGTTTAGTTTTAATTTTAAAAAGAATTTTATAAATATTTTTAATTGATAGCATGTAATTATAAGTAATTGCATCTAATTAAGTGACTAACTATTTTCTCAAAATATGTATTTGATATACTATTAAAATAATTAAGAATATGTTATGAATATTTTATTAAGTGGATGTCCATCAAATATGTCCATCAATATCAAGATAAATTTTGATGTACTTTAAATCTAATAGTTATTAGAAGTATATCTCTACTTCATTTATACTTTTTATGGCTATAAATAGAGACTTTGGATAAGCATTGTAAATAATCCGATTGATCAATAAAATACACTATCTCTTTGCCCTCCCTTTCTCTCTGTTCTTTATTCTTTGTCTTTTATTTTATAACACGTTATCAACACGATTCTCTTTTAATTATTTTTCTCTATAAGTTACAAAAATTTTCCAAAACTTCCCCTTACTCAGAGGCGAATCTAAGGGGGCTGGCAGGGGCCTCGGCCCCCTTAAAGTGGAAAATTGCTATTTAGGCCCTTTAGAAAATTTTAAAATTTTAAATTAATAAAGGTAAAATTGCACTTTGGCCCCCCTAAAATCATAAAAATTTTATTTAATCCTTTAAAAATTATAAAG
The DNA here is from genome assembly GCA_025698515.1 of Gossypium sturtianum. Taxonomy (NCBI): domain Eukaryota; kingdom Viridiplantae; phylum Streptophyta; class Magnoliopsida; order Malvales; family Malvaceae; genus Gossypium; species Gossypium sturtianum. The sequence continues at coordinate 38,384,820 of CM046952.1, forward strand.
ATATAGACTATTAAAAATTAAAATTTCATTTCGGCCCCCTTAAAAAAAATTTCTGCCTTTGCCCCTACCCTTACTCATGACTTTCAAAAGAATGGTGATATAAATGCTTAGAAAATACATTCAAATAGTCATTTGAAAAACTAGTATTCAAGATTGAATACATAGAATATGAGAAAGTATGTGATGTTTTCATGAAGGGGAGTAAATACGCGTTGTACTCTTTTTCCCTTAACTGGGGTTTTGTCCCATTGGGTTTTCCTGATAAGGTTTTTAATGAGATAACATATTATGCATATAATTTATATGTGTACTCTAATTTTTTTCCCACAGGATTTTTATCTTGGTAAGATGTTAACGAGATACATTATCTACCAATGGACATCTAAGGGGGAGTGTTATGAATATCTTATTAAGTAAATGTATATCAAGATAAGTTTTAATATACTTTAAATTCTAATAGTGGTTAGAAGTAGATCTCTACTTCATTTATACTTTTTATGCCTATAAATAGAGACTTTGGAGAATCATTGTTAATATTCCGTTTGATCAATAAAATACGCTCTCTCTTTGCTCTCCCATTCTCTTTGTTCTTTATTATCTATCTTTTATTTTATAACAAAATAATTCTTGAAATTGAAATTTTACATTTAAAAATTAATAAATAAACATGCTAAAATCTCAATAAAATTAAAAATTTTCACCAAATAATTATCCCTAAAATATATACTCAAAACAACTTCATGAAAAGGTCTTAAAAGTAAACTTAATAATAGTACAAAAGTAGTCTTTAATAATTCTGCTGTTTCGAAATACCATAAAAGAAGACTATAATTATATCACGGTTGTCATTCCCATTTTACTAACAAAAATCATGATTTCATTTTTGAATCATATCTAATTTTGAGCATATGGTATGTATTTCTTTTATCTATTTTTTAATCCCATTTTGATACGTAAGTTATAAAATTTCATTTCATTTTTCTTTAAAAGTTATACGTGTTCAATAAGAATATACATTTTATTGCCAACTTCTCTATTTTTAGGGGTAAACTAAATTGAAAAATGATAATTTAAATGCTATGTTTGGGGTGTAACCCCACATTTATCGAACTCTTTACAGACATTTAGAAAGGCGATTGACAAACAACCAAAAAAGGCCCAAAACAAGCCCAATGTCACGATGAGGAGCATCGGGATGACATGACAACATTAAAATGAGGATGCAGAGACGACGTCGCAACGTGTTCCCACAAATAACAGGTTTCTTCTTCCAGTTAAACTCTGCTATTTTTTTCCAATTAAACTCTGACTAGTTTAGGAATATTTTAGTCATATTAGGACTTTGATATTAGCTTATTTAAAGGGTCTTTGTAACCCTGTTTAGAAGGTTGATAGAATATCTCTTATGTGAGATTTGATGAAGAGTTTTGGGGAGAGTTTTCGAGATAGCCTTGTATTTGAGTTTTGGGTTTTGCTCATTTAGGTTATTTTCTCCATTTTGTATTCTCCATTTATTTTCTCATTAAGTAAAGTCTCCTTTGCCCGTGGTTTTTATCCTCTTCAGAGGAGTTTTTCGCGTAAAATATTTATGTTCATTCTTCTCCAATTTTACTATCTCGTTGTTTATACGAGGGTCGATCCCCAACAAATTGGTATTAGAGTATGATTTAGATTTCACAGTTCAACTCGTTCAGGATGGCAACAATGAGATTTGACATCGAGAAGTTCAACGAGATCACAAATTTAAATTTATGACAAGTTTGGATGACAATAATTCTAATCAGAACAGCTTAAAAGGGGTCATTACCCGGCAAAAGCCTGAAAATCTAGATCAGCCAGAATGGGAAGAGCTTGATGAGAAGACACTATCAATAATTCAGTTGTGCCTCATGAACAATATGTTACAGGAGGTGCTTACGAAGAAAACGATAACAACTGATAATACTCTAGATTGACATATTTTTATGTGTTAATTGTATATTTATTTTGAGTATGATCCTACTAATTTGGGCTATTTATGGTCTTTTATCTTTTAGGGACTAAATTGAAGGCAAAAGTAAATTTAAGGGCGAAAAGCGTGAATTTGGAGATAAAGTGGGCCAACATGTGACATAGGAAAAAAGGTGGTGCCGAAAATGCAAGCATGGAAGACATAAAGACAAAAATGCAAAGAAGAGATATTTTATAAACACAAGACTCTATTTAATTTTTAATTATATTAGGATAATTGTTAGATATTATTATTTAGATATTATTTTATCTTTTATCTTTATTTATCTTTAATTATCTGTATTTATCTTTTAAAATTTAAGTAGGACTAGACTAGGTTTCCTACTACTATAAATAGGGATGGAGTGACTCAAATTTCATATCATCTTTTCTGTAAACACTCCCTCCCCTAAAAAAGCTTAGCCTTGTTATTTTCTTTATTCAATAAAATTCTATTTTTTTATTAAGTCTAATTCTTTTCCCAAAAGCACGAGCCACTAAATCCATCTAGCCAAAGGTTGTCAAAAATCCCCAACAAAGGTTCATGAGGCTTAGAGTCCGCGCTTAGCCTTCTCAACGAGTATTCATCACTTCTCCACATTACGGGGCTGACGCTTCTGTCCATGTCCCTTCAAAAGTGATCTTTCCAACTTGTGCAAGGAACGACCGCTTTGTATATTTTGGGAAGGTTGCACAGTCGGTTCGTTAGCTTACTGCGTCAGTGGTTGTCGAGCCCAAGAGACAAAATGGCGTGGGATTCGCCATTAGGAAGTGATGATCTAGTGTAAGACAGTCCCACAGGAGCGACGGTTGGCTAGAGTCAGGTTTCTCTAAATTATAAGTCTAAAGCCTAAGTGGAGCTGGTGGTCATAGGCGTCCTCTTCCACTATAACTGGCTTATTTAGTTCGAGAAGGATCACCTAAAAGCCGAGGATTGAACCCAAGGAGGATCGAGACAACCGGAGGCTGGAATCTCGCCACATAAGAAACTCTCTCTTTTTCCAAACTCTGTTTATTTTTATATTCTCTATTTTAATTTTTGCAATTTATTTAATTTTGCAATTTCAATCAACTTCTAATTCTGTGTTTTTATTTTTTTCCCCAGGTACGCAGGTTTTCTTGGGCACAATTCTGTCCGGGATCATACGAAAAAAGACATTGTGCAAATCCAGTCCCTGAGGATTTGACCCTACTTCCCTTATACTATTCTTTTTATTATTTTTATAGGGATAGGATATATTAGGTGCTTCAACGACGCATCAAATTTTGGCGCCGTTGCCGGGGACTAGCAACGTACTAATCTTGTTTTTTGTTTCTTATGACCAGATCTGCTCCAGGTACTCTTGCGTTTGATTCAGAGATTGAAAAGACTGTGAGAGCTAATCGCAAGGGAACAAAGCTAATGAAAAAGCGGTCAGCGGTGTTTCGGACTCAAAGTAACCCACCGCCAGAAATTGAAGTCGACGACGAAGTTGAGTCTAGGGTTAACGAAAACCCTACTCAAACACTTGCAAGCGAAAACATAGAAGTCGACTCACCAAAAGAAGTGTTTAACGCTAGGGTTAACGAAAACCCAAATCTAGCACATCAACCAATGGCTCAAACAATTCAGCAACTGGCCGAAGCTTTGGCAGAACAACCGCCATTGTGCATCGCGTATCCTACTATGGATACTGATTTTGAACTGAAGTTAGGTTTAATCCAGTTATTGCCAACTTTTCGTGGGTTGCAAAACGAAAATCCCCACAAGCATCTGAAAGAGTTTCATATGGTTTGTCTTAGTATGAAACCTCAGGGGGTAACTGAAGATCAAATCAAATTGTGTGCTTTCCCTTTTTCCCTAGCAGATTCTGCTAGAGAATGGTTATTTTATCTACCCCCTGGATCTATTACAACTTGGGTTGATCTTTCTCGTTTGTTTCTCAACAAGTTTTTTCCAGCATCGTGTGCAGTTGAGTTGAGAAGGGAGATCGTAGGAATAAGGCAAAAAGAAGCAGGGTCTCTTTACGACTATTGGGAGTGGTTTAAGAAGTTGTGTGCAAGTTGCCCATAACATGGTATAACGGAACAATCTCTTCTCCAGTAATTTTATGAAGGCCTGAAACCCATGGAGATGAATATGGTAGACGCTGCTAGTGGAGGAGTGTTGGTCAATATGACTCCCTAAAAAGCAAGGGACTTGATATCCACGATGGCTGCAAATACTCAGCAATTCCGAGTCAATCCTGAGCTACCTAGAAGGGTTCACCAGCTAAGTAATTCGACCTTAGAAGATAATATTGATAGACTTGCTAATATTCTAAATTCTCTTTTTGCAGAAAAAGCAAAACCAACCCGGCTATGCAGAATCTGTGCTACACTTGAACATACAACGGATGAATGCCCTAGTCTGTTTGATGATATTATGGCTCATTTGGATGCTGTGGGAAACTTCCCTGGACGACCACAAAGGTGATATGACCTCTACGCTAATACCTACAACCCAGGATGGAGGGACCATCCTAACTTGAGTTATGGGGCCAACCCACGGTATAATCAGCCATACCAAAATCGGTTTCCACAACAGCCACGAGATTCAGGTAATTCTCTAGAAACTATGGTCAATAAATTAGCAGCTAATGTCCTTGATTTCCAACAGGAAACTCTTAATTTTCAAAAAGAAACGAAGGCATCTATAAGAGAATTGACCATATCAATTGAGAAATTGAACTCTCAAGGGAAGCTGCCGTCACTAATAGAACCTAATCCAAGATAACACGCAAATGCAGTGAAGTTGCAAAGTGGAAAGGTACTGGAACCAATTTCTGAAAGAAATCTTGGCCAAGATTCCGCCCAAGAAAAGCCTGAGATCGATGAACATGTCCGAACGAAACCTCTATTGCCTAAAATTCAACCTCCATTTCCAGGAAGGTTATACCAATGTCGTAAAGGTAAAGAGGATAAGGAGATCCTCGAAACATTCAGAGATGTCTAGATTAACATACCACTGTTGGATGCCATCAAACAAATTCCACGATATGCCAAGTTTCTTAAAGAGTTCTGCACCAACAAGCAAAAAATAACAGGTAATGAAAGGGTAAACGTTGGTGAGAATGTATCCGCAGAGTTACAGCAGAAGATGCCAGTGAAATGCAAATATAGGGGCATGTTGGCAATACCATACAAAATAGGCCACTTGGGAATAAAAAAGGCTATGTGTGATTTAGGGGCCTCCATAAATGTCATGCCTTTTTCTATTTATGAATCACTTAACGCGGGTTTTTTGACGAAAACAGGTGTTATCATACAGTTGGCAGACAGGTCTGTTATGCATCCCGAAGGAGTCCTCGAGGACGTATTGGTGAAAGTTAACGAGCTTATTTTCCCTGTAGATTTTTATGTGATAAAAATGGAAGAGGATAAAGCTCATGGGTCTTCAGACATCTTGTTGGGGCGACCTTTCCTTAGTACTGCAAATACTAAGATTGACGTGCGTAGTAGAACCCTCACGATGGAGTTTGACAGAAAGATCGTGAAGTTTAATGTTTACGATGCTATTAGTCACCCAAGTGAAATCTTGAACGTAAACCGTGTCGACATAATTGACTCATTAGTAGAAAAAACTTTTGAGTCATCTTATGAAGATAAATCGTTATTTATCTTTAATTATCTTTAATTATATTTATTTATCTATATTTATCTTTTAGAATTTAAGTAGGACTAGACTAGGTTTCCTAGTACTATAAATAGGGGATGGAGTGACTCAAATTTCATATCATCTTTTCTGTAAACACTCCCTCCCCTAAAAAAGCTTAGCCTTGTTCTTTTCTTTATTAAATAAAATTCCAGTTTTTTATTAAGTCTATTTCTTTTCCTAAAAGCATGAGCCACTAAATCCATCTAGCCAAAGGTTGTCAAAAATCCCCAAAAAAGGTTCATGAGGCTTAGAATCCGCGCTTAGCCTTCTCAACGAGTATTCATCACTTCTCCGCCTTACAGGGCTAACGCTTTCGTCCATGTCCCTTCAAAAGTAATCTTTCCAACTTGTGCAAGGAACGGTCGCTTTGTATATTTTGGGAAGGTTGCACAGTCGGTTCGTTAGCTTACTGCGTCAGTGGTTGTCAAGCCCAAGAGACAAAATGGCGAGGGATTCGCCATTGGGAAGTGATGATCTAGTGTAAGACGGTCCCACAGGAGCGACGGTTGGCTAGAGTCAGGTTCCTCTAAATTATAAGTCTAAACCCTAAGTGGAGCTGGTGGTCGTAGGCGTCCTCTTCCACTATAACTGACTTATTCAGTTTGAGAAGGATCACCTAAAAGCCGAGTATTGAACCCAAGAAGGATCGAGACAACCGGAGGCTGGAATCTTGCCACATAAGAAACTCTCTCTTTTCTCAAACTCTGTTTATTTTTATATTCTCTATTTTAATTTTCACAATTTATTTAATTTCACAATTTCAATCAACTTCTAATTCCGTCTTTTTATTTTTTTCCCCAGGTATGCAAGTTTTCTTGGGCACGGTTCTGTCCGGGATCTCACGAAACAAGACATTGTGCAAATCTAGTCCCTGAGGATTTGACCCTACTTCCCTTATACTATTCTTTTTATTATTTCTATAGGGATAGGATATATTTTGTGCTTCAACGACGCATCAACAACCTTATGGAGAAAATTAGAAGCCTTTTATATGACAAGGTCTCTTACAAGTCATTTAGTATTAAAACAATGATTATACACGTACCATATGGATGAAAGGTAAGAACCTTATGGGTCACATGACTCAATTTTTTACTCTATTGAACAATCTGAAGAATGTCGAGGTTAATATAGATGATGAAGATCATATTGTATTATTATTGTGCTCTTTGCCCCTTTCCTTTAAAACATTCAAGGAGACCTTAATTTATGGCAGAGATAAACTTTCATTTGAAGATGTGAAGGATAACTTGTTGAACAAAGAAAAATTTGATTATGAGTTATATTTAGGTAGCAAGTATAGTAGTCATATAACACCTCTAACCCATATCCGTCGCAGGAATAGGGTTTCAGGACATTATCGAGTAATCTAAATCTAATTATTCATTTCAAACATTTAAAAAATAATAAAATGATTCATCATTAACATGCATAGAATCTCATATTAAGTCTTTGAGGGTTTGAAAATACTTTAGGAACAATTTGAGACTAAACCGGGAACATGAGACTAAACCGGGAACATTTGAAAATTTTTAGAAAAAATTAGAAAATTTTTTAGTTGCAGAGTTCACACGGCCGTCACATGGCCAAGTCACACCCCTGTGTGTCTGGCCGTGTGGGAATTCGAAGTATGGACACACGGTCGTGTCCCAACCCGTGTTTGTGTCCATCTAACTCTCTGACTTGGGTCACACGGCCAAGCCACACGCCCGTGTGCCAGGCTGTGTACTCGTTGAAATGGCCTCGCACGCCCGTGTGCTAGCCGTGTGTCTCACACAGCCAAGTCACATGCCCGCGTGTCTGGCCGTGTAGACCTAAAGGGTGCCTTAAACAACAATTTACCATTCCCTACAAGCTTAGACATTAAACGACTCATAAACCATTCGTTTAACTAGTTCAAAACACGATCAAATACAATCAAAACATGTCAAAACAATCATCCTAGGTGTCTAACCAATGTACCCTCATTGGTACCACATTTATATCTCCAATTCATATCATCAAAGCATCATTCAAATACAACTTATAAACATACCAAATTCAATCCATTTTGCCTAGTTAATGAGCACTTAAACATCAACTTAAATTCATATGTACCTATCTAGATTTTAGTTCAATTTACCATGCCATAATATGGCTTCAAACACAAACACATGTTTCTATGTATATATCAAACTAACATTACACTTATAACCTTATTTACAATCCATCCAAAAAATCACTATCATTTAGACGTCCTAGGTACATGCTGACACAAAATATAAACATCACCATATTTGAGTTCGGGATCGTTGTTGGATGCTGAATCAGCGATCAAAAGTTAAGTACCTAACCTGCGCACGGAAAAAAAAAACCGTACGTTGAGTAAAATTCAGTGGTATTTTTATAATCCGAATATTAAAGACAAGATAATATCATATGCGCAATTAAATTATAAGCACATATTAATGTCTAGTATCATGACTATCATATTTCATTTGTTAAACAATATCCCAATTCACACAATTTCTATACAATAATTATTCACATATCAAGCCACATTTATTTGTACAATCGCATTAGCCATTCAATACTCAATTCATGAATACATCATTTCATACGATACTCAATTCTCATCACTTGCTATATAATAGCTTTTCAAAATTTGATCAACATATCATTTAAATAATAACATTATCCAATTCATGAGTACATAACTCATGTATCTCATTTTCATGTCTCAAATCACTATCTCATTTTCAATTCTCATATAATATCATCCAATATCAATCATAGTGCTGTTTATTTAATTATTGCTATTAACACGACTTGGACGGATACACGGATCCAACCAACGCACCAATTTGGCACCCAGTGTCTCATCGGATAAATTCGAAGTAGTAACTGCGCCCAGCGTTATATAAATTTGACACCCAGTGTCTCATCGGTTAAACCGAAGTAAATTGGCACCCAGTGCCTCATCGACTCGAAGTCGAAGAAATCTCTGAACTCTTCCTATCCCATGGCATGCCATTTATATCCGACTCAGCCCGATAAAATTAATAAGGTTCTAACTCACTTTCCAAATACAACCAATATAAAATTATCATATTAGCACATTATCACATTTACACATATATATTCATAATATATATATCAATTCAATCCAATTCAATCAACTTTAATTCAATTCAATATCAAAGTATCAAATATACTTTTCATATAATCCCACATACACATGAAATCAATTCAATAGTCAAAGTGCCAAATACTCACCTCAACCACTTACCATATACATTAAACCAAAATACAACAATTAACAACTAGGTTTGGATTATAGAAATACAAACCAGGAATTTTGAGTTATTCGACGTCGACTTTATCTTTCCCCTTTTTAGTCGAGGATTCCAGTACGATGTTAGCTACGGAATTAAAACAATTAAAATTCATCAATACAATAAAATTTCAATTTCATATTGAATATTGAATATTTCAATTTTTACTCAGTATTTTCCTAAATTTCAATTTAGTCCCTAAACCGAGACTAATTTTTATTCTTCACATTTAATTCTGTGTTTTCATACAAGTTCCACTTGAAACTAAATTTAACTCCCTATTTTCACTTAAACCCTTAAATTTTTAATTTTTCACAATTTAGTCCCTAATACTCAAAATTTACAATTTATTTTACAATTTAATCCTTTTTCATTTCTAGCTTAAAAATCTATCAATTTAATCCCTAATACTAAAATTATTCAACATTAACAACATTTAAAAACTTAATAATTGTTAAAAATTCGACATGGGTCGGGTAACCCTAGGTACCGAGATTCCAAAAGTATGCAAATTACAAGAAAAATGGACTAAATTGACTAACCAATTGAACTTTGAATTTTTGAAGCCCTTAGGCCGTGCGTCTCCTTCTTTTTCTTTCAAATTTTGTTTTGGCTTTCTATTTCTATTTCTTTTACTTATTTGTTTTATTATATAATATATATTTACTTAATACTTAAGATAACTTTAAATATTATAATATATATAATAACTTTACACATAAATTTACCTAATGCCGTCCCACTAAAGAAACAATAGTGAAATTGCTTCTTTAGTCCCTTTAATTATTCTTTAATCTATAATTCAACTTTCACTCTATATGCAATTTAGTCGTTATACCTAATTACTTCTAATTCAAGTAAATTCACTTAATCGAAACCTAATTAACTACACAACTAGCTTCGTAAATATTTTTAATAATATTTACGAGTCCGATTTACAGGAACGGAGTCCCAAAAATGCACTTTTCGACACCCCTGACTATCGAGTCGTTACAATTCTCCCCCTAATTAAATTTCGTCCCTGAAATTTACCTGAAAAGAGGTGGGGGTATTGAGATCTCATTGTCTCTTCAGGTTCCAAGTCGCTTCCTCGACACTATGACTACGCCATAGTATTTTCACTAACGAAACTCGCTTATTACACAACTCTTTCACCTCACGCGCCAAAATCTCAACCGGTTCTTCTTCGTATGACAAATCAGGTTGAATATTAATATCTTCTGTCGAAATAACGTGAGATGGATCCGATCGGTATCTTCTAAGCATTGAAACGTGAAAAATGTAATGAATTTTATGTAGTTCCGCAGGCAAAGCTAAACGATACGCAATAGGTCCCACTATTTCCGTGATCTCATATGGTCCAATAAAACGAGGACTCAACTTCCCTTTTCGACCAAATCTCAAAATTTTCTTCCAAGGCGAAACTTTAAGAAATACCTTATCGCCAACAGAATATTTAATATCTCAACATTTCAAATCTGCATATGATTTCTGTCTATCAAAAGCTGTCTTCAACCTATCTCGAATTTTCTTAACAATGTCTTTCGTTTCTTGAATTAATTCTGGTCCGATCATTCTTCTTTCACTCAATTCCATCCAACAAACATGTGTTTGACACCTACGACAGTATAAGGCTTCATACGGAGCCATTTGAATACTCGATTGAAAACTATTGTTGTATAAAAATCCGGCTAAAGGTAAGTAACACTCCCATCCTGATTCAAAATCAATAACACAAGTACGAAGCATGTTTTCTAAAATCTGAATAACACGCTCAGATTTTTCGTCAGTCTGCGGGTAAAAAGCTGTGCTAAAATTAAGTCGTGTACCAATAGATTCGTGCAACTGTTTCCAAAATCTCGAAGTGAACCGCGGATCTCAATCAGAGATTATCGACATAGGGACACTGTGCAATCTCACAATTACATGAATATAAACTTCAGCAAGCTTTTGAAGTGACCAATCAGTCCTGACCGCAATGAAATGAGCCGAATTCGTAAGTCGATCAACAATCACCCAAACAACATTTTTTTTACTTGTCGATAAAGGTAACCCCGTTACAAAATCCATCGTAATACGATCCCATTTCCATTCAGGAATAGAAATAGGCTGAAGTAATCCGGTGGGAACATGATGTTCTGCCTTTACTCGCTGACAAGTTAAACATTTAGCCATATATTCAACCACGCCTCTTTTCATTCCTGGCCACCAATAAGATTCTCGCAGATCGCAATACATTTTTGTTCCTCTAGGATGCAAAGCAAAAGGACTATCATGAGCTTCGCGGAGTACCAACTCTTTCAATTCTGAAACATTCGGAACACAGATTCGGTTATTAAACCTCAAGCAACCACAATCATCAATGTTGAAATTTTCTAATATACCATTATGAACTATTTCTCTTTTCTTCTTCAACTTGTCGTCATCTAATTGCGCTGACTTGATTCGATCAAACATCACCGGTTTAATCTTTAATTCAGCCAATAGGTTTCCATCATTATTGATACTGAGCTAAGCAAACATTGCTCGCAATTCAATCGTTGCTTTTCTACTCAACGCATTAGCTACGACATTAGCTTTACCAGGGTGGCAATCAATAACGCAATCAAAATCTTTCAGAAGCTCTACCCAAGGACGTTGTCTCAAATTCAACTCCTTTTGAGATAGGAGGTATTTGAGACTCTTATGATCGGTATAGATATAACACTTTTCACCATACAGGTAATGTCTCCAGATCTTTAAAGCAAAAACCACAGTAGCTAGCTCTAAATCATGCGTCGGATAATTGCATTCATGCATTTTTAGCTGACGAGACGCATAAGCGATCACTTTCCCCTCTTGCATCAAAACACAACCAAGACCGCTCAAGGAAGCATCACTATAAATGACAAAATCCTTTCCTGATTCTGGTAAAGTCAAACCTGCGCTTCAGTCAACATCTGCTTCAATTTCTCAAAACTTTCTTGACACTGGTCGTCCTAGACGAATTGAACATTCTTATGTAACAACTTTGTCATTGGCAAAGCTATCTTCGAAAATACATTTACAAATATTTTGTAATAACCAGCTAGTCTAAGAAAACTGTGAACTTTTGACACATTCCTCGGTACATTCCACTGAACAATTGCCTAGATATTTTTTGAATCAACTCTAATTCCATCTGTCGAGATAATATGACCTAAAAATACAACCTCTGATAACCAGAATTCACACTTACTAAGCTTTTTGTATAACCATTTTTCTCGTAACACTTGCAAAACAATTTTGAGGTGTTGCTCATGCTCGGATTCAGATTTCAAATAGATCAAAATACCATAAATAAAAACTACCACAAATTGATCCAAATACGTTTGGAAAATACGATTCATGAGATCCATGAATGCGGCCGGAGTGTTTGTCAATCCAAAAGGCATCAGTAAGAATTCATAATGGTCATAACGCATACGAATTGCTGTCTTCGGTACATCACTATCTTTCACTTTCAATTGATAGTAACCCGATCTCAAATCGATCTTTGAAAAGACAGAAGCTCCTTTTAGTTGATCGAATAAGTCATCAATACGGGGTAAAGGGTATCGATTTTTAATCTTCAACTTATTCAATTGTCGATAATCAATACAAAGTCGCATCGAGCCATATTTTTTTGACAAAAAGTACTGGAGCTCCCCAAGGCGATATACTAAGGCGTATAAAGCCACGATCCAATAAGTCTTGCAATTGTACTTTTAATTCTTTCAAATCCGTGGGTGACATACGATAGGGGGACATTGACACCGAAGCCGTACCAGGAAACACTTCAATTGCAAACTCAACCTCCCGATCTGGTGGTAATCCTGATAATTCATCGGGAAACACATCAAGGAATTCGTAAACAATTCAAATTTTACTGCACTGACTATCACTATAATTCGAGTTGATAACATGGGCTAGAAAATCTTTACAACATTGATTAAGAAGTTTATTAACTCAAATTGTTGAAATGATACGATTTGAACCACTTGTTCGAACACCATTCACCTCAATCATATCACCACTTTCACTCTGAACAACAAACTTCTTTTTACAACAATTCAGAATCACCCCGTGCTCCGTAAGCCAATCCATACCCAAAATCATATCAAAATTGCCAAACGGCATTATCAACAAATCAACAGGGAAGGTTATATTCTATATCACTAACGGACATCTCCTACACACCTGATCCACTAATACAGATTGTCCCAATAGACTAGACACCACTATTGATACTCTAGACATCTCAGATTTTAAACTTCCCGACTTAACCAATTCAGTATTAACATATGAATGCGAAGATCCCGAATCTATCAAAGCATAAACAAGTTCTGAATGTAATAAAAATATACCTTTCACAATGTCATTAGCATCACCATTCTCACGAGTTCGCACAACATAAGCTCGAGCTGGTGTTCTGGCCTCCGACTGATGAGTAACAACATCATTTCCCTTTCTAGCACCTCCTCTCGAAAATGAACCATTTCAACTCGACCCGTGACCTCTAGGAGTAGGCATATATCTCTGAGAAGTAACATGTGTAGCTTTCTCATTCTTCGGACACTCTCTAGCAAAATGTTCCGTTGATCCACAGTGAAAACAGCCTCGAGTTAATTTCCAACATTTACCACGGTGCTTTGTTCTGCAGTGTTCACAATTCAGAATATCAGTATCCTTCGATGGACCTTGCACACTACCCGTAGACACAGCCAGTTGTCTATCACGATTTCTATCAACTCTATCTAATTTAAAATTTGATCTCCAGCTACCACGAAATTCTTTTGATCTCTTCGGTTGTGGATTTGAACTCGCAGCTCCAGGACACTTTCCAACAGTACGAGTATTTTTAGTCTTTTTATGAAAACCCAAAACTTGTTCTACCATTCTTGCCCATTCAACCAGATCAGCAAACTCAATAATTTTGTGCGATACTAATTGTATTCGCAACTCATCGCGTAACCCACGCAGAAAGCGCTTGCAACTATCAATTTTAGTCAGCACAAATTCCACAGCGTACCTACTAAGTCGCAAAAACTCTCATTCATACTAAACCACAAACATCCCGCCTTGTTTCAGCATCAAAAACTCTTGTCTTCTATCTTCGATATACAATTCGCCAACATATTTCTTTTGGAATTCCTTTTGGAAGAACTCCCAATTAGCCTGATCTGCGGATACGTAGCGTGTCACTGACTGCCATTAAGTATATACTTCTCCTTACAGTAGAGAAACAACACATATTACACTTTCATGCGGGTTGCATTCAAGTTGTTGCAAGATGCGTTTAGTGGATTAAATCCAAACTCCAACTGCAGAAGGATCAAATCCTTTCAATCCTAATAATTCAGTTGCACCGTATCTACGCAACTCTTTAATTGGAGCTTGACAAACAGTAGGTGCAGATACTGTAGCGGATGTGGTTCCCGCCATACGCTGAAGAGCATCAGCCATAGCTCTAAGTAACTGTGAATCATCTCTTTCCTCATTATTACCTTGTTCAACGTTAGGTTGTTGAGTACTAACTGGATTAACACTCGGTGTTACTGATTCGGTTCCATCTAACTCATTGGAGACATCATCTCCGCTATACATCTCTTGATCAATATCGTCATTATAATCATCCAACATTTTCAACTATAAAATAAAAATAAATATATCAACATCCAAATCCTGACTAAATTCGACTCAATTATGGCATGTACCTCTAGACTCAATTTTGCGCTCGATTTAGTCCGAGGATTGGCTAAACCTGTAAAACTTTGATACCACTAAATGTAACAACCCTAACTCGTATCCATCGTCAAAATAGGGTTTCGAGATATTACCGAGTAATTGTAATCTAATCATTCATTTCAAACATTTCAAAAATCATAAAATGATTCATCATAACATGCATAGAATCCCATATTAAGTCTTTGAGGGTTTGAAAACACTTCAGAAATGATTTGAGACTAAATCGGGAACATTTGAAAATTTTTAGAAAAAGTTAGAAAATTTTTTAGCTACAGGGTTCACACAGCCGTGTAGGCATTCGAAGTAGGGACACACAGCCGTGTCCCAGCCCGTGTTTGTGCCTGTGTAACTCTTTGACCTGGGTCACACGGCCAAGCCACACGCCCGTGTGCCAAGCCATGTACCCTTTGAAATGGCCTCGCACGCCCGTGTGCTAGCCGTGTGTCTCACACGGCCAAGTCACACGCCTATGTGTTTGGCCGTGTGGACCTAAAATGTGTATTAAACAATAATTTACCATTCCCTACAAGCTTGGACATTAAACAACTCATAAACCATTCATTTAATTAGTTCAAAACACGATCAAATACAATAAAAAAATGTCAAAACAATCATCCTAGGTGCCTAACCAATGTACCCTCATTGGTACCACATTTATATCCCTAATTTATATCATCAAAGCATCATTCAAATCCAAATTATAAACTTACCAAATCCAATCCATTTTGCCTAGTTCATGAGCACTTAAACATCAACTTAAAAATCATATGTACCTATCTAGATTTTAGTTCAATTTACCATGCCATAATATGGCTTCAAACACAAACACATGTTTATATGTATATACCAAACTAACATTACACTTATAACCTTATTTACAATCCATCCAAAAAATAACTATTATTTAGACGTCCTAGGTACATGCCGACTCAAAAGATAAACATAACCATATTTGAGTTCGGGATCGTTGTTGGATGCTGAATCGATGATCAAAAGTTAAGTACCTAACCTACGCACAGAAAACAAAACCGTACTTTGAGTAAAACTCAGTGGTATTTCTATAATCCGAATATTAAAGACAAGATAATATCATATGCACATATTAATGTCTAGTATCATGACTATCATATTTCATTTGTTAAACAATATCCCAATTCACACAATTTCTATATAATAATTATTCACATATCAAACCACATTTATTTGTACAATCGCATTAGCCATTCAATACTCAATTCATGAATACATCATTTCATACCATACTCAATTCTCATCACTTGCTATATAATAGCTTTTCACAATTTGATTCACATATCATTTAAATAATAACATTATCCAATTCATGAGTACATAACTCATGTATCTCATTTTCATGTCTCAAATCACTATCTCATTTTCAATTCTCATATAATATCATCCAATATCAATGATAGTACTGTTTATTTAATTACTCCTATTAACAAGACTCAGACGGATATACGGATCCAACCAACACACCAGTTTGGCACCCAGTACCTCATCGGATAAATCCAAAGTAGTAATTGGGCCCAGCGCTGTATAAATTTGACACTCAGTGTCTCATCGGTTAAACCGAAGTAAATTGGCACCCAGTGCCTCATCGACTCGAAGTCGAAGAAATCTCTGAACTCTTCCTATCCTATGGTATGCCATTTATATTCAACTCAGCTTGATACAGTTAATAAAGTTCCAATTCACTTTCCAAATACAACCAATATAAGATTATCATATTAGCACATGATTACATTTACACATATATATTCATAATATATATATCAATTCAATCCAATTCAATCAACTTTAATTCAATTCAATATCCAAGTACCAAATATATTTTTCATATAATCCACATACACATGAAATCAATTCAATAGTCAAAGTGCCAAATACTCACCTCAACCACTTACCATATACATTAAATCAAAATACAACAATTAACAACTAGGTCCGGATTATAGAAATACAAACCAGAAATTTCGAGCTATTCGACGTCGATTTTATCTTTTCCCTTTTTAGTCGAGGATTCCGGTTAAAATAATTAAAATAATTAAAATTCATCAATACAATAAAATTTCAATTTCATATTGAATATTGAATATTTCAATTTTTACTCAATATTTGCCTAAATTCCAATTTAGTCTCTAAACTGAGACTAATTTTTATTCTTCATATTTAATTTTATATTTTCATACAAATTCCACTTTAAACTAAATTTAACTGTAACACCCCCTACCCGTATTCGTAGTCGAAATAGGGTACGAGGCATTACCGGAGTTTACAAATAATTTTTTTTATTCAATATAACCCTTTTATAGATATCTAGCCTTCCCTGCAAATTTTAAACCGAGACCATTCCACATCAACCAATCCAATTCAACATATTTTCAAAATAGATTCATGCATATTTATAAGATAATCTCAACACATACCAAAACCAAGATTTGTTAGCCATACCAATGGTGACCTTACATTCATTTCATATTAACATTTACTTTATTAGCTTATACATGCCATTGATTCCCAAAATAAAGTTTCTTTATATACCAAAATCTTGAGGTTGATAGTGTGATGTGTCTCCGATCAATCCGACCTCCGAGCTCTTAACACTACAAAACAGGGGAGAAAGAAACAGGGTAAGCACTTTGTGCTTAGTAAGCCCATGTAACAGGAATTATACTTACCTAATATTTTCAATACAATGCAATAAACATCATATATCCATTCAATGCATTATTACCCTAACATACACAAACTCAACATTCAAGTTAGTCCAATAATTTCCATGTATCAATAATATATATATACCATGATTGATGAGCTCATCAATACCATGATTTCCATTTCTTTATTATTTTTTCATATTTGTCCCGTTGAATTTCTCGAAATTTCGATGGATTTTTAGGGTACACTTTAGTGTACAAATTCCGTCCACAATTCATGTTCATGTGCGCACATTTCCATTTCAGAGAGCACACTCTCGAACCTCATCCTTACAATGGGATTACCACCCAAAGCTAAATCACTGTAATATAAACTCATAGAGTATTGTCGGGATTACCACCCAGGCTAAATCCCTGCAACGACAATTACTCTAATGAGCTTGGATCTGAATTACCATCCAGGCTAAATTCGGACCTAATTCGGATTACCCGTCCGGCTAAATCCATTTTCCACATATTCTTCGGAGGGCTATATCAGATAGGATCACCCGTCCGGGCTAGATCCTTTTTACCGTCAATTCCTTTTCAGAGATCCATCGAATTTTCCTTTCATTCAACCGGGATTTCTTCCCCTTTTTATCAAATATATCAATGTTTCATCAATTTTCATACAATGAACATTCAAATTATATTCACATCAATAACATACATTTCAAGCATTTAAGAATATAATTCAAGTTACATGAACTTACCTCGATATTTGTTCGTACACAAAATCTACTAATCTGGGACTTTTTCCTTTCCTCGATCTAGCTTCGTATTTTAGTTTTCCGGATCTAAATAAATAAATTCAATCATCAATTCAATACATTTCATGTTCACTTGTAGCATTCACTACAATTCTATTATTATTTATAGTTCATTCAAAGCTGTCTACTTGAGTTATCGTCACTAAATTATTTTTATCTTGAGCTAAAGAACTTCAAATTAAGATCTGCTAATTTTCCCTGAAACTAGACTCACATATATTCTTCCCATAAAATTTTCAAAATTTTTGGTTTAGCCAATAAGTACAGTTTATTCTTTAAAGTCACCCCTGTTCTGCTGTTTGACAGTTCTGACCCTTCTTCACTAAAAATTAATTATCTCTTCATAAAGAATTCAGATGATGTTTCCGTTTATTTATATTGAAAATAGACTCATTCAGGATTCTAAAAATATAAATTTAAGCCCATAATTATTTTTATCCAATTTTTTATGATTTTCTAAAGTCAAAACAGGGGAACCCGAATTCATTCTGACCTTGTCTCACAAAATTCATTATATCTCATGATTTACATATCTATTGCTTACACCGTTTATTTTACGAGAAACTAGACTCAATAAGCTTTAATTTAATATTTTTTCATATTCTAATTCGATTTCTACAATTTATGGTGATTTTTCAAAGTTAGTCTACTGCTGCTGTCCAAAACTGTTTTAGTGCAAACTGTTTATTACCATTTTTCCCCTAAGCTTTCAATAAATGATAATTTCGTCCCTGCTCAATTAACTTCTCAATTGAGCTGATTTCTCTCAATTAAAACTTTATTCTATCATTTTAAACTACTTTATAACCTTTGGGAATCATAATTTCAGTAATAGACTTTAATTCCAAACATTTTCACAATTTAGGTCCTAAAAATCAATTTCTATTGGAATTGCCTAATAAAATCATCTCATAAACAAATTAAAGCTTCAATTTCATTCTATTTCATCATAAACTTACAGCACCCAACCATGGTAGCTTTCAATTTCATCCATGAAATCAAAGACTAATGAATTTAATAGTAGGACCTAGTTGTAAAAGTCTTAAAAACACAAAAATTACAAGAAATAGGCAAGGATTAACTTACTTGGTGCAAAAATTATGATATAACAGCTTAGAAAACCCTCCTATGGCGTTTTTGGCTGATGAGAGTGAAGAAAAATGAAGAGAAATCTAGATAATTCCAATTTAGTCCTAGCTTTATTAAGTAAATTTTGCAATATTCCAATTTTGCCCTTAATTCTGCTTATTTTCTTGCTGATTTCATGCCCTTGCCGTCCAGCCCAAATAGACCTTGGGTCTATTTTCCTTTTAAGCCCTCTTTCTTTTATCATTTAAACTATTTAATCATTTTTCATAATTTTGCATTTGTTACAATTTAGTCTTTTTTATTTAATTACATACCCAAACATTAAAATTTTCTAACGAAATTTTAATACCACATTACTAACATTTTATAAATATTTATAAAAATATTTCCTACTCAATTTTATGAGATCAAGGTCTCGATACCTTGTTTTTACCCAATTCCTTCAATAGTTCCTTTTTCTAACTAACCACTAAATCAGTAAAATTTTCTATCGATATTTTAATACGATTTTCCTATCATATAAATATTCATGCAAATATATTGAAATAAATTTCTCTTTAAATCAGATTTATGGTTACGAAACCA
The DNA here is from genome assembly GCA_025698515.1 of Gossypium sturtianum. Classification (NCBI taxonomy): domain Eukaryota; kingdom Viridiplantae; phylum Streptophyta; class Magnoliopsida; order Malvales; family Malvaceae; genus Gossypium; species Gossypium sturtianum. The sequence goes on from CM046952.1 coordinate 38,404,705, forward strand.
TTGTTCCGATAACCTTAAATTTAGGCCATTACATTAACTCTCTATTTTCACTTAAACCCCTAAATTTTGAATTTTTTACAATTTAATACCTAATACTCAAAATTTACAATTTATTCTACAATTTAATCCTTTTTCATTTCTAGCTTAAAAATCTATCAATTTAATCCCTAATACTAAAATTATTCAACATTAACAACACTTAAAAACTTCATAATTGTTAAAATTTCGACATGGGTCAGGTAACCCTAGGTACCGAGATTCCAAAAATATGCAAATTACAAGAAAAATGGACTAAATTGACTAACCAATTGAACTTTGAATTTTTGAAGCCCTTAGGCCGTGCGTCTCCTTCTTTTTCTTCTTTCTCTTTTTCTTTCAAATTTTGTTTTATTATATAATATATATTTACTTAATACTTAAGATAACTTTAATTATTATAATATATATATAATAAATTTACACATAAATTTACCTAATGCCGTCCCACTAAAGAAACAATGGTAAAATTGCCTCTTTAGTCCATTTAATTATTCTTTAATCTATAATTCAACTTTCACCCTATATGCAATTTAGTCCTTATACCTAATTACTTCTAATTCAAGTAAATTCACTTAATCAAAACCTAATTAACTACACAACTAGCTTCGCAAATATTTTTAATAATATTTACGAGTCTGATTTACGGGAACAGAGTCCCGAAAATGCACTGTCCGACACCCATGACTATCGGGTCGTTACAAGTCAAGCCTCGCTTTTGGTTGCTAGAGGCAGGCAATAGTCTAAGAATTTAGGTCAGAACAAATCTAGGTCAAGATCGAAGTTGAGGAATCGTGACAAGACATGTAACTAACTATTGCAAGAAGTTGAGTCACATAAAGGCAGAATGTTATAAGTTGAAAAATAAAAACAAGAGGGCTATTGAGAGCGACGAGGAACAGAAGGCTAAGGTAGCTGATACTAGTGTAGTCGAGGATAATGGTGATGATTGGTTGTTAGTGTCTATAACCGAAAGGTCTAAACTTACGTCCGAGTGGATTCTAGATTCGGGGTGCTCTTTCCATATGTGTCCAAACAATGACTTGTTCTCCACATATAGTCCAGTTGAAGGTAGAGTTGTGCTTATGTGGAATAATTCACACTGTAAGGTAATCGGTGTTGGTACCGTTCAGATCAGGATGCACGACGAAATCATTAGGGCACTATCAGATGTCAGGAATGTGCCTTATTTTAAGAAGAATCTTATCTCCTTAGGAAGTTTAGACTCGAAGGGTTGTATGATCTCCATCGAGTCAAGCAACATTAAGGTATCTCGTAGAGCTCTCGTTATGATAAGAGGTCGAAAGACCGACAGTCTTTATGTTCTGCAGGGTTCAATGGTGACTGATAAAGCAACAATTTCCTCATCTGTTAAGGAGTCAGAGTCGACTTGTTTTGAAGCACAAGTGACTTGGTCATATAAGCGAAAAAGGTATGACTGTTTTGAATAAGAGAGGTTCTCTTCCAGGTGTAGGAGTTAGAAAGATAGAGCACTGCATTTATTGGAAGTAAACACGAGTCAACTTCGATTTGATAGTTCAAAAAACTAAAAGTCTTCCAGTTTCAAAGTTCAAGCACTACTTGGACTCGGTTAATATCCTGCAAAGATCAAGTTAGGCTCGTGATGGGCATTGGAAAAGAAGGCGTGTTATATACGAGTCAATGTGAAGATTTGTGGGGTGTGCCTCGCATTTATCGGACTTTTTGCAGGCACTTAGAAAGACGATTGACGAGCAACATAAGAAGGCCCAAAACAGGCTCGACGTCACGACGAGGAGTGTCGAGACGTCGGGACAACGTAGAATTGACGAAGTAGAGACGATGTCGCGACGAGGCGATTCTTGATGTCGAAACGTGTTCCCACAAATACCGAGTTTCTTTCCGAGATAAACTCTGCTATCTTTTCCCAATTAAACTCTGATTAGTCTAGGAATATTTTAGTCATATTAGGACTTTAATATTAGCCTATTTAAAGGGTCGTTGTATCCCTGTTTAAAGAGTTGACAGAATATCTCTTATGTGAGATTTGATGAAGAGTTTTTGAGAGAGCCTTGTATTCGGGTTTTGGGTTTTGCTCATTTAAGTTATTTTCTCCATCTTGTACTCTTTGTTTATTTTCTTATCAAGTGAAGCCTCCTTTGCCCGTGGTTTTTATCCTCTTCAGAGGAGTTTTCCACTTAAAATATTTATGTTCATTCTTCTCCACTTTACTATCTCGTTGTTTATATGAGTCGATCCCCAATACTATGAGATAAAATCTTTTTACCAAAAAAAAAAACAAATAAAATTTAAAAGCTTAATCATAACATGAGCCTATTTTATTTATTCGATACTATAAAGATATTATCCTATTAGAATTTGAAAAACTAGTGATGAGAATTTGTACTTAATGAGCTTTAAAGAATCACATATAACTATTATAATTTCATTTTTAACATATTTCAATCTACTCAATCCATGAACTTGCAATCTTTAGAAACCTTAAATAGAGATAAACGTTCGATCAAATTGAGTAAAAAAATTTCGAGTTAATTGAGTTGATGAGTCCCATTTTATCATCCTAACTTGATTTGAATTTTTTTCAGATCGAGTCGAATCAAGTAAAATTATTCGAGTTAAATTAAAAAAATTAAACATGTCAAATTAACATCTTGTTACCATATAACTAATTCTATTTTAGAGTATATAAATTTGAAACCATATATATTTGAAAACACTTTCAAAGCAAAATAAGAGCAAAAAATAAGATACTTTAGTATGATAAATTTGAATTGTTAATTTACTTATTTAGGTCCCAAAATTATTGTTTTAGAATTTTTTAAGCTTTTCTATATATTCTTTAAAATTTTTATTTTTCAATTTTTACAATTCTTTAAAAAAAAATGTAAATTTTGAAATTTTATAAATATTTGAACTTTTAAAAATTATTTTGAATTTTTTGGAACTTTTTTTTTAATTTTTTGTTGAGAGAGAGACTAATTTGCTCATTTTCAAAAGTAAGCAGAGATCAAAGGGGTATTTACATCAATCTGTTATTTAAGTTATTCGAATTATAAAGTTTAACTCGACTCGAATTCGAAACTCAAATTACTTATTCAAGCTGACTTGAAAAATCGAATAACTTGGTTCAATTAACTTGAAATTAGATTTTTTTTTAGAATTTTTTCAACTTGAATCGAGTTTTACTCACTTCTAATCTTGAATAATAGCTATATTAATAGAGTAGTACTTTAATCCTAAAACAATAATGTGTAAAACTAAAAGTTGAGCAATTTTACAAATATTTCATAACTTTATTTTAGAAAAACTATTTGGTGACATTTTGTAATTTTATAAAAAAGAAGAAGAAAGAGTTAAAACACAATAATAATAATGTAATTAAAAGACAAAGTATGTGCAAGTGAAGTGTTGTAGAACTTGTATTCCGGCAGATGAGGATGTGAGAAAGGGAAGGGAATGGTCTCGTGAGGGTGAGGGACACGTTACTGTTGTCGGGAGTTAGAATTTAGGTTATGGCGTTGATTTTGGGTGGAGCGTAACGTAAGACATGGGGTTTGGTTTTTGTTGAAAATTCTTTTCAGCTTTCAACCACCTTTCTTCGTATCCTCTCAGTGTTTTATGCAGTTAGGTATTGGCAGAAGGTCTTTAAATGGATGGTCTGAGCAACCAAATCTTGTGCTTGGTTAAACTAACCTTGTTACGTTACGGACATGACTATATTGGAGCAGGAATAAATGTTGCTACTAAACCAACACCTTATTCAACAAATTGTAATAAAATTCTATACGCACTACACATGTGCTTAGCTCAAACTTCAAAGCCCCCAACACTCTTTTTTTCTTTTTCTGTTTATGAACAAACAAAACATATAGAGAAAGAAAATAAACAGAGGGAAATTATCTTATGTTTGGTTTTGTATTTTTAATTTTGATTGCTACATATATTTGCATTTTGTTTATAAAATTCTTTTATTTCCTATCCTGTTCTTAAATTGTTTTTCTACTTCTCACAATTCATTCCTATTTTACATAATTTCTTTTTATAACTTAAATTCATTTCCCAAAGTATTTAAATATTTTTCATTTATATTTAATTATTATTTTTATTTTTATTGTATTTAAGTAATTATTATTCTAATGTTATTTAAAAAAATTAGATCGCATTTCACAGGTTTGCTTGTTTTATTATCCATTTTGTTGGTTTTTTCATTGGGATAATTGCGAAATTTTGTTTTGTTTGATTTCACTTGAGAAAAACATGATTCTTGCTTTTTAAAATTTTAAAATGATACATATTCACTTAAGATTCAATTTAAAATTTACACTTTTTATATAAAATTTCATTATTAAATAAATAAATTATACAAAAAACTTATTAAATTTTAATAATTTCTTATTAAATTTTATTAAAATAGATTTAGTGGTTTAACTAATAGAGGTACCAACTTGGGAAAAATAATTTAGATACCAAGATGAGAATAAAAGACCATAGTTTAGGTACTAATTTGTGGGTTACGCCTTTGTTTTTTTTTTAAATAGACTTAATTAACTAACTTATGTACCAACTTAGAAAAAAAATTATTTAAGTATCACTTATGATAAAAAAATTAGGTACCAAAATAAAAAACATAACTTAAGAAAATGATATAATTTTAAGTATCAATCTATATATTAAATCTAAATAAATTATATAAAAGAAATTATGAAAGCGCCCAACCACGAACCAAAGCCGGAGAAAATTCTAGTAAAGATAAAAACAAAACTTAAGAACACAGTTTTTACATGATTTCCAAATATATTTTGTTAAAATCTAACACTTAATTAAGGTACAATGACTAAATTGTAATATTTATGAAAATGAAATATATTTTGTTATAGTCAACACTTAATTAAGGTATAAGGACTAAATGTTTGAGTCCGCAAATACTATTATTTAATATTTATGAGGTTAGTAATAAAGGTTAATTAAAGTTTGACCCTTTAATTTTGTCATTTAGTTAGTTAATTAAGGTATAAGGACTAAATTGTAAAAGTAGTAAAAATTAATTGCTATTGATTTTTAATTAGTTGAAGAACCCATTGAACAATTGGACCAGTTTTATTATGACAAACGGTGATGGAGGCTAGTTGTAAGTCATCCACCTTGTTAAACATGTTTAAAGTTTAATTAGGTTAATAATAATTAGTTATAAACTAATATAAGTATATAAGACAAAAGAATTAAAAGAAAATAAAAACAAGTGCATTCATCTTCTTCTTTCATGAAGCTAAAGGAAAATAATAGGGTTTCAAGCTTTTTAACTTTCGTCCTTGGTAATTCTATTCAATTTAGTTATTTTCTTGTAATTTTTATATTTTTGAGATTACAAGAGTTTGATTTAATTAACTCGTGTATCAATTTGTAAAATTGTTAAAGTTTATAAATGTTCCACTGATGAGTTCTTGATGAAATTGGTGTTAAATGGTTAGATTTTAAATTTAGATATGAGAAAAGACTAGTTTGTAAAGTGAAATATGTTAGTTTTGAATATAAGGATTAAAGTGTAAATATTTTAAAATTGGTATGAATTTTCTGTTATTATAGACAGTAGAGGGTCTTAAAAGGATTTAATTGAGATCGATTTCGAAATCACTGCTCAAATTTGAAAGATATTGAAATTTCAATTTTATGGACTAAATTGAATAAAAAAATTAAAATTTTAAATTTGAATAATAAATTGGTCCCTCATTTAAAAAGTTAAAAAAAAAATTCTAAAATTCTAAATATTTATAAAATATTTTTAATTTTTTATTATAAAACTATATAAACTCAAAAAACATTTAAAATATATAAAAATGCTAAATTATATATATATTTAAAAAATTCAAGATAAATAAAAGATTTTAAACAAGTAAATTATCGAATCAAGTTTATCATATTAATTATATTGTTTTTTCTCTTATTTTATTTTAAAAGAGTTTTAAAATATATATGGTATTTATGTTTATTAACTTAAAATTTAGTTATATTTTCAACAAGATTTTAATATAGTGAGTGTAATTTCTTTTAATTTAACTCGAATAAATTTATTCGACTCAATTCAAATCTTATTTCATTCATTTTAATTAAAAAATACAAATTAAATTAAAATAATAAAATAAAATTCATTTACTCTAAATTTTTTTATTCGAATTGAATGCCATCTTAAGGTTGACTAAAAAGAAATGGAAGTGAATAAAATTTAAACGACAGCGTGGAGTAAATTTGAAAGGGTGCGTGCAATGACGCGCCCCCAAATTTTTGTTTCGCGCCAGATATCTCAACCAAGCTTCTCTGGCAAGCTTCACAGTGGATATCTATTATCTCTAGGGTTTTCAAAATCAATGTCATCTTTATTAATTTTGTTATATTTTTCTTCTTTATGTGAATGTCATACAAAGGGTGTTCTTATTTCTGGTTTCTCTTAAATTGATTGAACCGCGTCGCGCTTCAACTGAGAAGGAAGAAAAAGGTCTACAATGAGGAGATCCACGAGGAGATCTTCAATCGGGATTGGATTAGGAGCTGAAGAACGCCTCAATTCAAAGCCGGTACTTTCATTTCCATAAAAAGCTAATGTTACTATTAATTATATATTAGAAGTTTTCTGCTAGGAAATCCTTATCAAAGACATTCCTTATAATGGGTTGAGATTCTTAATTTTGAAAAAGAGGAATTCTTTGTTAATTATTGTTTGACTTTAAGGTAGAGGAACTTTGCAAAGCTTAGCTGCTTTGTGTCTTACGTATGTGTGTGTTTATATAATATCTTTGCAGTGTTTAACTTATTATTAGGACAATTACGAAAAGCTTGTACAGAAATTGAAATAACGGCACTACTTAACTGAAGCTTTTATGCTTGACTTCCCATAGCTTTAGTTTCTTTTTCCCCTTTTTTGATATCGAAAGATGCATGGTTGAGGATTTGCTTATTCATATATATACAGACCGGAAGTTTTAGAACAAGATTTTCCTTCTCGTCATTTGTTAAACGAGTGGAGAAACTCACTGATGATCAACGAACTGCGATAAAGAAAGTTGGTTTCGGTAATTTGCTTTTGATACCTAACCAGATGCTGAGCAAGAGTCTGCTAGTAGAGTTGATGGACAGATGGAATTCTGAGGAATGTGGTTTTATGCTGCTTCCTGGTATTGTCAAAATTACACTGATGGATGTAGCTTTAATTTTGGGGATTCGCGTGATTGGTGACCCTATACTGCTTAGGGAGGATGAAGCCTTTTCTGAGCTGGAAACTGATTATGGAGCTGCTTTATGGAAGAGAAAGATCACAGTTGCGTCACTTGAAAGTAGACTTGATTCGCTTGGACAAGTAGTTAATGAAGACTTTGTTAGGACATTCATACTCTTTACATTTGGCACTATTCTTTTTCCCAATGCAAATGGAAAAGTGGATTCCCGTTATCTTTCCTTCCTTAAAAATTTGGATGATATCAGTCGCTTTGCGTGGGGTGCAGCTGTTCTAGAGGACATATTTATGTGGTTGAACAAAAGAAAAGAGTCAAATGTGCAGTATGTTGGAGGTTGTCTTATACTTCTTCAAGTAAGTTGAGATTACTTAAGATGCTAATGAGTCGTAAAAGTCCATAGTTTTTGTCTAAATTCTTTATTGTTAAAGAATTCTGTCAATTCAAACTCCCTTTTCCCTCCTTTTGTTCTGTGATTTAAAGGAAAAACAGTAAAGGGTATGGGGACTAGTTCTAGATATTAGAACATGAAGGGTTTCTGCTTATGTAAGCATACATGATTTACACCATCTTTGTTATATTTTTGTGAAAGGTATGGTGTTATGAGCACATTGACTTGGCCCGACCAGAGTTGATGGAATGCCAGTCAATGTTTCCTCGTGCATGCCGATGGGAAAGTAGTAAGTCCCATCAGAGACAATGGTTTGCTGCAAAATTCCGGGAAATGCAGGATTGTCAGGTGCAAACTTAACCATGTATGTATTTTACCTGTTTTCTAGCATTTTTATGCTAATTTTAAATATTTATAACAGATAACGTGGCATCTTCAACCAACTTCTGAGGAGTTACAATTTGATGTTATCAACGAGTTATTGGAGGTTGAGAGTTCCAGTATAGACAACTCCTCAGATGCCGGTTCAACTATTGGTGTGAGTTCCTTGCTTAGTCGTTCTTTTTCTGAAATCCTCAAACAATTATCAAGCTCTAATATCCTTTTCTTATTGTTAAAGGTTACTGGACTTGAAGTAGAATCACTCGAGCATAATTCCTGTAAAGTACAAGGGGGAAAAGTGATCAATTTGAAGCGGTCAACAGTGCCACAAAGTATACCAGAAGTGCAAACAATGGGGTTTCCTTCAACTTCAGATGCTTCGGTAGCACACGAGGACTGCATGGAGATACCATCAGAGTGCCAGAACTTGCAGCAATTGACTTCTAGCCAGGTGAGTTTTACCTCCTCTTTCCCCAAAGTGCAGTTCATTTATTGTGATGAGTTTCTTGCTTAGTTGTGCTTAAACGCTTAAACAGTTAGTTGATAGTGCAGTTCTTTACTGTTAAAGGTTGTTGGTCTTCTTCAACTAGAATCCGATGTGATTAATACCAGTAAAGTACAAGTACAAAAGGAACAAGAGCAGTCAACAGCATCTCAACATGTACGGGAAGTGGCAACAGAGACCATGGACTTCCAATCAACAACACGTGCTTCCGAGTTACGTGATGAGTTTGTGGAACTATCATCGAGGTACCAGAACTCAGAGAAACCGACTAATTCCAATGTGAGTGGGTTATCATCTTCTCTCGCACTATATTTATGTCTCCAAATAGTGTGATGGACTGATTGGTGCGAGTTCCTTGCTTAATTGCGTACTTGAACACTTACTAGAAGCTATTATATGTTAAAGGTTGTTGGACTTCATATAGAATCAGGGGAGAGTAGTGCCAGTAAAGTAGAAGTACTAAATGGACAAGAGGTTAATTTGAATCAGTCAACAACATGGCAACATTTAACAGAAGTGCAAAGAGAGGCCACGGCTTTTCCATCGATGCCATGTGGAGAGCTATCATCACAGTCCCATAAGGCAGATAACTTTATGAGTGGCAAAGTAAGTTTTCCTCCTATCTCTAAATTATTTATTTATTTGTTCCGTAGTTGGTTTAAATGAACATGGATATATGATGTTTGTTATTCAGGAAGATGAATTGATGAAGAGAAACCAGATACTGGAAGTTGAAAATAAAGAATTGAGGAAAGAGGTAGAGGCTTTAAAATTGGAAATCAAACAATTGAAAATGCATATCTGTTGCACAAATGATCTGGTGACCCGTTTAGAGGGACTTGTAATGGATGACATATACTAATCATTATTATATAGGAATTACTTATCAAATGCCTTTTCTTTTCATTTGCAAATTTTAATATTGGCGACTCTGCTGCATATCTGAAAATCCGTTTGTTTTGATACAAAAGTGATAGTAGGGAAGAGTTTACGGATATTGTATGAACCAACGGAGCTAAGTTCAGGGTTAAAAAAATCAGATGATCAGTTCTCAGCTTTGTTGACTCAAAATGGTGAAGGAACCATTTAATCTGTCCTTGATATAGGTGGTGTTGGGTTGCCAACTTTGACATTGAATTGCATGTAATAAAACTCATGTACCTAAGAATTTGGAATTACAAGTATTTTCCATAGATAAAGGTCAGACTCGACGACCTTTTGTTACTTTATCTCATTTGCGATGCTATGATTGTCTCAACTGTATTCATGCCTTACGGTATACTGATAATCCAAGACAGTAGATGAGGAGGATGTAGGTTTTGGGAGTCCGGATGAGAAGGGAAGTGTTAGGTCCGATGAACTCCCTGTTTCTAAGAGACGGAGATAGCAGGATGAAATAGCAGAAAAATGGGTCTCGTTTGATTGACTGATAGGGAATTGCTACAGACTGAAAAAAGGGAAGAAGTGATAGCCATAGTGTCGTTTTGGTCTTTTAGATAGTGGGTTTCTTTTTCTAATGCTTTATTTATTATTTTTTAATTGACTGTCTGCTTTATTTTTTTTTTTGTTATAATGGCACCGTCTGTGGTGGCCAATAGGATTAGGAATCTCTTTTCATTTTCAAGATTGTGCTATGGTGGCTATTATCTCTTTAATAATAATATCAGTCAGTATTTTTCAAAAAACAAAAAGATTCATACTTGATTTGAGGGTTGAGATTTAATTAAATGTTTAATTTAAGTTATTAGAAATTAAATCTCAACATTATGGCAAATATTTCAAAAAATATAATTATAAAATTATAAAATTAGACTTTGTTCATTTATTTTTAAGATTTAAAAATATAACTATATTAAAATAAAATATTTATAGCTATTTAAATTAATTAAGTTAAATATTTTAATAAATCTTTAGTTTTATTTTTTAGGGATAATATAATTTTTGGTCATTGAACTTAATAATTAGGTTTATTTTGGTACTTATACTTTTTTTTCCCTCTTTTGGTGCTTAAATTTGATAATTAGATTTATTTTGGTTCTTAAACTTAAAAAAATATAAAAGTTCGATTACGTGACATTGTGAGAATGTGTTACATCATCACTTGAAAATTTAAAAATTTATATAAATTTCTAAGTAATAATGTGGTATAATCTCAGAGTGTTACATTTAGTATTTTAATAGTCGGACCAATAATTGAACAAGTTAGTTCATCGGTTCTCAATTCAATCAGTTTGACCGTTAGACCAATAATAATTAAATAAATATTTAAAAATTCATAAAATCCAAAAAAATAATATTAAATTGGTTCAATCTATTTAACTGTTGAATTTTGTATCGGTTTTTAATTTTTACCAATTTCAAGTAGTTTTCGAGTCAACCGGTCTGTCTGATTTGGTTTTGTTTTAGTAATACTGGTCATATAATCAAATCTTGATAGAATCTAAATTCAAAGACCAAAATGGAAAAAATACAAATACCAAAATGAACGATTGTGAGGAAAAAAAAATATTATCCCTATTTGTTGGTGATCGACATGTATAAACAACGAACAAGAACGAAGAAGAGAAAAAGAAAATTGAGCACACAAATTTTTACATGGAAAACTCTTTCGAAGAGGATAAAAACCATGGGCAAAGGAGTCTTCGACTTTTCACTAAATGAGTAAACAAACAAGACTACAATATGGAGAAAATAAATCTAAATGTACTCAACGTACAAACCCAAACCCCGAATACAAACTCTTAACTTAGAAACAAAATTCTCTCCATAGTTACCACGAAACTCTCACAAAAACTCATATGCGATTACATCTTGTCGCTCTTAAAGAAAAGCTCTTGTTGATTGGCATGTCTAAATCATGGTTACAAAAGCCCTTTAAATAGGCTCAATACTAAGGGCTAAAACGACTAAAATAATCCTGAAGTAATTAGAGTCCAACTGGGAGAAGAAGTTCTATTGAGCTGTACAAAACGTGGCTGCATAACATCAGGAATCGTCGTGACGTCGTGATGTGCTGGCTTTCCTCGTCATGATGTCGTCGCCATGTTCATTGCCAAAAACCGTCGCGTCGTCTTGACAACGGGGACCTCATCGTCCCGATGTCGAGCCTATTTTGGCCCTTCTTCGATTGCTCATCGATTCTCGTCCAAAATACCTACAACGTGTCTGATAAATGCGAAGCACACCCCACAATATTCTTCTGAATAAAAGTTTTACCATAAGACTGCATAGGTACGGAAAAAAGAAGAAGTGCAAATGGGTTTTTGGAGAAATCGACCTTCTTGTTCATTTCCAAACCTGATTTAATTGGTGTGTGCAATTGATTGACTAGTAAAATGATTGATACATGAAAGATTAAAAAGTGAAAATTGATTTTCAAGAAGCCGATTTCGTGAATATTTTACTAAAAAAGGCCCATTTCCAACATTATTTACGGAAATGGGCCACTTAAAACATTATTTACCGGAATCGGCCAAAAAACACAAAACGCTTCCACATAGGTGCATTTTAAAGGGAAATTGCAAAAAAAGCTCCCTCGAGGAAGCTTTTTTGCCCCTTTTTTTCTAGGATTTTTTGGGATCTTTGTATGTTAGGGTTTAGAGTTTTTGGAAAAATAAATTAAGGTTTAGGGTTTTTGAAAAAATAAACAATAAATCTTAAATCTTAAATCTTAAACCCATAAACCCTAATTTATTTTTCCAAAAACCCTAAACACTAACATACAAATATCCCAAAAAACCTTAGAAAAACACGGGGAAAAAAGCTCCCTCTCGTCGGTAGCTTTTGCCATGTCAGGGAAAGCGCTTCCACGTCAGCGCGCTTTTGCTGACATGGCAAAATCGCTTCCTCGAGGGAGCTTTTTTCTGCAATTTCCCCTTAAAACGTGCACATGTGGAAGCGTTTTGTGCTTTTTGGCCCATTCTGGTAAATAATGTTTTAAGTGGCCCATTTCTGTAAATAATGTTGGAAATGGGCCTTTTTTAGCAAAATACTTCGATTTCTCTCTCCTTCAACAAAAATTATGCAATTTCGATAATTAACTTAAAAATTATATTATACTATGATTGCACGTTTTACATTGAATTAATTATTTATTTGTGTAAAATTAGAGAGTAAAAGTTTGAATGTTAAAATGTACTTTAAGTATACACTTTGTACATTTGAAATTTAATCCTTACTTTTATTTTCTGAAATTTAATCCCACAACTTTTTAAATTTAAAAAGTCCAATTGTTATCTCTATTAAAATTCTTCTATTAAATTTACTGTAATTACATTTTGAAATTAAAAAAATATATATATATATATATTCACTTAATAATAATGTAACAATAAAAATAATTTTAAAAATACTGATTAAGATCTTTTCTTAAAAACACTCGTCATAATAAAATAACTTTTTTGTTGTAGTGTTTTTAAGAAAAAATGGCGTCCACGTTTGATTGAAATAATTAACAGTATTAACCGTGTAGATTAACTAATGTCATTATTCAAGTTTCAACGTAGGAGCCAAAATTAAAATTTAACTATTATCTTATAATGTAAAAAAAAAAGAAAAAAGAAGAAGGAAAATTCAAATGAAATGAAAAGCCATTAGTCAATTTCTAAAACTTTTAAAACATTCAAATTATATATAACCACGTAATATTTTAATAAAAAAGTTAACAATATTAACTATCTGGACTCATTAATAAAATCATAAAAATATAGAGACCAAATTACGTTAAAAATTAAAAATTAAATATTAAATCACAAATATAATTATAATAGAGAGATCAAAATTGAAAGAAAAAAAAGAAGGGAGAACCATAAAATGTCATGTAGTTTTTAGATTAGTAATTAATTTATTTCTTGTTATATTAGGAAAAATACCAACAAGACGAAAATTTCATCCCATGTATAATATATGATTGTATATAGTCTAGTTGAGGCTGTAAATGAACGAAACCTTCAATGAACGGTTTGATTTTCATTCATTTATATGTTTGTTTAACAAACTAAATGGAAGAACATGAACAACACTATTAGAGCATTGATCATCTGAATTAAATGTCACAAAATGAGTTTTAACGGAGTTGACTAAAACACAATTTGTGCTGAAAGTTTCCCTGTATTTCAAAGAATTACACATATTTCACGTATTTTAGACACCTATTAAATGATGTTTATATAGTGTTGATTTACTATAAGCTTATAAGAGTCAAAATAAGAAGAGGGGCATGCATGCACGAGGCTTGAGCTTGATAGCTTAATTTAGTGCAAATAAGTTGATATCTTTCTTACTTGTGATTCAAGGCCGGTTTGGTTTTGCTTTTTATATTTTTATTTTATATTTATTGTTTTAGTAAAAAAGGTTACTTGATTTCTTAAGTCAAGATTTTGTTAATATTAATATGACAAAGTTAAAATTTTTCAAAGAAATCAAATATTTTCTTAATCATTGTATTTTCTATTTTTGACATGCGTGGTTCAAAGTTACTCATTAATTTTTACATTCTCTTCCAAATTTTTTCTGTATCCTTTTTAAAAGAGCCTTCTGTAATAACCCATTTGTGTCCGGGTCCATATCAATAATAAAAATTAATAAAAGTCCATCAGTTTTTTATTTTATTTTACAATAAACAGCTTAAAACCCAAACCCAAATGCTAACCAAAACAGATTACCCAGACCCAAACCTATGCGACCCAAAAAGGCCCAATACCCAAACTGTTTCAGAAGACCTAGGGTTTCTGGAAAACCCTCGCGCCGCAGCCTAGCCACCAGCCTTCATCACCGTCGAGATTTTCGCCGTTCACCTGCAAAAGGAAAGAAAAAACGACAGAAAACAACAAGTATAGTAGACAATAGCAGCAAAAATAGGATTCCTGTATTTATTTTCTGATTTATTTTTAGGTTATAAAAACCCTAACGAAATCTGTAAAATGGGACAAAAGATAGAGGAATAAAAAACAAGAAAAATCAAACGAGCAAAGGTTTTTTTCCTTCGTTATCGTTCGGCTCTTTCAAATATGTTTCTTTTCTTTAAGTTTTTTTTTCTTTTTTTTTTACATATATTAAAGTTTATATAATATAATAAGAAAAGAGGAAAAAAATACTCACCTTTTGGAGTTTCGGCCACCGTGCGCGGTGGCCGGCGACGGCGGCGGACGGCGGCAAGTCACGCCGGAGCTCTGCCGAAAATCGCCCAGGAGGAGAGGCTGCAGAGAGTTTTTTTTAGGAGAAGGTTTAAATGATTTTCAGAATAAAAAAGTTGGCTTTTATAGAAGGGTAAAACGACACCGTTTAGTGCCTTGGGTCTGGACGCCAAAACGGCGTCGTTTTACCCCTCTTAACCCGCGTGTTGACCCGACCCGGGGAGGATCCGCGTGTTTTTATAAAAGGGGCAATTTTCCTCTTTGGTCCTTCCGCAATTTTATTACTTGTAATTTAGTTCAATTTAAATTTTCTTTTATTTTTAATCCAGCCCTGAAAATTTGCTTCTGTCTCGATTTGGTCCATGGCCATTTAAATACAAACTTTGGAACGGCGCTTTTTAGGAGATAGGGCATAATTGCCCAATAAGTCCCTATAGTTTGGCATGCGTTCCAACATCATCCTTTTTACAATTTTACTTCAGATTTTTTTATATTCTGATTTGATCCTTGTTTCTTTGATTTTTAAATTCTTTTTATTTTTATTTTTATTCTTATTTTTTAATTATTTTAGTATTATATATGTATTAAATTATTACTATTTATTATTTATATTAGGTTATTTTATTAAGCTCAATATTATTTATATATTACATATTATTTTAAAATTTGTATATTAGTTATTATATTATATTTTTTATATTATATTATATATAACATTTAAATTGTTTTATCCTTAATATTGTATAAAATTTTGTATATTGTATAACCTATATTGTTTATATTGTTTATTTTTAAATACGTAGTTTTTATGTATATATGTATTAGATTACTGTATTATAAATATATTTTTATTTAAAGTTATATATTATTTATTTAAAAATGTATCTTACTTATTTTCTCATGAATATAGATATTATCTTTTTTAGAATTTGCCATATTTTTTTTTATATTATTATAGTTTTTTTTTATATATACATTATTCACCTTATTTTTATATATACATTTAATCTTATGTAAAATTTTTCATGTTTATTCCTTAATTTCTTTTTTAAAATAGATTTTTTATTGTCTGCTTTCTATCTTTTATTTGATCATTCATATTTTTAAGAATAAATTTGTTATCTTTGTTTACCTTAACATTATTATTATTGCTTGTCATTCTTTTACTTAATTGTTTATACTAGTGTTATTTGTTAATATGACCTATAACTTTAGTAAATTGTACTTTTTTGTAATAATTTAATGTTACTTTTTTTTTTTTAAAATCTTTGTTTAAAAATATCTATCTCCTTTAATTACCACATTTTATCCAAAAGTTTTTCTTAAATAAGGCAATGTTTTGTGTTTAGAAATTCGGGAAATAGTGCCCTAACGTGCTGGGTACGATTTTTCGTTTGACTAAATAACTAAATATCCTTTTAATGAATTTTGTAAATCATGAGATGATTTTGGTTACGAGGGTTTAAAACATCATGTCCTAACGTGCTGGATGTGATGTTTGTATTCTTTCGGAACAAAGGAATCTCAAGTTCCAACTCAAATTGTTCAAGTTTTTAAAGAAATCATGTTGTCAAATCTTTTCAAATTTTTGACATTAGGACAATAACTAATTTATATTTTAAATAAAAACAAAAATTGTTTTATAAGGTGATCCGATCACACCAAAGTAAAAAAAAAGATCGGTGGCGACTCCCGTCTTCGTTTTTCAAAGTCGATCCCCGTTTTTTTCAAAACTTAAAAAATGGTTTCGATAGCTTGGCAACTCCACTGGGGACATAATAAGAGAGTCAAGCCGTAAAATTGATTATTTCCTGTCCTTTTGTCTAAATTTAAAAATCCGATTTGAAAAATTATAATCCTTTTTATCGCATGTTGTTCTAATCTTGTAAAGTATTTCTGCATTGCATTGCATGACCGTTGTGGTCACACCCTTTTAAATGGGAGTGAGAAGCTACTCCTTCGTGAGGTTTTTACCTCTGTGCAGGATAGTGGATCGCTTTCGGGATACATCCATACCTATGTCTTCGTGAGATTTTCATCTCCGTGCAGCCATAGGAAAATGTATTCCCCTGAACTAAACTCGGTCCGTATGAGCCTATAATGGGTGAGGATCGAGGAATCTGCTGGTTCGGGTACCTCAACTTTAGAGCTAAACCATATGTAGAAAACCTAAGGGCTTACCCTAGGTAGAACTATGCCAAACCCTAGTGGTCACCCAGATAGGTGCCCTATTTTGTTATTTGTTTCTCTTGTGCTAACGTGTTCTCTTTTGTTTTGATTGCATTGCATTCACATTATAGAAAAGAGGTGTTGATTCAAATTCGATTGCTAAATAGAAGAGTTTTTCATGAGAAAATGGATTTCTTGATAAAGTGGATTATAATACGATCGTCCGAATATGGTCCAAGTAAACACAACGAGAGAAGACTGATAGTCCGTGAAGGAATACAAGACTTTTTTGCCCAATGATTCAAGCTGACAAAGACTATTCGAGAATCACCACGTCTCGGCTTTCTTGAAGAGACTAACGAGTATTGTGGAAATAAGTGAGCAGTGAGTCGCGGCCCAGATCAAGTAAAAAGAGCTAGTAGAGTCATTTATTAGAAAGTTCGTGTGATTGGACTTTAATATCCGGATAAGAAGAAAGGGATCAATGTCTTCGCTTGGAATATGAGGGAAATGCCGTATAAATATCCGTTTTATGTAAATGAATTTATTTTCTAGAAAAGTTGTTCTAATGGAATTGAATTCAGAATCAACGCCTCTCTTTCTTTTTGCATTCATTTCATGCATTTGCATTACATCGCATCATATGCATTAAAATCCATAGAAGAGCCCTAATTAGTTGAAATTATATCAGAAAAAGAGAGAAAGAGAGAAAGTTAATCTGGAAACTAGACATCGTTACGGTACTCGCGCTAAGACGAAAGATATGGATTAAAGACTTGAACAATTTCAAAGAGATATGCAAGACCAGCTGCAAGAGCAGTTGGCAAAGATCCAACAAGATATGAAGGAGCAAATGATAGAAGCCCAAAGAAATATGGTTGCTCAAATGACTCAGCTACTGAATGGGGCAATGGACAAAGAAAAAGGTCCCATGACTAATACTGGAGAAGATAATGAGGATTATCCTCCGGGTTTTACCCCACTACATGCACAAACATAACCTGAAGCATATCCTCGAAGGCCATCTGTTACAATTAGGCCTCAACAAGGTCAAGCCGATACTGGGGTGCCCATAAATTTCCATGTTGGTTCAGGATCTAACCTAGGAGATAACCCTGCTAATCCTGTTATCCCTGATTTAGATATAGCGGAGAGGGAAGGGACGAGATTTGAATTACCAAGGTAGTTAGAGAACCGTTGTAGATGGTTAGAAGAAAAGTTCAAGGCCTTGGAAAACGCTGATAATCACCAAGGAATCGATGCTAAAGACTTGAGCTTGGTTCCAGATTTGGTGCTTCCTCACAAGTTCAAAACGCCAGAATTTGAGAAGTACAATGGGACTAGCTGTCCTGAAGCCCATATTACCATGTTCTGTAGACGGATGACTGGGTATGTTAATAGCGATCAACTGTTGATCCATTGTTTCCAAGATAGCTTGGTGGGGGCAGCGTCCAGGTGGTACAACCAATTGAGCCGTGCTAGGATTAATTCCTGGAGAGACCTAGCACAAGCATTTATGAAACAAAACAATCATGTGACAGACATGACACCTGACAGAATCACCTTGCAAAACATGGAGAAGAAATCAAATGAAAGCTTCAGGCAGTATGCACAAAGGTGGAGGGAAGTTGCCATGTAAGTTCAGCCACCGCTCCTAGAAAAAGGAAACTATAATGCTTTTTATCAATACTTTAAAGGCCCCATTCATTACTCACATGATAGGAAATACCACAAAGAGCTTTGCGGATATAGTAATGGCGGGAGAAATGATTGAAAATACCATAAGGAGTGGCAAGATAGAAATAGGAGAAAGCGCCAAAAGATCAGCCCCGAGAAATAAGGAAAATGAAGTGAGTATCCTGAGCATGCATCCCAAATCGATCCACCGTAGGCGGTAGAGGGCTGTAGCCACTAGCTATCAAGGCTCTTCAAAGTAGGAATCTAACTTGAGGCCAAATACAGAAAGGCTCCAGTTCACACCCATCTCGATGACATATAAGGAGCTGTATTAGAATTTGTTTGATGCGCATGTGGTGTCTCCGTTCTACTCGGAACCCGTGCAACCTCCGTTCCCAAAATGGTATAATAAGAATTCCCAATGCGAGTACCACGCGGGAATAATGGGTCACTTAATTGAAAACTGTACTACGTTTAAAAAGTTGGTCGAAAGGTTCGTTAAAATAGGAATTGTGAAGTTCGACGTTTCATCAGAACCTGATCACTTTGACGAGGCAGTAAATGCGATAATTGAAGGAGGAGACAAGAAAGTTATGACTCATTGAAGAAGTCAAAAGCGAAGAGGGAATCGGGGAACGAAGTTTCCAAGCCCTTGTATACTTGGGAGTGTTTTGAATAATGGGACTGTGGAAGAGATCCCTGTATTTTTAGAGCTAATCTAGAGTAATATTCAAAACACGCTTGTTGCCTTAAGCCTAGAGGCGATAAGAACCCTTTTGTGAAATAGGCTTGCGTCCGAAATTTTTATTTCAATAAAATGCATCTTTTTGAACAAATATTCTTTTATTCTTTCCATGTATAGATTCTTTTATTTTTGGGACTTTCTTTCAAATATTCTTTCATGATCATATCATACAAATAATCATTCTTTGATCATTTATTCTTTGGAATCTTCCTTCAAACCTACAATAGGTCTCCAAATATCAATGATGTGAGCAACGCTGCTACTGACTCAGAGTCTCATTTGGAGTAAGATATGTGTCTAGAGGGATCTCAGGACTTTGAAGATGACAGAGATTGTAACCTATCTTCTGATTTGTAAGAATGGTAGAACAAGATGAAGAATAGACCCTACTCTACAAAGGGTCAGTGGATATTATGAGCCTAGAAAAGAGGTGAAGATTATAGCCTAGCTCACCACAGAAATAAGGCGAGACATCATTGAGTTATTTTCAAAAATTCAAAGATGTTTTTGCACAATCATATCAGGACACGCCTGGGAAAATCTTAAAAGAGGTCCATAAGGGTGTTTAAAGAACATGATAATGGTTCTACAATAGCCAGACTAGTCATAAGGTTCGGGTACTATTGGTCTACCATAAAAGGGAAATTGCTTCAGTTATGTTGTAAATGCCAAATTGAGGAAGACAAGACTTATGTGCCTCATCTATTTCTTCACAGATTTTTTATATGTGGGGAATGGATATTATGGGGCTTATCTCGTCAAAAGCTTCTAGTCGACATCGATTCATTGTCGTGGTCGTCGTTTACTTCACTAAGAGGGTGGAAGTAGCTTCATATGCCAATGTTACAAAGTCAATAGTCATCAAATTCTCAAAAAAAAAAAATAAAGAAAGAAAGAAAAAGGAAAAGGATCAGGTGCCGGTAAAGAATGCCAGAAAGGATCATGTTTAATAATGCATAACTATACAATGTCAAAGTGTACAATTCGTTCAAAGATCAGGCAGCATATCACAGTGTAGCAAAGGTTGCCAAAAGAAAAAATATAAAGAAAAAAAACAAAACAAGAATTGTAGGAAAGATGATCGAGACTTGTAAAGATTGGCATAAAGAAGTTACCATTTATCCTCTATGATTATCGAACGTTGGCCAGGACCTTTACTGGGGCAACATCTTACCCATTGGTTTATGGAATGGAAGCATTTTTTCCAATTGAACCTAATCGAAAAAAAGGTTAAAAGTTATCCATCCCGGTTAGATGATGCAAGCTTACGACAAAGAGGTTCATCCTAGAGAATTCCACGACGGGAACCTGATGTTGAAAAAGATCTTTCTTATACAAAAGGATTTTAGAGGAAAGCAGATGCCAAACTGGGAAGGACCTTATGTAGTAAAAAGGGCATGTTCTAGAGGAGCATTGATATTGACCGAGATAGATGGCGAAGACTTGCCCAATTCGGCGAATTCAGGTTCAGTCAAGAAGTATTTTACCTGAAAGGGGAAAGGCCAAGGTGAAAACCCACAAAGGGCGCCTTAAGATCAAATTCAAATTCAAATTCAAAATTGAAAAAAAGAAAAAAAAAAGAAGAGAGGCCAAGGCAAAAACCCGCAAAGGGCGCTTTGAGACCAAAGGGGTTTTGAGCCGAAAACCCAAAAAGAGAGGCTCAAATTTTGATCAAAGATAGGGCATGTGGTAGTCTTGTTATGCCTGAATTAACAATGAGGAAGTATGCTACGTCTTAGGGCATTGACAAAGTACTCCGGATCCTCTAAACACGTATTGAGCTCAAAATGGTCCTCAAGAAGTTTGTACAAAGAAGCTCAGGCTGCGATATCTGGGGCACCTAGCTTCTATCTTACCCATTTTAAATTTGCTATCTTTGATTACTTTATTCTTTTCAAGATACACCCCAATCAATTTTCTTTTATTGCCTTGGTTATCTTTGATTAACTTATTTGTTTCGAGCTATGCTCCTGATTAATTTCTTTCTCGTCCATTATTGTGATCTTTTTCAAGCATTTTATATTAAAATAACAATTAATGGACTAATAATACTTTCATAAAAGGAGTTTCGCATATTACTCTGGAAGCTTCTAAATAATACAATAATCTGAAACAGGACTATTGTTTAGAACTCACCAAGCCTAAGGGTTGGAAATATTGAAAGATGATTATCTCTTCGATTTTTTTATTGGATAAGACATTTCGTCGGTGATACCATCTCAACAAATGACGAGCAATGTCAACCCAAGTGTAAAAGGGGATCATTTTCGGGAAAAAAAAATGACACCCTACATTCATGCAAATTTCAGGCACATACATCTGGTCATTACAACCAGGGAATGGTGTAATAGATCAAATTGATTGAAGATGATACAAATTCTATACCTCCGAGTGGTAACAGGATGAATGGAAGAAACCAAATGTTATTCCCCTGAAGTTGCAGTGGGATGTACAAACTTTATGTCTCAAGGTTCAAGTAGAGTGGACTCAGAATTATCATGGGGAAAATTATTTGAGCAGAATATGATTGATACTTCGAGAGGAACGAGGATGAAGAACAAATGAGTGATGACACCTTAAGTAGGAATCATGCTCATAATATTTCTGCATTCATATATCATAGCGCGTCTAATTAGGAGCATTTGATTCATTTCGATCAGGGCATCTTAAGCATTCGACATAAGCATATACCCATTCTACAGGTTATGTCTTCTGTAGGACAATGTAGTAGGGTAGATTGAAGCTTTTCGCCTACTTCCCTAAGTTTGCAATGAGCAGATCGAAGACAATGAGATCTTATCTTCCCGAATTTGTAGGAAGCGGATCGAAGATATTAGCTTTGCCTTCCCGGTTCTGTGAAAGGCAGTGAAGACAATGAGATCTTATCTTCCCGAAGTTGCAGAAGCGGATCGAAGATATTAGCTGCCTCCACGAAGTTGCAGTGAAGCGAACTAAAAATAGCGAATCTTATCTTCCTGAAGTTCTGAGGAAGCGATCGAATATATTAGCTTTGCCTCCTCGAAGTTGCAAATGAGCAGCATCAAGACAACGAATCTTATCTTCCCGAAATTGTAGGAAGCGGTCGAAGATATTAGCTTGCCTCCCTAAAGTTGCGATGGAACAGTGAAGATCGAAGAGATCTTATCTTCCCGAATTCTGAAGCGATCAAAGATATTAGCATGCCTCCACGAAGTTGCAAATGAAACAAATCAAGAAAACGATGATCTTATCTTCTTGAAGTTGCGAGAAGCGGTCGAAGATATTAGCTTGCCTCCACGAAGTTGCAGCGGAGCGCACTAAAGACAACAAATCTTATCTTCCCGAAGTTGCGAGAGCGGATCGAAGATATTAGCTTTGCCTCTCTAAAGTTACAATGAGCGGCATCAAGACAATGAGATCTTATCTTCCGAAGTTGCGAGGAAGCGAGATTGAAGATATTAGATCGCCTCCACGAAGTTGCAATGGAGCGAACTAAAGACAACAAATCTTATCTTCCTGCGATTGCGAAGCGGATCGAAGATATTAGCCCGCCTCCCTAAGTTTGCGTGGGCGCAGATCAAGAAAACAAATCTTATCTTCCTGAAGTTGCATGAAGCAGATCGAAAATACTAGTCTGGCATCCCTAAGTTTGCAGTGGAGCAGATTGAAGATAGTAGATTTTGTCTTCCTGAGATTGCAGTGAAGCGGATCAAAGATACGAGTCTGGCATCTCTAAGTTTGTAGTGGAGAAGACTAAAAGATTACAGATCTTGTCTTCTTGAAATTGCAGCGAAACAGATTGAAGACACTAGCCTTGCCTCTCTGAAGTGGCAGTGAAGTAGTGATCGTGTGTCAGAGTTTTAAAAATTTAAATAACGAGAATGATCGAACCTGGAAACTAACTATGACAACGATTGAGGCAAGTGCACCTATCGAATAGTAGTATAGCTTAGGCAAGACCGGATTGTCGAACCCAAAGGAACTAAAAGTACTAATACTAACTTTCTTTTTATTATTTAGCCTAAGAATTAAGCGAATAGTTATTTAATCTAAATTAATTAACTACTAGACTAAAGACTCTGAGACAAAGAAGAATGAATTTGGGAAAATAACTTGAGGAAAAACCAATTAATTAAGACGACACCCAAGGAAGAATCCACCTAGACTTCACTTGTTATCTAACTCTGAACCAGACGATGTATTCATTTGACTTGATCCGTAGGATTCCCTAATTTATATTAAACCCTCTCTCGAGGCAAATAACGTCTAACCCTAGGTTGATTAATTGAAATCTCTTTCTAATTAAAACCGCTAGAATTGCATTAACTCGATCTATGGACTCCCATATTAGGTTTCACCCTAATTCGGCAACGCCTCGTTACCCTATCTCTAGGCGCGCGATCAACTCCGCTTAACTATGCTAGATCTACTCTTAGGCAGGGACTTTTGCTCCTCCACCTAAGTACATCAAACTTGAATCGATATCCGCGAAATATCAACACAAGAATTAAGAACACATAATTAAGAACAAATCAAATATTTATCATATAGTTTAGCAAATGATAACAAGATTCATCTAAGTTTCATCCCCCTCAGGTATCTGAGGGTTTAGTTCATAACAATAAAACAGAACATCTCAGAAGAAAAGATAAAACAAAACATAAGAAATTCCTAAAACCCCAAAGGAATTGAAGAGGAGATCCTCCGTCTTGAGTATAATTCCGCTTCTTGAGATGGATCAACTGGCTATCCTCGAGCGAATCCCCACAAATCGCCTCTCTGCGCCCTAGCAAGATGCCCCTAAACGATAGCTTTGGGCTCCCCTCGACAGAGGGTTTCTGTCGAACTCCCCGAATAAGTTGCCCCCTAGGGTGTTTATATAGGCTTTGAGATGCCTTACTTGGCCTCCAAGTATCCTAATCTGAGTGAAGTTCCTATTTGGGTGTTTATATAGACTTTGGATTGTGTTTCTTTGCCTCCAAGCATCCAAATACGAGTAAAACTCCTCTTGGCCGTGGCAGGGGCACGGCCATGGCACACGCCCGTGTGAATCGTGGCCAGGCCGTGTTCGAGATTATTAAGGAGGCACGGCCGTGTGGTCTTGAGTCCAGGCCGTGTCGATTTTGTGATGTGGCCCATTTGGCCCGTTTTAAGCCCGTTTCTTGTTCTTTTCATCCTCCGATGCTTTCCTGAGTATATAACATGAAAAGAAAGGATTAAGAGCACCTTTTTACATAAAATAATGGATAATTCATCCAAAAGCATGCTAAATGTGGGATTAAAATATGTTACTTTTACGGTTTATCAAGCAGATTGAAGCTGTCAAACTTGTTTCCTGAAAGGGTAGTAGGACAGATAGTTCAATACTTCTGAAGTTACAGTTAAGTTCCAATACCCCTGAAGTTGCAGTTGGGTTGGAAGCCATTTGGAGAAGACGAGGACCAAGAAGTCAAGACTTGACAAGACCGGGCAAAATTGGTCCTTTTATAGTCTTTACTCTATTCCCGTTACACGACAATGAGTAAAGAGGGGCAGCTGTAATAGCCCATTTGTGCCTGGGCCCATATCAATAAAAAAAAGTCCATCAGTTTTTTATTTTATTTTACAATAAACGGCTTAAAACCCAAACCCAAATGCTAACCAAAACAGATTACCCAGACCCAAACCTATGCGGCCCAAAAGGGCCCAATACCCAAACTATTACAGAAGACCTAGGGTTTCTGGAAAACCCTCGCGCCGCAGCCTAGCCACCAGTCTTCATCGCTGCCGAGATTTTCACCGTTCACCTGCAAAAGGAAAGAAAAAAACGATAGAAAACAGCAAGTATAACAGACAGTAGCATAAAAAATAGGATTCCTTTATTTATTTTCTGATTTATTTTTGGGTTATAAAAACCCTAACGAAATCTGTAAAAGGGGACAAAAGATAGAGGAATAAAAAACAAGAAAAATCAAACGAGCAAAGGTTTTTTTTCTTCATTATCTTTCGGCTCTTTCGAATCTGTTTCTTTTCTTTAAGTTTTTTTTTTCTTTTTTTTACATATATTAAAGTTTATAATATAATAAGAAAAGAGGAAAAAAAACTCACCTTTTGGAGTTTCGGCCACCGTGCGCGGTGGCCGGTGACGACGGCGGACGGCGGCGAGTCACGCCGGAGCTCTGCCAGAAATCGCCCAGGAGGAGAGGCTGCAGAGAGTTTTTTTTAAGAGAAGGTTTAAATGATTTTCAGAATAAAAAAGTTGGCTTTTATAGAAGGGTAAAACGACACCGTTTAGTGCCTTGGGTCTGGACGCCAAAACGGCGTCATTTTACCCCTCTTAACCCGCGCGTTGACCCGACCCGGAAAGGATCCGCATGTTTTTATAAAAGGGACAATTTTCCTCTTTGGTCCTTCCGCAATTTTATTACTTGTAATTTAGTTCAATTTAAATTTTCTTTTATTTTTAATCCAGCCCTAAAAATTTGCTTCTGTCTCGATTTTGTCCCTGGCCATTTAAATACAAACTTTGGAACGGCGCCGTTTAGGAGATAGGGCATAATTGCCCAATAAGTCCCTATAGTTTGGCAAGCGTTCCAACATCATCCTTTTTACAATTTTATTTCAGATTTTTTTATATTCTGATTTGATCCTTGTTTCTTTGATTTTTAAATTCTTTTTATTTTCATTTTTATTCTTATTTTTTATTATTTTAGTATTATATATGTATTAAATTATTACTATTTATTATTTATATCAGGTTATTTTATTAAGCTCAATATTATTTATATATTACATATTATTTTAAAATTTGTATATTAGTTATTATATTATATTATATATAACATTTAAATTGTTTTATCCTTAATATTGTATAAAATTTTGTATATTGTATAACCTATATTGTTTATATTGTTTATTTTTAAATACGTAGTTTTTATGTATATATGTATTAGATTATTGTATTATAAATATATTTTTATTTAAAGTTATATATTATTTATTTATTTAAAAATGTTTCTTACTTATTTTCTCATGAATATAGATATTATCTTTTTTAGAATTTGCCATATTTTTTTATATTATTATAGTTTTTTTTATATATACATTATTCACCTTATTTTTATATATACATTTAATCTTATGAAAAATTTTTCATGTTTATTCCTTAATTTCTTTTTTAAAATAGATTTTTTATTGTCTACTTTCTATCTTTTATTTGATCATTCATATTTTTAAGAATAAATTTGTTATCTTTGTTTACCTTAACATTATTATTATTGCTTGTCATTCTTTTACTTAATTGTTTATATTAGTGTTAATTGTTAATATGACCTATAGCTTTAGTAAATTGCACTTTTTTGTAATAATTTAATGTTACTTTTTTTTAAAAATCTTTGTTTAAAAATATCTATCTCCTTTAATTACCACATTTTATCGAAAAGTTTTTCTTAAATAAGGCAATGTTTTGTGTTTAGAAATTCGGGAAATAGTGCCCTAACGTGCTGGGTACGATTTTTCGTTTGACTAAATAACTAAATATCCTTTTAATGAATTTTGTAAATCATGAGATGATTTTGGTTACGAGAGTTTAAAACATCATGTCCTAACGTGCTGGATGTGATGTTCTCATTCTTTCGGAACAAAGGAATCTCAAGTTCCAACTCAAATTGTTCAAGTTTTTAAAGAAACCATATTTTCAAATCTTTTCGAATTTTCGACATTAGGACAATAACTAATCAATCCGGTACCAATTTTGGGCGTCACGAGGGTGCTAATCCTTCCTCGTACGTAACCGATTCTCGAACCCGTTTTCTTGAATTTCGTAGGCCAAAATCAATATTTTAAATAAAAACAAAAATTGTTTTATAAGGTGATCCGATCACACCAAAGCAAAAAAAAGATCGGTGGCGACTCCCATCTTCGTTTTTCAAAGTCGATCCCCATTTTTTTCAAAACTTAAAAAATGGTTTCGACACCTTCCTCTTACAATCTCAACCGAGTATTTAATTGGTTCACTCTTTCTTGTTTCCTATTTTCCTACCAGTTAACAAAAATACTTGTTGAATCTCAAGGGATATGCATATCTGCGAAATATCTTCAAGGACAGTGATATTCATGCCTCAAATAATTTCTAACAATTTGTCACAACTCAGTGTTGCAACAAGTGACTATTTATTATTTTATATTCAAAATAAATAATAAAGACAAGAATTTTATATGAAAGGAAAGTAGAAAAATCATTGACAGAGTCAAAAAAACTTGTGGAAACTTGAAAGAGTTGAAACTCCAAATTTGAACGTAGATTAATAGTTAATACCTCATAATTATTCAAAATTTGATTTATTTGCCTATATAAGGTTATGGTAGGCAATGGTTTTGAGAGTTATATTTGTTCATATAAGGTTGATATACAAGTATTTATTCATGAGAAAGGATTGCATGAAACAGTGATGCCATGTCATCTGTGTCATTTTCCAATAGTTTTATGCCACATCAGTATTTTCATCCTGAAAAAAATCAAATCCAAATTAAAATCCTGATTTTCATCCTGAAAAAAAATCAAATCCAAATTAATATCCTGAAATTCAGGATGAAAATACTGATGTGACATAAAACTATTGGAAAAGGATACAGATGACATGGCGTCACTATTTCATACAATCCTTTCCCGCTGTAAATGTAAATGAGGATATGTAAGGAGAGCGTGCAAACAATTGACAATTTGGTTAAAATACCCAAATATACAAAAAAAAAAATAAAAATTTACGGAATTGGACCGATTTTTAAAAAATTTACGGAAAAGGGCCATTTCCCCTCAAAACGCGCCGTCCGTCGGTAGCGTTTTGAGGAAATGCCAACAAAGCAGCGTCCCCAGCGCGCGCTTTAGACCTGCAACGGTAAATTTTTTTTGACCATTGGTGTCACGTCAGCAAAAGCGCACTTACGTGGATGCGCTTTGCTGACGTGGAAAAAAGCGCTTCCACAAGGGCGCGCTTTAGGCCGAACGGTCAAATTTTTTTTGACCATTGGGCCTCCAACGGTAAAAAAAAAAACCCTATAAAAATCCCCAACCCTTTTATTTTTTTCACACTTTAATCCTTACTCATTCTTCTCTCAAAATCCTCTCAAAATCCTCTCAAATTTCTCTCAAATTTCTCTTAAAGTCCTTCAAACTTCCTCTGAATTTTTGAAATAGTCCTTTTTAATTTTTTTTAATATAATTTTTTTGGAAAATTTTAAAATTTTTGATGCGTCGTTGAAAGCACAAAATATATCCTATTCCTTGCAAAATAATGAAAATAACAGTAAATGGGAAGTAGGGTCGAATCCTCAGGGACCGGATTATACGAATACTTGTATCTCGAAATCCTGGGCAGATTCGTGCCCAAGAAAACCTGCGTTCCTGAAAAAAATAAAAATAACAGAATTAAAAGGTTGGATCTGGAAACGAAAATAAAATAATAAAAAAACAGAATTGAGAAGTCGAATGGAAATTGCGAAAATTAAAAATAAAAAGTAGAGTTGAGATAAAGAAATTCTTATGGGGAGATTCCAGCCTCCGGTTGCCTCGATCCGCCTTGGGTTCAATCCTTGGCTTTTAGATGATCCTTCTCAAATCGAATAAGCCAGTTATAGTGGAAGAGGACGCCTACGACCACCAGCTCCAAGGATTTAGACTTCGATTTAGTGGAACCTGACTCTAGCCAACAATCGCTCTTGTGGGACCATCTTATGCTAGATCAACGTTTCTCAATGGCGAATCCCACGCCATTTTGTCTCTTGGGCTCGCCAACCTCTGACGCAATAAGCTAACGAACCGACTGTGCAACCTTCTCAAAATATACAAAGTGGCCGTTCCTTGCACACGTTGAAAGATCACTTTTTAGGGACATGGACGGAAGCGTCGACCCGTGTGTAATGCGGAGAAACGAAGAATACCACTGTTGAGAAGGCTAAGTACAGATTCTAAACCTCAAGAACCCTTTTTTGGGGATTTTTGACAACCTTTGGCTAGATGGGTTTTAGTGGCTCATGATTGTGGTGGAAAAGAAAATAAATATATAAATGGAGATTTTTATTAAAAGGAAATATAGAGAGAACAAAGACTTTTGCGGAGAGAGTTTACAGAAAAAGATCGACAACAAAAATGAGTCACTTCATCCCCTATTTATAGTGCTAAGGTAGATGGACTAGTCCTACTCAAACTCCCAAAGATAATTACAATTAATCAAAGATAAATAGAGATAAATAAAGAAATTTAAATAATCCTTAATAATTATCCTAATATTAATTATCCTAATATAATTAAAATAGAGTCTAATAAAGCAAAGTCTCTTCTTTTTGCATTTCAATCCTCCTGTCCTCCATGTTTGCACTTTTGGTACCATCTTTTCCCTTTGTTGCACATTGGTCCATTTTTATCTTTAATTTCACAGTTTTGGCCCTCAATTTCGCTTTTGCCTCCAATTTAGTCCCTATAAGATAAAAAGCCATAAATAGCCCAAATTAGTAGAATCATACTCAAAATAAATATGTAATTAGCACATAAAAACGTGACATTCTAGAGTATTATCAAATTCCCCCCTACTTAGCCCATGCTTGCCCTCAAGTATGGTTCCTATCCACTGTGAAAGTTAGATCCTGAAAGAAATTCTACTCCAAAGTTTTATAAAAATTAGTCAAAAATGCATATGAAAAATAAAGAGAACTTCTAAGCTTGCTTTAAGTAGAACAGAAAAAGTTTTCTAATTAACAAACACAAAAATTAAAATCGTCTTGAATTATTTCATGCTATTTAGGTAAATTACCAAACCTACTAAGACACTCTATTTATTTCCTCCTTTAGTCCCCAACTGTAATTTTATTAGTACTATTTTTCATTTTTTCATTTTTTTTCTTTTCTTTTTATTATTTATTTACTTAGAAATATATTGAACCTTTTGGCGCAAAGAGAGATGACAACTCAAGCACCCCACCCCGGTTACTCAGCCCAATATACTCCTAAAAATTATTTATTTCCGGTTAGCGGAGTTTTACCCATCAAGTCACACAACCTTTTGACGCTAAGTAGAATGACAACCCAAGCACCACCCCTACCGGTTACTCGATCGACCACGTTACGAGCCGCACTCATAACCTTGGTTAGCGGAGTTTTACCTATCACGTCACACAACCTTTTGACGCTAAGTAGAATGACAACCCAAGCACCCTACCCCGGTTACTCGATCGATCACGTTCTAAGTCACACTCATAACCTTGAAACATTTATTAAACAAAATTTACACGAAATTATAATTTTAAGAGGACCTAAGAGAAATAATCATGTGTTGAAAATAAGTTTTAGTAACCACCTAATAGACATGAACATAATTTAGGCATGCAAATGTATTAAGTGTCCACTTGATATTAAACTTGATCAATTTTACGAAAAGCAAGATAGAGTTAACTTATTAATCATAATTATTTTTAGCCTAATAAAAATAAAACAATGGAGATAAAATCAGACAGATAGAATCATAACTAACTCAGTAGCCAAGAATCATGCATGTAGGTCAAACAGTGGCAAGTCGTGGTCAAATTCTTGGGCATGAAAATCGACAGAATATTCTTAAAAAAATATGGACAAAATGGAGCCTCAAGAAGCAAACACAATCACATAAGCAAATGATAATAATACGAAAAGTACCTCCCCCTACTTAAAACACATTGTCCTCAATGTGGATGCAAAAGAAATAAATAGGTAGAAAAGTTTAGAAAAACTCCCCGTGTAGCTACTGTCGATTGCGGAGGACTTGCGCGTGAAGGGGACGATGTGGTGGGCCCGACGGCTTGTGCGGTGGCCATGGAGGAAGAGGAGGGAGAGGAAGGGTCGATCAAGTCGACGGCTTGGGGTGCAGAGAGGCGGCGACGGCGCGAGTTGATGGAGAAGGGAGGTTCAACGGCAGCGTGGTTTCGGGTTCGTACCATTGCGAACGGCGAATGGTGGTGGTTGGTGGAGAGGGGTGAGTTTTCGGTGGTAATGGAGTTAAGGAAGGAAATTTGGGAAAAAAAATTAGGTTTTGGGGGTTTTATTTGGCTGAAAGGGGATGTTTGGGTGCAGGGATAAGGATGGTTGGGTGCAGGAATAGGGTAGTTTGGCTGCAGGGATATGGCATTCTGGGCTGGAATAGTATCTGGAATAGAGGCTGTTTGGGACCATGGATAGGGCTGTTTGGTTCTGACTTGTCTCCCTTTTCTTAGTATTTTCGCTCCATTTTACCTAGATGGAAGAAGAGAAATTTATTAATAAAATAAAAAAGAAAAGAATGGAAATAATAAATAAGAAATAAAAATGAAAATAAAAATAAAAATAAAAATAAATAAAATAAAATAAAGATTGGGTTGCCTCCCAACAAGCGCTTGTTTAACGTCATTAGCTCGACGACTTAAATGGTTCTACGGTGGCTCAAAATAAATCTTTTTAATCATGTGAGCTTGGAAATTCTCATTTTTTATCACATCCACCATATTTGGGTTTAATCGTCTTTGCGCCTTTTTCATTGGTTTCATATTTTCCTCCAAAGGGTTAATCTCTTTTAAGTCGGCAATGGTCTCATCATTCTCCGAAAATGTGAACTTGAGATGCTCGAGAGGTGGTTTTAATTTTGGATCTGATGCCTACACAACAGAAGGTAGAAGTTTAGTATCCATAGGAGCCAATAATTTATTAACAGATTCAAAATCATCAAACATCATTTTAGATTTATCTCCATAAGATGACTCAAAAGTTTTTTCTACTGATGAGTTAATTATGTCGACACGGTTTACGTCCAAGACTTCACTTGGGTGGCAAATTGTGCCATAAACATTAAACTTCACGATCTCCCCATCAAACTCCATCGTGAGGGTTCCGCTTCGGACGTCGATCTTAGTATTTGCAGTACTAAGGAAAGGTCGCCCCAACAAGATGTCTGAAGACCCGGAAGTGTTATCTTCCTCTATTTTTATCACATAAAAGTCTGCAGGGAAGATAAGTCCATTGACTTTGACTAATACGTCCTCGAGGACTCCTTCAGGATGCACAACGGACCTGTCTGCCAATTGAATGCTAACACCTGTTTTTGTCAAAAAACCTGCGTTAAGTGATTCATAAGGAGAATATGGCATTACATTTATGGAGGCTCCTAGATCAAAAATAGTCTTTTTAATTCCCAAATGAACTATTTTGCATGGTATTGCAAACATGCCCCTATCCTTACATTTTGTCGGCATTTTTCGCTGTAACACTGCGGAAACATTTTCACCAACATTCACCCTTTCATTACCTGTTAATTTCCGCTTGTTGGTGCAAAGCTCTTTAAGAAATTTAGCATACCTCGGTATTTTCTTGATGGCATCCAACAGCGAAATGTTGATCTCGACATTCCTAAATGTTTCGAGGATTTCCTTATCCTCCTTACCTCTTCAACACTGGTGGAATTGTTCTAGAAATGGAGGTTGAATTTTAGGCAATAGAGGTTTCGGTCGGACCTGTTCGTCTTTCTCGGATTTTTCCTGGGCAATTTCTTGGGCACGATTTCTGTCGGGAATCGATTCTAGTACCTTTCCACTTTGCAGCGTCACTGCATTTGCGTGTTGTCTTGGATTAGGTTCTGTTTGTGACGGTAGCTTCCCTTGAGAGTTCAATTTCTCAACTGATATGGTCAATTCTCTTATAGATGCCTCGGTTTTCTGTTGAAAATCAAGTATATTAGCTGTTAATTTATTGACCAAAGTTTCTAGAGAATTACCTGAATCTTGTGGCTGCTGTGGAACTTGGTTCTGGTATGGCTGGTTATATCGTGGGTTGGCCCCATAACTTAAGTTAGGGTGATCCCTCTATCCTGGGTTTTAGGTATTAGCGTAGGGATCATATCGCCTCTGTGGTGGGCCAGGAAAATTTCCCACTGCATCTAAATGAGCCATATAGTCATCATACAAACTGGGACATGCATCAGTTGTGTGCTCAGGTGTAGAACATATTCCATATAACCGAGCTGGTTTAGCTTTTTCTGCAAGAAGAGTGTTCATCATATTAGTAAGTTTATCAAGTCTATCTTCTATTGTAGAATTACTTAGCTGGTGAACCCTTCTAGGGGGTTCAGGATTGGCTCGGAATTGCTGAGAATTTGTAGCCATTATGGAGATTAAGTCCCTTGCTTGTTGGAGAGCCATGTTGACCAATGCTCCCCCACTAGCGGCGTCTACCATGTTCATCTCCATTGGTTTCAAACCTTCATAAAAGTGCTGGAGGAGAGATTGCTCTGTTATACCGTGTTGTGGGCAGCTCCCGCACAACTTCTTAAATCACTCCCAATAATCGTAAAGAGTCTCTGCTTCTTTTTGCCTTATCCTCACGATCTCCCTTCTTAGTTCAGCTGCTCTAGATGCTGGGAAAAACCTGTTGAGAAACAAATGAGATAGATCAGCCCAAGTAGTTATAGATCCAGGAGGTAAATAAAATAACCATTCCCTAGCTGAATCTGCTAGGGAAAAAGGGAAGGCGCGCAATTTAATTTGATCATCAGTTACGCCTTGAGGTTTCATACTCAGACAAACCATATGAAACTCCTTCAAATGTTTATGGGGGTATTCATTTTGTAACCCTTGGAATGTTGGCAGCAACTGAATTAACCCTGATTTTAGTTCAAAATCGGTATCCATGGTAGGATATGCGATGCACAGTGGCGGTTGTTCTGTCGGAGCTTCGGCTAGTTGCCGAATTGTTTGAGCCATTGGTTGTCGTACCAAATTAGGGTTTTCGTAAACCCTAGCATTGAGCACTTCCTCAAGTGAATCGACTTATTCTGCTTTACTTTCAAGTGTTTGAGTAGGGTTTTCGTTAACCCTGAACTCGCTTAAATCGTCGATTCGATTTACGCGTTGGATTGCTTTGAGTCCCTACCACCGCTGACTGCTTTTTCTTTAGCTTTGTTTCTTTTCGATTAGCTTTCGCAGTCTTTTCGATCTCCGAGTCAATCGCAAGAGTGCCTGGAGCAGATCTGGTCATAGAAAACAAAAAAAAAAAGAACAGGATTAGTACGTTACCGATCCCCGGCAACGGCGCCAAAATTTGATGCGTCGTTGAAAGCACCAAATATATCCTATTCATTGAAAAATAATGAAAATAACAGTAAAGGGGAAGTAGGGTCGAATCCTCAGGGACCGGATTATACGAATACTTGTTTCTCGAAATCCTGGGCAGATTTGTGCCCAAGAAAACCTGCGTTCCTGAAAAAAATAAAAATAACAGAATTAAAAGGTTGGATCTGGAAACGAAAATAAAATAATAAAAAAACAGAATTGAGAAGTCGAATGGAAATTGCGAAAATTAAAAATAAAAAGTAGAGTTGAGATAAAGAAATTCTTATGGGGAGATTCCAGCCTCCGGTTGCCTCGATCCGCCTTAGGTTTAATCCTTGGCTTTTAGATGATCCTTCTCAAACCGAATAAGCCAGTTATAGTGGAAGAGGACGCCTACGACCACCAGCTCCAAGGATTTAGACTTCGATTTAGTGAAACCTGACTCTAACCAACAATCGCTCTTGTGGGACCATCTTATGCTAGATCAACATTTTTCAATGGCGAATCCCACGCTATTTTGTCTCTTGGGCTCGCCAACCTCTGACGCAGTAAGCTAACGAACCGACTGTGCAACCTTCTCAAAATATACAAAGCGGCCATTCCTTGCACACGTTGAAAAGATCACTTTTTAAGAAACATGGACGGAAGCGTCAGCCCCGTAATGTGGAGAAACGAAGAATAGCCTGTTGAGAAGGCTAAGTACGGATTCTAAACCTCAAGAACCCTTTTTGGGGATTTTCGGCAACCTTTGGCTAGATGGGTTTTAGTGACTCATGATTGTGGTGGAAAAGAAAATAAATATATAAATGGAGATTTTTATTAAAAGGAAATATAGAGAGAACAAAGACTTTTGGAGAGAGAGTTTACAGAAAAAGATCGACAACCAAAATGAGTCACTTCATCCCCTATTTATAGTGCTAAGGTAGATGGACTAGTCCTACTCAAACTCCCAAAGATAATTACAATTAATCAAAGATAAATAGAGATAAATAAAGAAATTTAAATAATCCTCAATAATTATCCTAATATTAATTATCCTAATATAATTAAAATAGAGTCTAATAAAGCAAAGTCTCTTCTTTTTGCATTTCAATCCTCCTGTCCTCCATGTTTGCACTTTTGGTACCATCTTTTCCCTTTGTTGCACATTGGTCCATTTTTATCTTTAATTTTACAGTTTTGGCCCTCAATTTTGCTTTTGCCTCCAATTTAGTCTCTATAAGATAAAAAGCCATAAATAGCCTAAATTAGTAGAATCATACTCAAAATAAATATGTAATTAGCACATAAAAACATGACATTCTAGAGTATTATCAATTTTCGATCGTATTACAATGGCCGGGGAATTACTTCGTCTAGGCAACAAGCACATCTCCGTCGAGCAAATGAAAATGGTAAGTTTTAATTTTAATTTTTCAATATTATTTAATATTTTTTACAATTATGCAATTTTAATTAATTTTTATTTTATAATTTTTTAAACAGTCTGTAGATCGGGTGTTAGAATGTTATATTCACAACATGCATGTTCCCCCATCGCCGTTGATCGAGAATTACCTGCGGGAAGTGGGTTTTTGGCACGTGGCCACGATAGGCCGGGGGTTTAAGATGAAGCCGCTTTTGATCAGTGCATTGATAGAGAGGTGGAGACCCGAAACGCACACTTTCCATCTTCCATGCGGAGAGTGTACCATCACTCGGAAGATGTGCGATTCAGATTGGGATTGCTTGGCGGAAGGGTCGGTAGTCACCGGTCCGCAACTTCGTGATTGGGGGCCCGTATGCTCACGAGCTTCGGGTGCCATTCCGATAAAATTCAAGGAGCTCGGATCGAGATGGCATGGTTACGAGACACACCCCGGGCCGGTGAGGTTCGACCGAAATTGAAAGAATACGGTATGCTCGGGCATACATTCTTGAGATAATTGGAGGCTATCTCGATGCCGGACCTTTCTAGAAACCTCGTCCACTTGAGATGGTCTGCTGAAACTTGTTGATTTCGTGAGCAACCGGTGAATTGAGTTGGGGTCCGCCGTGCTATCGAGGTTGTATCGGGAGATGTGCGGGCGACGACGCGGCGAGTAAAGTGAAAATCGGAGGTTGCCTATCACTACTGCAGTCATGGGCATGGTTTCGATTTCCATTTTTACGTCCTCGACTCGACCAACCATATTCATTCCCACTAATAAGGAGGTAAATTTAATGTTATACTTTACAATTATTACGTAGATTTATAGTATAATTGTATGCTAAAAATTTATTTAATTAGGTGGAACCATTCGGCGAGTCATGCTGGAATACCTATCTCGCTTAAAGATATACAGCTTCTATTGGACCAACGGTCGGAATCACAAGTAAGTTTCAAATTTTGTATTTATAATTTAGTATTTCGTATTTAGTGTTTAGTATTATGTATATAACTAATATTTTGGTAATGTTAATATAGTTTCAATGGACACCGTACGAGGATCCGGCAATTCGGGCAGTAATTCCGGAGGAGTTCTTGCAAAATCCAAACTGTTGGCACGTGAAGGTCTCATCGATCACCTATGCGATCGTGGAGATGCACCAGTCAGATCGGGTTCTGCGACAATTTGGATTCCGGCAACCGATCCCCGTGCCACCCGAGGTGCTCGATGATGAGCACAAAGTGGACTTACGGTAGTTGCACATGGATTGGCCAAGATTTTGGTCAGAACATATCGAGACGTGGGAGAACCGGTATGACTACTTACCTATCCGGGAACCGATCGTCGTCCCTGAGTTAGCGTTCGTGCCGGGATACATGCCATGGTTTAGGATCCATGGTAAGCCGTATATGTTGTTGGAAGGAGAGAGGCGACGGCAACTTCGTCAACAAAGGGAACGTCGGGGCCCTTTAAATCCAAGGAAAAGGGGTAATGAGACGGGGCCATCAACAAACGGGTAGCAAACACGCCCAAGGGCCCGAATACCTCCACACATCATCGGCCCATCAGTTCAAATTGACGACACCGACATCACAACCTTCACCCTTTATGCCAAAAAGTGCACCCTACCCCTTTATATGTATCCTAACCCATATATGTTTCCTTTTCCCATCCCACCCGAGTTGGAATGCATGGCGGGTTCGAGTCCATTCCCGACTACTCTGATCGGCGGCCGATCTTGAGGCCGTCGTCACGTGAGGATCACGGGAGGCGCCGTCGGGGAGCACTTCTTTCTACCACCTCCTTCGCCATACGGGTTCGAGACACCCGCCGTGGTTTATGCAAACACCTCCGGGGTCGTTATTTTATCAAGGTGGGTCATCCTCGCAACACCCACAACTAGACCAAGTGCCGGAGGAACCGGAATCCCCGCCCGAGGTTCCACGACCCCGGCCGGAAGATAGAAGAAGGAGGAATCCAGTAGCAGAATCGCCGCCGCCCCGTCGCGCATCGATTCCAACCGGCATCAACATTGATTCGGATCGGCTTTTTATTTTTTTTAAATTGTAATCATTTTTTTTTTTTTATTAAAAAAGTTGTTTTTTTATTTTTAATTATTTTATTGTAATTTAATATTAATATATGTAATAAAATAAGAAGTTGTTTTTTATATTTTATTTTATTGTAATTTAATATTAAATATGTAATAAAATAAGAAGTTGTTTTTATATTTTATTTTATTGTAATTTAATATTAATATATGTAATAAAATAAGAAGTTGTTTTTATATTTTATTTCATTGTAATATATTAATTAAATAAGAAGTTTTCTTTATTTTTATTTTATTATAATTTAGTTTTTAATATATTAAATAAATAAGAATTTTTCTTTATTTTTATTTTATTGTAATTTAATATTAATATATGTAAAAAAAATAAGAAGTTGTTTTTAATTTTTATTTTATTATAATTTAATTTTAATATATTAAATAAATAAGAAGTTTTAGTTTTTAATTAAATTAAATTTTCCATCAAAGCGCGTCCCAGTATAGCTTTGTAACATTCCCCTCAAAACGCGCTGACGTGGACGCGTTTTGAGGGGAAATGGCCCTTTTCCATAAATTTTCTAAAAATCGCCCCAATTCCGTAAATTTTTATTTTTTTTGGTATATTTGGGTATTTTATCCTGACAATTTATTGTATTGGAAAACTGTTTTGTGGGTTTACTCTGCACCAATTGCCTAAACTCTTTTGCTTCTCTGTTTAACTTCGCAACATTTTATTAGACATTGACACAAAACTTCAACAATAGCAATACCAAACTACTATGGTTTTCTAAAGATTTTTGAGAAATGAATTCAACGCAAAGAAAAAGCTAATTTTTTTTTTAAAATTGATTTAATAAATCATTTAAAGCTTTTTTATTGCTTGATTATTTTATAATTAATAGTATTGTTCTTAAATGTATCTTTTTTTATTTATTATTCATCAACGTTGTTCTTGAATACCTTCATTTAATATTCACGAACTAGAAGTTTCATGGTCGATCGACTTGCTTTGAGTTGGGCTTGGCTTTAGTTTATTCAACCTTAAGCAGATTTAACTTGGCTTCTTTTACTATTCAAAATTAAAAATATATATAAAAAAGTAAATTTATGTTAAAATTTATATATTTTATAATTAAATTTAAATAAAAAAAATATATTGAATAAAAGACAATCATCTCAGATTTAGTGTAAAATACACTTACCTTCTATGATTTTAAGAATCCCACTTACCCTCATAGGTTCGAAGAAAATCCCATAACCCTCTTGAGAATTATTTATTAAGAAAATTTTAAATGAAAAAAAATTATACCCTTACTATTTTTTATTTCGTTTATTCATTTTCCAATTTTAATTAAAAAAAATCATTCTTCTAATTTTGATTACAAAATTAAGAAAATTCAACTTACATGTTGAAATGTTATAAAATTAAATATATTTGAATTTTTCAAAAAAAGTATTTGACTTCAACTAAATTTTTATTTTAAGTCACTTATATATTAACCTTGAGATGAATTTACTAAATTATTTTATATAAATTAATTAGTCATCATTATTTAGCAGGTTCTAATAGAAAAGAAATTGATCAAAATATTAAAAATAAAAAGATAAAAAAGAAAAAAAATCGTTTAAAATTTAATATATACAATTAAATTAAAATTAAAATAGTTAACATGTATCTGTTGGAAAAAAAATGGTTTGAATGGTTTTCTTGTCCAGCGAAAAAATAAAATTTTAAAAATTGAGTCGATATGTGATATTTATAGTAATAAACTTTTCCCAAAATATATCTGTGCTTTAAGCGAGACGGATCCTTGTCGTTCTCAAATTTCAATTGAACGACCTTCTCCTTTATTCTCGTATCACGAATTACTTTGAGTGTGGGCTCGAAAAAATTCGAATCAAACACAGAACCAAAAATTATTTAATTTACTTTACTTTTAGTGGGAAAGTAAACTCTCTCTCTTTAATAGAAACCAATAGAATTGTTATTCTCGAAAATTAGAATTTATACTTAGAAATAAATTCTCACTATTTACTATTTTCGGGCAGGATAACAATATTTCAAAGTTGCGTATAACTTATTGTCTTTTTAGCCCTACCGGTGCCATCTATTTATAAGAAGAAGAAATGAAACTCTTGTTGAATTAGTAGAAGTTTATTTAATAGAAAAACAACTTCCTAGTTGAATTAGGAGAGAGTGGGGTGACAACCCTAGTTAAATATACTAGGGTTTGTCGTCCCTTGTATTCAATATGAGGGGCTTTTGGGCCTTTCCGTATCGGGTCCAATTATAAATGTTTCTTGGACTTTTAACCCAACACTTTATAATTCAATCCAACCCAATACATGTTTTTCTATTTTCCAAAATAAATATCATAAATTAATTTCCTAATTAAATAATTTTCTCAACCTGATTCTTATTTTGTTAAAATCATGGTAACTTTACCGTAATCGAATTTATGAGAAAATATATTTTATTTTCTATATTTAACAGATTCATAATGACCAATTAATTTAATTTAATTTAATTTTCGAACTTCAACTATAATAATCCGAAAAACCATAAATTAATTCTCAGGTCATTTCCATACTTAGTGAGAAAACCATATTCATTTCTGAATCTTTCCCATTTCTCTAACTTTACCACTTCCATCCATTTTTGTTCATTTGATTCAACATGCAATTCATTTCCGGTTTCAACGAGCTAGGGGAGGGACCAATTAGACATATGTGATTAGGGCTCAAATGATTTATAATTAAGTTCTAGTTTTTTGCCTATTAATTAAAAACTCATTTAGTCACGAAGTTATTCTACTATAGTATCGTGACTGAGCTCTCCTTAATGACATACCATTACGAAAGCTACTTGATCAATTTTCATCCAATAACATTATCATAAGTGTGTTACCCATATAGGTATCCTTAATCTCTTTGGGACAACTTCGCTCTCCCAATATGATCCTATTTTATCCCATGGTAACCATTATATCTCCATCATGAAAAGACAATTACTATCAAATAATAATTAAGTCATTCATAAAAAAAAATGAACTACCCATAATCACGTTTACTTTTTATCTATTATGTAATGTCAATGAGAGGATATTGTTTACCCATGTCTTGGGTTATGAATTCTACTATTATGAATGATGCTACATATTGCAGAAGTCATATACCCAACGCACCAGCTCGGTTCCTTATCTATTTGAACCTAGGCTTTTACTTACATCAAAGTATATGAGCCAAGCATATATAGTCCATCATCCACTTAGGATTAATGTATGTCACACTATGAACGTCAAGTGAATAAATCCACAAATGGATTCAAGATCTATTCTACTTGGGCCCAGTCCAATGTACTGTTAGTCTAGTCAATCACATCTATGTCTCTATCTTTTGGGAGTCATTCTCTCTGATGCCCAAAACAAATCATTTCCCCAATTGGACTTGATAGGCGATATATTAGTCTTTCAATTGTTTTGATCATTTACGATTAGACTAAGGACATATTTAGGTTCATCTACTAATATGAGTTGTCTTTTCGTATTACGCTCCAACCACGCAACACTGCTTAGTATTAGTTAAACATTAGACAATCAGTGAGTTAATATTTGCTTCTATTTTTCTTTACATGCAAAAACCATATGAGGACATTATACAAAGAATATTAGTGTGATTCATGAATAATTTTATTAACCAATCTGTTCAAAAAAATTAGAAGTATACAAATGAATATACTACACTTAGGGCACCAGGTCGAACAATATCAATATACAAATTTATTAAATAATAAAAAAAAGTAAAAGAAAAGACAAAATCAAGATATAATTATAATTTATAATAGTTTTTTAAAAGAAAAAAACATACAACTAATGAGACATTAGCTTAATGGCACAGTTTAAGTGTTGGAAAAATATGGACATTATATATATAATAACAATAATTACATATTATTATTTACTATCATCAAATGTTAGCTCAAAATAAAAATAATCTAATTTGGTTAAAGCTTATTGGGCTTCAGTTATTAAATAAAGTATGGACCAAATATGTGCAGATATTCTAATAACTAATTTCTAATTGATGATAGGCGGGTTAGAAATTAAGGTTAATGTGCAAAGTTATATATTAAGGTTATGATCTCAAATTACACAATAACTTTTCTGACATCCCATATTCAGAAAAGAGAGAGCTACCATTCTCTAAAATATTTATGTATTAATTTTGAAGATTAAAACCACAAGATTTCAAGATCTTAAGATATCAATAAATTTAGGTATGCTTCCGCATCTAGTTTTGTTCTTAATTTGTTCTTGATGATTTGACATGACAGATATCAATAAGATTCTGGGTTTAACACTCACTCAGTATAAGCCATGTTGGGTTCTTGGTTCATATTTATTTTGGTTTATGCACAACCATATTTGGGTCCTCTATAAATTTATTTTGCTCTAGCTCTAGATATATTCTAGTCATCGGTTTGATCGTGCTTTATAATGATTAATTCTGGTTATAGTTATTCAAATATATTTTTTGTAATTGCAATGTGATTGTACTTATAACTTAAAAAAAATACATATATTAATTGAAAAAAATATATTTTGTTTAACATATGATTATATTAAAATATAATACAATTTATAATTTATTTTAATAATTATTAAAATATGTAACACCCCTCACCCGTCTCCATCACGAAAATCGGATTACAGGATGCTACAGTAAATAACAGAACAAGAGCATGTGAATTTAATTAAAAAATTCAACAAAACATTCATCATATCTCAATCATTCAAACAAACGTGTTTTGCATACAGTTTTGAGCTTAAATCGAGCTTACGAAAGCTCTCAAACCATCAATAATCAAATAGGGTCTTAATTGAAAACAAATAGTAGGGAAATTCAGAAAATAAGGGTCACACGACTGCGTGTCCAGGGTGTGTGATAGACTGTGACCGTGTGTGCATGAGTCACTCAATCATGTCACTGGCTCGTGTAACTAACTGCAACTGTGTAAAGCTAGAGTCGCACGGCCGTGTATCTAGACCATGTAACTCACTAAAGCCGTGTGAACCTAAATGCAAAAACTTACAAACATTCATACGGTCATGTAACTGGGCCGTGTGAGACTGAGACCGTATTAAAAATCTAATAACCAAATCAATAGTACCACACGGGCGTGTGGCCAGCCAGTGTAATAAACTGTAACCTTGTTTACCCAAAGCTTCCCAATCAATATAGAGCACACGGCTGTATTACTTACCCGTGTGTGACACACGGTCGTGTGTTAGCCCGTGTGTGTCAATAAGTGCCTTACTATGCAAGCTACCATTCAAAAATTTCACTTAGGTGATGAATATATATTTAACCATTCTTTAAACCTATTCAAAATGTACAAAAATATGCCAAAACATATCATTTCCTAAATCAAACCAATATGCCTCAAGACACCATCACACAACATGATTTAATACCAAGTACATTTCATTTCATTGCTAGAATAGATAATGACCAAATATATGCCTTATACATAACCAAAATACCAACTTTTAATCACATGTTATTAACCAAAAAATTCCAAATCCACAACTTATAAGATTAACACCATAATTATCCTACAACTCATGCTTTTAACATCCAAATTAGACATCAAGCTATTGAATCTTGTTCTCCAACAAACCTCGCCTATTTGAACATCACGAATCTTGTTCTCCAACAAACCTCACCTATTTGAACATCACATACTATAACCAAACATGCCAAACATCCATGAAAGTCTATCACATTTTCCGTACTTATCAACCAACTTCAAAGTTACCATTTCAAGCCATAATCAAACATATCAAAATGCAATCAAGCAAATATACTTTATAAACACCATACACGCTTTGCTATTACAAAACACTTATATACAATTCAACCCCTATTACATGACACATAACCAAAATGAACAATTAAAAGTCCACCAAAAGTGGCTGGATAGTGTGATCCTCGAGTTGATCTGATCGCCGAGTTCCGCAAAATGATAACTACAGAAAACAAAAAATAAAACACAATAAGGTTCAATTAAGCTTAGTAAGTTCATAGGTTGGAAACAATATAACATACCTTAATTTCCACGTTTAAATAGAAAAAAAGTTAACTAAACATTTTACCTCGTTACAACAATTCATATCAATAGGTGTGTTTATCACACTCAAGTCACATAACCTTCCATACTAGGCAAGTAGATCTAAAACCATGTCAAGTCATCATATCAATAAACATAAGAATATTCTCAAATCATTTATTTATGCTTTACTACATTATACCCATTTACCATTCATCCAATCTATTAACAACAATTCAGCCCGATGAAACTATTATGAATAGATACAGATACTCGGTTATCCAGTCAAAACACGTCTGAATGCTCAAAAGAGCTAAACCATTCAAGAACACGTTTGAGAATTGAATACCGAGCTCATAAGCTAAACATCCCTCAAAAAACACGCCTAGGAACTAAGTTCCAACCCCGTAGGCTACACATCTTCCCCTAGAAACACGCCTGAATCACTGTAAATATAACTCGGTAATCCGCAA
This sequence comes from Gossypium sturtianum, assembly GCA_025698515.1. NCBI lineage: Eukaryota > Viridiplantae > Streptophyta > Magnoliopsida > Malvales > Malvaceae > Gossypium > Gossypium sturtianum. The sequence goes on from CM046952.1 coordinate 38,449,064, forward strand.
CAAATGCTAGATTCTGGTACATTCAGTGAACATATGTACATATCATCTATCATCATCTCATCTCACATAAAACCCATACAACACGCAAATAACCTATTGGGATGCCAATTGTATCCAATCTCATGTTCATTCGGGCTCAATACATGTAATAGTATGTCACTTTTCAATCAAGTCCTTTTTCTCACTTTTGTATCAATTACAACATTTGAGTTTACATTCAAACATTCGAATTATATAATACATACATAAATATTACAAAAATACCAAGAACTATACCATATGAACTTACCAGGGAATAACAACAATAGAAGAAGTATTAGGGACTAATATGCTATTTTTCCTTTTCCTCGATTATCTACTGGTTGATTCATTTATTGATATATACGGTAATTAATTTCAAATTATCAGTTCTAAATACCTTATAATATCTTACTTAATGAATATGACCTCCTATTATCATTTTCACAATTTTCTTAAAGTTTTACATTTTATTCAATTTAATCCCTAAAAACGTAACAAGCATATTTTTCACAGTTAAGCCCCAAAATTTAAAATTGAATTCATTCTCATCCCTTTACAACTCTCAAGCATCTAAATTTATAAGAATTTTATGCCAATTTCAACAAATTATCATTTTAGTCTCTAAACTAAAACTAATCAAATTCACTTTACAAAATAGTCATATTTCATACAAAGCTTCAAACCCAACCACTAACATCCAAAAAGATCTAAAAACAACAATGAAAACTTTTCAAAACTTTAACAATATTATGAAATAGTCCTTCGGCTAACTAGATTAAGCTACAACAATCTCAAAAATATAAAATTATCTAAAAACGAGCTTCGAATTCACTTACATGCAAAGACTTAAGCTTGACCGAACTTCCAAGGTTCAGCAATGGTGTTTTGGTTGGAAAGAACAAGTAAATGAAGAAGATAACTTTAAAATCCTATGTATTAACTTTTATTATTAACATTCTTTTATATATAAATTAATCAAAATACACCTAATAACCATCCACTAATAAAAAAATATGGCATAATTTCCATTTAAACCATCAAATTATTCTTTTAAACTCATTCAGTCCATATAAATTAATAGCTATTAACTTTTATAGTTTTTATGATTTAGTCCTTGCTCCTCAATAACTAATTGATCATAAAAATTACTAGACCAGAAATCATTATAACACTATAAATGACCCGTAAATGCTCATTTATTGGAATTGTGGTCCTGAGACCACTGTTTTGACACCATTAAAAATGGGCTCTTACAAAATATTTTTATAATTTATTTGATTTTTATTATTTTTAATTGAAATTTTTTTAATATAAAAATAAATAGAATAATAAGTAATTAATAAAGGGTAAAGTTGTCCTTTTATTCAAAATTCATTTAGTAAATAAATCTTAGTGGGTTAGTTTTTTCTATCAAACCTGGGGGTGGGGAGACTTCAAGGGGTTCCAATAATTTTCTCTATTATTTTTAAGAAAAAAAAGAGTTATTTGGTAGGTCAAGCAAGGCTTGAGTCCGGCTTGGAATTTTCTTTGGAATTGGGCTTAGGCCTAACCTGACTTAGCCAAGAAACACCTCTATCATATACAAGTTTATTTAGTTCAAACGAATGAACATGAATACATGTAATTTTAAACAAACAAACATGAATCGAACACAAATAAGATTAAAAATTAAATAAAAACATAAATTTGTTTATAAACATAAAGAATCAAAATTGTAAATAAACTAATCTTAAATGAACTAATTTATGTTTCTATTTATTCATTTGAGTAAACCTTGACCATTCACGGTTGGACCTAATACGCGAACCTTAGAAAAAAATTGTTTATAGATGTAAAGAGTTAAGCTTTACCTAAATGTCAAAAGTTTTAAAAGTATCTCAAATAGATTGTAAGAACTCATGTTTATAGGTGTAGAAAATCAAAGTTATAAAATTAGACATTAACATGAAATGTTTGAGAACAATTCCAGTTATAAAGATATTAATGGTTTGTTAAAAAGAATTATGTTATGGATAATGGTGAAAATGAACAAAAGTTCATTATGTTTATGAAAGGAAAAGAGAATCATTCAATATTATAGGAAAATGTTAAGAGAGAACCCATAACTACTTGTATATCTATTCCACCAACGTATGCTTTCCAAAATATCCAAATAGTGAAGCTCCATGAACCTTGTCATAATTTGGGATTAATTTCACTTTTTCTACTTTTCTAAGGTAATATCGAGTGAAACATTTACTATGAAATACTTCTTGGAGATGACACTTTACATGGAAATCTAGTTCTATAAGTGAGTTATTTCATGATAGTATTGTTCTTAGAAGAAGTTGTTCTAAACAACTATTATTCTTGAGCAAACAACTACTTAGAAGAAGACTTGTTTTGGACAAAATTGTTCTAAACATAGTTGTTCTTGGTAGAGGTTATAAACATCAACTATTTTAAGTATAATAGGTTTTTGGTTGAGTCTTCTATCATGTTCATCAATTCTTGAATAAAGACAAGAATAAGAGTATTTTGATTGTTAGTAGATTATCCATGTCTTCTAATAAGTTTAGCGTTGAAGATTTTATTCATCTAATGCTATCACTCATTCACAACGAAATTGTCAAAATGTAAAGGGTTTTTGGTATAGAGAGTAAAAGTTGCAAACAAGGAAAACATAATGTACCAAGACATCACAAAGAAAGATTGAAGCAAACCAACAACTAGTGGTTCGTAAGGTGGAGAATTGGTGAAGTAGACTACTTATGGATAAGAATAAAATTGAGAAAATAAACATGTTGAGAGAACTTTAAAAAGTGTTTAACTGAATATGAATTGCTAAAATGCTAAAAGCCCCCTCACAAGTTGTGAAGGGCTCTTAATTATAGATGTAAAAATAATAGTTATATAGCTATACATTAAATAAGATAACGAGAAAGATTTTCAATTATAAAAGACATTAATATGTTTTATTAATAAAGTTTAACAACCTTTTGATAACAGCTGCATAGTAAACAAAAGTTCACCACAATTCCAAAGACAAGGGAAATCACTTGATGCTACATGAAGGGAAATCACTTGGTTCACAGTTGTAACGCCCCGAAATTTTAAGAATTTAATGGTGAGAATATGTAGTAATTAAATTTTTGTATCTGTGGTCCTATGCTTTGCTTTTGCGTTTAAGGTCTGAAGTTTGAGTTGTGTCGTTAAAAGTTTTGTTATTTTAAAAGCAACCCTTAATCATGCATTACCCAGTTAAGTTCAATTCAGTGTGAAACTGTGTTAAGAATGAGTCTGCTGGTTCACTGGTTAAGCATCTGTCTGTATTCTGTCTAGTTCTGAGTTCGAATCCTATCGTATGCGTTAGGAAAGTTTTGTCAAATGCTAGAAATCTGATTGGAAGTTAGGAACTTAATTTAACGTTAGTTTTTTTATTCTCTAGTTCTTATTTCCTTTTCTTCTTCGTCACTTCTGTCCTTCTTCTTAGTTCTTTTTCATTTTTTTATTTTGCTAATCGGAGTTGTGGGGAATACGGGATTAACGAAAATTTTGTTGTTAGTCGCTGATCAGAAGGCTATCAGGTAAGTACCTGTCAATGTGAGCGTTTCCACGATTTTCTTTTGTTTCTGTAACTTGCTTTGAATTGGGTATTTTGTGAGTGGCTGGAATCTCTGATAAATGATTGTTTGTTTTCCTAATAGGCGAGAATATTAGCAGTAAGGAATAACAACACTATAATTTCCGTAATTGTCCTTGAAGTTTTGGTCAGTTTGGGTTCATTGAAGGTTTTGTGTCGAAACTTTCAACATAAGCATTATGTGTGTAGTTGAAAAACTTGGTTAATTAAATGGCTAAATTGTGTTACTGAATGATTTTTTTAGGCTTCGAGGGGCTTTTGCATTGTTGTTAGTTCGAAATCTCTCCAGATGCGTACCGAAAACCTTAATTTTTGCAAGTTTCGATCGTAAAAAATAGTGGCTGTCGACGCCACAAGGCCAGGCACACGGGCTTGTGTCTAGGCTGTGTGAGCCACACGACCTTGTGGCAGGCCGTGTGGGTGGCCGTGTAGCTCACTGTCATCAATTTGAGAGCCATACGGGGAAGGTACACGGGCGTGTGTCTAGGCCGTGTGTGACAGTATTAGTGCAGGGTTCACACGGGAAAGGACACGGTCGTGTGTCGTGAACCACACGGGCAAGGACATGGGCATTTTTCCAGGCCGTGTCATTAAGGTAGTATTAAAGTTCCGTTAGAAAATTTTAACGTTTGCTAGTTAATTAAGTAAAAAGGACTAAATTGAAAAAGGTGCAAAACTTATTAATTAAAGAAATATTGATTAAATAGCTTAAGCGGTAAATAAGGGAGGACCAAAAAGGCAATTAAACACCTATTAGAAGGCTGAGGCGGCATAAGGGTAGAAGAAATAAACAAAATTAGTGTGAACTAAGGGCAAAATGGTAATTTAGTTGAAATTAAAAATAAAACAAATGACCAAATTGAATTCTAGACAATTCTTCATCAATTTTCAGTCCAAAAAATGCCATAGGAGGACCTTGAAGCCGGTTTTTCATATTTTTACTTGTAGTGAGTCCAATTCTTACCCTTTTCTTGAATTTTTTTATGTTTTTAAGACTTTTACAATTAGGTCCAACTAACTCTTTCATTAGTTTTTGATTTTATTGGTAATTTTGAAAGTTGCAATTGATGAATACTGAATTTTTTTGATAAAATAACATGGATTTAGAGCTTTAATTTTGTTATATGATGATTTTATCAAGTGATTTTGATAGATATTGATTTTAGGACCAAATTGTGAAAAAGTTAAATATTAGGGTTTGGTATTGAAATTCTAAATATCAAGAGCTATGTAATAGCCTAGAATATTAAAATAAATTATCAATTGAATAAAAATTAGCTCATTTGATAGACTAATTAGTAAGGAACTAAATTGCAAAAATTGTAAAAGTTAGGGGTAATTGTGTAATTTTGAAAAATTGAGGGGTATTAATTTTGAATTTAATTGGAACTGAAATATATGATAATGAATGAATAATTTTATATTTTAGATCAAGAGCCCGTAGACAATCGTGAAAAAGAGAAATTAGCAGAACAGTCCCTGAACTACTACAAATCTTACAATTTAACCCAGGTAAGTTGGTATGGTTAAACTTTGATGTTTATTTATTAACTTGATGAATGTTGTTATGTATTATTCATATCTATTGTTGGAAATAAAATTATTGTTAAATTATGAAATTGAATTGAATATTCAAAACAAGTGGAATACGGGATTGAGTACAATCGTTCTATGGAAAAGGATGAATTAACGGTCGAAAAATTACCCAAGTAAACCGAGGTTCAGCATTTTTTGTGAACTTTCGTGTTTACTTTCTGTTTAGCACTTATGAGCTTCTATTTAACTCATATGAGTTTTAATTCAACCCTAATGGGTTTCCATTCAGCTCTATTGAGCTTCTGTTTAACCCTTATGGGTTTTCGTTAAGCTCTTTTGAGCTTTCGTTCAACCCTTATGAGTTTCTGTTTAGCACTTATATGCTTCTGTGCAGTCTTTGGGCTTCTGAATACGATGTACTCATATTCGTAAGTCGTTCTCCGATTTGGTAAGATTTGATAAAAGACTTATGTGATTGGATTTGAAAGATTTATCGTTTATTATTGATATTGATTTGAAAGAAGTGTGTTCATCAATTTATGTTGTGATTGACAGGGAGAATGTATGAAGAATTCATTATTAAATTTATTATATTAAGTTCGGTAAGATCTATGTTTAACCTATCGAACTTACTAAGCTTCATTAAGCTTACTTGTATTGTTTAATGTCCGTGTAGATTAACGTGAGGTCGGGAGATCGGATCAACACATCAAGCCACGCTATCCAACTCATTCTGGTAGCTTTTACAACATGCACTAAGGTTTATATGGCATGTATAGGGCTATAATGGTTTAAGTAAAATTGGTTTGTGTAAATATTAAGAGCTATACTTTGATTATATTTCCAATCAATTTATATGGGTATAGATTAATTATGCATTAGGTATGTATGAATTAGTTAGATGATAGTTAATTAATAGGTATATTGAAGCATGATTTGAACTAGTAAATTAGTAAAATATGCATATGGATGTATGTGGTTAATTTGATAAGTTAGGATATTTGAATATATGTGATGATATAATAGATATAAAAACTTGATTTTAGCTTGAATTGAAGGTTTTGTTGTTGTTTGTGAATGTAGAGATGGTTGTGTCTAGGTTGATACCAAGATTGGATGAGAAAAGTGGCCATAAAATGGCCTATTTTCGTCCACACGAGCAGAGACATGGGCGTATGTCTCAGCCGTGTGTGACATACGGCCTAGTGCATGGGCGTGTAATCTGGCCGTGTGTCCCCTGCATCTTAAAATTTAGAAAGAGAATACCCAGTTTTTGCACAGGACCTAACACACGGGCGTGTGGCTTGGACGTGTTACCCCTGCATCTTACACACGGCCTAGCACTCGGGCGTGTGTCTTGGCCTAGCACATGGACACGAGCTGGGACACTACCGTATGTCTCACATTGAATGTCCACACTGCTTGAGACACGGGCGTGTCTCTTGACTGTGTAAGCCACATGGGCGTGTGTCCCCTGCACCTAAGGAAAATTTTGAAATTTTGGGAAAAATTTTCTGAGTTTTCGGTTTAGTCCCGGTTCATTTCTAACATAAATTTTGGGCCTCGATGGCTCATATAAGGGACAATATGAGTGACTATGATTAGTTTAGGATATGTATGTTAAATGATATAAAATGTTCGTAATTGATCAGAAAAATTTGGTAATGCTTCGTAACCCTTTTTCGGAGACGGATAAGGGTTAGGGGTGTTACAGCCTTGATAAAGCCATAGGTAATAATGCTTGGATTGAAGCCTTTTCGCATTGTTTGGTGTCCCACCTTCCGAGAATTAAGCTTGATCACAAGCCTCTACTCATGTCTCTAAGATAAGATGTTATCCCACCTAGAGGGAGACCTTTTAGGTTTTTTGCTATATGGACTGAACATCCAGAATTCTCGGAATTGCTTAAGAATAATTGGAGTTATAATACGGATATGACTACTTCTATTGCTAAGTTAACTTCCAATATTAAAAATTAGAATAAGTCTGTCTACAGTCACATTGGATATTGTAAAAGACAGTTGTTACAAAAACTTACTAGCATTCAAAAGGCTATGTGAAGGTTAGATTCTGATTTGTTAATTTAGCAAGAAATGGAGATGTAGCAAGTCTTGGAGAGTGTCCATCATGAAGAACTTCTTTGGAGCCAAAAAGTAAGATGTGATTGGTTAGTCTTGGGGGATCGGAACACCAAATTTTTCTATGGGCGAATAATTCGGAGGACAAAACATAATAGGATTACTACTCTAAGGAATGATAACGAAGAGTGGGTTTTCGATGAGGCTCTGTAGGTTGAGGCGGTTAAGTTTTTTCAAAGGCTATATGGGGAGGTTCTTGAACCTTTGAAGGGAAGTCCATCTAGTGCATTTCCTAAACTTGAGACTGCGGAGGTTCATTTTTTGAGCAATGAGGTTACGGATGGGGAAATTAGAACTGCCCTGTTTGATATGGCTTTGCTTAAAGCTCCGAGAAGCGGTGGGTTTCATGCCTTATTCTTTCAAACTTAATGGGACCACATTAGGGCAACGATTTGTAATTGGGTTTTGTTAGTTTTTTTTCCGGGAAAGCTATTTGTTTGGATTTGAATAACACTTTAATTATTCTTATTCCCAAAGTTCATAATCCTGAAAGCTTTTCTCAGTTTTGGCCAATCACTCTATGTTCAATCCTCTACAAACTGGTAATAAAAATCATCGCTAATCAATTTAAAGTAGTTTTTTTCCTAAGATTATTGCACAGGAACATGCATGATTCATTGCCAGAATAAACATCACTGATAATATTATTATAGATCAATAAGTTATTCATTCCATGAAAAGTAAGTAGAAGAACCGAAATTGGATGGTTATTAAAGTTGATTTGGAAAAAGCTTATGATCGAGTGAGATGAGAGTTTACCGATGCTTCTCTCCATGCTGCAGATATCGTTGATTTTCTTTGTAATGTTATTGTGTCTACTATTATGAACTTTACTTTGCAGATCATGAGGAATGGAGTCCCAATTGAGAAGTTCGGACCTATTAGGGGCATTCAATAAGGGTGTTCGCTTTCTGTATACCTCTTCATTTTGAGCATGGATTGGTTAGGACATGGTATTAAGTCTTCCATTACCATGGGTTAGTGGAAGCCTATCAAGTTTCCGTGCCTAGGGCCTGCCCTTTCTCACATCTTTTTTGCAGATGATCTCATTATTTTCGGGCGAGCAGAGGTACAGCAAGCCAAAATTATAAAAGGTATGATGGAAATTTTTTGTGGTTATTCCGGCCACAAAGTCAATGCTCAAAAGAAGAACATCTTTTCTAAAGGTGTTAACGAGGAGTTGGGGGAGCAGATCAGTAGTATTTTTTGTTACCATAAGGTTCAGAACCTCAGTATGTATTTAGGGTACCCCATTTTCATGATAAAGTTACTAATAATACTTTGAGGTTTGTTATGGATAGGGTTCGAAATAAGCTTTCCAGTTAGGATGTGAGACATTTGTCTCTGGTAGAAAGGTTCACTTTGGCACAATCTGTCTTATTGTCGATTCCAAGCTATTTCATGTAGTCCATGATGGTCCCTAAAGGTATTTGTGCAGAAATAGAAAGCATAGTTAGACAATTTATCTGGTGATCCTCAATTGGGGGAAGGAAAATGACAATGGTTAGATGAGAAGATATTTGTCAACCCCGATCTTATAGGGGGCTGGGCATTAGGCATCTGCAGGATCAGAAGACTTCATTTATTTCTAAGATTGGGTATCAGTTGATGATGAATGCAAATTATCTTTGGGTAAGTTTCCTGAAGTCGAAGTACAAGGTTCAAGATAAGACTCCAAAGGATATATCAAGGGGAGGATGCTCGTTTCTTTGAAGGGCACTTTCAAAGATCTGGCCTCTAATCCGTGAAAACTTAATGTGGTCTGTGGGAAATGGTTGCAGTGTTAAATGCTGGTTGGATCCCTGGCTTCCACATGTTGGGACGTTGGTAGAAAAAATCCATTCAAATGCCAATCTTGAGAGGGATTGTTTACTTTTGGATATGGTTATAGAAGATGGCAGATGGAATTTGGATCTCTTTCGTCTCTGGTTATTGGAGGATATTGTTAGGAAGATTGTGGGGATCCCTCCCACATCCTTCTGCAGGTCAGGATAGAATTATATGGGCTAGGTCTACTACTGGGGCCTTCTCTGTTAAAAATGCTTACTGGAAACTTCGTGAGATGACGTGGAATCCAAAAAATAGATTATGGCAAATTCCGTGGAAATTTCATGGTCCACAAAGAGTTAGATTCTTCATTTGGATGATGATTAAAGAACGTCTTCTTACTAATATCGAGCGGGTGAGGAAGGGGAGAAGGAGCAGCAGTTCATGTGTGTAACAGCCCGTTTTCAGTGAAATCGGAACAGTGGTTTCGGGATCACAAATATGAAGTCAAAAAAATTTATTTTATTATTATTTTATGGTCTACAGTATGATATAAATATCATATAAAAATTTCGTTAAGAAAATTTATCGTTTACATAATTTGATAAAAGGGACTAAATTGCGTAAAATGCAAAAGTTGAGTTCTAATAGCTAAAGGTATTAAATAGCTATAGAATTTTAAATTAGAGGTCCTTATATAGTAATTAGCCATTAAAATTGTTAGTGGATAAGCATGAATAGTCATTATTGGAAATTGAATGAATTATTAAGGTTAATTTTGAAAATTAGTGATTAAAGTTATGATAAATAAAATAAAATAAACTATTATCATCATCTTCCACCAAAAAAAAAAGAAGAAAACCTAGCCATGGAAGCTTGAAAAATAGGCAAGCTTATTTTGCTCAATTAGGTATGTATTTTTGTTCTATTTTTGATGATTTCTATATTTTCGGGATCATTGTAGCTTAATCTAGCTAGCCTGGGAATTAATTTGCAAAACTATTAAAGTATTAGGGTTTTTTATTGATGAACATACTTGAGTTTTGAAGTTTGATGATAGAAAATGAATGGTTGTTGTTAGATAAACAATTTTTGTAAAGAGAATTTTGATGAAATCATTAATTAGTGGCTAATTTGAAAAAGGTGATAAATTTATGGTAAAATTTGTGAATTTTTTGAAATATATGGGCTGCTATTAATATGTATAAAAATTGGCTAGGCTTGAGTAAGGATTAAATTGCATGAAATTCATTTTTGAGCCTAGGGACTAAATTTCAAAGGAATTAAAAGTATAGGGAAAAATGGTAATTTTGCCAAAATTCCATGTTGGATTAAATTGAATGGAAATTATATTGAAATGAGTTAAATTCATTCGTATAGATCCCGTCAGACCTCGTATAGATTTAGATCGAGGCAAAGAGAAAATATTGGATTAGTTGCCTCCGTATCTACATACACTTATCGAGGTAAGTTCGTGTAATTAAATTGTATATTTATATGTTTTAAATTGAATTATATGTATGTGATTTGTATGATTGCCATGCATAAATACCGATCGCATATCCGACGATTACCGAGTCCCGTTTGAACTTTAGTAATTCGTAGGATACAAATGACATGTCATTAGGGTTACCGATTTGGTTGGGGTTCTGCATGTATTGCGGACACACCACAGCTCGTATGAGCTTCCCGATTTGTAGCTCGTGAGAGCTTACCAATTCTCAGCTCATGAGAGCATACCGATTCATAGCTCGTATGAGCATATATGCACATGAATTGACGTATTACAGTTCAATACACCTCTTGTGTACTACCCGTGTATCCAACGATATTTTAAATGGTTCAACGGGAAATGTTCTGTTATGAGACAATATGAGTTCGATACGAACTATTATAGGTATACACATGAAATACATGGAAATGATATTACATGATATATTGAAACATGAAATGAATGATACATGTATATGAAACTTGCTTAGTGGTTGTGTTCATCCATGTTTATTGGCTATTATATGTGTTTTACATGGCTAACATGTTGAGGATATGTGTATAGGCTTTTGGCCAAATTGGTTTGGATATGTTTTGTATGCTTACCTTAAATGTGATTAAATGGTAAGTTAATTTCTTTCTTATACGAACTTACTAAGCTTAAATGCTTACTCTGTGTTATTTTCCATGTTTTATAGTGATTCGGAAGTTTTTTCTGGTGGGAAGCTTGTCGAAGCTATATCATACTATCCATCGGCTCTTTTGGTACTTTCAGTTAATTAATCCCGGTTATAATGGCATGTATAGGATAATTTGGCCAATGTTGGCATATAAGTGTTTTGTTGAGATTAGTCACTTAAATGGCTTGTGTTTGGTATATTTTGATGTATATATATATATGTGGTCTTATCATATTGATGTTTGTTAGAATGGTATATTTGGTTTCATTTGGGATTATGCATATATGTATTTGGTTATTTAGGTAAGTTTGGATACTTGGTTGACATGTTTTTAAGTTGTCACTTAAGGTATCTAAGGGCATATTGGTTGTATGTGGTGATAATACATGTTTAAGACTTGATTTTAGCTTGTTTGGAATGCCTTGTAATGACTTGGTTATAAGCGAATTGTTGAGTTTAGGTTGGTACCAAATTGAGTGAGAAATGCGGCTTGAAAAATAACCTATTTTCATCCACACAGGTAGAGAAACGAGCGTGTGTCTCAACCGTGTGTGACACACGGCGAAGTGACACTGTCTTGTGTCCTCTGTATCTTTTTAAGAATGCAAGTCAGTATGCTCACACGGCCTAGCACATGGGCGTGTGACTTGGCCGTTTGACCCAAGTCAGAGAGCTACACGGGCACGGACACGGGTTGGGACACGGACGTGTGTCCCTATTTCAAATGTCCATACGGCCTAAGACACGTGAGTGTCTCTTGGCCGTGTGAATCACACGGTCTGGGCACACGGTCGTGTGACCCCTACAACTTTGAAAATTTTTAATGTTTTCTGAAAAATTCTTTGAGTACCCGATCTAGTCCCGACTTGTTTCTAACGCGTATTTTGGGTTTCGAGGGCTCGTATAAGGGACAATATGTTTAATTTTGATTAGTTTCTGACATGAATGTATATGATATGAAATGTTTGTTTATTTGATCTGTAAACTTTGACAATACTCCGTAACCCTATTTCGGCAATGGATACGGGTTAGAGGTGTTACAATGTGGATTTTACGACCATGACTTTGAGGATACCTTACATGTTATCAAAGATTGTAGAGCAACTAAAGATATTTGGTTACAGGTGATTCTTGAAGATAAGCACAAATGGTTTTTCTCTGGATACTTGAAAGCATAGCTAGTGGCTGATTTGCAGAATTAGCCACAGATTTTGTTTGGAGAGGTGGATTGGTCATGCCTTTTTGGGTTAATCGCTTGGCATATTTGGAAAAATTGGAATTTACATATGTTTCAAAGAGTATCGTGGAGTGTTGATGAAGTGATTAAAGCATCATATAGTTGGGCTAAACAGTATGCTTTTACGTGCAAGGTGTACGTGTCCAAAAGGAATACAATGAATTCCCGTACGATATTGGCAGGTAATTGGATTAAGTTAAACACGGATGGTGCTGTCTGGGTGGATTCTGGTTTTACTACTACAAGAGGGGTTATGCATGACATGAAAGGGAATTGGATCTTAGGATTCAATAGGTTTCTGGGAGTATGTTCAGTGTTGGAGGCTGAGTTATGGGGTATTTTTAAGGGCTTGTCTCTTCTGTTGAAGCAGGAATTTGATAGTGTTGATTAATGTAGATAGCTTGGAAGCAGTTTAGGGTATTCAAGACAATAACTCAAGGAACTAGAGTTCAACTTTGGCGAGGCGTATACATCAACTATTGGGAAGGACAACTCAATGGTGTATCCAACATGTATCCAGAGAAGATAATAAAGATGCGGATTTTCTTGCAAAATGAATCGCAGTAATGAAGACGTTTTACTTCTGTTTGAACAACCTCCTTTAGGTGTTTTAGTTTAAGTCCTTGTGAACACTTTGATTTGTTTTATATTCACCAAAAATAATTAATGGTTTTTTTATGGTTTCAAGGTAAGAAAAAATTTAATGTCATTTTATGGTTTTAATATGAAAAAAAGTTGTACATAGGAAAAAATTTCTCCCCTCTCTATAGGAAAAAATTTCTCCCCTCTCTATTATCACCTTTCTTAAGGTGTATTAATTAACTTTTAATCCCATGTACAACTTTTTTTCTCTTAAAACATTTAATTAATAACCTTAAAAAAATATTGTTTAAGATTTTTAAACTCAATAAAAATTGCAATACGTTATTTAGAAAATTTCAAATCATATCATTTAAAAATAAAAATGCAGATATATTATATATGTTTAAAAGACATTATCAAATTATAATCATAATTTCCGTTTATGTTTGTAAAATAAAATATTTGAACCATTTTAAAGGATTTATGCAGGGTTAAAATAGTAAAATTTTGTATTTTAAGAGTTATTAAATCATAAACAATATTCTTTTTAGGCTATTAATTAACTTTTTTAAGAGAGAAAAAGTTGCACATGATTAAAAGTTAATTAATGCACTCTAAGAAAGGTGATAATGAAGAGAGGGGGAAATTTATTTTCCATCTACAACTTTTTTTTTTTCCTATTGAAACAATAAAATTGCATTAAATTTTTTCTTGCCTTGAAACCATAAAAAACCATTAATTAAATTTATTAATGCAATTTCATATACAACTTTTTTTTTCCGTTGAAACCATAGATGCCAAATTTAAATTTGTCTTGCCTTCTTCTCTTCCACTCTTCTTTTTTTTTTTTTTATACAACTCTCTATTTTTTTTTTCATTTTCTTTTTCTCTTGTTTCCGTTGCCTACTAAGTACTGTAATCAGTAAATTGAACTCAAAATCATTTTCTTTTTCTTCTCAAATATCCAGTGCTTCTTCTCTACTGGTATTGTGTTATTTTCTTCAAATCTCTCTTCTCATGCAATTGAAGGCTTAGGAGTCACATTTCCAAAGCTTTAAAAAGAACCAAACGGTCACCGGTCATGGCAACCAGAGCATGCCAAAAAAAAAAAACTAAAAACTACACCGGTGCTGGTGGAGAGAAGGCCGGCACCAAAAAAAATTAATCCGACATGGGTGTCGGCATAAAAAAAATACCAAAAAATAAAATTTGATTTTTTCCCGATGCCGGCCACCTAGATGCCGACACCTAATAAAAAAAAAATTTGAACCGAAAAATACCCATATTTTTCAAAAAAGTACACAAAAATACATACGGGTGCTAGCCATTGCAGTGCCGGAAACAAAAAAAATTATTTTTTAAACCCTGACCCAATTAACAAGCAATCATTATACGATGATTAATATTGGTGACGACCATCAGAGTGTCGGCACCACCCGACACTGTAGGTTTCAAGTCATTTTCGTTATAGTTTTTCAACCTGGGTCAATGTCGTAAATATTTATTTATTTTGGTTAGTTGGGTAAAAAAGCTGATAAAATCACTACAAATACAATATTTTAAATGGTAAAAGTATGATAAAGGATCTTATTTTAAGAGTAGATTACATTTTTCTCTTTTTACTTAAAAAATAAGTAAATTAGTCTTTTTATATTAAAGGTACACGTGGCATACTATATGTAATTGTCTGATTATTTTATCAATCAAGACAGTTTTTATCAGTAAAAATGAAAACTTTTTAATAGAAATAATTAATTTACTTTTTAATCTAATATATAAGAATTAATTTATTAATTTAATTTTACTCTTAATACAAAGATTTTTTTTTTAAAATTTTACTCGTAAATAATCAATTGTTTTAAGTGAGTTCTGGAAAACCCACATTTTACAGGGTTGTGCTTCTGGATTCATCGTAGGCCTAGGAGTTGGCAAGATCATGAGTGACATAGTTGGTAGTTGTTGTGCAATGTCAATGTACAGAAAACACGTAATCAGAAAATGACAAAATTGTTGTCCTTTAGTTGTAGAACGTCCCATGCATTTACACTTTGAAAACTAAAGCGAAGGGCTGACGCGTAAGGCCAGCAATCAATGGTACGATATTCGTCTGTTTCATAATTAATTAATATGGCCACAACCACAAGGCTTGTGCCAAATCACCCCCTACTTCATTTGTGGGAAACCCTCGCCTGCTTCATTTTTTTGTTTACTTTCATTTCAATTCAATTCATTCATTCACCCCAATCTGAACTGAAAATCATGCCTCCAACTTCTTTGCTCCTTAACTAGGACTGAATTATGTTATTTTACATTTCCTATTTGTTTTAATATTATAGATGTATATTTATTTTATTTACCCTATACAAATTTACATTATCCTCTATCATTTTATTAAATATATATAATAACACCCTTAAACAATTAAATTAGGATTCAACTTTTTTATGGATTGCTTATTTAATGATTTTACCTTTTAAAATGGTCAAATGAGCCTTACTTTTATATACCTATTTAAATAAGAATTTTTCATGCACTTCAGTCAAGTTCATAGTAAAAATTAGTTGAATGATAACATATTTAGAATAAAATAAATAACAACTAAATCAAATATTATTTAAAAAGAAAAGAAAATAATAATAACATAATTTGAAACCCAATATACGATATCTAAGAAGCCATTATTTTTATCGTTTTGAAATGGTTTGACTATTATTTAAGCACTTTCGAAAAGGTTCGGCCATTGTTTGAACATTTTAAAAAGTTTAGTCTTCTTTTGAACACTTTTGTAAATGTTAGGCCTTACATGATAATTTTGAAAGATTTAATCCTTATACGAGCTACCCAAAAGGTTAAACCTCAAATTGAGCATTTCTAGCTTTTGATTTATTAATATTATTGTTATAACATTAATTTTATACAAAATGTTGAATAATACAATGAATGCGGTTCACACCACAAGGGGTGTGAAGAGCCTCTAGAATGGGGCAATTTACACCATAGATGATGCGGTTGGATTTTAGTAGTGTAAACTATATGTCCTTTGTCTCTTGCCCTAGTGAGACGAAGAGGTATTTAATAGGAGTCTGGTTGAGTGTGGGTCTTAGCTTATTTGGTACCTTAGCTTTTTTTTTTTTTTTTAATTTAATTCCTGAACTTAATATATTTAATTTAGCACTTAAGTTTTTTTTTTTTTTCAATTTGGTATTTAACTTGTTAAAGGTTTTACAAAATATCCCAATATAATAACAATTTTATTTTTATGAGGTGCAAAAATAATCAATGTATGACAGATGACATGAGATTGATTTTTTGTATTTTAATTGTTGAATTACTTTTAGTTTAATTAATTATTTTATTTTACCTTTTTAATTTAATAATGAATTTCTTTTTATTTTTGGGTTTTAAAATTCTTTTTTTATTTTTCAATATTCATTCATTAGGCGTAGCTCAAAGTACAATCTTTTAACATAATTTTCCTCTAATATTGACAATATTTTTGTGGCATTTGAGGGCTTTATGAAAACTAGGTTATGCTTTAAGCATATGGTTCCTCTTGTAACACTCTTGCCATTAACTGTCAAAGTAATCTCAGCCTTGATGAAATGTAAATTTTGAACATATTGTTTAGAAAAATAAAGAAAACTTCTGTTAGGATTAAGTGACCCGAATCCTTATTTAAATAAAATACAATGGTAAAATAAAATAAAAGAAGAATCCCTATAGAACTACACTTCTTTTATTTTATTTTAAATAAGGTTTTTTAAACCTTATTAAACTCCATCTATTGGATATTGATTAGAATAAGGAGTTTCAATCTTACTACACTCCTATTAGAATATGGCTTTACAAGCCTATAAATAGACATAGTCTATTCCTCTTTTAAATTGATTCGAATTCGACATAGTGAATTTTCTTCTCCTCTCTGCCCGTGGTTTTTTCCAAAGGGTTTCACGTAAAATCAGTATGCTCTTTATTTTTGTTTCTCTTTTCTTTGCGATATATTTGTCATTACCGACGTTATATTTTTCACAAATTGGTATCCGAGCTTCCGGGTTTTTTCATCTCGATCACGGTAATGGCGTCTTTAAAGTATGAAATTCCATTGTTGGATCGCAACACCGATTTGCGTTGTGGCAAATAAAGATGCAGACGCTTCTTGCACGATGGATTTAGAGGAAGCCTCGCTAGGGTAGATAAGATGCCTTCGACATTGACGGAGGAAGAGAAAAAGTGCAAGGATCGAAAGGCGTTAACACAGTTACATCTGCAATTGTCTAACAAAATTTTGCAAGATGTGATGAAGGAGAAGACCGCCACGGCATTATGGAAGAGCCTAGAACAAATATGTATGTCGAAAACTCTAACCAAACAAGTTGCATATGAAGCAACGTCTTTATGCTCATCGTTTGGAGGAAGGTGCGTGCAGGCACGAATACTTAACATGTTTAAAGAAATTCTCTCAAACTTGGAGGCCATGGAGGTTCAGTATGATAAGGAAGATCTAGGGTTGATTCTACTTTGTTCGTTGCCCCCGTCTTATTCAACCTTCAGAGACACGATTTTATATAGCCGCGAGTCTCTCACAGTTGATGAGGTTTATGATTCTTTGACCTCGTATGATAAGATGAAGCATCTTGTGGTTAAACCCGACTCTCAGGGAGAGGGTCTCATTGTTCGTAGGAGACAAGATCGGAATGCTGATGATGATCGTGGAAGGACACAGGAACGGAATCCTCGCGGTAAATCTAAGGGTAGATCGAAGTCTTCAAACAGAGGTAAAACTTATAATTTTTGCAAGAAGAAATGGCACATTAAAATTGAGTGCTATAAGCTACAGAACAAGATTAAAAGGGAGGCTGCGAATCAAAAGGGAAAACAACCAGAAAATTTCGGTGAAGCTGATGTTGTAGAAGACTACAACGATGGTGAACTTCTAGTCGCTTCTATCAACAATTCTAAAGTGAGCGAGGAGTGGATACTTAATTTGGGTTGCACCTTCCACATGAGTCCCAATCGGGATTGGTTTACAACTTACGAAACAGTGTCTGAAGGTGTTGTTTTGATGGGAAATAATGCTTCATGTAAAATCGCAGGTGTTGGAACAATTAAAGTTAAGATGTTTGATGGAGTTGTCAGAACACTTAGTGACGTACGGCATGTTCCAGAATTGAAGATAAATTTAATTTCATTTAGTACTCTTGATTGAAGAGGGTACAAATACACAGCTGAAAGTGGGATTTTGAAGATTTCCAAAGGTTCCCTCGTTGTGATGAAAGGGCGAAAAGACCGCCAAGTTATATGTTTGCGCAGGGTTCTATCTGTTATTGGTGATGCAAATTGCCGCTTCCTCTTCATTGTCGATGATGATATTACTAAACTTTGGCATATGCGCCTAGGGCATATGATTGAGAATGGCATGGCGTAATTGAGCAAAAGAGGACTTCTTGATGGGTAAGGAATTTACAAACCGAAATTTCAGCGAGCAATCGCATTTTTTGGGAAGAAAAAGAGAGTTCGATTCACTAGAGGAATCCATAACACGAAGGGAACGTTGGAGTATATTCATTCTGATCTGTGGGGGCCATCAAGAGTGCCTTCAAGAGGTGGAGCTAATTATATGCTAACTTTTATTGATGATTTTTCCAGAAAAGTTTGGGCATTCTTTCTGAAGCAGAAAAGCGATGTGTTTTCCGCATTTAAGTCTTGGAAAACTATAATTGAAAAACAGACGGGAAAACAAATAAAATACCTCCACACAGACAATGGCTTAGAGTTTTGTTTTGATGAGTTTAATAAACTGTGCAAGTCAGAAGGGATCGTGAGACACTTGACAGTTCGTCATACTCCATAGCAAAACGATGTTGCAGAACGAATGAACAGAACGATCATGGAGAAGGTTCGATGTATGTTGTCAAATGCCAACTTACCAAATTCGTTTTGGGTCGAAGCAGCCTCTACTGCATGTTTTTTGATCAACCGATCTCCATCCGTTGCCATTGAGAAAAAGACTTCACAAGAGGTATGGTCTGGTAATCTTGCTAATTATTCTGATTTAAAGATCTTTGGGTGTCATGCGTATGCTCATGTTGATAATGAAAAATTGGAACCGAGATTCATTAAATGTGTTTTTCTTGGTTATAAAGCTGGTGTAAAAGGGTATAAGTTATGGTGTCCTGAAAATAAAAAAGTTGTGATTAGCAGATATGTTGTTTTTGATGAAACTGCTATGCTACCTAACTTATCTCTTAAAGACTCTTCCAATAAAGAAAATCAAAAGCGGTGGAGCATCAGATTAATACAGAGTCAACTCTTCAAGTCCAGTACAAAAATTGAGAATAGAGTTGCTTCTTCACCACAATACTCTATCGCCAAAAACAGAACTAGAAGAGAAATTAAACCTCCAAAGAAGTATGCCGAGGCTGATCTAGTTGCTTATGCTTTAAATGTGTCCGAAGATATAGATGCAAACCAAGAGCCGTCTAATTATTCTCGCGATTAGGCTGTGAAGACTCGGAAAAGTGGATGTTTGCTATGCAAGAGGAGATGGAATCACTCCACAAAAACAGAACATGGGATCTTGTGAAACTTACTAAAGGTAAAAAGGTTGTTCGCTGTAAATGGGTGTTTAAAAAGAAAGAAGGGGCTCCAGGATTTGAAGAACCCAGATATAAAGCAAGGCTTATTGCAAAGGGTTACAGTCAAATTCCAGGAGTGGACTTCACAGATGTGTTCTCCCCAGTTGTGAAGCATAGTTCGATTCGAGCTTTGCTTGGTATTGTGGCCATGCATGATTTAGAGCTTGAGCAGTTAGATGTAAAAATTGCATTTTTGCATGGAGAACTTGAGGAAGATATTTACATGCAACAACCAAAGGGTTTTACAGTCTCAGAAAAAAAGGACTATGTTTGCTTGCTGAAAAAGTCCCTTTACGGTTTGAAACAGTCACCAAGACAATGGTACAAGAGGTTTGATTCCTTTATGACTTCTCATGATTTTAAAAGAAGTAGTTTTGATAGCTGTGTTTAATTTAAGAAAAATAGGGATGGTTCTTTTGTGTATCTACTTCTTTATGTTGATGACATGTTGATAGCAGCAAAAGATAAAGGAGAGATAAGAAAGGTCAAAGCCCAACTAAGTGAAGAATTTGAGATGAAAGATTTGGGACCAAAGAAAGAAGATACTTGGTATGGAGATTCTCGGAGATAGAAAAGCAAGTAAATTGTACCTAAGTCGGAAGGGGTACATTGAGAAAGTTCTTTGCGAGTTCAATATGCAAAGTGCTAAGCTGTTAGTACTCCTTTAGCGACCCATTTCAGACTTTCATCGACTTTGTCTCCACAATCGATGATGAGATTGAGTACATGTCACATGTTCATATACTCTAGTGCAATGGGATCTCTCATGTATGCTATGGTTTGTTCACGTCCGATTTATCATATGCAATCAAGTCAGATTAGCGTGATATATGGCGAATCCCAAAAAGAACATTGGAAAGCGATTCGATGGATTTTAAGATACTTACGAGTACTCACGATGTTTGCTTACGATTTGGAAGAACTAGAGATGGAGTCTTTGGGTATGTTGATGCTGATTTTGCTAGAGACCTTGATAGAAGAAGTTCTCTCACCGGTTATGTCTTTACAATCGAGGTTGTGCAATCGGTTGAAAGCTACTTTGCAAACTACAATCGCTTTGTCTACCACTCGGCCGAGTACATGGCGATTCGAGGCTTGTAAAGAAGCTATTTGGTTGAAGGGACTCTTTAGTGAGCTCAATGAAGACCTTCAAAGCAAAGACAAGATTTTACGACGTCGAGTCAGTGCCATCTTCCTTACAAAAGATCAAATGTTTTATGAGAGAACAAAACACATTGATGTTCGGTATCATTTTGTTCGTGGTATTATTGCTCGTGGTGATATTATTGTGAGCAAAATTAGTACTCATGAAAATCTTGCGTATATGATGACTAAGTCACTTCCTATAACCAAGTTTGAGCATTGCTTAGACTTGGTTGGTGTTCATTGTTGAAGTTAAACCCTTAAGGGGTTTTATGGAAGAGGTGGAGAACTTGTTCGTTGAGAGTTTCACGATGAAGAACTTGTTTATTTAGAATTCGTGTCAAGGTGGAGATTGTTAGAATCAAGTGACCCGAATCCTTATTTAAATAAAATACAATGGTAAAATAAAATAAAAGAAGAATCCTATAGAACTACACTTCTTTTATTTTATTTTAAATAAGGTTTTAAACCTTATTAAACTCCATCTATTGGATATTGATTAGAATAAGGAGTTTCAATCTTACTACACTCCTATTAGAATATGGCTTTACAAGCCTATAAATAGACATAGTCTATTCCTCTTGTAAATTGATTCGAATTCAACATAGTGAATTTTCTTCTCCTCTGCCCGTGGTTTTTTCCTGAAAGGGTTTCCACGTAAAGTCTGTGTGTTCTTTATTTTTGTTTCTTTTTTCTTTGCGATATATTTGTCATTACCGACGTTATTTTTTTCACAACTTCAAATAAATGTAATCATCCCTGTCATTAAATTCCATATCATTTGTCACATGACAACCATACGTTAATTATTTCTATCCCCTCATAAAAAAAAAAACTAATATCATTAGTATTTTGAGGTAATTTGTATAATATTTAAAAGGTTTAAGTGTCAAATTGGATAAAAAAAGATTAAGTATCAAATTATAAGAAAAATAATCAAGTACCAAATGTTAAATAATCATAACAATATATTATTAGTCGGCTTACAGTTTGATTTCCTCTTTCCCAATTGATTGGAACAGTTTGTGGACAGGATTTGATATTAGAGTTGGGGTTTAGGGTTTAACGTTTAAAAATTTATAGTTAAAAGTTTGGTTTAAAATTTAATATTTATATTTTGTAAAAATAAAAATAGAAGTATATATTTATTTTACAAAGGCACAAATTTGTAAAAAAAAAAACTAATTAAATTAGTTTCTAGAATTACATTAAGAATAAACTTTCAACATTCACTCATTTTCTTCTAAGATTTTAAGATAATGGATTTATCATGCGAAGACTTTAACCCCACAATACAAGATATATGAAGATTGTAGTAGGCTCAATTTGCCCAAGCCTTAAACAGACTAAACAAATAAAAAACAAATAATTAACAGTCCAAATTTAATGTTACAAGCCCAATTTACAAAACAACCCAAAATAATTAAAAAACCCTAAGCCCAATAGGCCCACAACCTAAACAACTTCAGTAGAAGTAGAAACCCTAATGCGCCGCTGCCCTCAGCCACGTCAGCATGCTCGTCCCGAGGTCTATCGCCCTTTCACCAAAGAGGCAAGAAGACCGCCTTTCCCACCTCCATTGACTCTCCATGGATGCCTGCAAAAAGGAAAGAAAAAAAGCAGAGAAACAGTAGCAGAGAAGCAGCAAAAATAGTAGTGAAAAAAGCATAAAATATTGTATCTATTCGGCTATAAAAGCCACAAACATATCAATGTAATTTTTCACACACACACACAAAAAAAAAATTCAAATACAAAAAGGAAGAAAATTGAACACAGATTAAAAAAAAAGGTGATCTTTTTTTATGTTTTAATCTTTTATATAAAATATAAGAAGTAAAATAAAAGTTACCTGGGACATTTCGTCTCCCTCCGTCATCGGAGGCCCTTTCCAGCGTCGGAAACCTAAGAACTTTTAAGGTTCGGCGCGACGGTTTTCTTAGGGATATTAGAAGTTTTTTTCCTTTTTTTATTTTTCACAAAGGGGTCAAAAGGAGAATTTAAAATGATTTTTTTTGGGTTTTCAGGCTACCGTGTACTGCGGAGCCGTCGCTGGTGACCGACGGCCGCCACGGTGGCCGACGGTCGGAGTCATGGCCGAAGGAAAATAGAAAACAGAGACAAAAAAGGGGTTTTCTTTGTTTTTTTAAAACAGTGGCTGAAATGAAGGCTTTTGGATTTTTTTTGGTATTTATACAGCTTCTGTACGACGTCGTTTAGGGCAGGCTTCTGAAGCCCTAAAACGACGTTGTTTCTACCCTCGACCCGTGCCTTGACCCGATCCGCTCAGAGGATCCGCGCTTTTTGGACGAATAGGTTATTTGCGCTTTCGATCCTTCCGCTTTTGCGACTCATTTCGATTTAGTCCTATCTTATTTCTTTATTTTTGATTTAGCCGCTTATTTTTAGTTGTGTTTCAATTTGGTCCTTGGACCATTTTAATTGGACGAAAGCCTGAAACGGTGTCGTTTTGCCAACCCGCAGACCCGACCCGAAAATAGCCAAGATCTGCGTGTTTTCGCGTCCTATGGGTTATTTGCGGTCCTGGCCCTTTCGATTTTAATTTTTTTTAAATCCAGCCCTTTCGTTTTTTTAATTTATACCCTGTAATTTTATTTTTATTTCTTTTCAGTCCCTATGGAATGCAATGTTTAAGGGATTCGGTATAATTTCATGTTTAATCCCCATTCCTTTTTTGTGCATTCCATTTTAGTCCTTGACTCTGTTTTAATTATTTTATTATTTACATTTTAGCCCCTTTTTTTATTTATTTATTTCAATTTGTCCTTTTGATTTCATTTAAGTTATAATTAACCCCTTTTATTTTAATTCTTTTATTTATTCATTTATTTATTTACTTGTTTATTCATTATTCCTTTTATTTTATTCATTTGCTTGTTCATTTACTTGTCTGTTTATATATTGTTCATTCATTCATTTATTTTTATTTTAACCCTTGTATTCATTTATTTATTATTCTTTCATTTTTCTTAACTTTTTTATTTTCTTTCATTTATTATTTATTTTATTTATACCTTCATTATTATTACCATTTTATTATCTATTATTATTATTTTATTATTTATTCATCTATTTATTTATTACCCTTTTTATACTTTTAAAAATTAGGTTATTTATGTTTTTTACTACATATATTGTTCTTATTATTATTATTATTATTATTATTATTATTATTTATGTTAATACTATGATAGTTACTATTATAATTATTGTCATTATTATCATTAAATTGTTATTTTTTTTATTTATTCATTCTATCATCATAGTCCATTATCATCATTTACTAGCATAATATTTTCGTTCTATTGATTTATTCACTTGTTATCCGTTATTTTATATTGTGCTAATACTTGTGCTAAGTGTTACATTCAAACATACTTGTCCGTTTTACACCACACCCGAATAAATTAAATTATTAATTTAAGTGTTATGTTAACTTTTGCGCTATGCCTAAAAGAAAATTTTAAAGTTAAGGCAATGTTCCGTATTTGAGGATTTGAGAAATCGTACCCTAACTTACGGGGTTTCAATTTTCTTGTTGAACTTAGATGACCGAATATCCTTTTAAAATTAAAATATATGAAATTCAAGTAAAAAATATTAAAAGGCAAGCTTATTTTCGAGAATTCGAGACGTCATGTCCTAACTTACGCGATACGACCTTTTGTTACCTCGAGATAAGAAAGCCTTTTACATACGTTTTGATCTATTTAAGGGATTTTACTAAAAAAATATATACATTAATACAAAGAAAGATCGTATTTTAAATTCTTCAGTTTTTCAATTTTCGACACTAAGACATCAAGTAATCAACTAGGTACCAATTTTGGGCATCACGAGGGTGCTAATCATTTCTCGTGCGTAACTGACTCCCGAACCTGTTTTCTAGATTTTTGTAGACCGAAAAATATTATTTTAATAAATTAAACCTTTTATTAAAAAATCAAGTTTCAAGGTGATCCGATCATACCTCATATAAAAAGAATTGGTGGCGACTCCCATTTTCATTTTCAAAATAAAAAAGTCGATTTTAAAAAAAATAGTTTCGACAAAGATAAAGATTTATCACGCAAAGACTTTAACCCCACAATGCAACATATAAGGATATATGGTTAGGTAAACTTATATTTTCTTTTATAAAGTTTTACAATTAATAAAGATTATTTTTTATTAAAATATAAATTCAAACTTACACACAAATAAATTTATGATTTCAACCCTAATTTCAAATATAAATGAACTTTTTAATTATGGGTATCGTATTATGAAACGATAAACTTCCTATGTGCCACATTGAAATTTTTTATATGGAGTGAATCTCATAATTTTTGTTTTCTTAATTTTTTTTTAAAGGAATGAAATATAGATCACGTGAATGTTGATATAAAATGCTTGAAAGAAGGGAAATGGAGACATGAGTGATATTAATTTGTAGATAAAGATAATATTACGTAGTCGCATAAAGCGGCATAGTACACAACGCACAACTCTGGAATTTTAACATCCATATTTATTCTGTAGCTATCGTTATTTTGGCTTCCACTAGCTGGTGAACTTTCCATGCCAAAACTTCACTTGACGCTGCAAATGAAACAACAAAAGACACAACATTAAATTTTGAGCAATTAATAAGCATAAGCAATGAAACAACTCATACGAACCTGTTGCAGTCAGTGCTAGGGCTGATCTTGTAAGGGATGCTGACACCGCACTTGCCTGGGAGTCCGCTTGCAATACCATAGTTGACGCCAGAAATGCCGGCGGCCGCACTTTTGATGCATCTGCAAGCTGCTTGCCGGTCTGGTGTTGTTTGGGCGGCGGAGTTGAGAGATTTGATGCCGCTGCAGCAACCTGGGGGAACAGCACCAGCACCATTCCCTCTCAAGTAATTAATGCAGGGTGCGAGGGAGCTTGTGACTTGACCACAGGTTATGGCCCCTTGAGCCAGGGGTGCACCCACCACCATGCACAACACCACCACACATGCAAGCTTAAGGGACATTGAGCTAGCCATATCGATTAATCACAAGAAAAACAAACTTGTAAGGAAAATGCTTGCTTGGAGTAGTAGTACTATTGCTGATTGTCGTGGTTAGGGCTTGAGGGTAGGAGGGTTTTTATAGCCAAAAGTAGTAGCGGGTGATGTCTGAATTTTACTTTCCTAGCTATTAGGTAAGTTGAGATTATCCGATCCAAACATTAACACCACATTAAAAGTTGAGACCATTCAATTATGTTCAACTGCCAACCTACGTGATTATTGTTTTCTTTCAATACAATTAAAACCAGCGTCCATTTGATTTCACTCAATCATGCCTCCACAGCTAGGACTCAAATATTGCTTTAACTTTTTTCTTATAAACATGAGATTTACATTTGATGTATTTATAAATGCATTTATTGTTATTTAATTGAATGATACCATTTTATTAAAAGTAATTTGATTTATAATTGTTTGTATATATACTTAAGTCTTTAATTGAATTGGTATTACGATTCACCCAAACATCTATTCAATTGAAAATTTGTTAAAATATCCTTATTTTACAATATAACAAATATTAATATAAATATATTTTTATCTTTTTATTTTATTTTATAAATAATACTATAATAGGATTTATACTTATGACTCATAAATTTTACACTTTTTAACTTAACTATTTCAACTAAATTCTCATTTAGTTTTAATATAAATTTTTATAAATATATTATTTACATGAATTTTCCTTTTCCACGCTGTATGCCATGGAACTAATATAAAATATAAACGAATAGTTATTTTCTTATTTTCAATGGAAAAAAAAAAAAAAAAACTTCACAAGATTAGGACACATGCATGGTTTTTTTAATATATATATATATATATATATATCATGCAACATTCTAAATCTATTTATAGATTATTTTTATTAGGTAGATTATTTTGTTGATTGAATTTTTATTTTTATTTTTATTTTGGTAATTATATAAAACTAAATATTTTCTTCACTCAATGTTAAGAGCAGTTTGAAATTTAAAAGAAGTGTGGACTTGGGTTTTTTTTATTGGTCTAATAATAAATTTAGTCCTCTAATATTTACATATTCTATCAATTTGGTCCTAAATATAAAAAAAATTCAACAAAATTAGCCCTCAATGTTTACAAAATATTTCATTTTAGTTCAAATTCTAAAAGAATTCAATAAATTTAGCTCTCAACATTTACAAAATGACAAGATTTAATTTTTAAAATTTTGTAAATTTATTTTTTAAAAAACCCAACACACAAACCTAAATAAATTGAAAAAAATAAGGAATAATTATCATCACCACGATCTAATCTCTCAACTTTAAAATGAGACTTCAACTTTGGTTTAACCCCAAGGCGAAACATTGAAAGTAAGTGTAGCGGATGCCATTGATTCTCCTACCCTTTGGCTAAACACATAAATTTGAACAACTTCATACATAACTAGCAGCAGTACTAAAAAATCATTAATACTCTATTTTCAAGCACAAGAAACTAAAAAAAGAATCATAAATAAATGAAATTTGGTGTGAACCTAGATTAACAAAACAAGGTTCACGGTTTCTCAAAAACACAATACTATATTTCTAGAATTTCTTGTGAAGATAAGGCAATGAGACAAATATTTAAATTGACAATGTCTTAATAGCAAATAATAATTTAAACCAATGTAGAAAAAAGAAGAAGAAGAACAAGATGGGATAAGAATTTTTAGTTTACATTAAAAGCCTTGAAAAGGTAAATTGATAGGATTGATTGTTTTGAATTTTACTCAACTTTCTCATTAATTCTTGTACTATTATGGCAAAGTGTGTTTTTAGATGGTACTGACTATGAGGTAGCTAACGACTTTATGAATTTTTTTAATTGTTAATAATTTTTACAATTATTACACTTGATTTGGTAGTTGTTTTTCTTTTTAATTTACAAAATTTTAAGAAAATAAAAATTTTTATTTTGTAAATATTGAGACCTAAATTAAAATTTTTTTTTTTAGAATTTGAACTAAAGTGACAAATTTTGTAAACATTTGGTGTTAAATTTATTGAATTTTTATATTTAAAATCAAATTGATAGAATGTGTAAATAAGGTTAAATTTTTTATTAGACAAATAAAAAATAACTCATTTCAACACTTCTGAAAAATTTTCAAACGGCTGTTAACATTCATTCAGTGACGAAAATATTTGATTTCATATAGTTTAGTGACTAAAATAAAAATAATTAAAAATTTAATAATCAAAATAAAACACAAGTAATACTTTAGTGATCATTTTTGTACTTGATCCTAATTTTTTTCCCAAAACACTGTTAAAAAACGATTTATTTCTCGTTTTGGCCGGAGTTAAAATTTTTAATATATTTATTTTTATTAAATTTAAAAATTATAATATATTTTTGATAGAATACATATGATATAATTTTAATCAGTGACACCTGTTAAAGCTTGTTAGATCTCCTGTATCTCTTTCAATCTGGTGGTAAATGAAGCAATCAATGCAATGGGGGTATTACAACCAGCAACATGTCATTCAATTCACATTATATCAATCTTTTCCCTTTTCTCTCATTTTGGTAGTTAATTCCTTTTTTGTCACCACCGACAGTTATATAATTTTTTTTTTCTCAAATTGATAATTTCCTTAATCCGTTAAGTTTTTAAAAAGAAACCTTAATCTACAAATTTGTATTTAAATTATATCATTTTTTTTATACTTAAACATTTTTTGTCACATGTGGTATCTAATTTATTTTTCTCAAATTGATACATTTGTTAGTTTAACTATTACTCAAATCGTTAAGTCTATTTAAAAAAAAAAGATAACCAATTAAAAATTACCATATTCGAACTAGCTAGGTCATTAGTTCCTAATTTAATCAGTTTATCTAGTTTGATGAAATCAATTATTAAAAATTCATAAAAATAAAAATGTTAAAAACTAGAGAAAACTAGTTCAACTAGTTTTTTTTTTAGCTCGGCTCAATCAATCTGTATCGGTTTGCAGGTTAATCGGTTCAAGCCCTATATCCAAACTAGTATCCTAGCTGGTTCCCAGTATTAAGGGTGAGCAAAATTTGAATCGACTCGAAAAAATTGAAAAAAGTTCGAATTTCGAATTATTTGAATCGAGTTAATCGAATCAACTCAATTTTTTTTTTTAATTTCAAGTTTGAGTCGAGTTGAGTTTTTGAATTCAAATAACTCGAATAATTTGACTAAGCCGAATACTAAACTATAATATTTTACATTTTACCTCAAACCCCAAACCCTTTTACTTTTCCCCCAAAACTTTACTCTTTCCTCCTTGTCTGCCCCTGTAACGCCCCGAATTTTGAATTGTTACTGTTAGTTTCTATTTATAAGTAAGTATTTGCTTCTGTGCTTAAGTGTTATGTGTTGGTGTTTGGATCGAGGGTTCAAGTCGCACTTTTAGAGAATTTTATTATTCTTTTGTTTCAACTCTTATCCTTGAATGTTTGACTTAAGTTTGTGTCTACATTAATTTGTGTCAAGAATGATTCTTCTGGTTTAATGGTTAAGTTTTGTATTACCTATGGTCTCGTGTTCGAGTCTTTGCGTAAGCAATAAGGAAATATTTTGGTGTGCTATCGGGAAATCAGTTTTATTTTAATAATTTTTTTTAAAACTTATTTTTAGTTTTTTTTTTATTTTATTTTTCTTCTCCTTCCTTACCGTTCCTTTCTTTCTTCTTTCTTTTTCTCCTTTTGTAACACCCCTAACTCAAATCCGTCGTTGGAACAGGGTTAGGAGTATTACCGAAGTTTACAATTTAAATGGACAGAAAATTCAAACATTTCAGAACATATAGCATTCATGTCAGAAACTAATCATAATCATGCATATTGTCCCTAATACGAGCCCTCGAGGCCCAAAATACACCTTAGAAATAATTCGGGACTAAATAAAAAATTTAGAGAATTTTTCAGAAACTTATAAAATTTTCAAAACTGCAGGGGTCACACGGCCGTGTGACCAGGCTGTGTGACTCACACGGCCAAGAGACATGCCCGTGTCTTAGGCCGTGTGGGTATTCGAAATAGGGACACAAGGCCGTGTCCCA
Organism: Gossypium sturtianum; assembly: GCA_025698515.1. NCBI lineage: Eukaryota > Viridiplantae > Streptophyta > Magnoliopsida > Malvales > Malvaceae > Gossypium > Gossypium sturtianum. The sequence continues at coordinate 38,479,030 of CM046952.1, forward strand.
GCCTGTGCCTGTGCCCGTGTAACTCACTGACTTGGGTCACACGGCCAAGCTACACTCCCGTGTGCCAGGCCGTGTGAGCATACTAACTTGCATTCTTTAAAAGATACAGGGAACACACGGCCGTGTTACCTAGCCGTTTGTCACACACGGCTGAGACACACGCCTATGTGGACGAAAATAAGCCATTTTCCAAGCCACATTTCTCACCCAATTTGGTACCAACCTAAACACAACAATTTGCATATAACCAAGTCATAAATAGGCATCCAAAACCAGCCAAAATCAAGCTTAAAACATGTAATATCATCACTTACAACCAATATGCCCTTAGACACCTCAAATGACAACTTATAATATGAATATTCATGTATTCAATATATCCAAATGTATAACTCACTTATATGCATATTTGCATCCAAAGTTTATTAAGCAAATTTACATCATTTCTTACCAAATTACTTACCTTCCAAAACATATATGCCAAAATGTATTTCACATATTAACATATTTAACTTATATGCCTTACATATCCAGACACCAATTCATGACCAGTTCTTCACATTCCAAAACACATATATGAAATGCACATTAGGCTACCTTTTTACTACTCTTCATTCAATCATGAACCAAACTACACGTCAACCATAATAAGCAAAATATGCACATATCCAAAATTCCATAACACAAACCAAACAAATGGCTAATCTCAACAAAGCACATATAAGCCAACATTGGCCAAATTAACCTATACATGCCATTATAACCGAAATTAAACAACCAAATGTACCAAAAGAGCCGATGGATAGTGTGATATAGCTTCGACAAGCTTCCAACCCGAACGAGCTTTCGAATCACTAAAAACACGGAAAATAACACAGAGTAATCATTTAAGCTTAGTAAGTTCGTATAACATAGAATTTAACTTACCATTTAGTCACATTTAAGGTAAGCATACAAAACATATCCAAACTCAATTTGGATAAAAGCTTAAACACATATCCTCATCAACCATGTTAGCCATGTAATTCATATAAATATCAAGAAACATGTATGAGCTCAACAATTATCAAACTTCCATGTACATATAATTTCCACATCATATATCTACATATCATGTACAAATCATTTTCATATATCTCATGTAAATACTTGTAGTAGTTTGTATTGAACTCATGTAATATCGTAACAGAACAGTGCCCGTTGAACCATTTAGATTATTGTTGGATACGCGAGTGGTACACACGAGGTGTACTGAACTGTAATTCGTCAATTCATGTACATGTATGCTCATACGAGCTGTAAACGGTAAGCTCTTCCGAGCTAAATAACAGTAAGCTCCTCCGAGCTGAATAACGGTAAGCTCATACGAGCTGAGTATCGGTAAGCTCATAAGAGTTGAAATCGATAACCCTAATGACATGTCATTTGTATCCTACGAATTCTTAAGGTTCAAACGGGGCTCGGTAATCGTCATACGTCATCGGATATGTGATCGGTATTCATATATGATGATAATGCAAATAACATACATCTAATTCAATCAAAGCATATAATTACAGAATTTAATTACACGAAATTACCTCGACAAGTGTACGTAGATACGAAGGCGACTAATCCGATATTTTTCCTTTGCCCCGATCTAACTCCGTACGAGGTCTAACCGGATCTATACGAATTAATTTAACTCAATTCAATATAATTCATATTCAATTTAGTCCAACACATATTTTTGGCAAAATGATAACTTTTAATACTTTGTAATTTAGTCCCTAGGTTCAGAAAATGAAATTCATTCAATTTTATCCCTACCCAAGCCTAGCCGAATTATAAACATATTTATAGCAGCCCATATATTTCACAAATTCACAATTTTACCACAAATTTACCATATTTTTCAATTTAATCTCTAATTGATAATTTCATCAAAAATTCCTTTACAAAAGTTGTTTATCTAACAACAACCATTTATTTTCTACCATTAAACTTTAAAACCCTAACATGTTCATCAATGGCAAAACTCAAATACTTTAAAATTTTTACAAATTAGTCCATGGGCTAGCTAGATTAAGTTACAACTATCCCGGAAACATAGAAATTTAAAAAAAGGGGACAAAACACATACCTAATTGATGGAAACAAGCTTGTCGAACCCTAAAGAGAAAAAATGGCTTCTTTTTCCTTAGCTATTCGATTGGAGAAAGAACGTAAAAGATGATACTTGGCTTTATTTTACTAAATTTTTTCTTTATTTATTTAATTACTAAATTTTGTCTGTTGAAGAAAGACCGATCACACGCTCGTGTGTGAGACCGTGTGGAGCATACTGACTTCATTTCAATTTCAACACCAGGGGACACACGACCGTGTAACATAACCGTGTGTCACACATGGCTGAGGCACACGCCCGTGTCTCTGCCCGTGTGGACAAAAATAGGCTATTTATCAAGCCATTTTGCCACCCACAATACATGTACCTGCACCACAATTCAAATGCACCAACACAAAGCATAATAGGCATTAAATCAACCTCATGTCAAACATATTCCATACCATTTCATTACCCAATCAATACAAATCATAAAATATCATAATATGCCATCTAATTTCATACTAACCTTGTTTTCTCAAATCATCAAAATGACCATTAACAAAATGTATTATTTGGCCTACTTTCATAAGCATACCAATAACCCAAATTATCAATTTAACACTCATAATACCTATTATCATCAATCATCACACAACCCTCAACCAACTCAATTCACAAGACATAATCATACTTATATGCACATAATTCAAACATACCAAATAAACTAAAATAAGCCATCACTCATGGCTATATACACATACCAAAACATAAACATTTACAATGCCAATTCATATGGCCAAAATCATTATTAAGTCATAACAAAAATGACCAAAGTCCCTATACATGCCATATGCTTAAAATACCAAGTTCATAGGTAACGAGTGATAGTTGGATAGTGTGAAGCGATCTCCGACGATCCTCTAATCCGAGCTAGCTTTGATATCACTATAAAACACGAGAAAATAAATAAAGTAAGCTATAAAGCTTAGTAAGCTAGTATGAGATAAACTTAATACAATCACTTAAACATGATTCAATAATTTCAATATGTCAATATGTATCTTTCCTTAACTATCAAACCTTTCAAGTGCTCATTCACAAAACCATATACATTCGTCATCATTTCTCCCATTCAAAACTAAAATGGTTTATTCACATACCTGTACCATCTCGTACCAATCTCATTTACATTCCCATATTTCATTTACCTGTTGAACCATTTGGAATAGAAGTCGGATACTCAAGGGTCTCACACGATAAGTACCTATACCATGGCCCGAAGCCAAATTAAGGTAACTTATCCGAAATATTGTTATCATGGCCCGAAGCCAAATCAGCCGATATGCATGGCCCGAAGCCAAACCGGTTTATCTTGCACAACAAGTGCTATTTCATGGCCCGAAGCCAACTCACTGTATCACCTAATGACATGTCACTAGTATCCTAAACTATTCCTAAGGTTCAACCGGGATTTCAAATGTTGAATCATCGTCGAATCATTTTCAAACTTGTCTGTAGTCACGTGATCACAATTTATGCTATATCAAAGCATATAGAATACATTTGAAATGAAATTATAACATACGAACTTACCTCGAATGTGGAAACGACGAAATAAGTCGATTAGTCGATAACTTTCGTTTTTCCTCGATCTAGATCCGAATTCCGTTTTTCTTGATCTAAATATATTCAAAATTAACTTATTTAATCATATATTTATTCAATTCAATCCAAAACACTCTTTAAAAAACATTTACACTTTTGCCCCTAAACTTTCACATTTTTACAATTTAGTCCTTATTTTGTAAAATCACAAATTAATGAAATTCACAATAAACCCATGCTAGCCGAATTACCATAATGCCCCTAGTAGCCCATATTTTTCATTTATTTCACATTTCAATCACAAAATTTCAACATTTCTCAATTAAATCCCTATTTTGCATTTTCACTAAAAATCACTTTATAAAACTTGTATAATTCACAACAAACTTTCATAATCTATCATTAAACATCAAAACACACATGTATTCATCAATGACATCATTCAAAATCTTTAACAATTTTGCAAATTAGTCCCTAGGCTAGCTAGAACTAGCTGCAACGATCTTAAAAACATAGAAATCATTAAAAACGAGACAAAAACCGTACTTTAATTAGCAATCCAAGCATGGCTGAATGAAAACCTAAATTTTGGATATTTTATTCTTCAATATTTGGCTAGTGAAGAAGATGAAAGCACCAAATTGTTTTATTTCTTTTGTTTTATTAACATTAATACATAAATTACTAAATTAACCTTAACATTAAAACATAAAAATCACTTAATGGTTGTCCATAATTGTCCAATTATATTAAAAATTGTTTATTTACCATTTAAGGCCACTATATTTAGAAACCAAAGCTATTTGACACTTTTAACTAATAGAACAGAACTTTTGCACTTTACGCGATTTAGTCCTTTTTATCCAATTGACTAATTAAACGGTAAAATTTCTTAACGAAAATTTCACACCATCATATATTCATGTTGTAGACATTAAAATAATAATAAAATAATTATTTCAACTTCAGATATATGGTCCCGAAACCACTGTTCTGATTTAACTAAAATTGGGCTGTTACATTAAACTTCAAAACCCTAACATGTTCATCAAAGGAAAAACTCAAATACTTTAAAAATTTTACAAATTAATCCCTGGGCTAGCTAGATTAAGTTACAACAATCACGAAAACATATAAATTTTAAAAAAAAAGGGGGACAAAACACATACCTAATTGATGGAAACAAGCTTGCCGAACCCTAAAGAGAAAAAAATGGCTTCTTTTTCTTAGCTATTCGGTTGAAGAAAGAACATAAAAGATGATACTTGGCTTTATTTTACTAAATTTTTTCTTTATTTACTTAATTACTTATTTAACCTTTAAAATTATTTCAATTTACAAGTTTACCAAGCCATGATATTCCACTAACACATTTATGGGTTATTTACCATATAAGGACCTCTACTTTAAATTTCTATAGCTATTTAATACCTTTAGCTATTAGAACTCTACTTTTACACTTTACGCGATTTAGTCCTTTTTATCAAGTTGAACATGTAAACGGTAAAATTTCTTAACGAAATTTTTATACGGTAATACTATCATGCTGTAGACCATAAAATAAGAACAAAATAAATTTTTTGACTTCGAATTTGTGGTCCCAAAACCACTGTTCCGATTACACCTTTCTTGCTTGATTGCTTCCGTAAGTTTGCTATCGTGCTTAATTGGGCATTCTGTGTGGTTTGTTATGTTGATTGCAAGGATATTGCATAAGTTCTGCTGTTGTTTTCTGCCTATTTTTCGCTAGACTTCGTCTGCTTCGTCGATGTTAGATATTACTACCAATTGTTGTAAAATCTCGTTAATGGTTCCAATGGATCTTCTTTTAGGCAAAGGTTTTAAAAGTAACGTTTCCCTGCGGGATTAGGTCCAAATTGTTGTTGCTCGTTTGTCAGTAAGTGAAAATTTCTGCTTTGGATAGTTGCGTCGAAGTTTTCGACGTACGTTAGTTTTGAGTGCTAATTTTGGCATTTTGAGTTGATTTAGTCGTTTAATTGGTCAATTAAATATCGTTTTAGGTTTCAGATTCTTGTGTGTTGCTTCTACATCGAAATTACATCTGGTGTGTAACGAAAACTCATTTTTCTATGATTTGCGAACGATGAAAAACATGGTTGCCAATCACACGGTCATGTGCCAGGCCGTGTAACTTACTGTTTGTGTATTTGGGTCACCGAGCCAAGGACGTGGGCATGTGTCTAGGTTGTGTAACTTACTATTTGTGGATTGGAGTCACATGGGCTAGGGACACGTTCGTGTGTCCAGGCCGTGTGAAGGAAATTTTGTGAATTGAGTCACACGAGCGTGTGCTTGACTATGTGCTAGACCGTGTAACTCACTTTTTTGAGCCACACGGTCGTGTGCCAGGCTGTGTGATAGACCGTGTGCCACACGGGCCAGCCTTCCAGGGCATGTGAATCCACACAAGTGTGTGGGTCAAAATTTCAAATTTTTCATTAGGGCCGTAAACGTCGTTCCAGTCGAACGTAGGCCTACCGTAGGGTTTGTATGATCCGATTTGGGTTATAAAACCCATTGACTGGTAATCTGTTTATGTATAAACTATTATTTTATATACATCATAGAATTGTAAACTAGTGAGTAGTTGTATTCTGTATTAACTGAGTATAATCTGAATCTGTAACATCGTATGCTTATATCTGTATCTGTAACTCTGCATCTGCATTGGGGTTGGGATTGAATAAGGAGGAAGTTATGGCAGTTAAATAATCTGCTAAGACTGGTGGCTAAGCCACGTAAATGTATTTGATTTTGACGACTTTCGCATTCTGTCCTAGCAGTTAGTCTGCAACCTTTGGAACGTGACATATGGTCATTATGTGGTGTGTAGGGATGAATGGGTACTCGATACTCTTTTTGGTGTGTAGGGTTAGATGGAGATGGTGTGTAACTAACATATTCTGTTCTGTTTTCGTATATGATTCTGAGAACTGTTCGAACTTTGAGAAACTGAAGATCTGTTCTGTTGTTTCGCTTAATAAAAATATAAGTTATACGCTGTGTTTATCGACTCATTTTGTCTATTGACTGAATTTCAGGTAACTCATCGACTTAGGCGGGTCGGCGTGGCGGGAGCTCTGTCATTCTTATTTAGTAATTTTCCGCTTTAATTAAACTTATACTATAGTTGTTTTATCTTGAATTACAGATTGCAAATTTATAATTCTACATTAGTTCAACTATTTAAACATTTTCTAACAATTAAACTTTAATTAGTTAAAAGTGAGATTTTCTGAAATGATTTGTTGTAGCTTTCCAGGCTTGGTCCTAACATCTAGGCTGGGTTTGGGGTGTTACAACCCCAAACCCCCAAACTTTCCCTTCAAAACTTTTACTCCCCCACCCCCACCCCCTCCCAAACCCTTCTACTTTCCCCCCAAAACTTTTACTTCCCACCCTTTACCCCCAAATCAAAAATCAAAATCCTCCCAAAAAAATCCTTAAACCTAAATAGTAATAATTTTATTTATGACTACTATTTATATTATAAATTAAATTTCACATTTTGTATTATTTATATTATTAAATTATTTAATCATGTTGAATCTTTATCAATTTCTGTTAAAATTGTATCATTAATGATGTCATACAACATTTGTGTTAAAAATTTCTCTTGGTATCAATTTCATATTTTAACTTTAAAATAACTTTTATTAAAAAAATTACATTTAGTATATTTTTTAATTTCAAAATACATGGTGAGAAGAATTAGAAGATAATTGAAGCAACTAAGCAAGCAAAAAAGCTAACCCGTATATAAAAGATTAATAAATAAATTATGAAGGGATGAAAGTTAATAACAAATTTGATTACGGTGGACAAATTTGATTATGATGGGTGATAGTGGCTACAAGGATCCAAAGTAATTTTTTCAATTAACTGGAAACAAATATATTCGATTTGATTCGATAAAATTTCAAATCATTTTAGGATGATAAAATAGGACTCGTCAAGTTGATTAACTCGAAGTTTTTTCATTTGATTCGATTAGACGCTCACCCCTACAAAGTATGACCGGTTGGTCTGATTCTGAAAAAAATTGGTTTTGATCAATGAAAGAACTTTTACGATCTCGTCAGGTCTAACAAACAGGCGATATAGTTCGAAAAGAAAATTAATCTCGATAGTCTCAACCTCAGGAGGGCGAATTTTGAGCATTGCATTTGTTGTCATTGTTAGACAAGAAAGAAAGGAAAAAATAAAAAGTTAAAATAGGGGAAATAATTGAAAAAAAAAGAGAAGAGAAGAATTAATTTTTTTTTAAAATTTTACATGTCAATCTATTATTGATTAGATTTTTTTTTAATGAATATAACATTTTGGTGTTAAATGGGTAATGAATGAATAATTTAAGTACCACGTATGATAAAAAAAAAGTTTAAGTATCAATTTGAAAAAATATGTAACTTAGATACTAATTGATGGGTTAAAATTATTTTAGCTTAATAATTTGATTAAACCAAAATACCAACTTAAAAAAAGTTTAAGCATCGCTTATGAAAAAAAAAAAAAAAAAGAGTATGAATTTGTAAGTTAAATCTCCCTAAAAGAAAAAATCTCTCACTTTCAATATGGGGTGAATGAAGCAATGAATGCAATGGGGTATTACAACCAGCCACATGTCATTCAATTCATCTTATATCTACCTAGTTGTCCCCACAGGTTGCCTTTTCCATTATTTTCGAAGTGAATGACATTAGCCGGATCTATATCAGCGCCAACAAACAACCTCAACCACTTGTTTTGTTAGGTTGCTGACTAATTTGAATATGTTGGCTCAAAGCTTTTTGAAAATTAAATTAAATTTTATATTAATATCATATATGTATAAAAATTTAACTTTTTGTAAAAAAAATAAATTTAGTGTTAAAATTAAATAATTATACAAAATACAAAGACAACTTGGAAAATCAAGTCATACATTAAATGGCATAAAAATATTATGAACACTATATGAATATATGAATGTGTTTATATCTATATAAAATAAGTTATTAATGCTTAAACTTTAACCAACTAAATATTAATTTACTTGGTTTTGTTGCTTTTGTAATAACTCTAAAGTTGTGAAATTCAGAGGCTTAAGGGCATATGGGTTATTTAAGAATTTTATGAGAAAGCACACAAATATATATTTTTTCAAATTGGACTATTATCAAATTGTATGCAAAATATATTATTAAGTAGTTGATATGTTTAGATGCACTGAATTAATTTTTAATTTTTAAAATATTTTATAAATAATATCTTATTGTTTATAAATTACTTTATAATATATTTTTGTGTATTGTAAAAAAGGGAGACAAATTACGTTTGTAATATGAAGAAATATTTTAAAAATTTTAAATTAAACATGAAATTCAAAAATATATACATATTTCATTATTAGTTATTAAGATATTTGAGTACATCTTTATCAAAATTTTATAATTTATTATTCGAAATTAGTATTTATGGAAATATTTTTTTATGCTTTATTGCTTTTCAAATTATTTTAGAAAAGAAATATTTTTAATTTTTTCATATTCATTCTTTAATAAAATTTTACTTTAAAAAAATTAATTAATATGAAATATATATATATATATATATTTATGATAATTAAGGGTGGAGTCATCAAACCTAAACTCTAATATTTATAATATAATATTTTTGTCACTGGATAACAAGTTATTGACGATAATATTAAATATTATAAATAAGATTTTGTAATAAAACCTTCAAATGACGCGTACAATTGTAAGATAATATGATTTCAACACAAGATGAACACATAAAAAATTCCCTAAAATGAATTAGAATAATAAATTACATAAATCACACCAACTCAATGTAAAAAAATAATTAATGATATGATTTATATCTCAACTAACCCCAAATTGATTTTAATGAGCTTACAGGTGTGTCGTAATAAGCAATCCTATTCAACGAGGATTGATTTTATATTAAATATAAATTCTTTGTCTTCTTAAAAAAATTATAAATTATTTGTCTATTTTTGTGTGTATTATAAAAGTAGTTCTAATATTAAAAAAAAAAAAAAAGGGTTATACGAATATGGAGTGTTAAAGAAAAGCCTTTCATTTTTTAATATTCCAAATAAATAAAAGAAAAGCCAAGGAACTAATAATTATAACATTTTCTTTAAAGAGTTTACTAGTGCCATAAAAAATAATATATATTTGATCAATTAAAAATAGAATAAATATAACATAAAGCATAACTAACTGATAACAGAATTATATTTAGATTTAAATCAAATTGTTTTTGAAGAGAACTAACACATGATGAGATTTGAACTCACAAATAACATTTGCAAATGATGGGACTCAAAGCCTAACGATAATATGTTTTAGAACATGTATATTTTAATTTCATTTTATATTTAAATTAAATGAGTGAAATGTGTATATTAACATAAATATATTAAATTTCTAGATTTATTAAAAATCCAACTAAATAGAGTAGATCCACAAATTTAAAAAATGATTACGGATTTTGAAATATAAATCTAAAATTTAAAATTTGAAACCCTCCTAAATGTTTCCCAAAGTAAGGCGGGGGGATAAATGGTAGGGAAGAAGATGGGTAGATAGATGTACAGTTTATTCATAACTTCGTTTTTATTAGTCGGCTTACAGTTTCATAAAAAGTATCCGTGCAAGGCATGTTCAAGTGCTGCACTAGCATACCACTGCTATAAAGAAACACATACAACAACACCAAAAATTTATCCCAAAATACATGAAATAAATGACTCCTAAGGGTGCCAGATTTAACTAGCGTGTCTGGGATTGTATTAGCTTCTCTGAGTCCATGTGAAAAAAATTTAATGTTATTGTTATATTTCCATTTCGATACGTGGCAAGACATGAAGCAATATGCAAACAACTCTCCGTTGGAAGCAGTTTGTATACGACTCTTAGCTAAGAACCATTCGTAGCGATCCTTCGCTTAGGATTGCTCACAAATGACCCCCTGCACCCTATCTGAACTATTTAGAGATAGCCCGCTACGCACCTCCGTGAGGACCACTAAAGCGTAATAGCCTCGTACAATCCCAAAGACAAGAATGTCAGAGCAAAACCACACAATACACTATATAGTGACAATTGACCTATGACGGCCTTGTCACTTGGCTGGCACGCACAACCTTATAGGACACAACATTGTCGGTTACATGACAAGGGGTGACCCCCTGTATAAGCTCTGGTGCATGAGGAACCAAGCATCGACTCTTTCTCCCTTGAAAACCTAGACAACAACTGTAGCTCTCTCGCTCTCTCCCTCCTTAACTCATCATCTTGAACTCTCATCCTATCATAGGTGAATCGAGACTCTTCTCCTCCACCCTTTCCTCGTTGGTTACTTGTAGCAAAAAAAATTAATTTCATTGAGAATGTTGGAGAGATCCCATGGTCTAAGTGTGTTGTTACAACAAAGCTTGATGGCAAATTTGGAGTCAGATTTTAGAATCAACCCTTTAAAATCCATTACACCGTAATGGTAAATTTTTACAGTTACATTAACAATAATTATTCAAAATTTACTCATCTATCTATACTTATATTAAGCCTTATTTGAGTTGGTGTCACGAGTCAACCGGGTACTAACTCAATTGAGAATTTACTAAATAATTTTAATATAAAGTAAAAAAAAAAATTAAAATGAGAGTGTTTTTCTTTCTCATATTTTTAAATAAAAAAAATACTATAATAAAATTTAAACTTAAGTTTAAAATTTCAACTTAATCATTTCAATCAAAACATCACTTAATTTTAAAATAACATTTTTATATATAATGTGTTTAGATTCTAAGATAATGAAATTATGATGAGACTTATACGATAAATCTCTATTACAAACAATCGCTATCTCTTCAGCGATATTCAAATTGGTATGCACATTCCTAATCAGGGAGCATTAATGATAATTTAGTAAAATAAATTATCTCATTAGCATATAGTTTATTATAAAATTATTGTGTAAAATAAACAATTCACAAACTTAAGAATTTATATATTTAGAATTATGTGTTTATAAAAATACAAAAATTATATATTAATGTTGTTAGAATTATATTAGATGAATCGGTTGAATATAAATTTAAAAGTTTAATCAGCGATACGTAACTAAGAATTATTAAAATCGTTTTAAATTAATAAAAGAATTGAAAATTGAGAACTAATAAACTAGATTCTAATTATTTTTATTTAAAAAATGTTACTTTCTTATTTCAGATTACATTACGACAAACCCATGTATTGTATTAATCTTAATTATGAGTATCATATTGTGAATGGTAAACTTCTTAGACACCATCCGCCATTTGTCCAAATATGTTAAGTTAGGTGCAACATAGAAATTTTATTGTAAGGAGTGAATCTCATTATTTTTATTTTCATGAAACATAAATGTTGAGTTACTCAAATATCAAACTTTATCGTTATGGGATTAGAATTTAAGTTTGATAAATCGTGTGGTTTTAGGTGATTTCTTTTCGTTAAATTTGTCTAAGTTAGCCTAACATTCGAAAAGTGAGAATTCTCCTAAAAATTCTCTATGTTAGCAAAAAATATTGTGGAAGTAACTTGAAACGAAAGAGCAATAAGAGAATTAAAAAGACATAAGAAAACAATACATACAAGGGTGTTTTGAGTAAATGCTCTCAATAAATTCTTTAACTCAAGAAGGAATGAAGTACAATTAGTGGCGAAGCTAAGAGGGCTAGCAGGGACCTATATCCCTTTATAATTTATAAAATTTAAAATTAATAATGGTAAAATTTCACTTTTATAATTTATAAAATTTAAAATTAATAATGGTAAAAATTTCACTTTCCCTCATGATAAAAATTTGATTTAATTTTTTAAAAACTATAAAGATGACTATTAAAATTGTAAAATTGCACTTTTACTATCGTAAAAATATACAATTTAATTCTGTCAAAAAAAAATAATTCTAGCTTCGTTCATAAGTACAATGAGATGATTACAAATGAAGGGTGAGGTCTCTATTTATAGTTGAGCTCCTCTAGATCCAATGATACAGATTGAATTATATCAATGACTGAGATTAGTGCTTATCTACAAGATGGGAGTCCTAAGGGATTTAAACTCTATACATCTCTTTATCCCTTAGGCTTTACATTAATTACTTTGGTAACTCTAGTTTTACTGGAGAGTTTCACTGAACCACCAATGGTTTAAGTAGATGGACTTCTACATATGTTTCACGAGTCAGGCAAGTTCAAGTGGGTCAAATGAGCATCATTTAATCAATTAATCTTTGTAAGACGTTTTATGCGTATTGATCATGGACTTTGATCCGCGTCTCAAAATGATCAGATGAATAGTTTCTCTTAATTGTATTTCTATAAAACTTGATATCTTCATTTAAAAAGAAACACAATCACATATAATAATCTCCAAAAGAGTCGTCCACTTTAAAGATTTAAAGTAATGTAAGAATGAGCCCAAAATTTTTCAATTAAAAATATGTCGATATATATAGCAAGTTGTATAACCTTTCAATTACAAAACAGATTGCAATGGGGATTGCATCCGGTACATGCAACTAAAGAACAGAACCGGGCATAAATTGATTTAATTAAACTTAGGGTTGAGTAATCATGATTTTCATTATTATTAGACCACGTGAATGTTGATATAAAATGCTTGAGAGAAGGGTATATAGATAAATATCATATAGAAGAAACACAAAATAATGAGTGATATTAATTTGTAGATAAAGATAGTATGACATAGTCGCAAAAAGCGACCTAGTACACAACGCACAACTCTAAATTTAGGATAACTCCTCTGCTATCCCTATGGATGGATTTTAAACATCCATTTTTATTCTGTAGCTATCATTATTTTGGCTTCCACTAGCTGATGAACATTCCATGCCAAAACTTCACTTGACGCTGCAAATGAAACAACAAAAGACACAACATTAAATTTTGAGCAATTAATAAGCATAAGCAATGAAACAACTCATACGAACCTGTTGCAGTCAGTGCTAGGGCTGATCTTGTAAGGGATGTTGACACCGCACTTGCCTGGGAGTCCGCTTGCAATACCATAGTTGACGCCAGAAATGCCGGCGGCCGCACTTTTGATGCATCTGCAAGCTGCTTGCCGGTCTGGTGTTGTTTGGGCGGCGGAGTTGAGAGATTTGATGCCGCTGCAGCAACCTGGGGGAACGGCACCAGCACCATTCCCTCTCAAGTAATTAATGCAGGGTGCGAGGGAGCTTGTGACTTGACCACAGGTTACGGCCCCTTGAGCCAGGGGTGCACCCACCAACATGCACAACACCACCACACATGCAAGCTTAAGGGACATTGAGCTAGCCATATCGATTAATCACAAGAAAAACAAACTTGTAAGGAAAATGCTTGCTTGGAGTAGTAGTACTATTGCTGATTGTTGCGTGGTTAGGGCTCGAGGGTAGGAGGGTTTTTATAGCCAAAAGTTGAGTGAAGGGATATGAAAAGAACTGAGAAACACGTACGAATAGAATATGGTTAGGCGTTAGTAGTTGGCCCAATTCAATGCCAAGGTTTCTTTCTTTCTTTTTCATGTTTCAGCTTATGGTTGAGTGTGTTTAATGCTTTGAAAAAGGTTTGTATCTACCACTTTCATCTTCATCACTAATGCTGAATTACTCCGTTGATTAATGCATCATATTAGTCTTAGTGTTTCCGGTTTTCTGATATTAGTGGCTTTACCAATCAAAGATGCTATCAAATATAGTTTGCCTTAATTCAATCTTTCATTACTCACTTTATTTTTGCCAAATATTAAATACGTATGCTTTCTATTGTTTTTCGAAAAAAGAAATTTTATTCATAAACTTTCTATATATAAATATATGTTTTTTTAAAGTTTATAAATACAGAAAAATTAAAATATAAATATAGGTCAAAAGTAACTATTAAGTGTAGAACTAAACAATTATAATATATAAATAGACTAAAAATTAAGACAAAAAATCAATCTATTACATAAAATATAAATTATAAACAGAAACAATCTAAATTATAATCTGATCAATCAAACTAAAACCTACACATAACAACTAATAATAGGACTTTAAGACCCACACATTCAACTGTGTACGGTGGCTCTTGAACATGGTTACTCAAAGACTATAGCTTCCACTTTTACCCACTATGTCAAGGCTTTATTTACAATTTTTTTTAACCATGTATTTTTCATATAAATTTATATATATATTTTTTGCATAAAAAATCCCCAAGACGTTAATTACTTTTATGTAATGTAGCGGTTAAGTCCTCAAACAAAAATTGCTCAACATCAATGCAGCATGTATAGATCAATTTTTTTATTTTTATTTTTATTTTTTTGATATCAAAGACCAATATCATCTTTTTTTTAATAAACAAAACAATATGTTGTGATTCTAGCAGGATATAGGCTTAGCTATTGTTCCCAAGTCTTCCTGCAAAAGGTTTCACAGTGAGAGAAGAAGAAAAAAAAGTTGAACTTGTCTTGGTTTGCCTCATAATGATTGAAGCATAGACAAGTTGTCTAATTTCTACCTAATTGCCACGTGAATTCACATGATTTTACGTTCCTTTTTCTTGGCTCAAGGGAATGAATTTCACATGATTCAGTAACATATTTCTTAGATATGGTCAACATATATACATGTGTAAGTGCAGTATTTTCTAGTTTTGTTGTTAACCGGAAAAAAAAAACAGAAGACGAAAAATATGAGACAAACGGTTTTCTTTAATAAAAAAAAAATTATAAATGTTAATTTAATATATGACATAATAATATAATATAATATATTTAAATGTATAACTCCTCATCTCCTAGACACCGTCAGTTATTTTATTTTTTTGGATTTTTTTTTAGCAAAAGGTTGAGCTTTTTATTAGGTTTTATTTGATTTTTCATTTATTAAATATAATTTTTATAATTTTTAGTTATTATTAATTTTTGTTGGAAATTTGTACTGTCTTGCTTGAACAACAATTAAAACAAGCTTTTTGGAGCAATCAAAATTTTTGGGTGTTGGCATGTTTGACTTTTAATGGCTTATGTTTTAATATTAGTTAATAACAAATGATAAGAGAATTTCATGGTAAATTAGAATATGATTATCATCCATTTGATTAGCCTTGAAGAGGAAGGAGAGGAGTTTGAAATTTGGTGGACACTCATCCTTATCCTTACCTTTTAGAGTGTTTGAAGCTGTTGGAGAACTTGGTTATGAAGTCTTTTATGTGATAAATATTCAAGATAATTAATTTGATAATTTCAACTTTTAAAGGAGAGTTTAAAGCTTATCAAAACACTATCTGATAATCACTTGTAGAGGCCTATAAATAGGCAATATGTGGTGTCACTTTGTTTGCTGTTTTGGAGTGTCTTAAGCTTTTGTATCTTGCTATTCCATTGGGTAACTTTGTGACACTCTCTTTAGGTATTATTTGGAAAGGTGTGGAAGAATGCCTCTTATTTTGACCAAAATTTATTTTTCTCCTAGTTAAACTTTGTTTCTAGTTTCCCACTTAAACTCTAATTAATCTAGAGTTGTTGTAGTCATATATGCTACAAATTTCAACCTATAAATAGTCCTTAGTTACTCTAGGTTTTACACAACAAAAAATCATTTAGATTGAGAGAATTTTGTTCTTCGTTTTGAAGGGTTTTTCTTGTGGGGCTTCGGGTTTTCTTTTAATTCTCTCCATCTTTTGTACTCTTCTTTATTATAGTGAAATCTGTTTTTGCCCGTGGTTTTTTATCCTCTCTTAAGGAGTTTTTCCACGTAAAATTTGTGTGTTCAATCTTTTCGATTCTTATTTTATTCACTTTGTTCATTGCTTAACCGGGTTTATCCACTACAAACTGGTATCAGAGCTAGTTTAATTTTTGCAGTCAACCCGTTTAGAGATGGCAGCGTCAAGGTTTGATATTGAGAAGTTTGACAAAATTGAAAATTTCAGTTTGTGGAAAGTTTGGATGACGACAATACTGGTTTAGAACGCTCTGAAAAAGGTTATTACAGGGAAGAAACTCGCAGATATGGATCAGTCAGAATGGGAAGAGCTCGATGAAAAGATTCTATCCACTATTCAATTATGTCTCACAAATAATGTGTTATAGGAGGTTTTGAAGGAGAAAACGTCGTTTATGTTATGGAAGAAACTAGAAACCTTATATATGAAAAAATCTCTAGCCAACAGGTTAGTATTAAAACAATGTCTCTACATGTTTAGAATGGCCAAAGGTGAGTCCATCAGAACTCATATTAGTGAGTTTGTTACCCTTTTTAAAGACTTATAGAATCTCGAAGCAGAGATTAGTGATGAGGATCAAGCTATGTTATTATTATGCTCTTTGCCCTCTTCTTATAAAACTTTCAGGGAAACTTTGATTTATGGGAGATATCATCTCTCGTTCGAGGCTGTGAAGGGGAATCTTCTGAGTAAGGATAAAATCGACAATGAGTTAGGCCCAAACAAAAAATCAGACAGGCAAACCTCAGTTCTTGTTGCAAGAGGCAGACAACAAACCAAAAAGACAGATCAAAATAGGTCTAAAGCAAGGTCCAAATCCAGAAATCATGACAAATATTGTGGTTATTGTAAAAAGGTGGGCCATGTTAAGGCAGAATGTTGGAAATTTCAAAATAAAATCAAAAGGGATGCTGAAAACGATGAGAAAGATAAGCAAAAAGCCAAAGTTGTTGATGCTAGTGTAGCTGAGGATAGAGGTGATGATTTCTTGTTGGTGTCAACAAGCGAAAGCTCTCATCTTACTTCTGAATGGAACTTAGATTCAGGGTGCTCATATCACATGTGTCCCAACAGGGACTGGTTCTCCACATATAGTTAAGTTGAAAGTAGAGTTGTGCTGATGGGGAATAACTCTCCCATGTAAAATATCCGGAATCGAAATAGTACAAATTAAGATGCACGACAGGATTATTCAGACACTTTCAGATGTTAGGTATGTTCCTGATTTAAAGAAAAATATTATCTCATTGAGAATTTTGGATTCTAACGGTTGCAGGATAGTCATTGAGTCAAATGACTTAAAAGTTTCTCGTGGGGCTCTTGTTGTGATGAGGGGACAGAAAAAGGGCAACCTATACGTTTTGCAAGGGTCAACAGTTACTAGTGCGGCTGCAATTACCGAAGAGAAGCCAAAATCGCCACCACATCACGACGACACGACGTGAGTCTTTCTTCATCAATTTCGATTCAACCAAACTTGGGCACATGCGACTGGGTCATATGAGTGAGGAAGATATAATAGTCTTGTGCAATAAAAGTTTTTCAAAGACATTGGAGTTGGTAAATTAGGTTTCTACGAGCATTGCATTTTTGGGAAACAAACTCGAGTCATTTTCGATTTAGCAATGCATAGAACAAAAGGGACTCTATATTACATTCATTTTGATTTATGGGGTGCATCTTTTAACATCTCAAAAAGAGATAATAAATATTTCCTAACTTTTATTGATGATTACTCCAGAAAAGTTTGGGTTTATTTTTGAAATAGAAAAGCGAAAGTCTTCGAAATTTTCAAATAGTGGAAGACACTGTTAGAAAAAAATCAAAAAATCTATGAAGAAGTTGAGAAGAGATAATGTTCTTGAGTTTTGTTTGTCAGAGTTTAGTGATTTTGCAAACGGGAAGGAATTGAAAGACATGGAATCCTTGTTAGAATTTCGCAACAGAATGATGTTGCAAAAAGAATGAACAGAACCTTGCTGGAAAAAGCTTGATGCATGCTTTCTGATGTAGGCTTAGGGAAGGAATTTTGGGCTGAAGCTGTAAACCTGACAAGTTATTTGGTAAATCGATCTCCTTATTGAGCATTGAACGGTAAAGTTCCAAATGAGATATGGCCAGGTAATCCTCCAAATTATTCTAATATTAGAATTTTCGATTGTCCTGCTTATGCTAAAGTTAGCTAGGGAAAGCTCGAACCAAGGGTCATTAAAAGCATCTTTTTGGGATACACTGCCAGTACAAAAGTTTTTAAGTTGTGATGTTCGGAATCTAAAAAAAAAATGTTAGCAGAGATGTTACGTTTGATGAATCTGCTATGTTTCGATCATAAAATAAGACTTTTACTTTTAAAGACACAACAAATTAGAGTGTCTCGAGCAAAGTGGAGTCAAAAGCTGAAACAGGAGGGCGACGTCATGACGAGCAAATGCCCAACATCGCAATGACTTGACGAATAGAGGTCTCGTCCCGACGAAGTGTCTCACGATGTCACGTCGACACGATAAAATTCTGATATTTGCAAGTTTGAAGCTGTTTTGGATCTGTTTGGGGTTTCATCCGACCCTTAAGTACCCTCACCATATTACTTAACTAATTATAAGTTGGCTCGTGAAAGGAAAAGGCAAGAAATCCGACCACCACAAAAATATTGTAAAGGAAACCTAGTGGCTTATGATCTAAGTGTTGCCGAGAGCATTGTTTCAACCAAACCTTCGTGTTATTATTGTAACACCCCTTACCCATATCCAATGCTGGAACAGGGTACGAGACGTTACCGGACTTAAAACTTCTTGAACATGTAAGACCAGGTCATAAAATTTCGTCAAATTTAAAACTTTTCTAACACATGCATTTTGTCCCTTATATGGGCTTATAAAGCTCAAAACATCCTTTAGGATGGTTCGGGACTAAACCGAGAACTTTGGAAAATTTTGGGAAAATTTAGAAAATTTTGTCAAAACAGGGGTCACACGCCTGTGTCCCTAACCCATGTAGCTCTCTGTTTATGATGTCATCATCAAAATAGGGTCACACGGCCTTGGCACACGCCCGTGCTCTTAGACCGTGTCTATCACATGGTTGAGACACATGGCCATGTCTCTGCCCGTGTGGCCTGGAAGTTGGCTATTTTCCAAGCTAGTTCCCCACTCTAAAACACAAACTCTCTTGTATCCATTTCATCAACATGTATCATGCTATAATTGGACATCCGAATATCCAATTCTACATACACATTCCCATACATATCGTCATTCATGAAATCATTTGTAAACCACATCCACAACATCTCAATTATGCAATTACCACATACATGAATAACCACATCATAGGCGTATAACAACCATCAATATTGGCCATCTCCAAATAGCCTTAATCAAAATGAACATTTATTAAATAAGGGCCAACCTTTTAGGCCATAAGAAATATGACATATATGACAAAACGACCAAGCCTACTATACATGCCATAACCCAAAAATTAATGTATCTAGATATACAAAGTGTTCCAATTGATAGTGTGAGCGAATCTCCGACGTCCACCGATCCCCGAGCTAACTTGGCGATACTACAAGGCAAGGGAAAAGAGAGGGGAAGTAACCATAAATGCTTAGTAAGTTCATATGCAAATAATAAGAAATTAATAAACTTGTGTGGATAAATCCTCACAATAATTTCTTAAGATGATATAATAATTATATCACATGCTTACACCTTATTACTCATGTTCATATTAATCTGTCTACTTGAGTCACTGTCACTAAATTATTTATTTCTCGATCTACAGAGCTCCGAATGAAGAACCGTTAATTTTCACTGAAACTAGACTCACATAAATTCTTACCATAGAAATTTAAGAATTTTTTTCCTAGCAAATTAGTACAGTTTATTCATTAAATTTACCCCTGTTTAGCTGTCCAACAGTTCTGACACTTCTTCATTACGAATCAATTTTATCCTCGTATAAAATTCATATGATGTTCTCATTTATTTCAATTGAAAATAGACTTATTAAGGATTTCAAGAATATAAATTATACTCCATAATTAGTTTTGTAAAATTTTTACTAATTTTCCAAAGTTGGAATAGGGGATTCCGAAACTCATTCTGACCCTGTCTCACTAAAATTCAAATATCTCATAATTCAAACTTCTTTTGCTTACTCTGTTTCTTTTATTAAAAAATAGACTCATTAAGCTTTAATTTCATATCTCACCCAGCCTTTAATTCAATTTCCACCATTTTTGGTTATTTTTCAAAATTATACTAATGCTGTTACCCACAACTGTTTTAATGTCAATTTCACTCATTCATTAATTCTTTGTGTTCACTTTCATTTATACACACTTACACCAAAGCATATTATAACTTGGCACATAACAATCAAGTGATCATAGACACATCTTACTCGTTTGCATCTTATCAATAATGTATCATAATCCGAGCACATTATTTATGAGTCTCGTATACATACCTGTGCCTAGTCATAATACTCACATATCCTATTCTTACTGATCTTGAGCATACTCCTTGAATTTCCCATTGAACTACTTGTAATATTAGGGATGTTCGTGGATATCTCGTACACACTGTAGGACGCCAATGCCATATCCCAGATATGGTCTTACATGGGATCACATATCGGTGCCGATGCCATGCCCCAGACATGGTCTTACGCTGGCACTCATCTCGAGCCGATGCCATGTCCCAGACATGGTCTTACATCAGCTCATACTCATCTCGGTGTCGATGCCATGTCCCAGACATGGTCTTACACTGGCACACTCACTGCCATGGTCCAACCATGGCCTTTTCCGTCAATTCATCACGAGTCATAGTACGATCAGCATTTGACCTCGCATTTCTCACGATTGATCCTTCAATCCAATCTCGTACTTGCATAAAGTCATGATTAGATAACAAACATATATAAAATAATACATCATCTCAATTCAAATTTAATAATCTTTCACTATAGACTAACCATATGAACTTACCTCGACGCCAAACGGTCATTTTGATTGACATTTCCCCGTACTTGGTCTAAATCTCGATTTCTTTGATCTAAAATGTCACATTTCACTTAATTATCACTCACATTACTCATTTTAATACAAAAATCATACTACGAAAAATTTACAATTTTGCCCCTAAACTTTCTCATAATTACGAATTTTACCCCTAGGCTCGTAATATGATTTTTATTCAATTTCTATAAAATTCAAGGCCAGTCGAACCTTTTTCTCCTCCAAAGCAACCTCAAATTCTTATTATTTCACTCTTTTAGGAGCATTTACAACTTTTACTAATTAACCCGTTTTAACCATTTTCAACGAAAATTACTTAGCAAAAATCGTTCTCCTAACCTCGTGCACCCTTATTCTACCATTAAACATCAAAATGCATAAATATCTAGCATCAGTCAATTTTTAATCTTCATTTTTCATGCAAATAAATGGTAAAAATAGAAAGGTTAAGCTTCTAGGATCTCAAAAATACGAAGAACATTAAAAACGGGGCTCAAATGCACTTACAATTGAGCTTTGAAAAAGCTTGAAACCCTAGCCATGGCTTCTTGAAAATTTCGACATGGAGAAGAGAATGAGCAGATTTTGGGTTTCAATTTTGTCTTTTATGCCTTAAAACACCCAAATGAAAAAAATGCCCTTTTTACTAAACCTTCAATTTTCACCCTTCCATGACTAGTTTTGTCCATAACAAAATATGATGGTCTATTTGCCATTTAAAGACCTCTAGTTTAAACCCACATTTAAAACAAGTACTTATGTTCTAGAACTCATATTTTGCAATTAATGCAATTTAATCCCAATAATAAAATTGGGCACTTTATCAATATAAATTACTTAACAAAATTTGCACACCATCACCCAAACATATCATAGACTATAAAACAATCATAAATTAAATATTTTTACTTCAGGTTTATGGTCTCGAAACCACTGTTCCGACTAGGCCCTATTTTGGGCTGTTACAATTATGAGGCAGTTCAAGCCTTTGATTCCAACAAATGGTTCGTTGCAATGGAAGAAGAGATGAAATCACTTTAAAAGAATGAGAATTGGAGGCTAGTTAAACCACCCATCAGTAAAAGAATCATTGGTTGCAAATGAGTGTTTAAAAAAAAGGAAGGTTCGGGTCCTAATGACACTAGGTACAAGGCAAGACTAGTTGCAAAGGGCTACAATCAAGTGAAGGGAATTGATTTTCATGTTGTTTTCTCTCCCGTTGTGAAACATACATCAATTCGAGCACTTTTGGCATTTGTTGCATCAAATAATCTTGAGTTAGAGCAGTTAGATGTAAAGACTACTTTCCTTCACAATGACCTTGAGGAGGACATCTACATGCAATAGTTGGAAGGCTTCAAATTTGAAGGTAAAAAAGATTATGTTTGTCTTTTACAAAAGTCTTTGTATGGTTTGAAGCAGTCTCCTCGACAGTGGTATAAAAAGTTTGACTCCTTCATGTTGAGTATTGGTTTTTCTCGAAGTAAGTATGGCAGTTGTGTTTATCTACAATGTCTTGATGATGGTTCTTTTATATATTTGTTGCTTTATGTTGATGATGTTAATTGCAGCTAAGAATCCATTTGATATTGGTTGTCTTAAAACTATGCTTAACTCTAAGTTCGAGATGAAAGATTTAGGTGCAGCAAAGAAAATTTTGGGGATGGAAATTTTGAGTGTAACACCCTATACCCAGCTTGGTCTCCAAGCCCGAATATCAGGATACCACACCACCGTCTCATGTTATAGACAACAAGTAAAAGATCATTCTAAACGAAATGACTTCCATTTTAGTATTGGTATAGGTTTTAAGTCAATCATACTCTTAACATCATTGTTACATGCTAAACATACATCAAATAGTCTTGAAATAATAATAATAATAATAATAATAATAATAATAATAATAATAATAATAATAATAATAATAATAATAATAATAATAATAATAATAATAAAACATGCATAAGGTCCATTTAGCAAAATCCCAAAACTAACTACGTAGGTATCAATATTGAAGGTGAGGTATCAATAATTCTCTCAAGTGGTATTGATACTGCTGGGAAAATCAGAACCAAAACTGCTTACTGTTTCTCCTTTAAAAACCCAAACCTCGAAAATTATTAGTACCTCTGCCAAAGTAACGATATTTCTACCCCGAGCATCTATACTCTTTATAGGGTATCCATACCAAATTACGTTATTGTTTCCCTGCATATTTCTAAATCACAAAGGTATTATTTTTACAGCATAAATATTGATACCTCTGCTCCAGACCAGAAAAATACAACATACTTGAGCGTATAAATCATTCCAACATGTACCAATCCTTCATGCCATCATATCATCATTACATAAACATCAAAACGACTGTTAATAATAGTCTCAAACATCGAAAACAAGTCCGAGAAATAATCAACATCATACGAAATGAATCTCATAAACCTAGGAACAAATAGTCTATGGAGACATACAAAACATCATGGCAAATATCAGTAAAAGTCTACCACATTGCCTTATTCCCGAAATGAAAACAAATAACAATAACACCTACGAAATAACAGAAAATGAATTGCTTGGAATCACCCCTCAGAATCACACCGCTCACACTAGCACACAACTAATTTGCAATGGTTTTAAAAGGAGTGGGCGAGCTTAATAAACTCAGTGAATGCCTAGAACAACTACCATGCAAATAGTTCATCAAGCATTAGTGAAACATATATGTAGCATAATTATAGCAACCTTAACTTAGTTGACATATTTTACTTCACATGCATATTCGATAGTTTATTTACGGAGTCAATACATGCATATTCATGTAAACGTCACAATTCACAATCACATTAATAGATAATTTGGCATTTGAGTTATGAAACGTAAAAGTGGGCATTATCACCACTCATCGGATACACGGATCTCCAACACACCACATAGACTCATAGAGTCAAACATGTCCCGTAAGTGAAGAATTAAGCTAACACTCTTCAACACATAAAACATGTCCGGTTGAATGGAGCTTAGCTCACATTGCCTTATCTCTCCAAACATGTCCCAGGGTCTCAACGCCCAAATCACATATACATATTGGTGAGTACTCACAATCTTATGGCATGCCAATTATATCCAATGGTCTCAAGTATCACAAGGCTAAAATATTTGTATTTAAACACACATATTACTTACCGATTTTCGATTACTTTCACTGCACATTTGTATCATTTGCACAATATTATCACTGTCACTTAGCATGTATGACATGCTTACACATATACTCTTTCACAACAGTAATCATGAACATATAACTCATATATAGCATCTCATTTCACTTCACAATTTCACAATAACATAATCACATATCGCACAAGATAAACATGGGAACAAGAAATCTTACACTCAAAATTTAGAGTAGGGGTTTAGGCTACCACTAAATTCCCAAATAATGCATTGAATCGTGTCCACAAGCAGTTAATCTAAACACTCACCACTACGCTTTCGCTGAAATGCTGAAAGCTCAAACTAGCCTTTCCTAGCTTGTAGATGGTCCTAGCGAATCCAGAACTTCAACACAACAATTCACACAACAATACATTCAAAAATCAGCTAAGAACTCACCACAAGCAATAAAAAACATAAGCCTAAAACTATGCTCTCATGTAATCGAAATCTTTAACATAACAATCTTTACATTCAAATATCTCGGTTTATACTCAGTCTTTTTGCCTAAAACTAATTCCGTTCCTCTTATAATTCATCTATGACTAATTCCCAACCTTTAAACTACACTAAAAAACTCAGTTCATAATATCGACTTTTTCGACATGTTTATAGCTATTTTTTTGAAAATTCATGAAAACCTAAGAAATCCTTAACGAAACTTATAAACAAGTTTAGAAACCTCTTAATCATATCAAAACCTATTGATTAACACTTTGAAATCACATTTTTACTCAAAAATTTAAAATTCACCATTAACGATTCTATTTTCAGCTTTTAATCAAAACTTGCATTTTAACGATTAAAAATTCAGTTTCAAAGACCTAATAACATTAAAAAATAATGGGTAGATGATTGGTTACCTTTGATGGAAGAAAAATGGACTTTTATCGAAAACCCGAAAAACTCACACGTGAAGAAGATGATGAAATCTATGGAATTTTAGAGTGTTTTCTTGGTGATTTATGAAGGTTTAATACTCGGGGATTGATGGAAATCAAGGAATCAAGATTTAAAGAACAAAATCGACTACGATTGGCTTGGGAGAACAAGAAACGACAAATCAATGGTTTTGGGAAGAACTAACGTGATATGTTGAAGGTGGGGGGTTTATTTTAGGTTGAATTTAAAATCTGGTCTAATTGCCTTTGAAAAGCTCACAAATTTGTCCCTGTTACAAATCAATCCTTTTTCTAAAATTAAAGGTCTTTAAAACTCATTTTCAAAATTTGATTTGATTTTCTTAAAAACCATAGTCGAAAACATTACCGATAAAACCATGTCACAAAATTCCAAACACTCTAAGGCTAAAATTTTTAAAATACCCTTAAAATTTCTAGGCCCCATTTTGGGGTGTTACATAGAGAGATAGATGTTCCAGAAATTTTTTTTATTGCAAAAAAGGTATATTAAGAAGATCCTTGAGTGATTTGAGATGCAAGATGCAAAATCAGTAAGTACTCCTTTAGCTGCATACTTTAAACTCTCAATTTCAGATTCCCTAAAAAATGAAGAAGATGAAAGGTACTTGTCAAAAGTACCTTATTCAAGTGCAGTTGGAAGTTTGATGTATGCACTGGTATGCACACGTCCCGATATTTCACATGTTTTTAGTTGATACATGACCAAATCTAGTAAGTTACACCAACATACAATTAAGTGGGTTTTCAGATATTTACGGGGTACTTCTAACATGTGCTTAGAGTTTGAAAGAACTCAAAAAGGTTTAGTCAGATATGTTGTTTCTAATTATGCATGAGACTTTTATAGAAGAAGGTCTCTCACAGGTTACCTATTTGCTTTTGGGAATTATGCCATTAGTTGGAAAGTGACACTTCAAGCTATAGTGGCTTTATCGACTACTGAAGCAGAATGCATGGAATTACAGAAGAAGTAAAAGAAGCAATTTGGTTAAGGGGCCTGTTCAGTGAACTGGTAAGTGAAAAAGGGGCAACTGTCGTATATTGTGATAATCAAAATGCCATACATCTAACCAAAGACCAAATATATCATGAAATAATGAAGCATATAGACATTTTTTATCATAATTTTCGAGAGATGATAATTCAATGGGATATTCAGATTCTTAAAATTGGCACAGAACACAATCCGACTGACATGTTGACAAAGAGCCTTCCAATTTCAAATTTTGAGCATTGCTTGGACTTGGTAAGTATCTGACGAAGAATCAGTTAAGCCCGTAATAGGGCTCGACAAGGGAGTTGGTCCAAATATGATTCAAGGTGGAGATTTGTGGAAGAATGCCTCTTATTTTGACCAAAATTTATTTTCTTCTCCTAGTTAAACTCTGTTTTTAGTTTTCCACTTAAACTCTAATTATCCTAGAGTTGTTGTAGTCATATATGCTACAAATTAGCCTATAAATAAGTCTTAGTTACTCTAGGTTTTACACAACAAAAAATTATTTAGATTGACAGAATTTTGTTCTTTGTTTCGAAGTATTTTTCTTGTACGGCTTCAATTTTTTTTTAATTCTCTCCATCTTTGGTACTCTCCTTTATTATAGTGAAATCTCTTTTTTCCCGTGGTTTTTTTATCCTCCCTTGAGGACTTTTTCCACGTAAAATTTACGTGTTCGATCTTTTCGATTCTTATTTTATTCAATTTGTTTGTTGCTTAATTGGGTTTATCCCTACAAGAGGTTTATTGATTGTATTATGAGGAATTTGGGTGATTGATTTGTAACAATTGGGCTCGATGTTAGGGTTACAATTACTTCTTTTTTCAATGGTAGATTAGGTTTAAGCCAATAGGTGATTTGAACAATTATAGAATAAAATCATTCATTGATCGAGGGTCTACAAAATAGGATTGGGGAATTTGATTTGCATTAACATACATCGCGTGTCATCTCTCCTTACCAGGCTTGTTGCTCTACTTTTCTTTTGATATGTTTTGTTTAATTTTGTTCCAAAGCCTATTAGAACAAGACTTTTTTCTAGATGCAAACCAAGGCTTTTTCAATTGGTATTAGAGCGAGCTTCAAAAGTTGTGTAAAAGGTGATCCTTTGTTTTATTTATGACCATGGAATCCATGAAGGAAGGAGGCTTAATTACTCGACCCCCGTTGCTACTTGGTTAAACAAAATATGCTTAATGAAAGGCTTGTATAAGAATTTTCATTATGTCTGTCAACAAAAAAAACCTAGAAAGCTATTAAAGA
Organism: Gossypium sturtianum; assembly: GCA_025698515.1. Classification (NCBI taxonomy): domain Eukaryota; kingdom Viridiplantae; phylum Streptophyta; class Magnoliopsida; order Malvales; family Malvaceae; genus Gossypium; species Gossypium sturtianum. The sequence continues at coordinate 38,506,952 of CM046952.1, forward strand.
TGGATGGACTCCATTATTGTAACTGTTGCTGATGACACTACACACCCTAAAGAAAGAAGCAAATACATTGATGTAGAAAGAAAGACTTCTCATGGAAATTCACAAGCCCTAAATTCCATTTTTAGTGGAGTTGACGTGGACCAAGTAAATTCATTTTTGTATTTGAATTTGCTAAAGAGGCATGGACAATCTTGCAAAATCAACATGAAGGAAATGATTTCGTATGTATGTCAAACTTTCAAATTTTAACTACCAGGTTAAAAAAATTAAAAATATTTTAAAATTAAATTATTTATGAGTTTTATGCAAGTTTATGTGAGTACTTCGAGGATCGTACCGAAGGGAGGCGAGTGCTAGATCAATTCTAACCTAAACACTAAAAGATCTAATTAGTAGTTTAAATTAATTGTAGTAGGAAAACATAAAATAAAAAATATTTTTAGGGTTTTTATAATAATAAAACACAATATCATGAAAGAAATAAACTTCAAGATATAGAAAAGGAGAATGAATCAAATCTTGATTATGGGTGATTAGCTCGCTTCGGTAATCCCCATCAATTGCCATTTCGAGTTCCTCGTCAATAAACTAGTCGTTACCCTAGCAGGATCTTTCGATCTTTCACTAACATAATGAGTCAGCAATGACTACTTATCTTGACCTAACAATCCAGACTGGCTTGGGGTGAAGGTGTTCACTGATGGGCCATACCAATTTTTGGTTAATTCCCACCTTGATGACTTCACGGGGTTGTTAGGCCTATGGTTCGTTTCATGTTTTTCCTTTCCCAAATAGTTGATCCGTTGAGTAACCCTACAAAATAGTCAATAGATCATACCTCTACTCGCTAATCCCCCATAGAAGGATCAGTTCCTCATGGTTTTCATAGATAGTATAGAATCAATATAAGGAGAAAGCATGCTAATTAAATCGATAGTATAGAGTATATGAAAAAGCCTGATTGTATTGATATTAATCGCGAATCCAAAAAGTTTGAATGCTTTCCACAATTCAGATCTATTGAAAACAATGGAGAACAACTGAAATAAATTCTAAGACCTAAAAACGAAAGAAAAACTAAACTAAATTTACTAAAGAAAATCTAGGCTAAGTGAATGATGTCTATAACATGTGCCAAAGGAGCCTATTTATAGAGGTCAGGTGGTCATCGTCCTCAACTCTAGGTTAGTTGATGTTCTCGAGCTTTAAGTTTGATTGTGTAGACCAAAACGCCCTTGTTTCGTATTTGATTTCTGTCCCAGAGTCGATGTCACGACACACAGGACCTGTGTCGTGACATAGCAGTTAGTATACTCATTTCGGGATATCTTCAAGGGTATGTCGTGACATCCTCAGGCTGTGTCGCGAAATTGAAGGCAGTCTTGAGGTTTCTCCATTCTGCTCCCTATATTGCGACATCGGTCATCCCGTGTTGTGACTAGTATCAGTTTAATATGCCTTCTAAAGGTCTCTTGTACACTTACAAAGTGCGTTAGCTCACCCTTAGGCCTCATTCGGCCCCTAAGGGCAATAAGAGACTCAATTTGCACATTTTATTAACTTAACGAGAATTTACAAAAACATAATTAGGATCTACTAGAAATGCTTACTTTCAAGCTCTTAAAGTGTAAGAATTAGTTTAATCTGCAACACCGATTATGGAAGATCAAACTCCCCCACACTTAAGTCATTGCTTGTCCTCAAGCAATGTAACATATAATTAAAATAAATGAAAAAGAAGATATGAAAACAAAAAGAAAAAGATTTAGTTGTAGATAAGAGTAAACCAAATGAAAAAACATAAAATAAAAAAATAAGCAAAAAGGCAAAATCATAAAAAAAAATTGACTTGGATTCTTTCTTTAAACAAGCTAGAGTTAGTGAAGATGGATGTAAAATGAACCTCACACTTAAACTCCCGCACACTTAACCTTTTGCTTGTCCTCAAGCAAACCAAGTCTAGACACACAAGATGCAATAAGAAGACATCCTTTGGATTTTATTTCTACTAAGAACATGATTGTCAAATATTAAAGGTATAACAATTCGTATCGCACATGTAACTTAATCTTGATAGTTCGATGCCTTCAAAATTTTTAAAGTAAATTAGTATTATTTTACAAAGTTAAATTACAAACAAATTAGAAACAATTCGCATGACCAAATGTTTAGCAATATCACCATTAACATAAATCAAACAGATATATAGCAGACACAATCATGTGAATAAAAACATTCATTAAATAAAATTGTTAACAATTTCGGAAGATTATGCATAGAGAACACTTAAGTCACATTGGTCTTCTAGGCTTGTAATGTTTTGAGGCTTAAGATGGTATGAGTTCAAAGAAATATATGGCTCAAAATCGTTCAAACACTAGAAATAGTTAGGCACAGGACATTGTTCCCTATCTTCCCCCTTAATGTCCCATCCAAGCTCTCGACCTTTTGTCTCCCTCTCTCACCTACCTTATCTCTCCATGTAGGAAGATACAATATAATACTAGCAACTATGGATGGCTTGACGAGTTTTGGTGCACTGATGACTGAGTTTTCTTACTTTTGTTACTCTTTGTTTTGTCACTTTGACTTTTTACTCATTTCTCAATCATAATGCTTTTGTTTCTGTTCTATAATTTTTCTTCTCGTTTTTACTTTTGACTTTTTCTCGATTCTTCTTTGTCGCACATTTTTGCCCGACCTATAATCACTGTATCACATTGTTTCTTCCTTTTTTTCTCTTTTTTTTGAAACCACCGTAATGTATCTACCTAAACCCTCAATATCTATGGCCCGACGTCTATTTCGTAATGCATTAAAGGACCAATGATAGGGAAGATTTCATGTTTTCAATTTATGTGTGGTCTTTGGGTTTCAATTTTTGTAAGTTCATAAAAAAGGAGTGATCAGGCTTCAAATAAGGAGACTAGGGATTCATAGAATTAAGGTATAGTCATTTGAGAACTAGTTATTCAAATAATAACTTAAGTCATCGCTAAGCATCCACCATACACAATTTCTTTCATGCTTCGAATTAAACCGAATAAATAATAATCAATTCAAGCATTCATGTCTCTACGACTATCCATAAGACTTATATCTCATATGGCATCATCAAACATTCTTACTTAGGTACTTCTAATCTATTATCTTATATCAATAAAAAAACAATTCATGCTTGACAAGAACCATTACATGCTTTATTATCTTCAACCACTATTCGCAGTATTAATATAATCTAAGCACCATGCAATAAAATAATAATTTTTTAAGGAAATAAATAATAATATAGTCTAGAGTGTGAATATTGCTACAAAATATATGGAATTTAAGGCAATGTCCGCAAGTTTACGGGTCAAGTTGTAATATAGTTTGTTTACAATGAAACACGTAGTAAGTATTCCGAGGATCGTACCGAAGGGAAGCTAGTGCTAAATTAATTCTAACCTAAACACCAATAGATCTAATTAGTACTTTAAGTAAACTATATTACGAATGAACATAAATAAAGGATTTTTAGGGTTTTTATAATAATAAAGACAAACATAAAAGAAATAAACTTCAAGAGATAGAAAGGGAGGGTAAACCAAATCTTGATTATGGGTGATTAGCTTGCTTTGGTAATCTCCATCAGTTGTCGTTTCGGGTTCCTCGTCAATCAATTAGTCACTACCCTCTTAGGATTTTTGATCTTCCACTAACATAACGAGTTAGCAAGAACTACTTATCTTCCGACCTCACAGTCTATACTAGATTGGGGGTGAAGGTGTTCACAAATGGGCAATACCAATTTTGGGTTAATTTCCACCTTGATGACTTTCCAAGGTTGTCAAGGTTAGGGTTTGTTTCACGTTCTTCCTTTCCCAAACAGCTCATCCGTTGAGTAACCCTATAAAATAGGCAATAGATCATACCTCCACTCACTAATCCCCCTAGAGGGATTAGTTCCTCATGGCTTTTATAGACATTATGAAATCGATATAAAGAGAAAGCATACTAATTAAATCGATAAGATAAAGTAAATGAAAGAGTCTGATTGTATTGAGATTAATTGTGAATCCACAAAGTTTAAATGCTTCCACACTTCAGATCTCTTGAAATCAACAAGAACAAATGAAAGAAATCTAAAACCTAAGAACGAAAGAAAACTAAACTAAATTTTATAAAGAGAATTTAGGTTAAAGGAATGGTGTTCATAAAAAGTGACAAATGAGCCTATCTATAGCCTTTAGGTGGCCGTCTTCCTTCACCCTAGGTTAACTGACGTTCCCGAGCTTTAAGTTTGATTATACAGACCAAAATGCCATTGCTTCATGTTTTAATTTCCGTCACAGAGTTGATGTTGCGACACACCAGGACCTGTGTCGTGACACCATCAGCCTGTGTTGTGACATCGAAGGTAGTCTTGAGCTTTCTCCATTCTACTCCCTATACTGCAACATTGAGTCATCCGTGTTGCGACATAGCAACTAGTATCCATTTAGTACACCTACTAATGGTTTCCTGCACACGCACAAAGTGCGTTAGCTCACCCTTGGGCCTCATTCGGCCCCTAAGGTCAATAAAAGACTCAATTTGTACATTTTATTAACTTAACAAGAATTTACAAAAACATAATTCAAACCTACTAAAAATGCTTGCTTTCAAGCTCATAAAGTGTAAGAATTATTTTAATCTGCAACACTGAATTATGGAGGATTAGTCACAGCCTAATATAACAATCATGGTTAGCTCACAAATTTTTGTGCACTAATGAACGAGCTTTTCTTACTTTTGTCACTTTTTCACAATTTTTTTTCCATACATCTGACTCAGAAATGTTTTTTACTTTTCAAGTACTTTTTCTAGTCATTTTGATTTTCTTCTTGAATTTTTATTTTATTACACATATTGGCTAACATATAATTACTATATCACATTGATCCATCCTATTTTACTCTATTTTTAAAAAATCTGCCATAATGTATCTACTTAACCCTCAATACGTATGGCCAGATGTCTATAGTCGTGCAGTTCAGGACCAATGGAAAATGATAAGTAAAAATTTATAAATTGGCTCTGGTTTTGTATAAAGGTTCATAAAGAAGTGTTTTCTGGCTCAAAAAAAATAGGCACTAAAGATAAATAACAGGGTTAAATTTTTGGCTATGGGTGTATTCCAAACACTGCCTTAGGTCATCCCTAGGTATCACAATATTCACAACTCTAATCAACCAAACAACCACAAATTCAACAATTTATCATTCATACTAGCATGCTCATTTCCTTGTATTCTTTATATCATTCGGTACATTCAATTACTTTAATGCTTATTTACAGTGTAATATATAGAACTTAATAGTCTAATAATAAAATATTTAAAATAACTTATCCTCCTGCCAAATTTATTGCAAATACAATCAACCTATGTACATGCTCCTAACCAATCACTTGTATTTCTACAAGCTCAAGTACACAAATGACAAGAAGAATCAAAGAAAAGCATAAAAAATTAAAACAAATTTTCTATCACCCCCACACTTTAGATAACACATTGTCCTTAATGTGTAGCCCCTAAAAAGATAAGGAAAGAAGTTATCTGATTGATCGTGATAGTTCCATAGGTTATTAGTGCGTGCTTCCTACTTTGATCATGGAAAGCTCAAAATCATTGTGCCTCTTCCATTTGGGTTTCCTACAGAAAAATTTTAAACAAAAGATATAATAAATAATAATATATTACTACTCCTACCTCTAACGATTTAAATAAAAAAATCATCCTAAATATTAATACAAATCCAAAGTAGAAAAGTTCAGTTTTAATCCGAACCATAAAACTGAGACAAATGCCCCCTTTCAATTGGTGCTTTTCCTTTTCCTGTTCCGATACTTGATGGGAGCTTTCACCTATCGAAGGTGCAATGTGGGTTGGGCTTCGTATGACGGGCCCTTTCAGTGTAGAATATTGTGGCTAAAAAGCCGACTCATAATCGTCCTCTTCTCTTGTGAGGTCTTGTTCAATCTCATTATCTGAAGTTGCCTCCTCCTCTATCTCTCCATGATGTGTCTGCATTTGGCCAACCATGTATGGTAGGTAATTTGTAGCTCTTAACCCGTTTAGTCGGGAAAATTCTTATAGCACTGGGCCTGTCTCTTACATCCACCTAATCATCCAATCAAGCTTTTCCTCTGGGCTCCCGCTTGTCCCTCTTCGAATTTTCAACTTTGTAACAGTCCGGTTTAGACCCTAGTCGAAACAGTGGTTCCGGGACCACAAATCCGAGTCAATAAAATATTTTAATATTATTTTCTGTGTTTACTGTGTGTGATTAAACATGTGCTAAAGTTGCGTGAGTTAATTTGTTTGTCTGTGTGTTCAATTTGAAAAAAGGACTAAATTGCATAAAGTTTAAAAGTGGCCTTATAATTGATTAAATGCCTATTTGATGTAGCTTTTAAGTGTAGAGGCCTTATTAGGCAATTATGCCATTAATGAGGATAGTGGAAGACTTTGGACGGTTTTGCCATTTATTTTATGAGTTATGTTTGTTTTATATCAAGGTTAATATGGTAAATTGGCATTAATATGAATATTAAATAAAACAAACATAAGAAAGATGATAGTTATCATCTTTTGTGCCGAAATTAGCAAGGAAGAAGAAGAAATATATAAGTTAGGTTTCGGCTATGTTCAAGCAAAATTGAGGTAAGTTTTGACTTTGGTTTTTGATGATTTCTATGTTTTTGCAATCGTTGCTTCGTAAACTTTGAAACCCATGTTTTAATTTTGAGAATTGATGATGTTTTTGAAATGAGCCTTTGATGAACTCATGTGTTTTATGATGTTTGATGGTGAAAAATGAAAGATATGTGTTTGATTATCATAGTTTGTATTTGACGTTTTATTAAATTTGAGTATTTTGGACTCAATTGAGAAAATAGTATTTTGAAGGATTAATTTGTGAAATAAATGAAATGTATGGACTTGTATGAGATACATGAATATTCAGCTAAGCATGGGTATATGGTAATTTTGTGTAATTTGTGAATTAGGGACTAAATTGTCCAAATGTGAAATGTGAGGGCTAATTTGCAAATTGCCCTAAATATTTTTTGATTGAAATGAATGAGTTAGTGAATAAAAGGGTGAAATTTGAATATGTATAGATCAAGAACCGAAGAAAACGGATTTAGATCACGGGAAAGCGAAAGTAGTTGAATAACCGAATTCGATCAACCATCTGAATCCGAGGTAAGTCGATATACAAATAAATGTATTTGTATTGAATTGTATATATTCATATGACTATTGATAAGGATGAATGCACATGAGATGATGTACACATGAATTCCGAGATAGAATCGACATAGTGTTAACATCCGAGAAGTCCCGTCTGAACCTAGGAATAGATAGGATAGTATATGTCATGACATAGGTGTCCGATATGTGATATCATGTAAGACCACGTCTGGGACGTTGGCATTGATTCGAGATATCATGTAAGACCACGTCTGGGACATTGGCAATGATTCGAGATTTCGTGTAAGACCACGTCTAGGACGTTGGCATTGATTCGAGATATCATGTAAGACCACGTCTAGGACGTTGGCAATGATTCGAGATTTCGTGTAAGATCACGTCTGGGACGTTGGCATCGATATGAGATTTACGTGTAAGACCATGTCTGGGACATTAGCATCGTATTGATTCATGTAAGACCCTGTCTGGGACAGTGGCATCGATATCTGGTTACATTTTAGACCACGTCTGGGACGTTCGCATTGTACGACTATTCCGATCACTCTGAGTATCCTACTAGATTCCGAACGGTTCAACGGGCAAATCCGAGATACTAACGACTATGTGATTTGTATATCCGTTTCAGGTACGTTTGATATGTACACTAAGTGTGTATGAAAGGTAAGTATCTATATGAACTTACGAAGATGATTATGTATATGGAAATGATGAGATTATATGTGAAGATATGCTTGAATGAGCCATGTGTATATATGATATTTGAGTTGAAGAATATGGAAGATATGGCTAAGCAAATGAGCCAAAGAATATATGTGATGAATTTTTTATGAGGATCAATGATGTTATTGTATCAAATTGGTTATATGCATTTTATGCGAAGTTTATTTGTATATGGCTTATTAAGCTTTTGAAAGCTTACTCTGTGTGTGTTTGCTCTGTTTTATAGATCGTCAAAGCTACTGAAGGCTCGGGGACCATCGAGGATCGTCATCACACTACTCAAACTCATTTTGGTACCTTTTGGAAATGTATATACTAAGTATGGCATGTATAGGCTAGTGATTTGGTATATGTTTGAGATGTAAATAGCCATGTGATTTGGCTAGTTAATGTTGGTAATGTGCATGAGTAAATATAGTATTTGGTGCATGTTTTGGTATGGCTTGATGGCAATGAAGTAGCCTTATGAATGGTAAGCTTATGGATGAATTGATGCCTTAGTGATTTAATGAGGTTATGGTTGAATTATACTTGGATTTACATGGGAGTTGATTGTACAAATTAGCATGTTTAGAAATGAGATTGAATGGAATAATATGATAACCATTTGGTGTGTTTTTGGTTGCCATTTGATTGTGGAAATAAGCTTGTTTGTGCTTGTAGGTATGACCCTAGTGTGGGTGGCATATTGGCCTTGCAAAGGGCCTGTTATGCATACACGGTTGTGGTACACGGGCATGCCTAGTGACCGTGGGATTAAGTCAGTAGCTAGCCCAAGTGTGCACGGCCATGGTACACGGACGTGTCTGGTAGCCGTGTGAATAAGTCAGTATCTAGCCTAAGAGTACACGGCCATGGTACACAGGCGTGCCTGGTGGCCGTGGGGATAAGTCAGTATACATGCTCTGTTTTGACACGGCCAGGACACATGGGTGTGTCTAGTAGCCATGGGAGGCACACGGCTTGACTGCACGGGCGTGTGACCTCTGCAGTGTTCAAAAAGTTTTAAATTTCTGAGAATTTCCGTATGTGTTCGGTTTAGTCCCGACCCTTCTCTAAAGCATTTTAAGGTCTCGGTGACCTATCTAAGGGACACTGTGATTGCAATTGATGACTTGTATTATGAAATGTCTGTAAAAGTCTCCGATCTGTCTGGTAATACCTTTAACCCTAATCCGACGACGGATATGGGTTAGGGGTGTTACAAACTTCTTTTTTCGTTTAAGTGAAACTGAAACATCCATCTTTTCTTTCCTCCTCTGATTCCAGTTCATGATTTGTTTTCTTTGAAGGTCGACATATTGTGTATACAATGAATCTCGGATGATGCTTTTTTTTTAGTTTCATGAATTGTTCATTCTCGCCCATTGGAATTTCTGCCCTTTGACAGAGTTCTAACAACAAGTGGGGAAATAAGATTTCGGCTTTTAGGCTTTGTGCAAAATGGCTCATTTCACGATAAATACATCTACCCACACATATTTGCTTGCACTGTAAAATGCCATATAACAGAATAGCTCGAAAAGTATTATCGTTAGAAAAATTTAATGCGAGTGCAATTCTAATGCCTATGACCTGCATCCACATTTTTGCTACCAGGAACGTTATCGCTTGATTGAAGTTAGTTGGCAAACTTGTATCTGGCCTACGGTTCCATGTACCTCTAACTTGAGTTAGGTACTTAATGACATTCTCCATATCTATATCCTCAAATTTGTCTAAATCAGTGTTATTAATGAAGTCTTTGCTATAGAAAGGTACATCATAGAATTCACATATTTCCCTAGGGGTAATCGACACCTCTTCCCCTCTATAACACCTCTAACCCATCTCCGTTGTCGGATTAAGGTTATGGAGTATTGCCGAGCAAAATAGAACATTTAACTTTACAACTGAATTATACAAATTAAATGCTAACATATAATCATTGAATCTAATCATGGCAAAAATACACTTATGGGCCTTAAATCGAGTCTATGAGGCCCTAAAAATAGTTTGGGAATGTAACACCTCTCACCCGTATTCAACGCCAGAATAGGGTTATGGAGTATTACTGAACTTATCACACATTGAAACATACATTTATCACACAAATTAATCATTTCAAATACAATTCATTCACAACCAATCATTTTGTCCCTAATACGAGCTTACGAGGCTCAAAAAATGCATTTGGGGTGGTTCGGGACTAAACCGATAACTTTAGAAACTTAGAAAAATTTTGCAAAATACAGGGGACACACGCCCGTGTCACAGGCCGTGTGGACATTCGAAATGGGAGCACATGGCCGTGTCCCAGCCCGTGTCCGACCCCGTGTAACTCTCTGACTTGGGTCACACGGCCAACACACACGCCCGTGTGGCTAGCCCGTGTGCCCTACAATTGGCCATACACGCCCGTGTGTGAGGCCGTGTGGAGTATACTGACTTGGTTTCAATTTCAACACCAGGGGACACACGGCCGTGTAACATAACCGTGTGTCACACACGACTGAGACACACGCCCGTGTCTCTGCCCGTGTGGACAAAAATAGGCTATTAATAAAGCCAATTTGCCACCCAAACTTGTGCTCACCTACATCAAATTCAAAGGCACCAATACATAGCATCAATAGGCATTTAGCAACAACTCCAACCAATCTCAATTCACTACTTCAATACCAACAATTAACATGTTCATATTACCATGTATTGCCAATTCAAAACATAACAATTCCAAATTCAAAAAACATCTATATGCATTATTTCAGCCAAACATTTTGCCTTGCCTAAAATCACAAACATACAATAACCATTTCCAACCATTAGCTACCTTAAATTCTAAACTACCACAAACCATTTGCAAGCAATTATGAACCACATCATAGGCCACTTTCACAAATTGCTAAACAACCAAATTAAGCCAACTCTCATGGCTATATATATACAAACCAAAACATATACATTTACAAGCCAATTTATATGGCTAAAATGATTATCAACACATAACCAAAATGACCATAATCCTATACATGCCATATACCAAAATACCAAAGTTCAAAAGTACCAAGTGATAGTAAGATAGTGTGACGCAGTCTCCGACAATCCCCGAATCTGAGCTAGCTTTGAAATCACTATAAAACATGAAAAAATAAACAAAGTAAGCTATATAGCTTAGTAAGCTCGTATGAAATAAACTCAATCTTAACACAATTATACAAATCATTAATTTAAACATAACAACATGTAATTCATTTAACTAACAAACCTTTCACATTTTCTATCATAATCTTATGCATGAACTTCATATCTTCTTCGATTTAAGCTTATACGGTTCATATACGTACCTGTACCATCTTGTATCAATCTCTTACACAACCACGTCTTTCATTTACCCGTTGAACCATTCAAAATACTATCGGATACATGAGAAACTCACACCCGAAGTGCCACATATATAGCCAAAGCTATCTCAATCACATATCACATAAATGCTCACTCTCGAGCTATCAACGGGCCTACTTACAAAAGATATGGGTCAAGACGTAGCTACACAGTGCTGCTCACACAAGCTGTCAAGTAACCGCAACACATGCCAGTATACTCAGCCACCGGTAGGACGTATAGGACCAACACCCGGATCACATAATCACAAATCACAATAACCCCTAATGACATATCATTCGTATCCTAATCTATTCCTAAGGTTCAACCGGGATTTCACACTTGCCGGATCGTCGTTAAATCATTTTCAAACATATCTGTAGTCTCGTATTCACAGTTTATGCAATATCAAAGTATTTATAATATATTTACAACAGAATTTATTACATACGAACTTACCTCGGGCGTAAAAATGGCTAAACTAATCGATTAGTCGAGAACTTTATTTTTCCCTCGATCTAAATCTGAGTTTCGCTTTTCTTGATATGCATGGATAGCTATGGTCAAATGCTTCAAACCCTTTCCATGGAGTTTTCAAATTTTATTTTCGGTGGAAGATGATAGAAAATTAAAGATTATTTCATGTTTTCATTATTTTACTAAGTTATTTCTTAATTTACTATTTTAACCTTAATTAATAACCATCAAAATACATAATAATGTGTCCATAAATGTCCACTCAATTTAAATATTGTCTAATTACAACATAAGAACCTTAACTTTAATGTTCCATGGCTAATAGACACCTTTAACTATTAGAACATCACTTTTGCACTTTAAACGATTTAGTCATTTTTATCAAATTGACCAAACAAACGATAAAATTTCTTAACGAAATTTTTGCACAAACATATTATCATGCTGTAGACATTAAAATAATAATAAAATAATTATTTTGACTTCAGATTTGTGGTCTCGAAACTACTGCTCCGATTTGACTAAAAATGTGCTGTTACAGGGAACATTCTTGGATCAATTTGAAACAAATAGAAAACATTGGAAAAACTTGAAAACAAGGGTCACACGGTGTGTGACATAGCCCAGAATGTGTGAACATTTGAAGTCTAGACACACGACCATGTTCCAGCCTATGTGTCCACCCGTGTGAGTATTCAAAATAGGGCCACACTACCGTGTCGTCGATCGTGTGCCAAATCATGTTACATACTGACTTGTGACATACGACCATGTCGCGGGCCGTGTCTCAGACCGTGTGAAACTTGCACCTAAAACAATAATGACACACGACCATTTGGGGTGGCCGTGTGTGGCACACGGCCGTGTGACTACTTGTGTCCCTAGCCGTGTGCTTCTTAAAATGACCCTAAAACAAGACAAAGCACTGACCTTTCCTTGCATAACAAACCATACCACACCAATCATTTTCACATGACGAAAACAATTTAAGACATACCAAAAACATACCAAAACCAACCAAGTTAGGTGCCTAGCCAATATGCCATCAATTGATACCACAATTCAACACATCAGCTTTACTCAATTCAATATTTCAAGTACATTCATTAAGCATAATTCATATATAAATATATCAAATAACCATTTCAAAGCATACCATTCAACCATATTTTACCTACTTTCATATGAGCATACATAAATGTCACTTACCATATTTTTACATTTTTATTTGCGATCTATCAACTAAGAACATTAAGACACATATGAGCTTGGCAAAAACTCAAAACAAACTAAGTTATCAAATCAACATTCAAGTCTTATTACATGCCAGAACACATTCATATCATTTAATCTAAATGTCTATCTAATATATCCTCATTGGTACCACAATTTAACATCCAAATCAATTCAAATCCAATACCATAAATTCATACCTTAAACTTATGTCACATATCTACCATTTAACCACTTTATTCCCACTTCAATGAACTAAAATCTATCTAAATCTCAAGGCATTCACAAGTGACCAAGACATATACTTACATATTTGCATTTATAAGGCAACATCAAGGCATATAGACAAATAAACTTAAACCACATTACATTGATAAATAACATAAAAACTCCTAGTACATGCCATTTATAACCGTTATCCATAACAACCAAAACTACCAATATGATGAATGGATAACGTGATTGTGCTCCAACGTGATTCCAACTGATCGAGCTTTTGATGATCTACAAAACAGAGAAAAACAACTATGTAAGCAACAAATGCTTAGCAAGCTCATATAAATGAAACTTAACTTACCGAACATTTTAAGTTAAACAACCAAACATAAATTCATTATGTCATAAGCCAACTTTTCGTTCCTATACACACCAACTCACAAGGTTAGTTAGTATAACATTGTATATATAACTCCAACCAAACCATGGTATAAAACATATCTAACATTTCACTTTCAAAATTCAACACTCATATATATATACACTAAACCATCCTTTCTTTTCAATTACACATTTGATCATAATCCATATCATTAATAAAAAATCATAGTTCATTTCATGAAATCACATACCCTTTAAAGCTTTATTTACCCGTTGAACCAAATGAAACAACCTTGAATATTCGAAAAATACTTATATAACCATTTAATTCTCTAAACACTCTACAAACGTAACTACATAACATATTTATAGACATATGAAACATATAATTACACCAAGGCATTAATATTAATTATCAAACTATATTAATCAAAACATTTATCTCATATAATTCAATATACACAATGGCTCAAACCAAAGCAATCCATGCTTCCATTGTAACACCCGTAACCCGTCTCCATCGCCAGATTTGGGTTACAGAGTATTACAACACATAGCAAAACAATTTATATCATTAAACCATTCATTTATTTAATTAAATTAAAACATTTGAATCTACATTTCATTCTTAGCATAATCACAATTACGAGCTTTAAAGAAAGCATATAGGACTTAAAAATGACTTTGAAAACATCCAGGAACCATTCTGAATTAAAATAGAAAACATGGAAAATTTTAAAAATAGGGGTCACACAGCCTTGTGGACAGGTTGTGTGATAGAGCCCAGGCCGTGCAGCTCAAGGACATGGTCGTGTGGGAAAACCGTGTACAATTCGAAATATAGGTCACATGGTCATCTCTCAGCCCATGTGCCCGCCTATGTGAGTGTTCGAGATATGGTCACACGGTCGTGTCTCAGACCGTGTGCTGGACTGTGTCAATATTGCACCTAAACTTAACAAGACATACGGCCGTGTGAATTTTCTGTGTGTGGCACATGGCCATGTGACAGCTTGTGTCCCAGGCCATGTACACCCAAAATAACTTCCAAGACAACCAATTTCATGCACCATTTCTTAAGAACCAAATCAAACCATTTCCAACACTTTTAACCTATTAAAAATACATCTAAACATGTCAAAAACATGAAACGTATGTGCCTAACCAATATGCCTACATTGGCACCATAATTTAAATACTATTCCAAATTCACGTTCAATATACACATGTTCTTATTTTATAAACCAATAAACATATTTATTCATATATATCTTTTACATCCAGTGAACCAATCATCAAACAACTTTCATAATGCATATAGAAAATGTTCAAAAGCACTTATATAGAGATACCATTGCCATCTCACACCGCATTCAACCAAAATACTAATTATGTAACAGCCCGATTTTGGGTATAGTCGGAACAGTGGTTTCGGGACAACAAACCTGACGCAGTAAAATTCATTTTTATTATATTTTTATGGTCTAGAGTTTTATGGAGCGATTTCATGAAAATTTTGTTCGAAAATTTTGACGTTTGGGCACTCAATTTAGTCAAAAAAACTAAATTACAAAAAGTACAAAACTTGAATTCTATATGTTGAAGGTGTCCAATTGCTATGAAATTTTAAATTGGAGGTCCTTAAATGGTAATTAGACCATTGGTTAAGTTGGTGGACAAAAATGGACATGGTTTGGTATGTTTCTAAAGGTTTTCATTAAGGGCATTTTAGTAATTTGGTAATTAAAATGAATTAAAAAGCCAAATCAAAAGCCAATTTTTGTCCATCTTCCTCCCATGGGCTAATGCACCAAGAAAAAACCATGGCTAGGGGTTTTCAAGCTTCCAAGCTCGATTGTAAGTCTGTTCTAGCCCCGTTTTTAATGATTTTTATGTTTTGAAATCCTTGTAACATGATCTATCTATTTCTACCACTAATTTAAGAAATAATCAAGGTCTAAAATTTTAACCATGATGGATATTTGTGTATTTTTATGTCTAATGGTAGAAAATGTATGTTTGATGTATGATAAACGACTTTTACTAAGTGATTTTCGGTAAAAATGTCAAAAAGGACTTATTTGTAAAAGTTATAAAATGAGTAGAAAATGTGAATAAATGAGAAATCTGGGCTGTTATGAGTATGAAAATGGTTCGGCTAGGCTTGGGTTTTGAATAAATTGAATGAAATTCATTTTACGAGCCTAGGGACTAAATTGTAAAAATGTCACACTTTAGGGGCAAAATGTAATTTTTTTTCTATAATGTGATTTTGGGCTTATTTGAATAGTATAATGACTAAATAAGTTAAATGAGATATTATAGATCGAGAAAAATGAGGTTTGGAGTTAGAACGAGGGAAAAACGAGTATTTGACGATTTTATTCTTTTTGTCGTTTTTATGTCGATGTAAGTTTGTATGTTTAATAAGCATTAAAATTATATGTGTATAAATGCTTGATTGATATAATTGTGGTAAATTCTATATTATTGAAATGAAATGTGAATGTTTTTGAGTACGTTATTACGAAAATGACCGAAAGAGATCTGATACAGCGAAAGTCCCGGTTGAACCTTAGGAATAGATAGGATACAAATGTCATGACATTAGGGTTAATGAGATTATGTGTAAGACCATATTTGGGATATGGCATCGGTATGAGATTTCGTGTAAGACCATATCTGGGATATGGCATCGATATGAGATTTCGTGTAAGACCATAGCTGGGCTATTGGCATCGATACAAGATTACATGTAAGACCATACCTGAGATATGGAATTGGTACGGTGTGTGTATGAGATTCCCGAGTATCCGATAGTATTCCAAGTGGTTCAACGGGAAATTCAACGAGTATGTCAAAGAGAAGAAAGAGTATATAAGTAATTACGAATCGGTACAGGTATGTACGTAAAGTCTATAAGCAGTGACTTCATGAAATTGTGAGTTCATGATTTCCCCAAGAATGATTTTGTGAAAACCTTGTGATTATTAGTCTATACTTGTGATGTATGAAATTCATGATAAATTCGGTGGATGATTATGTGATTGGCTTTCGGGCCAAATTGAGTTATGATATAGCATGTTTTATTCATGCAAATTGTGATTAATCAGATATGAGAAAAAAAAAGGAAGATTGGCATAATTTCCTATTAAAATGGTTATGGAAGTATGAGAAGATAAGAGTTTAGGTAATTGAAAGATGTTAAAGTATATGCTTGAAATGTAAATACTCATAATTAATGTGCATGTTTACTATGAGGTTTGAAAAGAGTTGTTAATTGTTGTAATATGTTGCAAAGGAGAGATTACGGCTGTTAGGCTAATGCCAGGATATGTTAAATTATGCTTATAAGTTGATAGAGTAAACAATGTGACTGAATAAATTATAACTGTGAGATTTCTAGCAATTTGTACTATCTTATGTTTATATTGTTGGACTTGATAAATGATTGGTAAGAGTTGCTTATTCTTTTCGTACGGACTTACTAAGCTATATATATAGCTTACCCCTTTCCTTTCTAATTTCTTATAGGGTTATAGAGCTAGCTCGGGTTGGAAATCGCTGGAGATTCTATCACATTATCAAACTGTCATTTTGGGTATAAATGAATTCAAGTATTTTAAGTCTATGGCATGTATAGGGACTAGGTCAATTTGTTATATGTGTCATGATTAATTTGGCCATATGTGTTGGCTTGTAATTGTTAATGCTTCATCTTATATATAGCCATGAAAGATGGCTTATGCTGATTATAAATATATTCGTATGTTAATGCCCATTTGTGAATGTGAAATAAGTATGTTTTTAATGGGATGAGTATGATGTTTTAAGCATGATAAATGATGGTATAAGAATGACATGTTATTTTCATGTTTGTGGTGGTTTGGTTGCATTTATATGCTTGAATTTGTGCCATGTGATGTTGTGTAGATGTGTGCAAGTAAGGCTGGCAAAATGGCTTGGTAAATAGCCTTATTTTTGTCCACAATGGTAGACACACGGGCGTGTGTCTAGGCCGTGTGTGACACATGGTCTGCCCCACGTGCATGTGTCCTGACCGTGTGTCCCCTGCACCTAAATTTTGAAAAGCAGAATGTCCAGAATCGAGCACAAGGGCAGAGACACGGGCGTGTGTCTCAGCCGTGTGTGCTACATGGACTAGCACACGGGCGTGTGGCACGGGTGTGTGGCACAAGTCAGAAAGCACCCTAATTTGAACACGGTCTGAAGCACGGGTATGTCCCCGGCGTCATACGGGCGTGTGAGCCCTGTTTCTAGCAAAAATTTTCTTAGTTTTCTAAAAAAATTCTTGAGTTCTCGGTTTAGTCCCGAACCACTTCCAAAGCATGTTTTGGGCCTCGTAGGCTCGTATAAGGGACTTTATGATTGAATATGAATGGTTTTAATTTGGACGCAAATTTATGACTCAGAATTGTGTGAATGCTTGTGTTATGAGTCCGGTAATGCCTCGAGCCTTGTTCCGGTGTTGAATACGGATAAGGGGTGTTATATTTAGTGGTATCAGAGCTACGGTTTAGTCGATTCTCGAACTAACGTAGCATACGTGAGTCTAGCTATACATGCCATATTACTACCTGTGATAGTGTGATATCTCTCGACTCTGATGAAATTGTTTTGTTGAGGCAAAGATGCTTTCCAACCGAGCTATTTTCGAAAACGCTGAAAGTGATACTAAGATATTTGAAAATGTGTTTGTGATGAGTCGAAAATTAGAAAGGTATGAATAAGAGTTCATGATATGTATGTGATGATGTACAAAATGAAATAACCATAAGTTGAGAAATATGGATAAAATGTCATTGTTCCGGTTGAACGTTGTATTTCGATGAATTATGGTGATTTTATGAAACAGATAAAATTTTTTAAATGTTGCAAAAAGGATTTAGCCTGGAAGGGTAATCTTGAATTAAGCCTTCTCGAGCATATGGTATGAAAGGATTTAGCCTGGACTGGCAATCCTGTTATATCATATGTGGCTCGAGAGTGTGCTCTATGAATATTTGCCAAAATGGCACTTTTGAATATGAATTGACAGATTGTTGACATGCATACCTTGAATATACTACCCGAGTATCCATCAAAATTACAATAGTTCAATGGGAATTATTCTTGAAATATGGAAAAGTGAAGTGAAATGAAAGTTTATATTGTGATAAGCTCATCAATGTTTGTTTGGCATTCATATGATGGTATATGCCTAACTTGTTTGATTAAGTGAATGCGATAAGTAAACTTACTCAAAATTTATGGAATGTATGTTTAAGTACACTTGTTTGAATAAAGATAATCGGAAAGTTCATGTAACATAAATATGTATGGTAATTAGCTTGAAGTGAATTATATGATTGTGAAGATATTATGTTGATGATGAATGCTAAGTTATATGTGTGTATTTATGAGAGTCGAGTTAGAGGCTTTACGACCTTACCCCTTTACCAATGTGGTATTTTATAATGAAATTTCACGAGATTTAAGTTGAATGAGCTCATAAGTAAGAGACTAAAGAGTTCAATAGCGGAATAACTAATAATGTGGTCAGAGTTGAGAATAGTTTGGCAAGTGAATACAGTCTTGGAAAAGATGCCAGGTTATTCTAAAGATCATCTGGATTTCGCAACGTCACGGTTAAGGAAAGAGTTAATCTCGGCTAATCGACTCATTCAGGTATGATGTCTAAAGTATGTATTTGCTGGAGTTTCTTTCAGATTTAGCTTTGTTAGTAATTGGAATAATACGGGATTAGTGATGACAGAATTAGTCAGAGAAATGATATTTGAATTGTAAAGATGTCTGAGTGTAACAGCTGTGATTGAATAGATTATGATGATCTCTCCTGGGTATTTTATATATTCATTTATCCTCAGAGATATATATGTGATTGTTCGTTTTCTGATGAAATTCTTATCGTATGAAAATGCGAGCTGATTATAATGTTAGATGACAACACTGTTGGTCTGGTTGGTTGATGATCAACATATCTTATCTCTCCCTTTGGGATTCTATTCTATTATGTTTGGAAATAAAAGTTGTTGGTGAAAATTTATGTGAGGCTATTCTTCTGTTTCTACTGGATGTTGTTTTGTTTTATATATATATTTTTGGAAAATATATTATCTCTGTTACAATTGATTCCAGAGCGTATAAGCATTGTTTTTCTTCTGGTTTTCTCTGAGGAATCATCAAGATTTTTATTATTTTCTTATGAGTTTTGTTCTCGGACTTCCAGTATGATATCGCATTTTGGATTTTTTTATCTCGGTTTTCTTATCATTCTTATTTCGTAAATTATCAATCATGGCTCATCTTTAAAGTGTGTTCTTTGGCTTGTGATAACTAAGTCTATTATGGTTGTATTTCTGGTTCGATCAGAGGAACATGGTGATTCTGGTATCAGGATTTCCCTAAGTTTCATGAAAGAAATTAACATCGGCAACGGTATAGATAGTAGAAGCCCAAGCTCAAATTGTACGATGGTTTTCTTTTCTCAGGTAAGTTTGGTTAAGGTCAATGAGTTCAATCAGGATATTTGTTTACTTGAGCTAATGCAATTGTAAAGATCTTTGACTAGTGTAACACCCCTGACCCGTGTTCAACGCCGGAACAGGGTATGAGGCATTATCGGACAATAACACAAACATTCATGCAAAATCGGGCCATAAAATTTTCTTCAATTTAAAAATTTTCATATTCAATCATAAAGTCCCTAAAATGGGCCTACGAGGCCCAAAACATACTTTGGAAACGGTCCAGGACCAAACTAAGAACTTTAGAAACATTTAGAAAATTTACATAAAAACTGGGCACACGCCCGTGTGGCACAGGGACACGCCCATGTGGGAAGGCCATGTGGCCGCACACGCCCACGTCCCCAGCCCGTGTGGTTTTATTTTTCATTTCGAACCTACAGGGGTTTTCACACGGCCGAGCACACGCCCGTGTCCTTCACTCGATCGAGACACACGCCCGTGTCTTTGCCCGTGTGTAAAAACCTGGGTATTCTGTTTATGACATCAACACACATTTTAGGTCACACGACCAAGGCACATGCCCGTGTGTTAGCCCATGTGACGAACTTAATTTTTCGCAAATTAGGTGCAGGGGACACACGGCCAGGCTACACGCCCATGAGGCAGACCATGTGTCACACACGATCGTGTGTCTACCTGTGTGGACAATTATAAGGCTATTTACCAAGCCTTTTGCCACCCTGATAAGCATCCACACTTATACCATTTCCAACCAAACTTAGCATACTATTATTAGAAAGTGTATTCACACACCATTTAATAACCATACTCATCATATATAACCACACTTATATATTTAGCCATCACACATGCACCTACACATCCATTCACATATCCCACTTCCCACACTTAAATTTCATGCTACCATTCATTCCCACTTAGGCAAGAAAATTCATTCATGAAAGGCCTCATCATAGACTTATAACACAAACAATATTAGCCACATCACATGGCTTTATACAAAATGATATATCAAATGACATAGTCCACATTCTTGGCCAACCAATTATGACACTTACAAAATAACCAAATTCCTATACATGCCATAATTCAATGTAAATGTCAATAAACCAAAATGTGTAGATAGTGTGGATGATTTTCCGACGATCTCCGTATCCCGAGCTGGCTTGGCGACACTATAAAACAAGGGAAAAGAGAAGGGAGTAAGCTTTAAGCTTAGTAAGTCTATACGTAAACAATGAAACATCACCACATAATTATAAATCAAGAACATTACATACTAATCAAAAAACAATTCAGATCCTTGTAGTTGCACTTACTCATTTCAAACCTTACCACATTCCAAATACATATCATAAATATTGCTCACAATTACATGCACCTATAACCCTGTACTTGACACCACATTGTCACACATAATTTCTCTTAATCAAATTTTCCCAATGAACACTTCGGAATAATACTGGATACATATACACACGGTGGTATCGCACACAGCCCACCAATAATAGTAAATACGGTGGTATCACACACAGCCCACCAATAATAGTAAATACAGTGGTATCGCACACAACCCACCAATAATAGTAAATACGGTGGTATCGCACACAGCCCACCAATAATAGTAAATACGGTGGTATTGCACACAGCCCACCAATAATAGTAAATATAGTGGTATCGCACACAGCCCACCAATAATAGTAAATACGGTGGTATCGCACACAACCCACCAATAATAGTAAATACGGTGGTATTGCACACAGCCCACCAATAATAGTAAATACGGTGTTCATCTGTATCCTTTTTCTATTCCGAAGGTTTATCCGGGAATTTCCCCACTTTTCATCGTTTTAATAAATATCAATAATATTCACTCACATTTCACATAAGACATTAATATGTAAAAACATAAATAAAAAGGATGTATCATTTACATATAAACTTACATCGATACAAAATGTGTAAATTTGCAATTTAGTCCGAAACCTTGCCTTTTCCTCGGTCAAGGTCGATTCCATGTTCTTCTTGATAATCAAGCTTGAAAGTGAAACAAAACCCTAGCTATGGCTCCTTGCAAATTTTGGCTATGGAGGATGAAGATGGACAACATTTTAGCCTCATTTTCCCTTTTATTTCTTTTATTAACCAAATGACTAAATTGCCCTTCATTAATCCTTTAGTTATTTTATCCCTCTATGGGCATTTTGTGTCCAAACTATAATATAATGGTCTAATTACCAACTAAGGACTCTCAATTTAAAAACCCATCTCTATCAAGTACCTTTATGGATTATAATACACACTTTTCACCCATTGCAATTTAGTCCAACTTATCAAATTGAACATTCAAACAATAAAATTTCTCAACCAAAATTTTACACAAACATTCAATCACTCAATAAACACTAAAACTCAATCAAAATAAATATTTTAACCTCAGATTCATGGTTTCAAAACCACTATTCTATTTAGGCCCTAATTCGGGCTGCTACAACTAGCATGTGAGGAAATTTTGAAAGATTGTAGGTTTGAGCTGTTTTAACAGCATGAAGAAGGGAGTATTTTGATATGATATTATTTGATAGTTGAGATCGACTCAGTTGTTTTTATCTAAGCGAGCTGGTTAGTTGAAAGGTAATTTGAGTTATATGCATTTAAGTTTATCCTCAGGTAAGAAGATAAAATCTTGTACATTCATGGGTAAATTGATGAACAGTCTGAATGAAGAATTTATATTCAAAAAGGGTGTGATACAAGGACGTACCTATTAGATCAGTTCTAATTGGATGATATTATTATGAGTTAAAGTTGTTTTAATTGATAAAGTTATCACATTTGTGAAAGTTAGAATGGTCTGTTGAGTGTTAGCAAAGTTGAAAATGGTTGAAGGTATTTTTAACCGAAGCACTGATTCGGAGTTCAGTTTAAATTGAGTAAAGAATTTGTGATTTTTCAGTGATGCACTATATGTGTTTTAATGCAAAAATGTAAAGTGATAGTTTATGCTTTCAGACGGTTAAAGTCACATGAAAGAAACTGTCCGACGGGTGATTTAAAGTCAGCCACTTTTTATGTCTATGTTGAGAATTTGATGATGTCAGTTGTCCAACGAAAAATTTCATATGTTTCTTGATCCCAAGAGTTTAAAGTATCTAATGTCGCAGAAGGATCTGAAATTAAAACAGCATAGATGGCTTGAACTATGGAAAGATTGTGAGCAGTTTTCGATTAACGTTTAGGAAAACATATATAATTGAAAATGCTTGAATGGAAAACCTTTGATTATTTTGTGAGTATTTGATACATGATTAATCTTATTTGATGATGGTCTGAATCTAGCTAAATTAGAAGCTAAAGCGATGTTTTCTTTGCAAGATTGAGAACCTCAGGAATGTGATAGTGAGTGGGAAACTAAACGAGTACAGTGTGAGACGAATTTTGATTCTAGATTTCAGGTCAGACTTTATGGCTGTTATCATTATTCCGAGATAGAATTTGTGCACTGAGTAATTCAGAGCTTATGCAGAAAATTTTGTACAAAGCTCAGTAGTAGCTCGTTTGTTCATTTAGGTAGTAATGAAATGTAAAGTTATTTGAAATAGATGTTTTGGTGATTGAGTATGTAAAATGATAGCTTAGTTGAGTTATATGTTTCAGAGACTATCCGATTAGAAATCATACAGAAAGTAAAAGTGGTTCGTGGCAGTTTAGAATCCACTTCAGATTGTCAGAAAATGTATGTGAATTTGAAACATGAGGATATGAAATTCCCGTTTAGCGATAGCATGCTTCCGAAAGTATTGCCTTGGAAAAAGATTCAAAATGTGTTTTGTGTATCTATGTTGCGATGGTATCGACTGGACTCTCTGAGTATGAATTCTCCGATAGGGATTATGATTCAGCTGATGTGTTGTATAATGGAGAATCAATCGAAATTTTGACACGAGAGATTAAAAAGTTGGAAAATAAAAGCATAACCTTAGTGAGAGTTCTTTGGTAGTGTCACGAGATAGAGCAATCTACGTGGGGATCGAATTTATATTCTGGTAAGATTTTTGGGGACGAAACCTAAAGGGGGGAGAGTTGTAACAGCCCGATTTTGGGTCTAGTCGGAATAGTGGTTTCAGGTCCACAAGTCCAACGCAGTAAAATTCATTTTTATTTTATTTTTATGGTCTACAATATTATGAAACAATTTCTTGAAAATTTCGTACGAAAATTTTGACATTTGGGCACTCAATTTAGTCAAAAGGACTAAATTGAAAAAAGTGCAAAACTTGAATTCTATATGTTAAAGGTGTCCAATTGCTATGAAATTTTAAATTTGAGGTCTTTAAATGGTAATTAGACCATTGGTTAAGTTGGTGGACAAAAATGGACATGGTTTGGTATGTTTCTAAAGTTTTTCATTAAGGGCATTTTAGTAATTTGGTAATTAAAATGAATTAAAAAGCCAAATTAAAAGCCAATTTTTGTCCATCTTCCTCCCATGGCCAAATGTACCAAGAAGAAACCATGTCTAGGGTTTTTCAAGCTTCCAAGCTTGATTGTAAGTCCGTTCTGGCCCCGTTTTTAATGATTTTTATGTTTTTGAAATTCTTGTAACATGATCTATCTATTTCTACCACTAATTTAAGAAATAATCAAGGTCTAAAATTTTACCCATGATGGATATTTACGTATTTTGATGTCTAATGGTAGAAAATGTATGTTTGATGTATGATAAACGACTTTTACTAAGTGATTTTCGGTAAAAAATGTCAAAAATGACTTATTTGTAAAAGTTATAAAATGAGTAGAAAAATGTGAATAAATGAGAAATGTGGGCTGTTATGAGTATGAAAATGATTCGGCTAGGCTTGGGTTTTGAAGAAATTGAATGAAATTCATTTTACGAGCCTAAGGTCTAAATTGTAAAAATGTCAAACTTTAGGGGCAAAAATGTAATTTTTACCATAATGTGATTTTGGGCTGATTTGAATAATATAATGATTAAATAAGTTAAGTGTGGTATTATAGATTGAGAAAAACGAGGTTCGGAGTTAGGACGAGGGAAAAATGAGTATTTGACGATTTAGTCCTTTTTGCCGTTTTTATGCCAAGGTAAGTTCGTATGTTTAATAAGCATTAAAATTATATGTGTATAAATGGTTGATTGATATAATTGTGGTAAATGCTATATTATTGAAATGAAATGTGAATGTTATTGAGTACATTATTATGAAAATGACCGACAGAGATCCGATACAGTGAAAGTCCCGGTTGAACCTTAGGAATAGATAGGATACAAATGTCATGACATTAGGGTTAATGAGATTACGTTTAAGACCATATCTGGATATGGCATTTATATGAGATTTCGTGTAAGACCATATTTGGGATATGGCATCGATATGAGATTTCGTGTAAGACCATAGTTGGGCTATTGGCATCGATACATGATTACATGTAAGACCATACCTGGGATATGGCATTGTTACGGTACTGTGTGTACGAGATTCCTGAGTATCCGATATTATTCCAAGTGGTTCAACAGGAAATTCAACGAGTATGTCAAAGAAGAGAAAGAGTATGTAAGTAATTACGAATCGGTACAGGTATGTACGTAAAGTCTGTAAGCATTGACTTCATGAAATTGTGAGTTCATGATTTCCCCGAGAATGATTTTGTGAAAACCTTGTGATTATTAGTCTATACTTTTGATGTATGAAATTCATGATAAATTTGATTGATGATTATGTGATTGGCTTTCGGGCCAAATTGAGTTATGATATAACATGTTTTATTCATGAAAATTGTGACTCATCGAATATGAGAAAGAAAGGAAGATTGGCATAATTGCCTATTAAAATGGTTATGGAAGTATGGGAAGATAAGAGTTTAGGTAATTGAAAGATGTTAAAGTATATGCTTGAAATGTAAATACTCATAATTAATGTGCATGTTTACTATGAGGTTTGAAATGAGTTGTTAATTGTTGTAATATGTTGCAAAGGAGAGATTACGGTTATTAGGCTAATGCCAGGACATGTTAAATTATGCTTATAAGTTGATAGAGTAAACAATGTGACTGAATAAATTACAACTGTGAGATTTCTAGCAATTTGTACTATCTTATGTTTATATTGTTGGACTTGGTAAATGATTAGTATGAGTTGCTTATTATTTTCGTACGGACTTACTAAGCTATATATATAGCTTACCCATTTTCCTTTCCAATGTCTTATAGGGTTATAGAGCTAGCTCGGGTTGGAAATCGCCGGAGATTCTATCAGATTATCAAACTGTCATGTTGGGTATAAATGAATTCAAGTATTTTAAGTCTATGGCATGTATAGGGACTAGGTCAATTTGTTATATGTGTCATGATTAATTTGGCCATATGTGTTGGCTTGTAATTGTTAATGCTTCATCTTATATATAGCCATGAAAGATGGCTTATGCTGATTATAAATATATTCGTATGTTAATGCCCTTTTGTGAATGTGAAATAAGTATGTTTCTAATGGGATGAGTATGATGTTTTAAGCATGATAAATGATGGTATAAGAATGACATGTTATTGTCATGTTTGTGGTGGTTTGGTTGCATTTATATGCTTGAATTTGTGCCATGTGATGTTGTGTAGATGTGTGCAAGTAAGGCTGGCAAAATGGCTTGGTAAATAGCCTTGTTTTTGTCCACACGGGTAGACACAGTGGTTTCGGGACCGCAAATTCGATCCGAAAATAATGTTTATTTTTATTTTATTATATGGTCCGTATTATGATATACGTGTCGTGTGAAAATTTTGATACGAAAATTTTATCGATTAAGTGTTTAATTACGAGAAGGACTAAATCACATAACATGCGAAAGTTGAATTCTAATAGCTATAAGGATTAAATAGCTATGGAATTCAAAACTAGAGGTCCTTATATGGTAATTACACCATCAAAGGAAAGTATGTAGATTTTTGTTGACTCATCCTTGGAAAAATTAGAAAAGAGTAGGGACTAAATTGGAAATTGAAATAATTAATTAATTAAAAAGATGATAAAAGATATCATCTTATTATTTTGTCATCTTCAACCCCAAAATTATATGGAAACCCTAAGAGAGTAAGAAGAAACTTTCAAGGCTTAATTGGGTAAGTTTCCTTGTCCCGTTTTTAGTAATTTTGGTATTTTTGAAATCGGGATAGTCTTGTCTATCTATTTGGGGGATTAATTTGAAAAGTTATCAAGGTATGGAATTTGGGTCATGGATGAATATGCTAAAAATTTTAAATTTATGGTAGGAAATGAAAGGTTGTTGATAGATAAACAACTTTTACAAAATGATTTTTGATGAAAACATGATTTAGGGACTAAAACGTAAAGTTGTCAAATTTGATGAAAAATTCTGAATTTTTATGAATACATGTGCTGTAAATTTTGTAATGGGATTTTGGTTAGGCTTGGAATAGGGAGTAAATTGCACAAGTTTCATTTTCCGAGCCTATTGACAAAATTGGAATTTATGGAAAAGTTAGGGGCAAAATGGTAATTTTGCCTAAGACATAAATTGAGTCCAAATGAATACGAAATATGAGAAATTGATGATTAAAACTATGTATATATATTCAGACAACACAAATTTGAGGTTAGATCGAGGAAAAGAAAAGGTTTCGGATTAGTAGATTACTTACGTGAACAAGTGTCGAGGTAAGTTCGTGTAGCTTAATCGAGCATATAATTATGTTAATTGAATGTTGTGTTTGTATGTAATGTGACTTATATTGATATGCATTACTTGAATGCTATAATGGAAAATTTAATACATGCTTGAAATGATGAAAAAGGGGTTAAGTCCCGATTGAATATTGAATTCCGATGAATATAGGCGCTTTCCCGAAACGAATAAGGTCCTGCATTTGTTGTGGACGGGATTTAGCTTGGACGTGTAATCCTATCGACCTTGTTATAGAAAGGATTTAGCCCGGATGGGTAATCCTGATATAATACCTCTCAAGTATATGTTACGATTAGGGTTTAGCCTGGACTGGTAATCCTAATTGAGCTCTTTTGAGCATACGTTATATAAAGGATTTAGCCTGGACTAGTAATCCTGTTATACAATATGTGGCTCGAGAGTGTGTTTCTTGATTAAGTGCCCTAATGGGTACCCTCGAATAAGAATTGACGGATTATTGAATCGTACACCCCGAGTGTACTACCCGAGTATCCATCGGAATTTCATTGATTCAACGAACATAAAACTCTTGACATGACATGAGAATTATGAGATGAAATGAAAATGTCTTGAAAGAGTATTGCATGATGAGCTCATCTATCCTTACTTGATGTATATATAAAGTTTGTGACTAACATGTTTGATTGGATGCATGTGTTTAGGCAATTTTGTCAAATGGATGGAAAACATGATATTTTATGCTTAGATTTAATAAACGAGATTGGTAAGTTTAGTTTCTGTTATACGAACTTACTAAGCATGTAATGCTTACTCTGTCTTATTTTCTCTGTTTTATAGTGCTAGGAAGCTCGAGAAGGTTGGAGATCATTGGAGCATCGTCACACTATCAACTAGCTTAGTTTAGGTATACTTAGTAAAATCATTTTGGTATAATGGCATGTATAGGACAACTTGACCATTAGTGGCTTGATAATGATGCTTGTAATCTAGCCATTGGAATGGCTAGTAATGGTTGTTTTGATATACTTGTAATGTCATGCTATGATAGCGAAATATATGTTAAGTAGTTGATCAATTTATGTCTAATATATGGAATGAACCAAGGTAAGATTGTAAGCATGTATGCATGTAATGGTATGCCATGATGAATGATGGAATTTGACTAATTTGAATGCTTAGAATGGTTGGTATTGGATGTGTGTTTCAAGTGTAGGTCATGGGTGTGATTTTGGGTGAGAAATGAAGTTAGAAATGGCTTTATTTTGCGTGTGTCTAGACCGTATGTGACACACGGTCGGGTACATGGACGTGTAGTTAGGCCGTGTGTCCCCTGCACCTTAATTTTGAGAAACAGAATGCTCAGAATTGAGCACACGGGTAGAGACACGGGCGTGTGTCTCAGCCGTGTGTGCTACACGTCCTAGAACACGATCATGTGTCTTTGCTGTGTGAAACCTACACCTAACTTCAAATTGAAGTAATTAACCACACGGCCTAGTACACGGGCGTGAGCATGGTCGTGTGCACAAGTTAGAGAGTTACACGGGGTCGAACACGATCTGTAGCACGGGCGTGTCCCAGGGTCACACGGGCGTGTCCCTTGGACCACACGGGCGTGTGAGCCCTGCACCTTGGAAAATTTTTGAAATTTTGTAAAAAATTGTTAGAGTTCCCGATTAAGTCTCGACTCGATTCTAATGCTTGTATTGGGCCTCGAGGGTCCAATTAAGGGATGTATTGAATGATTTCGGTATATAAATAGTAATTTACATAAATTATTTGTAAAATGTTTTGAATGTTTTGGTAATGCTCTGAAACCTTATTTCAATGATGAATACGAGTTAGGAGTGTTACATTTAGTGGTATCAGAGCTAGGATTTAGCCAATTCTTGGATTTAACGTAGCAAACACGAGTTTAGCTATACATGCCATTATATAATTTGTGATGTGTGATGACTCTTGATCATTTTAAATGTGTTTTTCATATAGTAATGTCATCCAACCGAGCTGGAGTTGAATCCGAGGAATCTGAGAGCAATGCTTCAGCTTCAGTTCAAAGAGTTGCGTCTGCGTCTGGTAGTGAAAGGCCCATCTCTGAGGGCTGAGGTGAGGAGGCCAAACATGCCTTCTTTTAATTGATGAATGAGTGGTTTACTGAGTACTTAAGAACAAACCCTGCTGTACAACGACCTCCCCCACCTGCTCCTCAACCGATTCCTGAGGTACCACATGGTGCTGAACCTTTTAGAATGGGTAAGCCTCTGGTAGATAAAATCCGCAAGCATGGGGCGGAAGAATTTAGAGCTATCGCAGATGATGATCTGGAAAGGGCTGAGTTTTGGCTAAAAAATACTATCCGAGTTTTTGATGAATTATCCTGTACACCTGCGGAATGTTTGAAATGTGCAGTATCTCTACTGAAATATACAACTTATCATTGGTGGAATACCATAACTTCAGTTGTGCCGAGAGAGATACATGAGAATTCTTCCAGGCTGAATTCAGAAAGAAATATGTTAGTCAGAGATTCATGGATCAGAATATGAACGAGAGTTTGTTCGGTTGAGCAAATATGCCAGAGAATGGGTATCCAAGCGTGTGCCTTGGCCGTGTGAAACCTACACCTAACTTCGAATTGAATTAATTAACCACACGGCCTAGCACACGGGCGTGTGGCATGGCCGTGTGCCCAAGTTAGAGAGTTACACGGGGTCGAACACGGCCTGTAGCACGAGCTTGTCCCAGGGTCACACGGGCGTGTTCCTTGGACCACACGGGCGTGTGAGCCCTACACCTTGGAAAATTTTTGAAATTTCTCGAAAAATTCTTAGCGTTCCCGATTAAGTCCCGATCGATTCTAATGCTCGTATTGGGCCTCGATGGTCCAATTAAGGGACATTTTGAATGATCTCGGTTTATAAATAGTAATTTACATAAATTATTTGTAAAATATTCTGAAAGTTTCGGTAATACTCTGAAACCCTATTCCAACGACGGATACGGGCTAGGGGTGTTACAAGACCAAAGTGAACAGATAGTTACCGATCAAGTTGACGGATAGTGTGATCTCAAAAGCCAATCCAATCGACAGCTTGAATCCGACGATCTACGAGGAAGAAAAACCAATACAAGGTAAGCTTGTGTAAAGCTTAGTAAGTTTGAAATAAACATTTTACAAGATAATTCAACATCATGGTCATGAGTTCCTTAATCACCTATACACAACACAAGTATCATAAAGTTATTGAGTTCATATATGAAACTTATAACTTTATCATATTATCAAACATATACATGAAAAGCACATTTGGTACACAAACCAACTATCAAATATTCATTTAATATTTAACATCTTTATTTGTAGTACTCATTTCAAATGTCCATTTTCCCATATTTATACTCATAAATATTTTGTATAACACTTCATAAAACCGTTTTGTAACAGCCCGATTTTGGCCCTAATCGGAACGGTGGTTTTGGGACCACGAATCTGAGTTAGAAAAATATTTTAATATTATATTTGATATCTAAGATATATGTTTGAGCATGTGTTAAAATATCGTGGGTTAGTTTTTCCGTTTGTGTGTTCAATTTAAGAAAAAGGACTAAATTACATAAGTGGTAAAAGTAGCATTTTATGTAATTGAATGGCTTATTAATGTGTCTTTATAATGAAGAGGTTTTATGTTGCAAATATCCCTTTTTATAAGTATAGTGGACGGCAATATGCCTTTATAATACATTTATATATTTGTTTTATATATTAAATTTATAATAATGCTAAATTATATATTATAAGCATATTATAATAAAAACATAAAATAATCTTGCATGTTCATCTTTTTACTTTCATTTTGACCGAAACTAAAGAAAAAAGAAAGAAACTTAAGCTCTCAAACATTCGTCCCTTTGCATGCTTGATTAAGGTATGTAATTGAGTTCGATTTTTTTATAATTTTTACGTTTTTGAGATCATTGCTTCAAATACTATCCGACCCATGTTAGAATTTCTAATTTTGATGCATATGTGGTGTTTGGCCATTGATGAAAACTTGTGTTTTGTGATGTTTGATGATTATATATTAAAGATATGTTTTAGATTAACATGTTTTGTATTGAAAATTTTGATGATTATGGGTAATTAGGACTAAATTTCGAAATTTGCAAATTGAAGGGTCAAAATGTGAAATAAATGGATTGTATGGACTTGTATGGACATGAATAACATTCGGCCCTAAAGGAGTGTGTGCAAATTTTGAGTATTTTGTGTTTTGTGCAATAGGGACTAAATTGTAAAAAGTATAATGTCAGGGGTAAAATAGTAATTTTCCCATTTATGTGTTTTTGTATTAAATTGAATGAAAATATATTTGAATAAGCTTAATTTGAAATTTTTTAGATCAAGAACAAAAAGAATCGGGATTGGATCGAGGAAAAGCAAAGTTGAACGAATAGCCGGGAAAACTAATCCGTCGATTTTCGAGGTAAGTTTTTAAGTAATTGGGTTGAATTGAATTTTAATCTATATTGAGGTGCATTTGTTAAATAGAAGTAAGCATGTTATATTACTTATTGTTGAATGTGACATTGAATAATTTATGTGCTAGCCGAATATAAGGTTAGTATTTATATAAGCCTTGATTTATTTGAGTTAAATGGTTATATATAGTTTGAGAGATAGTTAAATGTGGAATTGATTGTACTGATTAGGTGAGTGTACATGTTATTTGACTATGGCCGAATGTGATGGTGTTTTATAGGAAGAATGGGTTGGTTTGAACATGTACATTTATGGGTGTTTATATGTTTAAAATGTGATTATATATGTCTATATGAATGAGGTGAAGATTGGGTTAATGAGCACTATGTGTGTGAACTTATACACCAAGCACTAAGTGTGCGAAATCGATCTTTTGGCACTAAGTGTGCGGAACATAACGTAATGGCACTAAGTGTGCGATACATTATATGAAATTTGCACTATGTGTGCGTTTTATCAAAGTAACGTCACTAACTGTGCGATACGTTACATGGTTTTGCACTAAGTGTGCGGGTTGGCGGATTTTCTAAAGATAACAGCTAGAGAATCATGATAATCGAAATGAAATAAACAGGTATGAGATTCATGATAGCTAGATAATTTTCTATTAATGAGGTAAGTTATACTTGCATGAGAAACCAAGGAGAATAGGAGGTGGTTAATAGTTTCGAGTTTATTTGGATATGGAAAAATGATGCATAGTTTAAAATGAAATCTAATAAAGTATGCATGAGTATTTGATTTTGAGATTACTAAATACGGCAGTTAATGAATGGTGATATGATCTATACTTATGTTTATGGGAAATGAGATGGGTAGCAAGAATCCATCTAGAGAGCAAGCTGCAAGAGTCAAGGGTAGAGCACCGGTGAGAACTTATGCCATTCGCGCTCGTGAAGAGGCGTCTTCCCCCGACATAATCACGGGTACATTTTCTCTTTATGATACTTGTGTTATAGCTTTAATTGAT
Source organism: Gossypium sturtianum (assembly GCA_025698515.1). NCBI lineage: Eukaryota > Viridiplantae > Streptophyta > Magnoliopsida > Malvales > Malvaceae > Gossypium > Gossypium sturtianum. The sequence goes on from CM046952.1 coordinate 38,540,278, forward strand.
CCGGGATCTACCCACTCATACATATGCATGAAATTAGTCTCTAGCATGAGCATGCCTATAGAGTCTACTGAATTTGCGATAAGAGTGTCTAATCCCCTAGGCAAGTATGTGTTGGTTGATAGAGTTTGCAAAGGATGCCCTTTGCTGATTAAGGGTTATTGTTTCCCGGTTGATCTTATGCTATTGCCGTTTGATGTGTTTGATGTCATCCTTAGGATGGATTGGCTAGTTACTCATGGGGTAATTGTGAATTGTGGGGAGAAGCATATTGAGTTGAAAAGTGAAAATGGGGATTTTATTCGTGTTGAATCAGATAAGCCAGATAGATCACCAGTAGTGATATCAACCTTGTCGACTTAGAGGTATTTAAGGAAAGGGTACGAGGCTTATCTTGCCTTTGTGTTGAACACTAAAGAGACTGATGTGAGAATGGAGTCGGTACCCATAGTGTGCGAGTACCTAGATGTTTTCCCGGAAGAGTTGCCAGGGCTACCTCCGGTTAGGGAAATTGAATTTGGGATTGAGTTAACTCTGGGTACTGCCCCTATTTCTATTGCTCCATATAGAATGGCACCAACCGAGCTAAAAGAGCTAAAAGCGCAGTTGCAAGAACTAACGGATAAGGGTTTCGCAAGATCGAGTTTTTCTCTGTGGGGTGCTCCCGTTTTATTTGTGAAAAAGAAAGACGGTTCTATGAGACTATGCATAGATTATCGGTAACTCAACAAGGTAACTGTGAAGAACAAGTACCCGTTGCCGAGGATCGATGATCTATTCGATCAATTGAAGGGAGCCACAGTATTTTCCAAAGATAGATTTGAGGTCAGGGTACTATCAGCTGAGAGCCAAGGACTCGGATGTGCCGAAAACCGCATTTAGGACTAGATATGGCCACTATGAATTTTTGGTCATGCCTTTTGGTCTAACGAATGCCCCTGTGATCTTAATGGATTTGATGAATCGCATTTTTCGGCAATACTTGGATAAATTTGTCGTGCTCTTCATCGACGACATATTGATCTACTCTCGAAATGAGAACGAACATGCCGAGCATTTGAGTATGGTTTTGCAAGTTTTGAGAGAAAGACAATTGCATGCCAAATTCAGTAAGAGTGAATTTTGGCTTAAGGAAGTGGGATTTTTGGGGCACATTGTCTCAGGAGATGGAATTAGAGTAGACCCGAGTAAGATTTTTGTAATTGTTGAATGGAAACTGCCGAGGAGCGTAACAGAAGTAAAGAGTTTTCTAGGCCTAGCTAGCTATTATAGACGTTTTTTCAAGGGGTTTTCCATGATAGCTACCCCGATGACGAGACTTTTGCAAAAAGATGTGAAGTTCGATTGGACAGAAAAGTGTCAACAGAGTTTTGAGAAACTAAAGACGTTATTGACTGAGGCTCCTGTTTTGGTGCAACCTGAACCGGAAAGAGAATTTGTGGTTTACAGTGATGCATCCCTGAATGGATTGGGTTGCGTACTTATGCAAAGAGGGTAAGGTGATTGCGTATGCCTCTAGGAAATTAAAGCCGCACGAGAAGAATTACCCGACTCATGATTTAGAGTTGGATGCAATTGTGTTTGCGTTAAAGATTTGGAGACACCATTTGTATGGTGAAAAGTGTCGGATTTTCACCGACCATAAAAGCCTAAAATATTTGTTGAATAAAAAAGAATTGAATTTGAGGCAAAGAAGGTAGTTGGAACTGATTAAGGATTATGAGTTAGTGATCGACTACCATCCAGGAAAGGCGAACGTAGTCGCCGATGCTTTGAGCAGAAAATCATTGTTCGCACTGAGAGCCATGAGTACTCAGATGGCTTTGTTGAATGATAGTTCTATTCTAGCCGAGTTGAGGGCTAAACCATTATTCCTCCAAGAGATTTGTGAAGCTCAGAAAGATGATAACAGCTTACAAGCCAAAAGAGTTTTATGTGAGTCAAATGATGAGTCAGACTTTCGAGTAAGTCCTGATGGATGTTTGACGTTTCGAGATAGGGTCTGTGTACCCAAAGATGATGAGCTTATTAGTAAGATCTTGCATAAAGCACATAGCGGATGTTTAGCTGTGTACCCCGGGAGCACAAAGATGTACAATGACTTGAGGAAGTGGTATTGGTGGCCTGGTATGAAGAAAGACATTTTCGAGTTTGTATCGAGATGCCTGATTTGTCAGCAAGTGAAGGCTGAACATCAAGTACCTTCGGGTTTACTTCAGCCCATATTGGTTCCTGAGTGGAAATGGGACCGTATTACCATGGACTTCGTGACAGGTTTACCGTTGACTCCAAAGAAGAAAGATGCGGTATGGGTAGTGGTTGATAGACTCACAAAGTCAGCCCATTTTATACCAGTGCGAGTCAATTTTTCGCTAGATAAATTGGCAGACTTGTACATGTCAGAGATAGTAAGACTTCATGGTGTACTGTTGTCGATAATTTCGGATAAAGATCCGAGATTCACATCACGGTTTTGGAAAAAGTTGCAAGAGGCCTTGGGCACGAAATTGAGTTTTAGTACAGCCTTTCATCCACAAACCGACGGGCAGTCGGAGAGGGTAATTCAGATACTTGAGGACATGCTTCGATGTTGTGTTTTGGAATTCCACGATAATTGGGAGAAATACTTATCGTTGGTGGAATTCACCTACAACAACAGTTTTCAGTCAAGTTTGAATATGGCGCCTTATGAGGCATTGTATGGGCGTAAGTGCCGAACGCCCTTGTATTGGTCAGAACTCAGAGAGATATAGATACAGGGGGTCGATTTGGTTAAGGAAACTGAAGAGAAAGTAAAAGTGATACGTGACTGTCTGAAAGTCACCTCGGATAGACAAAAGTCCTATTCGGATTTGAAAAGGAAAGAGATTGAATTCAAAGTCGGTGATAAGGTGTTCTTGAAAGTATCACCTTGGAAGAAAGTCCTCAGATTTGGCCGTAAGGGCAAATTGAGTCCGTGTTTTATCGGACCTTATGAAGTTACCGAGAGGATAGGACCGATAGCTTATCGATTAGCCTTGCAACCTGAGCTAGAAAAGATTCATGATGTCTTTCATATATCCATGTTGCGCCGGTACCGTTCAGATCCTTCACATGTCATAGTACCGACAGAGGTAGAGATACAACCGGATTTGACTTATGGTGAAGAACCGATTAAAATTTTGGCGCGAGAGGTCAAACAGTTGAGGAACAAAAGCATTGCCCTTGTGAAAGTATTATGGAAAAGGCACGGAATAGAAGAGGCTACATGGGAGCCCGAGGAAATGATGAGAAACCAATACCCCAACCATTTCACCGGTAAGATTTTCGGGGATAAAAATCCTTAAGGAGAGAATTATAACAGCCCGATTTAGGGGCTAGTTAGAACAGTGATCTCGGGATCACTAATCTGATATTAGATAAAGTTATTTTCATGTGTTTTATAAATTATTATATAATTGTATAAGTACATGAGAATTTTGGTACTTTAATTTTAGCGATTTCGTGTTTAATCGCGAAAAAAGACTCAATCGCATGAAGTGCGAAAGTTCCATTCTATAAGCTAAAGGTACCAAATAGCCATAGATTGTTAATTGGAGGTCTTTAAAAGGAAATTAGACCCCCAATATTTTCTTGGCCGGCCATAGACTACATAGGAGACAAAGATGGACAAAATTTTGGTCAAAGTAGTTGATAGTTGGTGACTAATTTGACTAGTTTAATATTAGAATAAAGAAAGAGAAAATATCATCTTTCTTTCCATCTTCCTCCACCAAAATTTGCAAGCATAATAGGGGTTTTGAAAGCTCAAATTTTCAGCAAGCTCTCCTCCATTCTAGTAAGTGATTTTGATAATTTTTCTTAATGATAATTGTACTTTTAGAACCCCTAGAACCTAAGCTTTCAAATGAGAGGACAATGTGCAATATGGTGAAAAGTTTAGAGTTTTTCCATGAGAGCTTTCATTGTTATATTCTGCATTTTTATGGAAGAAAATGAGTCTTAGTTGTTAGATGAACAACTCTTGTGAAAGGTGTTGTCTTGAAAATACCTAATTAGACCTTGTTGTAAATGTTATAAAATTTGTAGTAAGTATGTGAAATGTTGAGTTTTGATGATAGCTATAAGAGTATTAAATGTTCACTAGGCTTGTTGAAGGTAGAAATATGGTTAGAATTTATATCCGAGCCTAGGGGCAAAATGGTCATTTTTGCCAAAGTCTAAGGGCAAATTAGTAATTTTGCCAAAGAATGATTATTGAAATGTTTTTATTAATGTGATGATTAAAATGAGCTAAATTTCTATTATAGAGCAAGAAGAATCGAGAATCTGCCTCGATCGGGGAAAGAACAAAGTCTCGGACTAAACCGTCGAGCTAGCTCATTTTGAAATCGAGGTAAGTTTGTATGTATAGATTCAACATTTATGTTAGCATAATTGAGAATGCTTGGTATCACATTGATGCATGATACTCTACTAAATTGATGTTGAATAAGATGTTGAAGTCCTAGTGGACTATAACGAATATGAAAATGCTATCATCGAGATGAGAAATGAATAAGGTCCCGTATAAGACCATGTCCGGGACATGGCCTCAGCATTGAATTGAGATTTTCGTATAAGACAATATTTGAAATATGGCTTCAGTACTGAATGTGAGAATCGTGTAAGACCATATCCGGGATGTGGCGTCGATTTTAAATGTGAAATCCCGTATAAGACCATATCCAGGATATGGCATCGACATTTAGAGGTAACTCCATGTAAAACCACCTCTGGGATGTGGCATTGGCCTCGTACTTATAATAATGACAATATTATGCGTCTTTGAGTATCCCTAGTGATTAATGGGATGATTAGATGAGTTTAGAAATGTAAATGAGATTAGCACTAAAGTCTTGTGAATGAGTGAATACAGGTACTCGTGAATGAGTCACGAAGAAACGATTACGATATGTGGCATGGTATGTGCTAAATAAGGGCAATTTTGAGTAAGTATGGCAAGAAGCCTATGACTTGTGTATCGTTAGTTAATGTCATGGAAGGATTATTTTAGGAGCTTATTGTTGCTATTTATATCCATGCAAACTTACTAAGCTTTATGCTTACCCCTTTCATTGCCCTTTTCCCTTGTAGTTTTTCCAAGATAACTCGAGGAACGCTAAAAGTAGGAGTCCGAAAATCACACTATCGACATCACTTTGGTATAACAATTCAGACTTATTTTGAGTATGGCATGTATAGAACTCGAGTATTTTGTTAGATCGTAATTGTTGGCCAAAGTGTTGGCTTTGTAAGGTATTAAAGTCTTTTTGTAATGGTCTATTAAGTTAGGCCGATACTTGTCAAACTCTTATGCTTAATGAAAGTGGTTTTCTTGAAGTGTATGCCCTTGTGTATGGATGTTGAATTGAGTATCTAGATATTCCTTTGGGTTATGAATTATGTTGAATTGAATTGGTGTATGTATGTGTGCAATGTAGGGTGGCAAAGGGCTTGGTAAATAGCCATCTAATTGTCTACACGGGTAGACACACGGGCGTGTGTCTAGACCGTGTGTGACACACGGTCAGCCCTATGGGCGTGTGAACCGACCGTGTGTCCCATTACATGCTAGGTTTGCAAGTCAGTATGCTCCACGGGCAGAGACACGGTCGTGTGTCTCAGCCGTGTGGGAGACATGGCCTAGGACATGGGCGTGTGCCCAGGCCGTGTGAAGTCTGCACATCAACTTTGGAATTTAATTCGACACACGACCTAAGGACACGGGCGTGTGCCTTGGCCGTGTGACCATAGTGAGTTGATGACGTCATAGTCAGAATGCCAAGGTTTTGGCACACGGGCTAAGACACGGGCGTGTCAAGTCCATGTGAGGGACACGGGCGTGTGTCCGGCCGTGTTAATTTAGTCAGGATCGACCAAGGGTGGAAGACACGGGCATGTCTTAGGGGCACACGGGCGTGTCCCTAGACCAACACGGGCGTGTGGCCCTTGTTTTGAAGAAAAGTTTTCTAAGCTCGTAAAAGTTCCCGGATAGATTTCGAAACCTCTCGGAGGTATGCTTAGGGCCCCGTGGGCCAAGAATGAGCAAGTGATGGGTTTAAATGAAATTTTATAGCCCTATTTGAGACATTTAAGTGAGATAAGTTAGGTAATGCCTTAAACCCGGTTCCGACTTTGGACACGGGTAAGGGGTGTTACAGCTATGGTAAAGAGCCTATGACATTGTGTATGGTTATTTAATATCATGGATGGGTATCTTTATGAGTTTATGGTTGCTATTTAATTCCATGAAAACTTACTATGCTTATTTCTTACCCCTCTCATTTCTTTCTTCCTTGTAGTATTGCCAAGATAGCTCGAGAAATCGCAGATGTCAGAGTTGGAGATCACACTATCGACTACTATTTGGTATAACCCACTAGATTCATTTTGAGTATGGCATGTATAGGACTTGGTATTTTTGTCATGTCATATTTGTAAGCCAAATGTGTTGGCTATTCGAGTTGTTCAATTTATTTTGTAAAAGGTCATGGGAGGTTGGCCTATACTTGATATGTCCATATATTCAATGAAGATGAATTTCATGAAGTGTGTGTTTTTGTGGATGTTTTGATTCTTTTGAGTTCTTAGAGGTACCATATGGTCATCTTAAATATTGAATTGTTTTGGTATGAGTGTGATTTCTTGCTAGGGTGGGAAATGGCTTGGTAGATAGCCATATAATTGTCCACACGGGCAGACACACGGGCATGTGTCTAGGCCGTGTGTGACACACGGTTAGTCCCATAGGCGTGTGCCCAGGCCGTGTGAAGTTTGCACCTGAAGTTAGGAATTTAATTCGACACACGGTCTGAGGGCAAGGGCGTGTGCCTTGGCCGTGTGACCATAGTGAGATGATGATGTCATAAACAGAATGCCAAGGTTTTGGCACATGGGCTAAGACATGGGCGTGTCGAGGTCGTGTGATGGACACGGGCCAGGGACACGGGCGTGTGTCCGGCCGTGTGTATTAAGTCAGTGTCGACCATGGGCGAGGAGCACGGGCATGTCTCGAGGGCGATCAAGTGTCCTTGAGCAACACGGGTGTGTGGCCCCTGTTTAGGCAAGATTTTTCTAAGTGCGTAAAAGCTTCCGATTAATTCCCGAAACCTTCCGAAAGTATGTTTAAGGCCTCGTAAGCCTAGGATGAGTATGTTATGGGTAAACTTTATAGCCCGAAACGTCATGTTTAAGCAAGTTGAGTTAGGTAATGCCTCGTATCCAGTTTTGACTTCGAACACGGGTAAGGGGTGTTACAAAGACCAAGCCGTGCGCAAGATACGACCGTGTGATGGCCGAAGTGTGGTCGTGTGGGCCACACGGGCCAAATCAAACTGGACGTGTGGGCCACACGGGCGTGTGGGCCAACACGGGTGTGTCACACGAGTGTGTGAATTTTGGGCCAGACAGTGTGATCCACACGGGCAAGGCCAATCTGGGCGTGTGGGCCTCACGGGTGTGTGGCCCCTTTATATTGAAATTATCCGTAGGGTCGCACGAGTCGTCCTAGTCGATTGTGGACCCACCGTAGGGTCGGTAAAGGCTTACACAACCCTAAACTGTATGATCTGTTTGACTGATATTCTATACTAAGCATGATAGTATATGCATGTTATATCTGTATGTAAGCTTGTAATCATGGTTAATCTGTATGTCTGAAACTGAATATTCTGTATCTGATATTGGGGTTGGGATGATATATATATAGAAGAACTGTTCTGAAAGGCGTTTATCGCCTATATTCTGGTAGCTCGGCTGCACTTAATCTGTTATGTACCGCATCGGTACAATGTGGTGTGTAGGGCTGGGTGGGTGTTTTAAACCCCACATGGTGTGTAGGGATGGTCGGAGATGGTTTGTAGAGGATGGGGGTAGGACATTTGATTTCTGATTCTGATCTGTGTATCTGTATCTGTATCTGTATCTGTAATGGGCTTAAGCCCGAATCTGTATCTGTCTGATTCTGATTTTCTGATGTATGCATGTTTAATTCTGTAGGGTTACACACTGAGTTTACGTAAACTCACTCTTTGCTGTTTAATCTATATAGGTAATCCATAGAGTTAGACCGATCGGTGCAGCGGAGGACTTGATGGTAACCACACATTATCACTGGTTTATTTTGTTTTATGGTTTCCTTTAAGTTGTATTTTCCGGGGCTGTATGGACTTTTTAACTATCTGGCTTTGGTTTTGGGTTTTTGGATTTAACATGTATGTTTTTATGATGGATTCACGTTAAGCATCGTTTTTCTAAAAATACGAACTATTTTTCTTAAACACGACATTTTTCTAAGCTTCCGCTAAATTAATACGTTTTAAGGCAAGTCGAATAATTGAACATATGTTTGAAATAAATAAAAGCACTTAAAGGTTTTAATCGGGTTAGCTCTGTTTTCAAAATCCCTTCCATGTGACATCGTCTGATCCGGCCATAACGTCTAGGCCGGGTATGGGGTGTTACAATGTCATTAAAAATGAGAGAATGTTTTTATCATTGTAAGTTGAATGTAATTTTATTGATGGTGATGATTATTATAATTAATAATGTTTACATATATAATTACAATAGCCCGCTTTCGGGTCTAGTCGGAACAGTGGTTTCGGGACCACAAATCTGACGCAGAAAAATTCATTTTTATTATATTTTTATGGTCTACAATTTTATGGAATGATTTCGTGAAAATTTCGTTCGAAAATTTTGACGTTTGGAAACTCAATTTAGTTAAAAGGACTAAATTGCAAAAAGTGCAAAACTTGAATTCTATGTGTTAAAGGTGTCTAATTGCTATGATATTTTAAATTAGAGGTCCTTAAATGGTAATTAGACCATTTGTTAAGTTGGTGGACAAAAATGGACATGGTTTGGTATGTTTCTAAAGTTTTTCATTAAGGGCATTTTGGTAATTTGGTAATTAAATGAATTAAAAAGCCAAATTAAAAGCCATTTTTTGTCCATCTTCCTCCCCTGGCCGAATGTACCAAGAAGAAATCATGGCTAGGGTTTTTCAAGCTTCCAAGCTCGATTGTATGTCCGTTCTTGCCCCGTTTTTCATGATTTTTATGTTTTTTGAAATCCTTGTAACATGATCTATCTATTTCTACCACTAATTTGGAGAGATGTCAAAGTCTAAAATTTTACCCATATTGAACGTGTATGTATTTTGATGTTTGATGGTAGAAAATGCATGTTTGTTGATTGTTAAACGACTTTTGCTAAGTGATTTTCGGTAAAAATGTCAATAAGGACTTATTTGTAAAAGTCTATAAAAATGAGTAGAAAAGTGTGATTAAATGAGGAATGTGGGCTTTTATGATTTTGAAAATGGTTCAACTAGGCTTGGTTTTTTAAGAGATTGAATGAAATTCATTTTACGAGCCTAGGGACTAAAATGTAAAATGTCAAAAGTTTAGGGGAAAAATGTAATTTTTGCCACAATGTGATTTGGGGCTGATTTGAATAGTATAGTGATTAAATAAGTTAAATGTGATATTATAGATCAAGAAAAACGAGGTTCGGACCTAGAACGGGGGAAAAATAAGTATTTGACGATTTAGTCCTTTTTGCCATTTTTATGCCGAGGTAAGTTCGTATGTTTAATAAGCATTAAATTATATGTGTATAAATACTTGGTTGATATAATTGTGGCAAATGCTACATTATTGAAATGAAATGTGAATACTATTGAGTACGATACTACGGAAATGACTGACGGAGATTCGATACAGCGAAAGTCCCGGTTGAACATTAGGAATAGATAGGATACAAATGTCGTGACATTAGGGTAACTGTGATTACGTGTAAGACCATATCTGGGATATGGCATCGATATGAGACTTCGTGTAAGACCATAGTTGGGCTATTGGCATCGATATGAGATTTCATGTAAGACCATATCTGGGATATGGCATTGGTACGGTACTGTATGTACGAGATTCCCGAGTATTCTTTAGTATTCCAAATGGTTCAACGGGAAAATTCAACGAGTACGTCAAAGGAGAGAAATAGTATGTAAGTATTACGAATTGGTACCGGTATGTATGTAAAGTTTATAAGCATTGACTTCATGAAATTGTGAGTTCATGATTTTCCACAGTGATGTTTTTGTGAAAACCTTGTGATTATTGGTCAATACTTGTGATGTATGAAATACATGGTAAAATCAGTTGACGATTATGTGTTTGGCTTTCGAGCTAAATTGAGTTATGATGTAGCATGTTTTATTCACACAAATTGTGATTTATCGGATATGAGAAAAAGGAAAGATTGGCATAATTACCTATTAAAATGGTTATGGAAGTAAGGGAAGATAAGAGTTTAGGCAATTGAAAGATATTAAGACATATGCTCGAAAACATGAGTACAAATAATTGATGTGCGTGTTTACTATGAGGTTTGAAATGATTTGTTGAATTGCTGTAATATGTTACAAAGGAGAGATTATGGTTGTTAGGCTGATGCCAAGATATGTTAAATTATGCTTATAATTTGATAGAGTAAACATTATGACTGAATAAAAATTATAACTGTGAGATTCATAGTAATTTGTATTATCTTGTGTTTAAATTGTTGAACTTGATAAAAGATTTGTAAGAGTTGCTTATTATTTTCGTACGGACTTACTAAGCTATATAGCTTACCCCCTTCTTTTCCCATGTTTTATAGTGTCATCGAGCCAGCTCGGGTTGGAGATCGCCGGAGATCCTATCACACTATCAAGCTATCATTTTGGGTATAAATGAATCCAAGCATTTTGAGTCTATGACATGTATAGGGACTATGTCAATTTGTTATGTGTGTCATTATTAATTTGACCATATAGGTTGGCTTGTAATTGTTAATGCTTCCTCTTATATATAGCCATGAATGATGGCTTATGTTGATCATAAGTTTATTCATATTTTAATGCCCTCTTGTGAATGTGAAATTAGTATGTTTTTATCGGGCTAAGTATGATGTTTTAAGCATGATAAATGATGGTATAAGAATGACATGTTATTGTCTTGTTTGTGGTTGTTTGGCTGTATTTACATGCTTGAATTTGTGTCATGAGATGTTGTGTAGATGTGTGCAAGTGTGGGTGGCAAAATAGCTTGGTAAATAGCTTTGTTTTTGTCCACACGGGTAGACACACGAGCGTGTGTCTAGGCCGTGTGTGACACACGGTCTGCCCCACGGGCATGTGTTCCGGCCGTGTATCCCCTGCACCTTAATTGTTGCAAAACAGAATGTCTAGAATTGAGCACATAGGTAGAGACATGGGCGTGTGTCTCAGCCTTGTGTGCTACACGGCCTAGCACACGGACGTGTGGCACGATCGTGTGGCACAAGTCAGAGAGCACCCTATTTTGAACACGACCTGTAGCACGGGCGTGTCTAAGGGTCACACGGGCGTGTACCTTATACCACACGGGCGTTTGAGCCCTGTAACATGGAAAATTTTCTAAGTTTTGTAAAAAATTTCTAAAGTTCTTGGTTTAGTTCCGAACCACTTCCAATGCATGTTTTGGGCCTCGTAGGCTCGTTTTAGGGACGATATGAATGTGTATGAAAAGTTTTAATTTGGATGGAAATTTATGACTCGAAAATGTATGTTTGCTTGTGTTTATGTCAGGTAATGTCTCGTACCCTATTCCGGCGTTGAATACGAGTGAGGGGTGTTATAATAATTTAGTAAAAAAACCTTACTGTCACCAACTATCGATTATAAGGTGATGTTATGTATTAACATTAACTTTTTTTCATTTAATTTAATTTTATCAAGGAAATTATCTAGTCCATTTCCATTTGACTAGTTTCAGGTTCGTGTACTGACAACCCATTTTTATTATCATATCAAAACGTTATTCGTTCATTATGTTATTTAGTCATATTACGTGACGATATAAAAATTTCACTAACAATGTAACTATATCTCTTCCTCACATATATTTTGAATGTATGGCATTAGTTGTGACAATTTGACTAATAAATGACGAATATTATAACATCCCAAAACTATAGGGTCAAATTCTTTTAAAAGTTATCATAAATTTAGTCTTAGCATTAGTGGTTATAAGTTTAGTAAAACCCTTAAAAAAACTAAGGTTTAAGCCCTATTGTTTGCGTTTTTTTCCTCTTTATTTTTTAACAACTAAGGATGAAAGCTAATCTAGTATAAGAAATAAATGTTGTAGAATGTGACCAAGAAAAGGGCAATAGTTTAATGGCTAAGCATCACACCATTAAATTTTGTTCCTAAGTTCTATCCATACCGTTTCCTTCACTTTTCTTCATGAAATTCGGCCAAAATGGGCCCTTTACCAAACAGCGCTTGAATTCCTTTTCCTAGCCACATGAGCAGTTCTAATTCAATTCTAACCCAAATTGAAACCTCACTCTCCCTATTTCTTCTTAATTTTCTCTACAAACCCTCTTTTGTAAAATTCTCTCAAAGTTCTTGTTGGAAATTCAGTTCTTGAAACTCAACTTTGCAATCAAGTCCAAATCGAATCGTTTTTTATCAATCAATTATTGAAATTTGTGCCATCAATCTCTAAATTTCTATCAAGATCGGTAAGATTTCTCATTCCCCCAATAACTAGATCTCATCAATTCTGGAAAATCATAGTTTTCGCTAGATCTTTCATCCGTTAGGGATCTTTTACGATCTTGTAAAAAAAAACCCCACAAAACTTGAAATCCATCATTAATTCTTGTGTTTTGTCAATCGAAAGACCCATGTAGGTAATTGGGATCATACCTGGACGTGAGGACCATCGTACGAGACCTCGAAAGACAGGTGTGTGTTCTTTTACGAAAAATTGAGTTAAAATTTGAAACTACCCAATCCCACACAGCCTACCACACGGGCGTGTGGCTAGCCCGTGTGGATCACATGACCTCACACACGGTCATGTCCTTCAGTATTCCCTCACATCTTCACTTCGCACAAGGCCAAGGGCATCGCACACAATCCGGTCACACGACCGTGTGGCCCCTGAAACTCAAAAATTACAGTTTTGCCTTAACTTTAATTATTTTATTCAAATCAGACCCTGATTAGGTTTTTAATGGCATTTAGAGAACTGATTATGCAATTAGGTCCTAGATTAGGAATAGAACAACGAGACATATGGATGATTGAATTACTCTTGATTGATTACCTGAATAGTGAATAATGTTACATGTATTTTATGGATACCCGATTGAATGATCCGAATGCCCTAATTGTTTGTAAAATCGGATCCCTAATTTATTCATGATTTTCATTGATTGGTTATGAGATTAAAGGTAAACGATATATAGATTGAATGACTTGGAATGTATTTATATTGCATTTTCATGGGTTGGGTATTGGAAGAAGAACCGACAGTTTATCTGGATTTAATCATTTGCTGTGTGCTCACATTTACAATAGATTCTAACTACGACAGTCTCGCTGTGTACCCACGGTTACAGCAGATCCTAACTGCGACATTTTCACTATGCTCTCACGGTCCCTCTGACAGCTTTTATCTGCGAGATGATCGTGTTTCTGCAGTTACCGGTAACTTTTATCTGCAATTACCTGAAACTGAATATGGTATTAAATCCACAAAGTGGAGTGATGGTAGAGGGAGTTTTGGGAACTCCTAACTTTGAGGTGCTAGTGGTTGGGGGTCAGACAACTGATTTTTAAACTGTTTTTTTTTTTTTGTATGGCATATTTAATAATCTATGCATACATAACTGAAATTACTTGATGAAACGATTGAGCTGATTTATGTGCATATATCTTTTGTGAACAGTGTGAATAACCTTAAAACTAATTCAGTTGATTGTTTATTTTGGAGATTATTATTATTGCTTGACTAAAGTAGTAACACCAAATTACTGTATTTGAAATTGACAGTTAATTATAACTGATTGAGTCTTGATAATGATGTATGATATTATTTAATGTTTAAAAGTATAACTGTATGTCTTGGTATATTGTAAAGGAACTCACATTGAGCTTCCAAAGCTCACTCCCCTAATTTCCATCTTTAACGATAAAATCCTTCAGGTTAGGACGCAGACATGACACTCAGAGGGTCTCGACTTTTGTTCCATTTTTATTTTCATTAATGTTATTGTTTTTAATTCCTTAGGATGTTGAGTTATTTCTGTTTTCTTTTATTATGAACCATGGTTTGGGATTTGGTTTTAATTTAGTTGTTAGGTGCATCTTATTCATTATAGGTTGTAATGTTAGGTTATTATTTGTTAATACTTGATTAAATCAAATTATTTTATTAAATTGACTTATGTTTTATTTCTGTTGCTATTCGTAATAAGTTAAATTAGAATATATAAATCACTTGTATAAACTTGAGTTTTAAAAATTGATTTTGATAAAGACCGAGCCACTTCAGTGGTTAATGTAATCTCCTGAATTCGGGTTTACTGTCTAGGTCGGGTTGGGGAAGTTACAAATATCTATATCATTTTGTGAAGAAACTATCTATCACTAAATAATTATTAATGGTGATGTGTGTAATGCCCCAAAATTTTTTGTGTTAATTTTGCGGTGTTCCAAATTAAAACGCAAGGTTTTCAACAAACTAAAAATGCGTGTTACATCGAAAATAAGAGTTAAAGAAAAATTAATATTGAGATTTAATTTATAATTATTTTTGGATAATAGTTTCATTTGGTGGAATTTGAGCTTAGATGGAAAGTTAGTGAGCTAGAGGAAAAATTGAGTAGTTTGAGTAATTTCAGTTCAAGGACTAGTTTGAAATAGGGAGGAATTTGGGAATATTTATGTTGCCAATAACCCAGAGGCCCAAATTTTAATTTTCCGAAAAGGGAAATTGAAGGGTTTTACGTGGGTGCCTTCCTTCCTTGCTATTTCATTAGCAAAAAGAAGAGAAAAGACAGAAGTTGATTTTCTATTATTTCAAGCTAGTTGAGAAGGACTAGAGATAGGAAAAAGATCTCAAACCTTTTAAATTCCATTTTGAGTGGGTGGTTTTTTAGGTCATTTAGAAAATTGAGTAAGTTTTAAGCAGTGATTCATTCATATTTACTTTTTTTATTTTATTATTGAGTTTTGAGTCAAACAAGTTGGCCAAAGGAAAAGCAAAACCTGTTGATGATTAACCCAGTTTACTTTGCTTTCGGCTTCTCTGCTTACATTTCTAAATTATGTTGCTTAATTCTTAAATATAAACCTAAATAATTACTTCTGATAAAAAAATTATAAAAATGCTCCAAGAATAGAGTTAACAGTTAATTAAAATCAAATCGGTCACATCATAAATTTGTAGGCATACTTTTTAAATTAATTCTATAATTATATTATTTAATCTTCATCTTTATCTTAAATTGATGCTACTTTTCATTTTTCAACATGCATGCTTAGCTGTTACTTTTCAATTTTCATAATCTAAATTGTATTATGGACGTAATTTGTTTAATAATTGCATAAAATGACAATATTTATTGACCTTTTGAAGCCAAAATGTTAGACCAATTTTCTACAAAAACAAAATATTGTAGGATAAGGAAAGCTTCCATATGTAAAATGTTAAAAACTTATAGCCTGTAATGCCAATTGCTTCCAAACAAAACAATCATTATTTTGAGCTATTATTGATGTTGCATTTTGACTTTTACATTCTTCATTTTCGTCAACGCTATCCCGTAGGTATTTTATGTGGAGGAATGTTGAAAGGTATACTACTGCTAAAACTTTTAACGTTGAAACAGAAGAAAAGAATATTACTAATAAAATTGAAGAGAATAGTGACTAATTATATTGATCTTGTTTTGTGAATGAATCTTGAGCCTTTCTTTACTCTGTACACTTGTTTTTATAGCACTTGCTAGGTAACAGCTTGTGCTAACTGATTAAGCTAACAACTTGAACAATACTAACAGTTTTAACAAATTATCTAACTCTATCATGCACCCATCTTCTCAATCAGCAAGACCTGAAGGAGTTGTCGAAACCGAGAAAATTTAGTAACAGATAGCAGTTTAGTGAAAATATCAGCCACTTGATCACACGCAGGAACCTCACCAACTTGCAAAGATCCATCAGCAACTTTCTCACGAACAAAGAAAAGATCAAGTTCTACATGTTTTAACTTAGAATGTAAAACGGAATTGGCTGCAACGGCCACCGCACTAGAACTATCACACCAAATATTCGGAATATCATCAGACGTAAGTTGTAGTTCTTGAAGCAACGACAGTAACCAGGTAACCTCACTCGTGGCAGCAGCCAGACTCCTATACTCTGCCTCAGTCGTGGACCGAGACACTACCTACTGCTTCTTGGAGCACCATGCCACAGGAGTTTGACCAAAATACACACAGTATCCGGATGTAGAGCGTCGATCGTCAAAATCTAATCCCCAGTTGGCATCGGCATACCCAACTAGAGACAACCGGTCTGACGGACGAAAAACTAAGTCAAATTCACGAGTACCACATAGATATCGCAGAATGCGTTTGAGTGCCACCATATGTACTGTGGTAGGGTTGTGCATGAACTGACAGACCCGGTTGACGGCATAGGCAATATCAGGCCTGGTCAACACAACATACTAGAGTGCTCCCGTAAGACTTCTGTACTCAGTAGGATCCTCCAAACATTCTCCATCATTTTTGGACATGGAAGATGAGCTGACCATCGGAGTGTGAACACTTTTTGCCGTGACCATAGAACAACGAGCAAGAATATCACGGATATATTTCTTCTAACAAAGATGTAAACAATCGGAGGATCGAGTTACTTCTATCCCGAGGAAATAGTGAAGTGTAAGAATATGCCCAAAGATCAATCATGAGATGGTTGTAATAACATACTTGATTTACCATGTTTATTAATATAAATCGTTGTCATTATTATTTCAATTTTTCTTTCTGTGTGTACAAATAAACTGTTTTATAATAATGTCCTGAGAATAATATGATTATTCTTAAAAGATCCTTAGTCAAGTATTATTGTTGACTAGGACAACAATGATGCATTAAGACTAACATGTAGTTGATTGATGATAAAGAGTTGTCATTGATATGGAGTGTCAAAATCAATGCATGAATGTGTGTTAGAGAACAACATATTAGACTGACCCGCTATGAGTATGTTTCTTGGATTGTTATGTAATTGTCACAACATTACTCATAGTGATTAATATATATATGATCCTCAGACTTGAGATCATCATTATCCCAACATCGTGAGTTGTATATTTTGATACAGTCAAACGTACACCGTAACAGGTTGTTCCATAAAGGCTGATGTTGGATATACCACAATCTATGTAGAGGGATATGGTTGATCAATATAGGATAAGTCCCTCCTACATAATAGGAGTAATATCTTAGGCCACTTGATTGAGTGAGACTAGAAATGCATGGCCATGCTCAAATAAGTTGATATGAGATGTCATACTAATTTGTATATCATAGTCTACTCAAGATATCAAGAAACATGGGATGGACTATGCAAGTGTGACTATTCCATGACTGGTGTCCGTTCCAAAGATAAAGGACTTAAGGATTAATGCATGAAAGGTTAATCACAAAAGGTTATGTCGAATCATGACTTCTTGTAACTTAGGTAGCAATGATGCATTGCTAGATGCCACTCATTGTTTGTGACATAGAATCGTTCTAGTATTACTGCTAACGTTACAAGAACCTACAGGGTCACACCCTATGGTTGAAATGAACGGAATAAAACATAGTTGGTATTGTCTTTGGTTGTCACATGAATTAAATTAATTAAAGAATTAATTTAATTGGGCAATCAAATATTGAACATATTATATGTACAAGGATGTTGTACACATAATGACAACATAGTTCTATTAATATATGAATTTGGTTCGTATATAAATTTAAATAAATATAGTTTACCGAAATCCTTGTTATAATTAATGTAATTATAATTTTTGGATATAATTAATGTAATTATAATTTTCGGTTAAAAACTTTATTGTATTTATTTAATTTTATGATTCATTAAAGATATACCAATTATAAAAGGTAATAAAAGATACAGAGCTTAATATAAACCCTAAGAGATTGCTTGTGAGGTCTAGCAGCCGTCAAGCAAATAAACCTCCAAAACAGCTTTTAGAGATTTCTTCCGCTTCATAGTCAAACCGGGTGGATTACGTAGAGGCCGACATCGGAAAAAGGTTGCGGCTTGGTTCGACAGTAGATCAAAATTATTGTTGCTGAGGCGTCGCTGTCTACTCAGATTGAAGTTTCGGTAATTTTGAAACCTTTATTTCACCCTGATTCGTTCCTCACACATGGATTCATGGTTTGGATCGCTGGAATTAATTTTATTTTGCTGCGCCATGGGGTGCCGACGTTCCAACATGAAGATCACCCATATCTTTAAGTGAGAACTTACTATCCAATAATCTAACAAACCAGTCGATAGAAGCTGGCAAGTTACCAGTGATTATGATATCATCGACATATGCAAGTACATAAAGAGTGGAGCCGAAAATTACCCAGACAAATAGAGATGCATCAGATTTGGAGACAACAAAATCAATCGAGACGAGGAATTGTTTCAGCTTCTCAAACCAGGCACGAGGGGCTTGCCGGAGACCATACAAAGCTTTCTTCAGACGACAAATAAATGGTTTGCCATTGAAATCATATTGTTCATATCCCGGAGGTTGTTGCATGAAAACAGCAGTATCAAGATCCCCATTCAAAAAGGCATTGTTCACATCAACTTGCCTTAGGGACCATCCTCTGGAAATAGCAACGGCCAAAATAACACGAATAGTTGCAGGTTTGACTACTGGACTGAAGGTTTCCTTGAAATCACACCCAGGGACTTGAGAGCAACCCTTCACAACTAATCGAGCCTTTCATCGGGCAATAGTACCATCAGGATTTTTCTTGATCTTGAAAAGTCACTTACACTCGATTACCTTACAATTAGAAGGTCGAGGAAGAAGATCCCAGGTAGAGTTACGCACCAAGGCATCATATTCAGCCTGAGCTGCCTCACGCCATTCAGAATTAGCAAGAGCTTCCTCAATTGAAGCTGGTTCCAAAGCTTCGACAGTCAACGCTTTGGGCTTAAAAATTCTAACCTTCGGCCGAGTCACCATTGAATGACTATTAATTACAGGCACAATACTTGTTTGATGATCAGAAGAGCCCTCACGAAGGTTAGTGGAACGGATCCTATCACCACTAGTCAAAGAATCCGGTGGTTCACGATCAGACCCAACTCCTGATTGTGCTGCAACACGAGTAGAAGTGTCAGAATAGTCCACTGGTCGAGAAGATGATGAAGATGGTTGAACAGACAGGGGCTCTGAAGGCCGAGATGACATGTTCCGAATTATTGGGACAAATGTGGAAACAGGCTGACCATGATCCATTGAACTCTCTGCAGACGCAGACTCAGTTGATAAAATTCGATTCTCATCGAACACGACATGACGAGAGATAACAACCTTGCTGGTCGGTAGAAGACACTGATACCCCTTGTGTTGAGCACTATAACCCAAGAAGGTAGACGGTTGAGAACGAAACTCCAACTTGTGTGCCATAAATGGTCGTAAATAAGGGAAGCAACAACATCTAAAAACCCTCAAATGATCGTATGTGGGTACAGATCTGTAAAGAGCCTGAAACGGAGTTAGTCCTTTTAATACTGGAGTAGGAAGACGATTGATGAGGTGTACCGCACAACAGAATGCATAGCCCCAATATTTCATAGATAGATTTGCTTGAGCCAAAAGAGTAATGCCCATGTCAACAATGTGACGATGCTTACGCTCAGCCACCCCGTTCTGTTCGGAAGTATATGGGCACGTCAGCCGATGAATAATCCCTTGTGAAGCTAGAACAGATGTGAAGGCTTGATATTCTCCGCCCCAATCACTCTAAAATTGTTTAATAGTCTTGCCAAACTGAGTCTTAACAAGTTGCTGGAACTGAATAAAACACTGCACAGCTTGAGACTTTTGACGAAGAAGATATATCCACGTGAACCGTGTGCAAACATAAACAAACGATACATAATACCAATTATTCCCGCACGTAACAGAGGCAGGGCCCCAGAGATCAGAAACAATCAAAGTAAAGGGATCACTATATTTCGTAGTGGAAATCGGAAATGGCAATTTGTGTGACTTTCCTTTTTGACAGGCAGTACATATAGCATCACAACAGGATCTATTCGTTTAAATATGGCATTTATCTAAGACAGCTTTTACAACACTAGTAGAGGGGTGACCCAAGCGTTCATGCCATAATGAAAAAACATTACACTCTTTAGACTTATTCTGTGCAACAGACAAACTAGTATCAGAAGGTTTTGCTGACTGAGTAGACATTACTGGCACCGGGAAATGATATAGTCCATCACGAATGTGGCCCGTCAGCAAAGTTTTTCGGGTCATTATGTCCTTAATAAGACAGTAGGTCGGGTGAAATTCAAAAAAAACATCATTATCATGTGCAAATTGAGAAACCGATAAAAGGTTCTTCCTGATGCTTGGAACACATAAGACATTAGATAGACGCAACAATTTAGACTGAGTGGGTAAGTAACTGTCACCGACTGACTCAATCAAGGCGGGAGTGCCATCACCCATTAAAAGAGCAGAAGTACCTGAATAAGGAGTAGCGTGATGCAGAGCGGTCGGATCCCGACAGACATGATTATTAGCACCCGAATCAGGATACCAAGATGTAGTGCCAACCGGTACGGGAATGTAAGAATCTGTACCACCACGAGACCCAACTTGAACAGTGTTGACATTCGAATCAGAGGACTCATAGTAGTCGGATGGATGAAGATCACCGAGCCTTGGTAAACCAATACATGGATCAGATCTGAAATAAACCCGAGCACGTGGCTTAGTAGGCCATGGAACCTCCACACCATTAGGCGAACCTACACCAAAGCATGCATCAATTTGAACATTATTAGAGTTGGGTCTGGGGGGTAAATATGGTGCACTAGGCCGTGGGGGCCCAAGAACTGGCCCAAAAGCATTTGGCCGAACATCATTATGACATTAAGGAGGAAATGGGCCATTTGGAGCTTGTGGCAAAGCACCATCACATGGTCTGCCAAATACTTGACGTGAAAGTGGCCCACCACTTGGGTTTTGACCAAAGCCATGAAACTGTTGACCATCAACATTGGAAGCAAAGCCATTAAAACGTGGCCTTCTGTTTATTTGACCACTCCAATCATTTCCAAAGGCAGGGGGTTCGACGCATAAAACGGAAGAGCAAAAGACCCGTCATAGACCGACGGCAGAGCCACCACCGGAGCAGCATCGTCGCGATGATAGCGATAATAGCACCTTTGAGCCACGTGACCATATCGTGCGCAGATCTGACACTGGAGTCGCGGCCGGAACCCCCTCCCACGGCCACGCGAAAATGTCCGGCCACCACGAGCAGACGTATCCGTCGACTGGGCTGAAGAATTCTCCACAAGATTGGTCGCAAGGACCACATCGTGAACTTTTCGTTCCTTCTGATGTTCACATTCTAGAAGAGCATTAACGATTCGTTGAAACGGAAGGGGAGAAGGAGAGAGCGACACCGTGGTAACAATGGGCTCAAAGTCAGAGGGAAGACCGGCGAGAAGTATCTCAGTCCGCTCAGTCTCGGAAATAGGTGATCCCGATGCATGCAATAGAGAACACAAGCCTTTCATCTTTGCAACAAATTCAGTTATAGAGAGGTTATCTTTGCGTAACGAATGAAGCTCGTGCCGCAATCGGGACTGTTTTACACCGGTATTCACCGTAAAGAGAGTAGTCGCCGTCGTCCAGACATCCGATGCCGTTTGCACGTTGGTGAAAGACGAGAGAAATGACGGACTGATGGTGGACAAGAGCCAAGACGTGAGAAGATTGTCCTGTTGACTGAAGGCCAAGACGACAGGATTAGACACAAGAGCTCCCTCCGGAGCTTGAATGAATCGCGGTGGTGCAACGATCGATCCATCAAGAAATCCAGCCAAATCATA
Source organism: Gossypium sturtianum (assembly GCA_025698515.1). NCBI lineage: Eukaryota > Viridiplantae > Streptophyta > Magnoliopsida > Malvales > Malvaceae > Gossypium > Gossypium sturtianum. The sequence continues at coordinate 38,562,284 of CM046952.1, forward strand.
GCTGGCAACTATAAGGCGCACTTGTTTCTTCCATTAAACAAAGGTGTGTCCATCGAGCTTGATCACATCATGCCGCGGAACGGAATTGATAAGACGGACACCGGTGAAAGGAGTGTCAGAAGGTTCGACAAAGGCAGAATCGGAGGAGTGCGTGGTGGTCATGGCCAAGGACTACCGAGCGACTGATACCATGTTGAAAGGTATACTATTTTTTTTGTGTGTGTGAATGAATCTTGAGCCTTTCTGTACTCTGTACACTTGTTTTATAGCACTTGCTAGGTAACAGCTTGTGCTAACTGATTAAGCTAACAACTTGAACAATACTAACAGTTTTAACAAATTAACTAACTCTATCAAGGAGAAACATAGACACACTCAGAAAAAATGAGAAAACCCTTGCTGGAGGTGCAGCTGAAAGCAGATTACGGGAGTTGTACAACATTTATCAACTCCTTCATCGTAATTGGAAGATGTAGACATAATTTTATAATAGAGTAGCAGGTTACATGGCCAAGATTTCAGTTGCTGGTATCAGTAGTATGCGAATAGTGTATACGATCAGTGGCGAATCTAGAGGGAGGCTGGCATGGGCCCCTGCCCCCCTAAAATGTAAAATTGTTATTTAAGCCCTTAAATTTTTTTTAAAATTTTAAATTAGTAAAGGTAAAATTGTACTTTGGCCCCATAAAATTATAAAAATTTGATTTAATCCTTTGAAAATTATAAAGATATAGACTATAAAAAATTAAAATTTCATTCGGCCCCCTAAAAGATTGTTTCCCCTGTATACGATTCAATTTCAATGTTGAGTTTACTGATGGAAGATCGAAATAATTCTGATATTGTTTTGTCTTAATTTTTTTATTATAATTGCTTTTATTGTTTCTTTATAAATAAAAAAAAGGGAGAAAATCTCTCTTACCTTATGTATTAATTTTAGGTAATTTTAAAAGATTTTCTTTAATGCAAAAGGAGCCTTGTTAAAGATATATTCTCCTTTATTCTTTCTCAATGATATTTTGGGTAACGATGGTGAGAAATCTTTTTGGCACTAAATAATGGTGATATTACTTCGTCGCACCACAATTTCTCATTATCACCCAAGCATTAACCTCCACTTGGTAGAATAATCCTCTATTGGAGGGACATTTTATGTTTTAACCCCTTTGTTCTTACGTGGAGATTTCTTTTTCTACTTTTTACTTTTAATTATTTCCTTATTTTAAATTTCATTTACTAAGTTTATTTTACTATTTTTATTTAAAAGTTTTAAAGTTATTTATTTAAAAATGATTTATACATTATATAATTAGTTAATTATTGAAAATATTTAAATAAAGTTTATTATAATTTTAGATATTACTGAAATATAAATAGAAGTAGTGGAAAGATTAATTTATTTAAATAGTCATTTTACTGTTATTTTTAATTTCATCAGAACTAACCTCGTTACCCATCTAAATCGAGTCTAAGTACATCGAGAAGGGAGGGAAAATGATTGAAAAAAGGGACTAAAGAAGGATGTGCATAGTTGGTAAAAGTCAAATATAATTTACGAGAAAATTTTAGAATTTATTAACCATTCTTTAGCTGTCAATTACGTGTAGAGGTAGAGAGTGACAGCCATATTCTTATAAAGTTGCTTTCAGGTAATGGATGAATTTTGTCGATGCTATGTGGATGTGTTAGTGTATTCTCAAAATCTACTACTAACATATATTTTGCGATCATGGAACAATTCGGCTTATCACTTAGTTTATTTGAACTTAGGTGGTGGATTATTGGCTTAATTTGCAATGAATGATCAGTAAGTGTACCCTTTTTACATTCTGTGCCTTCTTTCTTTTTTTTTTTAATCAACCACCCTTCTCCATAAAATGAGAAAAATAATAGAGTTTATCCCAATAACAAAATGAACTTTAGTGGAAGCAAAGCAAAGAAAAAAAAAGTCAAATTTGGAAATTGGCATTCGGTGAGGTAGAAACTGAGGATGCACGCGACAATTAAGTTTATTTTCTCTCCTTTTCCCATTGACCAAACAAGATTCTCCACTACTAGTCATTCACACCACCAGAGTCAACCCAAGGCTTCTTTTCATTGCTAAAACTTACATCTCAAACTTTCAACTCGAAGTTCACATGAAAGTATAAAACTGATGAAAATTTCAAAACGAATAACATCGAGAAAGTCCAATATATATAAAGTAACATATTTACACATTTATGAAAATTTTTAGTTCTAACATAGTTTACATGTTTAACATTTGTCATATTGTCATTGGATATATATAAGTCTTCAATGATTCAAATTATTAATGCATTCTTTGTAATTACCCATGTAATGGTTTAATTTGATTAGAATTAAATGGAGTCAATTAACGTTGATAACCAAAATTAAAGTACTAATATTTGGTAATTTAATTGTATGTGAAAATTTCATGTGATTGTATTCTATATATTTAAAGAATTTGAGTTTGAAAAATCTTACATTTTTCATAATTAACCATTCAATTACTTAATAAATTATTGATTGAGTCTTAGCAGACGTGGGTTCGAGTGTGCTGAAATGCATTATTGTCTTAGTTAAAGGTTGGGGAGAAACTATAGGTAGTTCTAAGCATTATATTGAATTAAAATTAAATCTGATTAAATTTGTATAAATTTACGTCCTTAATATTTTGTTAGTGTTCTAAATCAAATTACTACACCTATTCAGCACTATGTTATCATATACTACAAAACTCTAAACTTTTATCTTCATCCAACCATCTACTTCACAAATCCCCCTAACAACAAAAAGAAAGAAAGAAAAACACTGTACCATTCTCTACTTCTTTACGCTTCTATTGTTTCGAAAAAAAGTAGTGAATGGATGAAGCCCTCCACATTCTACTGTTTTTAGCGGGAGGGTGCCACTTTTTACAAATTTCATCATTAGTCCTCTTTCTTCTCTATTTCTATTAAATTGAAATTAATGCACAATTTTATTTGCCTATTTCATCCCTGTTCATTTACATTCTTTTAGAAATGGGGGCTTTTTACATGCACACGTTGCTTGATTCACATATCTTTAACAAATCTAAACCGATGTATAAAAAAAATTAAACTAATCATTTAACTTTTAATTTATTTTATTTTTTTGCAATAATCATTTTTGTATATTAAATTAAACACACTTTCAAATTGTATTATTGTAGTAAAAAGCCATTTACTTAATGCATATATATCCTAATTTTATTTCTAGGAATTTAATCTCTATTATTTTAAAATGTAGATTCACATTTAAAATTCTTATTTGTGAGCAAGGAATTTAGTCCTTATGTATAAAATGCTTATTATACACATCTCTTACTTGAAACAGATCCTAATATTCCCACAAATCAAGAAGGCTTGTTTATTAATTTCTATGTTTTATATGCACCAGCATTACATGCTTCTCCTCACGCAATTTACACATTTAACAATTTCTTTTACAAAATATTCATTGTCCCTCTTCAATGCTTAACAACTACTAAGCAATTATTATATATTCTTTCTTGTTTAGGTTATAATGGACGAATACCATCTTCTACGACAATTTTTTTCTATTTCCATGCATCCTAAAAAAAATTAAAGTGAATGTGGGATGCCATCACTTTTAGCAAGAGGAATGAATCCATTGGGTTTGGTTGGATGAGAATGTATTTATTACTATTGAACTACATTTACTAGTTTTTTATTTATTATATGTCAAAAATATTACTAGTTTTTACAATCTTATTTTTTTTAATTAAACGTATAACTAAACATTAATACTTTTTTTAATAAACACAAATAAAAAATAAAATAAAAACTAGTTAATTAATAATTAGATAAATTTTGTAATAATTATTATACAATGTACATTAAGTGGTGGTGATAAAATAGATGTACTTTTAAGGTTATCAACTATTGAATTTGAAATCAAACCTTTAGTAATGAATAGAATTAGAGATAGAAGGCTGTTTTATTTCTGACGCTATTTTCTATTTTAAAGTTAAAACATTCTTTTATTTTTTTATTTTTTTTATTTTAAGTAAAATATATTCGTAAAAATTTTGGTCTTAATTAATTTTTTTTTATCACTTTAGTTCTCAATATTTAAATTTTAGTCTTTCTTAAATATTTTAATTTTTTTTTTTAAATTTGTAAACATTTTGTATTTTTTAAAAATAATTTAAAAGTACATGTGAGCTATTAAAATTTTAACCACCCATAAGCTATGAGATTTTTACATAAATTTTGAACTACATCTCCCTTGCTGCTTATTAAAGCAGTCGCCACCACCAATCTTGATAATTTAACAACTCCAGAGTCTGTAATTTCCACATTGAGGAGCTGCTTTTCCTAAAAACAAATCGTTATAGCAATTTTTTATTTCAAATTGATGAGCACAATTTGCCCAAGTTTTGTCATCATAAAATACAAACTCCGGCATGACATGATTTTCAACTACTGTTGTCGAATCTAGCAACTCGCATAATATATATATATATATATATATATGTTTATTGGCTGGAGAAAAACCCTTTAATTTGATCTGCTTTTTCTGGTGTACAAACAACTAGAAAACACAGGTCAACAAAAAGGAAGTGGTGGGACAACACGGTTTTGCTATTTTCTTTATTTCTTATTTTTAACTTTATTTTTTTACGTTGAATTTAAAACAAAAATGAAATATGGTTGATAAAAAAAAATTAAAGTAATTTTAAAACAAAACAAAATATTATAATTGGCTCGGATATGCTTTAATTCTTACATGGTGTTTGTAGAGGAACAGGACAGATCCTTGATTTGTAAGTTGATATTTTTATTCAATGATTTTAGCTGTCACCCAAATTAACCCATTCTTTTACTTGTAAAACAGGTCATCCTCCTCCTCTAAGGCATATAGGTCTATATAAATAGAGCAATTCCTCAACATCTATATAATCACCTCTATACTTGAACCCTTACTTCGCTATACATTCCTTTTTTTGATTTGTTGCCAATTTGTTATCCATGGCTTCCAAAACTTGTTCCCCTTCTAACAAGTTGAGATTCCTCCTAGGAATGGTTTTATTTCTTCTTATGAATATGGCCACTGCCCAGTTGTCCTCTACCTTTTATTCAACAACATGCCCTAAAGCACTTTCCACCATTAAATCAGCAGTCAACTCTGCTGTGTCCAATGAAGCTCGCATGGGGGCTTCTTTGCTTCGTCTTCATTTCCACGATTGCTTTGTCAATGCAAGTCGTCTTTTCTTTTCTTTTAATGAGTTCCATTTGCATGTCTGTAATAATCAAATTTATATTCTGGAATTGGGTTATTATTACTACTACAAAAGATACAAAACAAAAAATGTCCTGACCGACACTCAACACAACATATGATTGCTATTTTAGATGCCATCATTTTTTACTGTGTCAGAGACATTAGAAAAACATGCTGCATGATTGTTTAGTTAAAATAATTTATTCTTTTAAATATAGTATATTAAAAAAACCATTGTTTTTATTCTTTTGTAATTTTGCATGCCGTCATCATTTCATGTTTGCTTTTGAGAGATGTTACAGATATGTGTCCGATGTTTTTACATATTTGGAGATACTCATATATCAAACACAAATTGCACCATAAACTTAAAATTCATGTTTAGGAACATGATTCTAACGGTCCAGACAAATGAAGCATAAAACTTTATGAGCTCTGCTACGTAGAGAACGCAGGGTATTTCATAATAACTATTCCTCCACAATCTGTAAATAGTTTAGACAAAAAGGATTTGACTTTGAACAAAACAAAAGCTGGGAAATGGTTTTAAAGAATCTAGCTAACATGATCATGTATGAAATAAAAGTTTGTTATGTAATGAATTGCAGGGATGCGATGGATCCATACTGTTGGATGATACAGCAAATATGACAGGAGAAAAAACAGCTGTTCCAAACAGCAATTCAGCCAGGGGGTTTGAAGTTATTGATACCATCAAATCTCAGGTGGAGAGGTTGTGCCCTGGTGTTGTTTCTTGTGCTGATATTGTTGCAGTTGCTGCTCGTGATTCTGTTGTTGCTGTAAGTCAAATGATATTGGTTATTTTACGGTTCCGTTCTCTTCGCTGCTGGAATGGATAGTTCGAGTTAGAACTCGAAATATGAAACCCAAGCTGGATCGAGTCTTAATTTTATAATTTGAACTTGATTCGAGATAATAATCAAACTGTTCCAACTCACTTGATCAGGCTTATTTATTTAATAAGAAATGAGCTCAGTTTTCATGCTTCGATGCTTCTTTTTCCCAGCTTGGAGGGCCTAGTTGGACAGTTCTTTTGGGTAGAAGAGATTCAACCACTGCAAGCTTGAGTGCTGCTAATTCCAACATCCCTGCTCCAACTTTGAATCTTAGTGGTCTCATCACTGCTTTTTCAAACAAAGGTTTCACTGCTAAAGAAATGGTAGCCCTCTCAGGTATAACTATCAAAGAACATATTCTTACCAAACTCATGCAAAGTTGCAAACATTAGAGGAAATGAATGATGTTAATTTATGGGTTTAATTTGGTCAGGATCTCACACCATCGGACAAGCCAGGTGCACCACTTTCCGGACAAGAATCTACAATGAAACCAACATCGACTCCACCTTCGCGACATCGTTAAGAGCGAACTGCCCAAGCACTGGTGGAGACAACAGCCTGTCCCCACTGGATACCACAAGCTCCACAACATTTGACAATGCATATTTCAAGAATTTGCAGGGGCAGAAAGGGTTATTACACTCTGATCAACAGCTATTTAGTGGGGGTTCCACAGATTCTCAGGTTAATGCTTATAGTTCCAACTTGGGATCTTTCACCACAGATTTTGCTAATGCGATGGTAAAGATGGGAAACCTTAGCCCACTCACTGGAACAAGCGGTCAAATCAGGACGAATTGCAGGAAAGCCAATTGAATCCCCCCCCCCCCCTTTTTGTTTATATTCCCCATTTTGTGTACTTTACTGTTTATCGGAATAAATGCATAATTTAATGTTGTTCTCGTGATTTCTGGTATAACTTAGCATATTTACTAACCTTAAATACTTGACTGAATTAACCAGCTAAATTAACCCAACATCAATTTAGTTAAAGAAAATAATTAAAATATTTTTATGTATAAAATAAATTATATTATTATAATGATATTTTTATTTTATATTTTAATAAAATTAATTAAAAAACTCATATATAAAAAAGATTTGAACTCATGACAATAGCATCTGTAGAATCTTAATTTTACCACTTTAATCAAAATTTTATCTTTATTTCAATTTTGATATAATTTTCAAGTTTTTTACACACGCAAAAAAAAAAAAAAAAAAAAAAACACTCTGATGGTTATATCTCTACTAACTTTAAACCTGTGGTTGAGTTGGTATCACAATTTAATCAGACATCAACTCGATTGGAGAAATGTTTAAAATATCAATTTATATACAAAATAAATTGTAACATCTTAATCGTACTATAACAAAATGGAAGCACAAATTAGAAAATAATTGGAGTGTATTTAATATTTTTAATCAAATATATTTATCTATTTAAATTTTTTTTACTCACAATCTAAAATATTTTATTTTCATATATAAATATATATATGTTTTTATTATTAATTTTAAATCCTATTTTTTAAAGTTTATTGGATATTATTTTTAAACACCAACTTTTATTCTAAATGTGTGACATAATTACTAATATATATAAAAGCTGATTATTAGAGTAGAATAAATAGGTTCATTCAAATCAGACAAAGCCCATCTGTCACTCCAAATGGGTTGAAGAAAGACCCATAAATTATGTGGGCAATGTCCTCATCATTTGAGCCGAGCTTCTCCAATATTGACCATGATTGGATCAATTTTATTTTAGTTACCAATAAACTAGTTGGAACCCTCTTTCTTAGACCATGTTTTCGTATAGGATCCATGTATATTTTTGTCTTTCAACTTACTCATTGATTTTAAATTTTTATATCTAATTTAAATTTAAAATCTGTCACACATCTTAGTATTTATTTTAGGTTTAATATTCTCAAAATATATTCATTTTTCTATTTAATTTTTTTTATCTCAATTTGACATCTAAAATATTATTTCATTATGATTTTTAGTCTCTTTTTTTTTTTTATCAAACGCTTAAAACAATTCCAATGAATTAAAATGTGGCTAGTGACACTTTTCTCCATTTGGACTGAAATAAAAAGTAAAACTAAAATGAAGATAATCACCATTGAGATCACTGCATCACTCTAAATTCCTCAAAGCTGGTAACTCCATCGCCATTGAGATCAAATTGCTTGATAATCACCATACATTCATTAAGCGGCTTTGACTCCTCAAGTTCCGTGAGCATTTGTTTTTATTATTTTTAGGGAGGTTAAAGTCTTTATATTTAAATTTTTATCAAAACAAATATTTCTTAATAAATTGAAAAAAATCTTTATACTTACATAACACTCACATAGGTGCAACTTAACAAGTAAATACCTCTAAAATAGTAGCAAAATTAACATTAAAACAAAAGTTATACAATATCCGAGGGTCACTAAATTAACTATAAATACGACTAAGGCAAGCGCACCTATCGAACAATAGTATAGCTATGGTGAGTAGAGAATATCGTATCCACGAGAACTAAAAGTACTAGTAATTACCATCTTATTATTATTTAGCCGACAAATTGGAGTGATTGTGTTTTAATCTAAAATTACTAAACTAATTTAACTAAAAACGCAATAGAGAATGAAATAGGAAAATAATCGAAGATAACCAATGAGAGAGACAATACCCAGGAAAGAATTCACCTAGACTTCACCTATTATTATGAATCTGAATTAAACGATTTATTCACTTGTGTCTTGATCCGTAGAAATCCCTAAATTATGTTGATATCTCTTTCGAGAGTAAGAACAACTGACTCTAGGTTGATAAGAACAACTGACTCTAGGTTGATTAATTGAAATCTCTTTTTAATTAAAAGCCCTATTGTCGCATTAACTTGATCTACAGATTCCCCTATTAGATTTGACTCTAATCTGGTAGATTTATGTCATCCTATTTCTAGGATTACATACAACTCCACTCAATTATGCTAGATTTACTCTTAAACAGGGACTTTTGCTCCACTGAAATAAGCACATTAAACATGAATTAATATCCCGAAAATATTAAAACAAGAAATAAGCATACATAATTGAGAATAAGAATCAAGTATTTATCGCGTAAAATAGAAATTAAATAATAGGATTCATCATAGGTTTCATCTCCTCTAGGTATCTAGGGGATTAGTTCATAATCCTGAATGAAAACATCTCAAAGTCAGAAAAACCACAAGACATAAAGAAACTCAATAAAACGTCGAAAGAAATTAAAAGGAGATCTTCAATCTTGATGGAGATCCGCTTCCGAGTTGGCTCCGATGGTGTTTTTCAAGTGTTTTCTTCGATCTTCTCTAATTGCCCCTTTATGTATTCTTCTAATATTAAATCAGTATGAGTTGTCTGTGAGTATCCGGATGTGTTTCCAGAAGAGTTACTGAGATTGCCACCGATCCGAGAGGTCGAATTTGCTATTGAATTAGTACCGGGAACATCACCAATATCGATAGCTCCGTATAGAATGGCTCCGACAGAATTGAAAGAATTGAAAGCTCAGTTGCAAGAGTTAACAGATTGATAAGCCATAAAAGTAACACATTTTTATCCCATACTTAGCATGTTTTTGGATGTTTTATTATACAATTTTTATCCCACACGCCCGTGTGCCAGCCCGTGTCGATTTCTAACCATATCAGTATTGCACACGGCATGGACATTCTTACACGGGCTGATCACACGCCCGTGTCCCTATCGCACCCTGTTTCGTTTTCACGCGGAAAAAGATAATTTTTAGGTATTTTGAGCATTCCAAAGTCGATAAAAACACACCAGAAAAAGACCTAAAGAGATACGCAGAGTAGAACGAAGAAATTACTCGAAGGAAGCCGTTAGAATCAATTCAGAAGTAGGATCACATGCAAGATTGAAGATCTCCATCAATTTTCCTTAGAAGTTTTTGGGTTCTTTATGTCTTGTTGTTTTCCTTATTTTGAGATTTTCCTTTTACATTATGAACTAAAATCCCTAAAATACCTAAGGAGGATGAAACCTAGATGAATCTTATTAGTTAATTATCTGAATTACATGATAAATACTTATTCTTGTTCTTAATTATGTGTTCTAAATCCTTGCCTTAATATTATTAGGATATTAATCCAAGTTTGATGTGCTTAATCAGTGGAGCAAAAGTCCCTACTTAAGAGTAGATCTAGCATAATTGAGCGGAGTTGATTGCAATCCTAGAAATAGGACGACATAAATCTGCCGGATTAGAGTCAAATCTAAAAAGGGAGTCCATAGATCGAGTTAATGCGACAATAGGGGTTTTAATTAGAAAGAAATTTCAATTAATCAATCTAGAGTCAGTTGTTGGTAGTCTCGAAAGAGATATTAACATAATTTAGGGGTTTCTACGGATTAAGGCAGGTGAATAAATCGTTTAATTTAGAATCATAATAATAAGTAAAATCTAGGTGGATTTCTCCTTGGGTATTGTCTCTCTCATTGTTTTTTTCAAATATTTTCCTAATTTTATCTCTGTCGTGCTCATAGTTAATTAGTTTGTTCAATTTTAGATTAAAACACTCCTTTAATTATTAGGCTAAATAATAAAAAGATAGTAATTATTAGTACTTTTAGTCCTCGTGGATACGATATTCTGGACTAACTATAGCTATACTACTGTTCGATAGGTGCGCTTGCCTTTGTCGTATTTTAGTTAGTTCGTGGCGTCATCCCAGATAGAGGTTTTGCACGACCTAGTTTTTTGCCCTAGGGTGCGCTAGTGTTATTCATAAAGAAGAAAGACGGATCAATGAGAATGTGTATTGACTATCGTCAGCTCAATAAGGTTACGATAAAGAACAAGTATCCGTTGCCGCGAATAGATGATTTGTTTGATCAGTTGAAAGGGGCAACAATGTTTTCAAAGATTGATTTGAGATCGGGCTATTATCAGTTGCGAGTTAAAGATTCAGATGTGCCAAAAACTACGTTCAGAACAAGGTACGGACACTATGAATTTCTTGTTATGCCTTTCGGATTGACTAATGCTCCTGCAGTTTTTATTGATTTGATGAATCAGATTTTTAGACCGTATTTAGACAGATTCGTTGTTGTATTCATTGACGACATTCTGATCTATCCTCGAGATGAATCTGAGCATGCCGAGCATTTGAGGATTGTTCTACAAACCTTGAGAGATAAGCAATTGTTTGCTAAATTCAGTAAATGTGAGTTTTGGCTCCGAGAGGTTGGATTTTTGGGACACATTGTTTTAGCGGAAGATATACGAGTTGATCCGAGCAAGATTTCAACAGTTGTTGATTGGAAACCACCGAAAATGTATCTAAAGTCAGAAGCTTTTTGGGATTAGCTGGTTATTATCGATGTTTTTTTAAAGGATTCTCGATGATTGCTACACCGATGACCAGATTGCTACAGAAAGATGTAAAATTCGAGTGGTCAGAGAAATGTCAACAGAGTTTTGATCAGTTGAAAGCATTGTTAACTGAGGCACCAGTTTTGGTTCAACCTGAGTCGAGTAAAGAGTTTGTGATTTACAGCGACGCGTCATTAAACGGTTTGGGTTGTGTTTTGATGCAAGAAGGAAAAGTGATAGCTTATGCCTCTAGATAGTTAAAGCCGCATGAAAAGAATTATCCGACGCACAATTTAGAGTTGGCCGCCATTGTATTTGCATTGAAAATTTGGCGACATAATTTGTACGGTGAAAATTGCCATATCTTTACTGATCACAAGAGTTTGAAGTATATAATGACTCAGAAAGATCTAAATTTGTGTCAACGAATGTGGCTCGAATTACTAAAAGATTATGAGTTAGTGATTGATTATCATCCGGGAAAAGCGAATGTAGTCGCAGATGCTTTGAGTAGAAAATCATTATTTGCTTTGAGAGCGATAAATACACAGTTATCTTTGTTTGATGATGGTTCAATTCTAGCAGAGTTGAAAGCTAAACCGGTTTTTCTTCAGCAAATTTGTAAAGCTCAGAAGTATGATAATGAATCGCAAGCCAAAAGAATGCAATGTGAGTCGACTAGTGATTCAGACTATCTAATCGGATCCGATGATTGCTTATTGTTCCAAGGTAGAGTTTGCATACCGAGAGATCTAGAGCTTATACAGAAAATTCTGAACGAAGCACACAGTGGTTGTCTATCTGTTCACCCGGGGAGTACTAAAATGTACAATGATTTGAAATAGTTGTATTGGTGGTCGGGTATGAAACGAGACATTTTAGAGTTTGTATCGAGATGTTTAGTTTGTCAACAAGTAAAAGCCGAACATCAACTACCTTCGGGATTACTACAGCCTGTGATGATACCAGAATGGAAATGGGATAGAGTTACGATGGATTTTGTATTGGGATTACTCCTGTATCCAAAGAAGAAAGATGTTATTTGGGTTGTCGTTGATCGATTGACGAAATCTATGCATTTCATTCCGGTATGTACTGATTATTCACTTGATAAATTGGCTAAATTGTAATTTCTGAGATAGTTAGATTGCACAGGATGCCAGTTTCGATTATTTTGGATAGAGATCCAAGGTTTACGTCACGATTTTGGAAAAAATTGCAAGAAGCTCTGGGTATGAGGTTGAACTTTAGTGCAACATTTAATCCACAAACTGACGGTTAGTCTGAGAGAGTAATACAAATTCTCAAAGATATGCTTCGTTGTTGTGTTTTAGAATTTGAAGGCAACTGGGAGAAATATTTGCCGTTGGTTGAATTCGCGTATAAAAATAATTTTCAATCGAGTATAAATATGGCACCGTATGAAGCTTTGTATGGTCGCAAATGCCAAACTCTATTATATTGGACTGAGTTAAGTGAGAAAAAGATTCACGAGGTTGATTTGATCTGAGAGACTGAAGATAAAGTGAAAGTAATTCGCTATAGTTTGAAAGCAGCTTCAGATCGACAAAAGTCGTACGCAGATTTGAAACAAAAAGACATTGAATTTCAGATCAGTGACAAAGTATTTCTAAAAGTATCTTCGTGGAAGAAAATTCTTCGATTTGGTCGCAAAGGCAAATTGAGTCCGTGTTTCATCGGACCATATGAGATTATCGAAAGAATAGGACCTGTAGCATATCGATTAGCTTTACCGTTAGAGTTAGAAAAGATCCACAATGTGTTTCATGTGTTGATGTTACGTCGTTATAGATTAGATCCATCACACGTAATTTCTCCGGCAGAGATTGAGATTCAACCTGATATGACATATAATGAAGAACCGATCAGAATCTTAGCTAGATAGGTTAAAGAATTGAGAAATAAAAGCATAGCTTTAGTGAAAGTATTGTGGCAACGGCATGGTGTTGAAGAAGCCACATGGGAGCCTGAGAAAGCTTTGAGAAAACAGTTACCTAACCTATTTACTGGTAAGATTTTCGGGGACGAAAATCTCTAAGGGGGAGAGTTGTAACAGCCCGTTTTTAGTTAAATTGGAACAGTGGTTTTGGGACCACAAATTTGAGGTCAAAATAATTATTTTATTATTATTTTAATGTCTATAGTATGATAATATGTTTGTGTGAAAGTTTCGTTAAAGAATTTTATCGTTTGAATAGTTAATTTGATAAAAAGGACTAAATCGCGTAAAGTGTAAAAGTGGAGTTTTATTAGTTAAGGGTATCTAATAGCTATGGATTATTAAATTAGAGGTCCTTATGTTTTAATTAGACCACTAATGAGATAGTGGATGATAGTGGCATGGTAATGTTGTAAATTGAATTATTTTAAAGGTTAATTATGGTATTTGGAAATTAATGTTAAAATAAGTAAAAAAAAATTCACCCATTATCATCTTCATTAACCGAAATTGAAGAAGAAAAAGAAGACATTAGGGTTCTTCATTCGGCCAAGTTAAATCCTTGCAATTAGGTATGATTTTTGTCCCGTTTTTAATGATTTCTGCGTTTTTGAGATCGTTGCAGCTTAGTGTAGCTAGCCGAGGGACTATTTTGCAAAAATGTTAAAGATTTAAGATGTTTCCATTGATGAATAAACATGTATTTTGATTATTGATGATAGATTATGAATTTTTAATGATAGTTATACAAGTTTTGTTAAGTGATTTTTAGTGAAAATGTAAATTAGGGATTAAATTGTGAAATGTAGAAAATTTGTGGTTAAATGTGAAATAAATAAAAAATATGGGCTGATATATGCACTAGGGAAATTCGGCTAGCATGGGTTGGTATTAAATTGCATGAATTTGTGATTTTATAAAATAATGACTAAATTGTAAAAATGTGAAACAATAGGGGCAAATGTGTAAAAGTGTCTTAATGTGAATTTTGGACTAAATTGAATAGAGAGATAATTAAATGAGCTAAATTTGATTACATATAGATCAAGAAAAGCGAAATTCGGATCTAGATCAAGGGAAAAACAAAGTACTCGACTAATTGACCTATTTCACCGTTTTAGCGTCCGAGGTAAGTTCGTATGTAATAAGTTTTGTGATAAATGTATTTTAAATGCTTTGATATTGCATGCACTGTGAATACGAGACTACGTACATGTTCGATGATGATTCGACAAACGTGAAAATCCCGGTTGAGCCTTAGGAATAGATTAGGATACGAATGACATGTCATTAGGGGTTATTGTGATTATGTGATCCGGTGCGATCCTCATGACGTCCCCACTGGGTGGTGAGTATACCGACATGTGCTGCGATTACTTGACAGCTTGTGTGAGCAGCACTGTGTATCTACATCTTGACTAACAACTTGTGTGAGAAGGCCCGTTGATAGCTCAAGAGTGAGCATATATGTGATATGAGATTGAGATTTTATTGGCTATGTATGTGGCACTTCGGTGCGAGTTTCCCGAGTATTCGATAGTATTCCGAACAGTTCAATGGGTAAATGAAGGATGTGGTTGAGTATGAGATTGATACGAGATGGTGCAGGTATGTACATGAACCGTATAAGCTTTAAATCGAAGAAATTGTGAAGTTGCATATAATCTTATGATTAAAGATGTGAAAGGTTTGTTAGATAATACGAGCTACACATTGATATATTCAATTTGTTGAATTGTGTATTTATGATTACATTGAGTTTACTTCATACGAGCTTACTAAGCTATAATGCTTACTTTTTTATTTTACCGTGTTTTATAGTGATTTCAAAGCTAGCTCGGATTCGGTGATCGTCAAAGACTTTGTCACACTATCCTACTATCACTTTGGTCCTACTATCACTTTGGTACTTTTGAGTTTATGTTTTGGGTTATATGGCATGTATAGGATTAAGGTTATTTTGGTTATCAGTTGATAATGATTTTGGTCATTTGAAATGGCTTGTAAATGTTAAAGGTTTAGTTTTGTATATTGCCATAGGAGTTGGCTTATTTGGTATGTTTGAATCATGTATATATATATGTCTGCATGACTTATATTATGAAGCTTGTGGATATAGATATGGTGGATGCTAAATGGTTGAAATTAGAGAACATATATGTTTGTGAAATTGAGCACATTGATGCATATTTGGAAGTGTATAATTAGTTGAATTGTATATGTGATTTTGGTATAAATGGTATGGTCTATTTTTTTATTTGTGTGTATTGAGAATGTGGTATAGAATATGCATGAATTAGGCTTGAGTTAGTTGGTTTAAATGCCAAATTATGCTATGTTTTGGTGCTAATTGGGTTAATGTAGGTGTGCATAAGTTTGGGTGGCAAAATGGCATGGTAAATAGCCTATTTTTGTCCATACGGGCAGAGACACGGGCGTGTGTCTCAGCCGTGTGTGACACACGGTCATGTACACGGTCGTGTGTCCCTTGGTGTTGAATTAGAAATCAAGTCAGCATGCTCCACGCGGCCTCACACACGGGCGTGTGACTTGGCCGTGTGGCATAAGTCAGTATACCCTATAGGTTTGGCACGGCCTAGCACACGGCCTGGTACACGAGCGTGTATGGCCATTTTTAGGGCATACGGGCTAGTCACACGGGCGTATGTGTTGGCCATGTGACCCAAGTTAGAGAGTTACATGGGGTCGGACATGGGCTGGGACACGGCCGTGTGCTCTCATTTCGAATGTCCACACGGCCTGTGACACGGAGTGTCTTTGGCCGTGTGAGACACATGGTTGGGCTACACGGGCGTGTATCCCCTGTTTTTGGAAAAAAATTTGAAGTATTCGAGAAGTTTCTAAAGTTATCGGTTTAGTCTCGAACCACCCCGAACGCATGTTTTGGGCCTCGTAGGCTCGTTTTAGGGATGACATGAATGTTGTTGATTGATGATTATGTGAAATTTGAAAATGTATGTGAAATGTATGTGTAATTGTATGATATATTCGGTAACGCTCCGTAACCCTATTCCGGTGTTGAATACGGGTGAAGGGTGTTTCATATACGGTTTGCTCACATGGCCGTGTGACCTATCCACATGGCCATGTGGCCTATCTCACATGGGCACGACTCTTGTACACGATTTAGCAAAACGGCTATGTGGTTCATCACACACGGGCTAATCTTTTGCACATGGCCAGGGGATACGACCATGTGACCCTTGTATGCAGATTTTTCTTTCCGTTTTGTTTTTGATTCGATTTAATCCATGTTCATTACCAAATTATTTTTAGGCTTTCGTATACTCAATATCTACCTGAAATAGATTGATTAATGTACTTGTACATGTTCATATGTGATTATTTAATATTTATTTGAGATTTTCATTAATAAATTGTATGAAAATTGTTTGGCAATTGTTCGTAGCATCTCATTACTTGGGTCCGACAACTGGACCGGGCAATGGGTGTTACATAAATTCTCAAATTGAAAAATAAATTTGGTAAGAGAAGTAGTGGCTTTAGAAATACAATGCGAAACATTATTTGAAACCTTAACCCTTTGAGAAGAAAATATATCGATGCTAAAAGCTGTGCTCCATTTTTCACGGCATTTGTAAAAACCTTTCAGCCATGAATAATCCTAAAGATAATGATCATTTATCATATTTTTTTTCCAAGTCTCCTCAAATTTTGTTTCAGATTCACAACCTTGCATGGACTTATGAAACAGAGCATGAGAATCAACATTTCCATTAAGACTACCAAGATGTGAAGGGGTATTCCTAAAAATATGCCATAAACACAATTTGTGACATGAATTAGGAAAACTTTCTCCAATTGCTTTGCTAATTGCATTATCCTGATCAAACATTATAGTTTTTGGTGACTGGTTACCCATTGATTGCAAGAAATACTTGAACAACCATGCAAAGGAAGCAACAGTCTCATAACAAAAACACACACCCAAACATTATTGTTTGTCGATGATGATTAATACCCACAAAGGGATCACATATTAGATTATATCTATTGGTACAATAAGTTGTGTCAAAAACTACAACATCTCCGAAGCAATCATAATCAATTCCTGATCTACCATCTCCTCAAAAAAAGTTTGTCATTCAATTTTCTTGATCCACTTGAACTGTGTAAAAAACCATTGGATCTTTACTTGCTTTAATCTTGAAATGGTTAAGTAAACTTTGACCATCTCTGACTTCAATCATCATCATCATCATCATCTTCTTCTTCTTCTTCTCTTTGTTTTATAAACCCAACATTTTTAGTTCCACCAACTTCATTTGACATGTAAAAGTAAACATTTGTATGACATATACCAACACTAACCATTGAATTAATGATGTTAACTTTAGCTACCAAAACTGATCGAGCTGACTTGAGTAGATGTCTTTTTGAAATATTTGCTAACTCATGATTATGCTCAAAAATAAAATGAGTGACTGTCTATTGGTTATCTTTTACTGTAAAACGAATCATTGCCAAACATCTAGTTCTTGTTTCCAATTTTTTATGTTATTTGGTATCCACAGTATCTTCAAATTCTTTGAAACCTTGTTTGGAACAATAAAAGTCTTTAGTGCGAATAATCTTTATGGTAGAAAGATATCTATTTTTTCCTTTTTGAACACTAAAATCAATGCGATGGCCATAATATGTATACAAATTATAGGTTTCATCTTCACTATTTACCACAAGTCCAGTAACACCTCTAACCCGAATCCGTCGCCGGAACAGGGTTACGGAGCATTACCGGAGTTTACAAATTAATTATCAGACATTTCATTTCATCTAGCATTCATATTAGAAACCAATCAAAATCATACATATTGTCTCTTAAACGAGCCATCGAGGCCCAAATTACGTATTAGAAACAAATAGGGACTAAATCGAAGACTCAAAAAAATTTCAAAAAATATTTAAAATTTTCAACATTGCAAGGGTCACACGGTCGTGTCTCAGCCCGTGTCCGTGCCCGTGTGAGTATACTGACTTGGGTCACACGACCAAGTCACACACCCGTGTGCTAGGCTGTGTGAGCATTCTATTTTGTGCAAATTTAAGATACAGAGGACACACAGCCGTGTCACCTGGCCGTGTGTCACACACGGTTGAGACACACTCCCGTGTGGATGAAAATTGTCCATTTTACAAGCCATATTTCTCACCCAATTCTAAGTTAATCTGTACATGCCATTACAACCAAAATCAAAACATTTGAAAGTACCGATAGAACCGATGGATAGTGTGATACAACTCCGACAAGCTTCCAACCCAATCGAGTTTCCGATAATCTGAAAAGTAAAGGAAAACACATGCATAAGCAATGAATGATTAGTAAGCTCGTATAACTTTAATCATAATACTTATTTTCAAATATGAAATTTAAACATATCAAGAATAATCTAATATTGATACCAAAATGCTCATGAAGTTATATTTAATAGCTCACCAAGTGAATAAATCTACAGTATCACTATATATATATTATTCCTAACATAGTAGGAAATTTAAACAACTTTAACTCTTCCAAAATTTCTTTAGTTTCATTTGTGTTTCTTTACCTTCCACACTCATTCCATATGCATAACACATCAGTTATAAGCATATCATTCAACAATAGCTACAAGCTAATGCATTTAAACATAGACCTTTTTCGAATTAATCACATGATAACTTATTTCATAAGAAATTGCATAACTTAAACCTTACCACTCTTTCATGAGCACAAGCATATTTCCATTTGAGCAGTTACTATTTCAATGTACCTTATAATTAAACGTATTACCATTCAACCAATAATTTGGCATTTGCCTAAGCATCAAACAACAACACTTGTTAGCGTACTTGAACATACTTCATATAATTTCAACATCAATAACCTTATTATCTCAACATGTCACACATGAATTTATACTCGTCTCAACTTACATAATTTTCATGTATCACATATCAATATATTAATATATATATACATTTCATGATACATATCATCTTTTATTGTTTCTTCATATATCATCCAAGACAACTCTCGATAACTTACCATTCGAGGAACGACTTACGGATATGAGTACATCGTTTTCAGAAGCCCGAAGGCTGAACAGAAGCTCATGAGAGCTAAACGGAAAGTAAACACGAAAGTTTGCAACAAATGTTGAACCTCGGTTTACTTGGGTAATTTGCCGTCAATTCATCCTTTACATTTTCCGTCAATTCATCCTTTACATTCGTAGTGCCATAACCCAGTTATGGTCTTATCATCAGAATGCCATAGCCCAGCTATGGTCTTACATATAAACACTGTCATGGTCCAACAATGGTCTTACGTTAAT
Source organism: Gossypium sturtianum (assembly GCA_025698515.1). Lineage (NCBI taxonomy): Eukaryota > Viridiplantae > Streptophyta > Magnoliopsida > Malvales > Malvaceae > Gossypium > Gossypium sturtianum. The sequence goes on from CM046952.1 coordinate 38,582,110, forward strand.
AGTGCCATAACCAGTTATGGTCTTATCACCAGAATTCCATAGCCCAATTATGGTCTTACATATAAACACTACCATGGTCCAACCATGGTCGTACGTTCATAGTGCCATAACCCAGCTATGGTCTTATCCGTCAATTCATCCTTTGCCACAGAACGATTGTACTCAATCCCGCATTCCACTTGTTTTGAACATTTAATTCAATTTCATAATTTAACAATAATTTTATTTTCAACAGTAGATATGGATAAATACATAATACAATTTATCAATTTAATAAATAAACATTATAGTTTAACCATACGAACTTACCTGAATTGAATTGTAATAATTACAGGAGTTCAGGGACTATTTCGCTATTTTTCTTTTTCCTCGAGTATCTACGAAATCTTGATCTTTAATATAAAATTACTCATTCATTAGCATATATTTCAGTTCCAATTCATTTCACAATTTATACCCTTCAATTTTTTGAATTTACACAATTACCCCAGCTTTTACAACTTTTACAATTTAGTCCCTTAACTAGTTAATCTATCAAATCAACTAATTTTTTTCTCAATTAATAATCTATCCAAATATTCTAGGCTATCATACAACCCTTAATAAAATAGAAATTTAATACCAAACCCTAATATTTTAACCATATTCACAATTTGATCCTAGCATCAATATTTAACAAAATCACTTTATAATATCATCATACAACAAAATTAAAGCTCTAAACCCACTTGATATTAATAATTTCTTTCAATATATTAATTTAGACGATAAAACAATTCATTTCATGCAATTTTGTCATTTTGACATTTTTACAAAATTGCCCCTAAAATTTTACTTTTATTCAATTTAGTCCCTGAGCCTAAAACATGCAAATTAGCCATTTTTAATGTAAACCCATGCTAGATGAATATTCATATATATTTTTCTCCTCCTCTTCATTCCACATCCTTAATGTATATAACATGCTTATATGTAACATTATCTATAATTCCACTATTACTTATATGTTCATATCAAAACTGTCCACTTGAGCATAGTCACTAAATTATTTATATCATGAGCTACAGAATTCTAAATTAAGATCCTCTTGATGTTTTTGAAACTAGACTCAAATATATTTCTACCATAAAAATTTCATAATTTATAATTTAGCCAATAAGTACAGTAAAATCTTCAAATTTATCCTTGTTCTACTGTTTGACAGCTTCGACCTTTCTTTACTAAAAATTAATTATCTCTTAGTACGGGGTTTGGATGATGTCTCTGTTTATTTCTCTTGAAAATAGACTCATTAAGAATTTAAAATTATAAATTTAAACCCATAATTATTTTTTTTACAATTTTTTATGATTTTCCAAAGTCAGAGCAGGGGAACCCGAAATCAATCTGACCTTGTCTCAAAAAAATTCATATATCTCATAATATGAAACTCTTTTGCTTACACCGTTTCTTATATGTAAAACTAGACTCAATATGATTTAATTTAATACTTTAATTAACCTCTAATTCAATTTCTAAAATTTTTGGTGAATTTTCAAAGTCAAACTACTGCTGCTGTCCAAAACTGTTTTAGTGCAAAATGTTGATAACCAAGTTTATAACACCCTCCTTTCCTTTCTCTACAATATTTCCCATCACTTCCTCTTATTTTCCTTCACTAACGTATCAAGAACATAGAACCTTATATAAGAAAACTCTACTTTAACATCATTTTCTTGCTTTAACTCTACTTTAACATCATTTTCATGCTTTTTCAATAATATCAAACTTAAAAATATATTAAAATCTTGATGTTCTTACCTTATTCTATTGATTTCAATTTTTAACTTGATTTTCTCTCTCCTATAGCTTCTATTTCTTGAATCTAACTTGATATTCTAGCTCCCCATAGTCTCCTTATTATTTTACTCTCTTGGTAGCTATGGAAATTCTTTTGATTTCTAAGTGAAAATGGTAAATTTTTGGTAAAAGGACCAAATTGTAAAGAAAATAAAATTTCTTTCTTCTCTTCTCTTCTCACGTGGGTGCATGGAAAGATGAAGAGAATTCTTCATCTTTCTTTCCTTATATACTAAATAAAATAATAAAATAATAAAATATCTCATTAAAATATTAATAAAATAATATTTATCTAATTAAATAATTATAAAATATCATCAAAATATCTCTAATATCATTATTTCCTTCTAGAGTTCTCTCTCTTTTTAATTGACCATTTTGCCCTTTATGATCTTTTAAAATTTCATCCTTGAGTCATCACTTAATTTGGTAAAATCACGATTTAGTCCCTCATAATTCTTCACCTATTCAATTTGGTCCTAATTCATCCATTTTCCTTAGTTTCTATATCATTCCACCCTTAAAATATTTGCACTATTGGTCCTTCAACTTTTTCATATTTACACTTTAACCTCTCAAATTTTGAGTATTTACTCTTGGGCCACAAAACTTTTCTTACTTTTGCGATTTAGTCCTTTTTTGAATTAATATATTATAATATACTTCCCAATGTTGACATAACTCAAAATCTCTTTTTGTCACTTTATTTCCTTACTTTACTATCTCAAGGATAATATCTTACTTTCTTACTGTAGTAATTTTCAGGGTATTACAAGTCCTTCAAATTAATATTATCAATTTTTGTCCTTTCTATATAAGTAACACTTTGAGAATTTTCCTCATCCATGTCATGAAATATGTCAGCATCAAATTAATCATATAATTATTTAGAACAATTATAGAATCTAAAAAAAATTCAAATTACTCAAATTAATAGGGAGCATAGATGATGTGGTAATAAGGGTTCATAAAATAATTTCTCATTCACCAAGATATTGTGCAAAATTGTAAAAAGTAAAAAAAAAAAAAAAAGAAGAAGAAGACGACAAATTCACATGGAAATCTGGAAAAGAAAAAAAGAAGACTAATTAACCTAGATATGAAGAAAATTGAAATATGAAAAATCAACAAGTAGAGAAAAAAAAATTCAATTTCCTATTACAATTTAAAAAATAACTGACAAGTTTTACATTGTAAATTAACCAAAAGAACAATTATAAAATCTAAAAAAAAAAAATTACAAATCACTCAAATTAATAGAAGCATATGTTTTAAATTAATCGTCAAATATATATTAATAAAATATAAAAATTGTTATGAACTAAATTCAATAACTATTTCATAGCTGAATGAAAAAAATTAAAAACCATTGATTTTAATCACTAAAAATACAAATACAGTTATACACTGAAGAATAAAGCCTAGAATTGGAAAGCAAAAATAATATGGTTAATGAATAAAAATTTAGCAGAGTTAAACTAAAGTGAACAAATAATGCTAAATTCAATACAAGTAGAGAAGGTAATAGAAAGTCAATATAATTTAATTTTGTTTAAAACATAAAAAAAAAACCTTACGATGGAGAGGTACAACTTTGTTGAGTTTTATAATTTGTTTTTAATTTTTTTTTATAAATTAAGTGAATGTACAACTTTGTCGAGTTTTATTATTTGTTTTCATTGTAAAATCATGAAATTTAATGAAGATTTAAGAAAGCGTAGAAGCTGATACCAAAAGATGGAGAAAGCATAAACAATAAAAATTATTCAAAAAATTTCACATTTCAAAAAGAAATAGTAGATCAACATGGAATCACAAACTTAAAACAGAAACAAAGAGACAATATGGAGATTCAAAAATAGTTTACATTTGTCAATGACTTCAAACAAATCCTCTTCGTCGTTGATATCTTCTCGCTCCACCAGCTGTAAAAAAAAAACAAAACGAACCCTAATTTCTTTTAATTTTTGATAGATTAAGGGAAGGAGGTGATTTGGAAGTTTCGTCCACATGTATATATAATGTGGGAAAAAAATAATATTTATTTTAATTAGGAGAGATCATAAATAGTGTGATGGAAATGGTCCATAAAATAATTTCTCCCCGTCTTATGTTCACTTTATGAAAAAATTCACTTCAAATTCAGAATTTATCTGCGCCTTCACTAATCTAAAAAAATAAATAACAATTGTAGGAGCTATAATTTGCCCGGGGCCCATTTCCCAAATAAAACCCAACCCGAATGGCCCATTTTATCATTACCCAAGCCTAAACCCTCACAAATCAGACATAAACCCAACAAAACAAAACCCAAACTAAATTAACCGCAGTCCCTCCGCTTTTTCACCATTTTTCAATTAATACCATTCATTTCTTTTGGCTTTGTAATTTTGCCCCACAACTTTCGTGTTTGTTTCATTTTGGTCCACGTCAGATTTGCATGTTTCGCAAGGTAGGGAATTTTGCCTATTTGGTCCCTCCTTGTATGTGCGCGATACAATTTAGCCCTTCCTTGCTATTTTATTTTATTTCATTTTTCCAAAAAACCGTTTTAATTCAATTTTAGTCCTTTTTTATTATTTTAATTATTTTACCCTTAAATTTCATTACCTTTTTATAATAATTATTATTATATGTTATTATTTATGTTATTATTATTTTATTCTTCTACTATTATTATTACTATTACTAATATTATTATTTTATTTATTATTATTATTATTATTATTTGTTATTTTCATCATCATTATTTATTTTTATCGTTATATTATCATTATTATTACTATTATTATATTATTATTTTTATATGTATCCTTATTAATTTTATATATTATTTCATTTATTAATTGCCACCATTACTACCGTTATTATTATTATTATTTTTTATCATCGTTATTATTTTATCATTATTTTCTACTACCATTAATAAACATCTATTATCGTAATACTTTCATTTCATCACTACCTATATATTATTATTTTTATTTTGTCATTATTATTGATATTTTAGTAACACTCGTATTAGCATATTATTTGGATTTCATATCGTTATTTTATTATTATATTATTTTCACGCATAACGTCGTATTTTCATACTAATTTTTCTCGATGCACCAGTTTATAATAATCAATATTCCGTATTAAAGATTCGAGGAGGTCGAGCCCTAACTTACTGGGTTCCGGTTTTTCTTTTTTAATCTAAATAACGGAATATCCTTTTTGAAATCGCTATATAAGTTTTGAATAAAATACTTGTTCTCGGAAATTGAAATGTTGCACCTAACTTCACTGGACACGACATCTAGATACCCCGAGATAAGTTTTTTAAAAAAGTGAAGGCAATATTCCGCATTTGGAATCTCGAAATCGAGCCCTAACTTACTGGGTTCGTTTCTCATTTAACAAATAACGGAGTATCCTCCTCAAATTTAAAGCCGAGTTTTAAAATCAAAAGGCAAGCTCGGTTTGGGAGCCCAAAGTGTCGCATCCTAACTTCACGGGTATGATAATTTATCTCTTGAAATGAGAGGGTCTTATCATTCATCCCGATTCGTTCAAGTTTTAAAAATAAAAGAGGATCGTATTTTGAATCTTTTCAAATTTTTAACATTAGGACATTAATTAATCAATCTGCACCGATTTTGGGCGTGGCGAGGGTGTTAATTCTTCCTCGCGCGTAACCGACTCCCGAACCCGCTTTCTCAAAATTCGTAGACCAAAAGCACTGTTTTAATAAACCAAAACGTTTTATTAAAACTAAGGTGATCCGATCGCACCTAGTAAAGATCGGTGGCGACTCCCATTTTTATTTTTCGTTTTCAAAACCAAAGTCGATCCCCGTTTTCAAAAAAATGGTTACGACAACAATTAATTAGCCCTTCACATTATTATTATTATTATTATTATTATTATTATTATTTGAAATCTCTCATGATCCATTAAATGATGACTTGGCAGATGGTTAATATAAAAACTAATGGCATGACAAATGGATGTGGTTTATGAGTAAGGGTTTAATTATTTTTTAATTATTTTATAGATACTTTTTAGTATTTAAGTAAAAAATATTAAAAAATTTAAAATGTTAAATTCTAAATTATTATAATAAAAATTATAAACATCTATAAAATTTCAAGCTGTACAATATTTTAAAACATTTAAAATTATAAAGATTAAAAAAGTCAATAAATTGAATAAAAAATGGGTTATATACTATTTGATACTTGTGTTTGCCTTCAATGTCCACTTTGGTATTTGAAATTTTCAATTTGATACTTTGAGGGTTTTTTGTTTTTTTTTTGTTGTCTCAATTTGGTAACTACCCAATTAAGTACCTTTTTTCCTCCTAGAGCACACATATCAAATATTCATTGAATCACATGATGTCATTTGATTTAAATACCATATTAAACCTTAAAACCAAACTCAATTATCGAATGGTACATTAACCCATAAAATATCGATCAACACATTTTTAACTTACATTTACCAAAATCTCTGTCGAAACCATTTTTTTCAGGTGTAAAAATGGGGTCGACTCTTAAAACGAAAATGGAGTCGCCACCGACCTTTTTTGAAGTGTGATCGGATCACCTTGAAATTGATTATTTTAATAAAACTTTGATTTATTAAAACAAATATTGGTCTACGAAACTCGAGAAATCGGGTTTGGGAGTCGGTTACGTACGAAGAAGGGTTAGCACCCTCGTAGTGCCCCAAAATTAGTACCTAATTGATTATTTAATGTCTTAATGCTGAAAATTTGAAAAGATTCTAGATTACGATCCATTTACTAAAAAATTGAAGTGGAGATTGAAATTCTCTTACTCTGAAGGGATGAAATATCACGCCCAACACGTTAGGGTATGACATTTCAAACCCGCGATATCAAGATCATCTCGTAATTTCCAAAATTCGTGCATTGAAAATTTTTTTTAAAAGGATACTCGAGGGTCTGGTCATACGGAAAAACCGAAACCCAGCACGTTAGGGCACAATTTCTCGGACTTCCAAACACAAGATATTGCCTTATTTTTAAAGCTAAGAAAACACGAATGAAATCTTAAAAGGATATTCGGTTATTTGGTCAAATGAAGAACCGAAACCCAGCACGTTAGGGCACGATCTCTCGGATTTCCAAACACGAAACATTGCCTTATTTTAAAGCTAAGAAAACAGGAATGAAATCTTAAAAGGATATTTGGTTATTTAGTCAAACGAAAAATCGAAACCCAGCACGTTAGGGCACGATCTCTCGGATTTCCAAACACGAAACATTGCCTTATTTTAAAAACCTTTGAATGGAATGATTTTAAAACTTGAACGACATTAAACTCGATTTTTTTAACAAATAAATCACAATGGAATGATAATATACAAGGCAAAGTTATAAACATGGAATAATATACATGGATAAAATATTATACAAATGAATGACCATGATATGAAATTTGAAAGGAACAAATTCGGGCACATACAATGACAAGCAAATTAACACAAATAACTTATAGCAAATTTTAAAGTAAAAGAGCAAATGATGTATATAAAATAATATGTGTCAATCTAAATAATACTTGTGTAAAAAAAAAAACTTGATATAAAATAATGTATATATAAAAATAATAATGATATATGAAAGTGTTTGGAATAAATGAATATATAATTTAAAATAGGGTCCTTTTAAGGAACAAATTATATAAATAGATTTAAAAGAAGATATGTACATATACATACACGTAAATAAACCTAAAAGAAAATATTTGTATAAAATAATATGAAATCCATAATATATACTTAGAATAAAGATAATTATGTATATGTAGGTATAATAGCATTAAAAATGATAATAATAATAATATTAGCAATAATAACAATAAACTAATAAAGATAATAAAATAATAAATAAATAATAGTAGTACCAAAATAATAAAAGTAAAGGTAGTAATAATAATAATAATAATAATAATAATAATAATAATAATAATAAATACACAAAATAAAAAAATGAATTAAATGAAATAACATAAAGAAATAATCAAAGTGAAATTAGGGATCAAATTGAAGTTAAAACAAAATTATGGGGCTAAATTATAACAAATAAATGATTAAAAGACTAAATTAAAATTTAAACAAGGCTTCGGGCCAAAATTAGAAATACAAATAAAGCAAAAGGGTCTAATCGTAATGCGCGAATAAAATGGAGGGATCAAATGGGGAAATATCCCTACCCTCCAAAACGCGGTGTTTTATAAAGGACTCGAATGAAATTAAAATAAAACTTAAGGGGCACAATTAAAAAATAAAAGAAAACTGAAATTAAAAAAGAAAAAATGCGGAAGGGCCAATTTAGCAATAAGACCCATAAAGAAAAACACGCGGATCTCCCTGGCATTCGGGTCGGGTAATCGGGTCAACGTTGAAACGGCGCCGTTTTGGCATTAAAATGACTAAAGCAAAACGACGCCGTTTTGCTTCTAGTATAAATAATAAAAAAACCTTGACAAAAAACCATTTTCATCCTTTCTTTAAAAAAAAAAAAAACTTAGATTTCTCTCTCTCTCCCTCCTCCTGGGCAATTTCCGGCCACTAGTCCGGCCATCGATCATCACATCGACCCACATGGTACCCATGTCCAGAGTAAAAAGAGGTAATTTTTCTTCCCTTTTTTATTATAAGATTATGTATACTTAAAAAAGAAAAAAAAAGTTTATATATGTATATAATACAATACAGATTTGAAAAAGCAAAAATATGAAAAAGATGAAAAAATGAACCTCTGCTTAATCTGCTTGTTTTTTCTTTGTATTGATTTTCCGTAAAAAAAATGTAGAGATTACAAGGCTTTCATTCTCTGTTCTTATAGCCCAAATATTCGAAAATAAAAATACAATATATCTTTTCTTTGCTGTCAATTGCTGCTGTTATTGTTTGTCTCCTTTCGCAGGTATGTACGGAGGCAGACGTGGCCACGCGCGTACGGAAGTGGGGTGCTGGAGGCTTGCGGCGCTGGAGAAAACAAAAACCCCTAGGGTTTCTGTTGTGTTAGGGTTAGTGGGCTGTTTGGGCTTAGGGTATTCTGTTGTGGGTTATGTATTGGGTTATGGACTGCTATTGTAAATGGGCCTTGTAAAAAGACTTGTTAATGGACTTTATTTATTGGTTTTTTTTAATTTCTGTTTGCTTTTTTTGGTTTTATGGGCCCGGGCAAATTGGGCCATTTACAATTTCTTTACACAACAAATTACTAATTTAACTATTACATCCAAAGAAAAAAAATTTAAATTTTCTAATAGTGAAACTAACTAAGATCCAATGTAAAACATGTTTTCATATTACAAATATGGAGAAGTTATTAGATAGACTCTTCCTATCATATCAACTATGGTCCCTAATTATAAATATAAGGCATAATTGTAACATGGAAAAATTATTAGTTAGATCCTTTCTACCATATCAGTTATGGTCCCTAATCAATAAGTATAAGACATAATTGCAAAAATCACTCTTAACATTTGTGGGTTTTTTTCACTTTCATCCTTAAGTTTTTCTTTTCTCGATGTCACCCACATCGTTGTAATTCTTTTCAAATTAACTCAACTTTAACAGAAAAATTGACGTGGTCGTTAGTTAAGGTTAATAGCTTTGTTGATCTTGCGTGATGGTTTAGTGTTGTTTGTGCTAATATGACATAACACATCATTGATGATGTTGCATTTTTAGGTCGGATTTTTATAAAAAATAGAAAAAAAAGTTTAAAATGGAAAATTTATAAATATATATATGTGTAAAATTTGGGTTTTTTACATAAATAATATAAAATAAATAAATAAATACTAGAATAGGATAAATGAATTAATATTCACAAAAATAGACAAATGTAACAGTAAAATATTAGTGCCGCCTGACCAATCAGTGACACCCTTTTATTTAGAAAATATTTTTTTCGAATGCAACCTGACCAACCAGTGACACCCGTATTTAAAACCCAAAGTACGAATTTTTTTAACAATATAAGAAAAAACTATTTTTTATTGATACTGTCACTGTTCATCTGCAAACACAAAAAAGGGAAAAGAAGCAAATCATTGTTCAAATGTTACCACAGAGTGACCAGAGAATCAATCTTCTCTCTCCAGCCTAAACAACAAATGATTGAACTTCTAAAGAACCCCCAAAAAGCTCTTTAAATTTTATAGACTGAGAGTTTTAATTACCATCAATAGTACTTTGAAATGTCCCTTAAAGAAAGCTCACTTACTTGAATCACAAAACTGGAACTACCCATCTAATTTTATCAAATCTTTTAAAAACCACACTACCAAGAAAAATAAAATATAATTAATGTAACAGTAGCTTGAAAAAACAAACAATAAAAAAAAGTGCCCAAACTTGAGGTACAAATCAAAGCTAATAAAAAAAAAAATCAAAGCTAAAAAAAGCTGTTCTTCAAAGTTCAGCAAAAACTAAATAAAACCCATATATGCAACCAACTCAAAATACCAAATAAAAGAATATACCAGTTCCTTTTTTCGTTTCAGCTTAATTTTTTTTATTAAAAATAATAAGGTGTCACCTGATAGACCAGCTGCAATAATAAAAAGATATTATTTTATTTTTATTTTTTTCATATATTATTAAAAAAATTGTTATTTTAAGTTTTAAATATGAGTGTCGCGGATTGATCACACTATATCAAAAAAATAATTATTTTTAAAATAAAGGGGTGCCGCCGATTGGCTAGACGCCACCAGTATATTACTGTTCCATTTGTCTATTTTCGTAAATATTAATCTCTTTATTCTATTTTGGTATTTATTTATTTTATATTATTTATGAAAAAAATCAGTAAAATTTATAATTAAAAAAAACTATGATAAAAGTAACAAAAATTTAGAAAATTTATTAGAAGTTCAAAATTTGTTGAAAACTTTATAAAAATTATGAAAAAATTAATAAAGATTATGATAAAAGTGTCAAAAATTTATTAAAAGTATTTGTTTACTTAAGTTTCCTTTCAGCCAGACCCGCTCTCTTTTATCATTTTCTCGCATATCATTCTAAACTCATTCAAACAAAAAAGAAAGTGCAGCCCTTCAAGCCCAGAAAACGAAGAACTGACCGCTGTGTGAACCGCCCCCATGTCGTCGCCGGCGGCTACTTAACACAAATTTCCAGATTTGCTTTTCTTGGCATCCTCGTTCCATTTCTAACTTCACTTTCTCCAAAAGAGCACTTGTAAAACTTGAATCTACAGGGAAAGATTCGGCCTAACCCACTTCCAATCTCCCTCCTCTACCGTTGGATAAGCTTCAATTTCAACTATGTTGTTCTTCACATCCTTCTCTATCTCCCCATCGTTGGGATCGTCAAGCCAACAAATCGAATTCTGAAAACCAATCCTTAGTAGAAAACGATGGGTTTGGTTTGGTGAAAATAATTATTGAAAATTTTGTTAAACATTTTCAAAATTTTCAAAGTGTTTTTAAGATTTGTCAAAGTATTAAAAAATTTGTTTTAAATGAGTTTTAATTTATTTAAATATTTTTAATTATTTTTAACTTATTTTATACAAGTTTGAAAAGTTGTATCGATATTTTTAAAAAGTTCTACCAATAGATGTTAGAAAGCACTTTAAGCATACCTCTAGACTTCTATCAATACTTGTCAGTAAGCATTTTTGGATTTCCCTACACCTTCTATTTGTACAACTATCAGTATAAGTCTAAACCCTTGAAACCCTCAGACTTCTACTGATACAATTGGGCTTCTATCGATACATTTAGCTCCAATGGTCATAATTTGGTATACTTCTACCGGCACAAGCCCACTTGAACTAATACAAGTATATCTTCAACTGTAAATAAGCTTGAATTTAATACTCCCAATGGCTATAAACATTCACAAACTTATTCCTTAGTATAAATACAAGTTTAAAACACATCAATAAGCAAGAGAAACATATCCAAGCATCAAATACAAGAGAACCAACTTAGAATCTTTATTTTCTTCATTTCTATTGTACATATTATTGAGAGCTTATTGTAATATCTTTTCTCAGTCTCAAATCCTTGTATTTATAGCTTTAATTTGCAAACACACACCTACTAGAGGTTCATTGTTAGCTTGCTCATCTTCTCACTATTGTAATGAGCATACTTAAGGTTTTTGAGGTATAAAACCTTAAATAGATTGTAAAAGGATTTTAGTTGATCCAAAAAAACTAGGAAGGGTTTTAGTTTAGCCATAAAAGCTAGGGAAAATATTCTATATTAGCCTTGTGAAAAAGATAGAGATTGTAAAAGTAATAACTTCTCTTGGAAAGGTATCAATTCTAGTAGTGATTTGGGAAATCCTTAATGGTAGAAAGCTAAATTAGTACAGGTAGACAATTTAGGCCAAACCATTATAAATTGAATTTTCCAAGCTTCACTTCTAGTTCTTTATCATTTAGAAGAGTTTGAAAAGAATTTTAAAATACCAATTCACCACCCTTCTTGGTATTTTTTGACCTAACAATAGCTTTTGAAAGTCAGAATGTCAAGGTGCCAAAAGTCCTTTAAGTAGTTATACAAAAGCTCTTACTTATAGTGTATTCAGAATGATAGTTACAAAGTTGGCAATTAATAGGAGTAATGAATAATATTTTTTTTTAGTTACAAAGACATTAATGGTTTTTCTTTTATTAATAAAGGATTTTGTTTGTGAGAACTCACTATGTTTTTGAAAGAAAGGAAATACACTTAATGTTATAGAAAAAGGTTAAGAGGAAACTTCTTAATTAGCTGCATATTTAATCCATCAAGCCAAGCTCTCTAGAACATATCAAGAGTGGAGAGAACTCAAAAGCCTTATCGTATTTTAATGTTACTTCTACTTTTACTTTGGTGAAGTAGCACCATATGACATATCTTTTGCGGAACATTTCTTGAAATGCAAGATGGGTTGTTCCTGAAAAAGAATTATTCTTGCTTATTCCAAATGTGAGTTATTCTCAACATAGAAGTTGTTCCAAACAAGAGTTGTTTTGTGGTAATGCTTTTCTTAAAAGAACTTGTTCTAAATAATTACTCTTCTTAAAACACATTGTTCTAAATAAAAGTTGTTCCAAACAACGGTTGTTTTGAATATGACTATTCTTAGAACACAATTATTCTAAACAAGAGTTGTTTCAAACTTTAACTATTCTTAAATGATAGCTGCACTAGATGAAAATTTTTCTAAACTGAAATATTATTCTGAACATATCTATTCCAAAAATAGTTATTCTAAAATAAATGTTGTTTTGAATGACAACTATTCTAAACAATAATTTTTTTTCAAAAGAAATATTAAGTGAAATGATGATGCTAATTGTACCACGCTTGGTAACACAAATTATTAAAATATAATAGTATTTATTTTAAGGAAGAAATAAAATATTAGTAGCCAAAACGGGATATTTGCTACCTTTAATTGGATGGTCACAATGATTTAGTTGTAGAGGAATTATTAACTATTGGATTAAATAGTAAATGTGAAATGATATAGAAGAGTGGATCAATAATGTTTTTTGGGGCCTGATTATTATTTGGTCGGATTATGTTTTTGCTTAGAGTCAACGGGTCTCTTGAATTTTGAGTTGGGTATTGTATGTTTTATTTGAGTAAAAAAAAAGTGTATCGGGTAAATCTCGAAAGTTAATTGTAGAATATCGATGATGGTATATTTGAATCGTGTGCTGGGTGATAAAGATTACATGTTCCTTCGGAGTTTGATCGCAAAATATGGTTGCTAAGGAGATTCATATGCCAAGAAAATTGAGGGCTTGAAGGTGTTTTCATTGTACAAATAATTTGGTGAATGCTTGCTAAGGTGTTTATTTGCACATGGAATTTAGGTGCTTTTATGGAATAGCAATGCAGTTATAAGAGTTTTAATATTGATTATTGATAGATGTTGTTGTAATGCTTACGATGTTCACGTTGTACTAACCGATACGGTTAACTTTGCCATTATCAACTTTAATAAAAAAATTATTTTAGCTTAGAAGAAAAATCAAATAGTGCTGTGTACCTATTCATAGGGCACCCATCATATATATATATAATTTCTTTCTAATAAAATTATGATTCTATCCTCCAATTTCTTGAGCTTTAGGTTCAGAAGTGTTAATGGTCAGGCCAGGTTGAAGCCCAACCTAATCTAGCTCTTTCAAATAATTAGTTTTATTATTAAAAAAAATACTAAAAAAGCATTTACATTTAAATTTATTTATAAAATATATGGTATTTTTAAATAGTAAAATGAATCAAGATGAGCTGCTCCGAGGTTGACAATTTTAAGCTCAAATCTGACTAAAGAAGGCCGGATGGGTTGCTTGGCCGTCAACTCCTTTGTTTTTTCCTATTCCTAATATTAATTAAGACTAATGGATTGATGATATTCTACAATTCAGAAAGTCAAACATAAATTTAATTATATTTGTAAAATCATCCAATTTTTACGAAAATTATTGTTATGAAAAATATTAAATAAATTAAAAATATGAGATGAAAATAACATAAATATAATACAAATATACATACATGGAAAAGTATACATAATGTATAAAAATTTAATATAATATATTCTGAAAAAGAAATTAATGTAATATACAAAAATTGTTTTTTTTTTTTAACACTGACTAATCCTCAAATTACCTTTAATGATGTACGTTAGTGACGTGTTTCACCAAGCAATTGTTTTTTTTTTCTTTAAATATAATACTTGCAGCTATTTAAACAATTTCTATAATTTTTAAATAGAAAGATAAAATACGTTAGAATATACTTGAATTAAGATTTTTTTATATCGACAATAATATAAATATCAACTAACGTCACAATTGTTAAATCTTTAATTCCGCAGTCTCAAACAATTAAGGGACTGTATATAGATTGGTACGTGAACAGTAGATCTAAAGCTTTTATTGTTGCTCCTAATGATTTCAAATCGTCAACTACACCTATAATAGTAAAGAAATAGACATGAATATGCCCTTTGCCTCTTTCTCCCCAGTTGCTTGCTTGAATCATTCAAATCAATGTATAAAAACCGTGAGAACCAAGTCCTACGATTAGCTAAGTCCTAATCGAAATATTATAATCTGAAAAAGACTTTCTCAAATCATTCCCTGCTAGCCATAAATTCTTAATGTGAGCTGATAAATACTGAGAACCAGTCCAATGATTCGCTGTCCTAATCAAAATACTATAATCCAATAAAAACAGTCTTTCTCTGGTCATTCCATCCTAGCTATAACCTATAAATTCCCTTCACCTCCCTAACCCTCCTGAAATGTCTCAAACTTAGAAAGCAACTGTAAATCCAACTTATTACGAATGTAGAAGGATTTTTTATTTTTTCTGGACAAATTTTTGAAGTGTCATTTATTTGGAGTCAATAGATCTTTCAACATTTTTAGTATTGTCCTTAGTTCTGGTTGTTTATCAACTTTACGGAGAGCCACTGACAATTCACGAAACGTGAGTGCCTCATTAGATTAGGAATGGCAGGATTGAATATATGCAATTTTTAGATTACCCGAATTTGAATCCTCAAGTTTGCTTAAAAATTAGAATCCGCTAATTATTTGAGTATTATTATCTAAATCCCAATT
This sequence comes from Gossypium sturtianum, assembly GCA_025698515.1. Lineage (NCBI taxonomy): Eukaryota > Viridiplantae > Streptophyta > Magnoliopsida > Malvales > Malvaceae > Gossypium > Gossypium sturtianum. The sequence goes on from CM046952.1 coordinate 38,597,585, forward strand.
AAATATCATTATCCACCAAATATACAAATCCACAAAAAAATCAAAATTTGAATCCGTGAAATAATATAAAATCAAAGAAGGAAAATAATTTTAAATAAATTTTATTCATAAATAACAATAAATAAATGCAAATTATAAAAAGTAGTTAATTAACAATTCAAACAAATTGAACATAAAAATTTCAGAACAATTTAAACATACGAATTTCAAATAAATTAAAAGTTCCATAACAATTCCAAATAATTTAATTACTTAACCATAATTATATAATGTCAATTATATATATTATGATCTACCATAAAATTAGTTACACATTTAGGGTTTAAAGTTACATATCATTAACATAAAAATATACATTATAATATCATAATTGTATATAGGGTTAGATATCATTAATAATCTACCTAATTATATAACGCTAATCATATTACAATAATCTACCATAAAGTTAGTTACATGCTTAGAGTTTAAATTTATAAATAAAAAACATAAAAATGTACATTATAAAAAAATAGTTGTATATGGGGTTATATATCATTAATAATATACAGGCCCAATTTAGCCCGGGCCCGTATAAAATAAAAATCAATAAATAAAAAGTCCAGATTTTAAAATCCAAATTACAAATTAAAACCCCACATTAAAATAACCTAAACACATCAACCCAAACCCAAATCATTACAAACCCAATTACAAACCAGCCCAACAAGCCCAAAAGTCTAGAAACCCTAGCCCATTTAGCCTAAAACATTTCAGCAAACAAACCTAACCCTAGCCCCAATGTTGTCGCCGCATGCCTCTGCCACTACTGTCTTCAGCCGCCGCTACTCCACACGCGCCTCTGACACGCTTCTGTCACCTACAACAACAAGGGAAACACGCAAGGACAGAGAAATAAATGGCAAACAAACAAAAATCAGAATCCAAGAGTTTTGTAAATTGGCTTTAAAAGCCAATATCTACTCTTTGTATTTTTTTACGAATTTTGAAAAACATCAGAAATCAAAAAAACCAAATAGAAGTTTTAAGAAGGTGGATTTTAGTCTCTTCCGTTTTTACTTTTTGTTGCTTAATACTGTTTTTTTTCTTTTTATATTTATTTTTCTTTTAAAATTTTTTACAAACGAAAAAACAAAAAAAAGGGGAAGGAAATATACCTAAACCGGTTCATATTCCAGTCGTCGGAGGCCCCCTTTTTCGTTGACGGAATCTGGCTTAAACACGAGCTAGGAACTCGATTCCTTCAGTCTCTCGGGTTGAGAAGGCCCGGCTTTCGAACGAATCTGAAACGGAGACTTGAAAGGCCGCCTTGAGCAACGCCGCCACCGCCACACGATCGCCGCGACCGATCCTGCGATCGGACTCACGCCGACGCAAGAACGGGTTCAAAGAAAACCCTAGCAGAGAAAATAGGGTCTGCTTGATTTTTTTTTAAAAGAACACAGGCAGAAATGAAATTTTAAAAAAATTTTGGGCTTAAATACTATTGCAAAACGACGCCGTTTTACCTGGCCTCCCCAGGCGCCAAAACGGCGTCGTTTTGGGGAGGCCAACCCGCGCACATGACCCGACCCGGGGAAGGGTCCGCGTGTTTTGGGTAATTGGGCTATTTGCCACTTTAGCCCTTCCGCATTTTTCACCTTTTTTAATTCAGTTTTTTTTATTTTTTAAATTTACCCCAAATATTTTCTTCTATTCTGATTTAGTCCTGCGCAAAACGCAGCGCATAGAGGCCGGGGATATTTGCCCATTCGGTCCTCTTTGTTTTTCGCGCATTACGTTTTAATCCCAGTTCGCCCTTTTATTTTAATTTATTGCAATTTCAGCCCCCTGATTTTTATTCTGATTCCAATATAGTCCTCGATCTGTGTAATGAGTTTATTTATTTGTTTATTTTCTTTAAAAATTGTATTATTATTATTATTATTATTATTATTATTTTAAGTTTTATATACTATTTTTATTAAACTGTTTTGTTTTTATATATGTTATTTATTTTAAACTCTTTTTATACATATATTTTTGAATTGTCAACTATTATAAACTTTTATATACTGTTTTCCTAAAAAAAAAAAAACTTTTGTGTACATTATTTATTTTTTTAAAAATCTTTATACTATTCATTTTAAACCATTTTCATACTTTAGATTTTTTTATTTATTTTCATCTATTTTACATATTATTGGTTTAAATATTTTCTTCATATATCATTTATTTTAAATTTTTGTACATATTATCTATCTTATATTTATATTTATATTTATATACGTGTTATCCTTTTTTTAATTTTTGTATAAACATATCATCTTTTTAATCGTTTTATGTATTTTAAATTTCTTTTTTCGCATTATTTATTTCCAACTCACTATTCTCATTTTAGAATGTGGTACATTTTATTCATTTTATTTTAATTCGTTTTGTACTTTTTAGTTATTATTTAACTCATTTGTCTTTGATTATTAATGATTAGAATTTAAATGGTGCATATTGTAAGATTATTGCCATTGCGTGTACTTTAATTCGCTTATTCGTATTCATATTATTGTCATTCGCTTATGTAATATTTTATTTATGTATCATCGTTCCATGTCGCGTTATATTTTTATTTCATGCCATCACGTCGTGAATTAAATCCCAACATATTTATCCAACTTAGATCGCTTCATTCTATTTCAAACAAAATCAATGTACGCCTTTGAATGTTACACTCGTGATTATCCAAAAGCGAAAATCTTTCAAAATAAGGCAATATTTCGCGCTTTAGAAATTCGAGAAATCGTGCCCTAACTTACGGGGTGTCGATTTTCTCGTCAAACCTAAGTGGCCTAATATCCTTTTAGATTTCAAAATGCATGAAATTTCAATTAAAATTAAAGACAAACTTGCGCCCGAGTGTTCTAGGTATCGCGTCCTAACTTACGAGATGCGATACTCCGATATCTCGAGACGAGGAAATCTTTAGCAATCGTTTTGATTTAATTCAAGCATTGTTTTTTTTTCAAGACTAATAAAAAGGATCGTATTTTAAATTCATTCCCGGTTTTCAACTTTCAACATTAAGACACTAATTGATCAATTTGGTACCAATTTTGGGCGTGGCGAGGGTGCTAATCCTTCCTCGCACGTAACCGATTCCCGAACCCGTTTTCTCGAATTTCGTAGACCAAAAACACCGTTTTAGTAAACCAAAACGTTTTATTAAAACAAAGGTGATTCGATCACACCTAATAAAGATCGGTGGCGACTCCCGTTTTATTTTCGTTTTCAAAACCCTAGTCGATCCTCGTTTTAAAAAAAAATGGTTTCGACAGCTTGGCGACTCCACTGGGGATCAATAAGAGAGTCAAGCCAAAAATCGATTAATTTTTGTCTTTTTGTCGAAATTTGAAAATTTGGTTTAAAATTACGATTGTTTCATTGCATGTTATTCTTTACTTTCATGGTTTTCTTCATAATATGCTTTCTCTAGTGGTTTAAATCTTTTGATGTATCTTTGCATATCGCATCATAGCAATTGGTCAATTTTACCCTCTTAAGTGGGAGTGAGAAACTATTCCTTCGTGAGGTCTTCACCTCCGTATAGGATAGTGGATTGCTTTCGGGATACATCTGTACCTGCGTCTTCGTGAGATTTTCATCTCCGTATAGCCGTAGGGAAATGTATTCCCCTAAACTAAACTCGGTCCACATGAGCCTATAATGGGTGAGGATCGAGGAATCTGCCGGTTTGGGTACCCTTACTTTAGAACTAAACGAACCTTAGAAGCCCACCTTAAGTAGAGCCGTGCCAAACCCTAGTGGTCACCCATTTAGGTAATCTATTTTGTTGTTTATTTTTCTTGTGCTAACGTGTTTTGTTTTGTTTATGATTGCATTGCATTGCATTGCATCGCATTATCTTAGAAATGAGGTGTTGATTCATATTCGATTGCTAAATAGAAGAGCTTGTCATAGGAAAACGAACTTCTTGATATAGTGGAATATAGTACGGCCGTCTGAATAGGGTCCAAGTAAACACAACGAAAGAAGACTGATAGTCCGCGGAGGAAAATAAGACTTTGCCTCATTGCCCGAGGATTCAAGCCAACAAGGATTATTTGAGAGCTGTCACGTCTCAACTCTTTTAAAAGGAGTTAATGAGCATTGCGGGGATAAGTGAGCAATGGGTCGCGACACGGATCAAGCAAAAAAGGAGACAATAGAGACATCTTTGGAAAATTAGCAAGATTCAACCATAGCGTCCGGATATGAAGGAGAAGATCGATGTTTTCACCGGGAGTACGAGGGCAAGGCCGCATATGTAACCCATTTTATGTAAAGAACTTTGTTTTCTAGAAAAGTTGTTCTAATGGAATTGAATTCAGAATCAACGCCTTTCTTTCTTTTGCATTCATTCCATGCATCTACATTGCATTGCATCAATTGCATTTGATTTTCACAAAAGGACCCTAATTAGGTAAAATTATTTCAGTTAACCTGGAAAACGTGGAACAAAGGTTGGAGAGAATAGAGCAAATGCAAATACAGATGCAGGAGCAATTAACCATAATTCAAAAGGATATGCAGAATCAAATGTTAGAATTCCAAAGGAACGTGATGGGCCAATTAACCCAGTTACTAGCTGGAGGGCCTGAAACAAGGAAAGGTCCAGTAGTCAACAGTTGGAATGATAATGAAGACTTCATCTATCCCCCAGGTTTTACTCCAATAAGCATTCAGACTCAACCAGACGCGCGTCCGCAAGGGGTACCCATTACTATCAGACCCCGACAACATCAGGATGATATATCGGCACCAACGAACTACTCGATAGGCTCAAGTTCCAATCTGGGGGGCAATCTAACCTATCCCACTGCCATTGATCTGAATGGTCTAGCAGAAAAAAAGAAGGCAAGGGTGGAGCTCCCAAAACAATTTGAAGATCGTTCCAAACAGAAAAAAGCGAGAGTGGAGCTCCTAGATCAACACTCTAAAGACCTCGAGGAAGAGGGAAAATGTGGTGAATAATACGAGTATGTATAATAAGGGCTATTCAAGACCGATTACCATAAACCAGCCAAGGATATCAACTACTAGCCATCAGGTCCCCCCAAGGCAAGATTCCAATCCAAGACCAAATTCAGAAAAACCCCGGTTCACTCCCATCCCGATTACGTATGGGGAATTGTACCAAAGTTTGTTTGATGCACATATAGTATCCCTTTTCTATCTAAAACCTATCAGCCCCCTTTCCCAAATGGTACGACGCAAACGCCCAATGCGAATACCACGCGGGAATCACAGGACACTCGATTGAGAACTGCACCGCTTTCAAAAAGATAATCAAAAGATTCATCAACATTGGTATTGTGAAATTCGATGATCCATCTGATGCAGAAAATCCCTTTACCCAACCATTCTGACAAAAGGGTAAACGCGATAATCGAGAATGCGGGGAAGAGAATCAAGAAGAGTATTGCAAAAGTAAAAACCCTTTTGAAGTGGGTTTTGAAACAAATGATAGACATGGGATTAATCTTTCAGACTTCGGAGGAGGTACCCAAAGGGATGAGGGGCCACTGTGAATTCCACGCAAAAGAAGGCCATGAAATCCAAGAGTGCGCTGAATTCAAAGCCTTGGTGCAGAGCCTGATGGATAATAAAGAGTTGGAATTCCTTGAAGATGTTAAAAGCCCGGAAGGAATATCGGGGAATCTGAACATTAACACCGTATCTAAAGAGGGAACCGGGGAATAGACTTTTCCAAGCTTCTGCCTTTACATACTTAGGAGTGTTTTGAACAATGGGATTGTGGAAGAAATCCCTTTATTTTTAGAGCTAATTCGGAGTAATGTCCAAAACACGCTTATTGCTCTAAGCCTAGGAGCAATAAGAACCTTTTTGTGAAATAGGCTTATGTTCAAAATCTATATTTTCAATAAAAATGCATTTTTGTCTCTCACTTTGAGCAAATATTCTTTTATTCCTTTATTTCATTCATGTTCATACCACACAAATAATTACTCTTAGATTCATTTGTTCTTTGAATATTTCTTCATACCTACAACAGGTCCCTAGATATCAATGACATGAGCGACGCTGCTACTGACTTAGAATCTACTTTTGAGCAAGATATGTGTCTAGAAGGATCTCAAGACTTTGAATACGACAGAGACTGTAACTTATCTCCTGATTTGTTAAGGATGAACAAGATGAAAAATAGATCCTACCTTACAAAGGGTCAGTGGACATTGCGAGCCTAGGAAAGAGAGCCTAGCTCACCACAAAAATAAGGTGAGACATCATTTCAAAGATGTTTTCGCATGATCATATCAAGACACGTCTGGGCTAGAGGTGTACATGGGCCGGGCCGGGCCCAACTAAAAATTTAGGCCCGTTCATTGGGCTCGGTAGGGCAGAAGCCTAAAAATGGGCCTAAAATTTTGCCCAAGCCCGACCCATATAAAATGCTAAAACCAGGGCCCACCCAACTTGCCCGTGCAGTATTAATTTTTATATTATTTTATATAATTTTTAAATATATATAATACATCAAAAATACTAAAAAAATCAAAATAAATATTTTTCAACAAATTAAAAATAAATTTTAAAAAATATGTAGACTTAAATAACACTAAAATAGATGTAACTTAACAAGCAGAGCCTCTAAAATAATAACAAAATTAACAAATGTCTTTAAAATAATAACAAAATTAACAATAAAATAAGTTTTATATAATATCTAAACAATAACAACAAAATAATAGAAACATAATAGTAAAATGGTAGCAAAATAAGGAGAAAAATAATAAGAAAATAATATTAAAAAACAGTTTTTTTTTCCTTTAGTGAATTCGGGCAGGGCCAGGCCGGGCTCGGGCCAAAAATGCCTTACCCGAGCCCGGCTCATTTTTTAAACGGGCCTTATTTTTTTGTCCAAGCCCATTTTTCGGGCCTATATTTTTGCCCAAACCCTCCCACATTTCGGGCGGGCCTTGGACCGGCCGGCGCCGACCCATGTACACCTCTAGTCCAGGCTCTTTTGAGATGTGGGTATCTTTGTTAAGGCTAAGGAAATCCTAGAAGAGATCCATAAGGGTATTTGAAGATCACATGCTAATGATTTTACGATAGCCAAGCTAATCATGAGATTCAGATTCTGCTGGTCCATCATAGAAAGGGATTGCATTAGTTTTGCCGTAAATGTCAAATTGATGAAGACAAGATTCATGTGCCTCATTCAATTCTTCGTAGACCTTATCTATGTGGGGCATGAAGTTTCTTGGGACGATCTCGTCAGCTTCTAGCAGGCATTGATTATTTCGCTAAGAGGGTGGAAGTAGCTTCGTAGGCCAATATTATAAAGTCAATAGTCATCAGAACAAAAAAGAGAAAAAGAAAGAAAGAATACCGACAAAAAAAAAGAATCCAAAAGATAATCACACAATGTCAAAAGTTTACGGTCTGTTCAAAAGATCAAAGCCGCATCACAAGTCAAAAGAAAGCGCGATGAGAGAGGAAAATCAAAAGTAAAAAAGAAAAAAAAACAAAAAAACAAAAGCAACAAAATAAGGATCATTAGGAAGATGACCTAGACTTGTAAAGATTGGCATAAAGAAGTTACATTTACCCTCTATGTTTATCAAACATTGACCAAGACCTTCGCTGGGGCAATGCCTTAGTTTGTGGAATAAAAGTGTTTTGTCTATTGAAGTCGACTTTCTTTTTGTTCGAGTCTTGTCAGAACTGAAGTTGGAAGAGGTAAAATGGATTTAATCCCGATATGATCAGTTGAATTTGAAGAGAAAATGTTAAAAGCTATCTGTCACGGTCAGATGATGCGAGCTTACAACAAAAAAGGTTCGCCCTAGAAAATTTCATGATAGGGCTTTGAAGAAATTTTTCCCATACAAAAGGGACTTCAGAAGAAAGTGGATGCCAAACTGGGAAGGAACTTATGCAGCAAAGAAGGCCTGTTCTGGGGAAGCATGGATATTGACCGAGATAGATGGAAAAGACCTGCCCAATCCGGTGAATTCAGATTCAATAAAAAGTTTTCCAAAAAAAAAAGAAGAAGAAGAAGAAAAAAAACACAAAAAAGGAAAAGAAAGAAAAAAAGAAGAAAAAGGAGAGGCCAAGGTGAAAACCCGCAAAGGGCACTTTGAGACCAAAGGGGATTTAAGTTGAAAACCCGAAAAGGGCGGCTCAAATTTTTATCAAAAGTGGGGCATACAATAGTCTTGCTATGCCTGAATTAACAATAAAAAGTATGCTACGTCTTGGGGCATCGACAAAGTATTCTGGATCCCTTAAACACATATTGAGCTCAAAATGGTCCTCAAGAGGTTCGTACAGAGAAGCTCAGGCTGCGATATCTGGGGCACCTAGTTTTCATCTTACCCATATTGAATTTGCTATCTTTGATTACTTTATTATTTTCAAGATACGTTCCCAATAAATTTCATTTTTTATCTTGATCAATTCATTCTCATTTTGTGCTTTTTCAAAATTTGATATCTTGATTAATTTATTCATTTCGAGCTTTGCTCAATAAATTTCCATTTTGTCCATCATTATGATCTTTTTCAAGCATTCTGCATTGAAATAACGATTAGTGGACTAGTAATACTTTCATAAAAGGAGTTTCGCATATTACTTTGGAAGCTTCTAAATAATACAAGAACCTGAAACAGGACTGTTGTTTAGAACTCACCAAGCCTAAGGTTTGGAAATATTGGAGAAATATGATTATCTTTTTGGACTTTTTATTGGTTGAACAAAAAGACGAGACATTTCATCGGTGATACAACCTCGACAAATAACGAGCAATGTCAACCCAAGTGTACAAGGGGATCATTCTCGGGAAAAGGAAAATGGTATTCTGCATCCATGCAAATATCATGCATACACATTTGGTTAGGTCACCCGGGGAGTGATTAGTTGATTGAACAAGTTACAGATCCTATACCCTTGAGTTGTAGTGGGATGGGTTGAAGTTGATACAGATCCTATAGCCATAAGTCGCAGTAGGATGGTTTAAAGATGGCACAAATCTTATGTCCCCAAGGTACAGTGGAAGGGACGCTGAAGTTACAGTGGGGCAAATCGATTGAGCAAAATACGATTGTTTCTTCAGGTTTTCAGTCAAAATACCACCCAAACAAGAAGACAGCGTAATATGTCAGTGATAAAGATGAACAATGAGCAATGACGCCTTAAATATTAAAAAGGGATCATTCTCATTCATGTAAAACATATTTAGTTAGGAGCATTTGATTCATTCCGATCATTGCATCCTAATCATTTTATATATAAAAAAGATCATTCTCATGACATTCTGCATTCATACAAATTTCATTCATAATATCATTTAGTTAGGAGTATTTGATTCATCCCGATCATTGCATCCTAATCATTAAAGGGATCATTTCATTTTGCATTCATACATCATCATTCAAAGCACGTCTAATTAGGAGCATTTCGATCATGGCATCCTAATCATTCGGCATAAGCGCAGATCCTGCCTTCCTGAGGTTACAGTGAAGTAGATCGAAGATACCAGCCTCGCCTCCCTGAGTTTGCAGCGGAGCAGACTGAAGACAGTAGATCTTGTCTCCCTAAGCAGTAGTGGAGCTGTAACACCCCTTACCCGTATTTAAGCCGGAATAGGGTTTGAGGCATTACGTAACTGATCTTTCTTAAACATCTTGATCGAGGTTATAAAATTTCGTTTAAACTCATCACTTGTACATACTCGGCCTAGGAGGCCATACACATACTTCCGAGAGGTACCGGAACTATCCCGGGAACTTTTACGAATTCGAGAAACTTCTCAATAAAATAGGGGCCACATAACCATGTGAAGTGGGACACACCCGTGTGGGCAGGCCGTGTGGTCACACACGCACATGTCCCTACCCCGTGTATAAAATCATGAGTATTCTGTTTGTGTCACACGGCCTAGGCACACGCCTGTGTGACTAGCCTGTGGGCGACACTGACTAATTTCAAACGGCCTTGACACACCCGTGGCCATGGCCCGTGTGCTAAAACTTAGAATTCTGACTTATCCACACGGCATATACACACGCCCGTGTGCTTCAGCCGTGGGCAAATTAAATTCCAAAAGTAAAGTGCAGACATCACATGGCTTGGGCACACGCCCATGTGCTAGCCGTGCCACCCACATGGTCTTGACACACGCCCGTGTGTCTACCCATGTGGACAATTATCAGGCTATCTACCAAGCCCTTGCCCCTCTACATTGCACACATACAAATTCCATTACAAAAACTCCACATATCATCAATTACAAATCTTGTATTATCACATTTGGCGATCTCAACTATGACTTAATCAACCTTAAATACTAGCCCTATACATGCCATGACTCATAAGGACTTGAAACCTCATACCAAGTGTATGCTCGATAGTGTGAAAACATCCCCGACAATCTCCAACCCGAGCTAGCTAAATTAACCTATAAGAGATGAGAAAGGAAGAGGAGTAAGCAATAATGCTTAGTAAGTTCATATGCATATAATAATCAGATATTGATAACCATTAGTTATACCCAACCGTAAGGTGTTATAATGAGTTTTACATCTTAAAATCATATTTATCTACACAATCACCCTTGAAACTTACTCATTCTGTCTCTTACCACTTTCTAACCATGCCACGAGCCAGATGCCCATATTAATTAGCATGCATCCCTGCACTTGTCACCACATAATCACGTAAAACATTTTCAATAAATCACTCATACCGCCCATTACTCATGATACCACACATCATGAATTCTCACTAATCCACTCACAATGCTAAATTACTCGATGGTTTCACACTTAGCCCACCACAATCAGATAGTAGGGTAATATCGCACCTAGCCTACCAAAAAGGGTAATTATAGTGGTATCGCACATAGCCCACTAGATAATATGCTTAACGATAACATCGCACACAGCCCATCGTAGTTAAGCATTTAGGGTGGTATCGCACTTAGCCCACCACTTATTTATAATTCCGGTGGTATCGCACTTAGCCCACCAACTGGAATAAATAAGCGATGGTATCGCACACAGCCCATCGTTTAATAATTAATAAAGTGGTAACGCACACAACCCACCGTTATTGTACATTCATGGATAGTTATCCACATGAGTTTATCTATTTCAAATGTTCACCCGGAACATCCTCACACACTACCATTCTTACTTAGCTTTCTACTATAATCGTTTGCATTCACACAATGCATTAATAATTATAACTTATGCAACCAAAGTGCATCATTTACACATAACCCCCTATGGGTTCATCATATATCGAATTCATCTCAGTTCGGTTCTAACACATACATGTACCTCTCATGGTACAACACATTCATTCTCAATTTCAAAATACTTGTTGAGTCATTAAAATTGTTAAGTAACTCCCTTGAGTCTTATACACATAATGTCACATTGACATCATACCCCCGATAGGGTCATACATGAACTAACATATCGATGCCATGTCCCCGACACGGTCTTATTCAATATCTCACACCGAGGCCATATTCCAATATGGTCTTACACGGAACCTTAACTATCATCATTTCATACCATTTGCATTTCTTACTATTCTTAGATTATATCTAAGAATTTCATTTATTGGCATCTCGTCAAAACTTATTTAATGCATACATGAAGGCAACATAAAATTTATACAACATTGAATATTAAATATCTCACGTAAGATTTCATTATTTGCATACGAACTTACCTCGATACCGAAAAGGGTAAAAAGGGAGTATATTTGCCCACATTTCTCTTTCTCCCATTCTAGGTCCGAATCTCGTTTTCTTCAATCTAGAACAATAAAATTTACTCATTTAATCACTTAATGATCATATTACAACATAATCTCTACATAGGCAAAAATGACCATTTTGCCCCTATACTTTGGCAAAATTACGATTTTGCCCCTAGGCTCGTAAATAAATTTTCATCCATCTTCTTTACTAATCAAGCCTAGCTGAATCATATTATCTTCTATAGCAACTCAAAATTTCAACTATTTCATGCACTTATTACTAATTTGCAACATTTACAAATTAGTCCTAATTAGGTGTTTTCATAACAACACCTTTCACAAAAGTTGTTTCTCATCTTCCTAGCATTCATTTTCTTCCATAAAAACTCTTCAAACAACATAAAATCTATCATGGTAAGTCCCTAGACTTTCAACCATATTGCAAACTAGTCCTCTCATTAGCTAGCTTAAGCTTTGAGGGCTCCAAATATACAAAAATCATCAAAAATAAACATCAAATTGACTTACTTGTAAGGATGAGATGTAGCTGAAATTTTAAAACTTTCAAACCCTTAAGCTTGCTGATATTTTCAATGGAGAAGAAGGCAAAGTAAAAAGATGATAGCCTTGGCTTATTTCATATTATTTTATTCATTTGTCAACTAATATCACCAACTTTTGACCAAAGATTTAATGCCTTTGTCCCCTAGCTTCCTATGGCCGTAAACACTAATTCAATGGCCTAATATCCCTTTAAGGACCTCCAATTTATAGTCTTTAGCTATTAGACACCCCCAACAAATAAAATAGAACTTTCGTACTTTATGCGATTTAGTCCTTTTATCGCATTAAGCCCTCCTTCACTAAAATTAAAACACCAAAATTCTCATGCATCCTTATAAACATGTTATAACACCTAAAATAACATGAAGATAATTTCTCTAACCTCGGATTAGTGATCCCGAGACCACTGCTCGACTAGCCCCTAAATCGAGTACATTACAATTCTACCCTCCTTTAGGGATTTTAGTCCCTAGAAAATCTTACCAGAGAAGTTGCTCTTAACATTCTGAAACGTTTCCACCAACTCATCAAAATCACAAATCGATTTATCCTCGTGTTTCTCTCGCCAACAACCTTTAAGTCAGTAGTACACAAGGTCGAAGCACAACTTGGGACCTAGATTACTCTTCCTCCCGGGCACATATATTCAGAAATCTTACAACTGTGAACTTGGCACATGCTAAAATGATCATTCGGATCTTCATCGCACACTTCACTAAAATTTGGATGACACCCCCCTCCTTGGAAATCAAGTCACTTCAAATTTAAAATCTATTGTATTTTATCTCATTCTATCACTAGGATATTCACCGACTGTAATAGTCCTGACTTGCATGCTTAGAAAATTCAGCTTTTAGTGGTCGACTACTTACGACCATAAACTCAATCATATCGTAAAAAACGTAATCGATTGTCAAAACATTTATGCATATAATTGCATCTTTTCTTAGTCTTGCATGAGTAGACTTGCTATTACTAAGTCTCATACCAAAACCTTCAGTATAAGTTTTGAATTCATCAATATACACATTCTACCTTAAGGTAACATCAACAATGGAAATCTTATTCGACACGAATTTTAACGTCTTAGTCAAACTCACCCGGGCTTATTTAAAATACCATCCATGGCATTAACTAACCATACACAAGTCATAGGCTTCATGCCGTACTTACTTACAATTGCCTTTATTTAGCACATACCGTGTGCCACACATCATACTCGTTTCTTCGTGACTCATTCACGAGTACACCATATTCACTCATTCACATGACTTTAATACAATTCTCATTTCTACTTCTAAACTCATCTACTTATCCCATTAATCACTAGGGATAGTCAAAGACACATATTAAATGCGTCATTCATCAGTAGAGTCTGAAGCCAATGCCACATCTCCGAGGTGGTCTTACATGGAGTCACCTCTAAATGCCAATGCCATATCCCTGGATAAGGTCTTATATAGACTTCCACATCAAGTATCGATGCCATATCCCGAATATGGTCTTATACGATTCTCATTTTCATTACCAAGCCATATCCGGATATAGTCTTATACGGAATCTCAACTCAAAGGTCTGAGGCCATGTCCCGAACATGGTCTTATCACGGACCTTATCTATTTCATATCTCAATGATGGCATTTTCATATTCAATATGGTCCGCTAGGACTTCAACATCTCATTCAACATTAACTAATCAATTTAGTAAAGCATTATACATCAATATAATGCCAAGCATTCTCAACATGCTAGTATAAATGTTGCATAATCACATACAAACTTACAAACTCTTTTTCTCGATTCACACTGAACTCAATACTAAAACTTTCAGTTAATAGTACCTTTAATGACTTCTAAGCTAACCATCACGGTTAAAATGTTTTAATGAGCATACCTCTGTATCATGCTCCTCACTCATGTACACATAGAATTTCATTCTCCTTATTGATTCATGCGTAAATATACACTTAACTAGAACCATATCTCAATACATCAATCTACTCTTTTCTCCTCACCGAGAATATATTTCAAACACACTCTCGTTTGAGTTTCTCTTAATGTGCTAATTTAAAACCTTTACTATCGTCATATTTCAGGATAGCAGAGACATCTCAATCAAGTGCATTAACTCTATCCGGTTTACTCGAAAACCCATCGCACAACGTGAAACTTGTGATTTCACCTCTTATACTAGAATTATCACCTTTCTATGATCAAATAAAAAGCTCAATTTTAGTAAATATAACTACCACAACTCAAAGAACATACACTTTAAAGATAACCATGATCAACAGAAATATAAGAGAAATCTCACATAAAGATTTATCACTAACTTCCTCCTCAAAGTACTAGAATAAGGTTACGAAGAGATAAAGGAATGTCGATTTCAATTGATTAAATCAACAACTATTTTGTCTAATCTTACAGTCAGCTAACATTCTCACACGATCACGATTCATGGAAAGAACAACTACATCACCCCTGAAAGACAACATATATTAATACGAAGTACTCAAAGAGATCATTATGGTCCATACAACTATGGTTGTCATGGTCAAACACTTTCACAGTTCAAATATTGTTTCTCCAACCATTTCCGTTATCAAAACTTTTTGACTATTCCTTTTCATTAGTGAACATCAAATCAAGAAGGTCTCGATAAGCATACACCTCAGGCTTCCTACTCAATTGAGTCAAATAGCCTAGGCTAACTTTCTCTTTACTCTTAACATTGCATAATCGATGCAATCTTTAAAACATTCAGATATTCTTCTCAAAGTCGTTTCTCACTTTCTAACTACCCTTATCTCGATATACGTTACTACTTGTTTTGCCACTAAACTCTTTCATTTCGTACTTATGAGCTTATTCAACTTAACCCTCGTAAGGATCTCATTATAAATCAATAGTAATAAGGGGGTGAGGTCATAAATCCTCTAACTTGACTCTCATGACTACATACATATGATTTAACATTCATCATTAATGAAATATCATCGTAGTCACATAACTCGCTCCAGGCAAATTTTCACACTTACTCATGCTACAATTGTTTCTATCACCTATCATCTCGAACTGTGACTTCACTTACTCAAGTTCCACATTAATGTCGACTCGAGTACTCAACATTAAACTCTGATTTCTCTTACCATCACTTATCAAATTAAAGAATGTCTTACGGGTTTGAGTACTTCGTTTACTTAATTTCCATAGTCCAACTATGGTCTTACTCGTATCATAACATCATAGTCCAATGATTACCTTACATGTCATCACGATGCCATAACCTCGCTATTGTCTTACACGAAATCTCATACTAATACCAATGCCATATCCCAGATATGGTCTTACATGGGAAACTCATGTTGATACTGAAGCCATATCCTGGATATGGTCTTGCACGAGATCTGTTATCAATATCGACGCCATATCCCGTATATGGTCTTACACGATTTCATGCGAAGCCGAGTCACGGGCGTGGTCTTACGGAATCATTATTCGATGCCGATGCCATATCCCAGATATGGTTTTACACGGGATCACGTATCGTTGCCAATGCCATGCCCCAGACATGGTCTTATATGGGATCACATGTATTGCCATGGTCCAACCATGGTCTTATTCATCAATTTACCATTAAACGACTGTACTCATCTCCTGCATCCTACTTAGTCAACTTCTCAGTTTAACTTCCACACTATAATATGTGTGGCTTCATAACAGAGTCATAAAACAAAGCATCATAAATTCTCTACTTTAATGGTCACAAATGAGATTCAACTATGTGAACATATTGTTCATACATCATTCAATCAGTCGTACATACACACATATCCCATTCTCTGGATATATGTATTACTCACTATATACACCTAACTCAAAGGTCGAGTATATAACACCAAATCCATATCAAGTCAATACAGATAAGCTTATCACTTTATAACATTATTGGATTTAGCTCGGTTGGGAATCATCTCTGTCTTAACAAAATAATTTCGTTAGAGCCGGGAGATATCACACTATCGCGGTCCACCTATGGCATGTATAGCTAGACTCTTACTCATGCTAGGTTAGTCCGAGAATCGACTAAACCATAGCTCTGATACCACTAAATGTAACACCCCTTACCTGTATTCAAGCCGGAATAGGGTTTGAGGCATTACCTAACTGATCTTTCTTAAACATCTTGATCGGGGTTATAAAATTTCGTTTAAACTCACCACTTGTACATACTCGGCCTAGGAGGCCATACATATACTTCCGAGAGGTACCGGAACTATCCCGGGAACTTTTACGAATTCGAGAAAATTCTCAATAAAACAGGGGCCACACACCCATGTGAAGTGGGACACGCCCATGTGGGCAGGCCGTGTGGTCACACACGCCCATGTCCCTACCCCGTGTATAAAATCATGAGTATTTTGTTTGTGTCACACGGCCTAGGCACACGCCCGTGTGACTAGCTCGTGGGTGACACTGACTAATTTCACGCGACCTTGACACGCCCGTGGTCATGGGCCTTGTGCTAAAACTTAGCATTCTAACTTATCCACACGGCATATGCACACGCCCGTGTGCTTCAGCCGTGGGCAAATTAAATTCCAAAAGTAAAGTGCAGACTTCAAATGGCTTGGGCACACGCCCGTGTGCTAGCCGTGCCTCCCACATGGTCTTGACACACGCCCGTGTGTCTACCCATGTGGACAATTATCAGGCTATCTACCAAGCCCTTGCCCCTCTACATTGCACACATACAAATTCCATTACAAAAACTCCACATATCATTAATTACAAATCTTGTATTATCACATTTGGCGATCTCAACTATGACTTAATCAACCTTAAATACTAGCCCTATACATGCCATGACTCATAAGGACTTGAAACCTCATACCAAGTGTATGCTCGATAGTGTGAAAACATCCCTGACAATCTCCAACCCGAGCTAGCTAAATTAACCTATAAGAGATGAGAAAGGAAGAGGAGTAAGCAATAATGCTTAGTAAGTTCATATGCATATAATAATCAGATATTGATAACCATTAGTTATACCCAACCGTAAGGTGTTATAATGAGTTTTACATCTTAAAATCATAGTTATCTACACAATCACCCTTGAAACTTACTCATTCTGTCTCTTACCACTTTCTAACCATGCCACGAGCCAGATGCCCATATTAATTAGCATGCATCCCTGCACTTGTCACCACATAATCACGTAAAAAATTTTCAATAAATCACTCATACCGCCCATTACTCATGATACCACACATCATGAATTCTCACTAATCCATCCACAATGCTAAATTACTCGATGGTTTCACACTTAGCCCACCACAATCAGATAGTAGGGTAATATCGCACCTAGCCTACCAAAAAGGGTAATTATAGTGGTATCGCACATAGCCCACTAGATAATATGCTTAACGATAACATTGCACACAGCCCATCGTAGTTAAGCATTTAGGGTGGTATCGCACTTAGCCCACCACTTATTTATAATTCCGGTGGTATCACACTTAGCCCACCAACTGGAATAAATAAGCGATGGTATCGCACACAGCCCATCGTTTAATAATTAATAAAGTGGTAACGCACACAACCCACCGTTATTGTACATTCATGGATAGTTATCCACATGAGTTTATCTATTTCAAATGTTCACCCGGAACATCCTCACACACTACCATTCTAACTTAGCTTTCTACTATAATCGTTTGCATTCACACAATGCATTAATAATTATAACTTATGCAACCAAAGTGCATCATTTACACATAACCCCCTATGGGTTCATCATATATCGAATTCATCTCAATTCGGTTCTAACACATACATGTACCTCTCATGGTACAACACATTCATTCTCAATTTCAAAATACTTGTTGAGTCATTAAAATTGTTAAGTAACTCCTTTGAGTCTTATACACATAATGTCACATTGACATCATACCCCCGATAGGGTCATACATGAACTAACATATCGATGCCATGTCCCCGACACGGTCTTATTCAATATCTCACACCGAGGCCATATTCTAATATGGTCTTACACGGAACCTTAACTATCATCATTTCATACCATTTGCATTTCTTACTATTCTTAGATTATATCTAAGAATTTCATTTATTGACATCTCGTCAAAACGTATTTAATGCATACATGAAGGCAACATAAAATTTATACAACATTAAATATTAAATATCTCACGTAAGATTTCATTATTTGCATACGAACTTACCTCGATACCGAAAAGGGTAAAAATGGAGTATATTTGCCCACATTTCTCTTTCTCCCATTCTAGGTCCGAATCTCATTTTCTTCGATCTAGAATAATAAAATTTACTCATTTAATCACTTAATGATCATATTACAACATAATCTCTACTTAGGCAAAAATGACTATTTTGCCCCTATACTTTGGCAAAATTATGATTTTGCCCCTAGGCTCGTAAATAAATTTTCATCCATCTTCTTTACTAATCAAGCCTAGCCGAATCATATTATATTCTATAGCAACTCAAAATTTCAACTATTTCATGCACTTATTACTAATTTGCAACATTTACAAATTAGTCCTAATTAGGTGTTTTCATAACAACACTTTTCACAAAAGTTGTTTCTCATCTTCCTTTCGTTCATTTTCTTCCATAAAAACTCTTCAAACAACATAAAATCTATCATGGCAAGTCCCTAGACTTTCAACTATATTGCAAACTAGTCCTCTCATTAGCTAGCTTAAGTTTTGAGGGCTCCAAATATATAAAAATCATAAAAAATAAACATAAAATTGACTTACTTGTAAGGATGAGATGTAGCTGAAATTTTCAAGCTTTCAAACCCTTAAGCTTGCTGATATTTTTGGTGGAGAAGAAGGCAAAGTAAAAAGATGATAGCCTTGGCTTATTTCATCTTATTTTATTCATTTGTCAACTAATATCACCAATTTTTGACCAACATCTAATGCCTTTGTCCCCCTAGCTTCCTGTGGACGGCCAACACTAATTCAATGGCCTAATATACCTTTAAAGACCTCCAATTTATAGTCTTTAGCTATTAGACACCCCCAGCAAATAAAATAGAACTTTCGCACTTTATGCGATTTAGTCTTTTTTCGAAATTAAGCCCTCCTTCACTAAAATTAAAACACCAAAATTCTCATGCATCCTTATAAACCTGTTATAACACCTAAAATAACATGAAGATAATTTCTCTAGCCTCAGATTAGTGATCCCGAGACCACTGTTTTGACTAGCCCCTAAATTGGGCTGTTACAAGAGTAGATCGAAAACGGTGAATCTTATCTCCATGAAGCAGCGGAGTAGATTTAAGCCATTAGTCCTATCTCCTTGAAGCGGCAGTAGAGTCGACTGAAGATTACAAATCTTGTCTCTCGGAGCAGTAGTGGAGCAGATCAAAAACGACGAATCTTATCTTCATGAAGCAGCGGAGTAGATTTAAGCCACCAACCTCGTCTCCTTTAAGATACAGTGGAGCATGTTGAAATTACTAGTTTTTATTCCCTTAAAGTTTCAGTAGAGAAGATCGAAGCTACATATCTCTTCTCCCTGAATTCTTATCCCTTTGAGGTTCCAACGGAGTAGGTTAAAGCTACAAATCCCTTCTCCCTGAAATCCTCATTTCCTTGAAGTTTCAGTAGAGAAGATCGAAGCTACAAATCTCTTCTCTCTAAATTCTTATATCCTTGAAGTTTCAGTAGAGAAGATCGAAGCTACAAATCTCTTCTCCCTGAATTCTTATCCCTTTGAGGTTCCAACGGAGTAGGTCGAAGCTATAAATCCCTTCTCCCTGAAATCCTCATTTCCTTGAAGTTTCAGTAGAGAAGATCGAAGCTACGAATCTCTTCTCCATGAATTCTTGTCTTGTTGAAACTTCAGTGGAGTAGGTCGAAGCTACAAATCCTTTCTCCCTGAAATTACTTAGAGGATCAATTCTCATCTCCTTGAAGTTCCAACGGAGTAGGTCGAAGCTACAAATCCCTTCCCCCTAAGATTACATAGGAGCCACAGTTCTTACTTCTTTGAAGTTCCAGTGGAGTAGATCGAAGCTACAAATCTCTTCTCCCCGAAATTACATTCGAGTGGATCGAAGCACTATTTCCTATACTTTTGAAGTTACAATGGGTCAAAGCGAGGTCACTTGAAGAAGAAGAAAAGAAGCACCGAGACTCAGCAAGACCGGGCAAAATCGATCCTTTTAAAGTCTTTGCTCCATTCTCGTTACACGACAATGAGCAAAGAGGGGCAGCTGTACAGGCCCAATTTAGCTCGGGCCCGTATAAAATAAAAACCAATAAATAAAAAAGTCCAGATTTTAAAATCCAAATTACAAATTAAAACCCCACATTAAAATAACCTAAACACATCAACCCAAACCCAAATCATTACAAACCCAATTACAAACTAGCCCAACAAGCCCCAAAGTCTAGAAACCCTAGCCCATTTAGCCTAAAACATTTCAGCAAACAAACCTAACCCTAGCCCCAATGTTGCTGCCGCATGCCTCTGCCACCACACCATCTTGATCGCGCTTTACTCTACACGCGCTCGACACGCTTCACACTGCAACAACAAGGGAAACACGCAAGGACAGAGAAATAAATGGCAAACAAACAAAAATCAGAATCCAAGAGTTTTGTAAATTGGCTTTAAAAGCCAAGATCTACTCTTTGTATTTTTTTACGAATTTTGAAAAACATCAGAAATCAAAAAAACCAAATAGAAGTTTTAAGAAGGTGGATTTTAGTCTCTTCCGTTTTTACTTTTTGTTGCTTAATACTATTTTTTTTCTTTTTATATTTTTTTTTCTTTTAAAATTTTTTACAAACAAAAAAACAAAAAAAAGGGGAAGGAAATATACCTAAATTGGTTCATATTCCCGTTGTCGGAGGCCCCCTTTTCCGTTGACAGAATCTGGCTTAAACACGGGCTAGGAACTCGATTCCTTCAGTCTCTCGGGTTGAGAAGGCCCGGCTTTCGAACGGCTCTGAAACGGAGACTTGAAAGGCCGCCTTGCGCAATGCCGGCCACCGGCCACGGCAGTCGCACGGCCAGTCGTCGATCGGACTCACGCCGACGCAAGAACGGGTTCAAAGAAAACCCTAGCAGAGAAAATAGGGTCTGCTTGATTTTTTTTTAAAAGAAAACAGATAGAAATGAAATTTTAAAAAAATTTTGGGCTTAAATACGATTGCAAAACGGTGCCGTTTTACCTGGCCTCCCCAGGCGCCAAAACGGCGTCGTTTTGGGGAGGCCAACCCGCGCACATGACCCGACCCGGGGAAGGGTCCACGTGTTTTGGGTAATTGGGCTATTTGCCACTTTAGCCCTTCCGCATTTTTCACCTTTTTTAATTCAGTTTTTTTTTAAAATTTATCGCAAATATTTTCTTCTGTTCTGATTTAGTCCTGCGCAAAACGCAGCGCATAGAGGCCGAGGATATTTGCCCATTCGGTCCTTTTTGTTTTCCGCGCATTACGTTTTAATCCCAGTTTGCCCTTTTATTTTAATTTATTGCAATTCCAGCCCCCTGATTTTTATTCTGATTCCAATATAGTCCTCGATCTGTGTAATGAGTTTATTTATTTGTTTATTTTCTTTAAAAATTGTATTATTATTATTATTATTTTAAGTTTGTGAAAAAAAATAACGTCGGTAATGACAAATATATCGCAAAGAAAAGAGAAATAAAAATAAAGAACACACAGATTTTACGTGGAAACCCTTTCGAGAAAAAAACCACGGGCAGAGGAGAAGAAAATTCACTATGTCGAATTCGAATCAATTTACAAGAGGAATAGACTATGTCTATTTATAGGCTTGTAAAGCCATATTCTAATAGGAGTGTAGTAAGATTGAAACTCCTTATTCTAATCAATATCCAATAGATGGAGTTTAATAAGGTTTAAAAAACCTTATTTAAAATAAAATAAAAGAAGTGTAGTTCTATAGGGATTCTTCTTTTATTTTATTTTATCATTGTATTTTATTTAAATAAGGATTCGGGTCACTTAATTCTAACAATCTCCACCTTGACACGAATTCTAAATAAACAAGTTCTTCATCGCGAACTCTCAACGAACAAGTTCTCCACCTCTTCCATAAAACTCCTTAAGGGTTTAACTTCAACAATAAACACCAACCAAGTCTAAGCAATGCTCAAACTTGGTTATAGGAAGTGACTTAGTCATCATAGCTACAGGATTTTTATGAGTACTAATTTTGCTCACAATAATATCACCACGAGCAATAATATCACGAACAAAATAATACCGAACATCAATGTGTTTTGTTCTCTCATGAAACATTTGATCTTTTGTAAGGAAGATGGCACTCATTGTCATCACAAAATCTTCATTTGATTTGAAGGTCTTCATTGAGCTCACTAAAGAGTCCCTTCAACCAAATAGCTTCTTTGCAAGCCTCAGTAATCCCCATGTACTCAGCTTCAGGGGTAGACAAAGCGACTATAGTTTGCAAAGTAGCTTTCCAACTGATTACACAACCTCCTATTGTAAAGACATAACCAAAGTGAGAGATCTTCTTCTATCAAGGTCTCCAAAGAAAATCAGCATCAACATACCCAATGACTCCATCTCTAGTTCTTCCAAACTGTAAGCAAACATCGTGTAGTACCTCGTAAGTATCTTAAAATTCATCGAATCGCTTTCCAATGTTCTTTCACCGGATTCGCCATGTATCGCTAAGCTTGCACTTGATCAGTATATGATAAATCGGGCGTGAACAAACCATAGCATACATGAGAGATCCCACTACACTAGAGTATGGAACATGTGACATGTACTCAATCTCATCATCATTTGTGGAGACAAAGCCGATGAAAGTTTGAAATGGGCTGCTAAAGGAGTACTAACAGGCTTAGCACTCTGCATATTGAACCTGCAAAGAACTTTCTCAATATACCCCTTCTGACTTAGGTACAATTTACTTACTTTTCTATCTCTAAGAATCTCCATACCAAGTATCTTCTCTGCTGGTCCCAAATCTTTCATCTCAAATTCTTCACTTAGTTGGGCTTTGACCGTTCTTATCTCCCCTTTATCTTTTGTTGCTATCAACATGTCATCAACATAAAGAAGTAGATACACAAAAGAACCATCACTGTTTTTCTTAAAGTAAACATAGCTGTCAAAACTACTTCTTTTAAAATCATGAGAAGTCATAAAAGAATCAAACCTCTTGTACCACTGTCTTGGTGACTGTTTCAAACCGTAAAGGGACTTTTTCAGCAAGCAAACATAGTCCTCTTTTTCTGAGACTGTAAAACCCTCTGGTTGTTGCATTTAAATATCTTCCTTAAGTTCTCCATGCAAAAATGCAGTTTTTACATCTAACTGCTCAAGCTCCAAATCATGCATGGCCACAATACCAAGCAAAGCTCGAATCGAACTATGCTTCACAACTAGGGAGAACACATCTGTGAAGTCTACTCCTGGAATTTGACTGTAACCTTTTGCAAAAGCCCTTGCTTTATATCTGGGTTCTTCAACTCTTGGAGTCCCTTCTTTCTTTTTAAACACCCATTTACAGCGAACAACCTTTTTACCTTTAGGAAGTTTCACAAGATCCCATGTTCTTTTTTTCTGGAGTGATTCCATCTCCTCTTACATAGCAAACATCCACTTTTCTGAGTCTTCACAGCTAACCGCCTCAGAATAATTAGACGGCTCTTAGTTTGCATCTATATCTTCGGCCACATTTAAAGCATAAGCAACTAGATCAGCCTCGGCATACTTCTTTGGAGGTTTAATTTCTCTTCTAGTTATGTTTTTGGCGATAGAGTATTGTGGTAAAGAAGCAACTCTATTCTCAATTTTTGTACTGGCTTGAGGAGTCGACTCTGTATTAATCTGATGCTCCACCTACTTTTGATTTTTTTTTATTGGAAGAGTCTTTAAGAGATAAGTTAGGTAGCATAGCAGTTTCATCAAAAACAACATCTCTGCTAATCACAACTTTTCTATTTTCAGGACACCATAACTTATACCCTTTTACACCAGCTTTATAACCAAGAAAAACACATTTAATGGATCTCGATTCCAATTTTCTATTATCAACATGAGCATATGCAGGACACCCAAAGATCTTTAAATCAGAATAATTAGCAGGATTACCAGACCATACCTCTTGTGGAGTCTTTTTCTCAATGGCAATGGATGGAGATCGGTTGATCAAAAAACATGCAGTAGAGGCTGCTTCGGCCCAAAACGACTTTGGTAAGTTGGCATTTGACAACATACATCGAACTTTCTCCATTATCATTCTGTTCATTCGTTCTGCAATGCCGTTTTGTTGTGGAGTATGACGAACTGTCAAGTGTCTCACGATCCCTTCTGACTTGCACAATTTATTAAACTCATTAGAACAAAACTCTAAGCCATTGTCTGTGCGGAGGTGTTTTATTTGTTTTCCCGTCTATTTTTCAATCATAGTTTTCCAAGACTTAAATGCGAAAACACATCGCTTTTCTACTTCAGGGAAGAATGCCTAAACTTTTCTGGAAAAATCATCAATAAAAGTTAGCATATAATTAGCTCCACCTCTTGAAGGCACTCTTGATGGCCCCCACAGATCAGAATGAATATACTCCAACGTTTCCTTTGTGTTATGGATTCCTCTGGTGAATTGAACTCTCTTTTGCTTCCCAAAAACACAGTGCTCACAGAACTTCAATTTGTAAATTCCTTGCCCATCAAGAAGTCATCTTTTGCTCAATTCTGCCATGCCATTCTCACTCATATGCCCTAGGCGCATATGCCAAAGTTTAGTAACATCATCATCTGACAAGGAAGAGGAAGTGACAGCTGCATCACCAATAACAATAGAACCCTGCAAAACATATAACTTGGCAGTCTTTCTCTACCCTTTCATCACAACGAGGGAACCTTTGGAAATCTTCAAAATCCCACTTTTAGCTGTGTATTTGTACCCTCTTGAATCAAGAGTACTTAACGAAATTAAATTTCTCTTCAATTCTGAAACATGTCGTACGTCACTAAGTGTTCTGACAACTCCACCAAACATCTTAACTTTAATTGTTCCAACACCTGCGATTTTACACGAAGCATTATTTCCCATCAAAACAACACCTTCAGACACTGTTTTGTAATTTGTAAACCAATCCCGATTGGGACTCATGTGGAAGGTGCAGCCTGAATCAAGTATCCACTCCTCGCTCACTTTAGAATTGTTGACATAAGCGACTAGAAGTTCACCATCGCTGTAGTCTTCTACAACATCAGCTTCACCAGAATTTTCTGGTTGTTTTCCCTTTTGATTCGCAGCCTCCCTTTTAATCTTGTTCTGTAGTTTATAGCACTCGTCATTTAATGTGCCCTTTCTTCTTCTGCGAAGTTACAAGTTTTACCTCTGTTTGAAGACTTGATCTACCCTTAGATTTACTGCGAGGATTTTGTTCCCTGTGTCCTTCCACGATCATTATCGCATTCCGATCTTGTCTCCCACGAACAATGAGACCCTCTCCCTGAGAGTCGGGTTTAACCACAAGATGCTTCATCTTATCATACGAGGTCAAAAAATCATAAACCTCATCAACTGTGAGAGACTCGCGGCTATATAAAATCGTGTCTCTGAAGGTTGAATAAGACGGGGGCAACGAACAAAGTAGAATCAACCCTAGATCTTCCTTATCATACTGAACCTCCATGGCCTCCAAGTTTGAGAGAATTTCTTTAAACATTGTTAAGTGTTCGTGCACAGACGCACCTTCCTCCAAACGATGAGCATAAAGACGTTGCTTCATATGCAACTTGCTGGTTAGAGTTTTCGACATACATATTTGTTCTAGCCTCTTCCATAATGCCACGACGGTCTTCTTCTTCATCACATCTTGCAAAATTTCGTTAGACAAATGCAGATGTAACTGTGTTAACGCCTTTCGATCCTTGCGCTTTTTCTCTTCCTCCGTTAATGTCGAAGGCATTTATCTACCCCTAGCAGGGCTTCCTCTAAATCCATCTATGCAAGAACTGCCTGTATCTTTATTTGCCACAACGCAAATCTGGTGTTGCGATCCAACAGCGAAATTTCATAACAGCGGAATTTCATACTTTAAAGACGCCATTAACGTGATCGAGATGAAAAAACCTGAAAGCTCTGATACCAATTTGTGAAAAAAAATAACGTCGGTAATGACAAATATATCGCAAAGAAAAGAGAAATAAAAATAAAGAACACACAGATTTTACGTGGAAACCCTTTCGGGAAAAAAACCACGGGCAAAGGAGAAGAAAATTCACTATGTCGAATTCGAATCAATTTACAAGAGGAATAGACTATGTCTATTTATAGACTTGTAAAGTCATATTCTAATAGGAGTGTAGTAAGATTGAAACTCCTTATTCTAATCAATATCCAATAGATGGAGTTTAATAAGGTTTAAAAAACCTTATTTAAAATAAAATAAAAGAAGTGTAGTTCTATAGGGATTCTTCTTTTATTTTATTTTATCATTGTATTTTATTTAAATAAGGATTCGGGTCACTTAATTCTAATGGGTCACTTAATTCTAACAAAGTTTTATATACTATTTTTATTAAACTGTTTTGTTTTTATATATGTTATTTATTTTAAACTCTTTTTATACATATATTTTTTAATTGTCAACTATTATAAACTTTTATATACTGTTTTCCTAAAAAAAAAAACTTTTGTGTACATTATTTTTTTTAAAAATCTTTATACTATTCATTTTAAACCATTTTCATACTTTAGATTTTGTTATTTATTTTCATCTATTTTACATATTATTCGTTTAAATATTTTCTTCATATATCATTTATTTTAAATTTTTTTACATATTATCTATCTTATATTTATATTTATATACGTGTTATCCTTTTTTAATTTTTTGTACAAACATATCATCTTTTTAATCGTTTTATGTATTTTAAATTTCTTTTTTTTGCATTATTTATTTCCAACTCACTATTCTCATTTTAGAATGTGGTACATTTTATTCATTTTATTTTAATTCGTTTTGTACTTTTTAGTTATTATCTAACTCATTTGTCTTTGATTATTAATGATTAGAATTTAAATGGTGCATATTGTAAGATTATTGCCATTGCGTGTACTTTAATTCGCTTATTCGTATTCATATTATTGTCATTCGCTTATCTAATATTTTATTTATGTATCATCGTTCCATGTCGCGTTATATTTTTATTCCATGCCATCGCGTCGTGAATTAAATCCCAACATATTTATCCAACTTAGATCGCTTCATTCTATTTCAAACAAAATCAATGTACGCCTTTGAATGTTACACTCGTGATTATTCAAAAGCGAAAATCTTTCAAAATAAGGCAATATTTCGCGCTTTGAAAATTTGAGAAATCGTGCCCTAACTTACGAGGTGTCGATTTTCTCGTCAAACCTAAGTGGCCTAATATCCTTTTAGATTTCAAAATGCATGAAATTTCAATTAAAATTAAAGATAAACTTGCGCCCGAGTGTTCTAGGTATCGCGTCCTAACTTACGGGATGCGATACTCCGATATCTCGAGACGAGGAAATCTTTAGCAATCGTTTTGATTTAATTCAAGCATTGTTTTTTTTTCAAGACTAATAAAAAGGATCGTATTTTAAATTCATTCCCAGTTTTCAACTTTCAACATTAAGACACTAATTGATCAATTTGGTACGAATTTTGGGCGTGGCGAGGGTGCTAATCCTTCCTCGCACGTAACTGACTCCCGAACCCGTTTTCTCGAATTTCGTAGACCAAAAACATCGTTTTAGTAAACCAAAACGTTTTATTAAAACAAAGGTGATTCGATCACACCTAATAAAGATCGGTGGCGACTCCCGTTTTATTTTCGTTTTCAAAACCCTAGTCGATCCTCGTTTTCAAAAAAAATGGTTTCGACAAATAATATACCTTAATTATATACTGTTGAGTGTATATATTATAACATACCATAAAATTAGTTACACGCTTAAGGCTTATGTTGAAATCTTTAATAAAAGAATAAACATTATAATATCATAATTATATAATAAGTATTATACATTCATAATTTACTTTTATATAATAATTGATATATTATATGTAGTTAAAGCATTGGCGAAATTAGGGGGCTGATAGGGCCCGACCCCCCTAAAATAGAAAATTTTCTATTTAAGCCATTTGAAATTTTTAAAATTTTAAATTAGTAAAGGTAATTGCACTTTGGCTCCCCTAAAAATGATAAAAATTTAATTTAATCCTTTAAAATTTATAAAGATATAGACTATTAAAATAGTGATATTGCATTTTTACCATCATAAAAATTAAAAATTAATTTTGCCCCCTAAAAAAATTTTCTGCCTTCGCCCCTGAGTTAAAGGTGCATGTATATTATTTTTATAATATAATATGTACTAAATATAATTATGTCACATTATAAAATAAATTCATTTTATAATATTATTTAATTATATAGATATTATTATTTTTGTTTAAAGTAATTTAACTGAGTTGATCAAATAATAAAGGGAATAAACTCAAATTTAAGAATTTTTGTAACAGCCTGTTTTTCAGTAGCGCCGGAAACGGTAGTTTTGGAACCCCATTTTCGATGGTTGAGATCATAGAAATTATTATTTAATATTTACGTAGTTAGTATGAAGTTTAATTAGAATTTGATTCTTTAATTTTGTTAATTAGATAGTTAATTAATATACAAGTGTAATGATCCTAAAGTCAGTGGTGTCAAAAAATGAGATATCGAGACCTCGTTTCCGTAAACCAAGCACAAAAATATTTTTATTAAATATTTACGGAGTTACTATATAGGTGAATTGAATTTCAGATAAGCAATTTTTTCGAATTAATGGCTAATTAAGGTACAAAGACTAAATTGTAAAAATTGTAAAAGTTAATCGCTATATATTTTTATTTGTTAAAGGGCTTATTTAGCAATTAAAATAAGGTTTAAATAGCAAATTGCCCACTTTTAATTGTAGTGGATGGTTAGTGCCTTACTATTAAGTAATAATATATTAAAATTTAAAGGTTGAATAAATAATTAAATGATAAAACATTAAACAAAAAGGAAAAGATGTTGTCATCTTCCTTTTATTTCTTCCCCAACCCTTTCACCATTGAAGAGAAATTAAGGGTTTCATTCAAACTTAATTCCTCTATTTGGTAAGCTCGTTTAAGTCTGTTTCTTATAATTTTCATGTTTTCAAGATCGTAATAGTTTGATTTAGCTAATCCGTATGTTAATTCCTGAAACTATTAAATTTTATAAATGATGCCATTGATGAGTGCTTGAAGTCTTAGTTTTAAATTGTTATAATTGAAGCTTAGATATGAAAAAGGACTAATTTGTAAAGTGAAAATTGTTAATTTTGAGCATAAAGACTAAAGTGTAAATATTTCAAAATTGATGTTAAAATTCTGTAATTATTAATAATAGAGGGCTATAAAAGGATGAAATTGAGATCTATTTCAAAATCGAGGCTCAAATGTGAAAGATATTGCAATTTCGGTTTTAAGGACTAAATTGAATAAAATACAAAATTTGAGGGAATATATGATAAATGAAATTGAACTGATATATGACTATATTAGGCTGTAAAATAATGTTTTTTTATTGATAATTGAATTAAATTATGATATAGATCAGGATTTAAACCAATCAAATGATAATCACGAAAAAGAGAAAATTACGGATTAGTCCTTGACACCTTATCGGTTGCTATTTTTTCTAGGTAAGTTAATATGGTGTAATTATCCTTTGGTTCCTCATGTATATTATATTGTGAATGTTATATATATATATATATATATAAGTTCTAATGAACTTTGAATTGTTTGCAATTTAGTACAAAATGGTGAGATTGAGATTAAATTAAAAAGGGATAAATATGAACTTACATGATGAAAATTGCCTTGATGAAACTTCATAAATGTATTGTACACATGGTTACAGGTTGATTTATGATGATTCTGAGATCTAAAAATTGTTGCTGGCTAGAAGATACATGTGACATAGGTTTAGCTCGAACAAGTAACTTGATGTCGTTTTAAAGGTTTAGCCCAAATGGGTAACCTTACATGTATATATAGTCCTGGACAAACTATTTGATGTGCCGATATAAAGGTTTAGCTTGTACGGGTAACCTGACATGAATATATGTTCAGCTCGGATGAGCAACAAATGTGGTTAATTATCGATGATTACCGAGATTTAGAATTTGTTGTAGACTCGAAGATACATGTGACACAAGTTTAGCTCAGACGAGTAACCCGATATGGTTTTAAAGGTTTAGCTCGGATAGGTAACCCGACATGTATATTTATAGCTTTGGCCAAGCTATTTGATGTGTCGATAAAAGGTTTAGCCTGGATGGGTAACCTGACACAAATGGATCTGTTCAGCTCGGACGAGCATCAGATGTGGTTAATTACCGATGATTACTAAGATCTAGCATTTTTTGCAGACTCGAAGATACATGTGACATAGGTTTTACTCGGACGAGTAACTTGATGCCGTTTTAAAGGTTTAGCTCGGACAGGTAACCTAACATGTATATTTACAGCTTTGCCCAAGCTATTTGATGTGTCGATAAAAGGTTTAGTCCGGACATGTAACTTGTCACAAATGGGTATGTTCATCTCGGATGAGCATCAGATACAATTAGTACCAGTGTATTCAAGTTCTTTTATGGTGTTTCATCGGGTAACTTATAAGATGTGAAATGTGGAATTGAATAACATATTAATGTTCCAATATGGCAAAATGAAAGATCTAATGATAAGTTTGAGCATACACACATGATAGAGTTGTGATTAAATTGGATTCGGAAAAAGATGAAACATCATGTTTACATTTGATGTGTTACATTATTGAATATGAATTAAGCTTACCTTGTTGTGATTGTGTTTTGAGATGCTAGGTAAAATTTAGTTATACACATTAGTCTAACATATGTACTTGTTAAATGAGGTAAGTTAATCATTTATATACGTATGAACTTACTAAGCATTAGTAATGCTTACTCTATTACGTTTTCTTTCTCGTAGTTATCGTTTGCAGAACGTGTCGATCAGATCGTCTCGGAGCCCACACTACCCAGCCTTTGATTTTGGTAGCTTTTTAACCGTTCTTGACTCGATTGTGTAGCATGTATATATATGTTGTTGTCACCTAGAAGATAGTTGAATTAGTCTTTGTTAAAGGTAGAATTTGTAACTTAATACTCATATGTGTGGCGGTTGTTTTGGTATTATTATGAGATGATCTTGAATAGCATTCAATGGTAATGTTTGAGCATGATTAGGCATAAAAACGTTACAATGTGATATGGTGATGGCATGAAATGGTTAGGTACATGTTTATTTAGTTGAATTTACTTTAAAATGATGCCTAATTAAGGCATGTTATATTGTTTCAATTGCGTAATGATAAATAAATGTTTGGGAATGCTTTTAGATTAATTTTGTGCAAGTTTAGATGTTCATATATGCACCAAATGAGCTTAAGGTTTGGCTTGATATGAAATAGGTACCAAATGAACAAATTTCATCAAAAATAAAGTCCTCGTCTCGACGTGAAATACCATTCGTCGCAACGTTGATAGACAGTTTGTGACGTCCCAACGTGAAGTGGTCTGACGTCATGGCGTGACTCACTGTTTTGGCGACGTCACAATGTGGAGGAGGTCACATGACGACGTGGAGCCCAAGCTTTCAAAATATTGCAATTTGGTCCTAATTCATGCTTGGGCTAACAAAAGAGCTTTCGTAAGCTCGATTAAGACTCGGTTGAAGTTGGATATTATTATTAGTTTGTGTTTATGAAATGAGTTAATAATTGGATGATTTAATTATGGTATTTAATGTGGTAGTTGCTCCATCAACTAATGTAACATCCTGTAACTTGGACCCGACCAATGATCAGATCGGGCAAGGGGTGTTACAATTCTGATGATCTCTAGATATAAAATTTTATGATTTACGATAAGCTAAATGAGGTTTAAGAAAATGATATGTCAAAGAAGATATTTTTTCTTATTACAAAATTATTTTCAATTTTAGAAAATATTTTTATTATGTGTTTATAAATTATTTATTAAATTGTGCAAATTATAATTAATATTTAATATAAGTATTAATGGTTAAAGCATTATTTTATATATAAAAGGTCTTGAGTTCAAACCTTATTGGAAGCAAATATTTTTTAACCATAATTGTGGATCCAAAATGGATATTTGAGGGGGTCTACTTGCATATGTAAAATTCATTAGATGAAATGTTATCCCTAAATTAGACCATGCATAGCGCATAGCCATACCATGGAAATATGTACATTTATTCTTTGTAGGGTTTTGGAACTAATACCTTACAACATATAAGGCACTTGTAGGCAACTACACTACTACTCAAGTGGTAGCATAAAATTTGCGGATGCCCTGGAGTTAGGACTTATTGTCCTAATTGGAAACACTAATTATTTAAATTTCATTTTTTTAAAAACAAATCTATTTCGGAGTTAAACTATTATTTGTTGGATATGGTGCCTTAAGTGTAGTATATTTGTTTTGTATACTTGTATTTTTCGAACAAATTTGTTTAATAATAAAATCATTAATTACATTAATACCTTTTGTATATTGTCCTCAATGTTTTTTGCACGCAAAGAAAAATGGAAGCAAATATTGGTTATCTAATATGTAAATAATACTAAGATGTATTACGTGGTTGGATCGTAATACATAAAGACAACTTTATTAGTAAATGAAACTAAACATGTCCTTAGTCTAATTGGAAATGAGCAAACCGATTGAAAGACTAATATGTTGTCTCAAGTCCAATTAGGGAGATGTTTTTTCTTAAGCATCGGAGTGGATGATTTCCAAAAAATAGAGACATTGTAACACCTCACACCCGACCTAGAAGTTATGGTCGGATTATGAAGGTGACATTGATAAATTAAGAACTTTAGCCATTTGTTCTCGAAACACATCTTATTTTGGAAAATGAAGATTTGGAAAATGAATGGTTAGAAAATAATAATTTTAGCTAACCTTTTGTGCGTTTTTAGAAAATCTCATACTCGAAAACACTTATTTTAAAATAAAATCACTTACTTAGTTTAGCAGTGGAAAATTTTCAGAGTTTTAGTTTTGAAAATCGATTTCTAATTTGATAATTCGTACGATTTTGCAGCTTTACATTTAAAATTTTAAAATCCAACAAAATGAAAAAAAACCATAAAGCAAAGTCCAAAAATAGATTAACAGTCTAGAAAAGAATTAAACATAAACCATTTTATGGTATTATCCAGAAAATCAATCCGAGCTCCCGTGTGCCGCTTGATCCTAAATTTGCTTACAAAGCTCAGTGTAATAGCCCAAATTTTAGTGATGTAGGAAATAGTGGTTCGAGACCACCAAATCCGGCAAATGAACTCGTAAATTATATTATTTAATATTTACGAGCCAAATGTAGCTTTTAAAAGATTTTTGAAATAGTAAATTGTGTTTTATAAAGATTTATTTGGTTAAGAAATTGAGAAAAAGAGGTATTGAGATCTCGATGTTATAAACCGAGCCATAAATATTTTTATGAATATTTACGAAGTGTCAATAAGGTAGTATTAAAATTTCGTCAGAAAATTTTAATGTTTCGGTGGTCAATTATATAAAAAGGACTAAATTGAAAAGGTGCAAAACTTGCTAAAGTGATTAAATAGCTTAACCATTAAATAAGGAAGGACTAAAAGGGAAATGAACTATTTTAAAATGGCTGAGGCAGCATAGCGTGAAAAAAATCAAAGATTTTTATGTGAAAAGGATAAAATTGGAATTTTAACAAAAGTTACATGGCCAAAGTTGATTTTAATGATTTCTAGGCCATTTCTTCTTTAACTTTCTGCCAAAAACAGCCATGGAAGAGGGTTTTAAGCTGGTCTTTCATATTTTAGCTTCAAGTAAGTTCAATTCTTGCTTTTTCCTTGAATTTTTTATATTTTTGGACTTTTACAATTAGGTCCAACTTAGTATTCTATTACTTTTTGATTTTGTTGAAAATTTTGGAAGTTACCACTGATAATATCATATGATTTTTATTATTTTATCATGAAATTGAGATGTTAATGGATGTTTAAAGGTGTTTTATTAAAGAATTTAGGATGAAAACATGTTTTAGGGGTTAAATTGAAAAGTGTTGAATATATGGAAAATTCTGAAATTTCATGGAATTCATGGGCTGTGATTGGTATGTATGAGAATAATTAGGCTTGGAATAAGGATTAAATTGCAAGAATTTCATTTTTCGAGCCTAGGGACGAAATTGTCATGAATTAAAAGTTTAGGGGAAAAATGGTAATCAACATTTTGCACTAAAACAGTTTTGGACAGCAGCAGTTGTCTAAATTTGAAAAATCACCAAAAATTGTGGGAATCAAATTAGAGGATGAATAAAATATTAAATTAAAGCTTATTGAGTCTAGTTTCTCATAGAAGAAATGGTGTAAGAAATGGAATTTTAAATCATGAGATATAATAAATTTTGTGAGACAAGGTCAGAATAATTTCGGGTTCCCCTGTTCTGACTTTGGGAAATCATCAAAAATTGGAGAAAAATAATTAGG
The DNA here is from genome assembly GCA_025698515.1 of Gossypium sturtianum. Classification (NCBI taxonomy): domain Eukaryota; kingdom Viridiplantae; phylum Streptophyta; class Magnoliopsida; order Malvales; family Malvaceae; genus Gossypium; species Gossypium sturtianum. The sequence goes on from CM046952.1 coordinate 38,632,570, forward strand.
GGCTTAAATTTATATTTTTAAATTATTAATGATTCTATTTTCAAGAGAAACAAACAGGAATATCATCCAAATTCTGTGTTAAGAGATAATTAATTTTTAGTAAGAAAAGGTCAAAGCTGTCAAACAGTAGAACAAGGATAAATTTGAAGATTTTACTGTACTAATTGGCTAAATTATAAATTCTTAAATTTTTATGGTAGAAGGATATATGAACCTAGTTTCAAAAACATCAAGCGGATCTTAATTTGGAGTTCTTTAGCTCAAGATAAAAATAATTTAGTGACTATGACACGGATGGACAGGCTTTGATTATACATATAACTAAATAGTGAAATTATAGATAATGTTACTTATAAGCGTGATATATACATTAAGGATGTGGAATGCAGAGGAGGAGGAGGAGGAAAATATATGAATGACTTGTGTATAAATTGATCACATGCCCGATTATAATCGATAAACATTGAATTAGAAATGATATAATGTTTTATTTCAAATATTTATTATGAAATTAAGATTATCGTTATGGTATAAAAATTGAATTGTAAGTTTGTGTAAGTTGAATTGTATTCTTAAATGTTTGAAATGTATGTTTAAGTGATGAAAATGTGATTTGAATGCTCAATGTATGATTATTGATGAAATGTTGATAATATTCAATAAAAAGGGAAATAAATCCCGGTTGAATGGAATGGAATTCGATGGATCACTGAAAAGGATTTGACGGTAAAAAGGATCTAGCCCGGATGGGTGATCCTGATATAAGCCCTCCCGAAGAATATGTGTGAAAAGGATCTAGCCCGGACGGGTGATCCTGATATAAGCCCTCCCGAAGAATATGTGTGAAATGGATTTAGCCGGGATGGGTAATCCAAAGTAAATGTGAGTCTGGATTTAGCCTGGACTGGTAATCCTGCTGTAAGAAATGAGATTCACAGGAGTGTGCTCTCTTACAGAGGATTTAGCCTAGACTGGTAATCCTGCTGTAAGAAATGAGATTCATGGGAGTGTGCTCCGTGAAAAGGACTTATGTATATATGTGTACGAATTGACGGTTAATGAGATTGTACACCATGAGTGTACTACAGGAAATCCATCGAAATTCCTAGGAATTCAACGGTATAAATATGGAAAACGGTAAATACATGGAATTATGAAATTGGTGAGCGTATTCACAAGAATTTTTCATTTGAAATTGTGATTGACAGGAAGAAATAGCGAATTGCATACTTATGTATGGTTACAAATATTTATCTGAAATACAAGAAAATGATGGTTATTGATATATGGAGACATGAGACTATGATATATGAACATGGAATATGTTTGATAAATATGTTCATTCATAATTATGGAATTATGTACCTCATGTGTACTATTTGCATAAAGATGATATTTCAAATACTATGATGAGTAAAGCTCAAATATAAAATAATATGAAATATGAAAATGTATTTAAAATACAGAGATATGGTTGCTATATGATATATGATTACATAATGTGAAATTGTTTATATATATGAGAAATTTAATGAGAATAGAGCCCATACATGTTTCTTGGTATTTATATGAAGTGTACGACTAACAAGGGTGATGAGGTTATGTGTTAGGGCTCGTGATCAAGATGATTAAATATGCCTTGTATGTTTATATTAAATTTAAATGAGTGAGTTTTCGGAAGCTCGTTGGTTAGGAAGCTCGACGGAGATCACTCACACTATCCATCGGCCTATTTTGGTATATATTGTAAATGAATTATGGTTATAATGGCATGTATAGGTTAATTAGTTAATGTTGGCTTATAAATGATCTAATTATAACTAGCCATTGGTATGGCTTGTATTTAGTAAGTTTTGAGTTACATATAATTATGATTTTATCATGTTTGATATGGGTTTAAAATGAACAAATGATGAGATGGTATAAGTATAGGGATGAATATGATGGTTAGAAATGCTATAAAAATTTATGAATATGTGTAACACCCCAAACCCGGTCAATACGTTACGACCAAATCTGGTATGTTACAGGAAAGGTAGTTTTAAAATTTTTAACAGAACATCGTAATTTAATAAAAGCTTTTCGTTTAGTGATTCCATTTTAAAGATAATTTAGTATTCTGTTTGAGAATATCTTACCAACTTCGTATTACAATAACTAAGAGTTGAGAACGGGTTTATTTTGTAAAAGCCGTACTTAGAGAAATTTCAGAAAGGTGACAGTTGAAAACATTGTTGCGGTTTTAATGAAAACCTCCAAATTAATTAGTTAATCGCATGTCATCTTTTGTTATCACCTTTTTAGGAAAATGATGGTATTTGTTTTTATTTTAGGAAAAACCCCCCTTTTTGACGGTTCATAAAAAAAAATGTGATAACTGAATTAAAGCAAAAACCCAAATTAAAGTTAAAGTGGCCTTATTACATAACAAAATCCCAATAATCAATAAGTTTATAAATTAAAGTTAAAGTGGCCTTATTACATAACAAAATCCCAATAATCAATAAGTTTATAGAAGAGAAACGAGTTTACGAAAAAGACGTTTCATGGCCACCACGAGTCCGCCTCGGCTCCCAAATCCGCGATCTATTGATTACCTGCAAAATTAAGCAGAGGGGTGAGTCACCAAGACTCAGTGTGTAGTTCCCCTTATAACGCAATCACAACATGGCATATCATAATGTGTATGCAATGCAGCCCAGCCCAACCTAGTTTTCCATCCTCTACACACCTGAATCATCCAAACGCCTGTGTCACCAAGCCACTGTGGTACCAAACCACTGGTGGTTCCAAACCACTGGTGACAAAGTCACTAAATATAGTATGTGGGGCCAACTCACTTGTGGTACCAAACCACTGGTGACAGTCTTAGAATCACACTTCCCCTTTTCACATATCCCAATCCCATGCGCATATTAACATACTGTGATGGATGCAACATTTATGAATGTATAATCATATAGTCAACTCATACAAACATTAACCCGAAAGTATCGTTATAACAAAACTTACCCGGAGTCTCCAACTTTACCCACAAGGGTACCTCGACTATCGAGATAATGCGTTTGACTTTCAACCAACACGCTTAATAACGTGATTTAATAAACAAAGTGTGAACATTACACACCTGATAATGCGTAACACTAGGCTTTCTATGTCAACGCTTTCACTAGCAGGGACAATGGCTATTTGCCTATCCCAGGCAGACGTCGGCTCTCTACCACAGCCCGGAGGAAAATCTCGAACCGCCGACACAGCACGCCTCTTAAACTTAGGTGTAGGGATTACGGATACACTCCCCTCCTTGGTTTGACTTACACTTGCATCCATGGAGTAACTTGATCAGGAGATTGGGTTAAGGCAACGAACAACAAAGAGAGAAAGTAGTCGTATAGGACTAGAGAGAAACTTCTTACCTTGATCCATGGAATCCGAACACTAGAAGGCTTGGCCTATGGAACCAAATGAGTCCCAGATACTTCCCCAAACACAGGCTAAATGAAGAAGAGAAGATGAGAGTGAGTCTCTCTACATTCGGCCAAAGTCCCAAAAGCAACGAGTCAACACCTTCGGTTAATTGCAACAATAAGAGAAAAAAGAAAAGAATGAAAGGAAATCGGAGAAGAAGAATCCTTACCGGAACAAGGAGATGCCAAATAGGAAAGGCTATACTCGGCTTCTGGAAAAACAATAGAAAGAATGCCTTCAATAGACACAAGAAGAGGTTCAGCTTCCACCAAATATGAATAAAGAAGAGAGAAGAGAAAGTAGAGGTGAAGGATAAGATTCGGCTAAGGCACTTACAGGTTCGGCTATGAAGAAGAAGCAAATAACAAATGGTGGAAAAGAAAATGAAGGAACCAAGTTCGGTTGAAGGGAAAAGATGAGAGGAGAAGGAAAGATCGAAATGGACTTGATCAGCTCAAAAAGAAAATGATGCGAAAAGGAGAAGAACACTAAGAAATTCGGCAATGCTCACAAGTGAAAGAGAATGAAAATTGGAAGAAAAGAAAGAGAGCAACCACAAGCACCTATTTGGGAAAATTTCGGCACTTCATTCTAGTTGACCGAAAATGAAAAAAAAACAAGAATGATTTGCCTCCACATCCAAAGAAAAATTTTGCCCTTACTACCTAAGCTAAACCGTCCATACACCTCACACACCTTCCCACATTCGGCCACAACTCTCCCTCTCTCCACATCCCACAATTTTCTCCCTCAAGCACTCTCCACTCCTCATTTGAAATCTTCCAACAACCTTGACTCATTCAAACCTCCCACAACCCCTCTTGTCCATCCATTCAAAAATTTTGACTCATTCAACTCCCACATACCAGAGTCCAAGCCGAAAGCTACCACCTCTACATGCTAGCGCCAAAAATAAAGCCCCTTTGTGTGGCATGCAGGACTCGAACCTTCACCCTCTCTGCTTCCCTTGAGGCGTCATCCCCTTTGCTCCCTAGGCGTCACTTACCACTCTTCCACACCCCTTTTGTGTCATCAACTACACACAAATATACATAAGACCTACTTCTACAAGCTCTCCCCCCTAAAGTGCCCTAAAAACAAAATTTTCACCAAGGCTCAAGCTTAACCCCGAGCCTTTCCAGAACCCCCAAACACACCAATTTAACACACAAAGCAAGCCAAACACACACAAAACATAGAAATGCAAAAACCCCTAATTTCCAGGATGTTACAATATGTATATATATATATTTATATATATGAATAGTTGATTGATAAATTTAGATATTTAACTATATAAATTGAATCTTGAACATATTTAAATGTTGATGTAAGTAAAAGACCAATTGGGTGAGAAATGAGGCTTGGATATAGCCTTGTTTTTGTCCACACGGGCGTGTATCTAGGCCGTCTGTGACACACAGTCTAGTACATGGGCGTGTGTCAAGGCCGTGTGTCCCCTGTATCTAAAAATTGCAAAACAGAATGCTCAGGATCGAGCACACGGGCTCTCACACGGGCGTGTGCCTTGCCCGTGTGAGATACAAGGCCTGGATACACGGGCGTGTGATACGGCCGTGTGAATCCTGCACCTAATTCGAAAATAAAAATTAACCACACGGCCTAGCAATACGGGCGTGTGCCTTGGCTGTGTGAGATCAATTTGTTCATGAGTTGCAAGTCAGAGAGTTACACGGCCTAGGGACACGGGCGTGTGAAGCCACACTACTTGGAGCGAGGTAAGTCACATGGGTGTGTTGGTCACACGGCTTGAACCACACGGGCTTGTCCCTATAGCACATGAACGTGTAACCCCTGTAATAAAGAAATTTTTTTTTTTGGATTATGCGAAAAATTCCCTATGATCCCGATTTAGTCCCGGATAGTTTCTAATGTATGTTTTGGGCTTCGAGAACCCAATAGAGGTACATTATAATTACGTTCAGAATATGAATAGTAAATTGACTCAGTTTAATGAAAAATGGTTCTGTAAACTCCAGTAATGCCTCGTACCTTATTCCGGCGACAGATATGGGTAGGGGGTGTTACATTTAGTGGTATTAGAGCTATGATTTAGTCGGTTCTCGGACCGAACGTAGCACATGGGAAGTCTAGAAATACATGCCATTATAAAACCTGTGATAGTGTGATATCTCCTGAATTTGATGAGAATTGTTTACTAATAGATGTAGAAATGCTTCCAACCGTGCTAATTCCGACAGTGATGAAAGTGATATTTGAGTTTTTGATAGAAAAAAGGGGATTGCTTATGATGAGTAAAGATTTATAAAGGTACGAAATGAATGTTTGTAATGAATATATTGACGATAAAAGTCATGTTATGTGTGTATATATGAAAGCCAAATTTTGAGGCTTTATGACCTCTGCCCCCTCATAAGTATAGTTTTATACTGTGAAATTTACCAGATTTATATTGATTAAGTTTACAAGTGTGAAATTGAAGAGTTCAGTGGCTAAATGATTAATAATGCAGTTAGAGCTAAGAATGGGTTAGTTAGTAAAGATGATTATAACTGAGATATCAGATAATTTTTCTGAAGATTATTCAGAATACACAATGTTATGTTAAGAAAGAAGTTATTCATGAGTAATCGATTTATTCAGGTATGGTATTTACAAAACGAGTTTACTGGAAAATTTCTTCTGAATTAGTTCCTTTAGTGAACTGAATAATGTGATATTATTGATGACTTTAGTAGTCGATGTGAGTAGTAATAAAATCGTAAAAATATCCGAAAGCGCTTGTTATAATTGGACTTGATACATCAATTTCTTCCGAGTATTCTACATGTTCTCGCTATTTTCGAGACATATGTGAATGTTCATTTTCGAGATGTGATTCTTATTTACATAGAAAGGTTGTCCGATTATGATATTAGAAGGAATTATTGAAAGTCTTGATAAACTATGAGCTGATCTCGTTTCTATATTTCTCCGGTATTCTAATCAATTATGCTTGAGAGAACACTTGATGGAAACATTCATATGATACTGCTTTCTACTTCTATGGGTCGAAGCTCCGAATTGCAAATATGATTTATTCGTGGAAGATATTCATTGGCCGAAGGTAATTATATTTATTGTTATAAATCCCGACTGATTAGGGAGTTCAAAGAATATGAATCTCGGATCATACAAATTATATTACTGCACTAATAGTTACTGGAACTATTTTCAGTTTTTCTTTTCTAATTGGAGAATACCATTAATATTGAGGTATTATTCTATTTATACGGTTGAAATGCCGACTCTATTAAGGTACTATGGTTTCAATCTGTATGATGGTAATAATTTCAAAAAATTTAAGGTTTCAGTGTTGATAATTGATAGCTATATTGATGATACAGTTATTACAGAAAAATGTAAGATTTGAATGACCTGATAAATGTTAACAGAATTTTGACAAAAAAAAATCGTATGAAAAGAATTACCTGATAAATGATTTAGAAGTGGTAGTTAATGTTTCAACTTTGAGAACTGGTGATATTATTAGTTAGTGAAAAATATTTGAACCTCTCCACCGAAGGAATTTTCGAGGATGAAAATTCTTAAGGGGGGAGTTGTAATAGCCCAAATTTCAGTGATGTAGGAAATAGTGGTCCGAGACCACCAAATCTGGCAAATGAACTCGTAAACTATATTATTTAATATTTACAAGCCAAATGTAGCTTTTAAAAGATTTTTGAAATAGTAAATTGTGTTTTATAAAAAAGTATTTGGTTAAGAAATTGAGAAAAAGAGATATTGAGATCTCGGTATTATAAACTGAGCCATAAATATTTTTATGAATATTTACGGAGTGTCAATAAGGTAGTATTAAAATTTCGTCAAAAAATTTTAACGTTTCGGTAGTCAATTAGATAAAAAGGACTAAATTGAAAAGGTGCAAAACTTGCTAAAGTGATTAAATAGCTTAACCATTAAATAAGGAAGGACTAAAAGGGAAAATGGACCATTTTAAAATGGCTGAGGCGGCATAGCGTGAAAAAAATCAAATATTTTTATGTGAAAAGGATAAAATTGGAATTTTAACAAAAGTTACATGGCCAAAGTTGATTTTAATGATTTCTAGGCCATTTCTTCTTCAACTTTCTACCAAAAACAGCCATGGAAGAGGGTTTTGAGCTAGTCTTTCATATTTTAGCTTCAAGTAAGTTGAATTCTTGCTTTTTCCTTGAAATTTTTATATTTTTGGACTTTTACAATTAGATCTAACTTAGTATTCTATTAGTTTTTGATTTTGTTGAAAATTTTGGAAGTTACCATTGATAAGTTCATATGATTTTTGTTATTTTATGATGAAATTGAGATGTTAATGGATGTTTAAAGGTGTTTTATTAAAGAATTTTGGATGAAAACATGTTTTAGGGGTTAAATTAAAAAGTATTGAATTTATGGAAAATTCTGAAATTTCATGGAATTCATGGGCTGTGATTGGTATGTATGAGAATAATTAGGCTTGGAATAAGGATTAAATTGCAAGAATTTCATTTTCCGAGCCTAGGGACGAAATTGTCATGAATTAAAAGTTTAGGAGAAAAATAGTAATCAACATTTTGCACTAAAACAGTTTTGGACAGCAGCAGTGGTCTAAATTTGAAAAATCACCAAAAATTGTGGGAGTCAAATTAGAGGATGAATAAAATATGAAATTAAAGCTTATTGAGTCTAGTTTCTCATAGAAAAAACGTGTAAGCAATGGAATTGTAAATCATGAGATATAATAAATTTTGTGAGACAAGGTTAGAATAATTTCGGGTTCCTCTGTTCTGACTTTGGAAAATCATCAAAAATTGGAGAAAAATAATTAGTGGCTTAAGTTTATAATTTTAAATTATTAATGAGCCTATTTTTAAGAGAAACAAATGGGAATATCATCCAAATTATGTGTTAAGAGATAATTAATTTTTAGTAAGAAAATGTCAAAGTTGTCAAACAGCAGAACAGGGATAAATTTGAAGATTTTACTGTACTAATTGGCTAAACTATAAATTCTTAAATTTTTATGGTAGAAGGATATATGAATCCAGTTTCAAAAACATCAAGCGGATCTTAATTTGGATTTCTGTAGCTCAAGATAAAAATAATTTAGTGACTATGACACAGATGGACAGCTTTGAATATACATATAAGTAAATAGTGAAATTATAGATAATGTTACTTATAAGCATGATATATACATTAAGGATGTGGGATGGAGAGGAGGAGGAGAAGGAAAATATATGAATGACTTGTGTATAAATTGATCACATGCCCGATTATAATCGATAAACGTTGAATTAGAAATGATATAATGTTTTATTTCAAATATTTATTATGAAATTAAGATTATCGTTATGGTATAAAAATCGAATTGTAAGTTTGTGTAACTTGAATTGTATTCTTAAATGTTTGAAATGTATGTTTATGTGATGAAAATGTGATTTGAATGCTCAATATATGATTATTGATGAAATGTTGATAATATTTAATAAAAAGGGAAATAAATCCCGGTTAAATGAAATGGAATTCGATGGTTCACTGAAAAGGATTTGACGGTAAAAAGGTTCTAGCCCGGATGGGTGATCCTGATATAAGCCCTCTCGAAGAATATGTGTGAAAAGGATCTAGCCCGGACGGGTGATCCTGATATAAGCCCTCCCGAATAATATGTGTGAAATGGATTTAGCCTGGACGAGTAATCCAAAGTAAATGTGAGTCTGTATTTAGCCTGGACCGGTAATCCTGCTGTAAGAAATGAGGTTCGCGGTAGTGTGCTCTCTTGTAGGGGATTTAGCCTGGACTGATAATCCTATTATAAGAAATGAGGTTCACGGGAGTGTGCTCCCTGAAAAGGACTTATGTATATATGTGTACGAATTGACGGTTAATGAGATTGTACACCATGAGTGTACTACAGGAAATCCATCGAAATTTCGAGGAATTCAACGGGATAAATATGAAAAATGTAAATACATGGAATTATGAAATTGGTGAGTGTATTCACAAGAATTTGTAATTTAAAATTGTGATTGACAGGAAGAAATAGCGAATTGCATACTTATGTATGGTTACAAGTATTTATCTGAAATACAAGAAAATGATGGTTATTGATATATAGAGACATGAGACTATGATATATGAACATGGAATATGTTTGATAAATATGTTCATTCATAATTATGGAATTATATGCCTCATGTGTACTATTTGCATAAAGATGATATTTCAAATACTATGATGAGTAAAGCTTAAATATAAAATAATATGAAATCAAGACAAGTTGTTATGAAAATGTATTTAAAATATAGAGATATGGTTGCTATATGTTATATGATTACATAATGTGAAATTGTCTATATATATGAGAAATTTAATGAGAATTGAGCCCATACATGTTTCTTGGTATTTATATGAAGTGTACGACTAACAAGGGTGATGAGGTTATGTGTTAGGGCTCGTGATCAAGATGATTGAATATGCCTTGTATGTTTATATTAAATTTAAATGAGTGAGTTTTCAGAAGCTCGTTGGTTAGAAAGCTTGACGGAGATCACTCACACTATCCATCGGTCTATTTTGGTATGTATGGTAAATGAATTATGGTTATAATGGCATGTATAGGTTAATTAGTTAATGTTGGCTTATAAATGATCTAATTGTAACTAGCCATTGGTATGGCTTGTATTTAGTAAGTTTTGAGTTACATATAATTATGATTTTATCATGTTTGATATGGGTTTAAAATGAACAAATGATGAGATGGTATAAGTATAGGGATGAAGATGATGGTTAGGAATGCTATAAAAATTTATGAATATGTATATATATATATATATGAATATTTGATTGATAAATTTAGATATTTGACCATATAAATTGAATCTTGAACATATTTAAATGTTGATGTAAGTAAAAGACAAATTGGGTGAGAAATGAGGCTTGGATATATCATTGTTTTTGTCCACACGGGTAGACACATGGGCGTGCGTCTAGGCCGTGTGTGACACATGGTCTAGTACATGGGCGTGTGTCAAGGCCGTGTGTCCCCTGTATCCAGAAATTGTAGAATAGAATGCCCAGGATTGAGCACATGGGCACTCACACGGGCGTGTGCCTTGCCCGTGTGAGGTACACGGGCTGGATACACGGGCGTGTGATACGGCCGTGTGAATCCTGCACCTAATTCAAAAATAAAAATTAACCACACGGCCTAGCAACACGGGTGTTTGCCTTGGCTGTGTGAGATCAATTTGTTCATGAGTTGCAAGTCAGAGAGTTACACGGCCTAGGGACATGAGCGTGTGAAGCCACACGGCCTGGAGCGAGGTAAGTCACATGGGTGTGTTGGTCACACGGCCTGAACCACACGGGCGTGTCCCTATAGCACATGGGCGTGTAACCCCTGTAATAGAGAAAAAATAATTTTTGGATTATGCAAAAAATTCCCTATGATCCCGATTTAGTCCCGAATTGTTTCTAATGTATATTTTGGGCTTCGAGAGCCCAATAGAGGCACATTATAATTACGTTCGAAATATGAATAGTAAATTGACTCGGTTTAATGAAAAATGGTTCTATAAACTCCGTTATTGCCTCATACCTTATTCCGGCGACAGATACGGGTAGGGGGTGTTACACTCAGTGTGTAACTCAGCCCATTTATACAGAACAAACATAAAAAACACACAGAAGTTAGAAATAGAATAAAATACACATCATGGCATACTATGAATGCAACATATTAATCAGATCAGATACAAATGGCATGACATTTTATGCGATGCAGCACTGAAAACAGAATAGAAACAGATCCTACCTCTATCCACTACACACCATCTCCGTCCATGCCTATACACCAATTAGGGTATTAGATACCCATCTAACCTCACACACCTATAAGTGAGCGTATGCCACTTTTTAGAATAGTGCAGTCAAGTTGCCAGAAATAGTGTGGTAATCCGCAAGAATCACCTAAGTGCGGTCAAGCCACCAGAATTGCAGTCAAGCTACCAGAACAAATATGTGGTTAAACCACCATATAAGACAAATAATTAAACTATAATCACTTCCTCCTGCACATCATAATCCCACCCCAATGCACATGCTAAAATATAGAACATACTCAGTTGCACACAAATGAATCATGCTTTAACAAATTACTCACATTTACAGATCAGACGCAAAGATTATATACAGACATGATATTGAATGTTACATATACAATATCAGCATTACAGATTTCAATATCAGAGTCATACATATCACATAAGTCACATACATAAGTCATACAAATCTCACTATAGACCCTACGAAATAGCTAACATCGAAGCATACATCAAGTACGACTCTAACTAGTTTTTACAGAAATTGGGCCCACACATCCGTCTAGTCCACACGACCTATCTGGCCCAACTCGTGTGGCCTATATTTTTTGACATACAGCCTAGCACATGCCCGTGTGACCCACACAACCCACTTAACCCAACCCGTGTGGCTCACACAGTTTGGCACATGGCCTGACAGATGATCGTGTGGTGTCGACAAAACACTTTTTAGCATCGTGTCTGATAAATCGTAATTTATACATATTTTAATCCCACATTTAGCATGCTTTTTGGATGATTTATCCTTTGAATTGTGGAATTTGATGCTCCTAATCCTTTAATTTCATGTTTTATATTTAGGAGAGCATCAGAGGTCGAAAAGAACGAGAAACGAGCTAAAAACAGACCAAATGGGCCAAAAAAGGAAATAAACACGGCCTAGGCCAAAGCCACACAGCCGTGCCACTTTTAGCAGGCTCGACCATGACCTGGATTCGATTCACACGAGTGTGTTGCACGGGCATGTCCCTGCCGTGACAAAGAGGAATTTCACTCAGAATAGGGTACTTAGAGGCAAAGTAAGACATTCCAAAAGCCTATATAAACACCCTAAAGGCCAACCTTGAGGGGAGCATCCAGCTAGGCCAAAGAGCAAAGCCAGAGAGGTCAGAATTGTGGGATTGACTCGAAGAAAGCCAATTGATTCATCTCAAGAAGCCAAAATCATACTCAAGACGGATGATCTCTCCTTCAATTCCTTCATGGGGTTTTAGGGTTTTCTTATGTTTTGTTTTATATTTTCTTCTGAGATGTATTCTTTTATGATTATGAACTAAACCCCTCAGATACCTGAGGGGGATGAAACCTAAGATGGATTTTGTTATTATTTTCTGAACTATATGATAAATACTTGATTTGTTCTTAACTATGTGTTCTTAATTCTTGTTTTGATATTTCAGGATATTGATTCAAGTATTGATGTGCTTAGGAAGTGGAAGAATATTCCCTGTTTAAGAGTAGATCTAGCATAGTTAAGCGGAGTTGATCGCAACCCTAGAGATAGGATGACAAAAATCTACCGGATTAGGGTCAAACCTAAAATGGGAGTCCATAGATCGAGTTAATGCAATCCTAGGGGTTTTAATTAGAATGAGATTTCAATTAATCAACCTAGGGTTAGACGTTAGTAGCCTCGACAGAGGTATTAATATAAATTATGGAATCCTACGGATCAAGTCAAGTGAATAAATTGTCTGGTTCAGAGTTAAATAACAAGTGAAGTCTAGGTGGATTCTTCCTTGGGTATCGTCTTAATCAATTGGTTTTTCCCACAAGTATTTTCCCCAATTCATTCTCTGTGTCTTAGCGTCTTTAGCTTAGTAGTTAGTTAATTTTAGAATAAACAACAAATCCCTTAGTCCTTAGGCTAAATAATAAAAAGAAAGTTAGTATTAGTACTTTTGGTTCCTTTAGGTTCGACATTCCAGTCTTGCCTCTGAGCTATACTACTGTTCGATAGGTGCACTTGCCTCAATCGTGGTGATAGTTAGTTTCTAGGCTAGATCATTCATTATATAAATTTTAAGACTCTCGACACACGACAAAGTTTTTGGCGCCGTTGCCGGGGAACTAAAATATTAAGAACGCTCAATTTTTATTACTTTAGCCATTTTTATTTTTTGCGATTTACTTTTATTTTGTTTTTAACTTTGCTAATTTCTCTTCTTTTATTTGTTCCTTGCAGGTACCCCTAGTTTATGACTAGAAGGAACCCGACAGGACCCTTAATTTACGATAGTGATATTGAAGGTGCCGTTCGCAGAAATCGTAGAGAAATAAGGTGAAGCTTAAATTTCATAGAAGAAGAGCAAGAAGACGAAACCAATACTACCGAAGAGATGGCTGAGAATAATCTGCTACCTCCAGAGGTGGCCGAAAATCATGCTCCTCGAACTATGTATGATTATGGTAAACCTAATTTAACAGGAACTGAGTCAAGTATTGTTACACCTGCTATTACTGCAAAAAATTTTGAATTGAAACCTAACACTATATAGATGATACAATAGTTTGTTCAGTTTGATGGTTTGCAGGATGAGGATCCTAACACACACTTAGCGAATTTTCTAGAATTCTGTGATACCTTCAAAATAAATGGCGTTTCTGATGATGCCATCCGTCTTCGGTTGTTTCCCTTTTCTTTGAGGAATAAAGCCAAACAGTGGTTGAATTCTCTTCCATGAGGGTCAATCACTACATGGGATCAAATGACCGAAAAATTCTTGTTAAAATATTTTCCACCGGCCAAAACGGCCAAGTTGAGGAATGATATCTCTTCTTTTGTGCAGATGGATCTAGAAAGACTATATGATGCATGGGAGAGATACAAGGATTTGTTGAGAAGGTGCCCTCACCATGGGCTGCCTTTGTGGCTTCAGGTTCAAACCTTCTACAACGGTTTGAACCCCTCAACGAGGCAATTGATTGATTTAGCCGTCGGCTGAACCCTGAACAACAAAACTCCTGAAGCGGCCTACGAGTTTATAGAGGAGATGTCACTGAATAACTATCAGTGGCAAGTCACAAGGACAAGGCCAACAAAAACAGCTGGAGTTTTCAACCTCGACGCATATCTCGGGACAAGGACAAGGCTATTGCTTTATATGGTTGAATGTTGGCCGATTGTAGGGGAAGGCTGAGATCTCGCATATCTCGGGTTGTGGCTAGTATTCGAAAAGCGTTAAGGTAAGGAGGGTTGCTAGGTGCGTTAACTTTTCAGGATTTACAAGTGAAGCCGAATGGCTTTTGCTAATGATCTTGGTTTGGCCGAATGTAGGTAAAGGGGGTCTAGTGCGTTAGATTGGGATCTTTGGGATTCAGTAATCGCATTAGTAACCAGGTGTGTAACTTACACACTTCATAATCGTTGTAAACTTGTTAATAACCTAAACTATGTTAAAAGCCGAAACTGTGTAGATTTCGATATGATACCTTTACGGGTATGAGCAAGGATTTGGGGTAAGTCCGTTTTGTTGAGATTACGGCACATGATTTCTGATGATAATATCTATGTATGTTCGATATATGTCTAATGATTAAGCATGATGGCATGATTTGTATGTGCATTGCATTATGGTGGGTGATATGAGAGGAGGGGGAAGATTGATATCTGTGACTTTGGGTCACGGTGGTTTAGCACCACCAAAGGGTTTGGTACCACAGCTTGATTTCGTGACTTTGGGTCACGGAGGTTTGGCACCTCATAGCGACTCGTCCTAGTGGTTTAGCACCACACGGGGTTGGCCCCACATTTGATAAAACGGATTATCGCCAAAGATTTGGTATCACAACGTGGGTTGGCCCCACATATGGATTATTCGTGACTTTGGGTCACCAAAGTGGTTTGGCACCACATTATTATTGATATCGGTGACTTTGGGTCACCAGTGGTTTAGCACCACCAAAGGTGGTTTGGTACCACACGGGGTAGAAAACAGAGTTGTGGATGGCTAGGTTTAGGTGCATGATGTGTTTGCTTGATTATGATTTGTGTAAGCATGTTGCAATAATCGGGAGGGGGATTATGCACTGAGTCTTGGTGACTCACCTTCTCCCTTATCTTTTCAGGTGATTCATAGATCGCGGATGAGGAGCCGGGTGGACTCGAGGTGACCATGCGATAGTTGCTTCGGTTTTACATGGACATTTGATTTGGGTATTTTATTTTAGATTCTGGTTTTTATTTGGGTTTGTAACAAGGCCTTTAAATTATGTTTTGGATTATTTTATCTGCTTTGGATTTGGTTTTAAATATGACTAAGTAATTACTTGATTTGCTTTAATAACCTGATAATCAAAGTTTTCAAACTAAGCTACGCAACGAGTTTTCTAAACTCTACCATCGGGTAATACAATTCACATGATTTCAAAGCAACTTAACATTTTCCACTATACATACATCGGTTTTCCCCAAACACAGGCAATCGAAGAGCTTTCACCGAAAATAAACTGGTAACCTGTTTTCTTCGAATCGTTTTCACTCTGTGACATGCCAGATTCGGTCATGGTGTGTTGACCGGGTTTGGGGTGTTACACCTAGTGAACCCCTTTGAATCCTAAACCCTCATAATTAACCCCTAGTGAACCCCTTTTAGCCTAATAAACCATTTTTTGACTCACCCACTAATATTAACCTAAAACCAAATTTTTGATTCCCCTAATCTTTTGACGTCCCTTTTGTCGAGATTTGATTTGAGTAGTTACCTAACTATATTCTCTATTTCTGTTGTTAAGTTCTTTCTTGTTACTTGATTTGTTCTAAAAAAAAACAACAAAGTATATTCATTATTAGTTCTATGTTATTTGAGCTTACGTTTAATTTTACATTTTGAGAAGAAGCTCGTGTTATTAGTGATGAATTCTTAATTGATGTAATTATTTAAGTTTTAGTTATTTTTCTAGTTAGGTAATTTTATAATTCAATCTCGATACTAACCCTCTAATTCATCCTTTATCCACACCTTTAACCCAAGTCCCGTTACAACCCTTTTTAAAGACCTTTTGATTTGTGTATCATCTCATATTATAGTGGTGGAGATTTGATTTTCATGCAAGCCTATGGGATTAACTTTTCATGTTTGACTTATGAGTGCTTTTTCCTGAACCTTAAACACTTCGAGTGATTTGAGTGAATCTTTAGTGAGGATGTCAACCTTATCGATTTTGAATTAGAGGTAATTATTTAGGTAAGGGGAAACACCTATTTTTCGTACTATAAAAACTATGACTTTGATTGTTTGAATCTTTAGGAACCTTCTGGTTAAATTATCATTGTATGAATTATCTATAAATTATGATGAGACATTGTTAATGAGAATCATGAACTGAGGAAAGTTAGTTTTTAATTGTGAATTGAGAATTTTGCTTGAGGACAAGGAAATGCTTAAGTGTGGGGGTATTTGATAAACCGTAACTTATACATATTTTAACCCCACATTTAGCATTCTTTTTGGATGATTTATCCTTTGAATTGTGGTATTTGATGCTCTTAATCCTTTAATTTCATGTTTTATACTTAGGAGAGCATCGAAGGTCAAAAAGAACGAGAAACGGGCTAAAAACGGACCAAATGGGCCAAAGTAGGAAATCAGCACGGCCTGGGCTCAAGCCACACGGTCGTGCCACTTTTAGCAGGCTCGACCACGGCCTGGATTCGATTCACACGGGCGTTTTGCACGGGCGTGTCCCTGCCGTGACAAAGAGGAATTTCACTCGGAATAGGGTACTTAGAGGAAAAGTAAGACATTCCAAAAGCCTATATAAACACCCTAAAGGCCAACCTTGAGGGGAGCGTCCAGCTAGGCCAAGGAGCCAAGCCAGAGAGGTCAGAATTGTGGGATTTACTCGAAGAAAGCCAGTTGATTCATCTCAAGAAGCCGATATCATACTTATGACGGAGGATCTCTCCTTCAATTCCGTC